>OY660881.1:8625000-11125000 GCA_962446985.1 Xyrichtys novacula | reverse complement strand
TGATAATCTCCTGACCTAACCTTCAGGAAAAAGTACAAGCCCCAAATCATGTCAAGAACAAAACAATCCTTTGGCAAGTTTGACAAGACTAACTAACCGATGAAACCCATTAATGAAGACCTACCGACACATCTGAGTCTCTGTGTCCGATTGTTGTCTCCAACTCCGATAACTAGTGGAAGGAAGTGGACTTCACAGAGTCCTCCAATAGCACGGTCCAGCAGACGGCTGCCGCTGCTGGTTGTAATGGAACCTCCACGCAGAGAAACACTGGATAGCCGGCCACGCGCGTTACCAATAATCCTGTCAGGACTGGCTTGCCGACGCTTCAGCTGGTTCTGACAGCGACCCTTCAAAGCCAGAGTCAAACACTCCTCACCTGAGGAGAGAAAGACGTTTGTTGAGATAATCGAAGATACCAAGTTCCTGCAGTTGGATATCAGCTGTGAGATAAAAGACTGTCAGTGTTCGCTTGGTGAGTTGGGAGAAGGGTCATGCTACAAGGTCCATTGACGGATTACTTTGATCAAGATCAACCATGTGTTTTCATCCCGGGTTGTCAACCACCAACACCAACCCCCCTTTACTTACACTTTCAAGGTGATTTTTTAACTTTTATTTTTGATAGATATAGGCCCTGAAACTCACTTATTTTTGAGGCTCTAAATCTACAAAGTTATCTGTGGTGATCCACGGGGTTGGTTGGAAACCTCTGACTCCTGTGTGAAGGACATGTGCTGTGTCTGAAGTCATGCACTCCTAATTGCTAGCATCTGAGGGCGTTTCGTGTAGAGGACTATGTAGAGAGCTCACTGGCGCAATAGAAACACTCAGTGTGTTTACATGCACAGTCAAGTCGAGCTCGGTCAGGCAATTTATCTGGACTTCTGACCTTGTCCTGGTTTACAGGCACAGAACAATAATGGAATTAGTGACAGAAACTCCTCTGCCTCTGCTACTGTAACATCCCCCCTTTCAAGTCATTGTACTATTGGGAAATTCTACTGACTGACCTATTACATATCAAAACATGCTAGAATGTTTTCGCAAGAGGCTAAAAGTATGTTAGATAAACAGTTTAAACACCATCACTTTTCCAGCTCTGCACCATTTGTAGTACAATATGATATCTTAGTCTTTTTTACGTCCTTCTTTGCTTGTCAAGGTTCTGCTAACTACCTGACCTCTATCAAAGCATTTGTGTTTGTCAACGTCTGGTTCTTACTGGTGTAGAGAGGGTGGACCCAGTTGTTTGTGATTAGTGGATGCAATAACGTACTTGCTCTGTCAAAAATCCTTTACTCTTTACAAAACTGCGTCAGGATTTTTGCAGAAATACCACTTAATGTTATTCATGTTATTATTTTCTCATGGTATTATGGTTTTTCTTGGTTAGTGAATTCAATGAGTCCACTAGGTAGGGCATAGTAGTTCTCAACAGCACGACTAAATGGCAAATTTCCTTAATGGTGTACTAAATATTGGCTGAGTAAGTAGTAAGTGGTAAGTCGTGGCTGAGTTTGTACCATGCCATTCTTGAGTTTTAGCCTGAATGTCACCTCAGGCAGAGTTTAATATTGGACAGGTTGGGTTTACTATGGCATCTCTTTGGTGATGATAATAAAGTGTCAGGGTGACATGCTGATGGCTGTGTCAAAGACTCAAAACTTTATACCTTTGGAATGAGCGTGAGAATGGATTTCCATGCTGCAGATGAGAAAATATGCACAACACCCAATATTATAGTGTATAATGGCTAGGGTTTTGGCACCTATGTATGAATAAATCCATTTCCATTTACTTATCTGATAAGAAAGATTTCCTTGCTGCCTACTTAACCCTCATTTCACCTGTCCTCTAAACCTGTCCCTCTTTTTCCCCCTACCTCTCTGTCCTCCTGTGTTTCACCTTTTCCTTCTCCCCTTCTAATTCTTGCCTCCCGTCCTCCAAGGGTTAAATGAGGTCTAAAGAAAGTTTTCCTCTTAAAAGTGTCAGATCCAAAACCATCCGCAGGACCCAGCAGGGGGTTCAGTGCCGTATGAATAATTGACAGGTGTGTGTTCGTGTTACGCGGGGCCAAATTCACCTCAAACATCTGGCCATAACCTCTCGCACAGCGGGAGGTCAACAACTTGCACTTTCAAACTCGTCTCTTCTGCAGGACTTGTGAGGACCGTCACGGAATACATTCACGGCCTGTCCCTTCGGACTTTTTCTACATGAATAAAGCACTTTGGAAACACTTATTTTGCTCTCCTTTTTGGCCTTTCATGCACAGCGGAGCTGGTGTTTGCTGCCACCAAAAGTGGAGCTTTTTAGAAATGTTGCTCTTTGATTGTCAACCCTTTTACCAATATGACCAAAATACTCACACCTAAGTGTCCCCTTCTCTGTTAGAATCAGAGAACTTTGGTGTTTGGTAGGTTTGTAAGAGCAAAATTAAGATGTAGTCAATGTTCAAAAAAGCAAAAACTGACCAAGGTGCAGATTATTACAGGGATGAATAAACAGAGACACAAAAGAATTAGAAATAAGACACAAAACATCAGAAAATACCTCAAAGGTTGAACACCAAGTTATGAAAACGGTTGCATTTACTAAAAGGACACAACTTGAACCAAATTTGAACAATAAAGTTGTATTTTTTCATGTAAATTCATCATTGGCAGGAAAATAATTTTACTTATTTCCATGTTGTTTTTGAAAGCTGGGCTTTGGATAGTTCTAGACACTGTATATCCTAATACATATGTACTTATTGGACTTGCAGACTTGCATATCCTAGAAAGCTGGACGTGAATTTGAGAATTCGAAAACCGTGTTTGCACTTGTTCTAGTTTTCTATGCTTTGATATATCTACACATTTTGTTGCAACGCCTGGAATAATCTTTGAAAACCCTCCAAAAAGTGCTAGAGCAAGTCTCAAAATGGTCCTTAAAGAAGTGGTAGAACAACCAAAATACCCTCAACTTTTAAAAGTCTTCATTCTAAGCCATGAATCCAAGTTGGTTATCCCAAAAAGTGCAAGATTGGACACGCAATCACACACAGATAGAGACATATTAGAAGTCACCGAGGGCAAAAAGTGCAGTGGAGGTAGCTGGGTCGACCCCCCTCTGAGCAGGAAAGTGTTCTGCATCAGACAATGAGCTATAAATGGAGCTTTCAGACGGTGAGACCACGCACATTCAACTTTAACTTTCTCTTCTGCTTCATTTCAGGGCAGTACTTTTTTTGCACACACAAACTGAAAAAGCTTATACACACTAGATACAAACACTTTAAACTTAAAAAACACAGATATTTGGTACAAGGAGGCCAACAGAAGTTTACAGAATGAAGACGGTTTCTTTGACAAGTCTCACCCTCATTGAAATAAAGCAGCACAACCATAAGTCATGAGATAAATAGAGAATATAAGAAGACTCAATATATATATACCAAAAAACTTTATAAAGTTAAAAAAATTAAAATATTATCAAGAGGAACACGTTAACCTGGCATAAGGACTCTTTGTGGACTACTCCACGAAAAATGTGCATGTAAACATATCTGTCAAATGAAGTGTACCTGATAAAGATAATTCAGGGTTTACACTGTACTTATGTCAAAGATTATATGAGAGAGATATGATAAATTGAAATGTAAAGCTTAAGTTACCAAGTACACAAGTTTGTCAGAAATCAATGTTTCATTTGAATATTTGAGTAAAACATGTAATGTCTGTCTTGAGTAATGGTAAACAGCCCAGATTTCAACTCTCTTATCAGGCCTGATTTTGTGAGCAATAAAAGATGAATTTATAACCTATTCTGTGAATAACATTTTGAAAAGCTGCCAAAAAATGTTTATATAATGTCCTTTATTTATTGCATGTAAAATTGTATCACTAAAAACTTTGACAATCTTATTAAAGAAGCCTTTTACCACCACTGATGGAAATTGTAAAGGTCTAAAAACAGTGCCCTGCTGCACACCATTTTGATTATTAATTGCTTCTTCTCTGTGTCGACTTTATTCATGTTTTTATTGTCCTGTAGACCTCTGTCTCACTCAGCCTTACTGTTAAATGATTGACCAGAGGTCAACGCTGTAAAGGTACCCTTTGAAGCACCCCCTATCTAACAATTTAAGCTTGTTTAAATCAACTATTTGGTGAAACTGTATGAGTTTAGTTGGTGAGAATTGACACTTATGGATATCTAATAGCAAAGAAAAACTTGCATTTAAGGAGCATTTGATCCAAATTAAACAATGACATACTGCACACACAGAAAAACTATTAGTAAACATTGACTCACCGAGGTAGATGCCGTCCATGTGGGAGCATCTCTTCTTAGTCACATTCACGTCCACATAGAAGAGGACTACTGGGTGCCCAAAGTTCTCCCCAGGGCTTGGATCCAACACCAGAACAGCATCATGGGCTGTGAGTCCAGGAAAAGCCTGCTGGTACCTGGTGTCTCCTCCATTCAGCATGCGGCTGATGCTGTAACTGCCCCGCGGCTTGGAGCCCATCATCCCATTTGAGGATTCAGGCAGGATGGCCAGGACTTTGTCAGGGTTACCTGCAGGTGTTAGAGGAGTACACTAGCTGTTACAAGAACCGTAAATAAGAATTATTTTTCAAGGAAATAAAAGAGAAGACCATTTGGAGCTTTGAACACAGGTCTCCTAAATGGTATGGTAATTTAAAGGTCATATAGGGAAATCAGATAGCGTTTGGTAGTGCAGCTAAGAGGGAAAATAGGTTTCGTTTCGAGATGGAAATCAAAAATTTATCACAATGTTAACTAATTAATACTTTGATTACAGTTCTATTTATTATTCAAGTTTAACTGACTTTAAATTGGCAATAAAACACCAACACAACACAGCACAGTCATTTTAAATGCAATTTGAAGTTAATCAAGGACAATGTCTGAGGAAAATGCACATTTTTGCACTGTAACAATAGTGGTATTCATTTACTGTGTACGTTTAGACACGTCAAACAAAAAATTTAACTGTGATTTTATATTCGAAGACTGTGTCAATACATTTAAACTCAAAATTTGGGTATCAGAGGACCCTTATTGAAAGAATAAGATTATATATTAGCTTGTGTTGCCCGCTGATGACACATTTTGATGAGGTTTTTGGTTTTAAAATTGAACATTTTACACATCATACAATGTTTTTCAGACAAGGGTAACCGTAACCCCTGTCATTGGTTTTTGTGTGTTTAATTCAGTAGCAGGATGACTTTAGATGTCTGTCTAATCAAATACATTCATGTAGAGTTTGGAATACCAATAATTTAAGTAGTAAGGAAATAGATTTTGAGTTTTATTGTAAACTTAAACATTAATTGTGACATATTTTATAACAAATCAGACAAATCAGTGATGGAATTTGTCTTGGTGATGTTGCAAACCAACTTCAGACTTACCCAGTCATGTTTTTAAAAGGAAATCAACGATATTTTGATCAAATTAATCAGTTTGATTGAATTAACATCCTGTTTGAATAAAGTAAATAGAATCTTTATGATGCAGGTGTTCATATTGAACTGGTCTGACTCTAGAAATGTGTAAATCAGTTGTTTCTTCTTCTAAGTTTGACCTCTTAGCTTTAAAATTCAAAAACAACCCAGGGCTGTGTGACCTTTGACCTCCCTACCTGCAGCGGTGCGAGGCTCTGACACGTACACAGCCACGGCGGACATGGGCAGGTGGGCGAGTCGCCTGCACTCTGCCTCGGAGAGCGAGGACATGCGGAGGCAGCGGTCCAGCTGGTCCCACTGCAGTGACTGGAGGCCGGAGCGGACCCAGCGCTCCAGCCGGCCAGGGGTCACGCCGCCTGCTGAGGCTGCGGCCGCCATGTGGAGGATGAGGATGGAGAGAGGAGCTGCGAGAAGCACCAGGAGCCTCATGGTCTCACCCGGATGATTGATGCTTCTGGTTCTTCTTTCCTGACTTTCTCTTTTACTTCTGTCTTCAAGCCGTACTTCTTTAGTCCACTTTTCTGTTGATTTTTTTTTGTTGTTTTATTCCTGTTTTTCTCCTCGGTTCATCCTTTTCACCTCTTTTTGCCTTATTTTTCTGTCCACTTAACACTCCCCAGTACAATTCTTTTTCTTTTTTGCCCAATTATTCCACTTTTTCTTTAATTTTCTGTCTTTTATTACTTTCCCCCCTCTTTATTTATTTATTTTTATGCATTTCTACACAGTCTTTTTCTCTTTTTGCATGCCTTGAACTTGTCCCCTCTTCAGTTCTGATGTCCTCTTCAAAATAATTTATCAAAATGTTGTTCTTTTTCTATTTAAATTTCTTTTTCTTCCCTCTTGGAAAAGAAATTTACAAAACTGTTACTCTACAACATCCTTTATCAGCAGTTCTTATGAAAAATGTCTCTTTTCCTGCTTTTTTCTTTTTTTGTTTTGAGACTGAAAATCCAGAAACTTGTGGTTTTCTCAGTTTACTCAATCCTTATTTGTATCTGTCCTCTTCTCTCTTTGCATCAAAAGTGATGCTGCAGGTATCAACATCCTTTTTTAGTGGCTTTTACAATGAATCCCTTTTCCTTTTTTCTGAGCATCACTTCTTTATTCCTCTTTCCTCCTGGATCGTCAGATCATACAAAATATATCCAAGACTCTTCTGATTGTTCTTAGCTTTTGGAGACTTCTTCTTCTTCTTCTTCTTCTTCTTCTGAAGTCCTCTTTTAGGAGAGTGATTGATTCAACCAGCAGTTTCAGTCTCTTTTTGTTTGTATTAAAAGTGAAAGATCATCCTGAAGAGAGCAAAATGTAGTCCTGACTGGAGGAGAGAGTCAGCGTCTTGTACCTCTGAAACCAGTTTGTCCTGCAGAGTCTTTGCTCTCAGTGACACTTGAGACCAGAATCATCCAAAGATCCTGCAGCCCAGCCCACCACTGCTCAGCTCCAGTCTCTCTCTCTCTCTCTCCCTCTCTCTATCTCTTTTTTTCTCTCTTCCTCTGTTTGTATGCTCTGACATGCTGACATGCCAGAGGTGAAGAGGGGAGGATATGAAGAGAGATACAAAGTTTATGGAGTCTTGAAGGGGGAAAGTATGACTGGAAGAAAATAAAAAGACATGAAAAGAACAGAAACTACAAATAAAGAAAAGGATGGGACAGAGGACGTGAAGAAAAGTATCAGAATAAAAATAATAACAGAGCTAGGGCTAAAGATAAAGCAATAACAGTGATGGGAGAGATAATAAAAGAAATCCTATATGCAAAGGTGGAAAGACTGAAGGTAAGAAAAGGAGACATAAGCAAGCAGGTGTAAATGGAGAAGAGACATGCAAGAGAGGTGTGGCTGGTCAAATGGAAAGAGAAGGTCAAAATGTACGGAGGCCCTAAAGGTCAACTACATTACAATTGCACTTACATGAAAATATTTTACAAAACATAAACATATTTAACAAAATGCAGAAATATTTTATAAGTCCGAGAATCATTTTAAAATCAAACAAAAAAATATATTTTTACATTTTTGCATTCATGAAAAAGATTTCTGCAGAGTGTAAAATGTTCTTAAACTTTGTATAATGACTTTGTTTTGTCAAATTATTTTACATTTTGTGTAAAGTTTTTGGATTGCAAGACATGGTTTATATTTCATGAAATTTTTTTGCATCTCTCAAAATATTTTTGCATTTTGTGAAAAGTTTTTGCATTTCAAAAAATTCAGGGCCACTGTAGACAAGAGTGATGGAGGAGTTAAAGACAGGAGGTGTAAGGAGAGGAAAAAAAAAACTTAAGAATAAGAAAAACTCAGCATCATGGGAAAAAGAGAAGCAGAAAAAAGTGATGAGGGACACAGAAAAAAAGATGAGAAAGAGAGGGAAAGAATTGGACCGAAATGGACAGAAAAGAGAGGGACAGAAATTCTTGAGGGAGGATGAGGGCTAAGCAGGCCAGGGAGAAGACATCAGGATGGAAAGAGTTGGAGAAAAAATATGAGAAAAGAGGAGAGGGAAAATAAGGTGAAAAATGGGAGTAAAATCTTTAAAGGAGAGAAAAAATCAAGAGGAGCTTGGAGGAAGGATGGGACAAGGGGCAGTGTTGTTTCTAGTGGTCCTCCCTCTGCTGAGCCCTCTAGTGGTCAAACTGATGATGTGCATCAAGTCCTGCTCTCAAGTGGGAAATAGAGAGATTTTTTTATTATATATTTTTTTTATCTTTAGGGCTGTGTGAAATTTAAATATTTTAACTTGTATAATGTAGCACATCTCTCTTGCTGGTACCTAAAATAGTGACTTTTGACAAACATCTTTTTGAGTCCTTATTCAGTGGTAATATTATATAACAATAAATAATACATTTTATTTATAAGGGCCTTTCTGAGCATTTAGCAAAGTAGACTATGTTAAAATGTAATATAAGATTCCCAAACCATGTTCAAATTAACCACCTGAATATGAAAATAATTTTTACTTGGCTTTTATATTTATAACCTTCCATGAAGGCTGCCATCAATATCTGTCATGTTTGTACAATCATATATAGTGGACAAACTTGTCACAAACACATTGAACTTAGTGGGTGGCTGGGTGGACAAAAAAGGAAAATGGGTGTTTATTGTGCTAAAAATAATCTTTATTAAAAGATATTTTTGAAAGAAAAGCTGACAAATGGAGAATCATACTTATGCATCATGGGAGCTTTTTGTCTTTAAAGGCCACCAAGAAGGGGTGAGCAAAGGAGCATTACAATCTAGAGTCTGAGCTAAATATTGCATAAAATACAAAGTTGTACTCACTGCAGTGCCTTTAGAGATAATAAAAATGTTTTGTGAGACCTTTAGTAGTATAGAAATCCTCCACGTTTGAGATAATGTCATTGCCACACATATTCAGCGATATTTTCTATAATGTCATACGTCATAGGTGAACGTAAAACTAACGAGAACTGATGAAGAATATTTTTTAAATTTATTTGACCAATTTTTTTATAAGAAAATGTTGTTAGTGAAATAAACAGATGATTTTGAATAGTATGTTACCGAGCCGTAAACCACAACAGAGAAAACATCTGTGATCATCTTTTCTCAATAGACGATCTTCGGCCACGATGTTGTACACAGAGCATTTAGCTAGCGGCTGCAACGTGAGAAAGTGCGTCGAGTAGCCCCTTGCTAGACCGACGAATCAACATGATATGGACACTACATGGGACCAAGTATGTAACAATATCTGTTAATGAAGTTATACCGACACTGTTTGTTAAGTAGAGGTATCTAAGAGAGTTGGTTCAGTGTTGTTGGTTGTTGCTAAGCTAACGCGGCGGTCTGGAGCAGTGGTAAACAAAACGCGGTGAACCAGCGAAGATAATGTGAACGACTGACTGTCAGGGCCGGTCTTTTAATTTGGAGTTATTATTCAGCTTAATACTGATGTTTCAAAGTTAGTTTGACCCAAAGGTGTGTTATCCTTCGGTAAAATTAACCTTAACTTATTACAGAAAGTCAGTGGGTATGCTAACCTGAGGCTAGCAGCGTGTACTGAAACGTTGAGCACACACGTGAGTTTGCACTGACAGGAGTCCTGTCTGAATTCAACAAGACTGTTTAAAGGAGGAAAAATACATGTCTTTGAAAGGAAAGTGTTTCTTTGTTATTTGAGATTGCTTGTTGAGAGATTCAGGTGGGCTAACGCATCTTAGGAACCTAATTTAGCCCTGATATCACTTTTATAACATTGCTTAACATTAAAACTCAAATACAAGTCCTCTAAATGCTTTTCTTTTTCAACCAGCTATCAGAAAATCACAGATTTTTGTTTTCTAAAGCATGTCAGTCTTACTGGATGATATAAAAATGTCATATGTGTTATTACCAGAAGGGAAATACATTAATATTTCACTTTACTGAAGGAGCTTTGGCTTATTTTAATGATAATAACTAAATTGATTGTCAGATTTTGATTATAGTTAAACATTTTTAAGCTTATATAAAAAATGAACAGGTGTGAGCTCTTTTACCGCACTCTGAATTGATAGTAAGCATAAATATGGTCTTTTTTCACAAACAATTTAACATTGTTTTAACTGTTTTGCACAACCTCTTCATCTACCTCCTCTATCTCCCTCTATGAAACTTTACTCTAACATTTTTCTCCTTTTGTGCCATTTCAGTGCTGAATTATATCAAGTTATTCCCTCCTGTGAATCATCAAAGGAGGATAGTAGGACTCGAAGGACACACTCCAACGTCGAAGACTTCGCACCTAAGTGAGAACGGGGTGTGGTGTCTTGAAACTTTCAGAGGAAGGAGAAACATTGGCGGCTCCGTCTGTGTCAGCTGATGCTTCAAGGACTCCTCGACTCTTGTTTCATCTGACTGTTAGTTTGCCTTTGGAAGTAAAACCTTATGTGCCTGCCTCATCTCACCCTGCAGTGCTGAGGTCTCACAGAGTCTTGCTTACCGTGATCACAACGTCTGGGTTTAACTGTCGCACTGCTGTCGCTGCAACTGTGGCAGCAGGTATGTTGACTGTTGGTCAGGATTTACAAAGAACTTGTAGTCGATTTACAGAGACCAACAGAAGATTTACAGTTCTATCCAAGCAGAGCTGACACCTAAAAAGTCCTTCCTTCAGACCTCTCATCAAAAGGAGGAGCAGGGAGTCCTTCATCTCTGGATTTCTGTCTCGACCGCTCATTACAATCCACCCTTTTCATTTACATCCACATTTTTTTGTTTGGGAGGTGCAATGCCTACCAACCAGTCCTCCCCCTGGGGTGGAGGTAAGCTCCGAGCTGACTCAAGCGTAGATAGTTCAACCACTGCGACCTCCATCAGTGCACACGCCAAGACTGTTGCAGCTGCTAAAGTGCCTCTAAGTCAAACTTCTTCAGATCTGTCGAGGAGGAAGGATCAAGCCAAACCTCTCTCCTCTCACGTTGCCTCGCCTGTGCTCCCTGTGTGGGAAAATGGAGACGGAGATAAACCAAGCACCAAGAGCCAATCCACCGCTGTGCCAGATCAGCCTCTAAACCTGCCGCAAGAACTGAATGGAGGTCAGAATCCAAACCAAGTACGAGGTGTGGGACTGAAGCAGGCTGGGAGTATCCTCAAAGAGATGAATCCCCCTTCCTTCTTCCTGCAGAAAACCAACAAGCTGATGGTGAGACATGCATCAAAATTATTGATGAATATTTTAGTCGTGAAAGGGTGAAAACACATATCTGATGTCTTCTTTTTGTCTCCGTAGCCTGAAGCTGCAGACTGTTCCCCCTTACCATCAGTGCCTCCACTTTGCCTTACTCTTAGTGAACACCAGGGGGCACCATCGGGTAAAGACGCCTCCAGTTTTGACAGCACAAAAGTAGAAACGAGGAGCACAACAGCCACAAGGAGAATTTATTCAGCTAAAACAGCAAGAAAATGCATCCAGAGACCAAACAGCAGCACAAAAATGACCTTTTTTAACAATCAGCTGCTGGTAAGAGGCGGTCCTCCTCCATTGATGACAAACGGCAAGTCACAAACAACAGCAACACTAAACTTAAACAAGCAAGCTGCAGAGGGGCAATGTCGACCGAGAAGCACTTTGTCCACATGCAGAAGAAATAGTTCTCCAGCAGTCAGTCCCTGTCCTAATGGACCGACGCCAACCGTGCTCAGTGCCAGTGTCTGTGCCACTCAGGAGAAACAGCCCACACCCATGGATCTCAGTACAAGTAATTTTCATAATAACTCACCCAAGAATCCTTGATTGATTTTCAAAAAGACATGTAGACTCAACAAAGTGTCAATACAAGCAGAATTTGATGGTTTGCAGATTAACCTATTAGTTGGGAGACGTTCCTGTTTTTTTTTTTCTAGTATTAAAAAGACGTTAATTAAAAATAAAAAAAAATATTTATCACTGAAGGGAAATTTAATATTAAGTGACGTTTTCAAAGTTTTAAAGGCCCCCGTCTCAGTTTTTTAACGTGTCAAAAAAGTTTTAAATTAAAAGTGTGTCTTTGAAAACATTGTTTCTCGATCACCTTTACCTAACTTGTTAAAAACTCTGTAGCTGTTTGGCTGTGGTGTCAGTTGCAGATGTGGCTCCTGGTCCTGCTGGAGCCTTAGTGGGCTCTGTGACAAACCAGATCTCTTCGATTCACATCACCAGACAGGGACAGCCTGCCTCCATATCATCCTCATCTCTAATGGAGGAGTGTCAGGGTGCTGAGACTCAGCTGTCTGGGTGAGCATCTACAAATGACTTCTTGATAACCAGATGTGTATGAATCTTGTTATTCCTCCTTTGAATCTTACTAGAAATTGATCAGAATAATTGTTTCCAGTCAGGAGTTCGTAATGCAAGTGGACGGCGTTGAGGAGGAGCTGCCTGATGAGCTGGAAAACACCTGTAGTGACGGTAAACTTTCACCCAGTTTGACTTTAAAATCCACATTTTCACTGTAAGTCACTGATTTTAAGTCGTCTCTGTTGTCTGCAGATGATTCAGACTGTTCTTCCATCAATGGCACCTCATCAACGGCATCAATCGCTCCCAATTCTGGGTAAGACAAACACTACCCAACTAATAACATGCAGTACGGACGTTTATTGATCAAGTAAAGGGACGAAAAACTATTTGCTGCCATCAATGTTAATGTTAGAAGCAAGGGAAAATGAGTGTTTGATACAGGAAACAGAAACATGAGTACAGTAACACTTCACATGACCTGTGAGTGCACACAACATACACACTCACATTTATGGGAGATGACTAGAACTGAAGCTGGTTCCATATTTGAGTCAAGTAAATTACCTGTTTTTGATTAAAGTGTTTATTTTTGATGGTTAGATGTAAAATCAAAAATAAAACAGTCCTTATAAAATAACTGTATCTTTGTTGAGACAGGTGTTTAGAAAAAGCCCTGTGACTAAGATGCCAAAGTCGCAAATAAATCTAATTCATTTTATTAGCAATCAGTTTAATAAAATACCAACATGGATATTAAACCAAATATCAGCCCGATAATCGGTCTACCGTTAGTTGGACCTCTACTTCATCTGCACTCTTGCTGTCTACATGGTGCCTGTAAAGACAGTTTGAGAATGGCTTAAAATACTGAATACCCTGTGAGTGAAATTGAGGTTCTGTAGTTTGTTAAAACAGAGAAATGAAGCTGATTTTTGTTCTCTTGAGTTAATTCAGTATATGCTTCTGTAGGATTTACCTGTTTGCCAAACTGACTGAAATAGTTTCCAGTACGGCTGTAAAGTCCGAATTGACTGGTCGAATTATTGCTGAGTCGACCAAAATTCTGATTGGTCAACTCATTTTTTTTCTACGTCAATTTACAGTCTGATTAATTTCATCGGGAGGAACATACCAAGTGGTAATAGGGGTGTTTTCGGAGCACCCCCATTTCCCAGGTCACAGTCTATCTCAAAACATCCCCCTTGATTTCACCATTTTGGATTCACCTAACCCACTGGAAACCGGCTAGAGACAGGAAGATCGAAGAGCGTTTACGTTAATCAGCGTCCAGTGATTTGCTGAATATTTATATATTAGCCTTTTGTGTTTAATTGCCTACTTGTGCTGATATCAGTATATTCTCAACCCACCAAGCCGCGTTGTCCCCTGACGCAGAAGGGTTTGTTAAAACAAGGTTTTGGTCGACCAAGAATATCTTTGGTTGATTACAGCCGTAGTTTCCAGTGTCCCTGCGTGACCTTCAGAAGCAAAAGAGACCACGACAGATATGATGGATTATATTATATATACCTCGAACCCATGGCAGCTGTCAGATGTGAGGATTAACAGATACAAGAGTTTTGTAGATATCTTTTTTTTTTTTTTGAGGGGGGGAGTGGGTGGGTGTCAGAAAAATCTTCAATATACTCAAATCTGACAGGACAACATCAACAAAAGGATGAACTCTTGCTCAGGGGTCACCAGATTCGACACGGCTCAAAAGTTCCTCACAGCAGCTTTAAGGCGTCGACTAACTTGAAGACAGTGCAGCTCAGAGCGCGTTTGTGTCTTTCTTGGACCTCACAGCCTCCGTCACTGTTTGGTTATTAATTTCCTGAAATGACACAAAGGATTTATCCATCAGATCCTGTGAACTCTTCCTTTCTCTTTCCCATTGTCTCTCACTGTATTGTAATAGAAGCCTGAAAGCAGCAGAGCGCGGTGGAAAGGTCCGCTGCATTGTGCGTCACATTGTGATGTCCAAACTGTGGAACTCCCCACCAAAGACTGGCAGCTGATTCTTTGCTAAAACAGCCTGGATAGGGGCCACTATTGTCACCTTTTTCCCCTCAACCAGCTGATTTGTTTGTGTTCCTTCCTGAATACTTTAGCGTTAGTATGTATAGTATAATGCAGCAGCAATGCCAACGTATACCTGACCGCGGTGGAGGGATTTTATTTTGGAGGAAAGATTTAGAGGAGGATTATCTCATCACTTCTTCCTTCATCTGTCTGTCTTCCTTCATATATGACTGTAACGTGAGTGGCTTTTTCGTTTCTTTCTAAGATTCCTGTAATTGTTAGCTTTACTTTTGGACAGTCTTCATTTTGTAGCAGCAAAACAGAACGATATCCTGAGATCGAATTATGCTCTTCTGTTAACCTAGGGCTGGGCAAAATGGCAAAATCTGTCAGTGTGAGTGATTTTTGGTCACTACATGTTGTTTTTTGGTTTGGATCAGTACAAAAAAAGTCAAATCAAACAGTTTTATCTTGTGTTTTACCAGTTTTTACAGCTTTTTATGAATTTCCTCACCACCTTTTCTTCCTCTGGTCTCTTAACGCCAAATCCAAACAGCAACAGGTCAGAATTGTTGTGTTTAGTCAGCTGAGATTTAGGCTTGATTAAACAACTCTTTTATGGTAACAGGAGATGTGTTTATCACCTCTCACATGCTGCTATTGTTTGTTTTCTAGGGCTTTATGTTAAGTCATGTTTAGATGGCATAAAACTACCTCTACCCATGTAAAAAAAGAAAAAACAGAACTATAAAAGTCTAGATGTCATTTTTCCTCTCCTCTCCACGCCAAGTTAAAAGCTGGTCTTTGTTGTTTTAAAGCTGAAGCACCACCAGCACCTTCCTCCTCCTCAAACATCGTTAAAGAGCTATCTTTAGCTTACAGATGAGTCTTCAAATCTGAAGTAAATGTGTCAACAGCTGACAAGCTTTAGCCTTCCAGATACAGATAAGGAACGGACAGTTAAAGGCAATAACAGAGGTCAGAAAAACGTAATGAAGAAAAACATTCAATAATTAATGTTATTATAAAAACAGCAAAAAACAGGAGCTTAATAAGCTTCATTTGTTGATATTGAACGACTATGTTACTTCTGGTGCCGGGTAGCTCTAGACTGACGACTTTTATTGGGCGCAGATTCACAAACTTGTCTTGTCTTAATCGAATAAAATTCTGTATTTAGTTCACCCCAGAATGTCTTCTCAAGGATGAAAACTCACATAAAGAAAACATGAATTATAATTCCTTTGAGCCGCCTGTTATTTGATTCCTGATCTGATACAAGGAGCTGAATACATCCCATAATGAGTCTTGACTCTCTTCTTTTCAGAGTCGAGGAGCCGATGTTATTGGAGGCAGAAGATGATCGAGAGGAGAGGCCAGCTTTGGTTCCCAGTTTGTTCCCCTTCATCCCGCCGACTCTCTACTTCAGCACCTCCAACGAGAAAGGTAAGAGTATAAAAGAAGCATCATGTAAGTGCTGTCGATTCACCACAAGATGGCAGGAACATTTCAGAAGAGGATGTGAGTGAGCTGCTGTTCAGTTTAGATCATAAGAAATCACCACAAAGCTCAACATAAAGATGTCTGAACTAGGATCCTACTGAACTGGGACTTACTGATTCATAGATCCACCGTTGTTTGGCTGAACAGTTTACATAATACGCAGACACATCTATTATTTTCTGCTGGTGTAAATATTCTATCATGTCTGTGAAGCTTAAAGTGGTTCATAATAGATGCATGTTTGGTGTTTGTGTGCTACACAGTGGAGCTGCTGCCTGTGGAACAAAGACGGCTGTTAAAATGGAAGATGAGTACCGTCACTCCAAACGTTGTCAAGCACACCATCGCCAGGTCCCACTTCAAAGTCACCAAGAGTAAGTCCTCATGTGTTAGCACCAGCAGCATCTCTAGACTTGCAGAAATAATCCAGAAACGTCAAGTAAATCTACAAGCGTATTCCAGGAGTATCAGGATGTACAGAGCTTCAAAGTCTAATGATACAGATACTTTTGTTTAGTCCATTTTTAACTCATGATTTAAGCTATAGTTATTTTAATTTGTAGGGCTGAAAAAAACAGTTTTCAGCACAATTAACTCTCCTAATTTATTTTTAGCTGACTGGGTTTTTTAGTTAGTGTAAAAAATGTCAAGATTGTATTCAGAAAAAGTGTAACCCAACTTCTCAGAGGCCTAAGTGCTGCCTTTACCATAAAAAAACTCAAAACTACTATGCTTGTGTCTTTGTCATATCTCAGGCAAAAAAGTCTCAATTCACCTGACAAGCCTTCATTTCAAAACGATATGAGTAAGACTTTCATCGCTCACATCGAGTTAAAGAAATGTAGGGTTAGTTTCTTGAATAAAGACTTAAATCTTATTTTAGGTCATTTTATTCTTGTATCAAGAAGTTTCACTAGTATCATCATCATTACAAGCAATTTAGGTCTTACTTTAGACAACATGGTATCTGGACTTATCACACTCGTACAGAGTCTAATGACAGTTTTTACTATAAATGAGAAAGAAGAGACTTGCTTTGTTTCCCAAAGACACCCCTTTTAACAACACGTGATACAAGAAAGTAGAAAAATGTACCCGGATTGTCTTATCACTGTGATAAAAGGTAAAATTTGTAGAAACATGTTATAGATACTTTGGATAAAATCTGATGGTTGTTTTTTTTTTTGCCCTGTAGAAAATCATGACTGGTTGGGCTGCTGGGGACACCACATGAAGTCTCCTGGTTTCAAAGCCCTCGGGGAACACCAGAAGGTGAGGAAAAGGATGAATTTTTTTATTCAGGGAGTTGAAATAATCAGCGGATCTTTTTGAGCTCTTTTCTTTATTTTGTTGTATTTTTTTTTTTTTTCCGTAGTTGAACCACTTCCCGGGGACGTTTCAGATCGGCAGAAAGGACCGGCTGTGGAGGAACTTATCTAAGATGCAGCTTCGCTTTGGCAAACAGGAGTTCAGCTTCTTCCCCCGAACCTTCATCCTCCCTCAGGACATCAAGCTGCTCAGAAAGGCCTGGGAGGACGGCGGTTCAAGGCAGAAATGGATCATCAAACCTGTACGTTCTCCTACCTGATAAACTGTCTGCCTCAGAACTTGTTACAACAACTTTCTTTGTGGATAAATGGCGAATGATGTGGTCTGTTTCTTGATATCTCTTACAGCCTGCATCAGCCAGAGGAATAGGTATCCAAGTCATCCACAAATGGAGCCAGATGCCCCGCAGAAGACCACTTCTGGTTCAGAAGTAAGTCGCCTGTGATGCACCTCTAACTGGTTCAAGACCATATTCCCGTAGTTGGTTTTAAATGATAAGTTTGTGTTTCACAGATATCTTCACAAGCCCTACCTCATCAGCGGAAACAAGTTTGACCTGAGGATCTACGTCTATGTGACGTCCTACGACCCGCTCAGGATTTACATCTTCTCTGATGGACTGGTTCGTTTCGCCAGCTGCAAGTAAGTTTGAATAACACCAACCACACAGGCAAAAAGCATAACATGCAAAGTTTTATTTTAGTTATACAGATTAACTTTAAAGATATATTTTTTTAATTTTGTGTCTTTTTTCCAGGTATTCGTCTTCCATGAAGACTCTGAGTAACAAGTTCATGCACCTGACCAACTACAGCGTCAACAAGAAGAATTCTGAATACCAGACCAACAGCGACGACAAGGCCTGCCAGGGACACAAATGGTAAAATAGGGAAAGAAGGGAAATGTCTTTACACGACAGTAGAGGGGGGTTGGTCCGTTTCCAAGTAGTGTGATTATAACATTTCTGCCTTCAAAGCAGGTTTACTCATATCTGCATGTGTGCCGTTGTGTTTCCAGGGCTTTGAAGGCTCTATGGCAGTATTTGGGCTCAAAGGGAGTCAACACCACTCTGATCTGGGAGAAAATCAAAGACATTGTGATCAAAACAGTCATCGCGTAAGTCTTTGGGGTGAATTAGTGTTTTTGCCACATGTATAGCTTTTCCATTACTGCTTTTGGTCTCATGGCTTATGACTGTTTCAATTAAAAGAAGGTACAAAATATAAACTCATCAGCTTTCTGCTCGTCGTTGTTGGTCATCAGGTCGGAGCCGTACGTCAACAGTCTTCTGAAGTTGCACCTTCGGACGCCATACAGCTGCCACGAGCTGTTTGGATTCGACATCATGCTGGATGAGAACCTCAAACCCTGGATCCTGGAGGTCAACATATCACCAAGGTAACATACATACAAACAAACAAAAACAAACAAACACGGATTAAAACGTTTCCAGATTTGAAAGTGTTTCCTCTGTCTTTAATGTTTCTGCTTCAGCCTCCACTCCAACACAGCGCTGGATGTTTCGATCAAAGGTCAGATGATCAGAGACCTCCTGAACCTAGCTGGTTTCCGAATTCCAAATAAAGAGGATGTGGTCGCCTCCTGCAGCAGTGCCTCTAGCTCCACCAGCAGGTAGGGAGGAAGAATTACACCTTAGAGGCTGTCAGGATCCCAGTAGCTCCTCTGAATGTCCTGAGACATAAAAACATTTTCTGGCATGTATCTAGATCTAAAACCTCTGAAAAGACCTTAACTAGTTAACTTAAGACCTGTATGTGTGTTTCCTGGTCTGTGTAGTCTGTGTGGGGGCCCCAAGGAGAAGACAAAGCAAGAGCTGACTGCTGATGAGAAGGTTAAACGGGCCTTCTACCTAACACAGCGTTTCGCCGATCAGGTCAGTAAATACAAACACAAGTAGTTTGAAATATGTTTCAAATCAAAGTTACATCATTTAAAGGATATTTTTGGAGTCTGGCTCACGAGTTCAACTTTTAACACTGTTCTTGGTCTTTTTAGGACTTCCTCTCGACAGTTTTGGACGTCTTGACTCCAGATGACGTCCGAGTGCTGGCGGAGAGCGAAGACGAGCTGAATCGTCTCGGGGAGTTTGAGCGAGTTTTCCCGTCTGCGTCGTCATCCCGCTACCTTCGCTTCTTCGAATGTCCGAGGTACCTCAACATCCTGCTGGACCAGTGGGAGCAGAAGTACTGGAACAACAGGGCCAAAGGTGTGTTTGTGTTAGAGAGAGCATTTTCCAAGTCCTTTTGATAGGTTGGCAATAAGCAGTCCAGTATTAGTTGGTTAGGAGATTATTTTTTCTCTTTGGAGCAGCTTTGAAGTTTAGTATCATAAACAGAAAGCATATGTTGTAATGGATTAAGCATTACCTCCCTCTGATTTATTCAGATATTATTGATTCATACTTTAAACCATGAGTCACACTTAAAAGCTTTGAGTTTTAAAAATGTGTTTGATGTTTTACTTTTTGCATTTTCAGCATCTCTCATAAATCTCATGGGAGTTTGAAATAAAAGGTCAAGCAGCTTCCTGTCCAAACAGATTGAAATGATCAATGTCATATTTGAAAAACAGTGTTCAGTCCGTCTGAACAAAACGGAAGTAAAAGAATACACAGAAAAGTAAAGGATCATCTGAATCAGGCAGGAGGAGTTAATCCAGATTCATTGACTGTGAAATGTCTGTCTCACACGCAGGTGTCAGTCTGCTGCACACTCTCTGTCACAAAGGAGTCCACCTGGGAACCAAAGACCCTGCCCACATGGTGAGGAGCTGCAGCGTGACTCCATAAAACGATTTACATTTATTATGAATTCAGCAATATTAATCATAAATTCTTTCTTTTGATCAGTGGTCCAAGTGTAGCTACGTCTCCAGGTTTGAACCGCTCAGACAAGACCTCACAAGCCCCTCAAGATCCAGGTACACACACACACAGACACACACAAACATTTCCACATTTATTAAGTCTTAAATGTCACTGATGGTCATTTACTCATGATCTCCCTCCTGTCTGACTCTACAGGGTGGTGGTCAGCCATCAGCACCGCCCCCCTCATAACGATGACGAAGGTTCAGACGGTGAGGGCGTCTCGGTCTCCAGCCCGCCCGTCTCACCGAGTCCCGGATCCAGTGTGACCAGCAGCGCCTGCACGAGCCCTCAGCCCAGCCTCACCCAGAGCCTGCTGCCCCAACAGTTCGCCTCGCTCTGAGACTCGGTTTGCTCGCATGACGCACAGAAGTCTCCTCTTACACACTCACTCCAGGGGGGGAAATATGCTGTTTACCTTAAGTTTGAAACCCAGTCTTAACTAATAGTGTCTGAAAAGTTGGGTTTTGGTCTGAAGCAGAACTAGGATGAGCCATTATAGAAGAAGTATTGCCGTTTTCTTTCAGGATTTTACAGAGATTGACCTTGTTTTACCTCTTAAGAGCTATAACTCAACATAATACTCATGTAATCGCTGCTTAAATCTGAAAACGTACAAACCCGACTCTTAAAGGTCCACGTCCTTGAATGTATTGCACACCCTCTCTAATTTAGGATTGGTTTAAACTTATTCCTGCATCCTGAACAATGTCCCGTAGAGGCTTGAAGCACATCGCAGTGAGCTCCATGTCTGCGAAACCCATCAAATGCACATGAAAAAGCAGGAAACAATGTGACTTTAACACTAGAAGAGAGGTGATGTCTAATGTGGGGCTTTGAAATCAAGCATAACCTTCATCTAATTAACATTACGAGCACAGAAACATGCACATTAAAGGTGTTTACAACAGTATAAGTGATGCAGAGGAGAAGTGAAAAGCAAACTTGGTTTTCTTTCAACGATATCTGTAGCCTATGCAGAAACTCCAGCATGTAAAACCCACCAAAATGATCAACTTTGTCTTGTTGCAGTGTTATTTGGCGACTGGGGGACTGTTGCTTCCTTTCTAACCTGAGTTGCATAGTGCTGCACCTCGCTTAGTTAGCAGCTGACAGGCGAACGATGTGTGAAGACACAGGAATGATATCTGATATAGTTTTAGATATTGGGAGTAATTGCACTTTGTTGTTTGCACAGACCTCATAAATGATCTGCAGAGCTTGATGCTGTTATATGTCAATATTAGAGGTCATTCACATCAGACAAACATGGACTGTGCAGACTGTTACCCACTTTAAACGCAGTGCACGAATTATTGATACTCACCTCCTACAAATACCCTTAAAACTATCCCTTTAACACTGTGTCCTACAGTGTTATCACCCTCTTTGAAACTGGGCGCTGCTTCACTTGGAAGAAATCCTTCGAAACGATTTGTGCCATTACAAGTTAACCATAAGATTTTTACGCTTTTTCCAGCTCCACACAATCGAGATTAAAAAGCAACACTAGCTATGGCTCTGTTTTTATGCAAACCATTTTAGCTGGACTGTAAAAACTGCCAAACCAACTCTTCCTTACAGAGTGCAGGAGTTCAAACGACTGTACAACACTGTGATTTCTCTAATGTCTTAATATAAAAGGCTGTTAACGGTGCGCTGTTCAGAGGATTGTATGAACGCTAATCGCACAAGTGTTACATTCCCGGCCTTAAAGACTCAGAGGTTGTTTGCGGGAGTGTTTGTGTCACAACAAAGCAAAGACAGGATGGGGTGAGGAGGATTCTGAGACAAGTGCTGCAGAGGAAGTGTGAGATTCCTGCAGCTTATTGCTATCTATCTTTAAAAACTTGATCTGTTTTTCACTGGTTGATGGTGTTGCTTGTGTGTTTTATAAAACCTCATTATAATAATAATAAATAATATTCAGTATGATGTTATTGACAGTTTGTTAAAAATACTTGAAGATGATTCAGTCAGAGATGCATGCAGACAGACAAAAGAGGTGATATATATAAAGAGGATATTTGTAACGTTAACAAAGGGTAAAATTTATTCAAACACAAATATCAGATTTAGAATATAAAAAAGGGCCTTTGTTTTTGTACAGATTGTAGTTTGTAACATTTCTTGCTGCCAAATCCATGTCCAGTGTCTGAGTTTAACCTCTTTAACCTGGTTGCTAACACAAGCTAGAGAGGACTGTACCCGGAAAGTACAGATTGAATACAGTGACGCTGTGAGGTGAAGTGTTGTGAACTGGGCGAAAGTTTGGGGATTCAGAGTTTGCTGTTAAAGGAGAACAGGTTTTAGATTTTTATTTTACTCTTGAGGGGGGCAAAAAAAAACTTCTTGAGTGGTCTCATGGGCTCTTAACTGCACAAAAATGTCTTGAATGTTTTGGTTTAGGTTAATATTAAAAACAAACTGGTGTGGCTGGCTGTTAACACAAAGGTGCGACTGTTACATTAAAAACATACTCTGTCATTTTTAGGGGAAATTCTTCGAAAGTTCTCATGTCGTATTTTCTATTTATAAGAAATTACAGGAGAGACTATGGATGCCGACTTGTTTACAACCTTTAGGTGCATTTGAACAGATTTGAAGCTACTGTGCAGTGTCAGTGCTGTAAACATCTAAATCTTACATATTTCACCTCATTATCACACGTGAAATCAAAAGAGAAAACAGAATAAAGATTTAGATGTACTGCAAAAAGTCAAAAGCAGCAAGTGTTTTTGTCTTTCAAGTGTAAAAATGTCTTTAGACTTAAAGCTCCAGTGAGGAGATTTTTTCTGATCTTAAAACGGGTAGAAATGAACAGTGACGCCTCTTGATGACCCACAAAGCAAACTAACCTTCAACATAAAGACTGATCAGTGCTGTATGACTATTTCTGTGAAGTTACCAAAGGTGTCATTTTGTCCAGAGGGGGCGCCAAAACCTACACCAACAAAGTTTCTAACAGGAGTTTCAAATATCGTATTTTTCGCACTATAAGGCGCACTTACAATCCTTTTGGCTTGTCAGAGCACTGCAACTACCGTAGCCTAGAGTTATTGACTGTTTTGTTTGGCTTAATGCGCTTAATAATCCGGTGTGCTTTATGTGTGAAAATAGACACGAATGAATGTGTTCTAGATGGTGCGCCTTATAGTGAGAAAAATACAGTAAGCTACAAGAAATGTAGCTTACATTTCTATTAGAAATATAGACAAACCTTTGCTCAGTTTTGAGTTTTTGCAGAGAAGTTCAATGCCTGTTATTTATAGATACTTTACTCGATATTTCAGGTACTATGGAGCCGCAACAAGCAATCCTAAATCTGTGAACCTTTTCTCAGTCTGTGAAATCTCACAGCGCCATAAAGCACAAGTTGTTAATTGATGTATAAGTCAGCTAAAATACATCAACTGATTGTGTCAAGTGTAAAGGATTAGAAAAGAAAAGTTCTCACTTCAAGTATGAAAAAAATAAAGTTTGTGATTGACCTGACCAACAACAGCAGAGTGGGAGAATTGTGGGAAATAACAGTCTTACATTTAAAATCCACTTATGAACTGACTGCTGTGGAAAGTTTTACATGTTTACTATCAAATCAAAATCATTTTCTTGTCTACATTCACCTAAAACAAGTTAAAAACCAATATTTTAAAACATTTATGCTGATGCTTTCATATGACAGAAGTTACATCCCGTTGTTTCACAGATTTGACAGCCAAGCCACTATCCCGTTTGTTTGCTGCTGTTCAAAGTTTATATAAAACACATTTAATATGAACACTGGGTTTAAGGTTGTATGGAGTGTAACAGAGATCTTTTAAGAAAACAAAATGATAATCTTTTTACTAACTTGAAAAATGTCATTTCCATGTTCAAGGGCTGTATTAAACGCTCAGGATGACAATTTAGAACAAAATAAAAGTTATTTGTGGTAAAAGTTTCACGAGTGGGTGATTTCAAGTTACAGCTTTTATGTTTTGTGGTGTTGTAGTTTGTTCAGCTTTAAATCACAGCTAACCTTTTAATATACTTTGAGTTGTTATTGTGCAGCTTCAATCACGTCACTTTAAATGAACTCACTGTAGCTCATTGTTTGGATTGTTTTTCCTCTGTTTCACCATCTTTCTCTCTTTTTCCCTCTTCAGCATGAGAAACTCTAGAGTCACCTGAAAGTCCTCCAAATACTCTGTCACTTTAGGAGTTCTCTGACTAACTTTTATCGCTACAAATATCACAATTATTTCATCATGTAATTGCTATTAATTCAGTCAGATCAAGATTTAGTATTACACTTCATGAAATGGTCTCCTTGTTCACGGCTGAACTCGACTCTCACACTCTTCGTCTCTGTGGATTTAAATGATACAAACCCGCTAACACCAAACATGTCCGGGCTGTGGAATGCTGAATGTGTGTCAGGACTCTCCAAGCAGTTGTAAACTATTAATATCTGAGCTTAACCAGCTGTCAAAGGCACTTTTGGATAACTGTATAATGGTTTGATTACAGTGAAGGAGTCTGCTGTTTTCACCATCAACAATTACAAGTAAACAATATTTTCTATACTGAGTGATATATTTAAGAATTTTGCTTTTGCTTAAAAACTTTCTTACATAACTTTCCCATCACAGAGGATCTTCAGCTGGAGTTAAAATATGAGCGTTTTTGAATACATCCCTATCAGTTTTGAACTCTGATGTAAATCGTATCAGATTTGAAGACGGCATCTAAACTTACAGCTCTGTAAAAAAGCAGAGGTTGGTCTCGCAGTGTCATTCAGAGTGTCTATAAATAGTTTGACGTGTCATGGCCCACTGAAACCTGAACTTGTCCCACAGTAGCACCGACGAAGTCTTAAAGCTGCATGTCCCACATTTATTTCTGTTTATCAACAGTGAAGCTGTTCTCAGTTATTCCCCCCAAAAAATGGTCCAACTCAGTAATCACCAAAATTTGCAACTAGCATCTGGAGATCGAGGAGAATACAGGTGCTCGAGTTCAACCATTTCATTCTTGGCTTTGGTTCTGCACCAGAATACTCTACCTTGATCCTGCATGGATAAAGGTGGAGGCCTTTGCTGCGGTTTTGAGTGTTTGCTCATAGTGGGCCTATTTTGGGTCTTGTAGGGAATATAAAAGAAGACTACAGCTCCGTCTGAGAAGATTTGGTGCTCTATGAACAAAAACTGAGTGATTGATTTGAGGGAAATCTGATTGTTGCAAAAGTCTTTTCTGCAAAACTTGTTTTGTCCTCCTGCCAGATAAATACCACTTATATATATATATTTTTTTTTTAACTGATATGCAGAGGTGGTTTTATTCTGAAAAGTGTTAGTGTCACATCTGTTCCTGATGCTGAACTCAGTAGTTGATTGTGTCACATTGAAAACATTTCATACCTACTTGGTGGTCGGCCAGCTGTTATAAAAGTAAGCTGGGGGGGAGGGGCGGCCAAATCTGTGTATAGATGTCATTGCTTGCTGTTATTTTTGATCAATATTGTATCAGGATATCTGAGAATGTAGGTATCGTTTGTAGGTTTTATTTACATAACTGATCATATTCAAAAGTGAATAACTATTGTTCTCTCACATTAACACCTTTGCTGCCACCTGAAGTGACCGCCTGGAGCTGCCCCCACTCAGACATAAAGAAAGCATGTAATGTGTCTCCTCATAAACCCATATACTGTCTGTCCAGCTCCCTTTATTTGTTCCCCCTCCCACTTTCTCTCTCTCTTCCTCTCTCTCTTTCTGAATGCCACAGGCCTCTCACCCCTCAGTCCAGATTTAGACCTCAGTCTTTCCCAGACCCAGCTGGCTGAAGCCTGAAGCACAGATTTCCTCATCTCTCCTTCCTTTGTTTTCGCCTCCTTCTCTGCCTTTCCTTTCGCTCCCTCCTTCACTCATCTTCCTCACCATGCCTGGCCTCTTTCATCACTTCTTTATCTGACACCCTAGTCCAGCCTGCCAGATGTCTGAGCTGGATGGTGCATCGAGGGTTGTAGTCCAGGGTTTCGTTGGTCGTTCTGGTTCCACAGAAGCAGACCTCCTGCTCCTCTTCCTCGGCTATGGAGCCTCTCGCAGAGGTAAGACTCTCCACTGACTCCCCCCTCCTCCTGGCTGATCTGTCAACTCCTGCTAGGCGTCAGTTTGCATTGGTAACCCAAACATGTGTGTTGTAGTGTGTCTGGACATGACTTTGTAACTGAGAAGCTGCAAAGATGAAAACACTCTGGCTACTTTTACACGGCAGCACTCAACGCCAAGTTCTTTTCATCGTCAGTAATTTTTAGTATTTCTGCATCGTTTGTTTGCTTTTTTAAAGTGACACAGAATCACAAACTGTGTTTAGGTGAACATGAACAAACTCCAACTATAACCAGACCTGTAAGAACAATCACAGTCCAATCTGCTCTGAGCTGAAACCAGACATTGACACCAAAATTTGTAATACAGAAATGTCGACCTTTTGCATAAATCACTGCATCAGTTCAACTTGGCATGAGGTGCTATGTCATCTGCTGCTGTTAGTCTACTGTGTTTTATCAAGTCCAGAGTCAGCGCAACCTTAAGTCTACCAGGAGATTTTAGAGACCTTTACGCTTCCATCTGCGGAGGAGTTTTAATGAAGATACAGATGCAGGAACTACAGCTCCAAACTACTACCAGCATAAATCGCAGTATATAAGAATACACAGTTTTCTTCATGTTTTCTTGCAAATCTGCTTTGCTGGTTGAAGTGATTCCAATAAGAAACAATGCAACAAATATGGAGAGCTGTTACCATGTGATAAAACAATAAACTCCAGGTGCTTTTGAGGAAAAAAAGTGTGACAATGAGTTGGGGGAAGTCTCAAGGTCTGTTTTCAGATAAATTTGCCTGAGTTAAAAAGCCGCTAATCGTTCAGTCCATGGAATTACATGAGTATGATGTAAAGTTAGAGACAGAAAAAGACCACATGGTACCTTAAAAAGGTAAATCACAGAATATAAACCACAAAAAGCACATGTACAATGTTGTAAAAAATTAAACAACAGTGATCACTTTTATCAATCAGAAGTTTAATGAGGTTTAGAGTGAACCTCCAAACATGAATGGCCTAAACTGTTGTTGTGCTTTTATTCCAAGATCCCATTATTTGAGATGGACGAGGATGAAGATGAAGAAGAGGATGTTCTCTCGATGAAGAGCAAAGGTACGAATGAGAATATTTGTTATATTGAATGTGAGTATTTAATTAGACACCACACATACCTGTACTTCCACCATCACGACCTCTGCTACTCCTAGTTTTCTGCAAAGTATACGATACACTTAAGTGATCATGTTTGTCAGCCGGTGTCTATAACCAGTCCCTGTTTGTAATGACTGTTTCGTGACTTAACCTGTTGATATTGTTCAGCTTTGATCTATTGCCACCAATCTATATCATGTGTTTTTGATTTGTAGGTAGCTGCAGATATTCAATACACGCACATGCATCTCCTTCAAGCACAGACCCGGACACCTACATTTATATGAACTTTATGAAGAATCACTGCTGCTATGACGCCATCCCTACCAGCTCCAAACTGGTCATTTTTGATACAACCCTGCAGGTATGACACTTTCATTTCACATATTCTTTTTCTACAACAAGTTGTAAACTAGTTGTACAACAGTCCACAAGCACTCTAGGTCTTTTGGACAGGCTCAAACCTGCAGTTGTAAAAGCAGAGGTAATCCAAAATATACAAATAATGCACCATCTTTAGGATCTCGTATCTGGTCGTGATCTCACAGAGGCCGACAAAAGCTGACCCAAAACTGCTCTAGTGAGAAAAATTAAGCAGTTTGAGAAATGAGAGAAAATGTTTAGAGAGTATATAGAAAGCTGTCTATTGTAGTGACCATCAGTACCCTATCGAGGCAGTCAGTAAAATTTAGATTTCTCAGGAGCTTTATAAGGAATACAGATGGAATACAACCTGATTTACTGAGGGGATCTGTTTCAACTTGAAACACTGATAAGCATAGGTGCTTAAAGAAAAATGAAAACAAGTCTAAACAGTACAGGGTCTAAAAGGGTCTTCAAAGCAAATCCAACATGCATGAGTTATAGTTTGTGTTGAAGTTAATGAGCAGCCGTCTCTTCATCAGGTAAAGAAGGCTTTCTTCGCTCTGGTGGCCAACGGTGTGAGGGCAGCTCCTCTGTGGGACAACAAGCTGAAATGTTTCGTAGGTGAGCCAAAAAAAAAAAATCTCTTTCTTTGTCTGTTTGTCCGTCTTCTTTTACACTTAGACGGATATATTTGAATTAAAAAAAGTTTTTTTCTTCCATTTTAAGAAAAAATTTGGTTGGAAATACTCACATAAACATAGATGAAATCATAAAAAGTTAAAGAAATCGATTTATTGCATGAGTCTGACTGAAACCAGATTTAAAAATACATGTAAACACATTAGTCTGTTTGAAAGCCATTCCTATTGGTTGCTACTCACTGTTTGAGTGAGGGGATTGGTCAGGAACCCCCAGCCATGAAGTACAATTCAGCTTTATGTCCCACAATCAAAACCATGTATTTGCAAAGCTGCATCCTTTCTCTTCATGCAAGTGGTTCATGAGTCTACCATCAAACCTCAGACTGAGTTTCTTTCCTGTCAAAGCAGTCTATAAAACAGCGTTATTAAAGTTGACTTCTAATAATATCCCGACTCTGATAGCGTTTAATCCTAGTCTGACCTACATTTGCAGAGTTCTGAAGATACGTTTTGTCGCTCAGGTCTGAGGGTTCAGCTTTCCTGACTGTAGCTGGGGGTTAAGGTGGTTTCAGATGCCGGCCCGGTTTCCTGCTAACATTTAAAGGGAATAAGGTCAACTACAAGACATTTAGTGACATCCAAACCCTGTCACACAGAGCACTGATCTTCATTACACTCAGAGCAGGTCCCGAGGTGTTAACTTTCTGTTTGTAATTGAACCGCAGCAGCCATAAACATGAGTGTCAAGTGCAAGTACAGCAGTCTGAGAGCGATGCATCCTGCTGATTACAGACAGAGCTTAAACCCAAAATCCAAAAATGATCTTTTTAGCTTTTGTCTCTCGTACCTTTGTTGTCCTCTTGTGGACCAGGTGTTGCTTGTTTTGTTTGTGGTGGTCTTGGTATGTGTCTTCTCTCTGCAAAGGGGTAGTTGTTTGTTTTTTACATTTATTTTATGCATTTTTTGTATCGTTATTAAGGATGCAGTGAGAATATGCAGCATTTGAAACCAAGACAAATTTACCCAAAGTGACTGAAAGGATACGTAGCATAATGTATCGATTTGTATCGTATCTAGCTGTATTGTATCATATTGTATCGTATTGAGTTGTATTGTATTGCATCGTATCGTGTTGTATTGTATCGCATCATATCGTGTTTTATTGTATCGTATCGTGTTGTATTGCATCGTATCGCATCGTGTTGTATTGTATTGTATCGTATTGTATTGTATCATGTTGTATCATATCGTACTGTATTGTATCGTATCGTATCAAATCATATCATATCGTATAGTATCATTTTGTATCGTTCCAAATAATACTGTAGTGTAACTTACCATAACGTATCATATTGAATCATATCATATATCGTATCCAATCCCAGTGTACTCGTCTGTATCTCTGAGTGTATTTCTGCAGGTATGCTGACCATCACCGACTTCATCAACATTCTCCACCGTTATTACAAGTCTCCTCTGGTGAGTCCTACTCCTCCAGCTTCCACATCTACAAAGAACTGCTCTAAAGTCAAGAACTTGTCACACGTCTGAGGTGATGTCCTCTTGTTTTGCAGGTTCAGATCTACGAGCTGGAAGAACACAAGATAGAGACATGGAGAGGTTTTTGCAGAACAGCATTTGCTTAAAGGTATTTCATTACTTCAAAGCAAAGGTATGAAGTTGTAAAAATCAGTGTCTGTGTCTCCTGACAGAGATCTATCTGGAGTACTCTGTCAACAGGCTGATCAGCATCACCCCAGACTCAAGGTAAATCTGGACCCAGGGTCATTTATGTAATTATTTACAGTGAGCACTAAAACAGTCATAGCTTTGCTGGTTTACCCTTTATTGTCTCTCTGGTAACACTTTATAATAACTATCCGTTATAACTAGATAATAGATCATTAGTAAACTGTTAATTAATTAGTTATTAATGACTTGTTATGTGTTTGTTACCTATTTGTTAAGGATTTATACTAAAACCTTATAGATAGTTAATATATTGTATATAAACACCAGTTAATTATTGTATATTATTGTATACTGTTAGTTAATGAGTTACAAATGACTTGTTAACTGTATGTTAATCATTTATAACTTTATCTTATAAATTAGTAATAGATCATGAACAAGCTATTAGTAAATTACTTCCTACTGACTTGTTAAGTATCAGTTAATAGTTTATATATGTTATTGGGATGTTTTCTAAAGTTGCAACTATCCCTCATTTGTTAACCGTTAGTAATTGAAGAATAGTTGCAACTATAAAAAACATCCCAATAACATATAAACTATGAAATGATACTCAACAAGTCATTAGTTATTAATTTACTAATAGCTTGTTCATGGTCTATTACTAATCTATAAGGTATAGTTATAAATCATTAGTTTACAAATCGTTTATAACTCGTTAACCAACATTTTATTTATGATCTATTAACTATCTAGAATGCATCTTTAAAAATCCTTAACAAAATGTTAAACACTTAACAAGTCATTAATAACTCATTTATTAACAGTTTACTAATGATCTATTAACTAATTATGACAGATAGTTTTTATAAAGTGTTACTGTCTTTCATTTTTTCATTTATTCTGTTCTTATAGTTTCAGTGATCATATAAATGACATTTAATGTTCTGTATTTGAACAGAATCTCAGGAGTGTGTAAACTGGCATCTTTCCTGTCGATAAACTGCCTCCAAACCAAAATGTTGAGATCCAGAGCTGTTTGTTTCGTCCTGATGTTTTGAAGTTGCTGCCTCAGACTGTTTTATTTTGTTCATAATTTTAGTTTCATGTCTTTTCAGTCTGTTTGACGCCATCTACTCCCTGCTGAAGAATAAGATCCACCGCCTGCCAGTCATCGACCCGGCATCAGGAAACGTCCTCCACATCCTCACTCACAAACGCATCCTCAAGTTTCTCCACATCTTTGTGAGACTTCTTCTCCTCTCGAACACTTTTCATCAAGTTTGTGTAATATTAATGTAAATCGTAACATCAGGGATTGCAGTCATCGGTCTGTGATTATTTTAACATTTGTTTTTTCATTTGTTTGTCGTGCAGGGATCTATGATTCCTAAACCTCGGTTTCTTCAGAGGCGGCTCAACGAGGTGGCGATCGGCACCTTTAGAGAGATTGCGACAGTCCAGGAATCAGCCTCCGTCTATGACGCTCTGACTATTTTTGTGGAGAGGAGAGTGTCTGCTCTGCCTGTCGTCAATGAGCAAGGTGATCACAACGTTAAAAAAAACACTATCAAACAAATTAGGCTATTTAACTTTAACTGCAGCAAGGAACAAAACATATCTATTTATTGGAAAGCATGTGAAGAAACGGAGCCAAACTCTTCAGTCTCAAAGAGATAGGAAAAATGTGACCCCAATTGGTCGGCATTTCAGTTCCCTACAAGTGATGAGGATGAAATCTGGAGAAATTTAAAATACATACTGAGCAGTAGTGAGGATGCAAGGATCTCCAACATAAACATCAAAAATGTAAACTAACCTCTTTGTCTTTGTCGTAAAACACATACACAAATTTGCATCTTCCAGTATGTTTTGACTGACACCCCTGTGTGTCTCTTCTGTAGGTAAAGTGGTCGCTCTGTACTCCAGGTTTGACGTCATTGTAAGTACCGACAGTACTGTCAACCGCCGTAAATACAGAAACATTAATCTTTGGATTTTGTGATTTGCCGCTGTTGTTTTGTAGTAAAATGGATATAAATATTTTGTCTCGTGGTTGAATTTCCTGTCTCCATCTCTCAGAACCTGGCGGCCCAGAAGAGCTACAACAAGCTGAACATGTCGATGCATGAAGCCATCAAGTCCAGAGCGTGCTGTGTGGAGGGAGTCCTCAAATGTTACCCTTATGAGACGCTGGAGACCGTCATCGACCGCATCGCCAAAGCTGAGGTAAGAATTACTGACGTGACAGTGATGTCCCCTTTTTTTCCATTTATAGTAAAAATCACTTTGATTCATCCGATAGTTTTAAGAAAAGTGTAAGTGATGGTCAAACTCTTCTTGATTGGCATGTTGTATTTCCTGCCAGGTGCATCGGTTGGTGTTGGTGGACAGAAACGATGTGGTGAGAGGGATCGTCTCTCTGTCTGACCTCCTACAAGCCCTGGTTCTCACCCCTGCAGGTATTGATGCACTGTGCTCCTAACTCCACCTCCTCCTCTTCACCTCTTGCTTCATCTCTCAGGTCCTTGATTCACCTGCAAGTCTGTCTGTCTTCAAACCCTCCCCCTCCTCTTCCTGTGAACATTCATGATCTTACGGACTCTTCTTTCTCTCAGACTATGACAGTCTTGTTTTTTCCTCTTCCTAACCGTTGAAGTAGTTTCAACCTTTAAGAATTCACCAAAAGACCTTCATACTTCCTAGATATCTACCTCTGAATTCTTGTCTTTAACCCTCTTGTGATCGGTCAACAACCCAAAATCTTCTTCCTAAAAATCCACCAACAAGGACTGCATCAGGAACCCTATGCTCCTACCGATGTCTTTGCCTGCCCTCAAAGTCAAGGCAAATTTTTTGATCCATCCTTCAGTCTTCCAGTCGCCTTGTGATCCTACCTCCAAACCAAGTCGCTCTTGCTCACTCCACCGTCTGCAAAATCTGACACCAATCCTCCACGTCCTCTCACCCAAACACAACCCTCTTTCAGCAGTCAGCTACTCTCCTCATGCTGCAGGTTGCACCCTGGAGCACCTTTTTTAGCCAAAAATCAAAGGTAGGCGCCACATCCTAGCTGCCTGTCAGAGCTTGCATCTTGCACAGAGTTGTTGCTGCAGGTTTTGTCTTTCCGAAAGGAAGTTTTGAAGGAGAATATCTCTAAAAAGATTGAGTGAAGGGCATGTGGGAGAAAGAAATCTATTTCCTTTCCTCTGCAGACTTCTGATGATTCCTATTGAGAGTGAAACTCATGATTTGACATTTGAGTTGTTTGTGTTTTGGAATTTATTGGCACAGAATGATTCAAATGAGTTCCTTTATTGTATAAAAGAAGAGGATGCAGCCTACTTCTACCCTTACCTAAACTTCATCTTTACAAAATGAACTAAATGCTGTTTTGAGGGTGGAACTGTGAACAGGGACCAATAAGGCTGTTAGTGTTTCTTAAGATTTTAAAAACTAAAACGTCCTCTTTTTTTATACAATGCAAGGATTGGTTTTGTACTGTCACCTCTTCAGCCATTTGGATGCTTTTTGTGCTTGATCAGACACCGTCGCTAGGGTTGATGCTCAGAGTTCACTTCAGAGTGATCTTCTAAACCCAGTGCCCTTATTTAGCAAAGTGGTTTCCATTAGGTTGTCTGATGAGGATCATGTGATTTGAGAGAAAATACTAGTCTTAAATACAAAAGTGTATTCACATGACCAAGAAGCCTGAGTTATCATCCCTGACACTTTTTATTGAAGTAAGTTCACAGACTAAAGTGTTCAAGCTTGGCTTTTTACACTATTGCATTAGATTTTGTGTGTAAAGGACCAGTATGGGGGACTGTGTGGCATCAAGTGACAGCTGCATCCAATAAATGCTCACGTCTTACAAACTGGACCTTTGAAATGGTTGACTTCTGTCTGAAAAGCCTCTTGATGTAGAATAGTCTGAGTTTTCAATTTGCATTAGGTTGTACCTGAGTTAAAATACTACAACTCAAATTCTCATCCATGAGAGTGCGTTCCTCTGCTTCTGTTAATTTTCTCTTTTCAACTCTTTCCAGATACTTTCAAGAGATCAACCTATCAATATGGGGACAGCAAGAGGGACATTGATGCAATAAAATAAGACGATTCAAGGGCGGAGTGAAAAAAACGGTGAAGCAAAGAAAGCTTGTTGCCTGAAAAGCAAAATGCATGGACAAGGAAAGAGAATTACGGTACTCTTAACCTTTCGCTATTGTGCACATGTAAGACACTTTACTCTTCAGTAAAGTGGCTCAACAGTTACAGATAAAGGCAGTAACGTTGTGCTGGGAAGCAGACAAGAAAATGGCTATTATGTGTGAATGCAGATTCAGAGAGCTCAAAGTACAAAAAGAAGTTTTGATGGAAGGCAAAAGAAAGAATTAACCAAAAAACAAACAAACAATATAGTCACATTTGATGGCTTTACTTATCTTTCTGGTCTTATAATGCTTATTAAACAGTCATGTATAACTTGAAATTCTTACATTGTGGAATTGGGATCACGTTTTTGTAAATGCACTTAAAAATGTATAAATAAATGTTTTGTTTTGACGTGTCTTGGTTCAGTTTTCTGGACAGTAAAGAGCCAAAGATGAAGTTTTACAAAATGATACCACACAACCTAATATAAAACCGTACAATGAGATATGATCCTATATGAAATTATATAATACAATCCAAACAAGACTGTATATAAAATTGATGATGCCTGCCTACTCGATGGGCGAAACCACCCTGAAAACAGCACCCTCTGGTGACTGGCTGCAGTATAGGTCATAAATCCCGCCTCCTCCAGCCATCCTTACGGGGCTGTGGACAAACTTTAGAAATTTATTACACAGAATATTAATTTTTTTCCCCCTGCTTGTGATGTTGACATGAAGTTACAGTAAGACTGGTTTGTGCTCAAGTCCTCTTTTTTCTGAACAGCTCAATTTTTAAAAGTTATTAGGGGGTTCATGTTTTCTATGATTGACACTTGATACAGCCTATGGGCGTACGAAGATTGCATAGCTCACCCGGGATGCAATGATGATAACATACGATGTGATACGGCACACTATGAGACAATACAACACAGTTTAATATGATACAGTACATAGTTTCCCTCAGGATCAATACAGTAGCTATCTATCATTTATCTACAATATGTTAGATACAGTAGGATACCTTACAAACGGCCCTTAGGGGAATATTAATTAATAGGACATAACCACACATTTATCTACATTGAGGAACAAATAGATTAAAAAATTAAAAGCAAACAGTAATTGACATGGAAACAAGGAAAAAGGACGTATAATTAACCACAAAACCCAATCATGTAAATGTTCAGCTGATAAATTCTGTCATAGCTCATCATTAGACAGCAGACGTGACGAGAGGCTGGGTTTTGTCCTGAGGAGAAGTGTTTGGGTGTGTTTTGTTTACCAGGGGCGGGTTTGTTAACTCTGCCAGCTTTCTACATCCTGGTCACATGATTAAGAGTCATGTACATAAACACTGGCACAAATAAAAGCAAATAAGAGAGCTGATGGATGTTGTGTTATTTTCACTATGAGAGACTTTCTCTGGTCAGTCTTTGACACAGTAAAAATATTAAACAGGAATTAATGAAAAATAAAATAAAAGAGATTTAAACAGATCAAAATAAACACAGATGAATACTTCTTGTTCTGCACAGAATATATATCTAAAAAAAGATGCGACATAATCCAAACTGAAAGTTATGATTCTATAAAATACAAGTTTAACTTAAATTCAGAGTAACCTCTGTGGGTCTTGGTCTTTTCATCAGGTTATAAAAGGAATTTAATCCAACATTAAGCTCTGCGATGTATCAGCCACATGCTCCTCTGCTTTACAACTTCATCCTGTGAACAAACACTCAAACCTGTGATCACTCACTCAGTCATCCTGTTATTCAACACTTCACCTGGAAGTTTAACTCTTACTCTACCTAAGCAGCTGTCTGCAGACTGATGCAGCAGACCGTGTCAAGCTGCTGGAGCTGATGAGTGACACCGACTTCTGACTTCTGCAGACATGGACTCAAAACCAAAGTAAGAAATCACATCTTATGTTTCTTTACACCTGTGAGGTTTAAGATTTTTTTTTAATTCAAGGCTGGATGTGTTTTAACATTTTTTATAAGCCAGGTCTCTCAGTATTTTCAAACAAAATCAGATAAAGTTTTGCTGATTTTTCTTGGTCTTTTGGGCTTAAATGTGAGTTAAAAGAATTTTAAATTGTTGAAACTTAAGCTTCAAAAAAATGAAACTTCATCTTGAAAGCACAATAAATAATGTTCACATGTATAGTGGAGTAATTGAACTGTTTACATCAGTTTAATAGACTGAATATAACTTGTGGGTAAATATAATGAGTTGTAAAATCAGTGAGGAGCAGCAGTGAAGTGTTTAAACATCTAACAGCCTATGAATTTAAGGATGACAAACCAAATTATTCTGCAGACACCCTTTTTGTTTTGCTTTTGTGAATCTTCCTGATTGTTTTGCACGACTGTGGATCCAACAAGATGTTGCTCTCCTGGTGTGTTTTTCTCTTATTCTCGGTTTAACATGATTACATAGAAGTAAGAGCAGATGGCATTAGTTGTCTGGTATCAAACTTACATAAGTGATGTTGAAACTTTAAGCCTTTGGCAAACAAGAACTGAGAGTGGACTCTTGATGCAGGAGTCATCTTATTTTATTTTAATCTGGGATATAAACTATTTGATATATGTGATGATTATTATTGTATTATTAGGACAACTTAACTCATTTACAAAGCCTCTTTCATACGTAAAAAAATGCAGCCCGAAGAGCAAAATTGCAAAACTAGGAAAAAGTAAACGAATAATTAAAGTTTAGTGGAAAAAAATAAAGATAAAATAAAATGTAAGCCAATTAAAGAAAAGAAAACTCATACAAAGACTAATGGTAAAATTGCAGTCCAAAGTTAAAGGCAGGTAAGAAAAATAAGTCTTCAATCTACTTTTTCAAATTCACTGAATGCTCCCTGTTTTAGTATCTGGAGGCAGAAAGTTTCACAGTTTCACATGCATGAAAACGCACGCACTCTAGTCTGCACTTGGATGGTTCACATGAGAACCATTTAAAGGGGAAGCATTCGAGGACCTAAGAAACCCTACAGAAATATAAATGAAGTTAGATCTGTGATATGGAGGAAAAAGACAATTAAAAAACATTTTAAATCAGTTTTAATTAAACAATAAGCCGATTTGAAGAGGTGGAGTAAATTGCAGTTTTCTTTGGGGTTAAAACTCTACCAGTAGTATTTTGAATGAGTAGTTTTGTGAGATACTTCTTCAGGCAAACACACAAATCAATATTTTGTCATCTTTCAGGGTTGAGAAATGATCGTACTTTTAAAATGTTTAAGAGATGATCCAATTAAAAAGGAAATATGAAGAGTTTTAGTGGTCCAGAGCAGACTGAAACACATTCTGATGATTTTTTTTAGGATCTTCAGAAACAAAGAGGACCATCAATGATTTCTCTGCTGTAATTTTTACCGCCAGAAATCGCTTTTTCAATACTATACAATAACTTTATGTATCCCCAAATGGAAATTCATTTATCTGGAATCTCACATAAACTGCAGATTAACCGAGTCATGATCGGACCTGCCTAGTGGTGGTAAAACAGCTCTGTAAGCTTCTTTGACGTTGGCATACAGCAGATCCAGGGTTTTGTTTTCTCTGGTAGGACAGTTCACAAACTTTGTAAATCCAGTCAGGTGAGAGGAGAGGGAGACATGGTTGAAGTCGCCTGATTTTATTACAAGGGCCTCAGGATGTTGAGTCTGTATCCTAGCAACCGTATCATGGAGAACATCACATGGAACTTCAGCCGCTGCCTTGGGTGGGATGTATAGATGTCAGACCACATTATTGACCGCAATCAAATATATGTTGTTTTTGTTGTTGTTTTTTTGCTTTTACTTTTTCCATGGTGTTTATTGTAATCAGATTATTTAAATGTAGATGAGGCAGTTGTCAGGATTTCTTTGTAAATCTCTTCTTGTACATGCATAAATTGTGTTTTGTATCCTCGAACTCACTGGTAATCTATTTGGTATGTAAAATGCAATATATAGATTTTCTAAATATTATTTAAATGATCTGACTGTCAAAAGGCATAAATCAGCAAAGATGATGGCAGTACATCTTTGTCCACAGGGGGCGCCAAAATCAGTACTAACAGAAAGTTACTCACAGGAGCTTTAAGTCTCAGTTTCTTTTGCAAAATTCACACTTTGACATGGGGCCTAATTTTTCAGCTTTGAATTCAGCTTCTCACAAGGAACTGCAGGTTTTGTACACCTCTACATTGGCCTCGTTTTTCAACACACTAACTGCAAGGTCCAGAAGCTCAATTTGCATTTCCACTTAACTTTATACTGCTGCTACCTGGGCAGGTCTCTTGACCGAAACCAGACTAACATAACACTCTAAAGAAAACAGGCCGCAAGAAACAGGACAAATTAAACACAGAGAGTGATCGGATTAAAATGTTTTCTCAAAGCAAACTAGCTCTGGTTCATTAGAAACTTGGACTGGTTCAAGTTTATCTCTTTTGCATGAGTAAGCAGGTGTGGACTGTGAGCGTAAGCATCCATGAGGACAAGCTGACGATGTTTCAATAAGTCTTTATTTACAGCCAAACTCTGCCGGTTCTGCTACTTCAGTTAGGGCTGTTAAGTCTGACATAACAATGATGACAGATTAATTCTTATTTGTTAATCCTGAAAACAGGTAGCAGGTAGAAGGCTTGGAAAAGAGTCTTAATAAGTGCAGAAGGAGATGAGGAGGTTGCAAATCCTCTGACACACAGCCTGATGCCTTTCTTGTTCTTGGAAGTAAATTTTTAGTTCATTTCTGAAGGACCTAATACCACTTGTTGCTGGAAAGTAAAATAAATAGACAGTGGACTTCATGGGGACGGATTTTTCCCGCATTCCTTCAACTGAGTCGGGGTGAGCGGTTTATGTTTACGTATTTGAATTTGAAATATTTGATGCACTTTGCTACAATTTTAAGGATCTGTTAAAACATTTCAATCAGAATAAATTTATATCTAATAATTTCAGAGAGCCCTGCCATGAACTGGCGACTTGTCAAGGGTTTCCCCCGCCTTCACCCCAAGATGCTGGGATAGGTTCCAGCCCCCCTGCAACCCTCCCATGGGATATATGGTAGAAAATGGATGGATGGATAATTTCAGAGAATATTTCCTCAAACTTAACTGAATTTGACGAGTTTTATGTGTTTTAGAGAACATTAGGTGGATATTTTGTGTTGAGCTTTAACGAAATGTGGAAAGTATGAAGATATTAACTGAGTTTAATTTCTGGGAGCATAAACATTTCCACATTTCTATCTTACTCTTTAAGGTTTGCTGCTTTTTCTACGTTTTAAAACCAAAATAGTAACACTTAAGTAATTTAAATGATCTCACACTCAATACCCTGCATTCTGGTGAATATTCATGCAAAATTTAGTTGGGAAAATTTAAAAAATGAAAGAACACAATTGTATTTATATGATTCATGAAAAATAATTGTTCTCCTTGCTTAAAGCCTTAAATCTTTAAACAACATTATAGGACAGTCATTCTAAAACTGGGTAGTTAAATATAAATCAAATTATAGAATAAACTGATGACTGCTGTCAAAAAAAAAAAGACTGTCATGAGTATTTAAATTCCTGTGAGGAACTTTTTGTTGGTGTTAATTTTGGATACCTGCTGTGGCATAGGTATTATTTTCTTATCTCCTCTGGCTTGCTTAAGTAATGTTTTCTCACAAAAAAAATCATTTCATGCTGGCTTCTAACAGTCAAATTTATCATTTATTGTGAATCCCGTATTTTCCGCACTATAAGGCGCACCGGATTATAAGGCGTACCTTCAATGAATGGCCTATTTTAAAACTTTGTTCATATATAAGGCGCACCGCATTATAAGGCGCATAGAAAAGACGCTACAGTGGAGGCTGGTGTTACGTTATGCATCCATTAGATGGAGCTGCGCTAAAGGGAATGTCAACAAAACAGTCAGATAGGTCAGTCAAACTTTATTAATAGATTACAAACCAGCGTTCTAACAACTCCGTTCACTCCCAAAATGAATAAACAGCTGTTTTAGGAGCCATTTTGGGGTCTTTACATAAACACACAAATAGAAATGAAACGGCACGCGTCGCGCAGTCATATATCCCAGCATGCACCGCGCGCTTCTTCTTCTACGGGGGAAAATGAAGTCGGCGGCTGCTTACCGTAGTTGCGAGACCTGTTGTGGCTCAATATTGGTCCATATATAAGGCGCACCGGATTATAAGGCGCACTGTCAGCTTTTGAGAAAATTGGAGGTTTTTAGGTGCGCCTTATAGTGCGGAAAATACGGTATTTTAAGTGGAAAATGTACAAAAGGGCTTTTTTTCTGCTACTTGGCTGACACCTGCCTTCTCTCACTGGTTTCAGGTTACAACAATGACATTATAAAATTCTTCAACCTTAATGTTGATGGTCTTGTTTGCTTTTGTATATCATAGAAAGGCATTAATGTCAATTTCATGAATCTCAGTTTAAAAAAATTGAAACGGCATCCACAAGAGATGAAAGTTGGCAGAGAGAGACATCTCGCAATCCTGCTTTGCTTATCAGCTTCTCTCAGGGGGATTCCAGGGCTTTTCCAGGACAGGCTAATCCTGGTCTTCCCAAGGAGTCTCCTCCCCCTGGGACATGTCTGAAAGACCTCCAAAGGGCGGTACCTTATCAAGAACCCGAACCATGTAAACTGGATCCTGGCTGCAAAGGAGTACTTTCTCTACTCCTTGTTTTGCCCAAATGTCCAAAGTCTTGATTTCATTTCTATGGCCAAGCCGCGGCAACCTATGGGCAAAATTTACTACCGCTACCTAAATCCACGATCAAATTTGTGTGATCACATTAGCTCATGACCATAGGTGAGGGTTGGAACAGATCGACCAGGAATCGATCAGGCTTTGCTCCTGCTTCACCACAACAGTGCAACACAAGCATCACTGCTGCAGCATCAACATGTCTGTCAAACTCCAAACCTATTGTTCCCTCATTTGTGAGCAAGACCCCAAGGTACTAAGTGTTGTCGTCCTGGAACTGGAGCTGTGAGTTTGACTTTGAGTTTGGGCTGAACAGAAGACCAAACCTGATAAATGGAAGATCTGGTATGAGTGGAAGATTAGGCTAGGGTTTTATCCTGCTGAGAGTGTTGATGGTTTTATTGCAGGTAAGCAGCAGGTGAGCAGATTTGATTGCAGCAAGGTGAGTTGCCAGCTTCAGATGGACGGAACAGACCAACAAACCACACAAACACAGACAGGGAAACGGGGAAGGAAGGAGACTAGGAACCCCTCGAAAATTTAATTATTTTAAGATTTATTTTTTGGCTATTTGTTTTTATTTCAAGAGGACGTGACAGTAGACAGTAGAAAACTGAGAGAGCACATGTAGCATTTTTCTAGTCAATTTTACGACGTGGGACAAGGTCTTGTTAGTTTTGCGGAAACTTAACACCAGCCCACCATGAGCAAAACTTTCACTCCAATTGCCAGGTATTAGCAGCAAGGAAAAACTTGCTTCTTACAGGCAGACAACTCAAACAGAACTAGACACTGCTGAGACTGTTGCATTTCAGCCACTGCAAATTTTAAAAAAGCTTCAAACTGATCCAAATTTTTCCTTTGAACAGGAAGACCAAGCTGTTTGGCCTGAAAATGAAAAAGAAGAAAAAAACAGATAAGGATGTGGTCCTGGCAAACAAGGGAGCTTTGGGTAAGGCCTGGAAAACAAACACACACTCACTCGCACACTCTTTATCATGGCTGTATTGACAGTAGTGATTATTCCTGTCATATCACTGAGGGTGAGGCCAACCCTTGTCAAACAGTTACTTGTTAAACACTTTGACATGAACATGACTTCCTGTTCTATGATTGTGGGTCGTTCAGGTTTTCAAGTACAACACAGATCATCATCATCATCACTCATCACAGGATATTCTTGTCTCTGTTTATCTAGTGTTCCCAAACAGATCGACTGTAATTATTCAGATATAGTTATTTCCCTTTGGGTTTAAAATGTTTCTACATACAACCGTATGAGTGTGGAAATAATCTGCTAGATCTTTAACTTCTTATTGACTTGTTGAAAGCTTCCAACACTGTGTAATAGACATCACCTCTGCTTTACTTGAAATAATAAAAGGCATGCCCCAGGGCTCTGTTTTGGGACCACCAGAGTCCCCAATGCAAATGTATATTTATATGCAGATGATACAGTTATTTACTGCTCAAAAACAGCATCAGGCACCCACCATCTATCACTACAACTCTCTGCTTGTGTGTGCGTTTGGACAGATAGTGAAGTAGAGGGACCTTCTGAAGAGGCCAATCTGCTGGAGCTGGAGGGAGAAAACGCTGAAGAACAACCAGAACCCACTGCAGTCAGGACCAGAATTATACCAGACACAAAGAGGTATGAATGAACACAGTGTATATCTGATTTGCTGCATCTAGATAGAGATAATAAGTGTGTAAAAATAAAGTGAGAAATATCTACTGATGCACTGCATGTTGGTTCATATTGGTGCAATTGAGAATATGGAGTGTTATTCAAATGTGTCAATAATGATCAGAACCAGTACATCAGAAATTTGGAAAAGCAAATCTATTCTTTAGAATGATCAGTTTATGTTAAACTCAGGCTTTTACGTAGTCAAATCATGTATGTTTTTGCTATGATTAGTCACTTAAATACTCGATTTAACTTCCACAGAACCAAACTGAAAACTCAAATCCAGGACAGTGAAGGGAAACCACAAAGCTTTCAGGTGACAACTAACAGGTCCCATGATAGATAAACAGAATATGCGCAAAACATTAAAAACAATACAGAGAAAATGATAACTTTTTTAGCACTGGAACATTGAGTAAATTGTATGTAACTTTCCATCTATATCGCAGATTGCCATTAACATAACAGAGGCGAGACAACTGGTAGGAGAAAACATCGACCCCAGTGTGGTGATCGAGATCGGTGATGAGAAGAAACAAACATCTGTCAAAGAGGGGACCAATGCTCCCTTTTACAATGAGGTAAATTAGAGCAAGTAAAACCCTGCAAATGATCTTTATCAAGTTTACTGTATATGATTAATCTAATTATCTTATTCCCCCTCATTTCAGTACTTTGTGTTTGACTTCTTTGCCCACAAAAATGTGTTTTTCGACAAAGTCATCAAGCTGACAGTAAGTATCAGTTTAAGTCTTCATAGGTACATAATAGTTATAATCTGTATGTATATGAGATAACACATTTGGATTTCTGTAAACCTCACTATCATCACCATCTTTGGCATGAATGTGTTTTTGTTTGCTTGCAGCCTTGGCTTGTCAGGTTTTAAAGTAACCAGCTCATCAATTTACAGCCAATGTCATTGCATTCCTCGTTGATGTACAGATCCAAGCTATAAATATCAGTCACTATGCAGATGACACCATTGTTTTCAGAGAACATCTTTTCAATCAACTTCTGCATCTTTGAAAAACGCAGTATTTTTTGTGACCCAGTGGACATTATTTAAAACATTGACCTCTGCATCTTGGTTTAAGGCTTTGTTGCGTTTAGTGTTAATTCAAGTTTTTGCCCTTGGATTTGCTGAGATGTACTTTGTTGTCAAAAGGCATCACAAATGAGTTGTGAGTTTGTGCATCTTTCTCTTTCACCAGGTGATGCACTCAAAAATGTTGAGGAGTTTCTGCATTGGGTCCTTCAAGCTGGATGTGTGGACTGTCTACAAACAGCCAGGTAGCTCATCTCTGTCTGAAACATCTCTAAGTTTACCTTGAGAGGAGGTTACCAGAGCTCACCTGTACTTACAAAATAATGCCAGAGCAGCCTTCAAATGTCAATACATGTTTTAACTTGAGTTATCATATTTTTTTAACCTTCATAAGTTCTGTTGCAACCTCATCAAGGTACACTTTGGAGAAATATCATGTACAACGAAATCAATGATACTCTTTGACTGATTCACATTTCATTTGTTTTACATTAAGATTATGGCCCCTCTCTTTCTTTCTAACTCCCTCAGGTCATCAGTTCATCAATAAGTGGGCCATGTTGACCAAACCTGGCGACACCAGCACTGGGGTCAAAGGTTATGTGAAGTGCGATATCAGCGTCTCAGCAAAGGGAGACGTGATGCAGCCCGGACAAAAAGCAAGTGATGCTGAGGAGCAGATAGACAAGTATGATACCTGTCTTTGAAATGGGGTTTTCTCAGTTTCTGGCTTGTCTTTCAGATATTGAAAACAGAGTATCAGGGGGATAGTTTTTTTTTTGGAAACCCAAGATGCTAAACATGCTAACTTCTTTAATTTTGAATCAAACTACATAAATATCTTGCAAAATGTCCAACCATCCCAAATATCAGGCTGAAATACGAGGAAAAATGTGAAAAGAAGACTGACATGCCAAAAACATTCTGATGTTCAACTTAATTTTTAATTCAGGGCCATTGAATCTCTTCATATGCAGATGATACTCTGCTATTTTTTGTTAGTTATGGCCCTTTCATGCTGTGTGTATTAAAAGCAAATTCTTTCATTCAGAGTTTGCAATCTAACATATTGCTACACTTAATATGCAGATGATACTCTCCTATTTTTCATTAATATTTGATATTAGATCTTTAGCCTCTAAAAGGCACATTCAATTTTTGGTGAATACTTATCCATGGTAGACCCGTATTAGGTCTGTGATCATTACTCCATTAGAGAAATATACCTATATATACATATATATATACAGTATATACAAATATATCCTATATGGTGGGGGGTTTTTTCTATCAGGAATCTGCTGGTACCGGAGGGTTTACCTGCTGAGCGACCCTGGGCTCGTTTCTATGTAAAGGTGTACAGAGCTGAAGGCCTCCCACGCAACAACTCCAGCATTATGGCGAATGTCACCAAGGCCTTCATAGGGGACAACACAGCACTCATAGACCCCTATGTGGTGGTCAGCTTCTTCAAACAAATGGTAGGTTGTGAATAAACCACTGGTAAAAGATGTTTTACTATCTAGAAATTTTAAACCAATGAACGTGTTGCTCTCAATCCTGCAGAAACTTTTGGACAACCTTTTGAAAGGATGTCAAAAGTACAACTATTCTGGGTATTTCTTTCTTGTAATCTTAACTTTTTACTTTGAATCCATTTCCACTCAGGGTCGCACATCTACGCAAAAGTCCACAGCAGACCCGGTGTGGAATGAACAGATCGTCTTCATAGAGATGTTTCCACCTCTGTGTCAGAGACTGAAGCTCCAGGTCTGTGGGGGAATGACCCTCTTCTCATTTTACTACTATTTAATTTTTTAAAAAGAAGCAAAACTTATGAGTAAAAAGGTAATGTGATTCTTGTTTCCATCTCCTTTTAGGTCTGGGATGAGGGAAACATGAGTGATGTTGCTATTGGAACCCATTACTTTGACTTGAGACGCATTTCAAATGAACAGGATGGTGACAGAGGTAAGGACACACTTGAGCAGGTAACAGAGAAGAGAGAAAGTTATTTTGAATTTCAGAAGAAGACAAACTTTTTAACATTTTGACACTGTTTCATCTATGTTTTGTAAATTTGTTTTTCTCCAGGGTTTTTACCAACGTTTGGTCCAGCTTGGATTAATATTTATGGTTCTGCCAGGAACTTTTCTCTGGGTGATGACACAGGAGAGCTCAATGAAGGCATTGGGGAGGGTGTGTCCTACAGGTCAATGTCTAAACTGTTCTTCAGTATTTCAATCATAAATTTTCATTTTCATAAACATTTTTGAAAAACTCAAACCTGCTGCTTTCAGGGGCCGAGTCTACATGGAACTGGCAGTGGAGATCCTGTCAGGGGGGACAGGTTCAGAGTCCAAACTCACCAAAATGATCAAATCTGTGAAGGATCCTAAAGCAGGAAAAGCTGGAGGGAAGGACGGTAAGGCGGCTGCAGGAGCGGCAGCTGGAGGAGCAGCTGGAGGAGCTCCTGAAGATGACAAAGGAAAACCCGCGCCAGCTGAGGTCATGCCTGTGGACAACCCTCCTGTGGTAAAAAAAAAAACTGTTTCTCATAGCACCCTTATTCCTAACACTAAGTCTGTCAGGTGCTCTGTTGAAAAAGTCAAGGAGGATCACATGCAGAAATATTGGTGTTTGTGTTTCAGCTGAATTTAGACAACCAGAAGAAATTTTTCCTGTTTGGAGCGTTGTTCGAAGCCACGATGATCGACAGGAAGATCGGAGATAAACCAATCACCTTTGAGTTCTCCATGGGTGAGTTGCAAAACCACAATTTACCTTTATATTAAAGCATTAAGCCACATTACAGACAGTGTTGAGAACTGAAAGATATCAGTGTAACTGTAGTGAACCTTTCTCCTTCTGTAGATGATAAACTCTCTTATTTTTCTACCAGGAAACTTTGGTAACAGTTTTGAGTCTACGGGTGCTCCTCCTCCAAGTCCGTCCTTGAGTCTGAAAAGTCCCAAAAGTCCCAGAATCCTGAATATCCAAGACAAGGGGGACACATCTGGCTCCACTCTCAGCACCCCAACCTCCCCGTCCACCCCTCTTTTACCCAAAGAAACCATCCCACTGACCTCCAAGTCCACCACACCTCCAGAGAAACCACTCATCGTCGATGGAAACAAGTTGAGTCTGGAAAATGTTTCTGAAGTTTTCTTATAAACAGATGATTTTAATGTTAGTGCCTCTTAAAGCCAAGGATACATCTACACTGATACTGTGTTATCTCCACCAACCTCTGAGAAGGCTGTGAAAGTACAACAAAGACAAAACTGCGGCTGTTTTAGGACATTTCACTATGCAATTGCTAAAATGTAAAAGATGCAAAAAAAAAAAGGTGGGTTTTTACATTTATGTGTTTTGCACATTTAGGTTCTACATGTATCTACCTCTGGAGAAGCAGAAACCTTGTATTAACGTGATGAGCCACTGGGAGAACAGAACCTACAGACTGTTCAACTCCAACATGCTGGAAAACATCGCTGCTCTGTTTGTACGTGTGCAATAATCCAAACACAACAATGTTTTACTTTTCAGATTTGATCAGGATTTTTTTGCATATGACAAATTTGGGTTATTCTAAAGGACACTTAGTTTGAATATGTCCGCGATGTTGATTTTCAGGAGGAGGGCGTGAATGTTGCAACCGAACTTCAAAAGAAGTCGGATCCGGGGGCGGAGCCAAAGCTTAAAACCACCCTCAAAGAATTCTGCATGGACGCCAGGTAAAGTAATGAACCAATCAGACCAGGAGACGACCTTTTGTTTCTCAAGACAAAATGATGGGATGTAAAAACAATAGAGGCTGGTTTTTTTTTTTAACAAACCAGATGATGTTTTTCTGTTAAAATAAGACTGGACAACTGCACTTAAAGCACTGGTGAGAAAGGTGAATTTCTTACCATTGCATGCCTCTGACTGTTTACATTTCCTTTGCTACCTCACCAAAATAAGACAAACTGCTCTGTCTACAGAGGTTATCGTGTTTGACCCGAACTGAAAATTGCTTAAAAAAAAAGAAGTGTTGTATTCATATTTGTTTTTCTGCAGGAGTTTCATCAAAGTAGCAGAGGCGAAGTTGAAGGCAGAGTTGAAATCAAACTATCTGACCCAGCTGGACAAGAAACGTCTCACCATGTGCAAACAGGAACTGGTGGGGGAATCTCATTTCAATGCATGAAAAACCTGCATAATGTCACTTAGAAAAAGATTTTATGTTATTTTCTGCTGTTTTGGTTTTAGTTCTACAAAGCTGTTCACATTCAGACCTGTTAATCTTTTTACAATCAGCACTGGAAGTGGTTAGCTTCAATGCTCAATATAGGAGTAATAGATTTTAAAGGTGAGCAGTTCAAATGAATGTGATATTCTGACTATGCGCATGTTTTCCAGGAGAGTATGATTGAGGAAGCCGAAGCTTTGAAAGACCGAAAGAGAAAAGTCAGTGGAGTGAAGGGAATGCTGCAGAGTGTAACGAAGCTCACCAAAAAACTGCGCTTTCTTGTGCAGGAGGTATGAGACTCCCTGTGTCTGTCTGTGTCCTGCTGCACACATCACACTTTTTAAGTTTAAGTAAATCTCTTTGGTTTTTTTTACTCCTCTGCACGTCCCCACAAACATCAGCCTCAGCACACTGTACCTGATGTCTTTGTGTGGTTGTTGAGCAACAACAAGCGTGTTGCATACGCTCGGATCCGAGCCAGAGATCTGCTGTACTCCAGTGAGGAGGAGTCCAGAGGAATCCACTGTGGCAAGATCATAACTCTGTATTTAAAGGTAAATACGCACAGGACTTAACCTTAAAACAACCGCCTAAGTAGAAGGTGCAGAAAAACCTGAGTTTGTGTGTTCAGAATCCAGGAAAGCGTGTTTCCGGCCTGACAGTTCAAGCGAAAATTGATGTGTATCTTTGGCTTGGAACCTGTGATGACGCAGTCAAAATGCTGGATGACCTGCCAGCAGGATTCACTCCAGCCACAGGAGGTGCTAATGCTAGTAACCCTCCATCACACCTGATCAGTGCAGGTACAGTTTCTCCAGTTAAGTTATTTTTTTGGTATTTTGTCCTTGGATTGATGTATAGCTCATCCCCTCCTCAGGAGGTTCTGGTTTACCTTTCGGAATATCATATTTACCTTTGTAATTAAAAACATCTTTTGTGCTAAATTTGCACTGTGACTTATTTAAAACTTGAAGTTCTATAATGTGTGCTTGTCTTTGTATCTCCAGAGCAGAATCAGTTCCAGTTGAGGTGCCACATGTATCAGGCTCGTGGTTTGATTGCTGCAGACAACAGCGGGCTCTCTGACCCTTTTGCCAGAATCACTTTTCTGTCAAACTGCCAAACCACCAATGTAAGTGTGGAGTAATTGATGTGTGTGTGTGCTTGAGACGCTGTGCTTCTTTTCTGTTTTATATAACTTTTAGGAAGGCAGTAAGTATGCTATGATGTATTGACTTACTGTAAAATCCACTCACTCCTTAAGATTGATAGCTTCCCAACCAATAAACTGTGTATTTCTGTGATATCCAGGGGTTTCTCTATCTCACAGAAGAAATCAGTGTATGTTCAGAGACTGTCTAGATTCCTCAAAAAAATTAGTCTGTGATAATTCAAGTATAAATTTAGTGATAAAGTGGGATTTCTGTTTTTAAGGCTTGTTTTAAAATTATGAGTGTTGACACAGAAAACCTGTTTAGGTCGGCTTTTTTCTACACAGAGAAATCCTCAGAAATCAATAAGAGAATAAATATCATCATCAATTGTATCGTACTGGATCATAATGCATTGAATCATAAGTACTATATCCAATCATGTTAAAGTGTATCATGCTGTATTTTATTGTATCATATCGTATCAAATCATACCGTGTCTTGACATAAAATAGCGTAGCTTAACATAGCATAGCGTGACCTAGCGTAGCACAGCCTAATACTGTGTAAAAGGCATAAAGTTACGCATCGTACTTAATATTTTATGAACTTATTGTATCTTAATTATCATATCGTATTAAATCTCGTCATATTGTACAATATTGTATCGTATAATTTGATATAATCGTACAATTTTCTGTTGAATTGTACTGCACAGAAGTACTTCCAATGGTGTTGCACTGTTGAGTTTTTCTTGTTTCCTGTTCCATTAACTGTATTGCTCTTTATATAATATCTCAAACGGATCCCTTTGCACCTCCAAAGGTTGAGCATAGCTATGTGTTGTATGTGTGTGTTATATACGTGTGTCTTTCTTTAAGGTGATCAATCAAACTCTCAGTCCAACATGGAACCAGAGTTTGCAGATGAGCAGCCTTCACCTGAGTGGAAATCTGCAGTACATCAAAGCGGAGCCGCCGCGCATTGTCATCGAGGTGTACGATGATGACGCTGTGGTATGAATCAGTACTTCAGTCAAAGATTCATGATTTATGGTTAAGTTAGAGTTAGAATATATCACTCTCTCTGTTCTGGCCATGTGCAGGGTAAAGCCGAGTATCTGGGAGCCACAGTCACAGTCCCTGAAGTCCGGCTAAACTCTGAGCCTTACACACCTCCAACCCTGAAATACAGCCCTCTGCACTGTGGCAGCCAGACAGGAGGAGACCTGCTGGCTGCCTTTGAATTGTTGCAGGTTTGTTGTTATCATGTTAACATTTATGATAAGGCAATATGAAACAATAAAAAGGTTCAGATAATGAGGAGGAATCACTGTGATGAATGTGTAGATCCCAGAGTCTGGAGAGAAGAGTCTGCCGCCGATGGAGGAAAAGGGGGGAGGAATCTACGCGGTCCCTGCTAATATCAGACCTGTTCTCAGTACCTACAGGCTGGAGGTTTGACTGCTAGCATGTATTTGTGTGTTTTTAGGACATTACTTAGCCTGTTTATGTAAAACTGTTAGAACAAGTTCTGAGCTTGCTCCAACCTGGCAACTTGGCAAAATTAAAAACTAGTGCTTTTGTTTTGTTTGTTTGTATCTGTTCAACAGGTGTTGTTCTGGGGTCTGAGGGAGCTGAAGAAGGTTCAGTTCTTAACTGTTGACCGCCCTCAGGTACGTGCACAAACATTAGGGGCATGAACCAGCTTTGTCTAATTTTTTTGGCCTCCACTTAAGTCACTATTTTATGAAGTAAATATATGAACCTCTGCGGCTGCTGAATTAACATCTGGGCTTTACTGCAAGTTAAGGAGAGTAGAGTTGGTTCAATTTCTGAACTTTCTGTTCTTAATTTCCTTTATACAACACAGCTCTTGATATAGGTTCATTTTTATTGTTATAGCACAATATACAGGATTACATGCTTTGTATGGCTTGGCTTCTCTCGTGCAGTAACTTTTGCATCCTGTACTGCATGAGTGTGTGTGTGGTTTTTTTTTTTAATCTTTCTGTAAGTAGACATATTATACTCATTTTAACCTTTCAGAGTGACACAGCTTGTGGGCGTTACTTTTTACGCAGCTTTGTAGTCACGAAACAACCCAAACACCTAGCCATTAGCATCCATGTCAGTTGCCCGTTGTGCATTAGCTATTGTTACATCAGCTGCTGATATCATGTTACTTGCAGCTTGTGACTCTGAGTCTCCCTGCATGACTATAGATGGGACAGCACCAGGTTTTAGTCACAGTTTAGAGGTAAATCCAGTTCATTCTGGCCTTTGATGACAAAGAAGTCATTGGTGAAGTGGTGTGCACAAATAGAAAAGTTCTGAAGCCTACGTCTTTGGCAAGAGAAAATTAGACAAACGATTTGCAACGGTCTGGACAATCTTCATGAGGGGAAATGTGCTGTGAATGGAGGATATGTACAGAGGTTGAAAAACGTAACAGTGGAAATGCGCTGTGAAAAGCTGAAACTTTTGACTCTCTTCTCTCTCTGCAGGTCATCATAGAGTGTGCAGGTAAAACTCTGCGCTCCTCTGTTATTCAGAAGTACAAGTCCAACCCAAACTTCCCCACACTGGTTGATGTCATGGATCTGGTAGGACACAATCTAACATTAAGAATAAATCATACTATTTTTTTACTGTGAAAATATTCAGACAATGATGCCGTTTGTGAATGCAGTTTAGAAAAGACTCTATGACCTGGGAATCAACATTTTTTTTGAGCTGTTCATCATTTAAAAAAGTCGTGTTTTACTCTTTTCTGCCGTCCTTCAGGACTTGCCAGAGAAAGAGCACCTCCATCCTCCTCTCAGTATCACTGTGGTGGACTGGAGGGCCTTTGGTCGCAGCACTTTGGTTGGGAATCACATCATCAATAACCTCAAGTCCTTCAAATATGTCCCACCGCCAGCCCTGCCTGCTCCTGTACAGGCTCCCAAACGCCGGGTTTCATACACACCTGAGGTTGAGGCAGCATTACAGTCACAGTCACAGCCACTGCCACAGCCACAGCCACAGCCACAGCCACAGCCACCGCCACAGCCACAGAGCACTGAAGGTAAAACATGAGCATACTGTGTCCTTTTATTCTTGTATAGCTACTTGTAAAAACATAAAAACAGTGTTACAGACTAAAGTTAGGATTGATTCATCCTCGACTTGAGAAGCTTTGGCTTTCCTGATCTTCATATTTCCTTTCCAGATCCCCAACCAGCAGGCCCATCTCAGCTCTCTGCAGAGACCAGTTCAGTCGCACCGCTGGCAAAGGAGGACGTCTTGATCACTGTGGAGGATGAGCCTCCGCCTCCACCTCCGCCCGGCCTGAAGAAAAAGGATCCAAAGAAAAAGGTGACAGTTACTGTCTGCATAACCAGAAAAATAACCAGATCCTTTGAGCCATTTTATGAACACTTCAGTCATGTGTTTACTCCAGACCCAGGAGGGAAAGTCAAAAAGCTCTCGACGATCCACCAAGAGGAGAAAGAGAACGGTAGCTGACGAATCAGCAGAGTGTGTCATCGACTGGTGGTCCAAGTACTACGCATCTGTAGAGAAAGAGGTAGGACTTCTAACTGGGTTCAAACTGAGAAGAACGAGTAAAAAGTAAAAATGTGAACATGTGGCTGTTTTTCAGGCCAAACAAAAGGACGGCTCTCTTTTCCCTCAAGTCTTTGAAAAAGGTAAGAGCTCCTCCAAGGAGAAATTTCACCTCCTGTGTTGAGACTGATTGCAGAATGAGAAGAGCAGAGATTTGGGGGCTGGAAAAGACTTAGAAGAGAGGTGTCACAGAAGTCAATGCAGCTTGTATTATGTTAACACTGTAACCTATGAGCATAAATACTCTCACATTATTCTGTGTTGCAGCCTCGGCTTGCGACACCTTGATAAGTGCTGGAATAGACTCCTTGGGTAAGGACAAAGACAAGCTAAAAAAACCTGGGTGTCATGTTAGGGACTTTAACTTTGTGGCAGGAAATCTTCAGCTGGGTATCTTGGTTTATTGAGAACTGGAGACTCTGGAAAAGGGTTAGCTTTCTCTCTGTGGGATTACTTTGTGAATCGATCAGTGCTGTTTTGGAAAGTCTTTTAAGGTTTAACTGTTAGACTTCTGTCTCTGTTTGTGTGGTTTTGTCTCTGCATGATTTCCCTCACAGCTCTGTGTGCAGATTCATTTGTTTTTTGTGTACTTTCAATGCCATAAAAATTTTAAATGAAGGTGTGTATGATAAATACATAGAAATTCCAGCTTTTGTAAATGTTCTGTTTGTTTCTTCAGTCAGTCACTCAGATGGAGACAAGAAGAAGAAGCAACAACAGAAAGGAAAACCAGCCGTGGATCCCAAACTTGGTGTTCCAGCTAGATTAGCCACACTGAAGGTGATCATTTCAGAAAATCAGTGAGCGGATGAGTATCGATCACCTCCATTCGCCTCCACTCTCTGCTCTGTTTAGGACGTTAAATCACAAAGCAAATGGCACTTAATACATTCAAGAGCAGAATCATCCATAAAGTTGATCTCTGTGCAGTTTGCTCCAGGGTTGTGATGAGGATGAACTGTGAGCATCTTCATGCACTGCTAAACAGAGTTGTACTGTGTGCACTTTAGCCCCAACTGGGTTCAATTCTATCCACACATGCCATAAACTGGATGGAGATGACTCTTTGGGTCATTTTTTGGCTCATTTATTTGGCTTATTGTCTTTTTGGATCATTCCTCTGCAGCTGTACACCAAGGAGCTGGAGGCGGAGTTTGGACCTTTTGATGATTGGGTGAACACATACGAGCTGTACAGGGGAAAAGCCAATGAGGAAGACGGAGGGACAGATGAGAGATTTGTGGGTAAATTCAAGGTGAGACGCTCTTGTGAAAGTTCTTGGTGTGTTTTTAATTTCAAAATCAGGGATTTTCTGTCATCAAAGTTGATCTTACCTGCTGTCTGCTCCTCTGCAGGGGAAATTCTGCCTCTACAAACTGACTGAGGATGATGATGAAGACTTGGAGGATGCTGCAGACTCCGGGTTCTTAAGAGTCAACAGAGGACTCCCTCCAAACAACCCGGTCAAAGTCCTCATAAGAGTTTATGTCGTCTCTGTAAGTCCTCGTTTCCACTGTAAAAGATTTTAGTCTCATTTTTAGTTTTCTTATTTTTATATTTTTCATTTTGTACATGCCCGTGCATTGATTGAGCACTGTGGTGCACCTCTCTGAATGATTTTTTAACTCCTTTCACTGCAGGCATCTAACCTTCACCCTGCAGACCCTGATGGGAAGGCAGACCCCTATGTCGTCGTCCGGCTCGGCAAGAATGAAATCAAAGACCGAGACAACTACATCCCCAAACAGCTGAACCCTGTGTTTGGAAGGTAAACAGCTCACCTCTTACACCTAAACCTAAGCTGGAAGATTTTTTTAAACCCGAGCTAAGACCTCCTCACGCTCCATCCCTGTAGATCCTTTGAGTTTCAAGCCACGTTTCCGAAGGAGTCTCTGCTGTCGGTGGTGATCTACGACTACGATATGGTGGGAGGGGACGACCTGATCGGAGAGACGCGAATCGACCTGGAGAACAGGTTCTACAGCCGGTACAGAGCCACCTGTGGACTCCCTGCTGAGTACAGCATGTAAGTCTGGCTATTAGTTGGAAATAACAAATATAAAAAAAAGTGCTTCACCATGGTTGAAGTCTTGATTGTTTCTATTGTCTCATTTTAGTATTATTTTATGTTAAGAAACATAAAAGCTGGACCTGGTTCTGACCCATTCCTACGAATGGATTTACAGGACCAGATCTGCCAAGAAATGAGAGGTTGTACTTTGGCCAGAGGGGGCGCCAAAATCAGTACAAACTAAAAGTCCCTCACAGGCGCTTAAAGCATTTGAAAAGTGTCATTTCAGCTGATTAAACAAATTCATCTACAGAGGAAGGACTCTTATATTTGGGAAAACTGTTTAAAGGTTCCATTAAAAAGTTCTGTTTATTGCATACAGTCAAAAATCTCTACCTTTGTCTGTTTTAGTGATGGTTACAACGCCTGGAGAGACTGTCTGAAGCCGTCAGAGCTGCTGGCCAAGATGTGCAAAGACAACGGCGTGGATGGCCCTCACTTCAGACCGGGACGCATCACAGTGGCCGACAAAGTGTTTACGGGGAAGACGCTGTTCATGGACGAAGGTGAAGACTGGACATAATACACGAGAAATACTTATCCAAGTTTATAGAATGAGATTTATTCGATTTTTTCTATAACATAAACTCACCTCATGTTTTGTTTTGTTTTTTGATCACTTTTATTCTTCAGCTGTATTAATGAGGAATCCTAAAACCGACTTGTTACTAATCTCCAGGGGAAGTCTTTGATAATGGTCTTGTGGTGTGCCTCTTGCCTCAGATCAGCCTATAGAGTCCTACGAGCATTTGTCCCTGAAGATCCTGCACCGCTGGTCTGAGATTCCAGGTGTGGGATGTAAACTGGTACCAGAACACATCGAGACCAGGACTCTGTTCAACAAGACTCGACCCGGCATGGATCAGGTACTTGAGCTGTTATCCAGTAAAGTACTGTATGTGATAACCTGACTGTATTTTGTGTTATTTCTATAGAGGTTAGTGTTTGAAGTTTACTACTTCAAACACTTAAATGTGTTTTTTGTGTGTAGGGTCAGGTCCAGATGTGGGTAGACATGTTCCCCATGGACTTACCCACTCCAGGACCTTCTGTGGATATTTCACCTCGAAAACCAAAAGGGCAAGCGCTTTCTCTTGATGGTTTATTGTTGATAAAAATACTTTAAGAAGTTAAACTGACTTTTCTAACATTTGTGTTTAGGTATGAGCTGCGAATCATCATCTGGAACGCAGAGGATGTGATTCTGGAGGACAGCAACTTCCTGACCGGTCAACAGTCCAGCGACATCTACATCAAAGGGTAAAAACAAGTTTGCTTATCTTTGGAGGTTGTCTTGTGTGCTTTTTACTTTGTTTAAAGTGAGGTGAAATCTTGTGTTAACAGTTCTTAATTTGCTTTTTCTCTACAGCTGGTTGAAGGGTTTGGAGGATGATCGACAGGAAACAGACGTCCATTACAATTCTCTGACCGGAGAAGGAAACTTCAACTGGCGCTTTGTGTTCCCTTTCTTCTACATGCCTGCTGAGAGGGTACAGACCGACAGTCAGATGAACTTTTGACTCAGAGCATTTGGTTGTCGTTGTGATTATTTAGCTTATTGTGTTACTGTGCTATGGGATTATCCTCTTTTAGCAAATATCCATATGGATTTTTCTTTCCTGTATTTCCAAGACCTAGAGGTGAAAACTACACTTTGGAAGAAGACAATTTTAGGTTTTATAGGTTTTTATTCCTCTATTCAAAAAGGATTGGACTGGTGGCTGACCAATATTAGTTTTGTGATAGCTAGTACCAAAATAACAGAGCAGATTGGCTGATATATGATGCCAGTATTACCACGTTGCTGTTTTTTTTTCTCTTGAGTTTGACAGAAAATGTCAGTTTAATATGACCAGCAACTGAGAAACAAAATTTTTAAAGTTGAATGAACTTTTTTATAATATAGTTGTCAATGAAAAATCACCACAAGAGACTATTGAATTTCTGTCCAGTCAACTTAAACAATAAAAAAAGAAAAAAACACAAATAAATTATGCAATTTAAATTAAAAAAAACCATTAGCGATGGATGAATTTTTAATGATTTGATGATGTTTAAAAAATCTCTATATAAGAACCTGTATATAAGAAATTTTTAAAAAATGCATGCCCTTTTTCTTGCCTTCTCTCTCTCAGGTAGTGGTGGTGAGTAAGAGAGAGAGCATTTTCTCTCTGGATAAAACAGAAAAGAAGCTTCCCGCCATCCTCATCCTGCAGGTCTGGGACTTTGAGACGCTCTCCTCTGACGACTTCCTGGGTGTGTACTTTAATGTACCTTTTACTCCATGTGTGTTTACATCCATTAGTATAGTTGTGCTTATAGTCTCTGTGTATGTGAAGGCGCGGTTGAGATAGACCTGCATGGATTCCCTCGAGGCGCAAAGACGGCAAAGGTGTGTAAAATGGACATGATGACAGAAGTGACGGACAAAATCTCCATCTTCCAGCAGAAGAGAGCGAGAGGCTGGTGGCCTTTCAGCAAATCCGGAGAACTGACGGTGTGTACAAGGAGAGACACACATATACAAACACTTGTGTCAAGGTTTTGACTGACAGGTGTGCTTTTGGTCTGACCCACAGGGAAAAGTAGAGGCAGAGTTTCATCTCGTGACGGCCGAAGAGACTGAGAAAAACCCAGTGGGAAAAGCAAGAAAGGAGCCAGAGCCACTTCCAAAACCAAAGTAAGAGCAGATTTACTGAGAACGCCACAGAGTTAATGCTTAATGCAACACATCCTGTATTTATTTAATAGTGTGAAATTAAGAAGAGACACTTTAGTAGACACTTTTAGGAAAAATAAATACATTTGGAACGAGGAAATGTTTTGGAAAACAAAAAAATTTAAAAACACAGACATATTTAAAAATACGAAATAAAATCTGAAACTGTAAAGTATTTATAAAACCCCCATAATCAATAAATAAAACATAAAAAGACTTTTAAAAATGCAAATAAATTTTGGGAACCAGAAACATTTCAAAGACCCAAATATATTTAGAAACAATTAGGAATAAAAATATTGTGAAAACACAAAAAAAATGTTGTTTTTTTTCCCCCCAAAAGTAATTTAGTGTTCAAAGTTTATTTATTTAAATGTTTCTGTTTTCATTAATTAATTTTAATTTGTATGTAAGTGTAATATTTTATTGTTTTCCAGTGTTATGTAATATTTATTTATTGCCCTTCATGGCCAGTGTAGCTAGGTGCTTAATAGAGCGATAAATTGTCCAAAAAAATATGTTGCTACATTTACAGTTTAAAAAATGTCTGATTTGTCTCTTCTCTTCAGTCGTCCAGATACCTCCTTCTCGTGGTTTGTTAATCCCTTCAAGTGTTTCTTCCATCTAATCTGGAGAAACTACAAGAAGTACATCATCGCCGCTCTGGTTCTTCTCATCCTCACAGTCTTCCTTGTTCTGCTTTTCTACACCATGCCAGGAGCCATTTCGAATAAGATCATTAATGGATAAAAACACAGGTGCAAAAACACTAAAAAAGCTGAGATAGACTTATGCTTAAAATAACTGAGGGAATCAGTACTCCGTGTAAATAGTCAGTATCCATTACACAGTTTAATGAACATGAGAAATACTTGTCAGGTACTGTCTTTGTGTCATTATCAGGCCGGGTAGAGGAGTGCACTTTATACACATTTCAACATCATAGGAAAATGCTCAAATTACAGTCACCAACACTTAAACCCTTTTAGTCATTTACTTTAAAGACACATATATTCACACTGAAAAAATAGCATGAGTAGTTATCCACTGTGGCACAGAGTTTAAATAACACCATCTGACTGGCTTATAAATACATAAACAGTGAAAATGTACAGACTCATAAATACTGAGACATACCTTGTTTGATAGCTTATTAATGACTGCACTAACAGAACACAGACTATAACAAACAGATTAAAACAAAATGAATTATTCTGATATTTTGACCGTTGATATTACATTAGATTTTTTCTACTTATCCTGGGTGTTGTTAAAAGTAGCTATTGTACACTTAAGCTAAAAAAGGCTCAGTAACTTTTTTTCATGAGGTGTATTTAAGTTTATCTCTGCTCAATAAAGACGTGAATTTAAGCATGCAAGCTCTTCTTTTGTTGTGCTGTCATCTAAGTGTCGTGTTTGCTTATCAAACTGTGTATAAATTAGACCAACTGTTTGACTAACGCCGTCAATATAATATTATAATATTCTACAGGTGAGCGCTAACACCTGATGAACACACACCCAACATAATAATTCTATAATCTGCCTTTAAATACGGCACTGAATGATATCTGAGTCTGGCAGAGAGACACCGTGCTGTGATAGGCTGGCCTGTGTGTAAGAGGAGGTGGGGGAGGATGATGTGACAGTGTGCTGATGAAGAGCCATGCTGGAGGAGGAAGAGGAGGGTATGAAGGGCAGAGTGTTGGAGATGCTGTTGTTGAGGAAGCTGCCAGGCTGGGGCAGCGGTGAGCTCTGTCTCTGCTGACTGCTGGAGGAGGCAGCTGGAATGAAAAGGTGAAAGAAAGTGAGCACTTAGCATCTCTTTGCTGACAGAATATAGTTTTACTTAAAAGTCCTTCTTCTGTTTCTAGATTTTTAGTTTATCACTTTTTTTTACTTGAGACAAAACTGCTAGTTAGTGGCATGCTGTATATAAAGTGACACAGGAAAGAGACAACTGAAACAAAAGCAGATTCAGGTACTAGGTGAGTATCCTTCTTACCACATGGTCCTCTGAGCTGCGGCTGCTGACTGCTGATGGGAAAGCCGTTTGAAGAAAAACCTGTAGTGCCACCTTCAGCCTGAAGAGAGAATGAAGCAAGAGTTACAGCTCTTGTGTCTGACAGTGAGGTCTGAGAGGAGAGACGATTCAAATCTTGATCCCTGGATCTTGGGTAAATGTAAATGCTTCACCTGGATCTGGTTCAGACCCGCCTGCAGTTTCCTTTTTGCCCTCCATCTGGCCACCCTCAGTCTGGTCTTCTCTCTGCGCTCTCGCACCTTCAACACAACAAAACGATCCGGTATGATTCATACAGACAAATAAAACCAGCCCTTGTTCAAGAGAACAGTCCTCCAAACTTGACAACCTGAAGAGATGTTTGTGTTTACTCACTAGATCAGCCAGCAGAGGCTGAGGCAGCATCTTCTCCAGCTCTCTGCGTCTGCTCAGGTTCATCCGTCGCAGTTCGTTCCTGCGCAGCTTGTATTCTTCATAGAGGCTGAGGTCATTAGTCCAGGGATGTTCCACCTGATGAGGAGGATTGGTGGGCTGTAAGGTTCCCATCAAAGGCAGGGAGGCTGCTGCCTGAGACATCAGATCTGAGTACAGAGAGGTTTTGAGATAACTGTGAAGAGTTTTTATATAATTAATCTATAAACTTATCTTAGCTCTGAACTTTTCAAAGCCAGAAAAAAAATCTTCAATCATGATTTTCCTCGACGGTTCTACTCACAGCTGTTTGTCGCCGCTGTGAAAGCTGCTGAGTGAATTCTCTGGTTGTCTTGAAGTTCTGACCACTCTGCCATACAGCTTTGAGCCTGAAGTGAAAAAACAAGTGTTATTGATCTCTGAAAGATTACCATTGACAGTCCATGTTAAATTACTTTATTACAGAGCGAGCTATTATCATTGCAGTTAGATTTTCTGTCTTCTTTTGGCTTTTTTAACACACCTGTACTATCATCTTATACCTGGTCAGACTGGACCAGAATTAACCAGGGATAACATCAAAACTGAAATAATCAGCACAAACCCCCCCGGTGATAAGGTCTTGATTTGACTGTTTCTTTCTTCTTAAGCCGTTTGCTTGTATTTCATATTTAATCAAGCTTTACCTCTGTCTCTGAGGGATGACTCTGCTGCACCTGACAGTCCATCAGCAGAGCACCCGTCACCTGCTCCTCCTCCGGCTCCTCTTTGATACAGATCACCTCCTGCTGCTGCTGTTGCTGGGGTTCCTGCTTCACCTGCATTTACATCACATTTGTTAATGTCTTTCACAACATTACACTGAAAAGCATGCATTTTCTATAATGACAATTAAACAAATATATTAAGACTCAAACTTGAAGAAGTCAAATAGTCATGAATCCTCAGCCACAGCAGTATTTGTGGCTTCTACTGCCTGGATGAAAACTAAAAAATGCCTACTTAAACTGACATTGTAGTAAAATCCATGTTGTGGCAGTACATAGCCCACTTTGAACAGAGAGCAGCCTTTTACTACTGTCTCTAGATACACTAAGGCCCAGACTACACATATATAGATATTTATTTATCAGGATATTTTTGTACTCCCGTCTAAATAAATGTATCTGTCCACATGTGTTCATTCTCAAAATTATCTGCGTCCACACGTAGCCTTCGAACTCAATTCTATCTGGTGCTGCTTAAAAAAATTCAGGAACAAGCGTTAGGGAGCCTAACCCTAACCCTAACCCTAGCTGTCACCCTAACCCTAACCCTAGCTCCAACCCTAACCCTAACCCTAGCTCCAACCCTAACGCAAACCCTACCCCTAACTCGAACCCTAACCCTAACCCTAACCCTAGCTGCAACCCTAACCCTAACCCTAACTCCAACCCTAACCCTAACCCTAACCCTAACCCTAGCTGCAACCCTAACCCTAACCCTAACTCCAACCCTAACCCTAACCCTAACTCCAACCCTAACCCTAACCCTAACTCCAACCCTAACCCCAACCTAACTGTAACTCTAACCCCAACCTTAACTCCAACCCTAACCCTAACCCTAACTCCAACCCTAACCCTAACCCTAACTCCAACCCTAACCCTAACCCTAGCTCCAACCCTAACCGTAACCCTAACCCTAGCTCCAACCCTAACCCTAACCCTAGCCCTAACCCTAACCCTAACTCACACCCTAACCCTAACCCTAACTCCAATCCTAACCCTAACCCTAGCTCCAACCCTAACCCTAACCCTAGCTGCAACCTTAACCCTAACCCTAGCTCCAACCCTAACCCTAACCCTAGCTCCAACCCTAACCCTAACCCTAGCTCCAACCCTAACCCTAACCCTAGCTCCAACCCTAACCCTAACCCTAGCTGCAACCCTAACCCTAACCCTAACCCTAACTCAAACCCTAACCCTAACCTAACCCTAACCCTAACTCCAACCCTAACCCTAACCCTAACCCTAACTCTAACCCTATCTCCAACCCTAACCCTAACCCTAGCTCCAACCCTGACCATAACCCTAACCCTAGCTCCAACCCTAACCCTAGCTCCAACCCTAACCCTAACTCGAACCCTAACCCTAACCCTAACCCTAGCTGCAACCCTAACCCTAACCCTAACCCTAACTCCAACCCTAACCCTAACCCTAACTCCAACCCTAACCCTAACCCTAACCTTACCCTAACCCTAACCCCAACCCTAACTCCAACCCTAACCCTAACCCTAACTCCAACCCTAACCCTAACCCTAACCCTAGCTCCAACCCTAACCCTAACCCTACCTCCAACACTAACCGTAACCCTAACCCTAGCTCCAACCCTAACCCTAACCCTAGCTGCAACCCTAACCCTAACTCCAACCCTAACCCTAACCCTATCTCCATCCCTAACCCTAACCCTAGCTCCAACCCTAACCCTAAACCCAACCCAAGCTCCAACCCTAACCCTAACCATAACTCCAACCCTAACCCTTACCCTAGCTGCAACCTTAACCCTAACCCTAACCCTAGCTCCAACCCTAACCCTAACCCTAACCCTAGCTCCAACCATAACCCTAACCCTAACCCTAACTCCAACCCTAACCCTACCCCTAACTCGAACCCTAACCCTAACCCTAACCCTAGCTGCAACCCTAACCCTAACCCTAACTCCAACCCTAACCCTAACCTATACCCGACCCTAACTCCAACCCTAACCCTAACTCTAACTCCAACCCTAACCCTAACTCCAACCCTTACCCACACATAACCCTAGCTCCAACCCTAACCCTAACCCTAGCTGCAACCTTAACCCTAACCCTAACGCAACCCTAACCCTAACCCTAGCTCCAACCCTAACCCTAACCCTAGCTCCAACCCTAACCCTAACCCTGGCTGCAACCCTAACCCTAACCCTAACTCCAACCCTAACCCTAACCCTAACCTAACCCTAACCCTAACCCCAACCCTAACTCCAACCCTAACCCTAACTCCAACCCTAACCCTAGCTCCAACCCTAACCCTAACCCTAGCTGCAACCCTAACCCTAACCCTAACTCCAACCCTAACCCTAACTTCAACCCTATCCCTAACCCTAACCCTAACTCCAACCCTAACCCTAACCCCAACCCTAACTCCAACCCTAACCCTAACTCCAACCCTAATCCTAACCCTAGCTCCAAACCTAACCGTAACCCTAACCCTAGCTCCAACCCTAACCCTAACCCTAGCCCTAACCCTAACCCTAACTCCAATCCTAACCCTGACCCTAACCCTAGCTCCAACCCTAACCCTAACCCTAGCTGCAACCTTAACCCTAACCCTAGCTCCAACCCTAACCCTAAACCTAACCCAAGCTCCAACCTTAACCCTAACCCTAGCTCCAACCCTAACCCTAACCCTAGCTGCAACCCTAGCCCTAACCCTAGCTCCAAAACTAAACCTAACCCTAGCTGCAACCTAACCCTAAAACTAAACCCTAACTCAAACCCTAACCCTAACCCTAACATAACCCTAACCCTAACCCCAACCCTAACCCTAACTCCAACCCTAACCCTAACCCTAACTCCAACCCTAACCCTAACCCTAACCCTATCTCCAATCCTAACACTAACCCTAGCTCCAACCCTAACCGTAACCCTAACCCTAGCTCCAACCCTAACCCTAACCCTAACCCTAACCCTAGCTGCAACCTTAACCCTAACCCTAACCCTAGCTCCAACCCTAACCGTAAACCTAGCTCCAACCCTAACCCTAACCCTAACTCCAACCCTAACCCTACCCCTAACTCGAACCCTAACCCTAACCCTAGCTGCAACCCTAACCCTAACCATAACTCCAACCCTAACCCTAACCCAAACTCCAACCCTAACCCTAACCCTAACCTAACCCTAACCCCAACCCTAACTCCAACCCTAACCCTGACCCTAACTCCAACCCTAACCCTAACCCTAACCCTAACTCCAACCCTAACCCTAACCCTAACCCTAGCTCCAACCCTAACCCTAACCCTACCTCCAACCCTAACGTAACCTTAACCCTAGCTCCAACCCTAACCCTAACCCTAGCTGCAACCCTAACCCTAACCCTAACTCCGACCCCAACCCTAACCCTAACTCCAACCCTAACCCTAACCCTAACCATAGCTCCAACCCTAACCCTAACCCTAGCTGCAACATTAACCCTAACCCTAACCCTAGCCCTAACCCTAACCCTAACCCTAGCTCCAACCCTAACCCTAACCCTAGCTCCAACCCTAACCCTAACCCTAGCTGCAACCCTAACCCTAACCCTAGCTCCAACCCTAACCCTAACCCTAGCTGCAACCCTAACCCTAACCCTAACTCCAACCCTAACCCTAACCCTAACCCCAACCCTAACTCCAACCCTAACCCTAACTCCAACCCTAACCCTAACCCTAGCTCCAACCCTAACCCTAGCTCCAACCCTAACCGTAACCCTAACCCAAGCTCCAACCCTAACCCTAACTCTAACCCTAACCCTAGCTCCAACCCTAGCTCCAACCTTAACCCTAACCCTAGCTGCAACCTTAACCCTAACCCTAACCCTAACCCTAGCCCTAACCCTAACCCTAACTCCAACCCTAACCCTAACCCTAACTCCAATCCTAACCCTGACCCTAACCCTAGCTCCAACCCTAACCCTAACCCTAGCTGCAACCTTAACCCTAACCCTAACCCTAGCTCCAACCCTTACCCTAACCCTAACCCTAGCTCCAACCCTAACCCTAACCCTAGCTCCAACCCTAACCCTAACCCTAGCTGCAACCCTAACCCTAACCCTAGCTCCAACCCTAACCCTAACCCTGGCTGCAACCCTAACCCTAACCCTAACTCAAACCCTAACCCTAACCTAACCCTAACCCCAACCCTAACTCCAACCCTAACCCTAACTCCAACCCTAACCCTAACCCTATCTCCAATCCTAACACTAACCCTACCTCCAACCCTAACTGTAACCCTAACTCTAGCTCCAACCCTAACCCTAACCCTAACTGCAACCCTAACCCTAACCCTAGCTGCAACCTTAACCCTAACCCTAACCCTAGCTCCAACCCTAACCCTAACCCTAACCCTAACTCCAACCCTAACCCTTCCCCTAACTCGAACCCTAACCCTAACCCAAGCTGCAACCCTAACCCTAACTCCAACCCTAACCCTAACCCTAACCTAACCCTTACCCCAACCCTAACCCTAACCCTAACTCCGACCCTAACCCTTACCCTAGCTCCAACCCTAACCCTAACCCTAGCTCCAACCCTAACCCTAACCCTAACCCTAGCTCCAACCCTAACCCTAACCCTAGCTCCAACCCTAACCCTAACCCTAACCCTAGCTCCAACCCTAACCCTAACCCTAACCCTAGCTCCAACCCTAACCCTAACCCTAACTCCAACCCTAACACTAACCCTAACCTGTTAGGGTTGAATCTGCATTCGTGTCGTTGGGGCCTAAGTTGTCTGTGTGTTTTCACCTGGATGGCAGAGGAGGGCAGTGTGGAGCTATCAGCCTGGGTGGATCCCTCTGAAGACAGAGAGCTGGAGCCTGAGTCCACAATCAGAGTCTGAACATGAGGAGGATCCACAGCAGTGTCTGCAGGCTCTGTCTGGGGCTCTACAGCGATGGTCCACTCACAGTCCTCCTCAGGATCATCATCTTGACTCTGAGTGGTTTCCTGCTCCCCGGGACAGAACAAAACTGCATAGACACAGACATGTGATCAGTCTGGTTTGATGATTTAAGGGTTTATTGTTTTTGAAAACTCGCTCATCCTCGAACCCGCCAGCTCTGTACCTGTGCTGCTGTCCACTGATTCTGTTGGTGTGTTCACAGAGAGCGGTGCAGGAGGCAGCAGGTCAGACAGGTCTGAACTGGCAATCTCTGAAGGACAGTGCAGTCTAACGCCTCGTCTTCTCTTATTGTGTGGAGAGGTGCATTCTGGGAGTAAAAACATAGAAGCAAGTGGGGCTCATTAGAGTGGATAGAGATAAAGGTCATTATTATGTAGAGTCACAATTCACAAAAGTTGGGATAATGTGTAAAGTGTTGATAAAAACAGAATTTAATACTTTGCAAATCAATTGATTTATGGAAAATAGTGTAAAACAATGAAAATGTCTATGGTTGGGACAGTAAAATTACTGATTTAACAATGATGATAATAAAACAGTTAAGTGTGAAACCTTTGAGCAACATTAAAGTTTATTCTTCCTCAGCTTCTACCTTGGTTGGTTCTTGTCAGTGATCCCTCAGAAATCCTGTTCTGAGCTGAGCCTGATGTTGAAGTCTCTGTGGAGGAGACCCCTGCACTGCTTCTCTGTGCTGGGAGGAAAGAAGACGGATGGATGCGGACCAAGCCAGATGCTGACGCCCTCTGCTGCAGCTCCTCCTCCACTCCCTGCCTGTAGTACTTCAGCTTCAGCTCTGTGTAGCGCAGCTTGGCTCGAATGTTATCGTTCTCCTTCTCTTTTAGGGCTTTCTCTCTTTGCAAAGTTGCAATGTCCCTCTTCATGTGAGCCACTTGGCTTTTCAGCTCCTCAAATTTCACTCCGACCACTTTAAGCATCTCAGCCAGCACTGTCTCCACCGCTCCATTCACTGCCTGCTCAACCACAGTGCCCATCTGACCTCGAATCAACGACACAGCAATACTGATATCCATTTTGGAAGAGTCCAGAAAGTGGAACAAAGTCTCCTTTATTTTGTACCTGTGAACACAACAACAACATTCAGATTAACATGTGCTGTTAAAGGGATATTCCGGTGTAAAATTAATTTAGGGTCAAACACACGGTAACACCAAGTTAGACACCCCCTCGAGAGATGAATGTTGCCGACTGCTTGCTTCTCTAGTTATACCAACTTTAGTAACGACGGCAGCAATACTGTTAGGATGAGTTTCTTTAGCCAGTTATATCAGCCTTTAGAGTGTTGGAGCTGTGTCACTCAAATACCTCAGATACTTCAGTGTTAGATTTCAGGAGCCATGGGCCTCTTACAACCATCCTCAACATCTACCTTGTACCCATGTTTAACATCACACAGGTCCCCAAAATACGTTCCGTCATGGTATTTCCTTCTATGGATCCTCCATATGTTCACCTAAAGCTCCTTAAAATACATTGTTCTTTGTTCTTACCGAACATGGATTTTTCTTAGGGTCAACTAAATGTCAGCAGTATGTTTAGAAATGTGGACAGCTATATACTTGAACAGTCTTAGACCAATCTTTGTTACACTTTGTTACACTTGTGGCATGATGAAGCTGTAACCCAGATCTGTAACCAGTAAAGCTTGTAAAATGATCATTCGTGTGGACCTTTCATTTTTTATAGTGTGAACATTGGCTAGACATCCTTACAAATACACAGCAGTCTGAGGAGCCATAAACAAACCTCAACCAAAACGCCACTCTATAGCCACAAATAATACTCAGAACAGCACCTAACTTCATCAACAGTACATATAGGGTCCTAGCCACCGAACATCTTTTTAACTTTGCCTGATTTCTTTACCAAAGAGACTAAACACAAGTCACCTACTCTCTTCCGGCTTGCGCTTGTTTGTAGTGAGACCTCAGGCCAGTCCATTACGGACTACAGCCGGGTGACGCAGCTCAAAGAAGAACATTTATGATCATTACTTTATCAATTCCTTTAAGTAATAATCATCATAGTAATCATTTTGCACTGCAGATGCGGTAGTTCTTCTGCCTTTGCGTCTTGGTCTGATTGTGTTATCATGAAGAAATGATCATAAATGTTCTTCCTTGAGCTGCGTCACCCCGCTGTAGACTTTAATTAACTACTGACAGCAGCAGAGTCACACAGGAAACAGTCGGATATTTACGTTTTCAAACAATCCGTATCTGTCGGCTAAAAACAGTGGTGCAGAGACAAAACAGCCAACAGCTAATACAGCTCACTATGGCAGTCCATAATCTCTTAAAAGACCAGACTCTTTTGTCTTACAAAGGATGTAAAAACACGCAACTTACCGTTGATTCCTGTGTTTGAATCACGAATTTTCCACAGATTGGTTTATTGCCAATATGCTATCGCTTAGCCTAGTCTAACTGTTACCGTCAACAGTTCGGGCTCATTTTGTCTATAATGCCTCACTATCTTATCTTACTCAGCTTTAATGTTTTTACTTCAACCAAAGAGGCTTCCATTGTCAGAAAAGGGTTAAAAACATAAATTTCTACAAATAGGAAAAACAGAGTAGGACTGTTCTCTATCACAACAGAAACTCCATTGTTGCTACCCGATCCATCCCGGAAGTGATTTTTTTTTTTTGTGGGATGGTAGAGGAAAGTCCCGCCTCCTTCGCCTCTGATTGGCTAGAAGTGCTGGGATCCGATTGGTTCACATTCAACTTTTTTTATGGAACTTTACTTAGAAAAAAATGCAATTCAAAGTGCCTCAAAGAGGCTAAATTCAACAGTTAACAATAAAACCCGACCCTCCCACACACACACCCATGGATCCACACGCACACAAAGACACACACTCACTCTCACTCACCCACACATACACACACACACAACTGCACACAGTGTGAGAATTTAAGATATATTGTTAGAGAGATGTTCTCAAACAAAGTGTCTGTTGTGACTGTTGCCTTGCCATTATGCTGAGTTATAAGAAGTAATCCATTTAAGGCTAAGTTAATAATTAGTGCATAATGTTAAAATTACAGGATGTGACTGTTGTGATTGACAGCTCTGTTGGAAAATGAGGCTCTTGCAGTATTTATGGTCTAGCAATCCTGCCATTTTCTACATAAGTGAAGACAGTCTAGTCAATGTCTTTGTTTTTAAAGCAAAAATAAAACAGATAAAATATATGGATGCATATTTGCTTACAGCCACTGTACATGTGTATTTATTGCACATTATTAGCAAATCTCACACAATGTTCCATGGATAAAATTTCAATATCAGGCATGAACAAATTTGACTCTTATACAAATAAAAGGAAAATTTCCATAGACAGGAAGTGGACCGAAATCAAACTGATGAGGAGTATTGCTGTGATGACTTTGTCCTCCAAATCAGTTGGTTTTTCTGTGATTTATCGAATACCATTTTAAGATCAGAGACACTAAAGTGAGGTCAGAGGTCAGGGGTCCTTATGGTCCGATTTATTTGGCTTCAGACCCAGTAACTGTAACAAAGTAAAGTAGGAGTAGACCCAGGGTCTGGAGATCCCCTGTGTTTTCTCCAGACCCTCAGCCTCCAACATAAGACCACGTTTAAAGGCCAACTGCTGCTGCAACAGCGCCATCTGCCTGCAAGAAAGACAAAACACACAAAAGCGATATAAATAAAAATTATAGGGGAACATTTTGACTTTTCCTCTCACACAGAGAAAACAGAGATGAATATACACCTGTTGAGCTGCTCTGCCTGCAGCCTGGCCTCCTCTGCAGCTCGTTGAGCAGCCTCTTCTTCTCTAATCCGACGTTCTTCTTCATTTTTCCTCCTATCCTCCTCCTCCTGCTCTTTCCTCTGAAGGTACTCCATTCTCTCATTCTCATCCATCTGTTGAAGCTTTTTGTTCTCCTCCTCTTTCCTCCTCTCCTCTTCCAGCCGTAAACGCTCGAGCTCAGCTGCAGAAAGCACAAAAAAAAAAAAAATCATGAATAACTACCAGATACATGACATGAGCTAAAAACACCTATCTTGATCCATCATCACCTTCTCATTATTGTTATCATTATTGTTGTTATTATTATTATTATTGCATTAATTACCTTTCCTCCTTCGTTCTTCCTCCTCTCTCATCCTCCGGAGTCTCTCCATCTGCTTGTTTTTCTCCTCCTGCCTCCTCCTCTCTCGTTCTCTTTGCTCCTGCTCCCGTCTTGCTCGCTCCTTCTCTTCTTCCTCCTGCTTCTTCTTCTTCTCCTCTTCCGCCATCCTCTTCAATCTAAAAAAGTAGAGTGTACTGTATTTTGACTGTATTTTGTCTGTGTTTATTGTTTACGTTTTCTAACAGTAAAAGGAGAATGTTCTGTATTTTTATTTTTCTGCAAATTAGGTTTCAAACACTTACTTGTTGCAATTAGCACATTACAATATAAAAAGTGTAATCTCAACTCTGTAAATAAATATTTGTGTTTAAATATGATATTCCAACCAAAGTTTCTATAACAAAGAATTGAATGATATCTTGACATCACCTTTTTTTAATCAAACTAGATTTTTAAAGCTGTTTTTAAAGGCGGACCTGAACTCTCTGCGAAAGTTATTCTTGGTAGTATTACAAACATGAAGACCTGAGCTCCTCTGCTCTCCTCCTCCTGTCCTCCTCCAGCTCATTTTTCATCCTGTCCTCTGTCTGCTCCCTCTCCTGCTGCCTCCTCTCTTCTTCCTCCTTCTCCCTCCTCTTCCTCTCTACCTCCTGCCTCCGCCTCTCTGCTCGCTGGGCCAAACGTAGAGCTGCAGCCTCCTCTTCCTCTTCTTTCTGACTCTTTCTGGGCCTGGAGAACTAAAACACACAAAAACACACACACAAAGAGTCCAAATGTGCACAAAAAATAAAACTTTTTTTTGTGTGTGTGTGTTTTTATCTCCGTACTGACCTCGGGCTTTACAGGGTTTAGCATCAGCTGTTCCTCCGTCACCATCACAGTGGAGCATGAGGACAGGCGACCGTGTGATGAAGTGAGACCCATGGTGCCGGCTGGCCCCGCCCCCTCACCAGAGGAGGCGACAGACCTCCTAGAGCTCCTCAAGTTGGACCTGGATGCAGCAGCAGTGGACCTGAGCGAGCTCAATGATTGGACGCTGCTGCTGTGTTTGTCTGTGTGGGTGGATAGATGGTCTGTGTCTGCAGGGTCTGTGTCTTTGGTTGGTTTGTTGGGTTTTTCTGTTGCAGGGGGACTTTTGATGGATTCTGAGTGAGACGCTGTCTTTGAATCCTGGTTGATCTTGGTTTCCTCTTTTTCTAGAAGGTCCTCTTGATTGACTACAAGAAAAGACAAGAATGGCTGCGAGTCCGTCGATCACATCATCAACTTGCATTTATTGTATTTATCATGAGATGGCAAACATTTCTCATGGAGGATTTTTCTGACGATATATCATGAACGATAATTTATCTCCCGTCCCTAGTGCACATGCGTTAACATCTCTATACTCACCAAAAACTAACTCTTTGTGTTTCAGAGTTGGGTCCTTCTTCTTCCTCCTCACTTCTCCTTGTTCTCCTTTCTTGGGGTTCTTTGTCATTTCTCCTCTCCTTCCTTCCTTGTCTCCTCTCTTCTTTTTTGCCTAAAAGACACAAAACAATGGTATACCTGAGTGCTATCCTAATTCATGCAAAGATTTATCGATGCAAATACATATTTTTTATGTGTGTTTTAAGCATTTGCATCATTGTGCAGATTCATTACACAAATATGTTGGTTTGTAATCAATGGTTTAGAGGTTTGTCCTCATTGTCAGTGTTGAACTGGTAGAACCCAAGAGCTATAAGCACCTTCATGTGATGGTATTTATATAAGAGGTAAAACAGTCACTTTAATGAAACTCACATCAGTAACCAGAGCAGATTGATCCGGAGTCTCTGCAGCTTCTACTTTCTTCTTCTCCTCTTGCTTGTTGCTCCTGATTGACTGAGCATCACTCCCCGTCTTTTCTTTTTGTGATCCTTTTTCACTCCCCGACTTTTCTTTTTGCGATCCTCTTTCCTTTCCTGTTTTCTGTCCATCTGATCCAGCACTACTCCCTCTTTTCAAGTCCTTTTTTCTAAATAAATGCAAAACATGGTTATCAATCAAACTACTCACTGACTGGGATGCCTGTAATATTTTCAGGTTTGCAAGATTCCCCTACTCACCCTGTTGTTCTTGCAGCTTCTTCAGTGTCCTTTGTCTTCATGTTTCTCCTCTTTTGGTCAAAAGCCTCCTCTCCCGTTGCTTCATGTTGATTATTGTTCTTTTGCCTGCAAGATATATTGTTTTCCTCTGTAGCTTTTCATAGAATAAATATTCCAAATCTAAAGAACTTAAACTAATGTCTTGTGCAACAACACCAACAAAAAACTTTTAAGATGATCGCATCAATCCTTTTCATTTCATCTTGGTAAGACTAGTAAGGAGTCAAATAAGAACACAGGTCCTAAATTATGAGCAGCAAGTAGTAACACTGTACAACTCAAATGTAAAAAACTAACCCAGTAAAACTGCTGATCTGTCCCGTTCTGCCCAGAATTTCTTCTCCATTTGTGTCTGTCTCAGTATGTCCCTCGCTTTGTTCCTCCACTCCCTCCTTCTCCCTCAGTGACGGCATCCTGACTTTGTTTTTAGTGTCTTTTTTCACCTGCTTCAGCCTGTTCACCGCCTCTGCACCTGCACTCTTCATTTGTTTCATAGTGCCTGCCACAGAGAAAAAAAATGATTTGTGAAATTCATTTAAAGTCAGATTAAAATCATATGAGCTGCAGAGTTTTACCCGGGTCTGTGCGGCTGCTGGGGGAGTGTATTTCAGCCGATCCGTGAAGATCTAAAAGCTGGATTGACAAATGAATTGAAAACATAAATCAAGATATTTATACATGAAAGGTTTTCTATATGTTTGCACCAAGTTATCTACTCAAACTGACTTTAAGTTATTACTCAATTTAGACAAGTGAGAACATCAGGCTTGGAAACTAGGACCCAAATCAATCTTGGAACATTGAATCACCTGTTGGAGCTGAATTTCCTCCACATGAACATCTGTATTTGGCTCCATTCTCTCTGCAAACATAAACAGTTTCAGTGGACACAGTAAGCAGTAAAAACACAAAACTATTTGGTCAAAGAGTGAAAACTGGTTTGTACGAAATATGATTCTCTTCAGTCATCTCTGCAACTCAACACTGATCTCAGGAGTACGCAGTCTGTAACAAGTTCACTGACCTGCATGTGTTTGCTCAGGCTGCAGCATAATGAGCCAGGGTAACTTCTCCCCTTCCTGAGACAAAACCTGGAAAGCTGAGAGACAGATGAAAATTAGCTGTTGATGCATTAATTAAAAACTCCAGTTGAAAACTATAAGTCATTATTTTTAAATAAAGCGCAGGTTTTAGATTTCTTTTAAAGGTACACTGTGTAGGAAGGTATATATTTAGAGATGTAGCAGTTAGATTCTAGACTGAAATGCAACTGCAAATACATGTTCTAACTGCATAATGCAAAAAAGAAACCACGAAGAAACATTTATATGAATGTCATATTTGATTTCCAACAAATGCTGTTAAATTCTACTCACTGGAACCTAAAAGGAGAGTTTTCTGTTTTTATATGAAGGCTCATACCTTGCTCGCATGTGCTGCCTTCATCATTCTCAGGTGCCTCCTGACTGTTCTCGTACAGAGACAGTTTCAGGATCTCCCCATCTGGACCCACAATCAGGCAGCCGACAGGTTTGTCAGTCTGCAAATCTGACAACAGAATTTTTGTTTGTCCAGATGACATACGTATGTTTAGTATTATGGCCTGTTTCTTTTGTATAACAGTGTGGTGGCCTCAACCACAACTTCGTGTCTTTAGGTTTTAACTTTTTTTGTTGAACTAATGTAAGGATGCCTAGTCCATGTTCACATTTTATGGAAGGTCCACACGAATGATCATTTTGACAAGCTTTACTGGTTGCAGATCTGGGTTACAGCTTCATCATGCCACAAGTGTAACAAAGACTAGTCTGAGACTGTTCAGGTTTATACAGTATATTCATCCATGTTTCCAAACATTGTACTTGCATCTTGTTGACCTGAAGGAGAGTCCATGTAGGGTAATAACAAAGCACAATTTTTTTGGGAGCCTGAGTGATGTTAAACATGGGTACAAGGTCCTTGTTTTATGATGGTTGTCGGAGGCCCATGGCTCCAGAAATCTAGCACCAAAGTATCCAAGATATTTGAGTGACACAGCTCCACCACCCTAAAGGCTGACATGACTGGCTAAAGAAAATCACCCTAAAAAATAATTTCACTTTTATTGCATTTGTGGCAGTTGTTTTCTAATTTGGGTGCACACATGTTAGTTACCAAACTGTCACATGGTTTAATTTTCTACATCATGATTTAATTTGAGTTTATGTCATTTCAAAGTAATACTTACTTTTCTGTTTGTCTTTGTTCGAGCTCACCTGACAAAAGTCTGTCTGCAGCTCCAAGATGGCCTCTTAAGCCTTACCCACAGGAAGTGGGACAGACCATCAAGGGGGAAGCAAGGAGAAGCTTGGACTTTTGATTCTTTGGAAAACTTTTGTCTTTATTCCTTCAGTCAGAATAGTGTATTTATTTATTTATCTATTTTTTATTTTTTTGTAAAAAGTTGGTATGGATAATTTGATGGTGTTTTTCTGAGTTTGTTAGATTTTTAGTTTGTAGTCACCTTAGTTTCCCCATTGTGTTTATGTTAGACTAGTCCTTTGTCTATTTAAATCCCAGATTTTGTTGATTTTTTGTTGTTGTTGTTGTTGTTTTTTGTTTTTTTTGAGTAAAATCAAAGAATCAAGATCTTTGTCCACACCTTTGTCCTTTGCCTGGTTGCTTGGTCCCTTACAGACATAGCATACTGTATTATAATGACTGCAAGAAAATGTTTTTTTGTATTTGAATGGTTAAGTAAACTTTTTTCCTTCCAAAAAGACTTTATGAACAAAATTTAACTTTGAAAAAGAAATAATAAATCAAGAATCCTCACCTCATCTTGCATCAAACATGCACTGTGGCTACCTTAAATTTGCCCACACAAACATGGACCTATGTTGTGGTCGATTGGCCCCATCATACCTCTCAGCTCCAGAGGCAGGATGCCCCTGATGACCCCTTTGTCCTCACAGGTGGGCTCATGTAACTCCTGGAGGTTGAGGTGCGGGTTCTTCAAGAAGGCCAAAGAGCTCTGCTTACCTGGGCCTTTTCTACCCGCAACACAACCCAACACTCCTGCAGGAGGAAGAGAAGTATCTAAGGGGATGGAACAGGGAAGAGACAAGAGCGTAATGATCACATAAATCTTTGCCAAAACATTTGTGGAAAAAATGCATTTTGTTGATCTGAGTGGGAGCAGAAATAGGGTAGAATAAAATGATGCAAAAATGACAGTTATCAAATGATACCTAAATATAACTATTATCAGTTGTTGTTAATATCAGTGCTGTACCTTCTCCAGGATCCAGCATTATCACACAACCTTTGTCAGAGAGCAGCCCTCCTTCTCCTCCACCTTCTCCCACCTGCTCGACTTTTTTAAAATAATGTCTTTGTGCTATTTCACCTCCAGCTGCTCCTCTTTTCTTCCCACTCAGTCTTTCTGAAAAACATGTGCTCACAGGATAAATGGAGATTCGTATTTACTCTGACACTCAATCTTTGTGTGAGTTTGAGGGTGTCTTTTTGTTACCTGGGAACAGCTGAGGAAGAACCAAAGGCTGCTTATGGACTCTTTTCAGATTTTCTTGAGGCTGAAATCCAGCTCTGTCCGACTTTGTCTGATGAGCATCCTGCTGGGTCTGGACCGGGGTCATCCAGTTTGGGGATCCAGTTCGACTCTCTGCTATTGAAGGAAGGTGTTGTGCATAGTGCTCATCATTACTGGAGTCCTCCCATCTCTGCTGCATCTAATGAATAAACAAACAGATAGAGGTTGCTGCAGGGTGAAACGGGGGTTAGAGCTGTTTCCTCACTGCAAGAAGGTTCCTGGTTCTGATGTAGACCGGTTTCGACTGATAAGATTGACTTACCTTAACAAAGCGTAACTTAATGTAACGAAATGTAACTTATCTTAACATAATTTAACTTAACATAAATTAACTTAACGTAACTTAATGTAACTTAACGTAGCGTAACTTAACGTAGCGTAACTTAACACAACTTAGCGTAACTCAACTTAACATAACTCAACTTAACGTAACTCAACGTAACTTAACGTGGCGTAACTTAATGTAATGTAACTTAATGTAACGTAATGTGCCGTAACTTTATGTAACATAACGTAACTTAACGTATCTTAAATTAATTTAACATAACATAACATAATGTAACTTGGCGTAACTTGGCGTAACTTAGCGTAGCGTAACTTAACGTAACTTAATGTAACTTAATGCAACGTAACGTAACTTAACACAACGTATCGTAACTTCAAGTAACATAACTTAACCTAACTTAACTTAACATAACTCAACTCAACTCAACTCAACTAAAGCTAAACTTAACATAACTTAACTTAGATCTCCAGCCAGTCCTGTTGGAGTCAAGTTGCTGCTACAAAAGCCAGAGTGTCATACCTTGTCAGTTTTCTCCCAGGAACAGACTGATTGTCCCTCTGTTAGATGAGGAAGGAGACCTGTGTGTAGAAGAGGCAATCAGAGCTTTTATATTTATCATGATGTACTGCAAAGGACTTGTACAAGGTCAATGTTTTATAACTTTTCAGCCACTACATCTATTTCTATTTCTGGTCATAATCATATTCTAAGGTTGATAGCTACCTGATGTAGTATTATGCTCAGGCTTGGGACTTAACTGCTTGGTACCATGTGTTCCCACTAAAAAGGTAAGAAATAGTATTTTTGATGGTAGATGCACAAAAGACAAGAGCTTGTTTTAATCTACCAAGACAGAAAACTCTTAACACACACCTTTCCTCCCATGTTGCTTCCTACTGATTGATCTGTCAGAGTCGCTGTTATCTGCAGATGTTTTCACACTGCCCTGACCATCTGTCACATCACAGACACGGTTTAGATGATGGACTTTCTCTCCCGTCTCTTGGTGGTTTGTTTCTGTGTTCTGTGAACTTTCAGGATGATATGAAACAATGTCTATGGGACCCTGCAAACAAAATTGAAAACTGTTAACATGCTGCATGTTTCCAGGAACAGTCACAGGCCTTAGAGAGGTTCTGGTCACCTGAGGCTCCTCTGGTTCTTCGGGGGTCATTGCCACATAATGTACCCAAGGCTGAGGCTCACTCGGTGGCGATGGAGTCCTATCAGGGTTGGGGATCTGGAGGAACAGATCCAAGCGGAGTCTTTTCCCGCTCTTGTGCTCCTCGTCTTCATCTGCAGAGAGACATTAGATAACTCGATAAGTTTTGATAAGCTTGAATTAGTCAACTTGGCATTTTTCACTATATGGCTTCACTTCTTTTTCAGCCAGAGAAGTTTCACAAGTTTCCCCTTTTAAGTAGAAATCTCCTTGACTAATCAGGCAGCATATTGGGTTGTTTTGTGGTTAGATTTGTTCAATTTTCTTGTTTTATCACAGAACACGATTTAAGTTCTCTTAACTCAATTTATCCGAGACTCCTAAATCTTCTATCCTGTTACTTTTAATTTCATGGATTCCAAAAAAGTTTGTGTTTCAAATCTCTACTTTTGTGAGTCTTTTTACCTCTACGTTGATTCTCTGGATGTGCAGTTTTTCTGTCTGCAGAATCTAAGCTGTAGTCCTGCTGGCAACCAAACTGTTCACACAAATCTAGACTTGGCTGCTCTGGTGAGGTGAAAACAGGTAAAGTGTTGGTGCGCTGAAGGTCTGGAGAAAAAGGGAAATGAAGACTGGGGAAGAAGGGTGGACCAAGTCTGGAGAAGATGAACTAGAAGAGAGAAAACAGAATCTTTGCATGAATCAACATTTTGCCACAAGAGGAAAGAACATAAACTCAAAATGACAACTCTGAATTTTTTTTCCAAAGAACCAACCTGCAGCTAATGAAAAGTAAAAACTCAGCTTAGGTCTTGAAATTATAGCAGTTTGCAAACATACAAACATGCAGCTAAACAAAAGAAGTGGCAGACAGACAAAAACTGTGGAAGCTAAAATAGTAAAAGAGTAAAATAGCAATGCAAGAATATTAAAACATTCAGTGGAATCAATAAAGTAAAATGATAAAATATGTTAAAATATTAACTAAAAAAAATCATTAAAAATTACAAACAAACCACCAACCAACCACTTAAACCCAAACCAAATAACCAACCATCAAACAAACAAAACCAGACCCAATCAATCCAAACCAAAATCAAATCAAGCTAAACAACAACCAACCTATACATATATTAAAAAAAATGTTACAACGCAGTCCAAGGCTTAAATACCAAAATAAAAGCTGGTTTTTAGTTTAACTTCTTAAAAACTCCAAAATAATAGACTCCAAAAGGCCGAAAGCTTTGTCAAAAAGAAAATCTGGAATGTGGTTTGTCCTTTATCATTTCTTAGGTATATCATAGTTTAGTATTTATTTGAAAAACAGCTAACTCTGTGACCTTCACCTCACCTCAGTGTTATGTTTACTTGAATGAATTCACCAAATGGACCAAAACAGTAAAGAACAGACTCATGCATAAATATACATGAACTCCTGCCAGTGAGTCCATGGATGGAAACCTTTCATGACAGCAGCAGCCACTTTGGCTCCTTACCTGTCCTGTGCACAGTTTAAGAACTGGTTTCTCCCAAAACAGAGACAACATGAGCTTCAGATTGACCCACCTGGTTGTTGGTGTAATTCAAAATGGCTGCCGTTAGCTCCTTCAGGGTGCTCAGCTGGTGTTCCACTTCCTGTGTGTAACCCCGAACAGCCTGCTTCCTCCTGTCCGTTGAGTCGGACTCATGAGTGGCCTCAACCGTGATCCAGCTCTGGAGGCAGAAAAAGTTGAAGACCTTTAACCCGTTCATTCTTTGTCCAAGGTCACAGCGGCTGAATAGACAGTTTTAGGAACAAGATTTTTTTCATTTTTCCATCTTGTTTTAGTGTTTGCGTAGTAGACATAATCTTATTTTCTCTCGCACACACAGGTACCTGAGAGTACAGCAGAAGTGGCCCCCTACGGGTGCTGTATGTCTTTGGAAGAGTTGACTCTGTCTCCATGAGGAGATGGCCACTTTTGGACAGATGCAGGACAGAGTCATGTGACTTCCAGATGAAGTAATCCTAATGTTTGAAATTGGTTGATAAATTACTGTAAGACGGAGAAATGTATTGAGCTAAAAACTGTAGATATGCTACACCAATGTAAGTCTTTGTAAGTGTTTTACTACCTGCGGTGTGAAGCACACTTCCAGACATCCATCATATCTGCTTGAATTTCTTTTGGATGAAAGAAATCGACCACAACCCCGACTCAGCACAGAGAGAGACAGGTCCTTCATGATATTATCCTGGGAAGGAAAATTCAGCGAGACAGGCTGGATGGAAATACTCCACAGGTTAAAAGCAAACAAGACATCTTTGTAGATTAAACTGACTTGTTTTGATATCATAAACTCTATTAGCTAATTAGTCTTAACTTTGTGTGCTTTCTTTTCACATTATATGCAAGTTCAGTAAAGCTCATAGCTGCCGACTACCTGAGCCTACATGGTCTCAACCAAGTGGTGTAACAGCAAAACAAACCCAGCAAGAGTCTCTGACCTCTGGTGAAATGAGGACACAGAGTTTTGTCTGCAAAATCTTGGATGAGGTGTTTGGTCACGGTTTGTTGGCCAACCGCAGCAGACCCTGTTAATGTCGGCTTCTCAGCTGGATGCTCAGCCTTTACAGGGAGAATTTTGATTTTCTTGCCAGTATTAGCACCAGTTACAGCTGTGCATCTCATCCGTGATCATTAGTGTGTTAAATACAGCTTGCATTCTAAATCAAAATCAAAACTGCACGAAATTTCCAGTTACATTATGAGTCAAAAGGTTATAGTTTAAACAGTCCTCATTCAGACATACCGTAGCAGCTGAGTCAGGCACAGATTAAATTAGATTTAAAACGACTATCACGACCAAGCGGTGACAAGGTCAGATTTAAAAGTCCTGGTTTGACATTTTAAACAGTCAGATTGTCTTTGTTAGAGCATCAGGTGAGGAAAGACGAATCAGTTTTGGGTTTTAAGCTTCTTATCACATCCCGTTTTTTCTGTTTTATAACAGAAGTAAAGTTAAAGACAAACATCAAACCTACCTGCTGTCTCCTCTGTGACTGCTCTCTGTGTGCATGTTTGTGTGTGTGTGTGTGTGTGCATGCAATTGTGTGTGTGTGTGTGTGTGTGTGTTCAGTCTTTGTTGCTAGGGTGTCCAAACTCTGTACTTTGTGTTTCTGTTGCCGTGGCTGCAGTGACATACTCTGGCTCCGACACACACACACATTCACACACACTTCAGTTAGTAAAACTTTTTAATGTTGGTCATTTTGCCACCAGCAAGGTGGTCCAGTCTGTACAGGTGTACTCAGAGACTTCATGAAAATTCATGTCAGACTTTATAACAAAAAACAAAAGTTTATTTTACTTATCAAGTTTTGTAGATTTTACAACCAAAACATTCAACATTTTATTAAAAAATTGTTTCTTATATTCAAAATATATTTTTTTCTATTAGAAAATGAAATTTGTCACCTCTCTTTAAAAATGCTGTCTTCTTCCACTCATATTCCATAAATCAATTTATCAATGAGACCACATAGACTAAAAGATTCACCCTGATAAGCTTCTAAAGTCACTTTGACTCATTAGTATCTTGTTGAGTGTGAAATATTTAATCACAAATTACAAAGAATTACCGTGTCTTGAGCAATTTCTACTTTTATTTAGAGCGATAAACTGGATTATTGAACATCCAAAAGGGTTAAAAAGCTTCAACCTACCTGCTTTTACAAAGGGTTACAATCAGTAAAGACACTACCATCTATTTTCACCAAAGTTCTAACCCCAAACCTATTCATAATGTTTAAATGACCTATGCTACTTCAAAAAATTATTGATTAGTCCTTCCTTAATGTTTCAAAGAGCAGGGAAAGTGTATTTTTCAGTTTTAACACAACTCGTTTTTTGGTGAAATTCATATATTTTTGAGAAGAACATCTATTACATGGGATAATTCAATTCAATTCAATTCAATTCAATTCAATTCACTATAGCTTTATTCATCACCTAGGGGCAATTGAAAAGCATTAGCTGAGCAAAAATTAAAATAGAATAGAGAAAAAGTATAAAATCAGTATAAACGTCATCAGTATAAACGTCAACGTCATAAATATAATGTCATCTAATGTCATGTAAAACATAAAAATATAAAAGTCATAATGATTTGAATATATTTTTATGAACGACAAACTTCATATTGAACACTGTTCTCACAGTTAGTCACTGTTCTCACTGCTAGTCTCTGCATTCAAAGCAAAGGTAGGACACTTCACATGTGTGGAGCCTGCACATGTTTTTGCCAGTGAAATGGCCGCTCTCTCTACTCTCATAATGTTACGACTCCCACCACCTCCCTCCCAATCAAACAGATTCCAATTTGTTACTTTGTACATTATATTGCAGGAGCAGGTGCACATGTTACATCTGTGTCAAGGCACACTCTGACCTCCGGATGACTTCTGATCCCTTTGTACTCCATCTTTGATCACTCATGTGTTGTTTGTTTACTATTTCTATATTTATGAATCCCCCTGCCACTTCAAAGAGTTCAAAGAGCAGCTTTCTGTCACAGAAAGTTCTTGTGACTGGTTAGGTCATCTTGACCTCTGTCTCAGTGTGTCTGCAGGACTGTATGTCTGTCTGCGTGTGTGTGTGTGTGTGTTTCTGTCAAGGTAATGATAGTTTCATAATGATTTTAATATATCTTTTTGAACAACAAACCTTATATTGAACACTGTTGTTACTGTTTGTCACTTGTCCCACACTGCTAGATTTGAAATCCATGTAAGTATAGATACGGGTCAAATTTGACCCGTAACAGCCTTAGAGGGGAAAAATGTGTAGCACATAAACAAAAATACACATGAATATTTTTAAATTAATTTAATGTATTTTGGGTTATTTCAGGAAAAGTCATCAAGTTTCAGGCTTAAAAAATGATGTTTGGGGTATTTTTACTGCTGTTAAAAGTCAAAACGGGTCAAATTTGGACCCGAAGGGTATGTAAGGGTTAAAATACAAGTAAAAATATCTATACCTATGTAGTGGTTAAGGGTTATGGAAATTTATAGATTAAATACAACAACAATAATATGCAGTATATTGTATCAATCAAGTACATATATCATTAAGTAATTATTGTGTATTGATCAGTGTGTGATATTGTTTATGCTTTAACAATATTACTCTGACTTTCATGTCAATAAAGCACATTTAAACTGAACTGAATTTACTGATGACGTGACTTTATTCAGAACAAACTTTTTATGTGTTCAAGACCTGTGCTGGAGGGTTTTGCCAGAACAAGAAACATTCAATACAAATCATTTGACGCCATCTGCTGACAGGCTCGTGTTACTACATATGTGTTGTGGGACTCACAACAGAGAAAGGGCGGCGTTAGAGTGGGGGAAAAATAGGACTGACTACAGAGGACCTCAGTGGAAGAGGAGGATCTCAATGAGCCTAAAATAAAAATATACTTTGGTTTGCACTTTTGTTCAATTTCATAGTCATAAATATTATATATGAAGAATAAATAAACACATGACCCCACTCCCTCACTTGTGTAGCTTGTTTTTTTTTTTAAATTTATTTCTTCAAACTGCTGTGGAGTTTATACTTGATACTTGATATAGAGTAAGATGAGTGTAATAACTTTGCTCTGACAAAGTGTTAAGCAGGTGTTAATTTTAAAAGCTATAGCAAGAGCAGTCTTCTCTACACACTAAAACATGTAAAATTAACATATATTTAGCAGATGTTGAAATATCTTTTTTTTCACATTTATTCATTTAATCTGAATTTGTGCACAGTAAAGCATGCATAACAGAGCTGTTTTTTCAGTCGTTGCATTAGCCTCTTTCTACAGTATGTTGGCTTTGCAGGAGTCAGACTTCAGCACCTGGAGTGTTAAGATAATTTTGACTGATTTCCTGAACCAGGCGTAGTGAAAGGTGTAGATCAGAGGGTTTATACAGGAGTTCAAATACAGAAGCCAAATCTGCACGGCTGCGGTGGTCACTCCCACAGAGCTCTCAGCTGCAAAAGTGAGCGCGTAATAAGGAGTGGAGCAACACAGGAACATGACAACAACAACACCGAGGGTCCTCGCTGCTTTCAACTCAGATCTATTAGCAGTTAGTGTTCTTAATTGATTCTTAACAGCTGCAACATGGTTTCGCAAAGCTCGAGCCTGAGACACAGCTACGACAAAAACTTTTATATACAGAACTATGATGATGGTAAAAGGGCCGAAAAAGGACACGACAAGGTCTACAGAGCCTTCAACGAAGTTTATCACAACAACACACTCTCCAAAACAAGAGTTATACCTGTCAGGCTGTTTTAAGAAGTCCCGAAGTAACCAGCTGCTGTGAAAAGCAGCACAAACCCAACACAGACAAATGCAGACTTTCACTCTCCTTGCAGTGACCTTAGCGGAGTAAAGCATGGGGTCACAAATAGCCACATAGCGGTCGACTGAAATAAGCACCATGATTCCTACTGAAACACTGATAGTGACAAAACCTAGGAAGTAATTGATAGCACAAATAAGGTCCCCGAGCATCCAGCAGCCTCTGAGAAGGAGGATTTCAACTGGCATCTGAAGGGAACTAACGAGGAAGTCTGCAACAGCCAGAGAGAGGATGAGAAAGTTGGTGTTGGTATGGAGCTTCCTGAAATAGAAAAGTATCAACACTGAGCATTAAAGGTGCAGAAATGAATGATAGAAGCAGCTGTCATGCAAAGTTTAGCATGTTTCAGTTTTAAAAGTATCAGAAAATCAACATCTAATGGTAGAAGCTTTACAAACAGAGGTATAGGAGTGTGTGTTTTAGACCAATCGACAAAAAAATCTGCTAATGATTTCATCAAGCACCTGAAAATGAAAGTAAAAAAACATTTAAAGGTCTCGGATGAAAAAGTGTCCCTGCCTGAAGTGTGAGATGGAGATGATGACCAGAAGGTTAAGGACCACAGTGAGCAGCGTGACACAGGAGAGCAGACTGTAGGTGAGCGTGGCCTCCAGTGTAGATCGAGTCATCTTCCTGCAGGAATTGTTGAGTTGGGGAAAGCAGAGTTCAGCCTCTTCTGAGACCGACATCATCAGAGAGAGAAGATCTGATCTCTCCAACCATGCAGCTTATTTATCTGTACCCTTCCTACCCTCCTTTACTCAAGTTTTACACATAAGTACGTCACAATCCTCACCAATCAGGGGGTCACATCACCTCATCCCTTTGTTCTAAGCTGCTCGTAATAACTTGATAAAGATGATTACCTCTTTTTGTCAAAAAAGTTATCTGAAGATCTAGACAGATTTATCAGCACATTTACCAGGAATAAAACTCTTCCTTATGTTCAGGAATCTGTTCAAGAGAGGCACAAGGCAGAGGATGGCTGAGAAACCAACATCCAATAACTCAGTGTACCAGTGATTGAGTAGTGACTCAAAAGAAAGAATAAAATTAGGGAAAAAATTTTTCTTGAGAAGTAATTGTACATTATTCGGTTTCTCAGTGCTGAAAGTAACAAGTTTTTTTTTTTTTTGCATTACTTAGTCAAATCACCTGAGATGCCCTGTGTCTAAATGGCTGGAAAACAGTCTTAACTCTAAACTGCACAAATTATAATAATAACTTTATTTAACCATAAGAATATTTAACAGACTGTAAGAGCTTATAAGATCCAACAAAAGCTCAAAAACATATTATCATAATCAGTAAAATGCTTTTTATAAGGACATATAAAAGATCTAAGGTCATGATAATCATAATATCATAATATCATCATATCATGGCCTTCAGTCCTGGCTTTCACTGTTTTTTTGTTTGTTTGTTTTGTTTTGTTTTTCTTGTTGTTTTCATGAGACATTGAATCACAGACTTTTCCTGTTCTTCTTGTAATTAAATCGTTTGTTCCTTTGCTTCGACTTGTCATGTTCAAGAATATGTTTAATTCTTATAAAGCTTCTAAAATGAACCTTGAAATTTTTAATGCTGTCTTTTTGCTTCAAGTGTTTCTGCATGATGTCAACTGTCAAAAGACAAGAAACAAGCAAAATTTCTGTGTCTAGTATAGATTTGACTGATATATGCTGCTCATTGAACTGTTAAATCCAAGCTATGTAATCACAATGCATGCGTATACACCAAACACATATTACAGTGAGTTACAGCTGCACATTAAACTTCACCTTTATTTACATTGTAACCTGAGCATTTGCAATAAAATCATCACAGAGATATTAATCTATCAATTATCAAGAAAACTGGAAATGATTTAACATGTGCAGTCAGTGTTTTCTCACTCAGCATGTACATTTCAGATGGAAGCCTGGGTATTGTGGTCATGCTTTTACATGGTTTTAATGTGATCACATGAGGCTTCCAGCAGCTGTCAGTTAACCTCAGAATAACTGTGAAAATTTAGTGATTAAAAAACTGCTATACAGTATCCTGTATTCAGAATAAATGTGTTGCAAATGCAGGTAAGGAAAAACATGAAAGAAACTTTAGATTAGACATTAGAAACATTAGAAAGTTACTTTAATAGTATTACAGAGCATTTGTTTTAATCATGCAGGTAGGGGTCAGATGCTCTAGTAAACAAACCAAGTCTTGTATAAAAAACAAAGAGATCATTTCTGATTTATTAGTGAACAATACAGACAGTCTTTAAATTACTGAACAGTATATATGAACCTGAAAAGCATCTGCACTATAATATGGATTAACTTCCAGTATTCAGAAAACATATTGCAGTGTTATACTCAGCAATACATTTACTTAATGTGTATATTGGGTGTGTATTTACATCTTTATCAGCCTAGTTTTTATGAGTTCATCTTAAACTCACTTCTAAAAGCAAACTGTGGACAGATGATGGCTCTAAACGCTAACTGTAGTGCATTTTAGATTTGTGCATGATTAAATGTCATCACATCAATGTTACTGTATATCAATGTATAATAAACAAATACATAAATACATAGAATAAATGGTGCTTTTTTTCTGCCTGTTCAATAGCTCACTTTGCAAAGAAGGAGAAAATGTCTCAGAAAAAAACGGAGTAACCAGTTCCCTAAAAACAGGTTTTCTGTCATAAACTAGTTTTTAATCTGGGTTTGATGAATGAAAGTTATATTTTAGGAATAAATCTATAATCATAATAATAATAATACATTTTATTTAAAAGCGCCTTTCTGAACACTCAAGGACACTGTACAGGCATAAAAACGCAGTTAGCAACATAATTAAAATAAATAAAAACAACATACAAGTGTAAAAGTGGATAGTTAAAGTGAATATGCAATTTGGAATAGGTGTGTTTTGAGTTTGGGTTAGGGTTAGGGTTAGGATATCTTGAATGACCTCAGCTGTGTGAATTTCAACATATCCAGTGCATGGTATAGGAACATGAAAATATACAGTATTTTTGCCTGAAAGTACACAAACTATTCATTTATGACAGCTTAAACACTCCTACATGCCATCAAAGTATTTTCACATTACGTGAACCAGGCTTCAGTACCTGCAGAGTCAGAATGTGCCGAATAGATTTCCTAAACCAGGGGTAACAAAATGCATATATCACAGGGTTTAGACAGGAGTTGAAATGTGCCAGCCATATCTCTGCAGATGCAGCTGAAGCATCAACAGCAGTGTCTTTCCCTGCCAGGGTGGGGTAATAGTACGGGCAGAAACAAAACAGAAACACCACCACAACAATACCCAGAGTCCTCGCTGCTTTCATTTCGGTTTTCTTCACAACACCAGCTCCTAAACGCTGCGTAGTTGCAATATGACTCCGAATGGCACGAGCCTGAGACACAGCCACTGCAAACAACTGTGTGTACAAGAGTAGAATGACAGTAATGGGTATAATAAAGGTGAAAACAAGGTCTACAACCCCTGCAATGTAATTAATGACAACCACACACTCTCCGTAACAGGAGTTAGACCTGCCCGGATGTTCAAGGTGGTCTTGTAAAAGAAGAAGGCGAAAAATGACAGAGCAAATCCAAGACAAGCAGACGCAGCACTGGACTCGTTCTTTAGTGACTTTAGAGAGATAATGCAAAGGGTCACAAATAGCAATGTATCGATCGATTGATATGAGCACCATGTTTGCAACAGAGGCAGAAGTAATTATGTAGTCCATCACGTAATACACAGTACACAGAATGTCACCGAGAAACCAGCAGGCCTCTATGTAGATGATTTCAACTGGCATCAACACAAGGCCGACGAGGAGGTCCGAGACAGCCAGGGAGAAGAGGAGGAGGTTGGTGGGGGTGTGGAGCTGCCTGGAGACGGAGGATGGTGTCACTAATCATGCTGCAACTACTGAATACATCATCTTAAATGAATAGTTTCATGACTTAGTGCCATGAAGTAAGAAATGTAGGAAACAAGAATGGCAAATCACTGTCAACCAACAATCTCAACAAAGATGCATGTTACTGTGTCAGTTCTTCACCAGATTAAACCCCCACATTTCTGAAAAATCAGGTAAAACATGTGCATTTCAACATTTAAGATTGTAATATATACCTGAAATGAGAGATGGAGATGATGACGAGCAGGTTGAGAGCCACAGTGAGCACAGAGATGCAGGAGAGTAGAACATAAATCAGCATGGCCTCAACTGGAGCATGTGTGGGCTTGGTGCAGGAAGTGTTCAAGTGAGGGATGCAGAGTTCGCCGTCTTCTGAGGTCTCTGCCCCGTGAGAGAATCCTCTCGCACTCATCATCTGTCCGGATTTTGTATGCTCTCTGTCGTGCAGCTCTTTTATTAAGAGTCCTTACCGTTTCTCCGCCTTACTCAAATTTTCCCTTACATCAATAACTAAGTCCCCTCCTCAATCTCAACATTGTGCTTTTTGTCTATACTCTTTATGTCTCTTTCAATCCTAAATTGCAAGTCAGATCTTTATTTTAATCTCCTAAAACCTTAACGTTTATTTCTATTTTATTGTAAATGTTGTAATAGCCTGTGACTGGGTGTTGACCTGCCTCCGTAGGGCTGTGCGATTCGGCCTTAAAATTACATTATGGACATTTTTGTACAGATGTTTTCTTTTCCATCATTAAAGCTCCTGTGAAAAACTTTAAACTTTACATCAGTTTTTGTCCTCTGGACAGTCCATACTTATCTTGTCCTGCATGCAAAAGTTGTATTGTTTATCCAACAAGATCTCATCCTGATAACTTTTGGTATTTGATGTAAAATATGTTAAAAAAAATTAGGGCTTTTTCCTCAGTGACTCCACTGATACTGACCTCCTTGCAGCTGTTTCAGGCACTAAAATTGAAAGTATAAAAATAGACTTGTTGCTGATGGTTTTGTTTGCTTCTCATAATCATAGACTGTATATAAGATGGACGCCGTCTGTCTCCTCGCCGGGTTTTTGAGCGGAGCGCCATCACTCCGAGTCTCCCGCCCAGCCAAAAACGTCTGCGTACAACGCTTCTGCGCAGCTCTGGTTTCGAGGAAGTGGAGAAAAACCCGGGATTACTGAGAGCTTTTTGGCTTCAAATCTGTATACAGGTGGAAGGCGGAACCAGGCTGTCCATCTTATATACAGTTTATGGTCATAATCAAAAGCATTGACATGAATTTAAGTGTATTTCATGAACGTTAAAAAACTACTCACTGGAGCTTTAATACAACACTACAGTGACAAAGAAATGAGTCAAATGAAAGATTTAGACTCTTGGCAATGAGCTCAACTTTCAGCCCCCGTAAGTCTTGATAAGGTAGGCCATAATAGATGGTTCAACATGGGGTGTAAGAAATGTCTTAATCTGCATTTTGTCTATCCAAATATTATCTGTATTTATGTTTTGATAGAAAACTATAAGTGGGTGTGATTTAAAACAGAAGGTTTTACTTACCTTACTTTCACGGTTATCATGAAAGGTAAGGATAGACAAAGTCAAATAAATAAATAAGTTTTAAGAGTTGTCAGAGCACTTGGTCAAAATGTAATCCCCCACAAAAAAAAATGTAATTTACCTGAAATACTGATGCAACTGGTGAAATAAGACAGACCGAATAATTACTGAAGAGTAGAACTTAATGCAAAGATTATGTTCTGTGTTGGTGTGTCAGTATTTCATCATAGACCCCCAGACAGACATGATCCAAACATACAAACAAAAAAAACTCTTAACATTTGTCTCTAAGCAATAATTGCATCATATGTTGATGTCTGAACTTTTTCCCTGACACCTCTGATTGCAGAGCTGTCATCATACCTCACTAATGAAAGCAGGTGTGAAAATATTTCAAGAGCGACACAGTCAGCTAATTACACACGGAGGAGGGTGCAGAGCCCTGTGGGTTTGCTGAACATGTTGTTTGCGTGTCAGCCAAACTCTGACAGTGTGTGCTTCATGTTTCTCAAAAGTTAAACTTCAGTCTCAAGTTGAAAATATATCAGCAGATCTATTTGTTAGTAAGTTTTGGTACTTTTAATATTTTTAGCTATTATCCTATATTGTGTTGTTTTTCTCACAGTTGATGAGAACTTTCATTATCATTCACATCCTCAGCCTATTGTTCTATTATCTTTCGTTGTTGTTATGGTATGTTATGTAATTGTCCAATCACTTATTGATTACTTTGTAGTGCTTTCCCCCATCAATAAGTTTCATGAATGTTCAGATCTTTTGTGATTTGAATAAGTAGTTTTGTCTTGTCCATGCCACAGAAAGGCAAAGTTCTGCTCACACTTATGTATGTATTTTCAAGTTTCACAAACACATTTGAATTATTTACTTTAAACCTTGACATGTTGGTCTTAATGTATAACTCGTGTCTCTCACAATCCCACACCCTTCTCAGATGATGCCATGTCCCCCACGCCAGAATAAGACCAAGAGTTTGAAAATGACCAAAAATCCAATCTTAAAGTGAAAATAGTTTTAAGGGCCAAAAAAAAAATTTCAAGACTGAAAATATGAATTTAATGTGAAAAACATGAGATCCTAATCTGAAAACATTAAACCTGCAAATGGAAAAATAACAATAAATATTTGAGTAAAAAATTATTATTTTATTTTTTTTATTTAAAATTTAATATCAAACCTTGAACTATCAGTTTCAAAGTTTATTTTTTCAATTTTTTTTTTTTTTGTATATTTTTAACCTACTTAATTTTTATTTTACTGCATTTTTTCTCTATTCCACTGACCTAAATGAGGCATGACGTCTTGCTTAGTATGATTCAGGAGGAAATCGAAGGATGCGCTTCACACTTTATGTTAACAAACACACATTTAGAGCCATTCTTAATGTTTTTTAGCCAGATATACACAGGCCGCTCTATCCATGATGTGAGTGTCACTGTTCACAGCTTTCACTGTGCTTAAAACAATGTTTTAATGTGTGAATATAAATGTAATCATTGAGAATACATCCTCAATGTATCTTGTTTCAAGCCTTTTTCAATTACTATAGAATTATAAAATGTTTGTCAAGTTTTTGTGTTCTGTTGTTGTTTAAATGCATGCTTTGGACAAACCTAACATTGTATGTTTCGAGGGTTTACAGGCATGTGAAATGTCTGGGAACTCCTGCTCTTAAACATGTTAGCCTCACATAAGCCAGCTGGGCTGCAGTATCTGACATGTCAGTATGAGCCTTTCTGAACCAGGAGTAAGGAGAAATCAACAAATGAATCAAAAAACTAAAGAATCAATATTTTATTTTTGTATGTGATCTTTTAAATGACACATCTCTCGTTTAAATGTCTTTAAAAAACAATCATAAACTTCTAGATTTCACGATACATATCATTGCAGTAACACCATCAAGAAAACATGAACGATACCCTGGACAAGATCATTCCACATGCCGACACATATGCATACAGAGACACGAGTGTGAGTTGCTTTTTTACATGCCTGTTAAGTTTGTCTTGGCCAAAAATGATGATGCAGACTAAAATGTTGGCTGTTTGAACCAATAAATACAGGCACAGTCAGTAAACACAAGAAACTTGAGGGATCTTTATGTATTCATACTAATATCGGTACCGAAAATGATGTTTAGAAAGATTTAAAAAAGGGAGTTAGATTACAACATTATCCTGGTCCAGTTGTACCTAAAGCATACGGACCTCACGTGAGCCAGGCTGTAGTATTTGACATGTCAGTATGAGTCTGGTTGCTTTTCTAAACCAGGGGTAGAACAAAGCATAGATGAGAGGATTGAGACAAGAATTAAAATACAACAGAAGAATCATTAAAACTTCAACATCAGTGCCGATCAAGATATCATGGCCTGTAAGAGAGAGGCAGTAATAAGGAGAGTAACAAATCACAAACACGACCACGAGGATACCAAGTGTTGTTGCTGCTTTCATTTCTGACTTTTTTATTCTCGCTTTTTTTGAATGCACAAGTGAGACGACTACAACCCTGCGCTTCATGTCTCGAGCCTGAGACACAGCCACCACAAACACTCTCATATACAGAGTAATGATCACAGAAATGGGGATAGCGAAGGAAAAAACAATGTCAACCGTTCCTGAAATGCCGACAAAACATTCTCCTTGGCAGGAAATATACCTCCCTGGTTCAGTCAGGTTATCATATAGAAGGATGAGGCTGTAGAAACCAGAGCAGATCCAACACAGAGAAGCACTTACTGTAGCCAGTTTGACGGTAACCTTGACCGGGTAATGCAAAGGGTCACAAATAGCCACATAGCGATCAACAGATATGAGCACCATGTTTCCGACAGAGGCAGACACTGCGGTGATGGGTAACAGAAAGTAAAGCACACACATGAGATCACCCAGGATCCAGCAGGTCTCCTTCAGGAGGACTTCAACCGGCATCACCAAACAACCCATGAGAAAATCAGAGACAGCCAGAGACAAGAGGAGGATGTTGGTGGGAGTATGGAGCTGCCTGCAGTGAGAGGATATCACATCTGTAAAGCATGTCAACAGAAGCTGAAAAACAGTTTATCACACTCGTAAACCAGCAATGCACCCAAGCTAAAACTTTTCTAAATTCGTAAGAGAGATTATGTGCCTGAAGTGTGAGATCGAGATGATGACCAGCATGTTGAGAGCAGCTGTGAGGAGACACACTAACGACACAAAAGTGTAGAGAATTAAAGAGGCTGAGTCGAGAGTCTCTGGTTTTCTGCAGGAATCGTTGAAGAGTTGTGGGAAGCAGAGTTCAGCTTCTGGCATGATCTCAACAAAGATGAGGAGCTGCTGAACTCGGGCAGCCCCTCAAATTAAAGCATTCAGACATCCCCTTTTTAGGTTTTTTTTTGGTTTGCCCTCGATGACATCCTGCCCGCCTCACCCTCATGTTACATTGGGGTCAATGAACTTTTAGACTGACTCCCCTGTGCAATTTGATACGAGTACATGTGCAGGAAAAATGTTCTGATCCTAAAAAGAAGCATCTGAAAAGTTGTGGTGATTTAATAGCCAAAAGTTTCAACTTTTGCAGTCTGACTTCCTCTTTTGCTCAGTCTGCTCTGTGGTGCTTTAATAGAAGCTGGGTGTATCTGCTGCAGAGGGCCTTCGTATGCTACAGCAGTACTTGTGGAAGCACAAACTACAGTGAAACCTATCAGGTATGCTGTTGGGTGGAGCAGAGATGGACCAAACAAGGATGTAATGGAAATACCCCTTTCTTTGGGTTTTGAGAAACTCAAGTTTGCAGCCTTGAAAACTCTGGAAAACCAACAAATAACACAAAGATGCAGCCTTGGCAAAGTGACTTTGGCGTTTCAATCATAACACTGACAGTGTTGAATCAGTCTTCAGTCATTTTATTGAAAATGTGATTATTTTTGTGTGAATAAACTCAAATGTTTCCTCAATGGTTCATATTTATTCTGATCACCTACTTAATCTAGTTTTCCTCCTTACATTCCTTTTACATTCTATGCAATGAAAGCATCCAGATGACCCTGTTTTTACATATTTATCCATGAGTGTACTCTATAAGATCTTCCATTCATTGGATTGTATAAAGGGGTGTCAAAAGATTGTTGCTCATCATGTTTGTACAATGCTCGTGCTGCCCACCAGGAGTCAGTGTTGGGCCCTAAATTATTCATCTTACATATTCATGATATATGTGAAGTGTTGTATGTACTGAAGCTTGTTTTGTTTGCGGATTACACAAACACGTTTTGTTGTTGTCACCTCAGACATGAACAAATTAAAGGCATGGTTCAATACTTACAGATTTTCAATAAACTTAAGCAAAACAAAAAAACTGATATTTGGAATCTAGATTTAATACAAAAGTGGGGGTTAAAGTAGAAAGAGTCAACATAGAAAGAGTTCATGAAATCAAATTTCTTTGGGTTACACTAGATGAGAAATCACATATTAATCATTTATATTCAAAGAATCAAGAACTATTGTAGTGTTGAATAAAGCTTAACAGGTTTCGGATCATACATCACTTCACATCCTCTACTGTTTACTGGTTTCACCTTAATTAAGTCACTGTTCAGAGGTTTGGGGCAACAACTACCAAAGCACAGTAAATTCACAGAAATTCACAGTTCACCATTTATTCTGCTAAAAAGATATATACGATCATTCACAATGCCAAGTATCAAGACCATACAAATGCATTCTTGTATTTTTTTTTTTTTTTTGTTACTCCCAATTGAAATAAAAATATAAGCAAAGAAATAAAAATTTTCATTTATTTAGTTTTTAATTTTCGAGGAAAACAACAAGAATTACGATGACAAAACTACCACAAAACATAGAAGACAGTTTAAGTTCATCTACTAGGATCCATGTTAAATAATCAGGTGTTTGACCATCTTGTGTTGTACTATGTATTTTCTGTATTGTCACTATTACTTTTTCTTTGTATGACCTCTTGCTTTTTCATTTCACATGTTTGAAATCAGAAGTAAACATGTGAGGAGGTTCACCACTTTGTGAGAGGCTGGGTGAGAAAGAATCATAAACAATGCGTCTTTCAAAGTGGATTGTTCTTGAGTTTGTTACATTTCCATGAGAAACAATAGACTCACTGTTCAAACAAGACTAATAAAAACAGACAGAAGTCTTTAGCACACACCCATGCCCCGCTGTGTCCCTTTGAAAGGTAGTAGGGCAGAAAAATATGAAAATCAAACAATAAAGCAGAAACAAACATCGTGTGACAGAGTTTACTGTGTCACATTTGGCAGAAGATGAAAACTTATTTTTCTGCCAAGCACATAAAATGGCAGATTTAGATTTTTAACCCACAGAATGATACATTTCTATGGTAGAGACTGAAATCACTTTGCAGGTAAGAAGTTGTTGTTCTCTCATCTTGAACTACCCAACATTACCGAACCAACCACCTAAGAAGAATGGCATGGGAGCATTAACCTGGCAATGTGCTGCACCCTCCTGTGTACTATTGCTATTTCTCAAGGATTAAATTCAATGCAAACTATTTCAACACCAGCTATCACAGTCTCCTGAGTCCTCACAGTCTGAGGGTCAGGTTTAATAAACTACATTACAACAGGTATCAAAGTCGATCATAGATGGCTATTCCTTCTCACGCTGTAAAATGCCAGCTGACTTGTTTTGCAATACCCAGGTCAATGTCATGCTCTGATAAATGTGTAAGAGTTGGAACATCATTGAACAAAGCTGAATGAACATGGCATTTTCCACTTGGACCCTTGATTTGATGTCAGCTTTTTCTGAGAAGTGCTTCAAAGCACTCATACCTATACTAAACTAAACTAAATAAAGCATCCTTGAAAATAACAGTGTGAATTTTCTGCGATTGGAAAGCTGTTTCATTTTGGTGTCCATCTGATCAGGTCCAAGCTCTTAACATCTCCTGCAAAGACCTCCTCTCAAACAGCATTGTGTTCTGCTCTGGTTGTGTTTTCCTGTTCTCTAACAATAAAGATGTTGTTTTTTTTAAATACTGATATATTCCACATCTCACAAGGCCAAAGAGTACTGCTCCTCTCAGACATACAGTGTACACATGGGCCTTACAGACCCTAAGAGATTCTGAGTAATTGAACAAAGTTCTCAGCAAGTTTTTGGGCAGAAAATCCAACCTGAAAAACCACATCACTAAGATGGTTTTTAAATTACACCCCCAATTTTCTCATCACAAACTTGTCATTAAGCTGATAGTACTTTGCGACACTCGGTCCATTAACATTCAAACAGCTCATTTAGCATGGGGTTCTCTTTTCTCTGCTGACAGGGACAGACAAGAAAGAGTCAGGTCAGGTAACAGAGAAGACCTCTGGCCTTTTGGGTAAAATTTGGAGTCCTGTATCTGACAAAAAGCACAAGGATAATCATCCTCATCCCAAAAAAAAAAAAAAAAAGGGAAGGAAGAGAAAAAAAATGTAAGGTATAATATTGTAAAATGAAAGCCTGACTATGTTTGTGAAAGAAAGAAGCCTTGCAATAAAGCAGTAAAAAAAAAAAGGATAATCATCCTCACTCTCATTTGGTACCTCTGCAGTTCTGGAAATCTTACAGCCCGCAAGCAGCCAGCAGCTGTCATTTCACAGCACGGTATATGCACCTTTATGCCCTTAAGTTATGTCATTACATAACACTAAACAATACTGGAGCACTTAAACAACTTTGAAAATGTCTTATCACACAGTAGCGCCGCTCGAGTGTTTGCATGTTTGTGTATTCTCTTCAACTTTCTTCTGTCACACTGATGTTGTTCGTGATGAGACGGACACGCCTGGGCTTTACACCTGTCAAGACTTCTTTCCTGGAGGTGAAATTCATCAGTGTCACGATTATAATAGAGGTGTCAAACGTCTCCTGCCCTGTTACATTCCACCCGGGTCACTTAAAGTGAACATTTAAGCCTCAGGATATTTTTCTTTTGTACCTGCAAACCAAACACAGACTCTTGATAAGCAAATAAGCAAACAATAGATAGACGATTCAACTAAGCCTCATCCGTTTAATAATTACTTACCAACACCCTTGAGGGTTTTAAATAAGGTCAGCATGGCGCCACAGTACTATTAATGCTGTTTTTCTATTTGTGTGTTTTAGAATATTTTTATTGACCTCTATCCTCTAAATATTAGTACCAACTTAGATAGTCAATGACAGCAGAAACAAAGCTTGAGTATGTACATTACATTAGATGTTAAGTGTACTGTGCGAGGCCAAAACAAGATTGGGACTAATCTATGTCATTATATCAGATCTTAAAGTAAAGTTTGGTCAGCAGTTAGAGTAAATGCACCAATATAAGCCATCGTAGGCTGTTTGAGGGTTTTATCTCGTGACTGCAGAACTGAAACCATGAAACATTTTCACTTTTGCTCCGAAACAGCCTTTTTGGGGGGGCCTGAGTGTGTACATGGTTTCTGGTGATTCTACGCAGCCTCATGCATTCACTGCAGATTTCAGCACTTCCATATTAGGTACAGATGCACCAACTGCCTTCAACTTATTAGCTAAGACTCATGCTATCTTAAATTGAGGTAACTTGTTAATCAAAATTAGTTAGAAACATTAAAAACTACACTGGTCCCCCTTGCTATGTACATATCTCTTGTACACCCCTTGAAGCCTACATCCTGGTCCTGCACCCTAAGGATAAAAGTGAGTCTGTTTGTTGGTGAACTGAATCTGTTAGCATGTGGTGTACTCTACAAGAACAAAAGTGTTCAATCTGTTATTTTTTGGTTCTCCTGTGTGGCGTCTCCCACCTTTTTAAAATCAGTTTAAATTTTATAAAAGCTTCTGCCCATCTTCAAGTTATGGTTTCTACTTTTTTCCCTGTACTAGATCCTTCTCTTGTCTGCACTTGTGATCATGTCAAGGCCAAAATGATCCCCTTTGCAAGTGCATAATAAAAAGATGTCACAATTTATTCAATAAGAATAAAGTAATATGAGATAACAGACTAACTACAGTGAATTTCATGGGTCTGTAGGAGGCAAATTCAATGGGTTTGGGGTTATAAAATGATTTTTAAAAACTTTTTCTTATTCCAAATTTGTAAGAAAGACAGTCAAGCTTGATAACTTGATGTCCTCTTTTAGAGAAAGTCTTATAATAGAAATCACAAGGTGTTGATGTGATGCCAGCAGTCTGAATCAGACTCTTCCAGGTAATTACAGAGTATGTGGAAACCGGAACGTTTCGTGACTGAGGCCTGTCCAACAAGACAAAAGGCCACAAGAATCCGTGACACTTTTTTGACTGATGGGGAGTCAACAAAATTGTGAACATGTACAGCACACAGACAAAGAAGGAGACAAAGAGGGTGTGCTGAGTCTTTCACACGTTGAGACAGTGTGACTGCTGAAGCATCCAGAAGCCTTTTGATCACTGAGCTGTGCACCTTCATTTCATCTCTACAAATCCTCCAGAGGGTAAGAGCCTTTCACTTACATCTTTTGATTAATTTGACAAAACTCATTTTTAAGTATACTGTATATATTTGTAAAAGGGAGAATTAACTTAAATTTAACAGACTTTGTGATTCAGAGTTGTAGATTTTTAGACAACAGTTATTTTGGTGCATTAACATTTCAGAGGAAAGACACCTTTAACTATAAAAAATGTAAATAGATTCACCTATCAGACAGATATTTACACTATAGCTGTGATCCGGTTCGGGTTAAAAGATGAATCAGTGTCTGGTGGATCAAGATACGATATCATTGAATCTTATCTTAGTATTGGATCTTTGTAAATATAATCAACAAGAGAGTCATCAAAGTATTATTCAAGAGCATTTCAAGAAAACATTTGTCATGTACTGGTGCCATATCAGTTTATATTGCTTGAGTGATTTCTTAAGTCTCATAATGGCAGTGTCAGTGATAATAATCATGAATTCTGATGATTCATATTGTGTATTATGCCAAATGTACAATATACTACATAGTGTTTGAGGTTGTCATTGGCCTTTTCTTTGGACATGTCAATTGTAAATTTATGCATAGTCCAGGGCTCAACATTGAAATTGCCCCACTGGCTGCTGGGTAACTGGTTGCCAGACTCAAAGTCTGGCTAAGTCTGGCAGGTTTCCAGTCAAAATATTGTCCAAAGAGACTATGCTGCATATCTGATCATGTCGCACACTGTCAAACCATTGTTCAGGGATACTGGGGTTTGAAAAGTCATTCTTGTCATCATGTTGATGATTGCAACAGCAGTCACATTACATAAGTGCCTGTGCGTTCACGTGTCATAGCTGCATCACTGCTGTCAGTCATGTACATTTGGAAACCTAATGTAGCCCAGGAGCTCTCTCACGCTTGTCTATTTTTACCCCTCTGTATTGGCCAATAACCAGCAAAAGTCATATTGTTTAAAAGTTTATTGTTGACGGTGTTTGGGGAGAGCAGAACCTTTCAAAATTGTCTATTACAAACCATCTGAGCAAAAAACAAGGTGTAGTAGGTGTGCACTGCTGCTGGATGATGAACTACGTTTTAGCTACATAACATCAAAATAAAACACTAAACAGTTAATTAAATCAGCATTTGTAAGTGACATTAATCTCATCATCGACAAACTCCACAGTTTTCTCTACATACCTTTGAAGAAAACATATTTCACCAGTGTTAATAAAACTCCTGTTAAACTTCATCCATGCTAACCTCTTCATGGACGGCCATTGATGCCAGGCCTGCCACAATTTCACACACCTGTCTCTACTGCTTTTTCCACCGTAAATAATGCTGGTCTGAACAGTCTCTGATTAGAATGAAGCACAAAGCAGCTTGAGACGCTGCAGCACTGATCAGTGACATACATGAAATAAGGCTCATCTATCTGCTTTTTAGGGTTTGGTCACCAATCAGAAACTTCTAAATAATTTGTCTGCCTTTTTCTGTGTTAGGTTGTGGACATTGGACGACCAACATGATGGGCCTCGTGTTTTATCTGGCTGTGTTTGGCCTCCTTACAGGTGAGAGGGTTTCAGAACCACCATTGCACAATGAATCCAATGTCAGGCAAAAGAATGGTTTGATACATGATCACCATCAAGCGTTGAAATGTCAAATTAAGTTACGATTTTAAGCAAAAAAAGCTTGTTGTTATGATGCTCTAAGATCTAAATCTTTTGACTTGTCTTGCATGTGTCTAAAACACTTTTGCTTTACCTCTGAAACTTTAGGATCTGATGCTACGTTCCAAACATTCACCAGCTTCGGGGTGGTGAACATCTCCTCCTGCCCAATCACCTATTATGGACAAGTATATGAAAAAGTCTTTGTAAGTCAAACAGTTTAATTAATTAAAGCTGATTTGTTTTGTTTCTTATCATTTTTCTCTTTTCTTTATTTACTTTTTTATTCCAACACAATTTTTCAATGTATTATTGAACTGGTTGATAATTGCAGATATGTGTAGGTTTATTATTGCTTGTTTGTGGTTTGATTGGATACCTCTGAAACTGTGGTATTAACTTTATCATTTAATTGTTTTGTCTTTCTTTATAGTCAGATTTTTTGCAATGTCATATTTGTACAAAAATAGGTAGTTTTTTTTTTTTTGCCATAGTAATGCTGCTGCCCAGTTCTACTTGTTTTATTTACCATCTTGAATCTGTTACCAATGTGCTTTTTAACAGGTGAGCCTAAATGCCAACAAATTTGCATTTTGCTTCAATGGCACCTACTCAGCGGGAACCCCAAATGACTGCATTTTAATGTCTGGAGGGACAGCCGACAGAGGGGAACTGGAAACTTATACAAGAGACATACCTGTTGGATCAGGTGTTCATCAACTTCTTCCAGACCTGAAGTTCAAAGGGAGATGTGTAAATGTGATCCCTCTGAGAGACAGCCTAGAAGCTGCAGTGAGTATCTTTTTTTCGTTTCACCACCACACCTTTTTTTTTAAATCACTGCTTTTGTTTGTTATTTGTGTTGCTCTACCAAAATTACCTTGGGATGCCAGAGTGGACTTTTCTTTTTCTCTTTTTCCTTTAAATCCTGCAGCTGTACATGAAAACAAAGGAACAATAAAAAAAATTCTGTTAGCATACAGCTCAGTAGCAGGATTTATTCTCTTGCTTGTAACATAACAAATACATCCTTAAGTACTTAAATGTAGAGTAGTATCACTTGTTTTCAGAAAGTAAGAACAATATCGCATCTTTACAAAAAACAACAGTGATCTGTGTATTTGTAAATAAACTTAAACCAAGACACAAAAATTATTTCAACCTAGCAGAGCTAGCATTAGCCTCGGCTGTAGGAATCATTCTTTTAGGGCTGCCTGTCATGAGTGAGGACTATGTGCCATTTGGTGGCCTGTTTAGGTATTGTCCTTACAATGCAACACAGAGCACTAAAATCACTTAATTTTATCTTTTTAAAGAGATTTTTAGGAAACAGAAAAATTAAATATAGAAGATATAGTCTGCTCTATGTTTTAAAACAAATTTAACTCATTTAAGTCATTGTTTTGACTACAAACTTTTTCCAGGTCCTAAAATGAACTATACTATAGTCTAAGTTACTGTCACGTTTTTCAAGTTGAAACAAAAAAGGGGAAGGACTCATGTGCAGAACCAAAGATGATTTATTCAAAAAGAACTAAATAAGAAGCAACAACAACTTACTTCAGACATTTCCAACTAAAAATCCAAAAGGGCAAAAAACCACAAGAAGACACTGGAGACATCAACATACACAGACATATTCACAATGAACCAACAAAGAAACAAGGGAAGACAAGGACTTTAAATACACAGGGAAACGAGCAACGAGACGCAGGTGAGACACTGAGACACAGGTGCAGACAATCACAGAGGAGGGAAAACCGAGGAAGTAAAACCAGACTAGAAACACAGGGAATAAACTACTACAAAATAAAACAGGAAACACTGAAAACTGATGATGAATAAAACACTGAGAAGAAGAGGGAACTATGGTCAGACACAAACTGAAAACTCACAAGACAGAGCTGCAGGGGAACAGGAACAATAGAGATCAGAAACACCAGGAAAAATCACAAACAAAATACACTCAAAAGACCAAAACCAGGGGAAAACTAAATACATTTTAACATACTTATACATGTTTTTAATGACTGAACACTTTTTAAAATCCTTTAATTGCCCTTTAGCTTCACAGTCCATGTATTTTTATGACCTTCCACTACTTTACTCAGAGTATGATCAGTTTGTCCTGTTTTTAGGTCCAGCAAGTTGAACTCGGCAACTTTGGGACACAAGCAATCTTGGGGATCAGGACATTTTCTGGATACACAAATACAGATATTGTAAGAAATTTTAAGAATGGTTTAGATGGCTTGTCACATGAATATACCATTTTAAAGTTGGTGTCCCATCAACAAAATGATTATTTTCCTTTTTTGACACTTTCCAGGAGGCAGATTCACAAGTAAATGGCCAAACAGTTTCTAAGAAGACATTTCAGACATCCGACACAAGTAATGGTGTCATCACAGACATGAGTGGATGCAGAATGTCAGGTTAGTTGGTCCATTTATTCCTCCAGAGAAGCCCGATATCTAATAGCAGTTAAGTACATTTAATGACTTTAATTTATACAGTTTAATATTTTTCCCCAACTCCTAGGTGTTGTTTATAAGACAAATACAACAACAAATGACCCCCAAACCTGCTCTGAGATATTGTGTGATCCCAGCGGAGTCGCCAAAGTAGTCAGTAAATGTGGACCCATGGAGCGCTGCCATGATGGGAGGTAAATACCAAAAAATACCAATAAATGACATGTTGAAACATTTTGATAATTTTACTGTTTATAAAGATGCTGATTATGTTATTTTCTCTTTCCTTCTCTGTCAGTTGTGTCCCAAACAAAATGTGCATTTTGGCTGGGTCGGCCATCATTGATTTTGCTGGCAAAGTCCACACTGTCCCAGACAGATGTGGGTACACTCTGCTGAGCCCCAAGTCTATCCCAGGGTTTGAGGCGTACGGAGTGTTCAGGGAAAGACGCCGTAAAGATATCAACTTTTTGAGCCATGTTATACTGAAGCTGAAAGATGCAGGTGTTGTGATTGTCCTGAAACAAGGCAGAGTTGAGGTAACTGATATTCATTCAGATTAGTATGTCACATTTGTGGTGAATGCGGACTCAAAACGAAATATCCTCATTTCTTTGAGACAGTGTTGTTCTCATTGACGATGACGTTGACAAAAATATGTCGTCAACGCCCCTTTTTTTCCACGACGAAGACGTGACGTTGACGAGCTAAACATTAGTCTTAGATGACTAAAATGTGACGAGACGAATGTGCGTTTACGTCGACGAGACGAGACAAGACGAAAATGTTAGTGGTGGATGACGAACAGAGTTGCAAATTCATGAGCATTTCGTCAGTCAAAAGCTAAACATATATTCTGCAGTGTTGTTTTCGTTGACGATGACGTTGGCTGTTTTCACTAGCTGGCTGTTTTCGTTGACGAAAATATTTCGTCAATGCCCCTTTTTTTCCATGACGAAGACGTGACGTTGACGAGCTAAACATAAGTCTTAGATGACTAAAATGTGACAAGACGAATGTGCGTTTACGTCGACATGACAAGCATTTTGTCAGTCAAACGCTTAACATATATTCTGCAATGTTGTTTTCGTTAACGATGACGTTGACGAAATATTTTTGTAAACGTCATCGTCAATGAAAACAACACTGCTTTGAGGTTATTTTCTACATCTTACAGCTGATAATTGCCATAATTGCCAAGATGCATTTTATCTCATCTGGATTTTATATTTTATTAAGTTTGGGTGTCAGTCAGTAACACATAATAACAGTTAAATAATGACGCGTTTTTGTCACTTTTGTCTTCTGGTTTCTTCAAGTTGAATGGAAAAGTCTTAGAGCTCAATGTAACAGCTCAGGTGTTTCACGGCGTGAAGCTCTCCAAAGACCAGAGAGGAGTGACTGCTAAAATATCAAAAACCACCCACATGGTTTCCGTCTTCTTTGATGGCGACAAAGCGCTTATCCAAATTGCAGGTACGATCTAAGAGCTGAAGAAAAAATCAGGTTTGAGTTTTTTAACTTCCATTCGCTCTTTGAGACTCCCATTAAGATTGTTGCTTTCCTGGCCAGTGGGAAGGTTACAGGCCTGGCACATGATACAGGTCTTCACTTAAAAAGATAGTTTAAAGCCCCCCAAAACAGACTGTATCTTTTATGCCAGAGCAATTCAGATTCTGGATGTAACAAAACTTTGAGCTTATAACTGTAAGTGTTAATAGTTTTGTGAGGTTGTCACAAGATTTGAATACAAGAAAGGCATCAAAGGCAGACAGACGAGTTAAAGCATAAGGGTTTCAACTGCGTCATCACTAAGCTAATGGATGCCTCTACCTCTATGGTGTACTTTTTGTATTCCCCTTTTACTCATCTCATTGTAACTTAAAACAGGTTTTCTTGATTTGCGACTGTGCTTGAAAACTAACATGTACTGTGCGTATGTCATGTGTCCTCTGATGCCGACTAGGACCCAAAGCAGCTGTCCAGGGTTTATGTGGAGATGACAGCAAAGGTTTCAACCAAGAAAAGGTCTCTGAATACAGCTCCAGTGGGTAAGATCTCAAACAAAACCTCTTTATGATACTGCACAGAGGCATTGTAGCAGGTAAAGATTTTACTGCCACTATTTCCCACACATAGACGATACCTGTGCAGACCACCAAAGGATGTTTGTTGGTGATTTTAGCATTTTGGGGTCTTTTCTCTAAATAAGTCTGACATGGGTTGTACTTACACAAGGATGGAGGATGTTTAAACCATTCACTTAGCTGTGTACATGTACGTTTATTCCCATAAATCTTGGAGCAAGTGGAAGTACTTTCTAGGTCTTATCAAAATAAAAACGCATTGGTGTTTTTAAAAAGAAAATCAAAGCATGAATACTTTGAATACTAAAGTGTTTTCCTTCGCTGAAGCTTCAAAACAAACTCAGTGACTCATCCTAACCTTCAAAACTGACAAAGAGATGTCTTATAAACCCAGAATTGTAATTATAACCAAATCAAGGGCTGTGTGTGTTGTTAAAATTTTACTCTTTTTTTTTTTTCCATAGGTGTGAGGTGCAGCATGAGGACACTACTGACCCTGATATAGACTGTGAAGCTGCTACTAAGTGGTAAACATTGATTACTTTATTTCAAGTGGAAAGAAAAAGTTAACATGAGTATTATGATTGATAAAATAGCACCACATGGCCTATAGTCTGTGTATATCCTCACTGATTGTATGAGTTGGAGGTGTTTTTAGCCACATGTGTTGCTCGCGAGGGCTTAAAATTCAAGAGATGTTTGTCAAATCTTCACAGAAATATTGTTGCAGAGTTAAAAAGGTTAATAGGCTACTTTGAATTCCAGAGCATGCACGTACATGCACATATTATGTGTTAAAAAAGCAGGTCTTAAACGTTTGGGTTGGACCTGTTTAGGGTTTTGGAAATAATCATTGTTGAAGCCCAACCTACAGATTGCAGGTGAATGCAGAGTTGACAGGTACAAATTAGATTAAACTTTTTATCTATATCTGTGGTTTAAAGCTAATAAAGAGAATTATGTACCATTCACTCCTGAAAACCACTTACACGTTTCTTCTTTGACTAAACTTAAATGTTACATTTTCACATCAGGTGCACTCTCCTGAAGCAGGCTCCTTTCACTGCTTGCAACAAGCACATCGACCCAGAGTCCTTCATAACTGCTTGCAAAAACACTTTGTGCAAATACCCTGCAGAGGATGGTTTCAAGTGCAAGGCCCTGGAGATCTACGCCATGCTCTGCAGCAAAAACAACAACAATATGGAGGTGGAGGACTGGAGGAAGAAGACCGGCTGCTGTAAGACTGTCATGTGATCTTGGATTGTGTTGTGTTATAAAAATGAAAAACCCTGTACTGAACTCCTGAAGTGTGGATTATGAGGAAATCTTTGTAAATTTCTGTGGGCTTTTCAATAGACCCTCACAGTGATACAGATGGTGCTTCACTGTGGCTCTCGGCTAATTTCAGGGAATCTAATTGGATGAGTTTTGTCTAGAAAGTCCAATCCGTTGTATTTTCTCCATAAAAGAAATACTTTACAACAGGTAAACTCTCAATTTGCCATTAGACATATAGGGAAAGTTTTATTTAAACATATGCACATTATGAATTGTTATGAGATGATATAATTGACATATACTTTTAGATAGGGATGCAACAAAATCAAAATCTCATAATACCAACCGTATAATTATTATCGGGAAATAAAAAAAATTTCATGATAATTTAAAGAACATAGGTGAATAGCTCATGTCCAACAATCAACTAGAGAAATCCCTTCAGATACTAGAGTTCTCATATTTTCATAAGAGAAAACAAACTTGCAGTAATGAGTCTCAGAACTTCACTTATTCTGTTTTGTCTGTGTGTTTGCAGCTCCTCGGCCCTCCTGTCTGAATACATACTGCAGTGATCACGAGTTTTGTGGTCACAGATACGACGGGGGTCAACCTCGCTGCCTCTGTCGTGCCCTTTTTACCTCTAAGCACAAATCAGAAAACACTTACGGTGAGTCGCCCGTGGTGCAGATACCACTGTGTCCAATTTGCAGGCTTGCTCATAAGTTCCAAAAATTGTCCTTGATCAGGCCGATGTCATACCCCATTTAGACAAAAAGGATTTATTCAGATTATGTTGAATTTATTCAGACATGGTCTTGAGAGAGTGTTTTGTTTTGGGTGTTCAGGTGAGCCGACAGTCTGCGAGCACAAGTCGGCTTCAGTACAGTTGGCAAACTGTCTGTTGGCGGAGCACGGCATCGACTACTCTATCTTACATCTCAACGACATGTCCTGCAAAGGTGAAAAGGACGACAACACTCACATGGTGACATTTCGCTTTAACGGCAGCAAAACTTGCGGTACAGTGGTCAAGGTGAGTCTCTTCTTTTTATTTTTGTAATGTACCATGAACAAACGACTGGATCCTTTCCAAAACTTTGCTGAAAACTTGATGGTTTTTATTCCATGGGTGTGGTTCTACATGTCTTGTGTCCATTCAGGCAAATGACAGCAAAATTATCTACAAGAACACCATCATGACCCAGAACATCTCTGCAATGGGCGCAATCTACCGTCATGACCAAATGCACTTCGACTTCTCCTGTTACTACGATCAGCCAGATATCAAGAGCTTTGCTGTTAGACTCAAACACAGGTACAGTGTCAATGTTGACTTCGCATATGAAGGCCAGGGATGACTGTCCTTTTTTGTGCATTTAGAAGCTTTTTTATGATGTTCGTGCAGAGGATCAATTCTTGTGTTTGCGATCTAGCTCTGTAGATCAGCATATCACCTCTGGAGCATGGAGTTACAATCTGACGATGAAGGGCTACACCGACGCCGAACTTACTCAATCTGTTGAGTCAAGCACTGAAATCCAACTGAACGAGAGAATCTGGGTGGAGCTTAAAACGGAGGGGCTGGATGAAAAGTTAGTCCATGTGGTGGTTCACTCCTGCTGGGCGACCAATCAGCCTTCGCCGAGTGGGAATCTGAAATATGACCTCGTCATAAACGGGTGAGAGTCACGCTCACGGTCTTTGAACATGTCTTTGATCCTTTTGTTCCTCAGCCTCAGTCAAGTCTGTTTGCATATTTCAGCTGCCCTAATCCTGCTGACAACACGGTGAGGACGAAGAACAATGGGATGGGAACGAACACTGTGGTGTCTTTCGACACATTCCAGTTCACCGGCCAGAATACTGACGTCTTTTTGCACTGCAGAGTGCAGCTTTGTGTGGCAGAGGGGAACAGCTGTGTGCCGGTATGGTCCCTCAATATTCGTATTGAAATACAAAAACCTGGGTGTCCAGTTTTATTGACGTGGCAGTGTAATCTCTATCCACAGAGACAGTTTGAAAATACGAACATCAACCATGTGTTTTAATTGCTTTTTTAGAAATGCAGCAAGCATGGGAGATGGCGCCGATCAGTTCTGTCAAGTTACATGGATGAGAACCCTGCAATCATCACCATGGCCTGGACTTCTTAGGTATGGGTATTTCACCTCATTATTATACAGATTTTAAAGTGAAAAAGAGCATGGCTGACCACTTTTTGGTAGTTTAGCAGCGCACAATCTTGGCTCTAATCATGGCGCAGAGCACAAAGAGGTTCTTTGATTATTCAAATGTGTGTTTGGAGCGGAATTTGAATCAAACCAAAAAGCACATCTGTTTCTTAATTCTCTTTGCACATTAGGTTCACTGCAAGCAGGTGTGTTACCATTTACACAGCAGAATTGAGCCTTTCCAATGAAATAAACCAAATTCAAGCTGATCAAGAAAACACACTCAGGCCAGTGTATGAAATAGGGCAAGATCAAATTCGAATCCACATCCTGCATCACATCATAGAAAATTGGCACTTAATCTTACCTATTTTTTATGGCTGCATTTGTTGTGCTTAGAGCTAGGGTTAGGGTTAGGGTTAGGGCGTCCTCATATGTCTTCATATAAAAGGCCCCTCAAACCATTTCTAGGTTTTTGTTACTCCGTTTAGAAATGCATGGCCGGAAAAATAAGTAATAGTCATGATGAATAATTGACAAACTGAGTAATGTTTATTTCTGTCCTGCTGTTTTGTGAGTGTATACCTAACAATGAATTGGATTTGGTCATCTTCGCAGGTCTCCTTTAAGGTCTGGACTGACAAGTGTGCTCAAAACACAGTGAGATTCCCATTTGGAGCTGTCCTGATGAGGAGTCCACCAACAGCATACTCATAACAACTAAACAAGCAAAGCCATAGAAATTCATTTTATCTTTACTTTGGTTTTTGGGTTTGTTTCTCCTTTGATGCTGAAAATTATTACTGTTGAATTGGAAAGGCCCAGATTTGATGAGGAGCATCTGAAGAAGAAGGACTTGATGATACCTGTTATATCAACACATACACATGGATACTGTAAAATACTTTATATCATGAATCAAAAATATGTTTCAGAAGCATTTGTAACCAGGATTTTTTAAATGGTTTATACTCTAAAGACAGAACAGAGAGAGGATTTTGGTTGTATCATAATTCAGTCTAAACTCTCAGGACCTTCTTGTTATTTGGGGGAAATTTTCTGTACTACTTGTAAGACATTGAAAAAGCAACATGAGGTTTTTTTCAAATTAAAACTTCCAACTTTCACTTGGGAGGATCACACAAATATCTTTACTTTAATACGTCTTTGTCAATAAAAAGCTCTTCACGTGGGGACATTTGTCATTGTCATTTCATATTCTCTATTTCTGCAAAACTTAATTTTTCTATCAATATCCTTTCAGGTACTGTACAATTACTTTATGATTAAGTTCCCTTTTTTACTTTACAACAAAGGCTGAAACCGCATCTGAAAATATGACATGTTTTATGATGAGTCCATTCGGTTTTGAGAGTTTGTGAGCAGTTGTTAACGGCAGTCGAATTTGGATTTACAGCTCTTAGCACTTTCTACTTCCAGCTTCGAGAAGGTGTAGTTAGAAAAGTAGATGAAGCCGCTCTTTTGACGACTTGAAGTAGTTTTATAAATAAATCTGTGAGGATTCCAACGAGCTAAAACCCGCACACTTTGAGAGAGGTGTGGCTTTTTGAGACTATAGAAGAATTCACTCTCTGTTTTATTTGCTTAGTGTATCTTCAGCTTTAACTCTCACCAAACCGTTAAAAGTCAGATAAGATATTACAGTTATAAGCTACGTGTAATTCTATATTTAAAAAGCTGCAGATATTTTCCCATATCTAATTTGTAAAGTTACAAAACTTTGAGTGATGCAGTGACGTCTGAGACAAGAGAGGACGGGCCAATCAGCTGCCAAGAAGGATCCCTAGAGGAAGGAGAAACCGTCTGCGTTTGTTATATAATGTCTTAATAATAGTTCAATCACTTTCTAAGCTTACTTCTCCACCTAATGATGGATGAAGATGAACTCTGCTTTCCACACCTGAACACCTCCTGCAGAAGGTCAAAGCGTGCTCACTCACACACTGTGCTGGTTTACGTCGTGCTGTGCTTCATTTCAGTGCTCACTGTAACTCTCAATCTGATGGTCATCATCTCCATCTCACACTTCAGGTAATCCTTTATTTTTTCTGTCACTGCACAAAGAAACACTGATGAAAAAATGCTAAAACGGTTGTTTTCTTTTTTACCCTGCCAGGAAGCTCCACACTCCCACCAACCTCCTCCTCCTCTCTCTGGCTGTCTCAGATTTATTTGTGGGTTTCCTCTTGTTCTTTCAAATTATCCTCTTGGACGGCTGCTGGTACCTCGGTGACTTCATGTGTAATCTGTATATCACCTTAGGCTATATAACTACATCCTCCTCTGTAGGAAACATGGTGCTCATATCAGTTGATCGCTATATTGCCATTTGTGACCCTTTGCACTACTCCACCAAAGTCACGGTGAGAGGAGCCACAGTTTGCACGTGTCTATGCTGGCTCTGTTCTGTTCTTTACAACAGTATCATATTGAAGGATTTCTTAGAACAACCTGGCAGGTTTAGCTCATGTGCTGGTGAGTGTGTGGTTGGTGTTGATTATTCTGTAGGACTTGCTGATATGTTTTTCTCTTTTATTGGTCCTGTCACCGTCATCATTGTGTTGTATATGAGAGTATTTGTGGTGGCTGTGTCTCAGGCTCGGGTTATGCGTACTCATACTGCAGCCGTCATTCAGAGTTCAGTGAAAGTGACTGTGAAGAAATCTGAACTGAAAGCAGCCAGGACTCTTGGTGTGCTTGTGGTGGTGTTTCTTTTCTGCCTGTGTCCATATTTCTGTGTCACTCTTTTAGGCCAGGACTCTACTCTCAATGCTTCATCTGCTGCCTTTGTCATATGTCTGTTTTACTTTAACTCCTGTTTGAACCCGCTGATCTATGCCTTGTTTTACCCCTGGTTTAGAAAGGCAGTCAAACTTATTTTTACACTTGAGATACTGAAACCTGGTTCTAGTGAGAATAATATACTATAAGAAGTACAGTGAAGTGACTAAAACACTGGAATTTATTTATTTGTTTGTTACAGGCCCCAGATGTGAATCCTGTGGCCAGATTAGGTTCTCTGCAAATAATGATTCGGATGTAGACAACAGGTAGTGTGTCAAATACTGCTAGTCTTTTTCCCTTTTACAAATAAATTATCTGCACTTCAAGTTTCATACCCCTATCATAAGCCACAATTTGAGTGCTTAAACTGTTCCCACTGACTGAAAGGACAAAATCCTAATTTAGCAGAGCACTAACATTCGATGTCACAGAAGATGTACAGGAGCCTTGCAAAGTATGAACAATAACTGAGGAGACTCGAGGTAAGACATGATGGGCATAACCATAGACTGATACAGCACTTGACTAATGGACACTGCATGAGCTAAGTTAACAAAATAGCAAAATGTCTTTGTTTGACAAAGACTATAGGATCGTTTTCACTTATACATGTGTGTGATTTTTGACATGTATCTACCTGATAATCACTCCTTCCAACAAGAAACTGCACAATATTTCAACTGCAAAGGTCATATAAATGAATACATGCACATCAATTAAAAAACACATTTCATAATGTGACTACATGACTGTGCGTCACATGTTAAACTATGAAAAGGACCTTAAAGTCAGGCCTATGATCAGTCTAATTCTGTTGCACTTCATTGTTTAAAAGCATGTAAAATTACAAGATGCTTTTAAGAAAATTTTAACAAAGAGAAATGTGATTTATTTACTCTGTTTTATGGTACATATAAGATAGTTCATAGAGATGCACCCATTGTGAAATCTAATGTTTTTCTGTTACTTTTTTCATCATTTTTTGTGTTTATTCTTTTAAATAGGCTATGACATCTGCTGGATTACAGTTTTTCCTGCAGCCCCTCCTCTTGAAATGTCACCAGAACATGTCAAGTCAAGTCAAAGTTTATTTATAAAGCACCTTTAAAAGGCAGCAAAAAAAGTGCTGTACATGGGATGAATAAAAGAGGTAAATAAATAGATAACAATAAAAAAACAAAATTAAAAACAGTGGAATAAAACACAGACTGTGAAAGAATAAAATCTACAGTGCCATGATTCCTGTGTGCTTATTTATTTAATGCAAAGGAGAAGAGGTGGGATGATTTAAAAGACTCTCAGGTCTGTGAGGCTCAAATATGGCCTGGTAAATTGTTCCATAGTCTAAGGGCAACAGCTGAAACAGCCCTGTCACCTCGAGACTTGAGCCATGTCTGACAAACTTCATGTCACTAATATTTCTCAGAGGTGGTGTAACACTCAAACTGACATTTTCTTTAATACTTCATCATGAAAACAGTTTGTCCAACAGGCAAAAGGTCTGTCTATTAAAAACCCCTTCTCTGAATTTTCACTAAAGTACATTTACAGGCAGCATTAAACTGGTAGATAAACCCCACATTAACTCCTGATGAGCCTATGAACAGGGCGGGTAACTGCAAGTACTGAATACTCTCACATTAAAAATGCCATTACTTTGTTTTCAAAAACAATTTTTCTTTACATATTGAGTTGTAGATTGATCATGGGCCAAATGATGAAAAACTCAAACACAACACACAGTAACGGAGTCAGAGGGTCTGAAAACTGATCGGTCACCCCAATGGCCACCCTGAAATCCCAGTTCATGATCAGGCATTTGCCTTTTTGAGTCTTTAAAAAATGAAGAGAAGCAGATTTAAATGTTGTCACCACTGAGTATATTCTAAAATTGAAAATTATATGCAATAGAATACATATGTTTATTCTTTGTTAGAAGTTAATGTTCATTGAATGTGATAAGTGGATATGACCTAGGGCTGTACGATTTTGGCAAAAAATTGTAACGGGTATTGACTGGACCCAATTGCAGCACAAACAAGCAGGTTCACTTTAACAACAGTCTTTATTGAACACCAAATCCAATGAAGCAGCAGAGTATAGCAGGTGGGTATGGCAGGATTCGAACTCGGGTCTTCCGGGTGATAGGCGAGCAGAATAGCAGTGGACCACAGGTCAGGCAAGAGTTTTGAACTCGTGAGCAGGGAATTGTCCACAGTCTTAATTTGCTCTACGAGTGTAGTGAAGGGGAAAACACTCAACTCACAGCTGGAGGAAGATTTCTTGGAGAGTGGTTCAGGTGAGGACTGGGTGAGGATCCAGAGCTTGCAGAGGAGCTGGCAGAACCAACGTCGGCAGAGGAGGTGAGTTGGCGAGGTGAAGCTGACGAGAAGGGGGATCTCAACAGAGCAGGAACAGGCTGAGTGACATTCAGCTGCAGGCAGACGAATAGCAGGAACCAGGCAGGCAAAGCTCGTAGTCAAGGACAGAAGGCAGGTAGGTTTACCGGGGCTGAGGCAAGAAGCAAAGGTCAGGGGCAGATCAGGTCGATACCAGGTAAGCAGTCTGAGGATAAACGCTGGAGAGTCAGGCATGAGAGCAAAGACAATCTGGCAAAGAGTGAGGGGAAAGAAGCTGCATATATACTGGCCTAATTGGAGATGATGAGAAGTTAATGTTCATTGAATGTGATAAGTGGATATGACCTAGGGCTGTACGATTTTGGCAAAAAATGAAATCCAGCATTTTTGCTCTAAAAAATCGAAAATAAAACAAAAACTTGAAAATGAAATAAAACGGAGAGCAACTCCAACAAAAATGTGATTTAAGATGTGACTTATATGAGAGCACTGAATCAGCTGATCTGACTTTCTTCCTCAAGGTGACTGTGCGTTTTAATTTGCAGCTGTACCGATTTTACTTAATCCAAAGTTTAAACCAAAACTAGAGTTTACCTGATTAAGAGAAGCATCTTCATGAGCCTTTCAGGGCCTCCAGCCTTCACAATGTTTCAGCATTAACTTCTCTTTGGGTTTTTTTTTTTGTGTTTTATGATGTGCAGATAAACTAAACTAGATTAAAATGCATAAACTTTGATTCAAACTGAGAATACCAAGGAAAAGTAAAGGTAAAAAGAGGTGGCGTTTGGGTAAAAGTAGATGATGAAACTTGCCACTGCAGGTATAAAACCTGCCATAACAAATGGCTTCATGGGGGAGGGGAAGGAGAGCAGGGCAAACACTCCTCAGCATCTCCCTCCTCAGATGATGGAGGGATCTGAATACTGCTTTCCACAACTACTCAACGCTTCATGCAGGAGGACGCAGCAACCAAAATCTATATCTTTGCTCAGTTATTTCCTACTTCCCATCATCTCTGTGCTGACTACAACTCTCAACCTGCTGGTCATCATCTCCATCTCACACTACAAGTAAATAATGTTGATCTTTTTGCTGACACTTGTTGCTTTAACACTGTACTGCTCTTTTTGATAATGCGTTGTCTTGTGTCTCTGCAGGCAGCTCCACACTTGCACAAACTTCCTCCTCCTTTCTCTGGCTGTTTCGGATTTCTTCATTGGTCTCCTCATGGTGTTTCAAATTCTTCTCATAGACGGCTGCTGGTACTATGGAGATCATTTGTGTGCTTTCTATTTTGTTTTTGACTACACTTTAACCTCCGCTTCAATAGGAACCATGGTGCTCATATCTATTGACCGCTATGTGGCCATCTGCCATCCTCTACATTACTCTACCATAATCACTCACAGGAAAATTGAAATCTCTGTCTCCTTCTGCTGGGTGTCATCTCTTATCTTTCACTGTGTGCGGTTTAAAGATAACCTGGAGCATGTCGGTGAGTTTAAGTCCTGCGTTGGAGAATGTGTGGTTGTTATAGGCTATGTCTCTGGATTTATCGACCTGTTCATGTCCTTCCTCGGTCCTGTCACTGTCATCATTCTGCTCTACCTCAGAGTATTTGTAGTGGCCGTGTCTCAGGCTCAAGCCATGAGGACCCACATTAAATCCATCACTCTGCATTGCTCAGTGAGAGTGACCACCATGAGGTCTGAAATGAAAGCAGCCAGGACTCTTGGCATTGTTGTGCTGGTGTTTCTGATATGTGTGTGTCCTTATTTCTGTGTCATACTCTCAGGTCAGGACGCATCGCTCAGCACTTCATCTGCTGCCTTCATAATATGTCTGTTTTACTTCAACTCCTGTTTGAACCCGCTGATTTATGCCTTGTTTTACCCCTGGTTCAGAAGAACTATTAGACTTATTTTGACACTTCGGATACTGAAGCCTGACTCAAGTGAGGCCAACATACTGTGAGAAGAAATATTTTCATACACAGTAAATCATCAAGTATAGAGATGTTCTAGTCCCTAAAATGTTTAAGTTTGAACACTCATGAATGTATATGACAAATGAATGTATGTGATAAAGTGTGCAGGTGCATCTCAACAAATTAGTATATCATGAAAAATGTCAGTGAACCTCAAATATTTCAATGTACAATGTGTTGAATGTCCATTTTTGATTGGATATTGGGGCACATTATCTCTTATTTGGAGGAGTTAATTTTGTCTGTATACACTCCAAAAAAAACTGCTTTAGAGAAAGTTTTAAAAAAGATACAACTGAGTATAGAGAATTTACATTTGCATACTTTTAGGACAATCTTATTAATTTGAGATACAACATTTCTGATTTCCTACAGTTAAATTGAGCCACAGTCATGACAATTAAACAAAAAGGCTCAATGTATTTTAACTAAATGAAAATATGAATTAATCTTTCAAATGAATTTGTTGAGATGCACTTGTATGTTTTTTGTTGTTGCTTCATGGTTAAGTTTCATTCTGTTTAGAGCTTTTATTAGCTCCCCAATTTTTTACTATTAATTTACTGTAATTGTTGCTGCTGTGACAGTGTCATTTACTGTAAAGGTTAATAAAATTTATATGAAACTACCTCAAACAATATTTCTACTGCTGTGGGTTTTTAACAAAATTAAGGAAACAAATACAGAGGATTAATCATCTGTCTATGAGCAGAATAGATTAATACATCATTTTTTAAAAACATATATGCAACATATGCATGGAAATGTATGAACAGTTTGTCATCAGATTAGATGTCAATATAGTAGCTTTATCATTAATCTTGCTTGTGATTACTAATTTTATTATGTATTTGCAGTGACAGCAGTTTAAATGTTTGTTTGAGTTAGATACGATGAACCTTTTTTCATCCCACGGTGGGGAAATTTGCACAACAGCAGTGAAGGTTCAGCACAGAAAAAAAGAAGAATCATGCACACAGTGTACAGATAATCATAAAAAGGTAACTTAGACCTGTAGAGAAAATGTTATGTACAAAAAGAAAAAGGTTACGAAGATAAGATGATATATTAGTTGTGGTTATTTATGAGTATCATTAACAGAATCTGAATTTTTTATTGACACAAAGAATATTAAAGGCCAATTTAGATAGATAGATAGATAGATAGATAGATAGATAGATAGATAGATAGATAGATAGATAGATAGATAGATAGATAGATAGATAGATAGATAGATAGATAGATAGATAGATAGATAGATAGATAGATAGATAGATAGATAGATAGATAGATAGATAGATAGATAGATACCTCTTATTTTTTACCAGCACTCTGTACAGTTAGCGCAAGGAGACCAAGTGACATGTTGTCCCATCCTGCCTGAACTTCAGCTGCCTGACAGTTGAAGATTTCATTTGTCATATTCTCTTATCTTCTGACACACAAAGTGTTTTCAGTGAGTGACAAGTCAGGACTGCAGGCAGGCCTGTTTAGCAGCGGGACTCTTCTGCTTCAGAGTCATGCTGTTGTAATACTTGCAGAATGTGGTTTGTCATTGTCTTGCTGAAATATGAAGCTCTTCCATGAAAACACCAGCATGTGTTTCTCCTAAGACCTGTAGATTTTTTGTTCAGCATTATTGGAGTTTGAGTTTGTCTTACTCCCTCTAATTGTAAAACTCTTGACAGTGAAATGCATGTTTCATGGGGCCTCATCAGACATCCTAATGGCAACGCTTACAGCGGAACACATTTATTTTTTATATAAAAATAATCAAACAAACAAATAAATACATCCCACTACATTTCTCCACCCTCTGAGTACAATTCTATTCCAGGTCCATTGATGAGTCCTGTCAAAGTTCTTGACTCTCATATTGAAACTCTGACTTATGTTCAGGGTTTGAATAAGAATTCAGTACAACACTGTCTACTTTTACTATTGCAGTCAGCCTTACAGATATTAATATTACAGCAACAACATAAACTAAAGCAGGTTAACATCCAGGTAAATTTGCTTCATACCAGTTCTTTAACAGGTCCTGTGGTGGACTAGACCAGTCACAACCCATGGCTTCAGTGGGTTTTGTTTCCGGTCATGTTTAAATTACTTCTTTCAATGGCATCTGTCTATTGTGAAAATAACCAAGCACAATATTAACTAAAATTGTGATTTCTGATACTTAAAAGCAATATGTATGCACATTTTTATATCACACAAACACTATGAGCAGGCAGAAGCAGGTATAGATTTTAATGAATGCAGGAGTTCACATAAGTTACATTCTGCAAACAGTTTATACACAAATTCATTCTGTTCTTGTTTGATGAATGGGACCTTTTTATGTTTAGGGAACAACTGCAACACCTACAACACTTTTAAAAATGGCACAATATCACCCTTTTATATAACTCACGTGTCAGAAAAATAGTTTCTGTGAAAATTTGCAACAGCTGATGAAAAAAACTTCTCCATTGACATAATATGCAGTGTGTCCTTAAATCTCTGGTGGGCAAGTCATACAGTTACGGGTGAAGATCTGTTCAATGTGCTGCAAGAGAAGCAGATTTGAAATAACTGATACATACAATGAGACACAGTGCCCAGCATGAGTCAGTACATCCCCTATTAAAAGTAATGTATTACTCGATATATCGATATGAGCAAAAGTACAATTTCCAAAGTTTTGTCAAAGCTGAGCTTAACATAACATTTTATTAACCATAAGATGAAAATAAGGGTGATATGGTCACTAAAAATTGACTTTGCTCCCAGAACTTTGATTGGGGTGTACTCATTTTGCATCCTGATTTTCAATTGAAAAATTTTTTTTTGAAAGCAACTTGTAAAAATCTTGTTTGCAATGGCCTTCATTTGGGGGAGTATTTTGTTGTATGGTCTGACTTAGAAAATGTTGATTTTGAAAGTAAACTAAAGGTTTTCTGACAACTCTGAAGGGGTGAACTCATTGACGCTGAGCACTGTATATTTGCATTTTAAAATCCAAAGAACTTTTTTGATTTAGTGGTCTCTACAGTACTTGAGCATTGCAGGAGTTGGGCTGCAATATCTTTAGAGTAACAATAAGTCTGATAGACTTTCTAAACCAGGGGTAGAAAAGGGTGTAAATCACAGGGTTGACACAAGAATTAAAATAGGTCAAACATATCACAAAAGCAGCAGAGGATGCATTAAGCAGGTTATCCTGGCCTGTGAGAGCAACACAATAATACGGACAAAGACATATCAGAAATACTATCACAATAATACCCAGAGTCCTGGCTGCTTTCATTTCAGACTTTTTGGCTGTTACTTGTGTTGATTGTTGTGTGACAGTTCCAACATGAGAGCGAATTGCCCGAGCCTGAGACACAGCCACCACAAACACTCTCATATACAAAACAACAATAATCGTGATGGGAACAATAAAGGTAAAAATGAGATCTGCAATCCCAGCTATGTAGTTAATAAAGAAGATACACTCTCCAAAGCAAGAGTGGTACCTCCCTGGTTTTTCAAGAATATCCTTCAGTATCAGACTTTGGAAGATAACAGAACAAATCCAGCAGAGAAAAACACACAGTTGAGCTCTTTTTTGAGTGACTTTTCTGGGGTAATGTAGGGGGTGACAAATAGCCACATAACGATCAATAGATATGATCACCATCGTTCCTACTGAGGCAGAGATAACAATATATGCAATATACTGATAAATAGTACATATCAGGTCGCCAAGTAACCAGCAGCCGTCTATCAGCATGATCTGAAATAACATGAGGAAGCCAACGAAGAAATCTGAGACAGCCAGAGAGAGGAGGAGGATGTTGGTGGGGGTATGAAGCTGCCTGAGGAAGAAAACATGTTAAGTGTTATTGAGATTGTCAGGAATCTAGATAAAGACAAATCAAACAATGACAAAAATACATGAAAACTGCTCTGAAATGAAATTATATTCTGTCCACCACTGTTAAACATTAGACATTTGATTTCGTGAAACAATACTTGAAGTGGGAGATGGAGATGATGACCAGCAAGTTTAGAGCAGCAGTGACCACAGAGATGGAGGACAGCAGTATGTAGGTCAGCATGACCTCAAAGTGAGGACGTATTGATTTCCTGCAGGAGGTGTTGAGGAGCTGTGGAAAGCAAAGTTCAGTTTTCTCCATCTCTGCAGAGAGGACCAGCTGCTGCAAGCTCTGGCAGCAGCATGATGAAAGGTTCTCTAGTACCACACTTTTAATATCTTCCCTCCCCATCCTCCTACTGATGTTGTTGTCAAGGTTTCAAGGTTTAGGCCCATTAAATCTACTGGAGTAATCATTTTGCAAAGACAATAGAAGTTGTCAACACATTATGCGACCATTGCTACAGAAACTGGATGAAGAACTCAGTGAACTAAATAGAAGCCCAAACTCTCAATAAGGTGCAGAGGGTGACAGAAAAGCTCATGTAACCCAGACTGGGTTTCTGAGCTTGTTTTAATAGTACGGGTCTGCAGAGCCGGACAGCCAAGCAGATCCACAACCATGACAGATCCACAACCCTCTTTTTAACTGCTGTTCCACATCCCTTTTTGTGCCCAGAAATTTAATTTGATAAACTAGTTAATCGATAAATAAGTGACTGCAGTCACATATTATGATCTGATCAAAATAAGTCTTTGAAATTTGTGAATAAAGTGTTCAGTTCTTGGGACTCTGCCTACTTCCTTTCAAGGATTTGAAATTTATTTATTTTTATTTGGATATTAATCACGATTTCATTCATTTTAATTTTTTTATTAACCTATCATCATCTTTTTGTGTATTGTCTGTCTACCTATAATATTTGGGTTTATTCTACCAAAATATAAACTTATATTATCCCAATATCATAGGGATTGGCCTCGCTTTTATACTATTCATTCCTTGGCGATGATTCTGACCCCCTGAATGCAATAGTATGTGTCTGCAGAGTCGGATGAATGTGATTTTTTGTGCGTGTTTTTCTCGTAAATTTTCATGTGCAATCTCATGCACATTATTTGTCATCGTACTTCTGTTCCATTCACTACAATGCTAGTAGCCTACGGGTCAAAAAGTACATTTCCGACTTCCAACAAGCTAATGTTAGCATGAGCTTGACCAAGATTCGATGTGCATTTCAGACTATCATGGAAAATGGAAAGGGAAAAATGTCATAAACGGAGCCTGTCACATTTACTTTTATTTTAAATTCAAGAAAACAATTTTACAATTTCTAAAAAAAATAATGAGATTTACGTTTGATACTCGATCATGATGTCGATCCATTCAAGCCAATAACTTTCGAGAAAGAAGCAGCGGTTAAAAAGAGGGTTGTGGATCTGTTATGCAATGACCTACTCTGTCCAGCAGGGGCGCAAAGACGGTTGTGGATCTGCTTGGCTCTCCGGCTCTGCAGTAGCGCAATTCCATGTCCCACCAGTGGGTGGCGCGTACGCTACAAGGAAGGCTGTTAACCGTTGCTGCGTAACTTCTTCGGTTGGAGACACTGTCCTGAGAGCCTGAGAGGACACAATTGCTTGCTGAGAACTCACGGTATGGAAATACACTATTACAGCCAGAAATTCACACAAAACCCTGCAGTATTAGCGTGAAGGTGGAAGTTAAACGAGGCGCATCTGTTGCGGGCTTTAGAAATGCTAACGCTAATGCCAGTGCTATGGTATAACCTCATATAACCCCACTGAGTCATTGGAGTGATAGTATCGCCTTTTCAAACACCAATCGGGGTTGTAACACTGTTACCAGGTGCCTGATACTTCACAGACACAGATGCTAATCATTCTTAGCTATGATGATGAGTTAATGTGAAAGGTCGCTAATAACGGTAGCGTCAAGCTAACCGCTAGCTAGCATAAGGTTAGCTGTTGTTGCCTTTAGAGTACTTCTAGCACTGTGGGCGGAGCTCTGACAGTGTCTCACTATGGTCTCACACCATTAAAGGTGCATTATACTTGATTTTGAGTTGAAAGCTATTTCATTTAAGGAATGTAATACATGTAATATGTATTATATGCATTTTTATATGTCATATAGATGGTTCATGTCATTTAATGGGTTCAAAACAAAGTTTAACATGTTAAAAGGCATAAATAGAGGATTTCAGAAATGTCCTATGATTTAATTTATGTTGATGTATATATATCAGTACAAGAGTACATGATAGGTTGGTCATTGGCACTGAAATATCTTGATGTAATGTGATGTGTATCAATTCATTTCATAATAAGATTAAATACTTGATAACTAAATACACTTGATAAGAGAGTTTAATGATAGTTTTGAGTTAAGGAAATCAATAAAGAGAAAGATTTTGACTTATGCATTCTGTACTGTGTGCATAGATTAATTTTTTTATTTTTTCCAGACTGGATAGTTCGGGATCTGAACTTCTTGTTCCATGGCGAGCCAGCGTTGAAGTGGACTGTGGAGGAATCAACATCGCAGTGTGGCCAACCGCCACACCATTGTTTAAGGTTTATTGAGTTTCTTTTTTTCTTTTGGGCCCATTTAATATGCGGCTGTGCACATGAGGAAGCCGACTTCGGTAGGCACGGTCTGTGAGTTCATGCTAAAAATTTTGTATACAATATACCCATCATTTTAAATCCCCTAGTTGTTTACATGTCTGGTTTCTCTGCTAGAGTTAGCGTTAGTACAAGTTAGTACAGTTACTAAACTTAATTGTGGTAACCTTTTAAGTTAATTAATCAGCTGTGTGATAGCTGACGATAAATCACTAAAGCTAGGTGTGCGCATGCTCCGCGGTGCAGCGCATGTGTGCACCACATACAGTGATGCTTATGAGCCTGAGGTAGAGCCACGGAAGAAAAAACATAATTCTTTAGGTGTGGTGGTGCGTCATGATCAATTGCATGTAGGGGAAACCCTGCAGTATCTGTGGCATTTATTTCCACTGCTTTTATGAGACCAGCTTCTGTTGCAGTGTTACAACATGCAAATGTAAATCTGATCATTTTATTTTCATTTTAAGATATAAAAATACATATACAAGAAATGAAGCAGCAGCAATCAATTCCCTTGTCATGAGTTATCCTTACGAAGATTTGTGGACAAAGAACTTCAGTGACAAGTCAGGACCCCAGGCGGGCCAGTTTAGCAACAAAACTCTTCTGCTACAGAGTCATGCTGTTGTAAAACCTGCAGATTGTCGTTTGTCATTGTCTTGCTGAAATATAAATGTCTTCCCTAAAAACATCATTGTCTGGATGGCAGCACAAGTCTCTCCTAAACCTGTAGATTTTGTTCAGCATTATTGGAGCCTTCACAGATGTTGAAGCTACCCATGCCATGGACACTTATGATCCACATACTATCAGGGGTGCTGGCTTTAAACTGTGAGTTGATAATGAGCTTGGTGGTACCGCTACTGATAAGAGCAGAGGATACAGCATCTATTTTTTCCCTTTTGTACAGAGGTTTTCTCAGACTCTCTGAATCTTTGAATGATATTTTGTACTGTAGATGATGAACTTAACTTATTCTTTAATGATATAACCAGCAGTCCAAGTAACTTTAGCTTCTCTTGTACTTTTCTGCTTCTCTTGTAGGTTTCTGTTCAAGTTTGAGTTTAGGAAGGTTGCACTGCTCTTGCTCGAATTGTAAAACCTTTGAAAGTAAAATGCATGATGCCTTATTAGGCATCCTTACAGGAAGTGGAAGCTGGACAAGAAAACATATAAACGCACAGAGCTGAACATATGTCAACTTTTTCTTTATAGTGATGAAATTATCAGTTTTATATATAAAAAAATCTAACAGAAACAAACAAAAGGGTCTTTCAGAAAATAAATACATTCCAGTACATCTCTTCACCCTCTGAGTCCAGATACAGTTAATACAGATGGTCTGAGTCCATTGATGAGTCCTGTCTAAGTTCAAGACTGAGTAAGAATTAAGTAAAACATGATCTATTTTTACTACTGCAGTCAGCCTTACTGATATTACAGATTAGTTGCTGGGTCCTGTGGTGACCCATGGCTTCAGTGGGTAACCTCTACCTCCTACAATAATTAGGCCTCTTCAAAATATACATGTATGGAGTAGTGGGTGTCAGGTTAAAAAAAAGAAAAACAATTGTCCATGAAGATATCAGTAGGTATGGATTATTATCTGTTCAAGCAGAGCCCCTGTACACATGCATTTATGTAAAACAGCTATGTTCTTGCTGAGTAGTCAGTTTACTGTTTCATTTTCTGTTGTGCAGGATGACGATCGATTTCAGCCGCCGCGTTTATCCGATCATACGTATGCTTGGATTGGTCAGATACGAACCCTTTCATAAATCTCACGTGTGTCCTATCGTACGATGAATCCTGCACTCAGATCTGCGAAAGATTGATAAATGAGGGCCAATGTGTCCATAAAATGTCTGGTTGTGAAGTTATACAGTTACAGGTAAAGATCTGCTATCTATGCTACAAGAGAAGCAGATTGAAAATAACTGATGCATCAAAGGAGATACACTGACAGCACGACAACAAATGTATTTTAAAATTCACAGAAATTGAATTTCCTTGATTTAGTGGTCTCTACAGTACTTGAGCCTTACAGGAGTTAGGCTGCAATATCTTTAGAGTAAGAATAAGTTTGATAGACTTTCTGAACCAGGGGTAGAAAAAGGCGTAAATCACAGGGTTGACACAAGAGTTAAAATAGGTCAAACATACCACAGAAGCAAATGCGGATGCACTGAGTGTGTTATCCTGGCCTGTGAGAGCAACACAATAATACGGACAGAGACAAATTATGAACACTATCACAATAACACCCAGAGTCCTGGCTGCTTTCATTTCAGACTTTTTGGCTGTTACTCGTGTTGATTTTTGTGTAACAGTTCCAACATGAGAGCGAATTGCCCGAGCCTGAGACACAGCCACCACAAACACTCTCATATACAAAACAACAATAAATGTAACGGGAACAATGAAGGAGAGAATGAGATCTGCAATCCCAGCTATGTAGTTAATAAAGAAGATACACTCTCCAAAGCAAGAGTTGTACCTCCCTGGTTTTTCAAGGATATCCTTCAGTATCAGACTTGAGAAGATCACACACCAAATCCAGGAGACACAAACACACAGTTGAGCTCTTTTTTGAGTGACCTTTCTAGGGTAATGCAGAGGATGACAAATAGCCACATAACGATCAATAGATATGATTACCATCGTTCCTACTGAGGCAGAGACAACAATATATCCAAATAACTGATAAATTGTACACATCAGGTCACCAAGTATCCAGCAACTGTCCATGAACATGATCTGAAATAACATGAGGAAGCCAACAAAGAAATCTGAGACAGCCAGAGAGAGGAGGAGGATGTTGGTGGGGGTATGAAGCTGCCTGAGGAAGAAAACATGTTAAATGTTATTGAGAGTGTCAGGAATCTAGATAAAGACAATACTAGAAAATTCATCTGATAGTATACTCTTTCTACCACTGTTAAACAATAGACATTTGATTTCATGAATTAATACTTGAAGTGGGAGATGGAGATGATGACCAGCAGGTTTAGAGTAGCAGTGACCACAGCGATGGAGGACAGCAGTATGTAAGTCAGCATGACCTCAAAGTGAGGACGTATTGATTTCCTGCAGGAGGTGTTGAGGAGCTGTGGAAAGCAAAGTTCAGTTTTCTCCATCTCTGCAGAAAGGACAAGCTGCTGCAAGCTCTGGCAGCAGCATGATGAAAGGTCCTCTAATGTAACACCTTTAATACCTTCCCTCCCCATCCTTCTTTTGATGTTGTTGTCAAGGTTTCAAGGTTTAGGCCCATTAAATCTACTGGAGTAATCATTTTGCAAAGACAATAGAAGTTGTCAACACATTATGCGACCATTACTAAAGAAACTGGATGAAGAACTCAGTGAACTAAACAGAAGCCCAAACTTTCAATAAGGTGCAGAGGGTGACAGAAAAGCTCATGTAACCCAGACTGGGTTTCTGAGCTTGTTTTAATAGTACGGGTCTGCAGAGCCGGACAGCCAAGCAGATCCACAACCCTCTTTTTAACCGCTGTTCCACATCTGTTTTTGTGCCCAGAAATTTAATTTGATAAACTAGTTAATAAATAAGTGACTGCAGTCACATATTATGATCTGATCAAAATAAGTCTTTGAAATTTGTGAAGAAAGTTTTCAGTTCTTGGGACTCTGCCTACTTCCTTTCAAGGATTTGAAATTTATTTTGAAATAAATAAATTCCCACAGTCACATATTTAGATATTAATCTAGATTTCATTCATTTTATTTATTATTTTATTTATTATCATCTTTTTGTGTATTGTCTGTCTACATCTTTCATTATGTCTATGGTCCTGAGAGCCTGAGAGGACACAATTGCTTGCTGCGAACTCCCGGTAAGGAAATACACTATTAGAGCCATAAATTCACACAAAACCCTGCAGTATTAGTGTGAAGGTGGAAGTTAAACGAGGCGCATCTGTTGCGGGCCTTAGAAATGCTAACGCTAATGCCAGTGCTATGGTATAACCTCATATAGCCCCATTGAGTCATTGGAGTGATAGTATCGCCTTTTCTCATAAACCAATCCGTGTTTAACACTGTTACCAAGTGCCTGATACTTCACAGACGCTAATCATTCTCAGCTGTGATATGAGTTAATATGAAAGATCGCTAATAACGGTAGCATCAAGCTAACGGCTAGCTAGCATAAGGTTAGCTGTTGTTGCCTTTAGAGTACTGCTAGCATTATGGGCGGTGCTCTGACAGTGTTTCACACTATTAAAGGTGCATTATACTTGATTTTGAGTTAAAAGCTATTTCATTTAAGGAATGTAATACATATAATATGTATTATATGCATTCTTATATGTCACATAGATGGTTCATGTCATTTAATGGATTAAAAAGTTCAACATTTTAAAAAGCATAAATAGAGGATTTCAGAAATGTCCTATGATTTAATTTGTGGTGATATATACATATATATATATATATATATATATATATATATATATATATTGCAGTACAAGAGTACATAGGTTGGTCATTGGCAATGAAATATCTTGATGAAATGTGATGTGTATCAATTCATTTCATATTAATTAGAGCACTGTAAATACACTTGATAAGAAAGTTTAATGATGGTTTTGAGTTAAGGAAATCAATAAAGAGAAAGATTTTGACTTATGCATTCTGTACTGTGTGCATAATTGTTTTGTTTTTTTCCAGACTGGATAGTTCGGGATCTGAACTTCTTGTTCCATGGCGAGCCAGCGTTGAAGTGGACTGTGGAGGAATCAACATCGCAGTGTGGCCAACCGCAGGATCCATCTTCAGAAGACACCATTGTTTAAGGTTTATTGAGTTTCTTTTTTTCTTTTGGCCCCATTTAATATGCGGCTGTGCACATGAGGAAGCCGACTTCGGTAGGCACGGTCTGTGAGTTCATGCTAAAAATTTTGTATACAATATACCCATCATTTTAAATCCCCTAGTTGTTTACATGTCTGGTTTCTCTGCTAGAGTTAGTGTTAATACAAGTTAGTACAGTTACTAAACTTAATTGTGGTAACCTTTTAAGGTAATTAATCAGCTGTGTGATAGCTGACGATAAATCACTAAAGCTAGGTGTGCGCATGCTCCGCGGTGCAGCGCATGTGTGCACCACATACAGTGATGCTTATGAGCCTGAGGTAGAGCCATGGAAGAAAAACATAATTTTTTAGTTGTGGTGGTGCCTCATGATCAATTGCATGTAGGGGAAACCCTGAAGTATCTGTGGCATTTATTTCCACTGCTTTTATGAGACCAGCTTCTATTGCTGTGTTACAACATGCAAATGTAAATCTGATCATTTTATTTTCATTTTTAGATACAGAAATAAAAATACATATACAAGAAATGAAGTAGCAGCAATCAATTCCTTTGTCATGAGTTATCCTTACAAAGATTTGTGGACAAAGAACTTCAGTGACAAGTCAGGACCCCAGGCGGGCCTGTTTAGCAGCAAAACTCTTCCGCTACAGAGTCATGCTGTTGTAAAACCTGCAGATTGTCGTTTGTCATTGTCTTGCTGAAATATAAATGTCTTACCTAAAAACATCATTGTCTGGATGGCAGTGTAAGTTTCTCCTAAACCTGTAGATTTTGTTCAGCATTATTAGAGCCTTCATAGATGTTGAAGCTACCCATGCCATGGACACTTATGATCCACATAATATCAGGGGTGCTGGCTTTAAACTGTGAGTTGATAATGAGCTTGGTGGTACCTCTACTGATAAGAGCAGAGGATACAGCATCTATTTTTTCCGTTTTGTACAGAGGTTTTCCCAGACTCTCTGAATCTTTGAATGATATTTTGTACTGTAGATGATAGTCTTTAACGGTATAACTGGCAGTCCAAGTAACTTCAGCTTCTCTTGTACTTTTCTGCTTTTCTTGTAGGTTTCTGTTCAAGTTTGAGTTTAGGAAGGTTGCACCGCTCTTACTTGCTCGAATTGTAAAACCTTTGAAAGTAAAATGCATGATGCCTTATTGGGCATCCTAACAGGAAGTGGAAGCTGGACAAGAAATTATATAAACACACACTCAGAGCTGAACATGTCAATTTTTTCTTTATAGTGATGAAATGATCAGTTTTATATTCAAAAAAATCTAACAGAAACAAACAAAAGGATCTTTCAAAAAATAAATACATTCCAGTACATCTCTTCACCCTCTGAGTACAGATGCAGTTAATACAGATGGTCCGAGTCCATTGATGAGTCCCGTCTAAGTTCAAGACTGAGTAAGAATTAAGTAAAACATGATCTATTTTTACTACTGCAGTCAGCCTTACTGATATTACAGATTAGTTGCTGGGTCCTGTGGTGACCCATGGCTTCAGTGGGTAACCTCTACCTCCTACAATAATTAGGCCTCTTCAAAATATACATGTATGGAGTAGTGGGTGTCAGGTTAAAAAAAAGAAAAACAATTGTCCATGAAGATATCAGTAGGTATGGATTATTATCTGTTCAAGCAGAGCCCCTGTACACATGCATTTATGTAAAACAGCTATGTTCTTGCTGAGTAGTCAGTTTACTGTTTCATTTTCTGTTGTGCAGGATGACGATCGATTTCAGCCGCCGCGTTTATCCGATCATACGTATGCTTGGATTGGTCAGATACGAACCCTTTCATAAATCTCACGTGTGTCCTATCGTACGATGAATCCTGCACTCAGATCTGCGAAAGATTGATAAATGAGGGCCAATGTGTCCATAAAATGTCTGGTTGTGAAGTTATACAGTTACAGGTAAAGATCTGCTATCTATGCTGCAAGAGAAGCAGATTGAAAATAACTGATGCATCAAAGGAGATACACTGACAGCACGACAACAAATGTATTTTAAAATTCACAGAAATTGAATTTCCTTGATTTAGTGGTCTCTACAGTACTTGAGCATTACAGGAGTTAGGCTGCAATATCTTTAGAGTAAGAATAAGTTTGATAGACTTTCTGAACCAGGGGTAGAAAAAGGCGTAAATCACAGGGTTGACACAAGAGTTAAAATAGGTCAAACATACCACAGAAGCAAATGCGGATGCACTAGGTGTGTTATCCTGGCCTGTGAGAGCAGCACAATAATACGGACAGAGACAAATTATGAACACTATCACAATAACACCCAGAGTCCTGGCTGCTTTCATTTCAGACTTTTTGGCTGTTACTCGTGTTGATTTTTGTGTAACAGTTCCAACATGAGAGCGAATTGCCCGAGCCTGAGACACAGCCACCACAAACACTCTCATATACAAAACAACAATAAATGTAATGGGAACAATGAAGGAGAGAATGAGATCTGCAATCCCAGCTATGTAGTTAATAAAGAAGATACACTCTCCAAAGCAAGAGTTGTACCTCCCTGGTTTTTCAAGGATATCCTTCAGTATCAGACTTGAGAAGATCACACACCAAATCCAGGAGACACAAACACACAGTTGAGCTCTTTTTTGAGTGACCTTTCTAGGGTAATGCAGAGGATGACAAATAGCCACATAACGATCAATAGATATGATTACCATCGTTCCTACTGAGGCAGAGACAACAATATATGCAATATACTGATAAATTGTACACATCAGGTCACCAAGTATCCAGCAACTGTCCATGAACATGATCTGAAATAACATGAGGAAGCCAACAAAGAAATCTGAGACAGCCAGAGAGAGGAGGAGGATGTTGGTGGGGGTATGAAGCTGCCTGAGGAAGAAAACATGTTAAATGTTATTGAGAGTGTCAGGAATCTAGATAAAGACAATACTAGAAAATTCATCTGATAGTATACTCTTTCTACCACTGTTAAACAATAGACATTTGATTTCATGAATTAATACTTGAAGTGGGAGATGGAGATGATGACCAGCAGGTTTAGAGTAGCAGTGACCACAGAGATGGAGGACAGCAGTATGTAAGTCAGCATGACCTCAAAGTGAGGACGTATTGATTTCCTGCAGGAGGTGTTGAGGAGCTGTGGAAAGCAAAGTTCAGTTTTCTCCATCTCTGCAGAAAGGACAAGCTGCTGCAAGCTCTGGCAGCAGCATGATGAAAGGTCCTCTAATGTAACACCTTTAATACCTTCCCTCCCCATCCTTCTTTTGATGTTGTTGTCAAGGTTTCAAGGTTTAGGCCCATTAAATCTACTGGAGTAATCATTTTGCAAAGACAATAGAAGTTGTCAACACATTATGCGACCATTACTAAAGAAACTGGATGAAGAACTCAGTGAACTAAACAGAAGCCCAAACTTTCAATAAGGTGCAGAGGGTGACAGAAAAGCTCATGTAACCCAGACTGGGTTTCTGAGCTTGTTTTAATAGTACGGGTCTGCAGAGCCGGACAGCCAAGCAGATCCACAACCCTCTTTTTAACCGCTGTTCCACATCTGTTTTTGTGCCCAGAAATTTAATTTGATAAACTAGTTAATAAATAAGTGACTGCAGTCACATATTATGATCTGATCAAAATAAGTCTTTGAAATTTGTGAAGAAAGTTTTCAGTTCTTGGGACTCTGCCTACTTCCTTTCAAGGATTTGAAATTTATTTTGAAATAAATAAATTCCCACAGTCACATTTTTAGATATTAATCTAGATTTCATTCATTTTATTTATTATTTTATTTATTATCATCTTTTTGTGTATTGTCTGTCTACCTCTTTCATTATGTCTATGGTCCTGAGAGCCTGAGAGGACACAATTGCTTGGTGCGAACTCCCGGTAAGGAAATACACTATTAGAGCCATAAATTCACACAAAACCCTGCAGTATTAGTGTGAAGGTGGAAGTTAAACGAGGCGCATCTGTTGCGGGCTTTAGAAATGCTAACGCTAATGCCAGTGCTATGGTATAACCTCATATAGCCCCATTGAGTCATTGGAGTGATAGTATCGCCTTTTCTCATAAACCAATCCGTGTTTAACACTGTTACCAAGTGCCTGATACTTCACAGACGCTAATCATTCTCAGCTGTGATATGAGTTAATATGAAAGATCGCTAATAACGGTAGCATCAAGCTAACGGCTAGCTAGCATAAGGTTAGCTGTTGTTGCCTTTAGAGTACTGCTAGCATTATGGGCGGTGCTCTGACAGTGTTTCACACTATTAAAGGTGCATTATACTTGATTTTGAGTTAAAAGCTATTTCATTTAAGGAATGTAATACATATAATATGTATTATATGCATTCTTATATGTCACATAGATGGTTCATGTCATTTAATGGGTTAAAAAGTTCAACATTTTAAAAAGCATAAATAGAGGATTTCAGAAATGTCCTATGTTGAGCTCATAGGACTAGTTATTACAATCCCTTATATCAGCACTTGGAATTGAGTGGGGGGGGTAAAAGCTTCACTGGGGTCTTCAGGTGGGCACCCCCCTTCACTGGTGTTTCATTGATAGGCCCACGACACCTCCAGGGGGCTCAACGGCGACACCTGGCGTCCCAGGTGTGCCCCCCTCTGCTTTTACCCCTAGGTGGTCATTTTGCAGCCCAGGTGGAGTCTTTTCTCTTGATCCAGAGCCATCTGCTGCTTCGTTCGGCAGCCTCTGATATTGATTTGATGGCTCGTCGGAAGGCCTGTCCTCGTACTCCCAATCTCTTCAGAAGCTTGGTTGTGGATGTTGCAACGAAGCCTCTGCACCCAACCTCCACCGGAAGCACCTGGGCCCTCCAGCCGCGCTTCTCTGCCTCGGCTGCTATGTCCGCATACTTCAGTCGTTTGCGCTCATATGCTTCACCAACTGCTGCCTCCCACGGTACAGTTAATTCAATGATGAATGCAACCTTCTGGGTGGTTGACCACAAGACCAGGTCCGGCCTGAGGCTAGTTGGAAGGATCTCAGGCGGAAAGATGAGTTTTTGGTCTAGGTCAACCTGCATCCTCCAGTCCCGGGCAGAGTCTAGGAGGGTTGCCTCCACTCTTGCAGATGGTTTTGCCGGTGGTTGTCCTGCTCTTACAAATGGGGTGGTGTTTGGGCGTCTAGGCATTGGTGGAGGGAGGGCATTGATGGTTGTTCTCCTTCCTTCCAGAGTGATCGCCAGTTGTCTTAGGACCTGGTTGTGTCTCCAGGTGTAGCGGCCTTGGGACAGACTGGTTTTACAGCCGGTGAGGATGTGACTCAGTGTTGCAGGTGTTTGACAGAGTGCACAAGAAGGATCTTCTCCAAACCATTGGTTTAGGTTTTTGGGTGTGGGAAGAACATCATAGGTGGCTCTGATGATGAAGCTGATTTGGCTTCCTTCCATTTCCCAAAGATTCTTCCATGTGAGCTTACGATGCTCCAGGTTTTCCCAGCTGGTCCACTGTCCCTGTTTGGACTGTGCTACTGCTGTCGTGCATATGTTTGACTCCTCTTGTTGCCGAACCTGAGCAACCACCAGCTTTCTCCTCTGGGTTGATGTTGCTTTGTGCCATGTGGGTCGACTTGTTCCGAGTCCAAACCCGCCTCTTCCATGCTGCACCTGTCCCACAATGTCTCCATGCCTGAGAGCAGATTTGGATTGCTGTACCGCCTCAGATGGGTTCCATTTCCTCCCAGTTGCCAGTCTGGGAGCAGCTGCACGGATCACCTCATCTTGCAACTCAGTCAGGGTCATGTTCAGCCTCACCTTGGTGCACTTAAACTCCTCTGTGAGGCTAGAGATGGGCAGTTCCAGGGCACCATGTCCATACAAGCCAATGTTGCTGAGGCAACGCGGGAGGCCAAGCCACTTCTTGATGTATGAGCTCACTGTTCTTTCCATCTTCTCGACTTTGGTCATGGGGATCTCATAGACTGTTAGAGGCCACATCAGGCGGGGGAGCAATCCAAACTGCAGGCTGATTTGGCTTCCTTCCATTTCCCAAAGATCCTTCCATGTGAGCTTACGATGCTCCAGGTTCGTGATATGAATTAATATGATTTAATTTGTGGTGATATATACATATATATATATATATATATATATATATATATATATATTGCAGTACAAGAGTACATAGGTTGGTCATTGGCAATGAAATATCTTGATGAAATGTGATGTGTATCAATTCATTTCATATTAATTCGAGCACTGTAAATACACTTGATAAGAAAGTTTAATGATGGTTTTGAGTTAAGGAAATCAATAAAGAGAAAGATTTTGACTTATGCATTCTGTACTATGTGCATAATTGTTTTGTTTTTTTCCAGACTGGATAGTTCGGGATCTGAACTTCTTGTTCCATGGCGAGCCAGCGTTGAAGTGGACTGTGGAGGAATCAACATCGCAGTGTGGCCAACCGCAGGATCCATCTTCAGAAGACACCATTGTTTAAGGTTTATTGAGTTTCTTTTTTTCTTTTGGCCCCATTTAATATGCGGCTGTGCACATGAGGAAGCCGACTTTGGTAGGCACGGTCTGTGAGTTCATGCTAAAAATTTTGTATACAATATACCCATCATTTTAAATCCCCTAGTTGTTTACATGTCTGGTTTCTCTGCTAGAGTTAGCGTTAATACAAGTTAGTACAGTTACTAAACTTAATTGTGGTAACCTTTTAAGGTAATTAATCAGCTGTGTGATAGCTGACGATAAATCACTAAAGCTAGGTGTGCGCATGCTCCGCGGTGCAGCGCATGTGTGCACCACATACAGTGATGCTTATGAGCCTGAGGTAGAGCCATGGAAGAAAAACATAATTTTTTAGTTGTGGTGGTGCCTCATGATCAATTGCATGTAGGGGAAACCCTGAAGTATCTGTGGCATTTATTTCCACTGCTTTTATGAGACCAGCTTCTATTGCTGTGTTACAACATGCAAATGTAAATCTGATCATTTTATTTTCATTTTTAGATACAGAAATAAAAATACATATACAAGAAATGAAGTAGCAGCAATCAATTCCCTTGTCATGAGTTATCCTTACGAAGATTTGTGGACAAAGAACTTCAGTGACAAGTCAGGACCCCAGGCGGGCCTGTTTAGCAGCAAAACTCTTCCGCTACAGAGTCATGCTGTTGTAAAACCTGCAGATTGTCGTTTGTCATTGTCTTGCTGAAATATAAATGTCTTCCCTAAAAACATCATTGTCTGGATGGCAGTGTAAGTTTCTCCTAAACCTGTAGATTTTGTTCAGCATTATTAGAGCCTTCATAGATGTTGAAGCTACCCATGCCATGGACACTTATGATCCACATAATATCAGGGGTGCTGGCTTTAAACTGTGAGTTGATAATGAGCTTGGTGGTACCTCTACTGATAAGAGCAGAGGATACAGCGTCTATTTTTTCCGTTTTGTACAGAGGTTTTCCCAGACTCTCTGAATCTTTGAATGATATTTTGTACTGTAGATGATAGTCTTTAACGGTATAACTGGCAGTCCAAGTAACTTCAGCTTCTCTTGTACTTTTCTGCTTTTCTTGTAGGTTTCTGTTCAAGTTTGAGTTTAGGAAGGTTGCACCGCTCTTACTTGCTCGAATTGTAAAACCTTTGAAAGTAAAATGCATGATGCCTTATTGGGCATCCTAACAGGAAGTGGAAGCTGGACAAGAAATTATATAAACACACACTCAGAGCTGAACATGTCAATTTTTTCTTTATAGTGATGAAATGATCAGTTTTATATTCAAAAAAATCTAACAGAAACAAACAAAAGGATCTTTCAAAAAATAAATACATTCCAGTACATCTCTTCACCCTCTGAGTACAGATGCAGTTAATACAGATGGTCCGAGTCCATTGATGAGTCCCGTCTAAGTTCAAGACTGAGTAAGAATTAAGTAAAACATGATCTATTTTTACTACTGCAGTCAGCCTTACTGATATTACAGATTAGTTGCTGGGTCCTGTGGTGACCCATGGCTTCAGTGGGTAACCTCTACCTCCTACAATAATTAGGCCTCTTCAAAATATACATGTATGGAGTAGTGGGTGTCAGGTTAAGAAAAAGAAAAACAATTGTCCATAAAGATATCAGTAGGTATGGATTATTATCTGTTCAAGCAGAGCCCCTGTACACATGCATTTATGTAAAACAGCTATGTTCTTGCTGAGTAGTCAGTTTACTGCCGCATTTATCCGATCATACGCACACTGGGACTGGTCAGATATGAACCTTTTCATAAATCTCACGTGTGTCCTATCATACGATGAATCCTGCGCTCAGATCTGCGCAAGATTGATAAATGAGGGCCAATGTGTCCATAAAATGTCTGGTTGTGAAGTTATACAGTTACGGGTGAAGATCTGCTATCTATGCTGCAACAGAAGCAGATTGAAAATAACTGATGCATCAAAGGAGATACATTGACAGCACGACGAAAAATGTATTTTAAAATCCACAGAAATTAAATTTCCTTGATTTAGTGGTCTCTACAGTACTTGAGCATTACAGGAGTTAGGCTGCAATATCTGTAGAGTAAGAATAAGTTTGATGGACTTTCTAAACCAGGGGTAGAAAAAGGCGTAAATCACAGGGTTGACACAAGAATTAAAATAGGTCAAACATACCACAAAAGCAAACGAGAATGCATTGAACAGGTTGTCCTGGCCTGTGAGAGCAACACAATAATACGGACAGAGACAAATTATGAACACTATCACAATAATACCCAGAGTCCTGGCTGCTTTCATTTCAGACTTTTTGGCTGTTACTCGTGTTGATTTTTGTGTGGCATTTCCAACATGAGAGCGAATTGCCCGAGCCTGAGACACAGCCACCACAAACACTCTCATATACAAAACAACAATAAATGTAACGGGAACAATGAAGGAGAGAGTGAGATCTGCAATCCCAGCTATGTAGTTAATAAAGAAGATACACTCTCCAAAGCAAGAGTTGTACCTCCCTGGTTTTTCAAGGATATCCTTCAGTATCAGACTTTGGAAGATAACTGAACCAATCCAGCAGAGATAAACACTCAGTTGAGCTCTTTTTTGAGTGACCTTTCTAGGGTAATGCAGAGGATGACAAATAGCCACATAACGATCAATAGATATGATCACCATCGTTCCTACTGAGGCAGAGACAACTATATATCCAAATAACTGATAAATTGTACACATCAGGTCACCAAGTATCCAGCAACTGTCCATGAACATGATCTGAAATAACATGAGGAAGCCAACGAAGAAATCTGAGACAGCCAGAGAGAGGAGGAGGATGTTGGTGGGGGTATGAAGCTGCCTGAGGAAGAAAGCATGTTCAATGTTATTGAGAGTGTCAGGAATCTGGATAAAGACAATACTAGAAAATTCATCTGATAGCATACTCTTTCTACCACTGTTAAACATTAGACATTTGATTTCATGAAACAATACTTGAAGTGAGAGATGGAGATGATGACCAGCAGGTTTAGAGTAGCAGTGACCACAGAGATAGAGGACAGCAGTATGTAAGTCAGCATGACCTCAAAGTGAGGACGTATTGATTTCTTGCAGGAGGTGTTGAGGAGCTGTGGAAAGCAAAGTTCAGTTTTCTCCATCTCTGCAGAGAGGACCAGCTGCTGCAAGCTCTGGCAGCAGCATGATGAAAGGTTCTGTGAAGCAACACCTTTAATATCTTCCCTCCCCATCCTCCTTCTGATGTTGTTGTTAAGGTCTTAAGATTTAGACCCATATTAGGCTATCAGGTCATTGGGGGGTTATAGTGCGCTGCTCCTACTCGCTCTAATTGTAAAACCTTTGAAAGTAAAATGCATGATTCATGGGGCCTCATTGGGCATCCTGACAGGAAGTGTAGCTGGACAAGATAGCATGCACTCAGAGCTGAGCATATGTCAACTTTTTCTTTAAATTGATGAAATTATCAGAGTGGTGTGTGTGTGTGTGTGTGTGTGTGTGTGTGTGTGTGTGTGTGTGTGTGTGTGTGTGTGTGTGTGTGTGTGTGTGTGTGTGTGTGTGTGTGTACAAACAAAGGGGTCCTTAATATTAAATACATAAATACTGTACATTCTAGTACATTTCTCCACCCTCTGAGTCCAGATACAGTCAATACTCTGGTCCAAGTCCATTGATGAGTCCTGTCAAAATTCTGGACTCTCGTACCGCAAATTTCTCTTTGATTTATGTTCAGAGTTTGAATAAGAATTCAGTACAACACTACTTATTTTTACTACTGCAGTCAGCCTTACAGATACTACAGGTGCATATTGATTACTAGGTGGGCTAGAGGAGTCACAACCTATGGCTTCAGTGGGTGAACACTACCCCTACAATAGTTAGGCCTCTTCACAATATGCATGTATGAGGCAGTGGGTCAAGAAAAAAAACAATTTCCATGCAGAAATTTGTGGGTATGGGTTATGATCTGTGCAACCAAGGGCCTCGTACACATGCATTTATGTAAAACAGCTTTGTTCTTACTGAGTAGTCAGTTTACTGCTTTATTTTCTGTTGTGCAGGATGAAGCTGTTATGCACCTCACCAGTCCAAAAGGCATGGCAAATGTCTAATTTATGAATTAATCATCACTAGACATATAAAAAACATATATCATGCAGTTATATAGTACTTATAAAGTACTAATTAACTTTGCTAAATATGATACATTGCAATTTTATGTTCATGTTTAGATTACTTCTCTCAAATACATCTGTCTATTGTGAACACGACAGAGCACAATATGAACTAAAATTGTGATTTGTGATACTTAAAAGCAACATTTATGCACATTTCTATTTCACACAAACACTATGAGCAGGCAGTAGCAGGTATAGATTTTAATGAATACAGGAGTTCACATAAATAATATTCAGCAAACAGTTTATACACAAATTCATTCTGTTCATGATTCATGGATGGGACCCAGTATTTTTAAGGAACAACTGCCTACAACACTTTAAAGACTGGTACAATATCACCCTTTTATATAACTCAAATGTCAGAAAAACAGTTTCTGTGAAAATTTGCAACAGCTGATGAAAGAATTATAATGTGTCCTAAAATTTCTGGTCATATATTTACAGGCGACGATCTGCTATCTATGCTGCAAGAAAAGCAGATATGAAATAACTGATGCATAAGAGGAGATGCTTTGCATTATAAAGTTCAAAGAACCTTTTGGATTTAGTGGTCTCTACAACACTTGAGCATTACAGGAGTTAGGCTGCAATATCTTTAGAGTCACAATAAGTCTGATAGACTTTCTAAACCAGGGGTAGAAAAGGGCATAAATCACAGGGTTGACACAAGAGTTAAAATAGGTCAAACATACCACAAAAGCAAATGAGAATGCATTGAACAGGTTATCCTGGCCTGTGAGAGCAACACAATAGTACGGACAGAGACAAATTATGAACACTATCACAATAATACCCAGAGTCCTGGCTGCTTTCATTTCAGACTTTTTGGCTGTTACTCGTGTTGATTTTTGTGTGACAGTTCCACCATGACAGTGAATAGCTCGAGCCTGAGACACAGCCACCACAAACACTCTCATATACAAAACAACAATAATCGTTATGGGAAAAATTAAGGAGAAAATTAGATCTGCAATCCCAGCTATGTAGTCAATAAAAAAGATACACTCTCCAAAGCAAGAGTTGTACCTCCCTGGTTTTTCAAGGATATCCTTCAGTATCAGACTTGAGAAGATCACAGACCAAGCCCAGCAGAGAAAAACACACAGTTGAGCTCTTTTTTGAGTGACCTTTCTAGGGTAATGTAGAGGATGACAAATAGCCACATAACGATCAATAGATATGATTACCATCGTTCCTACTGAGGCAGAGATAACAATATATGCAATATACTGATAAATAGTACACATCAGGTCGCCAAGAAACCAGCAATTGTCTACCAGCATGATCTGAAATAACATGAAGAAGCCAACGAAGAAATCTGAGACAGCCAGAGAGAGGAGGAGGATGTTGGTGGGGGTATGAAGCTGCCTGAGGAAGAAAACATGTTAAATGTTATCGAGAGTGTCAGGAATCTGGATAAATACAAATCAAACAATGACAAAAAAACAAAAACACAATACTGCTCTGAAAGTATACTCTGTCTACCACTGTTAAACATTAGACATTTGATTTCATGAAACAATACTTGAAGTGGGAGATGGAGATGATGACCAGCAGGTTTAGAGTAGCAGTGACCACAGAGATGGAGGACAGCAGTATGTAAGTCAGCATGACCTCAAAGTGAGGACGTATTGATTTCCTGCAGGAGGTGTTGAGGAGCTGTGGAAAGCAAAGTTCAGTTTTCTCCATCTCTGCAGAGAGGACCAGCTGCTGCAAGCTCTGGCAGCAGCATGATGAAAGGTTCTCTAGTACCACACTTTTAATATCTTCCCTCCCCATCCTCCTTCTGATGTTGTTGTTAAGGTCTCAACGTTAAGGCCCATTTTAAGCTATCAGGTCATGGGGGGTTATAGTGCCACCCCACTAAACTCAAGGTAAAACAATCTTTCATAGCTAGAGGGTAAAATTGATGAACAACAATTAGAATGTAAATAAAAGTTTCTCTTGGGTCATGTATTTTAGGTCCTTTTGTTATGAGTTGCACGTGTGGGATCGCTCCTGTTAGATACACGAAATTAGAAACACTAAAGCACAATTAATTGCACCCAAAATGCATTCCTAAAAACCCTTTACCACCTAAAGGTAGTGGGCTGTTGAGACTGAAGTAAGGAGAAAATTGGAGGTTGCTAGATCTAGCAAAAAAACCTGTGGCAGACAAAAAAATCTGTTGAGTCACTGAAAATAAAACCATTTTTTATAGGTTTCCAGGAGAAGCTGAAAACAATGCTGTTTAAAAGGGTATCTTTGCAGGAGAAGCTGAAGGCTACAGAGCTTGGACTTGATCATCCAGTAAATAAAACTGAACAGAACTTCAAAAATGAAGAGAGAGATTACTCTGGTAGTTTTATATTGCATGCCCTGATGCTAATGCTTAATTTACTCATCTTACCTACTTTTCCTAATATCAGGATCAGATGCAGTCAGGATTTAGTCAAGTTCTTCTCAGACAAAGCCAGAAATTTTGAACAATCTGGAGTTCATGTGGAAAACCTTTCCTAACCCTAACCCTTAAATGGGCATACCTGGATTTGAACCCACAACCCTTTTATGGTGCGGCAGCTTTCTTCACCACTACACCATGGTGTGACATGTATAATGTTCTACACATATTACAGGGGGAGCTTTGCCAACTTTTGCGTTATTGTCACAATGAGATTTTGAGAGACATGAAAAATACATGACAAACCTGCCTGAAATGTACATGAAATTTTCATGCACTATTCAAGTCTATTAGTGGGCCTAGTCAGTAGGGCTATAAAATTCATCAAGTGCGTAAAACATTAATGCGTAGTCTCAGTAATATCACCAATGAGCTTTTAAAGAGGTACTATGAAACCTCATTGTTGTCTGTTTTCATCTGGAATACTTTTAAAATTGACCAACCCCAGTGCACAGAGGAAGAGTACCAGATCCAAGATGCAAACAATATGCACCATGCAGCTCGAGACACTAAGTTTCAAAATCAACAAGGCTATTTTCCTTTTATAATCTCAGACCCTTGGGGTTTTGTAACAGACTCAGATTTCGTCTTTCAAAACAGTCTAAATTAGGGATATGCACAGTTAAAAGCCGCCACTCCTGTATCTCAGCCCTAGATTTGCAAGTTGGTTGAACATGTGATGAGTATCTTAGTCACTGTTGGTATGAAATGTCAGTCACAGAGAGTAGGCCCAGTAGAGCAGCTATCCTCCACATGCCAGGGCTGTAGTTTGACTGATGGTCTGCCATAAGGCTGGAGTGATCTATTACCTGGATGTAAACAAGCACAGATGGAGGACAGCATCTTGTAGCACTGCAGGGTTGTCTATATTCTGATTGAGGAAATGAAGATGAAGCTGTATGTAGGCTGTGTCTGGTTACCTATGAGGAAGTTCACCTGCGGAGTTCATACTCCACAAATCAATTTGACATTGTTGACCCAGTGTTTGGTCATGTTTGATAAATGATGCTTAGTTTTGCTTTGGATTGAGTAAGTTGGTGGTTATCTAAATTTTAGTTCAAATGACCAGGAAATTAAAACTGACCAATACAAGAGTTTATGCCTTTCTGTTTCCATGAAGGGTCTAGTTTGGTCTTTTCAAGGAATAACCTCAGAGTAAAACCAGGCCTGACTTGGCTTTAAGGCAAAAAAAATCCTTTGGTTAAACAGTGAAAGATTGGAAAAAGAAAAAAGTGAAAGAATTCACTTTTCTTTGGTTGTGTTTTGCCAACAAGACATGCCTATCCCTTCATCGCTCTCTCCTCACAAACACATTCTCTTTCCACATGACTGAAGAAACCTTATGGGACTGGATTCTTGTCAAACATGAAACAAAAACAAACATCCTTCGTCAATGCTCTCCCATGAAACACCCTCATCAAGGATTCACACCTTCTTGTCCCAATGTTAGATGATTAAGAAGCCAAATCTCAGAGGGATGAGCCAATCAGAGGTGTTAAGATAAACAGCCACATCCAACTTTAAACACATGGTTTGAAATTATGTCGTCAACATATCATGCAAACACAATAGAAGTTTTGAACACATGATGCAACCATTGCCAAAGAGACTAACAACTGGACGAAGAAGTCACTGAACTAAAAAGAAACCCAAACTTTCAATAATGTACAGAAAGTGAAATAAATACAAACTAGACAAAGAAGAATTAAAACTAGATAAGCATGAACTTCATTACATTGGTGCACAGTTATAATCAAGACAGGTACAGCGGCAAGTTACAAAACAATGACTAAAAATTAAGCACATATACATATAAAATAGATAAGACCACTGTTTGGTTTTTGAAGTTTGGTTTTTAGAGCAGAGGACATCTAAAATATCTTGTATGGATTTAGGATTCCAAGTGTCTTACATTGACCCATTTCATTGCCTCAAGTCCTGTCTCTTTCTTGCATATGCTAACTTTCTATCTGTGCTTTAAAAAAAATTAAGAATAAAAGTTGGTTATTTAAAGATGAGTAAATTTGCTCTGAGAAATAAACACATGGAGTTCAAAGTCAGAACACAGTGGCCTGGCCTATATGGGGTTCAGGTTTTGTGGTTCATTTGTGGACTCATGAGGTCAAGACACAGTATTTTAGTAGTATTTTGGTAGTAAGCAGTTTTATTAAGTGATTCTGTGCAGTTCAGTTTGTTGAAATTGTATATCTTACTTTGATATTGAATAAATTGAAACAGAAAAAATCGGTTTGACTCATTCACAGTCAGTGCAAACTGCTCCAAAGTGGAAAGTGTTGGACAAACTTAACCATTACCTCAAATCCACAGTTAAGGACTCTTACCGGCATGAGTCGAATTAAATAATTTTGAATTAACAAATAGCAAAAGCCCACTGACACTTGATTTACCTGTCATATTTACGTATTTTAAATATTGTTTTCACTTGAAAAAGTGTCACCGTGCTCAGGTATTATCTATCGCCTCCACACCCTCTCTAAGATGTTTCAGATGCTTTCAGACACTTTCAGACACGGATCAGAGGTGCTTTTGTGTTCCTTTGACATCCCTTTTGTTGCGTACTTGCAAAGTAAAGGGAGCTCTCTGTTACTGACTGCATTTAAACTTAGTGCTGCCACAGAGTCAGATTTCCACCCAGCGATTTTTTCATGACCATGAGATATCGTAACAATATTAACATGATGTTATTAAAAACTTGAAAATAAAGCACAGTTAATGTTTTGAGGAAAGGAAAGACAAAGGTGGAGCAACACATTGACTGACTTAAAGTCCTTTGGAGAAGACTTTGGAAGAAGACATTTCCTGTTTGTCTAAAATAAGAAGATACAGTCATATATAAATACAAACAGACATAAATACAAGTAACCCTTTGAAGAAATCATCATCACTCTCAGCTTATATTTATTTAATGAAATGTACAACGACAGAGCCAAAGTGCTACTACAGATGAGGCATTTACAATACATGTAAGAAAATAAAATACAGTAAATAAAACAGTTATAGTTCAGATGATAAGAAGGTTTGGGTTTCGTAATGGATCACAGCTTAGAAAAGTCAGTCTATGGTAAACAAATTTGAAGATTGAATTAAATAACATGATTAGAGGTCTCAGATCTATCTGGAATTAAAAAAATACTATGTAGAAATTGAAATATATAGAGCAATAACTAATGGTCATATCCTAGCTCGAAATGCTCCCTTGCTCACCCTTCCTGTTGCTTAAGTGGCAGTGGCCTTTGAGAACAAGAATCCCTTGTGCGTCACAACTATGATCCTCCATTTTTTAACGTTTTTACCATATATATCAAAATATTATTATATAAAAAATATTAATGCATATGTATTTGTAAATCTCGTCTTCATCTTCCAGCTGGTGCATTTCATACAGATGCTCACAGACCACAAAATCATGTTTGTTACTAGTTTGTTTGTTCTGTGCTGCTGTAGAAACATAGCAATGCAGGATGGAGCCTACATGGAAGATTGTCAACTGAGTGTGCATGTTTACACATTTTTGTACTTATCCTGTACAGTGGCAAATAATATGCACACAACTGTGAAAGCAGTTGCCACGGCGGAAGGCATTCAAACAATCTTTGTCTCCCTCTGCTGTTTATCTTCTGTAGCACAAACTCAGAAAATTCAAACAGATGAGGTGAAGAAGCAAAAAGCAGCAAGGTTAAGACTATTTTACCAGCTTCATTAAAAAAAAAAGTTGGTTATTCATGAGATTTCCGTGGAGGGAGCAACTCATACGGCATGTCCATCTGTGGCTGTCCAGACAAAGGTGCTGTCCTCATTTCTACATAAGTGGTGTTCTCTGGTTCATTTGTGTTGACCTGAAACAACAAAAATGAAACATTTAACAGATTACGAATTTAGGCTTTTGCCCTCAGGCTGTTGTTTTAGGGCTCCTATGAGGAGGACTAAGAGGTCTCATTTATCTCCTGTGGGATTTATTTACTGAATGGCGGTTATGCCTTAGGTTGCCCATGTACTTCTTTGCCCTGCTATTGCTTTTTTGCACATCTGAACTTTGCACTATTCACAATGCCTAGCAGTTATTTTGGTAGTTTTGGTATTAGCTCTGGACTGAACACTTTCAGTGATCTTGTGCACATGTATAGTGTCTTCTATATTGTGTTGTTTTTTTTTATTATTTTTGACTGATTCTGATATGCAATCTGGTTAGGTAAAACAAGCTCTTGCATAGAGGTAATTGCTTTGGCATATTACTACAAGAATAGACAAGCTGCATAAAAATGTAAAAATGCAGTCGCAATTGGAAAATAAAAGCTATCTGAAATATAGGTGAGGTTTTTTTTTCATCTAACCTTTATGGTTCATTAGAAATAAACTTCCTGTTTCCACTGATTGCAGCGAGAAACAGACCAACTATTAACCTGCGTGTCTCAGGTATGAGATATATTTTCTGATGTTTACTGTAATGAGAGGATGTTTCACAGATCATATACAAAACAAACAGAGATATTTTGTCAGACAATATTTCTTACATTCATTCTCTTTCTGATGAAGCAAGAAGTGAGGACACAGCTGTACAGGAGTGTCAGAGCCAGCAGACCAATCAGAATAAACTCCAGCGGAGTCCAGTCATGCTTATGAGATTGATGTTTGCAGTTGTCCTGATGAGGCTGAGGAGGAGGAGGAGGAGGAGGTTTGTTGATGGCTAGAAGAGGTTGAGGAGGAGGAGGTTTGCATTCAGCTTGCTTTTGAGCTAAAAGAAAGAAAGTGAGGCCATTTCCTGTTTAGACATACTGGTTTCACACAAGCTGACACAGTTTTGTGGGTTTTTTGGGTGAGGTTAACTGTGAGAAAACAAATTTAACCAAGAGGGTGTAGGTATAAAATGCAATACACAAGTCAAACTTGGAAACAAAAGTTTAAACAATATGAAAGTAAATAGATATAATCATTTTATCAGTCAGTTTGTTACAGTCAGTCCTACCTTGAATTAGTGTGGTTGGTGTCCCTTTTTTGGTACGATGCTGGTCATTAATTTTCAGTGTGAACTCACAACCATATGTCAGGTTGAATGCTTCTGGACGGATGTTAAACAGGATGAAAAGCCACTCGCTGGCATTTTTAAAGTACATGACAATGTCCTTACAGTCTGTTTGATTTTTCTGGCAGAGCATTTTGGTTTCACCTTTTCTGGAAGTAGACAGAGATGGATCAGAAAGTGTCCAAGCTACTTTTGATATGGGCAAACATTGACAGTAACATTTAAAACATTGACAAGTAATTCATCACCCTGATTCTTGCTTTTGTTAAAAACATGAAACACAGACTATATACTCATTATTTGAAAATTAGAAATTAGCATATATCCTTTTATCAGCATTTTTCACTGTCAACATTTACTTTTTCACTTTTTTCAGTGAAATGTTGGGTTTAAGTGTTTTGTGAACTAGCAGTACATCTATTTTGGATTTTGGTTTGCTTTTACTACAATATTGAACCACATCTTCAAATATGTAAAAACCTAGCATGAGAGTGAAAGTTCAGTCCCTGAAACACAAACACTGATAACATTAAGAAAAGAGAAACAAAAAAGTTCAAACCAGGAGTAAGATGTGGCAGCATGCACTTCAAAGTGCAGAAGTAACAACCTGCTTTGTTTGTGTGTGTGATTCACAGATTCACAGATAACACCAGGGTTTGCACAAACTAACAGCAGGATATACAGTACGTACGGTGATATGCTGTTGAGTCGAATATCTAAGACACGGTTGATGCCGGCGTTGTGTCCACAGCTGATGAACACTGAGCCATCAGGGTTTACGGTCCGAGTTTTTGGCTGAATCACCTCGTAACCTGACGGAAAGAAATCAAGTAACTCCTTGTTAGCTTTCAAGAAGTTAAGTTCTCTTTTTTTTCCTCTTTCCACCACCAGAGTATGAAACCAGATTATATCATCAATCTGAAAATGGGATGCTTTGGTAAATCTGAGAGAAAAGAGGGTATTTAATCAACGCTCTCCATTTTTTTTAAGGCTGCAGATGTTAAAATGGCTTATGTGGTATGCGTTGTATTTATGTGTATTTATATTAATATTTGTGTGTATATATATTTATCTGGTTGTTGCTGCCATGTAACAGAAATGAGCACTTTTGCAACAAAAATGTGGTAATATCTCAAGTAAATCAAGAAAACTAACATGCAACCCAACTAGCTCTTAATCGCTTTTGACATGTTATTTATTTATTTTTTTACGTATTTCTAGTTTTATAAAAGGTAAATCAAAAAATTCAAGTAATTAAAGAAGAACATCAGTAAACTTTAGGGTTGATGTAATACAGACTCTTACCTTGGCTCAGCAGGAGGATAGGGCCAAAATGAACCATGAAGATGATGAAGTTGTAGGTTGGCATCTTCAGCTTTTGCTCTTTCTGGTTTCTGCAACTGAAACCTTCTCAAACTGAAATATCATGTTAACTGATACTGCAAACACCACAGCCTGGAGCTGAGATGTTTATCACACAGGAAATTGACAGGTCTCTGAACAAACCAAATTCTTCTAATGCATGCTGTCTACATGTTATTAACCCACATGCAGACCGCTGCTCTTCTAGTTTCTGTGGGTAAGTCATTTTCCTGCGGCTCACTGATGTCATGCAATGATGTTCAGATGTTTTAAATGTCACATTTTCCTATGCTAGAGATTTGTGCAATAGTCACACGATATGACTTTCATACCAGCAGGCCTTTTTCAAGGCTTTTCCAGGAAATAATCCTGCAGTTTTTAGTCATGTGTGAAACATAAACCTCATTCACAAATTAGATGAGCCCAGGTTCTTGCCGAGACCTTTTGTGCTGCTTTTATAGCATAAAATGTGCGGGAATAACACTTTTTTTGTTTGCAACTTTTACAAATTACAATTTCAGGATTAAAGGAAATTATTAAATCTGTAGTCACGTTGCCTTTCAGACACATTCCCTTCTTTGGCAAGTTGCAACAAGTAAAAATATTTCATTGTGGGGATTGTGAGATGAAGGTTGTTTCTATAGCTGCTCAGCTATCGCCTACTCTCTCATACGGGTTTTCAGACATTATTACAGTATGAAAATAGTCAGTGTTGCTGCTAATGTTCTTGTTTACATATATATAATGGTAGAAAATCATCAATAAGAATTTTAGTCTTTTTAATAAACGACAAAACACTCCTCATAGTAAGTGATTGCAAAGAAACACACAACAACTAATCAGGGCAGAAAAATAAGCATGAAAGGCAGCCTAGCCAAGAGCCTCAGTTTTGTTTTATTCTCCATGATCACACACTTTTGAGTATTGCAGCAGAAAAAGTCAAAACATGCTGTGTTTTCAGTGTGCTGACAGTCATCTGATCTAACCCCCTCCCCCTCATAGTGGTTTTTAAAATGCACCAGAGTAATAATCAGACTTGTAGCTGATGGTCTTGTTCACTTCAGAGGCATCAGTAACAGTGTTGGTCTGTTTTTCAACCAGTTCAAAACTCCTTAAAGTGCCTTTAACATGTGGATAGTGTCATGATGAGTTTTTTATATTGTTGTTTTTTCTCTTGTCTGGTATTTCAAGCATCATTTTTGTGTATTTTTTGTTGTGCAGTATGCTTATGTTCCTGTGGTCCCAGTGTTTTTCACTAATGCTTCCTAAGTTGAGTTTCAGTATTTCCTGTTTTATTTTGTAGGATTTCATCTTAGTGTGTTTAATTCCTGTGTATTCTCGCTTTCATCGCTAACTGTCACTAGTTTCACCTGTGTCTTGTGTCCAAGTTTGTATAGTATCCAGCTTTCCCTCCTTCTGTGTCAGTTTATGGTATGTTGTCTCCCCTGTGGTTCCTTTCCTGTCACTTTAATGGTTTTTGTCAGTTTTCCGTTTTATTGCTTTTGCAGTTTTTCAAATGGGATTTTTGTAACTTTTTTTTTAAGTTGTCATTTTCATGTAGGGTATTGTTGTTATCCCAAATCTTTTTTAACAGAAGGTTTCCTTGACAAAAAAAAGACAAACCCTCAGATTAGATCTAGAAAGAGTTTGCAGTTGTTGTCCACATCCTGTTTTTCAGAGAGCAAGCTTCTGTGAGAACTAAAGTGATAAGACTGTGGGACAAACAGAAACCTCAAGCATTTCATTGGTAGTCTCTCTTCTGTTCGAAGAAGACTGATTTACAGGATTAGATGTCTGCGTTTACTTCAGATGTGATAAAATAGCAAGTTTTTTCATGTTCCTTGCGCCAAAATCAGTTTTTGTGCACTTTGATTTTGTGCAATGTTGGAGAAGATAATCGTTAAACGTTTCATCTGTTAAAGCAGATGAAATCACATTTTATTGTTCAGTCATCGTTGAGTGGACCAAACTACCCATCCTGAAAAGAAAAATGTAAAATAGAATGACTGATTCTGTTTTCATACATTGCACTGTTTAGTGAATTTCTCTACTTTGAACTCCTCAATATACCAGCAGATTCCTTAGTTCTTTGTCATGAATAGGATGTTGTGACTGAGTGATGATTCAATACACAACCACTTCTCTTACTTGGTTTTGTTCCCACCCGTTCCCCTTCATCTCATCTAAAATGTTACCACAACACAATAAAAAAAGATTCATGGGTACACATTGGTCAGTACTTGGACCTTTTTTATTTTATGTTAGCACATGCCCTTTTTGAAAAATATGATGAGTAAACATACAGTCATATCAACCAGTATGCAGATGACACACTACCATACGTTTCACTCTTTTCTGATTATCACTGGCTTTTTTGGCCCCTTTTTCATTCCTGGTTTGTTCCTACACAAATTATTATACAAGCCTCTAATTCAAATGTACATCTGTATCAAACAGAACCTTTTTAGGTGTTCCACATGGCTCAAAGCTCGGACCATGTCCTTTTACAAATAAATGCACAGGCATTTTTATAGCAGCATTGAAGAAAATCCTTCAGTCGTTAATCAATATGCAGACGATTCACTGTTCATTTCACTTAAACATAGCAGTCTTTTTATTTGTAGTCTCATAAATCAGTATGCAGATGACACAGTTTACTCTCTTCTGATAATCAGAGTCCTTAGAACAAGCTTGTAAACTTTGCTGATGATTTCAAACAGTGTTTTTTTTAATAAGTTTCTCAAAGACATTATTTAATTAGCAACTGAAAACAGTTTACTGACCATTAAGTTTGCAGCGGAATAACTTCTGTAGCAATAAAGCACTTAAATGATTTAAAGCATAATATTTGCATAACCTTTCATTACAGCATATCAATATATCAACACAGTTTTAATAATAATTTGTGTTTACAACAATGTAAACATTACTTTCATACTTAATAAGTAAAATATGCACAAACCCCAGGATGGGATTTTGGTATCTTCTTATGTGCCAACCATCTGATCTAAAGGTGTTCTCGTATCTGTTGGCAAAGTGACAACTGACGGGTAATGGAGACACAGTTGCAATTTTTTAACATGAAAATGCAGCATCTCCTTTGTGATGCACAGCAGGTACAGGTCTGACAATCTCCCTCCTCATTTCTTTACACTGCAGGGCCTGCAAATGACAAAAAAAACAAACAGATTTTATACAGAAAACAGCGGACTTTGTGTTTTAGATTGCTTAAATAGGGCTCAATGAAGCCTGTACCTGAAGATAGATGATGAAGAGGAGAGCAAAGATGACCAGTATCACCAGAACAACCACAGGAAAACTGAGTGGTTCTGTCCTCTCATCACTTTCATCATCCTTGTCTTCATCAGCCTGGTGTGCTGTCTGTCTCTGAGCCCCCACCGCAGGACAGTCTGAGCTCTCTGTGAGATAAAAGAGTAGAGTTAAAGGAAGTAATGTGCGATGTGAAAACTGGCTCTCGTGCTTCTGCAGTCACATGTGATTGTCTCACCTAAGACATGAACAAGTGTGCCGTTCCCCTTGAGTTTGAAGTATGGTGGTGGGAACATGACCTCAATCTGACAGCGATACAAATCTGTGTCTGAGGCTTTGAGTCCGGTCACAGTCAGCTCCACAGCACCCTCTCCCATCTGAACTGAGCATTGCACCTGAATCACATATGAAATCTGAGTTTGAGTGCGTTCTCTTGCTTCATCCAGTGAGACTCTTTTGATGGTATCACTTGACTTCCATCCATCCACTGATTTACCTGTCCTTCTTTCTTCGCATCTGTTGCTGTCGGCTCAGTGAGGTTGAGCATTGACCAGCAGATCGCTTGAGTGCTGTGGAGGCCTTTCAACAGAGACACACGAATCATCTCGGGCTCAGGGAGCTGGTAGGAGGGTGAAGGATGGACGAAGCACTGGACCTGTGCTGAACCGTTGGCACTCACCACCATGTAAGGCTGAGTCACCCTCGAAGCTGGAAAATAATTTCAAATAAATGTTATTAGGGTGTATATTTGGGATATGATGCAATGCAGCAACCTCCAGGGCCAAAATAATGAAGCTGTAAAAGTATTTGCAGTTCCTCTCATGGCCACAAGGGGCTGGCTCCATCAGTGAGCTCCATGCAAAAATATTCAACGATAGATAGATAGATAGATAGATAGATAGATAGATAGATAGAGTAAAAATACTAGAAATATACAATAAATACAGACTAAATATACTAAACATCCTAAGAGAAAAAAGTGAGATATGAAAAAAATCTATACTGAAGAAATTAAATTGTTAAGCCTGAAAAAAAGTCGTATCATGAGATATATCATATCAGATCTTGCTTTGTTTTATCTGATGGTACTCTATTATCTCATGCCGTGCTGTATTGCAGCCTATCTGACAGTAATATAGCATACATTTCTGTTGTTATTTTCTGTACCATGTCGTATCATATTGTTACAAATCACATCTTATCAATGACATCATAGTGTATCTTAGCATTTTGTATCACACTATACCATCTAGTATTGCATCATACTGCACAGCATCCTGTCATAATTTATTATTGTTGTTGTTGTTATTATTATTATTATTATCATCATTATTATTATTATTATTATCATTAGAGTTATTATATATTGTATCGTATCATTTCTAATTGTATCGTAATGTATTGTATCACAATGAATCATACCGTAATGTAACATCACATATCATACTATAGCATATAGTATGATATTGTATTGTGTTGTATTGTATTTTATTTTATTATATGGGTTGTTATACCGTACTAAATTGTATTATATTGTATGGAATTCTATTGTAGTTTATCTCATGGGTTCTTGTCACTCGTTTTGTTTTATTATATCTTTCGGTGGCGTATTGCAAGGTAAGGAAAATTATTATAATTTATCTTTTTGGTGCCATGTTGTCATGGCACATGATTTCCAACCACAACTTTGTGACCTCACCAGTTCCTTTTGCCAGGAGTATTGAAAACAAGCGCTGTGTCTGAAGTATGATAATCCCCAAAACCAGGCAATTTAAGAAATGTTCCCCTATCTCTGATGATCTACTTGCTCTTGTAAGTCATATAAACCCATCAGTATGAGTTTCAGTTTTTTTTTTACAGTCTTAATCAATTTTAGTCTTGGAATCAGATCATACACTTTGATGCATTCCTATAGAGTATGATGAGTGATGGCACACTTCTGCCAGAGTGTATCACTTTGAAAATTTAGCATAGTAATCCATTTCTTTCATATCATTAATGGAGTCCATTCACCTTATAATGTCCCTCTAATGTGTCAGGCAATCGGTATAATATTTAGCTGTCTGTAAAGACCATGTCATTCATTATATTAGTAAAATTCAACACTCACCGCTCCACACAGGCTGGCAGAGGCTGAGGACTGCAAACACACTCCATATCATCACATAGGGAATCAGAAACATCCTACACTCTCTCACAGTTACTCAAAAAGCCGCAGATGCTCAAAAAATGTCAAAACCTGAGCACGAACACACCCGCACACTGAACAAAAATCACTGAAATATAGCAAAAACAGTGAAGCTGACTGTTTATAATGGAGCGTTCCCCTCAGAGGTCATGGAAACTGCGTGGCAACAGGAAATGAGAGTGCGTTCTGCCGGTAAAGACAAACGGCAAATCTTAGGCACCTATGGTTATACAGAAACTTATCTTTCAAGGTCTTTGTAGTTTTTATCTATTTGATATATGATACACAAAAAAGCAGCAGTGGGACAAAACCTGAGAGCCTGTCTAACACTGGTGTAAAGGGTGTCAGAAAAGTTGAAAAAAAAAAACCTATTAAATATCTAAAAAGAGGGAGAGAATTAATATCATAAAAGCATCAATAATTTTTATATATCATAGCATATCACAGTCATTAAAACACGATCCTTATCTGTATTGTCTGAGTGTTTGGCAGCATATCTTTTATATAAATGAAGGCTGTGATAGAGAGGCAGAAAATCAACCTGTTCTGCAAAACATGCACATAAACTTTCAATAAATCAATCTGCATTAAAGCTATAAGTGACAGAAGTTTTTATCATTCTTATCCTCGTTATTTAAGTCGTGATGAAGAATGTGCACATTGCAGCAAAATGAATCGATCAAGATTTATTGAAAACATCTTAATCTAAATTTCAGAGTGGTTTGATAATGCAGGAGGCTGACGGAAAAGATGTTTGTATGCAAGTGTAAGTTTAACACATAATGCAACACCAGCACACTCTTGATTGTGTATAAATACGTTGCAACCTTCTACAGGTTTAGAACTTTTCCTGCAAACTGAGATTTTTCTGTTTTCAACTTTGAGCAGGTTCATGAAAAAGGGCTGAATGTTGACACTATGGAAAAAACAGTGTAGGGTCTGTTTCAGGCTGGCTGCTAACCATCTCTACTTGGCAAAAGTGGAGCAATGCCCTGTCCTGCAATCTGTGCAAAGGCAGAACTGGTGAGAGCACTTCTAGGCTGTTGAGCTCTACAAAAGTACGTAAAACCATAAGCAGCAGTGATACTAGTTTGGAAAATATGCATGTTTGTGTAATTGTGTGCATGGTTTGGAAGTGTAGTGATGCATTGGGGGATGCATCACTACACATCGTCCGCATTCCCCAGTGTGGCAAATAGTGAAGGCCAATTTGTGTGCATGCAGCAGTGATCAGAAGAGGAGGGAGCACCCTGTAATCCAGTTAGAGAGCCTGCTGAACCCTCAGTCTGCAGCTGCTTGTGATCTTCTTGGCTGATAAATTAGTTTTCCAACTCTTGATCAAAAACCCCTGGTAATCATGTCAGTCTCTTAAGCACTCTGGGCTAATAAGGGTCTGGGTAGAGTTCAGAAAGTCTCTAAATTACAAAGAGTTACCATGCATACAAATATAATACAAAGTAAACGTCAGTGTCTTTTTAATCTTGGAGCTTTCATATCCACCCCCTCACTTTACATTTTCTCTGCTTTGGCTTGGCAACCAATGTCCCACACAGGCAAACACTGGAAGAAACAGTCATTTGTTATACTCACATCAATACAGGAGCACCAAAATGCTCAAACGCTGCACTTATTAAGTGCCTCCCTGGTCCTCTGATGACCCACAATAATTTAAGTCACATTCACCTACTTTAATACATTCTTTAACTGATGGTGATGTTAAGTTCTGAGTGAAATAAACATCATTTACATGTACAAAATCATGGAGCTGAAGTTGTTCCGAGCTTTGGATCATGTGTAAGGATATTTTTTTTATTTAAAAAAATGTGAACATGACATGAAACAATGTTTTTAAAATGTAAGTTAATGTTTTCACATTTTGAGCCCAAATTAAAGCCGTCTTGGAATATTCCAGTGATTGCGGTCATATGAAATATTTCAAATGCAAAAAAAAAAAAATGTGTGAACAGTGGAAAATGACAACTCTGACTTTGTGTGTTTTCAGGTAGATCAAAGTGAAAGCGCTGATGTGAGTATATTTTGTCTCTGCCTGACGTCACATCGAGTGTTTTGCCTGGAAACTCACTGTGGGGTTAAACCCATTTTTTACAGAAGATGCAGTCAGCACTTCAGAGTTCAGTCACCGAGAAATCAGCGGTGCAAATTTGCTGCCGTCATTTTTTTGGTTTTTTTTGCAGTACAGACTGCCAAAACATTTTATCATAAGTTTTTTTGAGCGTCTTCAGCGGAAAAACCACCATGAATCTGATTAGGGTGTCATTGTCAGCCAGTAGGAAACTGTCTGAGTCAAATGGTCATCACATGAATGAAAATTAGCTTGAATTTATGAGGGGAAAATTAAGGCGAATTTTGTCTGAGCTTCAGATAAAATATTTTCCAGTGCATTAGTGGAAAAAAATAGAAAGCAGGAGCTGATAGATTCATTCAAACCATAATGACATTACAATTAAACCTAAATAAAAGCCAGACTTAATGATTTGTCACAATGCAAATGATGTACTGTACAAAATGAAACACAATATCAACCCTATAATCAATAAAACCGAAGGGAAAACTAGAACAAAGCTCAAACTGAATGGACATTTCTACCAAGTGATGGTGCACAAAATAGGCAATGATTGTTACAAGTAAAGCTTTAAAGAGTATGAATTGCAAGTATATGAATTGCTCTCGGGATGAAGTCTTCTAGTCTTTCACATCAGTGCTCTGAGATGGATTCCTGAAGGCACAAGGTCAAACTTAGTCCGAGAGGATGAATCTTTTCATCCAGTCCAACATGAGCCTCCTTTTATCGCTGGGTGTGTCTCATATACACAATATACGTTTCCTGACACCTCTTTGAGATTATTCAAGTCTTTTCAACAAGTCTTTTCTTATTGGCCAAGTTCACCTTTTTACACATCACTTATTTAATCACAGAGTCATAATGTTTCGACATTTGTGTCATTTAAAAAAGCAAAAAAATCACCCCTATAACTCTTTTTATGTTTATTTTAGGGAGTTATGTACTTTATTTCAGTCCAGGACCACTGTTAGAAAAAAGAAAGTTCACTTCTTTTATGCAACCATTTTATTTGGTGGTATGGCTTTGTTCTGAGAGCTCCCTGCCCTTCTATGTGCTTGCGGAGGATGCCAGTACCACACCTTTCCTCTGTTTCATGTGTATACAAGAAAAGCTGCGGTGATGGGCCCAGCCGTAAAATAATCAACTTCTTTCTGAAGTACTTTCTGCAACTGCTGCTTTGTTTAGGACTTTGAATTTGTGGTGCAATATCTCAGACTGATAAAGATATACATAAACCATAGTTATATGTGATTGAGGAAAAAATATGGTTGACTTAAGGTACTATCATAATAGTTTAAAAGGCCTCCAGATTTCTACTCACTTCAGTGAAGAGAGGGAACACAGACATCCAAAGTAAGCAATAATGTAAAAACTACAAACAGATTCATTAAAACCTTTGTAAAAAAAAAAAAAAAAAAGGATGTTCTCATACTTGATGCAGTATGCAGGGAAAACACACACATACACACAAAGATGGCATGTCACTCTGTGGTTAAACATTGCAGCTTATTCCACCTCCTCTTCCTTCCTCTCTGCATTCTACCTTATTGTTACTCTCTAGGATACCGCCTACAAACACAATGTGAGCGCAATTTAGTTTGATTTTAAAGTTTTTCAAACAGAATATTCATTAAAACAACAAAATATAACTATTTTTGTTAAAGTTGTCTGACTTTGAAGTTATTGTACAGTTTAAAACCTGTGTGTATAAGGTCACATTTGTCCTGACACCTACACAGACTGAGTTTGACCACTAGAGGTCAGACTTTTGTATGAAAACAGCTCAAACTTCAAGAAGGTGTTGTTTTATGGTTTTGTGTGTGTATGACAGAGAAATTATTTTAACCTGTAGACAAATATTAGAATAGATAGAATGAAACAATTTATAAAACTCTGTAGAATACAACAAGATAGTAAGTATTATAATGAACAGCAAAGACAGAGAAGAGATTGAAAGAATAAAACAGGAGTGATGGGACGGATTATAAACTCTATATCACAATAAAATGCTGCAAAGACAATGTATTAAATCATTACTATAGTTACATTAGTTTACAACAGGTCAGTAACATGACTGGGTATAAAATGGACATTCAGGGAAGCATCAACTCTCTCAGTAAAGGAGTGAACGGGTTTACCTCTGCTAGAAACAGCATAAGCAAATAGTTCAACAATTTCAGAATAATGCAAATTTGCAATACTTTTTGCATTGTAAATCATGGTGTTTGTCATCTAGAGTACAACATATTGAAAGATTCAGGGAGAAATGTGTACAAAAAGAACAAGGAGCAAAACCAACACGGGATGGGCCTGATCTTCAGGCACCACTGTATTAAAAACAGACATGACTCTGTAGTTTAAACCACTGCATTTCATCAAAATCACTTCCAAAATTCATTATCTGTGAGTGAGCATGATTCATTACTGCATCCACAAGTGCGAGTTAAAACTGAGCCTTGCACAATAAATTATTTCAGCTGGGGAAGTGGTAGTTTGACAAATCAAAATTTAACATTCCTTTTGGAAACCTTGGATGTTGTATCCTCTGCTTGAGAGAGGAGAGGGACTCCCTTACTTGTTATCAAAGCACAGTTCAAAAACCAGTGTCCATGATGGTATGAAGATGCGTAAGTGACCATGACATTTTTTAAAATTTAAAATGAGCATATACTTTTTTTTATAAAACAATATATTTTCTGTTTCATGAACTAAAATTACAGACAATAATCTGAGAAGAATTAAACTAGAATGTAGAAACTAGAATAGAAATGAATAGGATAGGATGAGCTCATCAGGACTGAGTGGTCGAGGCTGATTCTGGGTTGGGCAGGACAGGAAACAAGGAACCGGGAACGCGCAGGGCATGGATACTCGCTCCCGCTGAGTTTTTTGGGATCCGGTGTGGACCTCAGGATACATCAATTCTCTACCACAAGGAACGGAAATAAGGTAGTACTGTCTTCAAAATAAAAGCAAAACTAAACCAGTACTAACACTTCCGTTTGTCCCCTTGATCATGCCATCCCACTTTTAGCCTGTTATTAAAAGATTTACAGAGTTTGTTTCTAGAGAGTTTCTGTTTTATTAATTACATACAATTACACTTTTCATAATGCTTGGACATGCCCCGAAACATTTTTGTTTTGTGATTGTTTTTTTCAAGGCATTTTGTATTTTTTTCGATCATTTTAATACTTGTTACCAGAGCCAGCCCAAGGCATAAGCAACTAAGCACTTGCTTAGGGCCCCGTGGCCAATAAGGGGCCCCGAAGAGCAATCAAAAAATATAATTTTTTAATATTTTTTATTTTTTGCATGTATGAGTGATGCTTTTATGTATGATCAAATATATATTATTGTAAAAATAAAGTAAATTTAAGTAAGAACATTTTGGTGCTGCTACTGATGTAAGGTCCTTTCACATGGGACCGTTTTATTTGTGCGATTATTTCATGCAATGTCAATATTGGCTTGATGTGTATAGTCAGGCGCGTCAAAATTCACCTCCTAATATTTCGTAATTTCGTGTCGGATATTGGCGTCAGTCCTGGTGTGTAAGGACCTGTAGGCCTATGATTCTTACTGCCAATATGTCAAAGCTCTGCTACCGTTTTGTGCCTTTTGCTGTGCAGTGTGCACTGAGCATCCAAAACGCAGATAGTTGTGGGGCAAAATAGTGTCGCAAAAAAGGACATATCCTTCAGGAGCAGAGAAAAGAAAGACGATGAAAAGAAAAAAATGCAAAGATAAAGGTATGTTCGCGTGTCAGGGAATGTTAATCAAAGAGATTAATATTATTGCCAGAAATAGAGCCCCCCCCCCAAAATCAAATTTTGCTTAGGGCCCCATTGAGGCTTGGGCCGGCTCTGCTTGTTACGGCAGCAAAGAGAGTTTATTGTGAAAGTCCCACCCGGAAGTCTCCTCTCACGCCTGCCTCGACCTTGACGCCAGTGTTTAGCGGTGTTGGGATTCAGTGTGGCAGCAGCAGCAGCAGGGGAAATCGGGGAAATCGGGGATATCTGGGAACGGGGAGTCGGTTAAAACCGGGACCATACCGGCTGAAATCCCGACGACGCTTTGACGGAATCACCGCGGGGTTTCTCCCCGGACTCTGCACCTCTGTGTGTCGGCTGCTGGCTGCGGTTTTTCCCCCTGAAATCTCCCTGGATCCGCACACAGTAAGTAGCCCCAATTCTCCTTCACCTTAACGCATCCCTGTTCAGGCACAGTCACCCTGCTTGTTCTTTCTCTTTGTGCCTCATGTGTGGAACAAAACTCTCATAAAACAACGATTTCAGAGCTTTTTTGAGTGAGAATGGAGGCTTTTTTTAATAAACATCCACGGGAATAAAAGCCAATTAATCCCGTGAGTGGCTGCATGTGTCTGCAGAGAAAGGAGAAGGGGTGGGGGGTGACAGAGAAAACGCTTCATAGAGGAAAAAGGGGCTTTCGTTCACCACAGATGCTTAAATGCATGAAGGTCCTGTCTGCATGTGCACACATATGTTCCATTCCCGCCTGGAAGCGATGCATTTCACGGTGCATGTGTGTGTTTTCTGCCTGCTGAATTGTAACGCCGCAGGGCCTGCAGAGCGCACACACTCCCGGCCTGGATGCGCAGGTTCGCCGGGGAGCAGCAGCCGGCTGACAGCGCCTCTCCAGCCGGAATATTTGCTCTCAGTGCTGCAGCTCGGAGGCCGGGCGTGCTGAGCTGACACCAGCAAGGCGTGGCATTCATATAGCATTACACATTACAGGGGCGGGTTCCCCAGCAGCTGCAACTCTCCTAAAATGTATTCAAATTATTATTTTTTTGCACAAATATATAAACTTATCAATGCACTGGTCTTTTATTGTCCAATTGCTGTTTTCTCTAATGAGCTGTCTGGTTTGGATGTATCCTCAAGCTTAATTTTAAGAGCCATTTTAAATTCAGCATCATCAGATATGCAGGCCTGCCATATGTCTGTCCGTCTGTCTGTCTTAACATCTTGTCCTCATGCTAAACTGAACCTAGAAGTCTCCCTGCATGCCCTCTTGCAGGTGAACCTCTATGCCTCAGTCTGTAGGCCTGACCATGAAACATCTTATTTGGAACAAACAGGTGTAAAATTGAAGCAGATTTGCGATCAAGTTAAGGTCACAGGATGTTTTCTTTCAGTTTTTACACTCACAAAGTCATTCCCACAACCTGTGATGATACATTTGGGTTTGTTGTTGCAAGCCCCAACCATAGCCCACAAATTATGGCCAGTAAATTCAATTTTTTTGGAGCTGAGATGTTTATTTCACTTTATACTGAAAACCAAAAAAATTGAAATGTCCATCAAATTTAACAAACATATTTATCTCGTTTGATAGATGTTTTTGGAAACTGATAAACTACAAGAAGACTTTTTTAAATCATTTATCAGACTGTATTCAGATGTTTTTTTTAGTCATTTGTTGATTATATTGACATGAAAGTATGTATCAAATATGATACAAAAGGCATTGAAGGGTTAAGAGTGTGCTACTTATTCTGCATGATGTGCATTAAGTCAGTTGGAGGATTTAATGCCCTGAAAGCTTTAATGCAGCTGTGGGAGTGTTCTTTCAGCTAAAAGGCAAACACAAACCAGGAAGTCCTGTTTGAAGATTAATTGGCAAATATATTTATCCGCCAGATAAAGTTGGACTGCCCTTTGGCAGAAGTGAAGCCCAGAATGACTTGACGACCTGAATGACGCAGAGATATTATCGGTCTGATTAAGGCATAAAAAGTGGAGCCAAAAGCTTTCACAACTCAGATTTATATCTGATACTCCGAATGTTAATTTCCAAAGCTGTGCCTCAGTATTTCAGGCTTAATGTTGGATTTTTCAGAATTTAAATGGGGGTGTAAATGCGCAGTGGAAACTTGAGTAAACAGAGGAGTGATGCCAGTTTCCAGTATCTTGACAGTTTTAGATAATAAGCCATGCGGTAGACAGATTTAGGTCAGTGCCACAGAATCCTGAATATTTATATGCAAATTTATACATTTTTAGGTGTTGTTGAACATGTTAGCAGTTTCTGTTGACTGTATATACTGATCCCCCCCTTAAAGAGTTGTGCTTCTTTAAATTATCTTTTTTTGCTCAGACATTGTAGGATTAAATTTGTCTTTTCACTTGTTTCTTAAAGCATACAGCTGAATCTATATGTCTAATGAATAAAAACAGATTGGGTTTCTTCGATAGACTGTTTCAACTACACAGAGAAACTAATAGATTGAGGCAGAGGTAGACTAACAATTCATTTGTTCTGAGAGGTAGTTTTTTGTTCTGTTGGTGTGTGGTTAAAAAAATAGTCTTTTTTTTTAACAAAACCATCAGTACCTTTTTAGGATCTTAGCCACTGGGTTTTTGTTCACCTTGAATGGCAATCTGGGGCAAAAATGAGCACTATCACTGCATGTACTTCTAAGAGCACAGTAGCCTTCAGAGATTTTGTTGCAGCCATAACAGCCTGTTATGGTGAGTCTCAGGTTTGAAAATGCAGAAATCCTTCCAGCTTCCTGTGAATTACACAGAATTAAACTTTGAATGGTTCTCACTTTCTGTAAGTAGAATTGGGGGCTTTTTTTCTGAGTACCGATCTGTGACAGGACCCATCAGAGCTGAAGTGTAATCATTCAGACAGACTTGAGACGTCCCTCCTCTATCACATACTCGCGTGCAGCAAAGTGGGGCAGAATCCAGCATCTCCCAGTGGTGTTGAGGGTTAACTGGAGTATAAAAATTCCCCCCTGCCCTACTTCAACTACAGTCTGCATCCAACAAGCCACTTTGCCAAAGCTCCACGTCTGAGACCTCCAGGGTCCCAGTTCCCTCATTCATTATTCTCACTGTCAGTTTGTTCTCATTTTCTGGGGGTTTCTCCGCTCCAGTCTCTGAATGATCCATCCAGTGCCAATCAAGTGAATTCATCTTTACATTTCTTATTGCATGTTTCTTTAAGTTCAAATATTTATCTAATGTCTGTTTAGGTATGATGCAAGGAAAGGGAGTAAATAAACCTTATGGAGTCCTTAAATTTAGGTGCAGATCTCAGTTAACTGCTTCCTAGCAGTGAGTCCCTACCTTGCAACTATCAACATTACTATCCGTAGAGCTCAACTACTACCTCAGTGGCAAGCTGAAATTCAAACCCCTTCAAACTCATAACACTGTATATCAGAGCAACAGGCAACCTGATGTAGCTTGTTGTATGATCTAGCAAAGGGTGCTCTCATTGAAACCTGACCAATGTAACCTTCCCATCCATGTGAAGTGGCAGCAGAAGACGCACCACCAACAAGCGGTGCAATGGCAAGTTTTCAGCCTCATACGATGGCCTTATTTTTTTGACTAGCCCCTTCCCAGAGTGTTTGAAAAAGGGCAGTCATAGATAAGGTTGCAGTTTGCACATATTCAAACATTTACAAGTATGTCCTGATTGATATTCAGTCAAAGTAGATTTTTTGAAAAACTGACAGCCATATAAAGCCTATGGTAATAATTTAGAAAGAGCTACACAGCTGCACAGAAACTGCACAATGTGGACTTCACTGGATACATTAGGAATCATCTCACAAGAAGACAGTTGACATATTTTTCCATCAGATAACCTCAAAAACAGATTGCCTCTTTTGTACCAAGATGGTTTAGGTTGCTTATCTAATGGTGCAACCTACAGTCAATCTTCCTTTTTGAGGCAAAAATACTTTTAGGTTTCACCTTTTGGTTGAAAGTTCAGTGTTTGTTTGACACATTTATTCACCTAATTATTCACCTAACCTGAGGGTCTATGTGTGATCGCTCACAGCTGAATCTTTTCACTGACTTTATGCAGACTCTTCCCACCATCCTCGGAGCAAAAGGCACAAAGAAAATCAGGGTGATCTGACATGATGGGACGGGATGGTGATGCCGTTAACTTAAATGTAAAAATGACAGGAGTTTTAGTTTGATGGGAGCTTCTTCAAATGTTCTTACTGATGTTGCAGTCTTAAAAAATAAGTTTTCATGGTAGGAAACCAGAACCAGTAGGAAAATCCTGACACCATGTCAAACTTGTTTTGAAATTGCAGACTAAGTGTTGTGGTTTTGTAATTTTGTTAATAATCAAAATGTTTTTGAGGTTTTTAATCACCATTTAACTTTAAAAAAATCAGACCATTTCATTCTCTCTGAGATTTGTTGTTTTTCCAGTTTAGAATAAAAGAAATATTTTGCACAAACAGGAAATCATAAAAGACTCGAGCCAACTGATTACAATTTCAAACTATGAGTGGAATGCCACCGAGACTAACTTCACAAACAAACAAACAAACAAACATTTTTTTTTATAAAGTCAGAGCGGTTTTGGGTTTCCTGAGATGTTCGTGCAGCTGTTTTATCCCTGTCAACAGATTGAGTTAATATTTTACAGCTGTGAGCTCTTCCATTCCACTTTAGCACAAGGGAAACACTGCAGACCAGCCATGAAGATGTAGGATTGACCTTGGATAACTTTTTTGAGTAACTTTTCCAGCAGAAACATGTAATAAGAGAAGGCGTTGGAGAAGTATAGAATAAAAACTCTGGTAAAAACTAGATGGTTCTTCCTGGGGGTTTATTTGCGTTTTGTTGCTTGTCTAATAGGGTGATGAATAATTTTAACAAAAATACAAGCAGCAAAGCAGACTTGTCATTTCCCAAAGCAAAAAAGGGTGTTTTCAGAAGTTTTTCTTCAGTTTTTGGTGTTTCAAGTTGTTGTAAAAGGAGTCAGAGAAGCGTAGAGAAATTTAAAAAGAAAACAAATTCATTAAAATTTGTAGTTATGGCTCCTGTGAGGATCTCTGTTTGCGTCAATTCTGGCGTCCCCTGTGGACAAAATGGTTCCTAGAAAAAAAAAAGCTATTTTGAGTGCGCTGTCAGGCATCTGGTCTAAAACCTCCCCCCTTGCTGAGGTGATTGGGATTAAAATTGGAGTATTTATTTGTCACGAACAGGTAACTGTTTCAAATTTGTTGTTTCGTAACCAGCTAAAAAGCCCCTAACAGGAGCTTTAAAATCTAGTTTGATTAATAAAGTTGTAAGTTTTGTTAAGTTCTACTTTGATTAGAAACCATTTTCTTGGACTAAACATTAGCATTTCTTAGGCCTGCAGCCTCGAGCATCAACATGCATCATGTGCGCTTCCTCTGGCAGCTCTGCAGTCATCCTGTAAACATCAGACTAAACGCACTCCTTACATCTGTATCAGCTGCTCCGGAGCCGTTTGTCACATTATTCTGTTTGAGGTCAAACCTGGTCACCATCTGATGGTGTTGTTTTCTTTCTTCTGTCCTCTCTCTCTCTCTGTCTCTCTCTTTCTTTTTTCTCTGAGACTGTGTCTGCCAGGCGTATGGAAAAATCATCCCTCCTTTTTTCTCTCAGGAAATTCCTCCTTGTCCCGGGGGTGAGAGAGACAGAGGGGGTGCGAGGAGGAACAGTATAGAGCACATCTGCTGCAGAGGGACACTCCAGGCCTCGCTTTTAGTTACTTCCTTTAATTTTGTTGCAAAAGTGGCACCACCGTTGACACTTGTTATCTTTGGTGCATCCAAAACCATTACTTATTGCAAAAAACATTAAAAAAAAAAATTTTTCTTACTGTTTTACATATGTCAATAGTCCTCTGCCTTTAACTGCATCAATCTTCTGGTAAACGGCACTTACCTGCAGTGATTTAATGCGTTGCACGGTGTGCAGTTTAATGCAGTAGTGTTGTGTAGTCGTCTGTGGTGCGGTCTGTTTTGCTGTGTCAGAGTTAATCCTGCAGAGATACTCACATTAAACAACATCAGGGCTAAAGCAGGAAACTGGAGATGGTGTGTGTGTGGAGACTAATGTGTGTTTGTTGGTTTGTGCTGATCAGATTGGATTGTTTAGAGTGATGCTGAGTGCTTATCGAAGTATTTCAATGACTGTTGATGATAAAATGTTGGGGTTTATGGGTAATTAGCTAGTCATGCCATTGGTTGCCGGGAAAGTATAGGGTTTTATTTTTGTTGCCTGGATTTCTCTTAATTGCCCCAACTAGCATTTCAAACTGTGACAAAGAGAAGGTGGTTATTTTGATGGTCTCTTGTAGTATCAGATGCCCTCATGTATCCCAATAAATACATGGATTTGATTCTGAGACCAGTAAGTCCCCAAAGGTCTCTTGGTTTGAGGTAAATTAACCTGCTGAGAGTGTAATCCTCAGATTGTCTGAAACGTGGACTTCATAGACCTTGTTTGGGATATGCCACCCACTGGTTTCTGATGAAGAGTTAAGAAACCTAACCAGAAACTTTGGTGGTCCCCAGATTGGAAATTTTGACTCAACCCAACAGTTAAAGGGATACTTAACACACCGTAACACTGAGTTAGACACCCCCTCGAGAGATGAATGTTGCCAACCGCTTGCTTCTCTAGTTATACCAACTTTAGAAATGACCGCACGATAGCAATACGGAGAGCCATGCACTCAACCAAAACACCACTCTATAGCCACAAATAATGCTCAGAACAGCACCTAACTTTATCAACAGTACGTATAGGGTCCTAGCCATAGCAATAGCCACTCACCCACTCTTTTCCAGCAGCCGCTTGTTTGTACGGGAGACCTCGGATGGGTGGCTAGTGCGATGGCTGGGACCCTCTATGTACTGTTGATGAGGTTAGGTGCTGTTCTGAGCATTGTTTGTGGCTATAGAGTGGGGTTTTGGTTAAGATTTGTTTATGGCTCCTCAGACCGTTGTGTATTGCTATCGTGCGGTCGTTACTAAAGTTGGAATAACTAGAGAAGCAAGTAGTCAGCAACATTCGTCTCTTGAGGGGGTGTCTAACTCTGTGTTACAGTGGTTTGACCCTAACTTAATTTTACGCCGGAATATCCCTCTAAATGAAAGTGGTACAAAAAAACCTTGGATGCAGACTGGTCAGATTGGAGTAAATATGTTAGACCAAGCTTTCTTGAATGGGTGTGTTTAAGGCTTTCTGAGCTTTTGGAGTCTGCCTCAAGTGGACACTGGAGGAACTGCAGTAAAAGTCTTTTCACCAGTATTTCATATTATTTTGTATCACACTATCAAGGAGGATCTTGATTGTGGCTTATACTGAGTTCAGGTATCAGGTAGAGGTATTGGGAAGGATAAACATGATATCCCAACATCTCAAAATGGTGCTGAAGTATGAGCACAGAGGGTGTTATTGACAGTATTCTGCTGTATTTAGCTGCCTGGTGTGATTTTATTGAGAGAACCAGACTGCCTTAGATAGTTTGAGTGCTTCAGAGCTCCGTGCCGTTAATCTTCAGGATTTTCCGAGCTGACTGCCTGGGTGTATAAATGAAAGATTACTGAGGCACCTTGATGTCGCCTCATTGGCCTGCACCCGCTGACCGGCAGAGGTAGATTAAACATCCATATTAACATCTACGGTAATAAAATGACCCAGTTTCGGTCAGGTGGAGATTAGATAGTGGATTAAGTTTAGAGAGGGGCTTTTGGAAGCTGAACAAAATCCCTTGTGTTTAATTTTAGAGTCAAAATCAGATACTAGAAATGGAATAACGAAATATGAAAACAGAGGGACCAAAATGTCTTCATTATCACTGAATCTTGTGTCTTTAGGTTTTTTAGACTGAACTGACTGATGTTAAGAGAGGCATTAATCTGATCCTAATGCCATTCATCTTCAGGGCTGTTTGTATGTCTGTGTGTGCTGATAACAATAAATACTCTTTCTGCTGTTTGTTGTTGGAACAGACGACTGGCAGCTGAATGCTATGACTCAGCTTGTGTGAGTCCCTCCCACACACAGACACACACACACACAAACAGAGCATTAATGGAGTATCCAGATGAGGTAACTTAACTCCAGACTCCTCCGTCTCCTCTCAGCTAATTGCTCTGTAAACTTAACACCACGGACGCATGGACAAACAACTAAACAATAAAATGACCTTATAGAGTTTTCAGTGTACATTAACGTTTTGGTACAATTTGAGGAAATCCTACAAGGTGTGAGGATTTCTACGTGGACTATTCTTTTGGTTGGTGCAGCAGGGAAGCCCTTCAGACCTCAGGGTTCGATGGTCAGGGATGTATTTGGAAAAGCTGTAAAGAGCATTCCTCTCATAGTCTCAGTGACGTGGTGAGAAAACAAGGAAATCTAGGAGTTTGGTTTGAGCAGTTGACATACAGCCTGACTAGCTTTCTTATAGAAAATAAAGACAGTAATTAGAGTTAAGAGAGTCAAAGCAGTTAGAGATTGAAATGAGGAAACAGAACAAATGCAACCATGGCAGCAGTTAGCCTCTGTAGTCTGCCATGTTTGTTAACTCCACGATCGTGTTCGACTGTGAGAGATTTTTTCCACGTCATGCTTTGCTCATAGTGGATTAAGACAGAATCAGATAGAATCTTATCTTGATGTTTTCTGTGTGATCTAGGGTCTAGACTGGCTGTTTTTGGGTAAATCTATGAGGTATTTTTGGTGACGACATGGCACTTTGTAAATAAAGATAGATCGGTTAATTGATTGAGGAAAAGGCACCTTCAAATTGCTCACCTTTTAGAAGTTCCAGTTTGTTTTCTTTCTCTACCTCATAAAGGTCCTGTATGTGTGAAACTGTTTGGTATGTGGCGTAATAGGTGGACCAGTTGGTGGCTCAATAGTAACAAGCTAAAAGGTGGCGTATCGTAAGAAAGCAACTAAGGAGAATAAAGGGAAATTTCTTGTCTTAAAAGCAGACTGACATCTGATCATCTGATTTTTCAGATTTTTAAAGTTTGACACTTTTTTATTCGACAGTATTTGATGGGGCTGCTGAAAAGTAAAAAATGCTCATGTGGGACTGAGTCCAGAACTAATTTGTCTACCTAATCACAATGAGTAACATATAATTTAAGTGCAAAGTGCTGCACCCTCTTCACAGAACTGTTTGGATAAATTGTTTTTAGTAATGATGCTCTTATTTGTGGTTAAAATCCAAAGGAGTCTACTGATGAGGAGAAAGCAAAGTGTCATTTTTCATCTTAAATGAACGTGTGACATTTCAACACCAATGAGCATCCAGGATAGATTAGAAAAATGTCGAAATCTACTAAAATAATCTTGTACTTTTTGCTGAAATTAAGCAGCTGAGGTATTAGTAGCACCTCATAGAGGACACTTTAGGGCATTTTTATCTGAAATGATTCAGACTTGATGAGTACTTTGAACATGGGAACACAGCTGTGATGATTTTCCGATCCTCATAATCCACACTGTCTAATTATCCACAGATCCAGCTGTCAAAAGTTATACAACAGCTGATCCGACTTTAAGAAAGTGCGCACATCATGACTTTTTGTGATTCATTTCTAATGCTCCTCTGTCTTTTGTTTTTGGAAAGGGAAACAAAGTGTGGATCTGTTTTTGTCAGGACACGTAGCGCAGGATTTTGTTCAGACTTCCTTCATCTGGTTTGACCAAAACAATGAAATTCAAACACAGTTTTCAACCACCAGCAGAACTGTCTGTCTGTGTTTCTCTAATTCCACACAGATGTCAGGTCATTTTGGCCGCTGTTGCAGTGTTAATGCACAGCCCTCGCTCGTGGAAAATTTAATCTCATTTATACTTTTCTCTATTTTTTTATTCTTTTATTTTCCTTTTTCCGTTTTTTTCAGCTGCATTATCTGTGCCAAGCCACTCTCTCTCTCCTCTCTGCTTTTGTCTGTCAGTATCTATGTCCCTCGACCACTGTGGAGATCCAGGGGCAGTCTGTGCAGCTGGGAATCAGGACCTAACTTTCCTCTGTTGAATAGAGACTCTGTGCCTCCTTTACTAAACATTAAACTTCAAAAGAGTGTTACTGCCCAGCAGATACATATTTGACATGACTCATACGTAAAAATAATATCACTACACAGTCAAAAATACACACAGCCCAGTGGTATAAAGGCAAGAGCAATCATTTCTAGAACTATGTCTGAAAATGAAATGTCACCTCGCTGAAAACACTTGAGTATTATCGAGAAAGTGTGATAAATCAAGGTATTAAATGAGTCAGCTTTCTAACATGTTTGAGCTGGTTGAATTGGAGAAGTATATCACATTTTGAATAGTTTCAACATGCTGATTTGAAGATATCAGATTTTGTATCAAGTCAAACAAAAAACTGCGGATATCATTAAAGTTGCCCTTTTTTTCTCGTATTAAATAAATATATGTGCAGATTTGAAGCCCTTTGAGATAATTTTCTCTTTTGGGAGGAGCAGAAAGTTGAAAAAATTGCAGAAATGATCAAGTTTTGTTGCTTATCCCAGCTCATTGTTTGCTGTACATTTAAATCAACACCGCCTGAATGAAGTTAGTTTAATATTTAAGTGTCTCTTGGTCTGTTTCGATGGTTGACTTTTTGTTTGTGGGTTATAGGTTTTGTTGGTGGTGTAGTTTATTAAGATTATTAAGTATTAATAGTTTTTCTTCTTTGTCTTTCATAAAAATGTTAGTGTTTTATCATTTTTTTAAGTGTGTCTCTTTTTGAAGGAGTCCTATCATTTCTACCCGCTGACACTTTTTATCCTATCAGCCTGGGACACCTATACAATAATACAGCACGATACAATACAAGAAGTTTATTGATTCCCAAAGTAGCTTTGCGTAAAGATGATCCTCTGTCAGCTTGAACATAGATGGTAAAGTAGAAGTTAGCTGCCAGCTTGTTAGCCTGTTAGCTTAGCATTGTAGTTTCCCCTCAAAGCAGTAAAACAAGTCCCAGAAGAAGTCCTGATTATAGTCTCTCCTGAGCCCCACCTCAGAGCCTTTCATGTGTGAAGCATTGAAATAAGACGGAGATGATGTTATTACAAAGTGTGTGTGTGTGTGTGTGTGGCTGAGTGTGCGTGTGTGTGTGAGAGGTCAAAACAAAGTGAGAGTGTGTTTGGGGTTTGTCGGTTGGTCAGTCAGCCTGGTTTGAAGGAACTGTTGACACAGTAAGTTGTGTGTGTGTGAGAGAGTGTGTGTTCGAAGACTCTGTTGATACTGTAAGCCTGTCTGTTTTCCATTGCTCATACTAGGAGAGAAAGTACAGCCATCGAACCTGTGTGTTTTGTGTGTTATGTGTGTGGTTGGATGTGTGTGTTGATATTATGGCTCTGAGTACGCCTGGAACAGCTACTGTTTTTCAGCGCTGGCTCTTTCATTCGCTACAGCACACGCACTCTCACACGTGAACGAGGTCCAATCCAAACCACAGTTACCTCCTACAAGCAGACAGCTCTCCAGTAGAGATGGAAAGTATGTGAGGCTTCTCTCTGTCTGCGGACTTTTGTCTCAGTGTGAATCAAAACAGTGTGTAGATTTACTCTGCCTGGCTCTCTCTGCTGTCTGTGGAGACTGCGAGGTGGTGTCAGTGGTGACAGGTTATGGTGCGATCTTCATTGTTGTCAAATAAGAGTAAAACAAAGTTTGGTTAAGTGTGGGTTTTTAGTATGGGGAAAAAGACAAAAATTAATATCTGTACAAAAGTCAAATGTGGTCTCCCTGGATGATTCCAGCTCAAATCCTCTGACGTGTCTGGAAAAATGTGTGGATGGAAATTGAACGGAGGATACACTCCCTCACTTCAGAAATAATTACTGTGTAGGTGTCTTTTAGGAAGGATCAGTCTGCTTTAACTTACTCAACTTTTTTTCAATAACTACAGTAGTTCTACTGTGCTAATGTCACTCAGTAGGAAAAGTAATGCTCGTGTGTCTCAGTGGAACAACTTTGCTTAGAAGCTTCAATGCTGGACGATCTTCCAAATGTTTGTCTGGCCAGCAAGTTCACTGATTAGTTAGTTATTGCACTTTGCCTTAATAGCACAGTGAGTCTGCTGTGGAAGTGGACATTTTGATTTGGGCTTTACAGGGATATTCCGGCACAAAAATAATTTAGGTCCGAGAGATGAATGTTGCCGACTGCTTGCTTCTCTAGTTATACCAACTTGAGTAACGACCGCAAGATAGCAATACACAGCGGTCTGAGGAGCCATAAATGAACCTCAACCAAAAAGCCACTCTATAGCCACAAATAATGCTCAGAACAGCACCCAACTTCATCAACAGGACATACAAGTTCCTAGCCACCAAACATCTTTTTAGCTTTGCCTAATTTCATTAGCAAATAGACTAAATACAACTCACCTACTCTCTTCCAGCAGCTGCTTGTTTGTAGCGAGACCCCAGGCCAGTCCATTACGGATTATAGCGGGGTGACGCAGCTCAAGGAAGAACATTTATGATCATTTCTTCATGGAAATTCAACCAGACCAAGACGCTAAGGCACGCTAAGAACAACCACATCTACGGTGCAAAATGATTAATATGGTGATTATGACTTAAAGGAAATGATATAGAAATTATATTACTGAAGTTGGTATAACTAGAGAAGCAAGCAGTCATCTCTCAAGGGGGTGTCTAACTTGGTGTTACGGTGTGTTTGACCCTAAATTAATTTTACATTGGAATATCCCTTTAACTGGAAATCTTTGGCTTTTAAAGGCAGCCTCTAGTAGACACTCTTTAGAAACTTTAAATTTTAAGACTGGAAAAATGGTTTCAGTTTCCAACACCAAAAGTTGCCACTTGGTTTGTGTTCATGTTTAATGCGATTGTGATCACTACATCTTCATTTAAAGACACCATATGATTAGTTTGAGACCAAAGTGTAGTCTGTAATGTCTGTAGACCATGTCACAACAAGACTTAATGACTTTGTATCACTTTGTTTGCTTCATATACTTAAGCAACAGAAATACTTGCACAGTCTGAATCCAACCCTATGTTGCTTTCATTGTGTTTACAAAGGGATGAAATTGAGCATGGTTTGCACAAACATCTACCTGATGTGAGGACCTTAATCCCATGTAATTTCAGCTATGATACGTCTCCATCAGGCAGGTCTATTGAGTCCTCTGGTTAGGTATGCAGCCACTTGTACTGTTTTCATTGAACAGATCCACCTTCATGCCGGTGCAGGTGAAGTCTAAAGACTTTGACACGTAATAAAATAAACTCACACAGCCAGCCAAAAGAGCAGAGCTGCTGGTGTGTGAGAGGGGTTAGTAAAGCTTCTTGGGTTAGCTTTAATTCTTCATGGCAGGTGGAGCAGAGCCTGAGACGGCCTTAGATGAGGACTTGTTAGAACTGGAGCTGGTCTGATGGTTTTTAGCTGAGTCAGAGTCGCTCTTATTCTCTGCTCTGTCATTATATGATTAGCGCAATAACTCCACAAGTACGACTCTGTGTTTTCTACTATTCTTAAATGTGTCTGAGCAGGTTTCTCAGAAGTCATGACTTTATCCTCGTCACTGTTTTGCCCTCCTCGTACAGTGCGTGTTTGTAACTAAACACTGACGTCATAAAAGCAACAATCAAACACTCATTCGGTGATTATAACTCATCGAAAAGTACACACATGTTCACTCTTTTACCGTTCGCTCTCACGTGTTGAAAAGGCTGTCGTTGGTTCCTACTGCACATGTTGTTTCTGGCAGGAACAGTTTCGGCTGAGGACATGCGGTGGAAAGTTTGACTTTTTTTCTTACATTGAAGCACTTAGTTTGGGTGTCACTGCGTGTGTGTTGAAGGAAAATTCGACTCTTTCACCGCTGTTGTGTAATGGGAGCTAAAATTGGACTGTCTCCGGGGTTATTTTGGTGGGATTGTTTAATGTTGGCACTTGGCTCTGTAGTGGGTATGTAAAACCCAGTGTGGATGGTTACGAAGACCTGCTATATGTGGTGAAAGGTCCCCCTAGTATTACAGTTAAGGTGAGTTATTTTTGCTTATTAAATGAGAAAAAAATACCTACAAAGTTCCAGTCACCAGTATTTTATCCACAGTACGTTAGAAACTTGATCTATTGGAAAAAAGTTTGGTTTAATAAGTTTAATTTGACTTTTTATGAGGCCAATCACTTAATCACACAAGCTGGAGTCTCTTTGTTTGATTCAGATACAAAGATGAGGCGATCTCTCTCTTTTATGCTCCCCATCGTCCTCTTCCTCTGAGCAGAGTTTAACCCAGTAGTTCAGTGACCTTGCATGGAGTGTGTGAGACGGTGTTCAATCAGTGTGTGAAGATGTCAAAGCAGCGACGCATGGTGCTGAGATTTTTCCTGGCAGACCTGCAGTGCGACCAACTCCACTGCAGAAGCGCTCGACCGAGTGCGTGCATCCTCCTTCAGTCGGGCTTTCTGTTGACAAAATTGTGATTAGATGAGGACTGTGTGTCGTTTGGATGCAGTTATTTTCTTGCTGTCACTGCAAGACTCAAAAAGGTTTTCCGAATCAGCTGTCACACATCAGACTTCAGTGTGTAGACGCACTCTGACGGGGTATTGCATACTTATTTAAACTGTGCTGCCTGGCTCATCTACACAGCGAGGGGTTTACTGCGCCGATCAATGATGCTAATTCTCAGGACAAAATGTGAATGGATCAAACCTTGAATAAATTTTCTGAAAGAAGGAGGTGAAAAATGAGAAAAATGGTTTTCATGACTCTCAGAGCCTGCTGACAAATATAAATGTAGGGCTGAGCAATATGGGAAAAAGTTTATCACAAAATAATTTTTTCATATCAGTCGATATCGACATATATATCACGATATAAGAAATTAAATTTAACTGCTTATTGGTAGCATGTCTTTTGCAATACAATAAGCTGCTACATCTGTAAGGTCTTTGTGTCTCTTGTGCGTTTTGTTGTAAGGTGTTGCGCTAGAGAAAGCGGACTGAATGGTCGGCTGTTTCGGCTGCACAGGCGCCATGGGCTCCTTGCTCCACTTGGGGTTTGTAACCTTTTGCATTGTGCGTGCTCTGCCGCGTGGCACTGCTTCAGGTGGTGAAAAAGATTTGAGGTATTCTCCGACTTTGCGAGAACATGTACTCGACATAATTCGCAGTACACATTACTCTGCTTCATGTCCCACCTCAAAAAAAACAAAATACCTCCACACCACCAACATTTTCGTGTCAGTGTTGTCAACGATGTCATCATCTGTTGAGTGCTGTCAGCTTCACGTGTTTAAGTACTATGGTTGTGTGTAGCTGTAGCCTGCCACTAAGCAGTTGTTTGCTTCTCGGTTCTAATTCAGCACGATTGGTTCAGTGCAAAGTGGACACAGAGCAACTCCCTTTTTCTTTGGCTATCTGTATAGTCTACCAAAACATGGTGGAATGCCGACTATCGAAAAGTATATCGACCATGTCTTATATTGATGTTGAGAGAAATTAATGTTCGATATATATAGTTTTATCGCCCAGCCCGATATGAGTATAAATATTTGTTTCCCTTAATTTTAAAAGAAAAAGCATTTATTCATTGTTAGAAACTATGCTGGATAATTTCTCACTAACCAGGTAGCTCTTATTTTGATTATTGCAGGCTGCTGCTCACATTTTATAGACTGATTTGCAAGACTGATCCAGAAATGGCAGGCAATTAAGGTTCGATTTTTTTTTATTAGCATTTGTTTATTATGTCCTCACAGGCCAGCACAGAAATAAAACGTTTTCTGGAGCTAGTTCATGCCGACCCCAAGTGAGGAAATAATGTGCTCAAATTTTACATGTCAGCAAAAGCGCTTGCAAACTGCAATGCCAGATTGGATATTGAGGAAATGCCGTAGCACAACAGCCAAGCTGTTTGCAAAAAAAATGGTACATCCTGAAAAACAGATGTTTTAGAGATGTTTGTTGCACTCAGCGGTTTCCAAATCATGAACATGGAAGACTATAGTGTCATTTAATCCCAGTAATGTTCACATTCTGAATTTCATGCATTTTTCTTGGTTAAGGTTCATATACCAGAAGCCTTACGCTGCACTGCCAAAAGAGCAGCATGTTTTTTCCCCTCTTTATTTAAATGGTTGTCTCTGCCCTCCAGTGCTGGCAGCCTGTGCCCCATTTGAATTAAAGAAAGCAGGCTGCACATTTAACCCGGGGGTGTGTGTCAGTGCAGTAGACATTGTTAAGTAGGTTGTGAGTCTGTGTGTTAGCTTGTTACCAGGCAGATCAGTGTGTAATAACTCCTTATAGCTCAAGCACAGCTAAAGGTTTTACCCTCACTGTACCTGTTAAGTACTAGCAGGGAAGAAGAGCTCATTATCAAAATCTGCTCTTCAGTGACGTAGCCTGTTAAATGTTGCTCACTCTGATTTCTAGCTTGAGAAACAAACTGCAGAGTACGAGGTGCTGATTTCAAATGTTGATGTGTCTATATGTGTGTGCTTGTCTCAGCAGCAGAAGTCTAAACTGTCTGCTGTTAAGAGACAAGCTGTTCTAAATAGGTGTGTGTGGGGGGGTTATCTACCACCCCAATGTCTCAGTAGGGCTTGCAGCTGTGAGTATATCTCTTGCATGCTCATTGACACACATACACTCCGGCTTTTTGAACTTGTCATGCTGATAATAGAAAAAACTGTCATGCTGATAATAGTTCTCTGACGCTACAATATTGGATGTCCATGCTAAACATTAGGATAACATGACATGACATACATGGATGCTGGTGTAATCTGAAAATGTTTGCAAGACAGCTGCCACCACATCAGAGCTGTGAATGCTCGCCACATCAGTCAGTACGTTTACATGACACGTGAGAAAACCGAATTATTGCCTTACTCCGATTAAGACCAGACAACTGAAGTGCATGTAAACACCTTAGTCCGACTATAATTGGAGAACTCCGATTGGAGTCAGAGAACTCCGATTAAGACACCCAGATAATGCGATTGGAATTCCATTTTCTCTACCATGTAACCAGTGTAGTCGGAGTGTGATTGGACAATGCATGTGCGTGTGTGCCATGCCTAAATAACCCCAGAACAAAAACACCAAAGAGGAAGTGGCACTATCATTTAAAGAGCATTTGACTCAGAAGCAACTGCAACATGGCTTAAGCACGAAAGAATGTCCACTTTTGGAACGACGAGGAAAGTACTGTTATGCTTTCATTCCTGAAGACATTTTAAAGTATATTGACGGTCACAAAACGAGGAATGGAGACATCTTTAAAAAATGTCCGGTAACAGCGCAACTGAAAAGACCCATATCGCCCCCTAGTTTTGGGAGGAGGACACGTTCACATCAATAATTCTATTTTCTCAGCTGCATGTAGAAAAAAAACGAATTATGAGCTTAGTCAGTTTACTGACTGATGGCGCCTTTGTAAACAAATGCCTGTAGGAGCTGGATTTGAGTCTCAATAGTTACTGAAACCTGGGGCTTTTCCATCTACAAGCTTTTCAAGTTAATGTCATGATAGCAGCTAATGTTACAATGGCTAGCTTATGCTAAGTGGGCATTAATAATAATAATAATAATATCAGTGCATTTTATTGATAAAGCACTTTTTATAGAACTCAAAGACACAATACAATGCAAAGAGAAAAAATACAGATATGTATTAATGAACATTTAAAAGCATTTAAAAGTAAAACATCACAGACAGACTAAAGCAAAAGACAAAACAACAATCACAGATTAAAAGCCAGTTTAAAAAGTTGAGTTTTCAGGAGTGATTTGAATATGGACAAGTCTGTGCAGTTTTCAGTATGAGTTGGGAGTGAATTCCAGAGGGAGGGGGCAGCTGTGGAGAATGCTCTGTCCCCCAGATTTGGTGCTTGGTCCTCCATTGTGGCTAGTATCAGATGTTTTCTGTGTGGACATCACTTTCAGGATGTTGTAAAAAGCTGTATAAATAGCAACATCCCAAAGCTGTGTTCAGCTCAATTCAATTTAAATCGGTTGAATCAATTGAACACCCTGAAACTGAGTCTAGCTTTATATTCGTGAATAAGCAGTCAAAATGAAGTTATTGGTCTTCGGTTATTGGTATAAGTTGGGCACAGCCCTAATGTCCTTGATGCAGTATGGTCCCCACACGTAGAGATAAATAAGTAGACATACACTTAACCAGATGTGATAGTCTTTTTTTAAGTTTATTAACCCAAAGAAGTTGGGAACCAAAATGTCCCCACAACCAAGGACTCTGCTCTACTCTATGGTCTCCACAAACGCAAGTAAACAAGTACAAACTCACACCCACAGCCCATATCCTCCAGGCTCAAATGAACTCAATTATATAGTGTTCAGTGAACAGTTTCAGTATGAGTACCTGAAGAGGAGATGGCTAGTTTAAACTTGCAGCTGAAACTTGGTTAATGCAACTATTCAATCCATCTGTTATATGTACGGCCCAGATTGCAACAGTTCTCTGAATATCTCTTGGATTAAACACAGTCGGTTAGCTTTAGTTGGTTCTTCTTTAATTCTTTTGTATCGTCCAACTAAAAGTTACATTGAAAGCACCTGAAGAGAGGATAACACCTGTAAACTTCCACTAAATTTTCTCAAATATCTATTGCAAACATAAAACCTCTTTTTTGTTGTTTTGTGTTAAGATGATTCCTTATAGTTTCCCCAAAAACTATGATGTTGGACACATAATCCATGTCGTTCACCATTTGTTATTATAACACATTACACAGTTTTTTATTGTTGTTTTTAGTGGTTCATGATTTGATTTAGTTCTGGTCTGATGGTAGAAACCTCAATCTCTTTGGCAGGTCTCGTTTTACAGCCACAGTCAAACTCTATTTTAGTTACCATGTCAGAAACACTTTTTAAAAGAGTAATCTTAATTTCAGCTGAGTTAGACTGCATGCCTTAAAATTGTTTAACCTCTGGACTTCTGTGAGTATTACTGATCATTACAATCCCAAATATGCACACTGTGAGGGAAAGATTGGTCATGAGTGTTAAGGGGTTTTAGTCACCTTTTTACTTCCACATTTTGAGCATACTGTATCATGCATAGCAGTACAGATCCATCAAAACAAGTGGCTGGATGTTAGATGATTGCACAGGGATGTTTGGGAGGATTGGGAAATGCTTTTGCAATGTTGAACCAGTGTCTTTATATTCAAATCAGATTTCCAAGTCTCATTATGTGGCATAATGAGGAGGTGAGGCGATTGTTTGCAGATTTTAAAGCCTCTGTTTTGGCAGGTCGTGTTGTTCCATAATACTTTTTAATACAGACCGTTGGGCAACAGAGGAGTCATAAATCTGCAGGAAAGGAAAACCAGATCTTTAGTGTCACTGGCATTAGCAGAATAAGTATTTACCAGAAGAAGATCCCAAATTAGACTCCAGGTTGTTTAAGTATGCTGAAAATTGAAGAGCAACGCCTGTCTTATAAGCCTAAAAATAAGCATTTTCAGTAGTTATCTCCCACAGAGATATTAGGAAACTCTCAATCAGGATATTTAAGAGGCAAGGCTTTCCACAAAAGCGTATTTATAGAATCAGGAGATTGTGATAAACCAACAATCAAAGACATTCGTTAAACAAAGCACTCTAGAGTCATTTGACGGCAGATGGTCAACCACAAGCAGTGTTGAAAGCAAGTTATTAGCTAATTCCTCCTAATGCTCTCCTGTTGAATAAGAAGTTACAACACAGTAGGATGAGGAACAATTTTTCATGACACATCAGTTTTTAATTCCTGAAATGAGATTGTAGTGTTAGTGGTGTGTCAAAACCACATTGTTCCAGCTGGACTGAACCACATTTGAGGAAGGATACAAGTCCCGGATAAAATTAGTATGCGGTACTCTGGAAGAACAGATTGTTCTGCTACCATGAGTCAGGAAATACTTTGTTGCTACAATGATGTTAAAAATCCATCATTTATCGAGTAATTTATTTCTGAGAGACTATTCAAAAATACATGTTTTTGTTTGATTTTCCATCAAGATAAATCAGTGGTCTCGTATTACATTCAGCTATCAACATGGAAAACATGTTTCACTGTAAACCATCTGGATGAATCCATCTGGATAGCTCGTTTTGTGGAGTCGTACACAACAGCCGCCACTACAGCATGAGATTGAGAACATTTTACAGGACATTACCCTGTTTTTGGATACGAAGCCAACAGAAAGACAGGTGAAAAGTGAACGCAGTGAGATTTCCTAGACTGGCAAAGCTGGCACATATCCGTCTGAGCGCGAGTTTCCTGACGCCAGACCACTCTGAGTCTGGATTATTTTCCTGTTCAGCTCTCTTGTTGCATCATTTCCATATGTACTACTTTGAGCCTAACTTCATGTGATTAAATTTCTGCAAAGGTTATTTTGATGTCATGAGCTCATTGGAGAAGAAAACAACCAGATCAAGTAGGTGATTAGATTAAAAACTCACTATTTTAAGAAAATGTGTCTTGATGAACTACTCACTTTCTAGTCTGACCCTACAATAATAGCATTAGTATTATATTAAGTCCATTGGTCCTCTCATAGGAAAAACTGGAGTTGTGTTCAAGAGAAGAAACTGTCTTTACAGCAGATTTTATTTTCCAAAACCTGGAATGAAAGTCAGAACACAACTTGTAAGAATGGGAAGTAGAAGAAACATGCAACTTTGAAATGACTCTGTAATGGATTAGTGAACCATTGCAACTGTATCTTTGGTGTTATATAAACTCGTTAGGGTTGGACATCTTGTGTGCATGACTTGTAAATAAATATAATCAACCAGTCATAGGTAGGGGACCAGTGCATTGCATCACCTGCACCGCCTTGATTTACGCCAGTGTTTTGCAACAGAGGGCCTGGCTTTGATTTTAACCCACAGCCCTTTACCACATGTGATTCCCCACTCTCTTTTGTAGTTTCCTACTCTGATAACCATCCTGTTCTCTCAAGAGAGACATAAAAACCGAAGCTTACTGCTCAGCTAAATAAATTTCAGTTGACAAGTCATATTTCCATATCCTTGAATGAATTAAATGTATGTATTTCAAAACATCCATATGCATTTCACTTGAATAAGTCCCACTCCAATCGTACTTAAAGTGTTCTCAGTGGTCTTGAAATTGTGATTGTGAAGTTTTACCAAAAATCTCGTTACCTGTGTCATTTTCAAGGGCTTTTCTTCTGCAGAGCTCCAGTACATCATCAGCAATTTGCCTCTGAGTCGTGGGCGGAGACAGCGCTGTCCTGCACACTTGTCTTTACGTTAGCTTGTAGCCTAGCATTGCCGTTGTAGTAGAAGTGGCAGGTAACATAGGGGCTATTCAGCTCTAGGACACTAATGTCCGTAGAGACATAATAAAAGCTAATATCATAATTATCTTTCTTATGAACATTGCAATCTGCTAACGCACACGCTTATTCCACGATCGTCCTCTGTATTTCTCCTCTATATACAGTGTGGCCCGCATAGAGGGGCTCAGGGGGCGGAGCTTGGATTGGTTACATGTAAAATCTCACTGTTTCTGAACCTGCCATTTTGGTCTGCCGGAGATTCACTGCAATTTGAATGAAGAAATACTCCAAAAAGCAATATCGCATGTAGTTTTCTCATGATAAATCCTGTAGCATCAGAAAAACGCCACATGGACATATAAAAAACAAGTAAAACATGATTTTCATCAGAGTGGGTCTTTAATCATACTTGTGAATAGTACAGTTACTTATGTATGTATTTTTACATACCTGTTAACAATTATTTACACACATTAATTGACCAATATTAAATATACCGGATATTTTGGCCTCTACATGCTTACCCACTAGCTCTTTTTACCATAACTTTACTGTAGGTATGGCCAAAAGTTCATTTATCCAATCCATGAGATAAGTTTTGAGGACATCTTACCCCACGTAAAGAAGAACTGACTCGTGTTTTTCAGAATGAGTTAACACCTCACTTTCCAGTAGCTTGATGCCTCTATTTCAAGCCGTTGCATTATCAGCACTCTTTGGTTTTAGGAACTGAGTGTTGAGTCAGCTTTTCCCAGAAAGTTACCATCAGTGTCCAACACCCAGCAACAATTAGTCAGCTAGAGAAAATAGACAGGGAAAAAAACAGTCCACTTTTTCTACTTTATGCTTGAGTACAAGTAACATCTAACTTCAACTCTGTTTAACTTGCTTAGCCGTACTCATACATGGCCTGTGCTGGCAGACAAGCCACTTTCTGCATCCCTGCATGTGATCTTTTTATTACCTTTCAAAGCCCTTGAGGCTGAGCTGCGGACACTTCTGTTGTGTAATACTTTTTGCACGGCAGTGAAGCTCAGAGGCACGGCGCCACACACCACATCACGTCTTTTTATGAGAGATGCATCAAAGCTAGTTAGAAAAAAAAAACACCGTCATTGTTGCTAAAATTGGAGTGCATGTTGTCATCAGCTGTTCGGGATGTCGGCTTGCTGTGGTTTGGATGGCCTGTGCCTGTGAGGGTCAGTGAGTAGCACTTATGTACTGATGTACCCATGAGCAGTGCGCTGGAGGAGAGCAGATAAGTGTGCGCTTGTCCCAACAACAGAGTTCTTGTTGTTTCAGCCATCAGCTACTGATCATATGAGAGCTGCTAATGATCTTATGCAAGGAAGGATTGAAGTCTGTGCGCATGTGATCTGTGCGCAGTTTTATGTATTTGACCACTCACGCATGCGTCCATGTGACAGATGAAATCATGCTCTCTCTAACTCCCTAAACACACACTGACATATTTAACTGTTACACACAGTTTCTCCACTCCCTGTTTTTGTGTACTGTGAAAGGTCAGACGTGACTGAAGCCCGTTTGACTCAGACTCTGTTCGATGTTGACGTTATGAGCTGCAATTATTTGGAGAAATGTCACCAGTTTTGGCTGAGTCAGCAGATCATGAGAGCCTCGCTGCAGGACAACTAAAAAAAAGTTAAACGGAAACAGAGTGAAAGAGAAAGAAAGCGGGTTGAGGGAAAGAGAGAGATGAAGAAAAGAGAGGAAGAGATGTCTGTGATGTGTTAAAATGTTGTTGCTTGTCAGTTATTTTTAGGTCACACACATCCAGCTTGCTCAGCATGGTAGAAAAACACACACTAGTGCCACCTGCTGACTGCACATTTGGTGTGTAGACAGCTGCCAGGTGTGTGTGTGGGTTTGGAGTTGTTTGATGTGGAAATACGCTAACAGTTTCCACCTGTTTGCAGTAATTGTGCAAAGCTATAAGCAATGGATGGATCTCTGTACCGGGGCCAACAAACGTGAACGTTTACTACATGCTGATTTGGGTAAAACAGCGAAAAGGCTGAGTGGTCCCTGAAAAGCTTTCCACAATACCCAGCAATGTGGGAATTTGTTGTTGCAAAGCCTGTTGCAAGCTCACTTTGGTTTCCATACGGTGCTGTCAGCAGTAAGACGGACTTTACATCTATATCTGTGGAAAAATAGTCATGTACAATCATACATGTTCTTTCTGTCTCTGCAGGGTGACTGAATTCATCCTCTGGAGCTGGACTGAGCAGCATTAGCAGACCAAAGGTAAGCAGAATTAAACCGTGCACTCATACCACACTATCACGTGGTGTGCAAAAACAGTTTTCTGTTTGTAGGGACTGATCTTTGCTGTACAGTACTGGTCTCTAAACATGACTCTTAAGGGTTTTCTTTTGCCCTTTGGCTCAAACAATGTGTGGAAGTTTGAGGTTCCTCCCTTCTGCTGGGATTTGGGTTAGTTTGGGCTGGTACCCTGGCTTACAAACCAAAAACTTTCCATCCCTGCACAAGGTCCTGCCATCAAACCCATCCAACACATTTGGATCAGCAGGAACTCTGGATAAATCCTGGCTCAGCTGTCAAAGATTAGTCGCCAGCCTTTGCTTAAGGCTCTTGTTGCAGAATTGGAGCAAATTCCTGAAGCCCGAAATCTGGTTTAAATCCTGTACTGAGAAGAATAGAGGCTGTTATAGCCGCTATTGCAGATATTTTGTGATATTACCAACTATGTAGATTAGCAGCTCCTTACATGAGGTAGGCTACCAACACTTCAGTTGGCACTGGTGTACCAAATACCAGAGGGTGGGTGAGTACGTTGTTGTGTTGTTCTTATGTATAACTAAAAGATATATGAATTGGGATTTGGATGCAAAAATGAATTCATACGGAACTTACAGTCGAGCATTACAGCGTCAAAGCTGCAGTCATTAAGCAGAGCTACAACTTAGACACAACATATGACCAGCACTGTGGACCTGCAATAATACAAATATTTACGATTAGTATAAATTAGCAATAACCCTGGAGTAGATCAGCCAGGGTGAGTATGTTTGACCCTTCAGCCAGCTATTTATGCACATCCCCTACCTAAAAGTAATCAATAAACAACTGGAATAATAAGCAAAAGTCAGGGTTAACACTTCCTTGAGTTAATAATTTAGAAAAAAAGTATTAAAAGCAATAGATAAATGGTTGGAATAGCCAAAGAGAAGGAAAACCAGCAAAAAAATTGGAAAGTAAAAGTAGTGAAATGATGTTTTAAGTTGAAATAAGGGTGGTTTAACTCATACCATGTCAGATCAATGGATAAAGAGTAGAAATCACAAGCAAAATTTAATGGATATAATGTAAGTACTCAGGTCTGTGACAAAAGAAAACAGCTAGCTGTTTCAACTGTCTTACATTTAGAGAAAACAGTGCAAATCAATGAAACTGTTTTGAATTTATCTAGAAGTGCTGTGGGGTTACCTCAGGTCTGAAAGGATTATGTGATCAATTACTAAAGCTATGTCATGCAATATTTTCAAAATACCTTACTCGTGTTACTGTGCCCACTGTGAGCCTACGATTAAGACTACTACCACCACTACTGTTATTATTACTACTGCCAGACCCCCTTTTTAAAGCATACTGTTACAACTTGGATTAAATGTTATTTAATCTGGTCTGCAGTGTCTGGAAAAGCTTGAGCTGACATCTGCTTCATTCTTTCGAAGATTTGTTTCAACCCCACAGTGTCCATAGTTGAGGCATACCCAAAATACAGGATACAACATTTTTCTATTAATGTCCCGCGTGTCACTTTTTCAGCTTCAGCCCATAAATATTAAACCAACACTCAGTAGATGGTTAGAAAGCTATGCAGAGGTTTCCAAAATAAATGTTCTTGTAGCGACTCGACGACAATGAATCACTGCAGACCTCTTACAGGCTTCTGTATTCGTCCTGCTTGTGTTTCATCCCACTCAAGCTCTGTGGAAAACTTGATGTCTCTGTGGTTAGAGACTCCAACGTTCAACCACGGCCAACTGTTGAGTGCCAGAATTATAAATCTGCGGTCAGTGCACTCTAATCCAAGTATACTTAAAGCAGAGGTCATGTTATTGATGTAAAGGGCTACATGAGTTTGGTATTAATAGCGGACAGTGACACGATACCCTTTGTATGTTACTTTTTGATGTTTTTTTTTTCTTTTTCTTTTTCCGAATATAGTTAATGGTTCGCATAAAATACAGGCAAAGTTAACTTGAGCCAAATGGCCCTCATGGGTAAAAGTTTTACATCATGATTCTTGAGAATAAGTCATTAAATTTGATTTAAAACAACATCTGCCACTTTAGTAGAAATATGCTTTTAAGAGGCTTTAGCTTGACTGAAAGAGATTCATTTCAAAGTGGGGCACTGTCATCGTTAATCATCAAAAAATGCTGCAAGCTTAAACTCATCGAAGTTTTATCTTAATATTAGACAGGTATTTGGGTTAAGTGATTCTAATAATGACAAAGTTATTTGTTTGATTGTACAACTATAAGGGCAGCATAAGAAACAAGGATTTTGAGAATACAGTTGGGAAAGGAAGTTATTTTACAAGAATGAGGTCTGAATCTTATGAGAGTAAAGTTATGAGAACTTTATAAAATGAGAAAAATTCAGTAATGTGATGAGGACAAAGTAAATGATTTATGAAAAGAAGTTGTCATGTTACAAGAATTAAGTTAAGTCCAAGTTGTTAAGCCTGTTAAGGAATAAAATGATCTTTTAATGACAATACAACTGCTAAGTTATGAGAAAAAAAATAGCATTCATTAATGTTATGTTGGAAGAATTATTTGGTTAAGTCATAATGTTTCAAAAAAAGTCAAATCTGATAAGAATAAAGTTGTTTTGTTACAAGAATAAAATAATAAAAAAATAAAAATAAAAAATAATAATAAATAAAATAAGAAAAGAGTCATTAAGTTACAAGAATTAAGTCACAGTGTTATGTGAATTTAGTTATACGATGAGAATACAGTCATTATGTTACAAGAGCAAAGATGTGAAGTGAGGAGAAAAGAGTCATCATGTAATGAGAGTTGAGTCATTATGTTACAAGAATAGACTGGTTATATTGTGAGAACAAAGTCATTGAGTTACAAGAATTGAGTTGTTGACTTGTGAGAATAAAGTCATATAAATGCTTGTAATATATTATGACTGTTTCTCATACTATTATAACAACAGTGGCCTACAACTTTACTCTTGCAACGTTATGGTTCGGCTCCAATAGTTCTGTGGTTTTATGGGCAAAATATGACTCAATTATTCTCATTATATTATGACTTTATTCTTTTATTGGTATGACTGTAATCTTATCATGTCATAACTTTATTGCTACAAAATGCCATCCAACATCTATGCTTGTTTACATCCGGATAGTACACTATTATAACATTATGGTAGTGGCCATCAACTAGAGAGCTATAAGTGGATGGCTTCATTACAGCTCATAAAAAAAGTTTTCAGTATCATCTTTCCTCAAAAACACCAGAATACACTCAGGAAAAATGAAAAATATATCTGCCACTTAAAGGTTGGCTGGCTAAATCCAAGTGAGATTTACTTAAGGGAGAGTGTCCGTCCAGTGAATTGTAAAACTAGTTTTAAAAAGACAGAAACACTGTTATTTTTTTATTTGTGATCATATGGTTAATGATTAAATGCCTTTTTACTTAAATGTAGCTTCCCATGAGTGTCAGTCTGAGAAATATGATTTCTGTGTGTATATTGGCAGCTGTTTGAGAAACGAGCGAAGGCTTGGAGGTGGTTTGGGAACACGTACGGTACATGGGAAAGCTGGTTTCTCTGTGGAGATCAGACAGTTTCCTCAGAGTCTTAAAGGGAGTGTTTGGCTTGAAAGGATGCTGCCCTGTTATCAGTCAGCTCTGGAAGGAGTAAAGCTACACACAGCTGCAGATACTACCTCGCTCAGCGCAGTCGTGATGATCATATCAAAGTGCTGCATGAGTACAAAAAATATACACTCTATATATACACACAGTGTGTGGTTGTGGGCATTTAGGGAGTGGCTGGTGTTCCTACAGGTTTATTATAAGGGACTGTTTGGGTTTGGCAGCTTAGGTGGGGTAAACATATATAGGGTGATGTCTCATCATGAGAAATTGGAGTGTGACCGGAGCTCAAATCTGTACAGCAGCACATAATGTGGGTTTATTGCTGTTTTTTAAGAGTTCTGTGGGATTAAATTGTCCTGTTTCATCCTCTAATGCCAATATTATATGACAGTGGGAAACTTTGTATTTTTAGTATCCCGGTGAGACGATAGAGAATGGATTCAGTGTGTTATATCCTGTTCAGCAAGAAAAGCCTGAGGGAACGTATTATGGTAGGAATATAAGCCTGAGGAATAGGGGACATGGGTTTAGGAAACAAGCAGATGGCTGAGGGGATATTGGGTCTAGTTACAGTAGGATGAGGAGCAATGGTAGGTATGGGAATCGAGATCCGGTTCCAGATGAGAACCACCCCAGACTGCATCAAGCCATCCACATCTTTTGCTTTTATGCTTAATAGTTCCCTTATCGATTATTTCCCAGTTAGTTTCGCATGCCTTGCAAAACAATAGCATGATGCATCTCAAGTAGCAGTCAGTGCGAACAACAACCATGGAGTCATATTATGATGAACGAATTACGAGGCAGTCCAAACCATGCATGTAACATAAAACTGTTGTGTTTACAATACCAGCTTTAAAATAAGGACAGTACAACATTTAAACTTAAAGTAAAATCCACTCTTTCTGTGAGACCGGAAGCCTCCTGTTGATAAACTGTGATAAACTGATAAGAAGCCAGGTTCCCATGTCTCAGCAGAGCAGATAGCGCAAAATGAAACTTATGCTGTTGCGATAGAAAACATGTTTAGACCTATTTTTGAGCCCAGATGAAATGTAGGTAACCAGAAGTGCATAGATAAAGGGAAACTGCTGATTTAAGCTACAAAATAGTGGTAGTGGGCCACCGTAAATGCTAAATAAAAGAAAAAAAACATTTAAATTCCACTAAAATCAGTAATAGGAACCCCATTTCCACCCACATGCATTTGAAAAAGTAAGCATTATGAATCCAAAACATACATGAGTACTTCAGTTTGAGTGCTGTTTCATTTTGGACAAGATTTGTGAAGTTTTGACAAAGTTGTTAACTCCTTCCAGTTTCAGCAACAAGTTTCTGGAAATGTGTTTAAATGTTTGGGGAAAACTGCGAAAACCAGCTAAATTTGTTGGATGTGTTTGTGGTCTTTAATGGCTTTTTTGGCGTAAAACAACAGCTCTGATGGTTTATCTGTTACCATAACAAAAACCACTTTGGACCCGTTGAAAGCTTTACCTTTGATACCTCCTTCCTGCCAGTTTTCATATTGTTGCCAAAGGTGGTGTGTGGTAAAGGTCTTAGAATAGCACTCCTCGTTCCATGATGGACTTGAGCGTGCTTGTGTATGCTGGAAAAGTTGTGGACCACATGAGCGCATTGGCAGCGAGGCTGTGTAATGTGTCCATGTTAAATCCATTCAGATACAGTAGGATCAACTTCCTGCTGCCTCTTGTTTGTTTCTTTTGGAGCAAAAATAGACCTCATTTGTTTCTTCCCTAAATCAGGAACACACAACTGTGTGTCTTTGTGTTCCAGTATCCAGTTACACAGCAGCAGCTGAGCACCCCTGGGATCAGCCTGGTCCTGCTGTGGGGCTCGAGTACGCACAGAGACACACAATGGGTTTAAATTGGACCGTGTTGCGAGCATGCATGCATATTTGTGTGTGTCTTTTTTCCTCATTAAAGAGCACGGGCCTACAGATGGGATTCATACATAACTCTTGCCTTTAGCAAGAAACAAAAAAGAGGCACAGACATGAACAAACCTTTATGCCGTGCAGTTAAAATGAATAAAAATAAGCAGCTGGGGATAACTGATTGATTTGCTTGGTTATTCTATATCCTATTGTAAGCCATGGTTGTAAGGAAACAAAGACAGACACTCTAAAGCAAAGCCTGAGGATCCAAAACATAAACCCATGTTAGTCAGACCACCACCAGCCTGTCTCTACCTCCCACCACCCCCCTCTGCAATAATCTCCCTTCCTTGTATTGAGAGACGGAGGCAGCTGTCGATACGAGGCAGCGAAACCAAAAGGAAATGATGTAATCCCTCCTGTCGGTCTCAGGGGAAGTGATATCATCGTTGCTGGATCGGCAGGCAGCTCCTCGCTCCTCCTCTGCTTCCTCTGCCTCCTTTTATTCTTCTCTCAGAGTAAGACAGGCGAAATGTTTCTGCTCAGATACGCCAGAATTACACCTCAGTCACAATTACCTAAGAGTTACATAAGAGTCAATCAAACTGTGTCCAGAGAAATTGCATAATCTGAGGGGAAAAGTGGAGCTGCAACAATTAAGAGTGTTGATTTTTGTCATTGATTGATGTATTTGAGTGTTTTTCTTTTTTTTTTAGAAGGAAAAAAAAACTAAAAATTCCAGGTAATCCTTCTGAAATAGGAACATTTTGTGGTTTCTTTCCTCTTTTATTACAGAAACCGTTATGTGTGGAGGAAGGGGCATTGCTGACAAGACATTTTCCCTAATTTTCTGACCATTTAGACCTAACGTCTTATCCACAATATGTTTTTTCTCCATTTTTGAAAAGAAAAAGATATTGATTATGTAGAAAAAATATGTAATTGACATTCTTTTGTGTCTTTAATAAGTGGTTTGATGCTTCGCAATCTCGTAATAACCATTCTGCAGTGAGAACTTGAGTCAGGCTGACATTATTATTGGCAATGAGGGTTTGAATCAACAATACAGCTGCAAACTAAGAAAAAAAAAACATGCTAGGGATAATTATTTTTTGATTTGTAAATTTTCATTGTCGTTGTTGTCGTCGTTTTCGTCACGGGGGCAGCAGCTTCAGGAGGGAAGCCCAGACGGCCCTCACCCCGGCCACTTCCACCAGCTCCTCCGGGGGGATTCCCAGGCGCTCCCAGGCCAAGTGAGAGATAAAATCCCTCCACCTGGTCCTGGGCCGGCCACGAGGTCTCCTCCCGGTGGGACATGTCCAGAACACCTCTAACAGGAGGCGTCCAAAAGGCATCCTAACCAGATGCCCGAGCCACCTCAGCTGACTCCTCTCGAAGTGGAGGAGCAGCGGTTCTACTCTGAGCGCCTCCCGAGTGTCAGAGCTCCTTACCCTATCACTGAGGCTGAGCCTGGCCACCCTGCGAAGGAAACTTGTATCCGCGATCTTGTTCTTTTGGTAATTACCCAAAGTTCATGACCACAGCTGAGGATCGGCACGTAGATCGACCAATAAATCGAGTCTCGCCTTGCGGCTCAGCTCTTTCTTCACCACAACAGATCTGTTAAGCGTCTGCATCACTGCTGACGCCACTCTGATATTCCTGTCGATCTCCCGCTCCATCCTACCCTCACTCTTGAACAAGACCCCGAGACACTTGAACTCCTCCACTTGAGGCAGGACCGCCCCTCCGACCTGGAGAAGGCAAACTACCTTTTTCGGACTGAGGACTATGGCCTCGGACTTGGAGGTGCTGATTCACATCCCAGTCGCTTCACACTTGGTTGCGAACTGCCCCAGCAAGAGCTGAAGGTCACTGCTCAACCTCTTTGTATCGCAGGAGCTTTTTGTCCTTAATGGCCACCATCATTTCACCACCTGTAGGGGTGAACAAGGAAGTGTTTACATCTTGAATATAACTGCTAGATATTATTGCTAAATCTAAATTATATGCACTAATGTAGTCGTAAAACCAGTGCAGTCAAACAGACTGGGTTAGAAGTTAGGATGATGTATTTCACAGTCTATAAAAACTCAGACTTGAGGCTCGACAGATCAGACTTCACCATTAATCTTAGGTTTTAATACACCCCTCTTGTCTAGTGTTGAAGTTTTGCTCGTGTATTTAAAGCGATGTTGTTGTGATTGAGTTGGATACAAGTATAGTCGTTTCACTTCCTACAAGTCCAAACACTCGGAGCGTTTCCAGACATGACCCGAGCAGAGAGACTCCTTCACTCCACACGTCTGCTGAGCGAACGAGCGAGCAAAAGGGAGACGAGCGAGCGAGCGAGCATGAAACGGTTTCACTGCAGAATCAGTGTCTGAGCTGGCAGGGCTTCAGGCCACACACACACACACACACACAGGCCAGCTCCTGTAATTGATGTCACAGTGTGAATCCTTGGGCTAATTATGTGCCCTTGCGAGACACACACACACACACATAGGCGCTGTGTGTGGTTCATTCACAGCATCTAGTTGAGCGTGAAAAGTGACATTAAAGTTTGAAGTCTTTTTAACTTTAAGGTGATTATTTCTTCTTGCTTGGTCAGCTGTTTCGAATGTTTTCATACGTGTGTGTTTTCGTGTGTGGCTCAGTGTGCGTGTTTGTGAAAGATACAGCAAAAAAAAACAAAAAAAAAAAACATATGGACCGACTGTCTGGATTCACTTGATGCTTTTTTCCTGGAACTGATTTATAGCCTCACTTCCAAAAACCAACAACCAGCCCTCAAAATACAGCTCTGTGTGTGTGTGACATTGTGTGTATCAATGCGTGTGTGTTTGTGTGTGATGTCCTGATATAGAGCCGTGGGAACAGCCCACACTGAATGAACTCGGGGAGCTTTGGAGCCTCTGCTGTTGTCGTTTTGTTGTGGCACTGGTGGACGCTGTGGGACACTGGGAGCTGCCCAGTTCAGATGCTGCGTGGTGCTCAAGGGCACGAAGGCAGCAGATGTCAGCGGAGTCACGAGGAAGGAGGAACTGTTGGCTGAGGGAGGACGTTTTTCTTTTAAGTCTGTTTTTCTGAACTCTCCTTTCCTACTATCTCTCCTGTTTCCTCCCGAGAGACTTTTTTTCCTCCTCCTCCCTAGTTTGGAGGGAGTTTCTGTTTGTAGTCCGGGTGATATGGACCAATCAGGTGTCAGCAGGTTTGGCGTCTGCAAGAGAAACATAACCAGGTGCAAAAGCGCGATCCACTGTGCACCAGAATGACTACCTGGATGCAAACAAACACAGATGACAGAAGGTATCCCATTAGTGTTAATAAAGATAAATAAGAAATAGAGTTGCTGAACTTGAGTGAACATTTCGTCAAATATATAAAGTAGGGCCCAACTGATATGGATTTTTGGGGGCCGATACCGATTATTAGGGGGGAAAGGAATCTGATTACCGATTAATTAGCCGATTTTTACAAATTTTTATTAAGTTATAAAATAGATTTACTGTAGATATACTGTAGGCTACTGTTCTTCATGCTGACAGGAAGACTGACTGATCAAACTGGGATCAGAAAAGCGTTTTTCAACAAAAAAGTTTATTTACTGTTGAGGTGGACCACTCTCCTCCGTGTGTCCCTGAGCTGCCTACTTCAGAACCGTCACTCTGCTGTGCTGTGAGGCCGTTAGTGGATGAAGATTGTCATGAGGTTGCTGCGCCATCTACAGGATAAGTCTGGGAACTTTTCAAATGGTGGAACATTTTCAAAGTGAAACTGAGTCTTATTTTCCGCATTTTATATTTGAAAATATCATCAGAATCAGCTAGTTTTGGCCGATTCTGACGATGCTGGGCGATAAACTAAAAGTTTACCCGGTACCAAAATTTACGACAATTACTAATGTCATTTTGCCTATATCAATATATTCGGTGCCAAAAAGATAAATAAAGTTGGTTTTGGATGTGTGTAGGTAGGCTATGGTCTCATGTGCCTGTAAGATTCTGTCCTACGTCAGAGATGTTACTCCACACCATCCAGTCTGTAACAAAGAGGCAAAGACAGGTGAGGAGATGGAGGACGGTTCAAAAGTTGTAGCGTCTGGAGCGGTGGCTGAAGTAAAGTTAATGTGGGAGGGGGTGAACAGCTTGTGTAGTAGTTATTGTCCATTTATCGTTATCAAGTAGAACTGCTCAATATATCATGATATTGATTTGAGGCCATATCGCCCAGCTCTTGTTCACTGGCTTCCTCTCTCCTTTCCTGTGGAGTTTTACGTCCCCAGATGACTCGGGCACCCTGTGTCGCTTCACCTCCTAAAATATCCCACTTTGACACTGTATGAGCACTTCCTGTATGCCACACTACAGCTGTCTCTAGCTCTGTATTTCACTGTGTGTGAGGGTCAAAGGTCAGAAGTTTAAGTCACTTCCTGGCAGCCTGCATTTTTTAGCAGGTGTCTATGAGAGGCACGCATTTATGTGTTCATCAAAAACCTGTTGAAAGCAGTTTTAAACTGAATTTTCTTTATTGAAGCCTTAATGTTTTTATATATCATGTAATACTTCCACTATCCTTCAGGGAAAGTGTCTGCTAAGGCTTTGTGTTTGTCTTTCGCTTGAGGAGCTGATGAATAACACATCCCTGTCTCGCTCCCTCTGATTAAACGGGAGGTGTAAGAGTAAAAACAGTTAATACATTATGGAAAAAAGGGGAGGAGGAGGAAAAACATTTACAGGCCGAGGAATGAGGGGGAGAAATGAAGTGAAAGAGGAGCCGGGGAGCTGTAGGAGGACTGAGGGATGGGAGGATGATTGCACGGTTTCAGTCTGACAGACAGGAGGAGTGTGGCTGCAGCAGCAGCAGAGTGATTACTGTTTACTTTGGACACACACGCACACACACACACACACACACACACACACACACACACACGTACACAGCACTTATAGCCCATCACTGTGACTTGCTGCCTCAGCTCAGTCTAACAGAGAGCTGGTTTTCAGACTGCTTCTGGTGGTGCATTCGAGTGACGTCTGACAAACAGCAGAGCAGCAGCAGACAGATCAGAGATCAAGAAAGTCGTGCAGTTAACTTCTTAAAGTTTATCCAGGTTTCATAGGGTTATATATTTTACCTATGGGTGTTATCATCTGACATTTGATATTATCCACACATTGTTTTTCCTGCAGTGTTAGTCTCTGAAGTTTGGTCTCCTTGCGCTGTGCGTTTGTAGTCCAGGTGTTGTTGACCAAACACGTGTACACAGGAAAAAGTGATGAGACTCACCTCTCTGTAATGACATCCTGGCACCTCTATAAACATATAACTACATGTAAGTGCAGCTAACAGTCTACTCTAGATCAAACAAGTCCACTTGAGTCACAGTTGAATTGTTTGACACTTGCTGTTTTTGAAACCTCCAATCATGTGCTACCATCACTGGCAGTATGTATTCATAGATATGTGGTGTATGACTGTTTTGACATGATGGGGCTGTTTTCCATTCTTCCCCTCAGTGTGATTCACTTTGGTGTTGAATCATTATGACTCTAGTCCACACCTCAATACAGAAGCTGGTGTTAATGCGTTAAAAGCTGAGTAGCATCCACCATGAAACAGAAAAAAGAAGAATAGCTGTGGGAAATTGTACACAAAGGAGATGGTCCCTTTTGGGAGAAATCTTGAATGTAAACACTACCCCTACCAACCAGTTTTCCAGTGCTCCTCCTCTCCCCTCCCTGTTCGCTCATATTATTCCAATTAAATTCAGATATAATGCAGGTAAATACTTCAGATAATTACAAATGAGGCCCAGTCAACATAAAAGTAAAAAGTATCGATGCTACTGTAGATGCTAACAGACTACCAGCAAACACAGTGTTTGCCAGACTTCTACAACTAGGATAAAGTGACATAGTCCAGGACCCGAGGTCAACAGTTTAGCGGCGCTACAACACGCAGCAGGTCCCGTTTGACAAGAAACACTTTGTTTAAGCCATTTACCTGTCCAGCAGAGAGGTTACAGGGTCTGTAAGATCCTGAAGCGTCCCCGAATGGTTTTATGTTGGTCTACCTCCTTTTTAAGCACCCGTTATTCCGCCAGAGTCTCCGGTAGTTACTTCGTTTTCTTGCTTGTGTTGGCAGTCATGGCCAAAGCAGGATTCAGACAATTTTCCGTACTTTCTGGTTAGTTCTGCTGTCCAATATTGTAGCACGCTAACTTTGTTTTGGCTCACGCACATTATTGAGGCAGTGGCGTGTGCCTCACAACATGAGGGAGCACTGTCCGCCTCACAACCAATCAGGTTGGGGGAGGCAGAGAATGGCTTTGTTTACAGTCAGAAAGAGCGGGCCGCTCACAAAATTTAAAATGTTGACTACACAGACATAAGAGAACACAGCGATATCATGATATTCCAAAATGTCATCAATAACTAACAGCAATTGACTGATATTAAAAAGCTATTTTGTGTATAAACCACATAAAAAGTTTCCTCTTTAACGGAATCCTGCCTACCCCACCTTTAAGTATCATCAAATTCTTCATAGGGTTGCCACTTTTTCAAAGAATCAGGTTCAAGTTGACTCTCGACCGTCTTCTCAGATGTTTTAGCGTTGCGACTGTCCGCGTAGGAAGGTTTTGATCTGGGGTGATACTAGAAATTCGTCACTGTATGAACTGACTGAGGTAAAGAGTGGTATTCAATGGTCAGGTAACAGTAAGATTGAACACAGACTCACTTTTCGGGATAGAGAGGACAGCTCTTGTTTATTGTTGTGTGAACTTGAACCAAAGACCTTAAAACCCTCTAGTATGCTCTGTCGAGGAGCGGCAGACAAAGAGATTCTGATTTGATGCATCAAAGATTAATTATCGCAGTTTTTTTCTCTGTCAAATTCACTGTGGAGTTGAATTTCATCAAAGTGTTGCAAATATTTTTATGATTTATTTTGTGTTACGCATCTCTGTTCCCCCCTGCTCTGAGTTACAGCTCCGCCTGGGGTCAGACTCCGCTTTAATGCGACGTGAAGTGAATTTTTTTCTCACATTAAGATTTTCCAAACAGAAAAGAGCTTTATGTGTCGGCCCGAGTCTAACCCTGGCCTGTGTGGAAACAGCAGATTGTTGTACAAGAGTGCAGCTGTGAGAGTTTTCACAACGCTCCTCCAGTCCCTCAGCAGTCCCCCAACCACACAAATACACTCACACACACACACACACACACACACACACACATACACACACACGCTCACCCTATCCTCCAGCCTAAATGACAGACCTTGCTAACCACAGGGATCTAATTGTAGCACCGCTCCTCAGTGTGTTCGAGCATTTGAGTGTGTGCGCGTGTGGTGTTTTTCAATGTATGTGAATATGGGTGTGTGACATTCTGCTCTCTAATCTTGTGTGTGTGTGTATGTGTGTGTTTTGGCTGGCTGACACTCCCCAGAGAGGAACAGGGGGCGACAGTGAACTACTCCCCAGGAATAGCACTCTGTGTCTGGGGTGATACTTTTGGCAGAGGGAGCCGTGGAGAGAGGGAAGGGGGATTAATTTCATAATTTATCTGATTATAGTAACCATGCTCTCTTTGAAATGTTTATTGGCATATCGGGCCAACATTCGTTTGCTGTTTGGTCCAGCAGAGGAGCCTATCATCGTTACCTGACTATTGAATGCCACTCTTGACCTCACTGAATTAACACAGGGATGATTTTCCACAAAAATGGAGGATGTGTGCCATTCTGAGCGGACAGTCAAGACAGGAAAATATCCAGAAATCACCTCAGAAGTAGAAGAAGTCAATGTTAGTAGACACACTGCTAATTTTGATGATCAATCTAAACAGACAGAGGTGTTTTTTCAATGTGCTGCAATGTTGTGGAGTGATACGAAACATCATTGAACTGCAAGTGAAGACGTTTATGGGCTGGAGGCTTTTTAGTAAGACTCAGGCTTATCTCCTCTTAATCCATCATGAGCAGAGCAGCGTTCAGAATGAAGAACTTCAGCACCAGATTGTTAAAAGACAGCAATCTGCTGAGACTGTAAACACAAATAGTCGAAATGTTCCTGTTGTGCACAAACACATGAGTGTGAATAATGGGCAGCACTGAGGTCAAACACTCATCAATGTCTTAAAAAGTTTTCCTCTTTTGACCTTTTGTCTTCAATGTTCTTCATTCTGCATATTTTTCTAAACTTAACAGAAGTTTTGGAAAGCTTTTCAAACTTTTGTTATTAATAAAACTCCAGGAGTTGACTCCCACTGTCCTCAGTTAACAGGCTCAAAAAATCTGACTCCTTGAACAGAGCGGTCTGTTCCCCCCCGAGCTAAAAATAATAATTATCACAATAATCAGCGACATGATTCATAACAAAAGAACAGAAGCAGCATGAAGAGGAAATCCAGGGGAAAGGTTGTGACAGATTAAGACAGAGCGTGTGTTTGTGGTACTACTCTGAGAACAAATCAACGCACTTTGAAGACGGTGCTGCTATGATTAATGGTGCCAATAACGCTCCTGACCACATACACACACGCACGCACACGCAGAGTTATGAAAATATATATTGTGGTCTCAGCTGGGATACAGATCAGAGACAAAGACACGCAGCTGCTGCTGAGTTCTTCTCTGTGTTGACATCCAGTAGCACAAAACGTGACGCGCTGAACGTTAAATGATTCATGTACCTAAAAACCAAGAACAGAAGGTACAAGGAACTGAAGAGTGACATAAAATATTACCAGAATGTTTTAATCCTTTTGCCAAGTTAAGTTGTTTTGGATTATTTTTTTTATGTTAGTGCTGCATATTGTCAAAATTTGTCAGAAAAGGATCATGATTATAACTTTTTTATTCAGAAACTTTTAGGGAAATCTGGGACAAAGTTTGATACGATTTTATCTCCGTGGAACAAAGAGTTACGTATTTTAATAGACTGATAAATTGGCAGAGACATGTGTCTGTGCTCAGCCATCATTCGTGTCCCTGGCTCTTTTTCTAACAGCTATAAAAGTATAATACAATACAAGAACTTTATTTATCTCTACAGGAAAGTATTTAAAACGTCTTAAAATCTGATTAAGATTTGTTGGATTCCTTTATGGGTCATTTTGAAGGTTGAGTACAGCTGGACTCTGTCTCTCAAACCTTATACTCCCTGCTGTCAAGTTCTGAGTCTGTCCATTTAAAACCAGCTGGAATCTGTCACAAACAGCTTTTATTGTCAGTTTTCAATTTTTACTGCAGCTTTTTTAGATCTGTCTCCATGGCAGCGCCAGGAAACTTTGACGAATGTTGTAAGAAGCTGTTCTCGAGAAAACTGTATCAAAGTTCTGTCGTAGTGTCACCATAGTTCTCTTGTGTTGATTGTGATGAAGGAGTTCAAATGCTTTCAGTCAAACAAAAACTAAGAATATATCAATTAAAGCCAAAAAATAGTAGTCGGGGAAATCTGCATTCAGACTTTATGTCCCTGATTTTTGGACAAATCAACCTCTTTAATGCTACAATTTTTTGTTGCAGGTTTTTAATTGTTTTGAATGTTTAAGTTGATTTAATTTGTTCCAATATTTAAATAAAGACACTTAAAAAGACATTTTAAATCTACACAGCGGTGTAAAACCCAAAGAACTTTAAAATCTGCATCAGATAATATTGAAAATGGTGTTCCACAAGGTTCCATCCTTGGTCCTGTTCTTTTTTCTCTTAATATAAATGATAAATAAATTATAGCTATTTTTAGTTACAAAATGATTTTGTTGATGACAGGAACTTGTATCTTGCTCATGCTTATGCACAATCTGCTGAGCTGCCTCTCTGGATTAAAAGTTGCACTCACTAAACAAACGTATGTCAGTCTTGGATGCAGAGAGACTTTTTTTGAAGCTCTTTTGCAGAACAGAACATTTCTGACTTGAACAAACTCATGATCACTTCCATATGTTGCACCATTCTTGACAGGGTAACTGTAAATAAATATATAACTATTTACTTTAATGAGAAGTGATTCAAAAGTTATAATTCAAATTCGGTTAGGTTGAGTTGAAGATTTACCTTTTTTTTTCTGCAGAAATAAATCCCGATTTCATTCCTTGTTTCGTGATTATTTTAGTGCCAATCCTTTCCTTCTTTGATTATTTCTTTTATATCTGCTTTTTTCATTTTAAATCAGAGATTTCTATCAGTTCAAAGGATTTAGATAAATGAAATAAAATAAAAATAAAAAATAAAAATAAATAAATAAATAAATGATGTGATGATGACAGACTGCTGTAGTGTAGTACAGAATTTTGGCCACTAGATGGAGTTGAGAAGTCACACTCTGCCATAACATTCATCATAGTCTTCTCTATCTGTCTTCTGTCTTTTCTGCAGATGGATCAGTTGTCAGACGAGGAGGTGGAGGTGAGGGAGGATGAGGAGGAAGAGGAGGACAGCGATAAGGAGGACCAGGACCTGGATAAGATGTTTGGAGCCTGGCTGGGAGAGCTAGACAAACTCACACAGGTGAGCAGAAGTTTTCCAAAACTCGGACCCTCACCTGTATTCTTTTGCAAACATGCCAAAATGTTTGATTTACTCCGTCTGCTGTCTGTCCAGAGTCTGGATGATGGTCGCCCACAGCCGCAGCAGCCGCCTCAGCAGAAAGCACCTCTCAGACAGGAGACAAACATGGCCAACTTCTCCTACAGATTCTCCATCTACAACATCAACGGTCAGACTTGAACACAGTAAACTCAGACTCCTGATCCTCTCCTGCTCCGTCATGATGTCTTACATTCTGGTTTTTCCTCTGTGTGTCTACAGAGGCGTTAAATCAGGGAGAAAACGTGGATCTGGACGCTCTCATGGCCGATCTGTGCTCCATCGAACAAGAGCTCAGCACCATCAACGCCAAACCCAACAGTGCAAGCGGCATGGCTCGCCTGGGACTGACCGACACGAAGGTACAGACGCAGTCAAAGTGCAACAGTTTCTTTCTCAAGCCAATATAGAGACGCTAGTTCATGCTTTAAAACCAGGAGAATTGACTTTTGTACCGCTTATCTTTCTGTTCTTCCTGTAAACAACATCTTTAACTTCAGCTGCTGCAAAACTCAGCTGCAAGAATGCTGACCAAGACCAGATTTTTAGAGTTTTCTATCGTTTTTTAAAGGTCCGTCAGAAGCCTCCAGCAGGGCGCAGCAGCAGGCAGCAGCCAGCAGGGGGCAGCAGCATCAGTGGTGGTGGAGGTGGTAGTGGCAGTAACAGTGCCAGTGGGGGAGGGGGCAGCAGCGGGGCCAGCAGCAGCAGCAGCAGCACCAGAGCTTCACCCGCAGGGACCATCAGAGCTCCAACAGGGCATCATGGGAGACCGGCGCTCGCCTCTAACTTCAGTCTGGATGACATCACTGCACAGCTGGAGAAGGTATGTGGATGTAAATCTGGAAAGACATCATCCTAACTCTTGGTTATACTCCTTTGGTTCACCCAAACCCCCTGAAAATAACACATTTGATAATTGCAGGACTGTTTTGAGAGAAAGACGTAAAAATCTCCAACTGATAATCCTGATAAAGCAGTCATCAGGTTTATGAAGTTCCAGAGGGAAAAAGAGAGAAACAGAGTTTCTAGATAAAGATAAATAGGTCGGTGAAAGCTGGAGGCTGAGAGGAAATTTGTTTCAATGTTTTTGTGGCTGAATAATCAATTTCATCCAATCTGTGGTCAGTGTTTGCTGCAGCTGTTTATCTTTTCCTGCCTGTATGAATCCCTTGGCTGAAAACTAGCAAGCTGATGGAGAATACTGTGGTGAGCTGAAACATTACAGTGTTTCCAAACCGCCATAAAGCAACATGTACAGGGTTAGACAGATGAACAGCAAAAATGAAAACTGCCTTAGTGGCTGTTTTTGTGAATTACATGGTTTTTGAAGGTTCTTTCAGGGCTTAATTTACCCCAAATTCATGGATAAGGCTAATTTTAATAAATCCAAGGAGCAGTAGTGCTCAGGGATTTCTTTTTGCATTATTTGCAAAGGTCTAGCTACCCGCTGAACCTGTCGTTATATGAACCTTGTTTATTTAGGCCGGTGCATATATGAAAAAAACAAAGGGTTTCTCAGCTGTTTTTTATAGTATTAGGTGTCCTTAAGAACATAAATAATAACAATAAATAAGTAGATATGGCGTTAGGGTTAGGGTTAGGGTTATGGGGTTAGGGTAAAAATCACTGTCTAGGACCTATTGAAGAGCACGTTTCAGACCATTTGGAGTCAATTAGTTTAAAAAAAAAAATTGGTAAAAATGGAAAAAAAAATGTATTTAAGCGTTAGGGTTTCTTTGGGGTTATGTTGGGGTATTGGGGTCAGGGTAAGGGTTATGGGGTTAGAGTTAAAATCACTGTCCAGGACCTTTTTAGAAGCATGTTTTAAACTAGTTGTAGTCAATTGGTCCAAAAAATTGTGAAAAATGTCCAAAAAAAAAATTTGTAAGTGTAAGGGTTTCTTTAGGGTTATGTTGGGGTATTGGGGTCAGGGTAAGGGGTTAATGTTGGGGTTAGGGTTATGGGGTAAGGGTCAAAATCACTAAACAGGACCTTTGTAGGAGCACGTTTCAGACCATTTGGAGTCAATTGGTACAAAAAAATTAGGAAAAATGTCATCTTTTTATGTATGCAAATTAGTGCATATTTAATTAGATATTGCCTTATTTACATATTCATACATAACACTTGACAAAACTTTTAATACAAAAACAATTTGTCTTAATGTCAGTTATAAACGAGGGAGGTTTCATGGTGATATCTGTTCGTTAAAAATTTTCCCCTGGGCTTCCTACCCATCATGGACGCCATCTTGAAAATGGCACCTTTCTAGTGGTCAAACTTTGATAAACTTTTAGTATGTTGTTAAGGACATCAAATACTATAAAAACAGCTGAGAAACCTTTTGTTAGAATTTTTTGGGGTCAAGTCATATTTGCACCTGACTAATTATAACACCACATGTATATGTCACATCGTCTGCCTCATCATGTGCCCGTCTTTTACTCCCTGTGTCTCCATTTTTGCTCCCCATCAGGCGTCTCTCAGTATGGATGAAGCTGCTCGTCAGACCTCTTCTCACTCCCTTAGCTCCGCCTCCACCTATTCATCCTCAGCCTCGATGCGGCGGCCTGGATCCTCTCAGCGCCAACACAGACGCACAGGATCAGTCGGCACTGTCAGTGAACACGAGGTACATCAGCTCTAAAGTGACCGCAGACTTTTATCCTGAGTCTGGAACTTTTTCAAAAGGAGTTATTTCAGGAGCGCTATTACATAATATTTCAAGCTTTTCAACTTTGTGTCTCTAAATTTAGAGTCCAGGGCCAAGTTGCTGAAAAGAAATCTGGTTGGGTTAAAGCTGTATGATTGGATTAAAATGGGTTTTGCAGAAAAAATAGAAAGACATTATGATATGAGATCAGATTTAATCCTGTTTGCTTTTTTAACAATAGGAAAATTAGGAAAACTTATTCCCAGAAGAGAGCTGGATTACAGGGAGAAAATGTAAAAACTCTCCAAAACTACAGTTTTACAATTGTTTTGATGCTTAAGACTGTTATTACTTTGATGTAGATGAGGAACGGTAGATGAGGTAGACCTTAAAAACACATTTTTAAATTTGTTCGTATCGAACATAAAGTTTTGATTTGAAGCACCTTTGGGAATCTGTTATTTGCATGGATTTTGGTGCCCTCTAAGTATGTGGTTAGCTGTCCCGTAAGCGCCCTGAGATTCCAGATTTGGTAATCTCTAAAGTCTTCTTGATTAAGGTCCAGTCCAGTTAACCCAACTGAACCCTCTGAATCTTTCTTTCTGAGCTTTGGTTTCTCTTTTACCATCTCTATTTCAGGTGCGTTCAATTGTCCACTCCTCCCGCTCCTCCGTCACATCAGCCTCTGGAGTTTCGGTGAACTCTGCCTCTTCCATGGAGTCGTTGGACAGCGTTCTTCGTAATGAATCTGATGGACAGCAGGTGTCAGTCATACCCTCAGCTGGAGGAGCCGGTCAAGGTCACATGGAGGTACAAACTCATTTTTTTTTAATCAAAACTATGAGTTGACTTTAAATAAGTTCATATTTCAGGAAATCTGGTCATTCTTGGTTGAAGGAGGCTTGACACTTAAGATTGTGACCATAAACTCATCCAAAAACTGTTATTAGAGGTTATAAATCAACTGAAAAGTCATCTCATTTACCCAGGGTTTCTAATTATCCTGCATCAGTCGGCACTGTTGCCCCCTGTTGGTCATTAGAGGAAAAGGGTTTTACGGTATTTGTGATTCTTCCATGTTTACCTCTAGTTTATTGGTCCAGGTGTGCTAAAAGGATCTCCCTCTCTAAAACCTGTCCTCTTACTGGGATTACGCTGAGTCTGCTATCGTTTCAAGCAGACTATCAGGAGATTAAGTGGTTTAGCCGATAATTGCATTGAAAATGCCGGGTATGTCATTAGCGCACATGCAAGTCAGGATCAGCGGGTCAAAGAGAAGACATGTAGATGATAAATACTTAAATGTTCCCTTTGTTAAACTAAATGTTTACTTTGATTTTGAAGTTTATTTTTCTGGTGACAGAATCTGTAACATTTAACTTTTGAGTGTCTTTTATGAGGTCGTCCTGCAGTGTGGAAATTTCACACAAAGTTGCATTTAAAGTTGCAAAATCAAAATGTTTATTGCTTAAGCAGGTTAACATACAAAGAATGAGCTCTGGGCTTTTGATGCGTCACAAATCTATTATTACGCTATTGTTTGACCCATTTTCGCAAGGTGTTTTTGCCAAGATAGTTGGTAGATGGATACATTTATACTTAATTGATCTGGAAGGACATTCGTTATCCAGTAGCTTGCAAAGCACATGATATCTACACGTAAACCAATTCAAGTAGCAAGAAAATAACTTAAGCATGTCAGATCATATTTGAACTGTACAAACTGCAATGAAACACGTACATATTTTAGATTAAGCCATTTAATTACACAATTTGATTATTAAAATTGAGCCAGTTCTACAATAAAGAATCAAACGAAAAGATTCAAATTGAACCAAAATAATTAACGTTGACCACTTGCAAAACAACCCTATTGCAGCCTATACACAATGAAAGTAGCGTTTCAAAATGGCTAATGGCAAATTTAAAAGAAACATGTAATGAAATTATGCAAAAAAATCTGGTTTTAATTGCAGGAAATGTGTGTTTCGTGGTCATAGTCCTTTATCTAGAAACCTTCATTTGAGAGATTACAGAAAAGGAAAAAGTTAAGAGTATTGATGATGAAGAATAAATCTATAATTCAAAACACAAATACTTAAAATGCATTTACATGTGAGAAAAGAACATCCAAAACGATTGATTAGGGAACTCACAAAAATTGTGTGATAATAAACAAAACATGAAAAATATCTGCTTTCCTGTTCATTCCTTGAACAAAGTTAGACAATAAAAACATTTATAACCCTGAAACCATCAAATGCAGCCTGTTAAAACAGGTTATTTGTGTCAACTTTCAATGGAGGTATTGTCCTAAGTATACTTCAACTTGACTTTTACAGTTAAATTATATGTTGTTCTGTGAAATCAGTGGTGAACTTTTCCACAGCTGCAGGAAACATCTCTTACCCAGCAGACGTACCTTCTTCTCAGCGGAGGTTTTAAAATAGTGAAGGATTTTTTCAGGCTCTGCTGCAGCGTTTGGTTTGTATTCTCTGGCCTTTTCTCCTCCTGCTGGCTGTGTGCTCCTGACAGTTTCTGCTGCTTCAGGCTGTGTCCTCGCTCTTTTTCAGATCAAAATCACTCAGGGTTTTTTTTTTTTCCTGTCTTGGAACACACTGAGTACAAAAAGCAGAAAATAATCTTCCCTGAAATCACAGTCGTAGACAACTCAAAGATGTGGGAGAAAAAATGTGAAGGGTGAAATGCTGGAAGAGCACAGAACAGTTGCAGGGTTCGGTTTTAACTCTGCAAACTTTACATAATTCCTCACTCACACTATCCTTCTAATTCGACCCCAAAACAATGATAATTTTTGCATCATGCACAAGCAAAAAAATAAGCAGGTCTGCAAACACAAACCCCGTTCTGAGAGTAGGAATCTGGGTTACAGCTTCATTTCACCCAGTGTATACAGAAATACTACAGAGACCAGCCATGGAGAAAGAGAGAGAGGGAGTAAAAAAAAAGACGAGTGTAGGATTGAATAAAATTAGAATAATGAGATGAGAGACCAGAGTGAGTCAGCGAAACAGCGATGATGATGATGAAGGAACATGGAGAGGGGATGGTGGTCACCAAAGGGCGATCACAGAGAAGAATAAACAGTGATGTGTATGAAAAGAAAACAAAGAGACAAACACTGAGGCGGAGAGAGAGAGAGAAAAGCAGAAGAGAGGGATTAGAGAGGATGTGATGTGGTGTTTTGGCCCAGAGCGCTGCTCCCATGAGTTCAGCTCATTAGAAACTGGGACTGCTGCAGTTTGAGTCTCAGAGTGTTTTTCTGCTTCACACACTCTCTTTGAGTGTACATCGAGGGCTAGAAAAAAGTAGATCTCCCTGAAACCTGCTGAACTGTCTGAAAAATAGAGATTAGACTGTGTATTGATGGTCTGATGTTTCTTTTCTAATTAGAGAGGCAGTGACAGTTCAATCAACTGTGCAAAAACAGCATCTAAAAGCGCCTTACATAACCGTATACACAACATAGGACATTATATAATTCATTAGAAGTATTAATAATAATCAGGCAGACCTGGGGTTGAATGAGGAAATTAGAATTAACTGAACCACGTGGACACGGTGTCTGATTGGTGCATGTCCAAAGCCTCCATTGTGGAAGCAGCAGCAAAGAGTTGTGGCCTCATTTGGTGGTGGAGAAGGAGGCCTCTTGGACTCAACTAACCCAGGTGTTTCTGAAGCATTAGATTGGTACCGCTCGGGTGGCCTGGATGGCTTTAGTGGAAGCAGAAGCCTAGTGGGGAAGCTGTGGGAAAGGACTTCTTGCTATCAAGCCTCTTCCAATATCATATGGAGGTCTGGGATAGTGTGTGTGGCATAGTAGTGAACCTGGGTGATGGTTCCCTAGAGGTTGTGCTTCAGTTATGTTAAGATCTTGTACTTTTCAGCCCCCTTATTCCAGGATTCAGGGGAAAAAAGCTAAACAAATACTGTGTGCAGGAGTTAGCCCATCCAGTCGTCTACTAGTGTATATATGGAGAAGGCCTATGACCAAGTCTCTTGGAGGATCTTGCAGGGGGTATGACAGGAATATGGAGTTCTAGGGCCATTGAGCAATGAGCAATCTGGTCCCGACAAGTGTAAGAGACTGAAGGTAGACATGTTCCTGGTGCCTTCACAAGGATTACCCCTTTGCCAACAGTCCTGTTTCTGATCTCAGAAGATGTCCAGGGTGTCTGGCTTAGAGACTTCAGAATCCATCTCTGGTTTTTGCAAGTGTTTATGTTGACCTTTAGTCCCTACCACTAGAGATGCAATTAATAAAGCAAGAGAGAAATGGACCAAGGGTATTCCTCAACAGCATCATGAGAAGGGAGGTCCGTTTGTTATGGCAGTCAGCTGATTCTTCAAATACAATTCTCATTTTTATGGATTTTATAAAAATGTTGTCATCACACGGTACTAACTGACATGCCTTAACAAGTTTTTAAGGGCATCAGCTGTAAAGTTCATCACTGATGAGCGTAGCCATTTACAGGCACTACAGCCCCAACTAGTGGTGGGTGGCTGTACTACAGCTCACACTGAATACGACCAGATTTTCATGTCTTCATGAATGAAAGAATTACTGATTATGACAGAGAAGATGTCAGACAGTCAGGACAGACAGCCTGAGCCAGACACAAACTAGAAGTTTTGGACCTGAAGGTATTTTTATCAGTCATATTTGAATGACACTAAAGCTTTTATAACCTGTCTCCACTTTATTAGCTTATGCAAAATACTGGAAAAAAAATGTAAAATAGTGGAGATACCATTGTCAAAAAAAAGATGATTGAGAGGAATTAAAAATATAAAGGAGTGTAGCAGAAATAAAATCTGTTCCTTGAAATATAAATACATGAAAACAATATTTTATCAGATTAAAAATAAATCACTTTTAATAATCTGAAAGCTGTTTGTCAAATGTGTAAAAATTTTAGCCCCCCTTACATTGGATTACACAAAATATTTAATATAAAAACCTGTAGAGGAGCCACACAACATTAGCTACATCTTCATGTGTGGCTTTTCCCTCTGAGTGATTACTGTGTACCAAAGAGGATCAACACACACACAGAAAATACACACAACACACACTCTTGGATGTCAGATCTTGGCCGAAGGGAAGACTGTAATCGTGTGTGTAAAAAAGTGTGTGTCTGCAGCATGTTTGACCTAAATATTATTTTTAATCTGAAGCTGTCGAGAGAGAGAACTAATGCTTTCTATAAAATGATTTCTAGTGATTGAAACACATTCAAGAGATTATAAAAGACAGCAGCAAATCATATTTGAGCGTTTTAAAACAAATGTAGTTTATTAAAATAAAATAAAGTGCTTTTGTTTTATTATTCTCAGATTCTGATATATAGATAGAAATAGATACCAGTTATCATTTGTACCTCTAATTGGTTAAAAATAAGTGGAAATTAAATAAAATGTGTCTTTTTAGAACCTTGGCTATCTAAAATAAGTATCAGGGAATTTACAGTATTAGATAAGATCCAAAATACAGACTGTACTGAGACTGAAACTCCATCCAGCATCCTGATAACCTTCTGTCTAACACAAACAACTTTTCTCTGCCCTTTAATCCAATAAAACGGATAAATCCCACTGTGTGTCTCTCTACTGGAGTCCAGTCTGCCCAGTAGGAACCAGCTCAGGCTGACTCACTGCAGCACATGCTCCAGAGACACAGGATTATCAAAAGCTCGCTGAGCCGATAGATTTGACCGGCCTCTGTGGAATCCACGTTGTCAGTAAATATGAGTAATACAGTAAATAATTTATCAAATAAATAATGAATAAAATCTGGCTGGTATCCTGCTGGCATGGAGATAAAATCCTGTGTAGTATGAAGAGGGGAGGGGTGGGGAGGGGGTCTGTTTGGCTGTCTAGACTTCTTTGAGTCAAGCCTGGAGCAGTGCTGACTTGTCTCTATTTGAATTATTTAACCTTTATTTTCCAGAGAAATGTTGACATCACTGTCTGAAGTGTACACAAGGTTTTTTTTTCAGTGTTCAGGAGTTAAATAAAAAAATACGAATTTAAAACAATAAATCCAAACATCCTCTTTTTATTATTGGTTTTTAATTTTGGCATTTTGTGTAACCTTCTTGTATTCTTGGTTGAAAGTAGTTCATTGCTTCATCATTGACCAATCAGAATTGAGAAGTTGAGGGACGACGGAGAATAAGCAGCATAAAGATTTTAAAAACAAGCTTAAAGGTACAGTCTGTAAAAATATTCCCCTTTGCATTCCAAGTTGACAAAAACAATTTCCAACAAGTCCATTCTGATAAATGCTGCCAAATACTGCTCATTGCACCTTTAACAATCTCCACTATGAGTAAGTGCAGCAGGACAATATTTGTTGTAAACTAATTAATCAGCGTCACATTGGCATGTCAGTTTTGGCCGATGAGAACTGATATCACAACCAGTAACAGTAAATACCAGTGAGAAATGAAGAGAGTAGATGGAGAAGGGAACTGGGAGAGGAACTTAACTTTACTTTTGACTTACAAGGACAGTGCACCATATAACAATACAATATCAATATTACACCTAAAAGAGGCTACAAACCACATTAAACACTGCAAAATTTACAATATAACTGCTCACTGAGTAATATTACAACATAGACAGGTGAGAAATTACATGCAGCTTCTCATTAGAGTTTATAAAAATCTGTAGAAATCCACTCATGGAGAATTAACAGAGTGATTGATGTGCAGCAATATCAGTACAGCAGCTTCAAAATCAGGTGAATATTAAATATATTGAATTTCGTCTAATATAACTTGATTTTGTTGATGAATAAAAGTACCACCCCCCTTTCTTTTTCTTGAAAATCATATCTTGGATGTAACCTCTTCTTTTCTCTGAATTTTAAATCCCATCTGGTAAAATATCTAAGCAGATTGAGCAGGTGGAGCTCTCAAGATTTAAAGAAAAGCGTTTCCTCCTAAAATATTTGCTTGACTGATGATGTACAACCGTCTTAAAGGATCAGATGGATTTTCTTCTTCCTGGAGGACAGATGTGACTTATCCAGTCTGGATGAAAATAAGCTCTGGGTTACTTTCTCTGACAGTTTGTTTCAGTATTTTTCTGAATATTCCCTCTCCTCGTCGTCGTACCTGTATCATAAAACTGTGATTTGTTTATGATGTGAACATTTCTCCTCCACAGGTGTTTATCTACAGCCGCTGAATCAGTGATGTTTTTCTGCTGCTGAGCTCTGCTTCTCCACACAGCTTTCTGCTAAACCTCCACGCCCAGCCAATCAAACTCCACATTAATTCACCAGGACTCTCTCTGTCTCTCTCTCTCTCTTTAAAGCACTCCTATCTGGACAGGGAAACCTCTCTGATTCTGAGAAACATAGCAGGAAAGCCTTCACACCTGCTGACCAAGGTGACACACCATTCATTTCTGCACGCCACTGCTCCTCTCCTGCATGCCTGTCACCCTGAGCGACTCTATGCATGATTCAGTGTTCATGCATAAGGAGTCAAGATCAATGTGCATGTCTTTTCTTTACTCCTCTCTCTTTCTTTGACTTTTGTTTTTAATCAGGGACACTTTGTGTGTTGTTTGTGCGATGCAAAGTGTGGTGACGTGTGCTGTTTACATGCAGAAACCTGGAGTATGATCCTAAAGCTTTGCAGAGACTGTAACACATATTGTGCCTTTAGAAAACACAACATGACAGACACTTTTTGGGTAAACTAGGCTAACCATTAGTTTGCAACATGAATTTGACGCCAATCTGATAAAAACAGAGTTAAGTCACATCGTCATGATGTGGAATGGGTTAAAGCCTGCAAGACAGAAATGCAGGTCCATTTTATAACGTAATTATATATGAATAAATTGAATAAAAAGTTACTTGATGATTTAATCTTGAAGAAAAAAGTAACTGAAATTGGTTCGGCTAATTGATGGGGCCAAAGTCAGTTGCCTTTTTGTGTCTTAGTCCTGTAAAGCTTTGTGGAAATTGGATGTGATTGTTTTTTGGGTAAAAATACTCTGCTCTCCTGCAGAGGAGTGACACTGTCTCTGTGTCGTCATACCCCAGCTCCTCTCTGGTTCTTGTTTTCTGGTGAAGCTTGTAAATGTCAGATCTGCAGCCTGAGTGCAGAGGCCATTCTGCTTCAAGCACGATTGGATTTGTCTTTTTAAGATAAAGAAAACGCATGATAAGAGAGGAGGCAAACTGTACCTGACACAGTGTGCACTGTTTGGGTTTACATCTCAGCGGAGGGAAGAGTCTCACAAAGAAGCGTTCACACATGTGCTTATCCTCTATTGTGTCTATTGTGTAGAAGCAGCAGAAACAGCAATATGTTGGCCTTTGTTGACAAAACTCTTGTGTGATCACGATCTAAGACTGCTTCACCAACACTTTGTGCTTGTGGTTACATATTTGGGATGATGAATTAATGATGAAGTTACTTTTTCATATTTTATAAAAACTGTGTTCAGGTAAGTGTGACAATCAACACTTTTTTGTCTGCATCAATCCACCAAAACTAGTAAAAAGTCCAGAATGTGTTACCAGGTAATGGACGACAGTTCTAAGCATCGTTCCCGATCAGTTTGCAACAATTGTTTAGTTTCCCGTTCCTCTTTATTTGCAGGTATTGTGTACTCTTATTTTGACTCCTCTGTGGAGCAAGCCTCTAGTGACCATTTGAGGAACTGCAGCTTTAAGCACTTTTTGCACTGACCGTCTTTCCTTTAAACTGCCTGTCCGGGCGCCACATAAGGCGGGATAAGATTTTACTTTCACAGAGTTCCACTGACCTTGTCCTTTCCAAAGGATCTATTAAGCCCAGTGTGTGCCGTGTGTGGTTGGCATCACTGACCTGACAGGACATTGCTAAGCAGCCTCGGTTTGTTGTTGACGGTCTGGAGCTGGGCCAGTTGCAATAATGGAGCTTAGCCGGTGAGCCTTGGGCAAGTTAACACCAATCAATGCAGATAATGGGACCAGCTAATACTCTAATCATTGCTCGTGTTGTTGTTGTTGATGTCCAGCCCAGATCTGGATACTGGTGTTGGGCAGGTTTTTGCAGGACTGTAGCTGCAGAGAAAATAAACCAAGTCTTTGTAGAGCTAGACACAGTGGAGAACATCTTATCTTAACTGATGGCCCCATTTGAAGGAGATTAAATAGAATTTTTCCATTTTAACCTGGCTTTTCTTAAGCTATACAACCTAATGTACATGAATGTACATGAATTAGATTGAAAAAAAACTCCAATATGTGGCTGTAATGTAAGAGTTTCTGCTGCTCTTAAGCTAAAGCTGTAGTCCTCTTAATGGCTAAGGGGAGAGTTTTATTTTCTGTGTGTGTGTGTGTGTGTGTGTGTATTAGAGAGTCAGTAAGGAGGCTTTATTCTGATTGGATCAGGGTTGTCATGTTTTGACTGGATGATGAAGCACATAAAGCACTCTGATTGGATGTTAGAGGAACGGATCAGATCCCTGATTATAATCTTCTTTGCAAAGAGGGGTGATTCCCAGTAGCATCATATAAACACACACACAATACACATGTACATGGACACACACAGCAGCTGGCTGGCAATGGGCTGTCTTATTTGTCTGAGTAATGTCATCACACAGACTTACACATCTGCTCCTCCCCGCTTCATCGACCTGTTTCAATTCTGCAAGGGAGAAAAAAAAAATCCTCCTAAACCTTAGGGAGTCAAATTAAGGTTCAGGTCAAGCTAACCCTCGCTGTTCACCTTTTGAACCCAAATCCCAAATCCTGTGACAGCTGAATTTAGGTCTCTCGGACAGATTATGAAGCATTCAATAAAGAACAACATTCTATACAAATTTGATTGAAAGTTTTCAACAAGCTTTTCCAACATGGTGTTTGGATCGATACATATAATGATACCATATGTCTGTTTTGGTCCCATAGTGTTATTCAGTGATATTATTATGTGGATAAACCCAGGCTTTGTGCTGAATAAATGATTGTATTGTATTTGTGCTGTATAATGATGATGGGCATAATTTCTTCAGCATCATGCTGTCCTACAGGAAGCAGCAGGAAAAAGATCGAGAAAAAGATAGCGAGACCTTGGGCCAGTCCATTGACTGCAGTGGGGTGACGCAGCTCAAGGAAGAACATTTATAATCATTTCTTCATGGAAATGCAATCAGACCGAGATGCTAAAGCAGAAGAACTATCACGTCTGCAGTGCAAAATGATTAATATGATGATTATTACTTCAAGGAAATGATAAAGAAATGATCATAAATGTTCTTCCTTAAGCTGCGGCACCCTGCTTTAGTTGGAGGTCTCCATACAAACAAGCGACTGCTGGAAGAGAGTAGGTTAGTTGTGTTTACTCTCTTTGCTCAAGAAATTAGGGAAAGTTAAAAAGATGTTTGGTGGCTAGTGCTATGGCTAGGACCCTATATGTACTGTTGATGAAGTTAGGTGCTGTTCTGAGCATTATTTGTGGCTATAAAGGTGGCGTTTTGGTTGAGCTCTCTGTGTGGCTCTCTGTATTGCTATCGTGCGGTCGTTGCTAAAGTTGGTATAACTAGAGAAGCAAGCGGTCGGCAACATTTATCTCTCAACAGGGTGTCTAACTCGGTGTTACGGTGTGTTTGACCCTAACTTAATTCTACGCCGGAATATCCCTTTAAACAGCTGCCACCCGCCTCAGATCCAGCTATTACTGGTTGTGGTACCAGGCAAACATGTCTCATTTTCTCTTGGCTGTTCTGTCCCTGTATTATTCTGACTTCTCTGAATCATAGCATGAAGTGCTCTGAGCTGCCAAAAAAAAATGAAGCGATTTTTGTGTTAAATCATTTTCTAGGATTGAGTGGGAGGGGCCACAATGGGGACTGACATTCAAGGGAGATTACAAGCTTCTGGGCCGGTCTAATTCCTGCAGCAGCAATGAGGCTGTGGATGTATTTATCACTCTGCTGCACTTGCCTTCCAGGGAACAGCAGTATGTGTGTGTGTGTGTGTGTGTATGTGTATGCATGTGTGTGTGTGAATGTAAGGGCTCTTTATGAGGCAGTTTGCATGCAGTAGCACATGTGCAGTTCTGTGTCAGTGTTACACCGCCTCAGCAATAAATGAAACCTCCCACACACATATATATATACGCGCACACACTCTCGTTCACACGTACACACAGCTGGCCCACTTCTGCCGCTTCTCTATAAGCCCCCCATCGCTCTGCTCTGCTCTGAGCCTACGGCAGCTCAGGAGGGACACATTCCTCATGACTTCAAAGGCAGCAGGATCTTTCCTGGCACAGGCTAATTTTAGTGGTTCTATAATGTAGGTCAAGTGAATATCTGTGAGACAGAGAGAAAATGTTTACGCTGCAAGCAGGAAGTGATGGGGATGACAGTGGGAGGAGGCAGAGGAAATGTCCTTTTGTCTGTGATTGGATGTGCGAGAAGAAAAAATGCAGAGAAAACATGCATATTCAATCTGAGTCGACTAATTTATCATGAAGTGGAGGAGCTTGAGGTCTAGATTTAGGATTAATGGATTATCATAAACAAATTGCTTCAGGTTTTCTGAATGGGAACAGGATTTTCCGCAGAAATTAAACCCTTTGAAAATGTTCCCAATTATTTAATTAACCTTATTATTTATCAATCCTTAGTTTACATTGCTGAACTTAAAGTACATGTTTCAGTGGTGGTCACTGGTGGAGTACCTTGCAGTAATAATTTGTTGAAGTGTGATGATGATGATGATGATGATGTTGGTTAGGTTGAAGGCAGGAGATGAGGGGGACCATAATGATTGTGAAGGCTGTGGTGATGATGATGATGAAGATGATAACTGACACACTTCAGCCAAATGCAGCTTCAGGCATCTGATATTCTCCTGATAATTACAAAATCAAGCTCAACCAAATTTTAATGCAGACTGACATGACGTGTAGACCGAAGTGTCAGTTACTATTAAAATGATAATTCACTGTGACTGTTTAACATTCCCTGGCTGTAAACAGTTGTTTAAATTTGGTCCTTTCAGCCACAGTAACTCAAATAAAACAACACACTTGGATAGTTTATTACATTACACATGACACTTTGTCAGATTTAATATTTTTTTATCGGCTGCATATTATTTTTAGCTGTACTTAAATTAAAAAACATTTAATCAAGTACAATATCTACTTAATTTAACTCCTGTTGTATTTATGTATTGCTATACAATATGATTTTTGATTTTGATTTGATTTGATTTTTTGCCTAATTTAAAAGAGTACAACATAAAACATGATAGGTAATAATGAAATGGTGCATGAAGAGGCAAAAAAGCCACGATGGGCATATTTGAAGCCTCCACCTTATAATAGCCTGATATTAATATTACAATTGAATGTACAAAAGCACAAGATAACGTGAAAAAAATTGATAAAATTATAGTGACTGACAACAACAATATAGACAATACAATATAATGTGTACAAAACAATGTGATGCAATACAATCCAGTGCAATACAATATAATATGATACAATGTTAAGATACAATACGATAGTTTACATTGCAATTCGATACATTATGAAACAATATGAAGCAATGTGATACAATATGATATGATATACTGTGATACATTGGAATACAAAAAAAAAGCATTTTGATAGTATTTGGTACATTATGATACAGTATGATATGATGCAACACAAGATGAAACAATGTGATATAATGCAGTGCAACTCAATTTGATATATACACTGTGATAACATACGATATGATGGGATACAACAGGATACCATACAATAGTATTCATTGAGATTTGAAATAATTCAATTCAATTTGATTGAATTAATAAACAATAAAAGTAAAAATGAAAAATGAACATCACCATGTTACAGTGCAGCATGTTTCTACTACAAACAATATAAGAGAAAAGCAAGGATGTGATGGATAAAGGGGTTTATAGTGAAAACAAAGGGCCGTATTAGAGCTCGATATGTAACAATGACCCAAAATGTAATAAAAAGAAACTTGTATTAAACCTGAAATGTAATATCTAGTCGATAATGTAACAACTTTCTTTCCTGAAATATAGTAACTTGTTACATTTCAGGAAAGAAAGTACTTTATGGGTTTTATTACATCATTTATAATGTCAACACAGCTACATTATAGACAAATTATTACATTTTGGGCTTTATTACTTTTTTTTTTTTAATAACATTTTGTGTCATTGTTACATACTGGGCTCAAACAAGCCCTTCTGCCATTTGTAATAATTTGTCCCTGAGGACAGCTGTTGTTTTACAAACATAAAGTATTTGTTGCTATGGGAGTAAAATCCACATCGCAGTAATTTTAGCTTGAGTTAATCCTCTTTTTCAACCTTTAATTCAGTTTTTAACCCCAACTAAAAAAACATATTCTCCACGTTATGAAGCTGTTTAAGAGCTTATGCCGCTGCTTAGTGAATGGGGTCTTGTGTTAATGTGTGAGTGTGTGAGGGAGAGTACTTGAGGGGGGTTTTGGGGGGATGTCAATAAGCAGATTGGCTGCTAATCTCCTCTTCCTCCTCCCTCATCATCTTCATCCCTTTCTGCCCTTTCGCTCGCGCACAATATGGATCCTCTCGCGTGTGTTTGGGGGGAAAAGTAGAGCGCAGACAGAAGTCCAGACATTCATGTGAGGTGAAGATCCTCTGAAAAATCGACCAGCATACAAATAAGCACAAGAGGCGGAGAAACGGAGGCAAGGAGGGAGTTAAAAAGGAGTGAAATGAGGACAAAATGCAACTAGATGAGAAAAGAAGAATCAGATAAGAGAACTGCAAAGGCAAGGAGGAACGGAGGGACTGCGAGGAGGGGGCATATGAGCGCTTGAGATAAAGAGATCAGAGCCTCTGCATGGAAGTTGGCACAGCTACGACGCCCCTCCCCCACTGCCACCCCATCCATCCCTACCTCCCTCTCTTTCTCTCTCTCTCTCTCTCTCTCTTCCTCTCATTCCCTCAGTCTCGCTCATCTGGGGAGGATGTGACAGGACAAGGTAGCATCACTCAGCTTGATTTGACAGCTAGACTCAGACTGCACCAGTCCGTCCCGATATCTGGCATTCAGCCGGACAAAACAGGAGTCAGTTGATCTGTTGATTTAGCCGATAGCTGGATTAGCCAACCTGCAGCTCAGTCAGGATGTAAACTGCATGTGAAAGAGAGAGAGCTCCTGCAACATTTTTGTTAACTTTTGCTCCTTTTTTACGCTCTTAATTTGCTCGCAGGTTTTATATTTGTAGCTGGAATTAAGACTCTTTCTGCTCCTCTAGCCACCTTCTGCTGCTTCTGATCACCTCCGCTTCATCTTATTTTGGAGATTGCAGATACGAAGACTGGACTTCTTCTCTTCGAATTCCTCCGCTGCAGCTGCAGAGAAGCAGCAGCCCTGCCTCTTGTTTGTGTCTGTTTGGGAAATTTGGATAATCTAACTTTAGGGGGGACAATAACTACATGCGAACATGTAGAGTACGAGCGTTAATCCAATCTCGGCTTTTATCGGCTGCCAAATTAATCTGGACATAATGATGATAATGAAGAGGAGGAGGAGGAGAAGCAGGTTTTGCACTGCCAACCAGACATGTCCGATGATTCTTCAGAGTTTGGGCTCCTTGGAAAGTGCACCTGTGTCTTGTTGGGACTAACCTCGGGCTGCTGTTTTGATTCCTTCTTCACTCTTGCAGAAAATGGTTTGCACTTAAGACAGCCTGCGAAACTGGGCTAATCTGACTGCGAATACACAGACAATTTCCTGATATAAACCTGGATTTCCTGGACTTCAAATACTGGATTTTGTGCTTTTATTTGATGCAAAGCAGACACTAAAGTGTTGGTTGATCACCTGAAATAAATAAACCATGAATTCCTGTTGGAAGGGTCAGGTAGGAACAGATTATAATGAGTTTACCTGACCTTAATACGGATTGACAGCGCGTGCTGCAGAAATGTGTCTGTCCATGCTATTAGATTTGCATTGACTCATCATAATGCATGCTTTTTGTTGCCCTTGTCGATGCGTGTGTGTGTGCGTGCGCATGTGTGTGTGCAGGAGGAGCAGGCTGCCAAGCTGAAGGCAGAGAACATCCGAGTCGCCCTGGAGAAGATCAAAGAAGCCCAGGTGAAAAAGGTGAGTCCGGTTCACACAAACACACACATGAGGACAGAGAGATTATGCAGCAACATTTGTGTATATGTGTGTGTGTGTGTGTGTGTGTGTGTGTGTGTTTTATAGTTTTGTGCATCTTAACTGTGTGCATGTGCCAGTCAGAGTCTGGCACGTGTCCAACGGACTCTGTTTTCTGGGTCAGGTCAGTGTTACTCCACGTTGAAAAGCCGTGGTCAATAACAGCTGGGGTCAACACACGCATACGTGCACGCGCGCACACTCGCACACACACACAGCACTTAGTATAATGACCATAGCAAGTTAAGTCCCAATCTCACGGAGCAGAGAGAGAGAGAGTGGATTACCAACCTGGATTACCACACAGAAACACAACTCCTGCTACCTGTCATTGTTTATCAGTCGATGGTGCACGGATCCATCTTTACCTCGTCTAACTCTGGTGCAAAAACACGAACACATTAATGAACATTGAGGGGATTTCTGCAAAAGAAAGCCCCATGGAAAGAAAAGTTTTTGTGTCACTGTCTTCAGACCTTGTTTGTGCAAATAACACGAGGAGTATTTGGGATTGATCGGTTGCAAGAGAGTGAAATTTTAAGGGAAATGCTGCATAAACTCAAAAGCACAAAGGGACATTTTTAACACTTTAAGAGGAGCAAAGAACGGACATGACATGATAGCAACTTTAATTGGGAATCAAGTTTTCCGTTCCATAACAAGGTCCAGTTAAAAAAATCAGTATTTTCATGAGAAAAAACACTGTGCAAAAACATTTATAAAGTTTTTGAATCTGATTACAGTTTTCCATGTTTTAAAAAATGAACTGTTCCCAAGATCACAATAGCTGCCATGATAAAGTTTGGGTGATATATATTCCTGATAAATGCAAATCAACTCTGAGAGCATGAAACAGTTCTTGCTGTTGCTGCATGTGGCTGATAGAGCTTAGGTCAGGGGAAAGAGCTGTTTTTTTCAGTAGGTTTGTTGCATAAAAGAAGTTAATTTAGCACCAAATGTATCCTATTAAACTTGTAAATAAAACCAAAACACTTGTTACCTAAAGGATGTATTCCAGCCTCTGCAGGTTCTTTGTGAAAATGTGAAGTTTGTGGAAGTTTGTTGCAGGTTTTGCAGCCACAGAAGTCCAAATCTTTTGTGTGTGTGAATGTGTTTTGATATTGCAACAATTCTATGCAAATGAACACATTCATATCGCACACTCAGTATGCATATGAATAAAAGATGTTATACATAAGAAGCTCTAAGCTCTCAAAGCGGAGTGTGTATGTGATGCAATGCCTTGAAGCAACAAGGTTTCGTCACTCGTTTGAAGAGAAAATACACAAAAACTGTCACCTGCAGAGCTGTGTTGTTGTCGGAGATTAGTCTGTGAACACAAGGGGAAAAAAAGAGGTTTCAAACCAGACGAGAATGATGCATGATGGTTTCTTTCTCTCTTTGTAGCTGGTGATTCGTGTTCATTTGTCAGACGAGAGCTCAAAGACGATGATGGTGGATGAGAGACAGACCGTCAGACAGGTATGAGTCTGGTTTAAATCAGAACTTCTGTCATTTGTAGCAGTTTAAATGATAATATATAAGTAAAAGTCATAAAAATGAACAATCAGAAGCTGTTAGCAGTGACTAAACTTTATAGTTAACAGCAATTAACTGTATTTTATATCTTACCTGGAGAATCTCAGTCAGTTGGTGTTGATATCAGTGCTTGAACCTTTAGAGTTGGTATCGCTGAACGCATATTAGCTAAGTACTAACCAAAAAGGCTTTTGTTTACAATACAGTTTTAAAATCTGCTTTAGTATTATTTAATGTAACATACTGACTCGCTGTAAAACTCTCTCACAGCCTGATTTAGGCAGCTTTCAGGTGATATTCAGGGGCTTATCAATCCCCGTCAGAAGAGATCAGAGTATTCAGACACTGTACAGATCTGATTCCTCTAACACTAAAATTTAATGTGTTTTTTTGGAGGCTGCCATAATTTTATAGTCTGTTGTCCATCAGAGGCTGTATCTGGAATCAGTTGACCTTTAAAAGTCCAATCAGAAGCCAGGATCTCCCATCTCAGCAGAGCAGTGAAGAGGATAAAACTTTTGAGATTTGTTGCTGACACAGGAAACCTGTTTAGGAGCTCCACACAGAAAGAGAAAAGAGCTGAAAAGGGAGCTGGACGAATAAGCTCTGGATAGGAATAAGGAACTATAGTATTCTTATCATCATTGCAAAACTCTGTAAGTGCAGTGTTCATCTCACAGTGCTGCGTGTTTTGTTCAGGTTTTGGACAGTTTGCTGGAGAAATCTCACTGTGGTTACAGTCCAGACTGGTCTCTGGTGGAGACTATCAATGAGCTGCAGATGGGTGAGTACACACACACACACACGCACACACACACATATAGAAAAACACACAGGGCCTTTCCAAAAGAGTCGCCTGCACCCTCTTCCTACACATCCCCAAGCTGTTTACACACGATCACAGTCTGCCACATTAAATGCCGTCCAAACCCTCGGAGTGTGGAGTAATAGTGGGTTGTTTTACACTCCAACAGCGAGCATGGAAACCATTAATCATTCGTTATGGGACACGCTCCAAAAATGAAAAAATCCATGTTGTAACCCACATGGTCGGAAACGGCTAAACTGACAAAAATGACACAATAAGGAAGATGTAAAAATGAAAGAGTTTATTCAGGATCTAGAAAAAAATAATCCCTTTTTTATAAAAATACATTATACCATAATGTTTTAATGGGACAACTAAAAACATCATTAATTGTATAATGTATTGTACTTGAAGGACTAAAACCCTTTAAAGCCACGGAGAGAAAGGTGCTTAAGGTGTCAGTACTCCCGGCAGTCTAAACCTATAGAAGCATGACTAAATCTTGAACCAGCTCTAACCTCACAGGCTTTATACAAAAGAAAGTTTTGAGTCACTCTTAAAGGTAGAGAGGGTGTCTGCCCCCAATAGAGGGGCACATCACTCCTGTCCTTAGCTCCCTTCATTGGCTTCCTGTCTCTTTTAGGATTGATTTTAAATTGTCACTGGGGTGATCGAGCCTTTTCATTTGCTGGTCCCAAGCTCTGGAATAAGCTCCCCATCGAAATGAGACTCATTTCCGACCTGGGCCTTTTCAAATCCGGATTAAAAACGTATTTATTTATGATGGCCTATAATACCCAGTAGAATGGTGACACTTTATTTTATTGCATTGTATCTTAAATAACTCCAGATCGTGAACACTAAACTAAAAATATCATGTACAAGAAAGAAATGTTTCTAAAGAGTATTTCTCAGACTGAGAAGAGATTTCAGTGAGTTACATAAACTTCTTCTTATTTAGGTGTAATGTAACCATGGTTACACAAAGTTTCTGCTTGCATCTGACTAATCGCTCCATCTTGACTGTTATTCAGCTGTGAGTGTGACCTTAGAGAAGCAGAGAGGGACAGATCTGAGAAAGGACTTCATACACACTTAAAAATGCTCATACACAAATTTTTAGCTGCAGCTTTTTGTACAAAGAGATTATAAAGTGGAGATGTATTATTAAAGTGTTCTGCATTCAACAAAAAAGTGATGCACAGAGATTTATACCTCTGGTGTGGAGTGAGCTGAGGTTAATGTAAAAGAAAGAGCATATTTAAGCTGGTTCGGTTAAATATTTATATCTTTTGGATGTACAACTGGATTAGCACGCTTTGGAAAAGAGAGCTCAAAATCCTGCAGAGCCTCCAGTCCTCATCTTGATGGGTTTAGTGGTCTTGGATGTTTTGTAGCAACAAATTTCAGTCCCTTTAAGATCTCAGATTGCACAGCTTTATAAGTTGTGTAACCTTGTCTGGATTTCCAGGTGTGTGCGTGTTAACTGTGTGTATTCGTATTCAGTGTTCAGTAACATCGTGCCCAACAGTGAGTATCAGGCTGCACAGATATTCAGCAACAGAGATATGAGCGTGTACAAACATCCCTCGGGGCTGTCACGATGTGTGTATAAGCTAGCACACACTGTACTCGGAGCTTCACCATGCTTAACACTCTTTGACACACACACATAAACACGCACAGTCTTTATGTAGGTCCGGTGTAGTGAAGCGTGTGATCTAACCTACATCTTCAGGGCTGAACAGACAGTCAGCAGCGTTATGAAAGAGAGAGAGAGGGTAAAGTGATGCTCGTTCGTCCATGTTCAAACAAACCTAAACTTGTCCTTGTCCGCGGAAATCTGCTCCACGTGTCTCTAAAAAAGCTTGGCTGAAGGCCAGAACTTGGCTCCAGGAAAAGTTTTAACTGAATTTGTGAGAATTAAGAGAGTAAGTGGAGTCTGAGAGACAGCACCCTTGGCACGCACGCATTAACACACACCAGCAGCACCCTGCTGAGAGCCTTCAGCAGGAGACTGGCTCTCTGTCAGATAATGACCTCCGACCTGTCACTGGTAACCCAAGAGGAAACGAATAGTCGAACATGCACTAAAATTATATCATAACTATCGCTCAGAAGCGTCCAGGGCAGAGGTAGCTTACACATCTGTGTAGACTCCATTAATGCTGAACTATATATACAGGCTTAGGGAATAGGGATGCACCGATCCGATATTTGGATATCGGCTCCAATATCGACAAATTAACTGGATCGGATATCTGATCAATGACGCCAATCCAGCGTTCCGGTCCAGTCTTTTTTTTTCTTTTAATAATGCTGCATTGGAGTTACCTCGGAAGTCAGAAGAGTTCTTAGCATTTCAGTTACCAAGTCGGAAAAAAGCAAAATCAGAGGCGGAAACAAGATGGCTACATCTACGAAAATTTATTATAGCGCTTGTCTTTGCTTATATTCAGACAAGGCAAGCGCTAAAATAACTTTGGTAGATGTAGCCATCTTGTTTCTTCCTTCGATTTAGCTTTTTTTTGACTTGGTAACTAAAACGCTGGTAACTCGGGTGTGACGTCATTCCAAGCTCAGACTTCTGACTTCTGAGGTAACTTAAACGCAGCATTAATATCATACACAGCAACACAGCGATTCTGTTCACTCTATATTCTATGCCTGTCTCTCCTTTTGCACTAAATGTTTACATGGAAGTCTTACTTCTTTTTGCTGTGTGCTAATGTGCAATTTGTTATTTGTTAATAAATAATATTAAGTAAATTTTCATCTGTGTTAATTTGTTACCTTTTTTTAACAAGGCTAAAGTAAAGCCTGATGCCTTCAGTCCCAGGGAAAGGTTTACAGTTCATTCATTCAACAGTAGTATTGGATCGGCGTCAGATATTGGCCGATATGCTCAGCCCAGGTATCGGTATCGGATTGGATCGGAAAAAAATGGACCTCTGCATCTCTAATAGGGATAACATATGCTGACATTCAGACTATGACTTTTTCAGGGAAGACTTTCATATTTCAGCAAAACAATGATAAACTACTTTCTGCACATATTACAACAGCATGGATTTGTTGTAGAAGAGTAACAACAAAGGAGACCAGACAGTGTTGAGCAGCTGAAATCTGTATCAGACATTTTTATTTGAGTATATCAGGGACACTTCTGTTGTTCAGGTCAGTTGTCATCCAAATTTCAAAGTGGGTCAAAGCAAACACGGTTTTGTCCAGTTTGGTCCTCAGAGAAAAATGTGTGAAAGGACTATAAAGAGGCCACGCTGAAAGACCCACAGTTTGAAAAGAGAGGAACGAGGGCAGCAGATTGCCATGAGCCATGTCGCCTCTATAGAGCAGAGTTATTAGAGGGACAGTCCCCTGCAGTTACAGTGTTTTCATTTCCAAGTTCACTCAAAAAGGAGTTTGTCATTGAAAATCACTGCAGCAAAACAACATTAAATTAGCTTTAGCTTTTGTTGAATCAGAGGCTGATTTTGTTGGGAAAGTTTACTTGAAGATTTGGGAAGTTTTTTGCAAAAGTTGGGCTGCGTTTAATTTCTGTAGTTTGAACCATTAAGGAGATTTATGGTTAATAACATCAAATATCAGACTGCAGCAACTAACAGCTCAGCTATTCAGGCAGATAATTGGTAGATTTAAAAATTACTTTCTTTTTTTGCATCTTTACCCCTCAAGAACAATAAACAATTTGTTTTTTTGGCAAAATGAGGAATTTTGGGACACTATCTCAGGCTTTGGATAACATCTCTTAATATTATTGAGCACTTTTTGACAGCTGAACAACTACTGACACACAAAATTTATACTGACTTTGTCTTCTCATCTTGATCAGAAGACATGCAGAGACAAATTGGATAAATGTTTTTAAAGCCAAGGTCTCTGTTAGGCAACAAATGTTAGTTTCTGTGCAAAAAACTTCAGACTCTATACATTTTCTGCCTTTTTTGTGGTGCATAAATTCACTAAACTTAAAGAGAAATATCTCATTCTCCCCGTGCAGAGCGGATCTTCGAGGATCATGAGAACCTGGTGGAAAACCTCCTGAACTGGACCAGAGACAGCCAGAACCGCCTGATGTTCACTGAACGCATCGAGAAGTACGCTGTGTTCAAAAACCCACAGGTGAGAATCAAAACCTTCACCTTTCAACACAATGATGACAGATTTTACTCAATTTTTCACGTTTTTCTATCTTCTTCCTCCTCCATTTGCTACAGAACTATTTGCTAGGGCGGAAGGAGACATGCGAGATGGCTGAGAGAAACAAAGAGGCTCTTTTAGAGGTTAGTTTTCTCCTCTGCACACAGCTCCTCTCTCAAAAGCATTCTTCCGCCAAACAGCTTCAAATTTTAATGTCTTCTGTCTGATTCTTGCATCAACTACCACACTGGATGCATGTGAATGTGATACTTTCAGGTTGACTTTTCATGGACAAAACGTCTTAAACTTTGGCCTTTAAAGCAGCGAGTCGCATGAGAATCAGAGGAGGTGCAGTTTAACTTTACAGATGTTTATATCTTTGGGTTTAAGCTTGTTTCTTAAAACCTAATAAAGCTGTAGGGGTGAGCCACTCAGAGTTGATAATATGAACCCACACTCCTGCACATGCTTCAGGTCAAAAAACATATAATTCAGTAAGTATTTATACCTACTGCCACATTTTCTCCTCTTGTAAAGTCAAAAATAAAGCAGTAAATTTCAGGGTTATTTGTGTTTAAGACAAAAATATACTACTACTATTTTTAAAGAAGTATTTTAATGTTGAGTATGAGCATTAAAATAACCCAGAGGAGTTTTTGTAGCTTTGTCAGTCCTTACTCCGACTCAGTTAACATTTCCACCTTGAGAAGAATATTTTAAGTAAATATTTTTTCCTGGACTTCTTCTGTTTTTTTGTTTTTTTTTAAATATGGTGATATTGGTTTGAATAACAAAAAGTAAGCACATTAAATTTTATCAACTTATTTCCCCAGTCTTTTACAATACATTAATTTATCCACTTTTCATTTTACATACACTGTCATCTTTTTTTTTTCTTTTTGCAAATTGAAAGGTTTGATAACAAATAAATAAAAATGTCTCAGTTGTGAAACTGTGTGTGTCTTTATGTTTCAGGAGTGTTTTGGCGGCAGCTCTGTGTCCGTTCCCGAGATGGAGGGAGTTTTGTGGCTGAAGGAGGATGGGAAGAAATCATGGAAGAAGCGCTACTTCCTGCTAAGAGCTTCTGGTGTTTACTATGTCCCCAAAGGAAAGGCTAAGGTGTGCAGAGATAATAACATTTCTTTATTCTATCATAGTAATGTGACTTAAAAAATAAACATAAAAATGAGCTGTATGTGTGTGTTTTCAGGCATCCAGGGACCTGGTGTGTTTCCTCCAGCTGGATCATGTTAACGTCTATCTGGGTCAGGACTACAAGAGCAAGTACAAGGCTCCTACAGATTACTGCATGGTGCTAAAGGTACACTACCATCTTTACTCATACATATTAAAGAGGTGATAAAGAGGTCCGGGATATTATACTAAGTCAGGTTCAAGCAGTCATAGTCCTGCAGTGCCACCTGGTGGTGTGGCAGAGTCATGATATCCACAGGATTCCTTGAGTTGGTTTGCATTCTGCAGATCCCTGGATAATTTAATGCACTGGGGTGTACTATCAAGAATATCAGAGCACTGCAGTGTGCAAGACCTCTTTTTCTGAGTCACTCTGCATGGACTTAGCACCTTTTCTCCTCTGCGGTTTGGTGTGACAAGAGTGTTCTAACTACACAACCTTGGAAATCTACATTTTGGGGGCAAAGACAGCTCAAATTTTGCATTACTTCGAAGACACAATGCAGCAGGATCTAGAAATGAAACAAATCCTGTTTTTAATCAGTTTTTAAGTATATGTGTTTTATTTTTTAATCAAGGGTTAGTGAGATTAATACTGCACACAACAGACAGCAGGGATCATTAGAGACACAATAGTCTTTTTTTTACTAAAAACAAGGAATATACGATATGAATGGCAAGGCTGAGTTCATTGTAAAATTTAATTGATTGGTCTAATTGCTCAGACTTTTATCAGGAATCAGTGAAGTACAGTAATCTGATTTAAAAACAAACGTCATGCACAGAAACCTTGCACAGTGCATGAGTTAAATGCATTTGCTTTGAGTCCAATTCAATTATTTTCTATCCAACACAAAATATTCACAGTACGAAGAAAATTGTCATCAGCGTCTCGTTGTTGCTTTTGTTATTTGATCATATAAAACAATTAACTAAGAATAACATATAGGATTTTAACAATAGATGAACTGGCATGAACATTTCATCACTTTTTTATAATTTCTTTATTATTTATGTTTTTTAATCAGCTTCATGAGTACAGAGATGAGTCAATGTCCTATATTTCTAAACGCCTCTATTACTGTCCTCATCTACTGTGGTCGTTTGTTAGGTTTTTGTCTCACTGTTGTTTGGATTCAAAGTCACTGGCGGACTTATTTGCACAAGATTTCACTCAATGCTGTCAAATAAGAATGTAAAATCTCAATAAAGAAGCCAGGGCATTAAACCTACTTTTACAATAAAGAGGCAGAGTAGGGTATAATTTGGTTAATATACCAATGCTTTGGTGTTCCAACAGTTGTTACAGGTCTAAATTTAGCCACAAGGTATCCTGCAGAGTATAAAGAAATCTGTGTGTGTGTTTCTATAAATAGCACCCTCAGATCCAGAAGAAGTCTCAGTACATAAAGTACCTCTGCTGTGACGATGTCAGAACGCTCCAGCAGTGGATCAACAGTATCCGAATCGCCAAGGTAAAAACTTCAAACTGTTTTCATGACTTTCTTGAGTCTGTTTCTGCAAAAAAAGTGACATTAACTTATTAGTTCCCAGACTGTACTAAATGTTCATCTGCCAATACCTTTGTTTCTGTTTTACCATCAGTATGGGAAGCAGCTGTACATCAACTACCAAGAAGCGATGAGGAGGACAGAGGCGGCCTATGATTGGTCCTCACTCTCATCCTCATCCATCAAGTCAGGATCGAGCTCCTCCAGCCTTCCAGGTCTGAAAAAAATCAATTTTTCTATACCAGTCACTTCCATTCATAGGTACAAGAAATTAAGAAAGCTAACTTATTTTTGTCCTTATACCTGCAGAGTCCCAGTCCAACCACTCCAGCCAATCAGACAGCGGCGTATCAGAGCTGACATCATCAGGCCACACCCGCTCTCAGAGTGTCGTCAGCTCCATCTTCTCTGACGCCTGGAGAAGAGGAACACAGGGAGAGGTATGAACACACTCCTCCAAACAATCACTGTCCAATTATTCTCTGTCATTTCATGTCTCATTTTTGGACTACAATTCCCATAATTCCCCTCTGCTTCCCTGCCAGCGGTCAATGGTGAAGGGACGTATGCCTGTTCCTCTTTGTGTAGGAGGAGAAGGAGGAGGAGGGAGTGGAGGTTAGACAGGATGTCAAGTAACTGGCATGTTAACGGTGTGGCTTAAAACCTTTTAACTGTTTGTGTTGATTTGGACTGACCTTTGTTAAAAACTGTTTGCTTTGAGTTTTAAAAGATACTGTAACCAGCAAGTGTAGCTCGGGGTCGGGATTGATATCATGACACCTTAACACAATTTTTGAAGATTAATTTGGAATTTATTGTGCCTCTAATGAGAGGTGAGAACAGGTCTGGATAGAACTGTAAACACTAGAAGAGAGAGTGTGCGGCTTGTTATGGACACCCTGCTTTCAGTTTTGTGGATTGGTGTTTGACAGAGTGTGACACAGCAATAAGACTCCGATTTAAAAGGTAACTGGACTTGGTCGCAACAAATGGTTTCTTAGCTTGTCCGAGGACAATGGTTCCGTACAATTTCTTGAATTACCTTGAAGCCGTACATTTCAGAGAGTTTGCTGTCTTTATCAAAAAGTTGAAGGTTCACTCCCAAGTTCTGTTGTCTACACACCAAAGTGTACTTAACCCCAAACCGTCCCCGGTGCTGTTGTGTGAATGGGATTGTTAAAGACTAACGGGGGTGTTACGTAGCAGCCTCTACCGACATTCAGTGTTAAGGTGTTGTAAAGTGGCAAAGGTGGCGAGTAATAAAAAAGTTCACTGAGGGTTAGAAAACTGGAGGAAGCACAATAAAAACATAGGCTGTGTACCATTTACCTTTTAGGTGTTCTTTACAGACAGCATCCTGTGGATTAATAATGGCGTGCAGTTAGTCATTAATGTTTCCACTTTAAGATGGACAGGAGTGTGCTAGTTTGCTGTTTGAATCCTTGCATCGTGTTTTTGATTGTTTCAGAATGAAAACAGTAAAGTTGTGGTTTTTTTCTCTCTTTTGTCTCCTTCCTTACCCTTCTTTCCTACCTCTGTGCTTCCTCTCTTCCTTTGTTCCTCTCTTGTCTCTTCTTACTTCCCTCCAGATGATGAGGATCGACCCTATCAGTAGACCCATCCCTCTCCAGATACCCTCACTCCCCCAACAGACGCTTCCTCACTCTCAGCCTCAGACTCCACCCTCCAGGACTAGCTACACCGACAGCCTTGTCCAGTCTGACGACTCCTCTCCATCACCACCCTCACCTCCTCCACCGCCGCCACCTCCTGTTGCGACTGTAACTCATCAGGCAGCACCTACCTCCTCATATGTGAAGTACAGCACGCTGGCTCGCCTTCAGAACCAGAACCAACCCAGGACACAGCCAGTAGACGCTGCCCAAGTTCCCCTTCCCAACCAGACTACAAAACCCAACTACAATACTCTTCCAGCTACCTACCACACCCAAACCACATTACCCCCATCTCCTCCACCTCCACCTCCTCCAACAGCACCAGCTCCTGGATCAGCAATGGCAGCACTGAAATATGGTGCAACAAGCCCCTCTTGTCTCCCACCGCCACCTCTGGAGGAGGACCTACAGGAGCCTTCTTACCTTCCACCACCTCCTCCTGAGAGCCTTGAGACCAATGGATTGCCTCCTCCACCGCCTCCTGAGCTCCTGAACTCCTGCCCCCAACTCTCCAACAGTGGCCTCCAGCAGTTTCTGTCGCAGAAGTTTCCAAACATGGTGTACGACTTTACCCCAGGAGCGGCTGATGATAATTCCCCTCCTGCACCTCCACCCGAACTTTCTCCTCCTCCTTCCCTTCAAGCTCTACGACCTGTGTCTCCAAATGCACCCCCGCCTGCACCTCCCAAAACCTTCACAGGCGGTTTCCCCCCTCAAACTGCTCCCAAACCCTCAGGCCCATCTTCCCTTCCTATTGCTCTATCACCTGTTTCACCAACGCAGCCCCAAAGTGGCCATGGACCATTTAAAAAGCAGCAAAGCTTCTCAACGGGACATTCCCCAAATCAGCCACCTCCCACCCTGCCAAAGCAGCACAGCCTCTCTTCCAAAAACCTTGCCATCTCCCCCTCTTCCTCCTCTTCCTCGGTCTCCATTGCTGCTGCTACCTCCTCTTTAGTCAAACAGATTGTCAATCAGTTCCCAGGAAACTCAACTCCTTTACCCACCTCCAACTCTGCAGAAGGCTCCAAGATTAACACTCCCCAATCTCCTCCAGCGGTCAAGGCCAAACCAAAATGGCAGCCAGGAGGAGTAATGGCTCCACAGTCACCCGAATTCCCCCCACCTCCTCCAGAGAACTCAGGAGGAGAATTTCCTCCACCACCTTCAGCTTCCAACAAGACAGGCTCGCCAATAAAGAAGTCACCTTCTTCCTCATCCACAGGATCCACCAAGCGAGGTCCTCCACCAGCTCCACAAAGAGCTTCCTCAATTAAGTCCAACTCAGGCGAGACCCAGGATGAGAGGCCAAAGAAGGTGGAGAGCCTTGTCAGTAAATTTGGACAAGCCCCCCAAACCGCAAGTTCATCTAGCTCCTCATCAGTGACCGGATCTCCTTCAAAAGATCCTTCTAACCTCCCCGCTCCGCTCCCCAAACCAGGGAAACTAAACTTGGCAAATCTTCCGCTGGCACTCCAGGGTCTGCAAACAGGCCAACACCAACAACCTGAGTTCCCGTCCCCACCTCCCCCGCCTCCCCCATCCAACACTCATCATCTTGACTCACCTGACTACTTCCCACCTCCCCCAAGTGACTTTGAGCTGTTCCCTCCACCTCCCCACCCATCAGAGTTCCACCACCCGCCAAAGGTTGCCGTGGTGAACCCCCAGCCTCAAATGCAGCCGCCCCAACAGGTTGTGTCCCCCTCTGTGTCTTCGTCATCATGGAAGCAAAGCTCGCTGAAAAAGGGGGCAGTCCCTCCCCCGATGTTGAACCGGCGGACCAGCAACCAATATGAAAACTCAACATCAATGCCCCTGTCGCCACCGCCTCTGTCTCAAACCCCACCTCCCTCCCTGTCCTCTTATTCCTCTTCCTCCTCCCCGGTCCCTCCCACCTCCCCAAAATCAGCAGGACCAGTCTCTTTGGCGCTAAAGCCTCATTTCCTGGAAGACCTGAACCGCACCCTTAAGAGAAAATCAGTGTCTCGCCATGGCTCGCTCACCTCTTCCACTCTCATCCCCTCCTCTAAGATGGAGCCTGTGGGCACTATGGACGACATGGCACTCCTCCCGCCTCCTCCCCCTGAGCTCCTGCAGCAGCAGCAGCATCAGGGTGTCAGAGGACAATCCAAAACTTTGTCCCGTCACCATGCACACTCGCAATCCGCCAAACATGCCAACATCTCAGGCTATGCAACACTGCGGCGAGGTCCACCTCCCCAACCTCCAAAACGGGACCAAAGCACCAAACTGACCAGTGAGTGGTAGGGGGCGAGGGCTGGGGGTGGAACCTAAAGGACTAAAACTGACTATTTAGGTCTCATTGTTACTGCAGAAAAGAAATAATCAATGTCTGTCTTGACTTGTCCGTCTCTCCTCATCCTAAACCATCCCCCCTCGGATTCTGAGCAAGTCGCAAGTCGTCTTTCCTACTCTTAATCTCAGATTATGATTGTTCCTATTAGCCTCATTATTACTATCATCCTCCTTATTACTATCATTAACAATACGTGTTTAATCCAGTGACATGAGTAAAAATATATATATGTAAATATATATCTGTATACAAGCAAGCCAGAAGAATCACCTATGGAGCTTTTTTCACTATGTCTGTGCAGCTTTGCATTGAAATATACAAAAAAGACAAGACTTGAACGACAACAGCAACAGAGACAATTTGCTGCAAATTGGTACTGCATGGAACCGCGGCAACAGAAGTAGCGTTACATGAAGGGAAGGAGCGATCGATTGAAGGAAGAAGAAATGCAAACATGGCCGATGTGTATAGAAATGTATGTTGTGGACTGGCGCGGAGGGAGCATTGCCATTTATTTCAAACTTTTTTGTGTGTGTGTTTTTATATAAGATTATTTAATACCTGAAAGATATTGTTATTATAATTATTTTAAGTTTTTAAGTGTCAAATGGGAATGAGTTTGACTGGAAGAGCGTCTGTATTCTCAAAGTATGTCCAAGTGTTATTAATCTGGGTTGAGAAGGTAGCATACAGCTGCTTCCGCTGAGTTTGTCTGTAGATCATTCAAGGAAATAGCGTTTCTTCATTTTAGAGCATCATTGCTGATTGGTCGGTGACTAAGAACATGTAAGAATTAGCACTTAAATGCACTCAGAACAAATATTTGCTGCAAATCAGGAGGAAAATTGACAAGTACAGTTAGAACTTTGCAAAATATTGACTTTTCTGGGTTTGGTTTGCAAAGTATTTCTGTAAAAAATAAAACTTTAACTGTACTGAGTCACCAATTTATAACTAATTTGGCCTAATATCTTTGACAGTCTTTATACAAATCAGTTTGGACACAATCCTATGTAAATTCATCCAATAGCTTTGCAGTTAGGTCATGTAATTGGTTAGCTAGTAGACTATAAGTAAGCTAGTCGACTACAATGAACTGAAATGTCTGAAAGAAGGGGATCATTGTTTGCTGGTAATAAACCAATCACTTGTTTGTCATCTGAATGCCTGGTTAATCCCTATGCTGGTAAAGTATTAAAGGTGTGTGTCCAGGATGCCGTGGAAACAAGTGCCTGTAAAACAAATCTGCTATAACAGCTCGCATTAACATCCCGGTGTGTAGAAACCCCTGACCGTTACTTCTGTGATGTTAGCCATTAGCTTTTGAACTTCCAAGTGCCATCTTTTGCTGCCATCTTTGTAGACAATGCAAGCAGACAAGCCAAATTTGGAGGGAAAGAAAGAAGCTGATGTGGGAAAAAGAGTTGCAGATAACATTGTTGATAGTACTAGTTTCAAACAAACATGAAGCAACACAACATACCTCTCTGTAGACCTGTATTTGTCACTCAAAGAAGAGCGACCCCAGGAGTTATTGTGATAATTTGCATTATAAAAACAAAAGTACCATAGTAACTTGTCATAACTGTGTTTCTCTCAACTTTTATCACTCTGGCACCCCCCAGTGGTTGAATTAAAAACGACATTGACAAAGAACTAAGGTCACCATTTTACTTTTTACAGTGCGATTTAACCAGCGATATAATTTTGACCCCAGTGATTTGTGTGTCTGGACTTAGTTTCTGCACTATAACATTATTTTATTGCAATCTGTATCTTGTGCTTATTCTTTCATGGTCTACAAAGGCAACCAAGCTAGGGCAGCCCGAATAATCTCCATCAGAAATCTGCTGCAACTTCAACACCGTGTGCAAAATTGTAAGATAATTGCATTGTTGAAACATACATTGCAAATGAAGAAAAAAATAAAATAAAACTGTATTGGCACTCACCGCTCTCTGATGCAACAGTTATTTCCATGAGCATGGGGGCTGAAACACTGAAACAAAGAGAAAGAGCCTCTTGAAATAACTTAGCATGACTCTCATAAAGTCCTTCAACTGGTGAACAGTATCTGTAGCAAATTTTAAAGTTATTTGACCTTTCAGACTGAAATAATTCAACACTCAAGGGGTGCAACATTAGCATTTGATGTTTTTCATAGTGCATTATGAATTAAAAGAAAAAAATTAGACTCCTTGGAATTAATTTCTTACTTTGAATGTCTTGATTTGGATTCTGGGAATTTGTAATACAGATTTTTTTTTTCCTTTCCCACCATACTGGCATTAAATAAAAAGTGCTTGGACATTCTCACAGAGCTCTGGTTATTAAATTAAAACATGAGTTCACAACTGTTAATTAATTTCCAATGTGTCTGCAAAATAAACGATAGAAGGCAGTCAGATAGTATTCTTAAATGCACCATTGACACCAGTTTAGACAGGCATTTAGTTAAACCAGTATCTTCAATAGTTATCCCATACACCCTTTCATATTCAAAGACAGAAATGTGTCCAGTTCAACTCACAAAGGCTTCTTAAACACACTTTTGATTCAGAGTTTGAAGATTGTTTTTCTCATGATGTGCAGCTCTACTTTGGTCCTGTATTTGTCACCCTTACAGTCATTAGATGAAACGATCTGTATGATATTTTACACACAATAAAGCAACGCAGATGCCAAAATTTCAACACTGCTGCCCAGTTTTGATTTCAAATATACAGTCTTTTTTTTTTTTTTGAAGCACTAAGGGTTTGTTCTAATGTGTTATGTTTAAAAAGTGATTTCTCCTCTACTTTGACCATCAACTATTGTATGATACAGTCTAAAAGGGAAGCAGTAAGAAAACACCATCTGCATACTTAAACCAATATGTAAATGTGAACATTTTAACATTTTGCCAACATTTTACAAATTGAAAGTCCTGTATACGTACAACAATAGCAGTGGGGGACAGGCCAAAAACCTCACCTTCAAATTATTTAAAATGAAATTTAATTGACTTTAATTTGATGATTTATTAAGGAGAGAAGACATGGTAATGTTATATTTTTAAATTACATAATAATTTGTTGTTATCATAATTTTATGACTCCTATAAGCTCCTATTTGCCAAAATTCTCAACAATAAATATAATGCACTTAAATAGTAAGTTATAAGAACAACTGCTTAAAAACCTGTGAATTGAAGAAATACTTTAATTTAGATGTCACAATTCTAATCTAATATTGATATTCATTTCTGTCAAAGTCCAGTGACTCAGCTTTAAAGAGATTATGATTTTAAGCTTTGTCTTGTTCACTAGTTGAGCATTTAGTTCCCTGTATTTGTAAAGAGAGTCCTTCTGTGTGTCCATGAGCTATTTCACTCTCCTCTCTAGACACTAGTCTTTAAAATTCTCTTTGACCTGCATTGATTAAAATAAAGAGACACAGTGTGTCTGTGTGATTTTTGTTGTTGGCTCAGCTCCTCAGGGTCTTTGTAAAGTATTTTTGGCTCAAGGATCCAGGAAGACAATCTGAGTAAATAACTCAAATACTTTGTCAAGATGATGAAATGATGAAAAAACATTTGCAAATCATTTTCGAGGGCAGCCTGAAGTAGAAAAACTCGCAAAGAAGCGGTAAAGAGGACAGATCAACCTTTATTGACATGAATACACATAAGATGATCAGGTGAATCCTCCCAGTTTGGTCACCAAGCAGCTCTTCTGTTGAGGTTTAAGGTTTTTTTGCTCAAAGGCACTTCAGCCTGTTTTTAAAGCAGATAGTTCAGTCAGTGTCTGGAATCCTCCTGCAGGTGCAGACAGAGAGCAGCAAATTAAGACAGCAAAGAGAGTCAATTTAATACTGATAAAGAACTGCAACACCTAGTTTGTCAGTGGACTGGATTACAGAAAATGTTGCTCTGTCTTTCTTGTCTCTGTTTTTCATGTTCCTTTATGTTTCGCTGTTGTCCAGCTTTTTGTAGAACAATAATGTCATGTACTCTATATTTCTGTGTTTTTGAGTGCTTTATATCTCTCCAGCAATATTTACCAGAACATTGATCCACTGAGATTCAGCATAGATGTACAGAGCGTTTCTGTCCGTCCTCAGCACCATTACGTTCTCTCCACGAAGCCTCCTCATCTGTTTTTCTCCGTCTGCTATAAAGATCTGCAGAGCGACATATACGAGCCTTTTAAACAAAGCACTGATATCTTACAGTAAAACCCTTTCACAGAGATAAATTTAACAGTATGTTGGACACGGCGCTGACCATGTTGACTTTGTCGAGCAGTGGTTTAGAGGATTTGGGGATGTTTGAACAGTTGCATTTGGCTGAAGGTCCTGGGTCTCCTGTGTCTCCCTCCAGACCTGGAAGTATAAAAACTACAACACAAAATATCAGTTTACATTTAGAGTCACAGAGCTGATGTTTACAAAGCCGGCAGTATGATCACTTTTTTCTTCATTTCTTTCTCCAGTTTTCCACGCTTTGAAAATCTTCTATTGTAGCATTACGAAGTTTGACTTCTGACCTTTCTGCTTCCACTCACCTTGCCCTGGTAGACCTGGATCTCCAGTCAGACCATGGAATCCTCCAGGACCTGGGTGACCACTCTGCCCTGTAGGTCCTCGAGATCCTTTCAGCCCCTACAAGTGAGAAGTCATGATCAAACTGACTGATAAACTGTCGATATCAAACATACCTGTACTTTTTCTCTCTTTCTAGTTTTCATCATTCCCACAAACGCCAGATCTACCAAATACTGCATATTTTAACACAACTGTGCGATAGTATTTGGTTATTTAGCAACACTTTCACAATACTTACACCTAACACTCTAAAAACAGAGATGGAGATCCCAGCATCTTTAATTCTGACCTCAGATTTCATATATTATGGAAACTAAATGACTGACAGGTTCAACAAATTCTGCAAAATCTCCACCAGACTGTTTCAGTGAACAGCAGTGATGTTTTAGTACTTACTTACTTATTCACTGAGGCTGCAGGGCTTGACTCCTTTATTTCCAGTTAAACCATCTGTTTAACCACAGTTCACTCAAAAATATAGCATGGCTTCATAAATACTTGTGCATGCATAAAACAAAGCTCACACTTCTCCTTCACTTGCAAACCAAGGACTAAAGTAGTAATTTGTAGCTGGAAAACGGTTGAATATTTTCTCTCTCTCTTCCTCACATTTAGATGATAAATTTTCCTGAGAGTATTGAAGAAAATGTCAGTGATGACCGTCTTTAAACACCCACCATACTCCCTCTGACTCCAGTCTGTCCTCGGGCTCCTTCCTCGCCCTTCTGCCCTCGATCGCCCCACTGACCTAGGTCGCCCTCAAGAAGCACAAAACAAGAACACCATGACACAAACAGATGTCTTTAAGCGCTATATAAATAATAGGTATTATTATTATTATTAAAATGTGTCATCAGGCACTTTCATTTGAACTTTGGTAAACTCAGATGTCCCTAAACATGAGATTTCAGTCTCCTACCTTCTCTCCTGGTTCCCCTGGGACTGCAGGCTCACCCTGAAGAAACAAACATATTGGTACAGAAGTTTTGATTCATTTGTTTGTTACAACAGCAAAGAAACTTTCCTCTCACCATTTCTCCACTTGGTCCTCTGCGTCCTTTCAGACCCTTCTCACCCTGAAGCAAAGACAAGAATAAAGTTAGAAAAAGAGAGGAATCACTTTATAAATGTATTTGAGTGATGAAGCATGCTGTCACTCACCCTGAATCCTCTGTGTCCTTTACTGCCCTGTGAATAAAAAAACAAAACACTTGATTCTGCACACATGGATGCACTGATGTGTTCATCCTCTGCTGCTTAAAAACAGCTGGAAACATATTTCATGTTGCGGATTCAGCAAGTGATGAAAAACCACAAAGTAGATCCACCTTTATCATCCCAGGAGTTCCTATGTCTCCATACAGACCTCTCCAGCCTCTGTCACCTTTCTCTCCCTGAGGAAACAGATCACAACAGCATGGTGGGTCAGAACCATAAACCATATAAAAATGTTTCCAAACATCTAATTTAAATCAGCCGAATCATATGACTGTGAAAACTTACAATGAACAGGAATTTTTTCACTATGAATGATTAACAGCTAAAAAAAAAAATCATCATTTACTTCAGATTGGTGTCTTTCTAAACCTTCATTTCAGCTCCTGTCTTATCATGACTATATATATTTGGATGAAGATATGCAACTCTCTTACAGCAGAAAAATGCTTTAGAAAAACAACTTCTATGCATTCTGAAATCAATGTGAATGTTTTGTTGAGAGTCTGATTGAAATGGACAGCCTTTCTCTGACCTTTTGACCCAGCTTTCCCATGATTCCTTGTAATCCAGGCTCTCCTTCTGGACCTGCCACACCAAGTTTACCCTAAAACACACACAACAGATTTCTTATTAATGACCTGTTGCTTTTGAAGACATCTTTGCCACTTAATGTTTAAAACAGGATGAGGTGATGGGTCTGTGTTTATGAATTTTTAGACCTGTGGTAGCCTGATTTTAGACCAGTCATCAAGGCTACATCTGTTAGACCTCTTTGAGACCAAAAATGCTCAGTGGGATGTGAAAGTTCATGCCAATTATTTCTGGTTCTGTATAAAACTTTAACTTTTTCAAACTGTGTCCTTCAGATTCTTGAGGACACTTTAGGTTACAAGGCCCCAGAGGAACCCCACATTGTGTATTAGTTTATTTCCATTATGAATTATTGATGATGTAAAAGGACATCTACATCAAATCCCCATACTTACATTTCAAAATGTAGAAGAGCCATCACAAGAAACAGGTTGAATTTTGATCTCCAAACCCAAAACAGTGACTGACATTGTGGAGGGAATATATCCCATAAAGAGACGACTAATTACTGAGTGCTAAATAACAGACTTGTGAAAAACAGGAAATGGACTAAAAAAACTTCCAGCTGGGGAGGAAATGCTGGATAAGAGGGTGTATGAGAAAGGCAACACCACAACATTCAAAGATTTGTTGGTTTTCACAGGAAATTTTTTAAATAAAAAATAGTTTTTAAAAAGTATAAATGTGTGTGTGAGTGTGTGTGTCACTCTGTACCCTTGGTCCTCGGGGTCCTCTGCAGCCCTTCAAAAATAAGACAATTAAAGTTTATAGTGCAGTCAGATCATGAAAAAATGAATAAGAATAATCAAGAGTCACTTAATATTTGGGTTTTTACAAACTCAAATGTCGCATTTATTGTTTTGTGGTCAAAAGACGGTCATAAAATAGTAAATACGAAGTGACTCTCTCTGACTGAGACCTGTCCTACCTTTTCTCCTTTTGGTCCTGTGATGTGCTCTGTGAGATCCACCTGATGAGAAAAGACACATTTGTGTTCTTACCATATTTATGCATAAGAAACAACAGCAAAGTGAGTGTTTAAAATAATAAAGGATAATATCTAAAAATGTTTAAGTGTGTAGGATCACCATCATCTCTGCTTTCCGTTTGATGGGAGGAAACAAAGGTGGAGGAAGAGGAGGAGGGATGAAGACCTGACATCTCCGTGGAGTCGAAGTGCTGCCTCTGTTAGATAAAAGTCCTTCAAACAGACACACAGACACTTGGATATTCAGATGAACAATCTCAATCTCAGTCTCCTTCAATCTCAAAGCTTTTGCATGAGTCTGGTTTGTAAATTAAAGCTGCAACAATAAGTTCATCAATCAGATGATAGAAAATCAATCCCCCAACCCTCTGATACTCAATCTAAGATCTGGTTTCTTTGGTCTCATGTTTGCACTCACTCGTTGTGATGGAGGGAGCTGCAGGCGGGACGCCACTGAGCAAGGCAGTCCATCCCAACACCAGCTGAGTCAGCATCTCCCCTCGTCCTGCAAAATCAATAATACTAATAATACTACTAATACTGTTTACATGTTATATATTGATAACAATGAATTCTCTCAAAGTATGCAAACTTAAAGTTCTGAGCAGCTTGACATGCTGCAGCGCAGACACACGTCTCAGTCTGTCAACATGTGCAATGGTGCACATACTTTATGCATGATAACTCTCAACTATCTGTGCAACATGCAGTTATTTTCCACAGACTCTGAGCTTGTTTTGTTAATATTTTAGAAAGTAAGTTGTTTTAATTTTGTTTTCTGTTCATCTTTAATGGAAATGGAAGATACATTTTTTTCAAAAGCAAAAGAGAAACTGCAAATCTGTTGATTCTGACTCAGAATTCAGCTTTGAAATGTGGAAATGTTAATATTTTTGTGGTGAAGTGAGGTGAAAATCATGCCTTCTTGTAAAGCAAATCCAACAGTTTATATCTTCTTTGTTTCACAGCACTGATTAAAAACTTATTTAATTGGCAAAAGAAAGAAAAAAGAAAAAAAGATATAGTATTTTTCTTCCTTTTAACATGGAGCTGATCGTCTCTTTAAAAAGTCCAGATTCACACTGATTTTATATTTATACCCACGACAAAAGCTGCTGATAACAAAGCACATTTTACCCTAAGAGATTACTCCATAAACCTCTGGAAAGCAAAAATGCACAGACTAAATAAGCATCCAGTTACAGTCCAAATCCTTCCCTTCCATGTCTCTGCACGTCTGGATAACTGCTTATCTGCTCAGAAAGACTGTGCATCTCAGCATCTCAACATATTGATCCTCAAATTGTCCCTTTTCTCGTCAAGTACGCTCACTCAGAGACTGTTGAATCTCCTGATTTATAAATAATATAAAGCATTGTAGTCATTGTTGAGCTCTTTGTCTTACCTCAGTGTTGCCTCTCCTGCACAGCTCTGTGATGGAGCTCCCGTCCTGCAGTGGGGCCGTCTGTTGGAGCTGCTTCTCCAGCTGGTCATCATCCAGCAGCAGAGTCAGAGCTTTCTGCTAAGCTTGCACGCTGAGTCCAACATATCTCCATAAACTGTGGAAATGCAACGCAGCCTCTGGCAGCGCCCCGCACAGATAATCAGATAATTACTTCAGACACAAGCCAAAGAGGAGCTGCTGATCAGAGGCTGCTGTGGAGGCTGAAACACAGCGAGGCACCTTCTGCCACATTGTGTTATATTATCATTACTGTATTTCCTTTTACATCTCAGGCTTTTGGCCAAATTCCTCACAGAGATTACACAATGCAATCTAAAACTATTAATCTAATGGGCGTTTGGAGGTAGAAAGACCTTACAGCGAACCACTCCGAGTGTTAAATGAGGACAACTGTTAAAATAAATACAGTTTAGGTCAGGAGATAAAACAAAAATCAAAAGGTGCAGACATTTTAATCTGATTTGCAGAGGTTTAACTCAGATTCATGCAGATATTTGGAAATTATGAGTAAAATTGACATTTATTTAATAGTCAAGGATCCATCCTTTACCTCAGGACATCTTTGTTCTAGTTTCCTCTTTGCACGGTTCACCTGTATTTGTGCGTGCAGTGATGAAATACGTTCACAGATTTTGGTTCCTCATGCAGTAATTCCCACTACAGCAGGGGTGTCAAACTCAACCACAGTAAGGGCCATAATCTGGATTTAGATCAAACCTAAGGGGCCAAACAGGGTCAACATTTCACCAAATCTGTCAACCTCCTTTTCTAAAAATATTGAACAAAAACAGAAATAATTATAAATCATTTGGAAATTCAAAAGAGATTTTTTTAAAAAAGTTAAAAGGCAATCCGAGATAGAAAACTTTTAATTTTTTATTCTATTTTTAGTTAGTTCAAAAGATCAGCGCACGGTATAAAAAAATATAATGCTTTTAAAGAGCAAAAACATGAGGTAATCGTTGAAATCAGGTTTAAAAGGTCAAAATATGACTTTAAATTTAAAATTGGAATTGAAAGTATAAAAATGAAAAGTCTAAATACTGAGTTGAACAAAATCAAAGCATGAAATAAAAAATCCAATCATGTTTGACTTGTAATCTTGAAATGCAAAATTGAAAACATGAAATAAAACACCAAATATTTTCCCCTCACATTCTTGACTATTTATCAAATCTTCCTTACTCTTTATTTCCCAGATTTTCCTGGTTTATTAAGTACATTTTAAATAATGGTGCTAAAGTTTACATTATTATACTGGAGGAAATCTGCAGACTTCTTACTGGTGGGCCAATAATAATACAAATACGATATGATATTGTGGGCCAGATTTGGCCCCCGGGCCTTGAGTTTGACACCTGTGCACTACGGAGTCCTGTCTGTTTTAATCTCAGAGCTTTCAGAGATTCTTCGCTGCCATATGATTCATGCAAGTCCAACACACTGCATCAAAAAAAGTGGATAAAATCATACTCGGTTGTCTTTTTATTGAAGTATTTAAAACCGCAAAGAAAGACTTAAGTGCAGAATGTTTACTACCATCTTAAGTTTGCTTTCTGACATAAAAAGGTGAAATAACAGAATCCTTCAAAATATACAGGAGCAGTCATGAGGTGAATGTAAACAGCCTAAAAACAGGCACAGGGAGGACAGAAGTGCCTGGACAGAGAGCGTATGTACAAAACTGGAGGGACTCAGCAGCAGGACATTTTTCTACACACATCAGTCCGTCATATAAAGTCAGAGAGGACAGCAGGAAAAACACCATCCATGAGGCGACTACAGCTATGAATAATCCCCACCCTCTTTGGAAACAGCCTACAAAGTGTGACTGTGCTTCCCTTTGAGTCTTTCATAAAAAAATTAATTAACTACACCACAAATCAAGCTACGAATGACAAGAAGATGTGCCACAAGCAGTTTTAAAAAACACCTAAAATTTCAGAGAAGGCCATTTGGGTAAAAACGAAAATTAAAATCCTCCTTAGTAAAATCTGTTGATTGAAGATGTCTTTTATCACAGTTTCAGTTTTTGTGTCCTTAACATCTCAAGTAGAGAAGTGTCTTTTTCCGTTCAGGGTTTTCCGTCAGTCTGGCAGAGTCGCGTCTGCATCTCGACCACCACCCGCCTCATCGCGCCTCCTAACTGGTCGTGTATCTGAACCAGCTGCTGCGGTGAGCACTGACTGAGTTCGAGTGGAGTCATCCTGCAGCTCAGAGCTTCAACCTCTGAAAGGAGACCCTCAGACTGCAGCTTTCTCCCGGCTCTCTGCTCCCCTGGCGACGTATCGGGTGTGAGATACTTGGAGACATCATCCTCTGGTTTACTTTCCGCAGCGGGTGCAGGCTCGTCGATCAGCTCAGTCGCTGCAAATATAAGAAAGATGTTAACTTGTTTATCCAATCAGAATGCCTCCCAAAGGAAGCGAGTTTGTTGAGCACATTTACGCAACAAAATTCATCACGAAGGTCAGAGAAAACATGCTATCAGTAAAACTTGATCCTCGAATCAAATCTGTTTCTCTGTTGAGACCAGTGAGCTGAAACTCTTCTGATGTGGTTTTCTAGCAAAGAAACAATCATGTGTTTAACATCTGGTTGACCTTTAAAAATCAGGGTGAGTGGGTCATCCAGAGTTTCACTCACCCAGTGTTTCTCCTGACACCTTATCCTCTTCGTCCTGGTTTTGAGGAGCATTGGTCTCCTCCAGTTCAGAGGTCATCATCTCTGTTTCATCGAAACTCTTCAGCTCGTCTCCGCCTCGTCCTTTACGCTACACAAGACATTTCAGGACGTCAAACATCAAGTATTCAACTCCAGCACGTTATTACTTGTGTTTCTGCGGCCTGCTCTGTACCTGTTGTTCGTAGATTTTAAGAGCCTTTTTCACGTTGGAGATCTTCGGGGATCGAATTGGCAGAGTCTTGATTTCACCTGGGGTCAAAGCGCTGAGGTCTCCCACAGTTCTGATGTTTCTGGCTCGGACAAGCTGTCCAAAACCACGAGGCCTACACAGAGAATAACATCACCCGCAAATTAATGCAAGACAAATATATGAATCTGACCCGATACATGACATGCACTTTCATTTCTCACCACATGTTGGAGGAAATCTGGGGCAGCACAGCTTCCACAGGTGCGGAGCAGCCAACGAGAGCGGGGTAGATACAGTCTCTGGAGACAGGTCGAGGCTCCTGACTCATCTCAGAAATCTGAAAAATAAAAATAAAGAAGTTTGACAAACAGAAAACCCAGGATGATATATCTGCTTACTTCATGATCTGAAGTTTTCCATGAACGTGAGAACTCTGAGTGTTTTGTTGAGGTTTTTGTGCATACCAGACATTTCTTGGAGCTCTTGTACCCTGGACTGTGCAGATTTCTTGGACTAAGGATCAGCATCCCCTTTGTTGGCGTAGTAATATACTGAGATAAAGAGCAAAAGCGGGTCTTGTTAATCAGCACTGGACAGATTTGGCTCTTATACATCAGAAACAGCATTTCTAATCTCATTTGTACCTTCGGCTGAGGGATGCTGCTGCCTTTGGATCTTCTTGGGGAGCTTGTTCTCAAAGCAGGGCTGCGACGATCGATGTCATCCGCTGTTTCCTGCTGTTGGATCGGGTTAGCGAAAGACACGCGTCTGGACTGCAAAGGTAAGAATCGAAAGATTGTTACTTTCATTCACTCCAAAGAAAAGTAAAATCAGAGAATACAGAACTCCCTGTCTCACTTACTTTGACCAGAGGTGAGGGCGTCTCATCCTCCAGCGGTCTCTTCTGGCCCTTCTTTAGGATACTGGTTGATGGGGACGCGGAAGGGGACCAGGATCCCCTCGTTCTGCCACCACCTGGGCTTTGGCCGACGTCCTGCCCCATCACAGCTTCAAGGTCCTTCTGCTTTGCCGGAGAGCCTTGGAGTTTTTCACCATTTTCCAGGGTGCTTGTTGGCTCTGATAACGATGTATTACAATCATCACTTGGAGCTGCATCCACATCTGCATCTCGGTCGTTGTCAGGGTTCACGGTCTGAATGTCCTCAACATCCTGACCGTCAGTGTCCAGAGGTTTGGTGTCTTTATCGCTGTCCTGTACAGGTGTGGCGTCATGAGCAGAGGGCTGCTCTCCGTCTTTTGAAAAATCATCGATGGCATCTGGACATTCACTTTGTCCAAAAGACGTATCATGACTTTTTGTTGTCGAGTCCTCCTCTGAAAGAACTTCATTCTCTTGACTGTTTGACGCCGAATTCTCATTTTGTTCCTCTGGAACTTTTTCAGCAGGCTGGGACGCTTCAGATTTCTCTTCTGATGACTCTGAGACCTGCAGTTGCTCTGTCATCTCACCAGGAGGCGCCAGTTTGTCCACAGTGGAGGTGTCACAAGACAGCTCCTCCTGAGTGTTTTCAGCACAAATCCCAACTGACTCAAGCACAGGCACTGGTTTCAAGTCCTCATTTTCTTTTGAGGCAGCATCCTCAGCTTTTGTCTCCGAGTCTTCTGGTCTTTGCGCTTCCTTTCGGGGTGATGCTGCGAGGATTTCACTGTTTTTTGTGGTTTCCGTGTCAATTTGCTGGACAACAGCTTCATCCTCTACCTCCATCGGTGCGTCTTTGTCTCCTTGCTCATCAGTGTTACTTGTAACCTGTAGGGATTCCGTCGTTGAACCCTCCACATTTGTTAAGGTTTCAGCCTCTACATTTTGTGACTCTAGCACTTGGGAGGACTGGGAATCATCCATTGCCAAACTTTGATCGGTAGTGTCTTCTTGGGATGAAATAGTGACAGGACTCTGTAGAGATGCTCGAGGTTTCCTCCCTCTCTTTTTGGGGACAACTGGACTTTCTTTGACCTCTGAGGATTCAGATCCTGTGGACTCAACACTGGCTACGAAAGCTTGGGAAGACCGTCTAGGTCTGCCCCTGCCTTGAGAGGACCCTGAACCCTCTAAAGACTGGGAACTTTCCAGAGAAGGGCTTGGACTTGATTTTGATTGTTCCTCTTTTACCATGCTCCTTTTGGCTCTTCCCCCAGTTTTGATCTCTACCTGTTCAACAGCTTCTGGTGTTGTATGAGCGTTAGATCTTCTCTGTCGTCTAACTGATTCATTGCTCATTGTTTTATCTGCAGGGTCTACTGTCGCAGACGTTTTGCTCCGTCTAGACTTGCTCAGACCTTGACTCTCAGAGGACAGTGTAACCACTTGAGAGTCCTGCTGGCTAAGGTTGTCAACCATGCCTTCTTCTGCTTTGTGTTCGTTTCCAAAACATGGTTCATTTGTAAGCTTTTTGGTCTTCTGTAATCCTTTTTGGGAATCAGAAGCTGGGGAAGAGGAATCCACCAGAGAATCACTTTTCTCCTTTGTGGTCTTTCCAACAATCTGGGATTCTTGGGATAGGCAATCAGTTTGAGGGGAAGAGGTAATCGATTGAGAGTCTGATGATGCCTTGCTTCTCCTTGATCTGCGAGTAGATAGGGTATCTAAGGAAGATGGTGTGATCACCTGGGAGTCGTCCTGACTGGGGATATCAACCAATTCCTCTTTTGTTTGTGGCTCAACATCTGGTTCCTTCAACTGACTCATGATTGTATTTGTCTCTTTTCCATCTTGGGAATCATTGGCTGGCGACGAGACACCAATGTGTGATCTTCTTTTCCCCCTTTTGCCTTTTTTAACAATCTGAGATTCTAGGGATTGGCCATCAACTTGGGAAGAAGAGGTGATCGATTGAGAATCTGATGATGCCTTGCTTCTTCTAGATGTGTGTACAGATTGGCTATCTGAGGAAGATGGTGTGATCACTTGGGAGTCATCCTGACTGGGGATATCAACTAATTCCTCTTTTGTTTGTGGCTCAACATCTGGTTCCTCCAACTGACTTAGGATTGTATTTGTTTCTTTTTCATCTTGTGAATCATTAGCTAGTGACGAGACACCCATGTTAGAACCTCTCTTCCCCCTTTTGCCCTTCTTAACAATCTGGGATTCTTGGGATTGGCCATCAGCTTGGGAAGAAGAGGTGATCGATTGAGAATCTGATGATGCCTTGCTTCTTCTTGATTTGTGTACAGATTGGCTACCTGAGGAGGATAGCGTGATATCTTGGGAATCCTCTTTGACCCCAGAAGATGAAACATCAATCTGAGAATCTTCCTCTTTCTTTTGAGCTGTTTCGACTCCACCCAACGCTTGAGATTGGCCACAAGAGTCCGACAATGCCTTGCTTCTTCTTGATTTACACAAAGACTGGCTATCCAAAGAAGGGGTCATAGCTTGAGAATCCTCCTGACTCTGGTCTTCATCTGTATCTTTTGTCTTGCCTTTTACATCATTCACTAAATTGTTGGTCTCGCTGGTCATATCTTGAGATTCTTCAGGAGGGGGAATAGTGTCCATTTGAGAATCTCCATCTTTTACAGTCTGTTCAATAAGGTCAAACTCTTGGGAGTCACTACTGACTTTTGGGGTGGAGGTGACTAATGTAGAGTCCTTCATTGGTTCATCTTGATCTTTTTTAGCCTGTTCTACCAACTCAAGCTTCTTCTTGGACTCCTTATTGGGCAGATCTTTTTTGGCGTTAGCAGGTTCTTCCGTGGTCTCCACAGATGACCTGCTCCGTCGACCAATCCTTCCCTGTGACTGACTGTCAGACTGCGTGTCAGACTTTAAGTCTGATTGACTAGAATCCAAATCTCTGGTGCTTCTCCTTCTGGGTTCAGGCTGATCAAGGAAATCCTGTGAAAAGCTATAAAGTTTGATCCTCTTGTTTGATCTACCCTGAGAGTTGGTTTGGCTTGACTCCCCCTTATCTCTCTGAGTCCTTGATCGTAACCTGACTCTACTACTGTCCTCCTCAGCAGCAATCTTACCTCGTGTGTTTGGCCTGCTCTGAATCGAGTTCGACTTTGGAGAATCACCTTTTGACTCCCCTTCAGAACGTTTCCTTTTCGGCTGCTGGAATTTCTGGTCCCGTACCTCTGGGTCCTCTCCAGGCCGCAGAGGTCTGACCCTTGGGCGCCCAGACCTTCTCGGTTCACTAGGAGATGCGTCGTTTGCAGAGGATTGAGAATCATCTTGGGTGGATTCAAATTCCTCTTCCTGGCTTGAGGGTTCAATTTCTTGTGACACATCAGCTGTTTTTATGCTCTCCATTGGACCTGCTTCAGTCTGGGTATCTGGGATAACATCTTCTTCCTCGGTTGTGTCACTCGGAAGTCTGTCAGTCAGTCTTACAGGCTCACATTTAGTCCCAGAATCCTTTGGTCTTACAGGGGAATCTGGAGTATCCTTGACAGGACTCTGAGAATTTACTTTTCCTACCTGAGTGGACTGGGATTCCTGGGAGTTTGGAGCAGCGGACATAGAAGTCTGTGAAGAAGACTTCTTGGTGCATTCTTGGCTATTAGACGTCTTTACAAGAGGACCTGTAAACTTGGATACACTACTGGGACTTGCAGGCTTTCCTTCAGCATACTTCTCAAGAGTAATAAAGGACTGTCGACGACTGTTGGGTTTCTGGGGAGTCCCTGAGACCAAATCTGAAGAGCCAGAGATGTTAGGACTTGTGTCTTGTTTTCTCTCCACTTCTGAATCATCTCCTTTATCTTCGGTTTTGGAGACATCTTCCATTGAAACATCTGTTGATTTAGGAATCAATTCTTCCGGTTTTTGGTTTTCTGCAACACTGTCAACAGCTTTTGGGCTGGCATAGTCCTGCGTGTCCTTTATTAGGACTTCAGCATCTTCCTCATTCTGAGCATGTTCTTGAGGAACCTTTGAGGAGGACAAACATTTTAACCGACTTGGTCAGATGAGCTTTAGGATTTATTATTAATTTTAAAAAATGAGGCACAGTTACATGTGGGCTGTTTTTGTTTTAAAATGTTAAACTTGAAGAAAACCAAGACTGTTGCTAAACTTGTGGTTGCACATAGAAATACAGGACAAAACAACTTTCTGTTCATCTTGCTTGGTACTGCTCTTTTGTGTTTCTTTTGCAATGAGGATTTTTATTTGATTACCTCCACAGGCGCCTCTTCGGTAACAGTTTCTGTTTGTTCAGCTGGCAGTTTGTCCCTGTGAAGGGTAAAATGTGAATATGTCAATGAATCTTGTTAGAGAAAGGGGATTTTTTTCTGATTCTGGCAGTCGATGCTGAAAACTTACTGAGTGTCCTCTTGGCTCTGAGTGTACTGGGTGAAAGCTGTAGTGTCCAGGGAGGCATCAAGGTTATTGTACATGGCAGGAATGTCAACCCTGCGTCAGAGAAAACATTAGCACCATTCAAGCCTTTAAAAAGACATCTTAAATGTGTTTTAAATGTGGCTGATAGACTAACACACCTTTTGGTCCTTTTCACCTCCTTCTGGTGTTCGGTCAGAACTCGCTCCTTGGTCTCAGGAGGAATGAAGACAAAGTCGATGGAGGCTTCTTCCTCTAAAACTGCTCTGCGGGGATGTTTGGGAGATCCAAAGTCCAGTTTGGTCTGTAAAAGAAAACAAATTTTTGATGTGTGGTTTAAGATGACAAATAAAAACAAAAAAGATAAACCCTGAAGAAGACCTGAGTTCTCTTTTAAACAACATCTGAACTCACAGAAACTGGTTTGGAGATCATCGTGGAGCTTCTCTCTTTCATCTCAGGAGTCTTTCCCAGAAGTGAGTCCCTCTTCCCCACTGTTGAAATCGGCATCCCGCTGAGCTTGGTCTCCATCTGAGAACTCTCACTCTGAGGACAAAAACATGCAAAGTCATAAACAAAAAACAGAGACTGAGGGGTAGATATATTTCGAATTTAACAAAGAAACATCTAAACTTACTGAACACAGTCCACTGAGCTCATCAGGAATACTGAGGACTTCAAACCCAGGAAGAATGATAGGGGTCTTCACCTTCACTTGGCTCAATATTGGTCTGCGGAAAGGAAAAGAAAATATACATGACACTACTATAAATTATATAACTGGATCTTAATGACCCCGCTAGCCATAAGGGTATTTTTTTCCATTTTTGCCTTGTTGAGAACATGTGGAAAAGCTAAAACAGGTGTGCAGTATTTTTATAAAAAAGTAGATCTAAATCATTTAAATGCTTTTATTTTGAAAGGGCTTGTTTAGATGGTTTTTACCTTTATTACTGACCAAGCAAACCAAGATTTGACCACAGTACCAGAGAAATATAGCTTTGGAGTGGTCGAAAAAAAATCAAAATATCTTTACCTGATCTCGTCAGGGTAGGTGAGGCTGTCCGACTTAGCGAAGGTGGCGTTCCAGAACTGGGTGACAGATGTGCGAAGCTGCTTGCTCTCGTGAGGAAACAGAACACACAGCAGAGGAGTCAGCAGAGTCAGGAGCTCATCGTCATACGTTAAAGTGGAGCAAGTCTGTAGACAGCCGAGAACGTCAGGAAGGAGCTTCTCCAGCTGCAGGAAGAAGATGAAGACAGAGGAAGTTATTTAGTTATAAAGCGCCAAAGTTAAAAAGCTTACAGGTTTTGAATAAAGAGGACTCACCTTTCCCTGAAGCTGTGAGGAGAATCTGGGCGGCTTGCTGGCTGTTTGTTTGTAGAAAAGCGTGAGAGGTTGAATCAGAGCGGTCAGGGCTGCGGTGATAGTGTTGGCGAGAAGGAGGTTGGAGAATAAAGTAGAGAGGATGGAGGTGAGAGCGAGTCCTGTAGGTTCAGAGGGAGCCTCAGAGTCCTCCAGGTACACATCCAAACACTGAACCAGCAGGGACTGGAAGGTGGTCAGATTCCCCAGGACCTTACTCCTCTTCTTGGTCCAGTTTACCGGAGTGTGAGGAGCTGCGGGAGACAGATTTGACCAAGAATGAAACTTTGCCTTTTCAAAGAGTGATTCAGGGCTGAAATTAGTTTTCCTGAAGTTTCCTTACACTTGTGCTTTTGTTGAAACCGAGGAGTGTAAGGAGAGAAGTCGACGCACTCCATCATGACCTGGAGGATACTGGAAACAGCACTTAATGTTGAAGGAACCTGGAGAAACACAAAGATCACATTTCTCAAAAAGATGAAAGACTTTCAACACTTTGAAATATCAGCTTTCTACAAAACGTGACACTTATATTCCTTCTTAAGTTATCTCTTTTTTCTGTTTAATAACTCTGTTTCCTTGTTCTTTTTTCTGTGCTGCCCGTCTACATTCCTCTTGAATTTCTGTACTTTACTTTCCCAGAAGTATGGGGGCAGCTTTGGGACATTTTTCAACAAGATTCTTAATTTTAAAGCGTCATCATTTTTAAGATCACTGTTTCTTGTTTGGATGTTGAAATATTTGGTGACTTCTGAAAAATGAAGACAAAGGTTTTCTTGTTTTCTACTCACCATCAGAGCCTCTTTGTCTAGGGCTGCTGTCATTTTCGTACAGAGCTCCTCGCAGCAGACGTTTTCCTCTGCTGTGACCACCAGCGCAGAGCAGCGAGCAAACACTTTGTAAAGTTTGGACCACGTGGAGAGCATCGACTTCTGGGACGCCTAACAAAACACAAAGACCAAAATGATCAAAGAGATTTATCCTGGTGAAAATAAAGAGGATTTAATAACAAGCAGGGCTGCTTCATGAGGGTAAGAATATGATGTTTAAGACCGACGGACAAACAGACCTGCTGCAGTGGTGTGCCTTTCAGTAGATGTGCAACAGGGAACATCAGGGCAGAGTGCATGGCGCTGAAGTTGTGCTCCAGAGCGTCACCTTGATTTACTTCATTAGACTGTAAATAAGAAGTGAGATTTTAAGCATTTAGAGCTCTGCTGGCATGAAACAGAGCTGTGTGAGGAAAAACAACACTCTGCAGTGAGCAGCTGAGATCACTTTAAAGAGACTGGAAATGAAGTCTTAAGTTAGTTTTACCCTCACTCATTTTTATTTAATGTCTTCATCTTTCTTCGGATGAGAAGTTAAAAACTACATGCTTGGAAGGTCTTGGCAGCTTAATTCACAATGTTTCGAACCCCAGTTCAGACTGATTTCAGTTCTTTTAGTTTGTGTTTCTTGATAATGTATTCTGTATTATTCATCAAGTCAATTTCACAGATTTTTCTCACTCAAACTATTCAAAACTCCTGATGCAGGGAACCACAAAACCAGAACTTCAGATCAACTTGGGCAGGACACCAAGACCAAATGATGAGTTTTGTAAGTCTTAAATCTAAACCAAAAGTTGAATTTCACAAAGAGTCATTTTAATTTGGGTAATGTCGATCAAACACAGTCACATACGAGTCCGCTTCCACCTCTCTTCCTCACCTTTGTGATGGTTTCGGTGAGTGGGCTGACCATCATGCTCCACATCTTCCACAGCTGCTCTTTGTTCTGCAGAGTCTCAGCGCTGCGCCGCATGCCGCCGAGCACTGCCTCCCCAAACGCCAGAGGAGACGTGTGACCGGAGAGACCACAGCCCACCAGAGTCTGAAGACACTCAAAAAACCTGCAGGAGGGAAAAAAGGAGCCGATGGATATTCACCAATATCCATATCCATAATATAAAAACAATGACTTTTGAGTGTATTTTTAACAGGACATTTTAAATGTGGGACAAAAACACTAAAAAAAAACTTTAAAAAAGATAAATGTGGACAAATTCGACTGAGTGATGCAGGTTGTGGTCGTGCCACCAGAGGGATCCAAACTGAAGTTACAACAACTGTTTGATTCATCCTGGATTTTAGATCATTCATAAGAAATTCAAGTCAGAGAAAAGTCTGTTAATCAAACCGCTCATGTTTAATACTGGGCACCATCTTTCTCTTCTGTATCACACTGAGGGAAAAATTCAATTTGGAGCAACATGGTCAGTCTTTAGAAAGACTTATTAGGTGAATAATGTCTTTAAAGTAACTTAGAAGAAACTCAATAGAAACTTAAATACAGCCGACAGTCATGTCCTGCTCGAAAATAATGATATAAGAGACCCCAGAGGCAAATTTAATCAATGTAAAGCAGAATTTAGTAAACATTTTCATGATGAATAACTGTTATCAGTCCACCACTAGTTTTAATGTTGATGTAGAGCCTTTCGGATCAAAACCAAAAACATGCAACTGGAGATTCGGACGAAAACATCCTCACAATCTCATGTTTACATTCATACTTCAGACCCACCTCTCGTCCTCTAAGTACTCCGACAGCGTGCTGCTGTTGTAGAGCAGCAGAATGAGGAACAGCGCCGGCGTCCCCTGAAGAAGAGATGACAGAGTTTGTGAGCTAAACGGAAAATGAATACATGCTGATGAAAAGAAAGCAAACAGCCCCTTACATTCAGTACGTCCATCTTTCCGACTTGATAGGAGGCGGAGCCGAGGACTCTCTGATGGATGCCTTTTACGGTCACTTTAAACAGGATCTGTCGAGAAAAATTAAACAGTCAAGGATTTTAAACTTGAATATAAATGACAGATTAAAGCAGGGTGCCTTTGGCTTTAGGTTTTTGTATTCGATCAACTCTTACCAGAACTTTCTCTGCAGGCAGAACCTCCGAGGTGACAATGCTCTGCAGAGCCTGAAGCATCAGAGTGAGGACCTCGCAGCCCTGCCGGTCCTTCTTACTGCCTACTGACAACCAGGAGAGACATTAACTTCAGAGAGCCGTCAGCTGTCGGACAAATGAAACTGGAAATGTGTCTGAATGAAGAGAAGACGGTCATCATCGGGGACAGACCCCTCAGTGTGTTTTCTCTTCACAGCAGTCCAGACCTCGAGGGTCTCAACGTTCAGACTTAAACTGACGACAGTGGGAGTGGGTCAGGCAGGAGAGGGGGACGGGGTCTTATGAGTCCTCCTCTCATGTGACGGAGCCAAAACCCAATCAGAGTTCTGTATGTGGAGCTGCGAGGTGAGGACCACGACTGGAAGAGCCCACCGTGCAGAGCAGCAGCCACCACACTTGGTCAAAAACACTCTTTAAAAAGATCCTAGAACTATTTGTTGACGGAGTTTAAGGTGATCATGGTGACTCTGTTTTACAACCTGGATATAAAAATGATCAGAATCAAGAGTCTTTGCACAAAATGAAATATTCATTAGATTGAATAAATGTGAATAATCAGGATTTTCAAGAGGACCAAGTTTCATAAGAAGAAAAAAACTCAGATTAGCAGATGTCTTACCTGACTCGATGGTGAAGTTGACAAACCGAACAAGACTCGTCCATATGATCGTCAAAAGAGAGTCTAAAAGGAAAAGCAGGAGAAACACAAGTCTCATTAAAGGGAGGGTTAAGTCAACACAAGCTCAAGACAGACGACTTTAGGCTCAAGACAATCTGGGAACTCGAGCTAAATCGTTTATTGTTGTAAAGATGAAGATGTCAACATGGAAACTTTGGACAGTTTCACAGAGAAGCCTTGAACACACATCTCTTTTACTTTCAGAGGACTTCCTGGGTTGTATTTCACCAACTCATGGGAGGTTGTTATAAAACTGCCTCCAACAAAGAGCCCCCTGCACAGCTCTGCATTAGAGCCTGCGGTTTGTGTTGGCAGAGAGTCGGCTGATTTGGTCAGATACTCCGAACTGTGGTTCTTTATTTCATTTGGAGTAAACACAATAATCATCTCGGCCATGAAGGGAAACTGCAGCTCTAGAGCAGAGCCTCCCTACAGTTTATCAGCAGCTCCTGATTAAAACCAGAGAATTTCAAACCCTGCTAACAAACACTGACACGCTGCCAAAGACTGAGGGGGAGCTGCTGCTGTGGAGAAACTTCACAACCTGGATTACTAAACAGTGGAGGGATCTTATCTACAGGACTGAACAGGGTCAGAGGTGATTCCAAAACTGTGATTTTTTTAACCTGGAGCGTCTTTGCCGACGTTGATGAAACCGTCTCGGATGCTGGAGGTGAGCACAGCGGCGTGTTTGGTGAAAGATGACGCTCCAGTGAGGAGAGGATGGGTCAAGGGCTCTGAAAGGATAATATGAGGGGCACATGAATTCATCGTCCAATCATATACTGATCGAAAACGACACAAGGAACCGACAGAATCTGGTTTGTCGCTCTCACCGAGACTCAGGATTATTTTGTTCTTCGCAGTCGTGTTAAGAACGTCTGGCCCCAGGAAGAAGTGCGTCAACATCTCCAGGCCCAACAGCTGGATAGACGGGAAAGTTGTCGGGTGCTGCACGCTGGAGTTCAGGCTCATCCGGGATGTGTTAGCGGGGCTGCTGAAGCCTGGAGGGCCTGCTAGGAATGCAAAATACATCCCGCATCAATGTCCACGTTCACCCTGATGCAACACCTATAGAGGAGGGAGGTGGACGTACCGGTCTTTGGAGTTGCAGGTGTAGCTGAACCGTTTTGGCTGACAGGTCTGGATGGGGTTCCTGGAACTGTAGGGGAGTCGGATCCAATGGTGCACTGGAGCAGAGGAAGAGCGACCTGGAGATAGACGAAAACTCTTCACTCTGACGATCACAGCTCTTACACTTAAGGCACAAAACATCAAAGAGCTGCAGGTCTGTTTCTCACCTGATCAAAGTTTGCAGACAGGTTGGGCCCGAGCTGGACCACCAGGTACCACCAGACCTCCACCTTAGTGAGCATCAGAGCCTCCGTCCTGACGTGGATGGACGCGAGCGGTTGCATCAAGAGTTTCATCCGTTTGCTGCTGCACAGGATATCTTCAGGAGAGACGTGAAACACAAATCTTAAAATCGCTCAAAGATGAATCACTTTGAGAAAACCACACAGGGAGCGCAGCGTCTTCAACTCACCTGGATTGAGGGCGAAGTTATCGATGAGGCTCTTCCAGGCGATGAAGGCGATCTTCTTGATGGATGGGGAGGAGCTGCGGAAACCGAGTTCCTCGAGATGCAGCAGAGAGTTAATGAAGGGTCCTCCTCTGTGCAGCAGCTGTGTGGGGAACACAACAAAATAAACATGCAGTCGAATGTAAATAAAACCATCTGACAACTTTCTGCATGTGACGTGTGCGGTTCAACATACCTTGCCGAGCAGTTTCACAAATAACGGCCAAAGCTTCAGGACGTTCGTCTCATTCTTGGACATGAAAAGTTTCTGAAGCTCAGGGATCAGTTTCTGCAAAGACAGATGAATATTAGCAAAGTGATTAACACGGCCGGGTTTCTATTTGAAATGTCAGAGCTGCAAAAGCATGAAATAACCATGCATATCAACAATTTGCACATCAATTACCTAACCCGTATTCAACCCTCGATGATACAAAATCTACACACGAGTAAGTACGGGCGGTTTATTTAGCCGACTCCATTTAGCTGCATCTATTGACTCCATGAGGTCTGGTCCCAACGTAAAAACATCCACAGAAATACTCACTGTGGACATCATGGGTTCAATGATGGCAGCCACTTCCGTCTGTTTCTGAAGCAAAAGCGGCATGCCCATCTCCATGGCTGCAGCGGCTCGTAGTCGCACTTTGGATGCCGAATGGATGACCAACGGGATGATGAGCTTCGCCCACCGGACTACTCTTTCACCCATCTGAGCTGGTACCTGCTCCAGCATCCTGAAAATACCGGTACATATAAATACCCACTCCTCTAATGACATTCAGCGAACTGGATATGATCCTACATAATGTTTTTCTGTTACCTAATGACAACATTTAAGGCCTCATGCTCCATCACCACAGACTGGATGTCCTCTCTGCTCAGAACCGCCTCCAGTGTTCCCAGTATAGAGGACACCTGAGTGAGAGAAGCCCCCCTCATCAGTACCCAGCAGCTCTTTGTTCAGTTACAAGTGTCTGGACTCAAAGCTCACCTTTTTGGCCACCAGTTTTGAAGGGAAGCTCTGTTTGGAGATGACCCATAATGCTCTGGTGCATGTGTTCTTATCGGTCGTCTTGACCACCAAGGAGCAAAGTGCTGTGAGGATTTCTCCTACAAGAGTTTCTAGAAAACAACAAAGGAATCACTGTCAGTCTTTTTTTTTATTATTTTATTTTCTTTCCCAATATTTCAATTTATTTTGTAGTTCTCTTTCTGGACCCTGTTTTTTAATTCAATTTTATTTTTTTTGGCAATACCCTTTCTTTACATTGGATGTTCAGGATAACTTGCAGTGTAATTATCTTTATTATTATCCTTTCTATTATTACTATTTATTTATTCATTTTCTCTCTCACTTCATGCTCCTTTTAGAGGATCTGGGAACATGGGGCAGTGAGGGAGGGACTGGGGGATTTATTATGTACATTAATTTAACATGTGAATTTGTTTATGTTCAAACTGAAAATGCTAATAAACAGATTAAAAAAAAAAAAGTAATCACTTTCAGATGGATTTAAACTCCCTCTAAGTTATGCCTGATTGTTATGATGTGTAAATAAATGACGTACCAGAGACTCCAGAGACGACTTGAGAATGATAAACACAAAACCCCAAAGCCTGAAGCGCAGCTTGGCTCAGCTCTGCATTCGGACTGGTTATGTGAGTCTGGAAAACAAACACAAAACAAGGACACAATAAGGATTCATTAAGACGTTTTGTTAGGAAATGATCAGATTTTATTTCCTGTATTTTTTAACCTTCACAAACTTATCAAAAAGACTCACCAAGGTGGCTTCACCCAAACGAGAAAAGTGCTTTTCAACAGCAGGGAGAAACTGGCGGCCTTCTTCTCCACTGAGCCGGCTGGAAAGTAAACACAAAGAACAAAAGCTGCAGCATTAAAAAGCACCAAAATTTGACTTTCTTCAACTGTATCATCAAGAAAATTAAATCAAAGTCCTTTTAAAAATGTTTGCAGCTATTTCACCAAAATATATGCTTTATATGTAAAGCAACATCAAAAATGAGAATATGAAACGTACTTTGCAATGGTGAGATAGGCGTCTGTCTGCTCGGACTGTCCGGCAGCACTGTCCTCCACAGACTCCAGCAGGGGGAGGAAACTGGAGCTGCTTGGAGGCTCCGCGGCCGCCATCATTATTACTTCTCACCTCGTCTTTGCTTTACAAAAAAGAGAGAGAAAACCACCATGCATTTAAAAAATGAGAACAGAAACCATGTTGTAAAAACAGTCAGCAGCAAAAATTCAAATGAACCAGAATCAAAAGGAAGTCATGATCCATTTTTAATCTGGTATGCTAATTATCTATCACCTTTTACTGCTACAAAGAATCACTACAGCGAAGATTGCACATGAGAGGAACTGATTTTTTGCGTTTCACTTTGTTGCTTTCCCTAATTCTACATGTCCACTGTTGCAGAAACGGTCCAACCAAATGAACGCTGCAGCTGCATCAATAGATTTACTTATGCTGGTAACTTTTTGCAGCAATAATGGCATTAAAGTGTGAAAAGCTGGACATAATTCATTTGTCAATGAACTAAATGAGTCATGCAGTAATCCTGCCAGAGTCTGCAGGGTGAAAAATGCACCGATAAATCTGACATCTCAGAAACCTGGTAGAAAAATCTTACTGCAGATCATTTGCTCCCAGTGGTGAAAAACATACTATCAGAGACAAATATGGTAAAAAAAAAAAAAGAAAAAAAAAAAAAGAAAAGAAGCAGCCACTGCACAGGCTCTGTCACTGCTTGTTTTCAGCCTGGATCTTCAGAAATTTATAAGCATCTGGTGTTGACCTCTGTACTCTGGCTAGGACATGTTGCTGCAACAACTAGATAAGTGAGACGTTGAGTTTTAAACACAAGTGATAAAATCTCAAACTGGATCCTAAAACTGACAGGAAGCCGATAAAAGGAGGCCCAGTTCTGAATCTTGTTGGAGATAATCTTCTTCTTCACCTGAATATCATTTTGAGATGAACTTATGACTTTTAATCCACTGCCGTTAAAAGACAGCTATCCGCCTTTTGACTCCAAAACATTTTGACTCTCTACTTTTGCCCTTAAAAGGGATTTTCCGGCATAAAATTAATTTAGGGCCAAACACACCGCAACACTGAGTTAGACACACTCTCGAGAGATTAATGTTGCCAACCGCTTGCTTCTCTAGTTATACCAACTTTAGTAACAACCGCAGGATAGCAATACACAGCGGTCTGAGGAGCCATAAACAAACCTCAACCAAAACGCCACTCTATAGCCACAAATAATGCTCAGAACAGCACCTAACTTCATCAACAGTACATACAGGGTCCCAGCCATAGTACTAGCCACCAAACATCTTTTTAACTTTGCCTAATTTCTTTAGCAAAGAGACTAAACACAACTCACCTACTCTCTTCCAGCAGATGTTTGTTTGTAGACCTCGGGCCAGTCCATCACGGACTACAGCAGGGTGACGCAGCTCAAGGAACAAGATTTATGATAATTTCTTCATGGAAATGCAATCAGACCGAGACGCTAAGACAGAAGAACTACCGCGTCTGCAGTGTAAAATGATTAATATGATGATTGTTACTTCAAGGAAATGATAAAGAAATGATCATGAATGTTCTTCCTTGAGCTGCGTCACCCCGCTATAGTCCGTAATGGACTGGCCCGAGGTCTCGCTACAAACAAGCAGCTGCTGGAAGAGAGTAGGTGAGTTGTGTTTAGTCTCTTTGTGAAGGAAATTAGGCAAAGTTTAAAAGATATTTGGTGGCTAGTACTATGGCTAGGACCCTTAATGTACTGTTAATTAGCTGCTGTTCTGAGCATTATTTGTGGCTATAGAGTGGCTTTTTGGTTGAGCGCGTGGCTCTCTGTATTGCTTTCCTGCAGTCGTTACTACAGTTGGTATAACTAGAGAAGCAAGTGGTCGCCTCTCGAGGGGGTGTCTAACTCAGTGTTATGGTGTGTTTAACCCTAACTTAATTTCACACCGGAATACCCCTCTAAATAGATATTGTGTAGTTTTGCCTGTGGTTTGTATGGCAATGTTGTTGTACTTGTACACTGCAATCAAGAATATCCTCCATAACTGCAGTATTGAGAGGCCCTTGCACTCACTGGAAATGTTGAATTTTCACTTACTGCTGTCATCAGGTATGCTTGGTTGCTCCTAGGAACATTAACTTTGTATTAATCAGGCAGTGATGATCATTTGTTTGGACATACCTCAGTGATATTTATGCAGAGCTGAGTCCACCCTCCACTGTATCCAGAGCTGCAAAAACACACAAATTAGTAGATATAACCTGTTAAGACAAATGCAAGGATGACCCGTTTGTTTCATATATTTGTGTGTTTGTTGGTTGCTATAACAGGCCAACATTTAGCAAATGTCTCAACCACAACAAGACCCCAGTAGAGCCCCATAAAGAGAAAAAAAACAACAACTTTTACTGTGTTATTTAGAGATTGAATAACTTAACTCAGGGTCTGAATGATTAAATGCATCTTATAGGACAGCTGTAAGTACAACATGCGAGGTAATAGCAGAGCAGCCTGCTAATGTGGACTAGCTTTATCAAGTTAGCAGCATTAGCAGCAGCTGCATGTCCCCTCACTTCACTGTTAGCCTCTTAGCGAAGTTTCATGCACACTAAATCAGAGTCAAATACCGCTAAAAAACAGGTGACACTTTTGCATTTAACCCGCCTCACCTGTGCCCTTCACGGCCTTTCATTCAGACTCATTATGAAGCACAGATCAGCGTTTTCAGACACTATTTACCCCGTTTGTTTGACACATTCATGGCTCACCTCGGAGTTCACAGAAAAAAGAAACAAACAGCGGGAGTTTACAACGACACAGCATGAAAAAGCAGCGGAGACAGACGTCTGCTTCAATCTGAGGCGAGTTTATCTCGAAGTTTTAGCTGTTTTTCTCTCCATGTATTCAGTCTTCCTCCTTCTCTTGTGCTGCTGTTACCCCGCGAAATCGCTGGCGCCAAACTATTACGCAGACGTACAAAATTACCTCTGACCCCGCTTACATCACCAAACCGACACGCCCACTTTGCCTTATAAGGATAATAAACAGCACACTGCCAGCAAGTGATGGAAAACAGGAGCTCCTACTGAGTGTTTTCATACTGGTACCTAGTTTTCTAAGGAAAATAAAAAAGAATATCCACGACAGTAAGTGACACTGATAAAAAAAGAGGTCAAAATTGTGAGCTACGGTTAAAATAATGAAATTTAAGGTCATGATAATGAGATAACAGGTCAATTTTATGAGCTATACAGTCAAAAGTCACTGTAAGATAGAATAATGACAGAATAATGGCATAAGAAAACTACAATTTATCATACTGTTTTGGCTTTTCGTCTCATAGTAACAACTCATTTCATGATTTCCTCTTCTTCATCTCAAATACTGGACATTATTTCTCATAATTCCTACTTTTCATTTAATTCCTAAACAATTTATTTCATTATCTCTACAACTCATTTCATAATTATGTCTTTTCTTCCTTTTTTCTCATCACTGTGTCTTTTTATCCTATATATTTTTTACTATCTCATGACTGCCTTTTATCTCAGAGACTTGACTCAATTTAATAAGTACGACCCTTTTTTTCCTTATAATTGTGACTTTTTTTATCTAAAGCCATGACTTTTGACACAATTTTAATATAAGGACTTTATACCTCACTATTATGACTCATTTTATACTTGCACAGTTTCATCTCAAAAATATGTCTTTTTGTCATAATTACAACTCATTCATTTTTTTGACTTTTTATTGAACAATTCTGTTGTTTTTTGCAAAGTTCCCACTTTGCATCTCATAACTGACTTTTTACCTCATAATGACTCATTTCATAATTTTGACTTTTTATCTCACATTTCTCTCCACGATTTCCACTTTTTATTTCATTACAAACTTCTCATGTCATACTTATAACTTATCTCATAATTTCCACTTTTCATCTCATTTCTGACTTAGTTTTCATAATTGACTCATCTCATTATTTCGCGTTTTTATCCCATAATTTTTTTTCCTCATATATCAATTTTTTCTTTCATTATTATGACTTTTTATCCATAATTGCGACTCATTTTATAATTGTGACTGTTTTTCCCATTACCTCATAATAATTTGAAAAATATAAACCTAAGGAATTTGGAAAATTATACTGTATGTGAACATTTGTATAGATGGATCATTAAAGAGTTGGATTATAGATACTGCAAAACAACCATTTTTGTTTCTTTAAAGTAAACTCATGAATGGGTTAATACAAATATCTTTATTCACTTTGACTGTAACAGCAGCAGAAAATTCAACACGACATAATGACACTTTGTTAAAGCCTAAATTATAAAGATTTATTAAAAACACTTGAGGAGGTGACCAATGACATCACTCATACAGCAACAGGATTGAATCAGTGTGTTAAACTCGGGGTCAGTGTAGAGTGTGGGTGTAACTGGGTAGAAACTGAGACGCATTAGTGGCGATGTACTGAAGCTGAAAACCTCCGGCTGTGACTGAAGCGTCAGAGAGGAACTTCAGCGTCATCACGTTTCCTAGGAAACCAAACAGCAGACACAAATTTAACCGTTGCAGCAATGATATATCCACGTGCAGACAGATGACACACCAACAAGAGACATTTCAGGTTTCTTATAATGATCAACGAGGACGTCTCACCTGTACTGATGATATCGTCCGGTAATTCATCACCACAGAATCTGTAAAGAAAGAGTTAAAATGTGAAATTTGTGTTAAACTTTAAAAGCTAATTTCAATAGATTTACTACTTCAACATTAAGGGTCTATAGATAAAGCACATCAGGTAAATTAAATATGCAAACTTTGGAAATGTTTTGTCTTTTCAGTATATAATCCAAGATAAACTGAAACACAATTTTGTAGAATCAGCGAATTATAATAAGCATATATGAATTTGAATAGTTGTTTTTCAAGGGTATATATATTTTGATTATAATGAATGGAAATTAGGAACATCCTTTTTATTATTATCTTATAATCATCCATAAAAGAGTTAAAATCAAGCATCAAATTACTATTTGGTTCTTCATCAACAGAAAAACCTTCAAAAAAAAAATATTTTTTTACTTACCCCCAGTTTGGGATAAATCATGTGTTCTCCATTCTTACTTAGGAGTAAACAGATTGTGGTGAATATTTAATAATTGAGTAATTTTATGATGTATGCGTCTTAAATAAAGACTTTGTTCTTGATTATCTCTGTGACATTTGTTCCAACTATGTGATCAATGGTCTTATCACACATATACAGACCATGTTGTGTTCAGAGGAGTTTCCCATCAGCTAATTTCATGCCTGGTAATAATTTACCCATATTAGATTGATGAAAACTATATTTCACCTCCTCAAAGTTTTAAAATCTGGTATTTTAAAGTCTCACCTCCCGGCGAATCCTGAGACATCATCATAACTGTCGTACACCTCCAGGTAATCTGCCAGACACGCCGTGTCGTCCTCCACATCAAACTCCAGGAAGTGCAAACGGATCCTCTGACCCAGACGGACTCTGATGTGCCAGTAACAGATCTGCTCGTCCTGATACTCTTCAGGAAAACCCGGGGACTGAATGATCTTCCTCTGGTCCGTCAGGGTGCCACCACACTCTTTCGCTTTAAAACACCAGAGACATAATTCAGGATTAAAACTCTATTAGTGGAAATTTTGATGCTGAGTTGAAGTTACTTTATGAATAGTTGGGACAGGGATCATATCAGAGACATTTCTAGCATTTTTTTAAGTATACTGCAAATATAGTTTCAAACAGTCCTATTTTGCCATTCACAAATGAGGAGCGAAACAAACAAGCATGTCATTCAAACTGCAAGACATGTCTCTAATTTTAATATCTTATTTTTGCTCATTGACAGCTGTATTTGTGTACAGCAAAATAAGATACAGAGTTGTATGTCCATGTTTTTCTTTATATGCTGCCATCAAGTGGTGAAAAAGAGTACAACATGATAATTTTTGCACTCCTCCCCCATTACCTTTACAAAATTAGTCTCTTTTTTTGTACCACAATTGGGCAAAAAACACTGGAAAATTAAAATGGAGGGCATATATGTGAACAAGATTGGTGTGGCCTTACAGGTTTATGAAATTTTGTCATTTCTTCAAGCACACAATGAGTCTCATAGTCTGGATAAATAAATATAGGGTCAAAGCCTGATAGACCTTTATACAGGGTCACAGAAAATCAAAAAAAAAAAAAAAAGGAGGCATAAGTTTTTTTTCCAATCTATCGAATCTGGGAGATAGATTGAAGAAAAGTTTCTAACTTATGTAAACCTCTGCAAAAACATTGTTAGGATGAACCTCAGAGCCCATTAGCTTTGCATGAAGACAGAAACTTGCTATAAAGATGATAATGAAAATTTTAAACTTGGGTCTTATGGGGTTAAAAATACAATAAACTTGGCTTCATTTTTACTTTCCATGTGGCCAGTCACGGGAGTGCTACACCACACTGAACACATTATGACTTTACGATTTATACATAAAGTCTGATGGAAATAGGGATATGTTTTATTCCACTACAGTAAAAAAAAGTATCTGTCCACTCGTGTGAAAATGTCGACCTCCAGCAGCTGGTTGAATTTTGCATCTGTTCATGCGAAACAGTTTATTTCAGGGGGTCTGCCCTTTGCGTGTGAGCCTTCAATGAATTCAGTACAGGAGGCAGAAAACCTTTAGCTGAAATGAAGGGAATCAAACACACATGTTGAGACAAAGGCATCAAAAGCTTTCTCCTCCGACATCCTGGAGGGAAAAGAAACTAAACATCTCATTTGTACTTCATTAAAAAATTGAGCTCACATTCATAACTGGGGCAAAGCTGAAACATCTTACCCCGGACTTTAAAGACGGACTTTGGTGAACAGATTGTGATTCTTTTGGATTTTAGGGTTGTTCAGAAAATGAAATGCACTGTTGTTTTTCAGTTTTCTTTTACTTATTTAGTCTCAGCCTTATAACTTCAACAACCATGAGTAGACTCAAGAGAAACAGACACTGGAATGCAGACTTTTTACTCTTTAAATAGTGTAGTTTAATCCCTAGATTGCAGAATGAAATGAAGAAACTTTGTAGAGCAAAAGGTGTTTGTTTAAAGTGATTCAACGAAACTGAGTGTTTCTGCAGGTTTAAAATTCCTTAACTTCTGCCTCCTTTACCGTCCTCACTTCACTTCCCTTTCACCGATGACTCTTTCTACTGTGGTGCAAGGCAGTCTATTGTACAGAGACTGAACTGAATCACCTTCACCACACAGGTCATCATGATCTCCTGCATCTAAACTCTTTATCAACTGTGGTCACAAATGGACAAATTCTACTTATTTTAGGTTTATGAGATTGTTTTATTCATGAGAATAACACATTTTAGCTCGTGAGTAGTGGTAAAATACTGTTTTTAGTATGCTCATCAGAAATCTTAACCTTACATCTGAAGTTTCTATTTTTCACTCTAAATTTCACTCATTACATCTAATTCTCTGCCTCCTTTTTTGTTGCAAAACTTTTCTATTTTAACTCAACAAAGTGGCAAGATTTGATAAATATCTAACTGTTGGTTTAAAGGCAACAAATTTGTCCGGCTGTTTAGAGCTTTTAAATGTTTTCTTATCACTCTAAAAGTGCTGTTTGTTCATACTTTTTACTGTAAATGAATGCTGACATCCTAAGAGCTTCACGGTTGACTTTTTCGTTGTGACTTTGTTGAATCATTCTGAGTCCAGCGGTTTTGAAACTGGTTCCCCTTTTTGGTGTCTCTTACTCAGCGCCTCCATTTACTCAGCGAAATCTTATCCAGACTGATGCTGTCTCTTCCTGCAGGTTATTCTTGGTCTGACTTTGATAAGTCACAGGGAGGGGCTCAGATTGTGGCTCTGAGTCTCCCTGTGATGGTTCAGTTCTGTTTCATTCTCACGTGTGACTTGAACCAGAAGTCAGAGCGTCTGTGGAGGCTCAGACCTGATGACAGCACTTAACCCGTAGGTCTGGGTCTTCCCCACTGGGACTCATGACGCTTTACACTTTACCACAAAAACACAGTCATCACTTACTCTTAAAACTACGCAAAACATCTGAAGTCATTCAGACGTTTAACTTGAGGATAGTTTTATGAATACTCTTGCAACCTCAACATTTTTAAGTGGCTATATGAACAAATCAGGACTGATCACAGTGGGCTGAAGACCCATTTGATTTCAGAGAAGCACAACAAACATGCAATTTGGATCAACCAACATGGGGAAACAGACAGTGCATCTAAGATTCTCCATCTACACTAGCAACAATCAAAGTAGCAGATATCGTGAGCCAAACACACGAAACTTGTCAAGTGTTAAGTCTTGTTTGCCAAAATGCTTTTGTAGAAATGTAAGCAGGTAGCAAGAGAGCTCAGACTATTTCAAGTGCGGGAAGTGGTCATGTCCTCCGTAGTAACAGTTTTCAAACCTTTTGCAAAACTTAAAGTAGCCACAATCTTAAAAAATAAAATCATGTCTCTCTGCAGCCTCTGAATAAATGTGTATGCATGGCACCTCTGTACATAACTGTCATCATTGTACCTGTACGTATGATCAGTACTCACAGTGTGGGTTGTAGCAGTACACGTCCCATTTCTCACTTTTGTTCAGCCTGTATCCGTAGTCGATGATGCCGATCTTCCCAAAACCACAGTTGGCGCCGGCTTTGACGATGGGGTAACCAACACGTCCTCTGTCGAACCATCCAGCTGCACACACATGGAAACCTGAACAAGAGCAGAAAAATGTTGGTTTTATTTCACAATTCACTGATTTAGGCCTCTGGGTCCTGACGACCACAAAGAGTCTTTTATTTCACTCTGCCAACAGGACAGGCTGACAGCTGCATCAGGCCAGGTCTTAGTGTTTGTATTTGTTTGTTATGTTCTTATTTGTTCAATCAGGGGCCTGAGAGTTTAGCTCAGTAACAATCTGCAGACCTCGACAGGAATAGGACCTCCTAGGTGGACGTCTGTGGGGGAAAGTCAGCTGTGGATACGAGGGTGAGTGGCTGTATTCTGTCTGTGCAAGAGCAACGGTGATACCACCCACCCAAGAAGGTGTTAACAGGCTTTTACTGCACTCCAGAGGAACTTTAAAATTTGGCAAAGAGTCACTCTGCAGCATGGAAAGAAGTGTTTCACACACTTATTTGCAGTGACCTTTACCCTGAGAACATGTGAACCTCTTCTGGTACATGTTAAAGAGCATTCCAGTGAGTTATGAGCTGTATGAACACGATTACATCAGGCAACAGTTCCACTGTGGGATTTGGATTTTGAATGTGTTTCATGGGAAACAGGAAGGGTAAACACTGAATGAATAGTTTCGTACAGAATATGGTAAAGGTATAGAATAAAATGTACAGGGCCCTTAAAAAGTTCCACCTACCACATTCTTCTATTTCAAAGCAGGTTTTGTTTTAAACATTATCATTGCTGAAGCAGACATTCCTAGTCTTTGCCATTCAACGCCTGTATACCTGTCATGCAGCTCTCAGTGAAAGATCAGCAGTTTGTGGCCATGAAAACTTGAAAAAGACCAAAAAACAAAATAGCAATAATTTCCTTGGTAATATGTCCAATTCTATTGTATCATAATGCATCATATTGTATCATTTCATACCTGTTTCGTTGGGTTGTATCTTGTTATATGGAATCTTATTGTATCCTGTATTGTCGTGTCATATTCCTATGTCAATAGATCATAATGTATCATATTGTTTTGTATCGTATCGTATCATATCGTATTGTATCATATCGTATTGTATCATACTGTATTGTATCGTATCGTATTGTATCGTATCCTATCGTATCGTGTCGTATTGTATCGTATCCTATCGTATTGTATCAACTTGAATGGTATAGTGACATAAAAGAACACATCAGGTTTCTATTTTTAACATATTGTATCTTGTAGATCACATACTATCATATTATATCATAAAATATTATTGTGTCATATTGCATTGAATTGTCATGTACCATGACATGTCATATTGTATCCTACACAATCAGATTACATAGTATTGATGTTACTGTATTGCACCGTATCATAAAGAATCTAATCTCAATCTATTATTGAGTGTCACATTATCAAATCAAATCAAAACATATCATATAAAAAATAAGGTTGCAACATCATATATAGTAATTTTGGATCCTATCCCATCATATATTGTAACATACTATATCATATTGCACGGAAATGCAATGTATAGCCTATTGTATACTGCACAGGTTTTATCATCATGTACTGGAACATATCAGGTTATAACAACATATTATATCATTTTAAAAATAACATTTTAAAAAGTAACACAACATACAGTAACTTATGGTAACGTATCAGATTTGACCTGACCAGATTGTTCAGTAACTTATCATATCCTATTGAATCGTACCTAAACATATGTATCCTGTCAAAGTGTGTTGTGTGGCATCTCATTGTATCGCACTGCACCACAATGAATAAGATCATAATGTATGACATCACATAACCTTGCATTGTTTTGTGCATCATTTCTGATCAGATTGCATAATAACCTATTGCATTTGAAATTATTGGAATTGGGTCATTGATAAAAAAAGTATGAAGAGAAAATTTCCAGTCTTTCTTAAAAAAAAAAAAAGTCCAAACTATTCCCAGAATGGGTCAAACCCCCATGTTGGACTCATCAGAAAAGTCACGCTTGGTGAGTTCAGCCACCTGTGTGCATGTGTGTGTGTGTGTTTGTGTATAGACCTATTTGCCGGGCGGCCTCCAGTTGTTGGTACGTGGCCAGGGAGCCTCCCTCGTACTTGCAGACAGCTTTGGCCTCTTTATACGTCAGCTGGTATCTCCCTTTGCGTGATTCCCGGTGGTAAACTCCAGCTGCTTGTTCTGTCCGAGAGAGAAACAAAAAACCAGCTACTTACTGCTTCTGCTCAGAAGCACAAAGAAACAACTGTCTGCATGGGTTTCTGTGCTGTAACCACAGCGACTTCAATCAGAGACTGAAAAACAAACTACTTTTTAAAAACATCTCAGAGACACCAGCCCAGCATGTTTTTGTTGAGAGGGTAACAAAAACTAGAAAGACCAACTGTGGGATTTGTTTCTGAGTTTTTTTGGAAGTTTCCCAACATTTGAGTCACCCCACCACCTCAGCAGGGAGTCCTCTGCTGATCCTGTTTTGGCTTTGTGCATGCATGAGTCCAAACTAGGCAGAAAGAGCTCAAAAACTCACTTCAAGAGAACTTTGATCATATTAAACCTCTTCTACAAATGTTTCTGATGCTTATTAAACTCTCGAGTTCATCACCACTGACTGCCTTTTAGCCCTCTCAGCTGTGAATCGTAAGTAGGCTACTGTGTCTCTTGTATGTGCATTCACGCAGGTCAAGAACATTATGATCCCTTATTAAACAATAAAATCAGAAAGAAAGGTGTGTGGAGGAAAGTCAGCTACTTGATTGTAATCTTAACTGTTAATGTAAAGTTGAGGCAACTGCAATTTAGTCCCTAAAGTTTGAGAAAAAGTAACTGGAGTTGCTTTTGTTTTAGCATTTTCTGAGATGAAGTCAAACTCTTCCTGTTTACCAGCTTAATGCGGATTTCAGTCAGGTCATAAACATGCAGTTTGGCACAGGAGAGAGCTGCTGCTGTGAAGAGATGCTGTTAATCCTGTTACTACTCAAAACACGCCTGTGTGTGAGGGTTCATGTTTTGAGGCTGGATTCACAATTCGCTGTATTTGGGTTAATACTAATTTTCTTCATTTAATTGTGTTGATTTTCGCTGTCTTCGCTGTATCTGCAGCATTTTTGCCTTTATTTTTCAAAGAGCTCTATAAAGTTAACGTGATCTGTTCTACTACTTAACACATGACTTAACTAAACATATGACTCAGGGCTGTCACAATATACCGACAAAAATAATAAAATAATGATGAGGATGATGATGATGGTGGTGGTGGTAATAATGACAATGCTGGAAATAAAGCAACCCCAAAATTTCAAAATAAAAGCGTATGAAGCAATCATTTTAATGGGCAATATCCTCTCCTGAGAAGTTTCTTTCACATGGCGGGTGATGTGTATAAATGATAAATCTGATTGCATTAAAACATATATTTAAATTTCCATAAATATCACAAGTGTATTGTCATTGTATATCATGAGGTGAAAATCTGATGACCTTAAAGCTGTATTAAGTTTACACTGAAAAAGCTTGGTGTGTAGTATTCGGTAGTATTTAGCAGAGACTTGGAAGAAATATGATATAATGTATATGAGGATGTTTAGAGTGAAAATCATTTTGCTTATGTTGACTTTGAATAAGTCTTTCATAAGAGCTGGTCAAAGGGTCATGGAGGCTGCCCTCTTGCACCACCAAGTTCCTACAGTAGCACATAATGGACAAACTAGTAACAAATGGGTATTTGTGTTTGGTGAGTGGCGCCACAAAATTCACCAGATGGAAGAAGAAAAGGGTGTTTGCTGCTGTGTGCAAAAGAATTTGATGGTAAAATGTTGAGGGACGAATGGAGGATCATTCTGATCATGCATCACAGCAGCTTCTTTGTCAAAGGGCCATCATCGCCTTTCCCTGCGAGACCTTTCTTATGAAACAGTCATTATTTTTCATTTGCACAATTCACCTATTGTGCAGCAACATGATCATATTGCACAACTGGTACTTTTACATGATACCTACACATTTTCCAGGTAGTACTCCTATTTAAATGGATATAAAACATTACATGTACTTGAAACAAAGTGTTTTGACTCAGTTGTGGTTTCGATATAAAATTTGGTCAGTAGATATTGCGAAATATTCCAATTTTACACTCTGTGCCTTCAAAAGTTGATCAATTACTTGTCAATAATCTAGATAATTCTGTAACTGCAGTCAAATGATTGGAATGAACTTCACAATAAAACAATTTTATGAGTAAAGGAAACTTAAACAATGGGACACTAAGTTTATAATGCAAATGAGCATCTCAAAAAGTGTTTCGGTGATATAATTCACTGTCGAACAACAGTAAGACACATCAATTTACATATGGTAAAAAGTTTCTTACCCAGCCATATGGAGTTGTGAAATATTCCGTTTTTGAAGCCCCATGCCTGAGCCTCTTTGAGCAGGAGGCAGAGAGCACAGAGTAGAGTGAAGACCTGCATCCTGCAGCCTGAGAGAGAGCAGTGACTCTGTGCAGAGGTTCGAGGAGCTCCACTGCTGCTGCTGCTGTCTTTATATAGACTGCCAGACCACTCACTCCTGCTGTCTTTTATACCACACACTCACTGCTGCTCTCGCCTCCAAACAGGGGTGAAGGGAGGGAAGTTTACCACAGTACTCAACATGACTAAACATGACATCCTCTTTTTATGTCCCACTCTCTGCCTCTTTTACTGGATTTTTACACCAAAATTCTGTGTCTGCCATCTATTTACTACAGCCTACATCCCAAAGACAGTTTGATGTCAACATGTTTAAAAAAGTTTGAGCACCTTGGACAACAGTTTCTTGAGTTTGTAAGATGATATGTTGTCACTGGCGATGGTCATTGTCTGGATGTCAGAAAATACCGCCCCTAAACCTGTATGTATTGTAAAGCATTAATGGAGCTTCACAGGTGTGTAAACTATCCATGCCATGGACACTTATGATCCCCACGCTGATTTTTGAACTGAGTTTTTTGTTTTTAGAAGCGATTTTGAGCCCATGTGGTGATTTCCACTACAGAGCCACATCTGTTTTTAATGCAGTACTGCCTGAGGGCCTGTAGATCGGGGCCACCCAGTATAAGTCTTAGGGCTCTATTTTGGTGCCTCGCCGGAGACGTGCCGCAAGCGCAGCGTCAGTCAGATCCGCCGCGCTGACAAGGCGTTCCCAAGCACATTTTGGTATTTTGGTGAGCCGCACAGCCCGGCGTAAGTATCCCCCCTCCCTAACTCAGCTCCTCCCAGCACCATAAGTCGTGAAAGGGCGTGTAGTTGGTTTAACACAGCCGAGACCTGTTTTCACCAAACACATAGGCTCCTCTCCTTGCCTTTAAATCCGCCACAGGCGAGGCGTATTACTATTTTCATGGAGTAGTCAAAGAGATCAAGAGATGTCTTAAGACAGTAATGCCACAAGATGGCGACAGAGGGCAGCTCCTCAACAAGTGTCCTCCACACTCTCTCATATGAGCACAGATGGATTTAGTGTGCGTAATGTTGGACCCACTGGTAAGACAAACACCCGTTTCCACAAATAAAGAAACTCACATAAAGTTGCTCATATTCAAACCTCACGTGACAAAGGTGGGTTGAGCGCACGGATCACAACATAAACTCCAAAAATGGCATTAAAATCGGAACCATCTGTGCGTAAATGACGCATCGCGCTCCGTGGCCTGGCTCTTTCTTTCATAGATGTTGGCATATAAAATAAATTTGGCTCACAAAACTGAATATTATAATATTCGTATGTCGGCTTAAAGTAGATAACGCATCTGAGCACTGAAACAAATCATCTGTTCAGCCGCAGCAGCAAGCAAGACGGACAGAGGACACGGAGACGTGTCCAGGTCGAGCTGTGCGAGAAATAAGAGGAAGAGGAAGAAAGAAAAGGAGGGAGACGAATTACATATCTTGTTAACTTCATCATGTGTGTTTATTTACTAGATATTTAATTTAATTTGATGCGGTTTCAGCTGTGTTGATTCGGTCAGGTTGTGTGTCCAAACGCGTGCCAAACGCGCTCATCAGATCAGATATAGATCAGAATATATCGATATAGATCTAAATGTATGTGCTGACTCAGATTAATAGTTGATGATGATTATTTATTGCACTGAAATGTGCCTGACACTGTGGAAACCTGCCGGTGAGGCATCAGTGACGTATGTCGATACGCCGCCGGTCTACCAAAATACTACAAGACCAGCTGCGTTCCGCCTTGCGCTGAAAGCTGACCAGGTTTGAATCGGCGAGTTTTCAGCGCACTTTACACGCCGTTGGCGAGCACGAAAATGTCACTGCGCCAGCTGATTCTGTCGACACCTCCCCCTGCCACGCCACCACGCCCAGCTTGGCGGATCTCGGCTCGCCTCCGTGCGGCTCATGCCACGAAAATACCAAACTCGCCTTACGCCGGGCTCCGCCAGACGAAAATACAACTGCGCGGGGCTCGCCGCCCTCCGCCGCCTCACCGGCGCGAACGAAAATAGAGCCCATAGTCTTTGACCTTTTTGGACAAAGATTCCTCCAGATTCTCTGATTCTATTAACAAGATCACGTTCTATAGACAATGAAATCCACAATTTTAAGCTGAGGAACATCACCCTGAAATTGTTTGCACACACAGTCTTTCACAGAGTGCTGAACCTCTTCCCATCTTGCTTCCAAGTGACTCAGCCTCTCTGAATTCCCATTTAAAACATAGTCATGTAACCCATCTGTTAACCAAATTCAACTTTTTTGTAACCTGCTGAAAAAGTGTTGTTGCTCTTCTGTCAACTCCTCTTGATTTTTTGACAAAAAAAAAAGGCATCAACATGTAACTGTTCGGCAGAGAAATATCTTCAAATAACTGAGAAGAATCTGCCTGATTATCTGAAGTGTAGAATTACTTATCCACCCAATCCTTCAAATGTGGTGACTGCTGGCTCCAAACAATCAGGACAGTAACCATCTTTTGACTTTTCTCAGAAATTAAGCATTTTCTGTCCAGCTCCCCAGCAGATTCATGTCAGCTTGGTTGCTCAACAGCACAGACCACAAGAGGCTGGGGAGTGGGGTGGGGGGGTCTCTTAGTGAAGTGAAAAGTGTGCAGAACCATCTGTGAAGCTTTTCCAGATGTTAGATGTCCCTCACGACTACAATAACAGAGTACGTCACCAAGGACGCACTGTGAGCTGAAAGTAGGACAGTGTTTGACCAACTGGTTGAAACAAACTAGGTGTCTTCACAGTTGAGCAAATTCTCAGAAAAACTTATTTTGTTGTGTGTGGAGCACTACTAGAAATGTTACAATGCACCACAAAAATAAAATTGATATGTAGAAAATATTTAAATTTATTCTAACCTTTTCTTTCTCCGAGACTTAAATAACTAAAACTGGTAGGGTTGCCTTTAGCATCTTTCATCTCATGTTTTTTAATGGCTATAACTGCTTTTGCAACTTCAATCAATGTACAAAAACTACTTTTCATATCTCTGTATCTTCTGTAGGACTATTTTGTCTTTTGTTTGTTTATTTTCTTCATTTTCCTTCTGTAAAGGTTTTGTTAACCATCTGGCTGCCTACAACATTTACGCTAACTGTGCATGTGCGGGACATTCGAGCCAGTTTAGGTCCAGTTGAGGTGTACATGGAAGAGAGAGTCAATTTACAACAGGATAATCCACCTACTGAGCATTTTTTGGTCTAAAAGAGGTCTAATAGACGTCTAAATGTAGCCTAGACGACTGGTCTACAATCAGGCTACCACAGGTGTAAAAATGAAGGTTTTTAAAACGTCAAAATTTAGACCAAGTTTGCACTAAATCAAAATCTGGGCTATATCTATACTACACTGAATATTGCTCAATGGCTATCATAATTATGTTGGTTGAGTACTTGGACATCAGTTATGCAACTCACAGTTGCTTTTTGAAATAAATAGTTATCGAATAATGGGTTAAAGTGCAATGTCTAAATTTCATCTAAAAATATACAGAATCTAGATGGTTGAAATTAGCTCTGAAAAAAACTAGATGTCTAATAGCGGTCTCCTGCTCAGTGGACAGGTATCTAAGTCTGATTTATTTATTTCTTGTTTCCGTTCTTAAAAATAAATAAAATATCTTTTAAATCAGTGGGTTGTGATGCAGCATAAACTTCTTTAGGACTCTCATGCATCCTACTGCAACAACCTGCTCACTATACATCCTTTTCTTTATATTACATCAGTTACTTAATGATGTTTCAGTGCATGAGTTACAATCAGTTATAGCTGTTTTATTCTTTGTGGCTTTGCTTCCAGACGCTGTAAATTCAAGTTTAACTTGATTTTTTATAAAACAACATATATCAGCTCTAAGTTTGTTAGGTGGAGTTTCAGTGTGGGTTGAAAACTGTGCATAACACAGTAAACTTGATGTCAAACAATGAGCTAATTTAAACAGTTTAAATTGAGTTTATCAGCCTTTTAATAACAAACTCTGGAGGATGTTTAGATGTGGTGCTGTAAGGGCACAGTACACAGTGTGATTACACAGTTTGAAACATGATACAAGCCTTTTAAAGAAATTGCAGGTTGATGTAGGAGGGTGCACAAACACAAACAAACACTCACACATGCACACACATACACATGTTGGGTTAAATTATCCTGAATCGGTTCCAGATCTGGGAGGAAATGATCTGTACCGTCTTAATTCTCAGCAAGCCTCTCCCATTCAAACCCACACATGGAAAGTCTGTCTCAGTGGCAGTCATTGTGACACACTGAATATTACATCTGCTTTAACTAGATATCCATCATCATTTCCATGTGCGCTACAACTACTGGTGACACAGCTCTGAGTGAGTGAGTGAGCAGCCTGTTAAATGATTAAACAAAAATAGACGACCATGAAATGAAATGATCAACTCTGCTGACATCATGTCTGTCATGAGAGTTATAAATTCAAAAATACGCATTACATGTCCTCAGAAAAAAGGGCAGCACACTAGAGTTTAGCAGAACTCATAAAATAAACAGTATTTTTAATAAAGTGTTACAAAAGTGAAGACAACTTAACCACTACATTTTCCACAATGTCCAACTAACTTTTTCATTAGTTTCTTTGTAAGTAGTTGGTTTAAAAGAGTTTAATTTGTTGGAAATGAAACTGAACTGAGCTATAAAGTGCTTAAAAACGGGAAACTTCACATTGTGGAGGTAATATTCTGCTCAATTTGAAGCTTTATTTAATACTTCTGATTTCTCTGCAATTGCTTTACATGATCTACAGCTCAGAAAAAACTTCACCTGTCTCAGCTGGTGTCTCAGCTTTTGTTTCTTCAAGATAAAATAACAAAAACCATCCAAAACTCACCCCTTAAAACAGTTGAATTATTGATTATTGAGGTTTATTTGACCTATGACGTGGAAAACTGTAAAAGTACATGATGGTGAGTGGTGAATTTTTGACTTGGGTTCAGTAGGTGACCAAAAGTCAAGACCCAAGAGTAAATTTTTCTATCAACTTGTCTCATTATGCAGCTTCTTAAAAGCTGTCATTTTACTATCATTAAGTTCAATTATCTATGATTTTAATATGAAACATATGTGATAATTTTAAGGTAAAGTTTTTTTTCTGTCTGGTAATTTGAGTCCCCCTGAACTTGAACTCAGAAATCATGGTCACTACCAGGAAGCTGATTTCTGGATAATTACCCAGAAGCCATGGGTTGGGGGCAACATGTGTTCAATAATTACGACCATATGACGGGAAATCCTTGTTTCTGGAGCGGGGCCGGTTTTATGGCTCAGACCTTCTCTTCCAGGTCGAGCGTTACCGTGAGATTCATTCACAAGTACGCCAAATATAACAGATCCATCTGGAGAGGGATGGATGGATATATAGGTGGACGTAGAAAGAAAGAGGAGGATCCAGAGGATAAAAGTGTTTTTGTTTGTTTAATCCTCACAGGCTGTACTCTCTGACTTCCATGACTTAAACTCCTGGCACTGGACTGTGTCAGAGCAGAGCTGCAGGGGCTGATCCTCACTCTGGTGGTCTATGACACACACACACACTCATTTAAACCCACCCTCTTTAACTAGCTGAAGATCCTTCCTGCAAGTGAATGACCTCACAGATACAAACGCTTCTTGTTCACAGAGACACGAGGAGCACGTGGTTAAAACTGTGAAACTTCTAAATTTGATCAACAGAAGATGATGAAACTGTTTGGTAAGGTTTGGGGAAAGTTTACAGTTTGGACCATATAAAAATAAACGTCATGTCTCCTCCTCTTAACGCAGAAGAGAAGCCAAAACACTCACAGAGTGGACGCTGACATCAAAAAAGAGCGCTTGGACATAATTTAGCATGATGACACAAGTGTGGATGTTATCAAGTAAACCCTACATGCTGCTCCTTTGATACTGACTGACAGTTTTTTATTTTTATTTTACACAAGTACAAACTGCAGCTGCTCTTATAAAATATGTACTTGGCAAACTGTGTGCTTATATAGAGACACACTGTACATCTATGTAAAATAATTTATGCCTTGAGATTTGGCAAAAAGAGAACTTCAACGCTGTGGTGTATTCAGGTATTTTAAGTACATTTGTCCTGGCTGTGCTGTAAAAAACTCTTTAGGTACTGTGTGGCAGCTTAGGTGTTTGTTTGAGCCACAGAGCTTTCACTTTAGGAGAGATCTGGCGCCTCCCAGTGCTCATGAGTAAAACCTGCAATACAAAAGCAGATTTTATAAACACTTCAGTAAATTAATCTGGAGCAGCAGAGGAATAAATAACAGAAAACATCTGCTCTTACAACAGAGGGTGATCTGGAGTGAGTAGAAGTGACTTTGCTGCCATCTTTTGTTACTAGACTATAACAAAGAGTACAAGATAAATCCCTGTGCTCTGACAACAACACTGAGTTCATCTCTCCTGCCTGATATTTTTCTTTTATCTTATTCCTCTTGCAGTAATTTTGGGACAAAAAGATGACTGTGTGAAAAATTATAACTTTATGTTACTTTTTGATTATTTTTACTGAAGAACACAAAAAATTAAATTGTACAAGATACAATGACAATGAAGGGGTTCTATTATTTTCTATTCCATTCCAGTACAGTCCAGTTCCATCCTAACTATTCCATTCTTTCCCATTCTATTCCAGTCCAGTCCACTGAAATCCACCCCGGTTCTGTCTATTCCACTCCACTCCAATCCACTCTAGCACATTCCATTCTATTGTAATCCAGTCCAGTCTAGTCCAGTCCAGCCTATTCCACTCCACTGGAGTCTATCTCATTTATTCCATTCTCTTGCATTCCAGTCCAGTTTACTCCACTCTATTCTATTCTATCTTGTTCTTCTCTTTTCCTTAAAGATTTTGAATAGTTCAATTTTATGGCTCTTTGCATAGGGGGTTTTGTTAGAAGAACTTTGGGAGGTTTCAGAATTTCAGGACCTTCATCACAAACCCCGAGACCAAAAGTATTTAGAACGAGAAAATATGGATCAACACCGACCATAAAACAAGGCAATACACCAGCAGTCTTCAGCTACCAAACAGATTAATGCAGTCTATAAAATAGTGAGTCTTAGAAAGTTAGTCTTAAACAAAATTTCTTCATGATCAGTGGTAAAAGAAGTGTTCAGACATTTAATGAGGTAAAAATATTAGCCAGTTCCTAAGTTGAATACAATAGGTATGTGTGAAAATAGTTAGAGGATACATTTAAAATACTTTGCCCATATTTGGAGGTAGTATACACGGGATATAATACAAAGCACTGCATGAATCAGACATCCATCTGGTGTAAATTAAATTTATACTTGCATAGAGCACCTGAATATGATTCAAAAGTATAATCTCACACCAAAATATTTAGAAAGATTTAAGAAAGCAGCTACAGAAGTTATTCTAAATCTATCAGATCTAAAGTCAGGCTAACAAAAACACTGAACAACAAGACATCAGCGGTGAAAATCTCTAAGACTTACTGTTTTACACGGTCCATGGGACTTTTCTGATCCACGAGGTCTGACGGCTAAGGTCAGAGAACATCAATAACGTGTTCATGGAGGCGAGATGCGGACTCGTTCAGGGAGGATAAGAGGCGGGTGAGCTGCTTCACGTGGTGATTTATCATTCCAGCTGAAATGTTTCGGCATTCAGGGGTCAGGAAAACAACCAAACATTAACATCACAAAGAGGCTGCAGCTCCTTTTCTCAGCCTGGAGGGAAAAAAAAGTCATCTGTGCTCCCTTCAACACAAAAACACATGATGAGTTAAGATGAAGCATGAAAGACACTGGTGTCCTGTCTTATAACTAGAAAGTGAACAACCAAGATTGACTTTTGAAACCTGAATCAAGTCTATTTCTTAAAGTGAGGTAAAATATTACATTGAATATAATACAAAGTTCTTCCATTATAGTAAAAATCTTCCATTCATGAAACCATTTTCTCTTGTATTATCAAATGTAAAGGGTTATCTGTCTTATTGAAACAGTCTGTCTATATATATAAATAGCAAAGATACAAATACATTTATGGGGAGCTATGGTTACTTACCAAGTGCAAGTCTTCTTTTGACCTACAGGTGGCAGCAGAGCATCAACAACAGCTAGACAGAAAAGGACCTTAGTGCAGCCGAGCACAGATGTAATTCATACATGATGTAAAACATTGACTACTTGCCCATTGACTACCTCCCAATCACAAAGAAGGACACAGGTGCATTATCATTATTCTTAACATCTAAAAACATGTTATCAACCTAAATTTTCCATACTCTATTGCATGATTAAATAAGTCCAATTTCTTTTTTTGAGCTTAAAAAATATAATAAATGAAATAAATATGAATGTTCCTTACAGATTGTGTTCCTCTTATTTCAAGCAAACTTAGGACACTCTGTGGTTATATTTCGTTTGTCTCTGTTGTACAGCTTGCATGGGAGCAAGCACAAAGGGCGACATAATGCTGACACTCAAAAATGAATGTTAAGATGCAGGGTCAAGTCAAGAAGGTGGAAAGGATGATAAAAGGGAAGTTTTTGAGATACAGAAGAAGCAGAATGTGGAACTAAAAAGCTGAAGCACTCAAATGACTGAAATAGATTCAGCAGCAAGAGGAGGTTTTTTTCCAGACGGGTGTGAAGTGTGAAAGTTGAGGGAGGAGAAAGTATGACCTCAGTGGTCTGTCAGTTATAAAACAGCGTCCAGAGGAGGAACCAAGTTTTTTTTGTGCTTGTGTACTTGTAGGGACACTAGTCATTCTGAGGCCTATAAACTTAAAGCTCCTGTGGGAAGTTTTGAGATAGTAATGAAACAGACTGAAATTAATATTAATGCCTTTATATGGGCTATAAAAGGCAACCAGACCATCAGCCACAAAACCGAGTGTTTTTATGGTCTTTTTTTGTGAACAAATACCCTAAAGAGGTAGGTGTCACACAAGACAGTTCAACGCTAGGGCAAAACAAAACAGTGATTGATGAATTTAAGGTGAAAAAAAGACAAAAGAGCAACATTGACGTCAGGAATCCCTAGCAACACATGATTAGGACAATATCAGCCAAGAAATACCACAAGACAAAAATCTCTTTGTCCACAGGGGGCGCCAGACTTGAAATAAACTAAAAATCGATCAGAGGAGCTTCGACTTGACTATTTCAAGCCCAGTATCTTATTTTAATCAAGAGTCTGTCTTATGTTGCACTTAGATTAACTTTGGTATTAAATAATTATGAATATTTAAGCTCCTGTGAGAAACTTTCACCTTGTGTAAACTTTAGCGCCCCCTGTGGACACAGTGATACCTGCCATCCCTTTGCTGATTTTGCCCTGTACATATTATGTCATCCTAAAATCTTCTCACAAGATCTCTAAGGTTGAATAATGTTACGAAGAGACAGAGTAATAAGTTAATTTGAAGAAAGCGCCTGCAAATGTAATTAAAGGGACATTCTACCAAAGTTTCACTGTCATAATACCCGTCATATCTCCGTGGGTGTAACCAGTGAGGCGTTAATTACAGCATCAGAGGACACTTCCAGTCTGTGTGATCTCACATCAAACTTAACAGCGTGGTTAGCGGTGCAGACAGATGTTTAACATAACTTTCGAGTGTTTTGATGTGTGGATATAGAAACAGGCGGAGTTAATGTATGTGAGATGTTTAAAATAGGAGCTCGGATTTATACCTCAGCTTCAGCCAAATGAAACAGACTTGTACAACTCTTGACAGAAGCAGATTTATTGTAGCCGCTCTGTGTGCAGTTTTACATAAACACGTCGTGGAGTGAGTCCTTATCCATGTGAAATGTTCAGTACTGTACAAAAGGAAGTCCGAAGGTTCGTGTTGGAGCTGAAGAAGGTGCGGGTGGGTGAAGTTTTTAGTAAACTGTGCCAATACTCACAGCAAAGACGAGTCAGACCTCCACAACATTTCATTTGGCACTGTACATACCATGTTATATTATTTACAAACTCTTTCATTCAAATGCACTCTTACACATACAAACTCCAAGTCCCTCCTCTTTTAAAAGTAAGACTGTTAAACGCCACAGAGCACCATCAGCTTTTCGCACTGTCAGATTTCTACATGACCCCGCCTCTTCCTGTGGGAACTCTGACAGTGGATTTATGACTCTGGACTCTATCCTTTGAGGTTTCTCAGAGTTTCCACCCTCTCCCAGTGCAGCAGGGTGGACACGCAGCCACTCAGAGACTTTATAACGTAGCAGCCAGTCAGAGTGTAAACCTCAAAGTACTGCATGTATATGTGTGTGTGTATTTAAGCCAGAGGTGATGTACCCTGTATCTGACTGAAGACTCGTAAAGAAATAACTGTACCGGAACGGTTTAAGGCGGTTATTATGGTGCTGTAGTTTCAGTAAACAACATAAGAGGTTGTTGAATTAAGAAACTGGTTCTATTCTAGATTTTTTTTACTAAAAAATTAAACCAAAAAGTATCTCCTTTATCCACAGTCAAAAAACTGCAGTATAGTATATAAAGGGTTTATTTCAGTGCATATTTATCCCTTTTTTTTCTCTTGATTGCCGGTTAAGTAAACAATTGTACTTTTGCATTGATTTCCTCATGCTGAGGTGACATCTTCAGACCCTGTTTAATGTTATCACAGTCTTAACTGTAAAATATCAAATTTTCTTGAAAGCTGTTAACCCTCATTTTGACTCCTAACTGTATAAAAAGATAGATGGCATAAGAAGGTGGTCGTCCATCTTTGTGTGTCAGTTTTTGATCCATGATTTAAACACTTCTCCATGATTTTTATGTCACTTGATGACAGTTAAAGCTTAACTTTAGCACCAAATGTGAGATAATCTTCCTAATTTAAGTCTGTATTTCAATAACAACCATAGTCACTCAAGCTGACTCATTTGGGACATTGCATGCCCAACTGATTCTCATCCTGGAGGGCGCCCTGAGTGCGGGCCAGAAGTCAGACGTGAGGTTAAACTAAATCACTGCATGCTTTGAGTTTTAGAAGTTTTTGAGGTTGCAGTTCTGTGATTTTTGCGGACAGTGCTAGACATACATCAGTATTTGTAGCGAGAGGTGAAGGGGCTTGAAAATGTATTTTTTTAATCTAGCTTTGCAAAAGTTTTGTACCTCCTGGCTAAGCCCTTTTGAAGAGAGACAAATGAGTTTTATTTATTTTTGTTTTTACTAATTTTAAGCATTTTTAGCTTGTAAAAGACACAAAACTACAAGCTTGTGTGTTTTTTTAGCTGGCTTACACATCTTGTCGACTTGGTTTATGTTTGTAAATTGCTCTGACTTTGCCAGACTCAAATATTTGTCTTCACTATAGGAACAAACGAGTTTGGGTCTGTGTGTGCTACCAACACTGCTGATGAGTCTGGAAATATTTACAGACAAAGAAATGCTGGTCTGGTTCTTGAAGTTGTTGCTGAAAGGTTAAACCTAAAACAACACCGCGCTTTTACTTTGAGGGTTCAGAGGCTGGAGATTGAACTGGTACCCTGTGACTCAAAATAAGAGAAGGGAGTGCAATTGGAGCAAACAAAAACACACACTCATACACACCAAAAAGAAAATTTAAATCTTTACATTTGACTCTTATATTTCTCTGTGCAAACTGAAGGTAAGGAGTCTATTGCTTAGTAGATGTTAGTAGTACCACAGCGTCACCAAAATGTGCTTTTTAGTCATCTGAAATTATCCGACGTGGAGTGAAATTCATGTTCAGAGTCTGTTGGGTGCATAGTTCATACTAAAAAAAAGGCATTTTTAGTGTTTATAAAAATATACAAATACAAACCAAAGTCCCGTCTGTTCTGTACAAAGAGTGAGTGTTGGTTTTATGTGGCTGGAGTTATGCGTTTTTTGTTCATGATAGAATTGATTCTCTTGTGTAACTGCAGACAAACTCACCGCTAACTCTACCCTCTCTTTTTCTCTCTCTTTACAAAAGCGACAAGTTCATGCTTTGTTGCTCCTTTGCTCACTGAAAGAAGTTTGTCATGTCTCTGCGGTCGGCTTGAATCTCCTCTGGAAAAGAAAAAAAAAGGCCACAGATTCCTCCTCCAGACAAAGTTGAGTTTGTTTCTCCTCTTTTGAAAGTTGTGACCCATGCAGAGGGATGAGTGTGATCAGTCTGTCCTCCACCTTGTGTCTCCTCTACGTCCTCCAGGGATCTGTTCAGATGGACCGGTCCTGCCGCGCCCCGTGCTGAGGGATCAGTGGACCCCTCCGTTGTAGGACTTCCCGTACATGTTGAAGTCTGTTTCCACAAAGTGTGTCGTGACTGGCTGCTTGTACAGAGGGTTGGAGGCCTGAGAGTGTGAGGGACAGAAACCGAAAGTTACGCCTTGAATGAAACCTTTAAGGATCAGATTTGGAAGTTCAAGGTTCTGACGCTGAAGATAAAACAATATCAGGTGAGCTACAACTTTAGGTTTTATTTCAATCACTACCTCTAAGAAAATACGTCTAAGGACAATTTCAGCTCACACAGTTTAAGTTCAGACTTTTTTTTCATAAATACCTTTAAAAATAAGCCAAAGAATCAATGCAAACTGAACTGGCTTTTCAAAATAAGTTTTTCTTTAGGCTTCAAGTGGTTTAGGGAAATGTTGGAAAGGCCTTTCTCAATATTTACGCAAAAATGACAGTAATTAAGCGGTCATTTTCATGGCTGTAATTTGTGGCGTGACATTGCATTTCACTGTCTCCTTCCTGTTTATGATGGAAACAAGTTCGATGAAACAAGCTGCAGAGAGAAAAGATGAACTAAATCAAAACTGAATATTCCTGCTGAACAGGATCACTCTCACCATCTCGTATCGGGCTCGTGAGCGTGCGCTCTGGAAGCGTGCAAACTCCCTCCTGTCATGGATGGTGATGACTAACTTCCAGACAGCGAGTAGAACGACGCCGACCAGGAGGATGCTGCCGACCACCGCCAGCAGCACCATCACAGCATCAGGACCTGTGACGCATTCTGACACAGGAGGAGACAGAAATTTAGACACTGAGGGCCTTTGTTTCTATAGAAACAAGCAAAAAAACTTTGGAGTTCAGTGATCAGTGTGTAGATACAATAAGAGGTTTCTGGGACAATATTATATTATTTGGATTAAACAATTTTCTGACTTCTCTCCAGTTATGAGCGAGGAAAAGGTTGAAAAAACTAGGAAAGTACAATCCCAGCAGGACAAAAATCAAATATAAGCATCCTTTATGAAGATGTTCATAGAAGCAGAAATCCACCATATATTATCTTGACTGTTGTCCTAGTAGTTTTCTTTGCACCAGGAAAAGAAACCCAAACCCAAAGGTCATGTTTTTTTAAGCAGGTGCCAAATTCTGATCTAAAAATTTTTAGTTTGAAAGGAAAATAACGTTGATGTCTGTTTGACTGACCGGGTTCTTTGAGAGCGGTGAGGATGGACAGTCCGCTGAAGTGCTCAGAATATGTGAACTTCATGACACAGTCGTCGTCTGTTTTATAGAGACAGAGCACAGCGCCGGGCTCGTCTGTTTCTGGAAGAGAAAGAAAAGATGAACATGAGTTTAATCAATAAAAACAAAAGAGGACAGCTGCATTATCCATCTTACACCGAGTTCTTCTGAGGCTGCTGAAATGTTTGATTTAGAAGTGACCCAGGTCTGACCTATACAGTGAATTTCTTACTATCTAAACCTGAGCCACACCCAAAGTATGTAAAAAGACGTAGTAAATAAACCCTTAATTTGACTCTTACATGTTGCATCTGCCAGAAGTTTAAATTTTAGGAGTCGATTTAAAGCTCCTAAGAGGAAATCTCAGTTTGCATCAATTTTGGCGCCCCCTGTGGACATAACAGTCTTTGCTTATCTTGTCCTCTACACATATAAGTAGTGTCTTCTGACAAACGTCTCTTCATCCTGACTTTTGAAAGCCAGGTTTATCATGAATTGTATTGCGGCTCAGCTGACATCTACCCCTCATACATATTTCAGTTATCAATAATTAAAATACATGATGGTCTCCTTTGCTTTTGTTTATAATAAAAAAAAGCATCAATCTGAATTTTTGTTTAACTCATGAATGTCAAAAACTCCTCACAGGAGATGAAGAAAATGTGTGGAAACTCGTGGAAAAACACTAAGTAACATGACAGTAATATAATAAATACAAACCAGTGTGCAGTTTGATTACCAAAGATCTAAAAATGTTTCAAAATGACATTTGTTTCTGGGAGGTTTTAGTTTGTTGATTATTTTAATGTGAGTAGCTGATGAGGAAAAACTAAAGAGAGTTGTCGCTCTGATGGAAAAACAGAAACCTTTCAAAAAGGATCATCTAATTGTCTAAATTTCTTCTCTGTGAAATCACAACTCAAGCTCAAAAATAAACACATTCCTCGATCGGGACGCTGATATTCTGCAAGTTTCCAGTTGATCTTCATCACTCAAACAGACTCAGGAGGGAGCTAGGTTATGAAGCCATATCCCCTCCTCCCCCTCCCTCTCCTCTTCCTCTTGCTCCTCCTCTTCCTCTGTTTCATGCTCAAAGTATCTGGAATGTACATGTGGAGTCCATTAGGGCCAGTCAGATGGCTGAACTAGCGGGGAATGCTCTGAAAGACGTCACATCTGGACCGAGGCCACGCCGGGCCGATATGGAGCGCTCTTATAGCCGTCTGTATAACCAAACACACAACTGTCAGTCTGCTGAGTCTCCTCTGCGCTGCACCGTGCTGCACCACAGTCCCATAAAGACCATAAATCACAGCTTGTGTTTTTATTAATACATTCCTAAAACATCTCCTGAATCTCCCCCTCCAGGCTGAGAGGGATATTTAAAGAATAGAAAGTAAAAACTCCAGTGATGGATCCACTCGTCTCTCTTTAAACTCTTCAGCTTTTCAAATCACTCATAAGAGAGTGATTCTTTGCTGCAGGTACATGTTTGTTCAGTGGGTGGATTCTCCTGTAGAAGGTTTTTATCCATGAATAGATTGAACTCTTTGAACCAACAGAGGGGGTGCAGTTGGCTGATATTGCCCGCTGTGTGAGGTGGAGGTGTGAGAGGCCCACACTGATGCCCGTCATGTAAAAACACAGAGATCATGACACGCTGACCGGCTCAGTGGGTGTGCTTTCATTTCCAATCAGAGAGGAGTGTTTCAGGTCTCAAACGAGAGAAGATATCCTCATTTTCAATAATTTCCATAGTGAATCGATTGGTTTGTTTGTTTATGAATTATCATTATACTTTCAAAGGTTATTGAGATATTGAGTCTTAACGCAAGAGTTGATACGACCAATATGGACACCAGATTGAGGCTAAAATAGGATTTTAAAACCGCTAATAATCCAAACCCAGTGCTAATAATACACTCTGACAATCCATCATCTGATATTTACAGCCTCATTAAACTGGAACGAAAATACTGGACTCATTAGTCAATACTGCGGTCTGAGGCTATTTGTGGCTGCGTTTAGTTTTTATGATGGTTCTTCCCTCTGTGTCTCATTGTTTGACAGACTCAACCAATGAAACTACAGACAGGAATCCAGAAAGGAGACGATTTAACTGGACCAAATCCACCAGTTGTGGCAAAATCTGGGCACCAGGTTTGACCACAGGTTGTATAAAACATGAACGCAGTCTGAGCGACAAGCCTATTGGATTATGAAGAGGCGTTTTGGAGCCCAAAGATTCCACCACACTGGAATTGTTAACTTTCCATCAGTGTAGAAATGGGTAAAGATGTGGGGCTGTGACGGCTCTGTAAGCCTCCTGTACATGGACGTAATTTGTGGGGGGGACACGGAGGGCATGCCCCCCGCAGTTTTCCAAAAGCCCGTTTTGGTCCACTGCAGTTTTAACCGTCTGAAAACAATGTTACTTTACACTATGGCAAACCGATACATGTCAGGCACTAGGACCAAATGGCCACTCAAGCCGAAAACTGGTTTTCCTCTGCTTGGACCGCCCACAAGGTCCTTGATTGGCAAAATTTTTGTAGGATGGTAGGGGAAGGTCCCGCCCTCCTTTGCCTCTGATTGGCTAGAAGTGCTGGGCTCCGATTAGTTATTCCTAATGGCTGTGAAATGTCATCGTCTGTTTAGGGTTAGGGTTAGGGTTAGGAGATTCATAAATGCGATAACGTTCTGTAATGTTCTGTTTGATGTACAGAGCCGACAGCCCGTGTTTGGCTTGAGCATGTGATGACGTTTCCAGCTTTTCTAGCCAATCAGAGGCAAGGAGGCAGGACTTTACCCTACCGTCCTACAAAAAAAAAAATCGCCTGCTGCAGGGCCACTTTTTGTGAGTGATTGGCTATCTCTGCTGTCAGCCACTCCATAACCGCCAAACTAGTGTTTTGCAAGTTGCTCATAAGAGTCAGTCCATGAACATCGCCAATGTATGTTTACAGGAGGGGGCATTCATTTAAAATTATTAAAAATTTAGTCCATGCTCCTGTAAAGAGGTAAAACTCAACCCCCTGAAAGCAGGCACAGAGAAGCCAAACAGATGAGGTTAAGGTTAAAAAGTAGTTATTAACTTTTTCTGCATAGTAACAACGTGAAAGGTGAAATAAAAAGTGACAGTGTTGGAGGAATGTCTGTGAAAAGTGAAACTGTTACAGATGTGAATACTTTTCTCTGCCAGCCAGCCAGCTGGTCTCTGTGTGTGTGTGCTTGTGTTTACTCACTGAGGGTCTCCACAGTGATGATTTCATCCTTGCACAGGCGCTGGCAGGTCTGGTTGTCTGCGAGTCGTCCTGAGTTGAAGAGCCGACACTCGATACACTCCCTGAAAAAGAGCAGAGGGTTCAGCATCAGAGTCAAAAACAACCTCTGCTCAAAACCTTTAAAACCGTCTTCTTTAATCTTTATTTATGAGCTAGAGAGAACTCAGAGAGCTGTCACGGTCCTCTAAAAGTGTTTCTTTAGCGATGTTTGTTTTGTTCTCTTGAGTGAGCCGTTAAAATGCCCCGCTGTGCAGCATTAAACCTCCAGACGTTTCTCGGCAGCAGGCTGTGATCAGCTGAACACTGGCTGAACTGAGCAGAATCAAACAAACAAACAAACAGCAGCCAGTAATTTCATTTACTCTCGATTTAGCCACTTCAGGCTGCCGTGACATTTTACAGATGGATCAAGTTTGTGAAAAAATCCACATTTGAAATTCATTATTTTGTTTTTCTGAGGACGCAGACGGGCCGTCCACAGTGACACTAATCTCGTCTTGGTTTTTCTACCCTCAGACTCCAGTTTATTGGGTAGCTGATCCTAATGTGGTCCAATTTAAAAGTCATGCAATAAACTCTACGTTCAGTAAAATTGAAGCTCAGATTTTATGAAAACTTTTGAGACGTGTTAAGTGAGCTGTCGGATCATTTGGGGTTTTAGAGGATGTGGATTGTGCCGCAAAAGTTTTATCGTATTCTTTCCAATCAAGGGTCAAAGGTTAGGAGCCATGTTCATGTCAGTAGGTCTGCTGAGAGGAGACAGCAGTAACTGTGTCCTTTCTGAAGATTTTTGTCTGGGGAGTTTTTCTCCCTGACCTCAATGAACCAGAGCTGCTTCACCGAGTGATGAAGTTCAAACAGGGTCAAGAGAGTTATCTGAATGACTCCTCATCAAAGTCAAGATAAGACCTCAAGTGAGTGAGTTATGTGAAGGTTTTACTCCAAGTTTTGGACCTGCTGTGTTTGATGATTTGACCTTTTTTTTCCCCACATCACTGCAGCTGATTTGTGAGGAAAAGCTGCAGCACCTTGTTTCAATTTTCCACCTCCATCTTCCTCCTCTATAAACTTTTGAAAAATGAGAACTCACGAGTCTCCATTGGCTTTACCTTTTTGTGCCACAAGCATCAGGGCAGGTGGGGCATTTCTCACAGGTGTTTCCGAAGGCTCCGGGCTCAGTGCACTGACAGCGTCCGCACACGCAGTTTCCTCGCCCGCTGCACATCTGCCCGTCGTCTGAGAAACACATGGATGTCTCTGTAGAGCAGTTACAGTTGTCTCCGATGTACCCAGCGTGGCATTTACACTCCCCACAGTGACACTCTCCATGACCTAAGAGAGAAAGATGACAAAAAAAGACAAAAATAATCAATGATCGTTCTTGGAGGCATTTTTGACGCATCAAAGATTAAACAAACCAAGTCGGACCTGATGTTTTATCACGAGTACACATCATGAGGTGTGTGTCTTCACAAAATTCAAGATTCATCAAGAGGGGTTAAAGTGCACATGGGACTAAATGGAAGAGACGGGATCAATTACTAGATCAGTGCAGACTCTCCTGGAGGGCTCGCCAAGGTCTGTTCCTGCAAGTGTCTCAAAATATCCATAAAATATCTTAAAGAGCCTTTGATTCTTGTTAGATTTGGCACAAATCTGCTTGGGTCTGTATATCAGAAGGTGAGCACACATGTGCAAAGATTCAACCTGTCAGTTTCTCTCTCATGAGAGAAGAATTTTCTTCCTGAGCAACAGTGAACAACTGGAACAGCTGGAGTTGTGCAGAGCTGTTGATCTCATCCACATCCTTCACTAGCACTGACCACCATACACAGCACACTCTGTTATTTTCCCTGAGGATAAATCCAACAAAAGGCCCTAAGTGAGAAAGCTGTGTTTGATAGGGTCATGCTGATGCTCTGATTAGTCCCGCTCAATTCAGAGAAAAGAGGAATCCTTGAAGGAGGGATGACAGCAGCTGTAGACGGGGACACATTATTCTGCAAGCTCATTTCACACTTGCTGTTGCAGGACCCTCCACAATGGCCACATTGATCAGGCTGTGATCTCAGATGGATAAAGAGTGGAGGACAGAGAGGACAGCGGCAGGCTGCAGGTGGAGCAAATTTAGGATTTCATGGACTGCATCAAAAAGAAATATGCAGTTGAACACAGCTGCTGCAAGTTTGAGATGCTCACAAGCCGACTGGTTATGACCAGGAGCATCAAACTGCTCTAACAGAACTCCCAAGTGAAGCTGAGCTGTTGTAAAAGCAACATGTGGCTTCACTACAGAGCATGGTGCCATTAAATCACATGTGAACAACACACAGAGCAGTGGGAAGGTTTCTCTATCCATACAAACAGCTGGACTGATGCAGTGTAGATACATGGAAAACTACAACGATAACTGTGCAATCCTTGAAGATAGTGAGTCTATCAGCCTACATAGATATATTGATGAATTAATTAGTCTTAACAGAGACCCAATCATTATTGCTTACTGTTAGTTTAAATAGTTTATAATAACAGAGATGGGACCTTAAACTAGAGTTTGGTGACATGAACCAAATAAGATGATTGAGAGTGAACAATTTCTGTGACACTGACATTACACTTCAGGCGTTTGTCGATGTGCTAAAATCACACAGACCATTAAGTTGATCAGATTTAACACTCGGTCTACAAAAATTCTGCAACTAAGAGCCATTTTGACTGCTCAGTCTTTATTTGCACATAATTTGGATAATCAATGATAAAAACTAATAATAAATTGGTGGAATGGATAAAAAAAACATATCAGTATACAAAATGAAAATCATAATGAAGGAGATTTTTAAGAACCTTTTTCAAAATACCAAGACATATCATTCCCTGAACTTGCTGAAGCAAGGCAAGCCTCCATACGTTCATTTTTTTTCTAGTTGTCATATTTGACTCTCTTGAGTTTTTAGTAAAGTTATAGCAAGATATTAGCTTCACAGAGCTCAAAATACAAAACAAACAATAGAGCAGAAGAAAGAGCGGGAAAATGTAGCAAATAGTGAAATAGAACACCCTTTGTAAAAAGCATGTAGTCAATTTGACTACTCTGGTGATACTCAGATCTCTTTTGTGTTTTGAAGTTTTAATGATAAAATTATAAAACAATGTTAGAATAAAATATACACACATTTAGGAAAAGTCAGGGTGGGACTGGTGTATAGGTTTAATTGTTAAGAGGTTAGGACATTGTAAATTTTGAAAGTAGTCAAAAAGACTGCCTTGGTAGTTTGGGTGTTAATCAGGTTTGATACTAATTGACAGTTTAACTGACGGAGAGCATAGTTGATCATTTACAACCTACATCAGTCCAAATTTCAGAGATAGGAGTCAAAATGTGCATTTAAGAAATACTCCTTTTGTTACACCATCAATCTTTTTGGATAAGTGGAGCACATATTTTGCCAAATCATGCCATAAAAATTTCTTTGTTTGCAGTTCAAATGGAAACAGTAAATAATGACAGAACAGTGATGACATAACGCCAGTTTTGGCCATGAAGAAAATGGGTCAATAATATGTGAAATCACTGTCTGTCTAGGAGTGGCTGCTCCTTCTGTCCAACATGCACTCATCTTATGATTTTGGGAGGATACGAATGAACAGATTACGTTGCTGATCAGCCTAAGACACAGCAGGGAGTCCAACAGAGTCAGTGATTAAACCCAGATCCTTAAACAGGTCACAGAGACGTCTGCGAATGAAAGGGGAACAGGGAAACGTCTGGTCTAATCATCTGCTAAGTGGTCAGGGTTGTGCAACACGCTGTCTCGACTCATAGATGTGTTTTAGTTCCTTCTATTTTTGTTTGAACATGTTTCCTGCTTTATTGTTAAACTGCAGAACTGAGCATGCTAAGGTGGAGAAACTGATCAAAATATTTTTCTTCTGTGTGATTAAGAGTCTGGAGAACCACTCCCAAACATCAGCCAGTGGAGGTTGGCATGATGAGTGGCATGCGGCTGAGTCACGGTACCAACACTGGGAATGTGGCCTTAAAAGACTGCGTGAGAGGGAGAGAAGAGGGTGTTTGTTTTGAGAGTTGAAGTGACTCTGATATTAGATATTTGTGCAACAAGTCTTAAACTGCTGTCAGGTCTGCTGTCAACAAACACCATCCTCCTCTCCCTATAATTATACCTGAGATTAATCATGTTGGTTTCCTCTCCTTTCTTATTTTTGGTCAGGTGCTGCATGTTTTTTCCTCCACTCAGATGGCCTCTGTCCTATCACACTTCTCTAAAGATGACAGATATTAAACCAGCACACAAAAGCTTCGATCCGATCCATCTTCATGCCTTGAAACAGATGTTTGGAGAACGTCCACTGGCTCTCAATCACCACATTCTTTAGGTTATTGAGCTGCTGAGTCGTTCCATTTCTTTTGGCTGCATCTTCAGGACATTTTGATTCTCTGACCGCCAGATTAAACAGAGCTCATGAAAAAGACAGCTGTGACAGAGGAGGAGATATGGAGCGTGTTCAATCCTCTTGTTTTGAGCTTTTCTGTGACGTTTCGCCAAACGCTCAGTCAGTCTGGACGAGCAGACAAATGACACAGGAGGAAGCTGTTAGAAACAAATTGAACTGAGACTTTGACCTCAGACAGAAGGCTGGTTCCTCAATTCTGAAAATTTATCTTTTTAACGCATCTATTCTCAAAGCTTAGACACGATGTACAACAATGCAGCTACCAGTCCCCTCACTCAGTCCATGTTGGTTCCTCTTTGAAGACTTTGACTCTGATTGTAAATAAGTTTCCTGAAATTTTTCGTATTTTGCTGCCATCTGGTTAAAAGATACTACATTAAAAAAAAAAAAAAAAATTCTCTGTTTTGTAGCTTTGTCTTGGTTAGTTGGTTGGTTGGTTGGTTCAATAGATAGTTTGATAGATAGTTCAATAGATAGATAGTTCAATAGATAGATAGTTCGATAGATAGTTCGATAGATAGTTCAATACGATAGATAGATGATAAATAGTTTGACCGACAGACAGACAGACAGACAGACAGACAGACAGACAGACAGACAGATAGACAGATAGACAGATAGATAGATAGATAGATAGATAGATAGATAGATAGATAGATAGATAGATAGATAGACAGACAGACAGACAGACAGACAGATAGTTCATTAATCCCCACATAGGGAAATTCAGTTGTCATTTAGTAGCAAGTACGGATATAAGAAAGACAATAAATATATACAAAAATACTCTAAAAGCAAACAATTTAACCCCCCCACATATTTAAATCAATAATGATTATAATATGAAAAGGGAAAGAGTATTGTTTTTGTCATAGGAACAAAGTTTGCAACCGTACTTTCAAGATTGGGGTTTTAAACATGCAGAGTGGGAAAAATTTTGTTTCATTTATGTATTATAACCCTTAAACTGTATGTTATTGTAGTCAAATGTGTGTGACTGCAGTGCGGAGAAGCCTAAAGAGAGCTTTTTAAGCCTCAAATACTAAATTCATCTGAGATTATTCCTCCTCCTGTTTCTCTTGTGGTTAGCACCGACAGCTACAGAAGAATCAGACTCTGGAAAATGTAATGAAAAAGAAATCACCAGCTCTTTCATCTGTCAGACTGAATCCTTTTGAAGGCGTAATTATGGGATCCAAAGTCTATTCCTCACTAAACCACCTTGATACAGCACAGAGAACAACATTCCCACATTTTCTGCCTGGAGACACGCTGGATTTCAACATCCATTTACACAGGCTTCAGTAAATATTTGGAGATTATATGAAGAGGAAATGAGCTGTTGGGTTATTTTTGGAGGGATGGTTGTTACATCGAATCTGTAAATGTGCCAGACGGTCAGGGCTCAAAAAGCAAACTGGAGCTCACCTCATGCTGCCCCTTCTCATATAAAGCATGAAAAATATACAAAATCTTTCCAAAAGCAAATCTTATCTGACGTCTGGAAGCAGCAGACTGTGGCCAGCATCCAAATGTTTTCCATCCACAGCGACAGAGCGTGCAGAGAAGTGTTCGACACATCATCCCCCCTTTCTCTTTCATTGAGCGTGTGGTGGAAGAATAAGAAACAATCTGCACACAATTTGAATTAAACTAGACACTGTTTTTTTTCAGAGAGTCGCTGGGCTTCATACTGAGCCTCGGGACCGTCATATTTCTAAAATTCAATCCTGCAATTAGACAGCTTCTTTGAGTTTCTGAATTACTGATTGTGTGTGAGGCTTATATAAATGGAACCAAACAAATCATATTAAATGCCAAACCACCAACATACTTACTTACATAAAGTGTCATGAGCCTCTTAAAGATTATAAACAGATTAAAATACCGAGGGGTATCAGATCCTGAATAAGAAAAGATTGAAGATGGCAGGGACACTAGGATCAAAATACAAAGTTGAGAAACAGTCTTGGGGACTGTTTATTTGTATTTATGAACCATTATTGAGTCCTCTTAAGATTTGCTAATGTGCTTTGCTTCATGTCTCCCTTTTAAGAAGTTATTTTACAACATAATTTTTATTTTTTCCTCTATCGCTATCGTCCTAAACCTCTTCTGGGCCTTTAACCTCATCTGCACTAAGTTTGTGCCTTTATTACTCTCTACTCTTTCTGAAAACAGTGGACACCTCTCTCTCTGGATAGAGAGAGAGTCTTTGCCCTAAATGAGGGAAGTGTCTTGACGTGTTTTTTCTCAAGGATAAAAACGGATTGTGAGACTGACAGAAGGATTGGTGTGGCATGAGCTGAGCTTGAGGCTAAGATTTTGGTTTACCTGTCAATCTAAGTTCCAACCTTTACCTGTTGCCTGAGCTTTGGGTGGCAGTCAAGCATGAGGTGATTGAAAAGAGCTTTCTCTCAAGAGAGGTAGAGTTAAGTTATTGTTTTTATTTTAAATTTAGAAGCACTGTAAAGGATCAGCCAAAATGTTGAAAATATGCCCAGCTGTTGGTACCTCAACCAACTTTGACTTCACTCTCTACACAATACTTGCGCCTTTTGTTATTAGTAGAGATGCACCGATCCACATTTTTTACATCCAATCCAATCTCTATACCTGAATTCGGATTTCTGCTGATACCGATATCATTCTGATTCCAGAGCTCTGTTAGCTTTACCATCATTATGATCATTATTGTTTATTCATGATTATCTTTCACGCTGTCTGCTGGAAGTACTTTGCTTTTGGAATGACTCCAGAAGTAATTCCTGGCGGCTCTTTTACCCTTTCTGTCCCCTGGCTAAAAAATCCTCGTTCTCTTTAATGCGGTGCTTTTTTTTTTTTTATTACATTAGTGGTATCGTACGTCACAGCGGAGGTTCCGCCTCTCGGAATAACAGCTTTGCAAACATTGCACATTGCTGACTTACTTTGCGGCGTTTCGACTGTAAAATATTTCCACACAGGAGACATGTTACGTAGAAACGTTCGTTCGCCCCAGTGCTGCTCAATGCTAGCCTGATTGCTGCCTGGCTGCAAACTGCAGAATGGATGTCTCATTGACGAGAAACGCATGCCGGATGAGAATTGCATGCACCTTGCAAAGCCCGCACCGCTTATAGTGGTCCACGGAAATGTAAAATTTAAAACCCATAAAATTCTAGTTTGTGGGGCTAAACAGTGATGAGTAATGTTCCGAAAGTAAATCTCAGCGGACACAACACCGGCAGCACCTCTCGCTCCATGTGCAGGCTGTGTGCAGGGGCGTGGTTTCCTCCTCTTTGATTTTGATTGACGGCTGGCAGGGTAGTCTGACAACTGAGTAAAGAACCAATGTGATTGGTGGATCGCAGCACAGCACATGCAGAGTCACATGCACTGTATCTCAGTCAGTTACCCTTGAAATTAGATGAGTTTATTCGCCTCCGACATCTACAATGATGCCCAAACGATATATCGTGCAGCCCTATCCGATACTGATACTGGATTCGATCAGCCCCATCCCTAGTTATTAGTATGTTTTTTGTCCCAAACATCAGATTCTTTCACTCTTCCATTTATCAGTTTGACAGCAGGCCAGGATGATCGTGTCTGCAGGGATGATCTTCTGCAGAGTTTGAGAGGCTGTAAACTGAACTCAGTCACCCTCATTCAGAATGCAGAGCGTGATATGAAGCGGTAGCATGCAGAGGCAGTGAATGAAGGGATTAAAAAAAACTGCTCTCTGTCCTTCTGACTGTTGACCTAAAGAGAGAAAAACTTCCTGCTGCAGCGGTCAAAGAGCTGCCTGTGTCCCAGAGGGTGTGTGTGTATGAGTGTGTGTCTGTAGGTGTGTGTGTGTGTGCATGGAAAGAAAACACGGCCTCTAACCCCTTACATCTCCTCTTCCAGTCTGCAGCTCTGGCCTATTTTCTCTCAGCTGACGAAACTTCACTGAATATTTGAAATAGTTGTGGTGCAGAGCGGTTTTCCTGCACCACATTGAGAATTCTCACTTTTTTAAAAAGAAAGTGAAGAGGAAACGAGTCAGTCAGAGAGAGGATAAAAAAAGATAGAAGTGCTTTTTTCTGTCTACGGTTATATCCTGTGAGGAACCCTCAAGAATGTTATTATCCGACCCCAAATTTATCTTTTTGAATTATGAATGAAGGAAAATATTAAACCAAAGCAGCAGACCTGAAGTCTGAGATCAAACAGGACAAACTTTCTGGTTTTTCAGCGGAAAGAGACTGTTTCAAATCATCCATATTTAGAGGTAACAAAGCACACTGGTGCATTTTAAGTTAATTAGAGGGAATTCGTGTGACTCACTTTCAATCCCAAAAACCAGCAGGAAAACAAAGATAAATAAGATATCCTCCTTCCTGCCCACATCCTCCAACTCCTCCAGAAACCAGCTCCTGGGTCAGCTCCAGTACTTGTCCAGTTTGAAAATATCCAAAGTAACTTGAGGGCATTTGAATCAGATGCCAAAAGCACCTCAGCTGACCCTGAAAAAGTTTTCTTTAGATGACAGAAGTCCTTAGCTTTGAATCAAGATCCAGCAGAGGGACTAATGTCAGCCATTTCTTACCTATTCAGAATCTGACTTTCCAAGGCTAAACAGCAAGGCAGCATGCTACGGAAAACAACGAATACTGCAGTTCTTTTTCATTCACACAATATACACTCACCGGCCACTTTATTAGGTACACCATGCTAGTAACGGGTTGGACCCCCTTTTGCCTTCAGAACTGCCTCAATTCTTCATGGCATAGATTCAACAAGGTGCTGGAAGCATTCCTCAGAGAGCTTGGTCCATATTGACATGATGGCATCACACAGTTGCCGCAGATTTGTCGGCTGCACATCCATGATGCGAATCTCCCGTTCCACCACATCCCAAAGATGCTCTATTGGATTGAGATCTGGTGACTGTGGAGGCCATTTGAGTACAGTGAACTCATTGTCATGTTCAAGAAACCAGTCTGAGATGATTCCAGCTTTATGACATGGCGCATTATCCTGCTGAAAGTAGCCATCAGAAGTTGGGTACATTGTGGTCATAAAGGGATGGACATGGTCAGCAACAATACTCAGGTAGGCTGTGGCGTTGCAACGATGCTCAATTGGTACCAAGGGGCCCAAAGAGTGCCAAGAAAATATTCCCCACACCATGACACCACCACCACCAACCTGAACCGTTGATACAAGGCAGAATGGATCCATGCTTTCATGTTGTTGACGCCAAATTCTGACCCTACCATCCGAATGTCGCAGCAGAAATCGAGACTCATCAGACCAGGCAACGTTTTTCCAATCTTCTATTGTCCAATTTCGATGAGCTTGTGCAAATTGTAGCCTCAGTTTCCTGTTCTTAGCTGAAAGGAGTGGCACCTGGCGTGGTCTTCTGCTGCTGTAGCCCATCTGCCTCAAAGTTCGATGTACTGTGCGTTCAGAGATGCTCTTCTGCCTACCTTGGTTGTAACGGGTGGTTATTTGAGTCACTGTTGCCTTTCTATCAGCTCGAACCAGTCTGGCCATTCTCCTCTGACCTCTGGCATCAACAAGTCATTTCCGCCCACAGAACTGCCGCTCACTGGATATTTTTTCTTTTTCGGACCATTCTCTGTAAACCCTAGAGATGGTTGTGCGTGAAAATCCCAGTAGATCAGCAGTTTCTGAAATACTCAGACCAGCCCTTCTGGCACCAACAACCATGCCACGTTCAAAGTCACTCAAATCACCTTTCTTCCCCATACTGATGCTCGGTTTGAACTGCAGGAGATTGTCTTGACCATGTCTACATGCCTAAATGCACTAAGTTGCCGCCATGTGATTGGCTGATTAGAAATTAAGTGTTAATGAGCAGTTGGACAGGTGTACCTAATAAAGTGGCTGGTGAGTGTATACTGTGATATGAAAAATAAAGGAATTTAATTGCTTGTTAACAACTTAAACATTCAATTGTTTATGTATAATTTGGTCATTTTCTGCAAATCTGAGCTGTAATGTTTGATCCAGAATAGAGGCTAATGTGGACAATGATTGCAAATGCTTTCTACTTAATTTAAATAGGCTTGAGTAAGAATCAAAAATGTGATGTGGTGACTCTCAATCACTTTTTTTATCCAAGTAAAAGTCCAAAATCAAATCAGTACAATAAAACTTGTCAGTATTATGAATTACAGTATTATCTTTGTAACTGAATTGCAGACACACAGTTAGGATTGTAGAGAAAGGACGTTTAAATTGAAAGCGCCCTGCTCTTTCGGAGTTAATACCACATGTAAACAGTCTAGTGTTGTTGGTGCTGTGACTGATTTAATTTTAAAAGTCCAGACATCAAATGACAGAGAGCTTTGGGGCATCAATTTAAGTCACACACTCGTCCCCTCCCTGAGCCTGAGAACCAACACTGAATCTGACTGTACGACTTAAAATGACGGCAGAACAATATCACTGAACCACTCACTGTAATTACACAGTGGGCTGTGGGCTAAGATTACTGTTTGGTCCTTGGCTCAGACTGGCTTCAGGGTGGGTTTTTTCTGCTCTGCTGTCTGTGTGTGTGTGACAGAAAACTTCACATATATTTAAGATAAATCCGAGACTAAAATGTGATGACATGAACAGGCACAAAATGCTGCTTTAACCCATTATTGAGTGGTTTTCTAGAGTTTAGACACAGTGTTGTGATAAGGCTTGGTCAAAACTTTAAGTCCAAATTCTGACACCCTCTCAGATTTAAATTCTTTTTGGCCAAAGATGCCTCTGAAAGTGCAGTAGTTACATTAATATCTGTGGTGTTAGCATTTTGAGAGAGCGGGTCACCTGTGAGGTCCTCGCTTCCATCTAAGTTCAAGCACTCAACAGTTAATTTAAGCAGACACCAATCATGCTGACTCAAGCCCGTATCTTTATATAAAAGGATGAGTCACTTCCTCCTCCAGTTGTACAACAGCGAAACCAAAGAAAAAAAAAATTAATGGCATTAGTTGGGTAATTCTCTTAATTTCTGACTTATCTGGCCTATACGACAGCCGGTCTATGACCCCGAATTTACATGTACCTGGAACAGCTCCGATCAGGAAAGGCGGCAATTTTTGCCATCCGCCAATTCCTATTGGATCTGTTTGTGAGGTGAATTTCGTGGCGGATGACGGACAGCAGGGATCGCAAGAACTCACAAGAACCTGCGGATTCCCGTGCAATCGTGCCATAAAGAGTTGTCTCTATAAAGGCAGCCACATAACCATATAAGCAGTAGATTGTATCCTTCCAGAGGAGGAAATCCACTTCTAAACTTCTAGAACCAACATCTCCATGGTGTCATCGGGGTGAAATGCTGTCTAAAAACCTTTCACCTGTTCGTTTCCAGTGGGTTTGCATGGTGTGAAATGCGATCTGCCTGAAACACAGAGTGTTTTATTTTGAAAAGAAGCTGGATGTTATATTTTGTGTCTGTGCCTGACTTCCTTTCCAGCCTGGGTTAATTTGTGCTGAAATTAACCGGCATGCTCCAGCGTCCAGAAAAAATAAAAAAAATTTTCCTGTTGGTTTGTCACATTTTTAATACCTCTGAATCTTAGTTTGTGCGTGATAAAACATCTTTGATTCAATTCAAAAAACAAGGCAAATGCAAAACCAGTTTAACAGAGTTTAACAACAGCCTTACACCACATGTTTCAAATGAGAAGGCGTACCAGGCAAAAATCCTCTTATTTTATTCTGACATTGGAATTTATTTTGAAAAATACTGCGTTTAAAAATAGCTTGGTGCAGAGCTGGGATTAACTGGGTTCAGATTTAACACTCAAACGCTTTTTAAAAATCTTTTAAGTCTTTTTCAGAACGTGCTCATCTGTCACGACTGTTAGAGAGAAATTCCTTCTCATTTGTGGTTGACTATGTTTTCAGTTTTCCTGCACACTTCAATTACACATGTGATGGAGGCAGAAGTGATGCTTTCACGACAGTAACAACAACCACAAACAACAACCCGTAAGAGGAACCATCAGCGAGCTAAGCCCTGCGAAAGCTCCAGAGTGACAGCAGCTTCTGTAAACACGACGAGTCAGCCAACATCCAAACTGCTGAAGAGGCAAAACAGGGTCAGGACGAAAAACCCCCCAACATGAGGACTGGTGTCAAAACCAGTTTTTTCCCTCTGAAAAAGGAGGACCTGTTTGTTTCGTTTCTCTGAGCAGAGACGTTTCTGTGGGTTTATGAGAGGACACAAAGTGTGAACACCGTCAGTCAGCGAATCTGTCACTGAGGAATGATGTCTAATCCTCCTTCAGGGTCACAGACTCAGATACATACTGTTCTGATAAGATAAGAAAGAGACAAAACACACACAATCTGACTGTCTCCAAGGGCTACTGAAACTTTAGCTAATCAGACAGGAAAAATAAGCAGACTTGATAGCTAAGGAGTTGCGAATAAAAATTATTTAGAGGGTTTAAATACTTCCTGAGGTTGCAAAGAGCCAAGGCACTCAACGGAGGACTAAATTCAGACATAAGCTAATATCAAGCAGAGCTCAAAGCCAGGAAACCATGTAGTACTGTTTCCCTCATCCATACTGATTACTTTAAGGATGAGAAGGTTTTAGGTTATGCTGAAAGAATTATTGCTGACTTTTTATAACCTAGAAAAGCAAACAAAACCTTTGTCATCTGTTGTCTGTAGTACTGAACTTTGTGTTACCTTCCTTGGACAAGTGTGATTAAAAATATGCAAAATAAATCAATTCCATTGTGTCATATGTGTGATTTCTGAGAGCATTACACCGTTGTTGTTGACAAGCATCATCGCCTGACACTGTATACCACATTTTATGCAGTTAAGAGGAACTAGGATACGTGCAGGAGTATCAGGAGAAGTCCACCAAAAGCAGAGAGCACCATTATCCTGATTTTCTCGTGCTTCTACAGCAGAACTGTGTAAAGCCTGAAAGCAGGTGGATGAAGTGAGACATTTACTGAGAGGAAACAAGGTTCCTGTGGGTTCAGACTGTGGTCCTTGTTTACCACTTCCAGTACCTTTCTGTACAGGACAAGAGAAACCAATAGACAACAGTCACTGCACACAAATCTTTAGCTGAAAGAGAAGGTATCCTTGGCTCTGAGCAAAAAGGGAATATCTGTATATCTGTTTGGAAATAAGCAGTTTATTACTCCTAAAATGCACCAGTATTGTTATTCTCTAAGATTTGGATCAAATGAAAGAACCCACTTTCATGCCTTTTTGTTATGAAGTTTACTTTTCATTGGATTCAGCCAAGTCTAATAGCTAATATGCCTTTCTGTTTTATTATCAGTATATATGTTGGAATATTTGGGGGTTTATTTATTTCTATTTTCATTTCCTGGTATTCTTGTCTCTCCGACTTCTGTTTAAACCATGAGATGCACTTTTGAACCGTGAGTTTGAAAACATTGCACCACCATAGTGAAAAGAGTTTAGCTTAGCTTGGCATTATTAAGATTAACGCAGGAGTGAGGTAACCAAGACAACACCCTCATGAGCAACACAACACTTCAGTAAAATACACAATGTTTTAAAACAGCAAATATGATTGAGGAATTATATGGGTGTTGAAAGCATAATACAAATACAGTCCTGATTTAAGAAAAATGAGGGCATTGTTTTAAATGCTGAATTAAAAAAAAGGTTTTGATGGTTTGTAAATCGTTTAAGCATTGTGTTAAACTGAAAGAGTGCAATGATGACCACTTATAAAATATTGAAAATTAAATATATTGAGGACACACACAGGAAGACTGGGTTGAAATCCCACCTGTGACTCCTTTCCTGTTTGTCGCTCCGTACTCTCTCCCTCCCTGTGTCCTGTCCTATCCACGGTTTTTTCCTGTCTTATAAAAGGTCAAAAAGACTCCTAAAAATCTTATAAAGCAAACAAAAAATGAAACATTTCAATGTTTTGTTTTATGCAGTATGCTTATGCTCAATTTGATGATAGCATATGTTTCAAAACAGCGCAGGGACAGCAACACACTGAGAGCGATGTCTAATGCAAAAAACGACCAAAAACAACCTTGATTTTCAGGCCCAATGGTGACAATGCACCAAAAAACACACAGCTCTGCAGTGGATGTCACCACATTAGGAACGACGCAGAGAGGAAACTATAAAGGAACATGATCCAAAAATGCTGGTGACTTCTCAGGGCCGACCCCATTTAAGGTAGACAGGGGCTAACTGTCTGCAAACATGCCTTGTCCAGACTTTTCTGAAACCTGTTGCTAGAATAAAATTGACAACAAATAAATTTTTCATAAAACTATTAAGTTTTGCAGTTTCAACATTTAATACCATGTCTGTGCACTATTATCAACATTAGACAAAGTTTAAATTAGGGGTGGGAGAAACAATTGATTCACATAAGTATCGCGATTTTTTGTTTGACAATTTTTGATTGAATTTAAGAATAAATCTTAAAAACTGACTTGCATGTGATGTGTATTTTTTGGGGAAATATGGTTCCTGGAAAAGTCAGTAGACAATTATAATCATTCAACTGTTTCACTGGTGTTACAAATGCAGACTAAAAATCGACAATATCGTAGAATTGCAATTTCAATCGAAGTGGTGTCCAAAAAAATCAGAGAAAAGCCTATCGTCCCAGCCCTAGTTTAAAAGATTGCAAACTATCAGATTCTGTGTGAATATCATCTTGTCTAACATACCAACTCTTTTGGAGTTGGGGTCATATTTCCTTTAAGACTCACGAGATGCTTCTAAGAGATACATAAAATAATTTTTACGGGTCTTTCTCCAGATGACAAGCGAGTCAAAAAGCATAAAAAGACCAACAAATGCTTCACTAAACAGCTGAGTCAGGAGTGAAGATAATTTTAGTCTCCTCTGCTCACAATTACCCACTTGTTTTTCCACAGACTACACTTCAGAGACTTCAGTGCTGTGTGTTTCCGACTAACAAGCCAATTTCTTGCTGATATGTTTCCCTTTAGACGGCTCTTTAAACAATATTGCCGCCTTGCTTTTATATGTGTGCGTGTGTCTGTCTGGATCAAACAGCTAAAAAATGTGGACCCTTAAAAGTCTGCAGGTCGGCACAGGCTCTCTGCTGTGTGCAGAGCCAAACTGCTGCACATCAGAAATAAACAGAGAGCCAATATCTGGTCCGTAGGAGACGTGAGGGGTTAGGAGCCTTTAAAAAGAAACAAATACCTCCTTTTTTATGACTTGTGTGCAAGTAAAAAGAAGAATAACCGTGCATCCTGCAGAGTATGGAGGTTAAATCTTCTAAAACCTGCAGCAGGATCAGACCCGGTTCAATAACAGGCATCAGCAGCTCTGACGCGTGGTTATAACATCACATGGCTGACAGACAACAGTCATTAGCAGCCAAGAAAAACAGTCTTTATGTCCAGATTCTCCGACTCACAGGATGCCTCGACGTCCTCTGACGGTTACTCACAGCGAGCAGAAGACAAAGGACTATAAAAAAAAATCACAGAGGGGAAACACGGAGACACAATGATCCCTCTGTGACCTCCGTTTCATAACAAGCTGCTTGTTAAAAGCTGACTTTTGCTGTGTAAGCGTTTTAGTTGTTGACACTCCTCACAGTGCCGGGAAAAACTGATAATTACACCAATTTTTTCTGGAGAATGAGCGTAAACACTGCTCGCTAAGGTTGATTAGACATGTTTATTTCACAATACATGTTGTGACTGATGGAAGTCATCCCAAAGACGTCAATTAAAAGGATTAAGAAAATCTCTTTTTAGCCACAGAAACGGTAAAGTTCCGCCTGGGGCAATGGGTTTATTTCTACTGAAGTTAGGCTTCTTCGGAAGGATTATTTATCTCTTAACCTGATATTTAATGAGCAGGTTTTACAGATCCCCTGAAAACAAATACAGATTTTCTTTTCAAGATTATTTAATAGGCTTTTTCCTTTTATTTGATAGGACAGCTTTAGAGTGTTAGACGATAGCTGACGAGGATTATAAACTCTGTATACAAGGTGCCTGCTCTAACAATCAAGCAAAAACGGCACTGTGGGATTTCTAAAGTCTTGAATTTTACCCAAACATCTTTGCCAGACTTTAACTTTACACCGCCATAACTGCCCCAGTCGAATCCAGCCTGCAGACAACCTCTGAGACACTCCAACCCAACCAGCATAAATGTGTCAGCAAAATAGTCACAATTCCTCCTCCTGCAGCAGAATCAGTTTTGTGAAACTGATTAGAGGAGTTTTTGGTCCAACAGGATCTGGATGACACAGCATGCATCTGAAATCATGCAGACAGCTGTGTATTTTCCTCTCCTTTCTAAAAACAATTACAGTCAGCTGTTTAGTTTTAAAGATCTAAATCCTGGGGATGAAGAAGTGACCTCTGGGGACTCTTAATGATGAGGAAGCACTGAAGAGGCTGATCTGGCAAAAGAGACATCAGAAAGAAGAGCTTTAAAAACAGCTGCTGAGGACTGAAAACTAAACACCACCAACGATTCCTGATGCTGATTGAGCAGATGCAATGCCATCCAAACTAAAACTAGACAGCCCAACATGCAGGAATTTAACTATTCAATATCTTTGCAAGGGGATTTGTTTGCTTAAGGTTTTGTCCCATGCCTCTTTATTTCACACTCAAATGAAGTCAGACTGAAAGCCGAGACCTCAAACACACCACAGCTCCAGGACAAAGCTCCCACCTCTGTAGGTGTGTTTGTAAGGTCTGCACACAGTGAAAGGATCAGGGAGTGTCTTACATCTGCAGTACAAAGAAGCTCGTCCCGTCTTTGTCTGCGGCGTTCAAGCTCAGTCAAGTCTCAAAGAGCAGAAAGGGGGCGGAGTCATCAGGTGTTTGTTTGACCTGAGGGTTGTGAGGATTTAGCAGGGTGCTGCTCAGGAAGCCCTCTAGTCTGAGAATTTACAATAAATTAACTTAAAGGAGACTCAAATCCTACTTTAGAGCGAGTTACAGACAAACACAAAAAAAAGCAGAGTGACCAAAGTTTAAAAATCTGGGACACATTATCTGGTTTAACCTTGAGGGAACAAACAGCACACTTGTTGCTTTAGACCAGAACAAAACAAGATACTTTCCCTGTAACGTGATGTTAATAGTCCAGATGATATAGAGTGGAAAAATGCAGAGCAGAGATTACAAAACAAGTTGATAAATAACACAAGAATGTGATGTGCGGCAGGAGAAGTTTAAGACTTCTGATGTTCTTTCTGAGCGGAAGCTGCACATGTTTTTCCTGGAGTTTCAAGTAACTTTCAGGATGATCACCTGTGTTTGAACATGTCGGACTTTAACTAGAACACCTGTATTTCACCTGTGCTGTCTCCTCCTGTCAGACTGAACCTCCACAGCAGGCCTCAGTTCATTAAGGTTTTTTTTTTTTCTACCGGTGACTCCTTTAACCAAACAAACTGAACATTTCAGCCTGGAGGCCCTCTGAGCCTGGAGACAGTTCTCCTCAGTTCCTGTAATACTCTGCAAGAACATAACTGAACCCACATGTTCCCGTTTACCCTATAAGGAGAAACACATATGCATGCATGTGTACACATGTAACACACATACTTGCACACACAACGCACACAGGTTAAGGCTTGAGGACAGCAGCTTTATTTATGCCGGGAAAAGTCTGGAAAAGAAAGCAGCGCTATTTCTGGCAACAGGAGACTGCTGAGCGCTGAGATCATTATTTAGAAGCAGCTGTGGAGTCGACAGAGGAGATGTGGGTCAGGGGGGCAGGAGGACGACGAAAACAAGACCGACTGTAGAGTTGTTAAAAACAGACAGGAGAGAGACGCCGAAATGCAGGATCACAAAGGCATAAAAAAAAGAAAGTAAAAGAACAAAGGATATATCGGTGAAGGAAGTTCATCTCCAGCAGCGGTATTTTATTTTCAACAATCACAAAAGGTAAGTCTTAAAAAAGTTTGTCTAGAAGCTGAACTTCCAGGGGCTTTCAAAAACCAATCAGTACATGTCTATGGTAAAACTATCTCTGATACTTTGGACTCATATTCCAATGAAGACATATGGAAATACATGTTTCTACACCAGGGGAAGCTGAGGGCAAGATATGAAGCAAATCAGCTTCTGAGTTAAAAAATTCACCGAATATGAATTCTGCAGACACGGCCTCTTTAACACATGCACTCGACATTTTACAGACAACCTCTGAACTAGAGATACACTGATCCATTTTTTTCTGATCCAATCCAATACTGATACCTCTGATACCGATCCAATACTACTGTTGAATAGATGAACTGTACAACTTGGCCTGTGAGTGAAGGCATCAGGGTTGACGTTAGCCTTGTTAAAAAAAAGTAACAAATGAATGCAGGTATAAATTTACTTAAAATGATATATTAACAAATAACAAATTGCATATTAGCACACAGCAAAGAGAAGTAAGACTTCCATTTATTAAAAAAAAAAATTAATTAAAAGAAAAAAAAAAGACTGGATCGGAACGCTGGATCAGGATCATTCATCTGATATCAGATATAGTTAATTTGTCAATATTGGAGCCGATATCCATTCCAAATATCGGATCGGTGCATCTCTACTCTGAACATTCAGGCTGTTATTTACAGAGAAGAAAGAAAGTTTCTAAACCCCAAAAGATATACAATAAGAGTCGCCTGAATATTGACTGATTATTTTTCTAAAGTTAGGTTAAAGTTTATTCAATCTGCATTGCAAGTGTCTCAGAGTTGACTGATATTGATATCAGTATATTTACTCAGATGATGATGTATCTGGATGGCAGCTGCATCTGTCTGCACATAAATCAGTCTCTACTAAAGAAAAACATAACCGTCACAAATGTTAGAAAAGCTGCAGTGACCAATACAAACATTCTCCAAATATTACAGATCTACTTCAGATCCCAGCAGCAGATAAAAGTCTGCACATCGTTCATCCTTGAGAAACTCAAGGCTCCACAGACAGATACAAACATAAACAGAGGACAGATGGCTGGATGATCCTGAGAATAATATATCATAGAACACTCAGTTCTTGTGACACAGATATTAGCTTCCTGCTCACGATTACTATGAACTTTTCTGACTCTATGTAAAGAATGAGCCAGAGCTGCTCCAAACTGGATTATAACAAAAGTCTTTTGTTTTCCTTTTTGCCTCCTGAATGGTTTCTTGTGTTTTGTGCAAATAAAAAAATTGAATACTTCTATCTCGGTGTCAAAGCTGCTTTCACTCAAATATCTTTTATTGTTTTAGAATTACACGTCTCAGGAACATCTCATCCTTTCCCACCCTCCTGCACTTTCCTCGCATGTTTGCAAAACAGTGAAAATGTAATCAGTTTAAATGTTCAAACAAAGGTCATGTTGTTCAAGAGTGACCAGATACAAGTCTTTTATCAGCCCTTGTCAACACTGGGGTGCAAAAAAGTGCCTGGAACACTAATTTCATCCAGATAATTCTCAATTCTGCCAAAACAGCTGTTAAAGGTTTGATGCACGGACAACATTTCAACAGCTCACCTAGTAAAAAAATCAATCAATCAATTTAAAACAGGTGATGAATCACAAAATCACCAATCCTGGATGACCACTAACCTCTTATGATGGTAAACATTTATCAAAACACTGTGAGCATGTCATCAGACGTGATTATCATCCTGGTTTAATTAAAGGTTTGTTGTGAAAGCAAACATCTGCTCACCGTCCAGAAGGACATTTTTAGAAAAATGAACAGTGTGGAAACAAAGAATGATTGATTTTATAATTGTAGCAGCAGATGGTTTTGTTTACTCACTCACACCAGCAGTTTAGGATAAAGAGTAAAAAGGGAGGAAGAGCAGACTGTTAGGGGGCAGAGTTCTGTCGTAATTCTTCATTTTTGACACAAAATCTAAGAGTCACATCTGTCCACCCAAAACCAAAATACGTGGAAGTCTATAAGAGGCTGATTGATGTCTCAAAGGTCTGTACAAACACCAGATTTGTTTGCTGATGATGGAATCCTGATGATTCACATGTGCCAATATTTCTTAGTCCAAAGTCACATATTTAATGTGGCATGGATTGACTTACCTGCTGTCTACTGAAAATAGCAGTGTGAGTTATCAAATCCACTTTTCCAGCCTATTTTAGAGAGTACACTCTTACTTTTCCTGTTTAATTACAACAGTTTAAAGGAATATCTTTGGTTGGGAGACAAAACAAGGATGTTATAAAACCAATTTCTAACTTTTGTGTCACTCATATTGATATTAAGTGCAGGGGTGGGAGAAAAAAATCGATCCAGCATAGTATCGCAATATTTTGTCTGGTGATATGTTGTATCGTCTTATTTACCAAATATTGATTTTTCAAATTAATTTCTAATATGAAGTCAAATCTATGATAATGCAAAAATAAAATCAATTGTTTGTCCAGTGAGGTTGGCAGAGGTGACATAACAGAGCAGGAGAAAGTTAGTAAAACAAATATATAGATGTGCTACATGAAGATAAAATATTGTGTCAATAAGACGAACATAAAGAAAAGCCAAATGCAAAATTAGCTAAACAGGTGAAACAATTGTATAAATCACAATATATTGTATCACAATACTTACTGTATTGCAAATGTGATAATATCGTATCGTATCGTATCGTGGAGCCACTGGTGAATCCCACCCCTAATTAAGTGTTGGTAACAATGTATATCCCTATATTAAATCTGTCGCTTTGCAAAACTGTCAGTTATATGCAGTATGTTGCTTTGGGAAATATTTCATTCAGGGGGATATATGCATACCAGGCGGGCAGTATAATTTGGGCCTCAACAGTAAAACCACCGGCTCTCGAGCTCTTCAACCAGTATATGAAGCGTATCTCTATATCAACCACAGCAGAGAGTTTGTGTGTGAGCTGACACAGAGATAACTTATCATCACAGACCATCACAAAACAAGTTCATTCAGATGGAAAACAAACGCTGATGCGGGTTATGTCATGTATAAGTGGGATGACAAAAAGAGAATATGATTAAATATAAGATATTAACATCACCGTGGCTGTAAGTTTCCCTCCAAAAGCTCGACTGCTGAGGTAAATCTGCTGTAAAACGTTGATAGGCTCATGGGGAGCTGTGTGTTCTGGTGGTTTTGGCTGGTTCAACTGCCTCATGTTGCCACACACGCCCATTAAAATGACAGCATACATGTACACGCACACACTTACACAAATACACAAAATTACAGCTCATAAGAGCAGCCAGTCTGGTCTGGTCAGCAGGTGTGAGCCATAGCTGGGCGTGGAGAGCGGCCTGTTTCAGTCACCGTGTCCTTACTGTCAACCCTGACTGCTTCAGAGCTAAAGTCTGGAAAATAGAAGGTTTCATGTAGAAGAACCGTTTGTTTCTGACAAACTATACCCAGGAGGAGTGAAGAATGGCGATCATAATGGACCTAATCCCCAAAAGCTGGGATGTTGTGTAAAATTTTGATAAAAATAGATTTTAATGGGCTGTAAATCGTTTAAATGGCAGCAACATGTTTACCAAAACTTGAGTAAGGGACAACAAAACCCTGAGAAAGTTGTGAAATGGTTTAAAAGAGGAGGAACAAATCCCAACTTGAAGTTAATCTGCAACAGGTCAGTAACTTGACTGGGTATAAAAAAAGACATTCAGAGAGTTTCTCAGAATGATGGGAAAAAGTTCACCACTTTACGGGAGACTGCATGAGCTAATACTTCAACAATCTCAGAAAAAATATTCCACAGTGCACAACTGCAGATCTTCAACTACAGCACACCAGATATGAACATGATCTGGAAATGTCAGCAACTTCTCTGGACCTGAGTTCACGAGGCAAAGTGGGGAATGGTCAAGTTGTCTGACAAGTCATACTTTCAACTCAGCTAGTTCTCAGCTCATAATTCAAAGCCAGCATCCCTGATATCCCTGGTATGAGGATCATCAGTGTCAATTGCATGGGTAGCTTACACATCTGTGAAGGCTTCATTAAGGCTAAAGCTCCTCGATGCTGACCACTAAGCAGAAAAGAGTAGCAGCAGCCTCTCGCCAAGTCATGGTGAGCTGCTACACTGCTGGATGAAGACTTGTATCACACTCCAAAAGATCCACTCATGTAGTAAAGCAGGAGGACGCAGCATTTTCTAAAATTATGGCTGCTTGTATGTGACTTTCTCTGTGGGCCTGCAACATTTGCACGGGCCAAGACAGGATTTCTAGTTAATTGACTTATAATTAATAGACTGAGGTCTGGCTAGAAAACCAGACGGCATAAAGAACCAATACTGAAAAAACAGACCATAAGGCAACATGTTCATATTTACATCCTTTGTGCATTCATCATCCAAGTGCTGCAGGGAGAAGATAAAAACTGAAGTGTTTGGCCTGCAGAAGGACATTTTTACTTGTTTCATCTGCAACTTCAGCAGCTCTTGCAGCCTCAACTCGAACGCAAACAGAAATATCCCAAGTTAAACAACCAACATCAAACCTGATCTTTTATCTGACTCCTGCACACTCCGGAGCCTGCATGTCAGATCTACAGGCTGATAGCTAAACCTCACTAAACTCCATGAGAAAGCCTCTCTCAGACATTTAAGGAAATGATGAGTTATTTAACAAGAGGAGTAAAAACACAGTGAGGGTTAGCTGCCAGTTGATTTCTTCCTTCATAAAACCTTTTGAGCCTGGAGGTGGTTTATACGTCTGAACGCTCTGAGTTTTCCCAGACATCCCAGACTCCAAATGAGCTGCTTTCAGGTAAAGCTAAATGCTATTTATGGGATATTTCTGCTTGCTAAAGGGGGCTTGGGAAACCTAAACAGTGTTTCCTGTGGATTTTCCTAGAAAGAGCGGGCACAGAGTAATTTTAACAGCATGCCCTGTGCAGGGATCTCCACGATAATTAACTGTCAGATTCAGGAGAGTGAGGGAGGAAAGTGTGGAGGAGGCAGACCGTTTGGTGTCATTAGGACTCATTATGGCGCCCACACTAAGAGAGGAGGAGAGAGGCAGAGGGTAGTGGACTGTTAAGATTTAATGACTGCTTATAGATGATCAGCACAAACAAAAACAGCCATTCTGCGTCTGTGAATTCAGCGTGTCCGGCCCTGCTGCTGACTAAACGAAACACTTCTGTTTCTTCTGGCCACAGATAAATACAGGCGGGTATTGTGTTGGAGGGAGCGCGCCAAAAGCTGGCCCCCTCTGTCACAAAGCTCTCTCTGTGGTTTCAGGGGAACAGTTGCTGGCCTGGGGATGATCCAGCAGGTCCTGCTCCAGAACGCAGAGTCTTGGACGGGATGTCCTGGGAACACAACAACCCCGGCCTGTTTGGTATGCCCAGCCGAACCAGCTTTTTCAAACCGGGTCTCTCTTTGGGTCCGAGCAGCAGCACAGCTTGGTGTGAGGAACTTAACCCTGTGAACTGTTCTGAAGAGGTGTCAGACCGCTGACCGCACACTGGAATTTATACTTCTAGTGTTTCAAATAATTAGAGGACTAGCAAAAGAAAACACTAGATGATTTCCTTTGAAGACGTTCAGAATAGAAAAAAGAAAGTTAAGTAACGGTAGTGGCCCTTTAAACTTGCAACATGTCCTCTAACAAAGGAGAGAGAAAGCAGCAGCTGCTAGTGAGCTAGCTGTAGCACCCATACCAAAATCTACAACAATAACTGACATCATTTAACCCATATCAGTATATTCAATGTCAAAAAATAAATAAAAGTTGGTTTTGGATGTGTGTAGGTAGGCTATGGTCTCATGTCCATTTAAAAACGCTGTCTGACGTTGGAGACGTGACTCCACCCCATCCAGTCCGTAACACAGAGGGAAAGACAGGTGAGGAGATGGAGGACGGTTCAAAAGTTGTAGCAGCTGAAGTAGACGAAGTTAATGTGGGAGGGGTTGAGCAGCTTGTGGAGTAGTTATCATCCATTTATCGTTATCGAGGTGAACTGCTCAATATATCTTGATATTGATTTGAGGCCATATTGTCCAGCCCTAACCCCTTTTAAAAGAGCTTGTGCCTCATCAGGACCAATCGATTTCACATTTATACTTTATTTTACGGTTTTCATTCAGTTTCGTGACGTATGATCTTCCGGTAGTATCTTTTACTTCAACATAAAATCACAGATTACGCAGAAAATAAATCAGCTTAGGTGCACGATAGAAAAAACATCTCAATTTTAGCATGACAAAGAGATAAACAAACTAAATCTTTTCAGAACTTAAGAATTTGTATGTTCTTTCTGAAAAATTCTTCCTTTAAAAAGGCAGAGCACAAAGGCATTCTGGTAGCTTCATCCACCACAGAAAAAGAGCGTAAACTTTAAGATAATGTACTTACTAATTACTTAAACATTGTACATGTTGCGATGACAGTTTAGCTCACTGGTTAGATTGTGCGCTACATGTGCAGAGGTCAAAGTCCTTGCAGCCGTCCTTCACTTGAGTTTGACTCTTCAACATTTGTCATATCTTTCCTCTCTCTCTATCCTCCATATTTTCAGTCAATCTATTATCCGATCAATAAGGGGAAAAAAATTAGGAGTGTGTTAATGTATCAGTTGGACATCAGTACTGCAGATCTTTGCTCTATTGACAAACATCAGTAAATTATGTTCCATACACCACGCCAGTAGCTTACAACTATCTGTTGTTTTGCATCACTTTAGAGCTGGCAAGCTAAGTGCTAATTCAGAGAGCTTTCAATGGGAGTTAGAGAGAGGTCACTCAGATTTGTTTTTACGGTCAAACAAGAAAGAAAAAGTGGGCCACGTACAGTAAAAAAAAGAGAGGGGACAGAAACAAATATATCCAATCTCACAGCTCATAATAAAAAATCAGCCCCCCAAAAAATACAAAGAAGTAATGCAAAAAAAAACACTGGTCATCTTTATCAGTCCTGGTTTTCACGACCGGAGCTTCTCGTGCATAAAATGGTCTGAAGCAATATCTTTTAAGATGTTATGGAAGTTGTGTAAATTGTACTGTAATTGTTACAACTTCTACACTAACAGGAGTAAACAAACAGTGATCTGCTGAAGCCACACTTCTGTCATCCAATGCTGCCCTCAAATGTTAGAGTATACATTTAGGCTTGATAATAAGATAAGATCATCTGTGACTGTTCCCAATTTCACCAACTGAATTTATCACCAGAGTGCTTACTCACTAAAATATCTGATCACTGCAGCTCTACTTGATCATACTGTTAAGTAACAGTTTATATTCCAGATCAGCATAGCTAGTACAGGGCCACCTTCACACATCGTGACGTTTTACATTTTAATCATAAACAATTCTTAAGACACAATCTGCTAACCTACAATGTAATGACAAGAAAGAGGGAAGATTCAGACTTCAAGGCACAAAGGAAGAAAGGATTCGACCATCACTGCTGTTATTTTAGACTGAAACAGGATTACGTGGACAAAGACCTCAAAGGACATCGGTCTCCATAGAGATGAACTAGCGTCGGCACATGCATCACTGATTAATGGAGCATGTTTACGCCCCGGGATGGTAACATGGAGATAATTAAAGGCCAAAATGCTCCAGCCAGAGAGCCACTCTACAATCTTCCTTTTGCTTGTTTTTTAACCTGATACATCTCTTGAGCCAAATCTGCTTCTATCTCAGCAAAACAAGCTCCCGTTATTCCTGGACGAGTTTCAGAGCAAAACAAGCCCACCAAGGAGAAAAGAAAACACAAACTGAACATCTGAACAACTACTTTAGCAGCTGCCTTTCTGAAGCTTCTCCTTCTTCTCCTTCTTCTTCTTCTTCTTCTGGGACTGAGGCCAGCAGCCCAGCAGGTGACAGTCACCACTTAGTCCAAAATAAAAAGCTGGTTTGTGGAGTCACCAGAGGGCCAAACCATAGAGACGCACCCACAGCAGGTGAGGGAACATGACTCAACATTGAGAAGGGAAATCATTTTTAATTAGAGCCCACATCAAGCAGCAGATCTGAAGACTTTACAGCATGTTTGATGTCAGCTTGTTTTCTCATTAAGCTTAATGCTCAGGGTAAAAAAAACGCCTCCTCTCTACAGGCACTCAGCAACTCAGCTTCAGAGGAGGAAACAGAGACTCTGTGTGGATGATGTTCCTACCTGAGCAGAGGATGCCTTTGTGGCGGGGACAGGAGAAGTCGTCACACTCGCAGTAGCTCCCGTATATCTTTCCAAACTCGGACTCGAAGCAGAGACACTGGTTGCAGCTGCACTCTCCTCTCCCGCTGCAGATCTGCTTGCCCTCGGCCTCCCTGCAGGCGCTCAGGTACATGCTGCTGGCCTCGCCCTCCTGACACTCACAGCGGGCGCCCAGGTAGCCCGGCTCGCAGTGACACATCCCGCAGTTATAAGTACCTGCGAGGGCAAATATTATATTACGACACTGGCTTTTACACACTCTGCAAACCTATTTAACAGTTATGGACGATTTTCAGATTCACACAGTAATTTGAGCTTTGAAAATTCCTGAATCTGAAATGTTCCAGTCAGATTTTCTGGCTCTAAGTGCTTTAAAGTTGCTGATTTACACTTTCATAACAACCCAAGTTGGTCCTGTGTCTACTACTGCTACTTTTAGGAGAGATAGCTTATATTTTCTTATAAATGCACTTCATTATTTCTCTCTCCCTCCCTCTCCCCTACTCGTTCTCTCTATCCTTACTTCTCCCTTGTTCTCTTTCTCTCCCCCTGCCCTCTCTCCTACTCCTCTCTCTCTCTCTCCCTCCCTATCTCTCTGTATTTCTCCCCAACCCAGTGGCGGCTTAGTGGCTGTCTAACATGAGTCTGGTCCTTCCCAAAGTTTCTGCCTGTTAAAAGGAAGTTTTTCCTTGCCACTGTCACTCATGTTGGATGAAATGTGTCAAATCTTAAAGTAAGATTAAGGTAATCTTAAATCTGTCTCATCTTAAGGTTGGGTCTTGACAATTGATCAAACAATGAGCCCAGTCTAGACCTGCTCCTTTTTTTAAAAAAAGCGTCTTCGGATGATGACTGTTGTGGATTGGCGCTATAGAAATAAAATTTAATTAATCGATTGATTATTTCAGCACCCTGATCCTAAAAATGCCATCAGTGTCAGCTGAGATTAAACAGTTATCAATTTGGATCAGACCAAATCAGATTGTCCTACAGTTTCATAAATTGTCCCCTTTTATAATTGTGGCCCCTGGAAGAAGATTTAAATATGATTGTTTTCTTACAGAGGAGATGCATAAACCGGTTTTGGGGGATTAACAAAATTCCAAACTACAGTTAAACAGACCAAAAACTGCAAATTTAACCAAAGGGCTTCCTTTCCAAATCTGCTCTTTTAAAAACTTTTAGACAAAACTTAAAAGCTGATGTAAAACAATCTGTTTTTAACTCAATTAGGACATTAAATCCAGAGTAAACAGATAAATATTGTGAGGGATGGGGTACCTATAGAGCTGCAGATGCTGCTGTTGACTTGTGATTTCTTGCTGCAGCCGCAGTCACACTGATAATCCACAGACACCTCCAGGCGGTCCTTAAACCCCACCGGCTTGATGGTGAAGCTCTGATCGGTGCCACTGGGAGGGCAGCTCCTCGCCTCCACACTCACATTGAACGACACCTTCAAAAGGAGGGGAAATGGTGGTGTAATTAGAAGATAAATATACAAACACTGACAGTGATGGAGAAAAGATTACAAGTTCCTGTTTGTGTAATGAGAACAGTTCAGGTCAAGGTCAGGGTCTAAGAACTTGATCCCACCCTGCGTCTTTACATCTGAGTCACTTTGACAGCATCAGTCTGTAAACATGATCTTAAACGCGGCCCAGTGTTGTTGCGTTTACATCAGCGTGTTGACAGAGTTCCGATGGAGAGACTTTTCCTCTGTAGAAAGAAAGTGGGACATGACACAGGACCTACACCCATCTGATTGCTCTGAGGAAGGAAGAGAAACCCAACCCTGGCTGTTCTCAGATCCAGTATGAGCCCTTTCTTCTGGTATTTCTTTCCTTCTGCTCCACCACAGCCACAGTCCTGAACGCCGTCTGCTTCATGTACAGCTCAGTGTTTTTCTTTGATGCTGCCCTGACTTTCATAAGCATGACTGGCTGCCAAACTAATGTATGTTTCCACTTTAACACCCTTTATGAAACGATGACAAAGTGCCAAAAAGAAACATATGTCCTGCTGGTTTGGCTCAGTTCCAAGGCCGGGTTGGATCTGAAATAAAACAATGATTGTGAGGTTTTCAGCTTAAATTTGAGGGTGTTTACAGCTGTGCTGGAAAGTTATTGAAGCTTAAAACAAATACTCACTGACAGATGCAGTTTGAAGAAAAAGTGAGAAACGGGTGCATCCGTTTCGGTTCAAAGAATAAAACCATCTCACGGGGGAGAAAATAATCTCCGCTTTGAAGCTTTGCCTAAAATCACTTGACTCCAAATATCACGTCTTTGCAGCACCTGCTTCGTCTTGGCAAAAACATCTGTGTGCTGGTTGGAGTCAAAATATCCTCAGTAAAAGGCATCCCTGCATCTACTTTGAGCTCCTGAAACTCAAGACCAAATATGTCTCACCCTGGGCGAAGTCTGTCCTGTTTCAGGTGTGATAAAAAATAAAAATAAAAGATACACCTCTGCTTTCCTCTGCCTGGATTTGGCAGATACACCTCTCAGCAGCCATGAGAGTTTGAATTTTTGTCAGCTGTTATACTGGCAAATTCACAATGTAAATGCAAGAGATGAAACTGAACTATAGAAAAACACACCAAATAAAGACTAAAGATCATACTGGCAGAAAAAAACTGATGGGGAAAAGTATATCATGACATATTTTTTTCATATCAGTCGATATCGATATCACGATATGAGAAAATCACTTGTCAATCTTAAATGATACCTGTTACTCTTGAATGAAATTTCACAGTGCTTACTGGTAACATGTCTTTTGCAATACAATAAGCTAGTGCGCCTGTGAGGTCTTTGTGTCTCTTCCACGTTTTGTCGTAAGGCGATGCGCTAGAGAAAGCAGACTGAATGGTCAGTTCAGCGCGACCCACACCAGGAGCAACTCCCCTTTTCATTGGCTGTTCGTATCCCAAAACATGGCAGAATGCTTGCGATCAAAAAGCATTACTGACCATATTTCATATCAATATCGAGAGAAATTAATTTTTGAAATAAATCATTATCGTTTTATCACCCAGCCCTAGTTACTATCAATTTACATTGATTGATATGACCAAGAAACAGAGTTTAAAAAGTTTGGTTAGATAAGCCAAAAGTTGGTTAGAGTCAGTATTTCAAATATGGCAACTTCCCATTTTGTGCTCTGTAACTTCTCCTCGACTCCATCTATGTTTTACACAGTCTATGGATGAATTAGTATTTGCATAGTTAGTCTGCCCCTTGCTAAAGCTCCAGCCTCTTGGTAAAATATGGTCACTAGTCCAGCACAAAACACAAGCTGATTCAGGATACAGGAAACTCTTACGTCATCTGCTCTGCTGCCTGGACTCCCCCTTCACTTGAGAGCAGGACGCTTAACAAGTTAATGAGGGAGAATATTAAATTTACTGTAAATGTGAGTCGCGAGGAGGCTGGTCCATTCAATCATGTGGCTTCATTAGGACAAGTATGAGGTTGTGGAGGGTAAAAATGTGGGGACAGCGTAGTAGTAGTAGTGATACAGGACATTTGGGGAGTGTAGGAGGAAGGAATGAATCAGGAAATGCATGGAGATTTAACTTATTGCGCAAAAGCTGACAGTCAGCTCAGTGGGTAACTTAATTCAAGGAGAGATGTCAGTAATATGAGAGACTAATAAGAGTTGGACTGTTGGTTGGAAACACTTGAACGAGATTTATGGTGATTTTATGATGTGTAGGACACAAATTAGACATTCAATTTTAATCTTAAACGTTTGTTTTATAGTGTGGACAACTTCAGTGTCACCATGGATGAGTCTCTCTGGATGTAGGAATTCATATGTCTGCCACAAATTCTTTCAACTTAGACAAAACCATTAGAGAAGGTCAAAAAAAACAACACATAACCAAATTCAAATGTTTCTGGTTTGTTTGGATATAAAACCTTCTGTATGTTAACACAGACTAGCTGTCATTCATATGCTTATATCTATACACACTCTGGCTAACATTTCTCCCCCCAGCCAGCTCTCTCTTTTCATGGTTTTGCAGTTTCACAGGCCTCCTCCTGCTCACTTTTGTGTGCCGTCATTGAGATGCAGCATCAGGCTCAACGGCGAGCTCACACTCAGACACAGTGACTGACACCGGGGATGAGGACGAGGCCATGTCCTCCTGAGAGAAAGACTGGGAAGTTTGGCATCCTCCACCTCCTTTCACCAGCGAGGATAAAAGACAAAAGCGAGGCCAACTCCCCCCATTCACTGGTGTTATTCTGCCTGAACCCCTCCTGACACCCTCTCCCATCCCCAACCCAGGAAAATAAAGCAGCTCTGGGGGGTTTGGGAAAAGAATTCCACCATGCCAGAGCTCACTGTGTGCCTGCATGTACAAAGCTGCCCCTCGCTAGATCTCAATGGATTCAGGACTCAATACTAATCTTAATTGGGGTCCTGTATAGAATATAAAGTGACCACCAGAGAGAGGTCTGTGCAAAATTCAAAGCTATTAAGATGTAAGATTATCCTGAACACTGGGAGGAAGTGTCCCTTTTAGCTCCATTACTGAAAATCTAACCTCTGAAGTTGGTGAGGGTGATAGAGATGTGGTGGATATGTGAGCAACAGCAGCAGAGAAGGCTCATAGTAATCAGAAGAACCAGTACCAGTTTTATACTGGAGGGTGGCTCCACTATGAAACTGGTACAATGCACTGCATTCACTGTGAAGCTAGTGAGATGGAGGTTACAGGCAACACTGTCTTAGCAGAACATTGTACAGGTGGTGCTCTGAGATTTTTGATTGTAGTAGGGCTGGGCGATAAACCAAAAATTTACTGATACCAAAATGTATGACAATAACCGACATCATTTTGCCCATGTCAATACATTCAGTGTCAAAATAAATAAATAAATAAAAATTGGTTTGGGATGTGTGTAGGTACGCTATCCTACATCAGAGACATGACTCCACCCCATCTAGTCCGTAACAAAGAGGGAAAGACAGGTGAGGAGATGGGGGACGGTTCAAAAGTTGTAGCGGCTGAAGTAGACAAAGTTAATGTGGGAGGGGGTGAGCAGCTTGTGGAGTAGTTATCGTCCATTTATCATTATTGAGGTGAACTGCTCAATATATCGTGATATTGATTTGAGGCCAAATCGCCCAGCCCTAACTGGTGTCACTTATAAGTTGGAATCAAGGATTTGCTGTATTTCTTCACAACATTGCGGCACTCAGACCTTCATCAGAGTTACTGGTGTGTCCTGGACTCTGCATCCCTTAATGAGAGAGTACACAGTGCACCGCAAAGGTGGTAAACTCAGAGACAGAGTCTCACTCCCATATGCCGTACTCTCTGAACCAGATTATTTTAGTTTCTATGCATTATGATGATACCTGTGTTTACCACTCTGCACCATTAATGTATTTAAGTGCAAAATATGTTTAAATAAGTGAGAATGTGTTCAGAGTTTTGAGATCTGTAAAGTGTGTCTAACTCTGTAAGAGTGCTCACTGTTTTGTCAAAGAGTGATTAATTCAATAAACAAGATCAAGCCACAAAGACTGGTTAAAGAACGAGATTAGAGGATCAAGTACTTGTGAAACACTGTAATTTGGATCTTTACCGACTCTGGCTCACAACACCTTTGGCCAGCATCTACGATCAGATCAATCTCAAAAGCTGGAGCTGCAAAGCCTCTTTAGACTGAAAAACTGTGGCATGGGGCTGAACAGGTATTGGCACCATAAATGCCTTCCTGACTAGACCTGCAAGCTCGTTGGCTTATCAGATCCTGTAATAAAATTACCACTGCAGTAATCGACTCCTTCCTGATCTTAATAAATGTGAGGCAAAAGGTCAGCCAGGAGAAACATTTCCACTGAGCCACCAGGAGGACAAAGTGTGAGACTCACAGCTTTCACGAAGCTGTATCCGCTGCTGATTGAATCCAGCTGAGTGGAGAAATACTCCCCAAGGAGTGACAGAGCTCTGCCAAGAAAGCTGTGTGGTAATGATATTGAACCCTTACTGCTTTTAGAGAAAGTAGATAAGCTGCATAAAGTTGCAAAATTACAATTCATAAATGGATTATCAGGGGGTATAAAACCAACACATTAAGTTTGGGTATAGAAAGAGTGACGAAATGTGTCCTGGAGTGACCCTCACAGTGTTGTCATGACTTTGATTACTGTGGCGTCTTCTCTTCAATAGATGCCAACACTGTCTCTGTGGTTAAATAAGGAACAAAATCAAACCCTCCCCCCACCTTGGTTTGGTTTCATTAGACAGGAAGTCACTGGAAACAGATTCAAAGGTCACACTGCGTTTAGCCCTGACCGCCAAGTCACAGCTTGCTTTCTTTAGCCGCCGACTGGGTCTCTGAATGTCACTGTGCAGGGAGGAAGAATTCAGACTCAACCATACCTACACCTAAACTCAATCTTAGAATCAAACTCGATTTACACGGATTTACAACTTTTAACCAAAACTCTCTTTTCCGTGATTGTTCGTAAATTATTCACAGTCCAATCAGTAACCTGAGAAGTGATCATGTGTTTAGATCAAAAGTGAAATGAAATTGACTTTTCCAGATTTGTCTGAAAATTAACACCGACATTTTTCACTTGATTGCATCCTCGCGAGCAGCACACATTCATCTTTCTGTCAGGGGTTTCAGTTTTATTGTAAATATTAACCTGCTGACACCTGATTGGCCAATGCCACTCAGAATGGGAACATACAATAAACTGGAAGACCTCTTATTCTTAACATTCAGGTAAAGGCTTATTTCTGCAATAAAAAAGAAGGTAAGATCATAGAGTCTTATTTCCAATCATATCTTTAAAGAAACTATTTTAAAGATGTGAATTAGAAAGCACCAGAAGATGGTTCAAACGCAAAGTATCAGACCCTTTGTACTGTCTGAACCTGCAAAATGAAGGTGCTGCGCTCAAGCATATGGACACATTTTTTACCAAAACTCCCGAGCCTTTTGCTCAGACCTTGTTTCCATAGCAACACATCTCTGCATGCCTACTAAACAGCATGAGGGGTCTCTATCCAGCTCAGTAGTCTTGGAGTAAGACACACAAAGGAAACAGCGATGGTGTAATAATAATTCACATATTGCACATAATTCTATCCACACATGCTGTTCCAACGATCTGCTCCTGCAGACATGAGGAAACAGTCTGCAGTACTGAACCGTTGTGTTCAACCAAAGTGCCAACCGGGTGATCCTTTTTTTGGAAAATAAGGACATATTTTTAGAGAACACTTGCATGTTTCCTATCTAAAAGCTTTTGATTTCCACTCACATACAATGATTTCCATGTGCCCTAAATCCTGTTAAAAGATGTGGCTCTGAGCGTGCTGCAAAATATTGATCTCTGGCAAATCAAGCTGGGGCAGTTCAACCATGTGTCCTGATGTGCTTCAGCTCACAAAGACAAGCTGAGCTGCACTGGTATCAAGGTTTGATGCAAACCCCTGTTGAAGGGTGTTTCAGTTAAAACATAAATCTGTCTTTGCAGAGAATGGGAGGTGCTATTCTTCTGCTACCTCATTCACTACATTGCATAAATATCCTCTTGACTTTGAGCTGATACAGATCAAAATAAAACCAGAAAAAAAGGTAGGGCAGGGTTCAGAGAGGGGTGTGTGTGTTTGAGTCTGTTAAAACTAAACATTCAACTCTGAGTTCATACTCTAACACAAAAAGACTAAATCATTAAGGCAGGGGCAGACCAGTTAGTCCTGTTTCTGTGCGGTAGGAATAATGTTATTTTGATGCAGCCTGTGGCTCTGAGGTGAGCCATGTAAGGGCTATTACATAATGGATCTTATCTAATCATAATGGATCTTAGCATTCGTCTCTGAAAGGATCTTTGTAAAATGACAAAAACATCAGAGCCCATCAGTAGCATTAAGAGGTTTTGCTGGATGCTCACATGTCTATATGGATTTTATTGCAGCCATCAAAGCCTTTTTCTGCAGAAGTAACTCTAAATTTTGTGCAAAAAATAGAGTCCAGATTTAGAAATATGAGAATCTTCCTGTAACTACTCCACTGATAAAGTTTTTATAACCCCTAAGAGAAATCCCTGAATGTTTCTTTAGGGCCAGCAGGCTGCATAAAACATTAACACTGTGAGGTGGGTTGGACAGGGGAGGTAGTGTGAACAGGGACTCACCGTGTCTCCTATCTTCAAGTCAGCACACTTCCTGAGGCCTGGCAGAGGCTGTCCATCCTGACAGGTGGCGGTGAAGGAAAGACTGATGTCCTCTGGGTGATCCCACACCGACAGCTCCACTTTAGAGCGGATGTTCTGCGGAAAACACAAGAATTTATCAGAACATGATAGCAACTCAAGGTTTTACGACGGATTAATGCTGCATGGCACAATAAAACCTTTCAGACTTCTCTGCAGCTGTCTTTGTGTGCGTAAATATTTTCCCACTTTCCTGAAACTAGAGCCATATTACCACGATTCTCCCCGCAGAAACATTTACACTGAAACCAGCTCAGTGTGCCGTTTCAAGCTTTAAACTTTGAGTAACAGGGTGGAAAAGAGTGAAACATGGGGAATGCACTGCTTTGGTTAGACACATTTTTATAGTCCAACTTAGCTAAACCACAAACCCTGTGTATGGATACAGGTTGACTTTACTGAGTTTCTTTTTTTTACGCTAGCTGCATCAAGCTTTATGCAGACTTTATCCTTTTAGCACATTTACACGGACAAACTGTGCCATGGAGAAATCAGGATCATGCCCTCTGCGCATGGATTAGTTCACCCTCACTCCTTCTCTCTTTACTCTTTCCTGACCCTTGACGCAATCACAGCGGCAGCAGCTTTAAGCCACACTCAGATTTAAGGAAAAATCACTTGGTCACACAAAGTAACCTCAGAGTGTTTGGCAAAGCCGACAAGTTTTGGATATAACGTGGCAGCTGGAATGTTAATAAGGGAATGAGTCAAAGGACTTCATTCAGGCTCCTTCCCACACACTCGGCATGTCAAGTCTGCTTTCGACAGGAGTTTCTGTCACAGAGAATACACCGCCACAGGGCCAAAGAAAGACCAGGGAGAGGAAAATTTGAACGCCCACACAGGAAAATACTCAGGGAACGGTTGACTACATGCAGGGAAGTTAAAAACAATCGATCATTTTATAGGAAAAAACAGGCGGGACGCCATGTCTGTGTTTTTACATGGCGGGTATATCCGTGTAAATTCCATCTTTATTGGAGAGACATGCTACTGATGAAAAATTTAGTTCCTTGAATAAAATATATCCTTTCAGCCCAAAAAGAGACCTTTTGTAAGATCTCACTTCAGTAACATTTCATTTGCCAATACATAAATCTTTTAGTTTCGTTGTACTTGCAATTAATAATAGCAGAGCAATGTCTGGTAGCATCATCATCATCAGTTGCAACCAGTTTAACCAAAAGGGATAATCGTCAATGTCAAGAAGCCTGGGGCAGAGCTGGGTGAGTAAATCGATTTCAATTTCATTTACAATTACAGCTCCCTGCTATCATGAAAATGTGATGATCGATACTGAAGGCCGTGTTGTGTTCATTTTGTCCTATAGGGTGAATTGAGGGCACCCTCCCTCTCTTTCTTCACAGCAGAGCGTGTTCTTGACCCCTATCCTTAGCTCTCACCTTTTCTTCATCATGAGCTTAAATTAACGTGCAACAAAGTTTGGGAGCACAATGGAGCCACAGATACAAAAAAAGTTAATTGTTGACTGCAGTATTTTTGACATAAAAAATATCACAGCAAGAGGAGAGCAGGGAGAGGAGAAACAGGAAGCAAGTCTGAATGTGCCTGAAAAGCAAAGGGACAGAGTGAGTATGGCCAAAAAGTAGGGCTGGGCGATAAACTGAAAATGTACCGATACAGAAATTTACAACAATAACCGACGTCATTTTGCGCATGTCAATACATTCAGTGTCAAAATAAATAAATAAACAAAGGCTGGTTTTGGATGTATGTAGGTAGGCTATGGTCTCGTGTCCCTTTGAGACGTTGTCCTACATCAGAGACATGACTCCACCCGATCCAGTCCGTAACACAGAGGGAAAGACAGGTGAGGAGATGGAGGACGGTTCAAAAGTTGGAGCAGCTGAAGTAGACGAAGTTAATGTGGGAGGGGGTGAGCAGCTTGTGGAGAAGTTATCGTCCATTTATCGTTATCGAGGTGAATTGCTCAATATATTGTGATATTGATTTGAGGCCATATCGTCCAGCCCTACCAAAAACATCATGAGTACATGAGCTTGCACAAGTGATATTTGCTCATGGTTACTCTTCTTTGTGTAAAAGCCAAAGCCTGGAGTGAACAAATATATTCATTCTTCTATTTCAAAACTTATTTGTGGGTCTACTGAAGGACTGATCGACTGATCATTTCCATCCCTGTGAGAAATATCTGTGAGCAGAAACCAATTTGTTACAAAGCCAGCTGTTAAGCCCACCAACGTCCTCACTAAAATGAGGAATCCAGCCTGTGAGCAGCCACCCATGTCAGCTGGAGGCTCATTAAATGTGTCACAGCAGTGGGAAGACATGAAAGAATTCGCTTCTGTTTTCCTCCCCCTCTTCTTATCTTCTCAAACCCCTCTGTGTCATTACTCTCTCACACACACACAAACAGGAAACCAGACACACACAGAGTTAGAGCCGCTCAAAGTTTTTCTACTCACATTGTACGCTGTGATGATCAGCTGGATCACATTCTTGGAGTCCTGGTCCAAGATCTCCACTGTGGTTCCAGGTATGAGAGCAGTAAAATTCTTTTAAAAAGGGGGAAAAAACAGCAGAATTCACCTTAATACCAAAAGAAAAATATAAAGGACAATTACGTAAAAAGTAAAACTGTCAAATCAAAGTACCTTATAAATAACATAGAGCCGTTTAGTCACTGCAAAGATGAGGAAAATGTTGTTTTCTGCCAGTTTCTCCCCCAGGAGAGCCAGAGATGGATAGTCCTGTAGAGATGTGGAAAGAGGCATCATGGGTAATTTTCTCCACACATATAGAGTATATAGAGTCTCCTGTCCAGAAGCTAACCAACATATGCTGATGCTTTTCTAACCCTTGTCTTGTGTTTATATTATAAACACTCTGATGGAAACTCAGTAAAGCCCGATGTATATTTCCCCCTCATTGTGGAGGAAACCAGCCAAAGACCCTTTTGATCCTGCTTCACAGCAAACCTCATTCATTTCTGTTTACCTTTTCTCTCTAGTCTCTCCTTGACAAGTCTTTTCTGACTCTTGAGTAAAAAATAACTGGCTAGAAGGAATGAGCTCTTTTTTTCTGTAATATTAAATGCAGTTCAAGGACAAAAATAAAGAATCTTTAGACACAAGCGATCCTCATGTGATCATACTGATGGAGGAGCGACGTCTCACATTGAATATGATCCATCTCATACCACTGTTATTTGAAGCTGATGTCATTTTGAACTTTCTTAGTTTAGTGTTGTTGTGAAACACTTTATATTAATAAACCTGGCTCTTGTGTTGATCCCCAAACAGAATGCTGACTGTTTCACTTTAAAACTAAACTGGTGTTGGTTTCATGAGGTTCTGCCAATATCACTGCTCAGATTGTGGTCATGATGCTCTGATATAAAAGAAAAGGTTTTTATTTTTCTTGGACCCTGGAAATAAAATTCCAGTGGATTTTATCGGCACTGAGTAAACAGAATTCTACGGAAAATGGGAAAATGTGGTTTAGAAATAGACAGAAAATCTTTGTTTCTGTCAATTGAAATCAGATTTGTTTCATGAACATTAGAAAAGGCCAAATTTACTGACAAAGCTATCTATGCAGATGATATGACTTGTTTTGGCGACAGACACACGCTTTCTTGCATCCCAAAAAAGACTGATAGGAGAAAATATTTTTGCAGTCTTGTGTCTGTCATCTTTTACTGTTTTTTCATGTTTAACCTTCATCAAAGTAACATTTCAACAACTCTTTGACCAATCAGCAGCCATCGAAGAAAACTCAAGATCTCTTCTTTCTTCCACTGCAGCTCTGTTATGGACGCCTATTAGTTATTCTTTGGAAATTCTGATTTAGAAGCTAATAACTTCTAAACACAAATGAAAGAATCCAAGTTTTAACTGGAGTGCAGTGATACCCACATGATGTCTATCCATGTTTATTGTATTATGCAGCTGGCGCTCTCTAAAAAATACAATTATGTACAAATGAGAAAGAATTTCTTTGTGTGACTGAATTACATTTGGCTCCTGATCAGCTTTGTATCTCTTGTTAACTGCTTTTTGAAGCCGATAGGTTTATAGGTCAAAGCTAAACATTTCTGTCTTTTTGTCCCTCTGCATGCTTTGCGCTGTGTAGCTACATGTCAACAGTCTATTCTGTGGTTTTTACTGGCAGCCTCCAGGTGTGGACGTGAGTATTTTCCCTCCCCACTTCAATTACCTCCACATGCTGTTGCTATTAATAAGAACAAGTTGCTGGGTTAAGGCAAGAGTTTAAAAATGCTCCATTTACTTCAGCTGAGTGTGTTCAGACTAGATTTAGGTCAGACACTTGACATAAAATGAACTAAATTCCAGAAATGTAGACTTGGATTCGAGCCACGAGGAGCCGTGTATTATCTTATAAAAAAAAGGCAAGTCCTTTCAGGAGGTGAAGAGCTCAAAGTATCAGACGTACTGTATCTCTGAGTCATTCTTTAGGTAAACAGTGGAAATTCCACTGTCCATTCACAGCTGGATTTGGTCAAGAAAAGTACCCATAGTACATTCTAGGTGTCAGGTTTCTTGAGATTTAAAACAGCAGGGTTCATATTCTGCTGTAAAACTCAAATTATATTTAAAAAAATGGTTGCAAGTATGAATGCCACCAAAAGCAGTTTCACAACAGAAGGGGTTTTTCATTTGCTGCTCCAGGCTGCAAGTAAATAAGTCAGGGGAAACCACTTTCTGTGCTGCCTCAGGCCCTGTTGGCGCTGATGGGCGTCTACAGTATCAATGTATAACTGCACCCCTAATGTCCCCCTTGAGCATGAAAAACAGTGAAATAATCAACTGATTATTCTATCTCTGCAGTTAATTTTGTCATTGATTTTTTTATGTGGTCCCCTCATACTTGGTCGTTTCTTCGTCAAACCTCTAAGAGAGCCAAAATGACACCGGAGGATCTTTAAAAAGTTAGATATACTGCTGCTGTGTTTGTGAGGCAAACAGTAGGAAAAGGCCGCCCCTCTTACCATCTCTGTGGAGGCACTGTACTCATTATTCTCATTCAGGTGACATCTTCCATCGTGGGGTTGGACGAGGCCTCCCAGTCGGCCATCCAGTGCAAGATGAGGGACATCATCTGTGGCAAACACCAGCAGGTGGTAGGCTTCCTTTCTCCAACCGATTTCTGACTGTTTACAGAAATACAGAAGGGAGTTTGTTTTTAGGAACACACCTTAGACAGACTTGTACAAGTAATAAGAGTTATTTAGTTTGAACAAATGACAAAAAAACATGTATCAACACTTTGGTACAGGGCTTGATTTCCTCATCTGACTGTTAACTTCTCCCAGATCTTGTCCACAAGTTTGAGAGCTACCGATCCAAACACACCCAAACAGTGAGGGTGAAACAACAGCCAGAGTTTTCTGCTTCAGGCGCAGTCCTGTAGTGTATCAACAGGAAACAACAGGCGTGCCAAAGTGAGCGCTAACAGAATGCTGACTAATGCACGGCGCTAAAGACACAAAACATTTCTAGCAGTGAACAGAGGGATTTGTCCTTCTATTATTCTTTATTTTGTTTTTACAGTAAACAACAGAGCTGCGGGGGATCCTATCAGGGGCCTTTATGATGAGCAGCAAGTGTGAAGAAAAACAGCAGAGATGTTGTGTGTGAGGGATGAGCCATGGATGACAGAGGCATGACACACAGCCGTGACTGTCTCCTATTGAGGACATCAAGTTTGAACAGGAGGCAATAATGATGCAAAGATTTAAAGGGCGTTTGACTTACAGGCAAAGCTAAAAAGTGACATATCAGCACTTGTTTCCTTCACAAATGACCAATACATAAAAAGTTCTTGACTTGCTCTAACCTGCAGCAACAAAAGTGACCGTTAAAGCTGCTGTGATACATTTAAGTGGTGAAATTTGATCTGCATGGGTAGAAACAGTCAAACTTTGAGTTAATGTTGGAAGACGTTATGGGAAAAAAATTATAGTTCTCTATCTTATTGTGCCTGTCTCAAATAAAGGCAGGGGGACTTTGTTGATTGAACCAAATAAAAACCTGAGCAACTAACTTTTTTGTAGAGCAGGCTACTTTTTTTTAACTACGTTTTTATGGTATACCATTCAAAACAACAGGTAACACATCTAAACAAGAAGCAGTGTTCCTACACAGTTGGACTTTTCCATACTCTACTACTCTACTTCCATACTCTCTAATTATTTTTGAAAATACCTACTTTTCTACTTTAGAAAGCAGTATTTTAGAACTGTGGTAATAGTCTGGAAACATAAATATTTTTCCATACTTTGTTTTTCATTTTCCATACTTTCTAAGACCTGGAAATTGATCAAATTTATTTCCGGACTTTCCAGACTTGCATAGGAACCCTGAAGAAGGCACGCTAAAATCACTTCAATGCGAGCTGAAGAGCTCTGTCCTTACTGATATAAAAGATCCAACAAACAAGCTCTTCCATTAAACACATACTTTTTGTTTCAGAAATAACTATTTAATTTGATAACTTTGTTAAGTCTCATATTCATGTGACAGCCTCACATTGGTGGCCTGACTTCCACTCGAATCAATAATAACAAAAAAGGATTAATCAGGCCCTGGGACAGAGCCAGCCCAGCCTCCAATGAGTGTTTGAAACACTGCAGAGCAAGAAAATTACAAGGCAGGAGCTTCTGTGAGGAAGTCTTTCTCTTCCTGTAGAAAACAATTAAAGCAGCTGAGGAAAACTTGAATGACTGAGTCTGAGAGGGACTCATCCTTCTGTTTAACCAGCTGCAGCAGACTGAACTTCCTGTCAGTTCATACCCCCGCCGGTGCTTTTCATTAACAGGGAGATGGGACACACGCTTGTCACAGGAGCATTCTGGTATTTTCACAGCTTTCACTCTAATCTGAACCAAATGTTTAACTCAAAGCAGCCAGGTCAGGGTTCATTTAAAAGGACAAAATACGACCACTCGACAAGCCTCTAAAAAGACAACAGAGATAAAGGAACGAAACACTCGTCACCTTGCAAACAGCAGCCTGCAGGATGGCGTCAAACCCGCCCTCAGGAGCGTCACGGTTGCGGGACACCATCTGCTTCTGCACCTCCTCGTTGAAACGGTCCACTTTATCCGTCAGAGAGAGGATGTTGCGGAAACCAAAGGTGGGGACGCAGTTAGGAAACAGTTTGTATCTGTAAAAGGAAGACAGAGGGGTCACTTCCAGGTTTTTTTTTTCATGTCACATCAGGACAACATTCAAATAAAAAAAAAGCTACACACTAGATCTGCTGCTTACAAAAAAAAGGTTGCGTAATAAGTGACAGGTATGATACAGTATAATGGCTTTGAAATATAACCTGGCAATGGTCCTAAATAGACTTTTCCACTAATATGGCAGACCAACATAGTGACACAAATCAGAGGTCATTCAGTATGTATCGAGTTTGATGCCTCCTTTGAACAAGACTCTCTTTGCTTATCTTGTCCTCTCCATACTCAAACTGAGTCTCCTGACAAAAATCACATCCTGCTCATTTTTGATAGTCAGTTTTTTTTTTTCGTATTTTGTGGATATTTAATGTGAAACATATAAAAAGGGTTGTTTCTCCAGCAGCTTTACTGACACCTACCCCCTTGCACCAATTTCAAGCATTAAAAATGACACTAAAATTCCTCAACCTTGTCTCTGATGGTCTTGTCACAGTCAAAAGGCATCACAATGAGTTCTATGATGATGCCTCTTAGAAATCCAGTTTCTCTAAATGAAGGCTTCTTTCCTCTTGTTCAAACCGGGTGAGCAATGGCAGAAGTCAGCTGGCCTGCTTTGGGGTTAAAACGTTGTCATCTATCTCTTTAAATATTTGCCTGCCGTGCATAATTCTGTGTGACACACACACACACACCATACCGTACCCATAACCTAGATGGGAAGTGATGCGCGATGGTGGCTCTGCGTTAGTGCACCACTGTCTCACCTCGGGGGCAAACATGGTGTGCTTCAGCTTTTTTACCCCTCACTCTGCTCTGCTGCCTTTCTGTTTGACCTCATCAACAAGCAGAGGGGTGCAGGACGAGAAGGGCAGTTTTTAAAAACGCCATATCACATCGGAAGAGTCCAGCTTTCAAGCTAGCGCAGTGTCAACCCATGCATGATTCATGGAAGTGCAAAAATAGATGTATGCCTTTGAGTAAATTACTGTTTCCGGACTTCCTTTTATCCACTGTGGCTCTCTCACACCAACAGAGGAAAGATCTCAGGATAAAGACAAACAGCCATTACATTTCTTTACCTGGAAAACCCGTAACTCTGTTTCATCCAAGATAAAATGACATTTTCCATCTATGGGGTCTGGTGGCTATGAAAAGCAGCAGCATAAAAGTCGTCTCTGGTTTAAAATAAGAATGCTATATCTATGAAAGAAAAGCTCTTTGTAGGCAATGTTTCTAAAACCTCAATCATTCCTAAAATAACAATCTGGCTTTAGCAGCAAGGGCAAGCACTTTTGGATTTAATGTGATTGGGTGCATGTGCCTCCAAGGATTACTTTGCTGCCAGCAGAGGGGCAACCAACTCCCAAATGGTTTAAACCACCAAATATTGAAATGATAAGACTGAGATTCAAGTTAGCAGAACTTTCCTTTGGCGATAAATGGTTAAGTACCCACCCATTGCAGGGGTTCTCCTGATACTTGGGTGCTGTGTAGGAGAATGGGGACATATTTTTGTCCACGAAGGAGCCAAAGCCCAGCCTAAAGTTGCTGGTGAGTTTCCCCATTTCATGTGCCAGCTTGGTGCCCAGGTTACGGATGGTGTCTAGATCATCTTTCATGGACAGAGACAGGTCCATAAGGTAGTAAAGATCCACTGGGTAGTCCTCCACTTGCCTCACCTGCAGTCCAAACCACGTCTGGCCTCCTAAATGAGCCACGAGACAGAAACTTTCAGCTGGTTCATGCCAGAGCAGAAAAACTTTCTCACCGTGAAGTGTGCTGAATTTTGTAAATATGTGCGTCAGTTTTCCTTTACTCACCAGGCCGCAGACTGAGGGAGATCTTCTGAGGCATGATCTGGACCAAACCCTGGGTCCCTCCAGACCCTTTAGAACTCAGAGGCATGCTCTGCAGGACAGAGACACTGCTGCTGGGGTACTCAATAAACCGCGGCTCACAGCCCCTCTTCTGCAGGTTTTGAGTAAAATCGCACCTTGACGTAAGAGTTCGACCCCTCCCGAAGTCCTGCAGGGATGTAACTCATATAATTAAGGATAGAATATAATGACATGAAGCTTTAAATTATACACTTGCAGAGATTTTAATCCTGAAGTTAAATACAGGAGGTAAGATTTACCTCTTGTGCGCACCAGGCGCAGCTGGGGTGAATCAGGAGGCATTCTTCACAGGATGTAGCGCTGCCACTCATACACATGTTGAGACCTGAAGAGAGGGGTTGGAAAAGATCACAGAAAGGCAGGGTTACAGTGGGAACAATCATCAGCCAGTTTCTGTCAAAGATCTTCAAAATCCAGGATTAGAAACACAAAAATTGTGACATTTTCATTGGCAACATATTTGAGAGGTTCTATTTTATCTCACTGTTCATGGTTGAAGCCATCAGGGTTGCATAATATTGGATTTTTGACAAAACTGAGGCAGCTGATAATCTCAAACTGATTTTCTAAATACTAATATACTCACTCACATTTTCACTGAAAGTCACCAAACCCTTCCTATACCCTCCTATACCTGTTACTGTTATCAAGACAGTTATATTCTCCTCGTGGTGCCGCTTTTTTGCTTTTACTTCAAAAAAATCCTTTATTGCAGTTTGGGAAGAGTGTTCTTTAGATGCATGATTAATTATTCATGTCAAGGAAGTGTTTTATTGCTCCTCCTTGCATCACCTGTCCTTCAGAGAATAGAAAAAAACTATTATGCTGTTACAACTGGTATGTTGATGTTAGTCTAAATACAGCAGGCATCTATCATTGCCATGATTCATGGGATATTCTTATTGTATTGCTGACTCCCAATGTTAACATTATACTTAAAATGTATAAATTTCTCCAGATTTCCCTTTCAATTTGACACTTCAATGATGGCAATCCCCTGATCTTTTAATGGGCATGTTTGTGCCTTACATAATCAATTACCTTAAGATTTCCATTTATGAATACCTTGCAATTCATAAACCATCACGATACCAGGATAAGACCACAACCGTGGGCGATGGATCGGTGTTGTTTCCGATTGGGAGTAACCATCCGATCCCCAACCCAGCCATTTACAACTGACCTGACACCTAACATCTGTAATATTCACTAAAAATAGCACCCACTTTGTTTTAGAGGGGTTTCTTTGGTGGTTAATACATTATGATCATGTGTTGTCAACACATCTGTATGCCTTCATTTCCATTTTTTGGTCGACACACCTGCACTCGTTACAGAGCAGGTATTATTTTTTTTGTGATTGTACATAATTAACTGAAGGGGCATATGAAAGAAAAATAATCTTCTTAGAGCCATCACCTCACTGTAACCTGCATGGAAACACAAACAACCCAGTGACCTGTTTCTCTCGCCTCCATGTGTCTCCAGTTCACATTAGCTCTAAGCCCCCCATGCAAGCGTGTGATTGTGTGTGTGTGTACACAAACACAGGCTCTATACTGTTGCTGCTAAAACAAGCTGGATACAAAGAATGGAGAATTTATTGCAAAGAACAACAACCCGGCTTTGTTTTTACCTCTGGCAGTGTGCAGAAATGTTTCCAGAAGCGCGCAGCACAAAGCGGCTCTCCACATCCACGTCCCCGGGCGGCACATGGTGTCACTCGGCGTGTTGATCAACGCTGGACGAGCAGGAACAGATTCGTTGCTCTTCTTCTGAAGCTGACACCGATGTGTTATTTTACCATGAGCGCCTAACTCCTGTTTAAAATGAAGGTTGAAACGTCCTTATTTCATCTCAGCTCCTTTTACGCGTGTATTCCCAGGTTATAATAAAGGATCCGTGTGCAAGAAGAGACAGTTTGCCATTATTTTACAATCTGCAGAAAGAGAGCTGTCCTGTTGATTCGCTTGTTGAACTCAAGTTTCTCCCTTTGGACGCTCCTGCAGGTTTACACGTCCTGACTACTTGACCCATATCTGACAGCAACTCCAAAACTTCTCCATGGATTTCAGGTCACTTCTTTGTCAAAAGAAGAGCAAATGTGAGTTGGAAGAATACCGAAAAAAAACAAAAACAAAATACAGCCGGATAATTTCACACAAACTCCAGCAGGGCTTTTTCTTCTCCAGATTCCTGTTCCTCTCTCATTCGGTTTGCGTCCCAGCTGGAATCTCCGCCCATTTCTAACTGGGGATTATATTAACCCTTTAGCTGCTCAACTCAACTGTTGGCATCAGCGTGGGGTGTGTGCGCCACAGCAACACTGCCTGCAGATGGTGAGGACTCCCAGCGGACAAATCAGGAACTGCTGCCAGAGGGAAGGATCTGTTGCTAAGGTTAACATCAACATGACCAGAATTCAAATGTTTTAATAGCTAGTATGGAGTCTTCAAACAAATCTGCAGAAGAACGAGACTATACATATGACAATAAGAGGTAAAATACTCAGAACAGCACCTAACTTTATCAACAGTACATATAAAGTCCTAGCCACAGCACTAGCCACCAAACATTTTTTTAACTTTGCCCAATTTCTTTAGCAAAGAGACTTAACACAACTCACCTACTCTCTTCCAGCAGCCGTGTGTTTGTAGTGAGACCTCCGGCCAGTCCATTACGGACTGCTGCGGGGTGACGCAGCTCAAAGAAGAACATTTATAACTCTGTGTTATGGTGTGTTTGACCCTAAATTAATTTTATGCTGAAATATCCCTTTAAGTCAAAAAAGACTCATTGTGCCTAAAAGAAAATCATTTGTGCATTCAAAAAAAACAAATCAAGTGTGAATTTAGTTCTCTTGTACAGCAGACTTTTGCAAATATGACGACTACAATCTTTGCTCTTATCTCCTCCATCAAGCATCGGTTTTCCTAAAGACGCATCTTAGAAATTAGGACATTCATAAAATGATAAACTACGATTCATTTACAAGTTAACGTAAAGATAAAGAACAAGAGGAACCACCAAAAAATACAGAAAGCAGAGAGAAGAGGAGAATACAATGTTTTAATGCGTCCTTTTTTTATCAACAAAGGACAACAGAAGCGTAAAGCTATATGCAACATAAAACAGCATTTTCCATAAACTAATCGAACTGCCAAAAGATCATACACGAGGCCGCTTTTAAAGCCATCACTACCATAAAATATAGCTTCATTTGCAATCTTTAACTATTCAAAACAAACTGTTACTCCGCAATATGGCTGATTGTCACTCCTTTTGAATCAAACCTCTCTTTTATAAAACTTGTGAAAAAACTAAAGTGATGCCCGTAAAACTTTGAAAGGATTACTATAAACTTAATCTATATAAGAAGCGCTTTCTCATCTCTGGGTTGTGGTGGCTGGCTGGATCAGGAGCTCAGACATCATGTCTCTGATGGTGCTGAGGGGCAGACTGATGAGGACACCACCGTGCTTTGCCTTCAGCTCACTCAGAGCATCAATGATCCTCTGCCTGCTGACATCCGGGTGCCTCTGCGTCAGCTCTGCCATCAGGGTTTCGAAGCCGCCCAGGGTGCAGTAATGCTGGGGTACACAGGTTCCTCTCACAGTGGGGGTGCAGGAAACTTTTCTGTTCTTCATGCTGGAGCTGAGCAAAGGCTGAGCTATCAGCTGGGATAAGAAAAAGACAGACTGCACTAGCAAAAATCGTCAGTCTGATTATTTGCCTGTTAAGTACATCATTTGTTCTGTCTATGACCTTAGATGACGATTTTGCACGGTTATATCCGACATCTTCTACCTGTTTTTCTATGTGGAACAACTCTGCTATACCTCTCTCTCAGTTTTGCTGGATTCAGTGTTTGAGGTTCGGGGTTTTTTGGCCTGAGCAGACTCTGGTCCACTGACAGGGTCCAAGGCCTGGCTCTGGTTCCCGCCGGTGGGTCTGATGATGTGCTCCACATGTAAAGTGTGGCCTTGCATGTTGCATCCATTCAGATCTCTCACTGCTTCTTTAGCAGACTGGGATCCACTTGTCGTCACTATGGCAACCCTGGCTCACAAAGAGAAAGGCAGGCGGCTATAACACTGTCTTTTTGGGAAGCAAATTCACTGCATGGGGGCTTTGATGTAATAAAGACGGGTTTAAGACTGGTCTGGAAAACTTTACAACATTTCTGACATCTTTACAGACATACGACTCAATTTTTACCATGCGAATGGAAAGTGGTAAAAAAAACTCTCAGTAAGAGTAGAAGGTAGCTCACCTCAGACCATTCTTTAAATCAGAGAGGCTGACTTCTAGGACATTGTATTTTTCAAACCATAGAATCACATCACTCTGGAAAAGAGGAAATTCAAGTTAAAGCTTGTACCGCCCTCTGCTGGCTATGATTGTAGTACAACAAATGAGGGTGAAAAGTTTTTGAAATCTGAATGATGCTTAAAAAAAAAACAGTGACACTTATTCTTACCTGAGATATTAATGTTTTAACAGTCAGCAGCAGAAAGGATACAAGCTCACCTTTGCCACATGACTTGGCAGATTGGAAACAAAGAGAACTGAAATCTCAACCTCCTCACTGGGCAATCCTGAGGTTAAAAAAACAGCGTCACCACTTACAATATCATCCATCTTTAGCAACTTGTCCTTGACAGGTACTCCTGATCTCACCTGTTGCATCCTGTCCAACAGGGGCTGCTTCAGGTCCTGGAAGTTCCAGATTTTCTTCAGCATCATACCAGGCCTCGCTGGTGTGGGGCTCTTTACATGAAACTGCTCTCAACAAAAAGAAAAGCTCATCTATGATTCAGACACACGCTTTCAAGGTGATGCAAGATGTTCATTTTGCTCACTTGATTGCTTTTCTTCCAACTTTGGTGGATTCTGGAGCAGAGTGACAGCTCTCGTAGGTTTTCTGCTCTCCTTCTTCGTCTCTTTATCTTTTTCCTGAGATAAGAGGTTTGAATTGATGAGGAATAAATGTAAAACTAAGTTCAAACGGTCCCATATTAAAACAAGATGTTCCAGGTTATTGCTCATTCATATTTAGTACTGCAGGAACTTTAAAATCTCTGCTTTCTTTACTGACTCATCTGCAGTTTTTGTCTATAAAATGTCAAAAAAAAATTTAAATACTGAACATTTCAGCCGGAACCGGCAGATGTTTGTCGGAAAGGATAAAAAGATTTACTGATTATTAAAACAGCTGACAGAGGAAAAAATGCTACAGCTCTACTGTTGATGTTTTTCTATCACACCTCCTGTTTACACATACCTGACAGCTGTCTCTGCTTTGACTATCAGTACATCCTTTGTCTTCACCTGATGTTTTGTGTGTCGGTGTTTTTTGGGAGCTCCTGTGAATCAGAAAAGACAATAGCCCCGTACCTACTGATACAAAGTCAAATGCTACAGCTGATACACCATTGAAGTAAACTAAATCAAAACACAGGCACGTATGCCCTGACTCACCCAGGAGGAACATTTCTCAGGACATCATCGCTGATCTTAAACCAGACCAAGTAGGAGTAAAATAAGATCAATTAACTGTTTTATGTAAAAGACTTGTTGGGTCACAACTCTAAATCTTACCTGTGCAGGGATAGAACTCACTTCAGTGGAAATCTTCTCACAGTTTACAGACAGAGGCTCCATTTGCTTCAGAGGAACTCCTGCCATGATCATATCCCTCAGCTGACTAAAGCCTGTTTCCAGATTTTGTAGAACACTCAGAATGTTTTCAGGGGGATTCTTTAGCCTGCAGAGGGGAGAGGGTGACTAAAATAAATATTGAGTCACCTAAAGCAGCTTTTGGATTAAGATTTTTGATTTTCACTCAAAGGATCTATTTGGATGTTTTGAAATATGTCCCTCATTGAGTGCCAAGATCGTCAGATGAACTTTGATTAGCACTTCATGCTTTCATCTGCTGAGGAACTTTATAGAGACATTGATTTTTTTTCTTTCTAGCACCTGCTCACACCACCAAAATTACCAGAAACTGATTTGTTGACCATGGTATTATTGTCAAGGGCAGTGGTTCTCAAGTCTAGTCCTTGAGGCCCACTGTCCTGCATGTTTTGGATGTTTCCCTGCTCCAACACACCTGATTCAAATGATCAGCTCGTTATCAAGCTCTGTAATGGCTTGATAACGAGCTGATCATTTGAATCAGGTGTGCTGGAGCAGGGAAACATCCAAAACATGCAGGACAGTGGGCCTCAAGGACTGGACTTGAGAACCACTGGTCAAGGGGAAGATGAGAGACACCAGGGCAACAATACAGATGAGCTTGAGGGGCTTTCAAAGCAACCTGGGCTTCCTAACACCCCAGCAGATAATCATCAGATAAAAAAAATCTTGAAATATTATGTGATGAATCTAGAATATATAGAAGTTTCACCTTTTGAATTGAATTATATGGGGAAAAAATAACTTTTTTAGAACATCCTAATTTTTTAGCTGCACTTAAGCAGTTCTGTGCTTAGCAGTGCTTACAGTCTCCAGCAGTGCTGTCTGTACATGCTGTACTGCAGAGTCAGAAGGCACAGCTCTGCCTGCTGAGCATGCTGGATATTCACATTCCTTTCCAGATTGACAAGTAGAGCTGCCAAAACCAAAATAAAATTACAGATGATAGCCCCTCTGCAGGAGAAATCTCTGCAGCACAGGGCTGAAGGAGGAATCGGTGTAATCTTACCTTTTCATTTTGGCTTTTAGCTCCCTCAGCTCCTCTTTGGCTGCCTTTAGTTTGAGAAATTCCTGTAATATAAAAAAAAGGGGTTGATTTACAGTTTTCTGGAGATGATTTAATGGAGCCTCTGCTTTTAGTGATACCTCAGCAACATAGTCCAGATCTGCCATGTGGACTTCAGTGATGACATGCTTGTCAGATGTTTCTGGTGCTTCAGTTTGGGTGGAAGTCGACATATGCTGTGCTGGCTCAGTTTCCACCTTAACATCCCATGTAGTGAGAGGACGAGGAGTGGAGGTGAAGCTCCCCGCAGGGCTCATTTTCATTGATGACTGATGAGACTTTGAGGACTCGCTGATGCCTGCAACTGCTTTTGTCTCTTCGCTGGGAAGACAGGCCAGGATGCTCTGATCGTCCTTCATGACACTGTAGAGGTAGTTTCTTGATTCTCCACAGTTCACGATGGCTGCATTTTCATCCATAGCACGCTCTGTACTGTTGACCAAGAGATCCCGACGCACTTCCTTAGAGTCAAGCTCCTTCACCTCAGTCAAATGGTTAATTCTGCTGTAAGTGTACTCTACAGAATCCATCTGGACGTTGTGAAACCCGTAGTGCTTGGATGGAGTGTTGTTTTCAAATTTTGCCCACTCTGACCTGTAATATGACACACTATGTTTATTTGAATTCTCTTTACACGCATAGAAAACACTTTCTTTTTTTTTCAGTCACTTAAGATATAATTTTTTTTTCCGCCATAAGATGCATACTCACTGAAATAAAATAACATCAGTATATGAGGAGTTTGCACTCTGGCCTTGAGTCACTGCAGTCTGGCTCCTGAGCTCAGGCCTTTCCTGCTGGTTTTTCAGCTTCATGTCCACAGAGAAACATGCCAAGGGTGCTGGACCTTTGCACAAAGCTGTACTGCTGCTGGGAGCCATATGCCATGAAGCCCCCTCTTCATTTAGATTGTACAGAGAGGGACCCTTCAAAAAATGTCCTCTATCATTGATCTTTTCTCACAAAATTGGGTATGCACGATAAAAAAATAACATAATTTCAAAACAGATAAACTAGGACTCTAAAAACCATGAGTATCCTCACTTCAGGGGCCTGCTGATGATTTGAATCCCGGGCACTGGGATAGCTGTGAGCAGTTTGGAAGCTGTCTTGTAACTGGACAAGCGGTTTATGCAGAATTTTTTGTGGTCCATCCCTGTCGTTGCTACAGTCTAACAGCCTCAAGGTCTCCCTTAAGTGACCAGGGAGCTCGTTTTCCTCTGTGAACAACATTTCTTTTACTTTTTTAAGAGAGACAGAAACTAGAGAGTTATACAGGAGATGTAGCTCAAAAGAAGGGTTTATACAATATACCGTTTTTCCTCAACAACTATATTTACCATTGAAAAGACTAAATCATTACCATGATGTCCAACAAATGTGAATAACACTGATCACATTTGGAAATTGACAGATTAACATAATGTTGTGAGAGTTTCTCATTACCACCTGTGCGTTTTTTATTCCTCTTGATTTTCTAGAGAAAAATTGAGTTTTTTTTACCACACATGGATGTTGACTGACGAAGCATCGATGAGTACGCCGTGATTCTGTGAATCTGCTGTGAGAGATACTTAGTGGAAGTTATAGCTGATATGGCAGGACCGGCACCTTGAGTGTTATCTGAAATGTGAGAGAATTAAAAACGGTTACAGTTTCATCTTTGTCACAGTCTTAAGAAACTCATAAAAGCTTGACAGATTAAAACATCATATATTTTGAGACAGATGATGCAACCCTCCTTTATCTAGGAAATGATCATAATGTTTATCAGGATCAAATTAAGATTGTCTACTAAGCAAAGCTAAGTATTTTGAAACAAACCATATGTTGCCATTCAGACAATGACTTTTCACAGGGAAAACTTGCACATCTGAGCTATTGACCAGCTGAAATCCAATTTTAGGCAAAAATGGGACAATATTTGACAGCCAAAAATCCTGAAAAAATAGACTTCCTGGTTCCCAATCATTTTGAGTGTTGCTAAAAAGAGGTGATGCAACACCAACACTGTTTTATCAAAAGTTTATACAGCAACCCAGCTTTTAAGACATTGGAGTTTATGAAATTTTGTAATAAAAACAATCAGGATACAAAAAACTTCCTCTATAGGCTAACTCCAAGGCATTGCTTGAAAGGCAGAGGTACAGATTTAAACAAAATGTCAACAACTGCAGTTTTAGCAAGAGAGTTACACTTCATGTATCAGACTTGGAAAAAGTTGATAGACTAGCTGTTTCAGCGGATTAACAGTTTAATGTTTGGATTAATAGAAGACAATGTTACATTTGTGTAGTTAACCTAGCTTGAAGTTACAAGTTTACAGAAAACGGTGAAAGCGCTTTCAACTTACACGGTTTTATTTCCGCTGGATATCGATGAAAGTCACCTAAGTGCACCAGGGTTAGTGGTCACTGCAGTGAAATAGTTCAGCTAGGGTACCGCCACTCCCGCATGACCAGAGCCGAGCGTGTTGGCTGGGGAGCGGTTAGCTCGTATGGAAGATGTTCCGGCAGAACCACAAACCGGGTCGCACCGTCTGAAAATACACTGCGGGGTCAACTTTATGTACCAAAGCTTGTAAACCGTCGAAGTTCGACTGAAAAACCCTTTAGAGTTGACGTCAGGGTCGTTAACGGTTAGCTAGAGATGTTGACGCCCAGTCGTTACCTGTTGCTGGGACGCAATTTTTTTTTTTACCGTCTTCACTCAAACAGAAACTATCGAACCGAAATTAAAGATTCGGTTTTTTTTCACCGTCTTTACTCAAACAGAAAATATCAAACTGAGACCTTTTGAATCTGCAATGTTTAATTAGGTGTATAAGGCACAAAAAACTGTGCTTCAGTGTCTCAATACTTCATTCAAATTTTCTTCATATATACTAAAAATCATTTTCCCTGTATTTTTTTCATTGTCAAATGGCAATTTTTACATGTCCGCAATTACCAACATAGCATATACTTGAAGTTTCACTAAACAATGGATTTTTGTTGACCAAACTTTCACTGTCCCCCATTTCAAGATATATTAATTTAAATCCAAAATCCTTTTTTTTTTTTGTTAGAAAACAAAATATTCGTGTGAGCCCACAGGTTTAACTTACCATGTCACCATAACTTGTTTTGAATATGAAAAAGTTGCCCCTGCTTTAAAGACCATTACAAAGAGGAAGTGACCTCACTTGGGCCTTTAAAGCAGCCCGGAGCAAGAAGAAGCAATGTCATTTATCTGAAATATTTATTTGTTGCTTGTTGCTTTTTATGATACATGGTGTCCGTCAGACAAATTCATGCAGAAAAAGATGTGTTTTACCCTGTTTTTTTCACAGTATTAATCCAAAAAATGTAAAATTTGAGTAGAAAATATGTATGCTAGTTGAACTTCACAACATGGAGAACTGCAGCTAGCTACCACCCCACCCCCCCCCCCCACCCCATCACCACTTCATCACATGTGTTATTGTGATGGGGTGGTGGTAAGGTGTGTCATGAGATGGTTTTACTCCCCCTTTGAATGTGAAAACTGAATGTGAAAAATAAGCCCTGAAAATTCAGGTGTTTTCTCACTGGATACAGTGCAGGAGCATCTGCAGACTGTTATAACTGTTTTTAGAGGAACATCTAAGATTGTACAGCAAGAACTTTTGGATTGCATACTCTCAGTTCCAAGAGAGTACATCATTGAGAGATTAGGAGTGCTGACATTTCTACTCTTGAATTAGCTTTTGCTTGTGATGTGAAAGAGAGTTTTATTTACTCATTTATTTATTTAGAGTTTGTACTGCTCCAAAATGCCACAGCAGATTCCAGCCTGTGACATCTGCTCACATGGAAATCCATAGAGATTCATGGAAACAGCCCTATGAGTCACTGCTATGATGCTGAAGCTTTTGAGGATGCCTGAGTCCTCACTCTTATTGAGAAATAAGTTAACCAGGACATTTTCAGTCAAGCCCAGTCAGTTCTCAGTCAGTCTGAAGCCTTAAAAAAAGAACTCTACGATTCGGATTTATTCAGTACACAGACATAAGCCTTCTCTAGGATACTTGAAAGTCAAAGCAACAGTTCCAGTCTCCATCCTCTAAAAACTAGGTAGATACAGTCACCAGTCCTGTACACAATTCTGTTGATGTGGTTCTCCCTCAGCAGTCAGAAAAAAAACAGCATTACATAATGTTGACGTCAGCATGTTTGAAATTCAGAGGACTCATAAAGTGACTGTATTGTTATGCCACCAGGACACACTCATGTCCCCATTTGATAAGTGCCATCATTTTTTTATGCGGTTCAACTCAGTTCAGCACCTTCATTGTCCTTGTGTTGGAATTCAATGTGCACCAAAGAGTGAAACCCACATATTATAACATCTCCAATTCTCAACTCCCACACTACACCCACGAGTTACAGAAAAAAAAGAGACACCAAGAAATCTGCAGCTGAAAGAACTCAGCTGCAACAGAGGACTATTTGTCCATCTACTGCGATGTGTTGTTTACCTTTTTATTGTCGTATGGGGCATTAACTGGCCCTTCTTGTTATGGCTGTTGTTGAGAAAAAACAGTTATCTACTTTTAGACCACAACTGAAGTGATTGATCTTACAAGTGCAGATCATTAGCGATCATCACCAATACTGGAAATACAGGCCAACTATCTAAACTAAGGCCCATATGACTGTAATGGCAAGTTGTTCATTTTATACTAAGATTCACAGCCTAGCTGAACAAGCCAGCTGGCTAACCTGAATCAAGTAACAAGCCAATGATACCAAGAGCAAAACAGGCCTTCAATCTGATAGCCTACTTTAATTTGCCAGCTTGATTTCTTGATTAACTAACATGATCAATAACACATGTAGTGGTATGGCAAATTCATAGCTAGCTATAGCCTGAGTGACTTGCAATATCAGTATGTGGTCCATCAAAGCAAGCTAGTCGTGAAACCTTCATCTCTTAGCTTACTTATATTGACATAGCAAAACAGGCCTTCTATTAAATTTTTTGTTTAAAAGAGTACTCAATAATCCTGCACTTTATTATGAAGAATGTAAACCTAAATGCAACCCAAAAAAGAGGTGAGTGCTGCAACATACCAATATAATCAATCAAACATGCATATTGTAAAAATTAAGTATGAATATGCTGTAAATTTTAATATGTGAATTGTAACATGGGACCTAATGGAGAGTCCTTGGTTTTTGAGCCAGCCTCTAGTGGACACTAGATGAACTGCATTAACACACAACTACATTTGCTCCACTGTTCAACCCAACAAGTTGCAGCTTGATTAATCAACTTCTTACCTTAAAAATACACTCTACATTGCAATTTAAACATATGCAGTGGCTTTGCTTGGGCTGTTTTATTGAAATGTGACACTTATTCTTGGGTTTCTAAGTTCTTAACAAAAACACAGCACAAAAATGCTATGGACTTCTTGGGCAAGCATTTTTTCTTCGATAGGACAGTAGATGAATGCATTTCAAAAAATTTCAATCTCATTCTGCTGTAAATCAAACCCTTGTTCACTTGATGATACTTTGGTACTCATGTTCATGTAGTTGTAGAATCCCACCACTAGAGGGCAGCCATGGTTAAAGGAAAGTGAAAATGAGTTGTCCTGTAAATCTGAAATAAGTAATGGATTGTGGGCGGTGTGTGTGTGTGTGTGTGTGTGTGTGTGTGTGTGTGTGTGTGTGTGTGTGTGTGTGTGTGTGTGTGTGTGTGTGTGCGAAATCAGTTATGCAACAGAGTTTTAGGAGCAAGGTCTCACCATGGTAATTAGCTTTGTGCGAACACAGCGTGTTGGCCAAATAAAGTGAAAGATTTGTGCTGTTCCCTTCCCGGCAGCATGACCCATATTTCTCAGCTGTAGTTGCAGCCAGAACAGAGTGTTTTTTTTTTTTTTACTCCTTTAAACTACAGTAGATGAAGGATGTGTGAGTGTGTGAGTGTTTGTGTGAGAGCCTGCCATAGTCTGGAGATTCAGAGCTGAAACCACATAATGCTTCAGCTGCCTCGTCTCCAATCCCGATCAATAATTTACTTCAGAGCAGCAAGTGATCATGTGATATAATGTATGCTGAAGAACTATGTGTGCACTTTCTCCCTGCTGGAGCCCTTGGGTCAAGCACTCTGTAATAGTGTTTGTATTGATTTAGTGGGATGTTTATGATGTTTGTTTCATATATGCACACTGTTAACCCATGGTGGTGCAGTGACTTACACTGTACCAGTGATGGAGCATTTCCAAAATGATGGGACACTTCCAAGGCCTCAGTTGTTCCTGATAAATGGATCAGGATCATTATACCGGGCTAATGGCCTAATCTGGACTTTGCGTAGCAGGTAGGAAGGATGGATAGGTATAGAGAACAGTAGGAGGATATTCTTAGCAAGGAAAGCTTTAGAGCTGGTAATTAAGTGCGTTTGTCAGTCCACCTCTTTCGTCTGTACGAAAACATATATTACCTGTATGGGATTCGCAAGTGTCAAATGTATCCACAGATGCTTTACCTAGGGTAGGGCCTATTATACCATCAATAATTGTTCAATTATTTCAACTGAGGTTCTACATGTGCAACCCAGTGTAGTAAATTATAGTCTAAGCATAAACTTTTCTTCCAATGGCATGTTTCAAAGATGCAGAAAGTCACAGGAGCACATGTTAAAGGTCATCTTTTCATTTTAACCAGTCCTGTTACACTGCCAAAGCCTATATCATGTTGCAGTTTGTGGTTGCTTTGTGTCTGTTTTCTTTAAGTTGGTAGATGTCTCTTTTACTCAGCTCTTGGTCTAGCCTTCACTGTTAATTTTCTTAACTAAAATTCTGTTGATAAAGATTTGTAAGTGACCCCTTTTCCATGACAAAGATGAGACAATGACGAGCTAAAAACAAAGCTTAGAGGCTGAGCACAGCCCACCCTAACAACAAAAAGTCAAATAAAATAGCCAGACTTGTCACAGAAGAAATGTTACGTTTCTTGACTTGGTCAAAGCCTCATATATTTTCCCTGATTTAGTCTTTCTGACACAAATCCCTACCAAATAAAACACAACCTTTCCTTGCCTTGCTGTCGCTATACCCTCTGACACCGACCCCCTCGCTTTGTTTTCAGAAATTAAAATCTTAAGTAAAGAAATTGCCAATCTTGATCTTATTTGTATGACCATTAAAAAAAATCCTCACAGGAGCTTTAACCTTTACAACAACGTGATTTACTGTAACCTCAAAAGTCGCCAAAATCATAACAGCTTTTAGAATATGGGCTGTCAAAAGTGCTTCAAACAGAGGATCAAGGGGGTAAAATGTTTGTGTTTCATGATCCTTGATGTGTACTCTGAATATAAAAGTCAATATAAGGTGTGCTTTTCCAAATATCATGTTCCAGACTACCTGTACGCCTTCAACGATTGCTTTCAAAAAGAAAGTCCAACACAAAGGGACGCTGGAGGCTCAGTTTATAAAAAAATAAAACATCTGTTCTGAGTGCTGGAGGCTACTATACTCACACAAAAACACTATATATTAGGGCAGGGCACCTCCCATGAGCACACTAAAAGGTCTTTCATAGCATTCAAAGGCACTCTGCACTCTAAATCAATGGAAAGTTGCCTGCCAGGCTGCGTTTCGAGAGACCAGAGCTCGGCTTTTACACTCTGAGGCTTGATAAGGCTCTGACTCAACACCATGCAAAGAGCTGCCGTTCATCTAAACAAAGTCCGAGTCCAAAGCTTCTCAGTTTTATCACATCAGGTAGCATCAAAGTGTACATTTCAGTTGAGGAAAATTTAAGAGCGCAGTTTTACTGCAAGTCAGACACTATAAAATTGAGTAAACATGCCACTGGGGAGCTTGTTAATTTGACAGGAATCATTAAATAGAACAAACATCTCAAGATATTAGAGAAATATGCAATCAATTCCAAGAAGACTCAGAAGAAATCCACTGTCAGATCATATAGTTGAAATTAACCATCATAATTCACCACAGCTTTAAGCTACTGCTCCTTTCCATTTCCTGCATCTGATTTTAATGTTTTATATGTGCAGTTTGTACATGTGGCTAGTGAAGGAGAGTAATAGTCGAGCAGTTACCTCAGCTGAGGAGCTTAAAACTGCAGTTCCTAAAGTGACCACTTGAGGCAAACTCCAAAAGGCAAGGATGCACATGCCCATATTTACAGCAGGATCTGTTTACAGGGACAGTTTTGGTCTGACTGGCTCAGTTATTTATTCATACACACAGTAGAGAGTTTGTAGAGAGGTGCATACTTCTTCAGGCTGTCCCCCACCTTGAGATCAGGTTGGATGTTACAGTGGTCCCTCAAAATTGCCTACCTAAAAGTGGTGTGTTTTTGTAACAGGGTGCTAGATGCTTTATGTTTTCTTTTATTCTTTTAGGCTAATGTTTGTCTCACTCATGTCTGTTTCTTTAAATGTCTTGTGTATGAAAAAGTTTGATTTGCTTTGTTGCTGAAATGTGCTGTACAAACATGCCCAGCCTCAAATGGATAATCGCTAATTAATTTAAGGATTCAATTTTCCTCCTTGTTTTTGAAAGCTTTCAGATGACTTTTGGCACTAACTGTTTCAGATTTATTTTGTTTTGAAGCAAGTAAAAACTATAAACATAGTGGTGCACTAATTGCCTTTGGCTTTGGTTTCACTTTTTCGCTTTGATCAGGGTTTTTTTCTCTCAGATGTTGCTCAGACATAAAGGCTTCGGGTTAAGAGAGAATAATCATTTACCCAGAATTTTAGAAAAGAGTCAGAAGCATGTGACTGGAGAAATCAGTCAGGTCAAGCAGACTGACTGCCAGACCACGGCAGCCAGTCAGCTGACAGACCGACTGCACGCAGGAGGAGGAGGAGGAGGAGGAGGAGGAGGAGGAGGAGGAGGAATGATGAAACACACCAGGACTGCAGGCAGTGAAGCATAAAGGACCGTTTATTGTACCCAGTACAGATTATCATAAACTCAGCAGTGTAAGAAACACATTGTGAGGGGAGGGGACTGAAGCCTATACAGAGCAGACTCCCCCGTGCCTGAGCTGGATCCCATGACAAAACGTGTGTCTTCTTTTTGGCCTTTGCTGGAACTCTGGCATTTTACACACACACATACACACACACATTGTACAGGCGAGATAACAACATCTTCTCATCCAAACCCAAACACAGAGGCCTCTTAAAGAAACAGCCTGCAGGAGTAGCATCATAAGGATTGGTTTTTAAAAGGTACATGTCTATTAGAGCCAGAACTATACAGCTTATACATCAAAATCAAAACAAATGCAGCCTTATAGCAAAAATATATACTTTTATATACGTTTTGTCTTTGCCCCGGTTCAGAAACATACATAAAGAACACAAAAATAAAACTGCAGAGAATATCACAAATATCTTCTTTGTCCAAAGACAGTAAAGCGATATGTTAGTGGACTCTTACACCATGCAAAGAGAAGCAGAAGTCTCCGATTGACAACGTGTGATTGGCAGAGAAGGTGTCCAAAAAGAAGGTTGTCAAAATGTCAAAAAACCCTTCTGTTTTTTTTGCATGCAACGTCCTGATGCTCCTGCCATACTGGTGCATCAGAGGAACTAGTACACTGCCAAGGAAACATGAAGCACCCAGACAGGAATACAATAAAAAAAAAGGGAGCGAAATGAAGTTTTATCATACATCGTCTTAGGCGTTTATGGGAAAATATGTACTCATGTATCCCTTTTAAAAACAGAGTGCTAATCATGTCAATAAAAAAGGACCCAGCAGTGAGAAACAGACATGATACAGAGGAGTGTACTGTATAGACTCATACCGCAGGGGTGCAGTCTCTAAAGGGGAAGCAGATACAATCTCTTACACGGGCAGTACGATTAAAGAACGTAACATTTACATTTACACGAGAGAGAGAGAGAGAGAGCAGCCCGACCGACTAGCCTGAAAATACAGCAACGCCCCAGAAAACCTGAGAGTCCTGGGTCTCAACAAAAGAGTACGAACAGCTGGCATATTCAGAAAGAAAAAGAAGTCCTATCTACAGAAAACAAACTCATCTGTGGTGTCAGAGTATGCTGTGGTTCTTTAGTGAATCCGTTTTTGCAAATTAAAGCCCTTTAACGGATCTCGGACATGTGTTGACATGAAAATGCAGGGAGGGGGGACCCGAAAGGCAATGATAGAATTTAAATTTAAAGAATTTCACTTGGTTTTGTTTTTTAAGAAAAGCAGATTGTCACAAAATCAGAAATGTAACATCTCGTGCTGTCAGTTCTTTTTTTTTTCTTTTTAAAAGTCGTGGCCTCGCTTTGTTTGGTCTTCGTAGCGTAAGGAGCCCCTTGCTTCAGCAGGGCGGAGCTACAGAGTCCAGTCCACCACTCCCTTTCTTTCTGTCGCAGGTTTTTTCCCCTCGTTCAGCATCAGCTCGGGAGCTTACAGAGTTTTCTGAAGGTTTTCCAGGGAGCAGGAGAGGGAACCATGAAGGAGCAAAGAGTGCGAGGTTTTTTCCATCCACGCAGCTCAGCAGGTCCAGCTCTGGGTTCTTAGAGAGTGGGCGTCAGAGGGAGTGTTTTTGCATGTGAAATGTGTGTCATGTGACAGATTTCTTTAGTAGCCATAGCCGTCTGGAAAGGGCAGGCCTGCCACGCACTGCTCCGCGGCGTCCAGCAGGTAGGGAGCTGCGTCGTCATAGTGGGTGAGGGGCACGGTGTCGTCGTCCAGACCAGGCAGGCTGTCAGGGTCCACTTTCAGGTTGGGCCTCTGGTTGTCAGGGAAGGCCATGGAGAAGAGAGCCTCGGGGTCGCACACAAACTTGTAGACGTACCTCTCACCAGCAACCTGAAGGGGAAGACAAAGAAATACATCTTTAATAACTCAGCCCAGTTTCAAACAAATATGTTGTATAATACAACATATGAAGACCGCTACAGACTTAAACCTCTAACCATCAGTGGCACATTATGTCATTTAAAAAAAATTGGTTGTGTTGGATGAAATGCTTGCCATTTATTGTGAAATTTAATTGCCTGTGCACTAAATAAATTTTTTGGGTGTCAAAAGATTTTTTTTGCTATTTTGCCAAATATTTTAATGATTGTTTTTACATTTTGGAAAATGTAAAATATTTTTAAATCTATGAAACTGTTTTATTTTTTTGTGAGCTATTTTTGCAATTAATTAAAAAATTTAAACGTGTTAAATTAAGTATTTTGATGTTTTCCAAAATGTTTGTGTGTAATCAAATATTTTTGTAAAATGTTTTAAAATGTTTAAAAAATATTTTGGTCTGTGAAATGTTTTTGCATCTCAAGTTTTTTTTTTCTTGTTTTGTGAAATTTGAATTTTAGTTTGTGATTTGTTTATATTTTTGTGTTTTCACAAGACACTGAATATTTTTGCATAGAAATGGTCTTATGTTATGGTCATGTGAAGGGTTCTGTGCACCAAGAAATATTGTTTTTGTAATTTGTTTTAAAAATATTTCTTTTTCTGTTATTGCGTTAGATGACATTTTTGTGCCATTTAATCAAATAATTTTTATGTTCATGAGTGTTAGTGCAGTTGACCTTCAGGGCCACTGTACCTTTGTTGCAATTGAACATACTTAAGGGTGTGAGTGATGATTTTGATGGTCATAAACTGTCTTTATCAGGAGCTGTTTAATAGACTGTGATGTCTGCAGTCTTATCCTTTGAATTCTTCACAGTATACCAATTGAACATTCTTTTTTTAGCCATTTATGGAACAGAGGATGTCTTTTGAAAGTTTCTGACAACATTTAAAAAGGAACTCTCTGGAGACAGACCTTTACATGAAGGTAAGATGAACAATCTTTAAAAGGCACAACAGTCCACTGACAAAAAATCTGATTCTACAGCAGAGCCATTTCTCTTTTTCTGCCTCAATTGGTTTGTCTTCTTGTGTTCATGCCTGTCAGGTAAATATTTTGTTGGATCTGAATCAACCTTTTTGAGCAGCAAAATAAAACAATAAGTCAAAGACGGTGACAAATTACAGCAAGAAGAAAACAGCTGCTTCTGTCTCCTGTGAGGTAAAATAACTGTGCGTGTAAGTGAAGTCTGATAGCTTTTGAAAGGAGCAATTTTAATGCTGTATATTATCCTTTTCAAGAAGTTTATCACAGCAGGGGTCCTTTGTTTCTAATGTTGCCAAACTCTCAGGGTAAAAACAAGAACTTTTGGTGGGTTTAGAGATAATGTTGCAGATTCTTCACACTGGAGTTACTCCAATATATCAAAATATTCAGAAAACGGGGCTCAAGTGTCAAACTACACCAACTCTCCTGTAAGATTTGTCCAAATTTCCTCTACTTGAGCCTGTGGGAGTTATATCAGAATGAAACCGAATCAAATATTCAACAGAAGAAGAGATAAACTCGGCAGGCCTGCAACTATTCAGCCCCTGGCTGTGATTAAAATCTACATCAGAGAAATCCCAGATGCCTCTAATCAAACACCGTTAAATGCAGACTAATAAAGTCTCTCCCTAGGACAGAACTTTCTGAGGGAGAAGGTGGAGGAAGAGAAAACAAAAGAGTGAACGTGCCTTTACCTTCTGCATGATGCCCTTCTCGTAGTAGTAGCGCAGTGAGCGGCTCAGCTTGTCATAGTTCATGGCCGGCCGGTTCTTTTGGATTCCCCAACGACGAGCGACCTGAGGAAAAGAAAAGAAAGAAACACAAATATTTGTTAGCTGTCATGTTGATAAATAGTCAAAGCAGACTTGCAGTCAAACTTGTATTTGGAATTCTATCAGATTGTAGATTTTACTCCAGGTTTTGTCGGCTCATACTGACCTCCTCGGGCTCGATGAGTTTGAACTCCATGCCGCGACCGGTCCAGGCGATGAAGTGACCGTTGGCCGGGTCGTCCAGTAAAGTGACCAGAAACTGCCAGAGCTGCAGGGAGCCGCGGCGCTGGTAGGGAGGGCCATCACGGTACACGGAGGGCTCCTGTTTGACTTTACCTGCAAGACAAAGAACAGGGAGAATAATTGTTATGAGTTTTATTTAAATAGCTGTAAAGTTGTAACAATATTTTCTGTGCTGTTAAAATTTTTATGTCAAACTGTGGAATGTGAAATAAAACTCAATTTAACTTCCTGACCACTCTGCTCTGAGGATAATCTTATTTTGAATCTAACCTTTTATTCTTAATTTAATCTAGGATTACCTAATGCCAAAAATGATCATATGAATATTTTTGGATGGATAACTTTTTTTCAATTTTTAACCTTTTATAACATTTTTTAGAAATATATGAGATAACATACTTCGGGGTTTTTTTTTTAAAAGATGCACCATTTTTAAAGTCGACATATTTTAATAAAAAAATAGCACTTGAGGGAAGTACATGTTCTCCACTGTTGTACAATTCCTTTCATCTACTTCTATTGAATCTAGATTTTATTTGCAGTTTTCATCCTTGTCTTCTTTGTCTTTGCCAATAAGTTTAGTCAGGCTTGATTTTAACATCTAGTTTCCAGCCTGTCCCTGCTCTGTTTCTCATTTTTTTATGTGTTTTATGGTGCCCAAAAGACAAAAATTTAGTTGTGCATGAGCAGAACTGAGTACAGAGACAGAATGAGGCAGAAGGGGAAAGAAAAAAAGAAAAATAAAAGTGTCAGTCAGATCTGTGCTCCATGACGGCCTCAGTGTGGTGAGAAATTCCTGCCAGATGGCGACTGTGAAGTGAACTAGCTGTTCATTATGCACTGCAAGCTGAAGACTCTGACACTGCCCACAGATTTAAGCACTTAAACACTGACCCGCTGACTGTTTTCTATAGTTTTTTCAAGCTCACCTTCTAATCTTTCGGGGACCACGCAGGTGTCGTCGAAGTACAGCTGATGATCTCTGTCGAAGGAGAAACCTGCGATGGACAAGAAGAAGAAGAAATGTTTACCGGATGGAAATTTCGATGCAGACAGAGCGTGGGAACTTGGCTTTTCTTCTAACATAAAGGCCAGTGGCCACGTTTCCACCCAGGGATCCAAACTGCATGCAAAGCAATATAGCTGGGCAGCCTCCCAAGAGTGGAAGGCTTGTATTGTGCTGAGCCGCTGCCAGCTGCAGCTACACAGCGCCCATTGATGGATTCACTTCCCCTTGAGCTGTCACTTTAACGCTGCTGACTGCCACTCTCCCACCCAGCTATCAGCGAGCCCGGCTTTCAGCGGCTCGATAACTCTCAGGGTCACAGAGAAATGGACTTCACTGATGCAATAACTCAAACACCTGGGACATAAAAAGGGAGACGATAATCTGAACTTACTTTCATGGTTATTTTGGTAGAAGCTCCCCGCTCTCCCGAACGATGACTGACAGTTAGGCACTTCTGTAAACAAAGAAGAAGAGGGAGTAAATTTAGACCAGAGACGCCCTCGCTGTCATATCAAACGTGTAATACATCAAAATCCACCTCGCAGCTGACAGATATATTTGGATCGCTGCCACTCTGTGCAAAGATACACGGCTTTGAAACTTAGCCTGAGTGTGACTGTTGAAGCTGAAGGCTGATGTGGGCTTTCTGTTACTGTTACTGCCTCAAGAAGGGAAAATGTCACAGATTACAAATACCGCGCAGAAGTCAAAACACTTATCTTGTTTGCCATCTTAAAAGATTTGTAGTTATTGTTTCTTTACTTGATCCTAAAAGGAAAAAATGTCTATTTATCTCTTCACGTCTATCAGAGATCTGTATAATCCAACATATTAGCCAACCAAATTACCAGCTGGATTGTGGACTTATAGGTTTAAGTCCTTCTTATGAATAGAAGGTAAAGGCACAAGTGGTCGAGCCGAAAGCCTGTTTCTATCCGCAGCTGAAACAGCTGGGCTGAAAAATGCCTGATCCCAACCCGCCCACACAGAGCTTAGATCAGAGAACAGCACACAGCATCCCTCTCATGTCCACCCTGCTTGTAAATAAGATTAGCACCATGGCTGCTGTTTTAAATCTCAATGACAATCGAGTTACACCAGTCCTCCCCCCTGAGGGTCGAGGCCTGTCTTCCGTTTGCAGTGTCTCTGCAGCGCTGCCCCCTCACACACACACACATACACATTATTCTGTCTCCTGTCTGCTGATAAGACAACCAGAGATCAATCTGCAGCAAGTGTTTCCTCAAGTCCTGTCCTCTTCTTAAAAGTGTCTGCAGGAAGTTACTGTCAAATCTTAGCATGCGTGTAGCAGAGCATGCAGAGACACAGAGGAGGAAAATGCGAAACTTCTCTCCGGTGCTGATAATGTAATGATTTATTTACAGTCTGTATCAACATAAGAGGTTGCATCAGCATCTGCAGACCACCCACGCAGCAGTAACGACATGTTCCATGTTGGAATGCCGAACACGCACTTCTTCCATCCATCTATCTAGACATGCTAGTCTTCTGTGACGTAGGTATTTAAGGGCCATAAGAAGCTAAGAGGATTTGTCATTACATCACTGCCCGGCCAGCCGGTCACCCACCAGGCAGAGAAGGAATGAGAGAGTGCAAGAGCAATTGAGCAGAAAAGATGAAAAAGAGTCGCCCGGTTTCGGGGAAAAAGGGATGTTTAGTGCATCAGAGCTAGGGGACAACAGCTGGGTGTGTGTGGGCGTTGGGATCAAACAATGCCCCGACATTTGCTCGGCGCTGTTTGCTCTGTACCACGTGAATAAACAACCGCGGCTGCCAGGACTGTTTGACAAGGCTCTTTGGAGAGAACGGGCACCATTTGGTCCCTTTTGTGCTCCGAAAGACTTCTTCTGATCAATCGCCGTGCTGCGGGTCACTAAGTCCCCTGCAGACACTGGCCTAGATCTATTCCAGGTAGGCTCAATGAAGAGGCTCTCTGCACCTGGCTGGATGAGTGACCCATTTACTTTTTGCCCTTGGAGGCTTAGGCTGAGCTAAAAGACCCACTTTTACTTTACTGGTGTGACTCTGGAGGAATGATGCAGCTTAAGGCTTGGAAAGTGTGTGTGTGTGAAACGGGCACCTGTGCTTCAGGCCTCTGCTGCGTGCTAAAACTCACAGGCATGTGTTAGTGCCCAGGACAAACACGGACAAGCACATTCCTCACCTTCAGTGACTCGACTTGCGCACAAACCTACACAATTACTTTCCCACAGCTAGCCATGGACTTGCCGGAGAAGCAGAAAGCTTCATTCAGCGAATTCACATGGCAACTATTTCCCTAAAGTCACGCTCAGGCGGGAATTTCAAAACTGGACTGCTGCAGTCCAAGGTAACAAATCCGAATAAGTGATAATATGACTAACTTTGATGATTTCACTACTTTTGCACTCATTTCACTAACATCTACCGCCACTCACCAGAATCAAAGCAGAAGTCCCGTGGCTCCTGCTTGATGGCCATGGGGTGGAAAGCAGCCTGGCGTGGAGGCCCCGGCGGTGGAACTGGCGGGCCCATGTTGGGGACGCCCTGCTCGGTGTATCGAGGGTCGATGAGCTCTTGTTTGAAGCCCTGGGGAGGAGGCACGGCTACCAGCGGCTCGGACATCTGCCGGTGGTACGGTGGCCGGCTGTCTCGGGGCAGACTGCTGTTGCTGCTGCTGGGAGGCTGGGGCAGGAACTGGGGGCGTCCTTGGCTCTCTGATGGGGGGAAAGGTAGACATGGCTCTGACATCTGCCTCTGGAACCTGAAAAGAAGGGAGACGATGTAACTGCAGCTCACTCCAAGTTTCCATGACTTGCTTGTTCCGTTTATTGCTGCAATCATGTGCTCTTTGGTTTCGCCAACTTTTGAGTTTATTTATTGGCGCTACACGGACCCAAAAGAGAATCACATCTTATTTCATAACTTCTCCAGATCATTTTACCTAGGTGGGCGCCAAACAGAACAGCCCTGGACCATATTAAAATGACAAAGCGTTTAAAAACTAATAGAAAATACAAGCACTTATACACTTTTGGCTGAAATTTTGGGGTTTTATGACCTTAATTCTCAAAGTTTTAATTCAAGTTGCAAGAAAACTGTGCAAATGTAAGGCGGTTGTTTCCCGGCCCCTGTGTGTAAATCTTAAAAAATTGGCCTGACAAGTTCCCAGAATAAGATTTCAGCCCTCCCTCTTCAATCTCTGTAGCCAAGGGTTCTCATAAAAAAGAAAGATGTCCAAGGACTACGGTTTGAGATCTCCTCTTAGAAAGATTTAACAAGGAACCAAAGAAAAAAAAAAGGGGTAGTCTAAGCACTCACCTGTGCTCAGGTGTGAAAGTGTTGGCATCCTGGCTGATGGGAGCGCAGGGCACGGCGAAGGGCGGGGTGTGGCTGTGGACAGGGAGGGCCTGCTGGTTGGCGGAGCCGTTGCTCGCTGTGATAGGCTGCTGTACGTGAACTGTACGCGGCCCCGCGCTCTGGTTGGCTGCATGGGGGTGAGGAGGGGGAGGGGTCTGCTCGCTCAGGGGGTGCGTTACTGCTGTGCTGGTGGGGCCGCAGGGAGAGACGGGTGTCGAGGGGGGAGTTAATGGCTTGAACCCTGGAGTGGGCTTCCTGTCACAGGCACTGTGGAGGAGAAAGATGATCAATACGCCGTCCCGTGGCTGCAGGTGAAACTCTCAGTGTGATCACTCTCAACATACCTGTAGCTGTAAAGGCACTTCTCTCCGTAGGGCATGGGACTCCGGTCCTGGCGGCAGGGAGAGAGCTCTTTGGAGGGGGTCAGCTCTCGTTTGATCTTGGCTGGTGGCGGGCCATGAAACATCACTACAGAAACAGACACAAGCGAGAGAGTGCGTTAGATTAACTCCAGATATCCCCCGATTGGAGCCATAAACCCAAGTGCAGCAGCTCTCTAAACCACATTTGAAGTGATGGATAAATGGAAGTATGGACAACATCTCCGACAGAGACGCTTAGCTGCCATTTATAATCCACCCCCTAATAACGACTGACTCTTTACTTTGAAAACAACCATCTATCTGCCACTGCTAGGTAGCAGGATACTAACTGCTCTGTGCACACAAAAGCTATCAAACTCCTCGTCTGATTCCCATTAGGGCAGGCCAATACCAATACCCATGAATCAGTGTGGCTGTAATCTAATGGCGATGAATGATTTTCTTCTCTTGTGCTGTAACCATTAGACACTGGCTGCAGCTTCCGGGGCGCCACATAATAGCTGAGCAGAAACTAGATCCCCGGGCGCAGAGGAGCGGGAGCCAAATAAATCAGCCGTGGTGCTGATGGACCTGAGCCGGGCTAACAATGGGCACGTGAGCTCTCGTGTGCACCCTGTGGAACCTAATGGCTGGACTCAAAGTCTTTACACGGAGGAGAGTAAATAAAGGAGATTAGACATCTTTGGGCTAACAAACAAGAGCCCCACATGCAGACTCTTCTTCTTTACAGGGGCGTGTGCCGATAAAGAGACGGTTACATATCTTAACTTTACTTCTCAGTGATGCAAAACTCTTTTAGATTAAATATGAGGTTCCTGCAACTTTACACTCCTGAACCACTCATCACTATTGTATTATTCCCCCCGTTTTCACAGACATGGCTCTTCCTCTGCTGCAAACAAACAAACAGATAAAAGTTCTCTTTGTTCCTGGCACAGACTTCCTTACAACCAACATCAATTCACAATCCAACTAGATAAAGTGTGTCTAGACTCTTAACTCTAGGTCAACATTTCCAATCAAGTTAACTGTGCTTAGGGAAACTTGGTGGATGGTTGTTCCTGTTGCTGTTCCTACAATTTGGAGCTGCAAATCTGTAAAACTGCATCTAGTATCTAACCATTTAAATAACAGCTATTATTCGAACTTTATATCCTATTTCATATCCTAACACTGAAGCAGTCATGTGATTGAACAAACAGGAGCAATGGTAAGTATATCTAGAATGTGGGAATGCTCCTCTGATAAGAAGCAAAACATCACAGTTTGAAAAAGGGTCAGTACATTAGCTGTGAAACCCATGTGACGTCCCACTGACTGGAGCTCATATCAGAAATCAGTTTCGGTGAATAGGCAACTTGTGAGAGCGAGCAGCCTGCAGCCTAGCAACAGAAACAACAGCCAAACTCACTCCTTCTCTTTCCCACACACATGCACGCACACACACACACACACACTCAGAGCGCACCTACAAGGTCACTACTATGCCACAGCAGCACTTACAGAGAGCTGACTACATCGAGTATGAACCTACGCAACCTTGGTTTGACCCTCTTTGAGGAATACATACATGTCAATGCATCTGACTTAATAACACGTTAAAGCTCTGCAGCTCAGCGGTCACTTTGCAGCTTTCTGCGCCACAGAAACCAAGATTTATGAAAGCAGCGCTGACAAAGACAGGCAGCAACCACACCCTGTCTCCACCTCCTACGCATCGGACCAAAACATAAACTCAGAAAGTCAGAGAGGGGAGGAGGAGGGGGGATCGCGAAATGCTCCATTGGGCATAATTCGGATGTATCCCTCTGCTTCAGACTCGAAGGCAGAGTGCGGAGCTAAACAGGCAGCCGTGTGGAGGACTTTCTGGGGGAGACAGGGGTGTGGGCAGCTTTTTTTGGGGATGTGAAGCAGCTCAGAAGCCGCCCCATCCGCTGGAATCTAGCCCACTTCGGCAGCAGGGCCCGAGTGCGGGAAAGTGTGAAATCAGATTAGAGGCTTGGCTCATGTGATGCCCCATGCCAATCGGCTGATTAAACTCAAAATGGAGGGAGGGATGGAGGGAGGGGAAGGGAGGACGAGGGGGAGGGCAGAGTTTCCCAGAGCTGTGTTTTTGAAGAGGAAGGATGGTGTTTGTCCTCGGCAGGATGGAGAAATTTCAATAAAAGACCAGTGAGCTGCACGTCTCAGTCAGGGGAAGCAGCAGAGAACGAAGCCCACACAGTTTTCTTAACAGAGAAAATCTGTCATGCAGTGCTGCAAACTGTCTGAACCTCCTAAAAAAACCTTCAGAAAACGTCCTCTTTGTAACAGGAAAAAGTTGCAGATTCGCTAAAGACACTGAAGCTTCTAACAGACGGATAAAAATCAGATACTTACAGCTATCTGACTGGAAATCTGGGACAAACTGTTCGTCATCAGGCACCTGGGCTGTAAGGACACACAAGAAGGACACACTTTAAAAATTAATCCTACAATTTTGACACTTCTGTTGTAAAAACCAGCAGCAAAACTAAAACTTCATGGTAAGAAGTTCTTTAAAAAATAGGGAACTTGGTCAGCTGTTTCTCGTGTCGAGGACTTTGATCTTTCTGCTCTACTGGCTACGAGAAAAATTGCAATATTTCACATTCCCATCAGGTTAATTTTTACTCTGAAAACTTGCTTATTTTCATCCTGTGTGCCACTGAAAATAAGAGGACTTAGAGAAATGAAATGTTTTCCAAAACACGGGGTAAAATCTCTGAAAGCTGTGTGCACTTATTTTGAAAATGCAGAGTAATTGCATGAAAATTTAGTAATTTAATAGTAAAAAAAAATCACAAAACTTCTAAAATTGTGGCTTTTAGATGTGCTGTTGAAAAATGTGTTCCTTTATTTTCTTAGATTGGTACATATACGACAGAACAGATAAGTTTTATGCAACTAAAATTGTTATAAAAATATTCTGCAAGCCTGAAATGAAAACACAGACATGAATAAAATTAAGAACTCACCTTCTGCAATCCAGATCTCTTGCAGCTGACTGAGATCTTGGAAAAGTTCTGGAAATCAAAAAGGGAAATATGTTAAGCCAACAATGTAACTGTAACGTTAAAACTCAGTGTTTGCATGTCATGTAGTGCAGGTGTAACGTTTGTACCTTCCGTGTCCTGGGCGAGCTCTGTGTCCACAAATTTCCTCTTCCTGTCGTTCAGGGGCCTGCTGTGAGACGGTTCCTCCACGTGAGACTTGTGCTGAAGAGGAGAAGCAGAACTTAAGTCAGAAACATCAACAGAAGACGTCACGTTTAACTGCATCCATGTGCCGTAAACGTAAACACATCCACTGTGAGAGCTCTTCATGATAATGTGACGTGATGTGATGTGTGAGCCTGGCATGTGTCCACTTACACTGGGTGGGACCATAAAAGGGACTTGCTGGTCGTAGAATCCATCCATGTTATCTGGGTGACTGGGGGGGCTCCGATATTTGAAGGGGAGGGGGAGGTGTTCGCTTTAAAGCGACAGCGCCTGGGTCACTTTGTGGGTCACTGGAAAACACAAGATTAGTGAAGGAAATGTGGATTAATAACCACAAAATTGATAATCTACAACAAATCTGTCAGGATGAATCGATTACCTGCGTGAGATAAGACCATACGCCAAATATTTTACTTGTAATCGATAATTTTACAGACTTTTTCAGGAGGAATTTTAACATCTGCTAGATCCAAACAAGCAAAAATAAGCAATTTGGCAACAACAAACACATGAAACCTTTACTTAAAGCTCTAATTTATTGTTTTGCACAAAATCAAAAGAAACCTAGATTCATAGTATCATCCCTGTTGTAACGGGATGTACTGTGACACGTCTGCATCATTTTCTGATGCTGTGAAAACTCCACAGTCTTCCCTCCTGTCCTTTATTTAACCAACAAACAGCCTTTTATCCGTGCCATGCAGAGGGGGAGGAAAGTAGCACAATGTAAACAACACACCGTCATCATGGAACACATGTAATACAGTTATATAAGCCACACTCACTGGCCATCTGCGGGCACTAGTTTCCACAATAATCAGCTTGAGGATCTCGAGTAAAAGACATAGAAATGTGACACTGAGGAGTCTGCCTGAAGTCTGTGACGTGCATGACATAAAGCTGTCCAAACAAGATCGAAAAAAGGCTGACCACAGAGCTGATTAGATTCTGATTGAGCTGGCAGGAACTGGAGTCTTTTACTCGAAACAGAAGGAGCGAGAAAAGTTTACTCCAAAAGGCAGTAAATCACACAGACACACAGACAATAAGGCATGAACACTTTTCCTTATTCTAACATCTCCCTGCGATATGACTCACTCCTCTATGTGCTGTTAATGAATGACGAATACAGGATAGCTGCTGGGCAGTAATTACAGGCGCGCAGAACAGACAGCAATTACAACATTAGACCTTATTGAACATGCATGCACTCATGTGGACAATAAAGTATTGAATCAGTCAACAGAAGAGGGTTAAAAATTTTGCAAAAATATTAAAGCTTAAGTGCTCTTAAACAAAAAAACACCCTCATAGAATTATAAAAAAATTTTAAGATTTAAGATTTGGACACAAAGTTTAGTCCTGAAATGCCCCACATGTTGAAATTAATGTTTGCTGGTTGCAACGGACTCAGCTCAAAAACTTTCAAGTTTGCATATTAATGCACACAAATTCAGTGCATTAAATTTTTGCTGGTGAGTAGTTGCTGTTAGATAACCACGATACTTATTCTTAACGTAACCTACTTTTTAGCATTTGAAAAGCAAAGAAAATGTAGTGACTGAAAGGTACGCACTGTCTTAAATTCATCCGTAATCATAATACAAAGTGACTGATCCATGGGAAAATAATATTTTCTTTAACGTCATAAAATTTTTCAGTTTGTTCGGAGTGAAAAAAGCTTTGTGAGAAAATACTTCTGGGAGTTTTAGTCAGAAAGAACAACCAAAAGTTGATAACTGGTTTCTGTATTCTGAAAGCAAAAGAAGAGATAAACAATGAGCCGTTTGAAACTTAAAGAGCCAAACCAAATGATCAGAGCCTGAAAGAGGTTACGAACTGCTCATTTCAAAAAAAGCTCGACACAAAAGTTCACCACATGCAGCAGCAACCAAAGTTAAACTATGATTTTCACTATAGCTCTACAGTCAGGGTGATGTAAGATGGGTAAACTGCCAAACTTGGTCACAGCACAAGTCAGACCTACTTGAATGTCGCCTTAGTTGTTTAAAATTTGCAAAATTCTGCCAAACTTTTGCGTTTTAGTCGAATAAAAGTGGGGGACGAAGATCATCCGACTCCCCCCCTGCTGCCCCCCTCCTCATACTCCTCCCCCCGCCCTTCCCCCACCCTTCCCTGCCTTGTTTTTCTCAATGAAGTGAAACTCGACCCGTGTGGAAACACATAGGGAGGGGGGAGAAGAAAAAATGGCCCGTCCATTCATAAAAATCACAAACAAGCCTCACCGCGCTGATAAGCTAAAGCCATCATCTACGCAGATAAAATCGCGGGTCAAATACATCCACCGCTAGGTCCCAAATCGACTTAAAATGTGTTTTAAGCGAAAAGAGGTCGATTTAAAATGGTTGTCAAAGTAAGTATCTTTATATAAGATGGCGTTGAGGTCGATCGTACTCTCAAAGAGCGTCAGAAAAGCACCAAAGCTGCATAAAAGCAAAGTTCTCAGTGAAAAGGAGACTGCAGCTTACCTTCTTCGTGTGTAAATACGTCCCTTATCTCGAAAGAATGCGGTAGAATTATCCACAAATAAAAAAAACAACGTGTCGATAGTCGTACTGTTGCCTGCGCACGGACAAACTGCTGTTCCTCCGTCGACTAGCAAAACTTGACTGAGCTTTTCGTTAATGGCCCGGTCGGTTTTCCCAAGGGCTCGAGCGGCATACAGAGACGCACGCTCATTGGTCCCCCGCCCCTGCCCGTTAAGAAAGCAGCCAATGGCGTCTCGGCAGCTTATGAATTATGCATGACGACTGGTTTGGCCAATCAGAGCCCAGCAGCGGACTATTTTTATGAATGGCTGGATTTCATTCACATTTTTTTCAGGCATCAATGCCAAGATGTGTTTGTTAAAGGGCCAGCTGCAGTGGAAATGTACTAAAGATCGAAGCCTACACAGAGGCTGCTGTGGCAACGTCTGTGTCAAGCCGTCTCTCTCCTGGACTCTAATGATAGATTATTACTCTAAAAGAACAAATTGGATTTTAACTGTGCAATTGGCTTTGACACACTGCTCCCCACAGAACAAATCATTGATGTGTGAATTCAAAGTTGATTTTCAACAGCATAGTAATGGAAGAGATTCAGCACAGTGACGCAAATGACTGAAGATTAATATGGATAAAAGAAGGGGATGTATTTTAAGTAAATGATAGAAATTAATGGATTATATAATTCTCAATCTAATACGTCAAACTTTAAAAGTTATACAACACCTGTGGAGTACTTTTTATTGTACTCTGAATATTGCTGTCCCCGTTTAAGTGTTTACAAATCCTGTGTGCTCACAGAAATACAGCCACTCATCAATAAATGCAACTGTATTTGCACACAATCTGATAAGCTTTATGAGATCCTTTGTGGAGACGCAAACATGTGATGATGAGTCAGACCAACGTGCCACACGCACTGATAAGATTAGTACAAAATGTTTTATAGACATTTATTGTTGTTGCAGGATGTAATTAACTTTAGTGATGAGCTGACATTTTATGCAGCTGTATTGGGTTTTAATCCATTCCTACTGTCTGAATAACATTTTGAACTTTACTCAGGGGTTAATTTGGTTTTGAAACTAGTATTTCCTTTTAGTATTACTCATCTGAACTGTGTTTACTTTCAGTTTTATTATCACAACACTTTAAGCTGGACAGCAGCTATGCATGTTTTTCATTTCTCCTTCCCTCAAAAGCAGTAAACAGCAAAACCTGCATATTTGGAGCATATTTTTTATTTTCACTTCACAGGTTTTGCGTTAGGAGTTAGTGTTAGAGGACTGAAGGTTAATCTGACGGAGTCATTATTGAGGGATGCGTGAAAAACACGACAACAGCTGCACTCCTGGTATTTTGCACCTCCGGAAGCTACACTGGACATGTGAACTTAGAACCTTTGTTTGCCCAAACATGTTTCCAGCTTTGAATTATGTCAAGATTAGAGAAGTGCACCAACAAAAACATTATAAAAAGAGGGGAAATATTCAGTGAAAACCTACTGTAAAGTTTTAAACAAATCATTGCTTCAAAGATACTATTGTAGAAACACTGTTTTATGCCACATTTTATTTTAATTTCTAATTCTGAAGCCTCCTGGCCTGAGTAGCTGATCGATGGACTACCAGGGACATGTCCAGACTTTTCTGACTTGGGTGGCCCAACTTAAGGCACTTACTTCTGCAGAGGTGGCATGAGGCATATGTGCACATATCATTCATTTACCCTCTTTGTGTACACCAGTCTTATTACAGAAAAGTGCAAAAACATGGCAACATTTCACTTTTGCAAACAGACATTTTAAGTTAAAATGTTGTATGGCAATACTAAACACAGGGAGATTTTCCACCTGTGAAGTAAAGCGTGTGTCGAGGTAATCCCAGGATGAGACTGCGGGCTGCCCTAAACTGCTCATTCAAAAAGTCACATAAGAATTTACCAAAAACTTCAGCACTAATAAACCTCCTTTCAAGAGCATAATAAACAGAACACCTACCTTTCCTCTGTTGCTGGAGATTTTTCTTTGTCCCTTGCCAAACTTTCTGGGTCACATTTGGGGTCCAAAACAAGTTTCCATAATTAGTAGTTTGCCTTTCTAAGTAGAGAAACACTGGCTAGCTCAACAATTACAACTTTGGTGCAAGGCAGCAGTGGAGGAGGCTTCCAGAGAGCTTAGTTTGGAGTGCTTAAAGAGACAGAATCTGAAGTTAGGCCCTGCAGGCAGAGGGGTACCAGTTTGTGGTAAATAATGAATAATTAGGCTTCAAATCATGAAAAGTTACAAAGCTACCAAAGGAACTTAAAGCCTGAAAAAGGGCACAACTTCCTCTTTTTCAGTTTTCCCATTAAGAAGTTTGTGCAAAGTGACAGTTTAAAGAAAGTAAATGCATGCAAACCTCTGAAAACTGTCTAATTGTATCGTGTTTCTTGACATATCAATGTCCAAGTGTCACAAAAAATAGTTAAACGTTATCAAATATATGAAAAGGCTGTCTCAGTGGCTGAACATTTTCTGTTTTCACCATTGCGTTGAAGTGAAGCTGGGTCATAAATGCAGAATTTTCCCCCAAAGATTCCTCAGTTGTACAAAACAAAACCGGAAAATTCCTTTTTTAAAGCTACAGGGTAGAGAAATGGGATTATCTCACATTATCTGGCGGTCCAATACTGGATTAAAATGCTCCCTTTCTCACCCCTCCCATCGGTGGAGTTATGGTGGCTTTTGAGGACAAGGACCATGTGATGTACGATGATTATGAACCTCCATTTGTCAAGTTTTTACCATCAAAAACGTCTATTAATACAATATAATTTTATGAGCAAAAAGAACCACTCTCACTTTTGTCTTCCCACTGCTGCATTTTGCATATCTCCCTAGTTTGTCCCTTCTGTGTTACTGTAGAAACATGGCAGCGAAAATTCAGCAGCATTATAAGTTAAAAAAAACAAAAATCTTTTTCAAATTTGTGAGATTATACACCAATTCAAACAGATTCATAATTATTATATTCCACCTCAAACAAGTCCGTTCTGCAAAACATTGCTTAATCTTACACATTGTACCTTTAAAGTCTCAGGAGGGAAAGTAAGACATCATGACCTGCATGTGAGCATCTGTTCATGTTGAGGCCCAGAGGTTAAAGGTCACAAATAGCTAACCTTTGTGATTATCACCTCCAGTTTAGGAATCCCTCGTATACACTCTCCATCTCTGAAAACGTCACTCTGAGTCCAAAACAAAATCCAGCAGCTGGTTTGAAAACTTTAATCCCTCTTTTATCCCTTCAGCCTCGATGCAGAGATCATGAGCCGGCTGCAGAGGCAATAATAGCAGGAACAGACAAACACACACATGTAGATGTCACTGAGGAGTGTACAGTGCTATCTTTGTTAGCCGCTCTCAGAGGTCTAAGGCCAAAGGCAAACAGCTTGTCTTTCACGGTGCGCGCTCTGTTTGGAGATGAAGAGATGTAAAATGTGGAGGTGAGAGGGCTTTAAAATATCTCCTGTCAAATTCAATATGTGTGGAGCGTTAAACGGCAGAGGACACATATCTGTGAGACTATTCCAGAAGCAACAGCCTGCAGGTCCACTGTATGTGCACCTCTCTGCTGCTGCGGATGTGGTGGGTGGTCACTTGGAGGCGTGTGGAGCGCGAGCACATTGTGTTGCTGTTCTTACTCTTTCCTTAAATAAATGTGCCATATGCAAAAGGGGTGACATGCTGCTTTCTGTGTACATACTTCTTTCCCTCTTTCTCTTTCTGAATGAGAGTGTGTGTAGGCGTGTCGAAGGCAGATTTAAAGTCCTGATTTCCTGTTCCCTCGAAAACGACTGTAGGTTAGTGTGACACTGACATAACAGCCAGGTCAGCAGTGCTGCATGGTGTCATGTGGACTAATCCTGGTACCAAGAACCCTTGCTAAGCCACAAGAGACACTATGCAAGGAGCCACGGAGGCTTGATCCTTCTGTACATGTACGGTCACCTTGATGGATAAACAATGTACCGTAGCTCAGAGGTTAAAAGTTAATGATTCATCTTGGCAACAACAACACCACCAGGTCCATTAAGTAGCTCTTGAGCCTTCCAACATGTTACATAATCTTCATCAGCTGATACAGTTTCCCTGGTTTCTTAGCAGATCTGTCAGAGCACTTTGAATGTTTTCTTTTTTTTCGTTCATGCAGTCTTAGCTGAAACAAACTATTGGAAAATATCAAAGAAAACCAGCAAACACTGATGAGTTTATTTGTTTTGTATCCTGTTCTTTTCTAAAACCTGAAGCCTACCTTACCTATAATGCAACCCGATATCTGACACTTGTGCTCACCAATACTTTTGCATTGAATCTATGCTCAAGATGCACACCTTGGTTTGTAGGGGCTTTTTGGCATATCTGGACTTCTTGTTGTGAATACACCAACCTCCAAGTCTCTACAGTGTTGAGTGAACAGCTGATACTGGCTGAATAATTTCTCATTCCGGCAAGTGAATAAGTGGAGTCCAGACACTTTTTCCTAATCCCATGAATCATTGGCTACACCATTTCCTACTTTGCACCTTCCCAGAAACGCAGCAACAAACTGCAACAATCATGATAGGCACTCAAATTAGTGTTTGGCCAAAACTTCTATGTTGATGTTAACTTGTAGCAAGCTGTTAAAGCATTTATGGGGGGGTTATGATAAGCCTAAAGTTATGGATCATAAATGCAATTTTTGAGGCTGAAAAAAGAAACAAAGTGCAAAAAACTGCAGTTACTTGAGTGTCCACTAGGGGCTGATCCAAAAGCGAACAGGCCTTCATTAGAGCTCATGATTAAATGTCAATTTTTACAGTGGAATAAAACATGTTTATAACCTGATTCAATACTTTGTTTTTGTTATTATAGCTACTTTCTTCATATACTTCCAGAGATGCCACCAATTGGTTTTTAACAAGAACTTATGAAACCAAACAATAGTGGCCCCTATAGTGGAAATGCTATCTCCATGTAAATGTCAAACAATCTTGAAACTGACTACAAGGTGGAGTTGGGGTTGGCCTTTATCTCCCTAACAAACAGCTACAGTCATAGGAGCTAAGTTAAAACGGCTTAGTTCAATCAGACAGCTCAGTCATGACCCTGAATCAACCTAATTATGCAAGCCTTGGAGTAATAAAACTAATGGGTCATCAAACAACATCCCCCTCACCCAGTATTGATGAGTAAAGACATAAGCTACAGAGACCAGGGTCCTTATCTGAACCTGGCTGGAGTAATTTTTAATCATGCTGAATAATTGATACTTTATTATTGGTTCTAATGAGCAATCTTGACGTGGCCTCTGGTGGACACTCACAGAACTGCATTTTTTAACATTCCAGCACCTGCTTTAGTTTTCAACAACAGACGTTTCTGCTTGGTCCAGAGCTGCAAAACTGGGGCATGTTATTCACCAGTGTGGGAATTTTGCTCACAGTTACTGCTGATCAATTTCCATTTGCCTAAACTCCAATGATCCACTCATTTTCAGCCAGTCATTACATTTACATGTTAAAAAATGGATTTATTGCGTTAGTCTTGGGGCATTTTGTCTGGAGCAAGTTGGCAAGTAGGACAGGGTTTTGTATTTAAGCTGAGCTTTATTCATACATTGCTGGCCCTGTTTGGACCTCAACAAAACCCTTTCTTTAACCCCCGTCGAGAACTTTGATGACCAAATCTGAAGGGTCCAATTGTCATCTTCCACATCAGCCCAGTTAAGTTATAACTTATTTGGATCCCTCACGAGTAGCGTCTGGGTTGTTACATGTCTTCAGAGGAATTTGCCAAAACCTTTGAACAGACTGTGACGTCTATAGTTGGAGTTTCCCGTATTTCTTACAAAATAAGATCCGGTTTAAAATAATGTCAGTATGACTGTCTGCTCTGGAGCCACCTCAGGGGCTTTACATTGAAGCTTTTCTTGTCACTGTTTTGTTCACCAAAATACACAAACTAAAACTGTGTATAACCTGGAGATGGGTTTTCTCTCTTCGTCTGTAGCCCATCGGTGAACCTCACCTTTAATCTCAGCTCAATGACAGCCTCTGTGAGGAAGCAGAAGTGGGTGAGAGCTGTATAATCGAGAGTCTTGGCAGTCTGTCGTGGCTTGCAAATGTCTGTCAAAACGCACATTTGAAAAGGAGTTAAAATGGGAAAGTGGTGCCTCTGGGCGCAGGATGCTCTCTCACTGAGGGACAAGATGTGACTTGCCTGCTATTAATAGCACTTTGGGAGATAATTCCTGCCTTGTTATCTTAGCAGCCATACTCAAGAAGCCTTGCCAAAGGCACACTCTTCAGAGGCTCCCAGTTGTATAACCATGCTTTCTTCTATTATCTTGCTCTTGTCTCTCCTCCATTCTTAGTTCAATGCCTTCTTCTTTGACATTTCCTCTTTTCTTACAGATCTTGGCCTTTCTCTCTCTTGCGTTCCTCTTTATTTTTTACTCTTTAGGAAACCGCTGTGCCACAAATCTGGGCCAAAAGGGCACAAAGACTATTCAATACACCGCAAACAATGATGACAAGCTTCAAAAACCTTCTCTTTGTCCTGGTGTAATTAGTATTTTCAATATTATTACTTTGGCCTTTCAGGTTTGAGATGTAGTAAAATCAAATGAAAACCTTCTGAATTAACAAGTGGCTCTTCAATAAGAATGCAAAACACTAAAAATCACACTGAATGTGGAGCTTGGCTTTGAGCTTAATGCTCCTCTTAGCATGGCACTATGAGGAGGATGTTCCCTGTTTTTAGATCAGTCATTAAGAAGGTTGTTTATCATGTTTTTATAAATGGAAATGTGGGAAAATTATCCCTCACTCTTTGAAACATTTGTCGCTTAATTTTGGAGAAAGAAAGGGTTTGTTTTTCTACCATTGAAGCAGTTTTGACACCATAAAATTTATAGTAGATTATGATCAGAAATACTAAAATTTGACATGATTTGAAATATGATACAGCGTTTTGTGTTTGAAAGAATAGGATACTATACTACTTCATAGGATTCTAATTTGCTATAGGATACTGTATACGCTGAAATATAATGAGATGCAATACGTTGCTGTGGGATACACACAATGCAATATGTTTCAATACGATTCAATATGTTTTTATGCGATACAATGCTATGCAGCAGGATACGATACCAGTTATGATATTACATTACATCACAATATGATACTACACTCTTTCTGTATTGTATTGTATCATTTCGCATCACAGCAGATTGAATTGTATAACCATATAAGATATTTTATATACAGTTTAACACCATAGGATTCAATACTTTACAACACAGAAATATATAGTATTAGCGGATATATAATACATGATAGTATACATTTCTTTAGGAAGGTAGGACCTCTGTAGAAGTGATAAAACAGCAAAAGCAAAAACTTACATTTAAACAGAGAAGCACATAGAAGTTTAATCCTGTGTGTGCTTAAGTAAAGGATATAAACACATCTTCTATTACTTAGTTGGTTTGAAAATGACTCAAAGTTTCTAATATCACACATGAAAATAAGTGGTTTAATTCTGAGTGTTAACAAAACAGTAACCTTTATTGCATTACCTAGTGTTTCTGAAATGATGACCAACTTCTGAACTCTGGAGTCCAGCCGAGAAATGCAGCTCTCTTCAAACCATTGTTTCAGTGTTTGTTCACTCTCATCACAGATTTCCTTTCAGATTGGATCTGACTGTTTAATGTCATCAATGACTCACAGCTGTTGTTGGAGGTAATGAACCTTAAGTCATCCGTGAAGATAAAAAAACAAGATTGTGTCTTTATCAGGCTGCACTAACAGACAGTGTTAACACATCCTGATAGTGTCAGAGGAGTCTGTCATTTTTAAAGTGACAGGAAGTTTGAAGTTTAGAGCTAACATCTAACAGATTATTAAGAAATCCAAGCGAAAAGCACCATCAAACTCCTGTTAATTTGGTCAAATATTTTCTCCATTGCATTTTGACTTCTAACGCTTAGTGAGTGTGACAGAGAGCAGAGACAGAGGCTGGACATATGGATTTTTTCACCTCTTTCATCCAATCAGATCCAGGACAGCACGGGTTGGCAGTCTGCCCTTGACCCTGCGTGGGCTGCGAGTCTTCACCACACTGACCCTGAGGGGAAAGAGAGCTTGTAGCACAGACAGAGTTTATTTTACTGCATGATGACTACTGCAGTTGTGATCAGGTTCACAAAAATCCACTTTTTAAACTCTATTTGTACAATAAGATTTTGAATGTACATGCAGGGCAACAATACTCATGCTGGGCCTCGCTACATCTGTGCTTCTGATGTCACTCAATACCGCTGATCTGTCCCAGGACAAGAACTGGATCATACTAGTCAGGACAGTAGAGCCGCCCCAGGCAAAAGGTGGGGGAAGGGGGTAGATAGAAAGAAGTGTCTGTGATTGTGTTGATTAATCAAGTGTTTCTGATTGCAGAGATATTTGGGGGTAACTTTGTGGAAAACTTTAAATATTATTCTGGATACTTCCTCATTTGCTGTCTCTCGAGGAATGAGGCTGCTTTTACTTTCAGTTTCTTGCTTTCAGTTGTCTATAAATTACTGATGCATCCTGAAAACAAAGGTACCTGCAGCTTTGCTAGCATTTTCAGTTCCTTTCACACAAACCCTAGACACAATTTTAGGACTATCAAGACCTAAACATTTTCAGAACTACCCCTGGAAGTCACAGCCAGACTTTTTATGAGACTTATGTTTTTGGTCTTTTACCTGCTGGGCATAAGCTAAGTTATGGTTAGCTTCAAGCATTAGCTAACACACACTTAGTATAAATTTTCTTCCATGAAGGTTTAGAAAAAGTCAGCTTGAACAGATTTACCTGTTTGCATTCCCACATGCACCTTTCCTGAAAAATAGAAACTTTTCAGGAGTGCCGGGCCTGTGTGAAAAGACCCAACTTCTCTCCAATTCAACCACCTCATCCCAAATGTGGCGTTATTGCTGCAACTATTCAACTAATTTCAGGCAGCCAATAGGAGCAGTGTCCCATTATCACAGTAACCCCGCCCACTCAAACCACTGCATAGGTAATGAGGTTAGAAACTGAGAAGCTGCATCATCCATAGAGGCTGGATTTGATAATATTTTACTTAAAATTTTTTCTTCTAGGAGTACTGGGACTTGTTGTAAACTGCTAAAATACTATATCCTGGGACCTTAAAGAACTGATAAGCAGCCCCTCTGGAACTAATCTTAGTGACATGTCGGGGTTCGGTTTCGTACATCTTTTATGATGTTTTTTCTTGAAGGTTTAGCTGATAGCTCTTCTAAATTTCCTCTTTTACTGACACATAATCTGCTTGACGGATGATGTTTCGTCCTCTTGAAATAGTTCCACTGTTTCAGTGATATCTGACTTTATCAAATGGAAAAAGACTTAAATGTGAAGCAGGTTTTCGTGATGGTGAGTCCAAGGACTTTTCTCTGACTCATCAGTTTGATATTCAAGGAAAATCTAAAGGCCTAGGAAGCAGACCTTTCCTTCCAAAGTAGCTTAAGCAAACAATCCAGTGACATGAGTGACTGTGTAAGAAGTTCAAGTTTTCTCTTACCTTAAAACCTGCTTGGTAACTTAACGTATGGCCTGCAGCTGGACATTATTTGCACCTCGCTTCGAAAAAGCAAACAACACTGACAGGAGTAGAGGAAAAGAAGTATACAAGGCGGGTTGAGACAAAAAAAGGCAACAATAGGATACATTTGAGTGTATTTTATTTTCATCTTATGCAACCTGATGATCTACATGTGCCTGATGAACGCTTTGATAACCAGTCACTCATCAGATAACTTAACAAGAGCAAATTAAAACAAAAGATAAGGCTGGTGATTTTCTGTACTTTTCTGATCATGAACAAAACCCATGAAAATAACACAGCAAACAACATGCGTACCCTACCAAAAAAGCAGCACCCATGTAAGATTGGTTTGACCAAAATCTACTGATCTGCAGGCCAAAGGTGACATCCTCTTTCCTGATGAATATGGTCAAAGTAGTTTTTTTCTAAATTAAACCATATTGCTCCTGAATATACAAAACAAAATGTCTGAGAGTGTATTCTTCCACTGCAGAAAGTAGTTCCTGTCTTTATCACAGCACTTTTAACTATATTAGCTACAAACTACTAGACCTATCTTAAGAAACAAAATACACAAGATCTGCTGTTTTTCAGGTTAAAAGACCAGCTGATCTTGGTTCTACTGTAGCCACAGTAAAGTAATTATCTGCAAATGGAGAAACACGTTGTTGGTTTTGGTGTCTTTCATGGGTTTTGCTGCCTTATCTTATCAAAGCAACAACTTGCTTCAGGAAACTGCAGATACAGATGAAGAAACTAAGTATCACTTCCTTTATTTGTACATACAGGTCAGCTCAGAGGCAGCGAGTTACATCAGTCCATTAGCATGATGGTGGCTAACCTCTGCTGCTAACTGAAGGTTAGGATGACGCACAAATGGCTGAGCTGGGCTGCCAAATATCGATTTAATCATCTGTATTTATTCAGTCTGTTTTCTGTGGGTAGACTGCTGACAGTCTGGGCTCGAGAAAAACTCCTTTGAGACTGAAAATTGTTGAAAATGTTGCCACAAGCACTCAATTTGGATGCAATTTGATGATTTTTTCTTGTCTCTGTCCTCTGATTGAGCCCTGTGCACAGAGCAGATCAATTTATTTGTTAAGGCAATTGATTACTTCAAAGAACAGGGGTAGATGTGAATCGTCTCACTCATTGGTTATTCACTCAGACAGCCTCTGTGTGGGCTTTATGTTGCTGCTGATCCAACAATGAATCACAAATCGTAGCTTGTTATAATACAAACTTCATCTCAGCAGGCTACTTTCTTCTTCTTTTGAATCAACACAGCTTCTTTTCTTCCCGACATAATTATAAACATGCTGCCAAAAGAGAAAACAATAAAACCACAACAAATAATAATAATAATAATAATAATAATAATAAATATCTCAGATAAGTGGAATTATTAAGCAAAGAAATCAGTTTGAATAGCTGAGACACACTCTCCTCTTTGTTCACTCTCCTTTTGTTTCAGCAGGCATGCGGTGACGTAAGTTAAATTCAGATAAAATATTATAAACAAATATGTACACTTGGTACTATAGCTGTCTAAAACCATTCTTTTCATAAATGTAGAGTTACTGTAAACATGCACTCTTTTACCTCTGAGCTCTCTTTGCACCCAGGCTCCATTTGGGACCATTATGGAAAAAAGACATACTGCATTTCCTTATCTGTTGACGTTTCTATGGTGTTTGCGGTATTTAAATTGAGCCGCGTGGGCTTCATCTTGAAACCAAAACCATTAAGGTTGATGACAGGAAGTGATTTTGCACTGCAGAGTTGCATACTGTCAACACCTTTTTTTTGTTGTTTGCATGTGCAACCCTGACAGGAACCCCTAAAGGATGTGAAGTGGTCGGTGGTATGGCAACACAACACAACAACAGGTTTAAGGATGTTAATGTCAGATATATAATAACACTTTCTGTAAACCCACCACTCATAGTGCATCATAAGCACATTTATAAAGCCCTGGGAGTGCATGTATAAGGCTTTAAAACAATCCTTATAAGTGAAAACATTGTGGGGAAGTATGTGTTATGAACCTTAAAAGACATGGTTGTTAGTTTTGCATTAAAATATAAATATATTATCATTCATACCTTTTTATGGTATCATGTTTCCTGCCTCCGCCAATCCATAAACGTTGCTTTAAGTTGTTAAAAATGTTATGTGTGTTTAAGTCTTTATTAATGTGCTTTTTAAGCATTATAAGTAGTGTTTTTTTTATTTTCATAAAGTGTCTCCATAGTATTCAATTAAGCGCAAAGTTAAGGTCTGGAACTTTGTTTGGATTTCAGCGCCCTCTGTGGACACAGTATGTATTTTATGGTCTGGTTTTCAAAATGAGTAATCTAGGTTAGGTCATCTTTAAAAGTCTCTAACTGGATCAGGATTACCTGATCCAGTTTTACTTAAAAACAGGGTCAATAATGAACTGGACTACCTGAGACTGCAAAACAAAAATTGGATTTCCAAATCTGTGCTGTTGTTATCCAGTCAAAGCCTAATCCAACAACTGGCCAGGTTTGCAGCGAATATTACTCTTGTTTTAAGAATTACTTTCTCCTCCTTAGACCACCTTTATAACAAAAAACAAAAAAACAAAAAAAGAAAGATTTGACTTAATTAATAAGGAACTTTTTGATCCATGGTGCATATTCTGTAACTTTTTGGTGGACAGTATTATCAGAAAGTAAACTTGAAAAGTTCTCTTCAGTATCGGTCCTGAGAGGCAAATCTTACTAGAATTAAAAATGTGTCATCTTTACGTTGTCTGAAGTAATTGCTTATATACAGTATATCTTCTAAACCCCTTTTTTAAAAACTGCAATGGCTTCCTCGACTGTTTGCATGGGGCCTGGGTACAAGAGTGACGGCTCAGAGTATTTTAAAGGGAATCAGAGTCTAAAGGCGTCAAAGCCAGACCCTAAAGTGGAGCTCAGTTTGAACCATCAGAGCGTCTCACCAGTCTCCCTCTGTATGTGAGCAGGGCCCGGGACAGTTTTCCACTGATATCTAACTAAGATTACATTGAACTCATGTGAAACTATCAGCCATGCATCATCTCTTTGAGACTGCATTGGTGGGAGTTTGGATTGACATCTTCTGTCATTTTATTCAGGAACGTTTTATTTAGAGTGTGTGACAAAATAGTCTGAAGGATTGGCATTTGGGTCAGGTGGCTGGTCCAAAAGATCCCGAAATTCAGCAAGACCGTTCATAGAGTCCAAAGGTTAAATCTATGGTGACTCTCCAACATGTCTACCAGCCTCAAGTCCTTAGTTTAAGCACACAACTATCAAATTGCTAATTAGCAAACACTTGCATGCTAACACACTAAATTATGATGGAAATATGGCAAGGTAAAGCTGTGAGCATGTTAGCATCTTACTTAAATCACCAATACTTAGTTTCTAGCACTAAACAGCAAATGTTATCATGCTAACACAATAAATGGTGATTACATGGTGGAACGGAGTTAGGTAAAACTTCAAAGCATAGTATGTACAGGCCATGCAATTGTTAGCGTTTTAGCTTGTAGCGCAACACAGATATTAATTTATTAGAGCATTAGCACTAAAATGTTGAAATAAAACTTAATTAGTAAACATATGGTTTGTTTCGGTACCATAAAATGCAAGGGCTGTGATTGTCAGCATGCAAGTTAATATGTACATCATGCTTAAATCAGCTTGTATTGTACTTTTAAGTGCTAAGCGGCAAATGCTGCCATGCTAACATAATAAATAATCATTAAAACAACCCAAATCACAGCTTTAGCTTACCTGGCAAAATCCACCATGTGTAGACTACGAGCTATTACGGCTGTATCTCAATTGAGGACCCCTGGAGAGCCTTACAAGGGGGTAAACGAATCCTACAAATATTTTGTCACACATTGTTGCTGTGTTCATTATTCCTGTAAAAATAATCAGAGTCGGAGTGAAATGGAAAGCTGATCAGAGAGAGACTGGAGCAGCTCTGTACGGTGAGGAATACTGCTCTGAACCCCGCTAAGCTAAGATTTCCACATTAATAACAATGATATATTAAAACACATTTGTGTGTACAGTATATGTGAGCTACACCTACTTTCCTGATATATACATATACTCTTCCTACACATACTGTATATTATATTTCAGTCATATTGTGGGGACAGTCATATGGATACATTCTTCATAAAACACTGAACTTTGCTCCCCCGGTCAACAGTTTCTGAACGATGGGTCCATCTTCTCTTGTCTGTCTCCTCCATCAAACATCGCGTCTTCATTTGGCGTGGTTAAACAAACCATGAATGCGTTAAAGCCGCCCAGCAGCAGCGTGCAGCAGGGGCAGGCTTTGGGATTTGCACTGTGACAGCACACTTGACATTGTGAGTTGATGTTTGACACAGTAATTAGGCGTAGGGTTTCAGTGGAGCAGAGATAGAGCATCCCTGAAATAGAGGGATAAATTTAGTCCCTCTGTCAATGCTGTGGTAAATAAGAACCCCTGGGGGCCCGCCGGTATACCCTTGAGGGGATTTATTTCAATCCTTGACCCAGATGAAGCATCCGTAGGCATACAGTTCATCAGAGCTGTTGTTGATTTGGTTTTGATGGTAGTGTTAAGCTGAGTCCAGATCAGAGGCGGAGCAAATTTTCACATTGTTTCAACTTGTAAGCTTGACCATGGTCCCCTTTGTGTTTCTTTAACACTGATTAGACGCAACCTGCCGATATTAGCCTTTCCTCATGTCTAAGATTATAACACCATCAGGAGTTGCCAGGTTTGGGAATTTTTGACACAGACTTCCACTGATCGCTTACTCCTTGGTTGGTCACTTTCACGAACTGTATGGGACAAAAAAAAAATAAACAATTGGATTGTCCTTTTAGGGAAGTACCCTCCAAAGCTTCACCCTAATTTCTTGCTTAAGTTGAAAAAATTGAATTCTTGCAAAGTGGCGAAACTTTGTCCCTGTTCACGTCTTGCATGGACTCTAGTTGCACACAACTAAAAATTCACCCCATTTCTGGTCCAAACAGGTTCAAGTTCAGAGTGTGAATAAGTTTCTGCAAAAGCAAAGATGAACCATGATCGTCTCTGATCTTTTCTTCAAACTCCACTCCAATCCGGTTTTGTCGTGATAACTGCACGTCAGCTCCAGTCTACGCAGGATCTGCTTTTGTAGGCCAGTGATGTTAAGGGGCGAAACTCCCTGCATGTTTCCAGGCCACTGTTACGCCCCACTTCCATCAACCCACAAACAAAATAACTCAATAATGGATGAGGCTCTTTCCTTCCCTTTCGTTCTGGGCTGTACCGTGCTGTCAGTCTGTGGGGAGCGCTCTTACAAGCAACTTCTGATCCATTATTCATACAGGTGTTTTAAACCAAGAGGAGGGTCTTACTTTATTTACTCTGGACTCCTGTAAACAACCGCGATAAGCTTTGCTCTCTTTTTTTAACTGTAGTGTGTTGGAGCATTTCCTCATTCTTCATTCAACCCACTTGTTCAACTCCCCCATTCACCCCTCGCTGTGACTTCCTCTTCTTCATTCATGGGCTGTAAGGGAATCCCAGCAGCCGGAGTTGGATTTAGCAGGCAGTGCAGTACTGGCATATGGCTGAGTTTTTCGGGCAGGGTACCGCTTGGACTGAGAGACTTGGTCTTTGCATGTGGCTGAGACTAAATCCAAGACTAGGCGAGAGGTTTGGAGAGGAGACTTGAGGATGATGGTTCTCTAGGTTTGAGTCTTTTCATTCCAGGTGCCATCCTTTGGGAATAAACTGTTTGAAGGCATCCTGATTGTAGGAATGATCCACTTGTGATCCCGTTAATGAAATTCCCACTTCCAATCCCCGATTCTGGGAGCCGTGTACCACTCAATGGAGCTGCCTGTACAGTGGGTGGCATTTATGTGTGCATATATGGACTGTTTATGTGTGTGGTTTTATGTTTCCATGCATGTGTCCTAGTCGCGGCTCCTGTTGCGTCTCTTGAAGAAAAAGAAGGGCGTCTTCTGTGGCGGGCCGAGTAGAACGGGGACCTGGTTCTTGTGAGTGATTCTGACCTGCAAAAGTCAGATACATAACAACATTTTAAAGGGATAAAACATGAAAATATCCTTTTTACAAATTGACAAGGTTGACATCATTTCCTTGCTTTCTAAAACCGGCTGTTATAAAATCACTTGCTGGGACCTTGAAAATAACCCACATAACTCAACAAAAAGCTTCCTGTCTTCAGCTTCATGAATGAAGGTCCGCTGTGAAAGAGGGTTTGAAATGCTGTGAGGAGGAATAGATAATAAATGATTTCCTCCCTTTTGAGGGAACACACTTGGTTTGTAATATGTGACAGCATGACGGGGACAGTGTTGGAGGTTGAGGCCGTTGGTGTGCAGAGGTGGGAGATGAACAAAAGCGCGGAGATGAGCAAGGTTGGAACAAAAGATGAGACAGCACGAAGCTTATTTCAACATACAGCTGAAATTTTCAGATGTACAGCACATGTGGCTCATCGCTGTTGCTCAGGTGTACTTTGAAAACACACAGATATAGGCGAATTGTGAAATCATGAGTCAAGAGACACCACTTCTGGTATCTAGGGCCCTGTCTTCATGTATGTGGACATTTTAGAGCTACAGGTCACTGAAATTTGGGTTTTTGAAAACGCGGCTTCATCGTTGATGTGTGGATAGCAAAAACAAAAGCTTTTGAAAACGCTAACAGGTTATCGGTTCTTCATTATGGACGCTCAATATGCATATCTGCAATGTTCTTCTGTGATCTCCTGACGTAACAGACCGACTACACGTGATCTTTTTTGTATTGTCGTGTATTGTCTGGTGTAAGAGGAATTTTTCAGAAGATTTGGAGAAGGAAATCTTGAAGATATTAGCACACATGTTGACTATACCTAGAGCATACTGTTTTTTGTTTGTTGGCATGTTAATAGTATGAGTAATCGTGACCAATTAAATTTGATCAAGCTTTGGTTACATTGGCTGGAATACAATCCCAGACCCTGCTGTCTATCACCGAGCAAGAAATTAGAATATAATATCTCTAGACAAGCAGAAATATGGAAAACAATCTGTTTATAGATCTGGTACCTCTAAATCTTCAAATTGGTCTTCATGATCAGGGTCAAGTCTCAACCTGTTGGTACTCTAACTTCCATAATACTATTATCTAATTTGAGTATCTCAGATTTGATTGGGTTTTTAAGCGGCTTCTTTTTATCTTTGTGTGTGGAAATGTCATATCATGACTGTAGAAGCCAGGACAAATCCTTCTCATGGTCTTGAGAACTCTGATTGGATACCATGGCATATATACTCTGCTGACTACCTGCCCGGGCATTTGAGCGTTTGATAGTGCCAAGCTTATTTTGTGTACTAAGTTGTGAATAAGCAGGTCTCCCTGTGTATGGAAATGCCAAAATCCAACTATGGTCAAAATAAGAATAAGGTTTTGAACTGGGACAGCCAAGTCTATGTAAAGGGTTTCTCTGAGGGTCTGCTGTGTCTGCAGTATATCACTGCTTTGTTCTGTCCTTGAGTGAGATGAAACCTTTATGCTCGGTTACATAACAGAAAAATCCCAACAAATGGGAGTCTCTGTGACCAAGGACACGCACGGTACACCAGGTCTCTTGGGTCTAGAGGGGGTTCTTCGTGTACATGACGTAAAACGCTGTAAGCTCTTTGAGAATTTCTCCCGAAAAAAAAAAAAAAAAACATGGCTGCAGCAAGTTTGATTAACTCTCACCGTGCAGGGAGGCTGCATCCAGGGCTCGCCATCGATCTGCATGGGCAGCCGCCGGGACGTCCTGTGAAGAGAGAAGCAGGATGAGCGAGTGAGTGAGAGAGAAAGAGAGAGAGAGAGAGAGAGAGAGAGAGAGAGAGAGAGAGGGTAGGGTGGGGTTGGAGGTTGTGAAGGTCAGATCACACACACCTCAGAGGCACGAGAGGCCTGTTCACACCATCCCAGGACAGGGTCAAACACTGCACCCTTTGTTCCCATGAGACCCATTCCCAGACAGGCCCCCACTCTTTAAACTCACAGACCCACTGTACACACACATACACACACACACTAAACACACACTAAACACACACTCTGAGTTGGTTTAAGACTTTAATGCATGCCTCGCCGCTTAGAGAAACACAGTATGGGAGAATGACCGTGATGAATGCTCTTTTAATTCTGGTCTAGGAAGATATTTGGGCGGTTTGGCGAACGAGCCGGAGAACAGATTGTAAATGTCACTTCTTTGGTTCACTTAGTGGCTCGCTGTCGATGTTGAGCGGCGACGAGAACCACAACAACATCTGTTCGAAAACCATTTCCTTTGAATAAAAAATGTGTCTGGACCAAAGGCAGCCACAGCTCACACTTAGTTTATTATCAAAAGCATGTTTCCATATAGACTTGCATCTTTACTTGTAGAAAATGTATGTTTATTTTTTTTTTAAATAATGAAAAACCTGAATCTTTAACGTTAGAAACATATACCAAGACCAAGCCATTGGTTTTAATGTTGTATGAATCAAGTTTTCCACTATTTTAACACACCGTCTTTGAATGCGGAAGGTTAATCTTTTATTGCCTTTTGTATCATATTTGATACATACTTTTATATACTTCTATCAAATCAATATGATCAACAAATTACTAAAAAAACACCTAAATACAGTCTGATAAATGATAAAAACGTCCTCTTGTAGTTTATCAGTTTTCAAAAACACCTAATGTATCAAACAAGATAAATAAATACATTTGTTAAAATTTACGGAATTAAATTTTTTGGGGGGTTTTCAGTAGTAAGTGAAATAAACATTTCAGCTCCCAAAAAAATTGAATTTTCTGGCCATAATTTGTGGTGTCAGGCATTAAAGGGCTACATACACCAGATCAAACCCTAAATTATTCCACGTTAACTCAGCGTGACGGACAGATTATCACCCACACTGTGATTCAGGGTCAGCCCTCAGCTCTTCAAGTAAAACATGAAGTTGAGATGTATAATTTATAAGATACAAGCATGTCATTGTATGGAGACAGCAGGGATTCTAGCCTCTAAACGCAGAAACACACTCTGAAGAAATGCATTTTTGATAAGACGTGTATGGAGTGGTCATGAAGCTTCCACTTGGTTGACCAGGATAAGGTGAAAATAGAGGCTGGAGATCAGGAGGTTAGGTAAATGTGAAATAAGAGACGGAGGATGCAGCTGTGAGACGGGAGATTCTGACCTGATGGTGACGTTGGCACACTGAGCCAGTCTGCGTCCGGCGCTCTTCAACCCGGTGTAGATCTGACCCATTTCTATCGCACCTTCAAGGCCGACCACCTCCAGCAGCTGGTCACTGAGGTCTGCGTGAACGGAAATAAAGGAAGAAAAACACAGATCAGTCATTAAGTAGATACACATGATGAGGCTGAATCCACCATCTATTATCCCGTAATTTCATTGTGGAACGGTTGCCCTGAATCTTCACAGCTTTTACAAATTAATTATTAGAGAGGAATCTGAGAAATGTTTTGCATTCACAGTCAGGATGATAATTTGTGAGGTGCTAGAGCAGAAACAGATCTTATGAAATTGTGCTTGTGGAAACTCGTCTTCACTAATTCACTGTGGTTTTGTACTGATCGTATGAGGACAAATGTGGGAAGAACAAAGAAAGCGAAGTGGAGTTCAGCGATAGTTTCTTATAGTTTATTTCATGCTGTATTCTTGGCCTTGTGCAAATGTATACTTCTTCAAGCAGTAAAATCATGAACAAAACCTGAAAGTCTTGTTGTTGTTCTCAATGGGAGCTGAGTCACCTCCGAGTCCTGTAATGATTGATGAACTCACTGCTCCCAAAAAGGCTGTAGTAGCCTTTCTGTACCCCGCTTTAGCCTCAGGTTAAATAGCTGTGTGTTTCATTTGTGTGTTTCTTTTTAATATATCTAGAAACGGGGAATGATTTCAGCCTGGTCTCACACAAAAATAGCCTCCAATTTGGTTCCAATCTCAGCCTCTGTAACTTATTCTCCACAGGTCAGTGTGCCTTGCTCTGGGAGTTTATTAACAGGCTCAGTGGTCGGTACCAGCTTAACACCTGAACACCTTCCAGTTCTTTCTCATGTGTGCAAAAAGCACCAGGCTTCCCCTCTAACAGCCTCTCCGTCTTCATTCAGAGATGATTCACTCATTTCTCAAAATGTCAAAAACAGACAGAGAGTGACTCCTCCATTAAATCTGCCACTCCGATTTCTAAATGTTTCTTCTGATTACATGTTCCTGACGTTAATGCCTGCCTTTAAAAAAAGGGCAGAAAGGACTTAAAGTACAAAGAGTGTGGATGAATACAAAAGCATGACTCGATTTAATGGCTCTTGCAGAAAGAGAAAGAAAGAGAGGTTTATGAGAGGGACCCGGGGGAACCAGTCCAACCATCTCCACCCCCTGGAGGGTCTGAGTCCTCCATCAACCTCAGACAAGCTGCGACCGGCTGCGCTGCGTGTTGTGACTGGAGCCACAAGCTGCAGGTCTGTCTGTCTGTCTGTTACAGTGTAAACAACGTTAATAATTTCCAAACCTGCCTCACCCGGCTGGCTTTGTGTCAAACTGAAACAGGAAGCTGGTGGATGTCCTCGCTGAGCTCAGGAGAGGAACAAACGTTACGCAAAACATCTGATGCAACACATTTACAGTACGTGTGAGACACGTTTAGGGGAATTAGACAAAAGGTATGTAAACACTGTGACAGAAACACTGCAAACATGACAGTTTTGCTTTGTATCTTTGGGTTATTTTTTTTTACTTTTCAGCTTTAACTGCTGACAACACGCAAAACTTTGAACTTGAGAACAAAAAACAATAAATTTCTTCCATAACGTGGGATTTTTTCATGTTGGGTCTTAAAGTTGTCTATTTATATATGTATATATAGCTGAGTATTTCAAATTAGAACATGATTATCATAAACTTTGATTTTATTTTTGCTCCATTAGTACTTTGTTTTTCCAGATTTAGCTCTAAAAGCTTTTTCCATTTGTATCCATGTACGATAAAAATACTAAAAAAACATACAAAAACATCAAGCGCAAGCATGTTAAAACATATGTGCACAATCTTGTATATGTCAGAGCACATAATAGCTACAGAAGCACTTAAAAACAGACAAATTACAATGTACTTTATATGAGGTTTGTGCAAATTCCTGTGGTATTTTGAATGTGCTTCCATCTTATGTCCAGCTCTACAGGAAATAAAGGTTCATATGTGAATACGTTTGCTGCTTCTGCTGCCGCTGAGTCACTGGCACTCTTTAATATTTCAGCTGACAATTCAAAAGAAAATGTCAGAGCAGCGAAAGAAGCAAACATTTTAACATCACTCAAAGACAGAGTGAGAGTTTTGTCAGTCCTCAGAAGAATTAAAAGCTCCGTGCAGACGCATTAGAGCAGAAGTTTTTGTGAGGACAGGAAGAACTTCACCAAACTTGTCGTTCGTAATGTTAAAATGTGCACATTAGTGTAAAAAGGTGAAGAGCACATTTTAAAATGTTAAAGATATGACTCGATTTTCGTTTGGTGATGCAACTGTTTCATATTATCAGAGGTAGATTTCATCAGCTGGAAGTCTGCAAAGCTTTTTCATCTTTTTTTTAACTTTGCAGGATTAAAAAGTCTGAGATTTGAAAGTGTCTTTTCTTTTAGTGCATCATGAATGTAAAACAGGTCAGTCTATACATGTTACAGAATAAGTGATCTGCACATAGTTTAATAAAAGTGCATATGAAACAATATGAAACAACACAGTGTGACACACTGCTTTGCACTACAATATGATGAGATCATAGACTGTATATAGAATTGACGCCGTCTGCCTCCTCGTTGGGTGAAGCCACTCTAAGAACAGCACCCTCTGGTGACAGGCTGCAGTATAGGTCATAAATCCCGCCTCCGCCAGCAAAGCTTATGGAGCTGTGGACAAACTTTAGAAATTTATTACATCGAATATAGTTTTTTCTCATCCCTGGTTGCGATGTTGACATGAAGTTACTGTAAGACTGGTTTGTGTTCAAGTCCTCTTTTTTCTGTGAAGTCCCGTTTTTGAAAGTTATTAGGGCGTTCATGTTTTCTTTGATTGACACTTGATACAGCCTATGGGCGTACAAAGATTGTGTAGCTCACCCGGGGAATACACTGTTTGAACCAAGTGTCATCGCAGCAACTCTCGCCGACTCTGCTGCAGAATGCGTACAATGCTACTGTGCAATGTTGGTTTCAGGATGTAGAGAAAATATGCAGAATTACCGAGAGCTTTTTGGCTTCAAATCCGTATACTGGCGGAATGCGGAACCAAGTTGTGCATAGTTTATACAGTCTATGGATGAGATACATTCCGGTGTTACAATACGAGACGGTAAGAAAGGATCTGATAGGGTATGAAAGGACCAAGTGGCCGCTTCAGGGCTTGCAAAATAAAGCTGACGTGGACATGCTAAAAACTGCAGTTCCTCAAGTGTCCACTTGAGGCTACAAACAAAAAACAAACAAAAAAAGTGTAAAAATTTAACAAATTCAAAGCCTGGCTCAGAAATAGATTTTTGGTCTGAATAGCTCACCTCTATCTTCACACATACTGTTAATGTTTGTTTCAAAGACATAATTTTGTCTGACATGACTGCAGCTAAAAGACCCGCCTTTGGGAGGTCAACCAAAAGTTTGGTTGAGTCAGCATTTCCAATATGGCAACTGCTGCTGATAGGCTTCATATTTCGTCTGTGGTTATGAACCAAGGTAATATGATGTGACAAATTATGGTTATGTTCAACATACATGATACAATATGATGGAGCACCATATGACATGATATGAAGATAGCGAAAGCTTGTATTCATTCCACCAATGGGAATCAATTCTGCGTTACAAGCAGCCAAGAAACAAATAGAGCACATAGCGCATAAATACTCTGCCAAGAAAGCAGTTATAGTTTCACTGAAAAAAACAGTGTACATAATCCAGATTGAAATATGGATCCTGTCACTGATTTAGCAACATAAACATATTTGGAGTCAGATAAAAAGGTTAGTCTTTCCGCGCTAGCAACAGGAGCTAAATTTGTCTGACTGTGGTTATGTGTTTGGCAGTTTTTGAGTATTTTAGATCATCAGAGTGTATTAAAAAAGGCAGCACTCCAGGTTGATCTCCATCTGTGGGATTGAAATAAACTTACAAAATTTGGGGCTGTAAACAGTGAGCTGAGAGGAACTGCAGAGTCAGGTTTCATATCTGTGTTTGTAACAACAAGCAACCCACTTCACATTACATAAAGTTATTTCACCTGTACTCAATACCAAAATACCAACAAGGGCAGCTTTAGAGCTCTCCGGGACAAAACAAAATGATAAAAAATGAAATATAGAGGATAATTTATTCATTTTTAAAGGAAAAAAGTTGAATATTCAGGGAAACACTGTGATCAGTTATGTAGCATTAACCCCGCCCTGCTCCACTTATGCTCAATTCCATGAAATTGACTCAGAGTATAATCCCAGTACCCCAAATGGCAGCGCCAGCCCTGATCACATGTTCATTTTTCCTGCGTCAGTTACAGAAATAATGCTTCATCATCAGACTGCATGCTACTGCACAGACACATGTTCACCATACGCAGCTCTGTGTGCCTCTGCAGAGCTTTCCAGGAAATAATTATAATAGGATTGGGCGTCCATTAAGAAAAAATGGACAGTTGGAGAATAGGGGATGAGGCACAATAGTTATTATGACAGATGGGAGTTGAAAGCAGAGCTGGATGTAAAGAGGGATGTATTTGTGTAAAATATGGAGCGTGTGAGTCAGAGAGAGCTGTAACACGGTCTTAAACCGCAACGTTTGAAGAAATAAATTCCATTGAGTGTTGACATGTCCTATTTTAGGATTTTAAAACAGTACTATTCATATATCCTTCTCCTAAATATAAATATATAAATCCCCCTCCTTTGCACACCCACTCGTACACCTCTACTTCCTCCAAATACCAAACATGGGCATGCTGTCCTGCCCGGGTCCCAGAGTGAGAGCCTGATGGCAGAGTAGCCCACTGAGCTGGTTCTCACCTCGCCGATGATTCCCGCCTCATCAGATCTCTGCGCTCTGACTCTCAGGCAACCAGCACTGTTACTTCTCAGTGAGGTAGAGCTAAGAATAGAATAGAACAGCCTCTTACATAACGCAGCCACAGTGCATTCTGGGATGGGGTGGCATTGCTCTGCCAAGCAGCGGGCAGCGAGAAATGCTGTGCTGCACTGTTTTCTCCACCAAGCAGACAAGCTGAAGTCATTTACATTTATTCATGAGAGCAAAAATCCTGCTTCAGTTACAGACATGTTTGAATAGTTCTCAATAGATAGATGTTATAGAAAAGCTTATATCTGATATTCATATTTATTTACAAGACATTACAGTTTATATTGAGTGGGATAACTGAGACGGAATAGAAAATATGGAAAGAGGGGCAAAATCAAATTAACATTCAGGCTAAAAATTTCTAATCATACAAATGCAATAGTGAGTATTTTTTTATTAAAACATTCAAATCTAAATAAATTTATATCTGAAATGAAAAGTACTGAAATAAGACAGAGGTGAATATATAAATTAAACTAATAAAAATGGCTATATTCTGTATTTTTAATGAAAATTAGGATAAACACAGTATTATTATGTCACCACACAGATTTCTCCCATATTATCCTTTTTATTTTCTGTGAGGATAAAAATTGTAAAGATTTTAAAGATTTTATTTTTACAAAATAAAATAAAACTAATACTGAAGCCTATTTACGAGTCCCAAAAGCAAACATGACCATTAGCTAGAAGATTTAAAGCTACTATAAGAAGTTTTTTAATGTTGATGAACTAGACAGAAATTCATACTGATGCCTTTTTTGTGGTATCTGAAAACAAACAAGACCCTCAGTGATGAGGCTGGCAATTAATATATGATCTATTTTTCATGCTAGAAACAGCCTTGATTTCACAATTTACACATAAAATATTCACAATTAATTGTATTTTTCAACCACCAAAAGTCAGCATAATGAGATTAATGGTTAAGAGTCGATCCTGAAGTATGTAGGGGAACAGGAAAGGGAAGAGTGCCTTGTCCACAGGGGGCACCAAAATTGACACTAAAGTTCCTCACAGGAGTTTTAAATGTCTTGATTGCGATTGTGAATGGTATCTGCAAAAATATAAATAAATGGATGTTACTTATGGTGTTGCACAGAAGTGCCATGGAGGAGAGGCTAATGGAGTCTGATAATGACTATATCTACCTGTTTTTATCATGAAACTGATATAATCTTACTAGTGTTTAACCATATTTAGCAGAAGAACATTATTATGTTGATGCTGTAAAAACACTTGATAAGAATGTTTGTTTAGTTATACAAACTTACTCCACAATCAATATCAGCATGAGTCTTAAATGGAAATATGTAGGGTGTTTTTGACAGGAAGAATTGACGTGTGAAGGTTTCATTGAATTTCGCCACTTGGGGATTGTTTGATGGTTATTTATTTTTTTGTTTACAGGTTTAAGAGGCTGTTTGACGCATACGTGCAAACAGAGATTTCAGATGGATGTGTTGATTTCCTGATTGTGAACCACTGTGTCTACCAAAAAAGTGGCAAATAAATTAATAAATAAGTAGGTTTGAACTTTGTGTATATTTTATGTTGTAATATTCTGAATCACTCTTAAAATCTTTTGCTGGAGCAAAGTGACCTCTTACCTCATATTCATGGTGTTCATTTATGAACCAATATAAAGTAGGCCTACATCTTCTATTTTTAATATATGAAAGAAACCTGTTACTTGTTAAATGCGTCAGCGTACTGACACCTACCTCATAGTAGTGGTGACAGACACTTTGAAAAACCGTTTAAAGGTCTGACACCAGCATCAGTTGTGATTTCAGTCTGCTTCCTGAAAACAAACTTCTCACAGGAGCTTCAAATAAAAATATTTGGAGTTGAATGTTTTTGGCAGAAACACAAGAAACTTGATTGCTTTGTTAATCTTTAGCACTTATCTTGTTTACAGAATGAAGAGGTAATTCTATGGAAATATGTCTACAGAAGAACTTTTTTTTAATTATTGAGAGATTTTTTTTTGGTAAGTATTAAGTCTTAACTAACATTGATGTTTGTTAATTATGTAAACTATTCATTGTCTATTTTTATTGTAATGTGGGAACCTGTCACTCAACAACAATAGCTTAAAATTCCCCATTAAAAATCCAAAATACTGCTGTGGTGTCCTTAAAGTTTTAAATTTAGGGATGAGTTATTTATTCCTGCACTTCACTTAGATACAGACAGATGAATTATAAATTCCCCAGAGGAGTAGCTTTCATTGTGCATTAGTTTGAGGTGTTGCTGCTATAATTATAAGCAGAAATGTTTGTGTATCCTTCCTCTGCCCACTCGCCCTCCTCTCCTTTCCTCCTCCATCTCCTCCTCCTCCTCCTCGGTTGGCCTGTTATTGTCTCGGGGTGGCCGGAGTCGTGGCAGATGGTCAAGAGGAACTGCTGCTCACCTTGCCAGCACCAGCGGAGGTGGAGGTACAGGGGGAAGGCACTTGGACGCTTGACAAGGAACACTATGTTACTATGATACAGTACAAAAATACACCACAAATACTGGATTTCACTGCTCTTTTTCTGTCTTTTTTTCGCAGGAATCAGTGGTGGGAAAGAACACATTATTCCCTTTCTTTAAAAGACATGTTTCATCTTTTCCATTCCCCTCCTGTTTGAAGTGATTGGCCTCTTAAAGTATCCCTCATTTGTCATTCATTAACTTTGAGTAAATGTATCACTGGAAGGTCAAACACTCTCCCACCATCCACTCAGCAGCTTCGTACGGGAGCTATTTCCAGCTACACAGACCAGCGGGGGGCGAATCAAAGTAATTATAGTCTGCTGCTTCTGTTGTGTGAGAACAAAACAATATGCTGAACGCTATCGGCTTAATATAGTCTCCTTTATGGCGTGTCACAGCTTGACTGGTGGAGGGGGGGTAAGCATGAGAAAGCAAGGTGAGAGGAGGCGGAGGGGGGGAGGATGGGAGTATGATGGGTGGTGGAGCGGAGAGAGGAGTGAAAGTCGGACAAACTGAGAAAGAAAACAAGTGAGTCATGGAGGAGGGACCTGATTTGAACATACCTGAAATAGCAAGTTTATAAAATCTAGATCCAGTATACCGCCAGTGTTGACCTGCATATTCAAAATCGTAGTCCATTACTCATCACTGATATAAAAAGCAGAACCAGTACTCTGCTAATGACTCAACAGGAGAAGTCATCAGTCAGCGCAGCCTCGTAAAAGGTGCTTTCCAACCATTCAAAAGCTACTACACATGCAGAGGTGAAGCAGGGGAGTTTTACAATTTATCTCTATAAAAAGATTTCGGTATGCAAGAGTAGATGAAAATTTCACTGACGCTGCGATGTGAAAGTCACTCACGGCTTAGACTTCCTGACCTCCTCTTATGAATCAGAAATATTGACTTGGCCTTCATTTAATGCACAAATATTCTAATGCAGACTGTTTTTTCAGATATCTGTTTAAAGATGAATAAACCATTTTCAGGTTATTGCAAGTGAAGCCTGGATGTATGTATCCACTTGCTTTTGCTCTCCATACTATTTTATCTGTTGCACCAAGGTCAGCTAATGCTTCTTGTACTAAAATGAAATACAAATAAAATATATTCGCAAAAAGAATCTAGATCTAAAAATATCGTCCCATTAGAGTACCAGAGTAAGTTATTTTAGTGAGGATATTGGCCATTAACTACACTACAATACACCAAGGTCATCTCCCAATGTTGTTGAGTGCCTGAAATAAGCTTTCAAATGGAAAAAAGACTCTTTTAAAAAAACACAATAATGGATTTAGCCAGTTTCTAATCTTCCCTCAACACCTGCCACTTTACAAAAGCTTTTAAGTCCCCCAAAAAAGGTTTCCCCACTGAACACACTGAAGTCAAACATTCATCCATCTCCCAGCACAGAAGAGGAAGATGTATTTTACAGAAGTAAAGGCAGCAACATCCCTCTGGAAAACTACTGTGTTACAAGTTTAAGTCTTCAAAGTTTTTCTTAGGTTTGAAAAAAACAAAAAAAAATCTGTTTTGTGACATGTAACTGCTGTCCCGCGAAGAGAAACTGCACTCAAACATTCCCACGTTCAATCCCTCGGCCTTTGCGTGCTACGTTCGCTTTATTTATGTGCATCCTTTCCAGCTCAATCCACAGCAGGAAGCAGAGGAAATGTGATCCAGGAGCAGAGAGGAAATAAACAGGGCAGGGGGGAGATGGTACAGAGATAAAAGTTGAGGAGGAGCGCAGTGATGGGACAGGGCGACAGCGGGACTCGGTACATGAATCCTGTTCCTGTCAGCAGCTCCAGCACTCGGCTCTCAGTCCCCATCTAGTCCTCTGACTGTTATCTTTTCTTCGAACGGACAACAAGACCGGACTTTTGACCCTGATTAGCTTTCAAACTCAGACAGGTTAACTTTTTACTCTGATACACCACATCTAGAGGACTAAAATCAAGATGTAAAATGTATTCAAAGTAGACTTACTTCACTTTATTGTGAGTGTTGTGTGGTGGTGGTCGGAGAGCCCGTAGGCGCAGAATGGCAGCCACGTTTCCACCACCACCAAAGTGTGACTGTGTGAGCGAATGAATGATGTATCCAATGTAAAGCGCTTTGAGGGTCTCTGATAAAGCGCTATATGAAATCTGATGCATTATTATTATTATTGTCACGAATGTACTCTAAAAGATGATTCAAATTCCTCATTCGAGATTTTAGGGGGTTAAAACATCCATATTTTGATAAGTAAGTTGATATGATTTGCCACAACAGACTGAAAAATTAATGGGCTTAGCTGTGATGACTTGATCTGTTGGTTTTTCCAATAAGTTAAAAAGCCTGAACTTTTGCATATGGCGTGGAGTGAGAAAGTTAACAAAGTATCACAGACGGCACCCAGCAAGTAAATGACTTAATCACCTCCCTAAAAGGGTTGAGCACAAACTTCTTGAGTGGGCAAGTGGTTAAACAAAAAAGACGGACTAGATGTCTGATTTAAAAATGGAAATAATTGCTCAAACAGCACAAATATAACTGTGAAGTTGAGTCAAGTCACTGGACTATCTGTTGATGTCTACGGAAAGCTGGTAGAATTCACCCGTCATCCAAAGCGACTATGCCCCACAACTCTAATGTCGTTTATACACTGGATGTGAATCAGAGTATTCACACAAGTGAATTGTGCGTTAAGTTGATGTGAAGATGAGTTTAGATACAAGTAGTTGTTGGATTACCTGCATTATGTGAATGTGCAGCCTGAAACGAGAGAGTTGTATACACTGATAATGACATTCACAACATATTTAATGTGCTACATGCTCCTTTTACTTCTTGGCAAAAGCTGAGAAACTTGAATTCCAGCTTGCTTGGGAGGAGAGTAGGTGAGGAGGTCGGATTATCTATTAAATTGTTATTTTTGAAATCTTTATTTCTGCATTTAGGATGAGGCCCAATGGCTTCTAAGAGGACACTCAAGGAAATGCTCTTATTCTCTCGCCTCATTGTCACTTCATTGTATTTACTACCTTTACTCAAAACACCTTGAGAACATCTCATCCGTCACAAGATAACTGTGCGCCAAAAAGGTTTTTTTTCACATCTGTTCAATTCATGGGACCAAAACTCACAAAATGTACCATTTAATTGAGTAGAAAAGAAGCACTTTTAATAACCTTTCGTGCCATCGAAGAAGTCAGCTGTGTCCTGTAATACACCAGAATAAAATGCAGGGACAGATCTCCTATTGTGTTACAATAATTGAATCAGGAAATGGTTAAATATTATGTAGGCCAACAACCCCGGTCTGACAAGACACGGACGCTGATGGACCTCTGAGGGTGTGCTGTAGTATCTGGCACCAAGACAAAACCAGCAAATCAACCAAATCCTGGAAGCTGTGAGGTGGGGTCTTCATGGATCTGACTTGGTTGTCTAGCACATCGAGCACAGTTTCTCCATAGAGTTGAGATCTGGGGAAGTTGGAGACCAAGTTCCTTTGGGCAACCTTCTTCTATCGCTAAGTTCGCTAAGTCTCTGTATAATTTCAAAGTTGGTATTGAGTCTTTACAAGAACTTGAGTCCCAGCAGCTCTTCTGCAGACATGAAACTACCTGCAACAGCTGCAGTTTGAAGATGCCCTGATTGAGTCACTTAACCATCACAGTTTGGCTCCTTTCAAAGTTGCTCATGTCCAAAACATCAAACTTCAAGACAAAATGATCAATTGATGCCTCACATGTCACACCCACTGAGAGGTGATGCTATTTGAAGGTAATAACTGGTCTTCACCTGTCAGTGGTCAAAAGAAATCCTGATTTCATAAAGTTTTCGGAGGGTAAGCAGAGTCCATGGTCTTATACAAACACACCTCTTTCTCTAACACACACAGAGTTGGTGGGTTAGTTACTTGTTTATGGCCAAAGTGTGTACATTTGGTATAATTTGTTGTTTAGCGCACATAAACATTAAATGCACATTCCAGCTCTCCAGGGTATAAATAACGAGGCACAAAAATGCCTCTTCTGTTGTAAGTTTAGACCTTTGCAGCAGTTACTTTCCTCCAGTTTCAGGACTTGCAATGTTTCCATTTCGGTTACACAACCGGCTGTATTAAAATTACACATTATTCTGGGCTGTCTCTGTGTGTCTGTCTCAGCTGTCAGTTCTGTCTGTGCAGAACAAAAACCAGAGCAGAAACACGGTGACTCAGAGGACTGAAGTTTCATCACTGAGGTCAGAAATGCCTGCGGCGTCTTTCACTCACTCCGGGTAACCCTGGCTGATTGCATTATCTGCAGCAAATGGATTTAAAAGCTTTAGTTTATTGCGCCAGAGAAAGCAGCTGCCATAAACAATTAGCGGTATGATAAACATGCAGGCACGCATAAACACTGACAAGAGGCGCTCTCCGACACGCACACATGTACACACAAACTGTAAATGCAAACTGTGCATGCAGACACACACTTTCTGTCTGAAACTAGAGCACTCGTCTCTGAGCTCTAATTCTAAATAGCATTAGCCGGAGAGGCTAATTTAATGACTGTTAAATCCTGAGGGACGACACCAGAGTGCACAGATTCCACCACACACGTCATAATGTGCATTATAGAGACAATTCACTCTGAAATATTTACTGCACAAATTCACAACACATTTCTTTGGGAGTTAATCCAGGTCTGACATACGTATCCCTCTCTCGTTAACCTCACTGCCATTGTGCAGTAACAACATTTTAACGATATAATATGCAGCTCCAAAAAGACCGCTCTTGATTTGAAAGCAATTATACTTCAAAGTTACATTTAAAGGGGACCTATAACACTGATCTAAACCTCAATAAAGTTTCAAAACACATGATACACATCTGTTACTGAAACCTAGAGCTGTTCATCTATGAAGACCTTCATGACGCCTGGATGGAGCAGGAAGGAAAATTAGCACAGCAGCAAGTAGAGCAATAGCTCAAGTATTGAGAGACTAGGTGGTGCTGAAATAAGGGTTTTCACAGATGCCACGAGAAGATAAAGACGAGAAACACAAAGCTTCTCCACAGGCATCCAACAATATGAGTGTAATAGGTTTCCTTTCCCCAGGTACTAATTCAATTTGGTGCAGGTCATCAAAAAAAGCAAAGTTTCCTGAATTTTTGCGGCAAAAATGACATCGTGAGTGAAAGTGTGAGGGGAGCACTCCGAGATGCTGTGACAAAAATCATCAATTTATCCTGTTACACTTTTTTGCTACTTTGCATGACTTGCTTTGGAAAAATTCTGCAACTTTTAGTTATCTTCAACAAACTCTTTTCTACAAACACAAACCTGGGGACTGATTTATTTGGAAGTGAGGAAGTCAGATGTGATAGATACACTATAAAGTATTTTCATTTAACTCAAACTTTTTATTGGTAAAACCAGAAGAAGACATATTTTTTAAGTGATCTCATGATGTGTATATGACTTGTACTTGACAGTTTGTATATATACAGTATATTTATCTGCAAATGAATGCCATGATAATTAGAAAGTACTCAGATTGATAGTAGTCTAGGTACAGATTTGTTTAATTGTATCATGATGTACCAGGGTTTATGTTTTTTCTGGTCGGCCTGGGTAATGAGATGAGGCTAATCTCTTCACGTGAGGACAGTGTGTTAGTCTTCACTTCTTTAAATGCTACTTTTGGGATTACGGTTGGGATTTAGGTCAGGAGTTACGAGTCGGCTAAAGACTTAGAGCATTAATGGAGTCAATGTCTGTGAAGACTTTCTCTCACACACACACACTCAAGCTTGTGTATGAGCTTGCACTTGAACACTTTGTGGAAGTCTGCTGGACAGGACGGTAAGGTCAGCTGTTAATGGGTGCAGTATAGTGGTGTGAACTGTTTCTACAGTACTCTGCTGCACATGAGTGTCTTATAGGACCATTACACCAATTTAACTCTTCAAGTCACAGACCTCAGACTTATAAGAAAGCTTCCAACCAAGAAAACATTATGCAACTGTGTTCACCTGAACTACTTGAGCAGGTTTTGGAAAAGGGTTGTGATGAGGTACCACATTAATATAGACTTGTACACTACACAAAAGCAATGCCCTTTTGTCCTTTAAGGTTAAAAAGCTGTAGGCAGTTTTAAGCCAATTAATCCTATCAGAGCACAGTGTTTATAGCCAATCACAGGACAGTATCGCAGGGTTGAGTGGCGCATAAATGAAAATTAAAATGTATCAAGAAGTGGACAGATAGGAGGGTAGGAGTGGACAGGTGGGGGTAACTGGAAAAAGGAGTTGGCTGAGTAAATGATGGGATGGAAGGTAAGGTGTAGGCAGGGGTGGGTGGATGGTTAGGTAAGCAGCTGGCTCAGTGAGTTAGCTATGTATATAGCTGGATAATTGCAGAGGTAGGTCACTAGGTGGATGAGTGGGTAATGCAATAGAGAGATGAGTAGGTACCTAGTTAGGTGGTTTGGTGGGTAGGTAAGGTGATGGCTGTTAAGTTAATGATTGTGGGGTAGGCTGGTGGTGAACTATGGTGGCAGACAGTTAAGTGTTTAGGTAGGCGGGTAGCTGACGTGGTAGGTTTGCACAGTGATTGGCTGGGTGGCGTATAGGTAAGTAGCCGGGTGAATGGATAGATGAAATGGGTGGATGTATGGTTGCTACATGTTGTGAGGATAGTTGTGTGGGATGGTAGGTGGTTGGGTAAACAGGTGGCAGTAGCCAGGTGGGTTTGGGGTGGGGTGGGTTGGGTTTGTATGTATCTAGTTTGCTATGTGGGTCAGTGGGTAGGACATGGCAAAGTTTAAAGAGTCAGTGGTGGGTGGGCAAGAGGGGCTAAGAAGATGAGTGGATAGATAGATAAATGGATGAAGTTCATGCACCCCTTATCAGGAGACTGAAGTGTTTTACAGCAGGTAAATATGTACCACTTAAATAAACCCTGATATGAAGGGTATCTCAAGAGAGAGTTATTACTAGAGTTAGGTAACTCATACAACCCCACTCTAAAAAGACCTGCAGCAAACCTGCAAGAAATGCTGCCAGAAGTGGGTACACTGAACCTAATGCATAAAACAAGTGTACTTGCAACAACAAAACTGGCAAACACTACTTAATTATCCAACTTTGAATGCTTTAACTGAGTTTCATAGATTTCCATAGTTTATACAGCTTAATTAATGAGCACATACTGAGCATGGTGCTGGAAGAATGGACTACGATCATACAGCCATCCAAAACAGAAAGAAGATCAAAACTCTGGCTCGTTCCGGCACTAAAAGTTTTTAACCGAAGAAAAAAAAAAACACTTTTGCAAATTTATAAAAACAGTTTAGATGGGAAGTAGTAGAATCTGAGAGGACACATAAAAGAGATACAGACGGAGAGATGCTGGCAACAAGGACTGTGAATCTCTGCACAGAGAGATGGCCAGACTTCAGAAGAGTAACAGTGCATTCAGGCATACAAATACAAAAAGACAGACAGTCTCTTTTCCAAACAAGTCTGGAGCTTGAGTGTGTGTCCAGCTCTGAGTATAACATTTGCATATTCAGCTTTGATTCATCAGTTCCTCTCAGACTGCTTCTTTACCGGGAAAAAATGAAGAGGTTTCTGTCTGAACCATTTTGTTTCTGAGCAATGTTCCGACTGAGTAGTTTTTAACAATGTAATCCAGGTTTAGTGCATTTTATCTGAAGCTTTTTTGCAGGAAAAATGAACATACTTTAGTGAAAAAGGGAGTCTAAAAAACAGTAATTGGCAAAATAAACTTCTATCACATAAGCACTCCTGAAAAGCAAAGTAAATTGTGAAATGTCTGTTTTTGTAAGTGTCGAATCATCTCAAAAAGCTGCTACAGCTAACTCACTAGCAGCTGCTTTTTCTTCTTCAGCTCTCCCAGTTTTGTGACATGGCAACCGGTGTAAAAGAGCACTACTAAACGCTCACAACAAAAGCTGTTTTCTTTTTGGCACTATCATTTTTCTTTTTCTATTGCCAGGACAGTTATTGGCAATACCAGTATATTGCTACATCCTAAAAAAATTAAGATTATAAAATAACTCCTGAAGGCGGCATGTATTTTACTCATTTTAAATTTGCCCTACAGTTTATCTTTTTTATGTCTCCTACTAAATGTTAACAGTTCCAGTACCATCAGCTGTGTATTTGCTGATGTACTCTTTAAGTTATACCAAAAATAAACTAGATCCTCTTCCGGTTTCACTTCATTAAAGAGCACAAAGAGCAGATCAATAAAGAGGCTGAATCAATCAGACACAAAGTCAAAGTGACTGATATGAGTCATCCCCGTTTCTTCTTTCTCTGCACTTTCTTTCTCTGTCCGTCTTCCTCTCCTCCTGTCTTTACCTCAGTACAGCCCTGAGGTCTCCATGGAAACAAGGTTTAGTTCAGTCAGCAGAGATGTGAAGAGCGAGAGGGACAGGAGGAGGATGAATCGAGGAAAATGTCGGTGAAAGCTAAGAGTGGGTTATTCTTTTAATGTTTTGTGGACATGAAATGCTCGCTTCACTTTCAGATGGATATAACTCAGTGCAGACAGAGAAACAGCAACTTATAAAAACACAAAGAGAAAGAATAACAAAGAGTTTGTGTGCATTAAAAGAACAAATGTTTTGGCAACAACTCATTGTTAATCCTCCTTATACAGTTTAATTCATTAAACTCGACCTAGCAGATAAATCTATCCTGAATTTATCCGATTGTTTTAAAACGGGCTTTGAGGTTTGCTTTATGATTGCCATGTAAGTCATATTTGTGTTGGTTGATTTTTCTTCTCAAACAAGGTGACAGAATTCAAGAACAGGAAGAGAGAAAAAAATGGTGACGTAAGACAAGTCCTTGTCTGGACATGAACCTTGTAATTCACACATACATCAACATCATGCTCAGAGCTGAGAGATGAATGAGGAAGTTTCAAGCCTCACAAATATGATCAGTATGAAAGTGCAAATCAAAGGTCGCTCCATAGAAAGTTTGATGGTTAGTTACAACAAAAGAAAAAAGGGTTTAATTCAGCCACTATTTCTAGAAAGCTTAAGTGCTGCACCTGAAAAGACATATTTTATATTAAAAGTATGAAAAAGTGGACACTATAAAATTTGTTGAGACTTTTATATCATTTCCTTTCTAAGTAAAATGAGTAAGTCTGTTACAAGACAGTAACAGGGAAATCTAATTGTGCAATTAAACCCTACAAGTCAGGCTTCATTTATGTTGTTTTTCCATTAAGACCTTGAAATATGAGCATCCTTTCAAACTTTGTGGTGACATTTATTTGAACAAACTTGGTAGAAGTTGAAAATTTATAATTTTAAGTAACTGTAGAATATTAACCTGAATGTAGGAAAATCAGTAACACTTTACAAAAACATAATTCATAAATGGTAAATAGATAGTTTATTAATCTATTTAAAATCATTTAAAAACAGCATAAAGACCAATTATAAATAGCAAATAGATAGTTTATTAATGTAAGTAAATAGCTACTTTACCATAAACAAGCAATGAAAATAAGGTTAATAATTTTCATTAATTATTAATGGAATAATAATAATAACTATCTGCTTACCGTTTTTAAAAAGGCTATTTCCCATTTATAAGTTATGGTTATTGATAAGTGTTACCAAAAAATCATTGTTTCTGTTAGTCTAAGGGGTGAGCAAGGGAGCATTTCAATTTAGGATCAGAAATGCTACAGATCTTGCTAAAGATGTGTCTGGGGTTTAATTGTGTGTTTCTTTAAATAACCTGTTATCTTGAAGAAAAATTTGCAATGCGCCTTTTTTCCATGACCATTTTTTCTTCATCTTTGTTTTTATTGCTGTCTTTTTCTAATATTAAACTTATTCTAATTTCTACTTACATATAAAAATGTAAGTTGTATCGACTTCTTGAAACCCTTCTTGTGGGCTTAAATACAACTACTTGTCTACCTATCAAATAAAAATGTCTTAAAAAAAGGCTTAAAAGTTGAAACTGAATCTTTGGTACGAGATGATTTTTCAGCTTTTTTTCTTATTCCTGTGAAAACCCTCATTTCAGCGTGACTCATTCTCTGCCTGTAATGCTTCACTTTAACTGCTTTTGCATTGGTAAAATGAGGGGGTGTTACTTTTTACACAGTTTCCTAGTTTTAAAAAGGCTTGCAATTGGCGCTCACTTAGCTGTCCATTCAGCCCTATTAGCATAAATTAGCAACTGTTAAATTAGCTTTTGTTGCTGTGTTGCTTCATGACGGTCTTTATAGATGAAGAGCTCAAAGTTTCCGTTAAGGACTCGCTGGTAAAGTGGCAAACACAAACAGCTACCTTGTTGGCTGTTGTCCTTAAAACATACAACTCCTCACTGTTTGCATGTACCTTCGTCTTTGAGGTGAGAAAATAGCCGAGACCTTCCCTCACGACCAAGAGAAAACTCATGAGCAACTTTTGGAGACCAACAAAGTGGAGATTGAAACTGATAGGTAGACTCCAACATTTCCCCCCACTTCTCTAGTAAATGCTTGTGAAAGATGCTGTCTGTTGATATAATACAGTCGCAGAATTAAAATGTGAGCCTCCTCCAGTTCTTCCTGTTTGTGCCAGTTTTCTTGCGGCCATAAAGATGCTCCAGAGACACAGTGGATATTATACAACTGTTTAGTGATTAGTACTCCTGAAGATGAGTAAACTGACCTTTCTGTAAGCAGTAAATGCTAATAAACACAACACTCAGGTAGTTTATCTGCTGCTGTCACACACTGCTGAAATGTCATTGTCCACACGGAGCCATATGATCTGCAAAGTGTTGCAAATAAAGCTTTTTTATAACTTGAGGAAACCTGAGATTGTGTGTTCTCTAATTTCACTCCTGTAGTTTGCGTTTAAGTTGGAAACTTTTGTTTGTAAAGAGCTGTATGTGGGGCTCATTATTTAACTCTAACAGCTGTGAGGAGACGTAAAGAAGCAGATGGAAAACAGTGTGGAAACTTAAAGTAAAGCAACCTGTTGTTTACATAAATGGGATTAACAGCAGCAGATCGACGTGTTAAATAGATGTCTGATTGAATACAGCTCACACCTGAGGAACATTACCGCAGACACCAACAGCGTTACAAATATATGAAACTATAACTCTAAAGTACTTTTTCTCTGCAGGACCAAACAACCACTGCTTTTCAACAACCCTGATTACTTCATGAAGTTAAATGTATGTGTAATGTGAACACTTAAACATCTAAACAAGCAGATCTCACGCATGAAGTAAGCACGGCATGGATCAGACACCCTGTAGCAGCTGATTAGATATTGTTCCTCTCTTTAGGGCCCATTTATTCTGAGTTTAATGGACGCTTAATGTACAGTACAGGGTTTCTGACTGTGTTTTAGCCAGAGGTGTTCCTTTTGATGTCATTAATTTCTAAAAATAACATTCTATGTGTTTTAAAAGTAAATCAATGACAAGTTTGAAGACATCGCTTATCACTATTTTTGTCAAAAGGGGGAAAATCCAGCACAAAATCAGGATGAATATCTTGAAGTATGTGTCCTGCTTTAATCAGACTTATAAAACTTTATGTTTGAGAATAAGTTAAACTAATTTGCAGTGTTTTATAAAATTGCATACATCTTAAAAATAGTTTTCTTTTATCTCAGTTTCTAAGTAACTGAAGACATAATGAACATCATTCAACTAATGCATAAATCTGTTAGTCAGGCTGGACTCACTGGATCATATTTAACATTTATTTAACAAAAATCTCTGCGCTGAAAAACTGCAAGGTCTCAAACACCTCTTAGGTTAAACAGCTCATCAATCATGCCGAGACCGGGTCATAACCTGTGCTGAGGAGGTCACCGGTACTCAGCGCTTCAGGGTGACGAACCAGACAGGTTGTGAAGGATCGATAAAGCTTTTCATGGCCAAATTGGTTCTTGTCTCATTAGTTTTAAAGAGGTTACTGTCATTACTAAGAACACAAGTGGAGTCAGTTAGTCGCTGCTCCTGGGCAGCCCACCCAAAGAACAGGGGGCTAGGATCCTGCCGTCAGTGGATGCCATTATCAGTGCGTATAGACTCCTTTAAAAACTACATTCTCATTTGGCTCCCTTGACTCACCTTGTACGCAGAACTTGAGCTCTTTGGCGTCTGTAACCGTGCTGGAAGGCGCCATGTAAGGAACCTTCTTGCTCATGCGGTTGTAGTTCCTCCTCTTCTTTGACTCGCCCCACAAGTTGGAGCCACCGTGCATGCTGGGAATGTTTAGGACAGCGATGCCCTCCAAGGAGGTGTTGCTGAGGTCTAGGATGATTCCGTCACACTGAGGGGAGCAAAGAAGGAGACATAATGAGGAAAAGGAGGAGAAGAGTATCAAGATAAGCCTTAGAACATTTACAGATTTCTTTATTCATTATTGTTTTTTTTGCATGGTGGATGACTTGCAGCTGACCTGAATGTGCAGATATTGGTGGAAACCAAATAAAGGAGGCCTCTAATGAAAATGAGCAACTATAGGGTCCCCTAAGTTGTCAAACAGGGAAATAAAAGCTTTAGGAAGGTAATGTTCAATTCCAGGATGTAAGGTTTGGTTAGGACATGCAGGTAAAGCATCATCAGATCTTTGAACTGGATAGAAGCAACTACAAGAGGCAGATGTAGTAACTTAAAAAAGACAAGTGGTAAAACTTCAGAAGGTTAAGTGGCCTCAGTGGTCCAAGCAAGAGAAAAAAAACCTGTTGAGCAAGGTTGTGAGGTTTTCCTTAGATTCAAGTTGGTAGCAACACCTTGTCATGGATATCAAGAAACACAAATTCAGTTTTTTCAAGATAGTCCTTTAAAAAAGTCAGTAGGCCTCAGATGAAGCCTTGGGGAACTCCCCTTCTTAAACCACGAGGTTTATTGTCACCTGAGAATGATCATTACTGCTTCTAACTCTGTGATAGTGGCTTGGGGTGTCTGTGACTATAGCACTAAGTTTCCTTGTGGTGGGGTAGGAGAGTAAGTGGGCCCAGGAAGAAGCCTTGTGGAAATCCAGCGATGTTCAGTGTCACCTTGGGGTTAGCATTGCGGCTGCCGGCTCTGTGGAGGTAGCTTGGGAATGTCTTACTGTCTCCACACACCAAGTGCGGGTAAAATCATTCGCGCAAATTAATGTTAAATCAATGCAAAGACGGGATTAGACACTCCTACGACTCTAGCGGCGTGAATGGCATGAATTGGGTGAATCTCAACTTGACACGGATACTCGTGTCACGACAACTACTCAGCACAATGGTTGCCGGATGATGTATGAAAATGGACGGTTGTTCACTGGTATCTAAAATCGAGGACAAAGTGGTCGTGTTGGTGTGTGGGTGCCCTGAATTATACGGTACCTTTTCTTTCAATTTCCTAAACTGGAATAAAAAGGAGCTCGCCTGGAGGCAAGAGAGTGTGGAGGTCGGATTACCTGGTAAATTTTAAAAAACCTTTGTCTATCACTTAATCCTGCCAGTTGAATTGGCAGGGATTACCATTAAAATTACCATCAACGCAGGAATGAGGCAAGTAAATACTATTCATTCACGCGTCTAGATTCACGCGAATAAAGCAAGTACATGATTTTACTCGCATTTTGTGTGCGCACCCCGTTAGAATTGAGCACTAAGTTTTTTTGTGGCATGGTAAGTTAGTAAGTGGGCCCAGGATGAAACCTTGTGGAACTTCTCTTCTCAAAACATGCGGTTTGCTATCATCTGAGGGCTAACGTTAAGCCTGCTAGCTCTGTGGAAGTAGCTTGGGATATCTGGAACCCCATTTCTGAGCGAGTTGATAGCACAGTCAGGATCACTGCAAAAGTCAGATTCTCGCTCAAAGCATTTTAATTTTACTAATTTTGATTTTTGAGTTTTACTTTCACAGAAATCAGGTGAACTAAGAGCATCTTTATCTATTTCTGCATTTCTGACTCGATGTATTTTAGTGTACAGATTTAAAATGAGCTTATTATAAAATCTGAGCTAATGAATGACACAGAAAGCTGCAGTGTGTGGGTTGCTGTAACAAAGAGTATAGCTGTCTATGCTTGTATCCACTTCGAGCATCAATGACTTATTAAACGCTGCGAGACTTACTTCGGCCTGATGGATTACCTGGACGGGAGCCAGGTGCGCAGTGGTGTGAAGCAGCAAAAAGGACAGCATTAAAACAAGCTGGCCCAAAGTCAGTACATACTAAATGATATTAAAAGGTATGAAGTTACAGCATTTTGCACTCTGTCTGAATTATACGGTGTCTAGCCTCATTTATAGGCATCAAATAACCAGAAAGAGTCAACAACACATTGCCGTGACTCAGCTGATTTGTGCCGACTCAAAGCAGCAACAAAAACGCCCACAACATGCAGGCAAACAACGGAGGGACAATCACATACAAACTTAACACGTGTGCTCATTCATGTGTCGTTCTACACAACATAGAAGGCTGACCAGGATAACCTCTTCTGCATGTAATAAAAAGGAATAAATTACTATTATTGTCAAAAAGTTTATTAGATATAATCAGACTTTACACTGTGATGCTTTCATGAGTTTTCCTCTGAGTCCACTTCTTAGACAGAGTTGTGTGTTTCATATATATTTTTCAACTGCATGACACACTTACTGATTACTTGGGGTTTACTGTAACACTTTTAGTGTACTATTAAAACCGATGCTGACACAGAAAAGCTTCCAGAACTTTTGGTAATGATTACAAGAACTGGGTCCACACATGTAGGTCTGATCCAGGGTTAAATTTCAACATGTATGTGTGTGTTTAAGTGTGTGAGTGGTAGCTAACTAAATTTAGTAAGGGTCTGTCAGTGTGGGCACAAAAACCTTAAAGGTTTATTTACTGTGCCATGCTTGAGGAGATGCTATGAATTTTGGACTGATCTATTATTACTTTAAGTTTTATTGAATTTTATTTTGGCATCTAGACTACCACCGCATCACTCCTTTCAGTTTTACATTTATCTGTAGAAACTGAAGAGCAATGAGACAAGTTGAAGCCTGCAGGTGGATGCTGGAGAGGTGGAAGGACTGAAACATGACAGTGGAGGTAATGGCAAGGCTGAGGTAGTGACTGTACATCCTGCAGCTTCAAAAGAGAGACAAATAAGAAGGATGTGTTTGTCGAGTGGTTGTGAGAATGATGCATGTCGAGAGTGAAATAAAAGCAGCTCCAGTTGACTGCCTTGAACACCAAATCTGTGTTTGTCACTAAATTTACAACAATGTGCAGTTTTTGTGCAGCAGTGTAGCTGTCTTCTGTAACATCAAAGTCTCCCCTCAGCATTTGAACACGGTTATATTGCTTAAACAGGATGCTGCTCATTTTTTAGATGACAAAAACGGTAGTAAAAAGTTTCTGTAATAGTCAAACTGACCTAATTGAAAAAGTTTTGACATGCTGATAAAATAAGTTATTGTATTTTAATATTTTTAACAGCTGTTGTTTTGATTACAACTATTCAAATTAAACCAGTTTCATTATTTCAGGGACTTTTTAAGACAACCCAGAATTTTTTATTGGGTTTGTTTCTTTGTTCTAGTCTCTGCTTGTTTTTCAGTCCATGGCAAATCTAGTTTTACCTTTGACCTCAGAACCAAATACCGTCAAACTGAGCGTGTTTTAATGCATTAAAACCCCCTGAATGTGTTCAGTATGAAGTCTTTGAGATGAAACACAGCTTGTTTTTTGTTTGTCCTCGATACTCTTTGATAACATATGTTTTCCTCTGTGTTTTCTTGGAGTCCTGCTGTGCTTTAAACACCCAGGTGACCCATTATGTTGCGCTGTTTGACAGAATGAGGCAATCAGAGACTTAATGGAGCATTCATTTGATGAAGCACTAAATATAGACCGTCTCACTAATGTAAGAAATCCACTTTGTTGTAAATTTCTGGAGCAATTCGGAGAAAAACAAAAACATCAACAAGAAAAGACGAAACAAGACTGCAAACGAGTTGGATCGTATTTTACATTTCTTGATTTTATTTTTGGTTATTTCCAGACAACTTGATTGATGTCTTTCAGTTTTTATTTTTTTATCTTTTATAAACGTGATAATTTTTTGTGGATACACCTTAAAAGCAAAATCTGTCCTTAAAAAGTGTGGAAATTTGTGTTAATAAGACTCTTTTGAGAGTGGAAATACTGATTAAACATCTGAAGGTGACTAAATGAGAAAAAGACATCACACCATAAAAGTCTAAAGTAGCCCCACAAAGAAATTTCTACAAGCTGCTGATTTAAGAGATGGACATTAATTTTGCTCTTATTTGCAAATCAGCTGGATGGGAAACATCCCGCTGCTCTAAATTTGCTCTTTTACAGTTTTTATTTTCATCTTTTTTCAATCAGTCCTGCTAGATATCAAACACTAAGCCAGACATTTTTCTCTGATGATTGGGTTTACTTTTCAGAAGTTGATTGGTTTTGATGTTTCCGACCTAACTAGCCAAGATCTGGACAACACTGGGAATCCTGGGAACCTAAATATCCCCCAGTGAAGAAAAATAAAGGCTTGAATTTCAACTTTCTGAAGTTTGGAGTAAAAATGTTTATTTTCTGCACATTCAGAAAAGTGATTCAAAGGGAAATAAATCAAACTGAGGCTCTTTTGTAACTTATTTACAGTGACACTGAGACTCACCAGAAACAGATGAGGTGCTCATAGGTGGGAGGACTGTAACGAGAACCTGGAACCTTCATTTTGCAGACATATCTAAAGGGGTTTATTCCTCCTAGTTTTTGACCTGGACACGTGGTTGATTCTCAGGTTTCTCTAATAAACGTGTGACTCACCTCCACCTCTATGCATTCATTGAGCTTCTTGCAGGTGGCAGAAATGGTCTCCGTGGTGCCAAACTCAAAGTACCACAGCTTGTTCTTCATCCTGAGAGGAGAAACAGAGGACAGACATGTTTTGAAACAACATTTTACCAAATATTTCCATTCCTCACTCAGCATACACATGAGAACAGCACCGTGAGCCTGGAGCCATATTTGTTTTTGGTGCATTGCACACATATTGAAGCTGTCCGGTGCCTTGAGTCATCCCACATTTTGAAATCTGACAGCTCAGGACAGCTAAAAGCCATGTGACCAGAGAGGTCAAAGCTCCACAGATGCACCCTGTAGCCTTTCAAAGTGGAGACTAGACACTGACCCACACAAGCAAACCATCTGTCACACAAGCGCTCTGCTGTTTTATTTCACTCTTTCACAGAAACAGCGCTCACAGTCGCCTCAGCGCCCTCATGAGATGAGTTGAAATGTCAACATTGCCTCTGGAGGGGACACAGGGGGGAAACATGGCTGGTGGAGACCGCATGATCAGGGTAAATATTATTGTGATTCACAGTGTTCAAAGCGACCCATAGGACGGACTGAGCGGTGGCTCATTTCTGCCCTGAAGATGGTTTGTCAGAGGTGACCTGATGGATGCGGTTTGTTTTTATCCTCATGTCATTTGTTGCAGATTTGGGACTGAACTGGAAAGAATAGAAATCTTTGCATGATCAACATCCAAACATGAACAGTAATGATTTTAGTGATCTAATGAATACGAATATATATTCTTTTTTTCTGTTTAGTTGCTGTATCAGGAGGAATTTAGGTTTAGTTTAAGGGGGTTAACAAACTTACATTGAGTATTTAGAGAGATTCAAAACCAACTGCATAAAGAGACAGATACAGAGGTCCTTAAAGATTCAGAGATAAACAGCATAAATACGTTCTAGAAAGCTGTGTCCCAATGAGCAGTTTTGGTCTAAAAGAGGTCTAAATGTAGCCTAGAGGACTGGTCTAAAATCAGGCTACCACAGGTCTAAAAATGAAAGTTTTTTAGACGTCTAAATTTAGACTAAGTCTTAATCTGGGCTATATCTATACTACCTTATATATTGCTCAACGGCTATCATAGTTATTTTGGTTAAGTACTTGGAGATCAGTTATGCAACTCACAATTGCTTTTTCAAATAAATAGTTATCGAATAACGGGTTACAGTGCAACGTCTAAATTCTGTCTAAAAATATACAGACTCTAGACGGTTGAAATTAGGTCTAAAAAAAACTAGACGTCTAACAGCTGTCTATTGCTCAGTGGGATAGTGAAAAAAATCCCGCAAGAAGTAAAAAAAAAAGGAAAAAAAGACTAAGGGGTTGTTTCGTACTGACGAAAAAAATGCATTGTTCGTTCAGAACTGAAAAACACTCAGTCTGCTGTTGTGTCAGTGTTCTCACTTCCACCCGGGACGCATCTTTTTTCCCCCCGGGAAGTCGTAAAACCGCATCACGCTTAATGTGTATAGTCAGGCGCGTCAAAATTCGCCTCTGAATATTTTGTAATTTTGCGTCATATATTTGCGTCGTTCCCTGTGTGTAAGGACCTTAACACTGCATAGCAGCTGCAGGTGAGGGCTCTGTCTTGTGCCATCACTGTCGTCACACACAGACGGTCCCTTGGTTTCCCCAGGGTGGGGCCATGAACAACTGGGATATTACTCTTGGGGTCTAGACTCGAAAAAGGGGGAGTTACCGCTCTGATGGATACACATGCTATATCTATGTCTGATGCTGAGGGACTGATTGCAAAACAGAGAGACGACGATACCACCTGGTCTTCTATGTTTGCAATGATTCCCTGCAGACTTTTGACAGGAAGCATCACAACAGTGCAGAAAGACTGATGCTCATGAGAGGAAAACTTTAGGTGCAGATAGAGAGCACCAACTCAGAGGAATTATTACATTTTAGGTCTACACATCGTTTTATTTCATTTCTGTACCAGCACAATTGTACATCTACCTGTTTATGATACCCATGAGTTCATTTTTGCTTGCAGCTCAAAACTCTGATACTGCATCAACTCCTGGTGGACAAGCTGTCTATTCTGGCGGAGGACGGCAAGCTGCTAGTGCAAAAATGCATGCCGTGATAAAAATGAAGTTGTTCTGCAGCTGTCACACCCCGCTCACACTGCTGGTCAGTCTGGCATGCTCACGGGTCCTGGAAGCAGATACTAGAGTCATACCTCCACCATCTAATGCTTCAGTCCGCATCATTGTGGATGTGCCAGAAGCGTAATGATATAACAGAGGGTTCATGGCATGCAGACATGCTGCTGGTACTGACAACACAGATATTGACACAACAGCTCAGTATGAGGGTGCCATACCTGAAACAACTCTGAAACAGACTTCAATCAAAGCTTCAAAGCTTTAAAAACGGTTTATTCTTTCACTTGTGAGTGAAACGTTTTAATCCTCTGCACTCGCTCACATGTTTTCCTCCCTGCTAATTGTCTCTGTGTCCCTCGTTCTCCCTCGTTCACCTTAATGCCTCCCCAGAAACCTCTGCCGCTGTCAAATCGGGGGATTATGAGCATATTTGAGATCACAATTAGGAACAGTTGCGATTCTCAACGAGGCGAGCTGCCTAACCTCATTAAGCTGCTTCCACTGGAGACAGCCTGTAAAAAATGCAATTAACTCATGTTTTCTCCCTCTCTGACGGACACGGAAGTGCAACAGGGAGACAAAATACATCCATAAGCCTTTCCTCCGTTATTCCCTGGTTTCTAAACCAAATCTGCCAAAACACTGGAACACAAAGGATCTGCAATAATCTCTAAAAAGCATTTTTTATTCCCAATCATTAAGAGAAAAGCATCCTCTCTCAGGGTCGAGCTGTACGGCTGTGTGTGCTGAGGCTCGGACTCAGGTACAGAGAGGGTTTACTGTTTGACACCGTACTTTTTTATTGTGATTGACTTTCCCCTCAAACAAAGCAAAGATCATATCACTTCTATTTATTTAACTCTAACAGACAGGTGTACAGAAAACATTTTTTTTATAATTCCTTAATAATTATATCTGCATGTACTGTTTTACTTGCTCCAGTTGAAAGCATACATGTCCGTTATTTTAATTCTGAGACAGAAATTCAGTTTTTTTTTGTCCTACATGGTGCCAGAAACAGGCTGACAGCAGCCAAAGATAGGGGCATGTTTTAAATTTGGTGTCACTCTCTTCTGCTGTGATTGGAGATAAGATAGATACACAATATCCGCAATTCCGAGTTTGTATTTAATAATGCTAAGCCCGCAAGAAATCTCATTTGATCAGATTTCAAAGTTGCTGTGTTTTAAAACTGGGATACAGGGACATGAATGACAAGTTTCTCTATGTGTATGTAAATTCCATGTCTTCAATAACATAAATATTCCTTCACTGTATGTGATGTGATTATAACCAACAAGCAAGCTTATATTTTTACTGTAATTTGGACTGTTTGGATTAATGTCAATTCATCTCACAAGTAGCTCAATGAGAATCTGTTGCCATGGAAACATCCCAAATGTGATTTTGGAGGTACTATTTGGTCTAAATAAATCATCTCCGGATCAGTATTTTGAGTTTTCCATCTTTTATTGTGAATTTATCCCTTACAGACCAATAAAAAGGATTCATTTCTCCTTCTTTGAAATAAAAACTGTTAACAGAAACAAATCAGTCCTTTGGAAACTATGTTTAAGATTTATTGTTTGTATTACAGGGATAATGAGTTCTTTTCTTTCAATAAGGGACATTAAAGAAAATTTAAGGCCTGCTTTTGTCTTTCAAGACAGAGAAAAGATTCAAGGTGGAACCATGTTGATATAAAAACACTGTGAGCTCAGAGGCCTCCTCTAACCAATACTGTTTCCACCCATAGAGGCCCTCCTATTCATGACCCCTCCCTTCAGATTATCATCTCCTTTAATCCCCAATATGAGCAGTGACCTCCTGACCCCAACACCTCTCTGTGCTCCCTCTCCACCTCTGCTTCCTCCTTTTTTCTCTCAGATGCTTTACAGAATGAGGGCACAAAGGAGCGTGGAGTCACAGAGGACGTGTTTGGTATCACTAAAAGTTCTTGTTGACCTCCTTCATTCTCACTGAATGGCAGGAAACCCCCCCTAACTGTAGTCAAACTACAGCTTTTCAATGATAGTGATAAGACAGGAAAACATCAAATAGTCCCTCTTCTTTCTCTACCCACTCCGAGCTCCTGACACATTTTATTTCTGCCTCAAACATCCAACGTTTGTTGAAATGTTTGCAAGGTTTTGAATTCTTGCATTTCAATTTGCAGAGTACAATATTACAATCCTCGTTGCGACACGTATCTCTGGAAATTGGAAAACTCAGCTGCAGTTTGTTCTGTGTATTTGAGAAAGAAGTGCAAATAGTGATGCTGTGACAGAACAAGAACAAACTGAACCAAACAAGAAAAACGACGACAGAAGGGTGATAAACATGCTGGTAAAATCAGAAAAATATTCAGTTTTCACAGCATACTTGTTCAGAGTATCTCATGTTGTATTCTTAGTATGACTGATTTCAGTGTCCGTCTAGCTTTGTTGCACTAATATTGTTAGTTGCTGCTTTTTCTAATAAAGAGTAACAGTGACTGGTGCTCATTTCCTGCTCAGGTGAGTGTGACAATAGTGACCTCCACGTATGAGGACATCCTGTCCACACCCTCTACGGCCATTTAGACCCTGACTGAACACACACAGAGCTGTGAAGTGGGAGGATTTATTTTTGGACACCATCACCATAAGGCACGTTAAATATTTGCGTGAAATGTTCGCTGACTTGGAGCAGAAGCAGGTAAAGTTTGGCTTGTAAGAACAAAAGTCACGGGGAACTTTAAAAAAAGTTTTTCTGCTTGAGATAAACCCCCTAAAGTAGGCACAGAGAGCTGTTCGAGTCCAAATACGGTCACGGCTTTAAAAACTTTTTTGTTTTCTCATAAAAAAGGTGACTTCTGAGTAAAAGCTAAAACATTATTTACTTGAAAGCAAATGAATGATGAACAACAACCTAATATATCCACTTTTATGAGGTCTTCACGGGTTGGCGTTGAGTTTTTTGCTCCTACCTGCAAAATCAAAGCTCTGTTTCAGATGGATTTATCATTAAATATTGATCAAAAGCACTTTATGGTCACAGGCAGCTCCTCTGTGTCTTTAATGTACATCGGGTGTCGTCTCGTTAATTCATGACTTATTGATCAAGCGATGTCTGGAGGGATGTGCACATAACATGTTCTGTTGCTAGGCTGTCAGAGGAAAAGTAAAACTGATGTTGGGCTTACTCTCAGACCACTTTGGGCAAAAGTGTCAGTTGAATAAAACGGTAACATCGTATTCAAATCAGGAAAACTCTGAACACAACATTTACATGGAAAATCAGACTGAAAACATGTTGACTGGGGTAAAAGTTGGCAAAAGCTGTTCCAAGCATTGTCGAAAATTTTGCAACCGGTGGAGTCGCCACCTGCTGGTCACTGAAAAAAGTTCAGGTAGCATGTGGTTTTGCTTCTCATGACCCTTTTGAGAATCTTTTTAAGTTACACAAGCCAAAAATAAGAAAATAAAAAAACTCATTAGAAAAGGTTAAATTTAATAAAATTGAGACTTATTTTTTGGTTGGAGTTCCTGATGTCTACAAATAATAGATAAAAATTCATATTAAAGGCTGTTATTGACACATAAATACAAATGAAACAGACTATTTTCATGCTGTCAGTTTAAAACCTGAAACCAGCGTGAGTGGTATGCATTTACTTTGCTAATCTTGACCATTAGCCTACTTGCACTATCTTTAGCATTTTTGCCTTAATAATAGACAAAAAGAAGCTTCAAAATATAACTGGACTCTATGTAACCAATAGCCATCAATTCTCAATGCATTTACAACATACATCAAATAAGTTTCATAGAAGCCATTCAACTGAAAACCACATCATGTTTTGTGTTTTTCTTGGCTTCAAAAGGTTCAATCAGCATGCCAGTTAAACTCATCTTGCATAAATAAAACAACAGATTTTTTAATGTTTAGTGATGTACTAAATAAATGAGGGGAGTAGGTACAACATGCACAAAATAACAAAGCAAAACCTGGGAAGTCCTTAAATTTGCAGAGAAAAAAAAAACTCCTGCAGGAACTGATGACTCAGCAGGCCTCAGTGTTTTAGGACAGTGGTTATGGTTTTGCTGATATCTGATCCCTGCTAATCCAATCAGGTGAAAAGTGTCAGTGACCTTCTCCGAGGGCTCGACTGAGCAGCTTATAACGAGAGCTTACAGGGACTAATTTTGTTACTAAAGTCACTACTTTAAAAACTCAAACAATTTAACTGGGCAATAAATCATAGCTAATGGACGGGGCCCGATTCAATGAAAAAAACGGATCAGTTTGAACCACTATATAAGAGTGATCGTCAATTAGGCAGTCATGTGATAAAACTACCATAGTCTACCATGGGTTAATATGACATGAGATTAAATAATACCTGTCATCGATGTCTGAAAATTTTGATTTACTTCAACTTGACTGTTTCCTTCTTTTGGATGAATTAAGTAAGGTAAGGTAAGGTAGACTTAATTGATCACGCATGGGGGAAACTATTTCACCACCAGGACAAGAAGACTCGTACAGACAACAAACAGCATCGAGACACCAGAAAAAAAACATAGACTCAACACCAGATACACAACAAACACGGTAAAGGCCAATGAAACATGATTTAAAAGTGGTACAATAAAAGATACTGACATGATTAAATACAACAAAAGCCTGATAAAAATGAATGAATACTAAAATAAATACATCTACAAACCCAAAAAGTCCTTCAGATCAGAAAATATGCCCTCATTTTAATTTGACTTAACTTCCGTTGGGGTTAGCTAAAGCGTATTATTATTATTAAGTGCAAATATCTTGACTGAAGGTAATATTTATTTGCGTATTTTCGCATCATGACTTGACTCATGCTCTTTCATATATGTGCATGAAAGCCTGTGTATTTACTGCTAAAGAAAATCCTCTTCTTCTTTAAGTGTGTTTCGCGACTGTTAACATGCATGCTTGAACATCCTTGTAGCTCAGACATTACGGCTGGAGTTTCCTTTTGAAACACCAGGAAACACATCAGAGGAGAGTTCAACAGAGTCATCCTCGCATCACTCTCACTTCATTATTCAGGAGTGACAAACAGAAAATGGGTTTCATTTTCTCTTGCAGAGCCCTGGTAAAATGGAACGGATGGAAGGTGAAGGCTGAAACGATAATTATTTGGGTCATAGTCGTGAGGAGTTTGTGTTTTTGACTTTGCATTTTTAATGCTTTTGGTGTTCATATTGTCTGAGCTTTTTGCAGCATATTTCTTGAGTCATTTATACGACTCATACATAGTTTAGGGCTGGTTCATTATAGAGTTACTTAAAAGATGTTAGTAGGGATGATATTCACGCCTGTAAAATGTTCAATTCTGTGCAGTTTGCTCTTGTTTTGGGTCTGATTGTTAAGATGAACTGTTTGCATCCCCTCTCGCTGTGATAATGAGTATGAATTATGTTTTTATTTAACAGAGGTACATTTGCTTAAAAAGGATTTTTGTTATACCCTACATTAATTCAAAAGTGTTTATTTTTACTCCCAAATTATGGGGTTTCATCAATTAATCTACTAGCTAACTACTTAAGCAATTCGTCAATGCTGTGGGAAACTGTCACTTAGTTGATTAAGCAATACCTCAGGGAGAGAGGCCGATCTTTGCTCTGTCATGTGGTTAAAAGTGTCAACTGAAGAGTGACAATGATTAAAATTTCTGTCAAAGTTAGAGTTTTGGGAGTTTCTTGAGTTACACTCATTTTTTTATGGTTGAAATATTTCATGCTGGTGCAGCATTTTTGCTCTGACAGCCACCAGGGGCGCGCTTCAGAAGAAGGAGGAACATGTATGCGCCCTCCTTTGGATTCATGAACTGTCAGACTTACACTGTAACTCATGCTTGGACCAGACTTCCACCAAATGTCAAGGTAAGACTGACCCTGTAAGCAACAGTTCATAGCTGTTCAGGTTCTCTGCCTGGTTTCCTAACAAAGGGGCCATGCTAAGAGGGATCCCCAGAGGTAACGCACTCACCTTTAACACATGCCTCATATGTTTTTCTTTAATTTCTGAGTCAATATGGCTGTCCAAAAACCTTTCTGCACTCCCTGTTTTCTTTTTTCAAAGTTTCCATCCCAGGGCTTTCTAAGACAGCTTAGGTTTTGTGTTTGATGAGAACACCTTTCAGGGTGAACGTGGGTGTCGGAGCTTTTGACCGAGGTGTCGAGAGTCACACGTCCCCTCTGTCGTCACAGTCCTTGATGGGAGGATGACACTTTTGGGGGTGGGGTGGTTATGTGTGCTTGGAGCCAGGCAGGGGGGGGATGTGTTATGTGTTTGTGGTGCCGATGCTGACACACACACACACACACACACACACACACACACACACACACACACACACACACACACATTAGGATTGTTAGGGGCAGGGAGGAGAATAACACGCCAACTGAAGACTCACATGTGTGACTCAATCATTCATTATGTTTACAAGCAATTAAGAAAATGGTTTATTGCTTTAGTCTGAATGAAACTTGTCTTTTAAATGCATGTCAACACAATAGGTTTAACTGAAATCGAACTTCTCAGAGTGAGACTAACATACCTGGATAATGTGGTTGGAGATCGATTTTCTTGGACACGTACGCAACTCAATTAAACTGAAATTGTCCAAAGCTTTCTGCACTTTGTGACTTCCTGTTAGCCTTTGCTAACACGTCTTGCCGGTAGCACGTCAACCAGGAGGCGACCCGATAGTAACAAGCTGAAAGGGGTCATGATGCAACCTACCATAGCAGAGGTGAACATACTTCTGTCGATAATTCAATTCTTGCCCAGGTCATAAACTGGGACGAGGACAGTAGCCCAGTTCAATCCTCTAATCTAGCTATGATCATAAATCAAAATAATTATTCACGTAAGTGTATTAAATAATGGGCGTAGCTGCTGTGATGTAACCAAAACTGTTGGGACACAAACAAAAATAATCCTAAAAAAATTTGACCTCAACAACAGACATTTTCACCCAAACTTCAACCAGACTTTCTCCTGCCTTTGTAAGATTTCTGCACGAATTCAGGGTGAGGCCAAGTTTGATTTAGTGCGATTTCAGTCAGATTAATGCGATTACATGATTTCTAAAGGTCCAATTTGACAGGCCTGGTTAATGTGGGGTGTAGATGGTTATCTGGCTGCTTCTACGTTAGTTGTCTGGAGCTGGAAGTGACTCTCCTGGGAGAAAACTAACAAATCCAAAGCCAAGTTTAAAATACAGCAACCATCAAAAAACATACAATAAGACCACATCCTTCACTGAGTCCAGCTTGAGTCCTACTACAGAGCCAGACTTTTTCACCACTTTGTTAAGACGTCTTGCATCTTTGTGTTTGATGCTTATAACCTTACACCTTACCTTACACCTGCTTATATGTATATGCTTATATAGACCATTAATAAATTGTAAATTTTTACAATTTAAAAAAACTGACTCTAACTTACAATAACCATCTAAGTAATATTTATAGGTGGTTTATAAACCACTTATTAATCATTTACAAAGTACTACTGACACACATTTTAATCTAGATGTTTTACAACCAATATTTAAACCCTATGTAAACCTTTAATAAATAGTCCATTAATAATTCATGAAAATTATAAATCATAATTTCATTTCTTGTTAATGGTAAAGTAACTATTAACTTACATTTATAAACTATCTATTTGCCATTTATAATTGATCTATATGCTGTTTTTAAATGATGATTAAACATTAATAAACTATCTATTTACCATTTATAAATAATGGTTATTGTAAAGTGTTACCAAGGTCATTGACCATCTCTTCAAACACCACCTATTAACTCGACAAAGAAACACATTTCTCAGCTAAAGCAGCAGTCAGACATTAGCAGAAGAGTTTCACTTCGTGGAGGAACTAAAGCAGAAAACCCACACCAGATGATAAACTGCAGCAGTTGGCTGACTGTAAATAATCTATGTTATATTTTTGTTGTTGTGTGCAGGGGTGGGAGTCAGCACAGTTCATGTTTTTGAACACTCTGAGCTGCAGTTGGATCAAAGCCACGAAGAGTGGTTCACAAAGCGAAGGGATGAACAGAAAGAGTTTGAAGCATCAAAGAGAGAGAGAGAGAAGAGAAATGTAGTTTTTAAGGTGACTGTGTTTCACCCTTTAAAGCTTAGTTTACGTGTGCTGGATTCATCTCTCTCTCTCTCCACATAAATGCTTTACATCTTTTCACTCTGGCCTTTGTTTAATGGATCAAAGAGACCCCCTCCCCCAGGGGACAGAGGTATCTTTCTTTTATCTTTCATCACCCTCTCTTCCTCTCTTCCTTCTGCCTGTGATGCTGGGAACAGATATAGGAGCAGGGATGTGAACTTAAGCATTAATTATTCAATTTCAAAGAGAAAACAAGCCCTCGTTTCTCTCTCTCTACGAGCCCTCTACATCATCTGCGCATCATGTAAACTCATTAACTGTTAAAGTAGGAAGCACACGTTTGTCTCTAAGCAAACAGCATGAAAAAAAAAAAAGACAAAAAGCTGCTTGAACTGGATTTCAAACTCTGACAAACAAATGCACACATTATGTTGGTGGTTTGGTAGCCTCAACCCCTCGGTTAGTACTTTCAATCGATGCAAAAAAATCTTTTCATCTCATTAGTCTGACTGAAACTGGACTTTCATACTACAAACAAACACTGAAATCACACTAACCCTCATTTCTTTTAGTTGGACTAATTTATTGTGCTTATGCAGTTGGGGATTTATCCTCTCTTCCACGTATATACCTCAATTGGACTGAAACTTGCCTGAGTGTAAAACACATAGTCCATAATTTGCACAACAGGCTGTGACCCGGAAGTCCAGAGGAGTAAACACAACCTTGACAGAAGAAGAAGGGAAGCAAAGTAAAGAGATGAAGTTGTTGCGTGGTACACTCAGAGGTTTAGAGACTGAATCTGTATACTTTCGAGTAAAAGGCCTCTAACATGCTGCTGTGTTCGAGAGTGAACGAGTGTTGGTGATCATCTCTGACACAGGCTGGTGTTTTTGCATGGAGATTAATTCATGGAAACTCGAGAACATTATCACATTCACAAACAAACCAGCTGTTTGTTGTCACACACGCACACACACACACCTCGTCCTGGGGCTGCAGCCTCGGGTTGGTTACAGAAGTGATCCCAGCAGCTCCATAAACTCATCAGCAGTGATTCACCTCAGGGCTCCAGAGCCTGAGTGAATACTGCTGCTGTTTGTTCTCACTTTGCATCTGAATGAGTCGTCACAGAGACGTGTGGCCACAGCAAAGGCTGCTGGGAATGAAAGGAGGAAGACTTCAAAGGGGCTGTTTCCACCACAGCTTCAGATACGTGTGGGTGGTGTTGGTCTGGGTCCGAGAGGGGGGTAATGTTTATGTGTTAAAAACAAGGCCAACAATGTGCTTTTATTTCCTCTGCTCTTAAAAAATCTCTCAAAACAGAGCAACAGTCGTTAGTTAAGCTCTTAACAGTTTCTCAATGAGTGACTCAGAGTAAACTTTGAAAAGAGTGGAGGTTATTGGTGCACAATTTATAAGGCCGCATCTGTGGTGGTACAAGGATGCATGAGTGCCCGTGGTGAATGAAAACATGGGCTGTGTTCATATTACGCTTTCTCTAGTCTTCAGACTGCTCAAAGCCCTTTTATATAACAATGTTGTTGGTATGATGTGAGTTTCAGTGGTGATGATAATAAATTAGAATTTTTAAAAAAGTAATAAAAATAGATAAAGAAAAAGGAAATCAAAGGCCTACACACTGCCAAGGAAATAATTACGATACGATACAATATGATTGTAGACTGTGTATAGAATGGACAGTGTCTGCCTCCTCACTTGGTGAAGCCACCTCGAGAACAGCACCCTCTGGTGACGGGCTGCAGTATAGGTCATAAACCCTGCCTCCTCCAGCAATCCCTATGGGGCTGTGGACAAACTGTAGAAATTTATTACACAAAATACAATTTTTTTTCCCCCCTGGTTGCGATGTTGACATGTAGTTATTGTAAGACTGGTTTGTGCCCAAGTCCTCTTTTTTCTGTATAGCTCAGTTTTTTAAAGTTATTAAGGGGTTCATGTTTGCTATGATTGACACCTGATACAGCCTGTGGGCATACGAAGATTGAGTAGCTCATCCAGGGGACATGCTGTTTGAGCCGAGCGTCATCACAGCGACTCTCAGCGACTCTCCCACCGAATGCGTACAATACTACTGCGCAATGTCGGTTTTGGGAAGTGGAGAAAAACGCGGAATTACCAAGAGCTTTTCGGCATCAAATCCGTACACTGGCGGAAGGCGGTACCAAGTTGTCCATAGTATATACAGTCTATGGATACGATACGGTAGATGTAAGAGGCTGCTTTACAAAGCTTATCAGTATTTGAAACACCAATTGAAAAGCACTGTGGGCAGTTTAAGTGTTAGTGTCTTATCCAAGGACACTTTAGCATGTGGATGGCAGGACCCAGGATTTAAGTTGAGGAAGCCACTCATGGGTGGTTTATACATGTAGGAAAGCTCTACATTATAAATATTTGGGCAGACAGGACAGCTGAAGAGAGGCAGGAAATATGCAGAACAGAGAGAAAAGAGAGACAAAGAAAGGGTCTTGGTTGAGAGTTAAACCAGCAACATTTATCGGGGAGGTGTTTGGAAGACTAGGCTAAACTGGCCTGCCTGCAGTCCTGACTTGTTGTCACCCACTGAAAGAGTGCATTTGAGAAATGTAATAAAGGAGAACCAAACTGATGTGCGGCTCAAAATCCCCTTCCAGCAAAAATGGGACATCTAACTTTTAATTATTTTAAATGATTAGCATGACATCAAAATCCGTTTTATCTACATTTTACAGAGTGGGGTTTCATTTCCAGGGCTATTAATGTCCTCACATTGCATTTCAGGAAGACTTTTTTGATTTAAAGGCAAAAACTGCCCAAAATTTGCAAATCTCCTGTGTGCAACTGCATATTTTTGTACGTATCTCTCTGCTTTGACAAGGTTAATTCACCTGTCTCTGCTCATCATGACGTGCGTCCCTGCTGAGGCATTTCTTCTCTGACTCTCTACGGCTGACCTCTCCCACTCTCGGCTCAGACTTAGGCAGCCTCCACTCTTATATAACAACTAATTAGACGGCTGTGCACTCGTCTGTACGGCCTGCCATTTGAAGATACTTTCTCTGCTATTAGAACGACAACAAAACCCCCATTTACGTCACAGCTGCCTCGATTTGGCAACTCCGCTTATAGAGCAGAAACATTTCCACACAATTTACTCCTCATTTGGATATTTATAACCAGATCTGAATTCTACCTGCTTCAACAAACATGAAAATAAACCTGATTACTAACAGTTAGAAAACCTGCCCTGTTGGACTTTGGCCTCACATTCCCTTGATGTCCCATTCAGGTCCGTTTCTAACACTAACAAGGTTCTGCCAATATATTGATCCCACTGTGCAGGCTGGTCCTGTCCTCGCATTGATTGCTGACGACAGCAGCTCGGTGTGATATTGTGTTTCCAGATTTAAGTGTGAGGTCACTAGCTGGTTATGAGGTTGGTTGTTAGTTTATGGATTGGACCGTAGGTGCAAGATTGAACACCAGATACAGACATGATTCTTCCTCACCTGCTGTTAAACTTCTCCGGATGTTTTTCCCTCATCAGGTGGAAACGATGGGCGATGGAGGCATCCTGCAGAAGAGACAGGAAGAAGACATTAATGAGATTATTATACACGCAGTTATCAGTGAAACCTACACATAATCATAGACTGTCGAGGCAAACTAAAGTGTTACACTCTAAGGAAAATGATGACGCTTCTCTGCGAGCAATCCCGTCCTTTGCGTCAGTGGGGCTTTGAGGGTCTCTCCGATTTTATTATTATCAGGAGAAAATGCAACAAACACTTATACTAGTCATCGGATGTTATGACTGACGTGGATGCTTCTCCTGCATTCACAAATCAGAGCTCAAATGAATCTTTTGTGGAGAGTCCCTGTTGACACGTACCAACCAGTGGCGGACATACTGATCATGACCAGAGCCACCTGAGCAATAGGACACAACCTATAAGTGAGGAGATCATCTGGTAAGTTGTTCAAACACAACAGATCCCCATAAAGTGCCGCTAAATTATGTTTGCTGTAAACAGACTGAATTACATGTAGGACCCCGCTCCTTTCTTGCATTAACTCATATGTTTGGGCATTTTAGTAGACATGTAAACACACAGACGGAGCGAGTCATTCGCATGAATTCTGTGCAGAACATTCAGGCGTAAAGATATGTGCGTGTTAGACGAGTGAATGATTTCATGACGGATTTAGTTTGATTACAAAATTACAGCCTCGGTTGTACATGTCTTATAATCCTACTGAAGCAGGACAACAACAACAAAGATGGAGGACCACAGAGCTGTATTTATGCTGTTGGTGCCACAGAGTTTATTAACTCTCAGAAAGTGTAGATTATGTTTTCATCATCATTGTCTTTTTTGTCATTGCCCTTTAATATACGCTGTTCCTCAGTGGTCTGTCATACTACGGACCTGGTGCGCATACTCCAACATTTGCGGTCGCTGTGAGAATGCAGATTATTTTCACAGCATTGTTGTATTAACCCAGATTATTTTAGCTAAACGGTGTGACTTCTCTTTTGTTAGCATGGCTGTTCTTGTCCAAACCAGACCTAAGTGTGGTCCAAAATGCGAGACAATGAGGTCAGGACGCTTGAATAGCTTCACCACCTCCAAGCCATCTGACTTGGAAACGTGGCGCCTCCTGGCAGTCATATTTCCCTGACCAAGAGGAGATGTGCCCTCATTTATTGTGAATACATGCCGACACCAAAGGAGGATCTTGTAGCAACATTCAGGAGAAAGAATCTTGTAAAAGACATAGATGGGCATGACTGTATGCCGGCTACGCAGATCTTAAACAAAGTGGCATTGTCCGTATCAAATATATTGTAAAAATGAAACAAAAAGAAACTCGATGGTTATTGTTCCCCACACTGTAACATGTCACAGTGGTTTCCATTCATGTATATTACTGCGGTGATTCAGTTTGATGTCCTACGTCTGTGTAAAATAAGAGAAGCCGATCTCTGACTCATTGCACAACGCTCTACTTAACAAAAGGTCAGAAGTTGATCTGCGCAGAGCTCATACTGCACCCCCACTCCGGTCACCCACTCCGTCCCCTCCCATGTGTTTAACCCCTGACCCCGCGGGTCATAGGTGAATGTAATCCTGATCAGTCACAGGAGCAGCCTCGGGATGACCTCACTTACAGATGAGCATCAACATACAAGAGGGATGGGGTCACACTGTCACTGCATCGTCGCTGTTTGAGAAATTGAAGGTCTTAATTGAAGTCATAGTTCAACTCTAGAACAAAAGCTAATTTCAAGCGCTTAGTATTTTGATATGTACCTAAAATCCTATGAAAACATATAGTTCGGTGTATGCTATCGACAAATTAACCCTCTGTTAGTGATGTGAACCTTTCAAAGAGGAAGATGTTTGTGTCTCACTCTTTCACCCTGCAGCCCTGACAGCCTGAGGCATCTGTGCTGACATCCTGGCACCCTGCCTGCCCGTGCAGGTGTTTCAACGCTCTGCAACAAGGAGAACGGAAGGTTGTGACAAGACAGGTGCACAGCTTTTGTAATTACACTCATCCTCATCACAAACCGTCCACTGGCTCTACCGGTCTGCTGCGCCTCACCTCCTCTAACACACACCGCCGCGATGTGCAACGATCGCACAGCATCAGCACATATCATGGCTTTAAATAGAGCTGCTGAGGAACCTGACACTGGACGCCGGCAGTGAGGAGACATCACAGGTGAGGAGCTTTTCTGCAGTGATCCACAAGCACATGAGACTGACTTTGCAGCAGAGAGAGTGACATGAGTGCTTATTCTTGTGGCAAGGTTACTTTTGCAAAAACAAGAGCAGGAAAAAAAAGGAGAAAACGTTGGACAATTGAGTTTGTAAAAGTGGCCTGAGGAGCCTTTATCATGTGTGAACGACCTGGTTCATGTCACTCAGCCCCCCCCTGTAGGCGATCTCTGACCATGTCCATTTTTCTGCTTTCTGTCCCCTCAAAATCCAATCTGTCTGTAACAACATGTGACATTTGCCATTGCCTTTAGTTGCCTGGATGATGAAGGTTGTCCTGATCTTGCCGTTTGAGGTTTTGCACATGGAGCGTGAGGACACGAGGAGGTGCTAATGGAGGGATTAAGAGCAGCATAGGGTCGGAAAAGAGAGGGACAAACAGCCGAAGAGGAAAACAACAAAAACACAGGCTGGAAAATGTCACCTCAGTGGGACCCACAGCAAATTATTTGTCAGTGTGCCTCTATTGTTATTTCACAGACCTCTGGAGAGAGTTTGGTTAGTTTAATGTCAGTCAAATGTCAGAGCCAACATTGAATCAGTCATATCCTCCAATTCTGCTGTGCTGAGGAGCTCAGGTTAGCATGCAGGATACACACACACTTGTTACACATGTGCAACACAATGTTTACACACCAAACTGAGTGGCTGACTTTTTTAACAACATCTCCACGACAACAATGAGACAGAAACTTCTTTCAGTCTTGTTTGTGTTCAGTGTTTCTGTACATGTTAAAGAAAACTCAAGCTGACAACAGAGAACAATCTCTGCTCTTGAGAAATAATGCCAAAGTGGAGGTTCTGAAAAGTGCAGTTCCTCAAGAGTCCACTAGAGGCTGGCTACAGAAGCACTGTAACCACATACACACCCAATCAAAAAGCCAATTTTTACACCAAAAATAAACACGTTTACAGCCTGGTTACGACCATATTCCAGTTTTGTCCTTATAAATAAAAAGTGGGTGTGGCTTCTCTGAAATGGACTTTTATCCTTCATGGGAACTTTATAAATAATTTTCACAGTGTTGCTTATTAACTCTGGATTATCGAATGTTTTGGGATTTATTTAAGATGTGAGTCCAAGTTTTCAGAGGCTTTAAAGACAGTCCAGATGTGTGTGTTTTACTGTCCTCCTGTGTGACCATGTGTGTGATCCTGAGCGCTGTTCCCCCCCGTTTTCAAGTCCGGCCAGGTGTCACTCAGCATGGCCATTCATTACCGTGGTAACCTGGTCTGAACCTGGCAGCAGCTCACTTCCTGTCACTGATACTTCCTCTGACCTTCAGTGCGTGCCAGCGCTACTCCATCTCTACCTCGCAGACACACACACACGCGCACACATACACACACGCTCAGATCATTTCATCTGCACACTCTCTGTTCCTGTGGCCTCGCCTGTTTCCTGATAAACACTGCAGTAAAACTCTTCATTCAGGATTAATGTTTATCTCAGTACATTTACTCCTCCTTTACAAAGCTGCAGGAGTATCAGGTAGTTACTGCAGCTGGCGCTTAAAGTTGTGATGTGTCCCTAAGTTTTTGGGGCATCCCGGTGACTCAGATGTGAACACTGGTTACTCTTGAGTTCAGAGCCTCTGTTTCAGCTGACTGTTCAATAAAGCCCCTCTCAGACGTGCAGCTCCATACAAAATAAAAAGACAGTTTAACATGTCTGTCTAAAGGAGAATATGACTCACTTCTATATAAAAGCCATGACGGCAATGCTGCTGCATCAGAGCATCCTGAGCTCTTAACATGACGTGAGTTTGATTCCATGCAGGCCAACACAGACTATAAGACAGACATTGAAAACTGAATGAGTGAAAACCTCCCTCAGATAAACACGGATTAGAGGAAGTTCTTATTAACGCCACTACAGTCACTTCTGCAAAGTTTTAGTCCCCTTTCTTCTGCCCCTGTAAAAACGAATCTTAAAAGTCTTGGCGTCATTTCCCATTAATCAAATCAGATGCAATGGGCTGTAATGCAAAGAAACACACCAGAAAGTGCCCCAGAAAGAGTTTATACATTCAATCAAGTACAAAAAATTACTAGAAAAACAAGCCAAACTCCTAAAATGCTCATATGCTGCGTTAAATATTGACAATAAAACCCAAAAAAGTTGTGTTATTGTTGAAAAAATTACTGAGAGGATCATCTCCCAACAACTAAGGTTGATTTGTTACAAGTTAGTAACATGACTGGATATAAAAAGGACAATCAAAGAGGCTGAAAGTCTCAGAAGGAAAGATGGGAAAAGGTTTAAAACTTTGTGAGAGACTGCGTGAGCAAAAAGTTCAACGATTTCAGTGTTATTTCAGTCAGAGTCTCATTACAAAACATGAGTGGATTTCATTAATTACAGTATATAATATCAATTCAGAGAATCTGGAGAAATCTGGAGCAAAACCAATAATGGATGGCCAGTTAAATGGTTAAACAACAAGTTTGAATGATACTCACACCTTCAGATTCTACTTCTATCAAATTTTATACAGTATCCCAACCTTTTTGGAATTGAAGTTGTTAATTCTTGGCTTATTCAAACTTCTCCTTTGCCAGTCTGCAGATGATCAAAAACACAGTTTTAAGTCTGCTGATGAGCTACAGCTGGACAGCCCACATTGCTCCTTTCTTATCCTCTTTACTATATCTGCCAGTCAAATTCAGATGTAAATTTAGGGTCCTTGTTTTAACTAAAACACCCACGATCAAGAACCTTTGAATATCTGTTTTTTTTCTTTTTGTCGTCCCTCCTCTGCAATTACCACAATATCATTAAAAAGGCTCCACAGAAAAATAAATGTAAAATCTGTCCATGCTGCTGCCTGTGAAAGAACAAAAAGTCCCTCTGCTTGATTTTTGTCTTTTTTATGACAGCACAGACACGGGGAACATTTTCCTACAGCTGTTACATTGGATCATTACGCACAATCTGTAGTCACAAATCTGGTAATTAGATATTTAAGCCTGCCTGTTTTCCTTAAAATGCACGACAAAAGAGACTAATGGCAAAGGAAAACTCTATCTGGAGTATAAAACTGTTGTCTGCAGCTCTTAAACAGGTACTGTTTGTTTGCAGACTGAGATTTGATATGTTTTCTTAGCCTGTTTTCTCCAACTGTAATCCTATCAGCACTGAGATTCAAGATGACGGCAACTAACAACATTTACTCTCCCATCCCTGTTATCCTAACCTCAGCGAGGTCAAAGCAGCAGCTCTGGACTTTTATGTCCATCACAGGAAGGCAGAGGAGGGTCTTTACCTCCTGGTTGACAGTGATGGCAAATTCAGGGATTGCAGAACACATTAGGAAGCGGCCATTAACACCAGGAATCACTTTCAGACACACCAACAGACGTGGGGCATGATGGAGAGTGCACATACGTACACATTTACACATCCAGCAGCATGAAACTCCTGCAGAGACACGCGCTGCAGGAGGATCAGCTTCCCCGCTGCAACACGAGGTGGCATCTTTAATGGCTGCTGACATGGTGTGATTTCCTTCTCTCAGATTCCTCTCACCAGATTCTTTCCAGGCTGTAGGTCAACTGAAAGCGGTGTACCGACCCCCCAAGTGGACATAGATGCTTAAATACACCGCTGTTATTTATAAATGAGGATATTTACAAAGCAGCAGAAAGCAGATGTGAGGAGTTTAGAGTTTTATAACGTTACCTTACTAATTTAAGAGATGTATCACGTACAAGAGTGAGGCTGCAGTGATTTCAATTCGCTCCAGGATTTTCATACAGTCTAAAGTTTGATACTTGGACCATCAGTAGGCTCTTTTTCCCTCTGCACAAACAGTGTAGTCATTACCTGCTGTCAAATAGAGAAATGCAGGGGCACAACACTTCCGCATTATATTTAATTTTGAAACCAAGCCTCATTAGAGCCTCTTGGTACAGAATACATCAGGCTTAGTGATATAAAAGTAATTACATTCAGAGCTGAGGTAGCTTTATGCAGAGTTTTGATCTGGAGAGAAAACAGACCTCTCCTTTGAGGATTGTAAACTGATGTTACATGAATTATTGCTGCTTTCATAGACAAGAGATCTCTGTGAACCAACATATAAGCTGACCAACACCGATAGTTACAATGTTCTGCTGCTTATGCTGAAAAAATATAGTACAGCATCTACTGCCCTTTTCTGCTATTTATATCTATTTTAGAGCTGATGGTTAAAAAACATAAATATGACTAATCATAGCATGTGCACAAAAACTCTGTGATTACCACCACAGAGTCATGCTTGTTTTTGATGCAGGGCCACCAAAAGTTCTTGTCCTTATAGTATGGGGGTTCCTTTAGATGCTTTAAGTCAAGTAGAGTTCAGATTACAACCTGTTAAAATCTGTTTTATCAGCATTTTAAGCAGCACCCAAACTTGTGGAATTGGGGTCACATTTAGTCCTTCATTACTGCCTCAGAGTCACAGACAATAAACGCCTGCATTTCAAGCTGGTGTTTACAATCTTTTCAAGTCAGATCAACCCATTATTAACTGTGCCTCATGACTGTGACTGAAGTCTATGAATATGCAGCACAGCAGGAAGACAGAATAGAAATCTGTGAGTTTAAACGACTTCTCTTTTATTACGTTCTCTCTCATAAAAGAGATTCAGTTATGCAGCATGTTTCTTATATTTAGCTGATAATTCACAGAAGCATAGAGAAACAAATATCAGGTCACAACAGTGGCCAAAAATGACGTGCTCTGACACATGAGCAGAGCCGGCCCAAGGCATAAGCAAACTAAGCGCCTGCTAAGGGCTCTGTGGCCAGTAGGGGGCCACCAAGAGCAATCAAAAAAAATATTTTTATTTTTATTTTTTGCATGTATGAGTGATGCTTTCTGTATAATCAAATATATATTATTGTAAAAATGAAATAAAATAAAGTAAAAATGTTTCAGTGCTGCTGCTGATGTAGGCCTATGATTCTTACTGCTGATATGTCAAAGCTCCGCTACCGTTATTTGCCTCCTGCTGTGCAATGTGCACTGAGCATCCTGAATGAGTTACATTTTGAGATTAAAATCCATATGTGGCACCCTGAACATCATTCATCAGTCATGTATTTGTATGGTTGCATTGGTATTATTTCTGTTATTACCTAGGCCACCCCCTTAAATGCGTAAAAACGTATCAGGCGCATTACATTTATACTGTAGTAGGTGTGTGAATGATCAACAATTGATATTATTGGCAGAAATAGAGGGCCCCTAAATCAAATTTTGCTTAGGGCCCCATTGAAGCTTGGGCCGGCTCTGCACCTGAGAGACCCTTTTTTTCTACGCTCTATGTCTACGTCAATTTGATGTCATCAATTGATATTTCCAGAGAGCAAATGTAGCTCTAACTCTAAATCTGCACTTGAAGAGACGAAATCAAATTGCACTGCGAGATAATTATCACACTATGGTCTACGGATTATCCAATTCCATGCGTTTGACGTCGACAGTTTTAGTTATTTTCATTTCCTTCAGCACACAGTGGAAAATCATGGTGCTAACACTGCTGTCTCTCTGAGCGGCCCTAATGAGCCCAGTAGTATCGGTTTACAGGTGTATGGGTTGGGCTCTGTTGGCTATATCCAGCGTATCACTGACATACATTTCAAACAAGGAAGGGAGTATTTGTGTTGTGCTTGTTAGGGCTAAAAATGTGACAGTGTACAGTTATATGGAGCCACATGAAGCTAAAAGAGGAGGCAAAGGCTTCACACATCTTTTTTTTTCTTCTGCTCTCAGCAGCCCCCACAGTGAGCCCACTGCTCAGTGCACCTTTTAGACAAACAGTTACTCCTGCCAGCAGCACAATGCCTTAACCTACTAAATCCTCATCTTATATAAACATGGTGGATGTATTTTTAGGTTTGTTCAATGCTTTTTTTCCAAATATAGAAACATGTGGACTTCTGAGAGTCTTTAAAATGTAATTATGCCCCTGGGAATCTTAAAAAATCTATCGTATCTGAAACGCTGGAAAAGATTGAAAGCGAGGTTATATAACACTTCCCTGATTTACAGTTCTGAGAGCCAACCACATGCTCCACACCATGTCATCCACAATTAAGTCAGCGAGATAAAGGACAGATGACTGCGGAAAGCTTTCAGATTTGGCCTTGCCAGCCTCCCGTTTCCATAGCGACCGAAACCCTGAGTAGCAAGGTCTGCACTGGGATGGCAGGAAACGCAAACCCTGTATGGTAAGTAAACCAGATTTGAGGGTTACTAATGGCTGCATCATTGGTGTGTGAGTCACAGATCGGTTTGCTCAGGTGTCGTGTGCTGACAGATATTCGGCCATCTGTCGCTGTGGCTCCTACAGGCTCAAAGAACTCACACTTTATTTTATGGCCGTGCTGCATTTAAGTGCTTGTTAAAAAAAACAAGGAAAACATGAGCAGTTTATCACCGACAGCCTGTGCGGTTTAAATTTGCTATTATTCCACTGTCCTCTAGGTTTTCTTTCAGTAGGGGAGAGTGAGTTAAGATGAGCCATTTTTCATATTTCAGATCATCAATGAGATCATTTTGTCTCTAACTCTGCATATATTTCAAGATGTTGTTCATCCCTGCAAACCAACAGAATAAGTGTAAACATAACTGTCTTGATAATATAGCATGCCAAAAAAAAGTGGTCTTCTATGGTCAACTAACCCCGTGTATGGGGTAAGTTGACCATAGGAGCGGGGCAAGTTGAGACGTATCCCTACTACCCCCCACTCTCCACCCCAGCCCTCCCTCACCTTCTCTCTCCCTAAATAACAGTCACTTCCTCACATTCATGTGTATTTTTATCTATTATATGCTAGTCAACAGGTACAATAATTCTTTTTATTATTATTATTGCACTGTTAAAAAGTTGTTTTGTAAAAAGTCATTTTAACATGAGAATGTCTTAAAGTGATTCAGAACATTCACAGCTGTATTTTTGAAAAGAAAAAATTCAACAATCTGAACTGAAACTCTGATCCTCTCAGCTCCTTTACTTTCTTTGTTCAGTCACTGGCTCAACTTACCCCAGATTTACTATTATAACTTTTATGCGAGGTTTTTGACTTCATATTGTAGCTCATAGATATGACAATTGATGTATAAATCAAATTTAAAATGATCTTTTTTGGTCTGAACACAATTATAATAAAACTAATGACAGACTAAATTCACTTTCAAGAGGGAAAAAGCTTTTTATATTGGAAATAAATGTCTAACCCCTTCACTAATGTGCTTCTAACCTTCACAGACTCCATGAATTGATGCCCATCTCCTAAATATTTGGTCACATGATCAATTTCTTTTACCATTTCCAAGCAACAGGGGGTGGCTCAACTTACCACACTCTCCCCTATTCAAAACATGACAAAGTGATCTCTGGATGTACTTCCAGCATAAAAAAATATTCAAAAAGTTCCCATTAGATATTCTTCCATATCTGTGTAAAACATTAGAAAGTAGATAAAATGTATAGAAGTGTCCTCTGGATGCACTTACAGCTAATAAAACCTAAGATAGAGTCTTCAAGATGCTGTTCTAGTATAGAAATTGAAAAAAAAAGAAAATGAGGGGGTTGACAGGAAGAAATCTGGGTGAAGTCAGGGTTAAAATGTCAACTTTTGGCATTTACTTGTGCAGCTCACTCAGAATAATTCAGAATAATGTGCTGCTCCTGTAGGTGCGTTCAAAGATGTTAAAGTTTAAGTTGCATCAGCTGTTTAAATCACTTCTTTTGAGACATATGGCTGCCTATAGATCAGTGTGTCACATTAAGCTCGTGTGTTGTGCTCTTGCCCTGTGTTACGCAGGTATCTGTAGGGGGCAGGTTGTATAACTCCGCCGTTGCTCTCCTTGCTCTTGCCAAAACCCTCTCATTTCTACCTGTGCACATATGTCCTCTTCGCGCTTATGTCACCGCTGTTTATTTATAGACATATGTACTGTACCTCATATTCACCAAGTGTGTGTGTGTTATTTTTGTTTGCCAGCCTAATGGTGCTTGAATGTTACAGAAAAGCGTCAGATGGTCTACTTTCATGGAGATGAGTCAGCTCAAAGTTTGGCAGAACACCAAGCTGAACAGTCTGGTTTCTTTTTGCTACACTCAAATATTCACTGAGTGTAATTACAAGTTAGGTGTGATGGTGTTCATGACTGAGCAGTTGTACTGAGGAAAAAGTAAACTAGAAGTAATCATGAGGAAGCCTGTAGAGACTGTGTAGATGATGAGGACTAGGGCAGTTTACAGACACCATGAGGAGCTTTCATTATGTGTGGACTGAGCGGTGCCTCCTGTGGACCTGAAAGTAAAAACAGATGATGTGTTATACTAATGAAAGGTACACAGCTGCAAAGTTGTTGGTGTTTTTATCATTTAGTGTCATTAGTCTCTGGATGATGTGTTTGTCAGTTTCGGTACGTGACGTAAATGGTCCACCAGGAGGCGACTCAAGCTGAAAGAACGCCACTTCCTGTAGGCAAGACAGACATCATTTGTCAACAAAAAGAAGCTTTCATGGTGCTTGGAAAGAGACATAAGGAATGTAGTCCAATTAAATCGCCCAATCAAGATTCAATCTGAGACTTCTGGTCCATGTGGCGTTAAACATTCATCTCATATAAGTAGGGTTGGGCATCAAGTCTCAAGCATCGATGGGGACTGGGACTAACATTCTGACTTCAATTCCAAGTTTCGATGCCGGAGTCCGCTGACCGAAAGAATTAGCCAACGAGGACAAAGCGTATGAAACGAAGTCACAGAGAGAGAGAAGAGAGACAGAGAGAGAGAGAGTGCATTGCAACCCACAGCGGCTGTGGTCAAAAGTTTGGTTAACTTGAGCAGGAAGAATGAACTCTTATCCCAGTGCAACATCAACAACACAGTTATATCATGTAAAGGAGGGTAAACGACCAACATGATTGAACACCTCAGGATTCATGGAGGAGAAATACCTGAGTGCCCTGTCTTTGACGCGCTTCGCTGGTCTTCCTCTAACCAGCCAGAATCAGATAAGTGAAACAATAGATTACTTTTGTCTTCTGCTAACTTTGAAGCGGCAAACAAATTGTACTGTGTACAGTGAGTCAACTTAAATATCCAACTAACGTTAGCCCTTGTACTTTTTTATTGACGAACGACCTGACAACAAAAATTGATATTTAAATACTGGTTGAAAATAGCCCTGTGAGAAATTCATAGTAAAGCTCTTAAAAAGTTCATATCATTTAAAAATCCATGGAGAAGTTCAGAAATTTCATCCAAAAAGAAGAGCTCTGGTTAGCACCCTCATTCAAACCATGCTTTTTTAAAAAAAATATCCTGCCTTTTAAAAGGATCAGAATAGAGAATCATTAGGAATTGGAATCAGAATAACGAATCAGAATTGGAACCGGAATCGTTCAAAATCAAACAATACCCATCCCTACATATAAGGGAATTTTATACAAGTTGACTGGGACTAAAATCTTACTTGGTGTTGTTTTTTGTCAGTTTAGCTTTTATACAGCCATGGTATAAAAATGAAAGTGCTACATGAACAGTTAAAATCTCACACAGCTTCAAATAAGGTTTAAAGTGAAACTGTAGCTCCGGTTTTATTCCCGAGTCCAAACTTCAGTGCAGGGATGATTAAGTGTTCACCATGAAAAAACTGAACCTATACTTTTCCCTGACCGCCGGCGGGGACACATCCTCTGTCTGACTAAACTGGAGCTGAAAGAGCCGAGCAGCAAAGTGACGACTTCACGCAGAACCTGTTTGTTACCTTTGTGTAAACGTCCCTGAGACTTCAGACCAGCATCTCCATCCGGAAGAGATAAAAAGGTTGCTAAGCAACTGGGAGCCTGGCAGCATGTTTTTTCCCTCCAATTAAAAGATGAAACTCTGACCACAAGGGAGCAGAAACTCACTGATGAATCTGCTAATTGCTCAAGTCCACAAAGACCGAGTAATCTTTGTCATTGTGCTGTCATTGTTACAATTGTGTGTCTCAATCAGACAGTTAGAGGGCAGGACTTTATCAGACACATTTAACTACGAATTCAAATGACAACAGACAAACTTCCCACTGGATTTGATTACTTATCACATGGTTTATCTTGAGCTTTTTTTAGGGAGCTGGTTTGGCATTTGCTTATTGCTTGTTCCCTTTCACACACATGCATGATTGAGATGACAAACTTATCAAAGCTTCATGTCTTCAGGTTCTGTTTTAGTTAGCAGCTCGTGCTAAGACAGACCCAAGAGACACTAAATCAGATGATATATAAAACAAGCCTTCTCCTGTCCTAGAATTTTGTGGATATTTTTCCTTTCTGTCAGAGAGTATCAACTGATTTAGGTCAATAACAGATGACAAAACAGAAATTTTGAAATCCTACCACTCCAATAGAGAAGTAGTTGTTGACGATGCTGTATGGGACAGGGTCTCCCTTCTCCTCTTTGTCATCGGGGACAATGTCGATGTTCCAGCGGTCCAACGCCACCTCTGTGCTGTGCTCGATGTCCCGGAGGACTTTGAGTAAACTGCCGCCTTCGTAACCTGAAAGAAACACCACAAGTGAGTGTCAAGGAAGTAAAATTAAAAGCACATGCCTGAATAAAACATCAAACATGGTTTAAGATATACCAAAAGTACACTTATCTTCTCTATGTACTTTTAGAGGGAGATGGAATTTATCAGTTTTATTCAACTATTCAAACATACAGTGGTTGTAGGTTTTGATAAGGAGTTGTAGATAAAACAACAGAGGGCCCAGGACTGAACCCTGAGGGACAACACAAGAGAAGGATCGAACATTAAAGATAAAATCACTGTTGTTCACTCTACAGACTTTTCATGCTGTGCGAGAGGAAGTTCTGCAAAATGATATCTTTTACATTCACGTGTTTCAATAATGTGACTTTTTGGAAGTGATTAACAAGGTAAACTGAGTCATACCTTTGGCCTACATGCTCAAAATTCCCTACTTGTTCCAAACTCACTCTTTGTAGTGTTGTTGTTCATCAACAGCCAGGTTTTTACACAAGAAAAAGAAAAAGAAGAAGAAGAAATCTTGTACTTTTGTTCTTACTTATCCTTAGACCCAGAAACGAAATGCGGATGTCATATTTGAAAGCACAGATAACCTCGCATCACCTCATGTAGCCTGAAATTTGAGCTTCTTAAGGTTAAGTCCCATAGCTGCTTTATTCCAACAAACAATATCCAACATTTTAAATAATTGAAATAGTTCAAGAAAAGGAACAGAACTGAGCGTCTCAAATCAGCTCTTTTCCAAAAACTTCAATCCCAATCGCATCCGCACTTACAACTTTTAGCAGCTAACAACAAAACTATCTCTGGCACAAAAAAATAATCTCACACATTTTGCAACTGCATGTCCACAAATCTTTGGCCTGCATCCACATGCACATAGAAAATTTGCCTTTTTTAAAGTTTTGTCCATTTCTGAGACAATCTGTGCTTGTTTAAGTACTGTGGAATAATTTCAAAGGGATATAAGTATTTTAAAGTTAGTTTACAAACAGCGAGTCAAATTATAGTATGAGCTCAAATTTGCAAAGTCTGGTCGACTTTGAGTCTTTTTTCCTGAGTAGATCTTCCTGACTATATAATTCCACCAAATACATATTTAAACCCTCACATCAAATTGGTGAAATAGCAGGGTTGAAACATGTTCCACAATGGCACTGATTAGTCTGCCACTCCACAGGCACCGCCGCCGTCACCACCTCCAAACTCGCCTGACGGCACCCCGGGGAGCCCTTGGGTTTTACTCTGCAGCTGACAGTCAAGCAGTTAGTGGTGATCAGAGGCGGAAGTGTGTTCAGGGGTGTCGTGAGGGCGTGAGGCTTTAATGAGTACCATCACACTGAGAGCATCACGTGTGGAACATGAGTGTTCATGTGTGAAAAACTGGCACCACAGACACGAAATAGCAGCTTGACAATGAATAATTTTACTTTCCATGTGAAAAGAAGTTATTTCCCTCCCCATGAGGTCCGACTATTGTGTGTACAATAGTGAAGGCCCCATGAATAGTTTCTGACTAAGGTCTCCACATGGCAACATAAAATACTGTACAAGCTGTTTTCTGATGGGAACAACATGGAGGACCACTACAGTAAAGCTGCAAACACACTATTATGTCTGTTTATCTGCCTGTTATAGCGCTGATTAGTAATTTATAACTGCTGTGTAAAATATCAGAGGGCAGAAAAAATGTCAGTTCAATTTGTCAGGATACTATAGGATTCATAGATATTTTATTTAAGTATTTGTCATAAAACTTTATGATTTATCTCAACTGTATTTCAGAAGATAAATACAATGCCTTGACTAATTAATTCAGGACTATTTAAAACTTCAGAGGCACACTAGAAAGTTTCATGATACTTCAAGGTTTTTTGTTCATATAAAAATAATTACTACATGTTTTAGAATATGTCAAAAAATATGTATAATTGTCAAGATATTCAAAAATGATCCAATATTTTTCAAGATTTCTGAAGGTATGGACATTTATTGGATATTTTTGTATTTTTTTACTATACTTCAAGAATTTTTCCATCCATCAAATCCATTAAATCGAGCCTTTATCCTTCTATCTAGCATTTGACCATCCATCCATCCATGCATCAAATTATCCATCGATCTAATCATCCATCCATCAAATTATCCGTCAATCTAATCATCCATCCATCCATTAAATTATCCATCAAATTATCCATCAATCCACTCTTCTAATCAACCTTCCTTCCTTCCTTCCATCTAATTATCCAACCATCCATCCAATTATCTATCCATCCACCCACCCTACCTTCCTTCCATCCAACCATCCATCCATCTAATTATCCATCATCCATCCATCCATCTAATTATTCATCATTCATCTAATTATCCATCCATCCATTTATTTATTTATCCATCCAATTATCCATCCATCCATGCATCCTTCCTTCCATCCTTCTCTCCATTCAGTTATCAATCCTTCCCTCCTTTTATTCTTTCTTCCATCCCTCATTCTCTTCTTCCATCCATCCATCCATCCATTCATCCATCTAATTATCCATCCTTCCATCCTTCCTTCCTTCCTTCCATCCAATTATCTATCCTTCCCTCCTTTCCTTCTTCATTCCTTCCCCATCTTTTCTTCCATCCATCCATCCATCCATCCATCCATCCATCCATCCATCCATCCATCCATCCATCCATCCACTCTCATTACTTTAGAGACCATGATTTCAGCACCACCCTTTGTGTTGAATTTTCTCTAATTTTTCAGAGAGGTGGTGTCGGAGTAACTGACTGACTGATCCTCTGTGTTTCTTTTATCCTCACCGTTGGCATGTTTAAAGACTGATCACCTTTGCTCAAAGATAATCCTTGCTTACCCAACCTGCCTGCTGAGGTTCCTAATCATCAGAGTCAATAGCTGCAGAGACTAAGCTCTTCTTCAGTGTTTATTTCTGGGAACGATGATCTAATGGAGTCTCAAAGCCCCCTCGGACCCTGCGGCTTATTGACCAAATATCATTCATAATCCTGTGTAAGTGCTCTGCAGGTCCTCCAAGCACAACAAACCAGCAGTCATAACCAGCCTGTCTAATTACTGGAATAAAATACAGTAACAAATCAATGGCTGGCAGAGGAATTTCAGCACAAGTGCTCCACATATTAACAAGTCATAATTCGGCACATAAGAGCTCTCATTTCCCATCGTTCATTTCTGAAACACATGCACACGCTTGATTTGAGTCATCTTGTACACAACTGAGATCCCTCCTGAATCTGCAGTCATTCTTAAAGCCCTCAAACACTAACAAGGAGTTTACACTGTTGAACTACAAATTCGAAGTCCTTTTTTTCTCTGTTACATCAAGCTGAACCTCTCCAGATGTTCTGTGCTTTTTCCTTGACAGACCAGGAGGACAACAAATAAAAAATTAGACGTTCACCATCCTCATGATATCAAATTATGAGTGATGGATTTGATAACCTTGATCTCAATATCGATCAAAAATTCCTGATTAGGATTTCTGACATAATCAAGCAGACACACACACTCCCCTCACACACACACACTCAGACTCACACACAGGCAACAGAGTGAACATCTCACCTCCTCCCCAGCGTAAGCAGCGAGCCAGGTCGTTCCCTGTCCCCAGAGGGAGGATGGCCACAGGAGGGTGTTTGGCAAAGTTTGCTTTATCTGCAAAGACAAAAACACATCGATCTTTCGATTTGGTGAGATGAATCATCCTTGAATGTCGACTTTCTGCCAGGTTTACGAAGGGATAGAGATCCTGCCATTGTGGTGATTACTGGTTAGAAGAGCAACTTGATATCAAGTTAAGGATTAAACTCAGTTCACTGTAGTAAAACAAGCTTCAGACAAGCGGTATCATACCCCTGTCTCTACTTTCGGTCAGCTTTTCCTTTTTTCTGATATTATTTCTGCCTTTAAATCTTGTCTGTAGGTTTTTCTGTAAAGACATTTTACTAACAAAAAAATACCCCTATAGTTTACACCCTTAAGCTTCAATCTGAAGGATTCATCTGTTTCAGATTTTGGATGATTTATATGCACATTTACTTTTTAGATCTTCACTTTGCATATTATTATTTCCCTGTTTTTGTGTGTTAATTGACATCAAGTTGTTTTGATGCATAGAAAATTTTGGTTTCCTCTTTAAAAGTGCAAAACAAACAAATTACTGTTACTTTAATGTATTTCAAGAACACTGCAGGTTAAATCAAGACCATAAAGTCTGTCAATGTATGAAGGATCTCAAAAATAGACGTGATAGTGGCCTTTTTTTCCTCTAATTTTCTCAATTTTTGGCATGAAGTGAGCTATGTTTATTAGCTATTTAATCTTTGGTGAAATGTATCTGCGTACCTATACAGTCGAGGATCCAACCCACAGTGCCGTCACCTCCACATGCAAGCACCCGGAAATTAGGGACATCGTGGAAAAAGTTGAGCCTGAAACAAGACAGGAGATAAAGAAGATTTGACAAATTATTTCTGAATAATTATAGTTTATTCTTTGTAAAATGCTTTCTGACAGGCATTTCCTGAACTCTGTATGATTTAATGAGATAAACTGAGACGCTGATGGACAGAAACACAAACACAGACACTGAGAGTTTACTCCATGTGTGTGTCCTCTCCAGCTGTGCTCACTCCCCTCTCAGTCTGTGCGAACGGTCCTCACAGAGCTGTCACAGAGAGCGCGCCCTTCAAAGAGACCTTTAATGTGTGTCGGGACAAAGGTGTGGACAGAAGCTTTCATCTCTGTCTGTCAGGAGACAGCTGCATGTGGGGCACAGACCCCTTTCACACCGAGCACCTGCCTTCACAGCAACGGTCACTCACAGGCCCGCTTTACTCCACTTAAAAATCAATATCATGTGGATTCAATTGCAAACTCTTTGTCGTATTAAAGCAGGTTATTACTGCTGTAGTGAGATATAAAAATGCAGTATTTTCCAAGTCTTCATTTAGCATTTATTTAGACATCCTGATAAATATTGTCCCATGGGTTTGATAGAGTGATATTATTACACCATGACTGATGAGGACTAATATGAAAAATCCTTGACATCAATTATTGAACCTCCTCTTGTTTGATAAACAGATGTGATTGACTCAACCCACACCAGGATAAAATTAACCCCATTTAAATTCATGTGTGTGTGTTTGTGTGGGTATTCATGTATGTTAGTGCGAGCACATTCGTCTTGTTTCCAAAACAGAAAAAAACAAAAAAACAGTTTCAGGCTCCTGTTAGGAATTCTGGCGCTCCCTGAAGACAAAGAAGTTCTTCTCATCTCTTTGATGATTTTGTTCTTTTGTTTAAGTAGTGTTTTCCTTACACACACACACACACAATAATAATAATATTAATTCTTCCCTTTTTAAATAACTTAATGTACCGCTGCCTGAATATCTCTGGCAAGGAAACTAAAGTTTTTTCAGCATGCAGTTAATCACCTCCTGTGAGACCTACCCTACTACAGAGTTTTGTTATGATAAAAATAACTGTATAAATACATACAGTAAAACTTTATGCTGATTTTCTGTTTCACAACTGACTACAAACTCCTCACGAACAGGTGATGAAGTGCTGAATTAGACATGTTAACTTGAACCTAGCTGGACCATGTTTGGTCTCTCCTGATTGAATGTTCGATCAACTTTTGAAATATTTGCAGATACAGTTAAGAAGTTGGATTACACACTAAAAAAATATACTTGCACCACATTAACACGGACTTAAAGGGATATTCCAGCATAAAATTAATTTAGGGTCAAAAATACTGTAACACCAAGTTAGACACCCCTTGGCGAGATGAATGTTGCAGACCGCTTGCTTCTCCAGTTATACCAACTTTAGTAACGATTGCAGGATAGCAATACACAGCGGTCTGAGGAGCCATAAACAGACCTCAACCAAAACGCCACTCTATAGCCACAAATAATGCTCAGAACAGCACCTAACTTCATCAACAGTACATATAGGGTCCAAGCTACAGCACTAGCCAGCAAACATCTTTTCAACTTGCCTGATTTCTTTAGCAAAGAGACTAAACATAACTCACCTACTCTCTTCCAGCAGCCGCTGCCGTTCTCTGTATTGCTATTCTGCGAGGGGGTGTCTAACTCGGTGTTACGGTGTTTTTGACCTTAAATTAATTTTACTTCGGAATATCCCTTTAAGCCTTCTTCAAAAACTGATATCTACTTTGATGAGACCAGTCTGCGGTGATCCAGAAGCAAAACTACCTCACATACCTGCTGATTTATCGTCTAATCCACTCCGTACACCTGCTCTCTATTTCAAAATCATAATGATATCATAAGCTGCTGCAAATGAAATAACTTTCAAAGTTTCTAAATCCTGCGTCACAGATTTATTGAGCACTTTGCTGAACTTTGGGCTCCAATTACACTTCAGACAAGTTGATCCATTATTCTGTTGGATCAAATTTCTTTAGTGCTGTCAGCCTCATTCCTCAAACTGTACACTATCTAATTATCCACTCACATCATTCCTTGAGCAGATGATGCAAAACAGCCCCCTCTGATGGACGAACTAATAAACTGCACTTCCTGCACTTGCCTGAGGAAGGAGGGCATTTCCTCTACATAGAGCTGCGTACCACATCAAACCAGAGCCTTTATACATCAAGATAAATCATTCATATATCCACCTTATTCTGCCTTTAAGAGGGCTATTCCTATTGTATGACAGAAAGGAAAGGTCAAGAAAGAGCTGGGAGGATGTTTACTGTCACGGAAATGTTGAAAATGTTTAGTAATGAGTAGAAGTACAATGAGGGATTGTATTCCCTGAGCAAATTACTCCGAGCGAGCAGCGTCTTACCTCAGAGCTGCTGAGCCTGTTGCTAAGGAGCGCATGGTAACAGAGGAGTTCAGCTGAGTGTAGGTTAACCCTCGAAGGACAATGGACCGCCATTCACTCTGTGTTCACCTGCGTGCGTGTGTTTATTCTGCAGACTGTAGAGCATCTTTCATCATCTCATTAGATGTGTTAAAAGCAACTGAGATCACATCTGTGATGATCAGCTTTTCCATTTCAAAACTCTTAAAAAACTTTTACAGGACTGCAAAAACCACAACACAGTTTTACTTTTTTCAGACTGAGTGGACAACTGAGTAATTTTCAGTCCTGTTGCTGATGGTTTTGTTTGCTTTTGAAAGTCATAAAAAAGCAAAAATGTCAGTTTTTGCCCGTTTCTCCTCACAAAACTCCTCACAGGGCCTTTGAACCAGATCCTGACCTGGTGTGATGGTATGGCAACGACAAATACCAGACAAATTTGATCAGAAGTAAACTACTCTGTGTTTCTATCCAGCAGTTAGGGATAAATGATTCAAATGTTTCTGACAAGTCTCAGTTACACTGTAAAATGGTTGGTCCAAGTCAGTTGTATGAACCAGGAACCATGTCTTCTTCATGGTTTACTTGTGGTAAATTCCAGCAAACTAGCTAGCTCGAAAATGTGAAAACACTTATAAAACAGTCAAAGTTGAAAACAGTCTAAAGCCAAGCAATTTAAAATAGGTTTGCAAATGTGGCTAAAGTTAGCAGAGCTAGCACCACCAGTCTTTGGTACTCCCTGCAGGTTATCATACACACACATTGCTACTGTTAAGTTGTTGTCAGCCAGTTCAACAAGACAGAACAAACATCCAACCTTTTCTCCATTTTCTAGATCAAAATATTGATGCTGAGCAGTGAGATGTCATGTGTGCTTGTTTACATCTGGATAGTTGGGGTCATGGCATGGTGGCTGTAGCCATAAACCAGGGGTCAGTAACCAGAGTAAAGCCTGTACATGCCATAGTATCCTTTTTTATTTACAGTTTCCTGCCACCAGGATAAAGGCTCTTTATTAGTCCATGGAAACACACTTACTGAGACAACATTAGGAACCAAAAACAGTTTTTATAGTATTTTTTTAACACTTATTTTTTCTTTCCTCTTGTGAGCTAAGGTTATTTTGGCTTGTTTTTCAACTTAGATGGTGTAAGAAAAAAGCTAATATTATATTTCCCCCTTAAGTCAAAGTGCTGTCACCTATAAAAGGTCTGTTATTTTGAAGGAAAAAAAGTTCAGAAATCTATGACTAAACTGTGCCACACTTTGAGAAAACACAAGAGGCTCCGTCCTAGATCACGTTATTGGGACCGTTTCCAGCATTCATATCACATCAGAGTCACAGTGCTGCTGTTCAAGATTGCATATATCATCTACTGCGTTCACCCCAAAGACCTGAGTGCGTCATAGGGTCGCTTTTCCTACAATAGGCTCTCGAGGGCAGCCGCTCTGCTAGTCGTGACTGAATGAGTGAGAGATGAGCAGACAAGGGCAGGAGAGAGAGAAAGAGAGAGAGAGGTACATAAATGGAAGAGAAAGAAAGGCGAGGAGAGCGTTTCACCTTCGAGGTAAAGCATTCATTTCAAAGTACAAGCTGTACTCAGCTCTGACGTGTGTGTGTGCGTGAGTGTCAGGAGGTCAAACACACAGAACAGCAGTAATATGGCGCTCCCATTCCCCTTCGGTGACCTCCACAGCAGGTTAGTCTGGCATGAAGGGAAGAGCCCCTCTGCCTGAAACTGTTTTAAATTCATGATGCTCTATTGAGGAAGGAAAATAAACTCCTGATGCAGCTCAAAGTCACAGCCTCATAAACCACAAACACACTTCACCTTCCTAGAACCAACAGAAATGTTTCTTAGTCTGGTACATCAGCTCTCTACCCACTGAGAGATTGTCTTGTATTTTCCTTCTTCTTCAGACATACAGACAGGACTCACTCCTTAATCTTAAATACAGCAGCTTGATCAGTGGCCAAAAACGTACAAATATGGAGCCCTTTATGGAGCTGTGTAAAAAGTAACACCCACAAGCTGTCTAACCAAATCGTTTCAGGCAGTGACTGACTGGTGCTAAAATTAAGGTATCTGATGAATAAGGAGTATTTTGAGCCAGCACAGACATGCCATCTTAATGTTTAGAAGAATAGTAATATAAATGAGGACTCTGCTATGTAGAGTTTAGTTCTTGCTGCTCTTCATTCACTAACATTCAGTAAATAAAGGTAAAAATGAATCCCTTACCCCACCATTGGTCCGCCTTGCTCCAAACTGTACACCTGCCTGGGGTTTAGCAGGTACCTGAACTTCCTCAGCACCCTAAAAGAAGACAGAAAAACGTCAAACATGACTTTTTCTGTCACATCAAATACAGTGTAAAAGGACATTATTTTGCACATCACAACAAAATTGACCTCGAAGGCTCGAACACTCACCAGTAATTAGTTTAGGAAGATGTTGTATTATTTAAAAAAATTGAAGCTGACTAAAGAAATTCAGACAAACATCGGCATGTTTCCCAAACAGGTAGACTGCAGGGTGGCAAAATGGACACATGGGGGAGTGCTAATATCAACTGTTAACAGTAACACGGGTAGGGCCACCTACATGATTTTTTAGCATTTATTCAATTAGTCTTGTGCACACAGGAATTAAGGCAAAAATGTCACAGATCGACCTGATTAATTGGCCAACTGACTCATTAGCCTAATTCAACCCAGCATACAGTAGAAGAAAAACAATCTCTACTGTCATTTCTTGCTTTTCTGCAGAGAAGCGCTCATTCACCTGCTTCTGGAGAGTCTTCGTTTCACAGTAAATTATGTTCCTCAGAGGAGCTCAAAAAAGAATCTGACTTGTGACTTTTATGTACCCAGCTAGTCTAAAACATTCCCAATGACAACAACATCATTATCATGCATATTGAAAAAACTAAAGTCAAGGTTTGTCAGGTTGGTTCTCAAGAGGAGGAGAGAACAACTTTTAAAATGTTTGTTTGTTAGAGCGAGGTCGATGAATTTTCAATGTTTGGCTTTTGTGAAACAGCTTCAAGCAGATTTATCTTTAAAAGTATTACTTCCAGACAGGATTTAAAACCTTTTTTTTTCACTGTAACTTTACCAAAAGTCTTTTCAAACACCTGAATGAATGTATCTGTACCTTTAATCTGTTAAAGACTTTTAAGCTAAAGCTATCTGACTTTTAAAAAGACGACTTGAATTTAAAGCGTAGTACATCTCAATCCTTAACTTCACATAAGTAAATGAGGGAAAACACTTTTAAGTTTTAAAATACATCATGAAAAATCAGTTTTGAACTTTTACAATCACACATACTGTATGTGGCACAGAAGCTGACAACCCTCTGCTAAATTTCAGCAGAAACAAAAACATGTTATAAAATTGAAAAAAAAAAAAAAATCCCACTCACGAAAATAGCAACACATCAGCCTCTGGTTTCCTGTTCAAAATGATCACTTTGTTCTTATAGTGTCTATTAATACAGGATAATTTCCCTTCTAATGGTGATAAAGACCATGTTGCTATGGTTACATGTGAGACCGAGGCAGAGCAGCAGGGTATGATTGGTCCCTGATGTGAGCAAAGCAACAATGAAGACACTTATTTACAGCTTGTATGAAGCTCTTTTTATGGTAAATTGCAGCGTTCAGAGCAGCAGGGAGGTGCGGATACCGCGGTGCGTCCTGTGACAGAAATCACCCTCCTTTACCGTAGCGCCGTGATTTTCTCAGAACTGTCCAAATAACCTTGAGTAGTGGAAGAATTAAGCAGTACAGTAGAGAGAGAATTAAAAGAAGTGATTAAAGGGCTGAATCGGGTTATTTCCTCAGTTTTTACAGCTAAAGTTATTACTGTACTAGGAAAATAATCATGGTAGGAGTGAGACTGTTAATGGGCACTAAAAGAAGTAATTTATGATGAATGATTCAGAATATAGTGTTTTTAAGGGTATAGAAAAACTAGTTTAGTGCAGTTAGGTTGCAGTGTCCCTGATTTCCAAAAAGGAAGTCAAATAAAAGTGGATAGAGAGAAAAGATCACCTGACAGGAACTCACCTCTCTCCCTGTCTCCCTCCACTCTTGGGGTTGACCAGCACCAGGAGAGGGTGAGAGCCCGGGAGAGGAGTGATCTGTAGAGACAAAGGAGAAAAATTAGCATCTGTGTCCTGGACAGCTAGCAACCAAATGCTGTATTAACATGTACCTGCAGAGCTTGTCCGTCTCCAGGGGAGAATTTAAAGGTTTGGTTGATGTCATCAGGGCTGGTGCTGGGAGGAGACTCTCCTTCACCTCGTTTCACCACTGAATGACGGTCCTGTGCAAGACATTTTACTTTGTCATTTAATTTGTTTAATATGAATGAAGAGAAAAAGGGCTAAGACATTACAAGGACATTAAATAAATCAAATAGAAACAGGCAGCTACAGTACTCTACACTGGGACCCACATTTTCCCATGGTCCTTAAGTCGCGACCCACTTTTATAAAATTCAAACCAGGCAAATCTATTTTTTTATTTAAAAAAACCTTTAAAGACTCTAATCTTTAACATAAATACACCCATTTTATTGAGTAAAGTGGATTTCAGAGCACATGATCTGAGGATGACAACTACTAAAGTTGCATATACAGAAAATTTCAACTATCAAATTGCACAAAATAAAGACATAAAAAAAGTACTTTTCTTGAATTCAGGCCACATTAATAACAAACCAAGGAGGACAACGACATAATGTGTGCCTTCCAAAATATGTTATTTTTCAAAATAAAAGACACATTAAGAACCCTTTCTTGTTCAGAGGGATTCAGCGGTGGTGGGTAAAGCCAGCACTTTGTTATCATGTAAATCTTTATAAAAAAAAATGTGCCTCTTTATAGAGATTTTTCCAAGTGACAAAATGTTTAAAGAGGAAACTAGTGTCTGACAAATGACACAATGATCCATAAATAACTTGCAGGTGCGTGAGCCTTACATTCATGTAGGAGACTCCCATGATGGATACAGATAAGATGCATATAAATCAGCTTGTCAGGAAGGTGTTTGTGAGGAAAATTGAGACGTCAGATTCGACACAGAATCATCAAAAAGTGCAAAACGGATGCAGGTGTGTGGTGAATGAGGGTCTGACTTCTTAGAGGGAAATCTGCTGAATGACAGTGTGGCGCTAAAACAGGAAGCTCAATCCAGGATCATGTTTATAAATGTAGTATATGTGCAACAGAGCTAAATGAATGATCTATGCAATAAACAGGGAATATGTGCAGGATGCAAACTCTGACCTATGATACATACATATTAGTGTAAGGTGTTATTTTAAAGATTGCTATGCAGCACACACAAAGTGCACAAACTGATTGCTGCACCGCTGCTGTTTCACACACTCTTATCACCTGCTTGTATTTAGTGTGTTTAAGTGAGGAAGTAAAGCTACAGGTGTCTGATGAAGGCTGATTAACCTGTACCTTAAAAACGTATTCATGAATCAAACCTACGTCAAATAATATCACAGAGATGGTTAATTTACACGAGCTCTCTACTGAAAGGTGAAAAGATCAGTGTGAGTCCTGTGACGTTCAAACACAGCGGCGACACCTGTGCACAATGTTGCGTTCGCTCGCGCTGGTGATGGAAGTGTGGTGTCGCTCTCCCGCTGTGAGAAACAAACAAAACCTGCTCTCGAACCTCGACTTCATTCACAAACACCTGAGTCTCACAAACTCTTTCTAACTGCCATCTTCCTCTCAGCTGTTGCTGTAATTTGCGTTAAAAACCTTTGATCCGCTCGCTCGCCAACGTGCATTTTCATTCATAAGATGCTCAGCGGTGAGGATCTATAATAAGTGTTTAGAGGGCTGAATATAAGGCGGATCTACGTGTGCATGTTCCCAGGTGTGGAGTTATTTATAAAGGGAACATCGCATCAAAGTGTGTGCAGATGATTTACGTGTTTTTGGTGTTTTGACGCTTTAAAGGGATATTCCGGCATAAAATGAATTTAGTGTCAAACACACCATAACAAACACTCTGTTGAGAGATGAATGTTGCCGACCGCTTGCTTCTCTAGTTATGCCAACTTCAGTCATGACTGCACAACAGCAATACACAGCGGTCTCAGAAGCCACACGCTCAACCAAAACACCACTCAATAGCCACAAATAATGCTCAGACAAGCACCTAACTTCATCAACAGTAAATATAGGGTCACAGCCATAGCACTAGCCACCAAACATCTTTTTAACTTTGCCTAATTTCTTAGCAAAGAGACTAAACACAACTCACCTACTCTCTTCCAGCAGCCGCTTGTTTGTAGCGAGACCTCAGGCCAGTCCATTACAGACTACAGCGGGGTGATGCAGCTCAAGGAAGAACATTTTTGATTATTTCTTCATGGAAATGCAATCAGACAATGTGATCATTATTCCAAGAAATAATAAAGTAATAATCATAAATGTTCTTCCTTGAGCTGCGTCACCCCACAGCAGTCTAGAATGGACTGGCCTGAGGTCTCTCTACAAACAAGCAGCTGCTGGAAGAGAGTAGGTGAGTTGTGTTTAGTCTCTTTGCTAAGAAATTAGGCAAAGTTAAAAAGATGTTTGGTGGCTAGTTCTATGGCTGGGATATTTACTGTTGATGAAGTTAGGTGCTGTTCTGAACATTATTTTTGGCTATAGAGTGGCGTTTTGGTTGACCGTGTGGCTCTCTGTATTGCTATCTGCGGTCGTTACTAAAGTTGATATAACTAGAGAAGCAAGCGGTCGGCAACATTCATCTCTGGACGGGGTGTCTAACTCGGTGTAAGGACTTTGAAAACTGTTGTACGATGACGCCCCAGATCAGATCATGCAAAGCTACCTTAATGTACTACTCAGTGAGGGGCTTCCTGCAAAACTCGCTAAACAGAGCGTAAACTTACTCTGACATGTGTTTGGGTCAGACTTTTGTAAATGTAATTAAACTACACGCTCAACTTGACCCTGTCTGCAGACACTGGTAGCACAGGTTTAGAGCCAGATCTTCTCTTGGCATCGCAACAAAGGGGCCAAGCTGATCCAAATCCCCTGGGGGTAATGCACTTACAAGTACCCGGTCTGAGTACCTCAAACAACCCCGCTTAAATGAAAAGGAACTATCAAGGTGGGGGCAATTCAGATCATTCAAAGCGAACATCTGCTTGGTGGACTAGTTTGCAGAGGTGCTGTGATTAACTGTACTCACATGACAATCCCTGATCAAATTAAAGCCTCATTCCTCTATGATAAAACGTATAAAGTTTACAGATAGAAATAATATTCTTAGACTGAGGCCTGCTGAAAAATCCCAACACCAGCTCATGCTGAAAGTGAAAATATGAAGCTCTCGCCCAGAAAATCCCTCCTTCATCTGCTGAGGTGAGCACACTCTCTGTTGTAAATATGTGCAGTGTTTTGTTGGTGGAGAAAAGCCTCCTCACCAGGACGACGGGGCAGATGTACGAGGGCAGCAGAGTGTGGTCCTTCAGGGCCCCTCCATCGCACTCTGGCTTCACGTTGGATGCACATTTATTATGGAGCTACGGAGGAGAAGAAACAGAAGAACTGTGGGCGAGATCCATCTGCGACACCGAGAGCTTCAAATGTTAAGGGGATGAAACGCGGCACTTCAGAGGCTGTTTGTTCTGACTGTGCATACTGACTAAAATACAGTCTACATACAAGATCAATCTGAGAGGAATCTGTTCGCTAATCTATGCAGAACATGACTTCATGTTGAACTGCTGCTTCTGTGAGCTGCAGAGTTTTGGAAACAGGATTTATGATGCATAAACCTCAGGGCAGTAGTGACATCTAGTGGACAGAAAAAGTCCTGCAAAGTGGAAATAAAACTGCACAAATACTCTGATTAAAAACTTTTTGTAATGCTGAAATATTTAAGCAGATATTCTCAATGAAAGTGAAATATGACTGATTGTTCTTGATGTTAACATCTTTATCTTTCTACTTTTTATTTGAGATTTTGCACCATGAAAACTGCTTTTTACACTCACATCTACAGGATATCATAAATCCACAAATATCTGCTGTTATATTTTTTTGCATATGGTGATGTTGCTGAGCTTCTTTAATGCCTTTAAGTAATATTTTTAACATTTACCAGGTAAAAAGTTTTTTTTAAAGGTTGTAGTTGAACCTCATGCAAAAGAAAAATGCTTCCTGAAAATAAATAGTCTTGGAAATAAAATGTTTCCGCCCAGCTGCAATCATACATTAAGTTATCCTCTTTATTAGGAGACTTGGTCACATCTGTTGATGGAGCACAGTTTGACAAAGCTTTCCAAAAAATCCAATTCACTTTTTGGCATTAAACAAGCTCAGATCAATAAGTGCTCATTCGTTTTTCTTGTAATTGTGTTTTTCGGGGCAACAGGAGAAGTTCTGGAAGAAGTAAATGTGATTTTAAATTGACAGTCCTCATTGATAGTCTCCTCTCTTCCCAAAATACTGTCTGTATATTAATTATCAGGCACTGCCAAATGTAGAGTCCAGACCGGGAGTCTCTGACTGGTCTTGATATAATTAGGGAGTATTTGGACAAATAATCAGCTACGACAAGCCTCAAATAAGACCAGCCTTCCCTTATCACAGGGATTAAAGCTGGAAACAAAATCATCTGACTGAAACTTCTTAATATACAAATAAATTTGTAGAGAGTGTTTTCTGTCCAAGGAAAAAGAAAAGTGAAACATTTTCTTTTTGGTAAGTTTTAGAGCAACAAATATGACCATACTGTAGCTGCTTTAACACAGACAGACTATCATGAATCGCATTTTGTGTCTTTGCAGGTAGAAGATCTTGAATTTTCTCCTCCAGCCCACAACTTAAATTATTCTGTCATGTAATCAAAGCTATTTGGAGCATTTTGAATCAGTCTAAAAGCAGTCATACAGAGACATGCAGAGGTACAATGGATTGAAAATAATGCAGAAAAAATACAAAAGCCCTGCGATCACTGTATGTGGTATATTAGGCTCTAAACTTGGCCTAAAATTGTGTAGATATGATATGTGATCTCTTCCTCATAAATCAGTGACTCACAGTGATCTGACACCAAACACAGTGCAGTCCCGTCAGGCCCTGGTAACACTTGATGCTTCTGTGACAGCGGTCGCACTTTGTAGGAGAGTTTCCCTCCATCCAGATGTGCTGCATAGCCTGCAGAGACACAGAACATCAGTTTAGTCTCACATTTAAAACCAAGACTACATTTTTAATTCCTACAATGAATTCATAATTGCTTGTCTGTATTGAATTTGCATGTTTGGATACTGAACAAGCATGATCTGACTTTTTCCCACACTTCAAGCAACATGGAGCGACACTGAATTGCTCATATGTGTGAATTTCTTTGTGTTTTTAAGTCTGTGCCAAGGACATCCTATCAGCTGGAGTCTTCTCATGTTGACCCGCAGCTAACAGACACATGGACGCCAAATTGATGAAATTATTCAAGGCTGAGATGAGGATTTTAGAGGGTAAAACTACCTACAAAATGAAGCCAACAAGCCTTAGCGTGAGAAGAGGAGGATATTTCTGCAGAGCCTGACTACCTCTGAGCTACAGCAGGCAGAATCCTCCTTCAACCTCACAGACCATCTCATGATCGGTGCCGCTCGGTTAGAGTCGGTGGGAATCTGCTGCACAGGCTGGTCAGCGTTCCTGCTTCATTACACAGCGGCTTGTTATCAGCCCAGTGCTGCGTGCGCAAAATGAGCCTTTTCATGCGTTCTGTTTGCTCTTACGTTTGTGTGTCTGCGTGACTTGGCGTAAGTGCTGATGCAGGCGGCGATGTCTTTGGAAACGCACCGCTCGTGCACCGTGTACTTGCATGCTGTGGGAGAAAAAAGGGAAAACAGTTGAAGTCGTACTCATAATCAGGAGGATTTTAATCACGTACAGAAGCCTTGTCTTGATAACAACCGAAGAAAAAAGCCTGTTGTCCTCAAATCATTCCAGACAACAAGTGAGGTCTTGCGTCAAACTGTGACAATAACATCTACCCTCTAAGAGCTTCCTGCTGAATTTAATCAATGATGGAATTAAACGTGATAACACTGTTAATGATTTTTTAATGATGACTGCGAGGACTTTTAATTGAAAAACAAAACTGACTGAGAGGCTCCATCGACCTCCACTGGAGTCAGACGCAGAGAGGGGGAAAGGAGAAGAGGAAACAGATAAAGACGGAGGAGCAGACAGAGAGATATTGACAGAGCCGGAGAGGAGAGGAGGATAAAGAGAATTAAACAGACAGATGGAGGAACACAGAGACTCACTGGAGCAGCAGAGGCCCTGCTTACGGACTCCGAGCAGCATGGTGTGGCAGTAGTTACAGTAGGCTGGCTTGTTGAAGTGCTTCAGACGCCAAACGTGCTGCCCGTCTTCTTGTACATTCTGTGAGGAGACAAAAGAGGACAGATGAAGCGACACAAGGATCTTCTTAGTGGGACAGACCGGTTTTTAATGAATAACTGGAACTGCTAAAGGCAAATGCAGCCTGAACTTAAGATGTGATCGACTAATGGGCTCAAGATTGAAGCAGGTGAAGAATCATAGCAAGACTTTTCATATGTATCTCATCATCTAATAACTCCACCTTCATAAATTTGAACATTTGGCTACAAGAAAGGAAAATAAAAACCCTAATAAAGACACAATAGACACCACTGGCATGTTTAGCCCACATGAAAAACACAGCAAACACAATTCAATGTTGTTTACAGTAAACTGGTTGTTCTTTCATGAAAATACACTTCTGACATCTTCTGACACTGTGCTGTATTGTATGGTTTGGTAACCTTCATGTATCAGATCGTATTGTAGCAAAATGATCTGTAGTATAATTTAGAAAACTTGACATTTCTTTGGTATTTCATGACTGTATAAACACGATGTCAAGACAATGACAAGCCGTTATGGTTAAACACACAAAAAAGAAAGTGCAACCCACACGAGCTGAATCATACGGGCTTTAAGTGTGTTTAAAATTCAAGATGTCAAAGTAAAAGAGAAGCAAAGAGAGGTAGTTCATTACCGTGTCCATGCCCAGCAGGACCAGTAAAGGGATGGTGGTGAGGCCCCCTCTGATCCACTCCTCCAGTGTGACAGTCCCGTCTCTGTCGAAGTCGATCTCCTCCATCATCTCCTTCAGGATCTACACTCACAGATATCCAAAGTTCAGGACTGGGTCAGTACAAGACATAACATTTATTATAATTTCAGCATAGAAAAATGGACTTTTCATACCAGATAGGAAACACCCAACCCTCCAGGTATGCCTATATATACACCTATATCAATCTGAGCTAATGCTGTGCTAAATTTCTGCAGCCAAACTTTGTTTCAAGTATTGTTTTATTTGCAGCAGGAGAATTTCGGAAACGTTTCCTCGAGCTGTGAAACCCTTATGTCTTTGTCGGTGTGCTGCAAACGCTTTCCCTCCACTTTGAGAACTCAAATCCTCATCCTGCTGTCACTGGGTGTATCAGCTGGTACTGACTGCGTGTAAATACCCGCAAAACCTGCACAGAGGGGACTGTTTACGTTTCTCCCACAGTTTTTTCCCTCAGATTTTACTCTGCGGAGAGTTTGCTCACCGGTCTCAGTTCTGTTGAATCCCACTCCAGATACTCCGCTACATGCACCATCTGGTTGATGATGCGATCCAGCTCCTACGGCAAACAGAGATACGTTAGAGAGGATGAACAGATGTGAACTTAGACTGTATATCTAACTAGCTGGAATAGATGCAGACATCCATCCATCCATTTTCTACCGCTTAGTCCTGTTGGGGGTCACGGGGGGGCTGGAGCCCATCCCACTCTGGACAAGTTGCCAGTTCATCGCAGGGCTGACATTTAGAGACGAACAACCATCCACAATTCACGGGCACTTTGAAAGGGGCCAATTAACCTAATGCATGTTTTTGGGATGTGGGAGGAAACCGGAGTAAACCCACGCAGACACAGGGAGAACATGCAAACTGCACACAGATACTCCCTGACCCGGATTCGAACACAAGACCTTCTTGCTGTGAGGCGACAGTGCTAACTACTACACCACTGTGCCGCTCTTAGCTGCAGACATGTGGAAGAATAATGCTCTTTAACTCAGCATTGCAGAAGTAGTTTGAATTAGAGGTGTCCTAATCCGATATTGATATGGTATATCAGTCCGATATCAACCAAAAAAGCAAATATTGGATCATATCGGCCTGCATCTAAAATCTCCGATACAAGCAGTCCATTCCAGGATCCGCTCCAGCACCTCTATCTAGCATTGCCCGGATCTAGGGCCCACGTGATCACAACAACAGTGTGTACTGAGGTACAAATGAAGTAGCAAGGAGGAGAAGTGATGTCGGCTGTGTGGCTGTATTTTTCGTTAAAGTCCGAAAAAGACATTGCAGCTAAATGCAAAACTTGTCATGCAAAGTTCGTGCCAATATCAGATCAATATCGGAATCAACCAGGGCTACAATATTGGTATCGTATCGGAAGTAAAAAAGTTGTATCGTGACACCCCAAGTTTGATTGTTTAGGTGGGATTTCGATGATGCACAATTATTGGTGCTATTATCAGTCATAATCCAACTCTCTGTGAATCACTCTGTCAAAATAAATGCTGTTTCCATTATCACAACAGTCAAGATATTTGTCCAGATACCATTCTGAAGTGCTTCAAGTCCATCTATCGAGTATCAGTGTGACTTTATGGCTCTGAGATCACCTAGATCGCCTAATCTGACACAGTGACCACTCTGTTGGACAAAAGTCGGACCTCGGCATTAGCCAGCTGTGGCTAGCTAGACTAAATGTAAACATCAACAGACTCAAACTCTATCATCCCAAACATCCTGCCTGCCCTTGAAATTTTGTGATCAGTAATAAAGCCTGTTAGTGTATAAGAGTTAATCTGTTTAGGTTTGACACTTCTGCACGTGGCTTAATAATGATCTCATGTGAGCACACCTGCACTAGTGTTTGGGTTTCTGATCTTAGATGGACAGAGTGTACATGAAAAAAGCAGAGACAGAGAAAGAGGCGGTAATAGAGAGGGAACTGGCACGACACAGAGACAGAAAAGTCTAGAAGAAGAAGAAGAAGAAGTCACTCACCGAGCTGTCCAACACCCCGTTGCCGTCTGTGTCGTACAGCCGAAACATGACTAGAGGGGGACGAGAAACAATAGACCCAATGGTGATCAGATCCTGTCACATTACCATCACCTCTTAAAAAGAATCAACTCCACTTCCTGAACTTTCTGCTCTGTCGCCGGGATACAGGAGCGATGTGTGCCTGTGCAGAGATTAGCCTCGTGAGTGAGAATTAATTTAGCCTCAGATGTAAAGGAGACTATTGGCCAGAGCTCGGCTTAAGCATGACACTGACGTTTCCCTGTTAGGGAGGAGTGATTGGTGCGTCAGAGTCTGTGAGAAGAAAAAGAAGAAGAAGAAGCGGGAGTAGGGCACAAAGTTTCTCTGACACTCACACTCCAGCTTGTCCTCCGGCGTCCCTCTCTCCAGCAGGGACAGGTAGCAGACGATGTCCTTCAGAAAGACCACCTGCGGCGACGGCAGGGGGGAGCCCTTCTGGGGCGACGGGCTCCTTCGCAGGGACAAATGTTTCTCAGAGTGGCTCCTCTCTGGGGATGCAGAGTACTAAATCTGAGTGTGCGTCTCACAAAAGGGGACAGGGATGAATCAGTAAAAGCTGCATTATGAAAGAGTAACACTGGTTAGACAGTTTCAGGGAGCTTTTAAGGAGATCAAGCTGACTTATCACGATTCACAGTTCAGACAGAGGTTGGAGACACAGCAGCTGGCATTAAAGCATCATTTGACAAGATTAGCAACACCTCCGTTTATACAGACACGATGTGAAACTGAACTGTGACTTGACTCCTTTTCTTACAGGGAAAAGCAGTGTAAGATGTCCTATCGAACTCTGGGGTGCTGATTTTTTATTACATACTCCAGTTACAAGTTGGCACATTTATGCTCCTATAAGCACAAAGGTGTAATGGTGGTGGTGGCACACTGCTCCAGCATTATTGTGGGGTTGCTAATGCATGTCCAAGAGGCTACTGTCTATATGGTGTTACCTAGATGAGTGTGGAAAGTATAAAATGCTATGGATGTGTGAAACTGTCTGTGGTGTCAGATCAGAAAACTTTTGCACTCTGTCTTTTTTTATTTTTAATTGGAATAAAGTTGAAAAGTCAAAATGAAGTCAAACATTATGGACTGGGATAAAATCGGGGTATATTTATATATATATATATATATTTTTTTTTTTCATTTTTGCAGTTTGAAATAAAGTTGATATTTAGGGATAAAAGGATAGTTTAAAGTTGTGGAGGGAGAATTTTTCTCTTTTAGGATTCTGAGAAATAAACTGAAAAACTTTGAATGTCAAGACTGAAATGGCACTTTATACAAAAGGTCACAATATTTAAAATACAGTTAAATAAAAATAAAATAAAAATATTAATGCAACATAGAAGTAAAATACCTAGATTTTCTAATTGCAGTTTGAGACTAAATTCAGAGTTACAAGAAATAAATAATTGAAATTCGTCATAATCTCTAAACAATTCAGGAGGAGCTTTTAACAGGGAACCTTCCTAACTTTGCCTCACATACAGGAGATCAACATACAGGAGATCAACATACAGGAGATCAACATCGTTTCCAGGGGACAGGATCTATAAACTTTTACAACATGTCTCTCTGTGAGCCTTGGCACACTGCCTGGATGTCTAATGAGCGCACAAATATAGCCACAGGGATTCACGACTGCTGTATCTCTAAATCATACATCTGAATTTATTTAAAGCCGCCGCGCTGATCATCATAAAGGTCAGAAATAAAATGTAATAAAGGATAAGTTTGAATTTAAGTGATGTCAGCCTGATCTGATGAGTGAAATAAATATCACAATCCCTAGGTAAGGTTTCAGATGTTACAAAAGTGGCATTTGAGCATTGATACGATGTGTATTTAAGACATACCAAAACATTTAGATTTCTAATCACACACTTTTGAGTCACAGTTTGTGCTGTTTACAAAAAAAAACTTCATCTCTAATCAGACATTTAATTTTTTTCCTTTAAAATGAAATCTATTGATTGTATTTCATGCCTCAAAAGTTGCAGAAACATGCAGAATTAGTTTGTATATTTGGTCCTGTAACTCCAAAAATCTGTGGGCACTGAAAAATAATATACAGAGAGGACCACTCGAGTTTTTGTGCTTTTATTTGCTTTTTTAGGAGGATCTGTTTCATTAATTTTCAATTCAATCTGTTTCAAAACAAGCCATTAAAAAGAGTACTATATCCCCATATCCCTCTCAAAAGTTAAACGTCTTTTAAGTTTATTTTAATATTTCAATCTTGTTTAAATGCATAACGAGCAGTAATGGGAGTATTTAGTGATACCTCACAGTCCAGTTTCTAGATTGAAATGCCCCCATCGCCATTTGAAGAAACCGTGTCTCTGTTTGCGATCATTGACTGCCTCTATGACCACTCCCTCCTGCGGTTAATCGGTTTATTCTTCATTTATCCACATCTTCCGACACCATTTGAGACTCTGGTAATAAAAGTCAACCTGATTATCTGATAAGATTATCTGGTTAAACCACTTGAGTCTCAACCTCAATCTCCATTCATCCCAGCTGGGTGTGTAGTGTCCTCGAATAGCTTGTAGCCTTTATAACGGGATAAACCAAGGGGGAGGGGCTTAAATTTCCAGCTAAGAATGGGTGACCACTACTGGAAATAGATGGATGGCGTGACAGCTCTCTCAGAAGTGAAGTTAAGCGTTTCAGTATAGGTCTTAAAGCCTGCCTGTTCCATGTTAACAAATGGGACATGGATAAAATGACAAAACCTCCCAAAAAAAGCAAAACTTTTTTCTTGAAATCTTGTTCTGACATTATAGTTGTTTTAGTCAGGAACGTCCGCTACATTTACTTTGAACATTTATTGCTCTGCTTTAAGATTATCTCTGAGTTAGCCAAACAGTCAGTATGTTTACATGACACTCAAGAAAACCGAATCATTGTCTTACTCCGATTAAGACCGGACAACTAAAGTACATGTAAACACATTAGTCCGACTATAATCAGAGTTTGAGAACTCCGAATTGAGTTGGAGAACTCCGATTATGCGACTGGAATTCGATTTTCTCTACCATGTAACTGGCGTAGTCTGAATATGATCGGACAATGCATGTGCACCACGCCCCCGTAACCGCGGAAACAAAAACACCAGAGAAGAGGGGTAGCGTGCATCTCATCTGCAGAAAAAGTAGTGCTTATATTATGTACGACATAAACAACACTGTACGAGGCTCCATCTTCTTGCTTAAAAATGCCCAACAGCAGTTGTAGCCACTTCAGACGTCTGGCACAGACCTGCTGTTGTTGTTGGCAGTTGTATGGGGTCGGAAACAGCGCTGCTGAAAAGACTCATATCGCCCCCTAGTTTTGGGGAGGAGTGCACGTTCCCATCAATAATTCAATTTTCTCAACTGTATGTATACACGGACAAGGAGAGAAGTCCGATTCGTTGCAAAAAAATGAATTATGAGCTTAGTCTGATAAAGCTGTGCATGTAAACGCACTGACTGGCTACGCTTTTAAAGGGGAGCAGTGCAAAATCTCTAAAAAGGATACAAACAAGCTTTTCAAATAATTTATTCCAGAGGTTAAGAGGAAGAAAATATAAAGAGAATAAGATTAAACTAATGTAGATTAAAACTTCAGTAAGATTCAAATTTGAGGCTCAGTGCTGTAAATCCTGGAAATGATCATAAATTGTTTAATCATGAGTAACCCCAGGTAGATTTCTGGTGAGAACCTCTGAAATTTTCCTGAAAATTTTCAGAGTGCAAGACTTAAAAAAGGGCAAAAAATGGCAGCGATTACACCACAACAGTGCAAATTTTGTGAAATATCATCTAAGCTTTTGTGTCCTTATGCATGTCTACTTCTCCACAATCTTAATCTGGTTTAGATTTTATTCTAGATAATCACATTTGTATTACCTTTTATAACTTTTATCTTTCAGGAGAGTAAATTGTGCACCTTAAAGGCTTTCTGTCTCACCTGGGGAAAGTTTCGGGGACACCGGTGATCTGGCAGGACCAGCGTTGGGGGTCAGGGCGTTGCTGCAGCCCTCTGAGGTTTTGACTGGGTGGGTTCCTGGTGATCGCTGGGGCCCCGCTGGAGTGTGGGCCCCTGTCCCTGAACGCTGTGAGGAGGAGCGGGATGAACACGGGGAGGTGGTGGCCCCTGAGCCGGCTGCACAGGAGTGTTCGGGGGTGTGTCGCCCCATCGCAGACAGGATACTCTTCCCATTCATCCCTGATGGTACGGACACAGAACAAGAATCAGAGAGGGGGAAAAAGGAAGACGTGAGAGGAAAAGTGAAAAAGAGGAGCATGAAGGGAGGGGTGCATGTAGAGTTAGTTATCTGCAACTAAAATAGCAAAATCATCACATTTATTAAGTGCAAAATAATCAGGGTGTTTACAGGGACTAGAGGCGGATTATACAACAACACTGCTGACGTTCTGACGCACAAAAATCATCCACGAAGCATCAACAACCACAAATCCACAGGTACGAGACATTAACACGAGGGAACACCAAATAAGGAGCAGGAGAGGATTTTTGTCCCATATATATGACATCACCGTGATCGAGGGCCTGCTGTGGTACCTGTTATAGGAGCACAGGCCACTTCAGTCTGAATAGAGATGCCTGCGTCAATGGAGCGAGCCTCTGCGGTCAGCCATTATTTTCAACAAAGAGATAAAGAGACAGCAACAGACGCAGGAAGAACGAGAGAGCGTCAGTAAAGGAAGAAAGAAAACTCTTTATGTTCTGTGTATGAATGAATCAAAAGCACATAACAGGCGTTGACAAGAGAAAATAAACAGGCAGGTTGAAGTAACCCTTCAATATCACACAAATAATAGATAAACAGTGAGGAAAACTACGCCTGTGAAGAATCACCGGAAAAACAGCACGAATTTCAGCATTTAAATAACACTAAAACAGCTAAAAAATAACCACATGTCCCTTCTACAGAGGAACTGTTTTTCTTACTGACACACCAAAATAAAAGTTGTTTATAGGAGAAAAAGCGCAGACAAAATGTAGGTATGAAGGCTCATATAAATGCAGTGTGAGGTACTTTAAGGTACAGTAAACTGTCCTCTCAGGAAACCCAAAATGGATTCATGCACTTTTTTAAAGAAACTATAGACTTTTTTAAACCTTTTGTGCTGCAAAAACAGTGATCTACATATTTCAGAGTGACTTAAAATCTCAAATATTCTTGAGATTATATACTTTTTTAAACATCATTAATATAGTCTCGGTTAGTCATATATTTCTGTTTTAAGGGGTAAACCACACACCTGTCCTCCATACCTCCCAAACCCCATAAACTCAGTTCAAATAATGTCAGCAGATCACCACCAGGTGTCAGTGCAGTCCTTACCAACCAGAGAGCCCAGAATAAACCTGAAACATATAAGTTTCTGTTCATTTTAATTTGTAATGTAACTAAAGAAATTCATTACTATTTTACTTGTATTAAAGTTTCTGGACGGCACAAAAGATTTCAGAGTCTCAGCTGCATTAAAACTGTCTCACTTTTCAGTTAGGTCAGAGAGACAATCGACCAGCAACTGTTTCGTTGTCATTCTTAATGTGAATCTTCTTATTTGATCAATGCAATCTGCACCTTTAATTATTAGAAACAAACCTTATAAAGGCACATCTCCAGGGATTTGCCTTTTTTTCTTACTGCGGTCAACAGAAAGAATCTACTGGCCCTAATCCAACATGATTAAATCACACAGAAAAAATAAGAAGCAAATATGTAAGTCAGGTTTGAAATACCTAAATTCCTCCCCAAAAATAGTCTGTGTACTTTCAGACGTGTGAAAGGACTTATGAGCAGTTTTTTTTATGCATGTGTAAATATCCCTCTCTCTCTATCTTTAGACATTTCCACTGATCTACTTGAGGAGATAAAAGACGGTGATAGCTGCAAAGTGACTGCAAGCTGTGCACATTAAACAATTCAGCAAAATGCATTTATTCTCAAATTAACTTAATTGTATGAATTTCAAACCTTCAATTTAAGGTTCTGAATTATGTGTTTTTTCAATGAAACTGGGTGTGAATATAACTTTGGTTTGCTTTCTCCTTAGGATGCATTTGATTTTTGAATACAAACACCCAAGACAGGAAGGAAGATGAGTGAACTACAGAGAAAGTTAGACATCCCAAAGTTTTCTTTACCTTCTTTAGCTTAAAAATCCTAAGCTCGAGGTTATGAAAGTGAGTATTACAGAAGCTGATATCAACATACTGCTTGTTTGAAGTCAAGATTTCTGCTTCAGGATCTGAGCATGCCAACAGAGGACTTTGACACTTCTTTCACAGAGAAGAAAACCACCTGCCAGCAGTCTGCTTCAACCAGACTGACATATTGAGAAGAGATGGAGAATAGTAAAACTGTAAAAGTTATTAGAGAGTTAGATTTTCAGGATGTGAACATCCTCCTGGACCCATCTTTTTATCCCAACATGATCGATCAAGAATGGAAAAGAACCAGGATCAATAAAACTACAGCAGTGCTATTTCCAGATCTGGATGAAGCTGAAAGGTCGCAGACAAGAGCTTCACAGAGACACACACAGATCTTCTCCACAAACTCACACAGTCACTCACACGTAGCCTCTCTGCACTTGTTGCTTCTTACTTTTGCGAGCAGAAATAGATTTCCAAGTCAACGGTCCATCTGTCTCCTCAGCTGCTCTGCACCGAGGAGCAGACAACAGGGACGGCGCCGGAGCCCACGCAGCACTCACACCGAGTGATGGAGGCACTTTACATACTGTACAGATCAAAGTGCAAGTGGCCGACAACACGCCACGACTTCTTTCGTCTGCTCCGGTCGCTGTGAAGTTCTTGTGTGATCGGTTTTGGGTGAATAAACTCGTCTGTTTGGGCCGATCGCCTAACAGATTGTAAGTGTTCATCCGTGTCTTTTTGGACTTTTTTTTACAGTAAAGAAAAAAGCCACAACTATAGACCTCTTAAACTAATAGTAATTGAGTCTTATGGCAACGTTTCTTCAGATCAACTGCTTTGCATCATTTAGAAAAAGTCCAGCCAGAAAAAACAAATTTTAATGATTTGAAATGTTTAATGCAGCAGCACAACGCTTCATCTGCATGTCGTCTTCGCTCCAACTTCATTTCTCCCCAGCTATTTTGTTTCAGGAGTGATGATAAAACATCTCCAAACATCAGGTAGTAGGTCTGAACGTCTGAGTGCAGAGCAGCGCTGGCGATGACGGAGCACAAGCAGAGACCAGAAATTGTTGCAGCACTCAAGTTTGCAGCCACTTCATCTCAAAAAATCTGCATAAATGAGGCGAGGAAGGAAAACTCAAGCTGGGCTGATTTCACACTCGTCATGCGTCATTCTCGCAATCACCCGACAGATTTGGGGGACTGTTTAAGCTGCAAGATTTCCGGTCACTTCCTCTGCTGCCCTGCACCAACGCCGACCACCTCCTTATCATCCACCTGCAGGTTTAAGATGATGTGTCATCACTCCTGCATATATTTCTGCATGTGAAAATTGTCCAGCGAGGAGAGGAGGAGGGCCAAATACAAAATGTCAAAAACAGAGACGCAGGTCTAGCTCAGTGGTTGGAGTGCGTGCCTCGTGCAGAAGCTGTGGTCCCCGTCAGACAGCGGAGGTTAGTTCCTCTCACAGCCTCAACCCTTCATTGCATCAGCCACCCACTCTCTCTACTCCCCATATTTGATGACTCTCTTCAACTGTCCTGGTAAATGAAAAAATAACCAAAAAGAACTTAAAAAATAATAACCAAGCAGACCTCTGCAGACTCTCACTTCACTTGCAGAGATCCTTTAAATCTTGATACCGAATTGTTCCAACACTCCGAACAGCCTGTTCAACAGACAACCCTTGAGGTGTTTTTTGCATCTTACTTCTGCCAACAATGCTTGGAGCACAAAGACGAGAGGTGAGGATAAGGCTATTAGAGCTTCAGGGCACCCTGCTGCTTGGGGTGTTAGAGTCCACATCTCTATGAAACGGTTAAAGCACGATCACCCTACCCAGTAAACTTGTTCCTGCTCGTGACGGCTCGGGGGAACAGCCTCCCGTCTTGCTCTTGAAGGAGGTGAAGAGGTGCTGACACAGCTCCTCCGGGATGTCGTTCTCCAGGTAGGTCGCCATGAAGAGCTGGAAGCCCTCATAGTCAATCGGCTGCATAGGAATAAAAAAGAAAAATAAAGGTTAGCACTCCTGAACGAATCTCACGCCAACCACAGACGGACATTAATTCATTACGACGATGGAGAAACAGGGAGATATGATGGACGTCAGGTTGATCTGGCCTGAAATGAAGGTCTGCTGGTTGGATTTTGGAGTGAAAAGCGAGAAACAGTTAAAGCCTGATGACAGAATGGTTTGAATGAAGTTAAAACATCAACAAGTTCTTGACTGACTTCAGCGTAAAGCTTTGAGCTTTTACATCTTACTGACCTCAGAGACAGTCAAGCTCTGGGTTATTTAGCTTTTACATGGCGATGTATTTCTGAGTGTAAAGATGTTAGCAGGTTTCCTACACAAGTATGGACAGTATGGAAATTAATTTGATCAATTTCCAGGTCTTAAAAAGTATGGGAAAATAAAAAATAAAGTATGGACAAATATCTATGTTTCCAGACTATTACCACAGTTTTAAAATAATGTTTTCTAAAATAGAAAAGTAGGTATTTCCAAAAAATAGGGTATGGAAAAGTACGGAAATTCCAACTGTGTAGGAACCCTGAGTTAGGTACCATCATGACAGGCAGTTATTTCAGCTTGACTTTAAGACTGTTAAATGAAGGCTGTATTCAGTTCAACATTGAGACTCGGTGGATTAAAGATGGTGTAAATCAATGTACAGTAGACAGCTCTGCTCCTGAGCTAGAAATACAGAATCCCCCCTCACTCCCTCCCTCCCTCTGCTCTGATTCCCTCACAGAGCCATGTGGCGAATGCATATAGACTTGAACTCCACTCTACGACCCTGTGAACTCTGACCTTTCCCCTTCTGACCCAGTGACAGACCATCTGTAGCAGATAAAGCTGGTTATGTGTGTTAGTGGACAGAATGTGCATGCAGTCTGCAGACACAGACACCACACAGCATGCAGAGCCGCCGGGCCAACGGGGCTTACTTGGTTGAGAACGTCTTGCTTCTGTTAAACATGGGAACAATGAAGAGGAAAGGAGGGAAGAAAGGAAGGAAGGAAGGAAGAGAGGAAGGAGGGAAGAAAAAGGGTTAGCAGCTTTGTGTGCGGTAGCTTCTTTGATGGAGGAGGTTTGGTTTGAGGCCAGACTCCACATCTCTGCAGGTTTCTCACTCATGAGCTCTCAATCATCGCTGGAGAGCCTGCTTAGAAACCTGACAGATACTCTGAATTTAAAGCAAAGGTGATAAATCAAGAGGAAAAGATGGAGAAATACAGACTTTCACAGAGTTTTGACCCTCCTACTCTAGCCAACATTTGGACACCTTAAAAGACTCAAAGCTGAGAAGCAGCAGGTTCAATCGAAAGAAATTAGGAAGCAGATTTTTCCTTTTTTTGACAGTGCAAAACAAGTTAGTACAATAAAAACCAAAATTTACCTGATATTGACCTTTTCAAAATCATAATTTGTAAGACCTTAAATGTGAAATCAGTGTGGAAATGGTTTCCTACGAACAAGGTTTCACTTCTTACTGACGATCCTTTTCCTAAAAACTAGGATGCTGTGTAAAATGTCAATAAAAGCAGATTTAGCCTGTTTGCCAATCATTTAAAAACAACATTGAAGAGGTGCAAAGTAGTCAGCAAATAATGTGCAGAAGCTGAAGGCATGGATAAAAACTTTAAAAACATATGAACAATTTAATGGTTGAAACTGTTGCTCTTAACAATCAATAAGCCCACTACTTTCCAGAATAACCCCTAAATGCTAAAGGCGAGAGACTGGAAAAAAAAAAAATGTTTTTAATGAGGGGTGTCCCGATACGATATTAAGATTGGCTATCGGTCCGATATCAGCAAAAAAAAAAAAGAATATTGGATCATATCGTCCTGCATCTAAAACCTCTGATATCAGCACTCAGATACAAGCAGTCCATTTCAGACTCCGCTCCAGCACCCGGTTCCGGCATTCAGCACCCACATCATCACAACAACAGTGTGTACTAAGGTACTAACAAAGTAGCAAGGAGTAAGAGTACTGCCTGCCCTGTGGCAGTATATTTCGTTAAACTCCGAAAAAGACGTTGCAGCTGAGTGCAAAACTTGTTTCACAAGTTTGTGCTAATATCAGATCAATATCGGCCAATTCTAAAGGCTACAATATCGGTATTGTATCAGAGATTAAAAAATAGTATCGGGACACCCATTATTTTAATTTGAATTTGTTTTTAGTTTTTGTTTGAGTAGAAAAGAAACTGTTAAAAGTGACAAAAGATGAAACTTATTAATCAACAAAATGTCAATCTTCTCTTTTTTTTCAAACCACTCCAGCTCTACATCACATCTGTGTTTGTTTTATTAGTTTGAAGTGTGCATCGTGTGGTCAAAGTTTTCCTTCTCTTGAAAAAGGAAGCAAATAAACCGAGCAAACAAAATGATTCAAAGTCAAGCCTTTTCCTCCAGGGAACACTCAGCTCACACCAAATTAGGACAAAGTAAAGCTGATCCCTTTTTTTTTTTACATCAGGACTTGGTGGAAAAATGTTTCTCCTGCTCAGCAGGTTTAAGGCGGCTGAGACTGATGCTTGTCGGAGAGGAACACACCATGATGAAACACCTCTATCGGTGTTTTTCTGACCCTGAGAGCTCCTGAATCCAGCCCCGCTTTGATTCACATCACTCTCCTCTCCTTATTTGGACAAACAAACCTCGAGGATTTTCATTTGCTTTGCGTCGTGCAGCACATTAGGTCCAGGATGTGCCATAAAAAACAAACACACAATCTTTCTACATTCTGCACCACAAATATAGAAATCATAAGACGCTAAAAGCTGTTCAGGTTTGATTGACGGTCTTAAATGTAAGCACATCCAGATGCCTTTGTAGAAATACTTGTCCCCCTGGAAAACACGTTTACCCCAGAGTCTACCCGGCGATTATTTTCCCTGCGAGCGAGCTCACGTTCACGGCTGCCAATCTTTGAATCTCTCCCAGAGGGCAGCGGTGACACATTTATATGCTTGGTTTAATCTTTTTCATTCTGGCAGGTCTGTCGCTGTGATTTGATTGGCTTTCTTTAGCATTAAAAAGGAAGCGCTGAGGGATCTACTGTCCTGTCTAGATCCCAGATTGGAAAAGTGGATCCGTCTGTGCAAAGTAAAATGTTATCAGAGTAGGAGAAATGAGAATGTCGACTGCGATAAGCTGCAACCTTCAGACGGGCCCAGTCAGACATGAACAGAGAGGAGAACAACGACCAGGGAGGCTGGGTGTGAAACAATGAAGCTGAAGTTTGATCTCATCTCCTCATTTAAGGGCAATCTGTTGACATGTGTTAACCCAGTAGACGACTTTTTATAGTTTAAAAACTGTGATGTTGTCTTAAGGTCCTTACATATCGGGAGCGTTTTTTTCGTGTGATTATTTCGGACGTCAATATTTTTTTTCGAACCCGTATCCTGTCAATACAAGTGTTCACATCAGCAAAGTTTTCCAGCATTTTTTTTTTTGGACCACAGTCGATTTTTCTTAAGTTTCGCATACTGTGTGTCCACTTCTGACCAATCAGATTGCGTGTTGCTGCGATGTCTGATTCACCGGTATATCCAACATGGCCGACCAGCTGATTGTTTACAAGAACAGAGTGATTTTTGATAAAAGACACAAATATTACAAAGATAACGACCTGAAGGATAGTTTGTGTGCTTTAACAGTTTGCTGAACATCTTTGTTTTAACTTTCACTTGTGCTAAGTAACTTTTGTTCGTAACGCTTGTAAGCTAACCTGTTCAGATACAACATACCATATGTATTTTCACTGTCTCAAACTCAATCGCGTTGCTGTCACAGCACCATTAGGTCTCGGTTGTTACCTTACGTTTATGAATTATAGTTTAATGTGTTTATCTGGTACTGGCCCCGACTCAGTACATGCTATCATGACAGACAGCCATCTCAACACTAGTGTCTAATCAGAACTGAAAAACAGTCAGTCTGCTGTTGTGTCAGTCTTCTCGCTTCCACCCGGGACGCGTCTTTTTTTCCCCTGGAAAGTCGAAAAATTGCATCGGGCTTGATGTGTATAGTCAGGAGCGTCAAAATTCGCCTCCGAATATTTCGTAAGTTTGCGTCGTATATTTGCGTCGTTCCCGGTGTGTAAGGACCTTTATTCTTATCAAGGATTTCAGTTCAGGGTCTCATTTGTTTTTAGTGTTTTCAATATGTGACAAATTAGGACTGCAGGAAGGCCGGTTTATCAGCAGGACTCTTCTACTACAGAGCCATGCTGTTGTAATGCATGCTGAAAGTGGTTTGGCTTTGTCTTGCTGAAATATGAAGGTCTACCATTGTCTGGATGACACGCTGGCTCTGAACTGTGAGCTGATAATGAGCCCTGTAGTCCCTTTCCTCTTTCGAGCGGAAAACATGGCATCCATGATTACCGAATAGAAATGTTAATTTGTCAGACCACAGGACGGCTTTCCACTTTCCCTCAGTCCATCTTAATTGAGCTCAGACCCCAACCATGCACAGTTTATGTTTATATTTGTGGACACAGCAACAAACTGTGTTCACAAATGAGTGATTTTAAGCTCATGTGGTGATTTCCACTACAGCGCCATGTCTGCTTTTAAAGCAGTGCTGCCTGAGGGCCTGAGGATCAGTCCAACCAGCTGTTTATTTTTATACACTTTTACACGTTATTATTTTTTCAGTGTCTATCGTCATTACTCTGCCCGGTCACGAAACAATAACACTGTTAAATATTTGATTTTTGAGTTAAATTAGGCTGATCTGCAAACCATCACAATCAGTTTTCATTACCTCCTCATAGCATTAACTTTTTTTCTGTTTGTAGAGGTGAGCAAAATAAGTGCATGCAAAAAGGTAAAATCTATGTATCTGAAAGTGCACACTTATTGTGTTATGTTATTGTCCAAATTTTCTTTGTTTTTCATTCATTTTGTTATTAAAACTGACTTTTGGTACCTGTGCCACCCATCATATATTCTGTTTGACCGAGAGGAAAACCTTGCAGTGATATTTTTTGTTGAGCTCTTGTTAATTTCTCATATTAAGAGGATATTAAGATGGGAAACATGTGACCCTGGGAACACAGATCCACTCCCCCCCTCTCACATGACCTCCTCAAATGTTTCTCCCCTAAAAACAACATCTCTGTCACGTCAACATCTCTCTTCTCAGACAGCGATACAAAAAAACAACCATCAGTGCAAACTTTAAACTGCTTTACATCAACTGTAAACTCCACGGCATTATCGTTTATGCGTTTATGAAAGAGGAAAGCTTAACGACACGCTGATGAATTCATGGAGCTTTAAACTGCAGCATGTGGAGGGAGAACCCTTTACGGCCTCTGTTTCCCCCATCAATCACCGAGATTTACGGAGCCATTGTTTGTTAATCTGCTCAATGAATAAAACCAACACTCCTGACAGACGACGGTGTCAATCAGCGCTCTGTCTTTTCTTCTTTTGTCTTAAACCATCTTTAAAGTCAATCATAGGAGGCTAAAAATAAACGGAATAAAACAAAGACTGAAAGAAATAAAGACAGAAAGGTCGTACTCTGCTTTTGTCGTCAGCTGGTGAAGTAGATTCCACTACAGATGGCACAATGGGACGATGACTCATTAAAAAGGGAAACATGAACACACACTTAAACACACTTAAACACACACTGATGGATGGCAGGAGCGGCATCACAATGGTCATCTTGGCGCCAGGTGACAGCGCGGATGGAGGCAGAATTGAAAGATGAACACAAAGTCTGCTTCTTACGGCGCCAAATGTCCAGCCGGGCTGTTAGTCATCACAAAAAAGTGATGATGATGAAGAGGAAGAGGGTACGAGGACAGAGGTGTACAAAGAGCTTTTTTAGGTTTGCGGAGATGATTTTAAAACCAGGGTGAAGGATCATACAAACGGTGTACTCGCATATTTTATTGCTCCAAATTGGCTGTTGACTGGTTTATCTCCTATCAGCTGGGGTTTTTTTAGCCACCAGCTTAAAACAACAGAGCTGTCATGATGAGAGATTCTCAGTTTGATTGCAGGTCTATTCATCTGTTTTTATAGTTAATTACTGACGTTAGCCATTTTCGGCGTAACACCTCCAAGCTGCAAAGTCTCAAGTTTGCAGGCAAATGCTCTGGTGTTTGCTTCCCTGCTTGCACGCAGACTCTTACTTTTTAACTGGAAAGCAAACTCAGCCCCTTCATTTCTACAAAGGTTGAGGGATGTTATCTAAACTGAGATACAAAATATGTAAAGCCCACAGAAACTCCACCCTTACCTGGAGTCCCTTTATAGAATTTGTAGAAGGTTTTCCCTTTCAATGATACATCTGAAGTTGTATTGGATAGTTAGAAACATTTTGTAACATGCTCAAGACATTAATTTTCTGAACTTATGAGAAGAGGTCACTTTCTGACAATTTTTTGTTCGAGAGCCTTGGGGGAGGGTGTCTATGTTTGGAAGTTGTATGTCTGTTAATGGAAAACTGCAAAATAAAGTCTAAAAAATTAAAAATTGGAGTTAACACTTTTATTGTGGACATTCATTTGGAAAATTATCAAAGTCTTTTACTTGGGTTTTATTTTTTTTCAACATTATTATCTGACTTTCCTGCAGGAACGGGAAAGTGTGCGTCAGTCAAGAAGGACTCGGCTCTAAAACCCATTAGGGAGCCAAAAGAGTCAGTTCTAAGCCAAGTGATTTGGATCACGATAAAGAGTCTGAACGTCTATCACTATTCAAGCTAACATTGTTAATCAGGGAAGTAGGAAGGATCCAAAACTGGTCTTTCATTAAGAAATGGATCACAGACAATTTGAGCAAGATCATACAGCATTTGTGGATCTTTAGGGATATACCGTGTTTGGATTGAACCATTTACTGGACTTGGATTGCGTAGTGGATCATCAGACAAGACAAAGTAGGTCTTCTGTAAGACTTATAAATATTTAAAATTCCTGAAGCACTGACTTGAACGCTGTTTTATCCAACCATCTCCTCAATCTGCTACTGTATGACAGGAAATATTTACTTTTCAGTCGACTCAAATCTGTAACTCCTAACATGACCAAGTCCGGACCTTAAAACCGGAGTGTTATAGTCTCGACCAGGTTAGCTTTGTCCCGGCTTTAGGACAATGAAAGCTCTGACTTTGAATTCAACACATTGGTTCACCCTTCAACCTTTATATATAGACATTTTTGAACTTCGTATGACTCAGTGTTTCATAATCACGATGGTTTTGACTGATATTGATACCACAATAATAGTTAATAAAAGTTAAACACAATAAGACATAAACCAAAACATCCCTCCTGAGTTTAAGAAGAGTTAAGTGTAAAAGGCAGGAAAGAAAAAGGAAAAAGATGTGAGCGAAAAATGAAACGGTAAGACAAAGTCTGCATCAGCTGCTGCAGTCTACAGCTGAGCTCGATCTGCTGACGTCAGGTGCCAAAGTTGATGGCGAGGGCGTGTCTCCAGCACAGCCTCGGTCTAAAAATGGGCGCTGTGACTAAGCACTTGGGTGATTGATATTACACTGAATCACAGGAACTCAACAAGCATCTGATAACGTCACACAGCGCGCTGAAGAGCGCAGGGGCAGCAGATTAAGACCGGGACAGAAAATCCATTAGAATATGTGACAAGAAGAAAAAAAGAAGAAGAAGAAGAAGAAGAGGAGGAGGAGAAAGGATGAGGGCCGAGTGATTCAGACACACCTGCTCAGGGTTGTATTTGGAGAGGACGCCTTCACCGTGAAACTCCTCCAGCACATCCTTCAGCTTTTTCGTGGAGTCTGAGGAAAAAGGAAAGAGAGAAATCTGACATCAGATCGACAGCGGTTTTTCAGACACTTCAGAGGACTCCTGGACTGAACCTTGAGGAAATTTGATGCAATATCGTTCGAAAAGGCATGGTTTGTCGATGTTTGTGAGATTGTCTGTTTTTTTTTATTATTTTTTAAATCAGCACTAGTGAGACGGTGTCAGTGTTGATGTTAGCATACTGGTGTTGTTCACTGAATAAAAGAGTCTAACTTATTTTTCTTTTAAATGCAGAGAGAACAGCAGGCAGTCGTGATTTACAGGTAGATTATTTAAAGTTATTCAGTCTGCGCTTGAGGGTGCACGACTGTAGGGTGTCCCAGTTCTCTTTTGTTGCTCTCTAAGGTTGCCACCCTGCGCCTTTAACACATCTCTGCTGCAAGTGGGCATCTGATCACACTTTGGTTAGGAGTATTACCCAGAATACCTGTAGTGTTGTGACATTTTGAACCATAGGAGAGGTAAAAAGGTTGTATTGTTAGTAGTACTGCACGATCAGGGATAGGAATCAAGAACCTCTTCCAAATCCTAACCAGTTTCAACTGGTTTACATCAATGACAACGTTTGAATTCATACTTATTGGTTCCTTTATCGAGGCCTTTCACTCAGGTCTGCAAAACAATGACATAATGCATCATCAAATAACTAGGAGCTGTCGTTTTCAGCTAAATATTGTTGTGTTTACAATATCAGCTTTAAAAAGACCGCAGTACTGATTTACAGTAAAATCCACTCGCTTTGTGAGACTGGCAACTTTCTGGTGATAAAGTCTGTTTGTTTTGAAACATCCGAGGTCTTTTCTTTCCTACAGAGAGCATCAGTGTATTTTCAGAAACTGTTTAAATCCAATCTCTCAACAACAAGAGTAATTGGTGATGATTTGTGTTTGCATTTAAGTCATATAGTGGGATTTCTATCATTACTTGACAATGTGAATCAAAATATCTTCCAAGGTACATGGAGGTGAAGATGAATTCTGGACAGAGGGAGTTTTAACTCTTTTGATCAGACATCAGTTCATCGTAGGTCCAATCAGAAGCCACGTTTTAAAGTGAATGTTGTAAACGCAACAAGTTAAGAAAATTTAAAAAAAGACGTAGACCACTGTTGTTTTACCTACTCCGCATGGATTGATTGGGACTCTCTTAAAAATAAGAAAGAGTTTGGTCCAGTTGTGCTTATTTCCCTGAGACGAGATACGTGCCAACTTACATGTGAAAATATGATCTGATCTACCTTTACTACATTCATAATTAAGATTACACTTTGTCTACTGGGCTTTTATACAGCAGTTACAAGTGCTTTTTTGCAGCTCATTGATCTAAAGCCTATAAAACCTCTCATAAACCGATCATATCCATGTTTGTCCTCTTATTATTATCATTTATAGAGCCATTAACAAACATTAAGCACCTTTAGATATCTACTGAGTGTCCACTCTCTTCGAACAGGTTTTTATCACAGAGACCTCAACAATAAAAAAGCGTAAAGGCACGACTGTATCACCTTTACCTGCTGGTTAAAATGTCCCTCTGCTTCGACTGCTTCAGTCAAAGTGAATAAACATGCAGCATCTCATCATCCAATGTTCTGATAAATACTCATCTGTACCAGGAAGTGCTGCATCAGTGGCGCTGAGCCTCTGAGTCACCCTGTTTAGTGAAAAGTAAAAGAGGACATGCTGTCTTTCTCACTTTCAGATGCTAATCCCATATCCACACACACACACACAGGGCCTGTGTCCAACACACTGACCGTGATGACCCCCTCCCACTATCATCTGTCTGACAATTAGAGAGAAACAAATGCACACGTGTGCATCAGCACAAACACACACAGCGCGCACACACACACACAGATACACACACACACTCTAGACCTGGTTTCACCGATCATGTCGGCCCTCATGATCAACCCTGGATGACACGTCACTTCATTACAGCTAGTGCTCTCAGTAAAGCTTCTCTGCTTTCCGTGTGAACGAGGTGAACTCGCAGAAAGAGGAGGAAGGAGAGAAAAAGAGAAGCGAAGAGCCTCCGGTGTGATGAGGTATGTGTGATTACAGATCATCCGGAGCAAACATCTTCATATGCATCTCCTTCTGTGTCTTTTTCGACAACATTTTGCACCAGGATACCTTCAGAGGCGCCAGGAATTGTGCATTTTACTTTCAAGATATTACAGGAAAGGAAATAAGGGGAGTGCAACATGTTATAGATGATGTTCTGAGCAAAAGCAAACGCACCAGAACCCTCAAGGAGAAGACCCGAACATGCACAAGAAACACAGTAGTGACTGGACTTGGGTTTAGCTCGGATGAAGGATATGCAAAACTTGATAGTTGAATGTGGTCACTCTATTTAGCACCAGAAAAGTTTGTCGGTTAAAGCTCTTATAAGGAGTTTGATTTTTACTTTAAAAAGTAGCCTGAAATTCATAGCAATGATTTTTTTGGATATCCAAAAATAAACAAGCGAATCAGGGACAAGATTGGCAATGTGTTTGTTTATCGCCATTTTTACCACCTGAAACCAGTGCGAGGAAGTGTCAGCTAAGCAGCAAAAAAACAGCCCTGATTTTGAAATTTCCATGTAAGATATTCACAGGTAAAGATACGCTGGATTGTCAGAGGTCAGCAGGATGAGATGTGAGAATTTTGAGAATTCGCAGGATATGTGTGGTAAAACTGGTATAGCTGTGATGTTTGTGAGCCACTGTTTAGCTGTGCTTGATTTTGATTGTTTTTTCTTGACATTTAGAGAAATATTCCGGCATTAAATTAATTTAGGGTCAAATATGCTGTAACGCCAAGTTAGACACCCCCTCGAGAGATGAATGTTGCTGACCGCTTGCTTCTCCAGTTATACCAACTTTAGTAACGACCGCACGATAGCAATACACAGCGGTCTGAGGAGACATAAACAAACCTCAACCAAAAAGCCACTCTATAGCCACAAATAATGCTCAGAACAGCAGCTAACTTCATCAACAGTACATATAGGGTCCCAGCCACAGACCCTAGATTAATTTTACACCAGAATATCCCTTTAAACAAGTCGGATAAATCCTTGTTTAAAAAAAACTTTTAGAAGGTGTATAGCTCTGATTTCTTCTTTGATAGGGTCAGACCTGGACTTGAACACTGGAAACTTGATCTGGATTCGAGATTTGGTGACTGGACTGCAACACTTGATCTTATTAATAAACTATCCTTTTAGCCGCACAGTCTTCCTCCCTCGCTCTGTCCTCTCTCTCTGTGCAGGAACACAGACAGTGTCCTTCACGAGTCCTTGATTGATCGGCTGCTGATACACGAGCCTCTCCGTCGCTGAGTTTCTCCCCATCAGTAACAACGAGACCCTCCTCGTCTGCAGAGGCCTTCTCAGCGTGCGCATTCGTCATGCCTCCATTACAGCAGCCTGGCTGAAAAAAAAAAAACTGCTGGAGCACAGTGACAGCAGCACAGCGAGGATTAGTTCAGAGTATTTCTGTGTGAGCTCCTTTTGCAGAGAAGACCAACAACAGCATGTTCCCGATCACTTATCATCGCCTGGGACACTTCTTAGAGGCTAACATGAACAGAAACCAAAAGAAAATACCTCAGACACTGTGCCACATACTGCTCGCAGGAAAGGCAACAAAGATCTTCTCTATGGGCATGTTTTTCATTTCAGGTACAAACAACGAACAAAAGCTTGGGTCAGTCTTGTGGAAATGTTTGCATTTCATGTGTTCTTACTAGAACTACCTGCTCACAGCAAACAAGAAAAAACACCCAATCGCTGCTGGTTGACTGGAAAAACAAACGCACTCTTTCTATTCTGTGGGTGATAAATTCATAGATAATATTAATGTGAAAAAAGGAGAGACTATGAGGCTGATTAGTTCATGTTTTATAATGAACATAATCGGATTAAATAAACAGGTGAACTGGGAAACGTAAGCGGGAAAGTGAGCTCGAGCCCAGACTCCATGTTTCCTTGCATGATCAAATAATCGGACATAATTGCCTGTTGTGGTTTTGCCTCATAGGGTCCATGAAAAACAATAATTCATAATGATGCTGTTTACTCTTAGCCGAGGAGCTCGCGTGACTCCATTCATCACCCACAACGACAGACTGAATTCAGCAGGAAACACAGGACAGACGCTCTTTTGAATAACAAATCATGTTGCTTGTGAGGGAGAGATAACGCCCATGTGAGTATGAGAGATAATGTGGCACAGATTACACTGGGAGAAGTCGTGGTCGCATGTTTGTTTGTTCACCTTTTGATTTTAGAATAATCTTATCACTGAGTCTAGATCGAGAGTCCCAAATGTAATGATCATTGTAACAGTGAACTAATGATGCAGTAAATGATAGTGCTGAAATGAGTTTGGGAGTTAACAAAGAGGATCATGTTTAAGCAAAACAAACAAGAAAATGACCCTTGATTCCCACATTACCCAATCCGATGAAGATCATGTTTTTCTTGCTGTCTACGTGTTTATGTGGCATTTTACTGATGCTACAGGACCTATCATGAGAAAACAGAAAAATTGCATTTCTGAGTATTGCTGCATTCAAATTGCTGTGAAACTCTGGTGGACCCAAATGGCAGGTTCGGACATAGTGAGATTTTCTATGTCACAAATCTATGCTCCGCCCCCGAAGCCCGGCTCTAAAGGCCAGAGTTTGAGAAGTAGAGCGGACGACAGCAGAACAAGCGTGCGGTCTAGTGGATTGCAATGCTCCTAAGAAAGTGAATTATGATATTAACTTCCATCATGCCCTTAAAGACATTAGTGTTACCTGGCACTTCTGCTGCACTGGAAATGTTAGGCTACTATAGCATGAAGAGGAGTGTGCAGAGCAGCGCTGTCTCCGCCTACGACTCAGAAGCGAATTTCTAATGAGCTACTGGAGCTCTGCAGAAGAAAAGCCCTTGAAAATGACATAGGTGATGCGATTTTGGTAAAAACTTAATAACCACAATATAATGACCACTGAGAACACTTTAAGTTGTAAAAAAAAAGAAAACAATTGGAGTGGGACTTTAAAACGGACCATACCCAGACCTTCTAGTCCCTAGAACACATGAAAACTAACTAATTACTTTTAACTCTAAGCCAGAAGGTGATGCGATACTATGTAAGTTGCAAGATAAAATGTGATATAATTTGATATGATACTTGGGTAACGCTTTCTTTTACGGTACACTTATTACCAGGTAATTACCAGGTAATTACCTAGTAACAACATGAAATTATCTGGTAATTACATGATAACTACTTAGTCAATACTGTCTAGCTACCAGGTAGGTAACCTTCCATCATCAAACAAATTTGAAGCTGAATTACTCTGGTATGTCCAGGATTTTCTCCGCTTCCTGGAACCACCACTTGCGCAGTAGCATTGTACGCATTAGGCGGGTGAGTCGCTGTGATAATGCTCGGCTCAAACAGCGTATCGCTACGCAATCTTTGCACGCCCATAGGCTGTATCAAGTGTCAATCATAGAAAATAAGAACCCCAAATAGCTTTTAAATATGGAGCTGCACAGAAAAAGAAAAAAAGAAAAACTAGACCTTATTGACTTAGTAGTTATCATGTAATTACCAGATAACTTCATGTTGTTACTAGGTAATTACCTGTTAATTACCTGGTTATAGGTGTACCATAAAAGAAAGCATTACTGATACTTTATGTCGTACACTTTAAACAGATATATGGTCTGAAGCCACTGATGAACACGTTTTGCTTCTTCTGTAGAAATACTAACAATAACAATCAATAAACCGTAAATATAATTTATTACATAGCACACACAGGTATTGTTGTTCTTAGTGGTTATTTTAGATTACTTTGGTGATATTCAAAGCTCCTCTCCTACTTTGTGTTGACTTCGGTGCCACCTGTGGAGGAAACGAAAATCCTTTGTTTGTTTTCAACTGTCCTGTGAATGCAAATGTATTTTTCTAACAGTCAAATGTTACACTGCTTTTTCGTTCTACAGTTATTTTACATGTAATCTATCTAAAAATGAGAAAAAAACGACAGTTTCTAAAGCTTTCTTTAATAAGTCTTTTCTGACAACTGCCTGTTGGCAGTGGTGGGTTGTTGTTTGCGATCCTGCTTTCTTTTAAGGTAATTTATAGAAGTATCTCTATAAATAAAAAGTCTGTTTCATAACCTGCTGTAACCTCCTCACAGGGCTTTAAAGAAAGTTATTACACCATTGATGGTCTTTTTTGAATGTGAGTTGCATAAAACCTTTGGGAGGCTATAGCATGAAAACCACTTTATTTGGTTTTGCAAACATGCAGCATCAGCAGCACACACACACACACACACACACACACACACACACACACACACACACACACACACACACACACACACACACACACACACACACACACACACACACAAACAAACACATAATGTATTGTATAAGGATGCAGATTCAGCTTCTACAACACTATCTCCCACACACTCACAAAACAACAACACAAACATGAACCCCCAGGCTGAGGTACTCACACTCGCTGTACTTCTGCAGCTGTCCGAACTCAGCTGGGCTCAGGCAGACCCAGCTCCCGTCTCCCATGCTGCCTGAAGCCAGAAGGGGGCCTCTGTGTGAGTGAGTCTGTCGTCCTCGGGTGCTCCTCTAGGGGGTTGATAGTTATCCTCGAGTCAGGTGGTAAAATAAAACAATCCTGAACAGATTTTGGAGTGTCATCCCTGCCTCACTCTGCAGAAAGCTGACCGAGGCAGCAAACTGGGAAGTTTTTGGTGTTTAACTGGGCTTTCAAGTTTTTAGCTGAAGCAGTAGGTCCTGCAGACTGCTGAGGTGCTCCAAATATCAAAATCTGTCACTTTGAATGCAGAAAAAAAATAAACATAAAGGGATGTTTGGCAGTCTATGACGAGGATGGCACTAAGCTTCCTGTTACATCCACGACAGAAAACACCATCTTTGACCTGAAAGAGAGAAAAACAAAAGCAAAAAGAGGGAAAACATGAGCTTTGATGATCAGTAATATTCACCAATGTTCATGTAAATGTATGGGAAGCTTTACAATTATCTCAGAAAATCTGTAAATTTTTAATCTAGTAGGAAGAGGGGGAGGAAATAAGCTACAAAGACAAAAAACAAGACGAGAACAAGAGATTCGCAGCAGACATGGCAGTGGAGAGTGATGGAGTGACTTGAAACAGAGCGGTGAAAACAGCTCAATATTAAAACTGCTGCATTTAGCGTCAGACAGAAGAAACTGAGACCTAGAAACAAAAGACACAAACAAACAGACAACACCAAAGAAAGTGTTACAAGACATGACAGCATACGATTTAGAAACAAACTAAATGAGGTGAGTTCTATGTATGAGTTATGTACAGTAAAACTGAGACCTACCTAGGGATGGGCGATATTGGCTAAAAGATTTATCACAATAAGATTTGCCATTCTGGCGATAATGATAAAAGTCCCAACAAAAAATATTATAATTTCAATCGATATTTTTGGCTTATTTTGTCTTGAGAACACCAGTTGGAGTAGTCCATTACCTTCGGCCATGTTTGTTTGTTATTCTGCTCTGTGTGAGCTGCGGCTGCGAGTCCGTCGCTCACACTTTTCTGATGATATATCGTGAATGATAATTTATCGCCCATCCCTAGACCTACCAGAAACAGATCAACTATCACTTCTGCAGAATATATAATAAACTTAATCATGATGGTGTCGATCGAGGACATTTTTGCCTACTCTGAACAAAGTTGCTTCTCTAGATGCTATAAAAAATTACAGCGTAAATAATGCAGCACATGGGAGGCTGAAAATCATTCATGGATAAGTGCTGGTTAAACAGGAACACCTGAAGTAGTGGCCACTTATTCATGTTAAGACTATCTACAATAAAACTAAGACTCACCAGAAGATAAACATAAAAAAGATGATCTGAAAAATCGTTCCCTTTAACCGCTCTTTGTCATAGTTTTACACCTTACACCGAGCTTTAAATGTAAATCAGTGTCCTTACTTTCCTGTTTGAGTATCCTCCCCTCTCTCCTCTCCTCTCCTGGACTACATGGCAGACAGCTGCTGGCACGCACTAATGTGCAGCACATGTTTTAGTGATGTTACTGACACAGAGGGAACAACGGGGGGATCTATATGTATATGCTCTGCGTGCCTGACACAGGGACAGAGAGTGAAGCACGTGCAGATTGAGCGTACAGGGCCTCCCCTCTGTGCAGAGAGGGATTCTGTTTTGCTCATGAGGTTGCCCGGCAACTATGACGTCACCGGGAGCACGACAAAGAGAAGCACAGCGACAGAAAACCAGAGAAGGGAGAAGAGAGAGAGAGAGACCTATGCGTACAACAACCAGATGTAACTCAGTGTAACATTAATCACTCTAATTTTGGGTTATCAAGTGGTGTAAATCAAACTACCAAAGGTTCCTGCTGTCAGTTCTTGTCTCTCCACATGTCTGCTTTGGGGTAAAATCCACTTATTGCAAAACCCGGTCTTAATTTAATCAAAAAAATGAGTTTAAACGGACAACCCGGGGCGCCAAAGTGTTCCTTCGAAGGCACTAAAGCTTTAAAGTCATTCTCAAATAAAAAGGAGTGATAAAAGCCAGAAGAAAAGGACAGTAACTGTACAAACTTCTTTAAATCTGCTGCACTAGAGCTGTGATCTCAACCAACACAAGTGACTAATGGAGCCACTTGGTGTGTAGAAAGAAAGACAGAGAAAAAGAGGGGTTATTTACACCTCCACAACTCATTATGGTCATTACAGAGCTCCATCTGTTACGCTCTGAATGCCTGAAAATACCAGCAGAAAGAGAAGCCTGTCATTTAAAAGTATGCGTATGTTTCCTGTATGGAATAGCATGTTTACAGCTCTGATAATACATGAGTTCATGCCAAACATAGTAATATTGCTAAGGAGCATGTATGTATTTTTGATCATGCTTGTTGGAAAAAAAACGACTGATTCTTATGATTTTTAAAGCAGCAAAAGATTTTTTTTTTCTCAGGCGAAGAGAAAAGTACAATAAACACATTTCATTATCATACATGACAACAAAACAGTCATAATCTTAATCAAAGTCATCACAATAAGCCCACCTCAGCTGTGAGTAAACCTGCAGAAACACTGCTAGAAACTCCTAAGAGGAACTGTCTGGTTGTGTATGTTTGGCGCCCCCTGTGGTCAAAGTAGTACATCTTATACTTTGCAGATTTTGTCCTGTACATGTGTATGCAGTGTTTTCTGACAAAAATCTCCTTGACCGATGAAATGCATCCCTGCCTGTCATTAGTTGTTGCAGAAAAGGTAAAATTAGGCTTTTTCTTAAGTGTTGGCAGCTCTTAAAAACCGGCGTTTAAAATCCACAACATTGAAATTGTCTTTCTTGTTTGATGGTCCAATTTACTTTTCTAGTTCATAAATAAATCACTGTTGATTATAATCTGTTTTACTACCAGTTCAAAACTCCTCAAAGGAGCTTTAAGTTAAATACTTTCAATAAACCACAAAAGTCTTATGATAGAAACAGCATTTCGTCACGCCTGCTAGCTAGCAGCTGCCTGCTACAAAGCGCTGACAGGCAACATTTTCTAGGCTATAAAGACTATCTTTCTCAGGGACTATCTCAGGGAACACCATTACAATTTTGTCATATTACTGTTCTTGTATCTTCTTATATTTTTAGGTAAAGACAACATGGATGCAAATAGCTGATCTTGATCTTAACCTTCCTCACAGACTTGGAAGAAGTACAAGTTTTCAAGGTTTTAAATAGTCTGTATTAAACTGATGCCTGATTTTATAAGCTGATCGGCTCTAATGTCTGAAAAAACGCTGCAAAAGTGCCCTCCTGGATAGTCTTTAAAAGAGAGATTTTCATCAATCATAAGTTTCTGCACAGGTGCCCCATGTCATACAGTAGGGGGCCTTTTTTATTTTTTTGCCCCTGCCCTTCAAACAGCCTGTGTACACCTCTGTTCAGAGCTTTACTGGTAAAGTTTTGAAGTAAGGGATCAGTTTACAAGCAGAAGGAGGTTTTTATTTACATCATTTTCTTTCTACATAAAGCACATACTGATGGCTGATACTAGTGCAGGATTAGCAAACAAAGCTTACGTTTAAACTACGTCTTATGAAGTAAATCTAAATTAATCTGATGTATCAGCTGTAAATAGCGGCTCATTTTCAGCTGAAGGAAATCCATATTGTGCATGCCGATCTTTCCTCTGCCTAAGCCAAAATCAGGAGGAAGCTGGAGATGGATCATTTAATCCAGTCCAATAAAGCAGTCCAGTCTGCTGTTGTTGTGTCTGCACATAAACCATGAAGAGGTGTTCCAAGACATAAAGCGTGTGGGGAGAGCAGCACTGCCAAATTAGGATACTGATGATGATTAGAGCGATAACAGAGAGGAGGAGGAAAGTAAACAGAGAGCAGAGTCCTGCTTTAATTATGTCCACAGAAGAAAGGATTCAGAGGGAAGTGAAGGGTTATTCAGACCAGTCCAGCTCGACACTGGCTGAGCATTTTCGGTATAAAACTGGAGGCAGAATGACAGACAGGAAGCTTCTAACTGACTTTCCCTGAGTGGAGATCTGAGCAGGATGCTGTGGGCTCTGCAGGAAGAGAGTGTTGAAGACCTGATAGCAGCTCTCGTCTCAGACACGCTCTCCTTTCTCCCTCCAGAGTTCTGCAGGAAGGCTGTGTGACCGTATGATTAAATGGATACCAGCGGCAGCAGCAGCAGCTTTTCTGTGTCAAACATCAGTCATTTACAGCACACAGATAATCTGCATGATCCAAGCACTGCTAAATATAGACCTCCCGCTATAACTGGGTCGCTTGCTTACTGAACAACTCTACGAACCTCAAACAGCAGCAACCAGTTCACACCTTTGTTGTGTAGAGAGCTCCAGCCGAAACACTGGGTTTGTCTACTGTGTTTTTGTTGACGGAAGCTCACATTACATACTGGAGTTTGGAGTCAAACAAAGACACTGAAGCTGTCAGAACAATCCCCAAGTCTGCATTCACACTTCTGAGGAAATATCTCGACTCCTACAGCCTGTAAAATCAATTGAAGTGTTTACAGTGAGGACACAGACTGTAGGTTGCAGCTGCCAATAGTTCCAAGACTCTAATATAATTTCCCCCTACTTCTACCCTTGGTGCTCAATTGAAAAAGGATATTACACCAATGATAATTTAAGCACGAGAACTCCACTGAAGCTCTGCAGCTCTGAGCAGTTTGCTCATTTCGGGTCTGATTGAGGAGATGAGCTGTCGGCATTTTTACTTTCAGCTGTGCAGACCTGTGCTGTCTTCAATCATCCTGACAGAGTTCAACTCTCTCACTTTACCAGTTTAGTCATGACAGATGTGTCCCTGTTTTACTGGAAAGTTGAATGGAAGGGAAAAGTGAGGGAGGGAAAGTTGATCAAGCAGCAGGGAAGACCGCAGCCTTGGGAGGATTGGATGACTGCGCATTGGTCTAGAGCAGATCTGGGCATTTTACAGTCCGAGGGCAACATCCAGCCCTTTGTGAGGTCCGTCAATCAAATCATCAAGTATACAAGTATGTTGCTTCTACTTTGAAAACCTAGCCATTGTTTTATTTCCGTTTGGACGCACGTATACATCCTGGATCTGCAGTCCTGAAGTCGCTTGTAAAACCCGTGAGTCACAGGTGCGCTTGTTTGGGCTTGTTTTGAACTCGTGGGCTTGCTTTTCTGCATGTGTGAGCCCCCCCAATTTAAGGTTGAAGTTATTGTTGGTTTGGCCCTCCATCACAGTTCAGGTTTCTCATGTGGTCCTATGTAAAAATTCCAGTTTTCACATGAAAGTCAATCTAGCATCTCATTTGGAAATCATGGTCCTAAAGTCTGGAAGAAGATCTGGGAGGAACAGAATCCAAGGTGCTTGAAGTCCAGCGTGACGTTTGTGATGATTTAGGCGCCATGTCATCTGCTGCACTTGATCTACTGTGTTTTATCAAGTCCAAAGTCAGTGCAGCCTCAGGTCTACCAGTAGATTTGAGTGACCTTCATGCTTCCATCTCCTGAGGAGCTTCATGGAGATACAGATTTCCTTTCCCAGCAGGACCTGGCACCTGCCCACAGCGCCAAAACTACCAGAAACTGGTTTGCTGACCATGGTGTTACTGTTATCGATAAGCCAGAACAACTGGCCTGACCTGAACCCCTCAGAGGATGTCTGGGGTATCATCAGGAGAAAGATTAGACACCTGAGCAACAGCACAGACGAGCTCAGTGCAGTAATTAGTGCAAAAGGAGCCCCAACTAAGTACTGAGTGCAGAAATGAACATATTTTTTCCACTGAGTAGGTGTACCTGTTTGGTACACCATCATCATCATCATCATCATCACCATCGTCCCCGCCACATTCAGAGCTTCCTGAAAAAAAACAGCAAGCTCAAACAGCGAGTGTCTTGTGTATGTGTGTGGGCAGAGGTTTTAATTCTTTCATCCTTGAAACCAAAGAGAGCCACTCTTCAGAAACGCTCGCTGAAGCACTTCAATCACTTCAATCACAGGAATCCTGAAGCAGTTTCTCAGCTTTCTCCACACACACATTAGCCTCTTTAATGGCTCGTTAGGTTCTTTGTACGGTTTAGGATGCTCAGGAAAACACTCACATACTTGAAAAATGAAAAAAAAAAAACATTTAGATTAGCTCTACAATGACAAACTATTCAAACGAGTCACAACAGTGATTTGGCCCAGTTTCAGAGTCCCTCCTCGGCTGTCTGTGTAATTAATAGATTATACGTGTCAGCAAAGTGTCAGGGTAATATTTCACACTGCAGTTACTTTAATCAACTAAACAGTTTATAAGATAAGATGGGCCCCGTCTCTGATTGCTTTTCAGGTGTCCCCGCACTCAAAGGAATATGACAGGTGCAGAAAAGATAATATAAAAGCACAAACACTCACAAATACGCTGAATAAATTGGGAATAAAAATCAAATCTCACACAACGCCCTGCACTTATTTGAAAGACATTTTGTATATGAAGCAGACTACAGATAAAGTCTCGGTGCAGACTGTCAAAAAAAATCTACATTGCTTTCATTCAGAGTAACTTTTTCACATCCTTTTTTTGTTCCAATTCATCGTATAGAGCTTTTACAACATTCATTCACTTGTCATGTATTTTCTTTTATTGCTTTTATTGAATCGTCTTTATGCTTCCTTGCCTTAAAACAATTTTCCAGAGGATTAATAAAGATCTGAGTCAGCTGCAGGAGCTCCCTGCAAACAAAGAAGTGGCTGCGTACACGTTCTCCAGAGCTGATGGAAGGAACTTTTGTCGACGATTACAACGAATTCAGAGGATCTGGGTTTTATAAATGGAAAGTTTTAGCTCAGGGTTTCAATTCAGACCCAAATGAAGAATCCTTAGAGTATCCAAAGTTTTGCTGCAGGAGGGAGAGACTTTTTTTTTTTCAGTGTTTTGCTCAGGATGGAGCTCCTTCCGTCTGACATTTTCAGTTCGGGGGCATCAAATGGCAAGAGGAAAGAGCACAGGGCAAGGAAAAAGTTCAGGACAAATTTAGAGGCTAATATTGTTTCACAGGAAGAGCCGCACAGGGGGGGCTGGTGAACCTTAGGAGCCGCAGACTGAACTCCATCTTTACCCTTAAAAGGAGAGCCGCTGATCCGCTGTCAAGACATGACAACACACACTAACTGTATCGCCGAACACCAGTCCTGTCAGCCATCCTGTGGCGATCTCCACCCCCCCGCCCTCTATATCAGAGCCGTAAAGTTTGTGATCTTCTTTCCCTCTCAGCCCGTGAATCATCTCAGGTTTCAGCTCTGTTTTCACATTTTTAGAGCAGAGACGCTACGACCAGCGTCAGATCTCCTTCAGCAATGTTAGTCATCTGCTGAAGTTTTGCCTCAATGTTATTTTCATACAGCTGGTGCAAATCACCATGGTTACAAGAACTAAACGAGGGAGTTAACGCTACCAAAACACGTCAAGTTATTGCTGACTTTCATCATTTCCACTTTTTTACCATCATAAAAGTCACAATGACAGTAAGATTCATAGATATCAAATTACCTCACACTTCAAACCTGTTTCCTGTTTTCAGCCAATTCAAGATGTTTCTCATCATCAGTGGATATTTTGTCAGGCTGTTTTTTCCCGGTAAAGTTTTATTTTGTAACTCTGATCGAAAAATGGTGGCTGAGTAAAAGTGGGCTCATTTGTTAACGTATTGTTTAGCTACACTGATGAGGCTGCCTGCAGTGTCTGCAGGCAGCGTTGGTTCACTTTTTCATTCGGCTTCATGAGCCCAGATATCAGCCCATGCAGATTATTTCAAACTATCAGTAACCAGTTTGATTATTCAGCTCAACATATTAATGAAGCTATATGCAATGACAGGAATGGTGAAATTTCAACTTGCATCTACTGTTTCAGTGCACATCTTTGATTTGATATCCTCATATTACATCTCCTAACATTCAAAACCCCTCGGTTCAAAGATTTATGAGTACGATAGCCCACTTCGCATGATCTAGAGGTTAAGGGGATCTGAAGTCTTGCTGCTGAATAAAAATGTGCTCTTTAACGTTCAGAATCACCGACATGACTGTTTCAGGGGTCTTGAGGAAATCTGTCAGTTTGGCTGTTAGAGCACGATAAGCTCGGTGTAACCCTGCGGCTCACAGAGCAGACCCGCTCTCGTCTCCGACTCTGCCTCTCAGATGGTGTGAGAACTGCCAGGATTGATCTGCGATTAGCTTTGCAGCAGCCTCGCCTCACATCGGGCCGTAGCTTTCTGTTCTCTAACCTGCTGGGGATGTAGCCTCACAAATACCACGAGTATTTATGGAGGGCCTGGGCGTCATGGCAACCGGGGTATTGTGTGTAAAATGCAGAGGGGAACAGAAAGGCCAGACTATACCCATCAACTGATTACGCTGAGTCTAAAGGAGAACAGTGGGCAATCACAAATTACAGACTTTCAACCTTTTTCCTTGAGCTGAGACTCAGTGTTTGATTTTAAAATGTGTAGAGATTTAACGAATCCTTTAACAGAACTGCATTTTCTTTCGCCCAGGCTTCTCTGTAGATTCAATACTCTCATAAGGACCCTAAACTAATGAGCAAATAAAATGGTCTGCATTTTCTTTCCTTTCTTCTGAACTGCAAATGCCAAAATCTGCTCAAGTTTAACTCTACAAGTTTGACTAAAGATTATCATACCTTTTACAATTTCCAACACATTTATTCTTATGCCAAATGTATTTCAATCAAGACTTTGAAAGAGACACTCTGTAATAGGGCTGTTTGATTAAGGCAAAACTCTCAATAGCTGTTATTTTAAGTGATATTTAAATTACAATTAAGAAAAACCATTACCTGTGATTTGACATCTGCATCACATATTTACACAACTTACATTTGAAATGTAAAAACTTTTAATTCTTTAGTGCTAAATATAAATGGTTTAGCTTACCTTTTACTTTTACTGAAGCATGTCTGTCTGTCTAACTGGATGATATTGATTTTCTTAAAGTCACATGTACAGCTACTGAAAGGGACTCTCTTCACTTTAGAGTCTTAATTTCTAAAGCTTGATGATTTCAAACATTTGCATTTCACCAAAAGTCCAAATTGAGGAAATTTACAACAGCAAAATTTTACAACAGCCAGATTTAGATTTATCAGTGTGTTAAATCAAGTGATCAAAATGAGAGAAGTATATTTTAAATCTTTGCAAAACTTCTGATAATTTTCACACCGGAAGTATTTTGTACCTTTTTCATTTCAAAATAATCAAAATCACCCCAAAGCCTAAATATTTATCACTTTCAGAGGGCCTGTTTTTAATGTAAACGTTTTCTGATCAGATCAACCCAGACACTGTTTTAACACCTGAAAGCCTGATATGAAAATGGTAAACAAAACAGAGTCATCGTTCATTGGACTCTCAGGAGGTTACATTATCTGATTAGTCAAATGACAATATACAGAAATAGAAACAGAAATGCAAAGAGTTTCTTGCTAAAAGCTGCCAGTCTCACAAAGGGGGTGGATTTTACAGTAAGTCCGTAAATCTGGTTCTGTTTTTAGGGGTAGTTTTTCGACCTTCCTGACACAGAGTTTAGGACTTCTCCTGTCTTTTGTCCGCTGTGTCCACTTCCTTGGTTGTCATTCACAGTGACTGCCTCCTGCAATACATCATGTCATTGTTTTGCAAGGCATGCAGAACTAAGTGGAAGTCATCGATTTGTTAAGAACTGTTATGCATGAAGACAAATGAAGCCAATGGCTCAAAGTAGTTAGAAACAGCACTGATGTAGAACCAGTTTTTTAATTACCATTCTCACTCTCAACTTTGTATTGCTAAAGATCAATCCTGATGACCCGTATGAAGCCAAGGAATTATAATAATTATAGATAGTTTATGGTCTTATTTTGGGTCAAACCTATTGGAGAAATACAGTAAGGCTGACAGCAGCAACTCAGCAACTCTGTATGAATGCAATGAAGGCATCATGCAGCTGTCACACATCCAGTCTGGAGTTGACATAAGTCAGCCCAGATTTTCAGTGATAAAAATCAAATATCAAAGTGATATAACGTCAAGCAAAACATGTTATTTGAGTGCTTCTCATTCGATACTGAAGTTCAATGCCTTTGGTGAAAGCAGATGTCTTAATTTCAGCTCAATATCAATCACTCCATCAATTTTGTTTGCACCAAAATGCAAAAAAATTAAAGTAGTCAACAAGAGGCCTGACATGAATCCACCTTGATCACCTTCGACAACAGCGGCATAAAAACTTCATTTAAGAGGCAGAAACCTGGAGTAGAACCAGATTCATGGTGAACAGCCATCTGCTGAGACAGGGCTGAGACTGAAAAAACTGCCTCTGCGTTTTCCTGGACATAATTCTTCTCATACAAATCAGGCAACAGATTACAAACTCGAGAGTTTTCTCCTCTTGCACAGCTTTTAATAGAGATGAATTCGGTAGAAACATAAAGCCTTTAGCATGTTTCCAATTAACTGTGTGTCATACTCCTTTTTAACAACTTGAGACTTTCTAAGAGAGGTGACAGATGATAAAACAATCACTGCTGCTCATGCCATGCAAGTTTGCAGAGGTGTTAAGGAAGGAAGGGCTTCACACATTTTCAGTCGCTGTTTTACCACTGAATCTTTCCACCAGTCGATCAGCTGCTCCTTGCGTTTTGTCACCTATGACAGTGAGTAAAATCCCCTACAGCTGTAAAGGAGGTCAAGGGCCATTTTAATTATGGTCAAAGCTGAGATTTAGTGAGCAAGATGAAAAAGGTTGTACAAACAAGGGGAGGAGCCACGAGAAAAAAGAAACACAAACCAGGGCTGAAAAGTTTGACTGACATGGTGAAAAGGACCACAGAGGATAAATACACTCGGGTTGATCAGACCAACCAAACACAGGTAAAAACAGGAAAAGCAAGGTTACAAAGATCGACATAAATTATGTCAAATGCAAAAATTTCATCCAACACCAGAGGATGTCTGATTCTGAAAATGAGTCACCTCATGTTGCACTCATCCAACTAATAAAGCTGCCACATTTGCTTAAACTTAACACACCAGTAAAAGCCTGTCACATAATGTCTCTGCGGGCCTGTTACTATGACACGAAGGAGAGCTCTGCAGACGGTCTGCAGAATCTATTTGATTAGAGAGACGAGCTGCTCTGCAGGCCTGAACGCACTTTATCCAGACACAATATTGGCCCAAATTCAGCCTCTTACTTAAATACAGTGCTGGGAACCCAGGCCTCAGAATCACAAGGCAAGTGGATTTTATCTCAAAAGTTAGACGGCCTGATTGTTGAACTTAACCGAGAAAAATATCCTCCAAAAACCAGTGAAATGCAGACGCACTCTCTGACCCTGGGCTAAGTGTATAAACTAAAACACTTACGAGTAAACTAAAACACATTTGAGTGATAGATTGTCAAGGCATGGGCCGGTTAGTGGTTTTAAATTATGCTGAGGTTTAAAAAAAGTCTGTTTCAAAATGACTCATATTATACATCACACCTCTCTTCCTGTACAAGCTGGCTCCCACCCTTAAACTTTCAGGTCATTAAAAAGGGTCAATCTTTGTGGTGGTCTTTTGTATTTGGTAAGTGAGGTAGAGAGCGTAACAAGCAGCGTGTGAGTAAATACAGAGAAACCACTACATTCACAGAGTCTTTTCCGTGGCACTTTAAGTGTTTAAGTTCTCACTGACTGCTCTAGTGTTGCTCCTCCAGTTAACCAATCACAATCCTGATGAGGCGGGACTAAGCCGAGAAAAAAAAGGTACATATCAGGTGACCAAAACTAATTTTTATTGTGCGTTAATATTGAAATAGCAGAATTAAAACAGCCTCATTACTGAATACTGAACCTTTTTTTAGATATGGTGTCCTATTATTTGGATTGTTCAGTTTAACCTGCTTTTGTGGACGCACCAACAGACAATGGTTTGTGGCTGTGATTTCCACTACGGAGTCATCTCTGTTTTTAATGCAGTGTCGCCTGGAGGCCTAAAGGTCATACTATGTTTTCAGCCTTCTCCATTAACTAAAGAGATTTCTCCAGAATCTGTGAATCTTAAAATGATTTTTCACACTTTCGGTGCCGAAATTTCAGAATTCTTTGCAACATTAATCTGAGTTGTTCAAATATTTGCTCACACAGTCTCTCACAGAGTGGTGGACCTCTTCCTGTCTATTGCAGACAGATTCAGCCTCTCTGAATGCCACAAATAAAGATGACTCAAAACGACGCTAATGCTTGTCCAAAAATGTTCAGATTTTCAACACTTCATGGTTTTAAATCAACATCTTTGTAAGTCGTTTTTTAACTACGTGCGATTTGATTTCTTAAAACTGTTTATAAGGTCACTGGATAAGCAATCACGATGTTGCTTTATCGTTATGAAATTGATGTTGTTGTCTGATTTTGCAGCTTTTCAGTGGGCTGGCTGAGCTAAAAATTCCCATCACCTGCTAGGGGAGTTTCAAAAAAAGCTTCTGATTCAGTCACAACAATGACTCATAAGCCTGTTCAGGATTATGAGTTAAAGATCAACATCCCAAACACCTTTCTTGGTGATTTTTCGCACAATTTCGTCCTTGGTAAATGGTACAGAGCTCTGAAAATGTGTTAAATAAGCCTCAGTTCTTATAAAAGAGGAGGCGGTGTCTCATAATAAACGCCGTCTTCTATTCGGGTCAGATCAGAATGGAAGGGAATCAATCTGAGAGTGGGTCTGAGCACGCTCTCATCCTAATGACACAGATCCATGTTCAGACAGGTGATTGTTCACCTCTTAATCCGAGTGATGAATTACTGTCTGACACCGCACGGATCATCATCAGGAGGCTTTCAGCAGCATCTTCACGGCAGACCTCCTCTGACCCTCCAGCCGGCCTTTCACTGAGACACGAGTCGCACATGAAGAACACAGTTTGCTGCTGATATCCTTCGTGGGATTGAGAACGTGAGCTGAATATTTCAGCTCCCCTTCACCCTCGATTCATCCGTCCTCCTCTATCTTTGCACTCTCTCTTTTTCTCTCTGTTGATCCTCTCCTCCTTCATTCTCAGAGCGCTGCCCTCTCCTCGCCTGCAGACGAGCCTCGGGGCAGAGGATCTCGCATGTTTATCAAAATCTCAAGTGGATGCTGTCAAGAAATGAAAAAGCATCACATTTGGTGATTGCTTGATGAGATGTAATTAGGCGTGCAGACTGGAGATTAATCATGAAGAGGTCGTCCAGCTTGTGCTGAAGCATCGCTCTGAAGGAGGCAGGAGGGGATCAGAAGGGAGTGACATTACACTGTGCAAAATATACTCAAATTCTGCTTAATTGGACACCAAAACATGAAGGAAAAGCATTAAAACAACAGCTAAAAAATCATATTTCAACCTTTAAATATCTAACCTTTTCTTCTCCAAGCAAAAGACAGCATAAGATTCGAAAAATGTGAGGTAAAGGTGCAAAATCAGCTCATTTCTGCGCTAAATTTACACATTTCTTGTTGCAAATTTGCAGTAAAGAGGGATTCTCCATGTAAAGAGTTTTGTCCTTCTGCATGCAACTCTCCATTAAAGGTCATCCCATTAGCAAAGCAGATTTTGCATCTGCACAACAGCATGTGCAACAATAAAAAAGCTGCCTAATTTATTTTTATCACCACAGAAGTGTTATCATGAAGCTGTCTCTGTACAAAAGTGACAAAACCGCACAAGATCTTCAGATGTGCTGAGTTGTGTTGTTTCCAGCTGCTCTCCTTGAGGCAGACTGAGTGTAAAACATTAAGTTTCCAATCAATCTCCACCCACAAACTCAAATACACTCTTTCTTTTAGTGTTGTTGTAACCTTTTCTACAGCAGGGCAAGTTTGGGTGACATTTGCAGCAGGAAAAAACAAACCACAAAACCTCAGCAGCATTTCTCACCCCGATGCAAAAACAGGAAAAATAAAAAAGTTGCACTCAGATGAAGGTTACACATTGGAAACTTTAACACATGGATGAAGAATTGTGTGTAGAAAGTGTCGACAATGTGATCCGAGGAGACGACAGATGACAACAAGCATGATCATCAACATGGAAGCGAGGAGCGACAGAAATGGGAGAGAGGAGTCAGGAGGGATCACAGACAAAGTCTTCCTACCTCTGCTCAGTCCTGCTCCCGCTGCAGTCCCTCGAACATCCCGGTGTTTTAGTTTTAGACCCAGACAGTCAGATAAGGTGAGGGGGTTTGCGGGGTGTGGAGCCGAGCCTGGGCTGGTTTCCTGGTGTGTGGTTCCCGGTAAACTGAGCAGAGAGCAGCGGTGGTTCCTCCGGAGCTCTCAAACACACACACGAGGTTTCCTGCAGCACGACAGCAGAGGCACTGAAGCCTCGGCGAGGACGGCAGCAACATCCCTCCCATCCACCCTGAATTCATTAAGCCTTTTTTTCTCCCCTGCTACCCTCTCTCTCTCTTTCTCTGACTCTCATGTGCGCATGTTAACTGCTCTCTCTCTCTCTCTCTCTCTCTCTCTCTCTCTCTCTCTCTCTCTCTCTCTCTCTCTCTCTCTCTCTCTCTCTCTGCTTCCTCCTGTGTTCATCTTCCTCTTGTGTCTCTTCCTTCTTTCTGTCTCAGATCATCGAGCTGAAAATTGGTCGTTTTTTTTCCTTCATAATTCCACTTATGAAACTCTCTTATGATTTTCTTTATATTAACATTCACTGACACGGAAATTAACTTGAAAATAACCTTCAAGCACAATTTTTACACAAGAGTATTCAAAACTCAAAGCAGTAGGCCTTTTTTTTTTTTTTTTACCTTTAACATTGCATTTGGTAATCTGGGATAAAGACTTTTAAATTAAGTATCTCTACCATAGACTGTGTACACCAGTGGTTCTCAAGTCCAGTCCTCGAGGCCCACTGTCCTGCATGCTTTGGATGTTTCCCTGCTCCAACACACCTGATTCAAATGATCAGCTCGTTATTAAGACATTACAGAGCTTGATAACGAGCTGATCATTTGAATCAGGTGTGGCCACGAGGACTGGACTTGAGAACCACTGGTGTGCACTATGGACAACTTGGTTCCGCCTTCTGCCAGTATTCGGATTTGAAGCTAAAAAGCTCTTGGTAATTCCGCGTTTTCTCTCCATTTCCTGAAACCAACATTGCGCAGTAGCGTTGTACGCACTCCACCACTCACGCAGTAGCATTGTGCGCATTCAGCGGTAGAGTCACCGAGAGTCGCTGTGATGACGCTCAGCTCAAACAGCGTATCCCCCGGGTTTGTAGGATGGTAGGGTAAAGTCACGCCTCCTTCGCCTCTGATTGGCTAGAAAAGCTCAAGCCAAACACGGGCTGTTCGCTCTGTACATGGAACAGAACATTATCGCACTTTTAAATCTCCTCACCCTGACTCTAACCGGACAGACAATGACGTTTTACAGCCAATAGGAATAACCAATCGGAGCCCAGCACTTCTAGCCAAAATCCTTCACTTCTGATTGGCTAGTACTGCTGGGCTCCGATTGGTTATTCCTATTGGCTGTAAAACATCATCGTCTGTCCGGTTAGGGTAAGGATTAGTATTTGGATTAGGATGAGGGTTAGGGTTAGGGTTAGGAGATTCAGAACTGCAATAATGGTTTGTAATGTTCTGTTTGATGTACAGAGCCGACAGCACGCGTTTGGCTTGAGCATGTGATGACGTTTTCAGCTTATCTGGCCAATCAGAGGCGAAGGAGGCAGGACTTTCCCCAACCGTCCTACAAAAACAAATATCGCCCCCCGGGGTGAGCTACTCAATCTTCATGCGCCCATAGGCTGTATCAGGTGTCAATCATAGAAAACATGTACCCCCTAATAATTTTTAAAAAACGGAGCATGTCAACATCGCAAGCAGGGGGCAGAAAAATGTATGTTCTGTGTAGTAAATTTCTAAAGTTTGTCCACAGCCCCATAAGCTTTGCTAGCGGAGGCAGGATTTATGACCTATACTGCAGCCCGTCACCAGAGGGTGCTGTTCTCGGAGTGGCTTCACCCAGTGAGGAGGCAGACGGTGTCCATTCTATATACAGTCTATGACCTCTACCTGTAAGATAGTCTGATGCTGCTGCACTCACACCACAAAAAGATGCAGTTTGCACGGTTAAATATTCAGATCATGACAAATTTGTTTATCCAATGCATATGAGTGCAGCCAATCAGACTGATGTGGGTGGGAACCTGTGCCACAAAGGTTGGAGGGGCTGTATTTCATGGTATGTGAGTCACTACAGACCCGTGGCTTGGATTTTAAGGGATGTCACTGGGCTCCATAAACCTTCCCATTGTTTCAACAATAGTGTCATTCATACAGGACCTATGTGTGAAACAGAGGAGGCTGCCAAACAGCCCATTAGCTCAGGTGGTAAATGCACAAAAATTGTAAGCACGCCTGCTAAGTGACTGTGATGAGGAGTGTGAAAGTGCGTAAGTAACAAATAGAGAAGTGTTACATTAATATAAGTCTTAATCTTAATGACTTTAAAAGCAAACTCAAAACATACCTTTTTGGTCTTGCTTTTAACTAACTATCATTGTTTTAGCATTATATCAACTCTTTTAGCATTTATCTCTTCCATCTTTCATTGAGCTGTTTTGGTGCTCTTATTTTAGTGTCTTTTACTGTTGTTTTCATTTCATTTCATTTATTTTTTCTTCAATTTCATTTTATGTTACTTTGTTTTTTTATTTTAAGCCCCCAGTGCTTCCTTATCTTGAGTTTTAAAACGGCGTTTCCTCAGTGAGCACATTCCTGTTTATCAGAATCGAGCCCTTTTGAAGTTCATGCATTTTAATAAACATTTCTATTGTGCTGAGATTACAGGGTGGAAATGAGGGGTTGGGTTGGGGTAGATTAGGGTTTTCTTTGTGTATTTGTTTCTTTTATTCCTCTGCTATGTAAAGCACTTTGTGCGACATCGTTTTTGTATGAAAAGTGCCATACAAATAAAGATTGATTGATTGATTGATTGAAGTCTGTATGTATGAGTCTAAACTTGAACTCCTGGAACAATTGCACATCATGTTTTACATTCACTCCTTCATATGTCTGATTATATCTCAGTGTTACCATTTAGCTAAACAATCAGAATAACCCTGTATTTGACAGAATAAGCACTTTGGAGCTGTCTCCTCCCTCTGAGTCACAGTTTCAGACCACACTGGTGGAGCAGAGCAATGTTTATATGCATGATATATCCAAAAGTTAAGATCATAAAGTGTCTTCTTACTCATAGGAAAAAAGCTTGCATTATAAGTACAGTAAATCATGTCAAAATCTGAGGGAAACTAGCGCCAATAATACGAATGACACTTTCTAAACTCTGACTGATATCTTTCTTTTCTCCTCCACAGTGTACTTCTCACACTAACTAACAGACATTATGTCTGAGTGTCTCTCTTCCTCCCCCCTCACACCCACACACAAACATAGAGTACATCCTGCACAGTATGTCACACAACTCTTAAGGTGTCACTGCAATGTGTCGGCCTGTTGTTGTGCTGCCGGCTATTTCTGTAGTGAAGTCGTTGATGAATAAAGGCAGTCACGTCTGTCTTCCTGTCCTCTCTCTCTTTTTCGCAGCTTCTTTTTGGAGCACAAACACATACTGCACAGAAATCTTATCTTTAATTTTACACATGTGTGATGTTGCTGTTTTTTCTCACACTCTTGTGTTGCTTCTGCTTCTGAAGACGTGAGCTAAAAGAGGCCGATCCCCGGAGGAACAGGAGCGTGCATTATTTTCCCCTCGTTCTCACATTTCCGTCTTCCTGTCGCCTGGATGTTACTTACACTCAGTCGCTCAATTTCAGCTAATACAATTTATGTCGCCTCTTGTTCATTTGTAACTCTGTCTGATACAAACAGCAGAGCAGAGAGGGGGGATGTGTTCCAGCCTCGAGGTAAGGAGATGGAAATAGTGAAAATGAAAATGAGGTTCCAGATTTTAAACGTTTATTAAGCACACACAGAAATTTTAAGAGAAAATATCTGTAAAAACTCAATAAAATTAGGTCAGAAACAGATTTATTTGCTGTTTTGACCATTTCTGAGATTTTTTTGGTTGATCTAATTGATGGCCATCTTCCCAGCTCCGCCCACAATGAAGGCGCATGAAAAAATCAGTGTTACAGCTGTGGGTGTGTTGGTTTTGAAATGAAGTATGCAACTGAGGCTTGGGGAGTCCCTTATGTCCATACATCATGATGCATCTCTCAGTATGAGGCTGATCCAGGGATGCCAAGAGATGAGGACACCATCACTGCTGTCTCCTCACATTCCTGCTTCCCCTCAACTCGTACATAGCTCATATACAGAGACCTGTGTGTTGAATTTTGCGGTAACAATGGAACATGCTACCTTGAGGTATGATCAAGGACTATAATCCAACCTCTTTGCACCCTGCATCTCACTAAGAACCCAGACTGTGTTGCTGAACCAGCAACAAGTGTTCCTGGCAAATCAAACACGGTAATATCATGGTCAAAAAACCATTTGGTAAAACTTTTGGCACTGTGGGCAGGCGCTAAGTCCTGCTGGAAAAGAAAATTTGGCATCTCCAGGAACAGATGGAAGCTTGAAGTGCTCCAATATTTTTTAATGCTATCTTTTATCTCCACTAACTATGATTTTCTTGCAAAGATGCTGCAAAGGTGTGCAGTTGTGTTTCCAACGGCATCTCAAAGAACCACTGAGCTTAAAGGACTTAAAGATGGAGACTTCTTTGGTAGGATGAAAAAAATCCACAAGGCATGAAGTAACCTTAAGAGGTACATTTGGCTCTCGTCTCCTGCTGCCGTGGTTTTCCCGAGCAGCTCAGAGGAATGTGATTGTTTTTTAAAGAGAAAAAACCCTCCAAGTTTCGGCCGTTTCCCAAAGAATGTCCGACATTCACAGATAACTTTCAGGCTCTGGTTCAGGGTATTTCGAGGCAGTGAGAGGAGGCCTGTTGAATGTCAGGGATGATGTAATCCTGAGGGCAAAGGTCATGCTGCGGATATAAAGTCACACTAAAGCTAATTGAAACTTTAAAAGCAATGATAGTGGAGAGAAAGAGCTTGAACTGCAAGAAAACTAACAAAAAAAGGCCTCAGATTAATTTGATAGGCAGACAAGCAGGATGAAAATAGCATAAAATGACTCTTTTCTGATCTGCAGCTGATTGTTTACCTCTGGTTTGAGATACTAGCTGCAAGTAACTTGATTAAAAGTCTCTTTAGAAGGAGCTTGTGAAGTTTTTGGTTTTGAGGCAACCTCCTTTCCTCTATGCTGCTTCAAATGTTGTGGTTGGCAAGTTATTTGTTTCCAGGAATGCTTGATATTTGCCGTGAATGTTTCTTTGAGAGTTTGAGGTGCTTTATGGTCAGAAAGGATGATGAGAGTACACACAGCAGCGATTTGACAGCAAAAACTTGATTTTTGTCTTCTGGGGAAGAAAACTGTGGAAAAGAAATCGAGTCTGAGCAAGAATGAGACACCTCCTCTACTGAGGCCCGGACTGACTTGTCTTTTCTTTTCCATTTATCAAAACTGAACTGTGTGTGGGTGTGCCATGTGGGCCTAACCACAGGTGGCTTTGTAACCATCCAAAAGATAAGAGGACGTTGTTGGTTTGATTTCAGCATGAGAGAGGAAAGGCAGAGAGGTTTGTGGTTTGTGAGTAGATCCAGATAGTCAAAGGTTGGTCAAGTTCAATGAGATGCCTTAGAGAAACAAAAACCAGGTAATGACCCTGTCCCAGTGTTCAAACTTTTCCGCTTTAGTGCGCCTCGACTGCAGGTTCTTGCTAAGGGGTTCAACACCGACGGGTGTCCCAATTCAGCAAACTGCAAAGACAGGCCTTTAGCCTCACCGCAAATAGCTTTCCTGTGCTTCTGCAGCCAGCCTCTAGTGGACACTCAGGGAACTGCAGTTTTTATCTTTTAGCTTTCTTTCTCAAGACCAGAAGTTGCAGCTGGTGCAAAGGAGCTGTCAGGGAGGCTTTACATGTTATCCAAAAGTGGAAACAACCATCAGAGACCAAAGGAGCTTTAAATGCATAGTTTTGACCAAATACGCTAGCTAGCCTAGTCTGCACAGAAATGTGTCCCAGCATGCTTTGTGCAGAGGAAAAACAGGCTCTTGGAGCGCCATCTTCAGGGTGAAACACTGTAACACAATGGCATCTTGCATGTTTATGTAGGATGATTCTCCCACACACATGCAGACAGTTTTTTTTTTAAGTATTTGGCTTTTTTTATTTTATTATTATCATCAATTTCGTCCTTTTATCTTTACTATCCTGTTTTAAGTACATTTCTTTTTCTTACCTATTTTATGTTTTTATTTTTGTCCTCATGGTCTCATTTTATGTTGTAGGGTTCTTGTATCATCTGGGTTTCTTATGACAAATGAAATTGGCCTACAATTCGGAGGCCTTGCTTTTAACTGAGCTTTTGTTTTTTATATGTTTTTATATCCATGTGCTGATGTTCTGTGCTTTACAACTGTTTGTCAAAGCACTTTGTAAACTTCTGTTTTCAAAAGTGCAATAAAAATAAAGTTATTACTATTATTGAGCATCTCTACAAAATTTTATAGCATGTTTATTGTTTCATTGGCAGCTCTCTGACTCCATATTTGAGACTGTCTAAGAATTGTTGAAGTTGGAAAGGTCATCTCATGGGTGAGCCTCAGGCTGCTGTTTCACTTCCTCTAAACTTCAGGTTCCTTTGTCGCTGAGCAGCAGTTTGAAAACGTCACAGCCACATCTTCCCCTGTGGTGTTTGAACAGTTTCAGTTCTGGACATTTATAAACATGGAAAAAACTGCACATACATACCTCACTACCACGTATACATTACCTCCCACGCAGGCAGCGCTTCACACACAGTTACAACCATCACGACAATTGCACAACAGGAAGCGAGTGGTAGTGATAAATGGACCAATGACAGATGCCGCAGCTTTAAGAGAGTAAGGCGCTGCATGAGCAGAGAGATGGGGACAATAACAAGACACTTGAAAGATTTTCCATCCTCCTGGTGCAGCTGAAGAACACGTTTGGCTGTTTTTTACACAGAAAAATGATGATTATATTCTCACAGTGAAAAAAAAGACAGCAGCAGGAGTCATTCATTCTTTCCCTTCTGTCCGGCCTACTCATCTGAGCTCCATTCATCTGCACCAACACCTCCTCCACAGTCTGAATCAAAGAGTTCTCAAAAATCAGTCAGGGACGCTCAGAAGAGCTGCTGGAAACATTTGTGCACGTTTCTTACTCACAGCTGACAAACGGCTGACAATGTGATCGCTGAAAAGAGCAGGAGGGGTTGTTGTGTTTTTTTTGACTTTATGTGTTGTATCTTTTGCTTGATTGTTTCCCAAGAAATCAGTGGCGAGTGATAAGAGCCCCTTTAAAACCATCTAAGTGCAAAGTCAAGCAAAGAAAAATTAGGTAACACTAACATGAACTTTAAAGGGATATTTCACTACATTTAAAGTGAGGTTTGAAGAGTTGTAAGTCATGTGTGTCTTGGCCACAATGCATGCTGGTCAACTGCGAACAGAAACAGGATGCTGGGTTTGCGACCATTTTCTGTAGAAAGGTCCAAGTCTGAGTCTACCAGGTGACTCTGACTCAGTTTAAAGGGATATTCTGTCATAAAATTAATTCAGGGTCAAACACACCTTTAGCAAAGAGACTAAACAAAACTCACCTTCTCTCTTCCAGCAGCCGCTTGTTTGTAGCGAGTCCATTACAGACTGCAGTGGGGTGACGCAGCTCAAGGAAGAACATTTATGATCATTACTTTATCGTTTCCTTGAGGTTATAATCATCATGTTAATCATTTTGCACTGCAGACACGGCAGATCTTCTGCCTTAGCGTCTCAGCCTGATTGCATTTCCATGAAGAAATGCTGCTGGAAGAGAGTAGGTGAGTTGTGTTTCATCTCTTTGCTAAAGAAATTAGGCAAAGTTAAAAAGATGTACTTTTGATGAAGTTAGGTGCTGTTCTGAGCATTATTAGTGGCTATAGAGTGGCGTTTTGGTTGGTTTGAGTGGGGCTCCTCAGACCACTGTGTACCACTATCCTGCAGTCGTTACTAAAGTTGGTATAACTAGAAAAGCAAGCGGTCGGCAACATTCATCTCTCGAGGGGGTGTATAACTCTGTGTTACTGTGTGTTTGACCCTAAATTAATTTTACGCCGGAATATCCCTTTAAGTGTACAATATACACTCCTCTGAAAATGTTCATCTGTTACTTTGACATCAGAAAGCTTTTTCTGTTTTTGCACTATTTGCAGACAAAACATAAATGCGCTCTACGGCCTGCAGCGCACTGATCAGCTGTTCAGGACACAACCCAAGGTCCACAGGATCTGTTTACCTTACTAAAATACTCATCTCAATGAGAGGACTGAGCTGAAATAACAAACTCTGTTCTCATCTTCTAAAACTTTAAAAGAATTTGCAGAAAATTAATTAAAGACCAACATCTGTTAGGGCACTAGATTTGCTTCTTTTTAGTCTCTGCTGGTCGAAGTGCTGTAATGTATGCAGCCAGTCCAGATACATCACAGACAGCCAATAATGGGATTTATTTTTGGAGTATCGAGCAGCCCGGACTTCCTCTAGGGAGAGAAGGCATTTGGAGGAGTTAATGCTGAGCTATCACTCCAAGCCCTCACTGTGTCTGCGGTATCTTGGTTTGATACAAGATGAAAGAGATCTGCTGAATTGATGGGAAGTCTATGTAAATTTATCTTCTTGTATTTAAAATCCGCAATGACAGGCAGGATTTCCCGTATAAGATGCACCCTTTTTTAATTCGATAATTAGCAGCAGAGTGATTGAATCATCTGTCTCCAGCATGTCTTGTTGTGTCTCTACACCCCACACACAGGCGTGACACATGTGGCCATGAGGGGGGAAAGTAAATCACAGAAAATCAATCTATTGATCGACTGTTCCATATGAAGGACGTGACATTTGCCCGTCCTATTATATCAAGACGTATTACTTCCTGTCGTCGGGGTGTTAATGCAGCGGCTCCAAACAGGAGAGGGACAGGAAGTAACTGCTGATGTGAACTTCAGCTGACAGATATTAAGAAAGTGAGGATGTAGGTCAGCATGCAGAGTGACAGCTCATATATCTCACTGCAGCAGACTTCATTTAATCTCAGTTACTAAACTGGAGGGTACAATGATACCGCAGCTGATAGAGGCAATGTCTTAAACCTCAGGAATACAATCCAAGCTGTCATACTTCATCGTTTTCTTTCACAGCTCATAAAACATGTAATATTAGACGCCAAAATCATCCCTGATTTACATTTAACTACAGTCTGGTTTCTATCTGAGGCGCAGAAATTTCATAGAGACCTTTTTCTCCTTGGACTGGTTACCTTTGATGCACATCAAAATAAAGTAGTGCCCTTCAAAAGTGAAATATGTGAATTTACTGCCTTCTAAATGTCCTTTCAGCGAACAAAGTATAAAAACAGCATCCTTCAGTGGATAAATTTGAAAAATAGTGACCTTGAAATGCCTTTCTAGTGTATTAAATGCAAAAAGTACATGTTTAATGCCCACCATGATATGAGATGTAAAAAGAGGCGTTTAGGATGCCCTCCCAGGATATTAAAAAGTGTCCAGTGGATCTCTCTTTTTAAGTGAAATGAAGGTTTAAAAAGTGTTCAAATACATGCTGATGTTTCTGGTTTAAAGTAACTTGCAAACTCCAAGTCTTGTTTTTCTCCACCTTGGTTATAAACCCTCCTGATCAGTGTGTACTTCACAAATCAGCAGAGCAGGGTGACGGTCCTGGTTGCAAAAAATCAATCTCAAAATGTCACCTCTTTACTAGGAGGGATCAATACCTATCGCTGTGAGAAGATGAATGTACTCGATTATCCATCCATCATTTTTTTCCACACTTCACAGCTCCAAAGGCCGTCATATCATCTCCAGTTTCTTCTGTTCATGGGAGGACAGCAGCAACATACAAAAACTCAAAGGTCAGCCTCTAGGCTCATACTGCAGATAGTTTAACACCGAGCACGCACAATCAACCCGACACTGTGTCTGTCTAAGGTTGTGGATGTTTGTTGATTGTTTCGTAGGTCAGACAGGAGGTGCAAAACATCGGACTAACACAAAGATTTCTCCATTAGTTTCTCATTTCTCTACAACAAAAGAGAAGAGTCTGTTTTTCATTTAGTACATTTACACGCACAGTTAAATCGAGCTGCAGTTACACCTCAATTTGGCGATTCAACTGGACGACTGTCTTGTCCCATTCCATAAGCACCAGGTGAGACTAAAGTGTGTCCACCTTAGCTATAGTGGGCGGTGATACTCCCCCTTTGTCCATCCCATCTTCTGCCATCAAGATTTTATTTACTATCCAGCTCCCTTGCGGTGCTTAAATACGTGTCAACTGTGCAGAAGGCTTAAGTCAGGTTGAATCTGATTGAGGCATAAATGCAAAAGAAAATCAATCCCCGAACATATTCTCCAGGTAGACGAGTCTGACTACAAGACAATGGGTTTTGTTTGATTGTTCACAACATGTCATGAATCAAGTAAAACAAAGAGCGGAAGGTCCCAAATTGCAGATCAAAAATGGGATTTATTTTAAAGGAACTAAAAGAACAAAAAAACTTACTTTTCAAATTGTCCAACTCAAAGAATCCAAAGAAACACAATAATCCAAAAATCAAAGAACCAAAAAAGTAACAAGGAGACACACAGAAGCACTGACATACAATGAACTGACAAAGAAACAGGGGAAGACAAGGGCTATATATACACATACAGGGAAACGAGCAACGAGGGGCAGGTGAGACACAGAGACACAGGTGCAGACAATTACTAACTAACGAGGGAAAACTGAGGAAGTAAAACCAGACTAGAGACACAGGGAATAAACTACCACAAAATAAAACAGGAAACACAGAGAGCATAAGAGAACTGGGGTCAGACACAAACTGAAAACTCACAAGACAAGACTACAGGGGAACAGGAACAATAGGGCACAGAAACACTAGGGAAAATCACAAATAAAATACACTCAAAAGACCAAAACCAGGGGAAAACTAAATACCAGAACATATATCATGACACCACATGTGGACAAACTGATCATCAGGGCATAGCGGCAGGGAAGGAGTGCAGACCTACAGGAGCTGTTTTGGTAAGGGTTTTTTTTTTATAAGCAAGTTTTTAGGTGACATGCACTGTTTTAAGTTGGTTGAAGACAAGATGTGCAGAGTGTAAATGTGCATGCAGGGAGGCCCGCCAGTAAGGAGTTGAAGAGATTTGAGATTTATTGATTTGATGAGGCACGTGAATGTTTGTTCTGCTTTTTGGTTCCCAACAGAAACATATAATCTTCCAGGATTAACCTGCAGCTCACACAAGTTAACTGTAGCAATGCTGGAAACAGACAGCAGATGCATTACTGAGTGTTTATATTTAGGTAAATTGTGTTACAGGTTAAACTTTTTATTGAGTAGCATTTAAACAGGTATCGATATCAGTACCAACCAAAATGAGTTAAAAATATTGATAAAAATCCGAAAATGTGCATGTCAAACCTGCTTGAGAAATGTTTATAACGATCTCAGCTCTGACAGGAAGATTTAGTGAAAGGTCAAAGGTCAAAGGTTACTCTATTTGTACCCTGAGGTAAATTTTGTTCGCAGTGAATCACATGTATGACACTAGACGAACAAACAGCACAGTACATACATGTAAAGTGACAACAGTACTCAGCGGTAAGAGATTAAAATGAATCAAATAAGACCAAATTAAATTCAGTAAAACCAAATAAAAACCAATGGCTCTCAAGGTTTCCCGATGGCTGATGAACTTGAAAGGGACTGAATGGTTTGTATTTCATGAAATGTTATGATGGATTACCATCAGATCACCAGCAACTTTACTGCAAAACTCATTTGTTAACCTGAATAAAATCTGAATATTTTTCTGCTTGGAGTCCAGCTCTGAAATGGTTCCTTTTTCCCCTGTATGCCAGTTTAAAATTCCTTAATCATAAACATATTTCATTCACTGGACATTTTTCTGTGTTTTTATGACACAGTTGCAGTGGAAACAATACACTGGTGTCCCATACTCATTAAGTCTTAATCTGGAGCACACAGTCTCTTTAAATCATCCCAGATGGCCGCCCCGTGAGGGTGGAGGAGAGAGCTGAGATGCAGAGGAGGCGATGGAGGACGCTAATATCAAGGATGGCTTTGATCCTACGAGGTAAATCCCTCTCTGATGTCACCGAGACACTCCACATGCGGACTGTTAATGAAAAAACACCAGCCGAGGTTCTCAGTCATGCTGCATTGAGCACTGAGTGGAGTTAATTTAGAAACAGTTTTAAACGAGGAAACCATGCATGTGAAGAACAGTAATGAAGTGTGTACTGAATCAAACCAAATAAATATTAATGCGGAGATGTAATCCTTGTCCTGACCTTTCTTTATAACCCTTCAATAATGTTCTTCAGAGCCATCAAGAAAAAGGTCAGCTGAATGAAAACCTTTTAACATCGCTAAATAATTCAAACTGTGTGTAACGGAGAAAGAATTAAAAGTGAGCAAAGAAAATTAAAGCGGCAGATAGAAACAGCAAAACACAAATCAGAGGGTTTAAATTCACTGTTTAGGACAGATACTAAAGGGCCGTCTTTAACAAAACTACCCGGGCATGTCCTCTTTTTTTAGGGGCTGTCCGGGTTTGTCCAGGTTTGTCTGGAGAAGTTTATAAAATCCTTCAAATGTTCACAGTTTTTGTACGAGAGTTTCGAGTTTGTGTCACGTGGACTTTTGAATTCTCAAAAATTAACTGTGCGACTCTGTGACTCCTCCCCCGCATAGTTGTGTCCTCTTTTTGGGAAGTCAGAATATGGTTACTCTAACTAAACACATGGATTTTTTATAATATGTGACATCATGTGAGGTGACATCAGTAGACGGGTTTCTTGTGTACAAACAATATTAGGTGTGCACGCAACCAGCGGGCAAAAGCCTGCTTCGGAGTGAACTGATATCAATGAAGATGCCGTATTGTTTTCAAGTTCTCCCTGACACAATTGCAATAAAATGTCATTTCATTGAAAAATCGCTTTGTCTTTCATTGCATCAAAATCTGAAAAACACTTGCTGAAATATCCATGAATTTCACTCAATTTACCAGGTTGTGACATTGTTTTGGATGTTTCTGAGCAGGGTCGTAATGTTTGACAATTGTTTGTTTTGCCGAAACATGCAGTTTACATCACAAAGGCTCCTTGTCATTTTCTTTCTCCATTGACTACGCTAGTAAACAAGTAAGAAATGTCCCGCTTTCTGTCCCCTGGCTGCGCGCACATACCTGCGATGACATTGCACAGAAACCCATCTATTGGTCATCACATACACCGCCGCCTACTGGTCAAAGTGTACCAGGAACCTTTCTCAAATTCAAGATGGCCGACATGATCAGGAATGCAACTCAACTCTATCCCACAAATCCTTTCATTCTTGATGGACTTTTCTGGTGGGTTGTTTTGGTAAGATCGTTAAATATTAGCGAGACACAGCAGGCAGCGCAATATCATTCAATCTTGATGATCATATTTTAGGGTGACCATATTCTGAATCCCCAAAAAGAGGACACGACAACATGGGGGCGGAGTCACAGAATCATGAGTAATAAATTTTGAGTTTTTCAGGTTGGCTCAAGAAGTCCACGCGACACAAACTCAGAGCTTCCATACAAAACCCCAGACATTTGAAGGATTTCATAAACTCCCCCAGAAAAAGCCCCCCAAAAAGAGGACATATCTGGGTAAAAGAGGACATACGGTCACCCTAATATATCTTTATAATTGTGGGGAGCCACTAATGTAACCTGAATATTCTCTTTTCAGTTTCCCTTTTCAACTTCTCTAGATTAAATCTATCAGTGTGTTTACAGCTTGATGTGCAGCCAAAAATACATTTTTATGATTTATCATCCCTTTGACCAACCATCCATTAAATATACAGTAACATGGGACCTGATCATTGGCCTCACTGGTTGACACAGACTGTTGAAATGTTCAGCCAAGCTGAAGGTTTTCACTTCAGGGGTTGTGAACCTGGTCTGGATGTCCAACAGAGAGGACTCCCTAGAGTTCCTGACCTAGAAACACCTCAGAATCTCAGAGGAGGAGCTGAAAATGATGCAGAGAAGAGAGACGTTTGGGCTGATTTCTTAATATGAAGCACTCTGGCCTGGGAAGATGGAAAGAGGAGAATTTATAAAGGTATTACCAGTACAAGCCTCATTTACACCTTTTTTTACTGTCCTTTTTTTCACAGAAAGACACATCCTCTTTCTCCTTTGTGTTCGTACAACAGTGTGCGTGTGCATGTGTGTTATAAAGTTGCTCTACAGCTGTTCTTATTAGTCATTTGTGGCCTTTCCTGCTGACCTCCACTCCAAAGCAGCGTCTGAATAATTTAAGCTCTACTTCAATTATTTAATTTTTCATTTAAAAGAAAAAGCTTGAATTGGATTTAAAATATTCAAATGCATTAGACCTCCAGAAACGCTGCTGCTGCTGCTAATGTACTAACAGTAATGAGACTGGGCTAAAAATAGACAAAGCTAAAGTCTTTGTTACGCAGAGATTCGGCGCCCTTTCACTCCTCGATTGTTTGGAGAAGTTGCTCTGATTCACAGGGTGTTTCCCTCTTTGGTCTGAGAGGTGAGTCAGGAGAGTCTTTCTGTCAATGTCGGGATCCGGTTTGAGATATTACTTGTTTTTAAAACCATCCATGCATTGGCACCATCTCACCTGTTCCAGCCAGAGCAAGAAGGTCAAAACACCAGATGTTAAGGATCCAGGCCAAAAAACAAAGGTGACACAGCCTCTGCAGTGGCTGCTCCCACGCTGTGGATCAGTCCATCCCTCTTATATAAGAACCTGAACATTTTACATCATTGCCCAAATCACATCTTTTCGATTTGGCAGCTGATTTACTGTGTTTATAACATTTTTTTTCATGTTCATTTTTGTTTTTTTAAGGTTTGCACAGCAGTTTGGTTCAGCTGCAGTTTGACTTGATTCGATTTGACGTGCATTAACAAATCAGTTGGCTCCAAAAGTCTTTTTTAGTTTATTTCCCTCAAGAATCTAAAAATACAAAGCACATGAAGAAAACATGACTGCATGTGTAGAGCTGGTAGAAATCTGTGCAACACATTTGCAAACCACACATACGAGACAAAGAAGAGGATGCAAACGTGCAGAACCACCTGGAATATCAGTGTATGCGGATTTGAAAAACATATATTTGCCTTTAAGGTCATGAACTCAAATAAGAAAGGGGTGAGTAACTCTCATGGAATCTCAGTGTTCAAGTTTAGGCATAGATAAAAAAATAACTGACATTTTTATTTTGCTCTGCGTAAACTTTTCAGTCTTTGCAGAGCTGACTGCCTTCAGTCTTAAACTTACATTTTAGTTTGCTGTCCGTACAATCCTCTTTATGTGCCTTAAACTCACTCAGGCATCAGGGACAGCAGACTCGATGGGCTCAGGAGCAGACCTCTGTGCAGACCAGGAACCTGCTCAGCAGATCAAGAACAGGCCAGACACCAGACAAACTCTTGCAGCTCTAAATAACCAGTTACACCCTTTAGTTTACACACTGAACCAAAAACATGTTCTCCTGCAAATTTGGTTTTTGTTCTTCCACGCAGGTCATATATTTTTTATCAAGCTTTGTAGCATTTAACAATATTTCTGTCACTCCTTTGAAACGCTGTTTGAGGCCATTCATGGGACGTGTGATAAATTATTGAGCTGAGCCCAAACCCTGAAGTTCAGACAGAATTATGGGTCACTAGGAGATCAGACTTAATATCGAGTTTTATACCTTCAACCTGAGACCTGTTTCTTGTCCTTTCCTGTTTCAAACCTCACCTTTCTCCCCCTCAGCCTCGATGAAGGTGTGGAAGCAGGAGCTGGTGTTCTCTGTAATGTGAAAATGAAGTGAGATGGGCTGATGTACGGAGTCAGATGCGGAGATTTGAGCTCTATCTGTGACATTAACAGACAGTGGACATGATGGCAGAGTGTAAAAACAGGCTGCCGGGTGAGAGGAGTCACTGCTCTCAGATGGAAATGTCACCAGGACCTTTGTGTTCATAACAATTTGACATTCAAATCAGTCAGTGCCATTTTTCCAAATTGATCCCCTGTGGATACCCACAACCATGCAAGGACATGCACAATTACATGAGACACACAAACTAAGACGGAAAACAGAAATTTACACAATATTACAGAGCAATTTTCAGGGTTTTTTTTCCCCATTTAGATGTGTTTTTACCTCTATTTGTTTTTATTTCATGTTCAGCAGCCCCCTACACTCTGGAAATCTATAGACTTTTCCTATTTGTTATTTTCTTTGTTATTTTATACCCTGCATGTATATCCATGTTTATTATCTCTATGTTCATGCTCTTCTAGTCTTTTTCACCTTTCTGTTTAAAATTTTTTCAGTGTTTTCTTGTTTTATTTTGTTGTATTTTCTCCTAGTCTGTATTACTCTCTGACTTATTATTTATTTATTTTTATGGCACTTTTCAGACAAAAAAAGCGGTTCAAAGTGCCTCACAGATGCTAATAACAACAATTAACAACAATAAAACCTGAACCTCCTACCCACACACCCACCCATGGACCCACACACAAAGACACACACCCACCCTCACTCACCCACACATACACACACACAGACAAGTGCACACAGAGTGAGAATTTAAAATATATTGTTAAAGAGACATGGGAAACACTGGAGATAAAAGATAAAAAATGAAAGATAAAAAAAACAAAATAAAATAAAATAAAATGGTAAAAAGAAAGCCTAAAACCTGATGGACTAAAACAAGAAAATAATATTAAATGAACAGATTAGAGCTTTTGTCTGTCACACATGTTGCTTGTGTCCCATCCTGGACCCTGAAGTGTTGAATTGCAGTTTCCTCAGGCAGACAGGGAGTACCTGCAGACCTGCCGTGGTGTTTCAAAGTCCTCAATGCTGCTCGGAGGAGAAATGAGATTCTTTATGTAAACAGTTCAGGGGTCAGACACAGTAAGACAGTCAGCAGAAGCAGATAATCCTTGAGGACAAATCCATAAACCCAAATTCCAGAAATCCAAGTCAAAAGACCAGGTAAGAAAGCACCGGAAAACAAGGTTAAAGAGCGTGAACACACCAGGGTGATAATGACAATGACAATATGGCAGAGAATGAGTGGAAACACATTACTATTATTATTATTATTATTATTATTATCATCATCATTATTATTATTTAATTCATTTTAATCTCCTACCCCCGAGCATTGCTGTCACTTTATATGTATGCCCTGTTGCATGTACTGTGCTGTTTGTTCGTCTACCATCATACATCCACTGCAAACAAAATTTACCTGAGTGTACAAATAAACTAACCTTTGATACAGGTTTATACAGATCAGAATAACTCTAAAGAGACACAGGTGTGTGGAGAAAAAAAGGGCGGAAACAGAAGTAACGCCTTTGAAACAACACAAAAAAAACATCAGGAAAGTATGAGAAAACATACGTTAGTATATCTTGACTAGTGTGTTTTTCCCGTTTTACCTCGACATGTTTCAAACTTCCTGCAGTTTTCTGCAGTATAGTCACATGATGTTGTTGTGATGTTGTCCTTCAGCTGATTCATAGAAGTTTGGTCACTCTACCTGAAGCAGCAGGATGACCATGGCACCTGTTGTCCATCACAAATAATACATAACTTGACAATAAGGTATTTTTTGTATCCCTCCATACATCCCTGACTTATTTCAGATGTTGATATTATCACTGATTGATTGCAAATGATCACAGTTTGTTCAGGCACAAATGGTGTACTTGAGGCTCAAGGACTATTATGTTAAGAAAGGTGTGGGTCTGTACCTGACTGAATCTCTTCATCATGATACTGGTGACATTGCATGTTTAAAGATCTGGTATTTTCTTTAGAGATTTTACAATTAATCAGAGAATTGTGACATTAAATTCATATTTTAGGAGACATCAGATGTTATTTATAAACCATCAAATATGAATTAACTGAGTAAGAAGTTATTAATTTATCATTTCATGCAAAATTAATCATCATGTCTTCCCTGAATAAGTTAAATTTTCTAAAATTAATCCACTGAATATGAATTATTACAGACTGTCACCCCCTCAGTTTGACTTCATACTGTACGTCTTGTTCAACTGATGCTATTTTATTAATGAATGTGCAGGTATCTGTCAGTTTAACCCAGAGTCTCATCAGAACTCATGATATAAAAATGGAGTTTCACATGAGTAGGAAAAAAAAAAACCTTGTTTGTCATATGAGAGCCTCACGAGCTGTGTCGTGAGAGGAAGAAGAGAAGGCCGAATGGGTAATTAGTGAATTGGTGAATCCCCAGCCGAATGGTCATCTGATTAGTTTGGTCTTTAAGCCTTACGGGATCACCCTGGATCATTTTCTGTCATTTCCGCTGCTGATCGTAGACGTGCTCCAGCTGCTGGGAGTAAACACACTGATGCACTATCCTGTAAGGACAAAAAGCTACGCTCCTAATGTGATTAGTGTGAATTACTGCACAAATGCCTCGGTAGAGGCTTAGACGACCAATTACAGACAGGAAGTCAACAGAATGGAGAAAGAAAACGTAACAGTGAGACTATTTTCCATGTATAAGTTTAGTATTGTTGAGTATTAAAATGGTAAAAACAATGCTGAAAATACAGTGATCAGTTTTACACCGACATTAGTGTCTTTCCTCTCCTCAGATAAGAAGAATATTTGAATAAATAGGGATGTCACAGTATTGTTAATTTGACTTTCAAATATTAATACAGCAAGCAATGAAATGTCTTGATACTTTTGTGGACCTGTGACAGAATGAAACAGAAGGTCAAAATAATGTAGGGTGACCATACATCCTGTTTTACCCGGACATGTCCTCTTTTGGGGGGCTGTCCGGGAAAGTTTATAAAATCCTTCAAATGTTCGCGGTTTTGAACAAGAGTTTTGATTTTGTGTCACACAGACTTACTTAATTAGCCCATTTATTGTTTTATTGTTGTTATCAATATATCGTGATACTGATTTGAGGCCATATTGTTCAGCCCTGACACAGACCCATACATGCCTATCATTCTTTGCACTCTGCTCGCTTCTTCAGATGTAGAATGGCAAAATGGTGGACACAAGCGCTAATAAGGCAACTGTGGATAATTAAATACATACATTACCAGGAAGGAAAGAAGAGGAGAAAAGAGAAAACAGGTTAAAACAGGAAAGGCAGAGCTAAGGCGAGAAGCCTGTTTGGGCGAGAGTTAACCCATGAAAGGTTAGGCTAAGGTGACCGGACGTCCCCGATTTCCGGGGATAGTCCACGTATTGGATGACCTGTCCCTGGTTATAGCTGTGCCAGGAAATGTCCCTGATTTAAGGGTTTCATGAATGAGAACAAAAATGTTGCGTGTAGACTAGAACAACAGTTATTACGATAACCGAGATGGTACAGGAAGCATGAGTAAGCATGTTGCGCACAGTCCTGTACAAAAGTTGTAATAAGTAGTACCGAGACAACCACTCTCAAGAAATAGAGGGCCTGAAAACATAGTTGTTAGCATCCCCCAGCCCCTGGATGTTTCCAGGGACAGGCTGTACGCTCTGCCTCCCCCATTCACTTATTTAGTGAAGACAGGAAAGAAAACAGGCAAAGCAGAAAGGACTTTTTGTATATTTACATTTTTTTGATCACAGATTATATATATATGTATATCACATATATAAGATAATATAAAGAGGAGCAGTCAGTTTTTCTTAACCAATGTGATGCCAACTTCTTTGTCGGACAAAAACATGCCTTCAAGTTCTCTGAAGAAACTATTCCTGTAGTGTTTAACACACTGGAAAGGTATTCGTGGAAGTGATTGGTTCAAGTCACAGACTGGAGTTTAGCAAAAGCAAACTTCTCCCTGCAACAGCCGCTCACATGATGCATCCAAACAGGAAATACATGCCTCAATTTTCAGTCATACTTCAGCTGAAGTGATCAGGACATGGAGTGAATAACCCCAGGACTGAAGTGTAATATGAGTGTACCATAAGTGCCTCTGTGGAGGAGGATGCAAATGCTGTTTGAGGAATAAGCAGCACTTTGTGAAATCCTGTTACCCAGGCCGAAGCACTTCTGTGTTCGGTAAAGAGGAAGGCTCAGGTTTCATCGTGTCGCTCACGCACAAACATACTCTATAGTTTATCTGTAAAATTTGACCACGAGACAAAAACAAGAAATGATTGATCGAACAAAATAACCAAACCAACTATTGGCTTAGGAGCTCCAACAAGTGCTCACAAGAACGATCAGAGGAAAGTCAATCAATCTTTGTTTGTATTGCACTGACCACTTAATGTATGCAGAGACCAAATATTTATCCCCCATGAGCAAAGCTCTTGGCAACATTTAGCTCACACTGATGGCAAAGCAAATGTCCTGATGACAGATGCAGCTATTATAGATACTTCCAGTTTAGCTGCAGGACTCTTCCCCTACTGAGAAGTGCAGAATATGATTTGACATTGTCTTACTGAAATATGAGGGTCTCCCCTGAAAAATTCATTGTCTGGATGCTTCAAAACCTTTTTATATTGTTTACGGATAGCTTATAAATCTGGGAAGGCTCCATTAAAGGGATATTCCAGCTAAAAAATTATTTAGGGCCAAATGCACCGTAACACCGAGTTAGACACCCCGTCGAGAGATGAATGTTGCCGACCGCTTGCTTCTCTAGTTAGACCAACTTTAGTAACAACCGCACGATAGCAATACACAGCGGTCTGAGGAGCCATAAACAAACCTCAAACAAAAAGCCACTCTGTAGCCACAAATAATGCTCAGAACAGCACCTAACTTCATCAACAGTACATATAGGGTCCTAGCCACAGTACTAGCCACCGAACATCATTTTAACTTTGCCTGATTTCTTAACCCTTGTGCACCCCTAGGGACCGTTTTGGTCCTTTGTAACTATACTTTTGTGGATAATTTTGGCTGTGATGATGCAAATGGCATGAAAGTTTGTCAAAGTGTGTAATTTTAGGTGCAATTTAATTTTTTTTCTTTTTTCTTCCTTTAACCTTTTTTGCATGTGAGCAATTTTTATACTTCAGTAAACACCCCTAAGGACCGAAACGGTCCCATTGACTCCCATTAAAACATGTTTTTTTCAATACACTGCCAATGCAGTATAATTTTTGGATTTTTTTTTTTTCTCATGTACACCTATTCTTTGAGGGTCAAACTGTTTTTTTTTTTTATGCCGACCAGTAGATGGCGCCATTTTTCTTTTTTCCTGCCATACCCTTTAGAACCAGAGGGGCACTGTTTTCCCTTTGTCACAGAGCTGGTTTATTTCATGCATATAGATAGATAGATTGATAGATATATAATTTATTGATCCCAAACTGGAAAATTCTCATGTTACAGCAGCAAAAAAATACAAAATAGAATTAAATATAAGAAGAACTATGTACAATGCAGACTAAAAATACTAAATATATACATTGAATACAGGCTAAATATACTAAACATCTTTAGAGAGAAAATAAATTTAATAAAAACTATTTAGGTGTGCTTTTGGGACATCATGGATTATGTGCATGTGTTTTCATGAATTACTTGTGTGTGTGTGTGTGTGTGTGTGTGTGTGTGTGTGTGTGTGTGTGTGTGTGTGTGTGTGCATATGCAGCCATGCGGCAGTTGTACAATCTGCACCTGCAGTTTCCTTCTGTGTGTGTGTGTGCGTGTGTGTGTCTGATTGTGTGTGTGTGATTGTGTGTCTGATTGTGTGTGTGTGCGCACGTGTGTGAGCAAGCTCATGAGGTTCATAGTGGGCACCTGATCAATGTGAGTGCGTAAAAGCAAGCGAGGAAGGGATGGAGTGTGAGTGTGTGTTTGTGTGTGTGTGTGTGTGTGTGTGTGTGTGTGTGTGTGTGTGTGTGTGTGTGTGTGTGTGTGTGTGTGTGTGTGTGTGTGTGTGTGTGTGTGTGTGTGTGTGTGAGATTGTGTGTGCGAGCGTGCGTGCGTGTGTAAGCGCACGCACGAGGTTCATAGCTGGCACCTGAAGAGGGAGGGCTTCATCAATGTGCTTACGTAAAAGCAAGGGATGGATGGATGGATGGTGTGTGTGTGTGTGTGTGTGTGTGTGTGTGTGTGTGTGTGTGTGTGTGTGTGTGTGTGTGTGTGTGTGTGTGTGTGTGTGTGTATGTATGTGTGCGTGTGTCTGATTGTTTTTGTGTGTGTGTGTGTGTGTGTGTGTGTGTGTGTGTCTGATTGTTTGTGTGTGTGTGTGAGCGAGCGCACGAGGTTCATAGCAGGCACCTGATCGATGTGCGTGCGTAAAAGCAAGCAAGGGATGGATGGTGTGTGTATGTGTGTGTGTGTTTGAGATTGTGTGTGAGATTGTGTGTGCGTGCATGCATGTGTGAGCGCACGCACAAGGTTCATAGCGGGCACCTGAAGAGGGAGGATATCATCGATGTGCGTGCATAAAAGCAAGAGATGGATGGATGGATGGATGGTGTGTGTGTGTGTGTGTGTGTGTGTGTGTGTGTGTGTGTGTGTGTGTGTGTGTGTGTGTGTGTAATACACTACAGAAAAAAAAAAATCTTTTCAAATCAATTTTCTCATCAATGTTTACCAATCCCATGCTCTAATAATCAAAAGTTTAAAAAAACAATTTGCATATATAGGATGGAAAATAATTCACTAATTGTGTTTTTTGACTTAAGATAATATCAGGTTTTTACAAAAAAGACTGGCATTTATGGGGTTAAAATACACAACCTGAATAAAGTTTTGCTATTTATGATTAGGTTATAAGTCAATGATGGCAGCCAAAAAAAAAAAAATTTAAATACATTTATTTAGACCATATTTTTACCCCAGCAAAATGGAGGGGACCGTTTCGGTCCTTAGGGGTGTTTATTGAAGTTTTTATTATTATTCAACACTACAGAAAAAATACAAATCCTTTCAAATCCATTTTCTCATCAATGTTTACCAATCCCATGCTCTAATAATCAAAAGTTTAAAAAAACAATTTGCATATATAGGATGGAAAATAATTCACTAATTGTGTTTTTTGACTTAAAATAATATCAGGTTTTTACAAAAAAGACTGGCATTTATGGGGTTAAAATACAAAACCTGAATAAAGTTTTGCTATTTATGATTAGGTTATAAGTCAATGATGGCAGCCAAAAAAAAAAAAATTTAAATATATTTATTTAGACAATATTTCTACTGCAGCAAAATGGAGGGGACCGTTTCGGTCCTTAGGGGTGTTAATTGAAGTTTTTATTATTATTCAACACTACAGAAAAAATACAAATCCTTTCAAATCAATTTTCTCATCAATGTTTACCAATCGCATGCTCTAATAATCAAAAGTTTAAAAAAACAATTTGCATATATAGGATGGAAAATAATTCACTAATTGTGTTTTTTGACTTAAAATAATATCAGGTTTTTACAAAAAAGACTGGCATTTATGGGGTTAAAATACAAAACCTGAATAAAGTTTTGCTATTTATGATTAGGTTATAAGTCAATGATGGCAGCCAAAAAAAAAAAAAATTTAATATATTTATTTAGACCATATTTTTACTCCAGCAAAATTGAGGGGACCGTTTCGGTCCTTAGGGGTGTTAAGGGAAGTTTTTCTTAGGGGTGCACAAGGGTTAAGCAAAGAGACTAAACACAACTCAACCACTCTCTTCCAGCAGTCACTTGTTTGTAGCAAGACCTCTCCAGGCGAGGCCAGTCCATTACAGACTACAGCGGGGTGACGCAGCTCAACTACCGTGTCTGGAGTGCAAAATGATTAATATGGTGATTTTTACTTCAAGGAAATGATAAAGAAATGATCATAAATGTTCTTCCTTGTGCTGCGTCAGCCCACTGCAGTCCATAATGGACAGGCCTGAGGTCTCGCTACAAACAAGCGGCTACTGGAAGAGAGACGGTGAGTTACATTTCGTATCTTTGCTAAAGAAATTAGGCAAAGCTAAAAAGATGTTTGGTGGCTAGTGCTGTGGCTGGGACCCTATATGTACTGTTGATGAAGTTAGGTGCTGTTCTGAGTATCATTTGTGGCTATAGGGTGGCGTTTTGGTTGAAGTTTGTTTATGGCTCCTCAGACCGCTGTGTATTGCTGTCGTGCGGTCGTTACTAAGGCTGGTATAACTAGAGAAGCAAGCGGATGGCAAAATTCCACTCTCATGGGGGTGTCTAACTCAGTGTTACAATGTGTTTGACCCTAAATTAATTTTATGCCGGAATATCCCTTTAATGCTAAATGCTCACAATCTCTATACCATCATGGATGCTGGCCTTGAACCGAAAGCGGATTTACACTATAGAGTCATTCCTGTTTAATTGCAGTCTGACTGAGACTATGAAGACTCACTGTTGTGATCCTTTTTTATGTAAATTTAGGCGCACATTTTTTAAAAATTTGTTCATGATCACAGTCTTACGTATTGTTATTTCACACACATTAATGGTACTGAATTGGCTGACATGGTTGGGATTACTGTCCTAGACTACAAATATTTTGAAAGCCATCAAAAACGCTCACCTTTGAGGGGACTTTTAGTCCTGTAGCTCATAGACCCGGAGACAAACACCTGCTGGAGACTTTGTTTTTGTTTTTAGTCCCATAACGACTCTAAAGGTGAGTGAAATAAACTCACAGTAACAGCAGACGACAGCAATCTTGGAGCCAGTTTGGACTCCCTGTAAAGGTAATAATTAGGTTCCTGTTATTGGTTTTCCCTCACTGTATGAGGAGCACCATAGTGTGTGCGTGTTCTGCCGACACACTAGAAATGAGAAGACTTGTCTCTGTGTGCCAAGTCCTCCTCCGTGATCGCTGTGTCTCAGCAGTTTTTAATTAAAACGCTGCATTTGTGCCACCTATCCAGCTGCCTGGGAGAGAAATACAAGGGAATAAATTACTGTATCCATCCTGCTGCTGAAGCACTCAAATGTTTCGGAGCACTGGGACTGATTAATCACATTAAATTTGAAGGCAATGAATTTTCTTTACTGCTTTCCCCAAATCATAATTAAAATAAGATGACAAAAGATGTTCTTAATATAGTTGAGCTATTATGTAAGTCTGATGTGCTGAAAATTGACCTGTTGTTGGTTATAAAAAAAAAAAAAACTTCAAATAGGTTCCCTTCTGGCTTTCACAGGAGAACCTTCTCCTGCATTTCGACCATCATTAATTCTGCACAATAATGGCCATTAAACCAGTGCTGCTTATGTTCATAAACAGACTGACTGAAAGGGCTGTAATTCGCTAATGCACTGTCAAGATGGTATGTTATATTTACCTGAATACAGAACAAAACAGTGGAAACTTTGGGTTTCAGCTCACTGTGGGTTTAACCTCACTATTTTTCTGTCCATATCTCTGAACTGGGTCATGGTTAAATCAAGTGTGTGACACAAAAATAACCATTTAAACTTACTGACAGTATTTTTAGATAGGGCACAGGCTAAATGCACCCAAATGGGTTGCAGGTGTCATCGAAACTTACATTTGGGATACCAAAAAAGCACCTTGGGTTTACAAAGTGGTTTGACATATTAGCAAAAATGTGCACAAAATCTAAAATATAAGAGAACTACGAGAGCTGAATTAAGCAGAATCAACGCCAAAACCTCACCCAGATAATATACTGTAAATAGGTAGAGTGCCAGAAGAAGTAGGATAGATAAAAATTTACAAAAATGTGTCAGAAACAGAAAAAAGCGATTGAAACATGAATAGAGCAGGAGATATGTATTGTCTTTTAAAGTAGATAAAACCCCATAAAACAGGTTTAAAACATTAAAAATTTAATAACAGCAGAACAAAAAGATAAAGGTCATCAAATAAATAAGAGCTATAAAAATAAAATAGATTTTGTGTAGGGGTATAAGAGTAATAAGAGGGGAAAATGAGAGAAGAAGAGAAATAAAGCTGATAGAAGCATAGGATAGAGAGTAAAAAGGTGATAAAAGACAATTTAGGACATATTATTTACTGAAAATGACTAAAAACTTCTAAATCTCAATGAACGCTGCTCTGAAGTTTCTGGCAGTGGGCCTCATATTTAGTGATAAGCTGTTCACAGTAAGATGAGTGGGGTCATGTGGGTTTCACTCCGGGCTGGTGTCTGTGGGTCAGCTTTTAAATTGTTTCATTCAATTGGAAATGCACAGTGCAGTGTTAGTTTGTTCTGGGTCATTGTTGTGCCAGTTTACACTCAAGAGAGCTCAAAGTTGAGTTTACACAGATCAGAAATGAATTGTTTCACTGTAGTTCAAAGTCATGGCCCCAAAAACGTTCCCATTCTTCATTAGTTGTACTTAAATTATTCATCAGCATCGCATTTGAGACTTCAATCTCCAATCACTGACATTTCCCAAACTAAATTAATCATTAAATTCTGCCCTAGTAGAAAAGATCCGGTCATTTGTTCCAGTTTTTAAAAAAAGCCATAAGGACACTCATCGAATGTTTTGAGGTCCTTCTTTCTTAGAGGCTAAATGTCCAAGAACCCGTCTCTGGTTGTTTTTCTCCTCCACAAAAGACTTTGTTAACCTCCCATCATGCTGACTGCCACGGTCTTGTTATTTTCCCTGCAGACACACAGAAGCTGCGCTCTCCTCTCGTCTCTTTCTCAGTCATGTTCATGTGATGTTCACCTCCCCAGTGGATGAGCTGACCCCCATCTCCTCCAGAACCCTCTATGTATCTGTCGTATGAGCGGAGCTCGACTATAATTGTCTTGTTATGTTGTTTAGGTCTGGTGGCTCCGCGTCTACTGCCTGTTGACTCTTCATTAACACTTTGTTGACAGAGTCTCACGAGTTCGATGTATAAAAAGGTCTGAGCAGCCGAACGGTGTTAAACAGCCCTCATCCATCTTCCTGGAGACGTCTCATAAACACAGCAGACTTCTCTTTGCAGCATCTGACTCATTTTGTCTGAGCGAGAGCATTATTACACTTAGTAAATCAATTTTACATCCACTTAAACAACATGACAGCTCCTGATGTATCTCTGAGAGAAGAGAATAGAAACCAGAAGCTGTCAACCCTAAACTTTAAGCTCAGCCGAAACAAGACTGTAGATAATCTGACAAACAGTTGTCTAAAAATAACAAAAAACTGCGTTTAAAATGAGCCAATAAACTCAACAGGAAGAGATTAATCTGCATTGTTTAGCGAGAGACTTGGCGTCAGAAGAAACAGCTGCAACCTTTTATCTCTAACCGTCCGGGAACTTCAAAAACGAACAATAAAACGCTTTAATTTTCCTCTGCAAGCTGTTGTAGTCGTTTTATTTTACTTCATGGGGTCAAATGAAACTTTTTCCTCCCAAGAAGACTCCAAGAAAAATAAAACTGTAAAGCCTTGATGCTCCAACTTCAACACCGCACGCACTAGTTATTAACCTGTGCAAATGGGTGATTGTGCATCTCGTGCATGGGGGTCACCAGAATCAACACAACATGAAAACTCCTTACAGTGCCTTTAACCACTGACAAATGTCCTCTCACTCTTTGCCGGCGGTCTGATTCAAGAGGAAGTAGTCATTTTGCAGTTTGAAATCTAACAGCAGCAGCTTGAAAAGAGGAAGGTCAGTCTTTATATCTCTGAATAACCGATGTGAGTGTATGAGAGTGCGTCTGTATGTAATAAAATAAGCACTTAAATGGAGAAAAATGACCTTACTGCTAGGAAATAAAACTACACTACTGTTTTTATTCACTTTTTCAAGAGGCACATCTGTTGAACCCAGCAGACATTAGTCAAGAGGGTTTCTTTTGTGAAAAAGTTTTTCTCATGAGATGGAAAATCTGCGGTATGTTTCTAAAACCGAGCTGCTTCTTCTCAGTTTTGACTGCTGGCTCAGGGTTCGCCATTTATCTGCCACTTGTAGAGCCTCAAACTCAGCTCGCTCTCACCGGATCTTAATTAATGTGACGTAACCGAGCTCTCTAAACAAACCACACTGAGCTGCTTTGGAGCAAAATTCAGTTTATATTTCCCAGAATAGAAGCAGCAGCAGCAGCAGCATGTAATACAAATCTGGTGACGTTTAAGAGGAGCGCAGAGGGCTGAAGTTACGTAAAGATACTGAGGGGGCCGAGGGGCCGAGATGAAAGGTTGGAAAAAGGAAAACACTCCAGTTTATCCCAGATATGTCTGTTTTCCATTCACTGAGCGCTATCAATAGACCACGCTTTGGGAACCTCTGATTCCTTCAAGAGTTGTTTTGCTGTTTTGTCTCCATGACAGTTTCTTTTCAAACAGACTGCTACAGAGCGCTGATATCTAAAAATAAACTCCCATTCAAGAGGGGAGACTGTCATGGCAGCCGAGGTCTCACGGTTCAAACCTAATTTCCTGAAGATTGTTCCTCATTTCTGACACATCCTGGATCTTCTATTCAGACTGTGCAAGACTCAATGTCAGGAGTCCAAATCCACAGGATAAAGCTGAAACACTGTTAAGACGCTGAAAAACAGATATGAGGATCCTCTTTTGGAGAGTTTGAGCCTTTTAATTTTTCACAAGGACAAACAGACAAGACTAGCATGAAGGTGATAATCCTCAGACACGGGGAAACAAGTCTGTAAAATATCCGTACACTCATAAATCACTGAAGCCCTGTCCACATGGTGATGTAGCCTAATCCACAGGTTGTAATATAAGGACTTAATTCTCATAACATGATTCAATTTTCACAAAAAAACATCTTTTTTTCTCAGGACATGACTTTAAATCTCTTAGAATAACAACTGAACTCTTTTAACAGAAATCCAATCTCATAATACACACATACTTTTGTATAAATGTGGTAACATAATGACTATATTTCAAAAGCTTATATATTTTAATCTTGATGTGTCCCTAACATGAAATTTGGTGCTACAGAAGTGACCAAGCAAAAGTCTGCTAAAAACCCCTGAAGCTGCAGAGATAAACTTGATGGTCAGCTGATGTATCATTATCACTGAAATCCAGAGCTGGAATCGACCACATGAGCGTGTTATTCCACTCTTTTTTCTGGAACATTGTATTATCCATGTCCTGATCACAGTGTTACTTCACAGTCACTCTGGCATTTTCTTCTGTTTATACCATTTGTACCCGCTGCTGAAGGATAAAATGAGGGCAGGTTGGGTTAGGATGACAGGTTACACAATAACACATCACATGACAGCGAAGACCTTCAGCTTGTTATGGCAACCCAGAGAGGAAACAAAGTCCATCTTCATCAATAGTCCTGCAGCACATGACTGTTATCATTCCCCTCCACAGTCTGAATGCTGCAGACTGACGCTGGAGTTCACAGCCTGCAGACTGACTTCCCCTCATGGAAATTCAAAACTTCCATCTCAGAGCAGTTTATTTAACCAAGTATTCATGCTGCTGAGTGACAGACTGAAAACTAAAATCACACAAGTGTCACAAGCCAGAGATAAACAAAAAAGAAGGGACCCAAATGCCGACAAAAAAGGATTTACTTCAAGGGATATACCGGCGTAAAGTTAAGTTAGGGTCAAACACACCGTAACACTGAGTTAGACACCCCGAGAGATGAATGTTGCAGACCGCTTGCTTCTCTAGTTATACCAATTTTAGTAATGACCACACAAAAGCAATACAAAGAGCCATGCACTCAACCAAAACGCCACTCTACAGCCACAAATAATGCTCAGAATAGCACCTAACTTCATCAACAGTACATATAGTGTCCCTGCCAGAGTACTAGCCACCAAACATCTTTATACACACTGGGAAATGAGCAACAGGTGGGACGGATGAGACACAGGTGAAACTCATGGGTGATTAACGAAGGAGGGAAAACTAGGCAAATAAAACCAGACTAGAAACACGAGGAATCAACTCCTACTAAATAAAACAGGATATATACACCAATAACTGATATACAGAATAAAACACAGAGAACATGAGGGAAACAGAGTCAAACACAAACTGAAAACTCAAAAGACTGGACTACAGGGGAACAGGAACACTCGGGAAAAGACACAAAATGCACTCAAATAAAACCAGATGAAAACTAAATTAACACAAGATATGACAAGAAGAAGCAAATTTCACCACATCAAACTTGGTCTTAATCCAAAACCACCATACCTAAACCTGTCAGATTTAATCCAGATTATATCTGAGAGGTTACCAACGCCAAGAAAACCTTTATTTCATTTATAAAAATGAGATTATTCTCTGTTTACTGTCTATCATATTGGATCAGGTCTTACACTGTTTTTGCACCGTTCCCTGATTTACTTTGTTACCAGTTGATGCCGTCTGGTCTTGTAACGTTGATACTCACAGCACCAGCTCTTCTGCCAGAGTTTAATGTAAGCCTATTACTGTTATCATGCTAACTACCAGCTGTGATTGAAATTATCGAGCAGCTGCATAACTGCATCTGTTCCTTTTAGCCTATGACGAGTCAAGCAGCTGTTTGTTGTGGTCAGTGGGTTGATTTTGCTCTCACTAAAACAAACTGCTTCAGGGTTTAATCTGAGATCGCCTCTTCTTGGAGAACTCAGCTCACCTGTTTTATTCTGCTTAATAATGCAAATGCAGCGTTTACACGTGTCCAAACAGTCTCAGCAGAGGGTTTGTTCAAGATCAGCGTCTCCAAACAATTCAGGCATGAAATGAAGCGTAAGGTCTGTTTCTATTGAGCACTTTGGTTTGGTTTAGCAAAGGCCAGGACAATTCGGAGCTGATGTCATTCGCTGCATCAGCTGCATGACGTCCTGAGAATGCCTTAAATTTTATCATGCATGTTAATAGATTTGATCGTGCGCAACACATCTCACCTGAGTTTTTTTTTTCTCTGCAAGCCTTGTGTGGATCTAAGCTGAAAATACACAGATAAATTATAGATCGAGGGATGTATTCACTCTGTATCAGCCGTGTTTTTGTCACAAACATGAACAATGTGCAATGTTTGAATCTCGGGGATGTTTTTCCAGATCTTTTGAGAGGAGAGTACCTCTCACCCACTCTCTTCCAGCAGCTGCTTGTTTGTAGCGAGACCTCAGGCCAGTCCATTACAGACTACAGTGGGGTGACGCAGCTCTAGGAAGAACATTTATAATCATTACTTTATCATTTCCTCAAAGTAATAATCATCATATTAATCATTTCCATGAAGAAATGATCATAAATGTTCTTCCTTGAGCTGCGTCACTCCGCTGTAGTCTGTAATGGACTGGCCCGAGGTCTCGCTACAAACAAGCGGCTGCTGGAGGAGAGTAGGTGAATTGTGTTTAGTCTCTTTGCTAAAGAAAACAGGCAAAGTTAAAAAGATGTTTGGTGATTAGTGCTGTGGCGAGGACCCTATATGTACTGTTGATGAAGTTAGGTGCTGTTCTGAGCATTATTTGTGGCTAAAGAGTGGCTTTTTGGTTGAGGTTTGTTTATGGCTCCTCAGACTGCTGTGTATTGCTGTCGTGCGGTCGTTACTAAAGTTGGTATAACTAGAGAAGCAAGCGGTCGGCAACATTCATCTCTCGAGAGGATGTTGAACTCAGTGTTACGGTGTGTTTGATCCTAAATCAATTTTAAACGGAATATCCCTTTAAATGTTTGAATAATGCAGATTTTGATCAACCCCACATGGAATTGAAATTAGTAAAACTGCATGTATTTGGAATTCTAGTTCCAGTAAAATCCAGTATGTGCAACTGTGGACTCAACTTCCTTTGCACCTTACTCTACATGTAAATGTGTGTCCACTTTCTTACCATAACATCCAGCTCTTCTTCCACGTTTAATCTTGAATTTTAGTATCGACCGAGTTGCTGGAGCCTTTCTCTCTGAAGCAAACAAAAGGTGTTTTACTGCCATCCGCTCGTCTCTTCATTAGGATGCAGCTCCAGCCTGCAGCTGCACACAGAGTGGAGAGAGAGGAATGATGAAACCAGAGCTAAAAATAGCTGCCTCCCAGGATCCCCCCTCATACGGCAAGTAAACACTCAGAAAGCCAGCGACAGGCAGCACCAGCCAGACCTCTGTGTGTGTGTGTGTGTGTGTGTGTGTGTGGGTGTGCATGCATGTCTCAGTGTGTGTTGGACACTTTGCAGTCCTCCTCCCCTCCTCAGTCATAAAGCAGTGTTTGGTTTGGCGAGCATGCTTCATCGAGCTGCTGTACAATTAAAGCCATCTGTGGGGTTTTTTCCCTTGAACAAGTCTGGGGAGTGTTAGCGCCTCACAGCTCTGCAGCAAACACAAATCAGCCGCCTCGGTAAATCAAACCGCAGCCGCATTCATGTCAGGAAATCCAGGTGAAAATTAGGACTTTATGTAAGGATGACAAAAGGGAAACACGCTGTTCAAGGGCAGACACCTTCATCACACGGGCTGTTACTGCACGACAGGGAGCTCGCTTTTACACAGTGTGAACAAACAGTGTCAAAGCCTGCGCACATACAAACACACAGCCAGGTTTGCTCCCTGCTAATCAGAGTCAATAAGGCAGCATCAGGAATAAGATGTTATGAAACCTGAGCAATCTTTGCAGAATTTGTAAAGAAGATAAATTTCACCAAAAAAAAACCTTCAAGGTGCAAAAACTCATCGTGCCTCACCACACACAGCTGTTAGAGACGCAGTCTTTTCTTCTTTTCTCAGAGGGATCCATGCTCCAGGATATTAGGGTCTTTCTATTCAATGCAAATGAAATCAGGGAGGTGACGTCACCAATGCAAACAATCTCACAGCGTCACACACTCACAATAACAAATCCACGTGAGGGAAGGGGTCGACATGTGCACCGCAGTGTGGAAAAGACAGAGAAACGTCCCCGGAGATAACGACTGTATGTTTGGACCGGATGAGATCTGAAGTGGCCTAAATGAGCGTCTGCAGAGCTGCTTCTACACAGGCTGAAGGGAAGGATGTGAGCTTACAGATGCTGCCTATTTCAGACTCAATTTTAAGTCACTGAATAGGGAGTGTTTGTCATATCAGAATCACAATATTCAACAGAGCTGTGAAATAAAGCTGGATTACCCTCCACCCATTACACTTCGTTTACAAGCTCTTTGTTTTCTTGCTGATGCAGTCGTGCTTGTTATGCATGTATTTTTCTTTGTCACATAAAAGTTTCCTGCACATTCCAAACATTGATAGCAATGACAACGGAGTAAAGGCGAGGCAAGCGATAAAACATTACAGCTTAAAGGCATGGTTGACGATTGGAGAGATTGGTAACTATTATGAACCTCGTTTACATGGCGATCATGGTCTTATAGTGCGATCTCCACAAAGTGAAGAGAAAAAAAAAAAGAAAAAATCTGTTCACCATAGCAGCTGCAGGGCTGCAAAAACATTGACCAATAGGAGCCATTCATCCTGGACAGCTCTTATTGGTCTATCTCCTGCTCCGTCTCTCCATCCAATCACCTCGCCGTATTCCACACATTCCTCAACCGTGTTTCCGACTCATCCCCTCCCACTCTCCCAGCCCTCTTCGTAGCTCTGAGCGGCTAAAGGTAGCGTAGCAGCTTAGCTACAGGAGCTGTGATGGAGACGGACGGAAAAATAACTCTTATTAGTCTCTGCAATGTCAACACAGTAGCTGTCCAGGTAGCTGCAGTCGGTTCCCGCCAGCAGATCTTGCGTTTACTGCTGCTAGTCACTAGCAATCCAACATGGTGAATCCTATTTGAAGCTAGTGTTAGCTTCCCTATGCTACTAACGTTAGCTATCCATTAGCTTGCTAACGACCAATCGATTCCTGAAGGTAGAAGCTGGTACACAACAGTGCTTCACAAACTTACATCTTAGCAACAAAATGAGGGTTTGTATAATAATATCAAGTTATCTATATTGTTAAGCAATCGTGGGAATGTAACAAACCTCGCTTTGTACGTCTCCGTTTCAGCACTTGTGGCATCAATCAATCAATCAATCAAATTTTATTTATATAGCACTTTACAATATCCCAAATGGTACCCAAAGTGCTTTACATAAAAGCAATAAAATAACACAAGAAAAAATACCATTATAAAATAATACAATAGAAATAGAATAATACAAGAACGATGCAATAATAAAAATGAATATGAAAATAAAATAATACAATAAAATAGTATGTAGAAGTGCTAAAAACCTATAAGTACAGGACTACCTAGTCAGAGTTAAAAGCAAGTCTAAAAAGGTGCGTCTTTAACTTTGATTTAAATAAACTGAGGTCAGTGGTGGTGCGTACATCTAGCGGCAGTCTGTTCCACAGCCTAGGGGCTGCAACAGCAAAAGAACGATCACCCCACTGTTTGAGTTTTGACCTCGGGACCTCCAACAGGCGCTGACCGGAGGAACGGAGGGCCCTGCCATGATCGCGAACAGTTAAAATCTCTGACAGGTAGGAGGGGGCCAGGCCATTTATGGCATAAAAAGTAAATAATAAAAGTTTAAAGTCAATTCTAAAACAAACTGGAAGCCAGTGTAGCGAAGACAGCACAGGGGTGATGTGTTCACGCCTAGACGTGCCCGTTAAAAATCGTGCAGCAGCGTTCTGTACAAGCTGGAGACGGGAGATTAAAGACTGGCTGAGGCCAACATAAAGGGCATTACAATAGTCCAGTCTGGAACTGATGAAGGCATGGATTGCCTTCTCGAGTTCCTGCCGACTTAAAAAGGACTTCACTTTGGCCAGGAGACGCAGTTGAAAAAAGCTGGTACTGACGACAGATCTAATCTGTTTATCGAACTTAAGTCCACTGTCAAATGTTACCCCAAGATTCTTTACATGTGGCTTGAAAAAAGGCGCCAGATTTCCAGAGTCTGTAATCGAAACGTTTGATATCGATGGCGTGCCAAATAAAATACACTCAGTTTTGCTGTCATTTAGGTGCAAAAAGTTCAGAGCCAACCACTGTTTTACTTCAGTAATACAGTCCAGTAAGTGAGAAAGTGCACTGCTCTCGTTGGGTCGCATGGGCAAATATAACTGTAAGTCATCAGCATACGAATGAAAAGACAGATTGTATTTTCTTATAATTGATCCCAGGGGTAGTAAATACAAAGAGAACAGAATAGGGCCAAGAATAGAGCCCTGTGGCACCCCACAAGAGAGAGGCGCCTGTGAGGAGCAGAGGTCACCAATCATCACGGAAAAACTCCTATCTGCCAGGTACGACTTAAACCATTTGAGAGCGGTGCCACGGATGCCTACATACTGCTCAAGGCGAGATACAAGGATTGCATGATCGACTGTATCAAAAGCCGCTGTGAGGTCCAGCAGGACCAGCACAGCGGGGTTTCCAGCATCCACGGACAGGGCAATATCATTATGTACCTTTAACAGTGCTGACTCAGTGCTATGTCGAGACCTGAAACCAGACTGAAATTTATCAAGAACAGAATTTACCTCTAAAAATGCATGCAATTGAAAGGAGACAACTTTTTCCAAAACCTTAGAAAGAAATGGCAGGTGGGAGACAGGCCTAAAATTGGACAGCACAGTGGGGTCAAGATGCGTTTTTTGAGGAGGGGCCTAACCACAGCATGTTTGAAAGCAGCTGGGACAGACCCTGAGCTAAGACAGGTGTTGATAAAAAACAGCAAGCTTGATCCAACAGAACTAAATACCTCCTTTAGAAACTTGGCTGGAATAATGTCAAAGGGACAGTTAGTGGGTTTTAAGCCACTAACCACCTTAGTGAGAGACGACAGAGAAATTGTTTCGAAGTTCTCAAAAACAGCAGATAGTGCAGGAGGAGCACACACATCATTGGGGGACGTTAACATATAACTGATATTCTGCCTGACTGATGCCACTTTGTCTATGAAGAAAGAGGCAAACTCTTCACAGGGGGAGGAGGAGGCATCAGACAGGACAGTAGAGCATGGGTTAATAACAGAGTCAATCGTGCTAAATAGTACTCTCGGATGATTAGAGCTGTTGGCTATAACAGAGGACAAATATTTGGACTTTGCCTCCTTCACAGCTCTCTGATAAGCAGCCAAACTGTCCCTTAACCAACCCAGTGAGACATGCAGTTTGTCCTTTTTCCACCGCCGCTCAGCCTGTCTGCATTGTTGTCTGAGCAGACGGGTGTGGTCGTTTAACCAGGGATCAGCCTTGGTTTTGGTGATTTTTTGCCGAAAAGGGGCAACAGAATCCAGAATTCCAGAGCATGTAGAGTGAAATGTGGAGAGCAGGGTGTCCGGACAGAGGGAGGGGACCAGTCCACTGTCAGCATGCATCTGAGAGTTCCCAAAGGCGATAGCAAACTCTCTGGCCGTTGATGGAGTGAAGATACGGCGTCTACAGGCTGGGGAAATGGGTTTGTTGGGAGGTGGGGGGGCAACAACATCAAAAACAATCGGAAGATGATCCGAGATAGCAGTGTCGACTATTTCTCTAAGGGAAACTGAAAGCCCACGAGAAATGACAAGGTCAAGAGTGTGCCCGTGTTCGTGCGTTGGTGCATTTACAGATTGAGTGAGGCCACACGAGTCCAAAAGGCCTTTAAACTCATTCGCAAGTTGATTTGCTGCACAACAAACATGAATAGTCTGGTGAGTGGGTGGTGCTTGGTTTTAAATACATGAACGTCTACCAGATGCAGGGCTCTCAAGTCTCACGCATTCAGCGTGTGACACACGCATTCCCATCCGTTTACACGCTCACACGCCACACATTGTATTTCTCACGAATTTAAATGAACATGGTAATGTCCACCAAGTTGCACCTCTTTAACTATGGAACAGGTAGAAATCAACTGAGTTTCTCCGAGAGTTCAGAAGCTGCGTGCCACGCGCAAGCCAATCAAATAAAGTATATCTACTGAACAGCCAATCAAAAAGCAGCATTGCTGTATCCGGGTAAATTTTGATATGTTGCGGTTTTACCACAGAAGAAGACAGACACTCGCCGAAATAGAGCAGGTTTTTATAGGGACGAGATAGACCCGATGATTACAGTAAGTCAGTAACCTACACATGCAGAGACCTCAACACCTCATGGCATATAAACTCATATGATAAACTAAAGCCCTATGCTATTGCTATTAACAGCTGCATTGATGAATTTAGCCTCTGTACAGCCATTTCCCCTCCACAAAAGCAGCATTTCTCATATATTCTTTTTAAAGTTCTGATGCTCATGACAATTTAATGCTGATGTACCAAAGGATTAAATATCTCCGTGTTTGTGAAACCTATACCAAAGTACAATTCATCTAAATGCTCCTCAGTGCTGAAATAACAACTCTCCTCCACAACAGGTAACTTTACTACTTTATTCTTAAAGTCATTAATGACTTTATTCTCCTAAATAATAACTTTAAGCTTAAAGATTTAAAAATGTTTTTTTCTTTCTTAATGTGGCCCTCATACTCCATTGTATTTATTAGATTATTATACTAATAATTATCTTCAATCACTCTAAGTCACTCTAGAAATATCACTCTAAGCTTAGTTCAAAACTTGAGAGCCCTGCAGATGTGTTTGGTAGTCCACAATAAACTAACAAAACTATATATAAATTACAACCCAACAGCTAATAACTCTGTTCCCAACATAAATAACCTTGCGAATTGGGAACTCTGAATACCCAGCTCCATGGAAATAACCCAAATAAATTGACCAGCAGGTTCAATCTAGTGGTTGGGTTGAAAAAACAACTCAGCATTTTTTTGGTGTGAACAACGTAGTAACCAAAACTGAATTTTGTGCCCAGCTCTTTATGAGTGACCCAGCACTTTGTACTTCGGTCATTATTGTGGTGAAGACGATTCAATTGATGGTGATGATGAAAGGTCTTACATTGACGAGGTACCAAAGTACCTAAAACCTGCTCATGTCATCACATCCAAACACACGGAGCTGCTGTCTGCAGACATTTTCTTCTCCCTCTCATCCTGCCTGTTTTGACCCGAAAGTATCTCCCCTCTCTCCAAAAAAACGCTGCTTTTCTTTGTGCTGAGCTGCAGCCTGTGCAATAATCCAGCCTTCATGTTCTCACATCCACAATGGATCAGAGATCATACAGAAACCGAGGGAGACAGGTTTCCATGGCAATGCTGTTTCTTTTTCCTTCTCCCCAGCTTGACGTCACATTAGGCTCCCCGGTAAACCTTCAGCACAAAGGTGTGTTTTGCACCGACGGGAGCAGAAAAAGGACTGAACGCAAAAAAAAAACGGGAGACTGCACAGATCAGCACTCAGCAGTGTGATGAGAAGGAAAGAGTGTGAATCATGTATTGACTGCTGAGACTCTCTCTCCTCACGGGCCTACTTTAGACTGCTGTGTGTCTTACATTTATCTTATCTCTCATGTTTTGTATACAACATCTGCTTCCAAATAATCACGTTTAAGCGTCTTACCAGCGTCTTTACTCCGTCAGAGTAAACAGAAACATTCATCTCACTCTCTGCTGGTGTTTTAAAATTGAATGATATGAGCATGAAACCATGAATAAATCACTGACAGCTGCTTTAAACTGGTTCAGCTTCTTCATGTTGCACTTCAGTCGGCTTGCAAAGGTTATTTGGTTGTATAAACTGAGATGTACCCTACTTTAACACTCTGTGTGCAACTCTGCCATCTTGTGGTTGCAGGAAAACAGATTTTGTTAAAGGGAATAAAACAGCAAAAATGCATTGTTGTTATTTCATAATTCTGACTGCAGATACTGACTGCGTTTATTAATGCACCTTCTAAGTGTTTACTAAATGTAGGGTTTATTATTCAGACAGGAAACAAATCTTCATCTGCCTTGGTGCAATAGCAATGTGAAATAATATCCACCAAAGAGACCGTGCAGTAACAACAATTTGCAGCATTAACAATCAGCAAAAAAATAAAATAATGCAAAGTGCAAAAACAGCTGTGGCAACAAATGCCTTTTTAAGTCCATTCTTTTCTATTTAATTCTTTTTTTCTCACTTCTATTATATTCTTATCTAATATTCTGTTTATCATGAGCTGATTACAGTGATTTCTAGGAAGTAAAATCATCATACCAGAATATAAACAGTATTTTACCATAATAAAATATGTGTTTTGATACACTTAAAAGCAACCAAAAAATTAAATAAATCTTAAAATCCCAGCTGTGATAGCTCTTAGAAAGACAGGCAGAAAGTTAATGATTCTTAATTTACAATTTAAGTACAGTAAATGTTAAAGTGTGGGATCCACACTATCTTTTGTATTTTTATTTTTGTTTCATTGCAGATATTTTTTCAATATTTTACAGTCACTTATTTTATTTATCTATATCAATAAATAGTTCTTGTTTCCAGCTGGTTTTAATGCCTTAAACTGCTGCGAGGGAGTAGGTGTCAGTCAAGCAGCTGAAGAAACAGTACAGTTATTATTATGTCTACATTAAGTATTCATGATGAAATGATAGATTTGACTGTCAGAACTCAGCAGGATAAGACGTAATGTCAAAAGCCACTCCTCAAACATGTAAAGGACAAAAAAAGCAAAGATACAAACAGAAAGTTCCTTACTAGAGCTTTAAGTAAGGTCATTGTCACAGTCCTGGTCGTGGATCTATTCCTCTTTTTTCCTGCTCTCTTGTGTCTACTCTCTTTGTTCGTCTTTGTTTTTCTTAGAAGCGTGGCCTCCGCTGACTGATCGATCAAACAACTGCAACCCATCTCACCACCAGCAGGACAAAAACCCTGGTTTCTCCTTCTCCTCTGCTCTTTGCCACATTATCTCATCTAGTGGTGGTCAAATCAGCTGCTCTGTGCTTTTCGTCAGAGTAATGACGTCTTTTAGAGAATCGATCCAGTTTTTCTTTGCGTGCAGATCCCGTAAGTCTCAACCCTGCAGTTTTTTTTTGACAAGCAACATCCAGACATTTCTACATCCACCTACAGAAGGCCAACACTCTCCCTGACGTCAGTCTCTGCAGAAACCAGCCAGCCAGAATTAAACATCTTTACACCATCCCCCAGCAGTCTAGTCTGCTTCTAGGTCCTCCTTAATTACAAATCCTTGCAGATGAGACAGTACTGACTCTAACTACAATTGACAGACATATATAGGATGTGGTACATCCCTCAAATAATCATTTTGAATGTATATGTCTTGATTTTCTCATAAATAATAATAATAACAAATAGTGGAGTTTGCGCAAATGTATTAAATTTTGTGGTAAAGTTGACCTCATCTCTAGCAGCTGTTAATCTGTCTTCTGTTTAGGTTAGCCAGACGCTTTTTCAACAAAAGGGCCGAGCTGACCGGGACAAGAACCTCACATGACTCCACTTTAAAAAACTGAATATGGTTTGAATAACTTTTTTCAGTCCCTCTGTCAAACTACCTGGTTCTGAATATTCTGATTTTGGACTTTGTCATTTATAGAGTTATTTAAAATGAGAATTGATAAGATTTGATTGATACCGATGCCAGTATTGACTCTGCTAATCTCATGGACAATCTCTGAAAATACTGATCCTCTTTGCGGGATAGGAAAGTTCTGGGATGTCACTGCCAGACAGCTGCTAATCTCACAAAGTAAGTGAATTTTACTGTAAACACAACTGTATTTAGTTGTCTACAACAGCATTTAACCTTCCTCCTGTGCTAGCTTTTACTATGCACCCATTATGATAAGGGTCAGTTTTGATCCGGGTCTTAAATCAGCGGTAAATTACACTAAAAACTATTTTCTATCATTTAATTTGGTTCTTATCTCTAGGTTAACTTGTTAAGCTTCATTATCCATGATAATATTGATTATAATATTTTTTGTAGTGGTCCTCTGGGCCTTTCTTTGTCAGTATACCCCTCACACAGACATCTATACTGAACTGATCTCACATGTCTGCACATGCCGACTTTGTTTTGGAAAAATGAGAATCTCCTAAATCTCACATGAATTGAAGAGGATATGACTGTCAGTGTGGTGCCTGACAGTTTACATATGATTTTAGATTTTGCTCTAATTATTAGATATTAATCTAACCGGGTCAACATTGACCCTAACACGACAAGTGCCATAATTTTAATAATAGCATTTTATCATTTAGTCAATTAAATTTTTATTTTTTTATTTTGTTGAAATAGAGATTCCTAACAAAGTCAAAAAGTCTTGATGCAAATAAACTAATTTTAGTGGTACTTTTAAGCATTTTAAAACAAAAACAGGTCGGTGCAGACCCTAACACGGGAGAAGGGTTAAAACTCTCTTCTGTCCAACATGATCACTTTTTTGGTTGGTAAACATGACAATAGACAAAGTTACACAAAAATAAACTCCTGTCACGTCATCTCTGGTCCATTTTTGTCTCTGTTCAGTCCTCAGGTCCAAATTAAGGTCCCAGCAGGTCTGTAGGTGGGTGAGGTGCATGTTGGGAAAGGTGTGAGCGAAGGAGCATGAGTGTGTGTGCGCGAGTGACAGGTGTGTGAAGGAGGCTGTGAGGTGATGTGGGATAGAAGCCACATCACAGGGACATGACCTCTCCGCAGGACGTCTCCTCAGAGGACGAGAGGGTGACGAGAGACCGAGAGCAAATATATCTCAACCGTCTGCAGCAGAAACCCTGTCGTCCACGATTAATATGCACTTTTAGGGATTTTGCAAAGGTAGAGAAGAGGCCTCTATATCCCTGCTAAACTCCTGCAACATTTATAGTTTGATTTAAGTCTCCATTGTTTTTTTTAACACACATCTGTATACATAAGGTCCCTGCCCTGACCAGTTTTATTGTCACTCTGTGGGAAACACTGATGGATTTAAACCACAGTTTGACCGGCTGATTCAAGTTCTGTCCTATTTTAAACCCAGCTGTATATTTGGTTTATTGTCTTTGACTCGCTCTCCCTCTTTGTGAAGTCTTCCCTCCTCTCTCATCCATCCATCGTTGCCATACAAGGCAACTCCAGCAGCCAGAAACAACATTCTTTTCCTGGGATTAACACAGCTCCTCTCAGCCTCAGAGACTAATCATATCCACAGAACTTAAAAATAACCCAGTCGGAGGAAACAAGGGGCTACAAGGAAAGACGTCCTGGAGCAAAGAGGGTGAAAGCCTGAACCTGCAGAGGCAATAGAGAAAGAAACTCAACAAAATACTACAAAAGACTGACATGAAACCAGACTTAGTCCCACGGCTATGAAATCATAATCAGGGTTAGCTGGTAAACATTGTTTCAGGTCAAGAAGATGACAGCAGGTCTGACATGAAAATCAATAAAACAAAAGCAATGTCATGAGATAAACTTAAACAATCAATTAAAATTGATATTCTTAACCAATAAAGATATTCATTTAACTGTGTATTGGTTCAGCATGTCAATATTCTTATGTGTTTGTCTTCTTGTACTGCTGCAGCAGAGCATAATTACCCTGTGTGACCAAATTACAAATTGATTTTGAACATTTATTGACTTTTTCTCTTCACTAAGCCGGTCTGTGTTTGTTATTTAATCATCTTATGACTAAGCCTGAAGCCCCAGACAATACTGCATTTAAAGGAGGCCCCGAGAAAGTAGCATTATCATTAGACTGAAAAAGACCAGGTTTTTAATTAGAATGAGATTTTCAGGTAAAAGTGAGACACATAACTGGGTATCATCTGTTTCTTGTGGCACCCCACAGTGAGTGCTATTTTGATGCATTGATACATGCATTGCAGAAGTATAATCTGCTACTCCAAAACATCACAGTTTTATAAGGACCTGGTATTAAAGGTCTCACTACAAAAAAGCGGCTGCTGGAAGAGAGTGGCTGAGTTGTGTTTAGTCACTTTGCTAAAGAAATTAGGCAAAGTTAAAAAGATGTTTGGTGGCTAGTTATGGCTGGGACCCTATATGTACTGTTGATGAAGTTAGGTGCTGCTCTGAGCATTATTTGTGGCTATAGAGTGGCATTTTGGTTGAGCATGTGGCTCTCTGTATTGCTATCCTGCGGTCGTTACTAAAGTTGGTATAACTAGAGAAGCAAGCGGTCTGCAACATTCATCTCTCGAGGGGTGTCTAACTCGTTGTAAAATGTGTTTGACCCTAAATTAATTTTATACCGGAATACCCCTTTAAACTTGCAGGATCTGCTTGCATTCATGCCAAACAGCTCTGATTCGGGTGTTATGGTATGTACAGTATTCTTGGTCACTATCAAGTTTTCAGATGGATGCAGGTCAGAGGTCAAAGGTCGTCATGTTCCTTCCTTCAATATACCTGTAAACTCTAAGGAGTCAAAATTGAGGAACAGTTCCATGAGAGGAAACAGCCTGCAGCTCAAACTTCCTCCACTAGAGAGAGCACATTAGCCCAGTGTGATGTGTTGCTCTCCCTAAAAACACCTCGCCCCCTCGCCCCCATTTCTCTGTAAAGCATTAGTCCAGGCGGTAAACAAAGGGGGTTTAGGGGTGAATAACCTCAGCTGGGGGAACATGCTGGCTGGAATCTCTTTGTGTTATCAGGGGGGTCACTGTGTTGTTCCAGTGAGCTGGGCGTCAGCACTAACGGCAGCTGGCACGCTCCCGGCTCTTACCGGCAAATCCCACTGAGTCATCAGCACGCCGCTGCTCTTTGTCTACAAGTTTAGCTGAGCTCTGTGAACTCTGAGCTGGTCTGCTGTCAGCTCGGTGTCAGAGGACCATCTGCAGAGAGGTCCAACTGGACCAGAGGGGGACACAGAGACAGGACCGGCAGGGAGACCGGGACAGACATACAGTGTTTGTGCACCATTCACCTGATGCTGAAATCTCTGTATCTGTAATGTGGTTTAGGTAAACTCACAAACATTGGAGACAAAATTCATCATAAAAAAAACAATATTATTACAATATTTACGGAGGACTAATGAAAAAAAACAAAGCAGTTAGTCAAATTAATGAAAGGCCTGACAACACTGGTGCAATATGTCACAAAAAAATTTAACCAATAAACTTGAACTTTCTTTTTAAAATCTTACCCTCTTAATTTTAAACTTTATTTGTTCTTTTTTGTGATATAATGTTTTATTTTACATTTTAATGCTCATGTTTGTTAATCTCATAATTCTTTGAAATGATGCAAATCTTAATAATATATGAACAAACTTGCCTTGCCTAAATGCAATGGGCTAACTTTGTGCTTATTTATACTTTGCATTAGATTTACACACGATTACAGAGCTTTCCCTCTGTATTCTGCATATATCTGTATTTCTGCATGTTTTCTGCAAGCTTGCAAATACAGATCAGATGTTGCAGTACCACTGAAAATCACAGGGACAGTGTTGGACAGTGGAGCCAAATCAGAACAGTGTATATTCAATAGTTGAATGCTCCGCCCACGTGATGTTTTATTTTTATCCTCATTTTACGTATTTACCAGGACCAGTGGTTTATTTACCACCGGGCATCTGACAAGTGCACATGTTTCTTGCAGAGAGTTGATCATTTATTGATCTTTGTATCTGGTTAAGTCCTCTAGAGTTATAGAATGACCCAGTCTTAGATAATATTGTAACTCAGACCAGGAATGGGGCGCAAAAACATTAACCTTCCTCCTGTGTTTAGCTTTTACAACACACCCACCATGTTAAGGGTCGATTTTGACCTGTGTCTTAAATCAACTGTAAATTACACTAAAAACAATTCTCTGACAAAATGAGAATTTCCTAAATCTCACATGATTGGTAGAAGATCTGACTGTCAGTGTGGTGCCTGACAGTTTGCATATGATTTCAGTTTTTGCTTTAATTATTAGATATTGATCTAACCGGGTCAACAGCGACCCTAACACGACAAATGCCATAATTTTAATGAGGGCAGTTTATAATTTAGTCAATTTAATTTTTTACTTTTTTATTTTGTTGAAATGGAGGTTCCTGACAAAGTCCAAAAATCTTGATGCAAAAAAAACTTATTTAAGCATTTAAAATGGAAAAAATGGGTCAGTGCAGACCCTAACATAGGAGGAGGGTTAAAGCGAGTCTGAGGAATGACATGCAGAATTTGTCTGCTTACAGAAGCTGACAGATGAATGAATCAGTACAGAGCATAAATAAGAAAACAGTTCATGTAGAAAGGCCTTATAAAGAAAGATATACCAGTGCTCAGGTCTCCTGTTATGTAAGCGGGACAAACCAACTACCTCATTCAGTCGGTTCATCTTCATGAAGTATTTAAAGGCTTCACAGACATTTGCAGCACTGCCTCTGGGTTTTTTTCTCTCTTTCTCTCTTCACAGATACATTTCTTATACCTCCTCCATTGTTACCTTCTTTGTTGTCATATTTTAAACTCTTCATCATTTTAGGGGAAACTTCTGACTCTGAGAGGTGTGTATCGCTTGATGCCCATTTCATTGCAAAGGAGTCACACAGTTTTGTGCATGAACACACTAAAATGATTTTTTTTTATTTTCATAAACAGTAACTCATGTGCAGGAATATAACAGTTGTTAGATCGAGTGACATCCGGGAGAGGGGATCTGAGAGGTGTTGGGAGCTGCAGAGAGTGGTCAAGTACTGAGTTTTACAGCAGCTGAAGTTTATTCACAGCCTCACGTGTGTACAGCACGGATACAGCAGGAGGTTCCAGGCTGCAGCAATACCCTCTTGAGCAAATCATATTTCCCCACTATGTCTAACCTGTCATCTAAAATATGAGCATTCCTGTAATAGACTGAGTGTTGATTTTGTTCTTTGTCCATAATGAGTGCACCATAATCCTCTCTGCCTCATTGGTTCTCTCTCATTTTTATAAACTTTATATAACAAAGGCTTACTTTTCATGAATCTGAACTTCATTTTATCTTGGTGTGGAGACATGTCATTGAACAAGTTTAACCAGATGTCTCTATGATAAACTATTAATCAAGATGAAGATGCAGCTGACAGAGCAGTGAGATAAGTGTCTAGCCAGGAGTGTAACTTAGACTGAAGGACATTAGGGGCGGAGCCTGCGCCCCTTGACTCTACAAAACGGAAAAGATGTCAATGAAAATAAATCTATTGTGGCTACAGAAAGAGGATTTGACTTGGAAAAAGCACAATTTCTCTGTATGACCTTAGTAGATCAGCTGTGACAGGACAGAAGCATTGCATTGTGGGAGATTCTGAACTAAATTGTTATGGTACAGAGTTAAACAAAAAGGGGAAAAGACCCAAATGCAGAACAAAAGGATTTATTTAAAAATAACTAAATTAAAAACAACAAAAACTACTTAAAACGTCCAACTAAAAATTCCCAAAAAACACACAAGAAGCAAAATCCAAGGAACCAAATATCGCTGAGGACACAGGCAAAGGCACATACCGACATACATACACAAAATGAACCAACAAAGAAACAGGAGAAGACAGGGACTATATATATACACAGGGAAACGAGCAACGAGAGGCAGGTGAGACACTGAGACACAGGTGAGGACAATTACTGAGGAGGGAAAACTGAGGAAGTAAAACAAGACTATACACACAAGGATGGACTACTACAAAATAAAACAGGAAGTACAGACAACTAATCTAAAGAATAAAACACTGAGAACATGAGGGAAAGAGTCAGACACAAGCTGAAAACTCACAAGACAGGATCGGGGGGAACAGAAAGAGAAAATACACAGAAAAAGCACTCAAATAAACAATATCAGGAGAAAACTATAACAAAACATATCATGATATAAATCATCTTAAGTAAGGCAAGAAATCCAGATATTAAAGAAGTTTAATCGTTAAGAGAGTGAAATACTGCAAGTTAAAACACTAATACAACCTTGATACCAGTTTCTGATTGATCTCTTGAGCTAGTTTGGAGATGGAAAATGTTTTAACTAAAATGTTAAAATGTGATGAGTTTTTATCGACTCAAAGTAGAGTAATCAACAACAGCGGTGGCAGTAGCTCAGGAGGTACAGCGGTTGTCCAATAACCGGAAGGTTGGAGGTGCGACAACAAAAGAGGTTGCTAGAAACTCAAATCTTAAGATTAAGAAAAACATAGAGCGGAAAAACTTTGTCTTGTTACAACATTAGCTATTTAAATTTCGCAGACTGGTGTCCAGGAAAAAGACAAAACAGACCTTCATCTCTGTGGTTGGTGCAGCTTTATTAAATTTGAAAACGTTGAAATCTTTGCAGGTTCACAGTGGTTACCCAAAAGCCAAAAAGAGTTCAGTGTTATTTATCATCTATGAAAGCTGTTTGCTGGAGATTCCACACTGCGAAGGATTGAAGTGTTATCTTAGCGTGCACAACATGAATTAGTTATTTAAATCACTTCTGATAAACAGCAATCAAGTACAAGCAGAACATGCAGGGATGAACGTACTCTGCACAATTTTCTTTATTCAACTCCAAACAACATCGATGTCAAACAAACTCCAAGGCAGACAGGCTAGTAGCCGGGGACGTGACGGAAGGAGCCCACGTTGGGGTTCATGGCGGCCCATTCGGTGTAGCGGCGGTACTCGCCTCTCTCCAGCAGGTACTGACGGCCGCGGTAGTTGGGGAGCTCATAAAAGACCCAAGCGCCTTCCTTCACCTGGGCGGAGTGGACCTCGTTGAAGTGCCAGTGGTCGGGCAGGTTGCTCAGGTCCTCAGTGCACTCCAGCATCTGACCGCTGAAGTCAGGACGCTCGTACACGCGGAGGATGGAAGATCCGGAGACCTGCTTGACAAAGACGGGGGAGTAAATTTCCTGTTTTCCGTTGACTGTGCGAACTTCCAACCATTTTTCTACCCTTTGACTCTCATTGGTTGAAGGATGAGAACGATTCCCATTTGCATGATGTGCAAAAGTACACAAACCAAAAAGCAGTATGGTTAACTTGCACTGCTTGAGTTTATGTACAGGAACACTTTAACACCAGAACATCACATTTTGGTCTTTGTTTTTGGGGTGCTTTCATATTTGAAGAAGCCAAGCAGGAACTATCGGAGCACTCAGGAACTCTTTTAGCTTTTACACACTAAACTCTCAAGACCAGGGTGAATATTGTGAGAAAAGGACATTGTCGGGTACCATTGAAGGACTGTCCTCTGCAACTTTACAATTGTAAACATAGCTCTGTTCAAAGTGTATTTTCGGTTGCAAACCAGTAATATATCTGCAGCTTTTAGCCCTAATCAGACCACAGATGATTAAATCTTCAGTTTGTGTTTGTTAGCCCAAGGCACATCCATAAGTACATCCATTTCGAAGTGCAGAAGGCTCTTTTTTGTGGGTTTTATTAATACTTACATATCGTATCAGCCTGCAGGACCTGATGCTGTCATTGTAGCCCATCCAGCGCTGGTAGTCTGGGAACTCCCCTCTGACCAGGACGTACTGGTAGCCCTGGTAGTTGGGCCTCTCGTACAGGACCCAGGCCCCGCTCTCCACACGGATGGAGTTACAGCGGCTGAAGTGGGTGTTCAGCTCTGGACAGTCGCTGCTGCACTCATAATAGCGACCCTGGAAGTTTTTGTCCTCGTAAAACACAATCTGGAAGAAGACATGCAGAGGATATTTTAAGTATTTGCAAAAAAGCTACGCTGGGAAAGCCGTAATGCATCTGGCTCCTGCTGTTAGCAAATAGCTAAACTTAGCATGTTTCAAACAGATCAATCGTTTTTCAAGCTTTCAAAGATGCCACAAATATTTTTCCAAAAGATCAAATTATGCATTAGAAATATTGTCAATGAAATGACCTTCTTGTCTCCTACCTTTCCAACACGGTCCATGTTTAGGCCTCACACCGACTTCTTGGTAACCGTCTGTAAACTCTGTCTTCACACTCACAATCTTGCCTGCAGGCCCGTCCAGATTTATATATCCAGAGTACGTGCTCACCCTGATGGGCACTGCCAGGCTCATCATTGTCATTTTAATTGCCTCAGCATTTATATCAGCACAAAAGCTGATGCTGCAATTGTTTTAAAACAAACTGGGCTTTAAACTGTGTTTACTCACTGCTGTGGCCGCTGACCTTTGGATCTGCCAATGCCTGATTCCAGAAACGATTTTTTGATCCAATTAAATTCTCCCCCTGTGCAGCTGATCCGGAGGTTGAGGGGTGAAGTTGGCCTGTGGCCACATGGAGCCGTGCTGCAAGTTTTAACATCTGTGCAGCAGGGCACAGGTGTATTACGGCTGCCATGCTCCACCCTCTGTCTGCATCCACACCTCGGTCAGCTGACTGCCTCTGGCAAACGACTGCACAGAAGCTCCAATATTCTCTGCTTAAATCAGCTGCTCGGTGGGTCAATAGCAACAGAAAAACATCATTCATCAGAATTTTTTTTTTTTTTCTGCATGCACAGAAACAGCAAATCTGATAATGCAGCATTCAATCAGTTCAATCGATGAATTAGTCTGCAGTTTTTAGGGATGACTAAATCAAACTTTTAAAGCCTTGTGAACTTCATTTGATATGACACTTTCTGTCTCCTGAAAGCTCTGTTACATTCATACACTGATAGAAGGGGCTGTAATGCTAAGCCCATCAGTATTAGCTAACCTCGTGTATACACACCACAAGCCTCTGGGGGCTATTTGGGGTCATTTGTCTTCAACCTGTCATGTCCTTTTCTCATCTCACATCTTTTGCAGATTACAACAAATATTGTATTTTTTATGTCATATAAGGGTGCATGATACTGATCATTTATGTGTGTTTATATTCTGCCAGGCAGAACTAAAGAGACGAATCAGGTTAAGTATCACAGCTGGCTTTGATAATGGCTCTGTGCAGGTCCTGAGCTGTCTCTACATGTGCATGGAAATCCTCAAAAAGAGCTCAAATTGAACACCTTCATATCTCAAATATAAGAGTTTTATGTGGTAACAAACAGAGGCATGTTTTAGTTTTTCTTTTAAGATTGTTGTCTCTATATTTATATAGTTTAAAACCTTTGACTGTATTATATGTGACATCTTTATGTTTTTGTAAGTCTGAATCACTTCTTTCTTGGCTTCTTGCAAAAGAGATTTATAATCTCATCTATCCAATTTAAATGTATGCATAAAGCATGTTAGAATAGAAATGTTGACCAAAGTGTGGTACATTGTGAGTATAAAAACCAAAACACAACACACCAGAGCACCGAAGAAGTAAAAAGTATGTTTACGCTGAGCCAAAAGCAGTGGAGTGCAAGTGTTTTAATGGGTTTGGCTAAAAATGAGGCAGTAAGGGGGGCATCCAAACACGTACAGGCAAAGTGGTACAGAGCTTTGGAGATGCAGCTGAAAAGACTGAGGTTTTATAAGGTCTGAGAGGAAGTTTGATCCCACAAATTAGGGATTTAAGGGTCAATAAAATCTTCAAAATAATGCCAAATGACTCCATGCTGTCTAACTTGCAAAAATGACATTTATTAGCCACATTATGGTCCTTGACATTCACCAGGTAAACAGTCTGGTGAATGTCAAGGTATACAATGTCTATTTGAAGGTATCTTTCACCATGTTTCAAAGTGGATGTGGTTCATTACCTGCTCTTTTGCAGATTCTGTTTGTCATGGGAAACTGTTCTGTGCAACACAAGAGCAAACGCTGCTCTAAGGTTAAATACTCCCAGAACATGCTAAAACAAATTTTGATTTATGGTTAAGTTATAGAATTTACAATAGTAATCTTTACAGTGATGTAAAAACAGAAAACCAATACAGAATGAAACACAGAAGCAAAGTCCTGACTTACTTCACTAAGTTTGTTCTGAAACTTTGGAAACTTCTATCTTATTTTCAATTTTTTCTTTTGAATATGGCTGTTTTTATGTGCACATATGTACCTCCGCTTACCTAAATAAAATGAGATAATTAGTCTGAAGTAGTCATCTGATTTTCTTTTCTAGCAGGACTTTGCACCTGCTAACAGTGTCAAAACTACCACCAAACGGTTCACTGACCATGGCAGTGCTAATATGTTTGGCTCCGACCTCACCACTCCTGGCTAAATAACTTTACAGACACATATTAAGAGGTGATGAGACGATATCAAAAACCATGTTTGCTCAGAGCTTGCAGGTGCATGCTGGGAGATGGTGGGATTTGAAATCTGAGCTCAGGTTCAGGGTAGCTGTGGCACCAGCAGCAGAGAAATATCACAATGTTACACTCTCATTGTACATGTCCAATAATTATACAGCTTAAACAGACTGTCAGGTTGGGCGAACAAACTTTAATGGGACTGTGAAAAAGATGACCAAGGTGACCATGAAATATGTGCAGCTGTAACTAACTCCACCTGAACTGGCTCACAGCTGTTGCTCCATTTTAAAAGTTAAAGCATTTTTTATTTTGAAGGTTATCCATTTGTGTCAATTTTAGTGCCCCTTAAGGACAGAGTGTTACCTCTAAAACTCTGCTTATCTTCGCTGTATATGTGTTGATTGTGTTTTCTCATTTAAAAAAAAAATCATCCTGATTTGTTTTAGGTCAAGTACATCACTCAGGATGAAAATCAATATATAGAAAAGCGTAGAAACAGGGTTCTTGGTCACTGTGCTGTATCCTTAGCTGTCACAGGTGTTAAAATTATTTATTATTATTATTTTAATTTTTCCCTCAAGAGCCATCAATGTTCATGTAAGTCTGTCACCTAAATAGTTATAACTTCTCCAAGGAGCTTTTGAAGGACCATAAAGTTAGTTGTAGTGATGTGTATATTGTTGGGGGAATAATTTCATAACTTTCTCTTGCATTGTATTCTCCTTTTTCTCTCTGTGAAAAATCTGAATGAAACCTCACAGTCATTAGCAAACAGCATCAAAGAAGTTTATTGCAATACTTGGCATTAAAAAACTTCTACAGCTGCATTATTCTTCTGATGGAGCCCACATTTGCTTTCAGAGCGCCCCAGTCTGAGTGGTGGGAGTAGTCCCCTTTCTCCAGCAGGTACTGACGACCACAGTAGTTTGGGTGCTCAAAGAAAACCCAGCAGCCTCCCAGAACCTTACAGGACTGCACTTCCTGTCTGAGCCATTTGTCCTGGACGGACTTCATGTTGTCTGTCAACTCCAAGGATTGTCCAGCAAAGTTTGGCCGGTCAAACAGCTTCAGCTTGTACGGCCCTTTGACCTGAAACAAAAACAGTAAAAGAGATGGGTTCATTTTAATGACGGGAATGAAGAGAGTTTATTTTTCATGTTTCTGTTTCTTTGCTGACTTACACTTTTAATGATCCTACAGGATCTGACACAGTCATTAAAGCCCATCCAGCGGCGGTAGTCATTGTACTCCCCTGGGCCAACGATATACTGGTAGCCCATAAAGTTGTTGCGCTCATAGAGAACCCACCAGCCTCCCTCTACTCTGACCGAGTTGCATCGTCGGATGTATCCGTGCAGGTCCGCTGAGTCTCCTTTGCAGTCGTAGGACTTCCCCTGAAAGTCCCGGTCCTCAAAGAACACAATCTGAAGAGAAAGACACCAACAATGTCATACACCTCAAAATGCCGCCTGTGCCTTTTGGGCCAACAAGGTTTTTGTCTCCTGGATCTATAGAAACACATTGAAAAGAATGTTAGAGACTCACCTTCTCCATCTGCAGGGCTTAATGTACTAAACGCAGGAACAAACACAGTACTCTTTATAGATACCACAGACAATACTAGCAAATGCATGCTTAGCACTGTGTGTAGCTTTTATTACAATTCAAATTTCATCTAGAGTCTGCCCATTGTTCTTACTCACCGTATTGCTGGCCCTCACACAATGCTTGTTTACCAGTGCTAAGTACCTAAACAACTGGCATAAGCAGCTGCTTAGTCTACACGCTGCAGTGGCAGGGTTTTATTTATATGATTTTATGTTAAGGCCTCATATGAGCAACAAATGGCTGACAAAGCTAAAAACGTAAAAGCCCATAACTACTGAAAACTACTTTTTGACTATTTTTATTTTAGATTAGGTTAGGGTTACGGTTAGGGTTAAAATATGGGAGTTAAATGGTGACGGAGAGATTGATGAGGCATGTTCAACATTCCTAAATGCAGTGAAATTCTGCAGGTATCAACACAGCATGGCTCTTAAGTAGAAGAGTCCTGCTGCTAATCTGGCCTGCTGACAGTCCTGACCTGTCATTGAAAGCATTTGGTGCAACATAATCTGAAAATTGTATCAAAAGACACCCTGAACTAATAAGCTGCTGAAATCCTATCCTATGTCTTTTTTTTTACTGGCAGGACGGAAACAGATTAGAGGACATGTTGACTTGTTGTCTATATACCGTATACTGCGGCCCTAAAGCCTAGTTTATGCCTCAGTGTCAACTTTACACTGTAGCGTCTTGGAGTTTCAAAACTATTAGTTTTTACTAGTGGCCAGATTTTTTTAAATAGTATTCAACTTGGTACATCAAAAAGACAGAAATAATGCACAGACTAGTGGTTAGTCAGTCAGTGGGTGAAACTCCTTGTAGCTATACTGTAGTGGTGTTGGGGTAACTGCCTTGCAATACTCTCCTGCAATGTCAGTTTGCAGTAAGATCTCAATGCTAGTCATATTGCAACTTTCTAGTCCAGCTGCATTACTTCTTTGCGCCCCAAGAATCTTGGCAAGCTAATCTTGGTTTATACAAACATACATGTTGGAGTTGGAGCTCCTAATTGTAGAGCAGCGGTTGATCAAACTGAATGATTGCAACAAAGAAAAGAGGAAAGCTGTCAGAGGAAATGGAATGAATGGCAAATCTACTGCCAACATATGGCCAACATCTCCAGGCCTTGGGCCTCTATGGGCTGCCTGGGTTCTTTTAGGTTCATTATATCATTCTGAGTTTTTATGATACGTCTCTTAGCTTCGTATGATATTCTTTGTTTCTACATATGTCTTCTAGGTCCTTCTAGTGTTGTTTATTTGGGTGAATTGTCATGTTTTTATTCTGTAATGCTTTGTTTTTATTTTTGCAAATTGTCAAAGCACTTTGTAAATCACAGTTCTTTATAAGTGGTACAAAAATAAGTTGTTATTGTCATTATAATGATTATTAAATTGCTGAGTTAAAAAGTTGCTACAAGGTCTGTTATGGTCTGTTTTTAGACTTGGTGAAAATGTACGCCCTTATTCAGCTCTTTATATACTCAGAGCTTTGCAGTTGACACGTCTTTGAGGATAAATGAGGCAAATGTCGCAGCTTTGAGTAACTGAAAAGACAAAAACCAATAGGGAAAGAAATGCTTTTATTTATTTTTTCATTTGAGTGCAATGATCAGGAGGAAAGGGTCCAAAAATTGGGAGGGCAGATAGAAGGCTGGATAGTTCTCGAAGGAACTCGTGAGAGGGTTCTACAACTTTCCCAAAATTCCAGAACTCAGTTTACATCACGAATAATGATTGTAGAATAAAATGGGAATTTTATTCGCCCTGGGGGACTCGAGAGTTCTGGAACTTGAAAGTGTTGCGGGTGTTGTTTTCCTTTAGAATTCTAGAACTCTGGCGGCTTTAGTTAGCATCAAACTCGTTGCAAAAACTGCAGAGTGGGTGGTGACTGTTGATCTAGAACTCTTTAATCATGCGGAAGGAGCCCACAGCCGGGGAGGTGGCGCCCCAGTCTGTATAGCTGTGGTACTCGCCCGGTTCCAGGAAGTACTGGTGTCCGTGGTAGTTCTGCTGTTCGTACAGGACCCAGGCACCATCCATCACCACACAGGAATAAATCTCCTGCACCTTTATGTCATCGTAAATCGATGGGCAGTCGTTGACATACTCTGCGGACTGACCTCCGAAATCCTGCTTGTCGTAGAATCTTATCTTCCAAGAGTTGCCATACACCTTGAAAAAGAGCACAAGTCAATAAACAAAGTTGGTGTTTTGTATGAAACTTCTTTGATCTATTTACCCCTTTTGCGGGAGTTCACCTCTGCAAATGGGTTTCTTGGCTGTTTTCCTAGTTTCCTTCAATAATTGATGTGCATGGGCATAAAGCACCCTGCTGCCAACTCATGAGCCTTTTATCTCCTTTTTCTCTGCAGGCCTTTGACTGATTATTGCTTGGTTGGTGTGCTCAGCGGTATTTTACTGGAGCTGGACACTGTCCTGCAAATAATTAACCCATAATTGTGGAAAAGTAATGTTGTGTCCTACATTTAACACTAACTACCCAATTTGACAGTTTGCTGTTGTGTTAATTTACACGTTCGTGCCATTAGCTTACTTCACTTTCATAAAACAAGTGTACCAACAGTATTCTTGCCCAAGCCAGACAATCAGTTCCTGAGTTTAACCTTCAAAGCTACATTTACACTCCAAAAGCATCAAATGGTCTCACATTTCTGATAGCGCGACAAGACTTGATGCTATCATTGTATCCCATCCACCACTGTTGATCAGGGTAGTCCCCGGGGATCAGGATGTACTGGTTGCCGGTGTAGTTTGGACGCTCATACAACACCCAGCAGCCACTCTCAACCTTGATGGAGTTGCAGCGACTGAAGTACGACCGTAGGTCGGAACGATCAGAGCTGCACTCAAAGGTCCGGCCTTGGAAATTCTTATCCTCAAAGAATGCAATCTGGAAAAAAAAAAGGAAACAGGGACAAACCCTGGTGAATTACCTCTCAAACACTGAAGCATGCATGCCTGACTGGCTGTAGAAACTCTAAAACATTGAAAAATAGACTCCTCTCCTTACCTTCCCCATTGTTGTTGGTGTCACTTGCCTCCCACTCAGCTGCAGCTGTGTTGCGGTTTATATCGAAATGCAGAATGTGCAGACGAGGGGAAGCTTTTGTCATCTAAATTAGTATGATTTGCATATCAGCAAAATGGTTTGGTCAAGTTTGATTTCCCATTGTCCACACGTGATAGGCCCTATCAAAGAATAGCCAAAACGGACATAAAACAAAACCAAAGGCAAACAGTCACACATCATAATAGTGGGTAATGTGTGCTTAGCTCTGCACTGGTATGATCATTTTCAACCAGCAATAATCTTTTATGATGCAAGAATTCATGTGAATTGTTGTCTTCTAATTTTCTAGTTTTTATTATACAAAAGCATCATAAGTGGAAGGTCAAATGCAATCTTTAGCACTTAAAAAGAATGTTGACTGCAAACCTTGGGATGTCTCAGCTTTAGTGACCTGTCCTTTCAATGTACTAGTGTTGGTATAGTGCTGGACCTACACAGAAATCACTCGGTGGGTCAAGTCATTGCAACCAAGGGGATGGTTGATTTTGCCTTTTTGGTTCTGCTTCTTATTTAAAGTTGATGGTGCACAAAGAGAGCCTGATTTGAACTCCAAGTATCACTGCAATGAGCACTTTGCCTTTTGGACTGCAGGATCCACTTTCAAGTATAAACCAGTTCTCCAAACAACGTGGGTCTGCTTGCTGTGGTCTTACTGGAATACTTTTGCAATGAGTGGATGCTGATGGTATAATATTTTTGATATGAAATCCCCCTTACACATTTGTTTTTAAGACTTTTTGGCAAAATTTTCATTTTTGCCTATCTGTGGAAAAGGTTAGGTGATAATACTGGTAAAATTAGGGTTAGGGTTAGGGTTAGGAGTAGGCCTTTGTACCATAAAGTGTTTTCCCCATAAAAAACACAATTACTTGCAGTATTTGAAAAAATGCAGTGCCCTAAAATCAAGTAAAAAGAGTTCACTTTAAGCTTCCCTTTTTTTGTCATCCAAAACATGGGCTTCATCCAAACCACCAATGTGACGGAGGTCATTTAATTGTAATTTGACCAGAAGATGGCACTCAAAGACACAAGTAATGGTTTCAAAGTTTAACAAACTTTATAATTCTAATCTCCTTCATAAGGTTATAATACTGTACTTTGAAAAATGATCTTAAACTATAAAAATAAATCAATCTTTTTGGAGTGCTTGTTTGGGGGTGGGGCAAGTTTTGACAAATTGGTCTTGAGTGGGTCCATTTGTATCTTATGACTATCAAAACTGGGCTCAAATACCGTGCAGGTAGCTCGCAAAGTGGTGGTAAAAGATGGTATAAGAAAGAGCTACACATTTGCATAAAAACTACACATTGCTGAATTAAGTCCTCATTAAAATTACAGCTTGAGCTCTTGGAGCCAAATTATTACCTAGATTTCTGGTAATTTGTGGCATGTTATTTAGATTAAACTGATTTTGAAGTATCACTAGAAAAATGGAGAGAAACTTGAGAAAATTTATGTGAAAGGCTCCAGAAGAGTTTTTGGATTTTATAGTTTTGCACAGGCTGCTCCAAAGTGGTTCAAGGTTTTTTCTTTTTTCTGGTTTGAATGAATCTCAATTAAACATTAAATATGGTGAGAATTATTTAGTCGTGCTGTTCTTTACAATCTTTATACAGATAGTTAAAACTTGCATTGAACTTATCCTCATCAGCCTGAGAAACATTAAAAACCTGCAGCTCTATTTCCCCCCTCCTCCCCCTTCCCTTCTGTCTTCCACCCATTTCCCTTTCCCCATTGTTCTGAATCATGATAGCAGAAATGAAATTAAAAGCGATCACGGAGCTGCTTATTCATCAGCTTCATCAGATCCACATAATTTGAATGACAAAACACTGTTACAGTGCGTATGAAGTATAAAAGCCTGCTGTCAGCTGCAGGTCGTTGGACAGATTCCCACAAACACAGATCGTCAAACATGGGCAAGGTATGTAGAGAGTCGACCAGAGAACCGCAACTTTGTCAAACAGTTTTGTCAAACAATGTGAAATAAAATGTAAAAAGTTCAGCTAAAAAAGTTCATTCAAGCTAAACCTGAGTCACTTTTTATTGCTGTTGCATCAAACAGATCATCTTCTACGAGGACAGGAACTTCCAGGGTCGCTCTTATGAGTGCATGAGCGACTGCTCTGAGCTGGGCTCTTACCTGCTCAGGTGCACCTCCTGTAAGGTGGAGAGCGGCTGCTTCATGGTGTATGATCGTCCAAACTATGTGGGGAACCAGCATTTCTTGAGTAGGGGCGAGTACTCTGACTTCCAGTCCATGGGTTTTACCGACTCCATCCGGTCCTGCCGTTTGATCCCTCATGTAATCATTGATTATTAATATGAACTCTCATGTTGTGAATGTTTGATGCCTTATTCTTAGTCAGACTCTGATGTCGTAGAGTCCGTAGAGCGCTTTCACTTACTTTCTGCTGTGCTGTTAAAAATCACACAAGTATTGAGGTAGACTATAAATTCTGCACAGCGCACTCAGATTTTGGTTCGTTTTTAACTTCTGCAGCACAAGATTGACTTCTAAATCTGCTTTATGTTCCCTTCAACAGTACAGAGGCTCTTTCAGGATGAGGATTTATGAGAGAGAGAACTTCCAGGGCCAGAGCCACGAGCTGATGGAGGACTGCGACAGCATCCAAGAACGCTACCGCATGTCTGACTGCCAGTCCTGCCACGTGATGGATGGCCACTGGCTGATATACGACCAGCCTCACTTCAGAGGCCGGATGATGTATCTGAGGCCTGGGGAGTACAGGAGCCCCAGGGAAGTGGGATACAAAGGCGGTAGGCTCAGCTCTGTCAAGCGCATAACAGATCCCTGCTGAGGCGGAGGAAAAGAAATGGATGGATGAATAAAATGAAAGAGGAATCAAACTTTTCTTTGTACCTGTGTTGTCTTTTATTTAGCTTCATACAGGGTCATTAACATCTAGAAAGTTCAAACCTGCACACAGGGAGTCAGAAGCATCACTCCAAGGCTCAAGGTTCAAGGTAAACTTTAGTATCACTGTGAAGGGTTTGTTTCCGGCTGGCAGTAACAAAAGTCAAGGAATAAAAAAACATGTAAAAATATTCAAAAACAGTCACCAAAACAAAACGCTGGATAAAAAATAGAAAGACGAGTAATAGTAGCTGGGACAAATGAGGTTTTGAGTCTCTTATGGCAGAGGGGAGCAGACCGAACTCTGTGAAAAGAGAGTGGCTATCATCAGCCAGGACAGATTGCAGCCCTCCTCAGTGTCCTCTCTAAGGAAACTTGACCTGGAGTGGATGCACTGCAATCAAATATCTCTCACTGTTTCTGCACCACTAGCTCTTCAAACGATCACAGGCATAAATAAGGGTTAACACAATCAAAATATGGAGTCATAAAACCTTATCTATAAACTTTTTTATGCCAAGCATTTGAATGTAAATATTACTCCAAGCTTGCAATCAAGTTTGTTTAAAACGCACATTTAAAAACAGCATTAACCAAAGTCCAATGAAAAGAATAGTAGCCAAAAAAGCAACTACAGAAGGACAGCCATATTGCAAGCATGTATTGAGGTTTGATATGTAAACAGTTGCAATGAAGATCAGCTTAATATGTGGGAGCAAAGTGACCCAGAGCTTTGGAGCTACAGACAGAAATGAGGCAAAGCCTGAGAGCTAGTTCTGGCAGACAACTTGGGTCGCTCTCCATCACATGAGTCCTGCAAGTTCGGCGGTCTATTTAAGCTGCAAAGTTTCCAGCCTGACCCTCTGCTCTGACAAAGGCACTATTGCCTGTCAGTGTTTCTACATGCATTGTTTTTTTTTTGCAGCATCAACCTGCAGGCTCCCTGGCTTTAATATATTCAGATACAAATTGTCTGCACTAAATAAAACCCTCAGTGCATCCACTGTTTTTTTAGAAGCTTTGACATTTTAATATTGACAAAAGTTAGCATGAAAGTGTTTTCATTTGGTGCAAGTTGCTAAGCAACAGAATAAAACAGACTGTAAAGATGTGTGGAAAAAAAATGTAGGTTCCAGTTTTTAATGCTACAAGACAACTGTGGAAAGTAAGGACCTAGGAAAGGGCCCAGTAAATCCTGGATGATCAGAGTCATCCCCCATTTAACACTGACTCTGGCTGCAGATACAGCATGGCAGCACGCAGGACAAAGAGACCGGAAAACTCATCACTCATTTGTGAATCATTTCACCAGATGTTTAGTTTTAAGTAGAGCAAGGACATTTCAAATCTTACTGATTTATGAGACATACACTCTCATATTAAGTTTGATGCCACCAACATGTTTTCAATAAGTTGACACAGGCATGGCAAAACGGGTAAAAGGTTGTTTAATGCTGAAAAAAAGGTGGAGGAACATCTGCAGACTAATGAGGCAAACTTCCAACAGGTTAGCAACAGGACTGGGTACAAAATGGACATTCATAGAGGCTGAGTCTCTCAGAAGGAAAGATGGAGAGGTTTACCATTGAGAGACTGCGTAAGCTTATGGGTCAATTATTTTATAACAATGTTCCTGAGTGTAAAATGTCAACGAACGAGTAGATTTCCTCATCTACAGTAATAACTGTCATTAAAAGATTCAGAGAATTTGGGGAAATCTCTGTACAAAGGGGACAAGAACCAAAACCAATAATGGATGTCCCTAATCTTCAGGCCTTCAGGCGGAACTGCATTAAAACAGACATGATTCTGTAGTGGAAATCACCGCATGGGCTCAAAATCACTTCCAAAAACCATTGTCTATGAGCACAGTTCATTACTGCATCCAAAAAATGCAGGTTCAAACTGAACATGGAGGTACAAACATGATCGAGACATGCAGACCACTTCTCTGAGCCTGAATCATTTAACATGAGAAATTGTCCTGTGGTCTGATGGATCATGTCAGATCTTCTGCACCCTCTTCCATATCTAAAAACAGTACAATACATTTTGTAAATTTTATAAATGAGCTGAAGTGTTTGTACATTCCAATTTGATATTAAATATTTTAAAAAATCTACATTCCCAACTTTCTGTGGAGTTTAAATCAGTCATATTTAAAATTATTTTACCTATATGCCTTTGGAAAATTGGACACTATTGTGAACAGGACAAAGAGTGAGTCCAGCACAAAAGGTCCCAGCTGATGTGTGTGCTCCTGTCCCCCCACCTGTCCCCCCCAGGAGAGTGGCTGTACTTGGCACAGCGCACCACATGCATACAGTCTGGAATAATAACCATTTACAGACTGATTTAACACACAGTATAGGCCTGTATGCTGAGCTGCTGAGTCAGATATTCTACACAATGGCTCTATAGATCATTTAGCTATCACTCTGGGTATAAAAGTGGCCCAGGGTTCAGTTGAGGGAAGCAGCAGTGCAATCAGGGATCAGGTTGGACACCAAAATGGGCAGAGTAAGAGGACTTTTTTTTAATAATAAATAAATAAATAAAGGAAAACAATTTCTAGAACTTTTTATTTATGTCCTGTTTTATTTTTCAGATTATCTTCTACGAGGACAGGAATTTCCAGGGTCGCTCCTATGAGACCAGCAGCGACTGTCCTGAGCTGACCTCCTACCTGAGCCGCTGCAACTCCTGCAGGGTGGAGAGCGGCTGCTTCATGGTGTATGAACGTCCAAACTTCATGGGCCACCAGATGCTGGCGAGGAGGGGCGAGTACCCCGACAACCAGCGCCTGATGGGGATGAGCATGAGCGACTGCATCCGCTCCTGCCGCATGATCCCTATGGTATGAGGCTCTTTGTTGGCTCGTGTTCAGCTCTCGTAAACAAAACCCATTAATTTAACCGGCGACATACAGGAGGATCAATTTTTTATGATTGTAATCTGCTGCGTCTTTGTGTTACAGCACAGAGGACCCTTCAGGATGAGGGTCTATGAGAAGGAGAACTTCGGGGGCCAGATGAATGAGGTGATGGACGACTGCGACTCCATCCAGGAACGTCTCCGTATGTCCGACTGCCAGTCTGTTCAGGTGTTGGATGGCCACTGGCTGATGTATGAGCAGCCCCACTTCAGAGGCAGGATGATGTACCTGAGGCCTGGAGAGTACAGGAGCCTGAGAGACCTGGGAATCAGCCCCATGGACATGAGGATTGGATCCATCAGGCGTATCATGGACTCCTGTTAGAATAACCCAACAGGCTCTACATTTAATAATGTAATCAATAAATATGAATAAAGAGTTTTTAAATTTATCATCTATGTTGGCTTTGAAAAATTCAACCACTGAGCCTGACGGAAATTTGAGGCACAATCATAATAATTAGGGACAAATTTGCATGAATTTGAAGCATCCTGAATGCTGCTATCTTAATAAATGTACTCAAGAGTCGAGCCAAGACTTCTTCAACTTATTAAATGTCTTTTGTCTTATATGATGCATTAAAAATGAATTCAGAAGAATGAGTGTGTGAGCTGTGAACCTGTGCATGATTTACCTTTAATATCTACATCAGACACACAACAGATACAGTTTGTATTGAGCAGGGTTAAATGAAAAAGAAATGTGTTACCAGTTAAATAAATCAGATTAAGTCAAAAGGAACAAATTAAACATTTACTCTAATTACCACAGACTTAAAATATAGACATTAAATGAGTTTTAAAATGGGTCAAAGCCTGGGTAGGTGACCTGAATCTCACCTTGTTTCAGTTTCAATTTGCAGAAGTCTAAAATGCTGAAGACCCAGGACATGTGAACTGTAAGACTTTCAATGAAGTACTAATAAAAAGATCATCTTCTATCACATTAATCACACAATTCAAACAATGAATCACTTTAAATTGTACCATTGGTGGTTCACAGGCTAAGATGATATGCTTTCACAACAACACCAAAGTGGGCACTAAGTGTAAGATTAGACCTTAGTTAGTTTTCTCAGTGGCCTTCAAGTAAGGTGTTAACGTGGTTTGGCGGCGCCAGAGTGAATCCCCTTGGTGGATGGCTCTAGTATTGTTCAGTTCGTCCAATGTTTTCTGGTAGGTGTTAGAAACGGTTGCATATGACAGTGTCTCTGGAAGTGACAGTGCAGACCTTTAACCTTTCAAATTAAAGCAGCATGTGACACTAAACAAAGTGTCAGAAATGTAAACAGATAGAGGCATGCAGAGGGGAGAAACACTTTTCTCACCAATGAACACTGTAGGTGCAGTTGACTGTTTTAATTAAAGTAAATCATCCTAATTTTCCTGTAATTTCCATTACAGGAAAATTACTTAATCAGAGCCTGTTGAAGTTTCATTGAACTCAAGAGTTAACTCAAGTTTAATAAAATCGAAGTGTATCATGATTGGCTGGTTTTGAACTTTGTTTTAACGCTAAATATGAAAAAAGAACCCTTGGATGTATGGCTGCATCCAAATCTCAGGGTTTAAGGATTAATTATTGTCATGCTGACACGTGCTGTCACACGAGCTGAAATTAGATTTTTCTCTAAGGTTCTAGTTAAAATCAAATACAAAAACATTGAAAATTTTAAAAAATAAGACGTAGAATGTTAAAAACAAGTAAGTCAGACAAACATAAAAGGGGTAGGGCTACAAGTTTATGTATGAAATCACTACTCAACTCAACTCAACTCATCTTTATTTTTTACAGCACTTTAAAACAACCACAGCTGAACAAAGTGCTGTACATAAATAGACAAAACAATGCAGACATAAAAAAACAATCAAAAAACAGCTAAAACGATGGATAAAATAAAAGCAGAATTAAAAAGTAAAATATAGTTTCAATGTTTTTAAAAACTAGAACATTTATATTCAGTGGTGTACACTCAATAAAAAAAAACCTTGATGTCTGAAAAAACACCTCATAAGTGCCCTCCTGAATGTCTTTATAGTTGACAAAACATCATAAAAAGACTCTCTCTACTATCCTTGTGATTGAAATTATTAAGATAACACCTTAGTTGATACCCTTTCAGTGCAGAATATAACCTAAGTGCCCCCGATTGCTCTTTAAGTGAAGAAAATGTAAACAAAGTACCGACTGAATGCCATTATAGTGATTAAAATGTAGACACGGTACCCTCTTGTTGCTTTTTCAAAGAAGGAAAGTACAACTACGTATCCTCTAGTTGATTTGTCATTGAATAAAACATGATCAAAGTTCCCAGTGGCTTTTCTATTGGTGGATGAAATGTAAACAAAGTACCATTGGATGCCCTTCCAGTATACAAAATGTAGACTAAGTACCCTTGCCATTTCTGGTCAATTAGATGTTAGATGTAAATAAAGTAAACACTAAAATGTAAATAAAAGTACCATTTGAATGCCCTTTAGCATTCTAGCATACATGTCTTTCTGGTTAATTAGATGTAAATTAAGCGCCCTCTGGTTGCTCTATAAGGGGATAAAATGTAAACAAAGTGCCCTGGGGTTGGTTTTTAGTGGATAAAAAGTATGAAAAGTGTTCTTTGGAAGCTCTTTATTGGATGAATAGTAAACAAAGTGCAATTCTAGACAAGCTTCAAGTGGATAAAATGTAACTAAAGTTCAAAATTAATTTTTTTTATACCTTTTACACTTTTCTGCCTCTGCCCCTTAAAAATTCAGAGTACGCCACTGTTTATATTTCCAGTTAAAGAGAGGAGATACCTTTTTTGTATTTGTGCAGTTAAGTTAAGCGAGGTTTAGTACAGGCCAAAAGGTGTCTATGAACATGTACAACAACTGATAATAATTATCTGAAATCCATGAATGTGTATATGTGTGCCACATTGTTCAAAGTGAAATCAACAAGCTAGTACAAAAATTCTTACATTATGTGATTTAATTATGATTTCAGCTTCTTTTACGTTCGTAAATACAGATAGTGAACAATTTTCATCAAACTTTACTCACAAAAAGTAACACTGATCATACGATTTTGGGCTATTTGTTCTTTTTTTACTGAATTAAAAATCCTTTGTTTTACTTGAGGTTATTTCAAGCATTTCTTTAATTGCACGACACTAAAAAAATGGACTAAATGACCATAAAAGTTCTGACCAGGCCACTTTAAAAGTTTATGGTTAAATAGTCAAACACATCCTGTCACTTCACCCCTGCCCAGTCCAGAATTGTTAAATTTTCTCATTTTAAAAACCAACATTCAGAAAAACTTTTTTATATTCAACTCCTTGTTTTCTTTTTTAATCCAAAACGTTTAACATTTTCACAGGTAAATTCTCTTTACACCTCAGTAAGTGAAACATCCAACACTCTGAGGGGTCATGGTGGAGGTCACGTTACAGTTAGAAGCTTCTCATCATTGTCCTTCTGTGAGACAACAATGCTGCATGTATACAGTACATGCATTGCCACCACAGTGGTATAGTGCTAGATAATAACCCTTTAGCGCCCTGACTGCTCAGTAGGCTTCTATGGCATGTTGCTGGCTCAGGGATTTACACAATAGAAGCCCTACATACTTTTTTTCACATAGAGCAAGTATAAAAGTAACCGTTACCACTGACGGCAGTAGACTACAGCTGCAACTCAGCCCTGAGGAACAAGCACAATCATGACCATGGGCAGGGTAGGTATTTGGACTGATCCACCAAAAGACCAGAAGACAAAGAGTGTTTAAGATTTGTATTTACACAGCTCAGTGGGGATTGTGCTCATGATTCATTGTTTTGCTTGCAGATCATCTTCTATGAGGACAGGAACTTCCAGGGTCGCCACTATGAGACCAGCAGCGACTGTCCCGAGCTGACCTCCTTCCTGAGCAGGTGTCACTCCTGCAGGGTGGAGAGCGGCTGCTGCATGGTGTACGACCGTCCCAACTACACTGGAAACCAATACCTCCTGAGGAGAGGCGAGTATGCTGACTACATGAGCATGATGGGAATGTCCGACTGCATCCGGTCTTGCCGTATGATCCCACAGGTAAGTTACTCTTTCTCTGTGTAGTTCCTCTGTCTGATATCTTTGAAAAGTTGATCTCATGTAATTCCAGATGCTCCCTTTGCAGCATAGAGGAAACTACAGGATGAGGATCTATGAGAGGGAGAACTTCACCGGTCAGATGAAGGAGTTGAACGAGGATTGCGAAAACATCATGGAGCGCCTCCGCATGTCCGACTGTCAGTCCTGCAACGTGATGGACGGCCACTGGCTGGCGTACGAGCAGCCCCACTTCAGAGGCAGAGTGATTTACCTGAAGCCCGGGGAGTACAGAAGTCTCAGGGACATTGCCTCCAGCAACATGAGGGTCCAGAGTTTGAGGCGCATCACGGACACCTGCAACTAGATTTTCTCTAAAATAAAAAGTAACTAACTCGACTATTCTGTCTTTCTCTGGTTGTTTAAGAGTAAAAGCAACAAGCGGGGGAGATGCATGATAATAAAATAAATGCTCGAATTCATTAAAGTCATATCAGGGGTCATAAATTGTGATGCAAACATACTCATTAAACATTTGAAATTCTATCTTTTATGGTAATTCACATTCATGTGTTGTGTTCATTTCAACAATCAATAAAAAAATAAACATACCATGAAAAATTACAGATAAATTCAACAACACGTTCAACTTCTAGATTTATACATTAAATTGATTCAGCGACTATCAGAGAAGCTAGGTTCAGTTGACTTTGCAACAAAACAGATCACTTGTCTAAAAACTCTAAGTACTTTTACAGATTACACTCCGTCACTTACTCATACAACTTTACTTCCATTTTCTAGATGAAAATACTGAGATCCTGTTTGACATTTGTTCTTGTTTACATCCAGGTAGTAGAGCACCAATGCATTATGTCCATTTACTCTGACACAACATGTGACCAGCTTTTAAGGCCACCATTGAAAAAATTATAATAAATCATAAAAATTTGAGTAGCAACTAGAATTTCTTTGAACAACACACATTTTCATGTGTTGCTACAAACCAAATGAACTTACTGGACCTGGAGTCTTTAATGACATTTTCATGGTTCTACTCAATGAACAGCACAGATCAAGTGCATTTGTTGTCCTTTACATTGTAAATGCTGGTCAAACAGTTCAAATGGTTCATCCGCAGCTTGGGTGGATTCGAGTCTCTCTGTTACCCCCAACAGGATAAGCAGTATAGAGAATGGATGGACGGGTGTCTCTGATATAGAAACATCACAAAACTAACTATAGGTTAGGGCTGGAATGTGGATCTCTTGATTGATCAAAAGCTTTGCGTCCTGAACTCCCCCTTCACCACCAAAATTTAAAGGTAATGCCAACACCAGTTTCCTTTAGTCTCACTCATGAACCAGACTCTGATACTTGAAAGCCTTACCTTGAAGCTGTAGCTCAAATTCAATCAGCTGTTATCCAGCAGGGCACAGCGGTCACAGATTTAGAGGCACTGAATTTCATCCTACACTTCACACTTGGCTGCAAACCAAAGCTGTGCCTGCAGCAGGCACAGTACAATGAAACAAACACAAGCACATCATCTGCAAAGAGCTGAATGCAAATCTGAGTTCCCCAAACAGGGCTTTTTCATTACCTTAAAATGCACCTTTAGATCCTGTACTTGCTGATCTCAAACAGATTAAGTTGGTGGGGTCATTCCTGGGGAGGCAGTTAATGCTAACTGACATGAATAAAGGAGAGTTGGAGGGTAGTTGGTTGACTGAGAAAGAAGTACCAGCAGCAAAATATCAGAAGAAGAGAGTGGGGGGAAAAGTAGTAATAGTTGTCAAAGAAGAAAGACAGAAATAAGGCTGTTCCAGGTTTTAATATTGAGATGGGTGCAAAGGGGAAGGAGGAACTCCAGTCTGCAGAGAGAGTTCATATGAGATAGGTGAACTTGACGTGCCACAGTGTCCAACAGTCACCAGGTAATTCCCAGGTAATTCCCACCCCTAGTGTCCTTTCTAAATAAAGGTGTCAAAAGCCCCCAGAATAATACTGATTTAAGGCTCTTGTTAACTTTGTCATTTTTGTCTTCCCCAATTTGATCATTTATTACAAATATTTTATATGGGAATTATAAAAACATGGCTTACTTTGGCTGCTTGGCTGACCTCTACCCCTCATATCAGTTCCACAGAATAAAAATTAAGATAAAAATGTTGTCTGATGGTTTTTGTTTGCTTTTGGATATTACGAGGAGGCATCAAAATGAGTTTCAATCTGTTCCATAAACATTAAAAAAACCCTTACAGGAGCTTTAAAAAACAATAAATCTGGGAATTAATATATTGACGGTATCGCTTCAACAGGGTAATAATTTAAATGTGCTGCTGAAACAATAATAAATTCCCTATTTTTTCATTTGTGAAGCCTCTTTGAAATGAACTACATTAGGTATTTTAGATCAGCTTCTACTGTCCAGACCATGTATCTGACTACCATTGTGCATTTAGAGCATATGATGAAGCCTGTGTGCAAACAGACCCTTAAGTGAAGTTAAACCTTTGTCAGTTTCATTGTAACCAAGTCTTACTTCAATCCAGTTTCTTTTACAGATTAAAAATCAAGAGCAGTGTGTTGTTTAAAGCTTAGCAGTCAGTGCTAACATGTTAACCACTGAGCCACACCCCCCTGCAAAGAGGTTGCATGCACACACTCCTGGATTTGAACATGCAACACCAGCATGTCAGTTCAGCACATACAGTCAAACACCACAGTCCCCTCTCTATGCAGCCGTCAGTCCTGAATAATAAAGTTCTTGACTTTTGTGACAAGTTTTGATGCCTTTTTATCTTGAGGGAGAAGTCAACACTGTCTAAGAATAAATGCACAACATGTTGGTTTAATGATTCTGTGTATTGGCCTATTGTTAAAATCATACATTAAAAGGTACATAAAATAAATCGTAAGTGTTAGTGGAACCTAGAGTGCTTATCTCAAAAACCTCACCAGTGGAGAAAAACATAAAGATAAAATAAAATTGAATAAATAATAATATTTAAATCAATTGTAAAAGCACACTGATATGACTTTTTGTCGATGCACACCTGCATTTTTAATGTGCAACAGTAGAATATGAGTAATCTCTGAGTGTCACAGAAGAGGCATCCTGAAGCTATCTCTTCCCTCTAAGTCCTCGTTTTAGATCTAACTGGTGCATGCATCATAAATCTAAAAGTCATGGGAAAGTTGTTCATAAAACGATGATTAAAAATGCAAACAATCACCATAAAGAAATTGAAGTATTCGACAGCTCTTTTTGCCTCCATTTTTCTGTGGAGAACGAAAAACATGGGATACGGTGCTGAGGTTACTGAGGCTGTTTAAAAGCATATAATAGAAGCAATAGCTCTTACATGCTTCTTCCAACAGCTGTTTTGTTAACTGTACATATACTGTAATAATGCCAAATAACAAAGCAAGCATAAAATATGCTTTGTTCCTGCGAAAGGAATATTCTGTGTGTAGACCGTGAGCCTGTCAGTAAATGAGTAAGCAACTCAAAACTCTATAGGCTTCTATAGTGTGTGCTGGGTCAGGAATTTGAACAATAGAGGGGGCACAGACTCTTTGTCCCTGTCCAGGTATAAATGAAACTTGTCCCGACTGGCAGAGCATCAGTTCATTCGCAGTTCTAACAGAGATCTGGGAAACCAATACAACCAACATGGGCAAGGTAGGGAGAAAAAAAGTTATCCAACATTAAATATCCTAAAGATTTATCACCATCTAAACTCTCCATGCCTTTTTTTTAGATCATTCTCTACGAGGAGAGGAACTTCCAGGGTCGCTCCTATGAGTGCATGAGTGACTGCTCTGAGCTGACCTCCTACCTGACCAGGTGCCAGTCCTGCAGGGTGGAGAGCGGCTGCTTCATGGTCTACGATCGTCCCAACTTCATCGGAAACCAGGTCTTCATGAAGAGGGGCGAGTACGCCGACAACATGAGCATGATGGGACTGAGCAGCGGTATCAGGTCTTGCCGCCTGATCCCCATGGTAGGTACCGCAAAGATCCAAAGAGGTAACACCTGAGGAAAAGCAGGTGGTTGGAATCCTAAAACTGAAACACCTTTCTCTCTCTTTGTAAAGCAGCACAGAGGCCAGTTCAGGATCAGGATCTTTGAGAGGGAGAACTTCAACGGCCAGATGAATGAACTGACTGATGACTGCGAAAACATCCTGGAGCGCCTCCGCATGTCCGACTGCCAGTCCTGCAACGTTCTGGAGGGCCACTGGCTGCTGTTTGAGCAGCCCCACTTCAGGGGCAAGATGGTGTACCTGAAGCCCGGAGAGCATAGAAGCCTCAGAGAGCTGAGCATGAGCCTCTCCAGAATCATGAGTCTGAGGCGCATCATCGACGTGTGCTAATTGTACATTTTAGCTTCAATAAATGATATAACTTTCTAAAATCTGATGTCATTAAATTCTTGTGGTGTCACTTTTTTGTATCATATTTCACTTTTTTACAATCACTTAAAATGTAAGTAGCGGTTGTCAAAAAAAGTGTTACAACATCATGGCAAACACTTGGTCAGTCTTAGGTTTTGAACTTCAAAATTTCAGCAGGATGTATTTAATAACACATGTTGAAAAACCCATCAATTTTTTAAAAATCCACATAGTTGAGGGCTGCATATATAATCCCCCCAAAAAATGTAGGAAAATGAGAATCATTTCTATCAAAACTAGATATGTTCTTCAACCAGTCAACCAATCTTTACTTCTACAGCAATTCAATTGACAACAAATGTTATCCCAGTACACTTAAAAACATAAAATGTCTACACCATATTATGCATTACAAAGACCTTACATCAAGATAGGGTAAGATTTAGTGTCATCTAAGATCAGACCCTCCCTGGTGCCATCTTAATCCACCATTAGTGGAACACTTTGCATCAGTTAGCAAGTAGAAGCAGTATGGAAGAACTTTCTTTAACAGGCAGAGACCATGAGCAGAACCAGACTCATGTTAGACAGTCGTCTGCTGAGATTGTGTTGGGATTGGAAAGGGGAGGTTGAGGGAAATGCAGAAAAATAGAGATGAAAAGAAACAAACAATGACAGTTAACCCAGACATATGTTTAAGATAAGATAACTTTGTCTGTTCTAAAAGGAAACAGAAATTCATCTTTGACACGGATTCATCACAAAAACACATTCACACGAAGCAACAGATGAAACAGTGCAGCCTATTTTGTGTTGTTTCGATCAGTTATTGCTGAGGGGATGAATAATTTCTTGTAGATGTTTTTACAGGCCAGTGGGGTTCTGTATCATCTGTTAAAGGCAGCAGCATGAAGGAGTGGTGCAGGGGGTGAGAGGGGTCCTCAGTGATGAGAGTGGCTTTCTTCACCACTCAGCGTCTATACAGTTCAGTCGGAGGGAGCTGGGTTGTTCTGGTTATTTTTCTGACGTGATTTATTAAGCAGGAGAGTTTTGTTTTGGTGGTGGTAGTGAGGAAGTTGAACCAGGGTCAGAAATTATGGATGAGAGTGGATTCAATGAATGATCTGTAAACAAGTGTTATCATGTTATCACTGTTGTGCCATTTACACTAAACTTCTAAACCGTATCTCTGAGGCTGAGCCCAGCTACCCTTCAGAGGACACTTATTTCAGGTGCTTGTATTCACAATCTCATTCTTTTGGTTACTGCCCATAGCTCATGGCTATTGGCACAGATTTAAACGTAGATCGACTGGTGAACTGAAAAAATTGTCTTCTGGCTCAACTCTATTCATCACGGTCCGATGCAATGCTTGCAGTAATGTTGTCGCCATACCAATCAACCTGTCAGTCTCACAATCCATTTTCCTCTCACTCCAAGATAATTGAACTCCTTCCCTTGGGACAAAGCCTTACTTTCCACCCAAAGAGAGTAGTCCACCGTTTTGTAGCAAAGAAACACAGCCTTGGATTTGGAGATTCCACTTCTTACTCAGCTGCAAACTGCCCTAATACTTGCTGAAGACCCCTGCCTGTCCATAAAAGTCACAAACAGAATCTGTGACAAGGGACAGCCCTGACAGGGACCAACATGCACATATCTAATGTCTGACTTCGTGCCAAGTATGCAGACACAGCTCTCATTTTAGAAATACAGGCATCAGTTAGCTGACAGTGACAACCCCCAAACCCCATTTTACAACAGTGCTTCCCACAAGACTCCCTGGTATACACAATCACAAGCTTTCTCCAAGTCTACAAAACACATGCAGTTTGGATGAGCAAACTCCCAGGCCTATTGCAGGAGCCTTGTAAGGATAAAGAGTTGGTCCACTTTACAATGACCAGGATGAAATCAGCATTGTTCCCCCTACATCCAAGGTTTGACAATTGGCAAGAGCCTCCATTCCAGCACCCTAGAGTAAGGTTTTCTTTGTAGAAAGAGAAGAGTGATACCCCTACAATTGGAGCACACTCTCCAGGTCCCTTTTAAAGATGGGAACCATCACCCCAATCTGCCACTCCAGACCCCTGACCTCCATGCCACATTGACTCCTGCTGCCTTGCTACTAAGGAGTTTAGTTACAACCTCTCCACCCCAAAACAGCCTGATACAAACCCTGCTTTCTCTTCCAGAGGTGTCTGATTGGAGCTAGAATTCACTTAAAGTCAATCGAAGGTCCTTCTCCATAGCCTCCCAAAACTCCTCATACACACATTGTTGAATGGCAGTAATAGCGTTTGTGATAATGGAGTTGATAATAGTTGGAAGAGGGAGGATCCACTCCAGTCACGAGACTCCTCCCCATCCAAAAAGTAAAAGCCTTATGCTGGTCTTCAACCAGATTCGTATTTGGTCCGTGTCCACTCTAAGCTGGTGCAACTCTTCGCCCCTAACTGCATCTTCAGAGCACAGCATGGAGCAACACCACCAGACAGCTGTATTGACAAGACCAAGGATTTCCCTCATATAATAAAGTGGTTCCCCACCTCCACTGTGAGCTTAGGCAAACCTCTGACCGGTTGACTTCATGCCTGAAGCTACAAGTTTGGATTACCTCTGAGGAAGTACTGTGGGTCACACTGGGTCTCCCTTTGCCCAGGTGCTGCCATACAAGGCCTTATTCTAAACAGGGCTTACACATTGCAAATGATTACTAATGTTATTTATACTATCCAAGTAATACTGATTCCTTCTGTATTTTGACTCTGCTATTTTGCCATCTCATAAAATCTTACAACCAAATCTCCAGTCATCTCCTCGTCATTTGATTTAAGCCATTGTCTTCCTTATTTTTAGTTATTCGCCATTAATGGTTTTCTTATCGTAGTCATTTTTACAGCTCATTTCTTCACCTGTTTTAGCAAAAGGCTAAGTGTCTTGTTTTTTGATTCGGTCAAGAGTTGAACATATCTCCGAAGAAGGACTGACTGACTTTAAAGTTGAATGTTTTTTGATTTCCTCCTTGGTCGTGGTGCCCCAATTTCTCTATGTGGTAGGGTATAAATATCAACTCATGGGAAACAACCAATGAAACAGCGACAGACTCAGGGATGGACAAGGCACACCCATGTGGACTGATTCAACAGAATAACTACTAAAACTCAAGTTGCTAAAAAGTTCATGATGGTTCTGATAGAAAGGTGTCAGGACACACAGTGCATCCCAGTTTGTTATGTCTGGGGCTTTGGAGCTGCAGACCTGGCAGGGTGCCCAGGCTGACCTCTGCCCCCGCCAGGTCTGGACCTCGTATGTCTCCCTGGAAGTCTTTGAACTGCTGCTATTGTTGTGGTGGCTGTGTTTGTTTCTATTCATTCCTTTCTTTACCCATCTCCCTCCATCTCTCTGTCTGAGCCCAACACAATTGCAGTAGACGGCTGCTAGACATGAGTCTGGTCCTACCAATGAGAAGTTACTTTTCTCTTTGTTACTTGAATTGTATCAGAACCATTTTTGTACAGCTGAGTCGCTGGGTTTGCACTTCCAGATCTAAGTTATACAAACGCTTCATGGTATAAAGAAGGGATTGGCCTGTAGTTTGTACATACAGTATGAGATGAGAAATGTAATTTTTCCTGAGGGGTACTTGCCCAAGAGATAGTTTAAGTTTGATACAGAGGTGTGTTTGAGGGGGTCCCAAAAGTCAAAGAGCCCTAATGTACAACAGGCACACAACTGGACTCCAGCGCAAGTGTCTATGAAATTTGCTATGACACACTTGCCATTTTTAAGACCAGCACCAAGATTGAGTGAACAGAAAATGAACGTGCAACCACATTCGCACCTTTGGGAGTGTTAATCTTGAAATGATGTGTGACCAAATGTAAAGGTGGTGAGTTGCAATCTAATGGACACAGAGAGCATCTTCACCCTCGACCAACATAATCCTGGTCTGAAGCTTGAAGCCCAGGGTGCAGTGCTATCGTGATATCTAGAGGATATGTTCGTTGGAAATTAGCTAGCATATGAGTACGCAATGTGCATTTCTTGCACATTTTAGATCATTTAACAGGGCCCTTAAAGTCTCCAATACACTTGTTGAATATTGCAAATGGCTGCTTTGCTAGTGGTGTTGCAATGGTGGGTCACAATACACTGATTCGGGTGAGCGGTTTGTGTACACCGCCATCTTGTGGCGGCGCCATTGCTGCGGTGTGCGACGTCATGAAGTTGTCATGCTATCAACAAATAAACGTATGCTAGTAAATAGTGTCTGAGAGCATCATTGACAGCATGAGTAAAGTCACCTGGTTTGACGATGTCAGACAGTGGCCTCCGTTTACTGATGAAGGTATCTCAAATTAATACCGATATTAATTTGGGAATTAATAAGATGAAAAGTATGAAGTATTTCATTGTGAAATACTACCGTAGGAGGAAATGTGTGTGTAAACACTGGCTAGGCTACATTTATACTGACCCTCGCAAGCTAACAGGCAATTAATCATTATGTACAAGCCTACGTGATTAAAAAATAATGTGGGAATTAAAAATTTGTTTCATGGGCTATCTGTGTGATGCCGAGAAATGCATGCCTACCAAGATCTAAATGGACGGATGTTACATTAGCTTTCAGTAACGGCATGTGTGTCTCACATATCGACTTTTTCCACGACTGTAGTCTTTTACTGTTGTTGTAACAGCCGATGACGGCACACGTCCTCCCAGACTGTCTTGACATAGTTGTGCAGGGTTGCTTGTGTCGCTGCTCGCTGCTCACAGAACTGCTTCTCGTTCGCTTCGCGCACACCGCAGTAATGGCGGCCGTACTACTTCCGGTCATTTCGCCGAATCAGTGTATAAAGAATATGGTCTGGGCCTGCTTTTGTAAAGTGCCTTGAGATCACATTATTAAATTGGTTGATCAGTTAAGGATTAACTTATGTGCTTCCTCAAATAACTATGATATAAAAACAGACACTGTCAGATAAAAAGAGATCCCGTGATAAAAAATATTCTAATGTCCAGAGGAGAAGTCTTGGTTTAAGGTATTCTCATTTAGCATTTTAAACAGGATGTAAAAACTTAATAAATGTACAGTAGCGGGTCATATTTTCATAAACCAATATTCATTAATGCCTTTAGTCTTTATAAAACATCTGTATGTGAGTCTTCAGTATGAACAACTTAATGACAACATGGTAACAGTTGTAAACAAAACATAAGAAACTGACATCAAACAAATACTCAGTCTGGTAAATGGCATTAACTTTGAGTTTGTTCACAACATTTTGACATAAACACAAGTGCTGCGTCCGAACTGCCCGCTCGGATACTACATGCTACTGCTACGTGCTACTGCTAGATCCTACTCCTACATACTAAAAACGTTGGCCCAATTCGGACACACTAGACGAGCGGTGGGGAAAGACGACCCCCGCAGGCAGAGAGTAGGTACTGCGCCCGTGCAGACAGTGGTAACTGAAGCCCCTCATCTGCGGGCCTGGCTGTAGTACTGCAGCTGTGCAGTTTAATGATGGAATAAGTGAGCTTTACCTCCATGATGTCGCCACTTGCTCATAAAATGATTACTTGGGCAAATATGACACCATGACATGACAAAGAGATACAACCGCACATTTTTTAGGACAGTGTGTGAAGTTACATGAAACTTACATCTGTACTGCCGCGGTCCCGCCTGCTGCTGCTGCTGCTCCAACATGGTGCGCGCTGCTGTGGCCAGCCGGCGTTCGCGACACTTTTAAATAGGCAGAGCAGCTGGTGGCGCTAGCATCACATGCGCTTCTACAACTTTTAAGAGGACGAAGAAGAAGCCCGCGGTGCATTTTGGGTCAGTAGCATGCCCGTAGGATGCACCGAGACCAACCTACAATGTGGGCGTGTCTAGCATCTGAAGTAGTATCTGAAGTAGCATGCTACTCGCTCCGGTGGCCAATTCGGACATGCTAGATACTACTTCGACTACTACTTCGACTACTACTTGGCAATTCGGACGCAGCTAAGATCAAGGTTTCATCATTATAAGATCTTCATTAGCATCAAAGACCAGTGCTTTAAATTACATCCACAGGGAAAATATAGGATTGCATCATATAAAAACAATCTCATGATAGGTCCAAAAAAGTAAAATATCCAGCTTCACTATTTTTTTTTTTTTTTTAAACTGCTGATTTTATGTTTATCTAGTGTATACTTTTCACTTACTTTTTTATTTCTACCATATATGGAATGAGGCAGGCTCAATGTAAATTATATACTGGCATGTCAGACTGTTTTGGTCACATATGGGGAGGGCCATGTCTATAAATTGTCCACTTACGAACCAGTGGGCCATACAGTGTGTTTTTAAAGTGTAAAGAGGACTATTGTTTGTTCCTCTGTATTGTAGTTCCAAAGAATGCTCTTTGTATTGACTTCCCTATGGAAAAATCCATTCTAAAGTCTTCTAGGGGATCCAGTCACATGGAAATGTGACAAATGCCCCTCAGCACTCTATAGGCCTCTATACCATGTTGCTGGGTCAGGGCTTTAAACAATGAGAGCCGCAGATTCTTTGGGTTCGGTCAGGTATAAAAGTAACGGTTAAAAGAGGACCAGCATCAGTTTAGCAGCAACACAGTTCTCTGAGGAACTAACTCTCCAACCATGACCATGGGCAAGGTAAGCACACCTACTGCAGCATCTGTTTCTAATGGGTTATCCATTATTGCTTCATTACTTTTTTTAAAATATACGCCTAAGCTCATTTTGTCCTTTCACAGATAATCTTCTATGAGGATAGGAACTTCCAGGGCCGTTCCTATGAGTGCATGAGCGACTGCTCTGACATGACCTCCTACCTGAGCAGGTGCCATTCCTGCAGGGTGGAGAGTGGCTGCTTCATGGTCTACGATCGTCCCAATTTCCAGGGTAACCAGGTCCTCATGAGAAGGGGCGAGTATGCTGACTACATGAGCATGATGGGGATGAGGGACTGCATTAGGTCTTGCCGCATGATCCCCATGGTAAGCTTATAAAGACACTGTCAAAAGCAATTATACATCTGCACACAAATTCCCCCAAATACTGACTTTTGCACATTTTTTTAATCATTTCCTTTCCTGAAAAGCAGCACAGAGGCCAGTTCAGGATGAGGATCTATGAGAGGGAGAACTTCAATGGTCAGATGAATGAGCTGACTGATGACTGCGACAACGTCCAGGATCGCCTGCGTATGTCCGACTGCCAGTCTTGCAATGTGCTGGATGGCCACTGGCTGCTGTATGAGCAGCCCCAGTTCAGAGGCAAGATGGTGTACCTGAGGCCTGGAGAGTACAGGAGCTCCAGGGACATGGGCATGAGCGGCACCAGGTTCATGAGCATGAGGCGCATTATGGACATGTAAAAATAGTGTTAAATGAATAAATAAGCCAAAATAAAAGTTTTACAAAAAAAAATTCTGCCTGTTGGGTCTATTAAATTGATCTCAAGTCACCTTTTAGTGGCCTTACATTAAAATTGACAACACGTTAGCATCTTGGATACATGACAGCGGGTTTTCTCGTTAGCAAGTCCCAAATTATTTTATCATACAAGCACAAAGTTCCTTAGAAGGACAACAAGATGAGGCAGATGTCTTCCAAAATATATTGTCAACTGCGAGTATGAATGAGAATCTGTTTTTAAGTCTTAAAAGAAATACTGTCACAGACAAGTTGCATAAAACTTACTACGAGATGGGAACTTTTTATGAGATTATTTTTTGGAGGACTAAAATCAGAACTTTTTAATCTGTGCCACATTCAACACACTGAAAGATGCTCTGAAACCTACAAGGATTCTTACAAAACTATTGACAAGACTGATGGGCACCTTCATGGTCTCTAAAGAGGTCAGTTCAGTACTTCAGATAACCTCTTGACCTTTTAACCCAGTGCAGCTGAGAGTTCAAAGGTGAACCCTGCCAATGCTTTGTTGATATTGGCAAGAGTATAAGGCCCAATGCTTTTGTTTTGCCTGACCTTCTCCTGAACTTTTCCCTGGCACTAACATTAGTCCAAACAAAAAGTCCAATCCATTTGGCCGACAAACCACCATCATTCCTGGATCTGTGTTACCTTGGTTAGGTAATGTAGGGGAAGCATAAACCAACACATTACCACACACCAAAAAAAAAACAATAACCAAGTACAAAAAGTTTATTATTTAACAGCACTAGCTGACAATTTGGAAAATTTGCTTTAAATTAGTCGCCCATGAGACAGAAAAGAGTAATTTGATGGGATTAGAAAATTTGTTTTATTGGTGCACACACCATAAAGACAGATCTCTGGTTCCACTGTAGCAAACCAGACATGGAACTACAGTTTATCGCTTGGTAAAAGAGAAGAACCGGAAGTTTATAAAAAGTCACCTTGGTCATTTCCAAAAATTTTCAGATGCTTTGAGAAAATGAGATTCTTTTCTGATCAGGGCAATGCTACCCAAAAGTTCAGGGTCTCCTTTATCATAATCTTTGTTTGATGATGCTGCATGTGTTTTTAAAGGCAGGCAAGTTTAGCACCTGGACACTTCTACTACAGAGCCATGCTGTTGTAATACGTGCAGAATGTAGTTTAGCATTGTCCCTGGAAAAGTCATTGTCTGGATGGCAGCATATGATGCTCCAAAACCTGTTCAGCATCAATGGAACCTTCCCACTGGCTTTGAACTGTCTCTCTGCTCTTTAGGTTAGAGGAAGCAGTGTTCATTATGATATATTAGCCTACAGGATGGGTTACTACTTAGCCTCAGTTCATCTTAAATCACTGGCATCACTGAATTAAGTTTATATGTGGTTTCTTCTTTGCATGGTGGAGTTTTAACCTGCATTCATGGAGGCAGCAACAAACTTTGTTAACTGACAGAGATTTTTGGTAAAGACTTAAAGCCCATACAGTGATTGCCGCTACAACGGCCCCTGACAGTAGACAGTATAATTCTACACAGTAATGGCAGGAAAAAGAAAAAACTGACAAAAAAAAAAAGAGTACTCTGATCTTTGAATATTTCTTATTGCTCACAATTCTGTATTTTTGTATTTCAGTACCGTTTTTGCTCAGTTACACTTCAATCCAAACATATCCAAACATACACTGACATACAAACACACACACACAGTAAACCAATAAAGAACAGAGGGGAAGACAGGGACTATATGGACACAGGGAAATTAGCAACAGGTGAGGCAGACAAGACACAGGTGAAACTCATGGGTGATTAACAAAGGAGGGAAAACTTGGAAAGTAAAACCAGAATAGAAACACAAGGATGGACTACTACAAATTAAAACAGGAAACACCGAAAACTGATCTTAAGAATAAAACGCTGAGAATGTGAGGGGAAACAGGGTCAGACACAAACTGAAAACTCACAAGGCAGGATCACAGAAACAATAGGGAACAGAAACACCAGAAACAACACAAAGAAAACACACTCAAATAAAACCAGGAGAAAACTAAATAAACAGAACATATCATGACACTGACATTTGTATAGATTTCTTAGTTCTACATTTCTTTTTTTTTTTCTTTTCTTTTTTTTTACATTTATTATTACCATAAATGCTTAAGTTTAAATTTCTGTATTTTTGGCACAACCCTAACTTGTTCATGAAACAGGTGTTTCTCTTTCAGTGTGTCAGATGTGATGTACATTGTGTGCTACTGGATGGCTGAAATTTTCCTCAATAAAGTACCTGCCAACCACCCTACTGTGTCATTTCTGTTATTAATGCAGAGCCGCCTGAGGGCCTGAAGATCAGGTTCATCCAGTGTTGGTTTTGGTTCATGTCTCTTTTGTACAGAGGTTTCTCCAGATTCTCTGAATCTTTTGATACAATTCTAATTTTATATGGAGGAAGATTATTCTGGGATTGTTGGAGTATTTTCTCACATAGTTCCTCCCAAAGTGATAAACCTCCTCCCATTTCTTCTGTTAAAAACCTCTCCGAAATGTTCTTTTAGTACCCAGACATGTTACTTATAGGTTGTAAACCAACCTAATTAGCTATGGACTTTTTGTGTTTGTATTAAACAACTTTTTCATTGTTCTGTTGTCCCTGTCACAAATTTTTTGGAATGTTTTTTATAAGACAATAAAAAAGTTAATTTCCAACATTTGACATATTTTCTTTGCATTATTTTCAATGTAATATTGGGCTTAAACCATTATAAACATTTATGTTTTCATGCTAGCTCAACAAAGTTAGGTATGGCTTTCTTGTGAATTTATTTAATTTATTAAGCATTCTATTTGGGAACGCTACCCACAAAAGTAACAAAAGTACCTTAAAGAAGAATACAAACTTTTTGGAAAGTTGACTTTTGTCATCCACATCTCTCAAACGGTCCTTAAACAGGTGCTACAAAATACATCGACGCAAACTTTTTGTTGTTGTTGTTGATGTAGTTAAATAACATGACACAACAACCACATATTTAAACCACTGTATCAATGTTCAATGTTTTGGACTTGTTATGACCCCAACACCTGACAAGCTACACCTCCATGTATCCTTAAAACCAAGAATCAGAGAAATTTAAAACTCTCGCCAAAAAAATGTCATGAATAATCTTAGGAATAAACAAATCAGCAAATTATAGTAAAGAGTGTGACTGTGAAATACATGAATAAATATTCTCAGTAAGTCTGAGGCCTTTGTGTGTGTGTGTGTGTGTGTGTGTGTGTGTGTGTGTGTGTGTGTGTGTGTGTGTGTGTGTGTGTGTATGTGTCACAAATGAGTTGTCCAAAAGCTAAAAACAACAGGTCATTAGTAGAGTTTTCAACAGTTGTATCACCAACAGTCACAACCAGCTTTGTTAGGAATGCTTTCAAAAATGAGAGAAAAGGCCTTTTTAAAGCCTGTAAGGTTCTCAGTCCCCTGAAGAATGGGCATTAACCTCAGCATTACAGGGTCAATGGTAATAGTTGCAAGGTAAGGGGTTCTCTGAGGGGGCCCGCCTGTTCTTTACATGTAGTTGGGTATAAAAAGAAAGGGTTAAACCAGGTAGGTAGGCAGTTCAGGAGCAGTAGCAGCAACTCAACAGCGGCCAACATGAGCAACACCGGCATGAACATGAGGGGCAAGGTACTTGTGGAGAGCACATTTTAAAAAAGCAGCTGTTCCATTTGTAGCATAGAGTTACTATATTATCACTTACCTCTTCTCATGCGATGATTACAACTCACTTCTTTTCCAGATTGTCTTCTTCGAGGACAGGAACTTCCAGGGCCGTTCCTATGAGTGCATGAGCGACTGTGCCGACATGTCCTCCTACCTGAGCAGGTGCCACTCCTGCAGGGTGGAGAACGGCTGCTTCATGGTCTACGACCGCCCCAACTTCCAGGGAAACCAGTACTTCATGAGGAGGGGCGAGTACGCTGACCACATGAGCATGATGGGAATGAGAGACTGCATTAAGTCTTGTCGTGTGATCCCCATGGTAAGTTTACAACAGCGTCCACTGTGCTGTGACTCTGCTGCAGTTTAAGCCGTTTGAATTTTGTAATTGAGACTTGACACTTTTATTCCCGCACAAAAGCAGCACAGAGGCCAGTACAGGATGAGGATCTATGAGAGGGAGAACTTCAATGGTCAGGTGCATGAGCTGATGGATGACTGTGACAACATCATGGATCGTTTCCGCATGTCCGACTGCATGTCCTGCAACGTGATGGATGGCCAGTGGCTGCTGTTTGAGCAGCCCCACTTCAGGGGCAGGATGATGTACCTGAGGCCCGGAGAGTACAGGAACTTCAGGGAGATGGGCATGAACGGCAACAGGTTCATGAGCATGAGGCGTATCATGGATTCTTGCTAAATACTTAGTCAATGTTCACTAAATGTGTAATTGCCACTAAATAAAGCACTATCTGCACTAATCTTTTTCCTGACTGTATTAATGAAATGGGATTCAGCATGACGCAAAAATATTCAAGTCATGGAATTCTGTACATTTGGTTCTTTTTTACTGAGCAAGTACTTGCTAACCAAGCTTAGATTGTTTTAAAGGATAGCACTTGTAGCTGTTCAATGTTTATTTTGAACTAGTATTAACATCTTACCACCGTTGGAAAAGTTCAACTTTTTTAATTAAATGTTAAAACTTGTAGTCTACTGGTCAAAAGAAGTATGACAATCTCCAAACAAGGTAAAAATCAACCATATATTTGATATAATGTTGTTCACAGATGACCAATCTAAGCTGTTTAACTGCAGTAATCCAAAGAAATCATAGGTATACTGATAAGTAAAAGGCTTATAAAAAAGCTAAATTAAAGCTAAGTATCCAGAGTCTTGTAATTCCTTGCCTCATAACCTTGCGTCGTATCAAATAGCCTTAAGCAGAACAAACTCAGTAGAAATGAAATACAAAATTTAAGTATGTTTGATTTAGACTTTACTCAACTGATTACAAAAGTCATTTTGTCTTCATCATCTTAGAATCAGCCTTACATTTTACATAGGAGTGGTTCCCTTTCCACAGAGCCCACCACCTTGCACTGCCATGTTTTCATATTGTGTCTGTGCAAAAGAATTTGTATTGATAGACATTTTTGATGGTCATATTTATCATGTAGGCCGCCAAAACTTCACTGATGGGAGGGATTAGGAAGTGAACCTTTCATTTTAGATAATTGCTCAATTCATTTCTACTGGACATACATGGTAGCTTTCCACACATAGTGGAATTTGTAGAGGAAATTACATAAGTAGTTATCTTGTATACATAAGTGTCATGGAGACATTGCATATTCAGTGTTACAGGTCATGCATCCTACATTTGTCTAAATGTTGTTAAGGTGATGCACTGTTGCAAAGTAATGTTCGGGAGGTGGTGCAGAAGCTCAAGGAAGTCAACATGAGGAAGGTCTGGGAAGGCGTGAATACCATCACAGGCCACAACACCAAGACCAGAGCCGTAGGAGGAACAGTGGAGAGGGCGAATGAACTGAAAGAATTCTTCAACCAGTTCAATCAGCCCATGTCCCCCTCACCCTTCACTGCAGCATCTCCCTCTCTTTCCTCAACACACCTCCCCTCAGTCATTGCAGTACCCTTCTCGTCCTCATCACCCTCAACTATGACACAGACCTTTCCAAGCACCGCTGTGAAAAGGTCAGCTGAGGAAGCTACACCCCAGGAAAGAAGTTGGTCTGGACAAGATGTGTTCTAGACTACTCAAGACCTATGTTGTTGAACTGGGTGAACCACTTCAAGTGCCCACCTTCTGAAAGGCATCCTGAATTGTTCCAGTTCCCAAGAAGAACCGACCCAGCAAGCTTGATGCCTTCCGGTGGCACTCACTTCACATCTGATGAATACAATGGAGCAGCTCTTCTTCAGCCTTCTCAGACCCCAGATGCAACATGCCCAGGACAGTCTGCTGTTTGCATACCGGGCAGGTGTTGGTGTGAAGGACACCATCCTTTACCTGCTTCACCGAGCCCACTTGCATCTGGACAAGGGGAGTAGCACCATAAGGATCATCACCATGAGGGACATCCAACTGACACTCTGATCCGTATCACCAGGGCACCTCAGGGGACGGTGTTGGCCCCTCTTCTCTTCACCCTGTACATCGCAGACTTTTATCTCTTTTACGTCCAGAATGTTGTAGCCATCAGTGGATGACAGAGAGGAGGAGAAGAGGGGCCTGGTGAGGAATTTTGCTGTCTGGTAACACAGGAACCATCTGCACCTCAACACCAAGAGGACCAAGGAGCTGGTCATTGACTTTTGGAGGTCCACACTAAGGTCAAGAAGTGACTGTGGCTAGCAAGCTGGACTGAATATTAAACACTGGCCACCTGTACTTTATGAGGAGGCTGCAGTCTTTTAACATCTGTAGCAAACTCCTGTGGACGTTTCATCAGTTTGTGGTCACCATGGTGTGCTGGGGGGCAGCACATCCAAGAAGAACACACCCAAGCTGGAAAAACTGATCAGAGGAGCTGGCTTGAAGCTGGACTATCTGGTGATGGTGGCAGGGAAGGGGACTATAGACAAACTACTGGACATTATCGATGATGCCAGTCACCCTCTGCACACCGTCATCATCAACCAGAAGAGCCTGTTCAGTGACAGACTGTTTCTTCCGAAGTGCAGGACCAACAGACTGAAAAAGTCCTTTGTCTTTCATCAGACTGTACAACTCCTCTCTGGGGAGGAGGAGGGGTAAGAGGAGTACAGACGATGGGAAGGAGCAGCAGCTGTCGTAGTGGTTATAATGATAGCGATGTGCAAATGTCCATACATTTATTTCTTACTTTGACATGTAAATACTTAATTTATCTGACGTTTTGTGATATCTTTATTCTTTGTATATCTATTTCTTACTCATTTGACTATTCTGTTTTTTTTTCCGTACATACTGATGCTGCTGGAATTTTAATTCCCTTGAGGGAACCTTCCCAAAAGAATCAATAAACTTGTATCTAATCTAATCTTATCCGCGTAATGATGCGTATTGATGTTGCAAATCAGTAATCAGTGTTACATGGTGATTACATATGGTGATGTTATGTGGTGACTCAGCATGTTGAAGTTACATGATGATGTTACATGTCGATGTCACACAGGGATGTTACATGACGATGTTACATAGTGATGTTACACAATGATGTTTTTTGGCAATGTTACATTGCAGAACAACATCTTTTGCATTGACTTTACACGGTGAAGTTTAGTGGTGATGTTACAGTAATCTCACATTAAGTTACATGGGGATGTTTGTGTCTACATAATGTAGTCACCATATGTGTTAATATTAAGTGGTGGCTACTGTAGTAGTGTTCGTGGTTTTGAACAAGTTAAGACAAAGTTATCTGGTAACGTTGTAGTGATACTAGGTAATGGCATTATTAATTGTTACTTTTTTATTTTAACTACCCAAAATCGATCAACTGGCATACGCACACTACATACTAACACTAACACTAGTATCTTATTTTAATCATTGTATCCCATTCTTTTTTTCTCTCTTTTTATCTTATACTGTATTTCAAGATATTTCAAATGTTATTGCTTTTATTTGTTTAATATCCTTTTTCCTTGAATGCTGTTGAAATTACTGCTTCATTTCAAAATTCTGTAAAGAACTTTAAATTGCTGATAGATCAACTCACCTCGCTTTGCCTTTCCCAGCCTAACAGATTTTCCAGTTTCATTTTGATTATTTGCCAGCTGACTGACTCCTCGGCCCTGCTAGAGGTTGATACCGAATAACTTGCTTTTCAGACAATATGCATTGAATCGTGCAAATTTAGATTTGAAAAAGGCTTTGTTTGTCTAGTCAACAGCGAACAGTTTCTAAAGTCCCTGAGGGCACAGTCATATGACAATGTAACACTGTAATAGACAACTGTACAGTGCTCTATACCATGTTGCTGGGTCAGGAGTTTCAACAAAGGGGGCCCACTTGTGCTTTAGGGTTTGGTCAGATATAAAAGCAAGGGTTAAAGTGAACAGGACAGCAGTGCAGCAGTAGCAGGAGCCACAGCAGCAGCTCACCTACAAACATGACTACCACTGACATGAGCATGGGCAAGGTAAGCCTCAGAGAATTAAAAATTGAAAATGCAATACTTTTTCTAGTATTGAATGCAATGAAGGGTTCACAAATGAAGAATGACAAAACTTAAACCAACATGTGCCTTTTTTTTTTTTTAGATCATCCTCTACGAGGATAGGAACTTCCAGGGTCGCTCTTTTGAGTGCATGAGCGACTGTGCCGACATGTCCTCTTACCTGAGCAGGTGCCAGTCCTGCAGGGTTGAGAGTGGCTGCTTTATGGTCTACGACCGCCCCAACTTCCAGGGAAACCAGGTTCTCATGCGAAGGGGCGAGTACGCTGACCACATGAGCATGATGGGAATGAGCAATGGTATCAGGTCTTGCCGTATCATCCCCACGGTAGGTTGGAAACAGCTTTAGTCATGCTATGGCTCTACAGTGAGAGAAAAAACCTTCAGAACTACATGATAACACTTTTTTGTTTTTCACGATCAATAGCAGCACAGAGGCCAGTTCAGGATCCGCATCTTTGAGAGGGAGAACTTCAGTGGTCAGATGAACGAGCTGACCGATGACTGCGACAACGTCCAGGATCGCCTGCGCATGTCTGAATGCATGTCCTGCAACGTGCTGGATGGCCACTGGCTGCTGTATGAGCAACCTCACTTCAGAGGCAAGATGGTGTACCTGAGGCCTGGAGAGTACAGGAGCCTCAGAGAGATGGGCATGAACCTCTCCAGGATCATGAGTCTGAGGCGCATCATGGACATGTGCTAGATGTTTTCATTTTGTAATAAAGATGAAACATAAACATTAACTTTGGTCTTTCTGTCCTGTTATTGTCAATGCTTTATCACAACAAGATATGACATGATGGAAGCAACACTAAAAGACTAAACCATTTTTTAAAATAATATACAGTTTAAAACTGCAACTTAAAATATACTGTAAATATTTATTTTATGGACAGGACCTGCTCATTTAGATTTGATTAAAGATCAAAGTATTCAACATATATAACAATTATATTTTCTGCATAATTGCAAATGGTGGACATTGAAGGTCACTATTCAAACCCTGAAAAGTAGGTGGTTAAATGCACATCTCAAATGTGCAGTGGCATAAAATAAAATAAAGAAAATGACAAGCAAACAAACTGACTCCATGCAATAAAAGATTTATTATGTTAATGGAAACTAAGCCAATGCTACCAGACAAAGAAAAAATGATACTAATATTTTCTTTTTATTCATTTATGAACATTATTATGGTAATCACTATCCATTCCTAATTAAATTCATTGTTCATGGCTGGGGAAAATCTTAAAAAATACTTAAAAACAGGCAAAGAAACTTAGGCTGTTCAATAAGCCAATCTGATATCACTAAAATTCCCCAAATTATTAAAGTTCATAATTTTTAATGTAGTTTGATTTATTTTGTTCAATATTTTGTGTCCAGCTAAAAGTTTAAATCTGAATCAAATATTGCACACTGCTGCCAATTATGTCAAAAAGTTTTACAGTTTGCCAGCCAAACAGATATCTCATCCCTTTCCAATAAATATCCAGATAAAATATATCATATAAAATATATTAATAAACAGCTATAGCCAAAAGCAGCAAAATAAAATGTGATGCAAAAAAAATTCAGAGTCAAACCAGTTTGACCTCATTCATTATCTCTGACCTACTTTAATGTCTGATGAGGGTTCATCTTACATTTTAAACAGCTTTATGTACGTGGGTCGGTTATTTGTGCAACAGCAAACATGTTCTTTTCATAAATTAAACAGTTTGAGAGTTTCTCTGCATACTGTCTCCTGAGCTGCCCTGCCCTCTTTTATGTAAAGCTTTGCCTTCAGATGAAATGTAGCTGATATACTAATTCTGACATATTAAGATTTGTGCATACAGCCCTAATGTTGATTCATGTGCAATATCCTAATTTGGTGAATTAAATAAAAAAAAATCAAAACAGGCAGTGTAGTTTGTGCAGTTTGTGTGTTACAAGTGCCATCGTGTGGTCTTCAAGGGTAGAGGCACTGAAGAACTACAAGTAACATTACTCATAGGGTTTGTTGGTGTGTGTGTGTGTGTGTGTGTGTGTGTGTGTGTGTGTGTGTGTGTGTGTGTGTGTGTGTGTGTGTGTGTGTGTGTTACAATTGTTCATTATTTAGTAAATAGGCTAAAACTCTAAAGTCTATGAACAATGAACAGACAGTTTTCTGGTAAAACTTACATGAAGTGAATTCACAGTTATAATTTGTAAATGATAAATGGACTGAGTTTGTATTTCTCCAATCTTCTAACCAACTCAAAGCACTTTTACATCATGTCATATATTCACCTACTGTATTTACACTGTATTCACACATTGATGGCAAACGCTGCTCTGTAAAGCACCACCAGTTTTGACCAGTTCCACAAACACACCTCTGCAACCAATGGGGCAGGTGGGGTCAAGAGTCTTGCTCAAGGACACTTCAGCATCTGGACACCTGACGTTCGGGGACAAGTTAACTCTCCTGACTGAAACACAGCTGCTCCAAAGTGGCAGTAAGTAAGGGCTTATCGTAGTGGCTCAATGTCGTGTAGTGGCATTACACAGGTTTGCTTGTGTATGTGGGGTTTATGTAGTCATGTCTCATTGTGATGACTCACATCTTGATAGTAGCACCTTGGATCTCACACTCTTGACTCCAACACTTCCTCTCAGGGCACTGCTGTTTTTCTTCCTGGTCATAGTTTGTTTTGTTTTCATATTTACAAACCTCAATGGCTTTGTTAAATGTGCATTTCTGCAGTTCATGAATATTCATACTGAATCCTCTGAGTAGGCTGAGCAAATATGCAACTCTGTATGTTTTATCTTAAACAGTTAAATCTTATAGGAATATATAACCAGTCAGTTTTCCTGGATTTCAAACATGGTGCGACCCTGCCATCCAGTGGCATTGATGATGTTTACTGTTTCAAAAACTATATTCACTGTAGCAGTACTACCTGTAGAGCTAGAGTATTACTGTAGATCTCTTATCAAGGTAAAGATTACTTCAATACTGTGTGTTTTGAAATAAAATTTCCTTTGAATCAAACAAAAGACTACTTCTGTTTTAATATGTCACTTTTGTAAACCTTTATTTTGATGTTTTACTTAGTGGCAAATCGTCGATTCATTATTTACATATTTTCAGTTTAGTTTTTCCTTGCATAATCTTTGGTATTTGCCATATGGCAAACAGAATTAGATATTTACTTATTGCTTTGATAAAGTGAATAATTTTACAGTCACAGAGTCATCTAAAGTCATTGTAGTGTAACTGTATTAAGTCATTGTGCTGGAAATGTAAGTTTGTTTTCATTTGTATATTCCATGCTAACAAGTTAGAAGTGAACCATTTTTAAGGATTGTCAACTTTTGCAACCTTCATGGTGAACCTTCTTTGTAACATTAACACACATAAATCATTTTTATGTCTCATGTTATGTAGAAATTTTGTCATTTTTCTCCAACTTTTGGCCTTGGAGTGTATTGGGAAAATCCTAAAATAGTTATTAATTTTTTTTTAATTGAAGAAGACCAGACTCAAAATCACTTATCATTCAAATATTTTGGCAAAAACCGTAAATATTCACACATTTCCTCTGACTGCCCAACCAACAACTATTATTTGTAAATTTAATGTTAAGACACAAGTCGACGAGTTCTTGTTGGGCTATGCAAATTATAGGAATTAATTGAACTGAGCAAGTTAACACATTACTTCTATAATTCGCTTTCTCAAGACTGTTAAAATCTGAACTCCACCGAAACACTCGCCGTCTGTTAGCAAATCACTGTTAAGATCGTCCGGCAATATGTGCCAAGAGGAAATCAGTGGAGGTTCATTCTTCTGGAAAACAGAGGACAGACTGGTTGAAATGGTATGTGGCCGCTCTGAGCTAAACATTTCATTTGTTTATTCTAAACAGGAATATAAAGGAGGAAAATGAGTGAGGAGGTCAGATTATTAAATTGTAAAAATACAACAAGTCCTTGCAATGTAGTCAACCCTCCTCTCTCACATAAATCCACATCTTTCTGCACTTGCATGGGTGCATTCTGATGTGCAAATGGAGCAAGTTATTTACGCAACTTAGGCATGTAAACAGAAAATATTCATGCATTCAGATACAGGCGGAACTAGCATGCAAATAATCCGCTGTGAACACAACATAAGATGATTCTCACTATGGGGTGCGCTTCCTATTGACTGGGTTTGAAGCATGACATTTTTACTAACTAATTATGCTATAGTGTACTCCTCACCTCAGGCTTTGGCTTTCAACATACACATGTAAAAGTCCAGGGAGCCTTGAGAACAGTCATTGCATTCTAGTAACTCTTATACACCAAAGTCATCCTGTCTGACCTTGGCCATTGCATTGGCTCATGCATGTCAAAAAAGCCGAGCCCAGCTGAGCTGACTGTAAAGCCAGCTCATACCAGCTGGCAGCTCAGCCTGTTAACTTCTATGCATCCAGCTGGCAAAGGCCAAATCGGTGTCTTAGTTACAGCGCTTCAGCCTGCCAACTCTTCCTGCTTCCTCTGCAAACAGCAGTCACCCAGCCCCTCCTTTTTTATGCTCTGTCCGATTTAACCAGGGTCAAATGAATTGTCACTGATGCCTGTTTTCATGTATGCTCAGCCTTTGGCATACCACATCAGCAAGAGGACGGGCAGGGAGCTCTCAGAGCAGAGCCATACTGCCAAATAAGAGTCATTGCATGCAAATGATAGTTCTTGTTCACAAAAAGACTTTGTCTATCTGGTCCATAGGGAAAACAATGTCCAAATGTATGAGAGCCAAGTCATATGACCATGTTACATAGTAATGGATAGCTGTACAGTGTTGCTGAGTCAGGGGTTTCAACAATAGGAGTCTACTTGCTCTGTAGGGTTTGGTCAGATATAAAACCAAAGGTTACTGTGAACAGGACAATAGTTCAGCAGTAGCATAAACCACAGCAAGCCAATCTACAAGTATGGCCACCACTGATGTGAATGTGGGCAAGTTGGGGAAGGTAAGCTTCAGGACATTTGAAAAGAGAGAGAGAGAGAAATGTCACAAGTTTCTAACTTTACATGTCCTTTTATTTTTCAAGATAATCCTCTATGAGGACAAAAACTTCCAGGGCCGCTCCTATGAGTGCATGAGTGACTGTGCCGACATGTCCCCCTACCTGAGCAATTGTCAGTCCTGCAAGGTGGCACATGGCTGCTTCATGGTTTATGATCGCCCCAACTTCACAGGAAACCAGGTTTTCATGAAGAAGGGCGAGTATGCCGACTACATGAGCATGATGGGAATGACCAGCGGGATCAAGTCTTGCCGTATCATCCCTGTTGTAGGTCTTAAACAGCTTCAATCCTGCAATGGCTCCACTATGTGTAAAAACATCCACATTAATTTACATGATTTTTTTTCCACTCTCCAATGAAAAGCAGCAAATGGGCGTCTACAAGATCAGGCTCTTTGAGAAGGAGAACCTCAAAGGTCAGATGCATGAGCTGATGAATGACTGTGACAACATCGAGGATCGCTTGCACATGTCGGAGTGCAAGTCCTGCAATGTGTTGGACGGCCACTGGCTGCTGTATGAGCAGCCCCTCTTCAAAGGCAAGATGGCGTATCTGATGCCCGGGGAGTACAAGAGCCTCAGAGAGATGGGCAACCTCTCAAAGATCATGAGCCTGAGGTGCATCATGGACATGTGGCTAGATGCTGTATTTCATAAATAAAGATGGTTTAGAGTAATATTCAGACAGCCCCAAAAAAGCCAGTTGCTTTTGCAGTCTATCCAAACCATACATGCATTCACAGAAAGACATGGTTTTAAAGAAATGACTGCAATGTCAACTGTCAAAGTAAGAAGCAGGAAGAAATACAGTGAATGAAATATGATGCAAAGTTTCAGTAAAACTCTGACATTGGTCAAAAATGAACATGTTGTGTTCTCATCTGTTTCAACCAGCTTCTTCTTTTTTTACATAAAACTCTGAGTTTCTCTGTGTGCTGTCATGTGATCTGTCCTTTCAGGTATTTTGTAAACACTCAAGTTTGATTGATTGTATTTTTATCTTTTTATCCTCTCTTTGATAAAGTTCTCTTGCACCACTATTGTTCATCAGTGGAGGTGACGAAAAATCCCTCTATGTGTGTGTTATTGCCCCCACTGCAATGGACTTTCTAACCATGTTTCTAGGACGCCGGTGCTTGCAAGCTATCTGACTTTTCTGATTTGTTTTCAAATGTGTCTGATCTCACTGTCAGTCCCTCCTCCGACATAACAAGTGTCCCTGTCTCTGATGACGCATCCCTTGATGTATAAGATTGAAGTTTGGCTGTGGGAAAAGACCAGCTCATTGGGTCTCAGCAAGCTTGTTGACCTGTTTGTCCATTGCTTGAGAACAGAAAGCTGATGCACAACCGGTAACTAACCTTTTTGATACAGAAGTGGTGGTAGGTTCATTTTTCAAGTGTTGAGTTTAGCCCATGGCCATAGACTGTCTAGCCATTTGGAGGCAGATAACGGGGCATGATAACAATGACTTGCTGCATTACAGATGTTGGTGATCAAAACCCCATTAAACTGCACTTAAACCAGCCTAACCACGTCAACATTTGCCAAAGACCTGGACCTTCTTAAATGGTACTGGCATGCTCCAATTACACAACTTGCATCTGAACCTCAACCTCAACCTTTTGTTAGACCTGACCATTTCTGCTAGTGCACATGGTGTTGTTACTCCACATTGTCTAGCTGGACAAGGGAAAGTGCACCCCCTGCCAGCCAAGGTGCAAGGCATCCTAGATCTTCCTGTACCAGAAAACAGACAGCAGCATTGGCATGAGTGTACCTCTGTTTCTGAGAGGCTTTTGCCTGACTGGTTTGGTGACCCCAGCCTGTCAGTTTGTGTGGATTCCTGTGTGTCAGGAGTTATTTGACCCAGCAAAGGCCCTTCGCTTCTTTTGGCTGCGCCAGAATTTGCACACCCTTTAAAGTTAAGGTGGATGCCAGCGTTGCTGATTCAGGGATGGTCTTGTTACAGGGAAAAGGCTATGGTACTGACCACCAGTATCACCAGTAAGGAAGTCCTTGCATTGCTCTGGTTCTTACAATACTTCAAGATTTATGTGAGGTCCAATTCCAGGGTTACACAGTCCTCTTTTAAATCTCCTCCCCTCTATATTTGGCTTTGTTGGAACTGTTCTCTCAGTGGTCTTTGTCTTTTTCACTCTGTATGATTAAAGTGTTGAATCTTACAACTTTGTCCATTGTAATTTTTTATTAGTTTCGAGTTTAAAGAAAAGAGAAAAGATTGAATATCAACTGCATTTGCCCTCTCAAAAGAAAGTTCTAAACTCTGACCAAATCACATATAGAGCAAACAAACCTTGACATGCTGTCTGCAAGATTTGCATTAGCAAACAGTGACAGCGAAAGGTGGGAACACCTCAAATTTGAGAGAACATCTCAGGATCAATCACTTCCTGACTACGGCCAGAAATGTCTGCCATATCAAGTAGAGCCACACGCATATCTGTGTGCACAGTTTGCAAACCGTGCACACAGATTATAAATTCATACCAACTGATGAGCGCACATGGTGTGCACTAAGCACAGCTGTTAATATGAGACAGCATCACACTCTCATCAGAGACTCTGGTCTGTTAAATACTTCATGCACGTCCCTAATAAGACAGGCCTCACACTTGACAGTTTAAACCCAGATTAAGGGTCCAGATTTGCCACTCATAATGACTCAGGGGAGCAGTCAGTTAATTGTTGAAATAATCCTCAAGTATGTGTTGTCAATACAACTTCTGTACTGCTCCTGACTGAGTCTGAGCCTCAAACTATTGAACATGTAATATTTACAATACTGGGAAAATAATCATTAAAATTGAACAATAAACAAAACAATAGAATGCTCTTTGTTGCAGTGGTGCTGATTGGTGCAAGCTGAAGCACTTTTTAAGTATTATTAAGACATTTTCCATTTAAAAGTCGTAGAAAATATAAGCTCTTATACACTGAACAAGTTCTTTATGAGACTTTATAACTGGATTGAGTTGTGGGGTCAGAACGTGTTATTTCAGGATTGCATGAAAATTTTCATGGCGATGTAATACACTGTACCCTTGAAAGGCATGATGTTTTCTGATTTAAACACATTATAAATATTGTATTAATGAATGCTTGTGATGACTGCTTGTGCATTTTTGCAGCTTTATAAATGTGCTCATAAATTGACTAAAAGAAATGTTTTTTTTATTATTGTTTGAATATTATGTTGACAGTATGCAAAATATATCAATCCAGTTTCTCAGAGCAACTTGATTTTTAACGCTGGTTTTTACGAATATTCTATACTCTATGAAAATGTAGGGGAGATTCAACAGTATCAAAATTTGGATACCGCCCAACTCTAGCTAGTGCCATCCATGCTTAATTTACGCATGCTTAATTTTGTTCAAAACAGTATACAGATTCAAATTTCTGCTGCAGAAGAAACCCAGTAAAATCTGAATCTAATTCAGGACTTTACTTCATATCTTCAAATCTAGAATTGAGTCACTTTGATTATATCTAAATTAATCAAATAGGTACAGTGATATATGCAGAAGCTTTTTGATGTGGTATAATAGAGTCTCTGAATGCATTAAAACCCTCTCCCATCAGCATTCACACACTGAGTGACCAGCATGCATACTCATGCTGACTCATGACTCCCACACAATAGTGCCATCAATTGTTTAGATCCCCCGTTAGGTATAAAAAAGGCTTAAATCCAGGATAGGATTGCTACAGCATCACTCACTGTATCAGCCACCATGCACGGAAAGGTAGGTTTGTGGTAAACCATCATGATATTTTCATCAGGTTTTTTCATGGCTTTGTTTAATTTACAGTAGATGTTGTTAAATGCAAAATCAGGCCACATGGATGCATTTCCTATGCTTAACTGAACAGCTGCATACATGTGAAAGTGAGAGTTAGTTGATCAGCTGTTGATTGGTTTGTTTGATTCCAGATCATCTTTTACGAAGACAGGAACTTCCAGGGTCGCTCCTATGAGACCAGCACCGACTGCGCCGACATGGCCTCCCACCTGAGCAGGTGCCACTCCTGCAAGGTGGAGAGCGGCTGCTTCATGGTGTACGATCGACCCAACTTCCAGGGAAACCAGTATCTAGTACGAAGAGGCGAGTACTCAGACTACCAGCGAATGATTGGTTTCGGCGACTGCATCAGGTCCTGTCGTATCATTCCCACGGTATGACTTCATGATATCTAACATGTTTAGTTTCTAAGTTACTTAACAACTCCTAACTTTTTCTTTACATCTTTTTCCACAGCACAAAGGCTCCTATAAAATCAAGATCTACGAAATGGAGAATTTTGGAGGCCAGATGATCGAACTGGTGGAAGACTGCGACAACATCCAGGACCGCCATCACATATCCGACTGCCAGTCCTGCAATGTGATGGATGGCCACTGGCTGATATACGAGCAGCCCCAGTTTAGAGGCAGGATGATGTACCTGAGGCCCGGGGAGTACAGGAGCTTCAAGGAGATGGGCTACGACGGACTGAGATTCAACTCCATCAGACGAATTACTGACTCCTGCTAACTGTACACATTTAAACCAGTGATACACAGTTTTCAACAAAGCATTACCAATTTTTTCATGTTCCTAATCTATGAATTAGATTTCATTGTGTTTGTATATTGTTCAATTTGACTGCAAATTTTGAATACAGACTGGAAAAAGAGATCTGGATAGTTGTTGCTCATTAATTGGTGCTGTTATTCTGTATATAAGTTCCCCTAAAGAGAGATTTTTTGTTTATATGCTTATTTACTTCTCATATAGTCAACTACTTAAAGTCAAAGTCATTCCTAAATAATTTTTATAAAATGTAGAGGTTTATTGAATGAGATATTAGGATAAATTTATCATTTATTTACTTGTTTTAAGATAAAATATACATTTCAAAAGTTGTATAAGCACAAACAGAAGTATTAAGTCATGAATATGGAGCTCTACCCATAAATATTACACACACTCACTCCTGTAATAGATTTCTAAAAATAAATATCCCCATATTTGCATGCTGATAAATGAATGTGTTTATTGTTCAGTGTATACAGCAGTACAGAGGGAGGGAGTGGTAAACCAGGCAGTGAGGCAGTTTCCTTTGTTATATCATATAGTACTATGTGGCTGATTCATTTGTTGAATGCACAATGCTATGGACGTGTGGGTTAGAAAGGGGATTAGTATTTGAATGCCAACTATGTGGACTCGTTTGAAAAGGTGCTTTTAACCTTTCACAGACCAGAATGAGCCTTTCACAAGATGTCCAGGGACGAGTTGGGGTGCAGTCGCTTAAGGATGCAAACTGAATTAACAAATTCTAGTTTTGCAGTGGAGTTGTAAAAATGTGTCGATTCAGTGCCGAAGAAAGTTTCTATTTTTTAGAAAAATAAGCCAGAGTGTCCAGAATAGTATGAAGACCGTTGCTTGAGGATCACAATGTGCATACAGGAGTTAAAGGTGTAAAAGGGAGACAATTAGGGATCAGAAATAATCTAAAATCAATCTGGCAGACAGTGTAAAAATGCTAAAACAGTTGTAATCCACTAATTTCTCTGTTAATATATGAATACAGGATTTTAAATGATTCGCATGCATATTGTTAAATATCCCTAAGAAGTTAGTGTATTCAGCGTCTGTTAGAGATATGCGGTCAGGAGATCACAATCGATCATTTTCATAAATGTTTATGTGAAATCATACAGGTAGACAAAGCGTCCTGTTCATCTCCCTCGTTCCTCCAGAGCTCGAAGATCAGTGGTCAGAGTTTTCCACGAACAGATCTCTTATCTTGAACATACCCTGCTCAGCACAGGTTAGTAGTTCAGCACTATTTACAGGACTGGGCCAAACCTCATAGCCCTGAAGTTTTGCTTTCCTCACTTGCGCCTCAGTCACTCCCACCAGAGATGCACACAGAGATGCAAGGAAAGAGTGAACAAGTAAAGCCAGATGAAACTACAGTTAAGGGTTTTGGGGTCAAGGACTGGTTAAAATCACCATTAGTGTTGACTTTATACACATCTGTCCAAGGTTCCACCGGGTGTTTATTACACGAATTGATTTAGATAAACATGCATGAAAAGTATTTGTCTGTCTAAACATAAATAATCTATACCATTATATATTTATCAATACTACCTTATTTGGTACCCCTTGGTAGTACCAGTCGAACCTCCTTTTGCCTTTAGAACTGCCTGAATTCTTCATGACATACTTTTTACAAAGTTTTGTAAATATTCCTCAGGAATTTTTGTCCATATTAACACGACAGCACCATGCAGTTGCTCTAATGGATGATATCTGGTGACTGTGGAGGCCACTGGAGTTCAGTGAACTCATTGTCATGATCAAGAGACCAGTTTGAGATGATCTTTGTGATGTGCAGTATCCTGCCTCATAAGTAAAATAATAAATAATAATAATGCATCAGATTTCATATAGCGCTTTATCAGAGACCCTCAAAGTGCTTTACATTGGATACATCATTCATTCGCTCACACAGTCACACTTTGGTGGTAGTAAACTACCTTAGTTGTCACAGCTGCCCTGGGGCAGACTGACGGAAACATGGCTGCCAGTTTGTGCCTACGGCCTCTCCGACCACCACCACACAACACTCACAATCATACACCAGTGGAGGACACACACTGGGAGCAAGGTGGGTTAAGTGTCTTGCCCAAGGACACAACGGACAGACTCGGGATAGGGGGAATCGAACCGCCATTTCCAGTTATTGGAAGACCGCTCTACCTCCAGAATACTGCACAGGAGGTAGAGCGGTTGTCATCAGAAGAACAGAGGTTGGTACTAAGGGGCCCAAAGTGTGCCAAGGAAATACCCCCCACACCGTTATACCAGCAGCAGCAGCCTGAAATGTTGATAAAAGGCGGGATGGATCCATGCTTTCATGTTGTTTATGACCCACCTATGGAATGTCACAACTGAAATAGAGTCTCATTAGACCACCAACATTTTCAATGAGTCTGTGTGAATTGTAGCCTCAGTTCCCTAGTCTTAGCTGACAGGAATAGTTCCCAGTGTGGCCTTCTGCGGCTATAGCCAATCCGCTTCAAGGTTCAACATGTTGTGCGTTCATAGATGGTTGTGTGTGACAATCCCAGTAGATCAGCAGTTTCTGAGGTACCAGTCCATCTGCCACCAACAACCACACCACACTCAAAGTCGCTTAAATTTTCACCATTCTGGTGCTCGGTTTGAACTTCAGCAAGTCAGCTTGACCACATTAACATGCCGAAATGCATTGAGTTTCTGCCATGTGATTGGCTGATTAGCTATTTGTGTTAACGAGCAACAGAACAGGTGTCCAGAATAAAGTAGCTGGTGAGTGTATGCGCACAAAGAAGAGAAGCCAGCTGTGTTTCTGGGCTTTTTGAAGTTATTACAGACTGTAGATGATGAAATCCCTAAATTCCAGCAGTTGTAAGTAGAGAAAAGTTGTTCTTAAACTGTTGGACTATTTGCTCACGCAGTTTTTCATGCTCAGTGGTGAACCTCACCCCCTGGCCTTGCTTGTGAACGACTAAGCCTTTTGGGGACGTTCCTTTTATACCCAATCATGACACTCACCTGTTTCCAGTGAACCTGTTCACCTGTGGGATGATCCAAACAGGTGCTTTTCAAAGATTCCTCTTCCTTTCCGGTCTTTTGTTGCCCCTATCCCAATTTTTTGGGAATGTGTTGAAGCAATTAAATTTAAAATGACTGAATTTTTTTTTCTTTTTTAAATTAAAGTCTATCAGTTTGAACATTAAATATGTCGTCTTTGTGGTGTATTCAGTTGAATATAGGCCAAAATGGATTGGCAGATCATTTTATTTGGTTTTTAATCACGTTTTACACAATGTCCAAACTTTATTGAAATTGTTGTGTATTTATAATGTTTATTTTTGACTTTAACATTCACAATAATTAGACAAAAAGGAAAACTGAGGTCCTTGGACAGAATCTTGACTTTGACTACAAAGACACAAAGTATGACTAAAATGAACTACAGATATCTGAAAAAAAAACTTTAAATTCAGCTGAATTAAAATTTCATGTCAAAATTAGTGCCATTCAGTAAAACCAATGGGAAAATTTTTGATGAACAACATATTTTCATGTATGATTATGACTATTTGAAATCTGTCAAGTTATTCAGTCACAGAAATTCTCCTTGTTTCGTAATCTTGTCATTGAATTTTACACAGTCTACATTTTTTTACAATCACCTGTCTTTAGCTACTGCTCTGTGGACCACGGTATTGTTCTGATCACTCTGTTAAATTGAGCCCATTTTGAACAAGATTTGATTGTGTTTTTTTCTCCTGTAAGTATGTGTTGTGTTTGTGTAATTTACTGGGAAGGATATATTAGTTAATATGTTTAATTGGCCCTTTAAAGAAATACGGGTTTGTTGAAAACATGTCCTCTGTTGTTCAGAGGCAGAGACAATGCAAAGCAGGGCCTCTCCTCACAAATGCAACCACCGCAGTTCAGGATGTGTTAGGGGTGACTTTGAATTGAAACATACGCGGGGGCCTCTGTTCCATGTTGCTCTGTCAGGACTTTGAACAATAGGGTCATGCATCCTATGGCTGTGAGGTCAGGTATAAAAGCAACAGCGGGACGTCGAGAAGCCTGTGCAGTCTTTTAGAGCCAAAGCAGTAGTAACTGTAGCCATGACCATGGGAAAGGTGTGTAAATCTGGAGTTTCCATTTCTGACATTTTACATCAAACTGGAGTCAAAGATGTAGGAACAAAAAGGGCAAACTGTTGGGCGTCATCGTAACAGATTTGTTTTTTTTTTATTTTTGCTGATTTCAGATAATCTTCTATGAGGACAGGAACTTCCAGGGTCGTTCCTATGAGACCAGCAGCGACTGCCCTGATATGTCCTCCTTCCTGAGCAGGTGCCACTCCTGCAGGGTGGAGAGCGGCTGCTTCATGGTGTACGACCGTCCCAACTTCACCGGAAACCAGGCCTTTGTCAGGAGGGGAGAGTACTCGGACTACCAGCGTATGGGCATGAGCGATTGCATCCGTTCCTGCCGCATGATCCCTATGGTACTGTAACTATAAAATCTCCTGTATTTCCTTTAATCTTCACTAATATGATTGTAAACGATGCAGCGAAAAGACAAGATTTAGTGACACACTGTTTGCTCATTTATCTAAATTAACAGCACAGAGGCCAGTTCAGGATGAGGATCTATGAGAGGGAGAACTTCAATGGTCAGATGAATGAGCTGATGGACGACTGTGAAAACATGCAGGATCGTTTCCGTATGTCCGACTGTCAGTCCTGCAACGTGATGGACGGCCACTGGCTGGCGTACGAGCAGCCCCAGTTCAGAGGCAAGATGATGTACCTGAGGCCCGGAGAGTACAGGAGCCTCAGGGACACTGGCTCCAACATGAGGATCCAGAGCTTGAAGCGTATCATGGAGTCTTGTTCTTAGAGCAGAGGTGTATGAAAACAGAGTTCTCAATAAAATGTAGTGATTCTCTTTTAAATGAGCTTCTCCATCACTTCTTACTGGCTGCCTTCAAACTCAAACATATGGGACACATAAAAGAAATCTACAAAAAGTCATAATTACAGTACTTCCTCAATATGTTTTTCATGTATTTAGCATTAGATATATCTTCACAACTAGTAATAGTTTTGGGCTTTGAGGGGGAAAACATTGTGTTCAGGCGAAATGGGAACTAGTTTTGACATTGAGGGTTTATTTTATCATCATTTACTCTAAAATAACTGCAATGATGATATCACTTACAGATTCATTACAATTTTAAACCAGATGTTAGCTGTAGATGTAAGCCTAAAATGCACCTTTTACCACATTGGCAGTTTAAGATACCCCGACTAACAGAAACAAATTCAGTTTTAAAGGCACTATGGGGTGTTTTAACAGGTTGCAAAATAGACTGAAACTAATACTAATGCCTTTGTATGACTTTCAAAACCAAACTTGACCATGGGTAACATGATAAGTAAATTCTCTATTGTAAATTTTGATGCTTGAAACTACAGGGATGGGGTAGATGTCCGACTAGACCGTTGACAGGAGGCTGAAGAAGCAGCCTGTTTTTTTCCATGGCAAACACTCACTGTTAAGGAGCAATAACTATTTTCACAAGTGCATTATGAGAGATAAGAGGTATAACTTACACAAACCAACACAAACCAAAATGTCCAAACAGGAGCTTTAAAATAATAATAATAATAATAAAAAAAAAACATTTAACTCATGTGGACCTTTAAAAAACATATCATAGAGGGAAAAATGCACATAAAGATTCTTAGAAATAAAAGCTGGAATAAAAATCCAGTTCTATTAAAAAAATGGTATGTAGTGCAAGATTTCAATAGACTACTTCCCAACCATCAAACACATTTCAGAAAAGTTAAGACAGGGACATCATCAATCAATCAAATTTTATTTATATGTTTACCATTGTATATGTTTACCATTGTGTCGCATCACCTCTTCTGATAACAATCCTGTTCACATTTTGAGACAGAGAAGAGTTGTTTCATGCCTGATATAAGATTTCAGACACTTGACAGTTTAGGGTCTCCTTTTTGTGACATAATAATTCAAATGTTTTCAATGGGTGACAAGTAAGGACTGCAGGCAGGCCGGTTCAGCAGCAGGACTCCTCTACAACAGAGCCATGCTGTTGTCATACCAGCAGAACATGGTTTGTCAAAGTCTTGCTGAAATATGAAGGTCTTCCCTGATAAAGTCATTGTCTGGATGGCAGCAGATGTTGCTCCTAAACCTGTAGCTATTGGTCTTTCTCCTCTTTAGAGCAGAGGGGCAAGCGTCCATGATTTCCAAAAAGAACGTCTAATGAATATCAGATTTTGATCAGTTGGACCTCAGGACAGTTTTCCACATCCAATCTCAAATATGCTCAGGCTTTGAGAAGTTTCTGGTATCTCTCGATCCTGTTTGTTTATGGTTTAGTCATTGCATGGTTCAGCTTAAACCTGCATTTGTGAAAGCAGTGACAAACTGTGTTCTGGGACTACGATTTTTGGAAGCTCATGTGGTGGCTTTCACTGCAATGTCCTCTCCATCTTTAATGATCAGGGCCATCCAGTGTTGGTTTTAATCCTTGTCTCTTTTGTGCAGAGACTTCTCTGAATCTTTTAATGGCATTATGAACTTCCAATGATAACATCTAAAAATTCTTTGCAGCTTCATGCAGAGCAACATCATTCTCAAACCAATTGTCCAAAAGTTTCTCAGAATGTTGGACCTTCTTATCTTCACCTTTGACCCCAGTAATGATCTAACCTGGTGGAAATCAACCAAAGTTGAGGGATATTCACACACACTTTGTTTTGTCCCTGCCCCAACTTTTTCCATCAAAATGAAAAAAAAACACGTCTTTTGAAAACTAATAATTTATTTTGGTTCTAGCATTTCATATGGTAATTTTGTACTACTTTTAGGAACACATAGGCTTTAAGAGATTTGCAAAATGTCACAATATGGTTTTTTTTTTTAACTCTTTTGGAAGTGGGATTTTAAAATTGTACAGGTACATTTGATAAGAGATGCCTTACTAAATGCAAAAGTCAAATAGTAAGCGACAGGTTAGGTATATGTGAATAGTGTTTTTGAGTTTTAACTTCATAAAGGAAAGAGAAAAAAAAAAATTATCTACAGTTATTCTACGCCTTTTTCACTCATCATCTAGCGGTGTTAAAACTCCTATGAGGGTTTTCCATACAATAAGAAATTGATAGAAAAAGCAAACCAGACCATCAGCGACAAGACTGACGAATTTTATATCGTAACTCTTCTGATCTGAAATCGGTGTGAGGTGGTAGCCAAAGAAACAGGCCTGTTTTCATGGTCCACATACAACATTTATGATAAATGAAACATTTGACTGTCAAAAGTTGGCAAAAGACTTTTTTTGTTTTCACACTACTCAGACATGTAAAGTACAAGACAACAAAGACTGCTATGTCCACAGGGGGCGCCAAAATTGACACAAACTAAGAGCTCCTCATAAGAGGTATAGGTACTTGATTGTGATTGGTCAGAATCCCCCCAAAATTGTGAGTTGTGCTCAAAACCAAAAGTGATGCCAGGGACAACCTAAACACATCAAGTCAAATGACTCCACAGGATGAGATCAGCTCTTTACCCTTCTGCCTGCTGACACTGTGGCAAATAAACACGTGTTTCTGTCTCAGGCTGATCTTTAAACTGTCTTAATGTAAAAGTACTGAATATAGCTGTATTTTCAAAGAACAAACCATTGATATGATGCTAAAAAAAATCATAGCACAGACATACCATGAGTTCACATACACTAAGCTGGCTGCCACTCACCGGAGAAACCAAGAAGAAGCAGCAGCTGCTAGTGAGCTAACTGTAGCCACTTTCTACTTTTTTTCACAGTATTAAACGTAATAAAAAACTGACATTCAAAGATTTTCTGTGAATTCAAAAACAATATTAGAGCTTGTGTCCATTTAGGTTATCAATAGATTTAACATTCAGACTTTATAACCGCTTTTCATTCAGTTCCATATCATACGAAGCAGAATACTTCAAAATAAAAGCGTTGTTTCACAATGCAGGAAATTAAGAAACCAAAATGTAAGACAGAGGAAAATATCAAAATAAAAGCATGACAAACAATAGTTTTATGGAGCAATATCTCCTTCATAAATGCTCAGTCAGGGGACTGATGATGTGGATGAATATTAAATTTAAACATTATTAGAAATAGTTGATGACTCGTAAGGTCATTGCTTTTATTTGCAAAAGTTTATGAAGTGCTGCTCCACTCTTGTCCTGCCTTTCTTCAGTTTGATTGTGTTTTTTGTATTCTCAATAAAAACTGCAATAATATTTATGATGTTATGTTATAGATAAAAGTATGATATAACAGCTTTATCTTGGATAAAGATTTTGTAATCCAAGAGAATCGGATACCGGAGAACCTTTTTGTGTGTACATATTTGGTTATAGGTTTAGTCTTTCATTGTAGAGGTGAAATACAACCTGTACAAAAGACTCACTTGCTCGACAAACACGTTTATGAATTGAACATCTTTTTATTTTCTTGGGTCAAATAAAGAAGTCTAGCACACATCGATGATACGCCTCAGACTCTGGATCCTGATGCCACTCAGGCCCATCTCCCTGAAGCTCCTGTACTCGCCGGGCCTCAGGTAAATCATCCTGCCTCTGAAGTGGAGCTGCTCAAACAGCAGCCAGTGACCGTCTATCACGTTGCAGGACAAGCACTCCTGCATACGGAAACGCTCCATGATGTTGTCGCTGTCCTCCATCAGCTCGTTCATCTGACCGCTCAAGTTCTCTCTCTCAAAGATCTTTATCCTAAAGGGACCTCTGTGCTGTAACCGAATGCAGAGAAGATGTCAGGATCATTCACAAACATCAATTCAACTATAAAATTAATCAAATCAGATACACATGTAGCTGAGATATCTTACAGATGGGATCAGTCTGCAGGACCTGATGGAGTCAAACATCATGCCCATGCTCATCAAGCGCTGCATGTCAGGGTACTCGCCCCTCCTCAGGAAGAACTGCAGGCCCTGGAAGTTGGGGCGCTCATAGACCATGAAGCAGCCGCTCTCCACCCTGCAGGACTGGCTCCTGCTCAGGAGGGAGGTCAGCTCAGAGCAGTCGCTCATGCACTCATAGGAGCGACCCTGGAAATTCCTGTCCTCATAGAAGATGATCTGAAACAAAACATTTACAGTGGTTTGTTTTGTGCCAACCTTTAGGCTGTCAGTAATGTAATTTATGTGGATGTTTTATCATATGAAAACACAAGTAGATAACTCTTTACCTTGCCCATGATGGTGGTTCAGGTTGTTCCCAGTGGATGGTCAAACTTGCCCTGCCAACTCCATGATTCATGGGCCTTTTTATACAGAACCCCAGGGGCCATGATGTGTTGTTATTCAAATGTGCAAAGCTGATGAATTAGCAGTATGACTTTTGCTGAACGGGGCCTATGATAAACAATGGATCTCCATCCATACATTTCTGGCAGCACTCATCTGCACTGTCTATTGAAAGCATAAGCTTTGTGTGTGATCCATTCTCGGTCAGAAGGTTCTGCGCATATGGTCTGATCATGACCGATCGAAAGAGCCTGACATCAGGACACAAACCCTCAGACCCGTGTGAAACCCAGAACATGGACAAACGTTCGGTTATTATAAAGAATTTCAAACAGCTGGGTTTCCACAACTTTTCCTCTGTAGAGACAAGTAAATGAAAAAAATGTTGTACAGTAACATGAATGTGCAGTGAGATTACAGAGACACTCTCTATGTTTGAGACCACATCAGAACTTACAGGTTTTGACTTAGACATGACCTGCTGTGTGGCAAAATCTACATCCAAATCAGACACAGATGGTACTGATCATTTTGCAAGATTTCCACAAGTGCTGCCAATATATATGATTTTTCCCATTACACAAATCACATTAATCCAACCAGACATCTCATATTTATGCTTTGAACTTCTTATTGCAGGGGCAGCAGATTACTTTATGAGTTTAGTGTCTCAGCTCTGACCTCAATATAGTCTTTGGAGTTTTTCTTCTCGTGCAGAAATTGAGAAGAAAATATCTGAAACCCTAATCAAAGCCTGCAAGTGATGCTAGGTGGTGGTGGGACTGAAAATATGAACCCAGCACTTGAGGTGAGGTTGTATGATTTAGATGACACTTGTAGGAGCGTAAGTTTGCCATTTGCCATTTTTTTGGGTCAAGTTTTCCACATCAATTGGCATTCTTTACGAGACCCCGTCCCAAGCACTTATCTCAAATTTGTAATTATTAACAGATGCAACACGGACATGATGTCTGCATGCGGTGGACAGATCAGTTGTTCAAGTCTGCAGGCTTTAAATGCATGATTTTGACAGCAATGATGAACACACATGAACGCCTTTATGGGCCAGAAAAAGGTGAGTCAATGTACCAAGGAGAAGGCACAGAAACATGTTAGAGTGACTGTCTGCAGGAAACTGTGGTAGCCTATACCTTGTGTCCTTGCGGCAAAACTAACCAACATCTTTTGTGGCCAATGCACTCATTTTTGACATGTCACTCACAATACCTTACGTCGCAAATACTGAAATATCCCTTTAAAAAGAGTGAGGATGTGTTTGTCATGTGATTGCGAGACTGACACACCTTATATGTGAAATCAGTGCAGCTGTGATGGAGTGAGACTAGGAAAGTACTTGTTCACAGTTTGAACTTGTTTGAAATCACAAATTGAGCACTTTTCATCAACATAGAGAGACCAGGTGCAGCTGCCAAAACCAAAAGTAGTTTATATTCTGGTTTAAAATACCTGTTCAAGTGTTAACATGGCATAGCTTAGTTTACTATCTGCCATTTTAGCAGCAGTCTTCTCTGTGCTATCCACTATCACCTACACCCATGCTTGGCTGTTTCATGCTACGTTTGCAAGGCAGAGTGACCTTTGTGTCGACCTCATACCAACCCAGCAGGACAAGTAGCAAATAGAAATAAAATAAAAATAATCTGAATCTTAGAAAAAAAATTGAACATAGCCTTAATATCTTTAGGTGTTACTGCTAGACCCTAGTCCAATTTGAACGCTACACTACTGCTAGTGTAGTCTGAGAAGAAACAAACATCAACGTATCAATGTTGAGACGCTAGGCATGCAATTATTGAACACAGCTGGGAGACGATCAGAATGACTGTTTGCATGAGACAAATTTTAATTAGATCCTCTTTTTGTGCCCTCAACAAAAGAAACTGAGCTTTACCTTTATACTTAATTCAACTCCTAGAACAAAAAACCCTCCAAAACATTAAAGATTAAGCTTTACTTTCAATGTATTGTATGTACATATTGTATGTATTTATCTAGAATTAGTTTTGTTTGACTGGTCACTTTACCTACTTTTATGGTTAGGCTTAGACTTAGGCCAACCTATTTTGTTTCCATTAGACTCCTGGTTTTGTGCAGCTTTGTTTGTTTTTTTGTCCTATATTCTACTTTTGATTTAAAGGAGAATGCAACTTGACTTGAAAATGAGAGCCACCAACCAACCATGACAGTGCACAAACGTAATAATTCACACAATTGGGGAAATTTTTATAACTTAGTGTATTTCGCTGAGTTGGTGTAGTTACTAGTAACACTTTCAAGAATAGTTGACTGATCTGTGAACATACAACTGTGTAACCAAGCTGGATTGTGCCGATTAGACTGTATAAAATATGGACATTGTCTCAGGGACATCACCTGGATCAGAGATTTGTAACCTATCAACACCATATTAAAAATGCTGACTTCACCAACCTTTAAGCTGACCTACCATTTAAGGCTCTTAGAGGCCTCACTTACTGCTACAGGGTGCCCACCTGTCAAGCTAGGCAGCTGTACCTCTGATGCACCAAACTCTGAGAGTTTTTTTCTTTTTTTGAATGGGTGTGTATGTGGCTTCCACTGTTTCTGGAGTCAGCACCAAGTGGACGCTTGGAGAACTGCAGTTTTTAACACTTGAAGGATGATGATAATGATTATTAAGATGCAGTATTTAGTGACATCTATCAGAACAGACTTGGTAGAAATGTTTAAATCAGTGTAAAATCACCTGAATACAAAAATCATTTTATTAATGCTAATTGAAAATGAGCCTTTTATATCTACAAAGTAGCAGGTCCTTTTCCACAGAGATCCTCATATACATGTTCCTATAGTTTCGCAGAATGGAAAAATAAGTTTTTGTTGGGGGGAAAAAAAATTGTAATGATGGATGTTTTTATGCTTAACCATTGATGCGACTGAAAATGGACTTTTAAAATACACATTAACACATCAGCCTGACTAAAATATGACTTTGTGTTGCAGGGCTAACATATCCAGATATCTAGGAATGATTTTCTCTTATATATGCCTCGGTTAGACTCTAACTTTTGCATATGCCCTACAGTTAACATATGTGGTTTTAAGCGCTTAGTGGAGCAGCATGAGTACATAGTTTAAAGTCAGGTTATCATTCGACAAACAACCAGTTTGCCTCCTGCTATCAGGTTTGTTGATTGTTTTGGTCCATGACGGGTCAACCAGAAGACTGCCAAGCGGTAACGGGCTAAAAGGGGACATATCGCCACCTACAGTAGTGGAGGCTGACATACTTTTGTCAGTCGATTTCTTAACAAGAGCTTGTAGACCAAGACAAGGATGGTAGTCTAGTTAGATTACCTCACAGAGCTGTAACCATAGCTGGACTTCACTGTGCAGGGATCATTCATTCAGAATTCTACCAAGACAGCTGCAAGAAAGCATCTGGATTACAGTGGAAACCTAAAGAAGAGAGTTTAGCAGGACTGTGGTGCAGAAGAAATCAGTGAGTTCAAAAGCGACATTAAATACTACTTTAAAGGTCCTATCAAGAGTTTCCAATTGGTCACGAAACGAACAGTAATGTTTCTCTATGATGCAAAAAAAAAGCAACAATTCAAGGGTTACCACTTTGCCGAGAGTTGGTGTCAAAGTCAACACACAGACTTTTCCTTGTGTAAAAATTATTCCTGTTTTTACAGCTGAAAAAAAAACCTATCCTGTCTCAAGAGCTGAATAAGAAGCATTCATTCAGTCATTTAAGGTTTATTTGTACAGAGACAAGTATGAAGGAGATGCCACACGCTACAGCAGTAATACACAAAATGATCTTCAATGTAAAAATCAACAAATGCACAAAGTAGAGGTGAAATTCATTCAAGTTTATTGCTGCATAAAACGAGCACAAGTGCAGCTGTTAGGCCTTGAACAGCAATGCAATGATGAAAAGAAAATAATAGGATGCAGTTTGAAAGCGTAAAATTATGTACATTTTCATAAGGCGTTAAACTGAGCTGAATAGGGTTTACAAAATTCTCACAAAGGACAAAATTCACCCTCTTTACTGCCCTGTTAGCTCTGGTGCAGCTGCAGTCTGCTCAGCCATAATGCTCCCCGTCATTAAGGGAAAAACACAAGAAGAAGAGATACATTCAACTCCTTTTGCAGTGGGAAACAAATATGCACGCGGTTCATCATAAGTCTCTGTCTACTTACTCAATGCAGGATGACAAATCAATGAAAACACATCCACAAAGGAGGTTAAAAATTCAACATTTTAATAAACAAAGTGTCTGATATTTACAGCGAGGCGTGACATCGATGGCTAAAACTCTGTGACCCTTCTGAAGGAGCCCACGATGGCGCAGGTGGCACACCAGTCGCGGTACCGCCTGTACTCCCCAGCCCTCAGGAAGTACTGTCGACCTCTGTAATTTGGATACTCGTAGAAGATCCAGTAGCCGTTCATGACATTACAGGAGTAGACGTGGCGGTGATGGAAACGGTCAGACACACAGGGACAGTCATCCACAAACTCCATCATGTGACCGCTGAAGTCGGGCTTCTCGTAGATTCGCAACCTGTAAGAGCCTCGATACTGCGAAAATGAAAAATGTAAGGTTTTACCACTTAAAATGTCAAATTTACAAAACTTAAAAATCACTTCCTGTAGCTTTAACTCTGATTTTCTTTAATAACTCACCACTGGGATCATCCTACACGAGCGGATACAACTGCTGAAGCCCATCCACCTCTGGTAGTCTGGGTACTCCCCCCTCCTCATGAAGTACTGGTGGCCCATAAAGTTAGGTCGCTCATAGATCATGAAGCAGCCGCTCTCCACCCGGATGGAGTTGCAGCGGCTGAAGTACGAGTGAAGGTCCGTGCAGTCATTGCTGCACTCATAGCTCCGACCTTGGAAGTTTTTGTCTTCGTAAAAGATAATCTGTTAGAAAATCAGAGTTTTTATTGTAAGTTTTGCTTAAAAATAAGACTTAAAGTGGATTTTAAAAACTTAAACAGAGTGTAAACAGAGAGAAAAACAGCACTCACCTTGCCCATGGTCTCCGTTGGAGAGATTCCCCATGTTTTCAGGGCTTTTTATACTGCCTCTCCACAAACAAAGCATTGTTATTCAAATCCTCTGCTAGTTATAACTGAAGGCTACTGGCACATGTTTATCTTTTTGTTGTGAGCCCAACATGGGAACAGAAATATGGATCTGTATTTGAAAAAAAAGGGGATAAATAATTAACTGGTTTGGTGTTTTGACTTGCATGGACAAAGGAAAAGACTAGTATGGTATCCACACGTCCAGCAGACAAAGGCTGCAGAACAATATGGAACAGCGCTCTGCCATTAAATATGTTGCATAACAGAGCAGGAAGCTGTTCAGTCTGAGCGATGCTGCACCTGAGCAGCTCCACTGTACGCTAAGAAGTGACTGTATACTGTGCTGTGAGTCTGGATGGAAAGATTCGATGTAGATCGTTATTTATTTACTCTCTATGTGACCTTTATGTGGCGTTTACAAGATCCACATCTCACCTCAGGGTCACGTGTTTCAGTATGAGACCACTTTGACTCAGTGGACTACATTTCCCTTGATGGGGTGCAGCCATCTTGACCCTTTGAAAAAGAGTCGAGAGTCTGAAGGTGGAGCAGATAATGACTATTTTTTAAACTTTATTTTATGACATCTGTGTTCTTCACAGTTCATCTGTTTCTTCATGTTTATAGTTATATACTTATATTAATGATCTGTGTTGTGATATGAGGGCACATATTGAGTGGAAATGGATAAAATGGTGCAAAACAAGATCCAAGATTATGTTGTGTAATGATTCATAAAATGTAACATATAGTATAAAGATGCATTTTAATGTGAAAAACTTTGATGTCTTCATTTCAGCCTTTTTAATCCTTTTGATAAATCAGAGGAAATAAAATTATAATTGGAGACACTGGATTTCTGATTTTTATGAGTTAGTGGCCAAAGTTATCAAAGTTATTATCAGAAATGCCTGAAATATTTAGATATGTTGGTAAGAAATATAGACAACATAATCACTGATGAGCAGAAACCTCCATATTTCACCTTTTTTGATATATATCTTTTGCATTATTCATTACTATTCATCTCTACACATGCCTTTCTAATCTTGTTGGTGCAGCTCACGCAGAGTTAAGTTTCATTAAAACACTGATTGTTTTTTTTTCAACGACCTTGGAAGAAGTTACGAGATGTCTGCTTGTCACTGATGATATAAAAGGCAATGTCTTGAAAATATTGACATAATAAATGAAGGTTTTTGTGAAATTCTTGCTTTTTAAGATGCACCTGGATCATCCTGTCTGCTCAGTTTGTGAGATTTTTAAGTGTGACAACCAAAGAAGAATAAATAAGTTCACACATCTTCCTTCTCCTTTTGCAAATGTTTTACCATTGATGTTTCTTTAAGAATTTCACTTTTTGTTTCGTTGTTTATATATTATTTAACATCATTATTTTTAAATTTCATAAGAAGATGTCGATGAATGACAGAAGTTTTGATTTAATTGACAACTGCATATGCTGAACAGGTTTTAGTGTTTTAATTTTCAAAAATGTTAGTTCTATTTAAGAAAATCTTAATTTAAAGTTTATAACTTTGTTGAAAGTGTTATTTTGGCTGTCGTACATATTTGAACTTTTATCCTGACAAACTCAGACATGTGGCATTGAAGGAGTCTGTAGCTTGAGGCTGTTTTCAGTGTTTGATATTATAAAATTATCTTAAATATCATAGTTTGTTATTTTTGGTGTGATTTTGATATGTTGTTGTTATAGAATCCACTTTTCAGATAACCTACTGCTCCTAAATCCTGGTTTATTTTCAGATATTTATATTAATTCTGCCAAAAATGCACATGCTCACATGAATCGTGCTCATTATCTTGTTAATGTAATTTCAGGTATACTAAATGTCTCCCGGATATAAAAACTTAAAATAAAAGTCATTATATTAAACCAGTTTCTGGTCAGCCTTTCAATAGTTTTGAATTGCTAAAGCTATAAGAAATGTCCGATAGTGTTTTTATGCTGTGCATTCACAAAAACAACCTAAAAGATTTCTTATAAATATGTTTAGGATCATGTTTGCACTGGATTCATCCTGATCTCTTCCTGTTTAAACATTTCTCTTCCTTTCTGTCGGCTCCATCCAGAAACACTGTGTTTATGTTTCCCTCTCACTCTCTCTAGTCCGTGCTACCGCCGCTCTACTCGCTGTTTTTCTGTTTTACACTAATCACACGGATACATTCTGACACCACAGATCAGCTAATCCAGACAGAGGTCCCGATGTGAAAGAGGGCAAATCTGGTATTGTCCTGTACACTGGGCTAAAGCGCAGCGATTAGACTGCTCATCAGAAAGTTTGAGAGAGGAAGTGTTTTAGGCTGCAGCTGCCGGGCTGCAGAAAAGCCAGTTAGCATGAATTTCAGAGGGTTGTTTTTACTGAAAATTAACATAATAAAGCTTTGTACTCATTGTAAATTCTAGTGCTTTACTATGAGGCTAACTAAGATACACAAAAATAAAAATAAAGTCTTATGAAGCAGTTGAAGTTTATTGGGCAAACAAACAGACGCATTACAGCATTGCCTTCCTTAGCTGTAGTCTGTGATTCTTCTGAGCGAGCCGATTTTCGGGCTGACTCCTCCCCAGTCGCTGTACTTCCTGTACTCCCCGGGCTTCAGGTAATAGACGCGGCCTTTGTAGTTGGGCTGATCGAACAGCAGCCAGTGGCCGTCCATCACGCTGCAGGAGTTGAAGTCGGAGGTGTTGAGGCGGTCTTGGATGTTGGGGCAGTCGTCCATCAGTTCGTGCATCTGGCCGGACATGTCTGGGCGCTCGTACAGCCTCACCCTGTATGAGCCTCGGTGCTGGAACAGGACAGAAAACCCTGTCATCTTGACTTTAATGTAGATATTTACCTCGCTATGCAAACTTGAAGGTTTGATTTGCAACAAAACAAACACTTAGCAAGCATCAAATCTGAGACATGACTGCGAGTCTTGGTGCCTTTCTCTTTACTCCTCATGCAAAGGCCAAAACATCGTCTTTTAAAAGCAAAAAGCATGACCTACCTGAGGGATCATCTTGCAAGATCGTACGCAGTCGTTCATCCCGAGCACTCGCTGGTTATCAGAGTAATCCCCTCTCCTCAAGTAGAACTGGTTCCCCGTGAAGTTGGCCCTCTCATACACCATGAAGGAGCCACTCTCCACCCTGATGGAGTTACACCTGTTGAAGTAGGAGTGGAGGTCAGCACAGTCGCTGTTGCACTCATGGGAGCGCCCCTGGAAGTTTCTGTCTTCGTAAAATATGATCTGCAGAAGCAAAAGAAGCAGGATCAGTTTTCATAAAAATCTGCAGAATCATTACACGCAGGAGTAACAGAAAGGTGTGATCTCCTTTACCTTCCCCATGGTTATGTCGACATCAGACTGTGTTAGCGCTCAGTGCTGTCTCTGAGCCAAGCCGCTGTGCTTTATAAAATAAAAGAAAGAAAGGACTCCTGTGTGATTGCACAGCATAAAGTATTGTCATTTAAATGTATCCGCTCTGTGATGATGGATCAGGAGGTGTGTGTGTGTGTGTACGTGTGAGTGGACGGGCGGGTGTGTAAATCTGTTTATGTATAGATGACTCCTGATGTGTGATGAGTTATTGTTCTTTCCTCCATGTTCATCACAATCCAGCTCCAGAAAATGCCACAGAACAAAAGGCCGTAATGAGAGTGGACCAAGAGGCATCAGCAGGATTAAACCGATTTATTAGGGCTGACACATCCACCAGGAAAAGGAAAAGAGTTTTATTTCCTCAAGCCTAAACAAACATAATTTATGAGGTAGAAGAAGATGTGGAATATCACCTTAAATCGGTGATTTACACACAGTGGAGAGATGCAACTTTCTTAAAGGCCTCACAACCGATGCTGACTAACTTTTGAATAAACCACTAACACTTCATTTTGTACTTGCTTTATTACAAGATTAAACTTTAAATCAAAGAACTTCTAACAACTTCTGACTTTTGCCTCTTTATCGGCTTACGTGGCTAACTAATTCAGATTGTTTTGGAGCTGCTCCAGTCAACAGACGCTTCAAATTGAACAAATACAACATCGTGGAAAAAGACAGAATAAGCAAAATCTGTGTTTCTCCACTGTGCCTTCCAGTTGTTTGGTTATTATCTAAACACAGGCCTTTTCCAACACCCTCCACACAGCTCAGGAATCCACAGAAACAGCTCAGTGGTCCACAATGCGTCTGATAGATCCAACTCTGGCCGTTCTGCCGCCCCACTCGCTGAACCTCTTGTACTCTCCCGGTCTGATCAGGTACATCCTGCCCCGGTAGTTTGGGTGTTCGTAGAAGAGCCAGTTGCCGTTGGTGACGCTGCAGGAGAAGATGTCGTTAATGTGGAAGCGGTCCATGACGCTGGGACAGTCGTCCATCAGGTCCATCATCTGACCCCCGAACTCGATCCTCTCGTACAGGCGCATATTGAAGGAGGTGGGCTGCTGGCTCTGAATACGAAAGAAAGATAGATAGATAGTAGGTAGGTAGGTAGGTAGGTAGGTAGGTAGGTAGGTAGGTAGGTAGGTAGGTAGGTAGGTAGGTAGATAGATAGATAGATAGATAGATAGATAGATAGATAGATAGATAGATAGATAGATAGATAGATAGATAGATAGATAGATAGATAGATAGATAGATGTGTTGCTTAAGTACATGCCATCATTTTTGGGCTCGAGAGCAAACCGAATGCTACTTTAACCAAAGATCACCACATGTTTCCGGTGAGTCTCAGTTTCACTGTAAACTGAGAGGCTGCACTCTGGTTTTCAGCAGCTGTATGAATCCCTGCATTTGATCTGCATTTTGGGTCCTTTTCTTTGTTTAGGTTTAACCACCTACAAACTTAACATTTTAGCTTTAGGCCACATCACATTTTCACAGCATTTCTATGGAGTAACGCACAATAAATTTAGTCTGATCATTAGGACAAAAATGTAAAGGGTCACATTAAGAGAATTTTTAAAAAGAATTGTAGCGTTAGGTCATAATAAGGCGCCATTGACCTTGAGGTCTATCTATGGAGGTTATGCCTTTGTCCACTTTGCTGTCCTCTCCAAATAATAAAGACAAAAATCCCAATTGTAAAATTAACTTCAGAAGAATAAACAACACAATGTCTTCGTAGAGCATCGTAGAGCACACCTGAAACTAAAAACAGATTTTATATTGAGCTCTTCTTCTGTTTTTTTCTGTGATTTTAAAATCTGTTTCTCTTTCTTGGAAAATTTGTCAAGACCAGTCTTTCATTTGTTGGTTTTGCCTGATATAGTAGACAATGAGGTCAACAGCGCACCTTTTACCTGCTTTTTCTTAAAGACCAATCACAACTGAGCAGAGGCCAGAAGTTGTGATTTGTCCTGCCAATGTGAGTCCACTACACCTGATAAATTTCACCAAATAATGCATAAAACCAAATTACTCACCATGCTGATGTGTCGACAGGAGCTCACACAGTCGTTGACTCCGCTCCAGTGGTGAAAGTCCGGGTACTCTCCTCTCCTCAGGAAGAACTGGTTTCCAGTGAAGTTGGGTTTGTCATAGATCATGAAGCTGCCGCTCTCCACCCGGATGGAGCTGCAGCGGTTGAGGAGACACGTGAGGTCTGCAAAGTCATGGCTGCACTCAAAATGGCGTCCAGAGAAGTTCTTGTCCTCGTAGAAGATGATCTAAGCATGGAGAAGGTCATGGTTATGTTTTCTCATAGTTATGTTCCAAACTAAGGCACCCTTTTTTCTGCTTTTCAGGTGTTATATCCTCTTTTAATCTGAAAATCAGGACTCTCAGTGATGCTCAAGGATTAAAAATGTAAACCTGCAGGGAGGCCCCCTTTTACAATAAGAGCTTTCCAGCCCTGTGAAAACATCTGACCTGCCTTGCTGTGAGCGAGTGCTGGGAGCTGTGTTGTTTACCTTTCCCATGTCGGCCTGCTCGTCTGCTCTCTGCCTCTTCCTGTGTGATCCATCCAGCTCTCTGAAGACTCCCACCTGTCACATATATACTGCATGTGAAGTGCAGACTCTGCAGGTGTCATTCATATTGAAATGTGCAGGAATCTTTGGCATTTATGCCGCCCTGTTGTCCTGAAGAGATGTTAGGAGTCTTGTTTGAACAGGTGAGAGCTGACACCGGTCTGAACTATCTGTTGTAACAGAGCAGGTTGTGTTTCATACATTATTTCTGACCAGTTGAGTCTTTTGCGCTGTTGATGATTTTTTTTTTTATTCTTTAAGAAAAGGTTAGTGTCAGCAGTTTTTCTAATTGGAGCATTCGCCCTCTTTATATATATATTATAATGATATTTTAGTTGTTTTAAGTTATTTTCTGTCAAATTCAGACTTATAAAGTTATCTCAATTGTACTTCAGCAGTTTTCGAAGAAGAACCGCGTATCTTATCAGGCAACATTTTGCTGGGCTGATCTTCTGTGACCTGCAACTCCGACTTTGTGTCACTGCCATCTTGTGGAGAGAGTTATTTTAGTGCAAATACAGAGAACTTTTATTTTCAATCTCTTAACTTCTGAAAAATTATTCTGCTTTTTTTTTGTTGTTGTTGTTTTTGGCACACTCTTATCACTAACTTAGAAAAGAAAATGATCCAGACAGGGTTTTATGTGCAGCTTAATCAATTTAGGAGTTGATATGTAGAGCTGATATGTACAAACAGCTATTAAACTTTCTATTTTTGTGTCATACATTAAGCCAGTGTTCAGTCAGGTGAATGTAAAGGTCATCATTAGAAATGCATCTGTAAGTCTGTTTTTCTTTTAATGCAAGTCTGTAACAGCGCCTCTCACTATCATGTCTTTTTATTTCATAGGAGATTCGTTTGCATGGAGGATATTTTCAATGCTGAATAAATTTATTCTGGTTGAAGTGTTACATACCATGTGACTGAATCTGGTGAGGATTTTACATGCACCTTTAAATTTGAACGGAGCAACTGTTTGACGTGCAAAAAAGGGAAGCAGGTGGGGTCAGGTTTTATTTTTGTCTGTGATCAAACACTTTTTAAAAGTCTGTACTGCATACTTCCCCATGGTCTTAAAGTGGTATAGTGTTACGTTCTCAGAGTGTGTTTAAAATATGTCAAAATGGTACTAAATTTTGGGCATGTGCAGAAAGAACTTTGGGTTATTTTTGTTTTGGTTCTTGAAAAGGCCTGAACTTCCCCTCTGCAACATGTTTTGAATCATTTTACTCTGACTGAATATGAAGCATTCAGGCTCCTGAACCTTGGAGATATTGATCCTGCACCAGTGTAACACTGTTGTCCTTCAGTGTGTTGCAGAAACGGAACAGATGTACTGAGGTTTACACATAAACACAAAGCTCTGTTTTGTCTTTTCAGCTTCACCGTCTCACATTTATCCAGTCCTGCCTCTGAAGCTTCTATTTCACTGCTGCCAATGCACGATGCTGGGACAACTTTGTGACACCATTACGCCAACATGACGTTCACACCAAAGGCGAGGGTTTAAACACTGAAAAAAAGAATATTGCACCATAAACTGGCGATTGGAAAAAGAATTGCCTGGAAAAAAATGTGGACCACAAGGCAGAACCCAGAAAGTGAAGCCAAAACACTCACAGATATGATTAGGAAGTCTTTTTCACAAAATTTTAACTTGCTTCTTGTAATTTCATGACTTTTATCCCGAGAACCATGACTTTACTTTCTCAAATGTCTTTATTCTCATAATATAGCGTCTTAAATCTGGTAATACTACACCTTTGTTCCTCAGTTTAGGATCAGCATGCCCAGGTACACCGTTGCCTCAATTTTCAGGTGGTGAAGAGGCAGCTGAGCCAATTTACTAGTGGATCTACATTCCTACTCTCACCTGTGCTCATAATCTGATAACCAAAAGCATGAAATCAACAGGGTAGAGACAAGTTAGATGCTCAAAGATGAGCCATTGAATCAAATCTTGGCTCTAACACAAGACATGAGCACATTTCACACGCAGTCAATGATTTGAAAGCTCTAAAACTGAAGCTATAAATAAACAATAAGGCAAGATGACAAAAAAAAACTGCTTAATAGTTTATTTTACTCTGTAAGAGTGTGATCAGCAGTGCAGAGACGAGTGAAAAGCCCTCTGTGTGAGAAGAGGACAGTCAGAAACAAGATCCTTCAGCTGAACAATACAGAACTCCGGAGCCTCAGTCTTGTATGTGTCAACGCTCGCAGTAGTTTATTCAAGCCTCTGATAAAAGTCAGGATGTCACGCCATGACCAGCTCGCATCCTCAGGGGAAAAGGTGCCCTCCAAATGCAGAGAGCAAGAACAAAACTGAAAGCTCTTGAGCAGTGAGGCTATTTTATTCAGCGTGTGAAACAGAGCAAAGAGCAGACATGTCACAAACACCGCCCTCCCATCTTTAGAGGTCTTTGAGCCGTTTGATGGAGCCGATTCGGGAGTTGTTTCCATTCCAATCGCTGAAGCTCTTGTACTGGCCGGGCTTCAGGTAGAAGTGGCGCCCCCTGTAGTTGGGCTGCTCGTACATGAGCCAGTGTCCGTCCATGACGGTGCAGGAGTTAAAGTTGGAGCTGTGGAAACGGTCCATGAGGTTAGGGCAGTCGTTGGTCAGCTCCATCATCTCACCTCCCATGTCGAAATGTTCGTACAGCCTCACCTTGTAGCTGCCGTGGTGCTGGAACAAACAAGGGTGAAGAAAGTTTATTGTTAAGAATATTATGTTTTATGTAAAAGATTTTTAAAAAAAAACTACATAGAAAGCAGAAATTTACATTTACTGGTAGAGCTGGGAGAAAACATGAAAGCACTCAGATGACAAAACAATCAGGCTACTTAACTTAGCATCAGGACCAGAAACAGGCATGGAAAGTTGGCCTAGCTCTTTGCAAACATATCCAACTACATCCATGATAAGAAATACTTTAAATCTGATCAATTTTACCTCATCAGAATAAAAAATATGACAATGTTCAGGCTGCAAGATGATGCCACTGCATGGACATCGACAGCTTTACCCAGTCTTTATGCCAGGCTAAGCTAGCTACCATAAATAAACAACTTCCTGTTTGACACCAACTTACTTCCTAACTATTCTTTTGACTGATTTTGTTTGGTTCTGTAACTCATGATCTACCAAAAGTAGCCTACACTTCAAAATAAAAGCATGGTTTGACATTGCAGGTAATGTCACAACTTAAACGACACAATGTATTCTCCAGAGAAGATTCTATAACAGGGCTGGATAGGTGGATTAATCATAAATTTGCACATCATTAGAAATTGATTACTCAGCCTGACTGATTGTGTTGTTTTATTTTCAAGTTTTCCATAAATATCATTAAAATATTGTAATTGTGATATTTTATGGCTATGATAATCGTGAGGTGTCTATTTCTGGTCAAATCCAGCTGTTTAATCCTTATTTATTCAGGACAAATTTTACAGGAAAACAGATTTGGAGGCAAATATATAATCAAAAACCTTATTCTGCTCTTAATTTAAAAAAATATATATATCATGACTCGGCAGGTCTTACCATGGGGATCATTCGGCAGGACCTCACACAGCCGTTCAGTCCAGCCATGCCCATGTAGTCAGAGTAGTCCCCCCTCCTCACAAAGTACTGGTTCCCTGTGTACCCGGGTCGGTCGTAGATCATGAACATGCCGCTCTCCACCCTGATGGAGCGACAGCGTTCAAACATGGAGTGGAGGTCAGCACAGTCGCTCATACACTCATAGTGACGACCCTCAAAGTTTCTGTCCTCGTAGAAAATGATCTGAGGAGTGAGAAACAATCATGTTTTCAGTCAAAGTCCTGTAGCTCACATGTTGGGAATAATCTTCTTTTGAAAAGTTAAATCCAGACACAAACCTTCCCCATGTTGGCTGCTGCTGTTGGTCAGACCTCCTCCTGTGATTTTCCTTCTCCACAAAGATGACATCCATGTTTTTATCCTGTGGTTGTCGTGTTGTGGATTGTTATTCAAATGAGGTCTGGTGTCAGCAGAGACTCTATAGGAGTCTTCCTGCTCCTGTTTGTCAAACATTGAACTGATTCTAGCAAGAGCCACAGCATTGAAAACACTGGAACAGTCAAAGTGGAGCTCTTTCACACTTTTTCTGTCTCATTTTAGTGTTAAAGTGGGTTTGACACATTTATACAGAGCAGAGGAAGCTGAAGAAAATCTGTTAACACGAGCAGAAACACTGATTAGTTTTAAATATGTTCTGTGATATAGCTGGAAAAACGTTACTGTGGCACATACAAAAACCATTCACACTATACTTGATTTCTGTTTGATCAAATATATGAATCTCATGAAGAAATCCGTCTTTAAAAAAACACCTCATAATAAATTTGGAAATAGCGAATTGGCAGGTTTGCTCCCCCTTGAAAGTATAGTTTGTGTGTTTCGTACAAAATGCACTAAAATGGCATTCCCAGGTCATTTGGGAAACATGATCCCTCCGGCAAGCTCTGGGTTTACCCTGAGGCCTCCTCCCTGTTGCATGTTCCTGAAACCCCGCCAAAAGACAGCGGCTCAATTACATCTTCATGATACAACGGAGTAACAGCTTTACTTCAGGCTGACTCTAAACCCAACCTGCTTGCAGGTACTGATGGCTTAAGTCACTATACCCAAAGCTCATGACCGTACTACTGACACAGGACTAATCCACCTTTAGTTCTCTCATGAACTAGACCCCAAGGTACTTGAACTCCCCCATTGAGGCAAAGACTCCCTCCCTACAAAGAGGGGGCAGTCCACTGTTTAGTGGTGGAAAACCATGGCCTTGTGCCTGATGTTGCTGTTCAATGGAACAGCAATCAATTCTTCCAGGGGCATTATCTAAAGCTGCTTATGGAAGTTATTGTTAAGATTAACGCAGCATGTGACAAAGTACATATCAAGAGAAATGTAAACAGACGGAGGCATGCAGAGGAAAGAAAAGCTTCTTTCCCAACAATGAATGAATTGAATGTGCAGTTATTTGTTCTTGTTATAATAAAAATACATCATCTAGTTTGTTGAAAACAGCTGCCAAAGTAGATTCAACAAACCCTTCAATGGCAGAAGTCGTCATCGTGGCTGTTTATGGTAGTGACACATTGCTCCTGTGTCCTCATCTGAAATAAAGGACTGTGATTGGGTCGGTACACTAGACGCTGAAATCATTTAAAATGAAAGCAGACCAAACAGGGAGGGAATAACGGCAGATTAATGGCCTCAGACTTGGAGGTGCTGATTCTCACCCCATCTCCAACCCGAAAACGTCAACAAAACCAGTTTTAAATGTACAATGTCAATATGTTCGATTTTTCTTCCTGTTTTCTTATTGATTGTTTAACCAATCAAGAATTCTTATTACCCATCTGAGTTGAATCCTTGATTCTGATTTGTCAAATCCCACTTGATAAGGATGATCAAAGTGAAGGGAACAACACAAGCAAACATCAGTTATGTATTTTTTGTTCTTTTATTTAGGTACAGTCTCGCACTCAGTATAACATACCCACAACAAGTTTCATATCATTAATATAACTTTTTATCACCTACAAATCTGCATAACTTTTCTAACACCTTTGCAACATACACCATCACTTTTGAGATACAACCTTTGTACTAAATAGATTAAAAATCAGTGATTCTCCTGAAGGATCCAAAGGTGGCGCTCTTGGCCCCCCAGTCACTGTAATTCTGGTACTCTCCAGGCTTCATGAAGAACTGGCGGCCACGGTATTTTGTGTGCTCATACAGGGTCCAGTATCCTTCTATGACCTTACATGAGTGGATGTCACTGCTGAGGAAGTGATCCTTCAGCAAATCACAGTCCCAGCTGAACTCCCTCATCTGACCCTCGAAGTTTGGCCGCTCATAGATACGAATGCAATAGGGGCCGTCTCTGGGCTGCAGGGATACAGCAGAGTCAAATATTATGTCAAGTTTTTTCAGTCACATCTATTGGAGGGACATGTTTTAAGGCCCTGTGACAAATTTGGCACCACCTGTGGACAAAGCATAACAGCTTATTGCTTTGAAGTTGAATTGAACACCTCCTCTTGTTATTTCCTCTCAGCCATTTGTGTCATGCACTGAGAATCTTTGCACTGAAAAATGAAATCAAAATGTTTTCTGTTAGGCACCTTTTCCTTTGGGAGGTGGCTGGTTTTGGACGCAAGAAATGATTGTTTGCATCAGTTATTTGCAGCAAATGGTCCGGTTTGCTTTAGTTGGGATCAGTACTAATTTCTTTTTCACAACCACTTCAAAATCTCCTCACAGGAGTTTTTGAAATTAAGTAATAAAAGAACTAGACTAGTCAGTATTTTTTATAATCTTAGCCAGTGGGAGCATGTAGGTATTAAAACAAAAGAGGCCCCAGAATGGAGCCCTGGGGGACCCCACATGTTTATCTTTAATCTACTGATACTCGCATCAAAATTTCCTTTGGTTTTAATTTTTAAACACAGAAAAAGTTGCTTATCAGACAATAAAAAAATGTTCTTGCACATCTTCACTGAACAATATTGCATGCTGGGAAGGATTGTATGATGTGTCCACATTTATAACAAAAGCTAAACATGGACTCACATAGGTGAAGGTCTGGCAGGAGCGGATGTTGTCGTTGTAGCCCATCCAGCACTGGTATTCCGGGTACTCTCCTCTGGTCAGGACATACTGGTAACCCATGTAGTTCGGCTTCTCGTACAACACCCAGCAGCCGCTCTCCACCTTGATGGAGTTGCAGCGGCTGAAGTGAGGGTGCATGTCAGGGCAGTCGATGTCGCACTCATAGTAATGGCCCTGGAAGTTTTTATCCTCATAGAAAATGATCTGGAGAAAGAAACAGACACAGTGTAAAGTCAAATTCTTATCAAATACTGTTCAAATGAAATGCATGGTGTTAGATTTCCACAGTAAATTGTCAGGTTGTCACACTTTAACCCACAAAACTTTGTTAATCTGTAGAAACTCTGTTGATCCCTCTCTCTTGATTTCCTTTTCCAAATAGCTGCACCAACCATGTCTCAGTCTTATGATCCCTGTTTTTCTGTCAAAATATCTGCATCTATCACTGGATTCACATTTTCCTGATTTCTTGTGAGCAAACTAGTGTGTGGTGACTAAAACGTGATATTGTGTGTTTTTGGGAAGACTGGATCTGATCATTTTAAATACTCCAAATTAAAAAGTTCACTTACACTTTAAAAGTCCAAAGATTTAGCAGTCATCATGCTAAATTGCTTTTTTCAAAGATGTATGAAGTTTTGTGTTCACCTCCTGTTTTCTTTGCACAGCTTTCATGAGAGGTCATAAAGTTCCAACAATTTGCTGTCTTACCTTACTACTCATCGTGTAAGTGGGTGCTGGAGCTGGATACCTACACGAGACTGGTGTTCTCACAGAGCAGGAGTAAAGCTTCTCTATATAAACCTCAGTCAAAAGGTCTGCAGATCCCAGTCTGGTCTTCTTTTCAATGAGGAGGGATTTAACGTCCCTGTCATCGCTGCCAAAAGTCTTGATCCCAGCCGAAAAAACCCTGAATCATCAAAGCAAAACTCCTAGCAGGCAAATTACTGAAGCACAGTGCCCTTTTGATGTTGATATGGATGTTTGATTCCCTAATCCTGTATCAAGTGGGTTAATCTTTTCATGCAGAATCAAACAGATCATCACAAAGTAACATTGTCTTCTGAATCTGAGACATTGTTGATCAAAAAGTAGGCAAAATCTGAAAGAATACATACATGTTTGTGTTGACAAAAGGGAAATTAGCCATCCAGCTAAGTTTGGGCCTCAAGTCTTTTCATAGGTTTTTGTTAAGGCTCTCAGCAGGATGTGGTGATACAGCACACCTCTTGGCCGTCACACTTCAATCTGGTGTACCCCAGGGCTCAATGATAGAACCTTTAGTATATACAGTCTATGGTCGTGACCAACAATTTTTTATGTCACCATCAAACAGCGTGCAACATGTTTCGTGAAAACTGTTCAGTTTTAACATTTTGTCCATTGCATCTACATAATACAATAGTTTGAGGACAGTAATTGGTACTACAAAAAGTGAAAACAGTAGAAGCACAGAAACTTTCTTTCTTTTCTTTTTTTATCAGTAAAAAAAGGATCAAATGTGCATCATGAGAACAACAGCGAGCTGCAGAAGGATGACTTCAGTCCTGCAGAGACTCTAATGAACCCTCATAGTGCTCTGTTCTTCCCTCATGGCAGCCATTGCTGTCCTGGGAGTGACACAAAGAGGAGTAGAGTTAGTTATGCAGATTTGATGTCTCTTTATGTCCACAGGGTGGCAATGGAGAACAACAGTGTACAGTCTAAGCCAGGATATAGTTTAAAGTTGTGGAAACTTCAGGATCTCTCCTCTAAGATCTTGAAAAGGATGAGGATTGTCTTTCTACTCACACTGAGGAAAGAACGTGATGAAGAGGAGGTTGATGAAGACCGTGCTGACACTCGTGCAGGCGGTGCGTTGGCTTTCGTCTTCTCAGACAGCCATTTCTTCAACTTGAGACCTTTGATGGATTTTGATTAAAACTATTTAAACTATGTCTTTTAAATTGGAGGGTATAGGATACAAGGATACAATTATAAAAAAAAACACTGCAATACCTCACAGAGAGATATTTGCACAGCTTAGATTGGATGTAGTCACCAAGAAATAAAGTTTTACTTAAGATTTCTTTCTGGAGTCTCTCAGATTGGGAAGTTTAAAAAAAATGCCTGCACCCAACCACATAATATAATCTTAGGAAGGGCATCCATCTGCCTTCTTTATGCTTTACTTTCAAAATGCGTTCTTGTTCATACATCTTGCAGTTTCTTCTAAAGGTATGATTTTGGGTCATTCATGTTTGGACAAATAGAAAAGACAGGGGACCACAGAATAAAAGTAACAAAAATGAAGTGCTTTCTCTGCTTACTGTGCTTCTTGGAGTGGTCCACAGCCTTATAGGAGCCCAGCATGGCAAACGGATGGTAGGATAATGTGAAGGGGTAGACGAGTGCACCCTGCAGTGGAAGAAAAACCCTGAGGGTAAGACTTGCTGTATACCACCAACAACAAACATATTTTGTGCTTGTTTCTTGTGAACACAAGTGTCAAATCTTCCTTTACCTTGGAGTGCTGGTCAGGGAATGATGCAGCTGGTTTACATTTGTACAGAGCCAAGATTTCCTCCACCGGGAGGCTGCTCTGAAGGGGAAAAGTTGGAAGAACAAAATAGCAGTTCAACAATCAAAACAGTAAGTAATCGAAGACATTAAAATCATGTGATAACTGTACTTTTCTGTTACCAAAATTCATGTGCATCCCTCTGTTATGTTTGCCAAAGAAGTTCTGGGGGTAACACTTTACAATAACCATAATTTATAAATGGCAAATAGATCGTTTATTAATGTAAGTTAATAGTTACTTTGCCATTAACAAGCGATGAAATTATGATTAATCATTTTCATTAATTATTAATGTACTATTTATTAAAGGTTTATATAAGGTTTAAATATTGGTTGTAAAACACTTCACCTACCATGACTATCCCTGCGAATGATGACAGGATCATTGCCTCTCTCTCCAGGCGATTGGGGTACTGGGCACTTCCTAAGCCACTTGTTGCTCCGCTGTGATTGACAGGGAAGTGTAAAGCATCTTCATTTATAATGATGTGAAATTGTGCTGATGTAATACTTTATTTAAGGGCTACAACATCAGTTTATCTTCGCTAATAGTTGACAGGTTTTCACTTTCATGGCTATAACTTGAGCTTTGATCGGGTTCTTAGGCAGTAAAGAATAAAACAGTGGTGAGTGTCTACTGTTTACTTAAGTTAGAGAGCTAATATTACATTGCAAGATAATTATACTGCTTGTAAGGTAAAAATAAACACCTTGTAGGACTTTTCACTAAAGAGCAGTACTTTAAATACACGAAAATACAGCTTCACAGAAGATTTACTCCATATTTTTAGACCAAGCAAAGACATCAATCTTCCTAAGTGTTGTTCATTCCCAGCTGTTCATTTGATCTCATGAGGAGCAATACATGAGCTGAAACTGTGGTTTACCAAAACAAAACCTCTTTTACTGCGTTGCTGACTGATTAGCCTGGATTTTTTACAGGTACTTACAAATCTACTTTTGTTTTCCCTTCAAGAGATTAGAAGATTAAATCCAAAACAACACAAAAAAGAAACAACAAGATTTTTAGATATAAGGGGAAAAGTTACAGAGAGATTAGAGACAATTAATGCAAGGGTTTTACCTCAATAATATTAATTTTAAAATTTTTAATTAAGTGACTTGTGCAACCAGAGAAAATGATCAGAGGGTAAGTCCCTGCAGAGATTTGGCTACCTGCCTGAAGCTTTACTAATGAACCAACCAGGAAGGATTTTAGTTAAAAATAGTCCAATGATTCTTTATAAGAAACAAACAGAAGTCCAGATCAGCAGAAACCCTGTTCTGCTGCAGAAAAACACAAAGAGCTTACATGATGTCTCTGTCGAGAACATCCCGTCCCTGTTCTTTGTCCAACCACCACAAAGCAACACTGATAGCCAGGTCATAGTGAGCCTGCAATACAGACAGAAGGTCAACTATAAGTACAGTGTAGGTCTGTGTCTCCTATTCAAAATTTACATGATTTAGTAATACTTTTTTTTTTGTTTTTGTTTTACTCAGTTAAAAAAAACCCTTAATATCCCAGGCTTTTACCAGATCATCCAGCATTGTGGAGCCGCCCTTCCCCTTTGGGTCAAAAGACTTCTCTCTTAGTTTTTGCCCGATATAATCACCTCTGTTTACATAAGACAAAGACAGAAAACAGGCACCATGAAACGTTATCTTCCACATTTATCCCTGGGTTTTTAATTTGTACTTACATAAGAGCCTCCACATCTCTTTTCAGCTGCCTTGCTTCCATTTTTCTGGATTTACTTTAAGAAGGAACTCCTGGAAAAACACAGAACATCAAAATACAGTACTTATCATCTGGATGGTGACTTTGAATTAAACACAAAATACTTGTGTCCAGAGAAAAAGAGTACTTTTGTCCTTCTGGTAGGTAAAAAAAAAAACCTACCTTGCCCTTTGCCACTTTGAACGGACCCAGGATCTGTCATGGGCCCAAGACGTCAACATCACAGATACTGACTAAATTATCTCGTCTCAACATGGCCTCCACTCCCCAACCAAGCAATTAAATGGGCATCAACAGCCAACACATCAGCAGATGTGAAAAGAGCATTGTTAAGGCAGGAGGAGATTTGATTAGGCTCATTCAGGCTGAGAAGCTTGGACAAAGGCTCACTCCTCTATCTCCACCTATTCCCTCTTTTTCATGAAAAGGGTAAAAGACAGGGAACCCTAAGGGAACAGTCTAAAGACAGGTCTAAGAAAAAGGACAGGAGAAGCAAAGTCAGGGTAAGAAGTCTGGGTCAGAAAGCACCACCTTAGGATTAGGCTGCACACTCTAACTCCCCCGCTTTAGCGGGGAAAGAAGGAAAAGATGAAGGTAAAGCAGAGAGGAGTCTGGAGAGGGATGTGAGGAAGTTATAGAGATAGGCAAAACAGAGATTAAAGCCTTTCATGTCCACACTCTACCTCCCTTATCCCTTTACTTTAGAGAGGGGAACAGACGGGGAAAATATGTGCTAATTGCAGGGTGGGCTAGCTGTACCATCTGTGTAATCTGACCATTCAGTTTGTATTATTCAGATTCCTGCTAACAGGATATGTTCATAAATACTCAATGATCGCATATAACAAAAGTATGAAGGAAACTTTAAAAGCGAGATCATAGCCAGGATACCAGAGCACAAACAAACACAATCATCATTCTCCTAAAATAGGGGGTTGATTTACTCCTGAAGACGCCAAGCAGCACTAAGAGGATAAACCTGACACCTTGTTGTCACACAAAGCACTTCAGGGAAACACAATGAGACAAATGAACAAAATAAACTCCCTGTAAACACTGGAAAAGAGCAACAAATCCCAAACTGGATCAAGTTTATTTTGTAAAATATCAAATTTTAATTATTTGTAAAACACAGTTAAAATAAAGTTAACATCAAGCATTTGTACTCACCACACAACTCTGCTAAACAGCTTACAGTCCTTCAGTTCACATCATAACACAAAAAACCACAAACACAGCCGTCTGCTGTCATGCAACACTGAATCGGGTGACGTTTGTGAGAATACAAGCCTGTAACGGGGGGCGTGGAGCAGACTTCTCAGGTGAACAGTCTGAGCTGAATTATTTATTAAAAAAAAAGGAAACCTGTCCATCACTGACACAAATTACCCTCCACAACCAACAGGTTAGGTAAGACATGTGCAGGAGTTTGTGTGTGTTATTTTTAGGCTAACACACCGCTGAATAAAACAGAAAAAGTCATTAAAATAAACAAGATAAAGAAGATCAATCCATGAAAATTGGTTGGTTCATTTTTTTCTCTTTTTCTGTCTTTTTCTGCTTCTTCTTCTTCTTGCCGTCTTTAAACACCGGGGAGCTCAGAAACATGTCGTCTGTGAATTTATCTCCTCGTCTCATTTTTCTGTCAGGAAAAAAATGAACACAAGGAATTGATTCTTTTGTGTGAAGCTGACGCAGAAATACAGTCACTGATAGTTTGACTAGCAGTTGTTACCTGTTGAGGGTCGGCTCTTTATAACTGACCACACCATGTCGTCTCCTGGTTCTGCCTCCGGCTGCACTGTCTGGAGTTAAAATAGTGTTGGTCACTGTTGCTAAGACTTTACCTGCTGCAAAAACAAAACAAATAAAATCAGTTTGGACTAAAAGCATAATGCCACTGTTTGAAGCGCAAAAAAGTCGAAATTATGTCAATAAAGTCGAAATTTCAAGATTAAAATTGAAATTTCAATATTCAAGTCAAAATCTGGAGATTTCAAAATGTCGAAAAGTTGTGAATGTTGAAATTTTTAGATTAAAAAAAAAATTTGAGAATAAAGTCGACATTTCCAGTTTTTTCAATTTTGTCTTGAAATTTCGACTTTAATCTCGAAATGGAAATTAAAAAAATCTCCCTCCTGTAATAACCTTTTTCTTTTCTTGTGGCCCTCATCCTCTTTCATACTTATAAGAGCTTCATATTCAATAAATATAAACAAAAACACAAACACCCCACCTGGAGAGGCTTCAGTGACTTCAGCAGACTCATTAATCACCGCTGCTCTGCTCGATGTCTCCCTCCTGGGGGTGGCAGGTAAAGAGCCCACCTCAGTGTCGGCCGTGCTCTCGTCAAAGGCCAGCCATGGTGGCACCTCATCCGTCAGCAGATCTCCCAGAGTCTGATGAACCGCCACCTCGCCAGTGTCCCCCATGTGACCAAAGTAGTCAGACTCGTTAGAGGTCCTCAAGCTGTTCAGCGAACCTTTGTTTTTAGTTTTCCTCCTACAGACAAATGTCTCCCTCAGATTCCTGCTCTGTGTGAGTGTTCTCCGTTTTTGATCGGACTTTGTCGTGGACTTCAGTTCGTCGGGGAAATACTCAAAGATGTCGTCTATTTCATTGACGTCAGGATGTGAGTCGACAACCTGTAATCCTTCTTGTTGGTCTTCAGTGCTGCATGTACTCTCAGTCTGATAAAGAGGAGAGGTATTATTGCTTTCTGCAAAATCGCACAAATCCTGAGATTGAAATCCTTTGTTGCTTGAGCTTTTTTTCATCTTCTGCTTCTTCTTATTTATTTTTTCCTCACACTCTTCCTTCTGAGCACTTTTCTTTTTCCTTGGTGGGTTCTTCTCTTCTCTTCTAGACTTCTTGGGTTTCTGGAGCTCAGTTTCTAAATTACAGATCTGCTCGAGATACGTCGCTTCCTGGTTGTTGCTGCCACTGGAATCCTGTTTTGGCTTCTCTGAATCCTGAGTGGCCAGCCAGTGACGTTTACAGGAGCTTGGTGTAGTCTGGACTCCATCACTTTGCCTGAGTGGACTTGTTTCTGAAAGCTGTGGAACACCTGCTGACTGCTCGTCTACCTCATGGATGGAGGATCCTGCATAAGGTGCAAAGTCCTGATTTTTGTGCTCTATTTCTGGTGAGGATAGTAAAGTGCTCTCCCTGGCGATTGAGACAATAAAAGTCCCTCTGCATCTTGGTTTGTGACTTACAGAGGAATTTGTTGCAACCAGGAGCTCTTCAGGAGGTTCTTGGTCTTTGCATACTCCATATTTTTCCTGCACAACCTCCTCCACATCCTTGTGGATCTGTGCTAGTTCAGGCAGTCTCATCTCACTTTCACGTGATGGCAAAGTAACAAACATGTTCCTGGTGAATGAGGACATCCTCCTGCCTTTGGTGCGGGACCTCCTGCTGGTGATTCTGGGCCAAGCCTCCTCTGGTGGTAATCTTAAACTTTCTCTGGCTTTTGAAAGCCTAATATTAGGATCTGTGAAATAATCATCAAGGTCTGGTGGGGCAACATCAGCCGACTCTGTTTTGGATTTTAATTTCTTTTTTGCATTTTTCTGATGGTCACCAGTGTTAGACTTGCCCAGTTTGGGAATGCGAGAGGTGACGACACTCTTAGTCGACTGGGTCTCGGTAACCTCCTCGTTTCTGACACCCTCTGGTGCATAGTCTACTGATGGTAGCACAGTACTGGTGGGAGCATCCTGAACCTCTCTGGACTGAGAATCTGCTGGGCTCTTGACTTGTGGATTCTCAGACACTTTTGTCCCTAAGGCTTGCTCCTTCTTCTTCTTCTTCTTGGCTTTAGGTTTTCCAGAGCAGTCTGCTTTCTTGGCTTTGGTTTCCACGGTGACTATTTCAACAGAGTTACTGAACGTCATCTCCATTGTTGTATTTAGAAGCATGGTCTTCTCCTGTTTGCTGCCAGATTCTGGTTTAGGATCCAGGGCTGAGCCACTCGGAAGGGGAACGTTGTCAGGGATTGATTGCTTGGGATTTTCAGGTTCACTTAGACATGAGGGAGTTTGACTGCTCTGAGGACAGAGGACTGACTTTATGTCACATCCAGATTGGGAAATCTTCACTGAAAGCCGCTCCACCTCGTCTCTTAAGCTGCTGAGCGGGCGAGACATTTCAATCTGAGGAGTCTGTCTGTGCTGACTTGAAAACCTTTTCCCAGAACTTCTTTTATCTGCAAAATTGTAAAGAGAATAAACCTTGGCTTCTTTTGATCAAACTCTTTATCAAAATCTGATGATTCATGATCACAAAAAACTACCTACCACTGCAAATACCAGAGGCCAACTGCAGTATACTCTCACTGTTAAAGACATCTGCATGGGCGTCTTTTTCAGGCAATGCCACTGATACTTTTTGAGGGGGTAACAACAAAGCTCCAGGGATTTCCGGCTGGGGAGCTAACTGATCTGCAGGACTACGAGTGGAAGTTAGGGAGGGAGAGGAAGTAGAGAAACTTAGAGATGTCATTCATAAGTGTCAAAATCCAAATACTAAATCCTCTTGGATGTAAGTTTATTTTAATCTTAATTCAGTGTTTGCTCACCTGTTTACTGCAAGATTTTCTTTGACTTCATCAGATTCAAAATTCTCTCCTTCAGAAAGTTTAGGAAGCTCCTGCAAGTAACAAATACAGCTATAAGTAAAGATAATGTTGAGTTACACTCCCCGGCGTTCCTACCTAAAGCTCCAGTGAGGAGATTGTAACCAATTTTGGAGAAGGCTGAAATTATTACGGATGATTCTTTATGAGCTAACAAAGCAAATTACACCATTAACAGCCCTTTTCACATCTTTCACTGCCAAGAAACACCGCTGTGTAAGAATCAGCAAAGTATGCTTTGTCCAAAAGTGATGCCAAAATTGACACAGATAAAAGTTTCTCACAGGAACCTTAAACATGAGAACTTAGTCTAAAACTGTTAAGAGGTTCAGGTCTGGAGTTGTCATGACTCGGCTGGTACACACATACGTTTAGCTCATTTTTTAAAGAGAATTTTGCAGTATATATTATAAAGATATATAAGATAATACTGTGTTCCTTTTCTAGATGTAATTACATAAATAATATCCATTATTAGGTACAAACAAAGACATAAATAGGTCACACTCCTTATGAACAGGGTCCTTACACTGTCTTTGAACAAGTCCGCCACCATGTCCAAATGCTGCAATGTGTTGCTGTGGAGGTTTTGCAAGATGAAGAGCTGTGGGAAAAAAAACTGCTGTCAGTCTCCAATTCAGACAGAGTGTTTAAGCATTTGTGTGTGTTTGCCATAAAAAATGCTTTACAAACAATATGCCCTGACAAATAAGTGTATAACAGTAAATAATAGGTTTTTGAAACATCTCTTTTAGTTGACTTCAAACTGTACAGAGCATGGTCAGATCACCTGGCTTCCTGGCTAGTTTGGGGTTGATTTTAAGGTTTAGTTAAGTACTTTAAAAGCTCTCTGTGACCCTGTTAGTACCATAGGAACTGACATATTATTTGAGATCATCGGGTCTTCTGAGTCCTATAAACCCGATCAAAAACTTAAGGCGACAGTGTTTGCAGTGAGGGGCCGAAAACTCTTAAACTATGTGCCAGAGGAGATTGGGTTAGCGGTCAAAAGAAACCCCTACTTCCTGTCGGGTTGTTTGAAATAGATTTTTATTGTTTTTTTGTGTGTTATTTCTTGTATGATTTTATGACCTGCCTGTTTTATTTTGCAGCCCTTGGAAAGCTCTCTGCATCTTTGCTTTTGAAATGTCCTCTAAATTCAGTTACCTTTATTATCACTATTATGTCACGCAAAAACCAACCAGTTTCCTGTGCTTGTATTTCTTTGTAGCCAACTCGAAGCACAGAGCCTCCACTTTTTTCTGCAGGAACACAATCTCCTTCTCCAGCTGCCTGTTTCTCTCCTTCTGCATCCCCAGAGCGACAGCTAAAGCCTTGTTGTTGTTCTTCAGAGAGACCTTGAAGAACGAGGAGGTGTCTGTTGCAGGTAGGAAAAAGAAATACAAGGATTAATAACTGACACAACAATCAAAACACATCTTTTCTTCTTTATATAATAACAGATTGTGTTAAAGTGATTCACAGACTCACTGAGAAGCTTGTTTTTGATCTTCGATGCAGCAGCTGAAGACTGCTTGGAAGATGATCTGGGTGTCATCTTTCCCACAGGTAACATGGCTAGGGCTGGATTATTAGTTCAACATAAAAAAAATAGGTTATTGTAAAGGCATGATACCAGACACCAAACACAATGAAGCAAAAACAGAAATTTAGTAGTGTTAATGGTTGACACGTCTGTTTGAACTGGCCTCCTACATCACACAAGAGTACCTTCTCTTAATATTATTTAGGTAGCTTCAGTTAAATTAAAGGATTAAATCACGATAACCGCCATTTTGTGACTGAAACACGAATAACTTTACTGACAAATACAAGCTACTCAACCGACAGTTAGCACGTTACTGTCTAAATTGAGCAAAAACTTACCACAAACAAAATGTAGCCAGTAGGATACTTTGTGTCCTAGAAACAGAAACCCTTAAAAGGGTCGTGAAATTATCAAGTAATCCGAATAATGTCTGTAGTAGTTAAAATCTTTTGCGATAAACCACTGGTCGCTGTTTGTTAAACCCAAACAAAAAGTCCGCGGCGTTTTAGCGCATGCGCATAAATTGGGGCCAATCGTAAAATGAGCCTGTGAGTTTTGTTTCCCCCGAGAAACAGACGAAAGGCAAGAAAAAGGTCGAAGCTGAGTCCTGATGTTGCCATTCCACAGACGTAATTTAAATCAAGATTTTGATTATTGTAAATTAAACCATATTATGAAACACATTTTCAAATTCTACAAGTGTAAATGTTGCAGTGAGGGTGATATTCGACAAACTGGAGAGAAGGCTTACCTGTAAGTCAGTATCGAGGGTTTAAATTTTAGAAAGCATAGCACACGCCACAATAGCTAAGTCAACGAACCTTACACTCGTATTCATCAAAAACATAAGAACATCTCAAAACACAAAAAAATTAACAAAACACAAATATCAAATGAAATACTAAATATATTATAAGGCAAAAGTATTTCACAGAGCACAAAACCTAACACAAAAGATATAAAAACTACAAAAAAGATTAAGTATATTAGTAGTATATTAGTAAATATGAAATATTTCATATATATTGTTTTTTTCTGAATTTGCTGATATGTTTCCGTGTTTTGTTTTCCTTTTTACTATTACAATTGTACTAGAAACCTCAATTAAAATCGAAATAATTAAAAAAACACAAAACAAAACACATGTAATAAATGAAATAATAAACCTAAAGCAAAATAAAATAAAAATAAAATGCACAAAACTTCTCACAAAAGACTTAAAAAAAACTGCAAAAAAAAAAAAAGACATTTAATATATTCTTGTTTTAAGAACTGTTAAGTATTTATGTGTTGTTGTTTTTTTCCTGTATCTGATTATATGTTTTCATGTTTTTTGTTTTTTTTTTTATTTTATTTTGTGAAATGTTTGTGTCATGAAAACGTTATGCACTTGTAAAATGTTTGCACAGTGATTCTCAGGGTCACCAAATCAGACAGCTTTAAACTTTTTACACTATATTATCAACGCTTCTTATTGAATGCTTGATTTCTCATTCATGTAATGTTCACTTTATATCTAAACACTCACCTTTTCTATTTGAAAAGAGGAGGTCAAATTTTGTCCACTTTTCTTTGAACCCAAAAGATTTATCAGCTCAGTTCAGACTAAAAGCATGACTGTGACATACCCTGAGACATACCAAGTTTCATGGTAATGTCAGATTTTCCACCAGTAAAGTGTTTAGTTCCTGTTTGGCAGCGTCTGATTCTTGGCTGAGGAATTTCCTGCTCATTTTCATAGTGGCTGCAAAGGCCACAGCTTGGACATGGTGACCTGAATGCATTTGTTGAAATTCATTACAATTAAACATTTGAGTGAACCGCAAATCACCTAAAGATCCCCTCCTGCCTTCTAGTGTAGCCCTTTATTGCCTTTTGTGTCGTATTGGATACATTCTTTTATGATACCTCTATCAAATCAGTATCAATATTACTTAAAAACACCTCAACACAGTCTGATAAATGATAAAAATGTCCTGTTGGGGTTTGTTTCCATAAACATCTAATGTATCAAATAAGATAAATAAATATATTTGTTAAATTTTAAGGACTTTTGATTGTTTGGTTTTCAGTAGTAAGTGAAATAAACATTTCAGCTCCAAAAAAACTTGAATTTTCTGGCCATAGTTTGTGGTTTCAGGCATGAAAGGGATAACAATAAGGCCTGTTTAATCGATTTTTCTGGGCATGTTTGGTGTTGCCTGCTCTCTGGATCACAACAGTCGCATTCAGTGCGGGTATTGATTCGTCAGGGCTGCTTGGCGTCGGGAGTCGGCTTTTTTCGGGTATTTTGGAGCTCTTCGATGTTGGACTGCTTCAAACATTGATGTCAAATTCATACAGTGGATGGGTAATTTACATTTTGTTTGCTGCCATGACATTTCGGTCTTATTTACCGTGTCAGCTGTTCAAAAAAAGGAGTTGTAGCTAGCTAGCAAAGGAAGCTACCATTGGATAGCTTGTCCAACTGTAAACTGAAATTATCCGTTAATGGTGGAGAGCAGACCTGAATGATCCACCTTAGGGATCAAATCGAAAGTAAAAACATGTTTTGTCCGGATTTGTCTCACATAATTGATAAAGTGTCAATTATTATTGTCGTTTTAGCCGAGCTGCCTGATGTTACACTTGATAGCTGAGAAAAGCTAGTGATTTAAATGTTGTATTTTTGAGATCCGTCTACAGACACAGGTGAAAGTGACTATTGACTTGTGTACACAGGTGTGTAGTAAGCTGTGTGTAGAGGTGGGGGGCTCCGTCCTCAGCTGTCAGTCGGTCAGGAGATAGTGGTCACGCTGCGGCCTGTTATGATCACATGATGAGCTGCTGCCACTTCTGCTCGTTCAAACGCTGTTTTCTCTATCAAACCTCATGCACAGAAGACTCAAAGTTTACACCACAATTTACAAAATACATCTAGAGGAGCCTGTAAATGAATCTCTCTGATTTTGAACTGTGAATGTCGTTGAAACAAGGATGCAGATTCGAGTAGCGGCTCAGGCATATCAGCCGACTAGGGGCGGGTTCAGACTTTTCTCTCACAGGGGTGACCAAACTGGTCCTGCCCGCACAGGGTTGAGGATTGCTGTTTAACTCATGATATAATATAATACACCATCAAACATGCGGTTCACACAAGGGAGATGTAGACTGAGCAGGTGCAAATGCAAATAAACATCAGCAGAGGGTGTGTGCAGCTTCAGAGCTTTGTACTTCACAAGGGATGAGATGATCTCAGATCCTCACGATACATAGCAGGGGAGAGTGGGGTAAGTTGAGCCACCGCCTGTTGCTTGGAAATAGTAAAAGAAATTGATCATGTGACCAAATATTTAGGATACCCCACTCTCCCCTACACGATATGATACATATAGTGCTTTTTGAAAAGTAAACCAGTGAAGACTCTGAAAAAAAAACACAATTTATTTTACAATGATTGGACACTCAGACAGGATATGAGCCATCAGGTGAGCCCATGGATTTGTCAGTGATGACAAGTAAGACAGCTACAATGCTTTGCTTCTTTGTCTTTAATTTTCCATCTACACTGTAGACTAAACCTGATGATATTATCACACAGTGCTTCTCAGATGTGTGATTGTCTGCTCATTGTGGCTTTGCTTGATCATGTCCTCTATTTTCGTAGAATAACATCACCGTATTAGTTCAGTGGGGTCATGGATGTGTGGCTTCACTAGGCACTTCCCTTTGCTCGATCATTATCAAGCTACTTCGGGCAGCCTGATGTGCTAGCATACTGTATTAATCTAAGCTGGAACTCCTTATTTCAGTTTTTCCCCCAGAGTTGGAGGAACTGTTCAAATTTTGGTTAAAAAGGGACAGCTCTGGTTACTACCTACCCACCGTGTGGGTTAGGCATTAATTCCAGTGCAAAAAAAGCAGAAATGAGCAGATGAGGCTTCAATAAGCTCTGGGGCTGTCCTACAGCTTGAGCTGAGGCTTTAAAACTTCACGCTTATCCAGTACAGTGGTCTCTGCTGGCTTGCAAAACTAAAGCACTATGATTTGGACGTTAAGTATCATATACCTGTCTCTACTGAAAACATCTTGTGATTTCTTAAGCTCTCAGTCTGTTATGGGGAAGTGAAGCAGTAAACACTTCCTCTACACCCTGTTGGCCTGGCAGTATCTTTTCTTTACATCTCCTCAAAGCGATTCATTGAGTGACTCCTCGAGTGGAGTATCTAGACACTTCTTTTCCTATAAAATCGTTGTATCCCCATACAAAAACATAGAAAAATCTGTTTGAAGAGTGTTATTACTTTGAGATTAAGTTGTCATTACCAAGATAATTGTATCCCACAAGTCAGAATGATGGTATTTTGCCAAATCCATGTTGTGTCTCCATATCTTAAAGGAAAGTCAGACTTGTTACATCAAAAGAAGATACTCCTCAGAAGGGTTAGTCTTGATTGTTAACTTTCTCATTATAATTTTTATTTAGTTTTGTTTTGCTTCTATTTTGTTGGTTGCAACACTTGAAGATATGTTTATCAGGGGGTTCGTAAAGCTTTCATGTTTTTTGAAGTGGTTATATGAAAGCAAGCAAGTTGTTGACAGAAAGAAAAACTGATTTTGTCACAGACTAAATTATCTCTTCTTTGACTGACTACCAGAGGAGTAATCTTCGTTTCTGTTACAGTCTGTTTAGGTGACCTCTCACATTGTAAGAAAAATCAGTTATGCATGCTCACATGGTTTCTCCTCCCCCCATAGCAGGACCAGCAGTGAGATGGCTGCTGATGACAAGTCCTCATCTTCATCCTCGACAGACTGGAGCGTCGAGCCGCCTGTCCTCTCCCCGACCAGCCCATCCCACCTCACCCAGTTCAAACCACTGACCCCGGAGCAGGATGAGCCTCCCCTCCGCTCTGCATACAGCTCATTCGTCAACCTCTTCCGTTTCAACAAAGGTTAGAGACACACACAAACATGTGGACCATGGTGCCCATGTAACCCCATTATTTTGGTCGGAGCCCTTTTTTGTGAACTGTTTGTAGTGTTGAAGATAATTGGCATAGGTTGTATAAAACTCTTTAAGTAGTCTCAGTGATATCAGGCATTGGTTTGTGATGAGGCGTTATAAAGTCCTAAGACAAGGGTCGCCATGTTGGAGCAATATAAGCCTGTGGAGCAGTCAGGGTGGAACAGCGCTTTGTGTGTGTGTATGCATGCCTGAATGTGTGGAGCTTCACACCTCCAGCTTTTGTAACAGCATTATGCAATGTGAAATCACAGACTGGAACACGGATATACCGTTTGCAGAATCAGCATGAAAACATTAAGGCGGCATGATTCTTTGCTGTAACTTCTGTGCAAATTTATGGACAAAATTATGCACATTATGTCTGTTTGGTAAGAGTGGACTGAATTATAACTCCATGAATAAGTCAGATTTCTGACTCTCTTTCACTTCAGTATCTTTGCCACATTTCTTTCTCCTTGAACTCCCTCTGAAGCTCTCGAGGGATTGCCTCACAGTTTAAAATCTTTGTTAAAGTCAAACCAGTAGTAAATAATAAAAAAGTTCTGTTGTGTCAGCAATATTTAGAGCTGCACAGAGGGACTTCCTGGACTCTAGTGCGACACAGTTCTTAAGTTTCATTCGTGCAGATTCCCTGTTTAAGGAAGGGCAGATCAACAAACAAAACTGCAATCCTCATTTCACAATAGATACAAGTCAGAACAGTTCAAGAATCACTCCTAAAACGTTGCTTCTGTAAGTTTCTGTACACACAGTCTTATCATTGACAGATACTTCTGAACTTAAGAGTATGTTTTTTAACTGAGGAGGAGAGGAAAAAATATATCAGAATATATCAAACTATTTAAAATAATAATAATAACAGGTCTTTTGACCTGTTAAATGTGTCTATAGTGAGTAAAAGATAACATGAACAAAACCCTTACAACCATTTACAAACTGTTTACAAAGGTCATCATTTTGATAAATATGTAAACTAACAGCACGTTAGGTTGTAAAAACCTGTAAAAAGTGAGCATGTGTAGTGTTTTGCATCAGTTTACCAAAGTCTGAGTTGTAAACCACAGTCTTGTGAAGTCATGTGAGAGAAGTTATCACCGTGGAGCCGTGCCAGGAACTAGGAAACCACATGACGCCTGTGTTTATAGCCCCTCCTCTGGAGCCCTGCACTGTGGACACTCCCTCTCTTCTCAATATAGCTGCATACTGACAAATAGATTGGTCATATTAGATTACATTTAGATAGATAAAGCATGTCAAATTTGCATTAAACTCTATTTTACTTACATGGTTTCTCACCAGTTTGTTGCACAACCCTCTTTGATCTAGTTACTTGGGCTGGATCTGATTAAAGAGAGTACTATAAAGGAATGATTTATTTATTTTGGATATGGTTTCATGTTTAGAGGCCTTAAGAGGAGATTTAAACTGGTTATGAAACAGACTGAAATTCATGACCTACAGCTTATGGCAAGGAAACTGACTCTATTAGACTTTTCTCTCTGTGCAAACATTGAACATGAAATGATTACGCTGATACGTACATGAGACATTTAGCATCTTACTTTAACATGCAGGATAGTGCAATGTTGAGGATTGCAAAGAGAAGCTAAATGATAATACAAATATCTGAGAATATATGTAAGTACCTAATTCTGATTGACACAGTCATGGCTCAACTTTTAACTGATGGCTTTATCTGATTACAAGAGACTTAGTTTTCTTTTATTGTTTTTGTTAGGGTTAGGCTCTGAAATGGAAAAAAAGGTTTAATTTTTATCATGAGAAATAAAAAAAAATAATATCATAATTAGAAATGTAAGATCTTTACTTCCTGAGATGTGTGTGAGAAAAGTAAATTGATTGAGGAAATATAATAAAAACCAGACTTTCCGGTTCAAATAAGCATGTATTTAAAGATAAGAAAGTGGTGTATTCGTGTCGTGTTGAAGCAGTTATACTGAGCAAACTGCCTTTAAACTGAGAAGACAATCTGAGAAGCAGATTACAGAAACAGAAGGTTCAAATAAAAAAATTAATAATGTGAAAAAGAACAAATCTTTCATTCATTCAAGTTTTTTCTTTCTAGTGTTTATTCAGGTCAGCAATTAAAAACAATAAACTCAATGGCCAGTTCTGTGACATTTTCCTTTAAACACATCTGCCCCTTACCCTAACCCTAAATCTTAGAAAGTGACTCTACATTTTGATTAAAAAGAAAAACCCCAAACTGTAAATCTTACACCACTTTCATGCATTGATGCATATGAAGTGAAATGCTAGGAGAGTAAACAAACAAATACAAGTAACAAATACTCATTAATCACTGCTGTATCTCTTTTTGTGTGTGTGTCTGTATGTGTGTGTGCAGAGGAGGGACGTCCTCCATCAATAGTCCCAGAGAAGCCAGATGTGCCGTCTCCCTCCCCTCAGTCAGAGAGGAGGAGTTTTTCCTCCAGTCCTTCACACTCCCTCCACAGCACCAGGACATACCGGAAGCAGCACACAGACCACCACAGACGGACCTCCACCGCCTCTGGTAAAGTAGCACCCACACACACAGACACACTACAGATGGTGTTATATTTGCAGCTTGAGTGAGCGTGTTTGGTCAGTCAGTGGATATCTTCTTTCTTAAACTGTTGTTTAGCATCCCTGGTCCTGTTTTTCAGGCTTCAACTTCTTTTTCAAGCGTTGGGGTAAGGTGTCCTCAAAAAACCAAATCATGATTAGTCAATCTTCTAGAAACTTTCCTGCTCTTAAGTTTTCAGAATGAATCAAGATTATATCAACCGAAATTTGCTCTATGATTTTTTTTATTAACAAAGTTGTGAAATTTGCTGGTTTTCCACCAGTAAATTGGCACAATGTTTTAACTATAAAAAAATGACTGAAAATCACTTTGTTTGATTGATTGCCTTAACAGTTTCTTTCTCAAAGTCGATGTTATGAAATCAGGCGATAACCTGTCTTTAGTGATTAGATTACCTTTAATTGAAAGCTCTGATTGTTGATTTTATAGCTTCTGTTTTGTTGAAAGTAAACTAATCAAAGGCCAGTGATAGAACACAGGTCATGTTTAACAATGGATGCACCTGAAAATGACAGAATTTAGAGTCACTTAAGCTCCATAAGACATTTGAGAAAACAGTCTGAAGATATGAGAGGATGCAAAAATGTTAGACGCAGCATGTCAATGTGTGACTTTCTGAGCTTTTTGTGTTTTTAATGGTGAAAAAAAACAACTGAAAATCTTTGGAAAGAGAGTTGAAAACACAAGCAGCTGCAGCAGATTGAAATAGTAATTATTTTTTAAATGTAATCCATGATGACTTTAGGATTTAGTGTGTCTTCAGAATTCTTTAAAAGCTTTTTAACAGTTTCATCCAACCATCCCCTGTTGAAGATGTGAATGCTGCTGTCTCATGTTGTCATTTTGCAAGGATTTTTGAGCAAAGTTTTGTAGAAGCGAGGTCAAACTTCTGTGAAACATAGATCATCATCAAAGTAGAAAAATTATAGTTAAATTATAGCCGATTCATCATCTGTTTACGAGAAAAAAACATCAAGCTGTTCAAGGTTCCAGCTTCTCCAATGTCAGGAAAACCAGGCTGTGTCACCTTTGGCTCTAGAAATTGATTTCATCACTTTTTTGACAGATTTGAATGATTTATAGATGAGTAACTGCTCGATGGTTGAATCAATTAAATAACATGTCGATTGGTTGGTGATAATTCATCACTAGTTGCAGAACTAACCTGATAACTCAAATTGAAGTAGATGAATAATTCGATAGGAAGCATTTCTGAACTTCTGAATTGGATTTTGTAGTACGTTTTTAACTGTTAGTCGTCAAATGTTTGATGTTTTATGTAAGTTGTTGATTGTGTAAATTTATCATGAAAGTTAAATCCTGCTCCGATCAGGAAGGAGGATTCTTTTTGTGTTTCATTTAGTATTTCATCATAACCTGCAAAACTCAGGACCAGATTTACAAGTCCTAAATTCAAATGTAAATAGTGCAATAACAGCACCATGGGAAGCTACCCATGCCGTGGATGCTTATGAGCCCCATACTATCAGGGATGCTGGTTTTGAACTGTAAGCCTCCAGTCATGGTTTTGGTCCTTATATCTCCAGATTCTCTCAATCTTTTAATGATATTTTTTAATATCATACATTTTCATGAAATAAGTAAATGTTTCAGTTACAACCATGACACGTTATCTTTGCACTATTTTAATTTCAAAAAAGGCTTCATTGAGTTGAAAGTGTCCTCTACTGGATTTTATCTTAATTTTAACGTGTTTTTATTTATTTATTTATTTTCATGTGTGGAGAAAAAATGTCTTTGGTTAAAAAAATGCCAAACATTCACCTTTAGGTACAGACTAAAAATGATGTTTGTGGTTAAAATGTGTTGAGTGTGAAAGGCATCAGAAAGATTTGTGCATGTACAGGATGTGTAACGTGCGCTCTCATGTCTTTTCTGATTACAGTGGATTGGCCAGGTGAGGGTCTCCTGCACTGTGTGGTTTTTTACTAAAGAAGCTTTTAGCCTGAATTTAACACCTCAGTCTGAAAGAATCGCCTTACACAGTTTTTAGAGTGCGTGAGAGAGCATGCAGAGTGCGTGTGATGATTTTTGCATCGTCAATGAGACGCTTTCTATTAGTCTTTGGTTTGCTCTAATGTTTGCCTCTTAGGAACTAATACCTGGAATGATGTTTGTCATGACGCTAACATTTTTATTCCACATGTTTTTGTTCCTTGATTTGTTAATTTTTGACCACATCATGTGTTAATTTCTTCTAATTTTTGCAACTTTCAGATGAACATATTCAAAAGGTGGTAAAGTGCATTGTCAAATTCTTGTCACTCAGCTGTTAAAAAAAGAGTCATTTACTCACATTAAAGGTCTGCTGAAGTGGCATATTTGACAATGCAGCAGGATGAAATTAAAGCACAGGTGATCTTTTTCAGGTGTTTTGTTTATATGTGCTCCGTGTGGGTGCTTGTGTGTGTCTTTTTGTCCACATGTGTGATTTCAGACGGCAGCAGGAAGTCGGACACTCCTCTGAGCAATCACGACCCCCGCACGGCCGTGCAGCTTCGCACTGCACTGAAGAGACTGAAGGAAATAATGGAAGGAAAGAGCCAGGTAGTCATTTCAAAGTTAACGCTTTATCTTTCACTTTTGTGTCTTTAGTAAATGTCAGGGTAATATTCTAAAATTAAGTGACATTCAATCACAGACAGGCTCCTTTAAAACTAGAAAAAATTACTACTGTGTGACTTTATTTGGGTGTCAAAACAGATCCAACCAAGCAGACAAAAAGAGCAGAGTAAAACAACTTGCTCCTCAAGCAAACATTGAGTTACGATGTCTTTTTGATGTGTGGTTATTTTTTCTGTGGAAGTGCTTAGTTTGCAGAAAAATAGTGACTAAGACATGAGAAAATATTTGAAAAAGTATCATGATGGCATTATTGGATTGTTTTACCGATTGATGATATTGCACATTGTTATTTTGGAAGATTTCTGTTGCAATAAGGTAGCTTGAAGTTTAAAAGCTATACAGAGCCTGACTTGGAAGAGCTATGCTGCATTGCACACTGGAGAGCATCGTCTAAACCTCGACCACAGGCTCTCAAACACTTTTCTAGAAAGCAGAAAAACTGTCAAGAGACACAAAGAGAGGGTCACTGCTTTTTCGTGTCATCTTGTCTGTTTTCTGCTTTAGAATTAGTAATGGAGCATCACTATTTGCAAAGGGCTTGGGTTTGACGTAAATTGTCTAAGGCAGATTATAAAAGAAGTTGTATTGCATGACTCTAAATGCCAGTTTCTATTTCTGCACACTTTAAACTGTTCTTATTGAATTTAAGTGAATTCCAGAAGAGGCCAGATGTTAAAATAGAAACACTCATCAACCAGAATCCCCCCACAGTCTCTCTCTCCTCTAAGAGTAATGGTCCAGAACTGATATAACCATACAGTTATCCAACTTCTTATCTAATTTTTTTTCACACTGCAGTAAATCAAGTTTGGCTCAAAACATTTTGATTGAATCAAACTTTGATATAGGTCATTGATAATATGTCAATTAAATTAGATTTTCTTTTGATGTTTTTTCCATTTCAGGACAGCGATCTGAAGCAGTACTGGATGCCGGACAGCCAGTGTAAAGAGTGTTATGACTGCAATGAGAAGTTCACAACTTTCCGCCGACGCCACCACTGCAGACTGTGCGGCCAGATCTTCTGCAGCCGCTGCTGCAACCAGGAGATCCCTGGGAAGTTTATGGGCTACACAGGTAGACTACACAGCTCACTCAAGATTTCACTTCATTTCAATTCAATTCAATTAAAAAGAAAAACATATACAGTTACGAAGAGCAAACACAGAAGGAGACAAAGTCTAATTCACTGACCCTTTTCTGTCTTTGTTGACTACAGGAGATCTACGGGCCTGCACGTACTGCAGGAAGCTAGCCCTAAGCTACGCCCACTCGGCGGAGTCGGGCTCCATCGGAGAGGACCTGAGCGCTCTCTCCGACTCTCCCTGCTCCGTGTGCGTGCTGGAACCCAGCGAGCCTCGCACACCATCGGGGGGACGTAAAGCCAGCAGGAACATTTTCCTCGAAGAAGATCTGACCTGGCAGAGGTGAGCCCACGTGCGCGCACACACACATGCACACACAGACTAATCAATTCAGGGTTAACCCTAAACATTGATTAGTATATTAATTTGTCGCTAAATTGAACCACATGCCATAACTAAAGTCGTCCTGTTTGATTTGCTGGAACACAATCAGACAGAAAGCGCTCTGTCAGAGGTCAACTGAAGCCCATTTGGACTGGAAGGTTATAAAATACTTGGAGGACTTGGCGCTTTAACAAATCCTTACCAGGGTGAGCTACAGAGCAGCTCTGGCCCATTATCTGTTGGGGGATATTAGTTGTTGGAGATACACTTGAACTGAAAGCTCATCTTGTACTGTAGTGTCAAAACTGCCCCCCATATTCAACTGATGAATGATTTGATAGACTGTAAGGAACGTAGCATTAGCGATGTCACTCTCTGGTTTTGAAGTTGAGGTGGAGTTTGGTGGCCTGTCAGCAACAGACACCATTTAAAAATGCTGACTCGCCCTAACTTTCTAACCCACTGTGGGGCAAAGACACAGCATTTACCCTCGCTAACAGCTACAGTGTGGCAACTTGATTTCTTTCTCTAATAAGTTATAAAAGATGAATCCTCTGTGCAGAACGTCTTGAACTCAGCTCAAATTCAACCTGTGGCTCTTGCCTAGATATATCACCCCACTCTCTCTCCTCCCAGTCTCAGGCTCTAGCAGTTGTCATATCCTCAAAATCAAAGCATCCAAAGCTCTAAAGAAGAAAAACAGTGTCGGTATGCCACTTCGATGTTCCTGTTGGTCCTGCCAAACAGGCATCATGTTGTTTTTCATAGGTCTGTAGATTTCAGAGCAGGTTTTCTCTGGGACTTTCCAGAAGATTTGGTTGCGTGGTTTGATGACATCTGGTTTCAGCTTCGATTTCATGCCTCATTCCTTCACAATTCCCTACCTTTACCCGTCATGTTTCGTCCAAATTAGCTGTTTTCCTCCCCTCACCAAACACGTCTCGTTTGCTGTGTGCAGGTTTGTCGTTGTCGTTTGTGGTGGATTTGCTCATTTTGCTCACGATGTAAACACTCTGCTTGCTCTTTCTCTGCCTTGATTTCCTGATTCTGTTTGTGTTTGTGTGTTTTTATGTACTTGTTTTCTCTGCATGGTGAGGACACATGTAACAGGACCATGTTAAAGCATCTTAAACATATAACATCTATATCAGCTGGTCCTGACTGCTCCTTTATGATGAGGAATGTACAGTAAGCCTGCATGAAGTCAGACTCATTCGGTAGGATACGAACATGAGACTCAGTGGGTCAGCTCTGCAGCATGTGATCTGACAGTCCAGTCCAGTCCAGTGTGGAAAAAATGTCCCTAATTAACGAAGAAATTAAGAGAAGAAAGAAGGAGCATCTAGTTTAGGAAGAACAGCTGCAGAAAAGCATGACTTTTCAGCCACGAGGGCTGCTTTCATCTGCCTTTTAAGTCATTTTTTAAACTAATTATGGATGGGATTTTTTTTTTGTTGTTGTTTTTGAAGATTTTATAGTCATCATGCAGATCACAGGCTTTTTGTTAAATGTTTGAGAACATTTTGTCTTGAGGTTGCATGCATTTTTAACCCCGGTTCTTCTTTTGCTGCTGTTTTGAATCAGTGTGCTTTCCTGCTTATTTCTCTGTCGACCTGCCTCAAAGAAAATCTCCTTTCCCCCCCCTTCTCTGTCTCTCTCCCTCTCTCTCTGTCCTGGCATAGAAAAACTCCTATTGGGATGAGAAAGAAGTGAGTCCTGCTGTTTGTTTTATTCATTTTTCACATCTGTCCGAGCTTTAGTCGTCGAAGCCAGTGCTTTCTAGCTCTGTCGAGGTTTTCCTCTGCATGCTCACAGTCACTGATCATGAATCAAAGTATACAGTAACACAGAGGAGGTTTACAGTGGGCCACAGAAAGGTCGTAAATTAAAGGTTTTCTGTGTGTTTGTCAGTATGATTCACCAGGAGCCTCAGAGCAGCGGCCTCAGCTCCAGACTGACAACACTGCAAGAAGACGCGGTCAAATCTCCGGCGAGGAAGAGGTCAGTCCGCGCTCTTAAGTGTCCTGTTCAGATGGATTCAGAGCGGTAAATGTGATGACTATTCTTCATCCATCAACAGGTCTGCCAGTGTGACCAACCTGTCCTTAGACCGCTCTGGATCCTCCCTGGTGCCTTCCTATGACAGCTCAGTCAGCCCACCTCCCAGCCGGGCGGTGACGGGCCCCAAAAGTGGCCCAAAGCTGGACCACAGTGAGGAGGAGAGGAAGATCCTGCTGGTAGCTGCTAATTCTCTCTTTTTCATCATTTATAGTCTCCATATTATGTAACACAAATAACTAACAGGACATAATAGAATCCTACCAGACTGCACATATTGTGTTTTTTTAAAGCCGCAGTTAGCAACCTTTGATTTTTCTGTCATCGTTCACCCTGCAGGATTCCTCCCAGCTGAAGGACCTTTGGAAGAAAATCTGCCACAACAGCACAGGAATGGAGTTTCAGGACCACAGATACTGGTTGAGGACGTACCCCAACTGCATTGTGGGAAAAGAGCTTGTGAACTGGCTGCTGAGAAATGGCACCATCTCCACCAGGTAACCACTAACTTAAAGATGTCTTTTTGTTCATGTTTGCTAAGAGTGAACTCTGACCACACATCTTTCTTTTTTTTTTTAAGATATTAAATATAAAGATATTTTCTTCTCTTACATAAAGTGATTTTTTGTACATATTAAATGCTGCAGGTTTTGACTAACTGATTTTTTCCATGTTGCAGAGCTCAGGCTATCGCCATCGGTCAGGCGTTGGTGGACGGTCGGTGGCTGGACTGTGTCACCCACCACGATCAGCTGTTCAGGGATGAGTATGCTCTCTACCGCCCCCTTCAGGTAATAGTCTGATTAGTTCACATGATACACACAATAAAAGAAATGACTAAATATTTTCTCGTTTACCACAGCACAGTCTTTGACTCGTGTTCATCTTGTCTGGACTTCTCCTTTCTAACAGCTTTAGTGAATGTTTAGTTCAACACCAATCACCATCCTCTATTCTACTGCATATTGATAATTCATTAATCATTTTTACCAAATATCTTATAACCAGATTTCTCTCATCCCAGGTCATTAACTGTTAGCTGTGACTCCATCACCAACAGACAGGTCCTACCTACACCTTGAGTAACCTGTCCCTCTCCATCCCTCTGTTTTGCAGCCCAGATTAAATCACGTTTAAGGTTTAAGAAACCTGAAACAACCAGAACAACAACCAAACAAACATATCCTCATACAAACGTTTCTCAAACTGCTTCAAAATTGCAGCGTGTGCATGTGTGTAAGGGAACAGAGCACATTCAAACTTTTCTCTCTCTCTGTTTTTAGAGTACAGAGTTCTCAGAAACCCCGTCTCCGGACAGCGACAGTGTCAACTCCCTGGAGGGACATTCAGAGCCGTCTTGGTTCAAGGACATCAAGTTTGATGACAGCGACAACGAGCAGCTCGCAGATGAGACTGACTACACCACGCCAAGTATGTAACGCCCACCTGATGCTTTCATAAAGTCCTTGTCTTGCCTGGAGTAGGCCTGGTTTTAAGGTGTGACTGCAGCTGAGAAGACTTCTCTAAAAATACACAGTTTCTCTTCCTCATAAACCACAGTACACCACGGCTGATTTTGGGGTGAGAAACATTCTCCTAAAGAGGTGATAGCCTTGCTGTCACCCTCCAATCTTTAACCACCTCCACAGCCCAGAACTGTGCTAACCTTTTCCATAAGTTTGCTCAGTCTGCTTGGTCCAGTATTTGCTGTTTGGTTTCGTTTTTGCAAATGAAAATCTGTTTTTTTTTTTCTGTCTGTTTAGACTCTTCCAGCCCCAGCAAGAGGACGTCTGTGAGCAGTTTTCAGTCGGTGGTGGACAGTGACTCTGCAGCTTCTATTAACCTCAACATGGAGCAAAACAACGTCAACTTCCACATCAAGAAACAGTCCAAGTATCCACACGTGCCTGGAACTAATGAGCAGAAAGGTAAGTGAAGGAGATGTCATCCTCTTCGTCTTACTTCTTACTCCTGACTGACTTCTCTGTCTTCTTTCTCTTTCAGCTGAATTTCTTCTATCCGAGGACGGAGGACAAAATATTGTCATAAGTGATGCTTTCATCAAAGGTAGGAGCTCTGCGCTTCTTTATCAGTTTGTACACGCACAAGCATAAGCTTCTTTTTTTGCCGTTTGACAAACCAGCTTCCTCCTCCTTCCTGCAGAGTCTCTGTTTAACCGCCAGGTGGAGGAGAAGGCGAAGGAGATGCTGTTCACTCCGCTGGGTTGGCATCACAGCTCTCTGGACCAACTGAGAGAGGAGAACGGGGAGAAGAAGGCCATGGAGAGGCTGCTGTGAGTGGAGATAACACCACAAGCTTTACCCACTTTTAACACAGCTGCAGCAAATCAAACACAAATATTGTTATCCGTCTACCTCCTTTATGTTCAGCTCTGCCAACCACAGCCACATGATGGCGCTGCTGCAGCAGCTGCTCTACAGCGAGTCTCTGTCTCTGTCCTGGCGAGACATCATCGTCCCAGTGGTCAGACAGGTGGTCCAAACCGTACGGCCCGATGTTCGTAACTGTGACGACGACATGGACATCAGGCAGCTGGTCCACATCAAGAAGGTCAGAAACCAGCCGGCCAAACAATTCTGCTGCTACTAGGAAATTAAACGTTCATTTAAGTGTGTCTGTGGATGTCATGAAGAGAGATTATTCAAGTGTCCAAAAAAACTCAACCTGAATTTGTGTTTCAGATTCCCGGTGGCAGAAAGTTTGACTCAGCGGTGGTAAACGGCTTCGTCTGCACCAAGAACATCGCTCACAAAAAAGTACAGTCACACATCCTCTCTCTCAAATTTTTATCTTTTCTCTTTTGTAACTGTTTCACTTTGTTTGCCTCTTAAACTTTGATGAAAACTGACACTGCAGGACTTGAACATAATGAGAGTAATTTTGATCCGATCTGAATCAGATGAACGCCTACATCAAGAACCCGAAGATCCTGCTGCTGAAGTGCTCCATAGAGTATCTGTACAGAGAGGAGACCAAGTTCACCTGCATCGACCCCATCGTGCTTCAGGTCTGACATGACATGAAACAGCCTTTCCTCTGAAGCTCACCGTTGACCGAGAGTTTCCCACACTAAGACAAGTTCCGTCTGTTTCCCCCTCCCAGGAACGAGAGTTTTTGAAGAACTACGTGCAGCGTATCGTAGACGTCAGACCCAACCTGGTGTTAGTGGAGAAAACTGTGTCACGCATCGCTCAGGACATGCTGCTAGAGCATGGCATCACGCTGGTCATCAACGTCAAACCAGTAAGTACGCATTTCAATGGAATCAGGACAGGAACAAGCAACTAATGCCGCGTTCGAGTTACCTCGGAAGTCAGAAGTCAAAAGTCTGAGCTGAAAATTACATCACACCCGGGTTACCAGCGTTTTTTTTTTTAGTTTCAGTTTAGTTTATTTTTGGTCCCAAAAAAAAATTTATTATAATTACACTTTTCATTTCATTTCATTTAAATCATTGGACCAAAAAAAGGTGTAGGCTGAAGCCCATGGCTTATTGTACCTACCCTTTCTTCACTTTTATGCCGAACGTAAAGAATATACTTTCAAAGATAACAAACAAGAAAAGCAAAAACAAAAATAAACAGAATAAATCTGTACAAAACAGAAGCAAAAAAAGATATTAAAATAAAATAAGTATATCTAGTTTTGAATTACACAACATACATACACATGTGTACATACATACAACCAGCATACATACATATACACATACATACACATACCTACCTATCTACATATACGTATACAGTAAGTCTATAAAATAAATAATCAAAATAAAAGAAAATGAATTAGTATGCGATATATTATAAAATAGTTATACATACATACATATCGATACACCTGTAAATAATGAGTTACCAAGTCAGAAAAAAGCAAAATCAGAGGCCTGAACCTAGATGGCTTTATCTATGAAAGTTATTTTAAGGCAACCGATTTTGCTTTTTTCCAACTTGGTAACTGAAACGCTGGTAACTCGGGTGTGACGTCATTTTCAGCTCTGACGTCTGACTTCCGAGGTAACTCGAACGCAGCATTAGTAACAGAACATTTGCCGAATTTTTAAGAATGAGTTGCAGCATGACACAGAGCTGTTTTTTTGTTAAATCTTCATCTGTGAATCTTCCTTTTTTGTCTTTATAGCAAGTCTTAGACAGAGTCAGCCGTATGACTCAGGGGGACCTGGTGATGTCCATGGACCAGCTGCTCACCAAACCTCGACTGGGAACCTGTCACAAGTTCTACATGCAGCCGTTCACTCTGGCCAACGGTAAGACGAACAGCTCAAATATCCACTCCTTCTTCTGTGCGATTACCGAACCCTGGATGTGAATTAATGGTTATCTTTTTTTGGTTCACAGATGAAGCGAAGACTCTGATGTTCTTCGAAGGCTGTCCTGCTCACCTCGGCTGCTCCATCAAGCTCCGCGGCGCCGCAGACTACGAGCTGGCCCGAGTGAAGGAGATCATCATGCTGATGGTGTGCGTGGCCTACCACTCCCAGCTGGAGATCTCTTTCCTCATGGACGAGTTCGCCATGCCGCCCAGCGTGGCCCAAAGCACAACGTTCCCCTGCTTGCTGGAGGTCGCCACGGTGGCCGAGGAAAAGGAGGCGGACGGAGTGAGAGAGACTACCGGGGAGAGCCGGGAGAAAATCGGAGGGTCCGAAGCTCCTTCACAGCCTGAAGAGGAAGCCGTCTCCTCTGAGTCTGGAGATCCGGACACTCCGAAAGACAGACAGACGCTTAAATCTCCCCCCTCTGTGCAGGAAGAGGAAACTGTTAACATAGAGACAATGACCTCCTCTTTATTTCCAAACCTTTCGAACCCTCCCTTGTGCGTCTCTCCTCCGTTTCTCATGGAGGATGACAAAGAGATGGACTCCAGCACTCTGATCGCAGAGTCAGAGGGGGAGATGGGGGAGGAGGGCAGCCTCGTAAAGGCGGAGTCCCTAAATAACGAGGACGGGGAAGAACCGCCGACTCCCAGGCTGTTCAGAGACCCTCTGCAGGACGACACTGGGGTGTTCGTGGCCGAGCAGGTGGCTTCAACAGACGATCACCTGAAGTCCATTTCTGCCGTCTTCAAACAGGAGCTGAAGGACATCATCTTATGTATCTCCCCCTTCATCACCTTTAAGAAACCGTTCCTCCTCACTCCTGCTGGAATGCACTGTCCCAGCAGAGAGTACTTCCCTGAACAGGTCTGAAGCGTTGATAGTTTGTCTCTTTTAGTTTAAAGCATTAAAAAAAACAGAATATTTGTAACCACTTGTGTTTTTCTCCTCCCGTAGGTCTACTTCTCTCCTCTCCTCAACAAAGATTTCAAAGAACTGGACGGGCGCAGAAAGCGACAGCTCCTCAAAGACTCCGCCCCCTCCTCCCTGGCCAACGGACAGACCAATGGAGTCCCCCAGCCGAGGCCCATCGAGGTCCTGCCTTCCCACAACCTCACCAGCACCCGCATCGTGGAGCAGCTGAACAGCAGCCAGGATCTGGCCAGAATGCTGGCGGACTACAGAGCAAAAGGGGGTCGGATTCGTCAGAGGGAAACCACAGACCCGTTCGTCAGCACTTCGACTCCCGTCAGCAGTCAGAGTAAGACCGGGGACACGGCAGGAAAGCACCCAGTGAAGGCCGACAGTGAGGAGGAGAAGCCAGGCAAACAGAACGAGCTGAGCTGGGCCCCGAAGGTGAGACGAGTTGAAATATTGTACAAACCTGATTCCAGAAAAAGTGAGGACGCTGTGAAAGGCTGAGAAAAACAGAATTTGCAAACAATTAAAATCATACATTTAATTAAAATATTGCAAATACAACTTTATTTGAACATTTGTGTCCTCAGCTGGACTGTTTGAATCCTGTAAACCATCAGAGACTCTGCGTGCTCTTCAGCAGCTCATCAGCTCAGTCCAACAATGCACCAAACCCCTGTGTCAGCCCATGGTAAAAAAAAAGTTTTAGTGAAATTAATCAGTCAAAAAGTACAGACTGTTTTTTTTTACTGTATAATGGAGCTGTTATGATTTCTGTCCGCTAACAGGATTGTCACGATGGAGTTTTACGGGAAGAATGACCTCTCACTCGGCGTCTTCTTGGAGCGATACTGTTTTAGGTGAGACAAAAACGAGCTGTGAGGCTGAGAAAAGTCTATGTGGTAGAGGGATCTTCATTAATGTGGGTTTGTATTCACATTTTTCCTCCCACAGGCCTTCTTACCAGTGCCCCAGTGTGTTCTGTGAGACTCCCATGGTGCATCACATCCGGCGGTTCGTGCACGGCAGCGGCTGCGTGCAGATTGTGCTGAAGGAGCTGGACTCTCCTGTGCCGGGTTATCAGCACACTATCCTCAACTACTCCTGGTGCCGGATCTGTAAACAGGTCAGGACCTCTGAGTCAAGATGTTAAAGGGAAATTCCGGCTTAAAATTAATTTAGGATCAAACACACCGTAACACCCTATTGAGAGATGAATGTTGCCAACTACTTGCTTCTCTAGTTATACCAACTTTAGTAATGACCGCATGATAGCAATACACAGCGGTCTGAGGAGCCATAAACAAACCTCAACAAAATGCCACTCTATGGCCACAAATAATGCTCAGAACAGCACCTAACTTCATCAACAGTACATATTGGGTTCTAGCCACAGCACTAGCCACCAAACATCTTTTTAACTTTGTCTGATTTCTTTAGCAAAGAGACTAAACACAACTCACCTACTCTCTTCCAGCAACCGCTTGTTTGTAGCGAGACCTCGACCAGTCCATTACGGACTGCTGCAGGGGGACACAGCTCAAGGGAGAACATTTATGATCATTTCTTTATCATTTCCTTGAAGTAATAATCATCATATTAATCATTTTGCACTGCAGACGCGGTAGTTCTTCTGCATTAGCGTCTCTGTCTGATTGCATTTCCATGAAGTAATGATCATAAATGTTCTTCCTTGAGCTGCGTCACCCCGCAGCAGTCAGTAATGGACTGGTCGAGGTCATGTACAAACAAGCGGCTGCTGGGAGAGAGTAGGTGAGTTGTGTTTAGTCTCTTTGCTAAAGAAATCAGGCAAAGTTAAAAAGATGTTTGGTGGCTAGTACTATGGCTGGGACCCTATATGTGCTGTTGATGAAGTTAGGTGCTGGGACCACTGGGACCACTATCCTGCGGTCGTTACTAAAGTTGGTATTTAACTAGAGAAGGAAGCAGTCGGCAACATTTATCTCTCGATGGGGTGTCTAACTCGGTGTTACGGTGTGTTTGACCCTAAATTAATTTTATGTCGGAATATCCCTGTAAGAAGAGTGTGATTTACTTTTTAGCTGAAATGAATTAGAGTCTGTGTTTCCCTCTGTTGTGCTCACTCCCTCTCTCTTTTTCAAGGTCACTCCAGTGGTGCCTCTTTCCAACGACTCGTGGTCGATGTCTTTCGCCAAATATCTGGAGCTCCGTTTTTATGGACACCAGTACACGAGGAGAGCCAACGCGGAGCCCTGCGGACACTCCATCCACAAAGACTACCACCAGTACTTCTCCTACAACCAGATGGTGGCCTCCTTCAGGTGAGTGTCCTCCTCAGAAAACCGCAGTTTGTTTGAATCTGTGGAAGTTTTTGAAGAAAGTAAAAAGAGTTTTTCTCGTCCTCAGCTACACTTCTGTGAGAATGTTGGAGATCTGTCTTCCTCGTCCCAAGATCTTCATCAGGAACCAGGGGCCTTCAAAAACCAACCTTCAGCAGGACCTGAAGGACTTCTCTCAAAAGTAGGAGACTTTTTTGATAAATGAAATAGTAGATAGAGGAGAACTCATGAACTGACACAGATCTGTAAAGCTAACTTCAACTCTCTCCACAGAGTGACTCAGGTGTACCTGGCCATAGATGACCGCCTCACCTCCCTCAAGACCGACACCTTCAGTAAGACTCGAGAGGAGAAGATGGAGGACCTGTTTGCACAGAAAGACGTACGTGTTTCTTTACCGGTTTGTCAGGATGTGTCATCTGTTGATATTTGGAGCGGTGTTGGGATCATAACGGTGTAACTTTGTGTTGATGCAGATGGAAGAGGCAGAACTTCGGAGCTGGATTGACAAGCTTCAGGCTCGACTTCAGGCCTGTGGATTAGACTCTCCTCAGCAGCTGCAGGTGGTTCTCGAGTCTTTAGTGATGAAGAAACAGAGTCTGTGTGAGATGCTGCAGTCCTGGAACGGAAGGTCAGCATCACTTCAAGACTTCAGATATTTGATTTTTAAGTTAGTAAAAAGCTCCTAATCTGGATGCTCGGTCATCGCTCTCTCTCTCCATCAGGCTGCAGGATTTATTCCAGCAGGAGAAAGGCCGGAAGCGTCTGTCTGTCCCTCCAAGTCCAGGTCGACACAGACAGACCAACACTGAGGAAAACAAGGTTGGTAACATCTTTCATAACCTCTTTTTACAGATTTTGTTTGCAGTATCAGTGATCTCACCTGTTTGGACTTGTTTGTACATTTGTGATGCAGAGCACTCTGGACTCCTCCCCTCGTAACCCCTCACCCGTGGTGCAGAACGGAGACAAAGGTGAGTCCTCAGACCTCATCCGCCCTGTTCCATTTTAAAAAGATAACAGCTTCAGTATCTGATGAGCTGATTTCACCCACAGAGGACCGCCACCTCTGCCCCATGCCCTCCACCTCCTCCTCCCTGCTGCCATCTCCAGGAGACCCCGCAGCCGAACCCGTCACACCCGGTCCCTCTTTCTCCGAGCCGGACTCAGTCAGCATCCCAGAAGGTGAAAAACAAACACAAAAAAATACACACTCACCTCTCACAGATACAACCTCTCTGATCATCTCTGACCGTGTTTGTGTCATCAGACGTGTTTGACGGACACCTGCTGGGCTCCACTGACAGCCAGGTGAAAGAGAAATCCACCATGAAAGCGATCCTCGCCAACTTTCTACCCGGCAACAGCTACAACCCCATCCCCTTCCCTTTGTAAGTAAAGAGCTCACTCTGGATAAAGACAGGGGTTTGAGCTCAGCCAGAGTCTCATCGTTTATTTGTTTATTCATCAGAAATTGTTGAATTATATATTTTTATCCCAATTTTTTGTTTGTTTGTTTTTTACATGAATTTAAAAAAGTTACAGTTTGACAAATGTGACATTAGTAACAATAAAGTTTCAGATCTTTTCCCCCAAACACCGAGAATAACAAAGTTTAATTTCATATCAAAGTCAACATGAAAACACAGAAAAAAATACATATTTGGGGGGATAAACTCTGACTTTGCAGTTTAAAGCGTTAATGCTTTTCTTTGTCTACAGTGAACCAGACAAACACTACCTGATGTACGAACACGAGCGGGTTCCCATCGCAGTGTGTGAGAAAGAGCCGAGCTCCATCATCGCCTTCGCTCTCAGGTAACGACCTCGCTCATTTCTGATCTTCGTTTCTGTAAATAATGTCTTAAATATAATGACACTGTGTCTTCAAATGTTCTCCAGCTGTAAGGAGTATAAAACTTCGCTGGATGATCTTTCCAAGGTGTCAAACACAGGCGGGGACGAGACTCAACAGGCCGTCAGGTGAGCAGGATTCAGTTTGATGGGAACTCAGGATGGGAAGCTGAATCAGGTGTTTCCATAGACTTTTATGTTCTAGATCAGCAATCTGCTCATTGAACCTATTCTTTACTCAGATTTTAATTCATTTTTTCCAGCATGGTGGAAAACCTGTCAATTTTTTCTCTCAATATTTAAGTTTCTCTCACTGAAACAATTTCGAGATAGAGACTTGGTAAATTTTTTTTCGTGTGTTTTTTCTTTTCAGTGGTGGAGAGAGTCGAGCCAAAAGCAGCCCAGCCAGACCCAGCGAGTCAGCCTCATCACAGACGAGCAAAAACAGTGTGGATGTGGACCCCCTTAGTGAGTGATCAGATACATTAAATATCACAGTAACAGCTTTATTTGAAACATGCTTGATGCATTTTTTTACCTATCTTGTTCAGAGGATGCAGACTTGGGCGACAAACAGAAGAAGCAGACTCTGAATCCACACATTGAGCTCCGTGAGTCATTCTGTCTACTTTTTTCTTCGCAAGTATAATCTAGTTTAATTGATCTTTAACCTGATCTTTTTGTAGAGTTCTCCGATGCCAACGCCAAGTTTTACTGTCGGATCTACTACGCTGAGGAGTTTCACAAGATGCGTGAGGAGATCATGGAGAGTCAGGAGGAGGATTTCATCCGCTCGCTGTCGCACTGTGTGAACTGGCAGGCTCGAGGAGGGAAATCTGGAGCGGTTTTCTACGCAACAGAAGGTAGCAACTTCTAACACTACTACAGCTAGAACCAAAGTCACAGTAAAAGCAGCAGCTCGAAAGTGACCAAAGTAAGGTGTAACACACCCCGCCTCGTCTGCTTTGTGTCCTCTTAGATGATCGATTCATCCTGAAGCAGATGCCCAGACTGGAGGTGCAGTCCTTCCTGGACTTTGCGCCTCATTACTTCACCTACATCACTGGAGCCGTGCAGCAGAAGGTCAGTTTTCACATTTATAGAAAGACACAAAAAAAAAATTGGCAAATCCACTAATAGTTTGAGTAAAGATGTATGTTTTTGTTTTTATTTTTTATCTACAGAGGCCGACAGCTCTAGCAAAGATCTTGGGTGTCTACAGGATTGGATACAAGAACTCTCAGAACAATACAGAGAAGAAACTGGACCTGCTCGTCATGGAAAATCTTTTCTATGGACGTAAGATGGCTCAGGTGAGACTCCCAAGACAGTACAGTGATTTTACTCATCTTCAAAAAGCTTTTGGCACGAAACAGGTACCAGTGTTTGATTTCAAGTCGTGTCTATAACATGACCAAACCTCGACTGCTCTGTCACATTAGCTTCACGTAATCTTCTCCCTGCAGGTGTTTGACTTGAAAGGCTCTCTGAGAAACCGTAACGTGAAGACGGACTCGGGGAAGGAGAGCTGTGAGGTGGTCCTGCTGGACGAGAACCTCCTGAAGCTGATCCACGACAACCCGCTCTACATCCGCTCCCACTGCAAGGCCATCCTGAGGGCCGCCATCCACAGCGACGCCTACTTTCTGTCCAGCCACCTCATCATCGATTACTCGCTGCTGGTGGGACGAGACGACACCACCGACCAGCTGGTGGTGGGGATAATAGGTGAGGGGTCGCCTCTGAAACATCATATGAGTAAAACTGACGATTCTCCCAATGATGTCGTCTTATAATCTCTTTCCTGCAGATTATATCCGCACTTTTACCTGGGACAAGAGACTGGAGATGGTCGTCAAATCAACTGGAATACTGGGAGGTCAAGGTGAGTTACTTTGTCTGATTTTGCAGCCAAGTTTTCTGAAAATCACTCAAAAGCCTTTAACGTGTTTTCTGCTGTGTCTTGTAGGGAAGATGCCCACTGTGGTCTCTCCAGAGCTGTACAGAGCCCGTTTCTGCGAGGCCATGGACAAATACTTCCTGATGGTCCCCGACCACTGGACAGGCCTGGGCATCAACTGCTGAGCGGTGCGCTCGGGGGTCCGCAGACAGAAACTCACTCCTTCTCTCTCTCTATCTCTCTCTCTATGCATCAAATCAGTTTTCTGGATTTTTCTGTGACCAACAAGCACACAGACCGCTGCGAGTGTCTGAATCTGACCAGAAGACAGCACAGAATCATTCCACACAGCAGCTCCAACATTCTGCAACTGCTGCCTTATAAATAAACTCTAAATACAGCTTAGATGAGTTTTTATCATGGGGATGTAATGCAGTATTATCAGATGATCATTTATCCCCTTACAGATGTTTTTTTTTTTTATTAGTACTGTTAGTCCGACAGTTTCAAGAGGACCTGCTGAACACCCTCAGATTTTTGGTTAAAGTTTGGATAACAAACTAATCTGTGTAATTTAAATTTGTACAGAGATTATGTATTAAAAGATTATTAATGTTGATTTGTTAAAACAAACTTGTGTTCGGTGAGTTTTTTTTACTATTGTTAATGAGAGAGGGATAAAAATCTTGAATGTAAAAAGATGTTACTCCATTAAATAATAAAGTCATCAACTGGTGACTTTGGCTGACCCTTAAGGTGATCTTGAGGTCCTTAAGTAGGTACTTGATAAAGTCTGTAATGGTGGGTTGGAGATTGAACTGCCTATAAAAGGAGTGGAATATTGCTCCAAAGGGAGGAAGATGTGCCCTTGTGTAATGTGATTTGAGAGTGATTTTGTTTTGACTCTGTGTGGCTTTAATCCGATCCAGGTTAAATTGACTTTTAAAGTGTCTAGAAAGGAAAGTGAAAGAGGAAAAGAAGGGCATACTCCTGTGTGTCTACATGGCTGAGAGGATAAAAAGACTGACTGGGATTCCTGAGGTGGTGGGTTTGAACCTTATTCAGGACCAATTTTAGAGTCAAGGAGCCAAAGTAGCAAGATAAAAGCATGCAGAGCTCATCCCCAAGTGTGGATGGTATCCGGTGGCGCAGCTTAGTAGACTACTATCTAGTAGAGCGGGCTGGTTGGAAAGCGGCTCCTGGTTTGAAACCCGCTCGACACAGAGGAGATCCTGAAGCAAATCCTGGGGCACCAGGCCTGGGGGAGGGGTTTCCCCCCAGGTGTTTCCAGAGAGGTAAAATGTGGGGGTTATGAGGAGGGAAGTCAGAGTTGGCTGAAGTTGAACTGGAGGATGCTGGTGTAGAGTTAGCTTTTATTTGTGTCCTTTTATTTTCACAGTATTTTTTTTTTCTTCCCATCACTTTTTTTTGCGTCATTAACTTCCATTGTGGCTTTTTTTTCAATCTGCGCCGTTTCTTTTTTTATTTGCAGCGGGCTTCGGCTTGTTTTTTTGCATCAGTAACTTCCTTCTTTTTTTTGCATTATTTTTTTATTTGCAGCAGTGGCGGTTCTCGGCCACCATAATTAATGTGTGAGGGACCATACGATTGCACTTGGGGACACCTATGACGGTTTATATTCAAAGGCTGTGACTATGGGAGCGCATTGCTTTCACTGGATAAAAAAAACAGAAACATTATCTTGTAGCCTAGTAACAAGATCCAGATCTAATAATTAGGAAATAATGTGTCTGTTTTTTTTTATGCAATGTGCTCCTGTATGTGACAAATCCCAGACACCAAAAATTAGCTTCAAACAGATTTTTTTTAATTGTACAATTCATATAAAACAAAGGGAAGCTGAAAAACAGCCCTCAGCATCAGCATGGTACTGCATCAGGAACTGGCATGAAAATGATCAGACACGTGACGGAGCGATTGTCAGGACAGGTGGAGATCATTTTCTGTTGGATTTAAAATAATTAAAATTAAAATAATAATAATACTGGCAGACAAATTCAGTCTCTCAGCAGACCTTCAAAATAAGATACAACTGTGCTTGTTCACATGTGTGTGCTTCAATCGGATTCAGTCAAACTGCAGCCGACAGGGATTCAAATTTAGACCGAAAATTGACAAACAGCCGACGTTTCTTCATCCAGATATAAAATTAAATAAACTCCTGTTTGATGTTTCATGGTGGAGGTGTCACCCTGTGAGCTTTAAGACATGATGTATGTCCTTTTTCAGACAAAGCTTCACTTCAACATCACATACAAAAGCATAAGTACCTAAAATAACACTTACACACACACACTCACACCCTCACACACACCGGACTTCAAACATCAGTCTGGAGATTTTCTGTTTTCTTGTATGTCTGCAAAAAAAGCCCAGAAATGACCAAAACCAACTGTTTAGCGAAGTATTCCTCCTTCACGCTCCATGTTTTCCAAAGCTCTTCATGTTAGACATGTTTTAAAGTAAATCCAACACAAAAAATCCTGCAGCCCAAAAGACTTTTATTACTTCAACCTGAAAATAGGCCCCGAAAATGCAACTGTCTGCCTGTCTGAGTTAAATATCTTAAAGTTATGAATTGCTTTCACACATGACTTAAGTCTGAGGGCCAAATCAGAGACAACAGAGGGACGAACGCTGTAACATTGCTGGTTTTGGTCTTTTCATGAGCGTCGTTGACAAAAAAGATCATTTTTAGAAAATCCTCAGACTATGCAGAGAGAAAATAGAGGAATGAGACACCATCTCATAAAAAAACCTGCATATTCCTCACACAGAGTGAATCAAATCTCTAAAACTTAAAAAAAAAAAAAAACTGCCCACATTTTGTCAGAAATATTCAAGAATCAGTCACCAAAAGTCAGAAAATATCACCAGGTAAACTTTTTTATGTGATCGGAGCTGTGAGGAAGATATTCAGTCATGATGATGAGAGTAATAAGTCAGTATGAAGGACAAAAACATCCGAGGTATTTAAATTATTCAGGCGTAATTATGAGAAAGACCTCATTCTCATCAGTATGAACGAGTAGGTCATTCTTATGAGATGACAGTGGAAACAATAAAGTCTTTTTCAGAGTTATGACTTTTTTTTCCATTATCTGTCTATTATTGTAGTTTACTGGATTTAATTTCAACTTTTACATCACATTTATGACCAACTATAACAAGACTGACTTACCGTACCACAGTTTCAATGTTTAATCTTATAAGTTTGACTTCATATCTCAAAAGTCTGACTTTTTAATCTCATAATTATAAATTAATCTCTTCATTTCTACTATTTATCACTGAATTCTGACCATGTGTCTCATTTTTGGACCCACTTAACATCCCAGGAATGTGACTTTTTAACCCATAATGTTGACTTTTTGATCAGGCAACTGTGTATCTTTGAACACTCTCACTCCACATAGTCCGTGATCCCCCAATCCCCTTTGAAAAGGCTTTTAAGACGCCCCTGCAGATATATTCTGTTGTATCTTGGCACCAAAATTCAGCGAAAAAGGAAATATTTTTGTGTTTTTGGTGAGTTGATCCTTCAATCATCTGAATATTATTAATATTATACAAACAAAGGATTTATCGTAAAAGAAAATGAGTCAACATCAAGGCACTGGACAGGTCTGAGACGATGGCACGTAGCTGGTAGGCAGACAAACAGGCAAACAGACAAGAGGAGGAGGAGGAGGAGGACAGGAAGTGGTGAAGGCCCTGTGTTACTTTACATTGAAGTGCTGGCAGTATTTGTACCATCATGTAGGAAACCATAAAAAAACCTCAGAGAGGTGAGGAGAGCTGAAAGAGCTTCTCGTCTCTGCAGAAATTTGGTCTTTGTGGAGAGTCTGTGCTTGAATGATTTAACATTTAGAAACATCCAGAGAGAAATGTCCTGGTTTTTCAAGGAGGATGAAACTGTGCAGGATGCTTTTCAGGCCAAAATAGGATCAAATTTTTAAAAATCAGATTTTATTCACATTTTCACAAACCCTGTGTTCACTTGGGGGTACATTTCAATTCCCTCATTTGATCCTGGGGTCTGCATGAAAGTCTCATTACTTATGTTAAATGCGAAAGCCATGTACGTAACAAAGCTAGGAGGGAGGGTATTAAGTTTTTTAAAGTGGAAAAAAACTCTGATATTGTCAGAGATGCTTTTTCGGTTAATGGCAAAGCATGATAATTGGCAATGCACAAAAAAGCTGAGTTTTGCTCTGACATTTTCATTTCTTTTTGAAGTAAAACTAAATATTTTTTGTCCTTGCAACATAAAAAACGTAATCTTTTTTTTCATCTGATAATTTTCTAGAGTTAAAAAACTGATTTTGAACGACAAAAAGGAATTATTCATCAAGTTTAAAACCATTAAGTTTTAGGATAAACATCTAATTTTGAGGTCACTGCTGTTTAAGTTCAGAAAACAAAAGCTCATATGTGTTAATGAAATGTTATTACTCCAATTCTTTACCTAAACCAGTGGTTCTCAAGTCCAACATACACAACACACCTGATTCAAATGATCAGCTCGTTATTAAGCCATTCCAGAGCTTGCTAACGAGCTGATCATTTGAATCAGGTGTGTTGGAGCAGGGAAACATCCAAAACATGCAGGAAGGGGGGGCTCGAGGACTGGACTTGAGAACCACTGACCTAAACTGTTAAATTATTCAACTTTTAACAAGAAAACATCAAGAAATATTAACAGGACATGAACTCAGAATTTCCCCAAATTAAGCTGCTTATTTAACAGCAAAAACGTCTGATAAATTTCAGAGAAAGTGGGACATGAATAAGGAATATCTAACCTCCTTTGATCTCAAAGAGTCAAGCTTCTAGTCAGTAACAGTTATAACTTAAGTTTCCAATTCAAACATAGAAAAACAGATTTTTTCTCCTGATTTTCTCTTCCTCAAATGAGAGAATTGAGATGCACCCACCATTGTTACCCTTTTTTCCTGGTGATATTCAAACTATGAAACATCTTTTTGAAGCTGCACACTTCACATTTTATATATAAAAAAAACTAAAAGTCCAAATTTGTGCTTCAGTTGTTCACATGTTTAAAAAAGTCGAGCTTTAAGTACCTGTTTCCTTCAGTTTGTGTTCATTATTTACGTGTGGAAGTCAAATATTTGGTACAACAACAAGCCAAAATCATAAGAAGGTTAAAATTACACTTAAGCTTTCTTAATTACTACTTCATTTTATACAAACAGTTAAAAATGGCTTCTTTTAAGACAAACGAGTCTCTCAGGAGAGACTGAAGTACCGAGGTTGGTTTGGATTTAAGCACCCGTGAGTAGAAGGAACAAACCGTGGTGTGAGTTAACACAAGCATGCAGACCCGGTCCACAGCGGCTCCGGATCATAATCCTCTTCTTCATCTTTGTGGAATAAGTCCTGCAGGTTTCCGTCAGTCTGCAGGAAGTCCGGCTGCTCCTCTCTGTCTCTAGAAAAAGGGCGCTAAGAGGAAGCAACTCTGTACATCTTCCCCACAATGACAACCAGGAAAGATCCAAACTGTTTCAACCAAATCTCTACCCTCCTGCCTGAAGAGGAAGCTTAAAAAAAACTGCATCGGAGGAGAGGAGAGGAGAGGAAGGGAGAGGGAGGAGTTCAGGTGCACAGGTCCAGGGAGGAGGGTAGAGAGTCGGTCTGCAGGTGTCAGAAAGTCTCAGAGTCCTCCGAGTCGTTCTCTGTTGTCCCCTCGCTGGAGGGTCCAGAGGGGTTCCTGGGGCTTCGTGGAGCCCGGGGGCCGGTGCTAGGGCCCTTCCCTCCCTGGTGGGGCAGCTGCCTCAACAGGGCGCCTGGGGAGGGAGCCCCGGAGCTGCAAGGGGAGCAGAAAGGCATCATGGTAGCCAGAATGAGAGCCAGACAGTCAGCCACCTCTCTGCTAGGAGCACAAGCCAGAGCAGGCGTCAGACCTGAGAGAGAGAGAGAGAGAGAGAGAGACAGAGAGGGAGAGAGAGAGAGAGACAGAGAGAGAGAGAGAAAGAGAGAGGGACAGAGGGAGGAGGAGGAGGGCGAGACGTGGACATGGAGGAAGCAGGGAAGGCGAAGCAGAGGACAGAGGAGGGACGGAGCAGCATTCCATTAGTGTTCAGCCAGCTGACAGTCCACAACATGGAGGGAGGGGGGGGCACAGAGACAACAACCACAGCTGACAGTCACCTCATAACAAACAAACAGTCAACAACAAACAAGCAGCCTGGAAACACTTTAAATCAGGGTTCCCACTGGAGCTGGCTGTTGAATTTGGATTTCATTTAGATTTTAGGTTGTGTGTGATGCATTTGTAAAATCACAGGTAATCACTTTTAATAATCCTGATATCAACACCAATCAAAATAATCGTGGTTCTGAGTTATAATCGAGCAGCCCGGCTCCAACTGTGAGGATTAAAAATGAACCTCATCACTCTCGGTCAGTTTTGTCAGATTTCTGCTTCTCTTCAGTTCTGGAAAGACTTCCCACCAGAGTTTACGCTAGATGGTACTTAACCAGATCACTGCGTGTGGTTTCTGCTGTATCCAGTTTGAAATACAACATAAAATAGAGTGTTTCCTGTCAAGCATCAAAAATGAGTCTGACAGCCTAACAGGCCTTTATCAGCGGGGTGTTAATCTGCAATGATTGATTTCTGATTATTCGCCTGCAGCAAAAAGTTTTTTTTCATAGATTTGCAATGATGGTAGAAAAGCCTGTTAGTCAGGTGAAAATATGACTTGACCCTCAAAAAAATCGAACAAAAAGTTTCTGTTTTTTATCGCATTAGATGTCCTTAATAACATACTAAAAGTTTACCAAAGTTTGACCACTTGAAAGTTGTCATTTCTACGATGGCATCCACATTGGGTTGGAAGCCCGGGGAGAAACTTGAGATATTTGAATTTTTAGGGGTGATGTCAGTATTTTCTCATTTACAGAGTGATACAAAGAGATATCCACAGTCCCCTCCTCCCCTTTTTCTGACTCTAGTATGTCAACAAAATAAAACAAGACTTTTGAAAGGGGCTTTATCAATTGTTCAGTTTTCAGCTCTGGAAATGTATGCAAATTAGTGCATATTTAATAAGATACTACCTCATTTTCATATTCAAACATAACATCTGACAAAACTTGTAATACAAAAAATATTTGTCTGAATGTAAGTTATAAACTCGGTAAGTTTCATGGTGATATCTGTTTGTTAAAAATGTTACCCTATTTACCTGGGGTGCCTCCAACCCATCGTGAAAATGACACCTTCCTATTGGTCTAACTTTGGTAAACTTTTAGTATGTTATCAAGGACATCTAATACTATACAAAACAGTTGAGAAACCTTTTGTTCGAATTTTTTTAGGGGTTATGTTTTTTTTCATAAATGCACCCGCCTTTGGAACACCAGATCAGTGTTGAGCATTTAAAGCAACATCGCATACCTTCATATTGTGTCATATTGTTACCAGTGGTTTCAAATGAAGAAAAATCTTCCTGATAAAAAAGCTTCTGAAGCGAAAAATTCACTGATTTTGTAACTTCCATAGACAAACACACCCAAGATGGACTCATCACATTCAAATTCTGATACATGTATTACCTGCGAACTCTGTGAGCAGTGGGAACCCTCCTTTAAATACATATACCTTTGCAGCACACACTGATTCGCCTCATTAGTTAAGCCGAATTCATGCTGGAACTGAGGAAACCCTCATGCTGAGCGTGCAGCCGAAACCTTGAACCAGACCGGGATCACCTACCGTTCTCATCCACCGTCTGAACGTTGGCTCCTCCGGACAGAAGCTCCTGAACCGCCTTCTTCAGACCGCTACGAGCCGCCAGATGGAGAGGACTGACAGACAGAGTAGGATAAAAGAGTTTCAGTCCAGTTCAGCTCTTCCTGCTGCAAGACATCTCTAAACTTCTTCAAAGAAAACTTAACCAAACACTCTACCCTCAGTTCTCCGTCTCTGATCACAACTTATAATAAAAAATTAACAGCATTAATTAAAAGTTATTTTTTCACAGCAGGGGGGGTTTCAATACGCACGTTTGCAGAGCTGCATTTGTCGCATTTATGAGCGCAGTGTCAGACAGCTTCTCCAGGATCAACATCACACACTCCTCCTTCCCCTGTGAGCCAAAGAAACAAGGTTAGAGGCTAAAATCATGTGTTTCTGCTGCCTCCTAGTGGCCACTTTATAAATAAAACTGAAATTGTTGTTGACACCTACATTACTGCAGGCTAGATGCAGGGCAGTGTTTCCATCTCTGTCTGTTAGACTGAAGTTGGCACCGGCGCTGGTCAACAGCACCTCTGAAGCAGAAGATAAAATAATCAGACACACGCAAAACAGACTTAAAAAACAATAAATACAGTTAAAATCAACCACACATGATTTAAAGCGTCTTAAAAACTGATAAAACAAACGTCTGTACCGAGGGCTCCCACTCTGCCTTTCTCTGCCGCCATCATCAAAGCCGTGCGACCTGACTGGTCGACAGCATCCACAGGTGCATCGTGGGAAAGTAGCAGCTGAACACAGTCAACATGACCCGCAAAAGCCGCAGCGTGAAGAGGAGTCCTGCAGGAGAGGGGGAAGAGGGGAGAAGAGGAGAGGAAGGAGGACACAGCAGAGTATTCAGGGCAGACACACAAACAACAATTTCATTTCAGATCCCTCATTTTATAACGCCCCCTATCTGCATCACACACACGTGTGTCTTACCTGTCCTTTGAGTCTTTGCAGCCAGTGATGTCGGCGCCCATCGCTTCCAGCAGCAGAGATGCACACGGCTCATGATCGTTCACCCTGTTAGATTAAACACAAACAAGATTTCACTGAGCGAACAGGAAAAAATAGAAAACCAGATATTCCTGGAGTGTCTTATCTGTTTATGTGATCCTGTTTTCAGACTTATCTAAAATATTCTGTCAATCATTATATCCTGTTTGTTTAAAGGGATATTCAGGTGTAAAATTAATCTAGGGTCAAACACACTGTAACACCGAGTTAGACAGTTCAGTGTGTAGAGGCTTGTTTCATGTATCAGAGGGTACCAGGTCATACCCCGTGTCCTAATATCTGTGTGCAGCCTCTTAGCTCTGACCTCTCTCCATTAGTGCATCACCATATGATCCTGTTTGTTTACCAGTGTGTGTTTGTTCAATAACAGAGTGAAAAAATGGATTTCCCCCTCAGGATGGATGAAAATGATCTCAAAAACATATCCATCATGAATGATGCTAGACGTGTGTTTGACCTACACAGCACAGTGCAGAGGAGTAAATGGATTCCCGTCGATGCAGCGACATCCTTTCTGCTCCAGCAGCACCTCCACACACCCCTCATGACCTGCAGACACACACACACACACACACACACACACACACAAACACAAACGCTTTAAAACTACAGTTTGATCAAAATGTTCGTTGACACTTGAAAATGTTTCTCATCAAAGTTTGATGAGCAAACAAAGAGTCTGAACCTTCAGCGACTAAACAAAGAGTTTACGCCTGAACACATTTTATCATAGATCTACAGTGAAGCAGACACTGAAGGTCTCTGTGTGTGTGTGTGAGTTCTGACCGTAGTAGCAGGCCCAGTGCAGAGGTGTGTATCCTTGGTGGTCTCTCAGCGGGGGTAGAGACGGCGGCTCGGAGCAGGCGATGCTCAGCAGCTCGCTCAGCCAGGAGGCGTGGCCTCGAGCAGCTGCAAGGTGGATTGCTGTCCGACCTCGAGAGTCTCCGAGCAACACAGAGGCTTCCTGCTCCAAGAGACACTGGATACACTCCTCCTGACCACACAGCAGCTGAGGAGAGAGAGAGAGAGGTAGAGAATGATAACAAACACTGCTGATTTAACGTGTTGGATGATTTTTAGAAAGGAAGGGATGCAAATCTCTCCGTATTGGATATGATTTATCCACGTTCATGAGAAAACTGTCCTGAGATCTGATAAATCTGCGCTGTTGCCCAAATCTAAAGAGGAACACTCTAAAATTATGTTCTTACAATCACGCTAAAACAGTCTTGAAATGTCTGAAAGAAAGGAAAACACAACACAAAAAGTTCAAAGCTTTTTTTTTAAGCTCACTCCGAGGTGCAGCGCAGTCAGCCCGTGTTTATTCGCCACGTTCACGTTTGCTTCCCGTTCCAGCAGCAGCGACACGGCGTCCACATGACCTCCAGCCACTGCCAGCATCAATGGAGTCCTGCAGAAAAGAAAAGATTAGAGAATCAGAGCGAAAAAGTAAAAAAAATAAAATAAAACACAGAGAGAGAGAGGAAATCATGATGAGAACTCACTGTCCCTGAGAGTCTGCAGCATCTACGAGCTCTGCACCGTCTGATTCATCCAGCAGGAGGCGCACACACGTCGTGTGACCGTTCATCACTAGAGGAGAGGGAGAACAATGAAGAGTGTGACTGCAATGTTTATTATTAGATAGTTTAATGACTCACTGATGCAAAGAGAGAAGATCCTGCACAAACACATGCACCAAAAATCTAAATACTGGAGAAACATGAGGAGCTGAAGTTCCAGGAAAAACCCAGAAACCAACCTGCAAGGTGAACAGGTGTGCGTCCGTGCTGGGTGTCCGTGGTGCGCGGTGACGCCCCCTGTGAGAGGAGCGTGTGGACACAGTCTGTGTGGCCCCGAAGGGCAGCAAGGGCCAGAGGGGTCCTCCCTGACTCATCCCCCTGATCCACATCCCTCTCCCCCTGCAGCAGCACCTCCAGAGCCTGAGCGTGACCGTGATACGCCTGCACAGAGACGCAGTGTTAAATATGATGCTTAAATGAGGGGAGACCATGAGAAACAGGCAAGAGGGTTAGAATAAGAAGAAAAGCGAGGAGATGAAAGGTCAAACTCACGGCGAGGTGAAGAGGGCTCCGGGCGTTTGGAGATTCTGGGTCGTCTTGGTGGCTGTCGTCTCTGTCCAGCAGCTGCAGCGTGACACAAAAAAACATCAGAAAAACTTCTAACAAAATTATCTGAATATAAAAAAAAAAACAGGAAATTTTGGACGCAAATCACATCGAAGCTGGAATGTCTTTGCGTGGTGAGCAGAGAAAATATGATCAGCCAGGAGACGGAGAAAACTCCTGCAGGCATTATCCGACGATACAGCTATTTCCTCTGTGTGTGTGTGTGTGTGTGTGTGTGTGTACTGACCAGCTCCAGACAGTGCCTGTGTCCATAGGCTGCAGCGTAGTGAACAGGACTGTAACCCTGTTTGTCTTTCAGAGACGCCGTCGCTCCGCTCTGCAGCAGGAACTCCAAACATCTGGAGCACAAAGACAAAAACTGTGGATTAATTCACATTTTTTCAGGGGGGAGGGGGTTTAAAAACGCGGAGATGTAGCATTTTGATTCCAAGAAAAGTCCTCAAACACAAAGAGATGGGGAAAAATATGTACATATTCATAGTTTAAACTAAAAAAGCACATCAGTTAGTATAGCATGTTAGCTAAAAGTTAACGTTAAAGGAATAGTTCGGTCTTTTCTTTTATTTTGGAGTGAGTTAAAGATCAAGTGTGTAAGAATCTAGAATGGGACGCTTCCTCGCCAATCTCTCCCGTCACCAAGACAACAGGAACGAAAGGAGATTTCCACAATAGAGATGGTATCATCCACAACAGACACAAGAGATTCAGCAATTTCAAGTTTTGAGGCGGAGATTATCTCAGTGATTTCATCTTAATGACTCAGCTCTGAGAGAACTTTAATGAGTTTTTCATTGTTTTGGTAACAAACACTGATATCAGTGAAGTGATGATGAACAAAACCAACAAGTTCAGTGGAGTATTAGGGTCATATTAAGGGAGGACCTGCTGCAGTCTTTGTAAGTCATCAGAAACGAGACAAAGACGATATCTTATTTGAAGTGAAATAATTTAAACAAACTTCTGCTAAATACATTTCATGTCTTTGGAAAATGCCACTAAATTTTACTCAGTGTACCTGAAGCACAGGGATCCTCAGCAGCTCGGCCTCTTTGTTAGTTTAACTAATCTACCAAACCTTAAAATAATATCAGTTTGACTTTGTTTTCCATTTTTGGGTTGATGAAAGCGAGAAAAACACTCACAGAGCTGCCTCTTTTTCCCTCTCAGCCTGAACTCCTTCACTCTCCGGCTCCAGAGCGACTCGACGCCTGCAGGAGGGGGGAGGCGAGATGAGGAGGGAGGGGCGAGATAAAAGGGAGAGAGATGTTATTTTTATAGAGAGACACCTGCAGATTCTCAGGTCAGTATATAACCACAAGATGGGTGTGTGTGTGTGTGTGTGTGTGTGTGTGTGTGTGTGTGTGTGTGTGTGTGTGTGTGTGTGTGTGTGTGTGCTGCATCATGAACTGAGCAGCCTCTAATCCTCTCATCCTCACATGACTCTCATCACCTTGGAGTCACCTCTAGTTGCCATAGAAACAGGGAGGTGTGAACTTTGAGGTTTTTCTATATGCGACAACAGCAGAGAGACGCTCAGATTCACACCAGAGACGGGGTGTGAACAGACTTCAGAGGAAAATACTTCCTGTCTCCTCTTTTTTTGTTCATTTTGTTCAATCCTCCTCACCTTCGGTCCAGATCTGAGGCAGCAGCATAGTGCAGAGCAGAGCGCCCCCACTGGTCAGTGGCGTTGATGGCGGTCCCACAAGCAACCAGAGTCTCCAGACACTGATAGTGGCGGCTGGCTGCAGCGTAGTGGAGTGGGGTCCTGTGGGAACAAAGATGACGCTTTTCAGCTTAGATTTAGGACACAAGACACCGATGCTTCACTCAGAGGTGCTGAGTGTTTCAGTCGTGTTTTCCTCTAATTGTCATTTTCTTTTCACTCTGAGCATCTGTGATGATGCAACAGTTACTTCATCAATGCCAACAACATGTGGACAGGGCGTCCTTGAGGAAATGTTAATGCTATTGTTCCTAAAAGCTCAGAGAGGACTGAACAATCCATGACCTGTTATTAAGATCAGTTAATCAGGAGGTTTGTCCCGGCGGGTTGAATCAGACTGACCTTTAACAACAACAACAAAAAAAGACTCATTGAGTATTTGACTCCAATAATTGAGGAGAACTTGGCTCACACACACACTCACACACACTCACACACACCCCGCTTAATCGTCTTACACCTATTCACACACACACACGGCTAAAGACAATAAAGGGACCCAGCCCACAACTTGTCCTGTTGAGTGACTCCCTCTGAATCAAGGCTTCATCTTAAATTTAATCCAATCCAAGTTCATTTATAAAGCACATTTAAAAACAACAAAACGCTGACCAAAGTGCTGTACAGTAGAATTAAAAAAACAATAAAAACAGAATTAACACAAACAATAAAACAAAGACACAGGACCACATCAAAAACAGCACATGGTTAAAAGGCCAAGTTCCCAAGAGTCGAAAGCCAAGGAGTAAAAGTGCGTCTCCAAGTCTGATTTAGAAACAGGCAGTGAGGGGAACAGTCGGACATGAAGAGGAAGAGCATTCCAGAGTTTAGGCGCAGTAACTGAAAGGGCTCGGTCACCCCTGATCTTAAATCTTGACTTAGGGACAGTCAGAAGGTTCTGATCAGAGGATCTGAGAGTCCGAGATAAAATATGGGGTTTTTAAACTTCATAGAGATGAAAAGGGGCAGGGTTAAAACTCTCAGCTCTATAAGCAGAGGCCTAGATTCTAGTATGAGAGGTGTTTGGATTTGTGTTTGTAGTCTGAGTAACATTGAGTAGTCAGGTATGAGCTGGATTTGATGTCTGGAGAAAAAAACAGTCTGTATGTAGAGCAAAAGCAGGTGACCAGCACCTTTCCACAGGAACAAACTGAAGATTAAACATTTAAGTTAAAACATTGAATAAATCATTTTCTCGTTTTGCATGTCTGCTTATTTCATTGAAGTCTTGCAAACACTCAGTTGTACTTATCTGCTTTTTATCTGACAGTGTTACATTTTTTTAAAAAATGATGCACGCTCTTACCTGCCACAGTTATCCCTCCTGTTGTGTTCTCCTCCGCTGCTCAGGAGCAACTTCACACACTCCACGTTTCTGTAAAGAAGAGGAAAAACAAAATTAGAGCTTAAAAAAGAGACTCTTATCAGTTTTTTAAGAAAGAATTGATTTTATCCCCAGTAACATAAAGAAATCCCTGAATACAGCTTTAATTTTCAAGTAGTTATAAAGTTGTATCTGTCTTTTCATCTGCTTTCTGGTTGTTTTGCAGCTATGTGAGACCGTGGTAAAGAATTAAGATGGAGTGAAAATGAGCAGTAAGGTTTCCCACAGGTTTTTAACAAAGATCAGGTCAGCCAAAAAGAGGCAAAGGGGAAAATTACACAAACCTCCTTCTAAATAATCCTCCTTTCTCCTTGCCCTGGTGGTGCATGCTCCATTTTCTTGTGCAATGAATGATTACAACTAAGATTTTGGTGACCTCAATTCCTGTTCCACCTCCAGTATGAGTTGTTTGCACTGCACTTTTTAATTTTACGTGTAGGTGTGAAGTTTCCCGTCAAAGGAACAAGTCTAAGGTCTTAAAATTAAAGCTTAAAAATTCATTTATTCATTTTTGGCTTATTATGTCGTAAACGTCACTGTTGCTCACCCTCCAGCAGCAGCGGCGTGCAGGCAGGTCCTCCCCAAAGTGTCAGGCGTGTCGATCTGGAAGCCTGCAGATAGGACCGAGTCGTTACACATTATGCTAAACCTCCGACCTGAAGAGGGCAGCACAGGGAGACGAAGGGAGGCCAGACAAGACACAGCAGCAGCAGCAGCAGTGGAGACACAGAGAGGGACAGAAGAAAGGGACACGGAGACAGGAAGGAGAGAAAGACAGGAATAAGTGCGACAGGTGAGGACGGAGGTTAGGTGACGGTGCACAGGAAAACACAAAGAAGTCTGCGAGCTACGTGTTAAACACAGAGAGAGCCGATGAATCATAAGGAAACAAAGACGGATCAGATATGAGACATACAAGTTAAAACAAGAGAGAGAAAAAGAGCAGCAAGCGGCTCTGTTTGGAAATGAATCCTATACAATAATTTAAAGCAAATAACAACATGAAACAGAAACTACAGTAGAGAGTATTCATGTCTATGATGGTTGCATAAAGCAGCTTCAACCTACATTCAAGGATGTAGCAACATACTGTATTCACAGACATTGGTTTGAAGGGGTATTTCTAAACCCATGCAGTGATTTCCATCACAGAGTCTGGTCTGTTTTTAATGCTAATGCCATCTAGTGTTGGTTTTGGTCCTTTCTCCAGATTCTCTGAATCTTCTAATAGCCAACACTTTGATTTTGATGTTTTGTTTTGTCCTGATTTGATTCTTAGTAATAAAAAGGAGACGGTACAAGATGAGAACGGGCTGAGGGTTGATCGACGGTTACTTGTTCTACATAAAAACTTAAAACATACCAGAAAAGGAAGAAAAAGCACCCAAATCAATTAACCTGCTGTTAAAGGGATCTTCCACCAACAAAGCCATCAACAAACCTCAACCAAAACGCCACTCTATAGCCACAAATAAATAATGCTCAGAACAGCACATAACTTCATCAACAGGACATATAGGGTCCCAGCCACAGCACTAGCCACCAAACATCTTTTTAGCTTTGTCTAATTTCTTTAGCAAAGAGACTAAACACAACTCACCTACTCTCTTCCAGCAGCTGCTTGTTTGTAGTGAGACCTCGGGCAAGTCCATTGACTACAGCGCGACGACGCAGCTCAAGGAAGAACATCTATGATCATTTCTTTATCATTTCCTTGAAGTAATAATCACTGTATTAATCATTTTGCACTGCAGACACGGTAGTTCTTCTGCCTTTGCGTCTCGTTTGATTGCATTTCCATGAAGAAATGATCCTAAATGTTCTTCCTTGAGCTGCGTCCCCCCGCTGCAGTCGATGGACTTGCCCAAGGTCTCACTAAGAGAGAAGCAAGCGGTCGGCAACATTTATCCCTCAAGGGGGTGTCTAACTCGGTGTTACGGTGTGATTGACCCTAAATTAATTTTACGCTGGAATATCCCTTTAAATTTTCAGACTTTTGAGGACAGATTCACTTGACCTTTTGTGCCGACAGGCTGAGTGCAGAAAAAAAAATCGACCACCTGAAGTGGATGTATTATGACTGCCTTTTGTTTCACCTTGTGTCGAAGTTTTTCATCCATTATTGGTCACAGTTTGCCTGGTCTAATGCTTTCTTTCAGGGACTTTCAGCTCCAGATTTAGTGCAACAAATTACAAAAAGCTCCGGCTGCAAACAACAACCCTGACCGTACGCAACACTGCAGCTGCACAGAGACTGAAACACATGTAAATGACTTCTTTGTTGTTTCACTACAGCGACTCAGCAGAGCCACATGAGGAGCACAGATTCATCCTGCTCCACGCCTGCAGACACGAGAAACCAGCGCCTTTCTAAACCATCTAAAGAGATCTGGAGCCAGAGAGGATTTTTGTCTTTTCCCTTTTTCCCTACTTCACATTTGTTTAATAAACCGGTCTCCTCTGTCGCAGTAAATCCTGACGAAAAACACAGGGGATGAGTGGAAAGACAAATTATTTCATGGCCAAAAGCAGTAAGGAAATTTCTTGAAACATAAACAAGATTTTAACCATCAATGTTGATTTACTAAGAGGAGATTTTAGTAAAAACACACTCCTGTCCAGAGGGAGAGTGGTCCGATCGGTGAGTAATTAGACTCAGAGGCCTTTTCTGTAGCTGGAACATTGTGACTTGAATTTGGACCGAGCTGAATGTGAGTGTTTGTGAAGGAATTCACTGACGGGAGAAAGACAAACAACCGAGCTCAAACCTCATTGTGTTTTTACAGAAACAGACTCTAAATCAGCTCAAATCTCAGAGCGCTAATCACTCATTATCAATGAAGTTGGACAATAACTGGGCATTTTAAAAAAAACACTTTTTAATACATCTACCACCCGGAGAGGGTTTTATTTTGACGAACACATGTAAAAGCTTTGCTTGCTAGTCAAACAAGCTAATGCAAGGCTACATGCAAAGTTCCTCTGACAGTTGTTTATAAATAATGTATTTGTCTTACATTTTTGAAGATTATTGGTACTTATGTAACTCTTTATGTTTTAAATGGTATTTAAAGGAAATAAGTAACTAGAAACACGTTCGTTACACCAGGCTAAAAGGCTAAAGCTAGTGCTAACAATGTAAAGGCTAAAAGATTAGCTTTCAAAAGCTGCATTTGGTTTAATAGACATTGAAAATAGCTGTTATTTTACTATTTTGTGTTGTATAAAGTGTACATACTTGTATATCTTCTCTTCATTTTTTACTAATTTTATCTTTTATTTATCCCCTCTTTCTACTTTCTTTGCACTGAAGTTACTACCAGGTAAAGCAATTTGGGGATTATTGAAGTATTTCTGATTCCGAGTCTGATTAGCTATTAGCTTGCTAATTGCTAACAGCGTATGACAAACATCCGATCAGTCCACTCTCTGATTGCTGGGAGTGAAAAATCAGGCCCTGAATTGTAAAACTGAATCAAATTTCAACACAAAAGAGCTATTTTTGTCTAAAATCAGTGTTTGTTATTGCCTCCTCTTTTAAATAAAGCTTTTTAATGAGCATGCTCATGGTTGTAGATTCCTTAGGAGCAGAATAACAGACCTGATAAACTCATTATTAATCAAAACAAACGAGTATTTCACTTATTTGACTCAATCCTCACATAAAGTATCAGAGGACAGAACATCACAATGATCTTACAGTCCACTTTTTAGCTCACTAGAGAACTGGGCTGCTCTCATAAATTTACCTGATAAACCGTATTATATTCTAGATTATACAGATTATAATTCATTGAAAGAAAATGACAGTAGTTGATGGTGTCTGCTACCTGAGGACAGCAGTTTCCTGCAGCAGTCCGAGTGAGCGTTCAAGGCAGCCAGGTGGAGAGGAAACATGCCGTGGACTCCCCGTCTTTAGAGAAAGAAACAATAACCTCTTTTTTAAAAAAACACCGGATAACTTTATCAAGAATTTAAGTACAAATTTAAACAATCTGATGGCAAACCTTGTGCAGTCTGCTCCACTAGTAATGAGCGTGTTGATGAGGAGTTCATGACCATAACGGGCAGCAATGTGAAGAGGAGTGTTTCCGTCTTTGTCAACACTGTCGATCTCTCCACCTGAGTTAAAGGTTATATTAGTATGAGCAGATTTAGAGATACAGAGACAAGACATGTCGAGTGAAGAGGTCTCACCATTTTGGATAAGAGTTTGTGAGCGGGTGAAGCGTCCATGAACCGCCGTCATGTGAAGAGGACTTTTCCCATCGCGACTCTAAAGATGGCGAGGAGAAGAATCAGATTAATTTCTTGACATTCTGCTAATAATAATAATAAAAAAAACTAATTCTTACTTTTGTTAAAAATTATGTGATGGAGTACCTGAACATTGACATCAGCTCCATTGTTAACCAGGAACTCCAGACAGAGCGCTCCATGTGTGGAGGCGGCAGCAAAGTGCAGAGGGGTGAAACCTTTGTTGTTGGGCTGGCTGACATTGGCGCCGTAATCAATCAGCTCACTGACAACAGCGTCCTGACCATTAAAGCACGCCAAGTGGAGCGCCGTGTTCCCAAACCCATTGGACTCGTCGATCTGTTGATAAAGTAAGGCAAAGACCTGATGTGATGGCCAAGAGAAGATGTGTTTCAGGGCGTATGTTTGTGTAAAACCGTGAATCTTTGTGTGAGGTCTGACCTCCACAGCCAGGTTCAGCAGGTGTTTGACCACAGCGATCTGTCCGCTGGAGGCCGCCGTGTGGAGGGGAGTGTATCCCCGTTTGTCCTTACAGCTGATCTCAGCCCCCTGACTCACCAGCAGACACACCACATCCAGATGACCTGCAGGGACAAAAAAAAGGATCACCGAGGAGCTCTGGATTTGAACTACCAGCTATGAGCTAAGCTATTTGTGAATGGACACAAAACCAGTTTTTTAGTTTCATGCATGAAAAAGTGAAAGACGTCAAACTGGAACGCCTAAAAAAATGCAAATGCTGTTGCATTAACCAGGGATCCTTGGACACCAGTGATTTATCAAAAACACCCTGATCTGAACCTCATGCTTTCCACTCCGGCACATTTTTCCAAGTATGACAGAAAGAAACAAACCCTCCACTTGGCAGAATAAGCTCTCTGAGGCACTCTGGAGTATTTATTTGAATAAAAAAAATCTAAAACTCAAGATTGTAAAATACATTTCATTGCATTCTCTTGATTATCCAATCAAAACTCTTCAAAATGCAGGATAATGTAATTCTAAACAGATGATTTAATATGTAATTAACTGCAATCAACTGTTAAAATTATGCGATTGATTGTGATTAATTTTACCAAATGCCAGGCTTCCTGGTACCGCATGAAGTAACTGAATTTTACTCCAGCTGTGCAAACTTTAAAAAGTCAGAGACTCAAACTTTCTTGTTTACTTCTTCTAAAAAAGTTTATTCTCCTGTGTGAGTGCTGTCACTTTTCATTCAGTGTTTTCAAAAGCACATTTTGTTGAAGTTACTTCTGGTTTTGAATGCAGGACTCTTTAAGGGGATAATTTTACAATATTTCATTGTTTCTTTTACTAAAGTAGAAAGTCTGATTACAAAATAAATCACTGAGTTTAAAAGCCTTTAAATTTATACATTTATCATTTTGTAGAAATGTTTTCTGGTCAAAACATTTAGACACATATCTTTGTCAAAACTATTTAAAAACCATAAGAAGTCTTTTTGAGCCTTTTTGGATACAAGAAATATTTGTTAAAACCTGAAACTTACTCAGTTTTTTTCTGAGTGTTTTTTTAACACTCTGAAAATGTTTTTTTGCTTTTTGTTTCATTGTTTAATCACCCACTTGGTTTTCTTCTGGCGTAAAAACCAGAAACCCTCCACACAGCTCGAGCTCGATCAAAAACATCCCCCGGCTATTGATCTAATTTTTTTTTTTCACACACATGTGCCATGACCTACTCAAAGGCGTTAAATTCGCCTCTGATAAACTCTTTCTTTGTTTCTCACCCATGAAAGCAGCCCAGTGCAACGCCCGGCCGTCCTTCTTATCGAAGGCGTTGATGTTTGCTCCTTTGGCGAGGAGGAGGTTCACCATCTAAGAAGCACAAGGAGGGGAAAATCAGGGAGGTAATCTAAGAGGAGTATATTTGTGTTTATATGTTTGAGTGTGCGCAGCAGGCCCTGCATGTGTCAGCGTGGGCGACTGTCTTTATATAACGACGTTGTAAACATGTCTCATCACTGGGCTCAGCTGTTGCATAAACAGTCAGGAGAGGCCGGGATGGGCAGGAATAGAAGAAGGCGTTCATTCTGCTGCCTCTCATTGTTAATTTTAGATTCAGCGCACTTGTGAATGATTCTCCCGGAGACGAGAGTGTTTCAAAATGAGCAGCCCACTTAATAACAACAGAGGTGCAGCTGCACTCACCCACCTGTTTCCTCCGACAGGCTTCAGCAACAATAGCACAAAGGAGGGTTACATCACCGCCCACTTATTAATGAATATTTGGCAGAGGGAAACAAGCTAAACACACCTAACACCTGTTTGTTAGTGAATATATCATGGAGAAACACAAGTTGAATACACCTGTTCATTAGTTAATATATCAAAGCTGGAAATGTGCACAACACATAAATAACTGAGCTCCTGCAGTACCTCAGTGTGGCCATTGAGGGCGGCGTGATGCAAAGCAGTGCGCCCACCGCGGTCCGACACGTTGACGCTGCTCAAAAGTGGGATGATGACCTCAGCGCATCGCAGCGCATTATTGGCTGCGGCGACGTGAAGCGGCGTCTGCCAGTTCTTGTCCCGAGCGTTGACATCAGCAGAGTGACGGATCAAAACTCGCACCGCCTCCTGAAGATATAAGTCAAAGAAATGTTTTATTTAAAGGTATTTATCAAACATTTTTAAAGATATCTCTCATAAATCTCTTTGAGTATTTTTTGGATGATTTATTTAGCGGTAAAATGATATGATGTAGTCACCCTTGCAAGTCAGCACTAGATTCATTTATCATTTCTTCATTAAAATGCAATCAGACCGAGACACTAAGGCAGAAGAACTACAGAGTCTGCAGAGCAAAATGATTAATATGATGATTATTACTTGAAGGAAATTATAAAGAAATGATCATAAATGTTCTTCCTTGAGCTGCGTAACCCCGCAGCAGTCCATAATGGACCAAATTAATTTTATGCCGGAATATCCCTTTACATCAACTATTAATATTTCTATTACTATAAGCCTAAACTGCAGCTACTAGTCTGGGCTGTGGCTCCTGTTAATGTTATAATCCTCTACAACCCAGATGTAAACAAGCAAAGATGACAAATGTAATCCTGCAGTGTGGCGTGGTCGTTAAGCGTTTTTAGATCCACAAACTAGAGGATTATTCATCAAGTATCCAACGACGTATTCAAAATATCAAGTTCAGAGTGTGTCAGTATGTTTTTCCTGGTAAGTAAATTCCAGAGAGTCACAACAGATGAAACAATACACCTGCTGCCATTCACAACTACGTTCCTTTAAGCCACTAAAATTCCTCCTGCAGCTGCTCAGCCATGCAGTATTACCTGTTCTGGCACTGAGAGTGATGATGATGATGAGGCTGATGAAATGTTTTGACCCAGATTTACAGAGTATGAATGTAAAGCGGAGAGCCGAGCGAGTGAGTGAGTGAGTGAGTGCTGGGAGGGGCTGGAACTGATGAGTAAGAGTGTTATCAGGTAAACACAACAAGGTGTTGTCAGCTCTTTGACACCTGAGTCATTGTGAGAAACACTGTGGGAGTTGTTTTATTCTTCGAGGAAGAATTGGACTCAGTGGGTGTGTGTGTGTGCGAGTACTTGTGTATCTAACAAACAGGGAACTTTGATGTTGTTACACGCTCATCTCGAGGGGACTCGTCCACTAACTGGGGACCTTTTTAAGACCACCTGTTAAACATGGTTTGAATTAAGCTAAAATTATATGAAAATCCCTTATCTATGTATTTTTACCAACAGCGCACCAACAGCTGCAGGGATTTGCAACAAACCTGAGGCTTTTTAATAATTCCCAAATTTCATTTTCTATTCTATTTTTGCCCTTTAAAATGACCATAAATCCCCTTTTGGTCCGTTTAGAGTCAAAGTCCTCTGTTAGTAGGGCAGGCTTGTTTGTGTGTGCTCACCTCGCTCCGTGATGCCACAGCGCGATGGAGGGGGGTGAGCCACATGTTATCTTTGGCATTGACCCGAGCCCCTGCAGAGAAAAAAGGGGCAGAAAAAGAAGACAGAAATATGACACAGTCGAGTTAACCAACCAACCAACCACAGACAGCCATGAGTGTTAGCAAAAAAGAGTGGAGGAGATGCACGGGCCTGCAGGTTTCATTTGTCAATATAAACAACTTTAAAGAAACTTGGATGAAGTCACAGCTGATTTGTTGGACTTCATTAACAACCACTTTACATGGGCTGAAACTCAATGAAAGATGGATGCAGTCTCGATGGGGTCAACCATTGGTTTCTTAAGTCAAACGATGGTGAGGGACATATTCGAATTATTGACTTAATAACTTTTTGGTCAATTTAGACACAGACAATGAGGAGTTGAGGCAGGTCTTCAGCCTCTTGGCAAACAGCTTCATCCCTTTGAGTACATATTAAGATGACTAACTACGACCAAAACCATTACTTGTAGCAGGCCGTAAACATTTTTGAATCTGCTGTAAAACACAGGTAAGGGTTATTAGGATGACAGCCAGGATTTAAAGGAAGTTTGAACATCAAAAAGTCATTGACATTTAAAAGCTGAAATTAGTATTCAGCCAGTAATTATGAATGATGGCCCACCATCCCAAGATGACCCCCACCACTCCTAAAGAAATGAGCCAAATACATAAAATATGGGATTTAATAGCATGAGTTTCTCTGCATCAAGTAATGTCTCCGTTCTGTTCATGTATTCCTACCAAAGTCTTCATTTTCATCTTTGTGAGTGAGTCAACAAGTCAGTGCTTACAGACCGGCGATGAGAATCTAAGAATTGAAAGTCATGTGTGTCTTTTGGCGAAAACACAGATTACCAAACTCAAATTAAGAATATCTGTGTCTACTATTGTATCAAATACAGTTGAAAGGTCCTGGATGGTTTTCAAAGTAAAAGTTTGATCTGTTCATTTCTGTTGAGTCACATGACGGTTTTATTCTGAATGTGTACACTGTTCAGGTATCAAGTGATTGATGATTCTTCATTTAGCGCCATCTTTTAATTTGACCCTTTTCCTTTCGGCCTCTTTTGTACACACATGTATAAAAAAAGGTCTTTGTCACATGACACACGATCGCCCCTTCACAGGTGTTAGTGGGGATTCTTCAGCTTTTAGAGGCAGACCTCTAGCAGGCTTCATTTGTCAACCCTGGAGGTTACTGACCGGCTAAAACACTAGAATTTTATCAACTTATGATACTAAATCAATGATCTGAATCTAGGCCATTCCAGCCGCATCCCACATTCTTCTTAGTTATTAATAAATCCCACGAAAAGCCGAACAATAAATTCAACCTGCTGACAAGTATAGTTGCTGCCTTGAAAATGCAGCTGAATAAACACACTAAAAGACTCGTTCTGTCATTTACATCACAAATAAAATGTAGTTTTTTTATAGACATGGATGTCTGTTTACATATGGATAGCAGATATATGATCAAACCTATAATTTCGCAACTTTAACAGCTTCCTATGTTGCATTTATCAGAATATTGCCTCAAAAAGACAGCTGCAAGACTTCAAAGAATCAGCCGTCTCTTAGCACTGTGATGCAGAGGAAGAATCAATAATACATTTTTTAAATACTTAGTGTTTAACCAGTGGCACATCCTCATGTAAAACTCTCTTTACTCTATTTTGAAACACTCCCAAGCCTCCTGACAGCCTTTTTCTATCATTCTAGGATGTAAACACACAGACTATGTTGGTTTTTTTACACGATTATGTAGGTGCACTACAGGCTTTTGTAAACATTAGATAACTTGTTGTGTTATTTGGGACAAGTCATCACTGTCTGAGATTTAAAAAAAATAGAAGAAGATGGAAACTCATGCAGATGATTTAGACGAAAAGAACAAGTCTTACCAGAGAGGATGAGGAGCTCGGTGATCTCTGCATCGCCCAGGAAGGCAGCGGCATGCAGCGGAGTGCGCTTCTCTGAATCCTGAGAGAGGAAGTCACTCAGTTAGTGTTTGTTTGTTTGTACTTTTTTTATGTTTGGAATATGAATCACAGTTTTATCTTTCATAATCTGCATTCATCCTTAAGAGACCATGGTTTAGTTTGTAATCAGAATGAGAGCTGTGCATACAATCAAATTAAGAGAGTAACTCTACTGGAGTCCCCAGAGTCTCGGTCTGCATGTAAGTTGATATTGTGTTATACTCTCAAGTGTTTAAGTTATGTTTTTGTGTATCAATTTTCATGTCAAGCACTCCCAGCATATATCTTCTTGTTTTTAAGTACTTGGAGCGGCATTTTTTGTGCAAATGGCGCAACATAAACAGAGTTAATTAACTTAATTTTTATCATGTAAGAGTGCGACTCTCTCACACACAATACTGCCTGCTAAGCTCGTATCTATTACCCAGGATTCCTCTCTGGGAGTGAACAGAGGAGGCTGTGAGATCAGCTCACAGAGGATCAGTGACAGCAGCTGTCAGTGTCAACACAACCATTGTTCTACAGAGTCAGCTCACACACACACAGACACACACACTCGTATAACTGCAGCCCAGACACCAAAAACACATCAGAGGAGGACCCAAATGTAGGGGAGTCCTCCTGAAGCCATCATCAGAGAGCAAACACACTGAATCCAGCAGAGACCAGGACTGCAGGCCTGCCCGCATCCTGCTCTGCCCGCCTACACACGTGTTCTGCATCTTTACACACACATGATGTAAAAAAAAACACACTCTGAACTTTGCTCCGCTGACTCTTGACCTGCCCCGCTCTCCCTCGGGTGCTGACTGCTGCAGGAAGTGAAAGCAGAGAAGACGAAGAAGAGTGACATGGAGCTGGGTTTGTATTTTCTGAATGCGGACTTCGGAAATATTGAAATCTTGTGTCACTAGGACCAGAGTTTGGTCTCCGAAGTGAAGCGCTTTTCATCTGTAGTATGTTCAGCGTCACCTTCTAGGGTTTTAGTCATTTTTTGGCTGCACTGATTTAAATTTGGAGTTTCAATTACGGCTTTGAATCTATTTTAAGGTACTAAACCCTCTTATATCTGGGTTTGCTCAGGGTTTTAGCCACCAAGCCTGAATTCTAGAAAAATCTGACACCTCTAAAAAACCTGCTTATCTTGCTTTTACTCTTTTAATGAGATGTTTCTCTTGTTTTTCAACCAATAACCTGTTTTTATATTCCTTTACTGTGATATTTCTTTGCCTTTAAGATGTAAAGGGCACTAAAAATGTGTTATTATTATTGTTATTATTTTCATCAAAACTGTGTGTCTCTGTGTCTCCTCACCAGAGCATTGATATCTTCAGACTTGTAAATGAGCATTCGGATCTCCTCGGGGTCTCCGCTGAAGATCGCCTGGATGAGAGGAGGCTGCAGAAGGAGACACACGAGAAATTAGAGTTCAAATAAAATCAGTTATTCATCACATGATGAGGAAGAACATGGATGACACCATGATTGAATGAAACAGACTTTGAAGTTTAGAGGCGTGACTAAATGAAATACTTCCTGGACGTTAAACAAGGAGACAGAGCATGATCCTTCCCACGGTATATTGCAGAGTGTGTGTGTAAGTGTGTGTGTGTGTGTGTGTTTAGAAGAGCAGCTGCTTGACTTTAAGCTGCTGTGTTTACAAAATCTGGAGCACCCGGGCTGCAGCTACTATACACTGTATATTTAAATGTTCTTTATTACCTTCTCACACAGACAGGAGACTGAAATATCTGCTGCCGTAGAGAGAAAACTGTTTTTGGTAGATACAGATCATAAAAATAAGACGTCTAGCAGAGAAAAAGCTCTAATGAAGGGCGCAGCGTGGAGGTCAGGCCCATATTTTCCCTCCCAGATCACAGATATGATGTAAATAGAGGCTGTAGACACAAACATACACATTCACAGACACACACAGAAGCTATCAGTCCATCAGCGCTTCACAGTAAAGGTTTTAAAGAAACAGACACCAGTGAAGGGGGGAAGGAAATGTCTGCAGGGGAACTTCTGAAAAAGACATTTCAAAATAAAAGGTGAATCATTGAATTTTTACATATTCACTCCTTCAGGGTACAAATTTTATCACAGAAATGACAAGACATGAGGTTTTCCTGTTTTAAATGTATGTTTTAATACCATCAATTAATATGCAACCATATTTTATCATTTAAACACGTCTAAGAGTCACACAGAAAATATCTAAACTTAAGAAACAATAACAATAATCTGTTTTGACTATGAAATTGTTAGTTTTTCTGCAGCTCAGGTGTACATTCCTTACATTTCTGGAAAATTTTTTAGCAGTTTTTATTCTTATTTATTCAATTGTGCCAGAAATTCAAAATTTTATGCAAATATTGTTTTCAGGTAGTTTGCATTCACTGCATGGATACCTGCAGATCATTTACAAAGCAAACAAAAGGGGAGGGAGGGAAGAATGTCACACAGACGAACACGACTAGAGTGGAAATGTTGGTGTGTTAATATAAAGAGCATGCAGGATAACTTAGATCTTTTATAAGTTAGATCTTTTATTATGTTCTCTCATGAAAGTTTAATCTCTAAATTTCTTGTGCAGTTGCCTTTTGTAAATAAAGTCTGCACTAAATAATCTCCAATGAGAATAATGCCAAAACAAACAAAAATGAATATAAATATTTATGTTGATTTATTATCCAGCTTTAACTGATAAGAATCTGGTCTTGAAATGTCAATATGTGCAGAATTTAATGGAAGCAAGAGACAGCTAACAAAAATTAAACATGAATTAAACAACGTGAACATCTTGGTTTATCCAAAACATCAAATCAATGTTATTCAGATAGAGCCTCTGTTGTTATCGTAGCTTGATTGTCACTAAATGTTTAGTACATGTAAAATTTAAACCTAAAAACGGATTCAGCTGCAGATTTATTCTCACAGGAAAAGTAAAATCTATTTAGGTTAAACAAAACACCATTCATTTATCAGAATAGGATTCTGGAGGAGATCAAAACTAACAGTATGCCTTTTTCACACCATAAAACCATGAACAAATATAGAAATATCGATGTAAAGTACATGGAAGTGTGAGAAAACTGTATAAAAATGAGCGGTATGGTCCTTTAACACCAAACAGAGACAGTTACTATCCGCTGCATTCACTGACATAAATCACTCAAGATCTGAAGGCAAAGCCCCCACACAGTCTGGATGTAAAGGCTACAGGCTACAGGTTTAGCTGTGTAAGAGATGAATCAGATGTAACAGAACAGACGCGTGCTTCTCCTCACTTCCTGTCTCTTCTTGCTTCACTTCTTCTTACGCGCTCTCTTCTTCTCAGAAACCAGAGAGAGGAAGCGCAGAGCAGCGTTTCACTTCTGCTTCAAAAACTGAGCACACATGATCGCACAGAATGACAACACTTCCTCTTCAGGGCCTTATTTCTGAATCTAGTGTTCGGCCACATCATCACGTCATCCTGATCTCTGTATCCCTTAAAAACATGAAGGTGCTGTCCTGTGATACTGGTACCTGAGTCTGTTAGTGATACCAGTTCATACAGTCAGGGAGTAAAATGTGACTCTAAAAATCCTTCTCTCTTCTCTTTTATGGGACAGAACAGATCAACTATGGTTTGTCTTGTTTATTCTTGTACTGTTTAAGTTTGTACCCATACAATTCAGTACTTTCCTGCCAAAATGTACCAATCTTCTTTGCAAATTTTGTTTTAAGGTTCTGTTTATGTCATTTTATGCTGTTTCAATTATTGTATCTTCAATAAGCAACGGATACAATTAAGTATCCCCCTTTCTTGAACATGTCTCCAGTAAGGGATGTCACTGATGTGCTCCACCTGCTTCTTGCACACTGACTGTATTTCTGCATGAAACAAAGTCTGCCAATACATAACTGGCAAAACTGTTGTAGCAATTTCACAGAACAATATGCAGCTGAGAGGCCGAGGTCAGGCCAAGTCTTTGTGTGACATGTGAAACCAAAAAAAAAAATCACTGAAATCTAAAAAATTTTAGAAAACCCACTTAAAGTCGATATTAATCAGCGTAATCAAAGAAAGACAGGGTTTCAACCTGCTCAATATGACAACACAAAGACAATATCATGAATACCACAAAAATACACGCACAGAAAAAAAACACAAACCCTCAAAATGACACTAAATATACTCAATCTGATCAAGTCCTATCTGGAGATAGACTTTGGGGTCTGGGTGCTCTTCCTGGAAAAGCAGCCAGCGATTGGCAGCATGTTGCCTCTTTCACCATGCCCTTCTTTATAAGTGCTCCACATACCCATGCGCACACATTCTCGGAGTCTACACACACACACAAAAACTTTAGCTGGCAGTGATCCCTCATCACAGCACTGTGTCTGTGAACGAAGTGAGGAAACAAGGAGGCTGACGCTGGCAGAGGACAGGACTCAATGAGACTTAAGGAGAGGGCGTGTGAATGAAAGACTCCTCAGCTCCTGAGTATCAGGACCAAACTACAGCACTTTATCGAGGCTGATCAGTTTTTAACAAGATGATCATGAAGTCAGGTGGGTTACGATCAATAAAAAAACAATTTTGATAAGTTTAAATTCTTCTGAATTTTCCTCCTGCCTTTTTTTTAATGTTGGCTTTTTAATAACATTTCTCTAATCTCTAAATTAGCCTTTAAAACTATGTATTTTCTACACATAGATAACACCTGGGCAGACCATTCTTGTTTGCGTTTTTAATATGCAGAAGATCACCACCTGCAATTAATGATTTAGACAATCTCTTGTGAGTTCTATCAGCTGCTGTGCCTGACACATGCTCTGCAGGGGATTAGAGAGAGGACGGCACTCCCGGTTATACACTGACTGACTGAGGTGACTCACTCATATTAACCTGTTTTATTTATAACTTACACAAGGGATGTCCCAAAACAACACAAATACGAGTCATGAAAACAGAAATTTAAGTTTAGACTGCTAAAAAACTACGCACTGCACCTTTAATCGGTCACTGTATAAGAGGGGGAAAAAATGAAAAGGACAGTAATGACCTCGATCCTTCCTCGACAGTTCATCCTGTGGGTATGTTTTTGTTTAGATGAAGGCGGATGTTTAAAAAAATACCTATTTCAGAGTTTATTCAATATTTATGTCTTGGATGGCCTTTCCCATGAGCCTTTTCCCTCTGTGGGTTTACTAAAAACTGCAGAGAAATCATCTTAACCATAAAGGACATACTAAATGAGACAGTGAGGCTCATTTTTCTTCTCAGCACCATACAGGGCCATTTTAACTTCATCATTAACAGTGAGATCGTGCGAATGAAGGGACAGATTTCCCCCTCTGTCTATCTTCCACTTTCTCATTCCTATCCTACACAAACTTCCTCCATCAGATTACCTCTGTTTTCATTTCCAAACACTCAAACGCTAACACGCTAACATGCAACACACATACAGTATGTCCTGTTTTGTGTCTCCCTGTTTGAAAAAAAAAGGTCTTTTCTCTGCAGCCATGTCTTCATTTCCTGAGATGCCTGAGGTGACAGGCTCCGAACTGCCCCATCTCCTCCCCCTCGGGACCATGACACACTTCTGAAGTCCCTCTGCAACTTATTACTCTCTCAGTCTGCTGCAACATGCCCAACATACAAATCACTGTATTTTTCACCTGCCTTCAACAGACACAGGAAACAATAGAGGAAACCGGTGTGAAAGAAAAAGGAAAACCCAGAAAAACACAGGATATCTGTTAAGAAAACATGCACACGTCCATGAAAAAAGCTGCAGTACTGTGGTGGAAACTTAAAAGTCAACAACTTCCTGCACTTCCTCTTTTCTGCACAGGTCTATAACCCCTAAAATCTACCCCACAAGTGACTTTGAGCTCCTTCAATAAGTGACGACCAAATTTTTCAACAAGGAAGTAAAAAAAAAGTACAAAATAAACTTCATACAGGGCTGAAAATGCAAGGCAGTGCCGCTCTAGAAGAGAGAATGTGATGCAGTACTTTCTGTCTAACCATTCTAGTGGAGAAAACAATATTGGAAAAAACACTTCACAAAAAAATGAGGTTCAATTTTAGTGAAGAAAACAAAGAAATGATGAGAAAATGTCATGATGGGGCCCTAATGGTGAACAAAATGTGTTGTTTTGGGGGAAAACAAAGTGAGCTCCCACAGTTCTAGCGGAGAAAATGCCATGCTGTACCCTACAACCTGCTTCTGTGGTAGAGAAGATACAATGAGCAACCGTTTAAAAGAGAAAACGCAGTAAGTGATAGCGCTACTTTACTAAAGAAAACTCAGGGCAGTGCCGCTTTAGAGGAGAAAATGTGATGCAGTACTTTCTGACTAACCATTCTAGTGGAGAAAACAATACTTGACAAAACACTGCACAAAAATATCATTCAAATCAGATAAAGTAAAATGCAAAGACATTGGGGTTCAATTTTAGTGAAGAAAACAAAGAAATGATGAGAAAATGTCATGATGGGGCCCTAATGGTGAACAAAATGTGTTGTTTTGGGGGAAAACAAAGTGAGCTCCCACACTTCTAGTGGAGAAAATTCCATGCTGTACCCTACAACCTGCTTCTGTGGTGGAGACGATACAACGAGCAACCGTTCAAAGGAGAAAACGCAATAAGTGATATCGCTCCTTTACTGGAGAAAATGCAGGGCAGTGCCACTTTAGAAGAGAAAATATGATGCAGTGATCTGACTAACCATTCTAGCGGAGAAAACAACATTGGACGAAACACTGCACAAAAAAAGTTTTATTCAAATCAGATAAAACACAATGCAAAGACATTGAGGTTCGATTTGAAGTGAAGAAAACACAAAGAAATGATGGGGCCCTACTCATGAACAAAATGTGTTGCAGTGCCCAAAAGTGAACTCCCACATTTCTAGTGGAGAAAATGCCAAGCTGTACCCTACAACCTGCTTCTGTGGTGGAGAAGATACAATGGGCAACAGTTAAAGTTTGCTGCACTGTGTTTTAGTAGTGAAATATGAATGCAGTGAGTCTACTGAATTTCTAGAGGAGTAAACATAATGCTGGACCTCTCTAGCGGAGAAAATGTGATGTAGCCTATTCAGGCAGCCCATGTAGAAGTTGAAACCCAAGGTAGGCCAGCAGGATAAAACAGGATAAAAATCACAACCCAGGACCTTTCAGATGGAGACAAGGTAAGGCAGGTAATGCCCATGATCAGGTTTTTGTGAGTATTTTGCAGTCTGCAAATACAACTCTATTGTTACCAAAGAACAAACCATCCACTTTAATTGCACCAAAATCTGACAAAAACAGGTTTGCAAGTGCTGCTCTCTTGATGAGCACATGATAAAAGACAGCAGAAAAAGAGAAAAAAAAATCAAGAAGCCTCTGAGCTGAGGCATCCAGTTATCAGCTTCATCAGCATGTTGTCTGAAAATAACAGGAAGTCCCTCAGTTCTTCTGAGTTACATAAAAAAACAGATCTTCCCTTCCTTGAAGAGAAGAGCAGATCAGAAACAACAGCTAGAGCAGTGCTGGGTCAGATGGGGATTTCTCACTCTACTTTTATCACGCTAAAGCTCTCCAGATACAAGCGAATGCAGAATAAAAACAGGGCGGCACTATGACAGAGTCTGGGTATCTACAGAAGTGAGATCAAAAAGAAAAGGCTCAGATTTGGGGACCTGTAAAGTGATCACTGAGCAGTGAAAGTTAGACTCAACTTAAGGAATTCACTGCTTTTCTTCCCTCATTATTTTAGCATATTAAAAACCTCTGTTGTTTTTGATGATTTGATGGACAAAAGAGGCAAAATGAGGGTGTTGATTTGGGCTTTCAGGAACAGTTATGGATGTTTTTCATTGTTTTTTAAGTATTTCACAGACTATTGAGGAAGTAATGAATGAAAATCAGTTGAGGAGGAGGAGGAGAGGAGGAAGTGATTGTTAGCTGCAACACCGACATCTGCACTCGTGGCTGTTTTAAGATTTCCAGCTGTTCGTTTTGAAGTTACCCAAGTTTTCCAACACTTTTCAGGACTCTTTTGTGCATTATTTTGCTTAAAAAATGTACATTTGGAGGAAAAAGCTTCTTTTGAGGGAAATCTTGTGACTCAGGAGACAGGAAAAACACTCTCTGTAGTAACACTGCGGATGCCAAATGTATTCCACCAAGATACATGGCCTAATTTTCACTAGCTGACAGTTTTGGAGTGGCAGATTTGCACCCGAAAATGTCCCAATTTGTGAATTTTTAAGAGATGTTTACAGAAGGTTACTCAATCCTTTAATCTAAAGACAATGTTTAGTTTAGCCCTGCATCAAACTCTGCATTGTTAATAAAATCAGATCAGAAAGAGACATAATAACTTGTATTGCTCGCCACTTTCAGGCATTAATCACTCCTTTTTTGTGCACGCTCTTGCACACTTTCCCCGAGTTAATTCCCACACAAGTTTACATAATTTGAAAACTAGGTAGACCTGCCAAGGATTAGAAATGTCCCCGATCACTTGAGGAATGTGCAAACCACAAACTCTTCGAGACAGATTGTTTGCTTTGAGAACAATACTGCAGTGAGTCCAGTAAACTTCACACCTTTTAAAACAGACATCATTGGATTTTACACTGGGATCTCAAATCTGAGCAGATTTATCCTGTTAGATGTTTCATAACAGGAAATACATGAAGCCGACAACCAAAAGACTCATATAGTTTTTTGTCGTGTAACTCACCATTGAAGACATATGACATTTAGATCTTTGTGGACGTCCTGAAGCCTCTTTAAGGGTCCCTGAGGGTCCCCAGAGGGACCCCGATAAGAGAACCACTGGTTCAGCCAACATCTCAAATATTCCTCCTCATATTTTTGCTCAAACTTGACCAGGATTGGTTTGTATTTGCAGCTTTGCCTCATAAAACATGAATCTGTTCCAGCTGTGGCAGCAGTATTAAGCATGCATTTGTGGCAGCAGTGACTCTGCATCAGTCTCCGGTTATATTTTCATTATTGAGGACATGCTCGCTGCAGCACCGAGGATGCTTGCGGAAGGAAACAGAGCAGGAAGTATCAGTGAAGAAGTGGGCTGTCCTAATTTTAACGGAACATCGAAAATTATTGCCATAAAAGCCAAAAATCTAGACGATTTAAAACCTCTGCTTTGTGGTTGAGATCTGAGCGCATTTACCAGCAAACTGTGAATCTTTTCATAGATTCTGGTACAATAAGCGTTCACAAAGAAAGCACATAGACACACGGCGATTGGAGAATATATCACCCCCAAATAGAGATGATGAAGCCTATCTAATGCTAGGCTAGCAGCTAGCAGGGTCTACCTGGTCGGCCAGTTTGAGTACAGCCATCTCTGGGTCAGCTCCGGCGTCTCATCCACTCCCTCCCCGGCCCCGCTGCACCATGCACGGGGCGATGCTGCGCCGCTCCCCCGCTCCTCTCTCCGGTCCTCCCGCGGCACTTCCAGCGGCTAAATGCACTCGCAACAGGCTGGATGTTGAAGAGGATGAAGGCCGAGGACCAGGGCCAACATCAGCCCCGCTACAGTGACGCTATCTACGGTGGGTCTGCTGAGCCGAGGCGGCTGCTCTGGAGCAGGATCGGTGGGACCCTCCGGTGTAAACAATCCACATTTATGGCTTCTGGTTTCCACTGCTCCTTCTGCACGGAGGTCCTGGCAGTCTCTCCGACCCGTACACCACCTCCCTATCCCTCAGAAGCCTCCTCCTGCCCGGTCTGCAGAGCCACAAGCCTCCCGGAGCTGCAGCTCGCTGGACTCGGCTGAACGCAGATCGACACACAGGAAGTGTGAAGCTGTCTCTCCTCCTCCTCCTCCTCCTCCTCCTCTCAGATGCAGAAGTGGAGGAGAAGCTTCCTCAGCATCAACAACGAGCAGCTGCTTCTTCTCGCTGCTTCCACCTGCTGGATGCACAGAGAAAGACAGAAAGCTGGATATGGAAGTAAATCTGTGCCATCTGATTTTGAATTTGAAATTTTAAAGACTATTTTTTTTTTATTTTTGCATCAAAATCAGACTTTGAATTTCAAAACAATCGAATTTCAAGTACGCATTTTTATTTCTGACCCTAACTTTTTTCACAATGATGAAATAAATCCAGTGTAAAAAAAAACAGTCTCTCAAAAGATTTGTTTGGTAAACATTCGACTTAAATAAATTTGACATAAATAAAATTTCAGAGTGACTCAACATCCACTCTCCTACATAAATATTTTGAGAGACCAATTTTTTGTATATTGAATTTAGTTCATCAATGTGAAAAAAAATAGAAATAAAAATGCTAGAAATAAAAATGCATGCTTGAAATTCAATGATTTTGAAAATCAAAGTCTGTTTGTGATGCAAAAAAAAATTCAGTTTTAAAAATTCTACTTCAAAATCAGATGGCATATTTTAACTTCCACAGTAGCAGCTTCAAACCATTCCTAAATACACAGGAGGGATAACAACACATTTTAGGTACTTCAACATAACCTGAGTCTTTTTTTTTTAAATTTAAATCCTTACTTTTCAAGAATATTTTGTAAAACAAGCAACCATTTTACTACCAGGTTAATTTGTGATGATTCACTGAAGCATCTTCTTTTTCTTTGTTTTAGTGTGGAAATAATCATCTGATCTGATGACATGATATTTGGTAATGTTAATTGCACTTTTATACGGTGGCCGGTTGCATTCTTTTTTATTTGCAGCAGTGGCGATTCTCGGCCATAGTACTTTCATGATAAAATTAGAAAAAAAAAAAAACATGTTTTCAAACTGATTTTAACTCCAATCTACATATCACCCTGTGGTATCAGTACAAGCAGATATAGATGAGAACTGAGACTGAAAATATTAAAGTGCACACCTCTGCTAGAAGCTGGACAAATGTAGGTTGCTCAAGGATGAGGCCTGCTCTGTGTTTTTCAGCCACTTGAAAAAAAGCTCAGTTGTTATTTTACCACTTAATTAAACCAAATCAGATCAATGCTTACTTTTCACTAATCTAATATGAGGGGTGTGTTTTAGGTGTTTAACCCTCACAGGTTTTTAGTGCATTGTTGCCCAAAAATCACAACCCTCAATCCTTGCCCCAACTTTCTTCACACGTCACTGGCTTCAGCATATATGAAAATAAAACAATAAAAATCTTTGCTTTATCTGTCTGGTGAATTCTGAGAAATTTCCCAGTATACACCCAAACTTTTGATGTACATGAGGCTCAAGAAAAAGAAGTCAGATCAGACCCTAGTGGATGTTACTGTCTGCTTTAAGTTACAAAGCTGCTTCATCTGATGCTTGTTGAAATATTTCAGTCTGGACCAGGAAGGCGACGTGCTCCTAGAGTGACTAAAGATCCTCCTGAGCTGCAAAGATCTGATGTTATCTACGAGACACAAAGAGGAGCCTCTTCAGTTTCCTGTCTTTATAACTCCAAGTATGATCTGAATGAAAACACTGAAGAATGAAAAAGACGAGCTGCTGTCTCTGCTGCTGCTGCTGCTGCTGCTTTGTGTTTGTTGAGTCAACACTGAGAGGAAACCCGGAAAACTGCACATCACTGTTAATAATAACCTGACCGCAGGGAGAGGACTGTGATTAAAAAATGTTTCTGCAGTGAAACATCGTCTGCTGGAAGTGACGCGAGCATTAATACAGGGACGACAACAGCTGTAATTTAGTCTTTGTTTCCTTAAAACTGCGACATTTTGACATTTGATTTGATGTGTTGCTACATAATTAACCACCAGAGCGTCGAGTCTAGTGGTTTAAGTGCGCCCAGTGTAATGAGGATAAAGTCCTACAGGCCATGACACTTGGCTGCTCTGTCCTCCCCCACTTTCTACTATCCATCATACTTTAAAAAAGGGAAAAATGACAAAAATCTGACCAAATAAATCACCAAAAAACAGAATTACTTGATATATCTTAACTATTGTAAAGGTAGTGAATTAAAAGGAGTTAACATTCATTTCTCTGAGATAAGTATGCGGGTGCAGCTTTACTATAAAACAGTTTGGGTTTCCTCAAACCTGGAAACTGTACATTCAACCACACAAATGCCCCTTTCAACATATTTCTTAAACTTTGCAAAACTTGTCATTTTTTCTTCATTTCTCTGACTTTTTACTGTGACTAAAAAGCTGAATCCTTCTCTGTTTTTTCACCACCATCTCCCCTGATCTGCTTCCTCCATCTCTGCCTGTTCGCTCTGTCATTGTGAACATGTTGGCATGTATTTCAGCCTGACAGAGCCACGAGCATCACATGATAAATGCATGTAGTTCACGAATTAGCCTCAAAGCAAATCCCTCACTGCTGCAGCCTTTTAGTGTGAACATGTGACCCCGGTCAGATTAACCCTTTACTCAAACTTATGTGTGAAAATAAAATGAATATAACCTCCTCTGCAAAACTGCAAAGTTTATACAGAGACAAAACTTTCTATTAAACGCAAACAGACGCAAACACATCTCTGCCTTTCAAGGAAAATCCCTGTGCCGCCTCTCTCACACACTCACACAATCACACACACAAACACTCTGCGTTCCTCTCAGATCAGCAGACCCAGAGTCTGGCAGCAGAATCTGGGTCAGAGCGGCTGTGCGGCAGCAGTGAATGGAAGTGAAGAAGAGTGGGGGAGGTTTTTTCCTTTCATTGAGCGCTCATGCATGTGTGTGTGTGTGTGCAGGGGTGAAATGTTTTTAGTGCAAGTAAATTCCCTATTTGTTTGTCAAAAACACGACAGAAGGCTGGGGAGACACTGCAGGAGTCTGATTGATTTTAAAGGCTAATTTTTGGAACAAACTTCAACCAGAACTCTGCTTTTTTTCTGCAGTTTGAAGATTAAAAGCAGGAGAGGTCATGAACAAAGGTTAGAGTAATGTAAGTTTAATCCTATTTTGAAAGTTTGCACTGTTATAACCAAAAAAAAGGCCAGAATGAATATTTCAGTGCTGATTTAAAATGAAAAGGGTTCTAGTTTTTGTAAATGTGACTGTTTTACACAAGGCTGAACAAAAGCTACAACACTGTCTCCAACTTTAAAAATCATAACTTTGGTTCCTTGTTTGTTTGATCTGATTCATCTGCGGGGTTTTGTTTTCAACAGACAAATAAAAAGCCAAAATTCCCTGAATGAGGCCTGATTTAAAAGATAACATCATGACCCTGAAAAATAGACTATGACATGTCGTACCCCCCTTTAAAACATTATGTGGCTAATCATCGACAAATTAACTTCAAGTATTATCAATACTACGACTGTATCCTCTAAAGAAAATTATTTTACTATGACTTAATCCCTGTGAGAAAATGACTTTAAAAATGGTGTACCTCAGGGCTCTGTGCTTGGACCACTTCATTTCATTATCTTAGGACACATAACCCTCCAACACAGTCTCAAAATCCACCTATCCTCCATCCGTCCCTCTTAAAGTCCCGTTTAAGGTCCATCACTCGAGTGCCAGGGTTCTCATCTCGACCAAGCTTTGGCAGCACATCACTGATGATGAACATGCTCCGGATCTCTACAGGAGTCTGAAGAATATCATCAAAATAGTTTTTTCATTACTTACAAAAAGGTAGCTTTTCAGATATTCTTACATATGTTTAAATTTTAGTCACTATGACTGTAAAACATAGTCTAGATTCTTCTTAAATTTTCTTTAAATTTTGGTCATCTTTGATTGGTATTAATCTACTCATGTTTAATATCTCAACTTTGAAAATCGTGTCTTGGGTCCACCATCATGTCCTCTAGATCTAAATTTCAAACCTGTAGTTCAGGAATCATTTTAAAGTCCCATAACTCTGACTTAAAGCTGCACAGCTGAAGCTGACTGTCTGCACCTCCTCCATGAAGTCAGGCTGAGTTCATCCCTCTGATGTGAGCGATGACTTCATCCTGAATGAGGCCACCAGCAGAGACATCCCCCATCCTTCCCCAAATCCTCCCCCATCCTCCCTTTGTATTATCAGTGTGTTATGTCTGCAGAATTAAAACATGAAGGTTTGTGGAGATCCTCTCAAATTTAACCATTTCAACTTACAATTTTTGTGTTTATAAAGTCTCAGTGTAAATTTACCCCCGCTTGAATGCAGGAAACTTAACCTAAAGTTGTTTTTTTTCACAAATAAATCCACTTATTGCCAAAACTCCACTACAGCATACAGCTTTAGCTACCAAACAAGAATTATGCAGATAAAACAAAAGCTCAAAAGATGTTACATTATATATTTAACAATATCCAATAAAATATTCATACATACTTTTGTTTTTGTCGGTTTTTCACTCCCAGACATGAAAGAATGAGGACTTCTTTGCATAAAAATGTTCATGTCTAAAAACACGAGTAAGTACCGTCCAGAGGTTTTCACCTTCACATCTTCACGACAAGTAGTCTTTAGATAAATCGAGAGATTAAGGACACAGCTGGTCAGTTCGATGTCTTTCAGGTCATGGCTCCATGAAAAAAAAATAACGTGCAATGTCCTGGTTCTGCCAGTGGAATCAAAAACTGATCACCATTTTAAAAGTATCAACAGAACAACTCTTTCTAGCTCCATGATGACAGCTTAAAGTCATTGTAAAGTCTCTTTCATCAAACTTTAAGACAGGTTTGAATATTTGTTTTCAATGTGATTTGTAGAAAAAGATTAAAAAGATATTTGGAAACACTTAATATGAACCAACTTCTTGTAAAGCAAGTTCATAAAACTTTTTTAATTGTGCGGTTTGAGGTTTTGACCCGGCCTTTAACTTCCCCAGATCTGAATTTATAAAGGTCTACTCACACCTAAAGCTTTTCAAAATATGTTAAAATTTTGTCACGTACTTAAAGGAAAAAAAAAAAAAGACACTGATACACAAGCGGTGACTTTTATACACAAACATTTTATTAGGTTAAATAAAGCAACAACCTAATGAGAACAGAGGAGGAGTGAAACAAGGAAGAGGAGGTGTGTAAAGGGAGCTCGGAGGCCGATCATTACACACACACAGAAAGAAAAAAAAACAATCCAAATATTTAAAACATCGTGATGACGACTGCTCGGCTTTTCTTCACTCGAGGTCAGCGTGACCTTCACAGGGGGGACACTTAAAGAAGAGTAAAAATAAAAAAATACATACAGACTCTACTACAGTGTCCCTTCTTTTTCTTTCTCCTACTTTTCATGCTCCTTTCGATCTCAGTATCGGTAAAGGTGGTGCCAAACAGAGGCTGGGTGAGCTAAATCAAATTCGGACTCAGACGACAGCGCGGAGGAGAGAGAGAGAGTGAGGACGTTAATTTCTATTTACAAAACGTACTCTAGCTCGTAGCGGACATAGACGTTCTTCTCGTCGTTGTAGACCTGTGGGTAGTGAGCGATGAGGGCGTCTTGAGAGCCGATGTAGATCGAGTTGTAGATCTTCCAGTAGACGTCTCGCACTTTTCTGGCCGGATGGAACAGACCCTGAAGAGAACCAGAAACGTGATTTTCAACATGACCATCACTGAAATACAAAGATTTAAACTTAAACTTCGTCAGAGTTTGACGGTTTTTGGGTATCTTTACCTGTAAGCAGTACTGAAGCATGCGGCACGGTCCGATGGCGACCCTCAGCCCCTCCAGAGCGCCCATGACGGCCTGAATCACGTGAGGTGACGTCTCGAACACGTTCGGCCAAACGTAGTTCAGCAGGTGGTTCAGAGAGTCCTCGCAGCCAAAGCCGTAGACGCCCAGAGACATGTGCTGCACCACGGCGCTCGCTGTCTGCCTGTGGACCAGGTCTCTGCAGAGGGACACGGGTACAGGGTGAGACTTACCGCTTCAAATAAACTGATAATCATAAAACCCGAGGATGTGATTCCTTTCTCACCTGTCCATGAGAGCGTCCTCCAGCAGAGGCGTGACGGCGTAGATGTAATCTTTGCCCATCTCTCCGATGTACTCGAACAAGAAGGAGAGGGATTTCAGCACGCCGTTCTGCACGTTCAGCTCAGGCACTCTGTATTCATTCATGAGCGCCGGGAGCACGGTGAAGGGCGAGCAGGTCTCGGCGACGATGGCGATGGCGACTGTGGTGCAGACTCTGTTCTGTCGCTCCTGGACCTTCAGGTTGTTGAGGAGAGTGGCCAAGACATCGTGGGGACTGAAAGGAGGGAAGAGAGAGTTACATCCCGGTTCATAAGCGCTGTTTACGTTAGCATCAAAACATCAGAGATCATGACGGTTTTGAGGCACTCACCCAATAGCTTTAGCGATATAACCGAACGTGTTGACTGTGGCTCTGCGGATCGCCTTTTTGTGAGCCTTCAGCAGCTCGAGCAGCTCGAAACAAATCCTCATCCACTCTCTGGCAGAAACGTATTCTGCACCCCTGAAACAAAACCAAAATGTTAGAATAAAGCTACTAAAGGATGACGAGATCTCTGGGATTTTACATCTGCGAGGCTTTTTTTTTTAAACCGACCTGTCAGCTATCCTGCCCACCAGGTCGATACAGTTCTCCTGCACCTTCTCGTGTCTGTTTTTCAGGATGGGGGTCAAACGAGGGAGCAGGTCTTTGATGGGCGGGGTCATCTTGTGCATACCTGTGACGAAAAGAAAACAGTTGAGTAGCTATTCAGTGTTTGAAATGTGAGCAGCAAGGCAAAGCAGGTTTATTATGTGAAATGGGAAGATGTGGGAGACGTACCAATAACATTGACGATGGCCTTCAGCGCCCCCAGGATGCTTCCTAACACCTCAGGGTACTCCTCTCCTAGGTACTCATACAGCACCACACCCAAGTGACCCATCAGCTTTTCCTGCAGAGACAGGAAGTAAAGCATGCGTTAGGATTTTAAAATGAGCTTCATGTTTGGTCGGTTTTTAATCTCTAAGTGCATCTCTGAATCGCTCACCTCCTGGCAGGTCTTCATGACCACAGCTGTACGTGAGATCAGGTCAGCAGCCTGCTGACGGACTTTAGCCGACTTGTTGTTCAGACGCCACAGCACGGTACCGCAGATCTGAGGCAGGTAGGGCTTCACGCGCTTCCCCAGAGCGTTCACCACCGTGCCAAAACCGTTCAGCATCACCGAGTCCTGCAGATGAAGAGCACATGGTGAGCTTAAAAATACACCCTGTAAACAAGAGGCTTTGTGGATAGAGAGGTTAAAGCCGGTCACTATCAATCCGCTCACCTCTGTGGTCTGTTCCTGGAAAGCGTACAGGATGCCGTCAATCAGCTGCTCCTCCAGCTTGTGGTCGATGTCGGCCGCTCCCAGGTTGCCCATGATTTTCTCAATGGTCTCCATCACCATTTTTCTGTACTGCTCAGCCTCGTCTTTCAGGTCGTCAACGATGCGAGAGATGATCTCTGCGGCTCCCACCTTGTTGGCCAGCTCCACAGTGGTGTCCACCAACTGTGTGAGAAGAAAGGCAGTTCAGTGAAGTTTTACCATCAGAGTATTACAGACAGACACCAACCAACCATGACACCCTGATGGTGACAATAATCAACTTTATAGGTTGTGTTTTTTGGGAAACATCTAACTAGATGGACACAAAAACATAAGATAAAAAACTTGAGGACTTCTGTGGCAAAAACAAAGCCAAAATTTTAAATTATTCTTCTGTTTAACACCTAGAATGTATACCATGTTGTCTCAAGTCTACTTCAGGTGCACTCTTCCTGAGGATGACTTTACACTTTACATTTTGACAAATAATCATCTTGCAATCCAGTAGACACATAAATACCTAATTTTTTTTGTGACTGTAACCAACGGGTGCAGGTTGAGAACAGACGAGGCAAAAACGCCAGGTCTGCTAGCTCTCATGTTGGTGTTAATCTAGCGAACGACTAGCCCTGATCAGACCACGGACTGGTAGAACAGGCGAGAATAGTTTGCAGGAATTAGAGAGTGAGTTTTCAGCTTGATAACATGCTAATAATTACTGTGTGGGATGCAAATATCTTGAAATTGTCTACTGTGCTTGTAAATATTTTGTTAAAGAGACAATAGTATAAAGACACAGCAGGAGTGAAACACCAGAAAATTATAATCAGATTTGTACATTTAAAAAAATTCACATCCCGTCTTCATATGTTGCAGCTCAGCCAGTTCAGAGCCCGTACATCGATTTTGTTTGGTTGAACATTAACGCGTCTCGGTGTTTACTAACCTGTCTGTAGTTGCGTCTGTCCAGAGCCATCCTGTGCTGCCAGAAGTGCTTGAAGAAGGGAGGCAGGATCTCAGTCTTGATGTAGTTCGCTTCGACACCATCAGTGCCACAACACTGCTTCACCACCTGGGAGACAAAAAAACGCAGGTCAAGACATGAGACGAGAAATGTCCAGTCACTCAGTCCCGTTATCTCAAAACAGGCAGTTTGTATCAGTATCCAAATAGTCCTTGTAAGTAGGTACAAATTCAGCATGTTTTTACTAAAACTGAATCTCTGGCAATCCTCTGCATTTTTTCAACCTGCTCCAGAGGTCATGGTTCAGAGGAGCCTTTCTGCTCAAGTTATCTCAGCGGGTCGAGTTTCTTGCTGTGGCCAAATCTTCTTTAAAAAATTTAAGATACTTAATTTAAGCTTTTTTTTTGGCATAAGTAATTTAAGTCACTGCTTGTAACCAACGGGTGCAGGTTGAGAGCAGAGCAGACACTGCAGTCCGCCCTGTTAGTTCTCATGTTGGTGTTCCTCTAGCGAGTTACTAGCCCTGATTCACCCATAGAGAGGGTGAACAGGCGAGAATGGTCGCAGGGCTCCAGTTTAGGTGTTTTTTTTGTCCTTGTTTACCTTGAGCACAATCTTCTTCATCTCCTCGTCAGGGGACTGGAACTCTCTGATGAGGATCAACATCACCTCCCTGGTGTAGTAGTTTGCGTACTCGGCGTCCATCAGTGGGATCAGGTAACCGATAGCTTTCAGGAAAGCTGCCAGACCCTGATGGCAAACACAATGAAGAAAAAAAAACAGTGAAAAGAAACTCAAAGATTGAGTTTTGTTAAACCTGAGGATAAAAGTGATTGTCTGCTGCTGCCAGTGGAGTTTAATGGTCTTCAATGTGACCCCCCACTGACAACAACAGCCCCTCAGAGGAGACTTTATAGCAAGGAAATATTCACACTGTAGCCACAGTCAGGCTCAGCGCTGGGTGTGGATCTTGCAGTAAAATCTGAGAAATCACAAACTTGAATTTTAGATTGCGTACCTTTCCTCTGTGCTGTCTGATACCCTTCCACAGCGGCTTCAGGACCGAGTCAAAGGATTCGATACCGTACGGGGTAGCAGCTTCAGCCAGAGCGGCGATAGCCAGGGCACTGATGGTTCTGACTTTCTGCTGCTCATCTACCAAACCTGCAGCATCACACAGTCAACACAACAGCCACAATTAAACACAACTGAGGACAGATATTATAAAAGGACAATTTTAATAGTTTTGACATTGGTTTAAGGGTTGAGATCAGAGCAGAACTTTTAAAAGTTCAACACAGAATTCAATAAATCAGGAGAGCTTCACTGAAAAAAAGGTGAATGTAAAGAGACAGTTTGTCTTGACATCATGACATGTGACCATGACTGACCGTGTTCGATAATCTCCACCAAGCTGCGAAGGTGGGGCAGAATGGCGCAGCCCATCAGGATGGCGATCTGCTGCACGATCTTGATGCCTGTGTGTCGAGCCTGCCAGGACTTCTTGCTCTTACACACGGCTTTGAGGAAAGGCAGGAGGGAGGGAATACCGAGGGCGGAGGCCACCACGGCGAAGGCTCGAGCTGTGGTGTTTCTCACGTACTCGTCCATGTTGTCGATATCAGGTCGCATGGTGGAGATCATGGTGGCCAAACCAGCAGCCTGAGGTGGACAAAGAAAGAGGACAAACGTCAGAAATCTGAGTAAATAACACCAAAGGAATAATTAACCATGTAATCAAAAACATTGAGTGTAACCAACGGGTGCAGGTTGAGAACAGGCGAGGCAAAGTTGTCAGGTCTGCTAGCTCTCGTGTTGGTGTCATTATAGCGAAAGACTAGCCCTGATCAGACCACAGACTGGTAGAACAGGCGAGAATAGTTCGCAGTGTGTTTTGTGTGAGTTTTTGAGTAAAAGCTGTTACAATTTACCTTTGCCAAGTTAGAGATAATTTCTCTGCCTTCCACTCTGGCGTAGTAGTCCTCATCGATCAACAGCGGCTCAATCACCACCAGGATCTGGACACAACACAATCAAGTTAATACATTTATCCAACACTATCTTAAAAATCTGTGCTTCTACACCGAGCTTACCTTGTGTACGTATGGTCGAACCAGGTCGTCGAGTTTGTAAAGAATGCGGTCGATGACTTTAACCAGCAGGTGGCGCTCCTGGTCCTCCAGGGTGGGCGACATCAACAGTGGCAGGATTTGGTTAAAGAGTGGTCCTGCTCCAAACTCCCGAGCCTTATCTGTGATCTGACGCAGAGCAGCCTGAAAGAACACGAAAGGTCAGTCAGTCTGGTGTTTGGGATCACAGTTACCGTCACTGTGTCCACAGTTCAGGTGTTTTTCTGTCTGCTGCTCTCAGAAGATCATGACGGTCAACACTTCAACCTCTGCTGAGAGCAGCAGCTCCTCAGAGAAGAGATATTCTAGCAAGGAAAGATTCACACTGCAGCCACAGTCAGGCTGAGTGCTGGGTGTGGATCTTGCTATCAGTTTCTGGTTTCGTATTTTGTGCTTCTGCTTTCATGATTTATGACTTAAAAGGAAATGGACAGGAGAAGTTAACCAAGGGAGACCAAGAACAATGAGGACTAGACTGTTTATTCTAATATTTTCAATCCTATTTTGAAATATTTTGAGGGGCTCTAAAATTACGTGCAGAAAAAGCTGCAGCAGCTTAAGATAATGTTTTAACTGCTCAGTGGCAAAAACAAGTGCTTTTAGTAGGTGTACGCTGAAGGGGGCCAAGATTTTCAAACAGAAGAATAATCATTCAGGGGAAGTATAAAGGGTAAATGTGGTTCGAGGGTGTAGAAATGATGCTGAAAACACACCTTCCTCATTGGTGGAGTTCCATTTTTAATCTTCAGCAGCAGCTTCATGATCTTCCTCTCTTTCTGCTCTTCTGGACTCAGCGTGGACTCGTCCACCTCCACCTGACGCACAAACACACAGACATCTGTTAACACACATGCTGACCCTAAGACTTTACAAACAACATGCTGTTGATTTTACAGCGTGGTATGACTAGTTGTGACGCTCACCAGCAGTTTGTCAAAATACTGGATGTCGTCAGGTTTGAGGAAGGGGAGGTTTCCTGAAGGCTGGTCGTTCATTTGTTTGGTGGTGCGGTCTTCAGCCTGCATGTGGAAGCCTGTCATGCCTCCGATAGGTGTGGGTGTGGCGGAGAGCTTACGGGCCGGAGTTCGGATCGGCACATAGCCTGCTGGTGGAGGCAAGACCTGAGGGAAAGAAAGTTATACCATCAGAACAACTGTTTGAGTCACCCTGCCGGACTTAAATACAAAGCTAAGAGGGGTACAGACCTTGTATCCCTCTGGAAACATGGCGTCAAGCTCCTCATCTGTAAGAGGTCGATTCCTCTCATCGATTTCTCTCTCCCACCTCCACGCCTGCAGCTGCTCTGGAGTCATGTTCATCAGGTGGCCTGAGGAAAACACAAGAGAAGTTTTAACAAACTCAGGAAATACATTTTCAGAAGGGTCTGAAGATGTTACTGACAGCTATTGCAAATGCCTTTAAAAACCAAGGCAGCAAACAGCAGGAAGGTAAAGGATGCTGTAAAAAAAAAACAGATTGTGGCCCAGTATGCGTTTCATCTTGACTGAATGTTGTCACAGTCATTAAGATGACAGATCACGGCCCATATTTGGGGAAAAAGAAAAATCTGTGAAGTTAAATCTAAATTTTCTACCTGGTGTTGGGGTGGCCATATTCATAGCTGGTGTTCCTATTGGGGTCTTTCCAGGGGTGAGTAGTGGTGTTGAAGATCCCATTTGACTGGCTGGAGTTTCATCCCAGCGAGATTTCCTCTTACTGGCTCCTGGAGTCGGAGTCTCCCCCACTGACTCGTCACCTCTGTCTGTGCGAGGCGTCTCGGCCCAGCCGCTCCCGTGTCCCGGGGTCTCTCTTTCTGTCTTTGGTGTTTCGTCCCAGCGGTTCTTGCGCACACTTCCTGTGGCTCCTCCGTGGCCAGGGGTGGCGTGTCCGGGTGTGTCCCTGCCAGGAGTGGCAGCTCCGGCCGGTGTGTGGCTGGGAGTGGGGTCCCACATGCGGGTACTTGGGGTGGCTCCTGGGGTTTCGCTGCCTTTAGGACGACCAGGTGTTTCATCCCATCTGCTGTTTGAAGGTGTGTGTGCAGGGGTGTGTCCTGGTGTCTAAATGGAGCCAGAAACAGAGAAATGAGACTTCAAACACACGTCAGTCGCTCTTTGTCCCCTAAAGATACAATTCATACCCAAAAAAACATCATGTTTACACCCAAGCCTGAGAGCAGAGGCTGAAAAGGGTCTCACCTCAGCGGCGGGTTCAGCCTGGTCCCAGCTGGACATCTTTTTGGGTGTAGCATTAGATGGGGTTTGGTCAGCTGTCTGGTCCCAGCGGCGCTTACGTTTTGCAGCAGCTTGGCTTGCAGCAGACCCGTTGACCGCTTTAAGGTCCCCAGCTTTGGCCTTCTCCACCAGCTGCTGACGAATCTCCCTCTGTAAACACAAACCACCGAGGTTAGGTTAGGAGAAATAATACATTTGTAATACTATCACACAAGAGGCTTTTAATGGTCCTCTTCAAAAGAAACTACGAATTCCCAGCATCAGAAAGAGGTTGGAAACTTTAAACAGAATCTTAACATGAACATAGAAGAAAGAACCACAGAACTTAAGGACTGTGTGTTTACAATAAGGACTGTTTAAGTGTGTATTTAGAGCAAAATTGATGCTGTGAATGAGTTAAAGCACTTATTTACAAGAAAAATGAGAATTTTGATAACTGCCGTCAAGACACACTTGGCAGTGAAAACATGATACGAATAGTTTGAAGACACTTGCCTCCTCTTTGGAGAGGTTCTGCTCCAACATGACGTCCACATAAGACCTGACCTGCAGCTTAGGGTCCGGTGTTTTCCCCCCTGCGCGAAAGAGCACCAACAAGAACAGAGGACACTCATCAGTATACGCTCCAGGGACCCGACTTGTTGCAAACACAGCAAGCACAAACACAGCCAGCTAACCCTGACTCTCTCTTTACAAACAAGTTATATTTTTTTTTACAAATTAAGAGCTGATTCACAAAAAACAAAGGCCTAATAAATAACATACAAATGTACATTTGTCTTTCTTACATACAGTCATAGCATTCTAATGAAAAACAAGCAGATACATAGAGAGAAGAGCTGAGTTTGTGGTGCTTTCTTTAAGTGGATTAAGAAGTTATAGCCATCACTGATGCAGGGGTCCTGGGCTGTGCTCTTCAGAATACGTACACTTTCAGTGCCAAGGGTCCTTCTGCAGTCAGACTTCAACCGGCAGAAAAGAAGCCTAGAAAATTTCTCTTTACCATTAGTAACACTTTGGAAAAGGGTTTGAACTCACACACAACAGTATACCACCTGTGTTGCATTGATTCATGGCACTCAAAAAACACAGAAGTATCTTCTTGGGACATTACCATAAAACTAAATCTATATCACATGTGACTCTTTAATCCAGATTCCCCCGTTATTTAAACTAGCAAATAGGAATAAAATTCTGAGGCTAGGAATGACATTATTAAAGTAAAAAAAGGAATATGTTTGCCGTTCAAATAATGCAAAAATAAGGATAAATCTGTATGAAATGCCAGAGCCAGGTTGATCATCAATAATTCATCTTACAACTACGTCTTGAATTGCTTTGTACAAAAAGGTAACTGATTCAATCACCAAATGTAGTCGAGCAGTAATTTTCCACTGTGAATGCCCACAGAATTTAATCTCCATTTTTGGAAGCCAAATTAAAAAGATTAATGAGGCTCTGGGGGGTTGAGGTTTGATGTATTTGGACTGCATCTGATTCCCCTCAACCCCAAACAAGCGGCCAGTGGACCCTAACCAATCTGACAAGTGCACATATCTCTGTGTTCCCCATAACCTACACAGGATGAGTTGCTGCACCCTTAACAGAGTGCAGTACAGGACTGGCAAAGCAGTACTGCTGTAGGAGAGAAATTAAGGACAGTTAGTATGGGCCTGTGGTATTGTTGTACACATTTTTTCTTGATAACATATTTCTATTTTACAGAGAGAGTTGTAAAATAAAAATATATTTACACAACAACTTTGTACAAAGAGCTCTCTCTACATGCAGGCTTCAGATAAGCCCTAACTACACCAGACCTGAAACACTCGGGTCATGTTAAGCTTGTGTTGTCTGGGGGAGTGAAGATGTAACAAAATGGAGAGAAAGATAAAGCAGGCCTATTTCTACTCTAACCTTTTTTTGAAGTTTGATAAGACTATGACATTTATGACAAGTTCCCTTAAAATAACAAACAGAACACACTCAAGTCTTTATTTTCATTTTTGAAAGACATACAGGCCATCTTTTCCATTTCAGAGGGACTTTAAGTCATAATCAGCTGTATAAACGCACCCTGAGCAGAATAAAAATGATAGCTCTAAAATATTAGAAAAACTGCTTTAAGCTTCCACACACTGAACTAATGCCCTAGGACCTTTGAGCTTTACAATTTCAGTGTCAAAAAACACTGAAATTTCTGCTCAGACTCAGAAACTTGCAGACTGCTAGTTTAGTTTCTGACTATCACACTTAAACCCTGTTATTCTCTCCACTGCCTTTGCAATCTGTAGCCATATTTTCTAAAGTTTATTGCCAGGTGAATTACACCAAGGCCGATCGTCAAATTTACATCACTGTACCTTAGCGTCTATGTCAAAAAGCCTACACTTCCATCGTAATCTAACCTGTGTCTCAAATGGGATTGTTAACCCTTCGACTCACACACAAACCATCTGCGACCCACGTTTATTAGGTGAACATCTCCCCCACAAACAGAAAACACCTAACCACCTGTCCCTATGAAATGTGTGGCAACCCTGCAATGCATTTAGACGTCTTTTATTTCCAACATGACAAAAAAAATCCTGTTTTGCACATTCCTCCCAAACCGAAACAATGAAAATAAGTTCACAAAAGCCCACAGATTTTTTTAATTTATAAATAAAATTTACATAAAATATATGGACGATATCAGCAAGGACACAAATTATTCTTGCACCATGACGGATTAACCACAGGGAAGGCATCAAGTCTGGGAGGCAAGCTATTGCATTGTGGTCGAAGGGTTTAACAGCGAAACTATGGGAATGAAACCATTGGTAGTCATGGAGGGGCCACAATAAAGTGAACCGTGAAACAAGGGGGGAGGAAATGGGGAGGTGTAATGAGAACAAAAAATGGCAAAGTTTACCATCTGCAAAGGGGTCAAGACGCTCCGGGGAGATGATCATCTGTCTGCGCCGGGCTTTGTATTCATCCTCCCGTTCTGCGATCTTCTGTGGACGGTGCTCCGCAAAGGGGTCATACTGCAAAACAAAGATGGTTCGTTAGTGAGAGTGCACTTCATAATCATAAACAAAATTTAGAGATAAAAACTTATGGGATAACACCTACTTGCTCATCTGACTGTGGAATGGCATTGAGTATAGCCACTGGTGCATGGTACCCTGGCTTCTTCTGTCCAAGTAAGCTCGTGGATGAATCTTCTTCATCGTCCTGAGGAAAGAAAGAAAGAGAGGAGTCTAGTCAAATCTCGCCGGCATGGCAAGACTCTCCTAGCTCACATGCAACAGACAATTGGGAGCAATCAAGCCCCTAAAAACTGGAGTGGAAAAGGATGGAACAAAATCTAAATACAACCCTAATTCCAAAGGAGATGGGATACAGTGTAAATGTTGATGGAAATAAATTTTGATGGTTTTAAAGTCTGTTTTAATGCAGCACCACCTGGGGATCTGATAATCATGGACATCCAGTAATGATTTTCTGTCTTGTCCTTTTCGAACAGATGTCTCTACAGGTTCTTGGGATCTTTTCATGATATATTATGTAAAATAAAATGATTGATTCATTACACTTTTACAATCAGGAACATTCTGGAGTTGTCTGCCCTCGTGAACTTCTTCCTTCTACTTCTAAGAAAGACTCAGCCTCTCCAGAATGGCTTTTAAGCTGTTGCAAATGAATCTCATTAGCTGGAAGATGTTCCTCAGGGTGTTTTAGCATTACCCACTTCTCGTTGGTCTCACCCATAAGTCTATCCATAAGCTTCAACTGGTCCAAAACGCAGCAGCCCCTATCGTCACCAGAACACCATCTATCAGTCATATCCCATCTGTTCTACGCCAACTTCACTGGCTTCCCATCAAATACTGCTTGGACTACAAAATTCTGCTCCACACATTTAAGGCCATCCACAACCTCGCTACCTCTCTGAACTCCTCCACATCAACACTCCCACCCGGACTCTCAGGTCTGCCTCATCCATCAGCCTAGGCCTGGGCGATTTGGCCAAAAAGATGATCATGATATACTTTGTCATATTGTCCGATCCCAATTAATACAATTTTTTTTAACTGCCAGTTTTAAAGCATCTGTACTCAAAACTAAAAAGTAAATAGTTAAATACTAAATAAGACGTTAAATAACTTTTATTCTCAATAATAACATCTTTGGAGGATGACTCAAAGTCATGGCTGACATCTATTTTACTGCCCTCAGTTCAACGTTCGGTTACTCTGTTTACTTCACCGGCAACTTACAGAAGTGAGAAGAAAAGGCTCGACTCTGATTGGCTGTTGTGATGCACATTTCCTCTATGTTTGATCGAGTAAATAAGCTCACAGCTGATCGAACTGAAATTTATCCCAATCATTAATCCCAATCATATAATCGCCCTGTCCTACATCAGCCTTATTATGCCTCCGGCCCGTGTGTCCACCATGAGATCAGGAGCCTTCAGCCGCGTTGCCCCCCGCCTTTTGAACTCCCTCCCCCCTGACATTAGGAACATTGATTCACTCTCCAGCTTCAAATGCCGTCTCAAAACTCATTATTTCAGACAGGCCTATTCAGACTAGCATTTGACATTCTGCTGCAGAGTCTGGACTTTTATGTCATTCTTTGTTGTGTTGGTGTGTTTCTTATTGATAATACTATTCTACTGATGTGTCTTTATATGCCCCGTAAGGTTTCCTTGAGTGCCCTGGAAGGCGCCCACAAATAGATTTAAGGTGGGGTGGTTTTCTGGTGAGTTAAATACTTACATCCTCCTGTTCGTTTGCTGCAATGGAGGTGACATATCCAGCAAAGCGGCTGTCGCTGCCTCCGTAGATCTCCTGGTCGTAAAATCCAGTTGAATCAAGGCCCACTCCCTGATCTCCTTCCTCCAGCAGGTTGGCCTTCATCCCCTGGATCTCCAGGATCTGGGCCTCGATATCTAAGGGGTTAAAAAGAAAAGGAGAAAGGGTGAAAATCCATCTCAGGAATAATCAAAACACTAAAACATAAGAATATCTGTTCTTTTGATTAGTCACATGGCGCTTTAATGAGACAACGAGCTGAGCCTAATAACACTGCGTATGGCGCTGTTGTCAGACAACAGCTGAAGATCAGTCTCAGTATTCACCGGTCCAGAGATTACACTTAGTATTTCAGTACAAAACAGGCTCAAAAAAGCGACATTTGTGGATGCTTTTGGATATATGGTAGCTAAACGTTTTAAAACAGTCATTTATCGCATTTTTACAGTCGCTAGCCAAAGAGCTAAACCGTTAGCATCCAGCGCCATTATCTAAGCCGTCCGCGTTGCGTCGTAACGCGGCCTCCTGCTTTTGGCGTTTTAGAGGACGAAATACAATGAAACGACTAGCTTTAGTCGTCAAAATATTCTCTGTGTCTTTTCTAACAGATAACTCTGCAGTTAGAAGTCAAACTGTGATTGCTATTTAGAGTTTTTATTGATTTATTTACCTTCGTGCGTTTTGGCGATCTTCGCCATTTTGGTGGTGGTTCGTCGAGTCTCCTCCTCTTTCTTCTTCGTTGGTTTTAAGAACAGATTGGCTTTCAATATGTAACATCAGCGCCAACTACTGGTTGCAAACCAATCTACAGTCAACTCAGTGTCAGGATCATAGACCGTGTACATTTATTAAGACAATAATAAGATATAATATAAATTTGATTAAGAATCAACCAATAAACTACGAACAGTGTTTCTAAAATTCCCGATACCCCCCAAAACAAAAGAAACACACTTTAAATTTATGAACAACATCTAAGACATAGAAGACAACATGTGCACTGACAACAGTATTGATGATTTTGCATCAAGGAAGGCAAGAGACGTCAGGTTTTAGTTTTAGTTGCTGTTTACACATTTTCACAATCACATTTTCTTTAGTGTCTTATCAAATTTGTGTGATTTGCTATGTAAGATTATTAGTCTATATATCTCTCTATATATATATATATATAATATATACATTAATATATATGTATATATTAATGAACTTAATATAACTATAATTATTGGTAGCGTTAATCTTAAGGTTATGACCCCGTGAAAGGAGTGAATAACCTTAAAGCTCACCTAACCTGAGGGGACAGAGAGTATCGGGATAACATGGCAACCTGAGCCAACTCATCTCGTGACATTCCTGCGCGTACCCGTCCGTGCACGCGCAAGGCATGTACGTCAGAAAATTTTACTTGACAAGCAAACCAAATCAGCCAATGAGAACTCTCACAGAAAATTAATCCTCCAATGACAGGCCGAGTTGGGAGTACATGTCATGCTCGGGGCGGGGCAAATGAGAGGGCAGCGTCGCCTGTCAATTCGCCGTCAGCGTCAGCGGGTGAAGAAATCCATCAAAGAAGGGACGATGGCGAGGGGTGGTAGGAGCTTGAGGAGAGTCGCTGAGTGCATTAAACAGTTACCTTCAACAGCCAGCCGGGAAATACAGACGAGGAACAACGTAAGGTAGAGTATTTCATCGTTTAATTTTCGACTCAACACAAAAAGCAAAGGAACAGACACACCTCAGCCGATGGCACTCAGTAAACTGAGATAGTTTCGATGCTAAGGATAGTCTGAAAGTCTTTCTTGTGTTTAAAACGAAAGGGTCAAGCAAGAAACATCAATTAGCTGCTTTCTTAGCATTCTTTTTCCCTTTTAGTTGTCTATAAAGGCTTATAAACATGCTGACTTGTCAACTACAGCACCTCTGTTGGACTGCGGTTTTTGGGTCACTATCGTCCTACATGCTGTCACTCAAATAACATCTTTCTCGACTCTTAAAAATCCTCCTACATCATAATCAGTTACTTTAAACTTTTTGCTAAACAAAGTCTATTATTAAGCTTGTGTTGCTCAAACACTAAAACTAAATGTCAACAGCCTAAAACTGGTTAGAGCTGGTGAAGCATGTAATTCAACTGAACATAGCTTTGCCACAGTGAAAAAAAGGATGTGTAAAATTCATTAACTTTAAACTGTTTTTAAGTTTTATAAGTGCCATGCGAGTGTATTTTTAGATGTTTACAACATGCTCTAGTTGTCTATTGAACAATGTTTAGTATTGAGTCCTAAAAACACCACAAATTCTGCCTCTTTGGAGAATATGCAGCCTCTCAGTTTCTGACCTCATTACCACATGCGGTGATCTCAGAGGGCAGGGATGATATAATGATGAGATTTTATTCTGATCAGCGGCACAAATGCTGTCTGAGGGAGTAAGGTGCAGAGAGATGCAGAGGTGGAAAAACACAGAAACAAAAATGGCAAGTGCTCCAGAAGAACCTGCTCCAGCATTGAGCTGAATGATACACCACCCTTGTTGCTGAAACATTCAGATTATCACAGCCATAGCGAGCATGTTGTTATTAAAAATAAAAAGCCACCACTACTTTCTTTTGTCCTCGAGTGCTTTGATACAATATAGGTGCATATATTGGCTTTAGCAACCAGTTACAGAGCAGTACATCATCACAGGAGCTCATTTGAATGGACTTTTAAAAGATATGTAGGTGAGCTAAGGAGGGGCTTTTTTCTCCCACATTGTCAAGGTTACAAGTCTTAGTGATTGATACATGCAGAGACAAAGATGACAGCATTTTTTTTTTATTATAAACTTTAAACTTTACATGTTACATTACAATTGCAACAGATATCAAACTCTCATGCATCTCTAGTTTGATAAGTCATAGAGCAAAAAAAGCAACTGATCTGCTGATAAACAATATCTTATTTTCTGTTTCACCCGTTTGCACTTATTACCTCATCTCACAGTAACTTTACAGTCAACTCCCTCACTTGCTTGCAATTGTGACAGCTTTGGGTTAAAAGCACAACTTAGGAACTGTATTTTTTATCAACTTTGGCACTTTTATAAATTATCAATTGGAAAGATAAAGCAGATTCTATCACCTTCAAGCATAGTTTATTTAAAAGCATCTAACAATTTTACAGACTTAATAAAAATAATCACCTTTTGTCAGTTAGATCTCCAGACATTGCTTGACCAAGCTTTGGCTATTATTTTACACCTTTACAGACATGATTAGTATATTCTAGTACAAAAACACAATAATAGTACCTAAATATGACTTGTTTTATGCTTGTATGTACTCTAGAAGTGTAAATACACACACTCAAAAGGAAAAGTGAAAGTATAAGACAACGGAAATACCACAGTACTTCACAGCTGTCTCAAGGATGCCAAAAATCAACACTTGGGCCTTTATTTAAAAGTGATTATTGAAGGATTGTGCATATTTTTTATGAATTCAAGAGTAAAACATAAACTGAATAAAAAAAATATTGAAATAAGAACTTTGTGACTTGAGAAACAAACAGGCAATGAAAAGTAGAGAAAAGTTGACGTCAAAAAATGAGTTTAGTGTATTGTTGTTGATTATGTCACTACTGCAGCCTTACCATTTCATGATTCTAAGAGTGATAAGCTGTGGTTTCTTAGTCTCTCATTGTGGTTTGACCTTCTTGAGCTGCTGCTCTGGTACGATATTTGCATTAGCTCTGGAAATTCATTTTTATCTTTGGTTTAAACTCTACAGAGGAAACTTTTTTTATGTGAGCCGACAGGTGCTAGGAGAGATAAGACCACTGGGGGTTTCTCTTTCAACGGGAAGACAACTGAAGTCCAGATTAGTTTGAGACAATGCTTTTAAGGAAGGTGAATACTTTGTAAGTGTTTCTCAGGAAAAGGAGATGTAACATGCATGCCAAGTTGTTCATTTGGCAGAGCTTTGACCAACAGTTTCTTCACCTTAATGGTCAAAGCTCTGCAAGTTTGTAAGAGGTTGCAAAACTTAGTGTGCAAATGACCTCTTTGCTCATCTGATGCCATGCAGGGTTAGGGTTCGTCTGCCTCTGCACAGTGCAGGAGTTGAATGTGCATGCCATCCTCCTCCTTTGCTCTGACATCTAATAACTCAACGACAACCTGCCATATCTGCATGGACTTGGCAGTTTGAGGTCAGCGCCATGTGTCAGCTGTATCACATTTCAGGTAGTAGTAAGTGGATATCTTTGAAGTGACCTGTACTGGACCATCCGTTCAAAGCTGCACGCACGTCATGAGAGGCACGGAACAGCATTTGGGGATTCAAGCCAAGAGGGACATCGATATTCTCATCAGAGCATACAAAGAGGTTACATAATGGTTAGTTAAAGCATCACAGAGAGCTTTGTTGCGCATCCAAACCATCCGGTGCCAGGGACATCGTGGAACAGGGTGCCACAGGTGTTGTGGGTGACAGCTGGGCACAGTGTACAAACCAAACACACTGGTATTTCTCACAGCGGTGGCAGACACAGTGGCTTTGTGCTCATGACGTCTGTGGAGGGTACAGGGCAGATTTTGCCCGTCCTGGTTAATGAAGTCAGCTCCATTCATGGTATCAGTTGGGATCAGGTCCCAGTGTTACTGTGGAAATAGTGAAGAAAAGATGCAGTTTATTTGATGATGGGATTTTGATGATCCTTATTGGATTATTGTCACTGACTTTAATAGTTTTGTGCATAGTTACTTTTCCTTGTATTTGCATTTTCTTCACCTATACCAGCGACTGTAAGATCTTAAGGAGAGGTCATGTTTGCCATGAGGTTTTCCATGTCATAAAAGTAAAAGGAAAACAGAAAATATTCATGTTTAGAAGCTGAAATAGAAGGTTTTTTTTCTGATTTTAGTTGCAGATTTACTCCACAACTGGAAACTTATTGATTTATCAGTGCAGATATGCCTACGTGGTGTGTCCAAGTATTTATAGGTCACTGAGGCTAATATTAAATCTGCTGCCTTGACTTTGTTCCATATTTTGTTTAAGTGGGGTCTGTACGTGTCTGACCTGGTTTTATGTCAAAGTCAAATGTTTGGCAGGAGATGCAGGAAGGTTTCCACGTAGAGTCTCGTGTTTCCCTGAAATAACGGCCTGTACTGCAGCATATTGATTTACAGGTATGAAAGGATTATAACACAAGGACTTTGTTGTTGTGGGTTCTGAGGAATCCACCTTGATAGAAACTGTCGCCTTGATCAGGGGTCAGGGGGGGAAAAGGATTGACTGGAGGACTTTTTGGAGTTTTAAAACTTAATATTCAATGATAAAATAAAAGTCTGTGTTTTTATTACAAGATCAGGAGTTGACCCGGTGTTCTCTAGAGTGAAGGCAGACCTGTGTCAGCGCAGGTATGCTGGTATCTGAGAGGACTCTGTATTGATTCAAACCCTCACTGTGATTCTCTGACCCGCTTTGCGTTTGTTTTGTGATCAGATATTTGTCGTCATGTGGGATCCTGATGACTCGTGTACCTCCGCTGATCGGAGCAGCCATGCCGGGCCGCAGTGTCACGTTACCCACCCGCAGCTTCTTCAACCTCGCCGACTCCCTCTCCAAGAAGAAAGAGTACTCAGAGAGACGCATCATTGGGTAAGCATCAGTAGATCTCGACTGTAAATCAACTTTGGTTGAAACTTGAAATATTTTGTTTTTGTATTATTCACGTTAAAAGCTGAATACACTTTATTATCACGTACAAATACCAAACACTTGGGTTGAAAAATAAACATCCTGAACATGGCCGCTTGTTATCGTAACCTGCTGAATCACCATGTGTAGCAAAACTAAGGCGTGTTCACACATTCATCAAATAACTCCCCTTGTACTTCGTCATGTGTGTTTCTGTTTTTCACTGTTGTTGCTCATTGCTGAGTCAAATCTGGATTCGATCAAAAACAAACTGTTCTTCCTTTGGATCCATGATACTGGATTTTTGCCATTATCTTATATGTTACAGAAATGTTCACACATGCCGCTAGGACAATTGACTTGGTGTCTGCAGCTTTCTGAACTGTTATCTGCAAACATCATGAAATAACATGGTGCATCTGCATCCTGATTCCTCCCATTTGTTTGAACCAAAATCAGCTCTGTTATATGAACTCTATTCAAGTCATCACCAGCTTGTCAAAGTTAAGAATATGAACTAAAACTACTTGTGTTAAAAGGTGTTTTCCCCTTTATTCCATCTGTTGTGTCTAATGCATTTCATAAGACACACTGAAGACTGTTTTTGTTTGTGCTGGAGGACAGAAAGTTAGTCGATTCTTGTAAAAAGTCCCTTTTCTCCTCCGCTTCTTATGCAAAAACTGAGTCATCTCAGAGGTCAGAACTACACATGATCGAAACCCACAACGAGTGAATGCATGTCTGAGATTATTCTGTCATGAATCATACAGTTAAGTATGATCTCTGTAGCTGTGGTGTCCGCAGCTCTTTTAGTGTGCTTGTGTGTGACACACTGAATGTTGTCTTTGTTCCATAGAGAGGTCATAATCACTAATCTGCTGTAAAAATAGACTCGGGTTGCAGCAGCGGTGACTTTCCCTCAGCAGGACTCATTAAGTTATATAACTAACATAGGAAACCTGGTCACCTCTGGCTTTTATTTTAGTTTTCTTTGTTTTTATTCCTGTTGTTCCTCTTCTCTTCATTCCTCATTCTTCCTCTCTGTCTGCTCTCTCTCTCTCCTCCTCCCCTGACCCACTTCTTCTTTAATGGGTCATGCATCTCGTACCGTGCCAGCAGTGTTTAATGTTACATGTTATGTCACCGCTGCCGCTGACCCGTTTCTACTTCCTGACGCGCACACAGAGAGCTCATGGGTTTTTTTCCCCTCTGCTTGCCTCCTCAGGTATTCCATGCAGGAGATCTATGATGTGGTGGCGGGAGTGGAAAACTACCGCCTCTTTGTGCCCTGGTGCAAGAAGTCCGACGTGGTGTTTAAAAGAGCCGGATTCTGCAAGGCTAAACTGACTGTGGGCTTCCCTCCCGTGGTGGAGAACTACACTTCTCTAATCACTTCAGTGCGCCCCCACTTGGTCAAGGTAGGGTACTTCATGCCTGCAGATGTGTGCTGGCAGACTGAGCTTTAGAGAGGTGCAGTTTCAGATCAAGCTGTCAGAGTATTAGAGTGAAGTTGGCACAGATTTTCCGTCTGACTCAGCAAACCCCCCGTACCTGACAAACTTGTCATAGATTGCATGTTTCAGCCTGATATGAGCCTACTGTTTTGGGGGATCTGCATACTCACGATTCCTATTAAGAACCCTTTATGCTCTGAAATATTCACACATGCACTCCACACATATTTTGATATGAGTTTCTGATTGGTCCTTTTAAATGTTAGATGATAGTAGATAGTAGAAGCCTCGAATTGGTGTACAGACCGAATCAAAGTTGATACCATCTGTCTAGCACAGTCAGCTGACAGTACAAATGACACCATATCACTAATCTATGGGCTTTGAAAATACACCAATCAAAATCTGTCCTTTGCTTGCAGGCGTCCTGCTCAGAGGCCAAACTCTTCAACCATCTGGAGACAGTTTGGCGTTTCAGTCCTGGCCTCCCAGGTTATCCTCGAACCTGCACAGTGGATTTTGCTGTAAGTACTAGTTCTCTTTATGGTGAATATAAAGCAATGAAAACTGTGGTTTGACTCCTGCGTGTGTGTAAATACATGTCTGCTCTCCCACATGTTTGAGCGTGGCACGTTTGCGACTGTGGTGTTGGATTTCATACTGGATCAGCTTCAAACTCACACACATGACCCTCACATGTGCACGGTTTGATGTTGTGCCTCTAACTTTGTCCACCTCTCCTACGTCAGATCTCCTTCGAGTTCCGCTCCCTCCTGCACTCGCAGCTCGCGCACGTCTTCTTCGATGAGGTGGTGAAGCAGATGGTGTCAGCCTTCGAGCGTCGAGCTTCGAAGGTATACGGAGCCGAGACGCCCATCCCGAGGGAGCTCATGTTCCACGAGGTCCACCACACGTAGCGCCCCTCCCTGCCGTACTAGCACAGACACACACACACAACGCCCAACGCCAGAACGACAAAAAAGAGAGAGAGGAGGAGAGAAGGAAGAGACTTGATGTGTTCGGATAACCACAGTGCCTTTCTCAGAGTTCATTCCCAACAGTTTCCTAACTGTGTTTTATTTTTGTATGAATCATGTGGATCCACCAGCTCATTTTACACATGGTGCTAAAAACCCACAGACTTTTATCACAACGATCTGCTCCTGGTAAGATGGTAAGAACGTAACTCTGCGGGTTTAGAGCCAGAATGTAATCACACCTGAAAACAGAGCTACACTTCTCTAACCGACATTTCCTGAAACTTTGGTTTCAAACTTTGACCTTGAAGCTGCTGTTGGAGGTTTCTGCTCCAAAAACATGTCAAAATAAGGAGGCCAAGTGTTACACATCAGGGGCAAAACAGAGATTTCTACCAAAACTTCCGCTGTCAAAATGGTCCATACTCAAATATTTTTCAATAGCATGTGTATAAATGATAAAATATACATTATTTTTATGTTTGATTCTATCAAAAAGCACCAAAGCTTATGCAAAAAAAACAGATGTACCGTCATATTCTCAACCTGAGGCTGCTGCAACTAGGGAGCAGGCAAGCGGCAGGGATTGACCAAATGAGGATAAAGTTAAAAAAAGAGTTTTGTATGTAAAACAAAGCAGTCAAGTGAAAAAATAGATGTTTTCGCATTTATTTTTTCATGGTGGATTCACTCTTTAAAAAACTTGCAACACCTCAGCACAGAAGTGCAGGAAGGAGCTGTACAGTATTTTATTGATAAACGGCTGAAGTTGTTTCTCCCTGTCTGTTGCGTGTTTCTCTGCTCTGCCCTCCGTCACAGCCAAGTCAATTTACTTTCTTCGACATGTCTGAAAATAATATTTTACATCATCAAGTGTCGACCATCATCTGTGCAGCTCTGATAGTCCTGTGAGGATTGTAAACTATGGAGTTAATGTTCATTTTAAACTATGTTTATAATTGTGGAGATCTGAGAAATACACACCAGAACTGACATATCTGGGATAAGTCCAAACAGGACGACATCAGTCACATCAGCAGAGACAGCAGAGGTGTTCACTCTCTTTTATGGATTTATCATCCATCATGATTCATGATTACAAGGTTTTGTCGTATATATTAAATGTCACCTGTGATTTGATAAAAACAATAAACAGGCAAAGAAAGAATGAAGATCTGAGGCTGCAGGAGTAAAGGGAGCAACTATTTTAGGGAATTTCAGCAGGTCTGTGAAAGTCGTGTTAGGATGAGTGGCTGGGCTCTGATGGGTCAACTGATAACAGCAGCTGTAAAGGCATTTAAAGTTTTTATTTGTAAATCAAGTCAATGCAAAAGCACTTAAGTAGATAGGCTGATGCAGAGTCTCCTCATGCTGTACATTATAAGAAAATATTAGAAAAGCAAAAGTTAGAGTAGAAATCTGCACAAAGTTAAAAAAGACGTTAACCCAAGCTTTTGAGATGTCTTGATTGGAATGAGGACGACTGTTTCTGTTTTTTATTTACTGTTACATGCGCTCTGCTCTCAGCTTTACAAAGGGAGCAATGCTGGACGTAGAGACTCACTAAATTATACAGCAATAAATGTGCAATATCATTAGTATACTGTAGGTGTTAGTTTTAAGATGGAGCTGAGTAAACATGCTGACACTCAGTGTCACTAAAAAGGGCCCAAACTCTGAGTCCCTGCAGAGACGAGGTCAAACATCTCTACCAGAACACCTTCATAACCCCCGTAACCCTTTACTGAGTGCCTCTTCGCCTACAGGCAGCATATTTATCTGTTATTTCAAATATATAATACTCATTTTAACATATTTATTACTTAGTTTTAAGTGTAAATATTGGTTTGAAGATAACAGAAAGACCTGTACACTGAGAAATGTGTTGTTTTCTTGGAGAAGGACTCGTGTAAATGACGTTTGTGTTGATTGATTTCAGAAAGATATACCGACTGCATGGTTTATAAAGTATTTTTTCTAAAAAGCTGATTGGTGTTCCTTGATTTTTTCTTTCTGGGGGTGTTGTATTTCCAAACACAGCGTGGGTTCATGGCATGTGAACAGAAATAGTGTCGTCATGTGGGGAGTAAGAATAGAAAGCTGCATGTGAACAGACGGTCGATCATGAGGTTTGGAAATGTCACTGCAGCCAAAGGTCAGGGTTTATTTGGTGACTGTTAAAGATTATAATTTTAACAGCATGTTTATTAAAAAAAAAGAAGAAAATACCAAATTAATCAGCTAAAGTGAAATAAATGACAACCAAACAAAAGGACTGAAAGATATGCCACTCTAGCAGAACTTTCCTCAGGTGCTTTGGGAAGTAAAATCCAATATTTTAGTGTCTTTCTGTTTCCCCATTCTTGCCTGATAAAGAATTTCAGAAATTCAGCATTTCAGGGTCTCCTTTGACCTGTGTTTTGTGTCATGATGCTCCAAATGTTTACAATGGGTGACAAGTCAGGACTTCAGGGAGGCTAGTTTAGCAGCAGGACTCTTCTGCTACAGAGTAATGCTGTTCTAATACCTGCAGAACGTGGTTTGTTATTGTCTTGCTGAAATATGAAGGGTTTCCCTGAAAAAGTAAACCTGTATATTTTTCTCAGCATTAAGAGCAGATTTTTTATCCCAGAACCCTAGTTCCTGTGGTCAAAATGCAGAGTTCCTGTAAAGGTCGCTTGATCCTCAGGAAAGGTCCTGCTGTCAAAGACCCCTGGAGCATAGCATCTGATCTCTAAGCAGTTTAAAAAAAAAAACATGCATCAACACCTGACTCCTCAGTGACAGTTCCACCATATGAAGTGCATCAACTGAACCCAAGAGTGACACCTACTGGATAAGTGATGCTTGACACCTTCTTGACCCCAGACTCATCTCTTTTATGTTGAATATTTCTTATTTGGAGAGCCACTCAGTAAGCTCTGAGCATTTTTTTTCTCATGCAGGTCTCGTCACTCAAGCTAGTGGTAACTTTACCTGTTTAACCTGATTTATCTTGGCTTCAAATATTTCCAGTTGCATGCAATTAGTATAGAAAATACTAGTTTATCATTAGGAAAACTCACAATTTTGTATTTGTTAAGATACACCTGTGTCTGATTTCCTCCTGTTGGTATATTTCAGCTTCTTGTCTATTTAAAACATTCTAATGGAAAACAATCAGCTGAAGTTGGATCTAAATTCATCTCAGAGCCTTCAATGTGATTTATAACCCAAAAATACAACTTCAATAAGTTACCAAATTCAAAAATAAAGTTGAGTGACCCACACATCTGAACAATTGATTTATTAAATTAAAAAAATCACCGTAAATCATGTCTACATTGTACAAAACACAAGCTGAATGAAGCTTCTTGTAATGAAAACCACAGAGTTTAATTAGCAATAGTGTACTTTCTCTTAAATTAAGCAAACCTACGAGTGAATGGAAGGTGGGTGTTAACAAGCAGGATGACTAGGACTCTACTGGTTTGTCACATTTAGACTCTGAAGCTGAGACCCCGATGAGTCCAAACCAGTTGGTAACTTGAGTCTGGACTCATTACCCTCTCCTCATCTCTTTCATACAATCAGATGTGAAATGTATCTTCAGCCGTAAAAAGACGTAAAGGGCTGAAAAAGTAAATTCTGCATGCAGGAAAATGAGTCCCACAGAGTTTCAAAGTGCCGGCATCATCTCAGTAAACATATTTTTATTCGTACATTTTTTAAACAGGCCTCTGGTGATGATAAACTCTGCTGTTTTAGGCACTCTTCATCTTATCGTGGTGACATTTAAGGACATGAAGTCACAGAAACGGCTCAGAGTTCTGTAAGAAAACTGGTTTAATTAAATGAAAAGACAGATTTTTACCTCACATATAACAGCTTGAAAGAAAAAACAGAAACAAATATATAAAAAAAACAAGAATTAACAATAACAAAAACAAAGAACAGAGAAAATGATCCTGGCTACACGTCTTCTCTCGTCACCCTGCTGTGATTTAGAGCTTCATGTTTTCTAGGTTAGTTTCTTCTTCTCTTGTGTGTTTTCTGCAGATGGTTGATGATCTTAGAGTTTGTCCTCCAGAAACAAAGTAAAGAGGGGGAGGGGGGAGGCGACCGTTTGCAGCTCCATCAATCAGCGTGGGCAAAGTTTGGTGGAGGCGGGTGCAGGTTCTTGGAGGTTTTTTTTTGTCCCTCAGCAGCCACCACCCTCCTCCTCCTCCAGCACCACCCTGCCTTTATAAGTCTGTACAGCGAGTCAGGGCGCTCTGTTTAGAAGCCCATTCCTCCCATTCCACCCATTCCGCCCATTCCTCCCATGCCGCCACCTGGCATCTCCTTCTCCTCCTTGGGGATCTCCGTAACAACGGCCTCGGCGGTGGAGAGCAAGGAGGCGACGCCTGCAGCATCCAGGAGAGCCGTCCTCACCACCTGAAGAGGGAGCAGAACACAGTTTAGAAGATGTTTGACACCGAAGTCAAGTTTGGAGAGAAGTTTGAAAAGTCAGCAGATCATCCCCAACTTATTTATTTCCAAAGAAAACCAACATTTAATCGCTTGAATCCATATTCATCCACAGTTGGTGATGACTGTACCTTCGTGGGGTCGATGATGCCCTTCTCCACCATGTTGACGTACTCTCCCTGCATGGCGTCGTAGCCGAGCTCGGCTGATCCCTGCAGGATCTTCTCCACTACCAGAGAGCCCTCCACGCCGGCGTTCTTAGCGATCGTCATGGCGGGGATTCGGAGTGCCCGCCTGATGATGTCCACACCTGAAAGGAACAAAATCATAAGGAGGAGATCAAATAAATGAAGATGTTTTCACCTTCTGCATGAAAGTTCAGGAAAATAAGTTCCAGGTTTCTTCCATGTCAATGAAATCTGAATCTCTGACCAACATTTTCCCCGATATTCTCGGAGAAAGTCGGTCCTGATAGTGAATAATACTCCGCTATTAGGCTGACAACCTGGGATTTCAGGGTGCGGCAGTTTGCGATGTGTTTGTAATTTTCTCACCATCTTCTAATGTTTGTGCTTTACTCACCGATCTTCTGGTCAGAGTTTGCTGTTTTGATGCCATCCAGGGATGGGATGCAGCGCAGCAGAGCGCATCCTCCTCCTGGAACGATTCCCTCCTCCACAGCTGCTCGTGTGGCGTTCAGAGCGTCTGTCACTCTGTCCTTCTTCTCGTTCACCTCCACATCACTTGTTCCACCAACCTAACACAAAAAATATCGGTCATTACCTTGCAGACATAGACTAAATGAGATGGAGGAACTTTTTTTGTTTTTTTTAAGGCGTACTTTGAGGACAGCGACTCCGTCCGACAGCTTGGCGAGCCTCTCGTTGAGTTTCTCCTTCTCGTAGTCGCTGGTGGTGCTCTCCAGCTGCTCGACGATCTCGGCGGCACGTTTCTCCACATCGGCGGGGTTTCCTCCTCCCTTCAGCAGCAGTGTGTCGTCTTTAGTGATCTGCACCTCACCGATTCTGCCAAAGTCATGAGCCTGGATGTCCTCGAGAGCGATACCCAGGGACTCCTCTCCAAAGACCTGCAGAGAGGAGCAGATGAACTCAATGATGCATGCGTTTGTTACAACTTAAATCCCACATTTGCTGCATTAAAGTTAATATTCCCCTCAGGATGTCAGCTAGAGAGCAAAGTATTGTAGGCAGCAGTGTTGTGCAAGTTTACGCCAAGAGTGAGTTCGAAGTTCAGTTTACTCAGATTGAAATGAACTGGGTCGTGTCCATCTTTTAAAATTTAGAGCAAAGTTCATGGTCTGAAACATGAACTAGTTTACGTTGTTTCTTGGCTGCACCTAAATTCTCTGTTGGTAGAGCCTCTTGAGCTTCGATCCCTCATCCTAAATCATTAACATTTCCTAAACTAAATAGATTATCATGTCCTACCAGAATTACACACAGATATCAATCAATCAATCAAATTTTATTGATATAGCGCCAATTCACAACAGCCGTCATCTCAAGACGCTTTTCAAAGAACAAGAGCAGGTCTAGACCACGCTCATTGTTTTATATTTAGTTTGAAAAGCCAAGAAAACTCAATTTGAAAATATTTTTGTGATTAAATGGCTTTTGAAAACTTAGTCAAGACTGAGTGTCAGAGGGCTCCAGCTGTACCACAGAAATCTCCCAGTGATTAAAAAGTGGACTTACAGTGCCCCCGGTGGCGACGGCCATATCCCTCAGCTGGTTCTTCCTGTTGTCTCCAAAACCTGGAGCTTTAACAGCCACAACCTGCAGACCGACCTTCAGCCTGCAGAATGAAAGATCACACAGTCAGTTAAATCCACACGCTCTTTTCTCTTTGTTAAATGAGACTGAGGGAGGAAGCATGACGGACCTGTTGAGGACGAGTGTGCTGAGCGCCTCTCCGTCCACATCCTCGGCTACGATCACCAGAGGTTTGCGGTGCTGGTTAGCGATCTCCAGAGCGGGAACGATGCTCTGCACACTGGAGATCTTCTTCTCACTCAGCAGCAGGTAGGCGTCCTGAAACTCACATTTCTGACCTGAAGATAGAAGAAACAAAGTCAAAATGCTTCTTTACAGACATACATGCATAATCATGAGGGTCCATGATGAGATATTTCAGGTTGTTGTTTTGAGAATGTTTCGAAAAAGTTCTTTATACTTCAAATAAAGTTCTTTAGGTTACAATTAAAAAGCATGTGATAAATCGTGTGCAGATTGATTGAACACTTTTAAAGGATGTAAACATCTCGGTACCAATCCTTCACTTATTTCACCCGTCTTAGCAAGGTTAGTCTGGTGGAACATCTCCTTTCCACACATGTAGACAGACTGTCTTTAACAGGCTCATTTACCATGTAGTCAACACAAACAGCACATACAGCCACTGCTGAGGCTGGGCATGTTTACCTTTAGCAGTGTTGATGAAGTACGGGGAGATGTATCCTCGGTCGAACTTCATGCCCTCGATGATCTCCAGCTCGTCGTGCAGAGTTTTACCATCCTGAGAGGAAAAACATGTTGAGTCTGGACCCATTAACGAGCTTTAATTACAGGATTTATCCTCCACTGACCACTTAATCCTCCAGTAACACAGCAACTCCGGATTTAAGAGGCTGAATGACTGAGTTACAATGAGCCTTTTATGGTAATAAAATCAAGCAAGTGTTTTTCCTTCTTTTAAAGTTATTCTGAAGCAGTGTATAAAGACCAATATCAAATAGATTAAAGATTTTCTTACTAATAAGCACAGAAGATCCTTGACCTCTCACAGGCTTTACAAATTTACCTGGAATATCAGTCTTTTGTATATTGTATACTTCCTGCTGTAAACATCATTTCCCTACTTTTTTACACTGTTTTCTCTGCCTATATTTGTGAAGCCTTTTACAGTCTGTCTGCTGTAGGAATTCGACTTCCTTTTCTTCATCATTTACAAACAAATTCTGCATGTAAACAAACCTTCACTGTGATGACTCCCTTGCGGCCGACTTTCTTCATGGCGTTGGAGATGATGTTTCCGATCTCTACGTCTCCATTGGCTGAGATTGTGGCAACCTTTAAGAATATCAACAAAGAAATTAATGAATAATCAGATTTAACACACAGCTACCTTTAATATATGTTACCAACACCTTATCTTCTTTACCTGTGCGATCTCCTCAGGTGTTGTGACGGGCTTTGAAAGATTCTTCAGCTCATTGATGATCACTTCCACGGCCATCATGACTCCGCGGCGGATCTCCACAGGGTTGGCGCCCTTGCTGATGGTGTCAAAGCCCTCCTTGGCGATGGCGCGGGCGAGCACCGTGGCGGTGGTGGTGCCATCTCCGGCCTCCTCGTTGGTGTTGTTGGCCACGTCCTGCACCAGCTTGGCTCCGATGTTCTTGTACTTGTCCTTCAGGTCGATGCTTTTGGCCACCGTCACACCGTCTTTGGTCACTTTTGGGCTGCCCCAGCTCTGCTCGATGATGACGGTGCGACCCTGAGGAGGAGAGAGGGTGTTTCATTACTGGACTGTTCAGCTTTTGTGCCAAGAAAACCAAGGGATAATGACATTTTCTAATTCACAAAGGATGCATAAAGGGTTAAATGCAGTGTAGTGTTGTGCTATTTATGAAATACTTCATGCTTTTTTATAAAATACAAAGACAAACAGACCATCACTAGTAAGATTGTTATAATGTTCAACGCCTGAAACCTGCGCTAAAAGTCCTGCAAAATGAAGAGTCAATATTCTATCATCTGATGAGAGTAGCACTTATGAACACTATCATGTTCAAACTCTCCATTATTTTACCTCTGAATGACCTTAAAATATCTCTGTACATTCAGTCTGTAAGTATTACATCAAAATCACCCTTTTTATAATTACTGAGGGTTAAATCAGTCTGTGGCTCAAACCCCTGCACAGCTAAGCTGAGCCATTACACATGACAGAATGTTTTTCCACCTGACTCAGCAGATTTTTGCGATCGTGCTCCAGAGTAGCCGCCTACAAATTGTGAAATTGGTGTCACGAGTTGCAGGGCGTGGGGATGCAGTGGTTTAAGAGTAGTTGCAACCATGTCAGTGATAAACAGGATCCAAATGCATAAAAAAATGTCATCAAGCGTCATGCTACCTTTGGGCCCATGGTGACAGCCACAGCGTCAGCCAGCAGGTCGACTCCCTGCAGCATGAGCGCCCGAGCATCAGCTCCAAACTTCACATCCTTGGCGTACGCCCGGGTGAGGTGAGGAGCCAGCGCCCGGCACACAGGCCTCACCTGCTTCATGACTGTTGGTAAGCGGAACATCTCTATGGGAGGAGAGAAGAAAAGAAGGGAAATCTTTCATTAATTATCAATCATTCAAACTTTATTTTTACAGTGCTGTCCATTCGCGCGGGATATTAAAAAACAATGAAATAAAATAAATACAAATACAAATACCAAACCTGCCCACCCTCCCAACCCCCATTCAACACATATAGCACTCACACATACAGATACACACACAAAAGACCAGATGAGGACTCTTCAACTTGTCACAGATGATTGAGGAAACACTATCTTGAGTTAAAAAAATGAGTTAACACTGGATCTAGGACTAAAACGATAAAACCATGATAAATTACAATAAAAGCGACAAAGCGTTCAAAGTTAATTAAATAAAACAGTCTTAAAATCAATCAGTAACAGAAGGAAAATTTAAAAAAAGAGGTAATAAAACACAAAATAGTTACTCTGGGACTTAAATGGGGTAAAATCACATAATGCAGATTAAAAGATTAAAACAAAATTTAACTAAAAGCCAGACTAAAAAGGTGGGTCTTTAGTTTACTTATAAAAATATGAACAGTAGGTGTCGCTCTCTATTTAATGACGGTTTCATCTGAAAGAAGATAATCTGGGGCTTTTAGAAAGGCTGCAAGAATCTAAAACACATTTAATAAAAAAGGTGTTCACCGTATGATGAGTGAGAACACACATACAACAACCATTCTCTAAATTTATACCTCCCCTCTCACCACCACATTAGGACTGAAAATCTGTGACAAAGGTAACAGGCGCCCCTAGTGGCCACTTGTGGTATTACAAGACAGCAGAGAATGAATGGACATCAAGAGACAGGGATGGTCAAACATTATCAGAGTTGTACAAGTCACCTTCAACAAAGCAGAGCAACTACAACAAGGAGAACAAACCGGGAAAGGTGATGGGGATTTTCTGTCAGACACCCAAAATAGATTTATTTCAAAACTAAAAATAAACAGGTTTTATGTGCCTCTTGTGTGTATTTTAAGTTGAACCAAATATACACAAGTAATGTGATGGAAGCTTCAATTCACAGCTGGTTTTCTTGGTTAGTATTCCAGCTAAGATTTCTGAATTAAACACAAAGGAACTGAATTTAAACAAATCTGACATTTAAGCAAACATATGCATTGATGTATTTTAGACTAAAAGATAAAGACAGGAAGGATGAATTAAGACAAAAAACAACACATGATTTAACATATCTGAATACAGACTGCATACCTTGATCTACAGTATCAGTCTCCATCTAACAGTTCAAACCAGGACAACACAATATGGATGAAGTGTGCGTATTTAAGGGGATAGTACAACAACTCCTTCACATTCCACCCACCATTTTTCCCTTTTTTTCTAACATTTATCACAAATAATCTGATTTTTTTCCTCACTCCAGCTTTGGTCGTGACTGAATGACTGAATGAATCCCCAAATCCAGTTCCTGCTCACCCCACGTGTGCACTCCAGGTCGTGCGTCACAAGGTCAAATTGAACAGCATGTGCGGAACTGCTCCTCCACCATCACTGACCAGCCTGTCTGACCATCACCCTGTCATTCATTCATTCTCTGATCGAAACATGATCGATTTATTCACACCTGGAGACACGCTTTAATGCTCGGGACTGTCACCGGGCAGTTCCCACATCTGACAGGGAGGTTTCATCAGACACACGCACGACATTGTTACCGGCTTAATCCAATTCAATAACCGTCAAAGATGAAGACATCAGTTTAAACATCAACTTTGCACCTGAATAAGACCTTTAACAGCCTTCCCTCACGTGTGTCCTTGCAGTTAATAAGAGAAATCTGTTAGCTGGAAGTTATTTAAGCTAGCTTCCATTAAAGTACTCTCCGCACCAAATCTGCTTTAAAATACTGACAGCGCTGTAGAGAAGAAGATTCAGCCTGTAATGTTAACAATCAAGCTTTAAGGAGTTGATTTCAGCACTTACTTGTTAGGTGATGAGCTTGTAGCTGCTGCGAGCTGCACAAATGATATAACGAGTGGAGGTCTGAGGAGGACAGCGGTGTGCTACTGCTGCACATGGGCTATCACATCCGGGTAATTTACCGGCCGGCCCCGGACTCTGAATTACAACATACTTTATCGAATTACTGCATTATTTTCAAAGTTTTCTGTCATGTTATCACTTTGAATGGTGGAATTTATATTACTTTATATTAATTTGTGAGTTATTGTGCTAAAGACGTTATTTATGATAGTTTAGGCACAGTTTACATGCATATATGCTCGTTCCCGGGGGTACCAATTCTAGAATTTTCCCGTGTGCCATTGGACGGGGAAATAAAGGTCAAAGTTGACATTGTGCAACATTTCGCCACCTCAAAATGTATTAAAAATCGAGAAATAAACGAATATAACGTCTGTATAGATCATATGTCCATGTTTCAGTCACATTTTTGAACTATTTTCTCTTTTTAACGGTGTTTTTTTGACTCTTGGGTCTTCTTGAAGTCTCAGGTGGGCAAAGAATCAAGTCAGGGGCAGCACTGCGCATGCGTACAATCCTTCTGGAATATTTCCTCACGTGGAGCGGCTTCCCTGCAGTGTGTCAGATCCACGCTCACGCAGAAACCGGGGTGCAGATCCACGGCGGCTCGTAGACCTCTTTTACATCCAGACATGGTAAGAAAATCAAGAAAATATAACCTGTAAAAATTTGTTTATAGAGCAGCAGCAGAACCGTTTTAGTGCAGAGTTACCTTTAGCTGCCGGTTGCTAATTTCACGTAAGCTTCCTTTAATTCACAAGGTCAAACAGCTGAGTGAGGAGCAGAGTGAAAATGAAGCACGTGCTACAAAGCATGTGCGTGTTTAGTTTGTGGTTTATAAAAGAAAACGGAAGAAAATACAGCAGCATTTATTTGTAACAGACACGAAGATGCGGCTCTAAACGGCCTGTCAGTTGACACAGTAACACATATTCGAGCTTTCCGCTTTAGTTTGAGTGTTTAGGATAACAAATAACATCTAAGATCTTAGAATTTGTTGAATAACGTTACCTAAAAAATACACGGATGGTGACATTAATCCTTATAGCGGACACACGTGCTTAAATGAAGTGACAGCATCGCCTTACACATCCTGGCTTACTATTATTTCAACCACTTTGGGGCAGATATGCTTTTTAAAAACGCAACCTGCAAACAAGATTGATTTCTTCTTCATCAATGCATGCCCTTGATCAGTGAAAGAAACGCACACACGTTTGAATGAGTTCCGGGTTCCGCTACGTAGACTCTGACGTCAGAACGTCCTGAGGTCTCATCAGGGGTCCCATAACTTCATTCGTACTCACTTAAATAATACCAATTTTACATGGATTTTGCATTCGCAGTGATGATTATAAGTATAATAAATGGTCTCATCCAGGTTATATCTTGCAACTTACATTATTGTATATTATCTCCTTATTTTGACTTATTTTACTTACTTTATCTATGTATCTCCTTATTTTAACTTATTTTACTTACTTTATCTATTAATCTCTTTATTTTTTACTTTTTTTATCTATTATGTATCTCCTCTTTCGACTTTATTTGCACTGGAGTTACTGTAACCACCAGGGGATTATTAAAGTATTTCTGATTCTGAGTCTTAAACTGCTTTGACACACAAAATATGTGAAATGTCTTGTAAGACTTGTGACTGTGACTGCGACTGGTAATATAGAAAGCAGGAATGGAACACTAGAATATTCTAGGACTTGGTATAATTGCCAGGTATTATTTGAGATTGCAACAAGCGTAGCTGGAAGACAAGAGGGAGTCATGAAGGTTATGGAGGACTCAGACCACACAAAGTATAGCTCCTAAACTGTCATCTCTGTTATTTTGTAGTTGTCTTAAAATAATTGCCACAATGTTAGTTGTGAGATCTGTACAGAGCCACCGAAGGCCCAATAGGTGGAATGTTTTATCTGCTCACAAAATATTGACAGGAAACAAATGATGCACACTATAAAATAACATTGATGTAGCAAGTTATTATATGTGCAGCAAGAATAACTAGCGATAACGGTATTCTGTGCACATTACATTAACTTGATTCCACAAGATGACAACCTGGGTACACAGTATTGAAACTTATTCCTCCAACTTGGTGATATTGTTTGAAAACGATCTTATTCATCTTTGATTTTGTGCACACAAGGTATCAGCCTTTGGCCACGTATAAGCCCTGCTTTGTAAAATCTGGTTTGATACAGAAATTCATGTAGCAGACTGCTAGAAAATTGAGGTTATTGAACTTGCTCCCCTGCCCCATCATGAAGTACTGCAGAGAGAACCTTTTGGAAAACTGGACTAACTGGCCTCATCTGTTATCTTGCCTTGTTAAAAACCTGGGGGACGTTTCCTCTCTGATCAGGCCTGTTATCACAGCTTCATGTTTGGATTTTGTAACCGACTGCTCCCCTGAAATACCAAGATGGCTCTATCAGGAGGCCTTGTCCTTGGATGCCTCGGGTTAAACAGTCACAGAGAAGAAGTGACTCCTCCTCCTCCTCCCCTCTGGAGCTTCAACTGAATTTGATCAGTCAACAACGGGGCTTGTCCTTCCTTCCTCCCAACCCCCCTTTTTTAACTCCCTCCACCATTCTCACAGACAACCTTCAGCCAAGGTTACTTATACATCTGCTCTTATCAGACTGCAGCTGTTGTCATAAATCTTACAAAGGCCTTCACCTCCCTGATTCCTCCCCCTGCCCATGACTTCAGGCATACCTTCAGTATTTGGCATGAAGAAGAACTGCTGACTCTCATTATCCAAATTTCCTCTGAATTCAAGTGGGTTCATAAAGGCTTTCTCTGTCATGGTGCTGCTCATTTATTGTACACACACAGTTTTTACTTAAGATCTCTCTAGCCTAACCCCTTCTCCTCCCCTTTACCTCCCCCTGCCCTCACAGAACAGCAATAATTACAGATTATTCATTTCTTTTTCTATAAAGAAGACTCCAGTTTGCAAAATACAGAGTTTGGAGCTTATATATTTTTCTCACTGTAGCTGAAGAATGATGGTATCCTATAAATACTATTAAAAAAAAGAATATGGTGCCATGAAGAGTTATATAGACACAGATTGACTTTTTTGGGTGGTTTGCTTGTTTGGCCACACCTGTCATGATACTCCTCATCATCCTGCTGCTGTAAAGATTCATGTAAATGAATGTAGTGGCCCCCTGTTTCATGAGAATTATAACTTGATGAAGAACATCAGGTTGAAACTTGAATTTTTGTGAAATTGGTGAAGTGTGCCGTTGCTGTTGTTTTAGGTCTTCTCCCAGGACAGGATGTACATCACCCCCCACCCCACCTTTTTCATGTATCTTTATTTACTCATGACTGTTCTGTTTGGTTTCTTAAAGGCCTTCAGAAAATTCCTGCCCTTGTTTGACCGGGTGCTGGTGGAGCGTTTCACTGCAGAGACGGTAACAAAGGGAGGCATCATGCTGCCAGAGAAGTCTCAAGGAAAAGTGCTGCAGGCCATGGTGGTGGCAGTCGGACCTGGCTCTGTTAACCAGGTACAAACAAATAGTAAATCTAACATTACACAGCTGTGATGAAGAGTTCAGGGTTTTCAAGTTGCTCCATTCTTTGTCATTAAACGTATTATTATTATTTTTTTTTCTAGAAAGGAAATCTGCAGCCCGTCAGTGTGAAGGTTGGAGAGAAGGTACTCCTACCAGAGTACGGTGGAACTAAAGTCAGTCTGGACGATAAGGTAGAGTACATTTAACTGCATTTAAAACAGTAAAAACTTTTAATTTTTGCCTTTCTTAACTGACCTTTTTCTCCTCTTTTCATTGCTGTAGGAATATTTCCTGTTCCGTGATGGAGATATCCTTGGTAAATACGTCGATTGAGCCTTTTTTGTCACCATAGAAGTCCCATCATCCTCAGAGAGAAGAAATTATGTCGTCTCATTCATGTTTTTTTTTTCTATGTTATTTCAATTGTAAATAATTCTAATCACATTTTGTTACGATAATAAAGGTGAACTGTTGGATTTTTGTCTGTTTGTGTCAAACTATGAAGCAATCAAAAATCCTGGGAGGGAATTTGTAGCCACTCGTTTAGTCTTTTAGCTTTGTCAACCTATTTTATTTTTTGAAGTTTTATTTAGTCTTTTGTGTTATGTTTTGTGTTAAATGAGAATATAAGTGTTTGGGAATGTTTTATTGCTCCCTCTGGAAATTAAGTGATGTAGAGAAGAAAATTTTCATAAAATATGAATGATTAATTAAAAAACAAGGACTAAGTTGTGCTTTACAGAATTATTTTCCCATACTGTTTCACTATTCAAGTCCAAAGTAGATGAAATGGAAAAGGCAAAAAGAAAAGTAAATTAAAAATTTTAAAAAGTCCCTGAATTCAACTTTTCAACAAATTTGCTACTTAATCAACCATGTTTTCAAGTGTTAAATTAGTTTAAGAAGTAGGTCAATTTTCTCAGCCTCTGAAGACTTCCTAATCACCATTGTAATAGGAGGTGCATTCAAGTACCCTTCAGTTGCTCGGAGTTTCTAGATTTACTACATACTCCGGTATAGTTTTGAGCTTTGACGACATGATATGGCATTAAGATGGAATCCATAAAGATGTGTTTCAGTTAGACTTTCGGAAGTAAAGGAGTCGGTAACACAACAGCTACAAGCTTATAGTGCTAACAATTGAGCAAATTATTTATTCTAGTACATTTTGACTCAATATCTATCAAACAAGTCCACCATTTGAAATGACTAATTTGAGTTAAATACAGTTTGAGGACTTTTTCGGGAATTGTTTGGACTTCGGGTGGGCTTTATGCACATTTTCCCGATCGGAAACAAAATTTTCCGATTCTTTTTGCCTGTACGCGAATGCACAGTGAGTCCGCTGCTACAACCCAGCGGTTGACGAACATCCGGGTATTCTGTCGAGATGGTCATGGCGGAGGGTACTGCAGTTCTCAGGAGGAATCGGCCTGGAACCAAGGCAAAGGTGCGTTTTCACCTCCGGGGAACCCACAGACACCACTCATAATAACCTCTACACTTCTACGATATCGTCTTATTCGACTCTTACTCTTTAATTACACGTCTTTCGTCGACTACTGTAGTCGCAGACTGCATTTAGGAAGGGCCTGACCTGGAAATGGACGGCTAAGCTAATGCTAACTGTCGATCGGTCTACTTCTTGGAGTAACATTGACTTCAATGACTCTTGGTTTTGTTGTTGTAACATTTCAGCGTCGTTGCTGATCCGTCAGATTTGACAAAGCTCATGTAGTGAATAAAAGTACACGGGATCTTGAGACTCAAAGCAGTGTCAAACTCCTTACCTGTCGTCAAAGCCCGTTAACTGTTTGCTTCGCAGGAAATAGTCGCACCCAAGCTGGCGTTATTTGACAAATGAAAACGAGTGATTCTCAATTTAGACATATTATCCTCTCAGTAAATCCACAAATGCAGAGTCATGCCTGCTTTGTCTAGCTTGTATACTCCCCGTGTTGGTGTTTTAAAGTGTTAAAATGGTAGAGTCAGGGAACAGATTTGTGCTTGTCACCGTCAGATGACAGCTGCTGTGTAGCTTTGTTTACACAGACAGACCCGGTGTCCTCCTGAAATGTGGTCTAAAAGTGTCCTTCATGTCCCTCCATGTCTAGGATTTCTACAACTGGCCGGATGAATCATTCGAGGAGATGGACAGCACCCTGGCTGTCCAACAGGTGTGTTTCCTTGTGTATGTGTGTGTGTCCCTCCCACTTGGTCCTCATGATGTTAGAGTCTTTGTATCTGGGATCAGACTCATACATTTCATCAGTTTAATATTCAACCCTCATTTGATTACATATCTAAAACATGATCACCCTGAAATCCAGATGAATTATAGATGGTTTTATCTAGTGATATCATGAGTTAAGCATTAGTCATGAAAAGAGGTATGTAATGTACATTTGATCTCCTTTAACAGCCAATAAGAGAATAGAAATTGAGTAAATCACAAAATTTCTTCACATTTCCTTTTTTAATTCCTTTTTAGAAGACATACTTCTCATATCAGTTGTTTTTAAATGTCCGTTAAGTTATGTCTGAAATTTTTAACTTGGCATGTCCTTATAATAAATCCATATTTACTTTTTGGACATTTTAGAAATTTGATTGTTGACCTGTTAACATAGCTGTGTATGATGAGATAAGAACAACTTTATTTATCCCCAAAGAGAAATTCAATAATTGCTTTACTTAAATTAACCTTTTAATTAAACATTCAAATCATTGTCCTTGTATATTTTATGGCCAATCTTGTAAACCTTGTCTTATTCCACATTTTAATTTTTCCTGTTAGATGATTTTGAAAGCCTTCAATTAATCTGTTCTTTTTTCTACAAATGCTCTGTGGATTGTCTGTTAGTTGCCTCTGTAATTTGACTCGATATCAGTGTGATCGAGGATAATTGCTCAATGATCTGTCGAGTATCAATGAATACAAATAGAACCAAAATGCAGGACCTTAGTTAGCAGGTACCATGCCAGTTACTTTCTAGAGCGAAGTTTTTTTTTAGTCCAGAGTGACTGAAGTTAAATCCAGTGACTCATTTCTTTGTATTTTAATACCTGAAATTTAATCATTGTTGCATTATATACAGACACACAAAAAATAAACAAAGGTGCTCAGATTGACTGGCTGGTGACCAGATTTGGATGATTTTCAGCCTGATGGTCATGATAAGTGACCAGCTCATCCTTTCAAATAACTGATTCTGTGTGCAAATTAAAAGACAATAATCAAGGAGATTAAGGGGTTAAAACTTCTAATTTTCTCTGAGAGAACAGTCATTTCATATTGAATCTAGCATTTGTTACAAAATGATTGATGTTGCTGTTAAATTGAATCAGCAGGTCAGACCATCAGAAAAATTAGATCAGAATCCATTAAAGAAACTGCAATAGTGGTAAATAATTCTCTTTATTGAATCCTGCTTTTGCTGTTAGGGTCAGAGTAGACTTTGAAAAATCTCTGTACAATAAGTTCTTGTTCTTTTATCCTACTATGGCTATATGCATCACTCCAGAAGAATGTAGTCCATAAACTCCACCCGTACATATTTTATTCTAAACTAAAGGAGTACAGTAATATTTTTCATATGTGTCCTAACACATTTGTTCTCATGACTATATGTACACTGAGACAGCAGGAGGAATGCCTGCCGTCATCATAACTCCTGTCCATACATGCAGTGAAGCGTTCTCCTCCTAATACTATCACAATGTTTGCTCCTTATACAGTTGGAAAAGTCATTCCTTATGTCCTCTAAGGTTTCTATTAAAAGCTTTTGAAGTCTGCCGTTGTTGAAGAGTTAGAGTTTATTTTAGTTCCAGATGTCCTTTTGTACGTATTGTTTCTATGCCGTGGCTTAGCAGGGAATAATAAAAGGAAATTTACATTGAGACTTTGAAGATACCCACAGCTCTAACCCTACTGTGGGCCTCATATTGAATGTACTAAAATGCAGATACGGATTCTGCATTGAAAGAAGAATAAATAGTGGATAAGCAGTGTATTTTCTTTGTATGAAAAGGTTGTTTTGGAGTAAGGGTCTCTGTGAAAGAATGTCTGACTTTTGTGTTTCAGTACATTCAGCAGAACATCAGATCAGATTGTTCCAATATTGACAAAATCTTGGAGCCTCCAGAGGGTCAGGACGAGGGCGTGTGGAAGTACGAGCACCTCAGGTAGGTTCAAAACACACATTCAGGTTGTGTTTCCCGCGATCAGTCTGGGTCATAATAGTACATAACTATTTGCATTTCACTGTCAAAAGTTAGGAAGTAACAGATGTGTATTGTCCTGTTTTTTGACACTCCTCAGCTGGTGTACCATACTAAGAATGGAACTAGACACTCTGAAATCTATTGCTGAGGGGTGAAAGGGGACAGTATTGGATTAAATCTCTCCTAACCTGATTTTATTGGAGTAGATGTATATGTAACATTATAAATTATCAACACTTTTAATGTAGTTTTATTTTCTTTACTGGTATCTGGGTGTGCTTTCAAGTGTTTAGGCTGGTCTCATCCAAAGTCAGCCAGACTGTTGCCTGAAGTGCATCAGGGTCCACTGTACCAAACTTTTCTATAATGTACTAAACCTGTTGAATCCTCCTCTGTTCTGTTTGCAGGCAGTTCTGCTTGGAGCTCAACGGATTAGCTGTAAAACTGCAGGTAAGTGCTCTTACTCGCTGGTTATGCAGATGTACATCTTTTTTTGATAACCCAAAGCATGTCGGAGTTATGTCAGATTTGATAGATTATCGTAAGAAATTAAAAAACGTTTCATTTCTTCTATTTGTTTGTTGCTTTTCCTGCAGAGTGAATGCCATCCAGACACCTGCACTCAGATGACCGCCACAGAGCAGTGGATCTTTTTATGTGCTGCCCACAAGACACCCAAAGAGGTCTGTCTACCATTACTGAACATAGCAATACTTTTGTTCAGTTCAGTGTTCCCTCTGGAGTTGAATTCAACACATTTAGGATCCCTGAGTGAGTGTTATTTGTGCTGCTGTTCCCTCAGTGCCCTGCCATTGACTACACCAGGCACACGCTGGACGGAGCTGCCTGTCTTCTCAATAGCAACAAATATTTTCCAAGCAGGTCAGTCATCTTATTCAAACCCATTATGTTACCATGTCAGACATGTAGACTGAATGCAAATGTTACTGACGCCTGATTAAATATTAATTGTGTGTCCTCTATAACAAGAAAGTGCAGCGTTACTGTACTTGACTTCCCTTTAATTGTTTGCTCTGTTGTTGCAGGGTGAGCATCAAGGAGTCATCAGTGGCCAAGCTGGGCTCCGTCTGTCGGCGTATCTATAGGATATTCTCTCATGCCTACTTCCATCACCGCCAGATATTTGACAAGTATGAGGTAAGGCTCGTTCTTTCATGTTCTGCAGGTTTTTTTTTCTAGAGCCACTCTCTTAAATTTTAACTTAAAGGAGATGTTTGTCTACAGTAATGATTAAACTACGATCTGTTAGTAGACAGCTACATTTTCATGTGGACTGCAGGCTGTAAAACCCAGAAAGTAGCTTTGATTTTTTGTCTCATCAAGGTGAACATTCTTCTTTAATACCTCGTCTTTAATACACCTAATGATTCAACAACAGAAGAGATAAGAGATGGACAGATAGAAAGACATTAGATAAATGTAAATGGCAGAAATAAGAAAGAAAGATTTGCGGCAGTAAAACCATGGATGACCATAAATCCAGTTAATTGGCTAAAATTTTAAAGTAGTTCAAAAGGAAATAAAACGATGCAGGGAGAGAGTTAAAACGAGAACATTTAGTGCAAAAACAAACACCGTAAGTGAATACAGCTGTACTGTGCCCACTGACCCACAGAAATGACATACAGTCCATTTCATGTCCAAACATTTCTGATCGTCTCAACCTCTGGATACTTTTAGTCTGTCGCTCTGGCTTATCCCTGATATCAGTGCCACCTGTCGCCGGCCCCAGCCTCAATGGGGCCCTTAGCAAAATTTGATTTTGGGGCCCTCTATTTCTGCCAATAATATTAATTGTCGATCATTCATACCCTTTCACAAATCTCTTTGATTAACATTCCATGACATGCAAACATACCTTTATCTTGGCGTTTTTTCTCTTCTTCTTCTTTCTTTTCTCTGCTCCTGAAGGATATGTCCTTTTTTGCGACATTGTTTTGCCCCACAACAACCTGCGCTCTAGATGCTCAGTGCACATTGCACAGCAGGAGGCACCTAATGGTAGCATAGCTTTGACATATCGGCAGTAAGAATCATAGGCATACATCAGCAGCAGCACTGAAATGTTTTTACTTTATCTTTATATATTTGATCATATAGGAAGCATCACTCATACATGCAAAAAAATTTCAAATTATTTTTTTTTGATTGCTCTTGGGGGCCCTCTACTGGCTGCTGGGCCCTAAGCAGGCGCTAAGTTCGCTTATACCTCGGGCTGGCAGGTGTCGGCTCGAGCTGTGGTTATGGGTACGAACAGCTACTTAAAGGCAGAATAAGGTTCCGAGGCTTCATTTAATTAGTTGACAGCTTTTGAAAAAATGTCGTCTGTAAGTAACATGTATGAGTTTGTGAGGCAACTTGTCAGGAGTGGCTCCACCTGTGCTCGCTCTCCTATTCCCTTTTTCTACTCCTTCCTGCAGGATTTTAAAAGGTTGAACCCTTTTGGAGGTAGAAGGAGCTCTAGTTTGAAAGCAGAAAGTGGACTATATCAATTAAAAAAAAAACGTGACTACACAGGCTTTTAATTGTAAGCATGTGTCTAAAAACAGACTGCATAAATCTGGAGTAAGTTTCTGTTATCTTTCTCAGACCGCAGAAAAAAAAAGATTTCACAGCTGCCGGTTTCTTTACTCTCTCTCGCAGCCCTACAGTGTGCACGGTTTCATTGTTGTGTCGTTGTTTTTTTTATGTGAACAGAACGAGACGTTCCTGTGTCACCGGTTCACACGCTTCGTCATGAAGTACAACCTGATGTCTAAGGACAACCTGATCGTGCCCATTCTGGAGGAGGAGGTGCAGAACACCTCGTCAGCCGGGGAGAGCGAGGCCTGAGACGACGACGACGGACGCTGCTGCCATACGAGAGAAGACACACATGTAAAAACACACTGAGGAGACGCACACACATTAACACACAAACAGCATACACACACTACAGTGTATTCAGCCTCCATGTCCCTCCTCCTCCCTCGTCACCTGTGTCTATCTCAAAAGAGGAGAGTAAAGAGGAGCAGAGTTCAGCCATGCCTGCAGGGTTTTAGTTCCTCTCTGTTCGTCCAATCAGATCCACCGATCACACTCCTCCTCTCATTAAACCTTATTTCCTTTTTAATCTTCTTTAAGCAGCTGGATTTGCAAAAACTTCTGTAATCATGGTGACCTGTAATGTTGACAAAGGCACACACTGACAGCCTCCCCCCTCCCCTCTCTCTGTATATAACCCCCTCTCTCTCCCTCCCCCCCTTCCTCTCCCTCTTTTAATTCACTGTCATGTTTTTCGGATGGTGCTTCACTCTCTGTGTCTGCTTCCGTTCTCTATTTGCTTGTGTTGCCTGTTTTTTGGGGGGTTGTCTCATGAAATGGATCACTAAATTAGCCTGCTGACGTCATAATAATAATGCTATTAAACACAATGTTAGGTGTGCGGCTCGTGTGGTAGTGAACAAAGACAAACTTAACCTCTTTAGCTTCGTACGTGTACTAGCAGTCAGATATTCTCTCTCGGAGTATTTAGGAAGGCTTGTCGGCTAACTCTGATCCTGCTTTGTGACCTGCCCCTGTTTTTAATACTGTAAAAATGTACCTGATCTTCCACCTTTTCATTCGCTAATATTAACGTGGTTATGCGCAGAGACTGAGCTGCTGTAAGCCGGTTTTTAAACATTCTATGAGGACAATGTTGGTGGAATATCAGCTACATTTAGGTAATCGGAGCACAACCTCCCCTCTTCCTCCCCTCCCTCCTCATTAAGTTATTTTGTGGGAGGAGTCTCGTCAATCCAGCCCACTTTTTTTTTTTAATGGACTAAAAAATTTTGTTACTGTTGACATTTTCATGATGTCTGTTAATAAAAAAGACCTATTATTCAGATGGATGTGTGTACGGTTTTTATTTAATTTGTTTAAGTGTGCAAAATCAGTGTGCAGAGATTGATGCAGCCCTCCTGTGAGTATCATATCTGCAGATTCAGAATCACATTTCTGGGTTTATCTCATATGTGACCATAGACTGTATATAGATTGGACAGCGTCTGCCTCCTCGCTGGGTGAAGCAACTCCGAGAACAGCACCCTCTGGTGACGGGCTGCAGCATAGGTCATAAATCACGCCTCTGTCAGCAAAGCTTATGGAACTGTGGACAAACTTTAGAAAGTTATTACACGGAACCAGTGTTGTTTTCGTTGACGATGACATTGATGAAAATATTTCGGCTGTATAAGAAGCTGTGAATCAGACAGGAGTCACACACCATGGGAAATAAGAGTTTATTACAATAGAAACACCAATGGTAATAAAAGGAAGCAAAATGTACAACTCTCCATAAAGGAAAGGCTAAAATATTAATACTGACATTTAGTAAACCCTGATGGGGAGTTCATGGAGCTAAAATACTTAAACAGCGTGAATCAAAGCTCTGTTTACGACTCTGAAATATACCTCAGCTGCATCCCTTTCCCTTCCATAAAAGCAGAATAACGAGCATCACATGAGCAGAGACGTTCAAATATGAACGCTAAAATCTAAAATATTTACAACAGCATATGTCCCTTTAACAGCATCAACAGAGGACTCCAACCATTCAGCACTTAACTATTACACTTCCTTTTTCCTTCTTGAAATACATAACCCACGGTGCAACCAGCCATCAACAGTTTGCTCAGATTTTTCTTATTTTAATCTTTTCATCAAACTGACTTTCTTCTTCAGCCACCTTCTCAACATGCTCAGTAATACTTCCAAAAACCTGAAAACACACTCTAATGTGTCGACTCGATGGAGTTTCCTCTAAATACACAGTCATGATCCTTTTTTTAACAACTTCATCCATCACAGAGAAAGTACCGTAAAGGTTGTAAAGCAGCAATTAGCAGGAAATAAAATAAAAGTACATAAAATATTAAATAATACTTTAAATGAAGCCACATCCTGAATATGTAGAGGACTCTGGCAGACTAACATGAGCAGGACGATATAAAGTCTCACATATTTAGTCTCTGAAATAATACTGATATCTTTATGTGCTCTGAAGCCAGCAGAGTTTTGAGGCGACAACTCCCTAAAGTGAACCCAAAACATTAAGAGCTCCTCCTACTGGCTGGAAGAAGTATGAGTCATAATCCTCACCTCTGCCAGGGGTCGAACTACAACATTAAAAACAAGTCATGTTTTTTCTTAGACCTGGTTTCTGTTATTATAGTTAGTTATCATCATACAGATTTACATCCAAGGGTTCATTTTTGTGTGATTTGGTCCTTTTCTACTGTGAAGACTCCGGCTGCAAATTGGCAATACTCAAACACCTGTTATGGGGGTTAATTTAGCTTCACTTTTGCACAACAGTAGGTGGAGGGGACACGTCATCCATCTTTATATGCCGACAATGATCTTTTGCTGTCAAAAAATATCAAGATTAACCAAAACTAATGCTGAAAAACATAATCTGTGTATCCCTCGTTGATCAAAACAAAAATGTGTGGAGCCATGAAGAAAAATAAACCTTAATATTAAAGTAGAGCCCTATTCCCCCTTTGCACCGCCTGTGTTTATCCCCATAATGTGCAGAAATCTGTGCTTTAAGTGTTTGTGCTTTATAGTTTTGTAACGTTTCTGCTAAAGCACCTGACAAGATCACCTCTGAAATGTGTGTTAAGTTTCTCCTCCAAACAGATCTGTATCAAAGTTTAAACACATGTAAATAACATTTTTTTTCTCTTTATGGCTTCATTGAAAACATTTCTTGAAAAGTGCTGAGTTCTTCAACATTAACGTCTCTGATATCAGGAAGGTTTCATGTAGACGATGGCAGGGTGAATAGAGCCGGTTTAGTCTGAAATCAATATTTCAATCCTTTCCTATAACCCCAGGACGAAGCTACGTCCCTCTGATGTCCCTCCTCACATGCAGGTGACCTCAGCTTTCCCCTCCTCCTGCTCGAAGCCCCCCTCTTCCAGGTGAGACAGGGCGCTGGGATACCCTCCTCCGAACACTGGGAAGCCTCCAATGCCTCCGACGGTCGGAGAGAGCTCGTCTGTGGGGACGGAGCTGCTGACTGAGCGACTCACAGAGCGACTGGAGATGTCGCTGTGCACCGACATAGTCTGCAGACAGAAAGCAAATCCAGATTTAGAACTATAAACATCAATAAAGACCAGATTTTCCCTAAATTTCCACTTTTTAAAGATGCAGCAGCAACTCCGTGTCAACTTTCACTTTTAATACAAATTTAATATAGCTTCAATTTTGTCCAGTGGAGGGCAGTGTAGTCCAATAAACAGAAAACTCCCTGCAGCTACAAACTGAGGAACTTCAAACATACTCTTCTGTGCTAGAAAGTATTTCACTGAACTTCAAATGTGTCACGATCTGAAGAAAAGATGTCTATTTGAGGTTTTTTATTTTTTATTTTTTGGCTGTTTATGTCAGCCCTCTACTCTTTCCTGTTACAAATCATTGTTTCTGTTTTTTCTCTCCCACTCTCACCTGGTTCCTCGTGTGCCCGGCGGTCTGACCTCGAACCGGCCTCTGCAGAAACACGACCTGCTTTGTGGCCAAATTCCCATCACTGCAAAAAAAGACATGATAATCATATAACAGGTTTAGCAGCTGATTGAAATTAGTTTAATTAACATGTTGGACTGGATTGAATGTGCCACTAATTAACTGACCTGTCATGTCTGATGATGGGTGTGGGCAGCACACATGTGAGCAGCCATCCAAACTCAGCCAGAGTGTGGAGGAGTGGCCCGTAGTCTGTTTTTACGTTTGAGCCCTGAGAGAGGAGAAACAAAATGTTCAGAGTTTAGACCAAAATCAGCTTCAATCTGTTTCTGTCTAAAGTTACTGGTCGGAAACATGTTTCCGGTCCAGGGAGTCCTCAGACCTCCATTGCCTCTTATTATAACTTCACAAATTTAAAACCTGCAGTAAAAAGTAAGGAGTTGAACCTGGAGCCAGACAGCATGCTTAAAACAAAATGCAATGAGAAAACTGAGTTGTTTCCCGATATATTACACTGTTAAAGAGGGAATCTTTGCAGGAGAAGCTGAAAATAATAACTATGAGAGAAGATCTTTGCAGTAGAAGCTATAAAGTTATGCCGTTTGAGAGGAGATCTTTGCAGGAGAAATGTAATGCAGACTCAGTGCAGATTTTCACTGGAGAGGCCAAACTCATGCCATCCAGAGATCTTTTCAGGAGGACTGACTGACTAAAGCTGACTAAAATAAAGTTCAGGAAGCCGTCTGTGCAGGAGAACTTTGAAGTAATGCTGTTTTAATGGAGATTATTGCAAGAAAAGGTGCATATGCTTGCAGTAGGAGGTACGTTTAATGTGCTGTTTGAGATATTTGCAGGATAAACTGATCTCTAGTTTGAGATTTTACAGAAAAGGTTCACAAAAATGATGTTTGAGAACATTTTGCAGGAGAAGCTAAGAGTCAAGGAGCTCGGCCCTGGACATCCAAATATAATATATAACAGTATTCCAGAAACAGACAAAGAAATCAGACTTTGAGCAGGTTTACTGCAAAAACGGGACTTATGGCATTAAGTGATGCTTCTGCTCTATTTTGCTTCCCCTGTTTTCTTTAGAAAACATCAGATCAGACCAAGACTGATATGAATGTAGAAATGTTATTTTTATTCAGCTCTGCAAATACAGATATATGACTTTCATTTTAATAAGTACATTGGTTTCATATCAGCCATTGTGCCTTACAGATAATATGGATAATTATGATTTTAGTGTTTACTTTCTTTGGAAAAATACACCAGCTGTCACTGCTTACCAAGGTAGAGTACTTGTTTTCTTGTTACACTTTTAAGAGCAAAATCCATTATCTGAAAATCCTCCCGCTCTGCAAAAAGGCAAGTTTGTAATAGCTAAATATTTGTGAAAATTGGTTGCCTTGGAGATACTAAACCCTTTTCCTCTGAACATGTGACAGATCTTCATAAATCTGCAAAGAGGATTGTGGATCAAAAGCTTCCATACTGCAGGATGCAACAGGATATACTAGAACATCCTGGTACTTTTACGGTACATGGTCAAACTAAACCTCTTAAACACGCCGGATAGTAAAGGTGGACAGTGAGAGAATTGGAATGCGGCCCATGTTAATCTGGCTGCATTGACCTTTCACAATAAGACTCTCATCCCTTTCATCTCTGCACTGATCACCCTGCCGGCCTGGTTCTTCACTATTCAAATCATGATGCTTCGGTCAGAACGAGGTCATACATGATTATACGACATTAACACACACACAGAGAAACACACACATAGAGACACACACACACACACACACAAACTGACCTCGATGACAGTCCACTGCTCGACCACGATGGTGTCGTTGGCAGGAGGAGACGTGCTTCTCTCCTCGTATACGAACAATCCCTCTAGAGATCTGGGCACTGGCTCGCCTGAAACATGAAAAATGTCACTTTTTTTAGTTCGTTTGTTTTCAATAGTTATTTTTAATCATAACTTGTCTTAATTTATATCACGCAAGCAGATGATCATGCTTGATTTTATTTTACAGTAGCACTCGGTGCGATTGTAAGGTTTGTTATCACATGATATCACATTATATCATACTGGATTGGATTGTATCATACTGCTTTTTATCAGATTTTATTGTATAGAATTGCATCCTACTGTGTCACTTTGTACCCCCCCCCCCCCGTTGGTTATCCCATTATATTGAACTACATTGTTTACTATTGTTTCTTATTGTAAGCTGTGGGAGATATCCAGTCTGACTTCCACTTCACATCGAGGACCTGGCTCACCTCGTCTGGACTTTAAAGGGATATTCCGGGGTAAAGTTAATTTCGGGTCAAACACACCATAACACCGAGTTAGACACCCCCTTGAGAGATGAATGTTGCCGACCGCTTGCTTCTCTAGTTATACCAACTTTAGTAACGACCGCAGGATAGCAATACACAGTGTTCTGAGGAGCCATAAACAAACCTAATGCTCAGAACAGCACCTAACTTCATCATCTTTAGCAAAGGGTCAATTCACCTACTCTCTTCACTTGTTTGCAGCGAGACCTCGGGCCAGTCCATTACGGACTACAACGGGGTGACGCAGCTCAAGGAAGAACATTTATGATCATTTCTTCATCATTTCCTTGCATCACCATATTAATCATTTTGCACTGCAGACTCGGTAGCTCTTCTGCCTTAGTGTCTTGTTATGATTGCATTTCTATGAAGTAATGACGTGTCTAATTCAGTGTTATGGTCTGTTTGACCCTTAATTAATTTTAGGCCGGAATATCCCTTTAATTAGCTATAACAACCTGCTCCCTTATAAAGCCAATCACAGGTTCCGTGACTTAATTTTAGTAATAAAATATAGTGAACTGTTTTTTAACTTCACGTTTTGTCACTCTTTCCCTGAAATAACTTTTGTCTCGTTATATTTTTCCTTTTTTTTGTGAATTTATGAATGAAGTCTTACGGATGTTACTGGAGAGAATGAGCCTTATCACAGATGCTCATAAACACAATGAGGCAGTAAACGAGGAGGAAACGGGTCCAGAGTCACTGAGTTGATCATGACCCAGTTATTAGAAAGAGGTTCAGTTCCCCTGTGTTCATGTTAGAGGAGGGGTTCACAGTGCCAGTGTGTATTATCTCTGTTCAGGTTTTACAGATGATGATCAAATCTTCGGCTCTGCAGAGGAAAAGGAAGTGAGGTCATCGAGGTCAGGAAGACGCCTCCAAATATAGACCAGGAGGAACCAAAACAGGACGAGACTGATTCTGTGTGAACTTGTTTTATAAGGAAAGATAATAAAGCGGAGAGGACAGAGAGAGGACATAGACTAATCCCAGAGTCCCTCAAGGATGTTTTTGCTCCTTCCTCATTTCCTTTATTTACAGCTGAGGGAGATTTAGACTGACTTAAGTAGTCTTTCTTTTAATTTATGACTTAATTTTGACACAAAAACATCTGTTATGAGGGGTTTCCCTCTTAGGTTTATTAGGTAATAATTCATGTTTATACCCGCTGATTTATAACCAAGCTGCAGAGTCTAATGTTGTGAGTATAGAGAGGGTTGTGGTGTCCAATTCTCATCACCTCCTGTCTTAAGAGATCACAGTATGACTTCTCTGACTGATCCGACACAAACTGTCTCTGAGGTCAAACGAGCTGCTCGTAAACATCCTGTTTTTTTGTGTTGGTTTATCTGTTTTGGAGGAAACTGCTGCAGCACAGAGAGACAAAGACGCTGAGCTGAATCTACAATAATCAGCAGTTTTTACAAACATTCAACTCACCTCTCGGCGTGTCCCAGTAGACAAACGAGTCCACCAATGACCAGCCTTTTCGGTAATATGCAGCAGTCAGCTCCAGCCAATCAGCTTCCAGGGCGCTGACCACCTGGCCCTTCCTGGAAACGCGCATGGAGAGCGCCCCCTGGTGGTACTGACAGACCGGAGAGTCCAGAGGGGCGCAGCCAGGAGCCCAGGAGTGAAAAAACACCAGCAGACGCAAATCTGAGAAGAGTTAAGAACAGCAAATTCAGTCCCACGTGTCAAGTTCTTGTCAAAGTCAGCAGGACACTGTTATTTGATCATTTAATAGTCAGAACTGTAAGGATAACCCAACAGCGAGTCCACAGACACCTGTAAAGTAAATCTTCTAAGAATGAAAATGGGCGGGGCTTTTCTCACCTGGACTGTAGGTGTTCTCCTCCAGCTCTCTGTCTCCTGGCGGGGTACGAGGAGGAGTACGAGGAGGCGACCGACAGCTCCTCTTCGGGCTGTGGACTCTGCCGTTCGTGATCCCGCTCACCTGCTGGAGGACCGAGCCGACGAATCGAACGCCCCCTCGAGCGCTGCTGTTCACCTGAAACACAGAGTCAGTCACACGGTGCATCAAACTTTAAATCACAGAGAAACAACAACACAGAGCTGAAGACGACATTTCTTTATGAACAACACAAAGACAAAAATCACAGAGAGAGAAAAATCCAACTCAGTGAGAACATGTGGGAAAATATGTGCAATTTTCTCGTCTTGTTGTTTGAAAAGAAAAGAGAAAAATTGGCGCCACCATTGTGGCAGTTTTGATGTTTCACAACCCAAAGAAGACACACTTATGATTTACAGCAGAAATGATCAGAGATGCGAGACTTTAAACTCTCTGTTGACGAACATGAGCATGGTTACAAAAACATCTGTTAAAATTTAAGTTTCTCAGCTATTATGGAACAACAAACACAGAAAACCACAAAAATAAACAATATTTAACACTATTTTTCTGTGTACAGACAAGTCTTTGATTGGTATTTAAGGATTTTAAGTGGTCTTAAAAGGGATAAATATTAAAAACTTCACTTATTTTCAGGACAAACTAACCTGGGAAACTTCTCAATGTACAATGGCATCTATTTTAGGATTTCTCTATGCTTGAAAAATGAAAAAATAATAATTTTCTCTGTTTTTGAAGGATTTTAGGGTTCTACAAGTTAAAAGTGGTTCAGTTAAACTCCTTTAAGCTCTTTAATACTCGGCTAAATTCAGATATTTCAAATACACTTTAATGTGTTGAGAGTCCCAAAGTTTTAGATGCCTGAAAGCTGAGTATTTTGTATTTTGAAGAAGTGCTTTAAATATTGAAAAAGTAATTTTTTATTCATGTTTAGTACATGCAGATCATAGAAAAGAATTAATAACAGTTGTTTTTTGAATTCCAAAGAGCAGAAAGTAAAAGGTTTTTAAATTATAATACCTAAAATCTTCTGGTTTCAACAGTCTTGAATATGTTACCCTAACCTCTCAGTCCTCCACAGGCTCTCAGGTTGGAAAAAGCCATTCTCAAAACTAATTTTTAACTCTTTTTTAAGGGTTTTGGGCAGCAGAATTGTTACTGACCCTGTCAATAAGCGCCCTGACTGTGTCCCCCGTCAGAGACTCTCCAGGTAACGGCCACTCCTCCACCTTCAGCATCGGCACGCTGTGACACATGGACGCCATCTGCTTACTAAGAGAGAGACAAAAACATCCATTACCCCGCTCAGGATGGTCAGAGGGGAGCTCCTCTGGTTCGTGACACCAAACCTCCTGAACCTGTCCAGCTGGAGGGTTCATAGTTCAGCTGTAATTTTCACAGAGCTGCAGACGCCAACACATCAATCATTCATGTCTCAACCGGCAATTAAACAAAGAGTAAACAACATTTGACACAGCTAGAGTAGTGAAAACTCCCACACATTTAACTCCCTTTTTTAGCTGGAAATAAGGAAAATAACATGTGACATAAAAATATCAACATTAGCTACATTCTGTCACCTTTACTGCATGTATCCACCTACTGTATATTCAGTTACAGTTTCTAGACCAATCAAACCTCTCCGATTACTGATTTACTTTAACATCATTGGCTGCTTTAGGACCCCCTGTTGTTGGGTGGATTTACAGCCAATAGGAATCGGGGTAGACACGGGGACCTGGGAAAACCAAAACAAAGTCTGACCCCCCTTCCTCTGGCACGCCAGTCTGACCTCCTGCCGGAGCTTTACATTAAAAATGCAGCTGACTTCATCCATCATTCATCGATTTACTAGACAGTGTGATGGTGAACATGTGGGCACACCGGGGAGTGTGAGTGTGTGTAAAGGGAGGGTCTCTGATGGATTGTACACGGTGATCCTCATTGGCCTCTTAAAGCATTTGATCCTTTTAATCTCAACTTTAAAAGCAGCTAACTACAGGTTTTATGATGTGATGATCTTACATTAACTTAGGTCTACTTAAAATCAGTCCTGGGATGCCACAGGGGTCTGTTCTTGGTCCTTTGCTATTTACACAAACTTGGAACCAATTGATTATCATTCAGTCGTCCTGCAAACGACCACAAAAAAGCTGCACTGTCAACAAAATCACAGACCTGTTAAACACGCAGATTAAAACGACGTACTGTCCCACAAAGAGGTTGAATAAATGATACAGAAAAATCTCTTTCTGGGTCATACATATACTTAGGAATCTATCTTAACAGCAAACTCATCCATCATTCATATCCCCTATTTGACTCCCATATTTAAGTTAAAACTGAGCTTTCCTTTGATTGAGGAAGATTTGAAGAAGCAGGTATGAAAATGGGGTCCTCGTGTACCTGGGTCTGGGACGGGCCAGGATGGCTCTGTAGAGCAGGCTGAAGGGGAGCGAGCGTGTCCGCCCCACAGAGAGGATAATGGGATGAAGAGCAGCCAGGACGTATCCCTGAGTGTAGTATGGCTGCAGAGCCTGAGGCAGCTCAGAGAGGGAGGCCACATACTGCACGGTGGGACGGCTACCTGCAGAGACACAGAGGCTAATAAATGAGCTGTTTCATAACAAAACTTTGCAACTCAAACGTGTTTTTTTGTTTCAGATCTGACTGTGTTCATGCAAACATGGATACAATCAGCGATTCAAAGTCCTGCAGACTTCTGTCTGGGAAAGTTTCCTTTTCCTCTTTCTCTAATGACTTTAACATCACTGCTCCACTTCTGCTACTGCCACAAAAGCACGCACACTCACAGCAATCACATTTGTTACATAATTTTGAAAGGTAAATAATGTTGAAAGAAGGCTTTATAGTTTAACCACTCATGGAGAAACACAGACATACAGTACTTTGGTGGAAGGACATTTACTCAAGTACAAATCAAGATGATTGGCTAGTTTACTTTCATTTAATGCAACTTTATACTTGACCTACATGATCCTTACTCTACTACGCTTCCTGTCCAGTGGAAATCATGCATAATGCTCCTGAGAGTAACATGTATCATTTCATTGTATTTGGTGTTTTAACTAGACCTTGACATTTCTTTCACCATATCCACATGCTGGTAAATTGTTAATAAAGACCCTGCAGACACATCATTACCTCCATTACATCGGGCCTCTTCACATATGAATAATAAACGTAATACTGATCTTGAAAGTCTGCTGCTCAGTCTGAGAAGTTTAATTTCCTGAGTCCAGCTGAGTCTGACAGTTTCAGAGAAACCACATTACTGCACTCTTACATTAGAGTTATATATATATACTGTATGTATAGGCATGCAAAGACACACTATGAACATGTTTGAGTGCTGCTCCAGATGTGATGTGTGATGTGGTGAGACTAATAATCTGTCCAAAACCTCCACACAAAGAAGAAGAGGGAAAAAAAAGTGAATGATGTGATACGTAACGCACAAAAGTCATAGTAAACATCATTCTGATGGAAGTACTCAACTTTTACTTCATTTTTCCAGGACCTTTTCTTACAGCAGAAAATCTAAACCTGATTCACAGTTTTGAGTAAAACTTGTTTTCTTTTTAAAGCTGTGATGTTGAATGCAAAGTAATACTTTTGCAGGCTGCTGTAAGGGTTTGGAGAGGTGCTGAGTAGTAAAAACTCATTTTTTTCCATTTAACAGCAAGTTTTGTTGACCCTTTTATTTAAGTACAGGTTCTGAACACTTCTGTACACATTTTTATCAGAGCTGGGACATAATTGGATTTTAATGTTGATTATGGCTCCCCTAGGGCTGTCCTGATACGTTATTGATATTGGATATCAGTCCAATATCAGCCAAAAAACAAATATCAGATTATATCGACCTAAAATCTCCGATATCGGCACTCCAATAGACGCAGTCCATTCCAGACTCCACTCTGGCACCTCTAGCTAGCAGCGCCCAGATCCAGCATGCAGAGCTCAGTAATCACAAGAACAGTGTGTACTAAAGTACAAACAGAGTAGTACGTAGTAGGAGTGATGTCGGCTGTGTGGCAGTATTTTTTGTTAAAGTCCGAAAAAGACATTGCAGCTGGGTGCAAAACTTGTCATGCACAAGTTCGGATCAATATCTGTATCGGCCGATACTGAAGGCTACAATATTGTTATCGTATCGAAAGTAAAAAAAGTTGTATCAGGAGGACACCCCTAGGCTCCCCACAGTCATAAAAGTATGATAATAAATATCAAATGACGCTGTGTTTCTCCCATTACATTCGGAGGAGGCAGGTGGGGAGAGGAGAGCAGGAAGAGGAGCAGGAGGAAGAAGATGTGAGGATCTGTGTGTTTGAAAAGCCAAGGGACAAGAGAGAGGCTGTAGTGATCACACGAATCAGCTAAGAAATTTTTACTGAATCATAAAATACAGGTCCAAGTCATGTCACAAGAAAGGACTTTATATAAAAGCTTTAAAAGACTAGATAAGTTTTGAAGAGGATTTAGCAGTATGACGCAAATGTCAAATCATGTGAAACTGTTTTTTATCATATTTGGTTGGAATAACTATGATTTTATTTGTCCTAATCAAGCAGCCTTGATTCCTATTCTCAGCAAATGTTATTCAATTTTTGTTTTAAATCAAAAAGACGTCAAAGAAAGAGAAAAAAAAGTACAGTCAGAGCTGAGATGTTTGTGAGCTGCTTGTTTTTTTCTAAAAGAGAAAAAAAATCTCTGGCTGGAAATCCCTGTGACCATCACCGTACTTCCTGTGTCCACAAAGAGGGGCTGTTCACAGAGAGGGCTGGCTGTGTGCCCCATACACACACACACACACAAACACACACGCACACAAATACACACTGACACATAAAGTCTGTTTAACACATTCTGAGCTTTACACACTCTTAATTCTGCTTTTTGGATGCTGCAAGTTTACGAGGAAGAAAACCGGGGTGCCAGACAGAGAACCAGAGAAAGTGTGTTTAAGAGTGTGTGTGCAAGTAAGTGTGTGTGTGTGTGTGATAAAGAGACAGCATTCCTCTCTACAACCCCCCACATTCTCACGCACACACACCCGGGGGATCGGGGAGACCAGCTGAGATCTGAATGGTCCGTCTGGCTCTTTTATGAGACTAAAGACCAGTACCACCTCGATGGAACCACTAAAACCAGCAAACATGGCTCCATTTTACTGGAATTCCTGTGGGTTTAGACTCCACCACAAACACTCGGAGGTGAATTTAAATTTAACTTCTGCTTACGTACATGCAGCAGCTGGATGTGCAACTTTGAGAACATGATCTGCACCAATCAGAGGAGTTTAGAAAACGCTGCATTAGTGGAAAGAAAATGTGGACGGCTCTGCCTCTGCGGGGTCGCACACCAAAATAAATCAGGCGACCACGCCGCAGCCAACAGCTCCCAGGAGCGCCATGATGTCATGCACTCACACAAACACCTCTAAGCGGAGCTTTTGTTGCAGCTTTTTGCTCCTCTCCTCCCCTGCTTTCAGCCTTCACACCCCCTCCCCTCCTGCTGCCACTCGCCTCATCAGCGCACACACTGAGGCCTCTGTTCAGCACCGTGTGAGAGAAAAAGGAAGAGGAGGAGAGGAAGAGGAGACGGAGAGAACAGAGGGCAAAGAAAGTACAGGGAGGGGAGTCGCAGCGAGTAGGTATGATGAAGATGAGGGAGGGCACAGAGAGGCGACAGGGCTGAAGAAAGAGGAGGAGGAGGGGGTTATTATGGATTTTATGAGGCTCTATGTGAAGGTGTGAGAAGAGGAAAAAAGTTCCCTGGAAACTGGGAGAAAATGAAAGAAGAGTAACAGAAGCAGAAATTCAACCTGTTTGAACTTCTGGGTGAAGTTCAAGATGAAAATCAGCAACTGAGAGAAAAAAAATCTGTCCACCTCTTAAAGGGATATCCGGCGTAAAATTAATGTAGGGTCAAACACACCGCAACACCAAGTTAGACACCCTGTCGAGAGACGAATGTTGCAAACTGTTTGCTTCTCTAGTTATACCAATTTTAGTAACGACCGCACGATAGCAATATACAGCAGTCTGAGGAGCCATAAACAAACTTCAACCAAAACACCACTCTATAGCCACAAATAATGCTCAGAACAGCACCTAACTTCATCAAGAGCTCATATAGGGTCCCAGCCATAGTACTAGCCACCAAACATCTTTTTAACTTTGCCCAATTTCTTTAGCAAAGAGACTAAACACAACTCACCTACTCTCTTCCAGCAGCCGCTTGTTTGCAGCAAGACCTCGGGCCAGTCCATGACGGGCTGCTGAGGGGTGACGCAGCTCAAGGAAGAACATTTATGATCATTCATGAATTCATGACCGTAGCAGAGCTTTCACTCCTCTTTCCACTCATGAACTCTTGTCGATTTCAAGAGAATTTTAGGTCAGCGTGCTCCTAACATTTTCTATATTTTCCCTTTACACTGTGAATATGTAAGTGCAGCCCAAAAAAGTTCAAATTTTCCCAAAATTAAATAAAAAAATGACAATTCTGTATATTCAAGACTCATCATAAACAAACCAAGATATTTCAGGCCTTTTTCCTCTATGATGTTCAGGTTGGTTGGCCAGTTCAGCCCAGCACAATAGCACTATGGTCAGCAAACCATTTGGTAGGAGTTTTGGTGCTGTGGGCAGGTGCCAGGTCCTGCTGGAAAAGGAAATCCGTATCTCCATAAAGCTTCACAGCATGAATGAAATTTGGAAGCATGAATGTCTCTACTCTTCTGGTAGACTTTGGGCTGTGTAGACTCAAATACAGTAGACGAGAAGCAGCACCCCATGGCACCCCAAATCATTACTGTGGAAACTTCATGCTGAGCTTCAAGCACCTTGGATTCTGGGCCTCTCAGATCACCTCTTGTTCAGGAGTGTCTTGACAGTAGGAACTCGACTCTCCTGTGAGTAGTGGCTCTTAATGGTCTGACTCTAGCCTCAGCCCACCCCTAGTGGAGCTCCTTTAAGTTCTTCAATCTGCTTTATCTGACAATCTCCTCAAGGCTACAGTCCTCTTTTCTTCTCACACTTTCTCTTCCAAGTCAACTTTCCATGAACTTCCATACAGACTCTGTGAACAGTCAGCCTTTTCACTCGTGACCTTCTGTGGCTTTCCCTGCTTGTGGAGGAAGTCAATGATCGTCTTCTGGACAACTGTCAGTCAGCGTGCTTCCTTGTGGTTCTGGTTGTTTGTACTGAACCAGAATGAGAGAGTAAAGGTTCAGTAAACCTTTGCAGGAGTTTGGATTAGAGCCGATTAGGGCTTTTTGGGGGGGATTAAAATGACTGACAAGAAACTGGACTTTCCCAAAATATTCTGATATTTTGATATACTGGATCTTTGTTTTTAGAGAGCTATGAGCCATAATCATCAAGATTCAAACAAAAAAATCTTCAAGTAATTTACTTAATGTATGATAAATCTAGAATATATGGAAGTTTCACTTTATTTTTTTTTGTGTGTTTTTTTTCTTACAAAGAGCGTCTTTACCTATCTTCCACTGTGGCTGTTTAAGATCATTACCTCAACATTAACCAGACAGGTGGACAGGTGTCACTCCTCTAAAGTGACAAACATCAACAAAGGATTATTGATCAGCGAGTGTGAGTACACAGGCTTGTTCCGCTGTTTTCCGCCCTTCAAATCTCCTCTAAATTTAATAACCAAAACACCGCCTTAATCTGAAATAATCCATCATGAACCTTTGGATTCCACATTAGATGGAGATTACAGAAAACTGCACTCATTCCTGGAAATGATAAAGAACACAGGCAGGTTACAGAGACACTTATTTTTTACCCATCAGAAGCCATCTCCCAGCAGAGAGGAAGAACACAGTTTAACCCAGTTTTATCCCGACCTTCATTTCATCCATTCATCCCCGAGTTCATCCACCCAGAGATGAAGACACGTCACCTCAGGTTAATCTTCTCCGCAACCACAAATCCCCTTTATATCATCCTATTTATTCATCTAGTCCTGACCTGCCATCACTCTGCATCCTTCACATCACCCTCTAATCCTCCTCCCCCTCCATCGTCCTCTTCCAGTCGAAAATTCGCTAAATTCCCCTGTGGGCAGAAGACGTTGCGTCCATGGTTTCCAAAAAGAATGTAAAAATTTTGGATTTTTAGATCATTATAAAAAAGTGTCATCTAAAAGCTCTTTTGCCCTCTACCATTAGGTTGGCACACTCTTAAGTAAAGCCCGGCTGCTTCAACTCAATGCACACAGAGGCCGTTTATTACAAGACGGAGCTTTAACAGTGAGGAACACAAGCAGCGGTTTAAAAATGAAAAGATCAATAGCCTTGAGGAGTCCACATGATTTCTCGCTCTCACATGAGTACTCAGCTATGGGAAGTATTAGTTAGCCATTAGGAGCTTTGATGTGCCGCCTGTGGCTCCAGTCTCCTCTCAGTCCGAGTAAAACGAGGCCAAGCTGACTGGGAGAGCTGCTGATACTGGTGGGTAAGAGCATGGGATCTTCAAGGGGGATGGTGAGAGTGTGTTTTTTTATAATCGAGTGTGAGAGCGAGGGAGCGAGGCAGATTAAAAGTGAGAGTTGAATGTGTGACAGTAGCTCAGCGTGTGTCCCAGAAAAATTCAGCATTTCAAGGATAAGCAAGGACGGAGAAGGGAGGAGTGTGCCGGTAATTTCCTCAAATGGCACCTGGGCTCTTGGTCATTAATTTCTACAACGTATCGAAGTGATGAACCAATATAACACCTTCTGTACATATAGATTCATTCGTATACAAAAACATATGTCCTCTTTATAAATAAAACTCCTTTTTTCTTTTTAGTTCTTCTTTTCCTGTAACTTTTCTGCACTTTCCTGCTTATTTTTGCCTTTTGATTGTTTTATTTCATGGTAGTTTAAGTACTCAAGCATTTGTTGACATTTATATGCTGCAAGGACGTAATAAATAGTTTATCATACTTTTGAAATTCAATCACACTTTTAATTAACAGGACACAAAAATACAAAAAAAGAGCTATATTTTTGATCAAGGGTGTCAGGAAAGTCATTTTAGTCAAAGAAAGAAGTCAAAGAAATTTTAGATTAAGTAAAGTCAACTGTAGTAGAAACACGATGTAAATAATAGGGTCAACTCTGATACAAACCTGACATGAGTCATAGTAGTAAAGGGATATTCCAGTATTAAATTAATTAAGGGTCAAACACACTGTAACACCGGGTTAGACACCCCCTGGAGACCTCTGGCCAGTCCATTACGGACAGCTGTGGGGTGACGCAGCTCAAGGAAGAACATTTATGATCATTTCTTCAAGTGTATTTTGATTACTTTTAGGCAAGTCTAAAAGTCAAGAGCTTTCCTGAGAGTTGCTAAATCAAAAGCGATAAATGCAGCATGTCTCCTTGCACACTACAGCCACCACTGTGCACCTGTCTATGACTGAGACCCCGTGCACAATCCCTGAAACGTTACAAAGCTCCAGCAGCAGCTCAGCAGACAAACATTAAGCACTGATAGACATTAAAGTGCTGAAGAGCTTCATGTGTTTGAACTTGTCTCGACAAAAACTATCACCGAGAGGCAGTTTAACTTGACATGCAACAAGATGATATCCGGATCTTTCTGAACTGTAGGCCATCTGCAGAGCAGGTGTTCATCAGGAGAGGAGTGTACTGACAGGCAACATATAAAACCACCTTAGACAAACTCAAACGCAGTACAAACAGCTGATGAGAGCCGGGCTGAATGTAATTTGAATGGTAAGGATAACTCTTCCTGCATGTCTTAACCTGCCTTAATACATAAAAATCTCTGCACAAAAGGGAAGAGGACCAAAACCAGTACTGGATGGCCCTGATCTTGAGGCCCTCAAGCAGCGCTGCATTAAAAACAGACAAGACTCTGTAGTGGAAATCACTGCATGACTCAACAAGAGATAACAGTTTGGATGCTGACCAAAATTTACTGTATTTCTCACACTGATCTTAAACTGAAGAAGGAAAACCACTAATCAGAATTCCTCCATTTGAGATCAATCAATCCGGTAAGTATTTAATACGTAATAAAGAGACTTTGCCAAGAGCTGTTGTCAGGCTTCAATATTTCGTCACAGTTTTATCACTTGTGGCAACTATTCCACTCATTGCTTTGTTATTTAAAAGCCCCATTAACATCATTTAAACAAACTCCAGTCTCTCTCATGTTGAGTCCTGTTTAATCAGCCGCTGTTTTTTATTTCCTTGGCTAGCCGAGTTCACCTCAAGCAAATTTGGGAGCATATCAAAAATTCTCGACATGATGGTGGTGGTTTCAGCCTGGAATGTAAACCCCGCAGAGACGCAGGCTGGTTTTAAAACTGGTTAAATAAGCCAGGACACCACAAAGACTGAGTCTCTTCATCTCAAAATTGGCACAAAGACTTGAAACTAGACGCCAAATAATTCGAGGAGATGATGAGTACAGGTCTCACTGAAGTAAACAGCTCATAGTTTTGTTCTTCTGAGGATGCCAGTCATCACCAGACTGCATGTGACTATGCAGATTGGAATCACTGTGGGTAGCTTTCGCTCTGCCAATTATGGAGCCTTCACACTTTGAGGAAGATGTGTGTTTGCACGAGAACCGGAGACATCAAGCGTGCATTTTTCTGCTCTCCTTTTTTCCCCCCCTTTATAAAAACCAGCTTTGGTTATCCCATGACACAAACAGCTGCACACAGAGAGAGTAAAAGGGTTCAGATCCACCATCACCAGAGGTCAAGGATTCAGACGACTATATTCAGACCGGTGTTCTGGTTATATGCAGGAAAAAAAAAAGTGTCCGATTTGTGCAGCATGTCTGGCACAGGATAAATCTTCTAGAAACAGATGGACAGAGATGATCGGCCAAAAACAACCTCTTAGATCCAACATATCAGAACTGTATTACCCAGCAGCCACTGCAGTCTGTCTCTGTAGCTATATGAGGAAGCATGGCTGTAATTTGAACATAAATTATCTTTTCACTGTTTAGAAATCAGCTTTTCACTGCCTTAAACAAATTTAGGGCCTATGTCCACTAATGGCAGCACCTACAACCTCAATTTATAGGCACTTCCTTTCAGCGCTAACACAGTACTTTCGCATGCACATGGTTGTTGTTATGGTTCTATTATGCAGAGCAACTGAGCCACTGCCTGCAAGAACTGGTTGAGAATTAATTTACTGACAAAAGGTATCCATCTCCTCTGCTGCAGGTGGAAATATGCCCCCTTTTTCAGACAGCTAAAGTTTCCCTACCACATCATCAACTAAAACAATCAGCAAACAAGTTATCAAGGGGCTAAATGGTAGTGTATAGAATAGTATGAATATGGACTTGCACTTGCCATGTTGATAGCTTCATCTTGTTCACTTCCTTTCTTCTTCTTCTGCCAGGTTTTGTTTGCGACTCAGCTTCTGTCTTTGCATTTGTGCTGTTCAATTTCCAGGTCAAAGCCTGATGTGAAAAATGTGCCGACTGCACTGAACACCTAAGCCGGACTGAGGTTGAATGAGGTACATGCAAGAGATCATCCTCTATCACTTCCCTGCAGGTATGCATCAAGAATAATTACATTTCAGATTTTTTCTGATTTTTGGGTTTATTTCAGATCAAGACACAATCTGTGACTCACAAACTCACACACACAACTTCTGTATTTATAAGTCTGAACCCATGACTCCCTGCTGACCAGGATTGAAGACTTCTGGAGTAAAACTTTCCAGAGCCAGACTGCACACAACAGAGACGCTTTCAGCTCTGCGTCTGGCCTTGAACCTTTTGTTAGTCGACTGCTGAGAAAACTTCTGTCACTCAACAAGGAAGTTTTTTGTGGTGTGCCTGCATGTGCAAACTGCACGTGTCCCTCTCCCTGTTGTACATTTTCAAACATCTACTGTACAGAATTCTTTAACACAACATAAAGAACTTTATATGACCCTGATTATGATCTGATTTCTTCAATACTGCGTTTATGCCTTCACAAATACTTGGTTATTTGATTATATGGTGTTTTTTACATGCTAGTAGATACAAGAGGCCCTTGACAAAAACAGGTGAGTTTGTTATCTTGTTGTTAGTTTAATGACATAAATGAAGGATTAACAGGTGAGAAAGACACTGAAACAAAGTGATCCACAAGAGTTAAATTGTCTCGTTCTGTTGTTGGAGTTGTTCAGACGACAGAAACAGTCACAAAAGCGAAACCTTGACTCATTAATATATTATCATGTACAGCTCTCTGAGACCTCTCCAAACTCTGCGCTGTTTTTCCTTCTCTTTGACCTTTTCACAAAAGGTTGCCAGTGCATATCAACAGTGTAAACAGTCAGTGTGTGTCCATGCTTGTTTTGGGTCTAAAATACACCACCTGCACGCTTCAGGCTTTACTGAGGAGTCATTTTGTTTGTTGTTTCGTATTTGCTTAGTCATAAAGTTCCCGATCCTTCACGAGGAGACGACCTTTGCAGTTTCGACAGTCTTTTTGACAGTTTGAGGCTTTATTCTTTACAGTACTGGAAGAAAACAATCCAAAAATTATTACATCGCTAATGGTTCAACTGCAAAATGGGCTTGAATCAGAAAGTGTGAAAGCAATTACCCAAAATCTGCATTTAGGGTGCAGAAATACAGCTCAGTTAGATAAAACATTATTTATAACTATAAATATTAGGAGTGGGAACAAAAAAACCGATTCACACAAGTATCGCGATTTTTTGTTTTACAAGTTTTAAATCGATTTTTATGTTCAAAAATCAATTTTTTTTGGTCAAATCTTAAAAACTGGCTTCCATGTAATGTGAATTTTTTGGGTTCCTGGAATAGTCAGAGGACAATCCTAATCATTCAACTGTTTTACTGGTGTTAAAAATGCAGACTAAATATTGAGAAAATCGACAATATCGTAGAATTGCAATTTAAATCGAACCGGTATCCAAAAAATCGTAGAAGAATCAAATCAGGAGAAAAGCCTATCGTCCCAGCCCTAATAAACATGAATATGAAATTCTGATGTAGCACAGAGAGATTTGTCAGTATTTTGATCTAGAAAATGCAGATGTGTGCAGGCTTAAAATGGCTAAAAAACTACTAAAAAAGTGTTATGTTTAAACAGCACAGGCAGATGGATTTTCTGGAGGACCAAAGGCTGGGGGGTGCTAGCTCTGACAACAAAATTGTGCCCAATTTTGGAGGATGCTGTATTCACAAGTATGGAAGTATTACAATTCTCAGAAACTTCATCGTTCTGAACCCTTCAATCCTCTTCAGCTCCACCATCTCCTCTAAAAAAAAAGCCAAAGAACCAACATTTACTCAGTCACGGAAAACACAACGTAACATCAAAGTGGTCCCATTCATGTTTTTTTGAAGCGTAGTTTGTGCATACACCACAATATATGTGTGTAAATTAACATTTTCACAGCTGCGGCAGTGATTGTTACAGGTTGATAATAAAATCATCCTTTAAGGCCTGATTTTAAAAAAAAAAACAGAGCTCAAACTCATTTTAAAGTTGGTCAACACTAAAGTCATTAGACCACAGGATGCGTATTTCACCTCCCTGACCCCCCTGACTTGGAAAGCAGCTCTCTCCCTCCGTGATTCATTCTGTTGTCGTCCTGCTGTTTACGTGCTCGGCTCCCATTCAGAACTTAATCACCATTTCCTTCCAAATAGGTCACGCTGCAAAACAGACAGTCTGAGGACCAGATGAAGGGATTATCCTCCCCAAAAAAAGGCAACGCTCGGCCATCTGAGATCAGCACACATGTTCAAATTAGACTCCAAATCACAGCAGGTGGCAATTTCTCTGCGTTCTGCTGCATGCTCGCACACACGGGAAGACGTGTGTGCGAATCGGTGTGTGTCCTCGTATGTGTCGAGGGATGACAGGCGACTGGTGAAGGCAAGAAAAAACCTTGTGACCTATTTCTAGATAGGCTGAAGCACCAATCCTGTTGCTAGGACAGGTTCAGAGTTGGAAGGGAACGCACTTTACTTCAAGTTAAATCTATATATATTTAATTTAGAGATTAACATGGATAAAAGGCACTCTGTCTGGCTCTGGCAGTCACTTTCTTGTCACTTTATGTGCATCACAAGGAAATACAGCCCCTGTGTGAATAATAAAGTCTCTCTTTTTTAAATAAAAGCACCATAAACAGGCTGTGTGCTTTTTACAGCTATTTTAAAGCCACATAAACAAAGAGGAATGTGTTAGTCAAAGAGGAAACAAGAAGGGGGCCCTTTAACGCTAAATACAAGAGTCACACTTGTTGAGGCGCAAACTACGAGCGTGCTTTGTGTTCAGCTCCAATAATATCACTGTAGTGTTAATAGTTTTCCTTTCACTGTGGAAATGAGAAGTACTAAATGCGACTGACAGATTTAACAAACAATTTTTCTCTCTATCTGTAAATCTGCCAATTTTAGTCAGTGTCCAGGAATATCAGCCAAAACTATGTCAGTGTTTCAAAGTCCAACCTCTTATCCCTGTGTTTTCTTTCTGTCCACCAGTAGACCCCACCCAACAATAAAAAGATACAGATCAAATAAGGACAAGAAATAGGAAGAGCATCAAAATAAAGCATCACAAGAGCGGGAAAGGGCAATTAAGAAGGATGTTTTTTTTTATTTTACCACTTTTTTAAATGAAAATGCAGGGTATTGATGGGTACGTGACGGTTTGCAGTTCTTTTTAATCCATCTTACATGGGGATATTTCTACAGAAGCATTTTATACTCCTAGTCATCATGCACCACAGAAGCTTTTTGTCCTCAAAGGCCACCATTGCTACGCCGCCAGAAAATGGATTTTGGTGGACAGTACATCAGCACTATTAAAAGGTTTTGACACGGCCATGACATGAAGCGGTTAAACCAAATTTCACCAAAGAGTTTTAAGATTGCATAGGAAAAAAAACTTTTCCTGCAAACAGCTCAATGACAAGACTTTACCAGCTTTATTTCAGGGGTAGCATCTGTCCACAGGGGGCGCCGAAATCAACACAAACGGAAAAATCCTCACAGGAGCTTTAATATTTTCAGTTTTACCAACAGCGAGTGTGCAGTGGATTACGTCACTTGACTTGTTTTGTAGGGTTGGGCATCAAGTCTCAAGCCTTCAATGGGGACCGGGACTAACATTCCGATTCTCTTGGAACTGTTCAAATTTTAAAAATTCTATTCCAAGTTTCGATGCCAGAGTCCGGAAGATATAGCCGCCGAACACCAACGAGGAAGACTCTGCTGAACACCAACGAAGAAGGCACAACACAGTTATATCATGCAAAGGAGGGCACTTGACTAACATGAGGAGAGCTGAGGAGAAATACCTGAGTGCCCTGTCTTTGACACGCTTCGCTGGTCTTCCGCTAACCAGCCAGAATCAGATAAGTGAAACAATAGATTACTTCTGTCTTCTGCTAACTTTGAAGTGGCAGACAAATTGTACTGTGTACGGTGGGTCAACTTAAATATCCAGCTAACGTTAGCCCTTGTACTCTTTCATAGACAAACTACCTGACAACCAAAATCGATATTTATATACTGGTTAAAATAGTCATGTGAGGAACTCATAATAAAGTTCTTAAAAAGTTAATATAATTTAAAAATTCATAGAGAAGTTCAGAAATTTCATCCAAAAAGTAGAACTCTGGGCAGCACCCTGATTTTAACCATGCATGTTTTTAAAAGAATCGGAATAGAGAATCGTTAGGAACCGGTATCAAAACGATGAATCGGAATCGGAACCGGAATCGTCCGAAATCAAACGATACCCAACCCTGTTTTTTGTGCTTGTTTTAAACTCATCAAAGAGTGATAATGAAAATATGCTAACCAAATTAAAAAACATGATTCAGGACATCACTAACATTCAAACATATCTGTTGGTATTAACACCGATGTATCTTGGTGAAGAAACAGAAAGATTATATTCAATGAGCATAAAATATGTCAATAATGGGAGTTGAGGGGCCACCTGAAGGTGCCATCATCCATGATCTCAGCTTACCTTCCAGGCTGAAATCCAGCAGCACATACTCGTACACGGTGTCGGTTTTGGTCTCCACCTGAGGTCTTTTTAGGGTGGAGTAGATCTTCCCGGGACTGCTGTCCTCCGGGTCCTCCAGTTTCCTTAACCCGCAGCCCATGGCCTCTGTGGCGGGGGTAGCAGCTCGCTCAGCGCGGCGTGAGAGCACCGGAGGAGCCGCTCTGGTTCAGCTTCTCTCCGCCTTCTCCAACTTTAACGGGACCGCTCCATCCCTCCGCGATCTCCCGGTTAATCCCTCCACTGATCACGAGACTTCAACGGCTGGTGGAGGGCAGAAAAGCCCGCCGGTTACCGAAGAGGAGATGGACTGACGGTGCAGTTGTTTGTTGGAAAAGTGTCCCGCTGATGTGGCTGCAGGTCTGAAGCGTGGAGAGGAGGAGCGGTCTTTCTCAAAGAAACTTTCCCACACTATCAAGAAAACGGTGACAATACCACTTCCTCTTTCAACTTTCAAAATAAAATATCAAACATCATTTAAATTTCAAAATCTAAATTAGGACTTCTAGTGCCAATGATTTAATCAGACGTAAGGTTTAAATCCCAGTTTACTTTATTGTATTTTATTTTATTTTTATTGCAATAATGATAAAAAAAACTAATAAGCAATTGAACACAAAAGAAAATAAGATAAAATAAAATTAATAACAACAACAACAATCCCACTTAAATCCCATTTTAATAACACACCTTTATGATTCTGTATATAAGAATAGTCTGTTGAAAGTTTAACAGCTGAACTGATAATGTTTCTTTGCTGTCAGTAGTATAAAAGTATAATTATTATTTAAACACACAGTGTATTTATTGCATGTTAATGCAGACAAAGTCACATTGTAATTTATACCATTACAATAGCTGTAACAGTGCACAAAGTAAAAGTAATAATTGTCATTTAAGGGAAAGGTCAAACCTCTGATACAACACCATTCAATATGTTAGGATACCAGATCCATGGCCGCAGACCATGATAAAAACATAATTTAGCAAATCTGCGATAACTGATGAATTGTAACATAATGGTGTAGTGATATATTATTAAATCTGACAAGCTGAGAAATAAAAAATCAGCTCAAATGAAAAGAGCAGGAATATCACTATAGTGCCTCCTCGGTGAGTCAAATTATGTTGATGTTGAACTGTTCAGGATGCTCAGGATGCATTATTAGTCACAGTTGCAAATCCACTCAGACCAGATTCACGAAGTGGGATTGCAAACAGCAAATGTTGTGTATTTACAGATGATGTAATCAAGCACTCAGTCAGCCTTTTCAGCTTTAGCCATTACCTATCAGCCAACTACTGACTCTAACGGTCAGGCTTTTTCATGCTTTTATTTTGAAGGCATACTTGTAAAACGTTCGGTGTTGAAGCTGTTAACGGTCGCTCAGTAATGTGAGAGTTCCAGGAGGGAAAACTTACAAACAGGAGTTATCATGCAGTAGCAGAATGTTTTTACATGTAATTATTTTTGATAAAATTGTAAGTTAAAACATCCAAACCTAATTAAGCCTTTAAACTAAGCATTTAATTCACAATATGACGATTTTCTGCTAATCAAAGCAGACCTAAGATGCTTTTTCAGCCTCTGTTATGACAATAAACTGTGAAAATATGTTTTTGTTACTGACCCATACTCCATGAATGAACTGATTGACTGATTGGGCACCAACTAACTTACAATAACTTATGTTCACGTTAAGTTTACCTCCAGCCAACACTACGGTTAGCTCACTCATATTTCCTTTGAGCTTAGATTTTGGGCCTGTCCCACTGTGTTGGTGGAGTTTTGGTCTTTTCTGTTGCATTGTTTGCCATTATCAAACCATGACATTAACTAGGAAATGGTTGTCATAACCTATACCTATACAAATTATCAAATGCTAATATTAGCTGTTACCAAGTAATCTAATTAGGGTAGCTAATTGGTGAGATACGTTTTTTAAAATATATCCAAAATGAATAATTATGGGTTTAAAGCCTTATCAAGTGATTTGTTAGTTTTTAATGAATTTGTTTTCACTTAGCTATGAAGTTGAAATGAATACATTTGAGTCTGTTAGCAAAACATAAGTTTGCGTTAGTCATGGAAATCATAAATCAACATTATCAATGTTCATGTCATACCTATCAGACCACAGGGCACATTATCTTTCTACCTGCCCCCTTGTCTTCTGTCCTTCTGTCATCCATCTGCCCCCTCCTCTTCCTCACTGACACGATTATAAGTAACTCAATCAGTGAGCATTTATCAGCACAGTCAGGATTTACCCTCTTCACTTGTTTTGTGTAACTCAAACCCTCCTGTCTCTTCTCATGTTATCTCATAAATCTGTAACTACATCCGGGCCATGTGGCACCTAACGGTGAGCTCGACCTGCGACCCCCACACATGCTCCCTAATACTGCTGACCTTTGACCTCTGTCTCTCACTAATTTCCACTTAGAACCATTAGGGGTGCAGAGTTGAGGAAGTGTGCACAGCAGGCGGCGGGTACACACTTCAGCTTGAGTCACTCATTAAGAAGAGGAGGTGAACGTAAAAGTGTCAGCAGGTTTTATACTTGAAGACAGATCTGAGGGCTGTGACGCCTTTAACCCATAACCCAGACGATACATTCGTTTGCACAGGTGACTGTTTTTGTTCTTCCATATTGCTTGGGCAAAACCTTTTTTTGGGGACCCCTTTGGAATATTTTTTTAGCCAGTACCCTGTGACCAAAACATATATTTATGTGTATTTTTCTGAAAAAAAGAAGTGCAATTCAGCTTTGCACCATTGGTGTTCTTTTTTTTTTTTAATAACAACCTAGAAACTAAAAATAAACTTACGCTGAACTCTCCAATTTAATGATTTCTCCCTTCAGAAGAGTCCTCAACACCAGTCTTTCCTTTTCAATGTCCTGTCTTCCCTCTCCATGTGTTCAGCTTCATTGTATTTATTATGTAATTTACATTTGAATCCTTGAATCTGTCTCAGTACTGGAATCAAAACTTTGGAGGCGGATATACTGGCTACAGTTTAATCAGAGAAGCCAGTATTTTACTTTAATCCTTCATGTTTGGTGATATACAGTACATCAGTTGTTTCATGATTAAATGTAGGAGTTGTTGCCTTTTTAAGGTTGTTTTGCTTCAAGTTTCTTTGAGTGGCCACCATCGGCGCTACAGCGATTTAAAAAAGAAGAAAAATAAAAAACAATAAAGGTATAAAATCATTGTAATTTCAACTCTGTAAGCACTTTGTCCCTAAATAATCAAAAGAGTACATTTTTACATATCCAGCTTATCTTAAACAAGCAGTGGAGTTCCAAAAACTGCACTTCCTCAATTGGCCACTAGATGCCATCTCCAAAAGTGAGTAAATCCACATACAGCTCCATGTTAAAATGTCCAACTTTCCAAAAGAGAGAAAAACATCCACTGCCCAGTACATACACATTTCCTAGAGTTCAATGTTAGTACTTTTGAGAGCCAGGTGTAAGGATATCTTAGCTAATATTTTCACCCTCATGTGTTTGTGATATTCGCGCCTTTAAGTGTTTCTGTCCAGTCCCACTGCGAATTTTACTCCCTCCCTCTCTCTCTCATACACAGATACTGAAGTCAAAGTAGCAGCTGAGGCTCTGGGCCAGTAACGCCAGCTGCAGACCCTCATGCAAAAAAACACTGCCAGGTGCTGCCTGTCAGCACTCACACACACACACACACACTCTCTCTCTCACACACGCTTGGATCCATTTCAGCGGTCTCCTAATTGCTCATCTGGTCTCATTGTTCAAGATTTTAGAGATAATTGTTCTTTCATTCTCTTAGGAACATGACTCAGACTTTCACACACATCATATTTACAGACCCAAACCTTAATTGAATTAAGGTAACAATGAGGGATAACCTGATGATTTAAAATAAACCTCATTATTTGGACGTGATTGACATGTCATGTGTAATAAAGTGACAGCTCTGTGAGTGGTGTTTGAGGTGATTTTAGCCCCTCTTTGTCTGAATGAATGAGAGGAAGAGGAGGAAGCAGCTGGATGGATGAGAGGAGTTATTAGAAGAAAGAAAACAGTGGAAATGCTCCAAAATATCTGCTGTGTATGGAAAGGGTGTGTATAAATATCTCTGTCTTTGTTATATTCAGTAAGTCCCTCTGTCTGCACGCTCCAGCATGCACACCTGCAGCTCTGTTTGAATGAATTTAATTTATTTATAGGTGAATGATATCCATGTGTATTAAAATATGAGCTTTATCATTTTGAAGAGGCTAATTCTGCTGTTACTTTTGTTGTTTCTTCCTCCAACTTTACTTGAGTTCTCTCACTAAATACAACTTGCAATGTAGCAACAGAGTACTTTAGCAGAGTGATGCATCTATTTATACCTTTGTAAAAGCTCAGTCTTTTTCCACCTCTGCCTACGCACAGAAGCTGAATATTGATGCACGTTTGTGTGTTTGGCAGCAGACAGGAGGTCACAAAACGCTCACAGACATGTCGGTCACTCAGACGCTGTTTCACATGAAAGCTTTCTTCAGAAATAACTCTGAAAAGCCTCCAGCAGGAAACCACCATCCTCCAGGAGCTCCACCCGCCTCAGACACTCTGGGAAGGAAACCCGGGCCTCCTTCACTAAACACAGAGTTCAGGATGGGAAGGAACTAAACAGTTTATTCAGAAGTACATAAAACACTCACAATGACTTCTAGGAGACTTATGTTTTCCCATTAGCTTTAATAAATAGTATGAGATTTACAAGATTACATTTGATGAATATGCTGCATTTTTATTATATATAAATAACACTTCAAATATGATCAGATCAATGCAAATTAATGTTCCCTTTAAAGTTTTTTTTTCTCCAAAAACATAAAATATTTTTGCATGATTCAGTAATTATTTTGTTTCACTTGTAGCTTCACATGTTCATCTCTAATTAAATAGCAAAATATATATATTAATGAGAAACTGTTATTTTTAAAGCAAAAGTATGAATGATTTGCATAAAATCATTGAATGATTGTGTTGTACTTTTAAAGCGACCTGTTACTGTGAAGTCAAAAAAGCATCAAAAATGTTGGATGAGCTTATCTGTTGTTATTTCTTTGCTTGAAGCGCCATCTAGTGTTGATTTTGGTCACTGCTGAGGAAAATAGACATCCCCATTCAAGTGAATGTGTTCAGTCTGAATAATGATCCACCACATTTCCCAAAGTGTATGTCAGTATTTGGGCATAAAGAACTTATTAAGTATACACTCGAGTTCACCTCATGTCAGCTTTGAATATCCCTGTGGATTTTGATCTCTGAAGACAGTTTTTTTTTCTAATTATATTTATTTTCAAATTCATAAGCAGATAACATCACCAAGAGCGTCCCAATATATCTGTGTTTGTAGCAAAAGGGTATATAATTAAAATAAAGAAGTCAGTCAAAGTTTAATATAAATACAGATATGGATAAAGATCAGAGTATAAACATTTTCACTCCAAATTTTCAACAGAGTTAAAACAACAAATAAAAATAAACAGAGAAAAGGACAAACACAAAGGTTGGCAAAAAAAGAAAAAAGAAAACAAAATAAAACTTAAGGACAAAGGAGGGAACAAAGTGAAAACTAAAACAAATCAGAAATAAGTTTTCTCTATAAAGACAAAAACAGACATAAAGGAATAAAAACATAATAGGAGAAAATGAAACACAAGAAAAGGAAAAATAGAAACAAGAGATATTTTTCATATCCAAGAAATAAAGAAACCAAAACAGATAAAGTAGAAAGAATAAAAAAGGGTCAAAGGAACAAAACAAATGGAGATAAAATTTAAGGAGAAAAAAGTCAAGAAAAATGGAAGAACATGAAAAGAAAAAAAGAAAAACAAAGAAATGTAAAACTAGGTAAAGTAAAAAATAAAAGGAACAGAAATACAAAAAAAAGAAAAATGCATGGAGTAAAGGGGAAAAATGGAAAAGGAAGAAAAAAACAACAACAAAGAAAAACAAAAGAAAGAAAAAAGAAGGTAAAAATAGAGATTGTAGGAATAACAAGGAAGTGAGGATAGAAAAATAAAGTAGAAAAGAAAGACTTAAAAGAAGATAGGATATATGGAAAAAAGGGGGAAAAATAAAATCAAGAAAAAATAAAGGGATATAAAAAGAAAGAAAAAAATAATGAAAAATAACAAGTGAAAAATTACATTAAAAAAGATGATTACAAATGAGGAAGAAGAAAAAAATAACAGCAAAGAAAGAGAGGAAAGACGGAAAAAAGAACCAAGTGGAATCAATAAAAAGAAATGTCACTTTCTCCACTGAACAAACATTGAGCTGGTTTTCTAACAAAGGTTTAAAGTAGGTTTAAATTTGGTCCGTCTGTTTTCTTCTTGTAAAGTCCAAACCACCGTTTAACTGAACATGCCGGCTCTGTTATTTTAAGTACTAAATGGTGGGACATTAAAAGATCTCTCTTCTGCTCTCTCTCACCAACATGAATCACTATTATCCTGGTCAAATAAACTCTTTAAACTGATGGATGAGCGTCTACAGAAGAGAAAAGACTGCACACCGTGCTTATAATCACTTTATCTCCCTGACAATGTAATGATCACACTCTCTTTTACTGTATAAATGTTGAGGAAACAAAGAGACGGAGTCTGATCAGCCACCCAGGGAGCAGAACACTGAGGTCTGTTTAACAGCTAAATGTTTTATCCAGCCGTCTGTAGGAGAAATGTCAGAGTAAACACTAAGAGAAGGATCTCATTTAAAGAAATTAAATGTGATCCAATGAAGACGTAAAGGTAAACAGACACATGAGGAGAGCTGAAATGTGTCTACTCAACAAGGAGACAGAGTTTGTAGAAGTTGACGACCTGTTTTTCAAGGTCCTGAAAGCCCGACTGAGAACACTGTGCACCTGACCGCACTCATACACATTAACAGACACACACACACACAAAAACACACACACACTGGACTGCATGAAGGCCTCCACTCTGGCTTTTCACACCTCAGTGTTAGTGTAGCATGAAGGCACGAGTTTCAGCACTCGAAGACAGGTTTACACTTCTCTCTCCCACCTTTCACTGTTTTTATCTTATTTTAAAGGTGTTATTTTTACAAAGTTTTTTTTTATTCCTGTCACCTCAGCTCAACACCTTTTGTCATCCTGCTGCAAGAACAAGCGAAGTGGCATTTAAATGTCAACGATCAGTCCAGAATGAAATTAATAGATCTCTAGTTTGAATAGAGGTCATTTTAACTCCATTATCAATCTGGAGGAAACTTTCGACTACAGGACTTACATATGAGTGAAAAGAAAGGAAACAACCCGTAAAAAAAGGGATTTGTTTCCTTATTTGTGCAGTGTGCTCATGCAAGTCATGTAAAAACTGGTTAGTCAGCCTCAGACTTGGTCCTTTTTGTCATTGCTCTTTCAATTTACAATTTGGTTCTCTCTTCTTTGCCACAACATCCATGGAAAGATTACCAAGCTCAGATCGGTAATGGAAAAAGTTTGCAAAACTTGTAAAGGGTAAAAACAGGTGTCCATTCACAGATGGAAAAGTGGAATCACATTCAATAGAGCACAAGCCAAAGTCAAAAACAAATGCAACTACAGAAACGTGCTGCGAATTTATGAAAGCAAAAACAACTGCAGTAACAGCAAATAAAGCGAATTTGAATCAGGAAGATTATCAATGGCATGTGGATTCATCCCTCATTTCCAGATGGTTCCAGTTTCAGAGTCAGGAAATAGTTTTTTTTGACTCTGATAAGAAGTCAGGTACATTAAAACTTTTGAAACTGTGTTCCAGAGTTGAACCTTTTCTTTCCCATCATTGAAACATGCTCCACATCCTTTATCAGCTCTAACTCAAACATAACAAACTCAGATTCAGTCCTCATGGTCTCCTGTACACAAAGAGTCAGCACTGCAGGACCTGAAACTGCTAATACAGCATGTAAAAACATTGCACTGCTGACTAATATGTGCGAAGTATTGCAATGTGAACACTCAGACACATAAGTGCACAGTCGTCATACGGCGTTGGCCCCTACCGTGAAACTAGAAGTATAAACCAGGCTTAAAAAGTGGTGATACTGTGTACTGGTATGTACCAGCTCACTGAAGGTACTGCATTGAGTTCCTTAGCTGCTAAAGCACTATAAATCAGACACCTGCTCTTTTCCAGAGCCACATTGTACTGTTAAGACTCACAGATTTTCACCATCTGCAAGACTCTGCTGAAATCGCTGGAGGTTGTATCAGTAATTCATACAAGATATCATGAAATGGATATAGGATCAAACTATAATGCATTTTTAATAACTTAGAACAAATGCACAGGATAATAAAACCATCAACCGTACTGTAAAGAGTAATTTATCAAGTGTTTAAAGGACTCATTTTTGCGAAGGGTCCTCAGTTTCTATTTTTGTCGTTTTTATCATTGTGAGAAAAATACAAACATGAAAGATTTTCTCTCTGCGAATGAGCTCTGAGCCTCCACATACTGACAGAGAGGTGTTACCGCTGAGCTTCATGCACTAATGGACCTCACCAGCTGACCACATTCCACAGCTGTGTGACTCAAGGTCCACGCACATACACACACACACACACACACACACACACACATGCACACACATACACACACTACCTCCATATCTGCTCAGACGGGAACACCTTCAGAAAATAATTCAGGGGATTCAGAGTTTAAGGCTCAAAACCTTCAAAGCGTTTCCACTCGTGCTCAGAGTTCATCTGGGATTTAGGACTCGTACTTTTTTGGGCACACACTCGCCTTCTGGAAAAGTTTGTTATTTTAAACATTTATTCTGCAGGAGTTTATCTCACCTTGAATGAGTTTTATGTAACTAAGATTATAAGGAGTGTTTCAAAACCCTTGTAAAAGTTTGGGACATCACCATCCAAATCAGACCGACCTTTTTGGCTTCATTTGTTCTCCTGATCATGAATCTCTTGTTCTGATTAACAGTAAATGAAACAATAATTGATAATTTTACAGAAGTTGGCACAGTTAATCATTAACAAATATGTTACTTTTGATGATAGTCTGTAAATCACGCTCAAAATCAACATTAAAACCTGTCTAAAGCCCTTCTGCCTGCTGCAAAGGAAGGGGTCTCCACAATCCAAGTCCAATAACAGACTTAATCTGAATACATTTAATCTATAAAGATCCATAAAGATAAAGATCTATAAAGATATAGAGTTGCTTAACCCTCAGGGATCCTTAAAAAAAAAGGTACGTTTAGGTCCTTAGATGGACAAAAATGTCCATCTCCTAAAAGTACTATAAAAATATTATTTCTTTTAACTTTTTTTTTGCTTAAATCTTTAAATCAACCCCATTTCTGATCATAGCTATCAAATATTAATTCATTTTCAGAATTTTAACCCTTTAAATGCGGATTTGACTCTCTTTTTTCACATGGAAAAAGAGGAATTTATCAGATGTTGGGCATAAATTTCTTTTTTTTTTATCAAGGTCTATTATGTGTTAATGATTAACAACAACATTAACTTTGAAGCATTGTGTTTGATATATCGTCTGATTTCTAAAAAAGTTACGTTTAGGTCCTTGGATGGACAAAAATGTCGATTTCCTAAAAGTGCTCTGAAAATATTATACATTAATGTTTCTTTAAACTTTTTTTTGCTTAAATTTTTTAATCAACTTAATTCCCGATCATACCTATCAAATATTAATTCATTTTTAGAATTTTAACCCTTTAAATGCCAGTTTGACTATGTAATGTTACTGTTATTTTTAATGGGACAAAAGGAATTTTGAGTTATTTTTCATATATTAGATGGTGGGCATGAATTTCTTTGTTTTTTTTTTGTTAAGGTCTATGATGTGTCAATAAAAGGCTATAAACTCTTACTCAAGTTGTCTGTGATCCATGTTACCACGGAAGAGCAGGGTTTGGATCTCTCTACTTTCTCAGGTAAACACAGTAACTGTGGGTAAACCCAGTATGTCTTCATTGTTGAACTTGTCCTGCATTTTTAGTTGTGAGAGGGGCATTGTTGGCGAAAAATCGGTTCTCTGTTCGTGCTCCTCACTTCAGAAGGGCTGGCAATTTTCACTTCAGCAACAGAATCATCAGTGGACCCAAAGCCCATTTTCTCACAACCTTGGTCTGACGTCTCATCTCGACAGAGTGTCAGGTTTATACGAGGTTAGATGACTCAGGTTGGCAGTTGGAAAAAGCCAAGTTTTGCAGAGGTTTAAGAATTTGGTGACTGTTTTAGTGGAAACACTGACTTACCCATGCATTGACATGTATTGCGAGTGCATCATGATGGTGGGTTTCAGGTTTCTTTAAATGAATATCCACCTAGTAACCTCAATGTTCTTTATTGTACCTCGGTGAATGGATGTAATTGTAGTTTTTTTATGGCAGTATGGAGAACAGACCTCCCATCTGCAGCCTGTTCGCTTATGCACAGTGTTCTCCTGTGGCATTTAGACGTGACAGTCTGATTACACATTATCATGACAAACTGGTCTAGTGTGCTTATGTTAGTGTTTCAACGATCTCTACATTGTTAGGTTAGTTGTTTTTATTAGACCATTACAGCATGCCAAACGTAGATTGTAAAGAAGGTCAAGAAGACCTGTTCTGCAGAAACAGCTTCACAGAGATTCTACCATGAGGATTTTCCTTCTTGAGTTCATACGTACACTAAAGCATTTTGTGTCTTCTACATTTTTGGCAGCAGGTTAACCCGTCAGAGTTGAATTCATACTGATAATTATTTGCTTTCATGCTACTTTACCTAGACAACAAGGGTTCAAGTGTGTTTCCAACCAGCTGGTGTATCCTTGAACGAGACCTTAAATTCCTGCCAGCTCCTCGGTCCTCCTGTCTTCCTGACCCTGACCTTTGCACCCTCTGAAAGAGACCCAGGAGAGAAAAGGCAATTTTACCAACTAATGAATAATGTAACAAACTTTTATTACTTACCCCACCAATCGCCACAGGTCTGCCCGTCAGTCTGACCCTGACTGAACAATAAGGAGAGGTCAGAGGTCGTCTGTGCACTCAACGCCTTTATTTACTCAGATCCTGAGGATATGAGGAGGGTCTGTTGACAAAGACGGCGATTTAGACGTGTGTTTATTAAGGCCATGCTGTCTCGGAGAAGTTCACTTTCAACACAGTGGTACTGGTGATGATGATCACACACTCGCCACAATCATGCAAAGCTAGTTCACACATCGGCATGGGTATTACATGGATGACTCCTATGTTGTGTTCAAACTTGATGATAATAAACATACAGCAGCAAGTTTACTGGACTGATGCATCAATAATTCAAAGATGCAATAGTTCTTGTTGGGTTATACTTGCAAACAGTGTGAATTTGGGCTGTGTTCAATGGGCTACTTAAGTTAAACGTCATAGATGGTCCTGAAAATGTGCTATCAACTGGAAAACTAAGGACATAGTGACTGTGTTTATATGCAGCTGCTTGTACCTTTGCAAAGGGACTTTTTTTTTCTATTGAAACAAGAGTATAAAGGGGATTTTTCCATCTGAAATCCAAAACGTCTCATATAATTAGATTAAAAGTCAAAGTAAACAGGTCCCGCCTTTCTTCAGATAAGTGACACTGAAGTGTTCAGTCATTTTTGATTTTTCTTATAAAATTTGGCTTTACTATCACTCTGTAGCTGCTCAGGAATTTAGATTTACATCGAGCCGTTTCCCTTTTTCCTCTGATGTTGCTCAACATCACGGTCAGAATACAATGCATTCAAAAAGGATACAACAAAAACATGAGGTTATGAGTCAAGGTTGTGTTCAGAACTTTAGTTATGACTGTTCTTTGTCCATTTTATTTTGTTATTTTGTGAGTTTATTGACTTGCATGTATTTCCTTCGATGACTGTGTTCAGGGCCACAGCAGGTCAAAGGTTAAACTCAGGGCTGCAAAAACATTTTTAAGATATTCAAGAGTCTCAAAAGGATCTTTCATCCTGTTGTCTAACAGTTGTGATTTACAGATTACATTTGCAAGGGGGTTATTGCTGAATAAAACTGAATGAAAGGTTTTCTACTCAACAACTAACCTGATGTCAAAGCTGTGTAGATTTGATGCTTGTCTTTGTCTTTGTTGCTGTGAATAGTTTGAGAGCTTTTTGTTAATTTCTAAGCTGTATTATTTTGATTTTGCCTTCTTTAAGGTCTTATTTGGGTGAAGATTAAAGTTCTTGCAGTAACTTTCTTCAAGTGTTCATTGAAAATTTTTCAGTCTATTCTTTATCCAGGTGTTTCTAAGTTTTAAAAAAACAGTGACAGGGAGAGAAAACGGTTCCTTACAAGAATGAAGTTCAGTCTCCTCTAGAGCTGACACTCCCGCCTCGTGGTCCCAGTGCTCCCAGTTTCTGCTCTCTGCTTTTATACAGCATGAAAAATCCCCCCTGAGCCCCTGGGTCTGGTCTCTCCTCCAATCATCCTCTCTGACTACATCCAAGTCTCCCGGCGGCTGCGCGCATTGGCCTCCCCGCGCGTCACTCATGATTCCGGGGCAGCGTGTGGGCGGAGCCGGGCTGAGGGCTGACGGGAGGGGTGGCGGGTTAGAGGCGGTACGACTGTCAATTGTGTTCCCTATTCTCGTCAAAAGTCGGCTGTTTGTTGCTGTGAGTCCAGCCAACAGGACCGCGTACTGTGTGTTCATTCGGAGCAATGCGCTCCGTGAGGACACATGAACGGATTCCTTCTCCCTCTCACGCCAAACGCAGCGCAAGTTCGCTCCTGTCTGCACTTTGACATCGATGTGTTTTGGGCAGAGGAGGAGCTTCGAGCTTCTTTTTCTCACTAAAAACACCCTGTTTTCGTTATTTCTCACCACGAAGGGGAGCTTGGAGCGATTTTGGTGCGCGGACTGAACCCGGAGCCGCCCCGAGGACTCTCAAGACAGTGTAGGAACCGTGAAGACTTGTTGCGCGCATCCGGGGGAGCGCAAGAGTCCGGGTTTCATCCAACTGTACCTGCGTGAGGGGCTTTGATTTCAGGGGAGGTTGGCTCAGTGGAGCGGGGGTGCTCGGTGGATGTCAGATTAGACCCTCAGCCTGAAGTCAGCACGGCTCGGTGCGCTTTGGGAATCTGTTCTTCATTATCCAAATTGGGGTGATTAGTTCCCTCCAGTCTGACAGTCAGAGCTTCTGATGCTCCAGGAAACCAAGAACCTATTTCTCCTGCTTTAGATGGAACCAACGCAAGAGTCAAACTTAATTCGGGCCACATCCTCTTGAGTTGATTATTTTTTCCTCTCCGCGCGTATTTTTCTTTTCTTCTTGTCCACAATGTCTGAGCGAGATGGATATGGAGACACCGACGGAGCGCCGGACTGCATCCCGCCGAGAGCGTCCCGTGGCCGGCGGAGTGGAGTCATCCTCCCCGGTGGCGGCCAGGACACCGACACCATCCTGCTGGAGTCAGTGAAGGCAGCACCTCGCCGGAGCAGCATCATAAAGGTAAACAAACCTTACATGCTGCCTTTTTGGGGGACTGTATATTTAAATCAAAAGCCCCAAAGTTTGCTTGACTTTTCTTTGTTCTAAATAGCCAGACATTTTCTTCACACCCCCAAACTTGTGTTTTTCTGCAAGATGTTGCAACAGGTGAAAAGTAGCCAAAAGAAAATCAAAGTGAAGCTTGAGTAGAAAACAGAGGATCGTGTTTCTTCGCTTTTTTTTGGCACTGAAATCTGAAAAAACAGCATTTATTTCGCTGAATCCTTCTTTTTTTGTAAATCTCACCTGGATCCTCAGAGGTCAGCTCCTTGTGACAGCAGCGCGTCTTGTGGCACGCGTCACATGTGCGTAATCTTTAAATTCCTGCGTGTCCGTGTTTCTTCCCTTTGTCTGAAGTTGACACACCACATTCTCAGATGATGGGATAGCTGTGCGAGGTGAATGAGAAAAGTTTTGACTCATAAACCAGGACTCTGTGTGTGACACTTCTCTGCTGCATGGGAAATCATGGTGAAAGCTCCTTCAGGATTAGTTTTCCTCCATTAAAAGAGCTTGAAGACATTTTTCCGAGGATTAAACACCAGTGTAGGAGAGAGCAGAGAGGATCAGTGATTCTTAGGGAATATTACAGCGATTCTCCTGCAGACAGGTGCTATACATAACCTCAGTCTGTGGAGGAATTTCATTAGATAAAGAAACTATTCGTTGAGGCGCACAGTGTAGTGGAGTACATAAATAAGAAGAGACTGAGTTAAGAGAAGTTTTGTAAATCAAGACTCACCCAGTGCCACACTCAAGGAGAGTCATTCAGGGTTAGCATAGAGGCCATAATGAGGAGTGAGGCGTGAACAGCCGGTGACAGTCCTCGAGACATGGTGATGAACAGTGTTCAAAGACTGTGAACATTTGGTTTAAACCCTCATATACAGAACATCACCATAATCAAAGGCAGAAAATCTGCTGATACAAGGAGGAAGATCTTTTTTTGAAACTGGAGGCCGAGGTTCATCCTGAGTTTAGAGATTAAATTTGGCGCTTGGGTTTCAAATATCAGCTCCTGATCGATAAGCAAACTTGAGAACTTTTAGTCTTATGGGATGTTAAAGCAGCTGTAAGGAACTTTTGGCTTGTGTTGACAATGGCAGCGTCCTCTGTGGACAAAGTGATGCGTCCTGTCTCTTGTTCTGTGTTTATGAAATTCGTTTTTTCATGTAAAGCCTCGGGCGGCACAGTGGTGTAGTGGTTATCACTGTCACCTGGTCCTGGGTTTGAATCCAGGTCTGGTTTCCTCCCACATCCCAAAAACACGCAGAAGTGGGGTAAGGTTAATTGGCCACCTTCAAATTGCCCGTAGGTGTGAATGTGAGCATGGGTGGTTGTTCGTCTCTGTATATCAGCCCTGAGATGAACTGGCGACTTGACCAGGGTGTCCCCTGCCATTGTCCGAAGATGCTGGGACAGGCCCCAGCCCCTCTGCAACCCCTTGAACGGGAATAAGCGGTAGAAAATGGATGGATTGATGTAAAGCCTCATCCTGTTGTCTTTAATAGTGAATTTTGCCACAATGATGAAAACTATCAGCTTTGTTGATGATGGCGTTGTTTGCTTAGAGGTGAGCCGTGCCTCTGATTTGCCAACCTTGCCATCTACTTCGAATCAAATGCAAAAACCACCCCCCCCCCCTCCTCTGTGGATCCCTTCAGACCAATACAGTTATTATGAATCAGGCTGCAAATGTGTTTGTTTTTGCTCTAGAAATGAGCATTTTGAATTTGTGTGTATGTGTGCTGTCTAGTGCTTCTGAAGACAGCCTCAAGTGGACACTTGAAGAACTGCAGTTTAAAGCGCCTCTGTTATTTATTTGGTTGCGGCTTGATTGCTAATACCTTGACTAATTACTAAAATTTTTAATCACCTTTTGAGACTTTTTGATGACATTATAATATAGTGATGATAAGGCAAACTAAAGGCGGTGGTGGGAAAGGCAAAAGGGGGAGAGTGAGAATGAAATGCAGAGAAAAAAGCGAGAGTTTCATTAAACCCAGACTGGTCTTGTATAAAAATGACACTCATAACATTTCTGCGCACAGTAGAGGAGGCTGTGTGACTGAGGAGACAGACTGGGTTGACAGCTAATCAGAAGAAAGGTCTTTTGCATGTTGGAACATCCCGGAGCACGAAACTGAACACCAAAGTGCTCCTGAAGGCGTAGCCAACAGTGTGTCAGCGCATGTGTGTGCCTGAGAAAGAGTGTGCATCAGAGCAGATCATGTTGGCAGACACTTTGCATGGCAGTCTCTACCATCAGTATACACACACATACAGCATGCTCAGATGGGTGAACATGACATGTAATTAAAAGCTCTTAAAGTGGCCCGAAGACTTAAAAACTACTAAATAATTACAGCCTGTTTAACTTTTTGAGCCCCTTCCCATGCCCTCTCCTCATCAGAGTTTATTTTGCAGGTTAAATCACGCAATGGCTTTGTTTTCATTCTGCACTGTTGTGGACAAAAAATAAAAATGAAAATAACATGGACAATTTTTAAGATGAAACTGATGACTCTTCAGCCTAATTTCTATCCAGTTCTAGGAGTCACTATACCTCTCCAAAGGTTCACAGTATAACCTGAGAGGTCTTGAGATTAACTTCAACTTCAGCATATTTCATTAATAAATGGAAATGCTGTTAACATGAGAAGTACAGACTTACAAGACAATTAGTGTTCAGGGATTCAATATGTGCCTCTATTTTTCAGGGACATGTGAATGATGTAAATACTCAATGCTTTCAAGTAGAACAGATGTACAAAACAGACAGTATGTCACCTTAGATAAAACATTGACCCTCATTTATACAGTTTATATCCATATGTTCATTATAATTTTAACAATACACAGCCTTTTTTTTGATACAGTTTGTAAATTTGTACCAGATTTTTGTGCCAGATGCTATTAAGATTATAATTAATTAGTCTTTTCTCAAAACACAGTGACTTTATTTTGTTGTATCGTGGCTTTACTTCAACTTTTTTCCCATTACAAAATGGCTTGAAACACTACTAGTAGATTTTCATCAGACTTTATTCTTGCAACATGATGCCTTTTTTCCTCTAAATCTTAAAAAGTATAGTACATATAGAATATATCCCCCCGTAAAATTGCCATTTATTAAACTGTGATCCTACATGGGGATTCATGTTGCATTGCCAGATTCATACCAATGCACAACCCCAATTTTTTTATACATGTATAAACTCTTTTTCTACAAATTTGGCCATCAAACACTTGAGAGTCCACCATGAAGGAAATTAAGTTCTAAAAAGGTAGAAATATTAAGTTTTAGACTAAAGGGCGCAAGTTTACAACATGATATTTTAAACCCATTGGGTTCAGTTTCTCTTTGTGCATAATACAACTATGTATCAAACTTGTATACTGTATCATGTCGTATGTTATCGTCATGGATCTTACCACCAGATTCCAAAAAGTCACATTACACTGTCTACAAAGTAAAAACATGAAATGTCTTTTTATTTTTGTCTAGTTGCTCTGAAACTTTAGCAGCTTTAATTGTGATGGGATGAAAGTCCAAACAACCTTCAATGGTGCTCTTTTCTAACTTTTTTTGTTTTGTTTTTTAGAGGTAATTGTATGCCATCTCAGGTGGAAAGATGCCCCATCTGTCAAACAAACATGGCAGGGTAGAAATATTAAGTTTCAGAAAATAGAGGTACTTCTGTAGATTACACGGTCCTTAAAACTAAACCTGAAGTCCGGCACTTAACCCTTCACCTGCTGGCCAAGTGACACCAGGTGATACCGCAGTTTTCCACCCTCACCTGTGCTCAGGTTGCAGGTTGCTGACCCTCCTGATGCAGAGGGTGGAGATCATGTTTTGGGATCATTTCCGCTCACCTGTCTTCATCAGCTTTTGTGTCACTGTGTTTCGAGGTCACTCAGCCGAGCAGGAATCAGGCAGGAGGAGGCTGACTGCTGACGTTAAAGACGCATGTAGGAGGAAAAGATTCAGGCTGTGTGACCTTCTCAGCTCATTTCACATGTGATGATAATATGACGGCTCCATATTTCAAGTTAGGGGGGGAGGAGATGAGTTTCTGTCAGGATCACGATGTCCGTACTGAGCATGAGTCAGCCCTGAGAGCCCCATCTGGAGGACTCAGCTGAACAGAGACGCCTTTGACTGCTGCTGGGGAGGAAGTGGATGAAAGGATGGACAGATGAGGGGGAGTGATGTCAGTGACAGGACCGATCAGCTGTAACAGCCGGGGATGGATATCAGACCACAGAACCTCATGAATTTGACTGAAGATGTCAGAATATCAGTAGCTGTTACAAACTGATCATTAGCATCAAATTTGTGCAAAAATTTCAAACTTTCTCATATTTCATCCCCAATTTATATCAGGATGTACTTTCAACTTTTTTTTACACAAACTAACCACAACATAAGTCCTACAGGCGCCACTGAGGCACAGGATCTCCACTGTATTCTAGTGAAATCCCTCCCTGAGGCCTTACACGTAATTTCCCCTTTGACAATCACTCCAAAAGTGGCAAATCCAAAATTGCTGTCTGCTGGCAGTGGAATCAAAGAGTCCTATTCAAGACTTAATCCAAGAGGAAACCGGACTTGTCAGAACTCTAGAAGACTCTTACAAATCCTTTTATTATGGACTTTTGAAGTTGAAGTTTTAAGGTTTTATATTAAGTTAGAAACAGACGCCAAGGATCTGTGACGCCAAGTTAGTGTCAAAAGGGCAGCTGTGCTTGATACTGTTGATGGTTTCCAGCTCAAAAGTTGTCCAATGTCTGTCAGAATGCTAATAATAAATTAACAAAAACAAATAAAGTATTTAAAGGTGGGGTAGGCAGGATCTGAGGAAGTGCCAGTTTTTGGGAGAAATCTTGAACGTTTTCCCCTCAGCTCCTCCTCTCTGCTCCAGCAAGCCCCGCCCACAAACAGATGCTCCTGCTCGCTCGAATTGTTTCAATTACATTCAGATATAATGCAGATAAATACTTCAGATACTTACAAATGGGGCCCAGTCAACGTGAAAGTAAAAAGCATTGGTGCTACTGTAGATGTCAACAGACTACCAGCAAACACAATGTTTGCAGGACTTCTACAACTAGGATAAAGTGACATAGTCCAGGACCCGAGGTCAACAGTTTAGCGGCTCTAAAACACGCAGCAGGTCCCGTTTGATAAGAAACTCTTCTGTTACACTTGGCTTACTTTGTTAAAGTGGTTTACCTGTCGAGCAGAAAGGTTACAGGGTCCATAAGACCTCGAAGCGTTCCTAATCGTTTATGCTGATCGTTTGCTTCTTAGCTCTTGTCCGGTCTACCTCCGTTTTAAGCACCTGTTATTTCGCCAGGGTCTCCTGTATTTATTTTGCTTTACTGCTTGTATTTTCCATACTTTCTGGTTGGTTTCTACTGTCCAATGTTGTAGCACACTAAGGGCTACAAGAACGTTATTGGAGGACGTTGAGCGTGCCTCACAACACGAGGGAGCAGTGTCATCCTCAAAACCAATCAGGTTGGAGGAGGCAGAGAATGACTTTGTTTACAGTCAGAAAGAGCAGGCTGCTCAAATAATGTTAAAATGTTGACTACACAGACATAACAAAACACAGCGATATCGTTAAATTACGAAATATCCTCAATAACTAATAGATATTGACTGATATTAAAAGTTTTTTTTGTATATAAACCACAAAAAAAGATGCTTCTTTAATGAAATGTTGCCTACCACACCTTTAAATGTTTGTTTTTTAAACTTCTATACATCTTACTTTGACATCATCAAACGTAAAGCTACGCCAATGGATAAACAGATACATCAGTTTTTGTCTTTTTGCAGTGAACAGGCTTTCATGAGGTTTTCTCTTTTTACGGCTCGTCATGGATCACGGCAGATGTTACTCTTTGTTTTTCATATTTAAAGTAGATGCTAATGCCTACACTTTGAAGCCTTTGCATAGTTAATGTCCATATCTCTGCAGCGACACATTTCCTTTTTAAGATCTCTGAAGGTATGTATAGATGGGGTATTTTTAAGCTTTTACCCACAAAAAGGGCGAGGTGATTTCACGCATGGCTCACATTACTATGACAACACACAGACGCCCACACATAACATGGTACCTCACGCCCACATGCTCACACACCCCTGTTTATTTAGCTCACCCCATCAAAACACACACACATGCAGGCAATTAAAGCAGCCCTTGTTCAGTCCTCCGTAATTATATCCTCAGCCCAAGAGCCAATATTTGGTTAATGGTCGAGATAATTGACATCATCAACATTTTGAGCATCAGCAGGGTACTCCATACTACCTCAGAGTATCATAAATAATTTTGATATCCACTAAAGCTTTGTGGTTTTACATGAAGGAACTAACACTTCGTTGTAAATGTTAAATTAACCTGAAATATTTGAGCATCGTCTGTGCAATTTGAGACATTTCTCCTGAGTTCCACCTCAGACAAATCGACTTTCTGTAAGTAGCTGAAAACAAGAAGTCAGTCACGGTTTCTACTCAGGAGAGCAGTAGAATTTCTTAGTAAATGAAAGTACCGAGTTTTGAGGTAAAAGTATTCTGATGCTTTGAAACATCTGTGACCTACACTAGCAAAGGAAAAGTTGTTCAGTCTGAGGTTTGTTGTAGAGTGCTGCCAAAGATTTGCCAGCGTGAAATAGAAGAAATTCATCAAGAATGGCACTTAAGGGGAAAATTAAAAATCTGTGACAGTTTCATGATTCCTCGTACGTCTCCTCGGGCTCATTTTTGCTCTTTCATGCTCGGTAATTCAGGCCATGGCCACTCAGACGAGCTGCTGTAGGGTCTCCTCCTCACTGTGTATTAAGAGCAAGTTTAAGGGACATTAATCTCAATCAAGTTAAACTGTTATATTAATTTTCCCCCGCAAAACCATTAGCAATTAGCTCAAAGCATCACAGCGTAGGAGGGCAGGAGGCAAACATGGTTTTCTCCTTCAGTTGAAAAGGAGTCGTGCAGCAATAATGATCAATTTGTACTCAATGATTGAAAACACGTTACTTTGTCACTGAGCTCCACATCCTCAGTCAGGTATACAGATTATATAGTTGCAAGGTTTTGGACAAATCCTCCTTTTAGCTGTTGATGAAGTTGTCTGTCTTCGGTCGTGTTCACACCAGCCTTGTTTAGTCCAGTTGAACTGAACCCTGGAGCGTTTACCTCCTTAGTGCGGTTCGTTTTGGTTGGTGTGAATGCTGGCCTCCAACTCTGGTGCGAGCCAGTCAACCGCTCTCAGGTCCATCTGGTAGGGGTGGTCTTGGACCGTTATCAAGTGGACTCTTTAGCGGTTTACTTCTGGTGTGAACCCCATCCACACCAATCAGAGGAAGCGCAGTGTTTTACTCGTCATATCCTATTTTGGTCAGAGGGAAAGTTAGCAAAGTGCGGCTAATGTCTAATTGCTTGTCGTCTTCTTTGATTTGACCATTCGAATGCAGAGCGTCTCCTGTGACGTGTATATCAATACATTATTCAATTGCAGCAGTCTTCCCAGCTGTTCATATGCATGGTCCGTTGAAGTCTGCTGATGAGCAGTCCAGATCAACACCAGCATAAAAATGAGCAGACGATGCTCCATGATATTCAGTAAAATTGGGAGGGATTTGTCGTCTACCCGCCTAAACTGTATAAGCAATCATCGAACGGCTTTTGCTGCCACATGACAATTTTTGGACTGTTTGAATTTGGTCTTTGTGAACACGAAACGGACCAGTTGAGATGTTGCCTCACTTTGGTTTGTATCAGAAAACTGACCTTTTGGTGTGAACACGACCTTAGCAGTTCACGTTTTTACAGGTAACACCAAACTTTAGTGAGCACTGTTGCTGACTAGATGCTAGAGGGTTCATCAGCCCACTCCTACTCCACACTAAGTGGTTTTGGATGACTCCCTCACACTGAGACAGACTCAGGTTTTCCAGGATGAGACTCTGGGATGGCACGGTTGGCGGTTTCCCTCTGACAGGCCGGTGTGCTGCCTGAGTGCTCGCCATCCAAGCGCTGAAAGATGTTGTAGTGTTTGGAGTCTGACTGTGTGGTATTACCGCAGGCTTCCAAGTGTCCATCCAAGATTTATGGGAACTTGAATGGGAATCAGGGCATGATCCTGGATTATCTAAATCCTCGTCATGACAGGAATACAGTGACAAGACTCTCATCCTTCGCTCAATCACTTCTCCTGTAACAGATACCCTTAAGAGGACTGAACGTAGAGCAGTAAATCAAGATTTCAGGCATGTTTCAATCCTTGAGAGGTGTGATGTCATATATCCTCCAGCAGCACAATTCAGTGCATTGAATCGCCAAATTAGAGGCAAAGAAGAACAAATAAATTAATGACATGCACACGACTTTTTTGTCCCTTAGAGGGGTTTTTGAGGACAAACACTGAATGAATTTTAAAGAATTCAGACATTCATATTATTGGAGGGTAAATTTAATTCACTGTGTAGCCTCATTTCACTTTTGAATAGTCTTCCTGTGTTAGGAGGATCCTAACAGAGTGAAATGAAGAGGAATTAGCGAAGCCTTGACCGTAATGGGAGCTGTTTGAATTGTCTTAGTGCTAAGAGAAATGTGCTCCAAGGCTTCCTTTTTTATTCACTTTAGCCTAATGCACACTGGAACATCCTTTACAAAAGAGGAAGATACAATGCAGACCCACAATTCCTTTCAGCAGGTGTATTTAAAGCATTGCAATTCAATGACATTTGCTCGGTAATAAAGCCTAAGTGCAGTCTGATTCTCTTGGCACAATGGTTGCGTTTTTCAAGCATTTTATGGGCTCTCCTTCACATCGTACCTTGACCTTTTGATATTTTTTTAATCTAAGTGACGAACAAGCATTCAGAAAAATTTAGAAATAAGTAAAAAAAGGAAGTTCAGAGTTCAAGCTTCAACAGTCGTGTGTACACTTCTGTGAGGCTGGATTTAACGGCTCGATGCAAATAGTGAAACAAGCTGACGACTGTTATTTTTCATTATTATTATTTTTTACTCTTTATTTACAGAACATGAGGTCATCGCGGGTGATACAGTTGAAATGTAAATATTCTTTTACACAAAAATACATAATTTCACACTATTCAAGGTGCATACCTAGTCCAATTTTTCCCAGCATTTCAAACATTTCTCCAGCTGAAGTCTTCAAACAAAAGTAAGTCTCTCCATACAGTGAAGTTCTTGGACAATGTTCAATGTTGGGGAATCTGGTTGCAACCACTTTCTTGTTATGGCTTTCCTACCACTTCCCAAAAAAATCTTCAACAGGTACCTGTCCTTATGTAGGACTGTCTCCGGGATTTTACTGAGATATAAAACAACAAAAGAAAAGTCTAAATCCACCCCCAATATTTTATTTATCTCAGTTGACACCTCTCTCCAAAATGACTGGATTTTCGGATAGGCCCAAAAAATATGAAAGTGATTAGCCATAGGGGTTCCACATTGTCTCCAGCAGTAGCCTCGGTTCTGTGTGCCTGTTTGCAGTGCTGTTAATTTAGGGGTTATAAAAAAATCTCACCATATTCTTCCAGCCGAACTCTCTTAAAGATCTTGTCGCTTGTGTCTCACATATTTTTGACGACTCTTATTTTGACTGTTAAAAAGTACAAAGTGACTATAAACAAAGTGAAAATCCCAGATTGCAAAAAAACTCAGATTTTGAGGATTCATTCTCTGGGGACCATATATTTTTGTGCAAAATGCAATCAAATTAATTGCACAGATTTGTGGAGATTTTTCAGTCTGGACTAAAATTTGATGTTTATCTTCCACCGTCTACATAGACATGATACCACGACTTCTGTGCTACTATCCACACTGGCCTGTATTTTCGTGCTGCAGGTTTGCAGCTTGTCTTGTAAAACAGGTCACTTCTGCTTTTTATGAATCCTCCTGAGCAGAGAAAAAGCTCAACAAACCATGACAGCTTAAAAATTAATGGTGCACAGTTATGGAAAATCCTGGAGAAGTCCTGGAATTTCAAAACAAGGCTGCACTGGGAATCCTGTTTATGTCTGATCAGAGTCCCTGAGGTTATTTTGGTCTTTTCTCAGACACAGAGCCATGTTTCCTCTTTCTCCCTTCCCATCTGCACTCCTTGCTCTGAAACTCTGTGTTTTATTTTGTCTTTGTCTTTACCAAACCCTGTTTTCATCCCTCCCTCTTGTATTCAGTAACCCTCTGATGTCTTTTTGGTGTTTTTCCGCACACTTTGTTCCTCTTTACTCTAATTCCCCGTCTTCCTCCTGCTGTGCCGGGGAACGAACAACGATTTGTTGACAACACACTCCTGGAAACCGATCAAGAGTAATGACAATGTGTCCCCTGTGATTTTATCTGCATGTGTGCGTGCGCTTGTGTGTATTTGTGTTAAGTGTGTGTGTATGCGTGCGGAGTCATTAGGGCCACTGAGGGCCCTCTGTCTCCCAGTATCACTCTGCTACTGGTGCCACATCTCTCCGGGAACACACAGCACCTCATCACAGCTGCTGGTCAGGAGTTTGTGTTTGTGACTGCAACAGAGACAAAGCACACACAGCTCTCAAACACCTCACGCTGCTGTTTGTACGATAGGCAAAGTGGGATTTTAAAACCAGAAGGAGGATACGAGGAAGATACTTTTTGGGGTTTAAGTTTCTTTAGCTCCCCTTGCATCACTCCTTAAATGTACTTGTAATAATGGCCAATCAAAAGTTAGCCATTGCATCCAGTATTTCCAAATTTCTGGTATTTGCCACTTCAATAATTTTGTCCTCCAGTGTCGGGAGAATCTCAGTTCTTACAGGTTGTCATGACACTGAGAGACAAAAATATTTTTCAAGGTTGTGCAGCTGCAAATCAATGGTATTTGTGCTGGTTTATACTGGTTTTGCATGTTAAAAGGAGCGGAAACTTCACTATTTGGACGGGGATGCAGGACGCAGTGTTCAAATTTGAGAATAGAAAACAGGTGATGGTCACCACGAGCTCCTTTTAAAGCATAAAAACAATAACAGCAACATTAAACCTTCACAGTGAACAATTCAGAAGTTTTCACATAAAAGGGGCGACGATAACACTGTTGAATTAGTACCTTAAAATGAACTGGATCAGTGTTGAGTTGGTGACTTTTTCTGATTAATATAAGTCGACAGCCCTCTTACTGAGATACATAAAGATGCCAAAACAGTTTGGTGCAAAGTTTCTTGTTTTAAATCAGTCATTAAACGAAACTTGAAGAAGTTCTATATCAGAGAAACAGCTTAATGCGAATGAAAATCAAGAATATAAACACCACAGATCTGAAACTTTTTGGAAATCTCTCTAAAAACATGAGCAATGTTAAAGAAAAGAAGACCTTGCACAGAGATTTCAGGACACGTAACTCACTTATTGCTTGAATGTGAAAATGTTTTTGCAAAATTTTGCCTTTTGTGCATCATTTTCTGTTTCTGCCACTGTTGTTCTTCGTGCAAATTCAACTAGAAAGGAGTTTGCAAGTTCGTTGGTCACAAACCACAGAAGCTTAAATCTTCATCACTGTAAAAATTTTTATGTTTTTTTAAAAACTGCTGCTCATGTTGTGCAAAGTTGTGAGACTTTGTATATTTTGATTGTTGGTTTTTTACTGTTAAGGTGTGAAATTGGTATATTTCCTCTTTGTATGGAGTTAGTATAAGAGTTTCATAAGACAGAAGGAGAAAGAAAGGCAGAGCGACTTCTCTGATGTGAGAGAGCCTTTATGTCATTAGCGTTAATGCGACTGATGTGGGATTAAAACAGTGACCTTCACTCCTGAGGCGGCGAGAATTAAAAACACCAGAGCATAAAGAGGATTTGAGATTTGAATTACTGCAAACACTAACGAGGTTAAAGCTGATTGGCTGCCCAAGGACAGAGATCAGGTCCACAAACCACCTCGGTTTTAAACCCATCACACCTATAAAAAAAACACACCCACTCCTGCTTCATCCTCCTCACGCTGGTGCTCTCTCTGAGTTTTCACCTCGAAACTGGAAGTCGATGACATTTCTGCAGGCGGGGGAGGAGGACGCTGAACATGGCTGACAGGTCGTGTAAACTCGTCTTGAGGGGAAATTCAGAGAAAGGACGATCGAGGAAGAGAGAGAGAGAAAGAGAGAGAGAGAGAGAGAGAGAGAGAGGCATCCAGGCAGAGATAGTGTGTTTGTGTGTGTGAGTTCGGTAGTGCGTGGTGTTCACCTCAGGGTGCAGGGATTGCTGAAAACTCCTGAGACTGCATGTCAGGTTGTTTTGCCGTTTTAAGCTTCAGTCTAAGAGCAACAAACACAAACACACACACACACACACACACACACACACACACAGGTCCTTAGTGTTGTTACAGAGGATGTTTTCACTCTGTGTTTACCGGTTTGGGGTTCCCCGAAACCTCATAGGTCTGCATTCACAACTCGTGTCATTTCTCTGTTTTTGAAGGTGCTCAGGGAAGTTTACCAGCTTGTTTGTGTGAAACGCGCTTTGATAAATGTTTGGTTAAGGTCAAATATAAGAAAGCTGAACATCTTTTTCTTATGATCTTGTCGAATGCTGACACCTGACCATGTGGAATAGCTTAAGTCACCATCATTAAAAGACGAAACATTGCATGATGTTGCTGCAGGAATGCAAGATGCATGCTTCACTCCACATGCACACACACTAAACTGGGAATCCCACTGGATCCAGAATGGCTCTGCTATGCTCCAGACCGGCAGGTGGATATGCAAGCATACGTGATCTGATCCGCCGCCGCCATCGGAGGAGAAGCGCTCGCGAGATTACCGCGATATTTCTCGCGAGACTGGACAAGATCTCACGAGATCTTGCATGTTTCCCCGGGAGTCATAGAATGAGATCCGTCGATTGGTGTATATAAACACCCACATCCCACAACCCTGGCCTCTCCTATTATCAAGTTAAGAACATATCAATGTATTGACTTCATTTTATTTCGAAAATTAACCGGATATTTTTACTCTGTAATCGCATACGACTTCCGCTGCTGCTCGTGCTGCGCTGCACTGGCGTCCAGCAAAATAGAAGCTTTGCGTATCTGATCTGGTCGCGGGAGCCGATCCGCAGCATTGATTTTAATGCTTTAGTATTTGATCGGCCTGCCGTGCCCGAACGGAGCAGAGCCGTTCCGGATCCTGTGGGTTTTGCAGTTAGATGTGCAGACACACACTGTGCTGTTCTGCCCTGCTGGCTCTGATGCTACACATCCCCCTTTGTCTCCCCTGTTACTCCTCTGTTGATTGAGAGTCAGAGGCAGTAGACTTTGTCTAACCATTACATCTCTATTGCTAAAGTGAGACAGCAGGGGTGTAAATATCCTGCCTTGAAACAGCAGTATGTAATCGGCTAATCATAGAAAGCTTGTTTGGTTACTTGCATCCCTGACATTTTTGACAATCAGCTCACAGATTTTGTCAACAAAGGCAGAGTTGGTTTTTACTCTTTGCCTCTCTAATGGCATAGAAATTAGAGTAATTTAAGCTCATAAATCAACAGATAAAAGCCCATAAAGTCATGGTTTTACTTCTGTTTTGTGTTGTTCCTTTCTGTGATTTTGTGTCCACCGCTCAAATTCCCCTGAGGCTTTCTTCCATTTCTGTCCAGAATTGGACTCTTCATTTGAAAAGGGGTTTCCTTATTTTGAGCCTGTTAGTCTTTATATATAAAGAGAGAGGACAGAAGTATGGAAAACGAGCATATGAGGGTTGTCTTTGGTTCCACTAGAGTGAGAGAAATGTTGTGTCTTGTGTTGAACTGAGTGGCATTTTATCTCTGGTTTTATTCTGCCAGCAGCGCAGGAATGTCACTAATGATGTTATCATGATGTGCAGTCTGAATTCTTCTTCCTATAGACCTCATTTACACAGGAACTGAGCCCGGAGCTGTTCTTTGAGGGCTTTCCTCTGTGTATAAGAGTCAAAATTAACTGATTGTAACATTAAACACTGCTGGATCCAGACTAAAGGAGCAGTCTGTAAAATTTTCCGTCATATTTGTCTGTTTTTTTGCAGCAGCTCCTCATCATTACAGTGTGATGAGTATATCCACATGAAGCTGAGGGTGTGTCCCCATTTACCACAAAGTTTAGCCCCTGTGTGTGTGTGTGTGTGTGTGTGTGTGTGTGTGTGTGTGTGTGTGTGTGTGTGTGTGTGTGTGTGTTTCCCTAATGAATGTTAATTGATGGTTTCTAAAAACAAAAACAGATTTTGGAGCATTAAGAGCTTCTGTTTTAGATTCAGTCAGCTCCACAGTGTGTCACTAACATGTGCGTGTGTGTGTGTGTAAACGTGTGTGCGTAAACGTGTGTGTGTGTGTGTGAGAGAGAGAGAGAGAGACAGTAATGTTTCGGCTTTTTCGGAGTGCAGGAATGCTGAGCGGCTGCCAGGCTCGGCTGCTGTGACTTCACTGGGACGAGCGGAGATCCCAGACACCACACACACCTGCTACCATGGCAACCACATACAGGACCCATGCCCCCATCCAAACACACCACCCTCTTAACCCAACCTAAAACACACTGAGTTTAAGTGTGTTTGGACACATGATAATTTTTGATTTGCTTCAAGAATAATTATATAGAAGTTACCATGGATTTTATCCTTGTGTGATTGTGTGTGTGTGTTTGTGTTTGTGTGTGTGTGAGTGTGTGTGTGTTTACAGTGTAAATCCAGATGAGAATGTCCTGTTTACTCAGGACTGTAATTACAGCCTGTGTTTGATATTAATGAGCCTCTCTTTCATCAGTCTGACGTCTTAAACTGGATTAAAGTCACGTCTTCTGAGACAAGCCAAGAAAAACACACTTGTTTTCCGCTTTGTGTTATGATGATGATGATGATGATTATGATGATGATGACTTTTCTTTGAAAGCAAAAGGGTTGAAACTAATGACTGTAGATAAGGATGGACGACACATTTCCACCTCCTCCTCCTGTCGATCCAAAGTGAGGCCAAAGCAGTCATGTGACGGTGATAACTGATAACTTTATCCAGTCATGACTTATAAATAAATGTGTGACACAATAACGGAAAATTACCTTCAAACTTCATGAAAACAGGAGTGGGACCAGTCTCTTACTGGCTACATAAATTGGAAATAGCTATTATCTGGCTGAACTATTAACTTGATGGTGAGTGGTCAAAACCCTGGTCCGACTATGATTAAAATTCAGCAGCCAAAGTGATGCCAGGGAAAAACTGATCATGTCATATTCATAGACTGTATATAGAATGGATGCCGTCAGCCTCCTCGCTGGGTGAAGCCGCCCCAAGAACAGCACCCTCTAGTGACGGGCTGCAGTATAGGTCATAAATCCCGCCTCCGCCAGCAAAGCTAATGGAGCTGTGGACAAACTTTAGAAATTTTTTACACAGAACATAATTTTTTTCCTCCCTGCTTGTGATGTTGACATGTAGTTATTGTAAGACTGGTCTGTGAAGCTCCATTTTTAAAAGTTATTAAGGGGTTCATGTTTTCTATGATTGACACTTGATACAGCCTATGGGCGTACGAAGATTGCGCAGCTCACCCGGGGGATACGCTGTTTGAGCTTAGCGTCATCACAGCGACTCTCTGCGACTTTCCCGCCAAATGCCTACAACGCTACTGCGAAATGTTGGTTTCAGGAAATGGAGAGAAAACTCAGAACAACCGAGAGCTTTTCGGCTTCAAATCCGTATACTGGCGGAAGGCGGAACCAAGTTATCCATAATACAGTCTATGGTCATATTAAATCACCAGGGTTTGTAAAGCTTGTAAAGTAAGCGCCAATAAGACAATGACTGTCTCTTTTGATGATGACTTAGTTAGTCACAGTCATTAAAAACTAGGCTTTATAAGTGTCAGTTCCTGTCTGTATTTCCTCACTACTATTAAACTATTAGCTGAGTCAACAGCTTTATTACCCAGAGGCGTCAGCGTTGGGTGTGTTCACCCGCTGAACCTCTGCTGTATCACCCAGGTCCACTTCTTTGAAAAGGAGGAACCAACGTCACTGTTAAGAACTCTTCTTTTTCCACCAATGAGAGCAGGATCCTCTCTTTCCTGTTATGCTGCTGCCCTCGTGTGTTTCCATGGTTACCAAATGATGGCGCATTGATGTACTGATTGATCGGGAGCTTGCCTCCTTGACATTTCTGACAATCAGCCCCCAGATTGCAGAAATAATTACAGGATGATTGTTGCCTGGCATGTGTCTACAGACCAGCTGTTCCGCTGTTTACAGTCCTTATGCTAAGCTAGGCTAACCGACTCTGTCCTGAAATGATGCAAAGAAATTAAAAGGATGAAATCAGGATGTTCAAGAAAGAAAACAATTTGGATTTTTTCATATATTTTTTAGAATAAGATAATAAAGTAGAAATGAGGAGAGAGAAGGCTAGAACTGAACTCTGGCTGTCCATGTGAGGATCTTAACCTTGTAGATGGGACACACTTGGACTGCTAGGCCAGCTGTTCCCCCCAAAAATCTGTCAGTGTTGAACTTAAATTATCTGTAATTTTGATGTCAAATTTGACAAGTTAACTGGACAAAATCAGCTTGTTTTAATCTTTGTGGTCTGCCTTAAAAAAGCCAAACACCTCAGTGAAATATCAGCCATAAAACTTTCATTACAGGCTTCATCTTCACATCGTTTCAGCAAAATTCCCCAAGGTTACCCACCTACAATACACCTGATCTGTTCTCTCTTTATCACATTAACTAACACACAAATTAGCAACTCTGTAACAGACATGTCAGGAGTTTTGTTGTCAGTCCTTGAAGCGTCTGTCTGTGGTCTCTAACAGGATTACAGACTAATCATCTTTCTCTTTGAGTCCTTTAAGGACAAACTCTCCTGTTCGTTTCTATCACAAGCTTTCTTTAAGTTCACGTCAGGTGAAAAGGTGTGTCACCTTTAGGTTTACATGCAATCAGGACAGTATGTATAGATTTACTTCAGATAGTTTTTACATGTAAATAATGAAGTTATTCTTAGTTTATCACCTAGCTGTGTTTAATGTCTGACTCTGATTGGTCAAAACCTCATTAATGCTGTGATTTACACTCAAGAGCAGATTCAAGAATATAACCTCTGCTGTCATAATGTCAATGTGTAGAGTCAAATTGTGGATGGTGACCTGAGCCATGCTCCCATTCAGTTTTGGGGAAGGCTTCCATGAGTCGATGGCGTCTGTTGAGCCGCAGGTCAAGCCGCCATCACAGCGGACAACGACTATGAGTGTGGAAGCGTATGAGGAGAACACAGCAGAATTTAAGGCTGTTTTGCAAAGTGTTGACTCATGGACAGGTCTCACCATGGTGTCGTACATCACCATCACTTGTCACTTCATGCGCAACTTCAAATTAAAGACCATTCAAAGATGTATAATTTGCAAGTACTTGATCATAAAGTAGTTTGATTTCTCGAACATCGGAGAGTACTGCCCTAGTTGAGCTGTACAAGTTTTTCTACATATGTCTGTTTGTGAATGTCGTCAAAGTGACTCATCTTCTCCAACAGAGTCACTGTCATTTCTGCTCAGTGGGCTAACTCTTAAATGTTACTTCCTGTTACTTTTATGGCTCTCAAATACGCCTTGAATGTAATGATTGACTAAAATGCATATGTCAACATCGCTTCTGCAGTGAGTGACTTCCATCCTGTGAAGTGAGTGACGGCACAGTAAACATGGGACTCAGTAAGAGGCTAATAAACGGTAAAAGTCTGCGGCGAGCTTTCCTGTCTGAAATGACAGTCGGTGCGTGAGGATGTGAGAGCAGCCCGGGGAGCTGCTGAACCCCGACCATCAACCCTCGTCTCTCTTCTTCAACCTTTCTGTCCATTTTTCGGCCTTGCAGAGCAAATCATTGTAGAGCGAGACAAAAGAGGACAATGGTAATGACATGTTGTGCTCAGAGTGCAGGAGACACAGGTGGACAAGAGCTGGCAGGTGCTTTTGAAGGCTCAAATCACTGCGCTGAACAGCGGCGATAAGATTTAGAAAAAAAGAGGAATAGCAGACTGGAAAAGACATTTTTACAACATGTGCTCCCACTTGGTATTTTCACTTTTCTCTAAGGTTGTCAGGATTTATTTACTGAATTTTTTAAAATGCAATTTGGCTTAACAAGACAAAAAAAAAAAGTACGACCTTGATGTTTTCAAACCTCAAATGCAAAAACTCCATTTGCATCCACAAGCCACTGGATGACCTGTTCTTTCTTTGCAAGGGCACTGAGTGTGTGTTAATTTAGATCTGAAATAGTCTACAAAAGTACACTTTCTCCTCCTCTCTGATGACTCAGCTTGAAGAAATTAAGATCAGACATTTGTGAGCTGTTTGCAAAGATTTAGAGCCTCAGTGGGAGCAGATAAAAAAAGAAAGCATTTAGGGACAGAGTAATACTGCGTCAGTTTTGATCTTTTCATGGGATTTACTGTCAATCAGAGAAAACCTGAACCACATCAGTTTTATCTTTTAAGCCTGAAGTGAAGCTTAACATCATAGGTAACAGATTTATCTCCCATATTGTGGTCATGACGGCTTTTGTTTGCACTAAAGCGCGAAAACATTTTGTACCTCATTGGATCGAGTGTTGTGTAGCTTTTGTTATGTAAGGTGAAAGAGAATCGAGCCGGACTTCGGTTTGATGTTTTCTGTCGTCTCTAATCCAACACTTCTGACATCCCGACAAGAATTTGCAATTTCCTCCTTAGCTTATGCTGCATGATTTATAATTTTCTATATAAAACCTCCAACCGAAACCCCAGCTGAATTCTTTATAAAACCTTTTACATGGTATGCAGCCAGGTGACGTCGCGTATAGTATGTGGAAAATCAGGCACAGCCAAACTCTCCTTTTTTGTGTAAGATAAACACTGAGGTTTGGAGTGAGAGAGGTGGCAGCTGGAGTGTGAAGAGGCTGCAGCTTCTGTGTCTCGAGCAAGCCAAAGCTTCAATTTATGCACGCAGATTTACCCAGAGTGCTTTAGTTTTGATTCCTGTGAACCGATTGTTGATCCGATTCTTCACCTCTTGACCCTAAAAGGAATTCCTGAGAGTTTTCCTCAGTGAAAATCTAAACAAGTCTGCAAGAGAAGCAGCTCAAGCATCCTTTTTCTTCATGTGTGATGCCAGATGGACTCTGGGGATAAAATTAAGACAGTAAATATAGCCTTATGTGACACACATTAACAATGGTGTACTCAAGCAGGGGTGCAAAACATAAAAAGGACGCCTCCTGTATGTTGCACTGAAGATCTCCAGCAGTATTTGTAGCTCCTTTCAGTCTCTTCTGTGATCAGAATGTAGTTGTACAGCAGAACCAGCTCCAGCCTGTCAAAAAAAAAGGCGAGTTTGTAAAAATTTAGTTTTACTGTCCCTGGATAGCAGGCACTGTAAAGGTTACAGAACTGGAACACTTTGTGGAGCACTTGTAGCAACAGGAGGGACATCAGGAGGTCTCTTTTATGCTACAAATGTACCCAGAGGGCTCTTTTTTATCCTTCAACAACAGGAAAGGCAGCCAGAGGCCTCTTTCTTATACAGAAAGTGCATCCAGAGGGCTTTTTAAAATGCTGCTTTACCTGGAAGGGCATCCAGACAGCTATTTTTTTGCTGCATTGATAGGAAGAGCATCCAAGTGGCTCGTTTTTTCCATACCAACAAGGCAGACATCCAAGAAGGGACTTTTCTATACTGAAAAGGGCATCCAGAGGGCTTTTTAAAATGCTGCTTCAGCTGGAAGGGCATCAAGACAGCTCTTTATTGACAAAGGGGGGCATCCAAGGGGGGAGTTTTTAATGTTTTCTATACTGAAACGAGCATCCAGAGGGCAGTTTCCCATGTATTATCCTATAGAAGAGCAGAAAAGGCTGACTATAAGCATTTTATGTTTGATTCAGGTCAGGAGCATCTGAGAAGACACTTTCGTGGCGTTTATTCAGACTTTCGGGCATCAGGAAGGGTCAAAGGTACCATGAAGATACCATGCTCATATCCTCATATGCTCATATCCTCATATGACAGCAAATGAAGTAAAAAAAAAAAAACTGCCCCTGTTTTTAAAGTTATATTTAATCTCAAATTGTGCATAATTAGGTTATTTTATTCCAGTAACAGATGGATGCTTCTAGCTGTTTGCTAAGAGTCATCTCAGCTAACTCATCTACTGAAGTTTAATGCTCGGATATTAACCCTCATCCAAATAATGTCACTCCAGTCTCTGAAAATCAAGCTGGTACAGTCAAAATGCAGATAAAGTTAATTAAGTTAATAAAGCAAAATAGAAATATGAGATAACATAAGTGATAAACACAGACAGGAAAATAATGAGATGAGTACCATTTGCTGACGATCTATATTTGGACACAACATGACTGTATTTTAACAGCATTCATGTTTTGAGAGACCTGTGACTGCGGGCACCAAAACATGTACTTTTGAAAAACTCAACAGTAGCACATATTTACTTCCAAACAACCATGCGCCATGCTGTGAGGACTGAACTTGGGCCACAATAACAGTTTTAATGATAACACTCCCCTTTAGAGGAACCACAGGACACTGTCTGTGCTGAGTTCATCTTTTTTTTATCGTCATTTTTAGTTTCTTTGACCCTCAGAAATCAAACAGTGACCTTCACAGACCCGCAGATAATGTTTACTTAATTAAAAGATGATGCATTTTTTAAATATATATACAGAAATAATGAAATAACTGTCCAGTTTTAGGCCTTGAAGTGTCTTAAAGATAAAGATATAAGGCCTGCTGTGTGAATCTTTATTTTCATAATGAACTTGTTCCCTCGAACCCTAAATTCTACTTAGAAGTGCAACTATGTCCCAGCTGAGGCTTCAAGAAACAGCAAGTTTTCATATCTATTGTAAAGGAATAAAAATCTGCAAGAACTCTTAACTTTTTGGACAGTTTTCTGCAGTTCCCGGTCTTTTATTTAACGCTATCTATGCTCCAAAAGTAGATATGAACTACAGGTCCTCCGTCCAAAACATGTGACTAGTTTAGCTCAGTTGTTGCATATTTTGTCAGCGCTGAGGTCACTTTACTCACAGACTCTCTGAGCAGAGTCCACACATCTCTCATTAGCCATAAAGTCCGTTCTCATTACACTCCATTGTATCACTTCAGCTAAAACGGCGAAGCCAAATCTCTCCATCGCTCCTTCCTGTACGTCAGCTGTGACCTTTGACCCTGAATGACTACATCTCTGCTTGGTTTCCTTGGCTACAGAGAGGGGAAAAATAATGGCCTCCCTGATTCTGTGTCTGGCTCTCTTCCCCAAACACACACACCCGTCTTTTTTTTTCTCTTTCTCAGTTTCGGAGGGTCTCAGCTGTGTTTATGACTCAACGCTGAACCCAAACAGCTGATGACTACGGCGGCTGAGACTCGTAATGGTCGACTTCAGAGATGTAATAACGGATGTTCAGGGTTTTATCTCCTCAATCCTTATGAAAAATCTTCTTATAGCAGTTTAGAAATTAAAGAAAAACATGATGGGACTGTTCTAACCTTAGCTGCTTTGTGAATTTGAATGGCATGTCTGTGGTTCAGTCCCATTTCACACCTCTTTGTTATTGAGTGTCTTTGGCCCTGAAAGTGAACTGCACAAACATTTCATGGCGTAAATAATAGGGCCCGACCGAATTATCGGTGAGCCGATTAAATGGGCCAATTCTAGCCCATTTGAGACTAATCGGTAATCGGCCAAAACTCGCCAATATTCGCCGATATTTTCAGAAATAAACAGCGGAGAATAAGATTCGGTTTCACTTCGAAAATATTCCGCCTTTTGAAAAGTCCCCCGACTTATCCTGTAGATGGCGCAGCGACCTCATGACAATCTTCATCCACTAACTACCTCACAGCACAGCAGAGTGACAGATTTGAAGCAGGCAGCTCAGGGACGCACGGAGGAGAGTGGTCCACCTCAACGGTAAATAAACCAGTTTGTGAAGTACACAATAAGTCAACAAGTTTCAGTTCAACCAACTCCATGATCTTCCCCGCTGTGCTGGTCTTGGTCACACCAAGTAAACAGTGAAGCACTGTGTAATAAGCAAGCTAAAGTTAGAGTTAGCCACCTGCTATTAGCCTTGCTACACTGTTAGCCGTGCCAGTAACGGTTGAATAAACAACGGTACACATTACGTGATCGAGCTACTTCTCTTACTGAGGCAGCTGCATGTCTCCAGATGAGACTGGACCGGATATGAGTAACATGAGTTAAGACACAAGTAACGTGATATTTTTTATAACTTAATAAAAAATTCAAAAATCGGCCGATTAATCGTTAATCGTATTCCCCCCCCCCCTAATAATCGGTTTTGGTATTGGCCCCCAAAAATCCACATCGGTCAGGCCCTTGTAAATAACATTTTGATTAAAGCAACAACTGTTCCATCATCACTATCCTACATAAAAAAATAAAAAAATTCACAAACTGTAAAATTACTCCAATAAAAAGTTGTAAAACATATATATCTTTGCATGGCCCAACCAATGGATCGAAATGTGTTAATTGCAGCTTTCTCTCGCAGATTTACTGTCAGATCCAGATTTAAACCTGATGATTGTGACACTAGAAGCAAACTCTGATGATCCCCGAGCCCAAAGAGCAGCTGAGGCTCCTGTTCTCACTGAATGATATTTTCTCCGTCATTAATCACTCCGTTTCTGCGGCTGTGACATTTCTGCAGTGATGGACAGAAGCTGATAAAGCGGCGTGTTTGTTAATGAGCAGTCAGGGAGACGGTCGGTAACCCGGCTGGTAAACAGTCAGTCAGAGAGGACGTTTAAAAACAACATTTAGAGAAGCAGAGATCCACATGAGGATAGTCAGACTCTCGGGACACACACACATGCACACACACACATATATGAATCCACATCCAGCTTCAGGCCTGTGTTCAGATTCAAACAAGGGCTAATTAAAATAATTACCTCTTTTCTAGCATGAACAGATCTCCTCTTTTACCCTTTGTTTTTTTTCTCCTCACTGCTGCAGGAGACACACAGACATCATTAGGACTCTATTCACTCCAGAAACACTCTTTTTTTCCTCTCTGAGTTAACAACTCTGTCTTTGAGCTTTTCTTTTCCTCACTCACTTGTAATCACCAACATTTCATCCTTCCTCATTGCATCCTTTTGTCGTACACGTTGTCTCATTTTCTTCAAGGTAAAATAACTGAATGTGTGAACTCTTAATTGTGTTGACTTTGTCTCTGGGCACAAAAGCTTCTTCCAGTGAAAGCGCTGTTATGTAACCTCGCCGAAAACCCAAGTATTTGAAATCATGGATTCCACACTCACATTTACAGCAGAAATAACTTGTTCTGGAGAATGCAACTTTGTTGGAAATAGGGGTGGGAATCACCAGTGGCCCCACGATAAGAAATTATCACGATACTTGGGCCACAATACGATATTATTGCAATTTTTAGTATGAGAATTGAGATACAATATACTGTGATTTATAAAAAATTTTTCAACTGTTTAGCTAATTTAGCACTTGCCTTCCTTCATGATCATAAATGTTCTTCCTTGAGCTGCGTCACCCCGCTGTAGTCTGTAATGGACTGGCCTGAGTTCTCGCTACAAGCAAGTGGCTGCTGGAAGAGAGTTGGTGAGTTGTGTTTAGTCTCTTTGATAAAGAAATCAGGCAAAGTTAAAAAGATGTTTGGTGGCTAGTGCTATGGCTAGGACCCTATTTGTACTGTTGATGAAGTTAGGTGCTGTTCTGAGCATTATTTGTGGCTATAGAGTGGCGTTTTGGTTGAGGTTTGTCTATGGTTCCTCAGACCGCTGTGTATTGCTATCATGCGGTCGTTACTAAGGTTGGTACAACTAGAGAAGCAAACGGTCGGCAACATTCATCTCTTGACGGGGTGTCTAACTGTGTTTGACTAGCTTAATTTTACACCAACCTCACTGGACAAACAGTTGATTTTATTTTCCCATTATCATAAATTTGACTTTTCATTAGTGATTAATTTGAAAAATTGATGCTTGGTAAATGAGACGATATGATCACCTGATAAAATAATTGGATTCTGTGCTGTATCGATTTTTTCTCCCACCCCAAGTTTAAAGGCTTTAAGATTTAAAGGTTAGACTATCATTAAGATAAAATGATTGTAAAATCCACATATTACATATATTTTGATCCTCAATAAGCACTTTATCTGTTTATGTGTAAATTAAATGTCAAGAATTTAACATTAAAAATTCATTTTTTTTCTATAATGTAAGTTAAAAGCACTCTACAGTATCTGAGCACTCGTATATTACTGTTGCACACTGTAAACCTTCTGTATCTATTCTTGCCTCATGCCTCTCCATCACTGCGCAGTTATTGATGGCTGTCTGAGACGGCACCTCGAGCAACAATGCTGAAGATGATTGATCCCCCTTGTTTATCATATACAGTACACAACACATTAATGCTTGAGTGATTGATAAATGACTAGATTCATCAATCAGGGAAAAAACAGTTAACATCAGATGGTTCAAAGTGGAAATATTACTCTGTCAGTGGGAATGGAAAAGACCTCTCTTCGCTCTGTCATTAGTTTCTATATGAGTGAATGGTCTGTCTGTGTTGATCTGTCTGTGTGACGGCGAGCTAAACAAAGCAGCAGCCCGTGGCTCTTATATCCTATTAGCCTTCTTCCTCTCACACTTTGACCTGAGGAGCAGGGATGATAATCTGCAGCAGCTAACTCTGACAGGATTACAGGAACACTGGGTCCATCCATTTACATTGTCCACCAGATTATTCCTATTCATGGGTATGCATATGACAGGAGGTGAAAGGTTAGACGTCTGCAAGGTGGGCAGCACGTAGGCAGTGCATGACCATCTAATAGTAATAATAATAATAATAAAATATCTAATCTATTAGAAATTGTAAGGAGTTTTTAATCCATACAATCTGCGCAAATAATCCTATATATCTAAATTGAGTGAGGTGGTCTTGACACGGTGCAAACAAGGAAGCTTTTACCCACTTGAGTGTCTTAAAACAGATCATTTTGAGATCATATCTTCATTATTTTTTTTCTTTGTTAACAATTAACTCTTAATTTTAAGAAAATGTTAAAAATAAGGCTGTTACTACAAACTCGTATTGACCACAACCACCCCCCCCCAAAAAAAAAAAATAAAAAAAAAAAATAAAAAGATAAAATAAAAGGTAATTTATCCTCTGTGTTTCTGCTGACAACCAGGACTTTTAAAAAATGCCTTTGGATACTGGGAAGGGGGCTGGTGGGGGGACTTGTCCACTCACTCCATCAACCTCAGCAGTTTTACATTCTGGGAGTGAAATGGATGTGGGACGTTTCCCAGTGATAGACGATGCCCCCCGGAGGGTTTTGAAGTTATGGCTGTCACATTTTCCGTCTGGCACCAGATTAGGCTGAACAGTTTACCTGTGTAAAGACTGAATTTACGAAGCAGTTATATAATGATAGGTGATGGAGAAAGGGCGAGCGTGTAAACTCTGCAGTATTGTGGCACAGCAGCACTGATGACACTTAAAGGAATATTCCGGCGCAAAATTAATTTAGGGTCAAACAAAAAAAAAAAAAAACTAAATCCACTTCCATGAGAATCAGTTTCTGGAAAACTGACAATTGCACAGCCTGACTCTTGGTGGGAAATTGTTGCCTGGTTGACCCGATTCACGCAACTACTGGAGCTGAATTGCCATGTCCGCAGTAAAGCTGTGGAGTTTGAAGGTGCTGCTAAGTAAAAAAAACAAGTAAAGTTCCAGAGAAACTAGTCACCAAATAACCCATACTAAAGAGTGGTCTCAGGGTCAAGTTACTCTTTAAAATTATTTGCAGGCCGAGCTCACAGTGGGAAATATGAGCAGATAAACACAAACCAGAACGAGGACATTTTTCAGACGCAGACTCGGCAGACGTCCTTCGTAGCTCTCCCAGAAACATGCATGTGTTTGCTGACGTGTATTTTATTCTCTGGGTCAAGGCTCTGCTGCTCACGCTGACACACATCATCACTCCTCGCCGCCGCCGCCGTGATGTCAGCTTATCCAGAATGCACTAAGTGTGGGTGTTTTAACAAGCACCTTTAGACACGCACACAAGCACTTAACTGTGTTCTTTTGTCTGCCTTACCTATCACTGATCCACCTACACGCTATTCTCTCTTTGGGTTACAGGCAGATGGGCTTCCCCTCCTTCTCTCTCTCTCTCTCTCTCTCTCTCTCTTGCTCTGTATCTGTCTGCCTCTCTCGCCCCGTCTGTTCCTTCATTATGCCTTTGCACCGTAAACATTTCAGTCACACTTAGTTGAAGCGCTGGTTGATTTATTTAGCGCTGCTCCATGTCTGCCTGCGCACAAAGCTGTCCTCTCCATCTCTGCCTCCGCCTGTCACTCCCGCTCACATGTACACACTAACACATAAACACACGACAAACACACACTCGACTGTCTCCTCTTTTCCATCTTCGCCTCATCGCTGCTCCTGTCCTGCTGCCATTGTGTCCCACCTCTCTCTCTCACAGCCTCAGAGCTTATCTTATCCGAAGGCTGTGCTTGAATACAGCCTCCCCCTGCTCTCCTCTGCTCGCCATCAAGTCAGAGTGACGAATGGTTCGCTCCCTATGACATATTTGATTTTTAGAGATGCGGGATTCTCTTTTCATTTATTTCTACCTTTAACAGATACAGATGCCACACCTGAACAATGTCTGAACAATGTGTGGATGACAAACGACCAAATTTGGCGCAGTGCGAGCGCGATGCCCTTAAGCGTGAAGGTGGAACCGTCACATACGAGCCGGCTAATTGCTGCTAATTGGTGACATGATGTCGCTAACAGTCGTTTTTAAATCTACGAGCTGTGACCTTACTTCTGTATGTCATTAGCGTTTGAATTTATCCCAATTAGCGTCACGTGTGCTCAATCAGTCAAAGAAGCAACGTGCGAAAGGAACCTTGAACAAAACGCTCAAGAGCAGGAAGTACAAACTTCAAGTACAAACATACTTCACAGCTCTAAAAACCTTCATTGTTTTTTTTTATATTTAACAGGCTCTGATGTTTAAAGCAACACTAACAGAGTAAACACGGTTTTATTTTATGAATTGCATCGTGTAAGATCAATCTGGCTGTGTGCATCATGAACTGTAGCTCTGAACGTAGGCAGTGAGACCTCTGTTGGCGTACGCTCAGTGGGAAGTTTACCTCGACTTGCAGTTTTAATATTTAACACAAAATGCATTTTTAATGAAGTTTCGGGAGAGGACATGGCGAAGAGCAACCTTCACTTCCAAGGGAGGTCCAACTTCCAACTGCACTTACGCCCGTGGAGGTTTTAACTGCGCCCATGTTCACGGAGGCTTGTTGTGTCTTTAGTCTGCTCGATAAATTAAGCCGATTAATGGCATTTTGGCACAATCAGCATCACATCGGCATCGGCCCTCACAAGAGACATTTCACTGTTATCTTTCCAACTCAATTTTCTATGTCCCTAATGACACTATTTCTATGCATCACCATGTTGTCTCTATAACTTTTGTTACGTCATCAATAAAACCTCTTTTATGCAAGGCTCCCCAAAGAATAGAATTAAAATTAAAGCGTTTTGAAACAGATGTTGTGATTTCTGAGCGGCTTCATAAAGATAAAACAGATAAAACAGATTTAAAAAGGAGGCAAAGACCTTAGCGAGGGGTTAAACCTACAGTACTTTGACATTTCAATTATTCTTACACACTTTACTGCAAAGAGTAATCACTTATAATGAATGAAGCTCAAATGTGATCTTCATAAGCAGCACAGCAGCACTCTCTCTCCCTCTTTCTCTATCTCTCTCTCTGTCCTCTCATTAGTGCACATTGGCAGGTGAGCGACTGACCGTGGTTATGTGAAAACTCTGAGTCTGTCATCAAACTCTGTCCCAACACCTCTATGAGTGCAGCAGGGCTAAAACACTGTAGAAACAAACAAAACAAATGAAATTGATGTCAATCTGATCTCTTAAAAATGTAAAAAATTAATGCACCATGTATGAAAAATCAATCCTTAATGAGCCGTGGAAACGCAGACAGCGGTAGTACACACTGTAGACACACTGGGCTCCACAAATCCAATAAAAAGAGCATCTCTTGTCTTTAAAGGTCAAACTTTCATTCTTATTTTAAATCGCCTGTTCTGATTTAAGTACAGCTCAGTGGTTAAGCTAATTAAACGCTCTCCTTTTGTCCGTGTCTGTCAGCATGAGTGAGAGATGAGCTCAAGTTTCCCACTGTCCCTCAGCTACTGTTATATGATAATTGGGGAGGTAAATGAAGCCACCCACTGTACCAACATAGGCAGGTTTCTAAGCCTGTACTTTTTAGATTTTGACAACATGGCATCATGAAAAGTTTGCAGAATGACTCATCAAATTATTGATACTGTAATACATAAAGTTATAAAAATGTTATTAAGTCCTTTATAACGTGGAGACTTGGACTTGTCCTCAGTCCTCAGTTGTAAAAAGGTAGATTCCCTTTCTGGGTCGGAGGGGAGGTCCTGTATCAAGTGGAGGAGTTCAAGTATCTTGGGATCTTGTTCATGAGTGAGGGTAGGATGGAGCAAGCAACAGGTGGCATCAGCAGTGATGCAGACGCTTAACCGATCTGTCGTGGTGAAGAAAGAGCTGAGCCGCAAGGCGAGACTCAATTTATCGGTCGATCTACATGCCTAACTGTTCAGCCTAACCTATGGTCATGAACTTTGGGTAATGACCAAAGGAACAAGATCGCGGATACAAGCGGCCGACATGGGTCTCCTTCGCAGGGTGGCTGGGCTCAGCCTTAGAGATAGGGTAAGGCGCTAGAACTGCTGTTCCTCCACCTCGAGAGGAGTCAGCTGAGGTGGCTCGGGCATCTGGTTAGGATGCCTTCTGGACGCCTCCTGTTAGAGGTGTTCCAGACATGTCCCACCGGGAGGAGACCTTGTGGCCGGCCCAGGACCAGGTGGAGGGATTATATCTCTCGCCTGGCCTGGGAGCGCTTGGGAATCCCCCCGGAGGAGCTGGTGAAAGTGGCCAGGGTGAGGGCCGTCTGGGCTTCCCTCCTGAAGCTGCTGCCCCCACGACCTGGACCCAGATAAGCGGAAGCAAACAACAACTTGGGCTTGTAGTTAACTGGGACTCAGAACAATCTCTCTCACTTGTTAGTTTGTTAGTCGTGGTTTCTCTCATTCCGTCCCTTGGCTTTTCAGACACACTCCTGCCACCTCCTGCTCCTCTCCCTGCTCTCTTCTCTCCACCTGTGGCTGCCTGATAGTTTTCACCACTGTTGCACAAGTGGGAACCACAACTTCTTGGTGCTCCCAAATTTTGTCATATGTCTGTCTATTTTTTCCCTGCTAGTCCATTCATATCAGCTGTTTCTGACACAAACTTCCTCCTCATCGCTCAGGTCTTTTACTTTTCCACCTCTGCCTGATCTTTCTTTCTTCATTCAGCCTCCTCAATATCTCTGTCATCATATTTCCTTCTCTTTTGCTCGAGGGTTTCTTGTCTAGACGTCTTATTAAAGTAAATAACAAGGACCGACCAGCAGTGACGGAGTAATATAGATAGCTTCAGGGTCTTTTCCTTTATGAGCTCCCTGTTTGTGTGTCCGTGCCTGGAAATGTGTGAATTCATGAATCTGCGCGTGTCATTTACATTTTCTAATTTGTTTTAAGCGATTACCTTCACATTGAGAGCAGTCGGGTCTTATCTCGCCGCCGTATTAGAGAGCGAGTCGAGTCCTGAGCAGGTCAGTGAGGCGTGAAACTGGGCTGAATGCAAATACTCTTATTGTACACCTGAGAGCAGCAGGCAGCAGAGAGAGGGAGCATGTTTGTGTGTGATTTCACCCGGTGTAATTGAAATTCGGGACGGTGTGACCCACAATGCCATCCTATTGGACCATTAGGTGTGCAGCAGAGCGCTTCAGCTTCATGTTCCTTCCACTGACTGCGGTTTAACTCTGCCAACCAATAGCACCTCCACCTTTCAATAAACAAGAAAAGCAGATCCTGCCATCAATATGTTTTCCCATTTCCTCTCCTCTCTCTCTAAATTGGCTCAACTTTGCCCGCCAAGCTGAAGAAATGTCCCTCACGGGGGATTCAAGGGCAGCTTTCTGAACCTCACTGTGACAGGGTGAAGTCAGAGTCCATACAGAGGAAAAAATAGCCTGACAGCAGCGGTGAGGTACTTATTTTTACTATTGATCCATTACCTACCTACAAAACCAAGCTTATACTCAACCCTGTGTATCCCTCAGTATTTTAATCTGTTGGCCGCTCTTACTGAAACACTTGTAACTCCTTCATACAGTCTGTTTGATATATCATGTAGATTATCAGGGTACACCCCTGAACACGTCTATTCATAGCGCCCCTCTGTGATAACATAGGGTGCCAACTGTTTCACATTATGTTTGGTCATAGTTGTAATAATGATGCCAACCCCTACTTACTGACTTTGTTCATAATCATAATGCCATTTACAGAAGACAGGTGGTGTGAACTTCCATATAAGTTTTTAAAAGGCCTTAGTTTTCATTCATGTACCATTATGAAGAGCTCTACTGATGGTAATTTTGTCCAGTTGTAGCCCCTGTACTGGGAAAGACCAGGCTATGCTGTTTGCTGCCTGGAGCTGTAATTTTGAATTTTGTTGTTTAAAGGGATATTCCGGCGTAAAATCAATTTAGGGTCAAACACATCTTAACACTGAGTTAGACACCCCCTCGAGAGATGAATGTTGCCGACCACTTGCTTCTCTGGTTTTACCGACTTAAGTAACAACCACACAATAGCAATACACACCGGTCTGAGGAGCCACAAACAAACCTCAACCAAAAAGCCATTCTATAGCTACAAATAATGCTCAGAACAGCAGCTAACTTCATCAACAGTACATATAGGGTCCCAGCCATAGTACTAGCCACCAAACATCTTTTTAACTTTGCCTAATTTCTTTAGCAAAGAGACTAAACACAACTCTCCCAATCTCTTCCAGCAGCTGCTTGTTTGTATCGAGACCTCAGGCTAGTCCATTACGGGGTGACACAGCTCAAGGAAGAACATTTATGATCATTTCTTCATGAAAATGCAATCAGACCGAGATGCTAAGGCAGAAGAACTACTGCGTCTGCAGTGCAAAATGGCGAATATGGTGATTATTACTTCAAGGAAATTGTAAAGAAATGTGTATTGCTATCGTGCGGTCATTACTAACGTTGGTATAACTAGAGAAGCAAGCAGTCGGCAACATTCTTCTCTCCACGGGGTGTCTAACCCAGTGTTACGATGTGTTTGACCCTAAATTAATTTTACTGACTGAGACCAGGTGTCACAAAATTGCGGTGCGAGTGTCCTCTTCCTCCCCCTTCTCCTACCCAGAATGCTTTTGCAGCAGAGAGTTTGCTGGCTCCTTTAAGCAACTGCTGGGAAATATTCAGTAGAACATCTCTCCCAGCATTTATACTGTTGTATACTAGTTGCAGCAGTGAACAGGGCGTCCTATTCACCAGATTCAGTGGTATTAACCTTGAGCACACAGTAAATCATATTGCAGATGCATATTAATGTCTTGCACATATAAAACTACTATTTTTTGCATCTAAAGTATAAACTTGTGAGTGCGAAAGATAGAATTTGTGACTTTTTGGAATTTTTAAGGTCTCTGTACTTGCTAAAAGTTTTAGTGAGACCTAATTTGAGCACATTTTGTCAATTGTTCACAGCTTTTATCACATCAGATGTCACCTTTTTTACAGGATTTAATTATTCTATCCATTTTTTTAAGCACGAGTTTTGAAGCAATTATTATTTAGCATGCTAAGCTGATGCCAAAGCTTTCCAATTATTTTGCTTATGTATTATTTTTACACAACTTTATCACAGTATTACTCAGGGGTGACAACTGATTTGATAAGTGAATTAATTTGAAGTTAAATTATTCTTGACAGTCTCAACAACACCCTCTTGGTAAATGGACTCAGGAAGGACTTAGTTTTGAACCTGTGTTGATAACTGTGTGTATGATATACCACTTTCCTTTCTTTATGGCTGGACTGACATTGTTTAAGGTTATCTATAAACCCTCTCACTGTATTGAATGACATTTCTGTCCCCTATGGCATCATTGTGCTCAGGCTGTCCCCGCGGTGACGAACCGTTCAGAGTAAAGATTTTTCAATACATTTGCCTTCTGGGGAGTCAAGAGCATCTCACCTCCGTCTAGAAGAGCGTGTCACCACAGTGGTACTTATTTCCATGGTTACCGTGATCCAGGATGGCCTATGAAAGCGTGCCTCCTGCAGACATCGTTGTGTGCTCTCATTACCGCCCTGCGTGCGTCCTATCCAGCTGTGAGAGAGGCAGAGAGGGACGCAGGGGGGAGCGAGACGACAATGTAGAGCTTGCGACAGAAAGATGCATGTATTAAGAGTAAAAATACCGAGGAGAAACTGGAACAGGAGGGGATGAAGGCGGTGGGAGGGATAGAGAGTAGCTGAGGATGTGCGAGGCCTCCCAAGAGAGAGACTTAATGACAACGGAGGCTCGGTGATGAAACCACAGCAGAGACACGGTTTGTGCTGAGTGGAGAAGAAAATGTTCAAAAGACACTGAGAAGAACAAACCAAGTCTTAAGAAACGCTTTGAGTGTTAATTGTTCAGTTCAGGGAGTTTTGCTTGTAATCTTCACAGCAAAACCAAACTTAAAAGTTTAGAGTACAGGAAAAGAGTTTGTATTGAGAGCAAAAGCAGGCTGAATGTGATGACACCCCAGCTCCGATCTGCAGATGCATCAATGAGAGTTTTTGATGGTTTGATTATAGGCTAACAACTATTGTGCATTTATGAATGTCACGTAAGATCATTTGAACATGCTTTAATAATATAAATCCTAGTCCACACATAGACAGACTACATTTTCTCTGCTCTTACACTCAGTTTGATGAGGACTTGTTATAGTAGCTTAAATGTTATTTGTTTCATATTGCAGTGGGTTTAAAAACATGCCATAATCCTCCAATCCCTCCTGTTAATAAGTGCTTTTCACTCTGTGCTAAGAGCCAAAGAATAACACAACCATAAGCTGCATTTTCTATGAGTCATGTTAAAGTCTGCAGAGATTATTGAATCATAAAAACACTCAATGGTGAGTCGCCTTGGCTGTATTAATTTGACATCTCAATTGGCATTTATCTGGTAGTTTTTGGTGAATTAGCCACAAGACGTCACATTGAATTGGCAGTTGTAGTGGTGAAGCCCTCGGAGATGCCTTCTGAGATTTTCAAGGGAAAGTAATGAGCACAAAGAAATGAGGAAGCATCTTGAAACAGTTAAAGTATAAAATACAGTTTCTCTCCTCTGGGACTGAGTTATTTACAGAGCAAAGTTTGTATCCTGTGGCGTACAAAGAAAGAAGCTGGAGGGAGGGATAATGAAAGAACATGCCTCCATTTCAGAGGTCTGCTGGAGGTTGTTACTGTGGGAATTCGGGGAATAATGTCCATTGCAATCATTTCAGTGATTTTTTTTTTTTTAAGTGGCTTTCAGAACAGGATTATTATTCTTGGACATTAAATCTCTTTCACTGGATGTTCCTCTTTCTGCTCTGCAATCAGTCCCCTGCTGGGATTTGGGGATGGAGGTCAAACTTATCTGATTAAACCACTTGTTAAACCCTCTTACAGATTTTCTACTCGGCTTTCTTACCCTGACCGCACAAATATACGGCTACGATTAAGTAATTGAAGGAAACAGCTGGAGAGGAAAAGGTGATGTGTTAATGATGCTTCTTTATGGCGGCGTTGTGAAACTTTTTATGAGGTCTGACTGATGTGTCTGTTATAAAATATACTGTGGATCCAGAAATGTTCAGGTATTACTTTTAGGATACAGAGAAGTCTTGGAAATCAACATCAAATTAAGTCGAATACTTTCTGCTTATTGATTTGACTAAAGTTAGTGTACTGGATTGATTTAAACTGTATCCATAGCAACAGTCCGTTCTTCACAGCATCAATCTGCTCTCAAGAAATAACAGACTGTCGCTATAAAAGGGTACTTTGTAACAGCCAATCAGAAGCAAGTGCTCAACACAACCAAGTAATTATGTCAATCAAGTTTTTTTTTTTTTTTTGGGCCATTTTTGCAAATCTTAAAACATTTTGCTTTTGTTTGTTTGTTTGATTTTGTCTGACTATGCAATATCTTAGTATTTCTTACATTTCCTTTTTTAACTTGATTTAAACATGATTAGACATTGATGTTCTGTAAATAGTAGAAGACCATAGTCACAGTTTGTTTTTGTCCTTTTCAGATTTTTCACACCAGATCCTCCGCAAAAGCAAACCTATTTTTTCTTTTAGCCTTTTTTCTCTCCCTCATTATACAATAAGTACAAATACACATGTTATATGAGGTCTAAAAACTTTTCAGCAGATGAAGTCTTATCTGACTTCTTCTTACTCTGCATGTGTGTGCATGAGCACTAAAGAGGTCTATATAGGATTTCCTGTGAGACTGGTCTGCCTTCGAGGACCTGGAACACGATGGTCTATATATAGCATTATCTGTGAGTATGTGTGTGAGAAGGAGCAGAGACAAGTGTCAGTACTTAAAAAAAAAGAAAGCCTGTGTTGCATATGGATGGAGGTGTTTCTATGAGACAGATTCCATGCTGCTAATGAGTTTGAGGCTGATAGGAGGTACTCGTTGTGACAAATAGCTCTTATAGAGGATGTCGTATATGTAGGACAGCATGAAAAGTATGCTGCTCCTCTAAGTGTGTCTGTGTGTGTGTGGATGTTTATGTTTTAATGGTGGCAGAAGTCCAGAAAGAGGGGGACTTGTTCATTATTTGTCCTAAGTTAAACTGGTCTTCCTCTGTTGATAAAGTCAGTGCTGTTGGGTATTTTTATCCGCTGTGTTTCTGCAGAAATTCATCAAGTCTTCTGCGGGTCAAGAGTGTCAAGTGTTCCAGGGAAAGCAGAGGCTCCTTGTTTGTATCATTTGTATTTATACCAAAGCAAGATTGTTCTTGATTTAGGATGATATTGGACAGTAAAATAAAGTAAAAAAGTGTCATGTCCCGGTGTGACCAGTCTGCTTGCTCATTGTTGCCTGGCATGACTTTGAAATGGGCCTCCACAAATTGCTCACAGTGTCTGTTTCCCACACGGACCACATTTTGTCAGCCAGGAAGAAATCATAGAGGACATTTATCAAACTTTCTCCATTAAAAACACACCCCAGAGGGCAACTAATCACAAGTTCAGAACTGGAAGTGCAACTTTTCGCCTTTTAGGGCAAGTTAATACATTTTCACCACTGTAATGCAGAAATAGACTACAGTTTCTCATGTTCTCATGTGTAGGGTGCAGTACAACAAAAGTTTTCTCTGCTGAAATAGACACCTAATCAGGAATGTATATGTTATCCAAGGATAATGCACTTATAAATGATAATTTTCTCTACTAGATGTGCAAAATAGAGGTCACTTGATCACGTTTTCTCCTAAAGCAGGGCATCTTCTAAATCTTGTTTTCTCCACTGGCCTGTCATGTCACTGTCAGGCACTTTAGAGGGAACTTAAAAAAAGTTTTCTTCACTAAGAAGTTAGTGCAAGAGGCATCTTTTCAAATTTAGGTCACACAAAGTCTAGGTAAGATCCATGGCGATACTGTAACATCCCTATAATGGGCACATTTCTCACAAGAAATATGATCTACACAAGTACGTAATCATGTTTTCACCACTAGCAGGGCAACTTCCTGGACATGGGAGGGAATCTTTTTTACATTTTCTCCACTGAAAGTGCAGAAATAGACTACAGTTTCTTATTTTTTCCTGTGTAGGGCGCAGTACAACATAGGTTTTCTTTGCTGAAATTGAACCTAATCAGGAACGTCTATGTTATCCAAGGGTAATGCACTTATAAATGATAATTTTCTCTACTAGATGTGCAAAATAGTGGTCACTTGATCATGTTTTCACCTAAAACATTTTAGGAGAAAATCTTGTTTTCTTCACTGACCTGTCTCGTCAGTGTTAGGCACTTCAGAGGGAACTTAATGAGGTTTTCTCCACTAGAAGTTAGTGCAAGAGGCATCTTTTCAAATTTATATCACACAAAGTCCAGATAAGATCCATGGCAATACTGTAACATCCCAATAGTGGGCACATTTCACACAAGAAGGATGATCTACACAAGTACGCAATCATGTTTTCACCACTAGCAGGGCAACCTCCTAGAAATTGTGGTAGAGGCACTGTCAAGTTTTCTCTTCTAAAGGGCTATCAATCACATTTTCTTCTCGATAGGCACTAAATCAACAGGTTTAGGGTACCTTTTGACCTTTCCTCCCTTAGAAAGGAGCATTTGGCATTTTGCCGGTATAGAGAGCCCTTTACCTTTTGATTTTAATGATATTTTATAACTTCACATTTTTTTACTGCTTTGAGGACAATCTTTTAGAGCCTTATGTAATGGATAAAATGGGTGAAGGTATTTTATTCAGTAAGTAGAGACAGTTTTCTGCCATAGCCACATAAATATGAGTAGATTTAGGCCTCAATTTCAAACCCGTTTGGCTTTCTCTGCAGAAAAATAATTCAAGGATGAGGACAGCTGACAGACTGATTTGGCAAATGTGTGTCAGATTAGCCTCTCAGCTCTCAGCCACGTCCCTGAGCTTTTTCAATGGGATGTTTCTGGCTCTGTCTTCCTCACAGTGAAGGAGAGAGTCCCAGAGGAGGCTGATGCAGCAGAGCTAACATGGAAAAGGCAGGATTTTGGATTTTTGTACAGTCAAAATGTATAAATGTTTGGATGTGAGTCATTCATCACCGGAGTTTACAGCTAATGATGTCTCATGTTCTTGAAAAACTTAGTGTGCGATGCTTAGATTAAATAAAAACAAAAAGACAAATGAATTAATAGTTATAAAGGAGTTAACTCATCGGTTTGGTCATGTTGCATGCTGACTAAAAGTTATTTTCTTTTACTCTCATGGATTGTTGTTGTAGCGTTCCCCAGTTGCTCTCCAAAACACACCCATAAACACACACATACATCCTGTGGGCTGACAGGGTCACACACAGTATGTTTATATTTGCATGTGTGTGTGTGTGAACTGTTTGGAGCACATTAATGAAAGAAAAAGTCAGTGTTCATCCGAGAAGTTCCTGCTGTGTGTTGTGCCCTCTGTTTGTGTGTTTGCATCTGCTTTACATGGAACTGACCTCCTGTCCCGCATTCATCAGAACAGTGTGTGTGTGTGAGTGTGTGTGTGCAGATGTGTGTAGATGTGTACAGTCTTTAGTTTGTTATATAAGAAGATTATGTTATATAACATTTTGGTTTTTGATTTTTATTTCAAAAGCAGATCAAATAAGCAATTTGTGTTTCATAATGGGTGTCATTCTATACATACAGTGTATCTGTGTGTGTGTTTGTGTGAGTTTTTGTGTGCGTTTGTGTTAACATACCATTAGCGCTGAAGCTAGAAAGCCTCAAGCATCCACCTACAACCCCAGGGTGTTTTTTTCCTGTTGTTTTTGTATCCCAGTTTGCACCCGGGCATGCACAAACGCACACACAAACACATGCACACACAAACACATGCACACATACAAAGAAGCACAGATACACACATGAACACACAGTCCTGCAGTTAGCACAGGCTGTGCAGGGTGAGGCACACACAGCTGGACGCTCAGTCTTTCTCTGCTCCCCTCACTCTCTCTCTCTCTCTCTCTCTCACACACACACACGCGCGTGCACACACACACAGCCTTAAATCCCTGTCAATCATCGTGCCTGCTGCTTCCTCTTTCAGTCAGATCTGCAGCTCTGTTGGAAACGGTCTGAACTGTTAACTCCACGTCCAAACACACACTCGGTTGATCCGGTTTCAACAAATTCAAGCGAACAAAAACAACATGCACAAGTCTGGTGCTGCGCAAAGAACACAAACACACTCAGACACTACTACCTGGCAGGTGTAAGAATCACTGTCTGTAAATAAACCCACTGACTTGCCCTGATGTCTTGGTCGTCTTCATGTAGTGACTCCACAGAGGCTGACAGTAGAGCTGCACTGTGAAAATCCGTCAGGTCAAAGTAAATCATCATTCGGTTGTCCTCAAAAGAGTCCTGTCATCCTGACCCTCCATAAATTGTCAAGCAGAGTCTTAAAGGGATATTCTAGGGTAAAATGGAGTTAGGGTCAAACACACCGTAACACCGAGTAAGACACCTTGTTCAGAGATGAATGCTGCCGACCGCTTGCTTCTCTAGTTATACCAACTTTAGTAATGACCACACGAGTCCATCGACTGCAGCGGGGTGACACAGCTCAAGGAAGAACATTTATTATCATTACTTTATCGTTTCCTTGAAGTAATAATCACCATATTAATCATTTTGCACTGCAGACGTGGTAGTTCTTTTGCCTCTGCGTCTCGGTCTGATTGTATTTCCACAAAGAAATGATAACTTGCCTGGAGGTCTTGCAACAAACAAGTAGCTGCTGGAAGAGAGTAGGTGAATTGTATTTAGTCTCTTTGCTAAAGAAATTAGGCAAAGTTAAAAAGGTGTTTGGTGGCTAGTACTATGGCTAGGACCCTATATGTACTGTTGATGAAGTTAGGTGCTGTTCTGAGTGTTATAGAGTGGTGTTTTGGTTGAGCATGAGGCTCTCTGTATTGCTATCTGTGGTCGTTACTAAAGTTGGTATAACTAGAGAAGCATGGGGTCGGCAACATCCATCTCTTGATGGGGTTGCTAACTCTGTGGTATGGTGTATTTGACCCTAAGTTAATTTTATGCTGGAATATCCCTTTAAAGTGTTGTTGTATTTGGATTTTTGAATCACTTTCATGCAGTTGAGCAGCAGCGTTTCATTTCTGCAGAGAAAACACAACCAGTGTTGACATCGGCGTCTTGTGACCTCAGTCTAGCCGGGATGTGTTTCAGTTTTTATGTCACACACTCCTGGACGTACTGCTCCACTAACCTCCATCCCTCTACCTCTCACTCCAGCCGCTCTGTTTCTCTTTCTTTCCCTGTCTCACTGGCTATCCTCTTCTCCAACCTTCCTGCTCTGAATCTTGTTCAAGAAATAATAAACGACATTTATCATGATCAGTTTCTCATTCCCTGTATCACCTCCGCCCATCTACTCTCTGCTGTCACTTCACCTCCTTTAAAAAACACGTCCCTTCGTCTCTCTCCCGCCCTCCGTCATTTTGACACTGATTCGGTTTGAGGATCCCTGCAGCTCCAGTCCAGAGAGGATTAACTGAAAAGATGATTAACTCAGATCTACTTGATTAGCGACGACTTCCTATAATGAAATCCAGTCGAGCACAAATCGCAGCGTCATGATTCAAGGTTGCACAGGGTGTCAAAAACCAAAAAACGTCCTGCACCAGAGGCGACCCATCTGAGCATGTTTAAATTGAAGACATCCATTTTTCAGTCATGTTGAGACATTTCTCTGATATTAAAATTCATATCCTTCAGCCAAGGGCTTTGCTTTTTATCAGATTAATTAAAATATCCATTGATAAAGGAGTTTGTGTTATGGTTTGTGTGGCCTCAGTTCAGTGTTTTCTTTTCATGCTGTTGAAAACTTCTCTTATAAAATCTCTGAATATGCATGAGCATCAGTCCAGAGTATTATTCACTTTATAGGCTTCTTTCAGGCGCCCAAACACGCGGAAATTCAGCTGATTAGAAATCTTTTGGGCCTTTTTTTCCCATAAATCCTTGAGATTTACTGCAGGGTCATCACCTCTTTGTGGATTGTTCTCCCTCTTTTCACTGAGCTCTGTTTTTCCTTTAATGAGACTAAAATCTGCAGTTCCAGCGATTATTAGCTGCCACCTGGCATTGATCTCACCTGCTCAAAGAGACCAAATAAACACAAAAACGCCGGTCTCTGGGTTCATTTCAATTACTGCAAACATGTTCAGTGTCAGTGGGCTTTTACAAAACGTCAACACTATAAACAACCTGTTTTAAAGCCAATGCAGAACTGAAACGGGTAGAAAACTGAAGGAAAACCTGCAAAGCTGATCAGCTTCAAGTAAAATATATCCTCACTTTGGTGTATTTGAAATGTAGGGCTGCCAATATAATTTTTTTTTTGTGTTTTGATGTGTCCTCTTACTGTTTACACACACAAAGCGCAAGTAAAATCATTCGCGCGACTGAATTACATGTTAAGTCAATGCAAAGATGCGATAAGACGCTCGTTGTTGTACTCTGGAGGCGTGAATGACGCGAATTGGACGGAAGCTGAAAATGTCTCAACTGAAGACAGTATTGACATCGCGATAACCAATCAGCATGAAGGTTGCCGGATGATGGACATTTGTTCACCGGTATCTAAAATGGAGGACAAACTGACAGTGTCGGTGTGTGGGTGCACTGAATTATATGATACCTTTTCCTTCAATTACCGAAACTGGAATAAAAAGGAGCTCGTCTGAAGGCAAATGAATGAGGAGGTCGGATTACCTGGTAAATTGTAAAAAACCTTTGTCTATCACTTGATCCCGCCAGTTGAGTTGGCAGGGATTACCGGTGATGTGCAGATGAAACAAGTAAATACTATTCATTCATGCGTCTAGATTCATGCGAATTACTCGCACTTGGTGTGAGCGCACCATACAGTGCCACAATCATCAACTCCCAGAAGTCCTGATTGTGTTATTCACAGCATGTGGAGACATAGATTATGTAGTATAGCTGGGTGATCTGTGGGCTCAGGTATTGTGAACAGGTTTCTGAGATTTGTGTGTTGGATAATGGACATGAATTTTGTTTTCTAATGGTAGCAGAAGTCTCTCAGGATTTAAGCTCAGATAGAGTTTTGGAGGCCGCATTTGTGTCACTTTCACCTGTCAGGACCTGTTGTGCTAATTTATCATTACATCATCTGTAAACAAAGTTGTGAGAACAAGATAATGCCACAAAAGTTTGACCCGACTTCATTGAAAAAAGACCAAAAAGGTGTAAAAAATTAACAATATGAAAACATTTGCTAAAAGACAGCATTGCACAGCTCTTTGTCTTTTTTAATGATCGAATTGTTCTCTGTTCTGGTCAACACTTTTTCTCGGCACAAACTGAAATGTAGCACTGAAAACGAGAAAAATTTAATGGTTTCTTGTTACATGGTCTCAAAGCTGGATTTTTGTTGCTGGGAAAGTTGATTTATGACCTTTAAAAAGAGCACAGCACAAAAACAAACTCTCAAAAAATCCATGTCCTGCATTCAAGTGTATTTCCCTCATATGTCCCTCTCCGGGGCGTATCAGGACACATCAGTCTATAAAGGCTGACAGATTTGTGGTGTCTGGGCGACCTCAGAAAGTGGAATAAGTGAAATGAATAAAATGCTTCTTGGTGGTTAGTTATACATGTACAGTGCATCTCTCCTGAGACAACTGAGAATAAACACAGTCTAAGAGCTTCGGCCTCAACTGCGACCTCACATACAAAATTTCTGAAGACATTTCAGCTCGTTTGTTGGGTTTGTTCCTCCAGTTTCAGAATTAAAAAAGGAGAAAAATAAACCTTCCTCTTCACTTCAGGGTTCTGGGTCCTTCTGCCCATTTCTGTGAAGATTTCCAAACTTGGACTCTTTAGAAATGTTCGCTGTCCTCCTGAGACCTCAGCGTCTCTCTTTTTGTTGTTCCTTGTGTTTATCAGCTCAGCTGCTCTCAGTCCTTCCTCTATCTCAAGGCCTTTTCTTTTTTCCCCTCTCTCTGTGATAGTAAGGGTCATCCTCCCTCTATCTCTCCTCTATTTTTCATTAAATCCCCTCCTGACTCTCATATCCTTTCTCCCTCTTGTTTTCATGTTTACTTCGAAGTTTTTAGGGTTGTAACTTCACATTTGAACAGAAATAGTGAGAAAAACAGCTTTAGATGCAGTATTTATACCAAAAACTTTGATTTTTTGGTCGTTTTCTGCGTTTTCCTCTCCCTTTGCATGTGTTTAGCTTTTAGCGCTCTGTTTATCGAGTGCAGCTGCTCTGATTACGTTTCTTACACCACCTGAAGCCTCAGACGTGATGAGATCCTGTCGCTTATGTTAGCTTTACCCCCTTCATTCCTCGTTCCTCCTCCTCCATCTGCCCTCCTCATCTCTCAGTCTTTATATCACACCCTCACAGACCTCGGTGTGTTTGATATAAAGCGATAACTTCACACAAACACCTTTTTAAAAAAACAACACATGCATGAAGCCTCACAAAGCTCCCCCGTCATCGTAAAGGCGTTTCACAGCAGATAGTGTCAGTGACTCTGCAGCTGTGCAGAGGGCAGCTGGCTCCATGTTTGACCTTGCCGTTTTGAGTCATGTGATCATAAATCCCTGACTTGTTTGTGCCGTGGCGAACACACACGCACTCGGCACACCTGGCACCGTGATAATCAGCGCTCTGAAATTGAAATGAGAGCCTGTTTTGATTTTGACATCAAAGTTTCAGACCCGGGGTTCGTTAGTTTGAGTCTCCGGTGTTTTTCTGCATCAGGTGTCTCACATTAGCATTTAGCATCAGAGATTTTTGTCACCTCAGCGCAGTTTTACTCCCACGCTGCTTTGATGTAGGGAAACAAAGTTCACCCACACTGATGTTTGAAAATGACACTTCAGAGGAAAATTTCGGTGATAAAACCTCTGAACTCAGCAAAGAAATCATCCTCCAGCGTCTACACCGGTGTCTTTGCTCATTTTAATATCAAGTCTTTGTGTTTTGTGATATTTAATGTCCCTAAAAACTGCAAAACACAAACAAAAAGCCATTTATAAGTTTACCCATCAATAGATACACGTAATGCTGATATAATTGTTTTGCTCATGGCTTGATACTCTTCATATCCCCCAAACAATTGTACTTTAAGCTCTAAGAAAATGTAAGGTAGGGCAATTCAACATTCTCAACCAGGTCAGATTTGAAAACCGGGACAAACGACAACAGCTGGTGAATGAATCAAAATTGAATTTCAATTATGATTGTTTTTTATCCAGGATCCTAAAAATATGATAATCAAGACTGAATGATGTTGTGCCACCAGCTGTGTTTCCTCATTTCATCCTTTATGTTGAATGAAGAGCCCTGGTACAAACTATCAGTTAGCCACAAGTGGAGAGAGGAGAGCAGGGAGAGGAGAGCAGGAGGTGGAAGGAGGAAGAGGTGGAGGAGGAGGAGGAGGCAGGTGCATCTGTTTTTGCATGTGTCTGAAAAGCCTAGAGAAGGAGTGAGCATTAGGGATGTCCCGATATGATATTGATATTGGATATCAGTCCGATATCAGCAAAAAAAAATGAATATCGGATTATACTGGCCTACATCAGATGCATTTTTTTTTTTTTGTAGGATGGTAGGGGAAGGTCCCGCCCTCCTTCCCCTCTGAATGGCTAGAAGTTCTTGGCTCCGATTGGTTATTCCTAATGGCTGTGAAATGTCACCCTCTGTCTGGTTCGGGTTAGGGTTAGGGTTAGGGTTAGGAGATTCAGGAGTGCAATAATGCTCTGTAATGTTCTGTTCGATGTACAGAGCTGACAGCCTGCGTTTGGCTTGAGTGTGTGATGACGTTTCCAGCTTTTCTAACTAATCAGAGGTGAAGGAGGCGGGACTTTCCTCTACGGTCCTACAAAAAAAAAATTGCCTCCTGGATCCAGCACACTGAGCCCTATAATCACAACAACAGTGTGTACTAAGGTACTAACAAAGTAGCAAGGAGTAGGAAGTCCAAAAAGACGTTGCAGCTGAGTGAAAAACTTGTCGTGCACAAGTTTCTGCCAATATCTGATCAATATCTGTATCGGCCAATATTGAAGGCTACATTATCAGTATTGCATCAGAAGTAAAATAAGTTGTATCGGGACACCCCTATGTAAAAAAAAAAGAGCTATAGAGATGATCATGCACAAGTGTAAATGAGGTAATAACTGTGAGGGTAAAAAGCGAGCGACATCAATCTGCATCATAATAAAACATAAACTCAGTGAAAGTCTGACATTTGATTTAGTGAGTATTATCATCAAAATGAGGTCAAAGCTCTTAAAATGAACCATGAGTTTATGCATGGTCTCTTTTATTACCACATGTGGTTTTTTAAGTCAATGATGCTCAGTTAGACAGACAAAACAGTTACTTTTTTTCTGACTTACTCATGCTGCTGATGATTCAGAGGGTCTAAGATAGTAGCAGTTATGGTTTTTGCCATAATAGAGCAGCAGTAGTGTTTTGTATCGCTTATCTGAAAAGAAGAGTCCAAACAGTTTATGTCTGATGTGTCTGCAGAGATGCTACCAAAACCCTGGATTTTCTCTGTGGTTTGTATTTTTGTGAAACTCTCCAATTATTGCAACTTTTTTCAAAGTTTGTTCAGTTTCTTTCAGGAGACAGTTTGTTTATCTCTAATAGAAAACCCAACATGCAGCTGCAGATCAAATTAAGATCAGTGATCGAATTAACCCCGTAAGTTTAGAGAGGAGCACGAGGACCAATATGAGGGTGATAGTAAACAGATCGAAAACAGGAAGGCTTTCAAGCGTGCACACTGCAGTAACTTTAGTAAAGAAGTGAAACTGAAAGTTGTCCTTTAAAAGAGGCCTCGCAGTGTGAGAAATGAAAGGTAACTCAGTCTGAAATCTTGATGTCTTTGTTGATGTTTGAACCCAGCAGCCTCTATGAGTCACCTCCATCACTCCAGCCAGAGATAAGATGAAGAAAACAAACATCTTCAGCTTGTTTAACGCACCGACTCTTACTCAACTGTGTGCAGTAAAAAAACTTTTTTTTGCACCAATTAGTCGAGATGTTAAGGTGCGGAAATCCTCTTCAGCTGAAACAGGAAATGGGTGTGACTGAACCGTACGGATGATACACACACACACACACCCACACACACGTACGTACGTGCGCAAAAACACACACATTCTTCCTCTCTCATCCTCCTCCTCCTCTCTTTGTGTTTATCTAGGATGCAAAAAATAGCGATTGATATTATTATGTTTCATTATCTCAGTGTGTCCTTCACCTTGTTTCCAAGCAGCAGCTGGAAAACAGACCTGTGGTTGTAACAGTGTGTATGCAACAGTGTGTGTGTGTTTTTGTGTGTGTGTACTTGCAGACCGGTCAGTGCTCTGACATTTCTCTTTTGGATTTTTAGAGATGGTTGCATAACGGCTGTCTCGACCAGAGCGAACTGCTGTCGGAACCTTCTGGAGGCATTTCTGCTGCTTGAGACAGATTGTCACAGACACACACACACACACACACACACACACACACACACACACACACACACACACACACACACACATTTTAAATCACATACTGTAACATCTCCCTCCACAGCTGATTTTGTGTGTAGGATGCAGCAGGATAAACCTCTGGCCTGAATCTCTCTGAGGCTGAATCATTTTCAAACACCAGCTGAATAAAAAAACAAAAAATTAGGAAAAGATGTGAAATGACGAGCTGATATTTTTTTGGCACTTTATAATATATTCCCCTCGCTTTAGTTGATTTGGATTTAGAGCTAAAGAAACTGTGGTTTAAGCTATCAAGCAGCCACAGGTGGTTTTGTAGAAATCTGTGCTTTTGGCTCGTGCTGTAAATATTTGCACACAGAGGACAACATAGGAATCACTCACACAGAAACTGAGATGGTTATGAATGAAGTGGAGGAGAGTGATTCACGCAGCATTCATGATTCCTCAGTGTTTGTGTATTTTACAGATTTAACATGAAAAATCAAACCGAATGATGTGAGGAAAAACTGTATCAACAGGGTGATAGTAAACAGTTTGATCCAAAACTGCACCCACTGTTTCTTTAATCCCTTTTTTTTCTCAGTTTGTACTTTCCCAGATCAGCTTCTTCCTCTCCGTTTCTCCTCTTCACCTTATTTTTCCTGAGGAGGAGGTGAATCACGCGCACACCTCTCCTCTCTGAAAGATTCATCATCCCATTTACCAAACATCTCCTTTCAGAGGCGTGCAGAGCCGTTCTCCTTTCCTCCTTTTTCATCTCCTCCCTCCTCATCTCTGTTTTCTCATCTTCTTCCCACAGCGAGAGCAGGAATAGAGCTCTCACATGTCGAACTTTCTTTTCCTTTTTTCCCCCTCTGTTTCAAGCTGATTGGATCTCTGTGTTTTAACCGAGCGCTCCTGCTTCTTCTCATTTTTCTGTCGCTTTCTTCCTCTCCATTCATTTATTTTCTCCCTATAAGGCTCAGTCAGGGTTTCCCCGGCAATTTCCTCCACCAGCTGCCTCCCCCTCTCCTCTCCTCCTCCCCGTCCTTCCCTCCTCCTCTCCTCTGCTTCCATCTTCTTCTTTCTTAATCTAACTCACTTTATCCGTCTTTCCTCCTTCCTCCTGATCTTGGTTCAACCTTAATCTCCCCTCCCTCTCTCCCTCTCTCTCCCTCTCTTTCTTTTCTCTCTCTTTTCTCTCTGTGCACATTTGTCGATATCAGCTGAGGCCCACCACAGAGGATTTAAGCTGTTACGTAACAAACGTCCTCTTGACTTGGAAGTGTGTCATTGTGTTGGATAAGGAGCCCCTTGTGGCCGCCGCCTAAAGACGCCTCTGGGCCTCCCTTGATAGCTCTAATGCTATGATGGAGGGATGAAGACAGGAGGAGGAGGAGGAAGAGGAGGGTGGACAGAGTAAACTTGGAGTGATGGGAAAGGGCAGAGGAAAGAAGAAGCAGAGCAGATGAGGTTTAGAGGGTCAGACGGACAGATAGATAGAAACGGAGGAGAGGGAGGAGTGAGACAGAATTCGTCTAGACATGGAGGAGAAGATCTGTCCTGTCCATCTGGGCGCGTTCAGTTTGTCCTCTGGTGTCAGAGCACTTGAATTTATGTGCAGTGAAATGCAGAAGGCAGTGAGCCTTGGAGAGAGATCTGTACGCTCAGACTGCTGGATCGTAGCTCAACGGCCCAAAACTCTGAAATATGAAACCCTAAAATACTCCATCACATCATTCCTCTTTGCTGTGTGCTGTCAGTGTGCTGTCAGCGTCAGGTGGCGCAGAAGAAAGGCTGCAAAAGTCTGTTTTTTGCAGTGTTTGGGCGATTGTTACTGAAAATAAGTGACTAGTTGCATGAACTAGTAAATGAATTACAAAGTGATAACATTACTAGTTAAGTTACTGCAGTATAAAAGTGTTGGATGCATTACTTCTTATTTTACTTATATTTTTGTTTTGCACATAACATTGTGAAAAATAGGGTTAAACAGCCCGGCTCAGAAATAGGGAGACAACGATCCAGTATTTTTATTTTTTAAACATAATATTTAGTTTTATTTTCATGTGGTCAAACATAAATCATATTATCACACACATGAATTCAGGACAAAGCAGAAAAAAGAGAAAGGAAATTTAAAAAAAAAGTAACTAAGTGCATACATAAATAAATAACACTCAAAGTGTACCGTAGTGTGGCAGGTTTGTCAGTCTAATCAACATCAAAATCTTATTTATACAATTTTTCTTATAGTATTTATAGTAAAAAAAAAAAAGTAACACTAGTTGATTTGGTGTCTGGTAGTGAAATAAATAAACATAGGAAGGAAAAAACAAGAGAGGAAAAAAAAGAAAAAGAAAAAAAAATCTATTGATATAGTATATGCACGTACGTACAAAAAAATTACAATTAAAATAAAAAAATAAATAAATGAAAATAAAATGTTTATGGCTATATAAATATGATGCATATCAAGAAAAAAGATTTGTATTATACTAATTAAAAGTAAAAACACAAATAAATTCATTGGCACAGCCCTGTCTACATAAATAATCATGTTCAGTGGAAATATACTTCCCACATTCAACAAAACCAATCAATTCTCTTCTCCCTCTAAAAAAAGAAGAGGTAAATAACTAAACATGGAACGACAGGGCATCATATATTCGGCCTCAGTTAACAAAGTTAAAGTCGTAATTCAATTAACCGATCCGATATTTGGATCAGATATCGGCTCCGGTATTTACAAATTAACTGGATCTGATATCTGATGAATGACCGATCCAGTCTTTTTTTTTCTTTTAATTAATGTCATACACAGCAACACAGCGATTATGTTTGCTCTATATTCCATGTCTGTCTATCCTGAGGCACTAAATGTTTACATGGAAGTCTTACTTCCTTTCGCCCTAATGTGCTGATGTACAATTTGTGATTTGTTAATAAATAATATGAAATACATTCATATCTGTGTTAATTTGTTACCTTTAATGTCAAGCCTGATGCCTTCACTCACAGAGAAAGGTATACAGTTCATTCATTCAACAGTAGTATTTGATTGGTATGGTATGCTTCTTCTTCTTGGATTCCTGTACACTGGGGAGGAAAGGTGATGACCTCCTTTAGTCTGAGACCCCACAAACACTGGTTTATTTGTCCACAGGGTCTGTTTGTGTCCAGAAGTTAAAAGGCTGACAGGCTTTCTTTGTGCAACCTGTTGCTGGGCTTGTCTGTCCCCGTGTCTGTGGATCTCATTTGTAGGAAAGCAAAAGGTTCGCTACTCCTCTGGCAGAGTCACAGATTACTGGTGAAACCTCTGGCCCTGATGCAAGGAGTCTAGAGACTGTAGAAAACATCAATGTGGTTTCAGTCACTTATTCGTTTCTGGGAAAGAGAAGAGTTTCAAAGCTCAAAGTTGGAAATCCAGACTCTAACTGACTGCTAGCTTGACTGGAAACATGCAAAACTGACGTCTGGAAATCAGCTACAGCGCACCCACCTGTTGGTCAAATCTCAAATATGCAAATTTATGCATAACCCTAAAATAAACCAGTGCAAAACATGAACCAATCCGTCTTAGTTTATAGCATGATCGGACCTCGCAGGCATTCCCATGCATGCACCTCTTTCCCACATGTCACTGTCATGTCTGAATAGGCACCTAATAAATCCTGACTGAAACTCTGTAAGTTTAGTATCACTTTCAACAAGTCTGAACCGAGACCAGACAGATTCAAATCTGCAGGAGCTTGAGGTAAAACCAGCAAAGAGAGAAAGGGAGAAGGATTAATATAATCAAAACCGGTACAGAAGACATCAGGTTAAAGGAAAGGTACACGATGAACGAGTATTTTGAATGATGCTTCATCTTTGTGTTTGCAGTCTGTTGTTCAGTTAAAGGAAACAGGGAACAGGATGTAGAGTTGACTTACAAACAAATAACCACTTGATGAAAATTGAACAGGAGATTGACCAAAAATGTTGAGTTAACTTCACTCTGAAAGGAAATTGTTATTAATCACGGTCTGGGCAGCAAAATAAGTTTGAAAATCCATCTGTGATGCAGCCCCGTGAGGGAACATGCCGTCTCTTTTCACTCCTCTCTTCATTCTCGCTGCATGTCGAAGTCTGGATATGTCTGAATGAAGCGATGACGCTCAGCAGACGCTGTCATTTTAACACTTTGAGTACTTTTTGTTCACTTATGTTTTAATTTTGCACAGCCAGAACCTGCAAATGAGTCAGCTTTAAACATGGTCTCAGAAGTCATCAGATAGCATTTGCCAAAGATATTTACCTCTGAAGGTGACATAACTTCTCAGTTTTTGCAGTATAGCCAGCTGTAAGGGTTTAACTATTATGATGCTGGGAAGTAAAAGCAACTCATAATACTATTGAGTTATTTTCTTGGAGTATCTATGCAGTAGAGTTGTCATGATATCATACTATACAGTACAGTTAGGGCTGGACGATATGGCCTCAAATCAATATCACTATATATCAAGCAGTTCACCCCGATAGCGATATATTGACTGTAACTACTCCACAAGCTGCTCACCCCTTTCCACATTAACTTCGTCTACTTCAGCCGCTCCAACTTTTGAACCGTCCTCCATCTCACCTTTCTTTCCCTCTTTGTTACGGACTGGATGGGGTGGAGTCACGTCTCCGACGTAGGACAGCGTCTTAAAGGGACATGAGACCATAGCCTACCTACACACATCCAAAACCAACTTTTATTTATTTATTTTTTTGACACTGACTATAAGCAAAATGACGTCAGTTTTTGTCGTAAATTTCGGTATAGGTAAATTTTCGGTTTATCACAAGCCCTAAGTACAATACAACACAACATGACTTAATACAATGCAATACAGTGCAGTATGATTTAGTAGGGTATTATATGGTATGACACAGTCTGATACCTGTTGAAATCAAGTGGTTTCAATACCTGCTTCAATATCACACATCAGTGAACTCCTAGGCATTTAAAATAATTAGTTTTGTTATTTTTATTTCCAACCTGTTTTAGATTCCGGTAGAGAAAGAAGTCGCCAAACACAGACCAAGATTTGACACATTGTTAATATTTCTAAAAGGCAAATTAAACATTTCGTCTTAAAAATAATACTTAACCAAAGTTAAATGTTTTATCTGAATTATCATTCTTGATCCAGAGGAGACGTTTGTTTCTGCGGGGAGTGCTGTTTGCATGTATTTTACACCCACCTCAATTTATAGATGTGTGTCATTATGCAGGGCTGTAGGGCTCTCCCAGTCTTGGGCTGAGGCTGCAGCAGACATCAACAGAACATGTGCTTCTATGTTCGATACTAAAAGGATTTAATGAATGTTGGTATTTTCGACCTGTGAATGAGTAGAGTTAGTGTTGTGTTGGCTGTGACGGAGGGCGGAGCAGAGAGACACAGCAGGCAAGAAGAAGATTTTTACGACCTCACGATCATTTACAGTCGCTCGACTTTGTAACTTCAGGGTTAAAATTTGACTAAAGATCTGTTCCTAGAAATTCTGTGGTCTGTGGTCGACAGCTCTTGTAGTTGTGAATGAATGTTTTCTTAAAGGCTTACATTTAGACTCAGTAAATAGAAAATTGTATGCATCATAGCCGATCAAATGCAAAAAGAAGTGTATCTCTAACTGCTGCACCTCCAGGTTGAAGCGTCTTCTCACTGCTGTGAAATCAACAGGTGAACGAAGCCGTGTTACATATTCAAGGTCTCACACGCTGATTTCCTGCACTTAAGCTGAACTTTTTTTTTTTTTAAACCTGTTGCTTTGTTTTTAAGTGTGTGTGGGCGGCTGAGTGTGTGTGTGTGTGAGGGCTTGTTTTTGTGTGTGTTGAGAAGCAGTCAAAGCAGAGTTCTTTGTTGAAATCCATGAGAGATTTTCTTCATTATGAGGCCAGACAGAGAGAGGTTTGGCAAAAATACCTCATTTTTTTGTTGTCGCACCGCCTCGAAATATAAAAATATGAGTTTAGACAATAAGATTTATGACACACTTTGTGTTTCGTGGCAGAAAAACTGAAAGTTGAAACCTCTGCAGACACTTGTAATGAGATTTCTTTTTCTTCCAGCTCCATATTTCTACAGATTCAGTGCTCACTGTCGCGAAGTAGAAATGTTATGAAACATTTGACCTTTGGCTTTTTATGCTCAGTCAAAGATTCAAGACCTTGAAAACTCTGTTTTTCTCTCTTCCCCGTCTGACTGAACACTCAAAGAGCTCAGAGTCACTTTCCTTTTTATTGCAAACAAGACGAATAAGCCGAAGAATAATTTCCTCCCACAGTGTGACTCTGCATGTTACTCAGACTCTCTGCAGGTTCAAGAGGCTTTGTCAAAGGTCTGGATGTTGCAGCTCATTTGACATGTGTGTGTGTGATAATTGCTGTGTGTATGTGTGTGTGTGTGCAGTGATTTAAATTGATCTGCTGTGTGTGTGCTCGCCAGAATCCATACAGAGGAGGACGTGATGAGCAGAAAAACACTGAATCAGAGTTGCAAAACCTTTATGCAGTGATTCAACCAAATACGATCAGTGAGCATGCACCAAATGATCTATAACACACACATATACACACACACACACAAACGCACACTTCCACCCACAGACTCTCCCTGTCACAGATATCAATTCATCATTCTGTTTCGCACGACTCCCTCAAAGTGTTTGTCACATCTTCTTCCTCCGTGACTCGCTCTGCTCCTTCACAGCGACTCTTTCTCTCTCTCTGTCGATCTTCACTTCAATAATTGTCTTCAGAGCCCAGTGTGTGTGTGCGTGTGTGTGTGCGCGCGTGATACAAGAGGAAGTTAATCAGGCTGTAAGAGACACAAACACACACAGACTCGGGTCAAAAGAGCAGCGGCATCCTCTAACTGCAGTGTTAGACTAATCTGCAGCCTTTAGTCTCTGTGATTGGAGAAGAAATGACATCAGGGTTTTGGTTAAATTATATTTTTTTATTTCAAACATGTGTCAACATAAAAATAAAGCATATAAGTCTGAATAGTATTGCTTGATCTCATATCATCAGGCTTTGGTGTCTGCAGGACAGGAAAACAGTCTGTATGGCGAGCAAAAGCAGGCAGAACAGCATCCACAATGACAACATCACAGTTTATTTCTCTTCATGAACACATATCTGTACGCAAGGGCAACTCAAAATGATGAGGAGACACAAATCTGCTTACAATTATCCTATCAGTCTGCAATTGCTCACTATTTGATGCCAGGACTCAGTTTTATAAAATTGTTCAAAAACATCTCTGCACATTTTGCTCTTATTCCTCCTCACAGAGGCATCTAAATTATCCATAAAGAATAATCTGTAATATTCTCAGTTTACTCTGATATATGAATGAGTTCTAAGGTTAATTGTAAATATATTCTATCAGCATGCTTCAGTTTCTCTCTGCAGAGTTTTGCTGTGCTGCAGATGACACACAGCGGTCTGTTCTCTGCCGTGGATTAACGTCTCTAACTCTGATGATTCAGGCAGCGGCTCAGTAATCTATTGTGCTAATCTGCTGCCGATGTGCAGACAGATCATTACCCAGATCAGGATCAGATCTGGATTTATGCAACTGCCAGGTGTTCATCCGTGTGCGTGCGTGTGTGTGTTTGTGTGTTTGTGTGTGGGATCATTATGCACACGGTTAACAAGTTGAATAAACATGTTAGTCAATGGATGGAAAGATTGAGGCAGCATGTAGCAGCACAGAGGAGGGATTGATGGATGAGAGTGAGTGAGTGAGTGAGTTAGTGAGGGAGTGAGTGAGTGAATGAGTGAGTGAATGAGTGAGTGTGTTAAATGGATTTAATGTTCATGTTCCATCGCTTTGCGCAGTGAAGTTTATTCAGTGTCTGTGTCAGCTGTTACAGGTCGGAGTTCATGTTTCCTCTCATGTTGGAAGGGTTAAATGTCCGTCTCCTGGTTTTTTAGTGATTTTTAAAAAGGATTGGTATTTAAAATTTTATACAGATAATTCTGTTTAATTGAGAAGGAAGGGTTACTATGGGAGAGAGAAAATGGTTAATTAATTCAAAATCCATCTTAACGTGTTATTGGCATTAAGTTTTGGCTACCAGCTGACCTGCTCTGTGAATATCAGCTTTGGTTTATACCGTTAAAAAACACATATCAGTCAAACCACCGGTAACCATGCTGACTTTGAAAAGTGTGAGTACTGCATGTGATCTGAGTAGGGCTGGGTGATTTGTCCTCAAATCAATATCACAATACACTCACCGGCCACTTTATTAGGTACACCATGCTAGTAACGGGTTGGACCCCCTTTTGCCTTCAGAACTGCCTCAATTCTTCGTGGCATAGATTCAACAAGGTGCTGGAAGCATTCCTCAGAGAGCTTGGTCCATATTGACATGATGGCATCACACAGTTGCCGCAGATTTGTCGGCTGCACATCCATGATGCGAATCTCCCGTTCCACCACATCCCAAAGATGCTCTATTGGATTGAGATCTGGTGACTGTGGAGGCCATTTGAGTACAGTGAACTCATTGTCATGTTCAAGAAACCAGTCTGAGATGATTCCAGCTTTATGACATGGCGTATTATCCTGCTGAAAGTAGCCATCAGAAGTTGGGTACATTGTGGTCATAAAGGGATGGACATGGTCAGCAACAATACTCAGGTAGGCTGTGGAGTTGCAACGATGCTCAATTGGTACCAAGGGGCCCAAAGAGTGCCAAGAAAATATTCCCCACACCATGACACCACCACCACCAGCCTGAACCGTTGATACAAGGCAGGATGGATCCATGCTTTCATGTTGTTGACGCCAAATTCTGACCCTACCATCCGAATGTCGCAGCAGAAATGGAGACTCATCAGACCAGGCAACGTTTTTCCAATCTTCTATTGTCCAATTTCGATGAGCTTGTGCAAATTGTAGCCTCAGTTTCCTGTTCTTAGCTGAAAGGAGTGGCACCCGGCGTGGTCTTCTGCTGCTGTAGCTCATCTGCCTCAAAGTTCGACGTACTGTGCGTTCAGAGATGCTCTTCTGCCTACTTTGGTTGTAACGGGTGGTTATTTGAGTCACTGTTGCCTTTCTATCAGCTCGAACCAGTCTGGCCATTCTCCTCTGACCTCTGGCATCAACAAGGCATTTCCGCCCACAGAACTGCCGCTCACTGGATATTTTTTCTTTTTCGGACCATTCTCTGTAAACCCTAGAGATGGTTGTGCGTGAAAATCCCAGTAGATCAGCAGTTTCTGAAATACTCAGACCAGCCCTTCTGGCACCAACAACCATGCCACGTTCAAAGTCACTCAAATCACCTTTCTTCCCCATACTGATGATCGGTTTGAACTGCAGGAGATTGTCTTGACCATGTCTACATGCCTAAATATCACAATATATTGAGCAGTTCACCCTGATAATGAGGTTTCGGACACCCCTTAAAATGGCGTTCACCCCCATATAGTCGCTTACATAGAGGTAAGGGATCCATTTCGGACACAGCCTTTGTCTACTTCAGCCGTCACTCCAGCGGCTACAACTTTAAGCATAGATCAAATGTAAATGGCAAATAAATAGTTTATTAATGTAAGTTAATAGTTATTTTACCATTAACAAGCAATGAAACTATGATTAATAATTTTTATTAATTATTAATGGACCATTTATTAAAGGTTTATATAGGGTTTAAATATTGGCTGTGTAACATCTAGTTTAAAATATGTGTCAGTAGCACTTTGTAAATCTGTACATTTTCTGTTTATCGCCCAGCCCTAGTTCTGAGAGTGCACGCTCAGTTGTCTGTTTTACAAGTCAGTGGATGTGAGTGGTTTCACCATGACCCGATTGCGAGTATGCATTTTGAAACAATCTTTTCCAGCTCTTGTGCTGATTTTGTTCACTCCATCATTTCTCCATCTTCAAACCTCTCCACATTGTAGTCCTGAGTCTCAGGGGAGACTTTGGTTTTTGTCAGTCAGGAGGGGTACTCTCAAAGTGACACTATCTGTGGTAACAAATACTGAGACGTAATCACTAAAATCCAGGTACAACTCTATCCATGTCTTTCAGATATGTTTCGAGGAAAAACAAACATCCTATATTGAGGTTGAGAAGGTCCTTTAAATTTATGCAGACAATAAGAAAGGCTGATGAATGACACAGTGACCATTGTTTGTCTTTTTTAAGGACTGTATTGTGTTGAAAGACTGAGAGCGGCTGTAAACACTTCACCTGCTTCCATGTCTGCTCAGAACAATGACCTTTTGTTTTACATCATTTATTCCTCTCTACTCTTCGCCACTTGTTGCATCTCAATCCTCTTTTCATCTCCTGTCTGTATTATTTTACTCCTGTTTTCCATTCACTCTGGTTTTGTTTCTTTTTTTTCATCAGCTGTCATCTTTTTCTCATTTTCTTAATTCATCTCATCTGACCTTTCCTTCGCGTCTCGTCTTTTTTTCCCTCCAGCTTTTTTTTCGTCTTTTCTCTCCATCTGTGCTGAGATTTTTTTTCCCTGGCAGCGGCTCAGCGATGGAGAGAATGATCAAATCGGAGCTAAAGAGAGGAAAAAAGAAGTCAAACAAACCGGAGGAGGAAAAAAAAAAAGAGAGAGGGAGCTTAAATCAGGCTGTGGATTATGACTGATGGAGGCCAAACAGAGCGCTGCATGAGAGGCTTTCTGACGAGGTCACGCTCCTGGTTTCCTGGACGGCGTTGACATGTCAGTGCGACTGTGGAAAGATGCACATACGTGACACACACATACACGCATGCATGAACACAACATCGGATTAGTTACGACATTTACGGGGATGTCAGTTTGCCCAAATGTCCGTGCCCCCCCGCCTGACCCCGCCCGCCTGGCTCCGTCCACCTAAATACCCGCTGACCTGCTTTCTCTAAGCTCCGGCCTCCTCGCTGACCAGCTGAAAGAAAGAAATGATTTGTGGAGCAGTTATGTGATAAAGACGAACAGCGTCCACTGGAAACTGTGACCTCACCATAACTGTGTGTCGCTCTGTCTGTGCGTGTGCGTTTGTGTCCTGGGACCTGTGGGAGTGTTGGAAATGGAAATCAATACGTGTTTGTGTTGCGAACAGGACGGAGGACAGTTTATCTCCCTCTCTGTCTGCAGCGTTTGTCAGATCCCCATCTGTGTGCTGTGAAGTGGCCTCATTAGTTTTGATTTTTGCAGTTTTGTGCAGCTGTGTGGACTTCACCACGGGCAGCAGAGGCATGCACACGCATCCAGCTCCTTATTAACTGTCCCTCCTTATAATTTTGTCCAAAATTTAGAATAAAACAATCAGATCTAAGAGTACACATCTGAGGCAGCTGTCACTAATAGTCTCTGCTAATACAGAATCCAGTCTGCAGGATAGTTTATATGCCTAACTGAGCTGCATATCCTGTTGTCATCCTATGTCCACAACATTGTCTGTTTATAAAGATGGACCTTACACCCACGTCTCTTCTTGAAGCCAAAATATGCTGTTAATGTGCAGTTATCCTGTGGTGGTGATGGTCTTTGAGCCAGAGACTGAACAGCAGAGATGCTGACTGAATTGACACCCCGCTAAGGCTGCACAATAGTGGAAATAACTAACATTGCAATTTTTTTTCAACCCTGCGATATATATTGTCATATTAAAAAATACATGAATTTTCACCAGATGACCTGAATAGCACTTAATGCTATGCTGCACTGCTGAACTCTTGTGGACAATTAGCCTGGACACGCATTTCTCGGCACAACACAGGCAGTGCCAGCGACTCACTTTATGTGCAGGCCGCAAATTTTTTTTGTAGGATGGAAGGGGAAGGTCCCACCCTCCTTCGCCTCTGATTTTGAAACGTCATCCTCTGTCGGGTTAGGATAAAGGTTAGGGTTAGGGTTAGGAGATTCAGAAGTGCAATAATGTTCTGTAATGTGTTTGGCTTGACCATGTGATGACGTTTCCAGCTTTTGTACAAAAAAAGGAGTGCAGGCCATGAGCAGGGGCGTTGTTTCCTCCTCTGTGATTTTGATTGACGGCTGGCAGGGTAGTCTGATTGGCATTTGAGTAAAGAATGAATGTGATTGGTGGATTACTGCTCAGCACATGCAGAGTCACATGCAGTGTATCTCAGTCAGCTACCCTTGAAATTAGATGAGTTTATTCATCTCCGATATCACAGGCTCTGCAGTGTCACTATTGTGCACACGTGCATCGTGATGACAATGCTCAAACGATATCACGTGCAGCTCTACGCCCCGCCTCTTCTTCCAACGAAAAAACGCACCTCAGACGCCTTAACTTAATCATTTCAGCTGAGATTTATTACAGATGATCCCCACAACACTTATTGTATTTTTTAATTCTATCTTTCCGGCACTCAGTCCATTCACCACAAAACCTTCAGACTCTAGTCACAACTGGTGTTCCACAGGGTTCTGTCCTCGAGCCTTTTCCATTCATTATCAATCTACTTCCCCTCGGCAATTATTTCCATAAACATAAAATGAATTTTCATCGCTATGCAGATGACATCCAGCTCTACTTGTTCTCCTCCAACTTCCTCCAAAACCAAAACTACATTTTACTGTTAACATACTGTGAAAACAGAACAGATACTATTTCAAAAACACAGAAACCATGAAAAAATTGTGCAACAATATGTGTTTTATCCACATCGTGAAGAACACAATAAACCTGTCACTCAAATTTGTGACAGTCTGTTCAATAAAAAAAAAAAGACAAACACCGTACAACTCCACCAAAGATGATAAATGTGATTTCTTAGACATGTACATTCCGACCACGGACCATAATTTATTAAAAACAGGAAACACAGGAAACAAAGCTTCATGGTCATTTCTCTGTTTCGTAACGTACAGCATATAATCAGTGATGATGCTGGAAGTTGGTATGGACGTAGTATCCTGCAGGTGCTCTTACCACCTTTATATCAATTTTTTTTCCCTCCTTGCTCAAGGCCGCTTATCTCTGCAGCCATTTCACCCTCTGAAGAGCTTTTCCCGCAGAAACATGTCATTCTTCTGTGAGTTCGGTATCCTTGCACTGAACAAACTCAGCAGCTGCTGATGGATGGAGGCAGCGGCACTCAAAGCTTCATGTAATTACTGCCTTCATCTCGGCTCAGACCATCACAGCTCATTACAGAGACTGAAGAGCTATTATCTGTCAGAAAGACACGCTGGGGCGCTAATGAAAGGTAACTTAACATTGACACCTGCACACCAAGCAGAGACGGAGCTGTCAATCAATCTGTCACAGGCTGCAGAGGCCAGAGGCGAAAAATGAGCATAGAGCGGGGTTACGAAAGAGGTTTGCATCGACTGTATACAGCCTATATATATGAGTGTGTGCATTTTGAATTGTAAGGCTTCATGTAGCCTTTGAACTCTGACTCCAGGAAACCAACTCAACAGGGTTTCTACTTTCCAATCTCTAGAATATAGAAAAAAGATTTGTGCCTAGGTAACATTTATCGGCTAGGTTTTCAACTTTTTGGATTTAGAATTAAGTACACTAAGAAGTCCATGATTTTCCATGACCAGTTTGTCTGATTGGTATTTATATGATATTAAACAGTATAATGAAGTTGATTCAATATGCAAGATACGACACATCAGCCTCTTGTGGGGAAATTCACTTGCTTCTGCACCTCACAAAAAAGAAAACTAGAGAAAAAGGTAAAAAAATTCAAAATAATACGAGTTGAAAAAAATATTCGGAGTGAAAAAGAAGAAAATTAGAGAAAAAAGTAAAAATTTTCAAATAATAAGAGGCGAAAATGATAAAAATTGAAGTTTTTATCGTTAAGAAAAATGTTAGGATGAAAAAGAAGGAAATAAGACACAGTCTGTGCAACAATACAAACTGATTCTACAGTTATTCAGAACTATTGTACAATATGATTGCAGTTTTTCTTCTTCGATTCCTCTCTTTGTTACTTTGACACTAGTGTTTACTTCTTGAGGCACCTTTTTCTCTCTGAAAGAGCTGAGTTTCCTTGTTTTTCATGAAGTTTCTCAAGGTTTTCCTCCTGAAATGTTCTCAGTAAATGTTTGTTGTAGTCTATTAGGTTGATCTCCAGCATCAAAACAATGCTGGGCTTGTTACAGAACCCCCCTTAGATGGCGAGTTGACTGGAATCAAAATAAGTCAAAGTGTAATTGTTCCACTTGACTTGTAGAAATGCTTTTAAACTCTTTTGGTCCTGTGTTTGTGTTTTCCCAGGATCCCTCAGTGCAGAAGATGGGTGGAGGCAGAAAGAAGACGGTGTCCTTCAGCAGCATGCCGTCTGAGAAGAAGGTAAACCTCTTATGACAGAACTGGATTATTAAAATTAGATTTTACAAACCTGTATAACTGAGCCAAAGCTGATTTTCTGTCTCAGGTGAGCAGCGCTGCAGACTGCTTGGCGTTCATGCAGGGCGGCTGTGAGCTGAAGAAGATCCGGCCGAACTCGCGGGTTTACTGTCGCTTCTACACGCTTGACTCAGACCTGAGCTGCCTGCGCTGGGAGCCGTCGAAGAAAGATGGAGACCGAGCTCGACTCGATGTATCCAGCATCCGAGAGGTTCGAACGGGGAAGAGCACAGAGACGTTTCTCCACAATGGACCTCTGTCTGAACACCTGGCTGAGGAGGCGGCTTTTTCTGTCATACATGGAGACGAATATCAGGTACTAATTTCCAGATTGATGCTTTAAATCATCAGAATATACTCCCCTTCATCCAAGATTTGCTCTGACATGTATCCTCTCCACAGTCTCTGGACTTGGTTGCATTGTCAGCAGATGTGGCAAACATCTGGGTAACAGGTCTCCGGTATCTTCTGGCCCATCCCTCTGTGATCGGAGGAGCGGGAGGAGGATGTGGAGGCGGGGGAGTCCTGGGTGAAGGTTTGGCGGTGGAGGGAAGCCTGGGGAATAAGATGAGGAGTGAGTGGCTGGCGGCAGAGTTCGCTCAGGTGGACGAATCTGGGAACGGCATCGTGACGGAGGACGTGGCGGTCGCTACGATCTGCAAACTGAACCCTGGAATCAAGGAGGCCAAGGTGAGAAGATGCTAGGTCTTTATAGTGAGAGTAAACGGGTTTAAATTGAATACAGAGGAACATAACAAACATGGAAAATAATATAAGAGTTAAAGGGATATTCCAGCGTAAAATTAATTTATGGTCAAACACACCGTAACACTAAGTTAGACACCCCCTCGAGAGATGAATGTTGCCGACCGCTTGCTTCTCTAGTTATACCAACTTAAGTAATGACCGCACGATAGCAATACAGAGAGCCACGCGCTCAACCAAAACACCACTCTATAGCCACATCTTTATCAACAGGACATATAGGGTGCCAGCCATAGCACTAGCCACTAAACATCTTTTTAGCTTTGCCTAATTTCTTCAGCAAAGACACTAAACAAAACTCACCTACTCTCTTCCAGCAGCCACTTGTTTGTAGCTAGATCTCAGGCCAGTCCATTATGCCGCCCCTGAGCATTATTTGTGGCTATAGAGTGGCGTTTTGGTTGAGGTTTGTTTATGGCTCCTCAGACCGCTGTATATTGCTATCGGTGCGGTCGTTACTAAAGTTGGTATTACTAGAGAAGCAAGCGGTCGTTAACATTCATCTCTCAAGGGGGTGTCTAACTCGGTGTTACAGTGTGTTTGACCCTTAATTAGTTTTACGCCGGAATATCCCTTTAAATATTTTGATAACTGACATTCAATTTATATAAATCAAAAATGTTTGTTGTTATATAGCACATATCATAGGATCTGAGGAAGTCTTGCGGTACTACTTTGAGAGAAAACATTGACACAGCCTGAATAAAGTGACCCAGCTGTCTTGCATCAACAACACTGACACACATCATCATGGCAGCGTGTCAACACAGCAGACGACTCTAAGTTTGTGTTCGGTGTAGTAACAGCCAGAGCAGGTGTGTTTTATTCCTGTTTCTGTCTGTGTTTGGCACAGCACAACATCTTAATCCTCTCCGACAGACTCTCTGCTCGTGTTAGTTTGGTCGTCTGTTGTGTGGTTTCTCAGGTCAGGTTTATTTCTCCCCTCTCTGCACACTGACACAAAGAGAGCTGTGGAGTCTCATACAGGTGAGCTGACTGCAGGACATATTTTCTCAGAGATATCATCGTGCTGGCGGAGAGGAAAGGGGAAAAAAAAGGAGAGAGGGGAAGAGGAGGCAGACCTAAACCAAACAGAGACATGAAAAAGGAGACATGACAGATAACAGAGAGGGAGTGAGATTAAAAAAGTGAGTCATACATCGTGTCGTTCGATTAATTTGGGTCACTTTAATATCCTCTTTGAAAAATGATGAGCAAAGTTTAATCAAGACTTCTCTGCCTCGCAGAATAAAAAGGGAAAAATCTCTGAGAACTAATTTACTTTATGTCAGTTCAAAACGAGAAGCAACCTTTAGGGCGGAAAAGGAGCTGACATTAAAATGTTCAAAACTGCAGTTCCTCCAAAGTCCACTAGAGGCTTGATCCAAAGGTGAATCAGCCCCATACAGCCTGATACAAAATAGATAAAGTCTTTAAGGCACATTTCTCTAAAATCCCCTATTTACATTAGATTAAAGGGATATTTCAGAGTTTTTGATGTGAGTTACATGTCACAAGTAAGCTAACACTTTATGAAATCGTCTTTAGGAGCAACATGAGCCACAAAATGATCAGACTTTGGTAAGATTAAAAGGTTTATTCTGAAAAAGCCAGAGCAGGTTTCAGATTCAGATGACCACACTCTCCATTGTTCACACTTACATTTTTCTGCACTAAACATCATGAGAGTTGAATTTGTTAGAGCGTAAAAAACACCTTACCTTTGCTTTTCTTGATGTTAACCCTCAAGTTCAAAAACAGTCATTTCAGAAACCAAGATTTTAAAGTTCAACACGCCAAGGAAGAGCTTCAAAAAGTCAACAAACCATACTGTCCAACTTGTTGTCTTTCTTTTCTTTTGTTTTCTGTCCTAAGGTGCGTCTCCGTTTCAAAGAGATCCAGCGCAGTAAGGAGAAGCTGACCTCCCATGTGACCCGTGAGGAGTTTCAGGAGGCGTTCTGTGAGCTCTGCACCCGGCCGGACGTCTACTTCTTGCTTGTCCAGCTGTCGAAGGATCGTGAGTGCCTGGACCCGCAGGACCTCCGCCTCTTCCTGGAGACGGAGCAAGGCTTGTCTCTGGCGACCACCGAGGGCTGCTGGGAGCTCCTGAGGCGCCACGAACCCTCCGCTCAGGGGAGAGAGAGAGGGCTGCTGGGATTGGATGGGTTTGCGCGGTACCTGCAGTCTCCAGAGTGTCAGCTGCTCGACCCCGAGCACCTGGGCGTGTGTCAGGACATGAACATGCCTTTGTCCCACTACTACATCAGGTGAGGGAGGAGTTTTAGTCCAGTGAGGGAAGGAACATCAGATTAACTGCTTAAAGAATTATTGTATCCAAACTTCAGTTTCCATTTTATTGTGACAGAGAGACATTATGTCCTGCAGTCAAGTGAAAAATAAACTGTTACTGCGACTGACAAAAGGATTAATCATGCCAATTACTCATTGGACAGCTCTTTTTAGATGAAGAACAATGAAAACAAATAAGACAATGAGCAAATCAAGTCAGGATGAAGTCAGGGCTTTATTGAACGCTGAAAAGCAGAATTACAGAAAAAAATAAAGGGAAATACAATCTCAGGTTAAACCGTGAAGATGTGATTCAGTCCCAGTGTTGTAGAATTAAATCCTATTGGTAGTAACAAGATTAAATGTGCAGATAAAACTAAATAAAGTCAGTCAGAGGCACTTTTTACTGATTCATGGAGAGTGTCATGGCTCATATTGTCTAGAAAAAAGTTGTGAATTCAGAATTTAAAATAAATTATGTGTGAAGGTTGAGGAAAAAGTAGAAAGCCTCATTTTTATTGCAAAAAAATAGAAATAAAAAGACAATTCTTTGGGAAGGATTGATGAATCTAAGTGAAGTTCGTGTGTTTTCAGTTTGATGTAAACTTAAGGAGTAAAACAGAAATCAGTAAACACTGACAAATGAAAATGATCTTAAAGGTTTATACACTCTACCGACATCTATACAACACACTGAGTTAAAATAAATGTTGACAAAAAAGCTGATTTATTCTCTCTGGATTTATTCTCTGAATTTTGTCTGTTTTCTTTGAACAGCTGTCAAATCATCTGACAGATGGCGCTGATTACTCACTGCTCCCCGTGTTCACCAATGAGATAAATCTGTTTTTATTTAGAATTAGACATATGATTCCTAACACTCATTCGGTAACAAGCGCAGAGGGCAATGTTTAAGTGTTGACTTTAGCAGGGAATGTGCCTATAAGTGCTAAAACGTCGGCTTTTAGTGATGTAGATAATTTCAGCAGCTCATAATTGTTGATTAAACTTGAAGACATGATGAAGAAGAGAGATATTGATATCATTGTTTTCGTTTTTCTCCTCAGTACGTCGTACCGCTCCTACCTGCTGGACGATCAGGTCCACGGCAGAGCGGATCTTGGAGGTCTGATCAAAGCTCTGCAGTCCGGCTGTCGCTGCGTGGAGTTGGGGGTGACCGACGGCCCAGAGGGTGAGCCTCTCCTCGGTGTGGATTACGGACCAGACATCCCTCGCCACCATCATCACCACCATCACCACCACCATCACCACGCTCCCGTCACCATCCGCTCCGCTCTGGAGGTGGTGAATAAATACGCCTTCCTCACCTCGCAGTACCCGCTCCTCATCTACCTGTGTCAGCGCTGCTCTCCGGGGCAGCAGCGCACCATGGCGCAGCACTTTAGGAAAGTGTTCGGCACACGTCTTTACACGCCTGAGAAACTTCCTGTCAGCCTTGGAGGGCGAGCCACGACTTTACCGTCCCCTGAGCAGCTGAAGGGACGCATTGTTATTGTGGGGAAGAAGCTCCCCCCGGACCAGGAGGGGTCAGACGGTGAGGTGTCAGAGGAGGACGAGGAGATCGGAGGAGGCGGGCCACTAGCAGGTCGCAGGATGACCATCCCAGGTGAAGAAGAACTGGGTGTGGTTTTAGTGGTGCCTCCGCCCTCCCAGCCAAGAAAGCTCCGCCTCCATAAAGACTTGTCCGACCTGGTGGTGATCGCTCGCACAGGCAGCCGCAGCTTCTACGCCCACAGAGCGAGTCACAAACAGTTGCAGCAGCAGTCCCCGCCCAGCAGCCCCTCCTCCCCCAGCACGCCAATGCCTCCCGAGCTGCCTTACTGGACGCTGTGCTCGCTGGGGGAAGGAGAGGCGGGGCGTCTGACCACAGAGAGCCCGGAGGACCTTGTAATGTTCACAAAGCGCACTCTGACGCGGGTACGACCCAGCTCGGTGCGTCTGGACTCAAGTAACCCGAACCCTCAGGGGTACTGGAAGGGAGGGGTCCAGCTCGTGGCCTTGAACCAGCAGACACCTGGTGCCATGCTGGACCTCCACAGAGGGCGTTTCTCACAGAATGGAGGGTGTGGTTATGTTCTCCGACCGGCTGTGATGAGGGATGAGGTGTCGTATTTCAGCGCTCACACACAAGGCTGCGTGCCAGGAGTTCCCGCACAGACTCTGAGGATAAAGGTGAGGATGCTGTTTTGTGTTTTGGGGTAAAAATCTGCAGCTAATTAGAGAAACGAGTTTTAGTATTTTATTAGTTTCATTATTTCAAGATGGAAGTAGATGCTACATGTGGGATGTACGAGTGCAGTTCACCAAATCAGTCCATGTTTTCTCCAGATCTTTATTTTGCATCTTCTTCTTCAGCAAAAGACTCAGTTCTTTGTGTTTCTCTTTAGGTAATCAGCGCACACAACCTGCCCAAACCTCAGGGATCAGGGGCGAAGGGGGAGGTCATTGACCCCTATGTGGTCCTGGAGCTGCACGGCGTACCTGCAGACTGTGCCGAACAGAGAACTCGCACCGCCGCTCAGAACCAGGATGACCCGCTGTTTGACGAGACCTTTGAGTTTCAGGTGAGAAGCTTCGCAGGGACACTCAGCTTCTGTTTCAGGGTGGAGATGCTGCTCTGGTTTGTTTTGAAGGTTATTTTCTGGGCATGTTTTGCCTTTTAAGGACAGAAGGAGCTGCAGATAGACAGAAAATGTAAGAGAATGAGGGAGGCTGATGTGCAGCCAAAGGTCAGGGCTGTAGTTAAGCTGTGAGCACTACGCTTCAGGCTGGTGAGTTGTTGTGCTAAGGCAACTCTGTGTGCATTCAGGTTTTTTTCTGTTTCATGAGTTTACTTTGAGCTTAACTCAAAAATGAATCTTCTACAAAAAGTTTCTACAGCTTTCGTGAGCAGGAAAATCAGCAGGTCTGGTCTCCCTTACTGCAAACTGTGGAGAGGCATACAGGCCCTCATAGTGGTTATTTAATCCTTTATTGCCTTATTTATATACTTCTATCAAATCGATATGATTAACAAATTACTAAAAAAACACCTTAATACAGTCCGATAAATGATAAAAATGTCCTCTTGTAGTTTATCAGTTTTCAAAAACATCTAATGAATCAAACGAGATTAATAAATATGTTTGTTAAATTTTAAGGAAATGTTGATATTTTTTTTGGTTTTCAGCAGTAAGTGAAATAAACATTTCAGCTCAAAATTTTTTTTGAATTTTCTGGCCATAATTTGTGGTGTCAGGCAGTAAAGGGCTACAGTATAAAAGTGTCTTTGTGTTTATGTGGAAGTTCCCTTTTATTTGTTTTCTTTCACAGCCAGTAGGGGGAGCCTGCATCGGTTTACAATAGAGGTTGCTATTTTGGCTTATGAGCCGATATGCTTAAGTCTTGTTACGTTTATTCCCTTAGCAAGCATTTTAGTGATTAGTTTTTAGTTAAAGCATGAAGGGCTTTAGAGACCCACCCCGATGAAAATCATGTTTTTCTTGTTTTTTATATGTTATGGCATTTTTCTGATGCTACAGGACATATCATAAGAAAACTAAATGCAAAATTGCTTTTCTGCGTATTTCATTCAATCATTCAAATTGCTGTGAATTTCTGGCAGACCCACACGGCAGTTTCATACGTAACAAATCCAAGCTCTGGCCCGGAGCCCTGCTATGCAGGCCACACTGTAGAGGAGAAACACAGAGGACGATCGTGGAACAACCATTTGCGTTAGTGGATTGCAATGCTCGTAGGAAAGCTAATTATGATATTAGCTTTCATCGTGTCCCCAAAGACGTTAGTGTCCGAGAGCTGAATAGCTCCTGTGTTACCTGCCACTTCTACTTCACCGGCAGTGTTAGGCTACAAGCTAACATGAAGATGAGTTTGTGACAGGTGGATTCCTCAGCTTCCAGTCAACCCAGACTGTGGTATAGAAATGCAAAAATGTGACTCTATCCTTTAACCAAATGGTTGCTTCTGTCTCCTATTATAAAGGTCAAATAAAAGGCATCAAGACATCCAGAACATGTCTGCGTCCACTTCCTGCAGTCTATAGGCATGACTTAGTAAGCATGCATTATCATTAGGAAGGATTTATTGTTTGGTAAATGGATTCGAGTTGGGCTTCTTCGCTTTGGTCGTAACTCATTTACTCCTCTTGCCCTCTTTGAAACCAGAAAATAAATTCCTAATGGAGGAGGAGGAAGCATAGTAACCTCAGAAAGCACAAACATACAGCCGGTCTTAATGTTTTAACTCCCCCGAATAACTTCAAACATGAATACAAATCTCTTTCAATGGACTTAAAAGGTCAAAAATGTCCCTGTTTATCTAATTGAAAATGTTTTAAAGCATTATTTATCATAATGCATACAAAAATGCATGCATACTCCCAGATATAATAGAAGCTTAAAAGGCTGGATTGCGCCGGGTTGTTTATGATAATTAGGAGAGAAGCAATAAACCATCACAGATGTTTACATAACTGCATGGCAGCTTGTCATGGTAATCCTGTTTACTGTTCATGACCAGAAATATAACTCTACTTTTCCACAGAAAATAGTGTATCAGTGGATTCTCTTAAAGACACAAAACCAAAATAGAAAGGTAGCCATGATCTCACTGCAGAAGACAGTAAGAGCTCTTACTTATTAACGCTCGCAAAATTAAACTTTTAAAGCGTAAAATTGACCCCCTCTGAAAAATGCTCATGATCAAACATTAATGGAGGAGCTAAAAGAGGAAAATGTCAACAACATGAGGGAGGATTATGTGGTTTTGGAGAGGTGTGTGTCAGCGCTGCACCTGCATGAAAGTGAAGCACTGATACTTAATTGGGCATCATCAGTTTTTAAATGAGCTGCTCTCATGAATTCACTCCTAGCTGCAGGCGAGGTTTGATAGCTGCCATGGTTTCCACTTTCCCTCGCTCACTGACAGCTGTCCGACGTGACTACGACTGAGCCGTAATGACAACCTGTCACAACTGATGTGGCGTGTTCCCTGTGGCTCTGTCATGTGTGTGTGGGTGTGTGTGATATAATAGTCTTCAGAAAGACAGCAGAAGACAGGGTAATACCTGTAATTTAAAAGAACACGATTGTAATAACATCAGCTCTTTGACAGATTCGAAATGAAGTTTGAAAGCACACGAAGTTTGAAGATGACTGTAGCTTCAGTACGACTTAACCTGGTCCGAGTCACCTGTCTGTGCTGAAATTAGTCACTTTTTCTGCTCATGTCCAGTCTTAAATCTCCAGACAAGATGTGTCAATATGTTAAAAAAGTAACTGATGTTTATTTAGATTCAGTCTCTCTGAACTCATCAACCATTAGAATCACTTGCCGTTCCTTCCCACAACAAACAAACGGCAAGTGATTCACACAACTGGATGGCTCAGCCAGGCTACGTTTACATGGGCACAAATAATCGGAATAAATGCCCAATCGGAATAAACATGCGTCATGTAAACATGTCGATCTGAAGATTCTGATCCAATTTGGTTCAATTGGAAAGAAATTATATTCCGATCAAGAGGGCTGGTTTATGCCGATCGTTATTTTAAAAACACGTCCATGTTAACATTTATTCCGATCGTGACTCTCTAACCTGACTCAGTCTTCACTCTTTAGCCTTTGGTTTATTTATTGAGGTCAGTAAAGGAGGTTTCATTATTAACACTCTGGAATAAAACACAACCACAGTTGCCGTGTCTGCTCCTCTGATAACATAACAAGGTATACATACAGTGTAATGATGTCACATCTCTACACACAGAGCAACCTTTGACAGAACAGTAAAATACGTACACAAGGGTGTCATTTAGTGACAACATTTAACAGGGGGAAAACTCCTGAATTGGATGGAGTGAGACAATAACGCGTTTGTTGGTTCGTTGACAGCACAGGCGTCAATACAATTCTTCTTCTGTGGTTGTTTTAGCGAAATCAGACAACTCTGCGCAGGTACAAATGCGTCTAATCTGTATAGAACTTGGTGCATGAATACACATGTCATGATTGGATTTTTTGACTATGCACCCATATAAACAGTGAATTCAGATTATCTGACCCGTTAAATTTTCATTGGATTAAGAAATTTTGCAAACATAAATATGGCTAATATCTGCTGAAGATACAGCATCTAGGAGTGATGGTGGACTTTGAGGTTTTCAGGTGTAGTTAGAGATCAGAGATGGAGAGATTAAGACCACTCGCAGTCTGATAAGCAACCGTCGAAGCGGTGGTGGAGCTCAGATCAAAAGTAAAGCCAAATTTCACCCCTCAAGATAAATAAAAACAAGAAAAACACAGTCATTTCTTGGCTCATTACATTCCTGGACCACCACCCACTTATCTGCTTCTGCTGAGTCTCAGTTTCATCATCAACAGAAGCTTCACTCTGACTTGGGAACCCGTGTCTCATCTAAATCTCAAAAGAAATTATGATGCAGGCTCTTACATCTGAAGTCTTTTGTTGCTTTAATCGAACATTTTGTTCTTCAAGTATTCAGCCTGTTGGTTGGCCATCAGCAACTCTGGCAAACCTGCAGTAATGTGGCATTAAAGATGGATTACACCAGCAGATTACAGCATTCAGAGGGATTTAACACGGAGTACAAGATTAATAAAAAGGCACAGTGTCTGCCCGGCTACAGACAGGTTTTTGGCTGCGTGAGTCTCATTGTCCTCGTGTGTAATAGAAAAATCAGATTCACACACCGGCATGTGAACACAGTCACACACACACACAGAGTCAGTCGAGGCTGTTTGTTTGAGTGAGTATCAGCCTGTCGAAGCATGCTTCACATGTCGTCATCATCCGTCCTCCAGGCTCAGACTCAGAGCGGAGATCAGGCACACACACTTCCTCAACACACATGCACAAACGGAGTAAAAAACAAAAACAGTCATCTTTTTAATCACTACAGAACAATGTCTCAGCCGTCTGCTCACATAAAACTCAGATTGTGTCACAGGGGTGTGACGGGAGGTTTTCATGCAAGAGTTTATGATGCAAAAACATGATGAGATGAATCATTTGAAGAGACGTATCTTTTGCATTCCTTGGCTGTCAAAATTACGATGACGAACCTATACTGCCTGTCTGCTCCTGTCTGTCAACGAACTCCAAAGTAAACAGTGTAAAGCTCATTACGCTTCTGAAAATGTCCTCAAAATGTCTGAATTTTCTAACCCTGACTGTAAGTGGACTTTCTACCCACTGATACTCGATGAAAAGTCTGTTTGACGTCTGGGCGAGTCTGACCTTAGCAGTTGTCGACCTGTGAATGAGAGCGCAGCCACTACACATTGACAGTATAATGTCTGTGATGGAGGGCGGAGCAGAGTCGCTGTTACGACCAGCATGTCAGGGTGAAGGGATGTAATAGAAGTACTAGACAGACCTGGCAAACGTCAAGTTATTTATTATAGAAGAAACAACATTTTCAGAGGCAGCATCAAAAGTGAAGCGACCAGAAAGGACTTAAATCAAACGCAACAATGTTTTTAACCCCCTTTTGTAATGATAGAGATAATGTAGATTTGTTTTCCTAATTGTTCATGCTCATAGACTGTCCACAATGTCCTGTGTCTGTGTTATTTAACTTACAGCCAAACTCTGCAGTTAGTTAGTTAAACGCAGAGAGACACATGCATTTGGATATTTCCCCGAAATGTCCATCAGGAATCCATGTGCAGGGCGTAAGTGGTGCAGCTTTCTCTGAAACTGTCACTGTTTCTCTTCACTGAAGCTCATTTCCTTTAAATTGTCAATTTTTTTGTACTAAAGCTGTCCTCTTTTTATCTAAGTGGGGCCACTTAGATCTGGATTTTGTTTTGTTTTTGAAGATTTTATGATAAGAGACAGTCTACGAACACAAGCTAACATTTTCTTTCATTACTGTGAGAGATTCTGGTGTTTGGACAAACGATGAGGCCCTTTTTTTAATGAATGAACACATTATTTGTGACTTTGACTATATGGAGAGGAAAACATACATCATACCTCATTAAAAAAAGAGTGTAATGTAGTAAAATTCAGGATGTAAAAATGATGTAAAACCAGAGATTCAGTCTGAGACCGTGTCCTTAGTCTCATTTTCGATTCTGGAATTGATGAAATTATCTGTCAGAGAGCTGCTCAGCTACAGGCCCGCTGCTGAAGAAATGAGAATAGGACTGGAGTCATCATTCCGCACACACACACTTACACACACTTAGACACACATTCACACACACACACACAAAGTCTGCCGGAGCTGTCTTGCTGGCTCGCCCATGCATGAAACTTCGGCTTTTCCAGAGCTCAGCCCTCACTCTCAACTTATGGGAGCGGAGGCACATTAAAACACACACTCACAGACACACACACACATGCACACACTCTTAGAAACTGGAGGCATTCTCTTTTTAATAGTGCAGTGAGTCCTGAGGGAGCAGCTCGGTCCTGGATGTGGTCTCTGCTCGTCATCCATCACCGTCCTCTCCCTCGCTCTGAAATCATTTTATCTCTCACATCTTCATAAAAACTGTTTCACTTAGACTTTTTTACTGTTTGTGGTACGACCGCACGACGACGGGCTCTGTGTTTTATCTCTGTCTGTGTGATCTTATTTGCTTCTTGTAAAATCACATTTATGTCTCATAGTGAGACGTTTGTCCCGACGGCTGTGTCCCAATTTAGAGGGGACACTGAAGTTTGCATGTAGGGACCAGACACACCTGCACAGGTCGAGTAGGCTAACCCTGCTGCAAAACCTGCATGGAAAAGTGAAGCTTTAAGTTCCTGCACATAAAGACTGTGTTTCTGTGCAGCCTGCAGTTTAACCCCTCGTTGTTAGATAAAGAGTTAGCCTGTTATTTGGAGTTACACAATTTTTTAACCTGTTTGTTTGACCCTGTTGTAACGTTATGAATCATATTACAGCATCACATTTAAAATAACCATTTATATTTCATGAAAAAGCAATTTTGATACTGTAGAGGCCCCTGCAACTGTCTAAGGAAATTAGACACACCCCTATACTTAACTTCAAATGCAATCTGTGTTGAGGCCTTAAAGGGATATTACGGTGTAAAATTAACGTAGGGTCAAACACACCATAAAACCGAGTTAGTCACCCCCTCGAGAGATGAATGTTGCCGACTGCTTGCTTCTCTAGTTATACCAACTTTAGTAACGACCGCACGATAGCAAAACACAGCCGCAAATAATGCTCAGAACAGCACCTAACTTCATCAACGGTACATAAAGGGTCCTAGCCACAGCACTAGCCATCAAACATCTTTTTAAATTTGCCAAATTTCTTTAGCAGAGAGGCTTAACACAACTCACCTACTCTCTTCCAGCAGCCACTTGTTTGTCAGGGAGCCTTGACAAGTGGATCTGAGCATTATTTTATAGCTATAGAGTGGCTTTTTGGTTGAGGTTTGCACATAGAGATGTAGACCGCTGTGTATTGCTATCGTACGGTTGTCATGAAAGTTGGCATAACTGAAGAAAGCAAGCGGTCAGCAACATGCATCTCTCAAGGTGGTGTGTAACTCAGTGTTACTGTGTGTTTGACCATAATTTAAATCTACACCGGACAGAGATGCTAAAGTCAGACACATGCGAACTATAATCTCAATTTATTATTTTTAGAGCCTGAAGAGTGGGTATGGTCTGATTTTCCTGGATACACAGACACACACACTGTCTGGGGGCTTGTTTATTCTCCTCTCTGTAGGTAGTGATGGATTGAAAGCGTCTCCTGCTGTAAAACATGTGTGTGTGACTTAAAGAGGCTTTGTGTGGAGTAAATCAGGCATCAGCTGATCAGTGTTTACTGCGAGGAGCGTTTACTCATTCCTCTGCACTGAATGAATATGCACACACACATATACACACACACACACACATGCACACGCACACACTTCCTCAGCATCATTTATCCTCCCCCGTACTGTGTGTGTGTTCATGTGTGTGGACATGTTTGTGTGTTTAAAGCCTCATTATCTGAAGAGAAGGTGTTACTGTTGGTGTGATACTCACGCAGCTCCTTAAATCGTCGTGTTTAATGAACAATAAAACAGCGTGTAAACAGCCTCAGGAGACTCTGGAAATGTGAATCTTCAAACTAATTGATCCTTTTTAAACATTTAATGCACATCTTTCCTCATTAATAAGAGCTGACTTAAACATTTCATATCTGGAGCAGATGAATAATAAACCGAAACATTTAAACACCATCAGAGCGTCTCTGCAGGTGACAAATCATTAAACTTTTAAAAGCTGAAAAGTCAAATAAATTAGTTAGTACATCTTGAGTGAAGTTTATTGTAGCTCTGAGATGTACATATTAAGTTTGAATGACTTATAAATTATAGGAATTAGTAGATTTATCACACAAGGACCATCGCCTCTTTAATTGGGGCGTGCTTAGGTCGCTAGGCCTTTGGCACCTCTTTCTATATCTAAGGTCTTTTACTGCACTGTTCAGGACTGAGTTGGGGACTGGAGAGAGAGAGTTGTGGATGATGTAAAGCAACAAATTAGGGGTTGGATTTGCTTAGAGGTCACCCATGTTGAGGATTGTGTCCTCTATAAAGTGGTTTCGATTTGACTGAACCAAAACAATATCATTGGCTTTGGATTTTTTAGTAAAATTTGCATCATCTGCTCTTTTAAGAAAAAAGTCAAACCAGGTGTCAATTTAAAAGTTGGAAAAGGCAGCCAGGATGAAATTTCATTCAGTAAAGTGTATAAATATCGAAATATAGAATATCAAAAAGGAGGATTGCCCTGCATAGCACAGATCTTTACAGTGCTGGTGGTGTCAGGAAAACAGTTCCTAAAAAGAAAAGAGTTCCACCGCACACAACGTGTTCAGAAAGAACAACGCGTTTTGCCTCTTTGAAATGCGATGTTCTTTTAACCAATAATTAACTTTAAACCAATAAATAAGTTTACATTCTGACCACGTTTTGTATGGTGGGACCATTTTCCGTATAAATATCATGTTTATTTTTGCTCTGGTTGACTTCAGCATGAACAGGTTTAATTTTCATGTTTTTCTCTCTGCAGGTAAACATGCCGGAGCTCGCCTTGCTGCGCTTCGTGGTCTTAGACGACGACTACATCGGGGACGACTTCATCGGTCAGTACAGCGTGGCTTTCGAGTGCCTTCAGCCCGGCTACCGCAACGTGCCCCTGCTGGGCCTGGCGGGAGACCTCTTACCTCACACCAGCCTGTTCATCCACGTGGCGGTCACGAACCGGAGAGGAGGCGGGAAGGCTCACCGTAGAGGGCTGTCAGTGAGGAGGGTGGGGAGGAGAGGGAGGGAGTACGTCACGCTGAGACACACCGGCATCAAGGTGGTGGACGAGACCTTCAAACCTGCCAGCGCGCCGATGAAAGAGGCGACGGACCTGAGGGAGGAGGCTCAGGTGAGAGTGGGGATGGAGAAGCTTTTTGATGGTCACTTCTTACGATAAAGTCACCAGCTGTTTGAGTCAAAGGTGTTTCCTAAAAGTAAAATTCAACAGGTTCTTGTGAGATGTGTCTGTAAGGATGATGGAGATGCCATCCAGGGCAGGCAGATGTGTGTTTGTAGCTTTGCGGGCTGTGTTGATAATCCCTCTGCAGGGGCTTTCTTGCAGAGCTGCTGTTGTGCCAACCTGACACATCTCAAGGCTGCAGGAACCTCCGAACAAACCTTGAAGCAGTCTGTGGTGCACTCAAGGTTTTACAGCACAATATCAAACCAGCTCAATGTGACTGGGAACAAACTCTTTACTAATGCAGGCAGCAAAGTCGGTGTTGAGTGAGTCTATGTTGGAGGTAAACAAGAGGGGAGGGTGTAAGCTACAGGAGCCCATGGAGAGCTTCAGAGGAAGACAAAATTGAGATTTTCTTATCAAATTAAGAAATTAAACTGATTTACTGCTGATGCTACATGTCACTATATGTGACACCCATAAACCCAGCAGTTAGATCATTAAGGAGCAAGAATTTTTGACCAGAAAAATGATAAATAAACTTCTTAATGTTTGAGTTTTTGCAGATTTATTTGATTTAAAAAGATAATGCAAGGTAACCTAACTTTCTTGCATTTCCAGTTAATTTTAGAGCGCCCTCTGCTGGCAGCAAATCACATTGATTTGCTTCCTTTGGTTTGGATTTGATAAATAAGACACCAAAATGTACAATAGTTTGAATAGTGAAAAAAAAAAAAACCTGGTATCCTCATTTTATAAACTGAAAGAATAATAGGAGAGAAGTGGGGCAGAAAATTAGGATTATAATGTGTCCAGTTGGACTGGGGGACACTCAACAAACATGAACACAAAACTCACACAGACTCGAGCCTATTTTCTCTTTGTTTGCTTACTCACCGGTTATTTCTGCTCAACCTGTTAATTGGCTGCAAATCTGTCAAAATGAAAAAAAAATCTGTTTTCTGTCTAGCCAAAAAGAATAAAAAATAGAAAATCACATAATATATCTCTTAATTTCCTCCATGAGATGAGTCATCAGGCGACCAGCATGGGTGCAGGTCTAGTGAGGACATGAGGTCTGGAGGTCTTTTCTAAAAGATGATTTAAGGATTTTATTTCTGCATTCCTCCAATTTCAAACACTTTATCTATCCTTCTTTGACTTTAAACAGATGTGTAATATTTGAACGTATATGTTTGTTCTTTCTGAAGCTGGAATTCAGCAAATCTCTGAGTTTTTACAGCTCACCTGGAAACCATTTTCACTCTCCCTCTGCCTGGCTTTAGCTCTGTCACTCTCTCTGAAAGCCAAATGAAAAATGTTCAGGGGGGATTTTGGATTAACCAGAGTAACAGGACATTGTTCATGGGGGGAGATATTTGGAGAGTTTTAAATTTTTAATGCTCTGAGCAGCACAAACACAATTTCATTTACCTTTGTTGAACCGAGCGGAGGCAGAGATGGATTTCTAATCAAACCTGGTGCATAAATCTTAAAATATCTTCTCTGGATCTGCGTTTAAGTGACAGAAAACACAAAAACAAATATTTTCTCTTTCTCTCTGAGTCTTATTTTGATACACAACAAACCTTAACCGGGGGAGTTCAAATAAGGAGACATGCTTTTGTCTTTTCTGCTCAGACTCTTTTAGTTATTTTAGTTTTTAGTGAGATTTAGGAGGAATTTTACAGCAAGAGCCCTTTACATTAAGTGTTACAGATAATAGGATTTATTTGTTTGGTGCGTTATATTAAAGACGAAACAATAGTTAGAAGTTGACAAGCATAATTGGTGGCAAGATCTCTTTTGTTGATGATTGATATGTTGATCATAAAAATATCAAAACATCTATTTTTAATTGTCTTGAATTGTTCATGATTGGTAGAATTCCCAACTAATAGTTATTTTTCAAGATCTGAATATCGTTATTAATAATGGACGGTTGTGGCTTAGTGATTGTCGGTCCTGCTGTCCTCATGCTGAGATGTCACTTGACACCACCTTCGCCCACTGGTGTGTGATTGGACTTGTCAAAACTGATCGGCGCTATACATAGCAGCCTCCTCTATAACTGTGTGAACGTGTGAACGTGACATGAGCCACTTTGAGTGATCAGAAGTCCAGAGGAAACATAGTCCGTTTATCATCTTACCATTCGGAGCTTTGCATGTTAGAAAATTGAACACCTAAGAGTCTACAAAATCATGAAGTTTGAGATCAATCCCCAACCACAGTGTTTAGGTGTGATAGTTTGACTATGAGATATTCAACTGAGTGCTACTAAACCTGAGTATACTATTACGCTTGTGGAGGATATTAAAGACCAGTTTGAGGCAAGCGTATGCAACTGATGGTTTTTATAAATGGGCGTGCAAAATTCAAAACATGTCGGCCGAAAAAAGGCAAAATTTTTAAAAAGTAGGTCTTTAAAAAGGATGAAATGACACAGTAAAACACATGTAAGATTAATAATACTGTAGATGAATTTAAAGTACTTCAGCAAAGCATCAGTTCTACAAAATATGATCAACTATCCACCCTACAATGTACAGAAAAAGAAAAATACAATAGATTAAAAAAGAAAAAAGAGGGTAAAACAAGCAGAAACTCTAAAAATCCAAATCCTGATAAATAAAACTCAATTCGGTTATACAGGCTGGTTATGATTAACTCAGATGACATGTCTTCTGTTACTATTTTGAGCTCTTCATGTTGCTTTTCCAGTCACAGAGCGAGTTTGAGACTTGGTTGATGAGATGTGAAGTTTTGTGGGGGATCCAGAGAAGCTTTCATGACGGCGCTGAAATCGAGCCTCGACCTGAGACTTCTCTGTAGAGCAAATAAGAAAGAGGAGAGGAGGAGGAGGAGGAGGAGGAAGAAAGGAGGAGGAGGTGACAAAAGAAGAGTCAGGAAGGAGAGTGGAGGAGGATTATAAAGCATCTATAAATACCAGCTAAAAAGAGAACCTGGTGGCACAGCACCCACCAGCTTATCACTGAATACAAACAATAGAAGAGGGGGCGGTGTGAGGAGAAGAAGCCTCTGCTGCCGATTTTAGGAATAAAAATATCCACAAAAGCCAAAAGAGTTTGGCCCTTCCTGTCCTTTACTTTGTTCTGAAGCCAGATCCTTTTAGAGATGGTTATAGTTGGGTGCTAAAGAGCTTGATGGGTTTAAAGTGAACCTTGAACCTTAGCCTCAGCCAACCCCATTAGGATTAACACCAACATCAGTAGCTGAACGCTGGACGGGAACAAATCTCTGCAGCTATGATCTAAAACCTGAAAAGAAAACAGAAGTTTCAGTAGTATTTATAAAAGATTATTAAGTATTTATATTCTTTAAATGCTTTGGGTGCAACATAGATTTATTTACGATAGAAAGATTGACTCCTCTCAAGCCGTGGTTAGCCTAGCTGAGCTTAGCTGTTCAGACCAGAATCAGGATATCAGTTAAGTGTTAGCCTGGCTTCATAACTCCTTTTATTTCTATGTTGTATACATTGTTTGTGTTCCAAGGCTGCTACACTGAACAAATCGAGACTGGTTGTGGATTACTGGTCATTATTTATGGTGCATTACAAAATATAATATGATTAATACGTTATGATGGAGTACCATATGATAAATAACACAATACAGCATGATACAATACAAACTTGATGATGGGACATGATATGATAAGATATATGATATGATACAATACTAAACTATATAACAATATATGACATGACATGATATGGTGTGATATGATACAATATTAAACTATATATGATATAATATGATATGATATTATACAATACTAGATGATACAACACTAAACTATATTATATTATATAATATAAGATACCAGATGATAGAATACTAAACTATACAATATGAGATGATATGATACAATACTAAACTATATGATATGATATGATACTAAATGATACACTTAACTATATGATATGATATGATATGATACCAGATGATAGAATACTAAACTATATGATTTGATATGATACGATATGATATGGTATGCTATGATATGATATGATATGATATGATATGATATGATATGATATGATATGGTATGCTATGCTATGATATGATATGATATGATATGATATGATATGATATGATATGGTATGCTATGATATGATATGATATGATATGATACGATGATATTAGTTGATATAATACGGTGTGGAACTATCGCATGCAGCACACTTTATACGAAGGATGTGATGCAGAAGAATACAATATAATACCATATGATAGATTACTTTACAATATGATATGATACCATACAGATTCATGGGCCAGTTGTGGCAGTAAATAAGTAGATAATAAATGAATAAAAGTACTAATACTAATATCATCAACATTTTATGTTACATTGTTTGATACACTATGATATGGTTTGGCCAAGTGGCAACCTCTGGTCTTGAGAATTGAAGCGGGTGTGTCAGTGCTAGATACTGCAGTTTGTTGAGTGTCCGCTTGAGGCTGGCTGCAGAAGAGCAGGAAACCACACACACACCAAGTCAAAAAAAAAAAAAAAAAGCATCACCCCTCTGGTTTATCAGCCTCCTCTGTAATAAAGGATATCAACATCACTATCAGGAGATAAATCCTTATCAAGCCTCTATCATATCAACTCAGAAACAGCCCCTCTTAATAACTCTCTCTCACAGATAGAAACACACTCGCCCATAAACACATTTTCACAAACAGCTTTTAATCTCCCCGCTTCAGCTTCATTGTCCTTTCCCTCTGCCGTCCATCCAGCTGTGGCCTCATCTGCTGCTGTCACTTATTATGCATCATCCCTCCGTTGGTGTGTGTCTATCCCTTTCACACACTCATACACACACACACAGATACATGCATGTGAGTCGTGATAATCTTTGGTCCACTTGGAGCTTCGCCAGGTGGAAAACTGTGATCAGTTGCTCAGCAGAGGTCCCTTTTTTGTGTTTGCATGCACACAATGACATTTTAATTTTAGAGTGACCCAGAAATGATATTTTTTTTCGCAAATTGACACAAATTTTTTTATCCTCTTATCCCTATCAGTGCCTGTAACGACCCACTTTTGCACCCACACACCTGTAGCAGAGAAAACTGTGTAAATGCCACATTTATTTCTGTTTCACATTCATGCTATTGTGTTTTTCATTTGCAAAATACTCTGAAGTTCAGACTGATTTCACCAGATAAAAAGCAACAATGGCTGCCATATTGATTTGATTCACAAGAAAAAGAAAACACAGGACGTGCGAGTGTGTTTGTGTGTGTTTGTTTGGGGTGTGTCAACCTCCCCGACCTCTATTCCAGCCTAATTTTACAGCCCCGATGGTTCATCTGATCCAATATTTCTCCCCTTCTCTCCCCCTGTCTCTGTTTCTTTTTTTTTTTTCCCCCTCAGAGCACTACGGCCAGTTTTAAAGAGCAGTGTGGGCTCCCCACGGTGGCCAAACTGAAGCAGTGCATCCAGAGTTTGGCCACAAGGCTGCAGAACCCCGAGGGGACGATGGGAGCGACCATGGTGCTGAAGGAGGGATACCCATGTCTGGAGGCTTTGGTCAACCTCCCAGAGCCGACGCGCAAACTGCTCTCTGCATACGACACGGTCAGTCTAACAAAAAAAGGATGCATGCATAAGAATTTCTGAAATGTTTTTAAAATTCTGATGTGGCTTTGGCATCTTTAGAAATATTTGCATGGTTCAAAATGGGCACCAAAGGTCTTATATAAGATTTCAGCTGCTTCTCTACAAAAGTCATTGAGTGGATGGCAGCATATGTTGTTCCTAAACCTGTATATATTGTTTAGCATTAATGGAGCCTTCACAGATGTAGAAGCTACCCATGACATGGACACTTAGGCTTTGAACTGAGAGCTGATAACAAGCCATGTGGTCCTTGATCCAGTGTTGATGGTTACCAAAAAGGACATCACATTTGGATTCATCAGACCTTGAGATAGTTTCCTCTCAGTCCACCTTAAATGGACTCAGGTCCTGAGAAGTCCTTGGTGTCTGATCATGTTTATATCTGGTTTCCTCTTTGCATGGCTCAGTTTTAACCTTCATTTGTTGTGGATGCAGTGATGAACTGTGTTAACAGACGTGATTTTGCAGTCATTTCTACTACAGCATCCTGTCTATTTTAATGCAGTGAGCCTGAGGGTCTGAGATTTCTCCAGATTATTTTGATATTTTTTTACTGATATTATGTACTGTTATTTACAAGAATCCACCGCTGTTTGCTCACACAGTCTCTCACAGAGTGTTGAAACTCTTCCCATCTTGTCTTCTCAGAGACTCAGCCTCACTGAATGTCTGTTTTGTACCCAGTCCTATTATTAGTCTATTGCATATTAACCTCATTAGTTGGAAGATCTTTAAATAAGGAAATATTCTAAATAAATAACATTTTCAATTATAGATACAGACTTTGATTTGTACATCGTCAAACCAACACCTTAAAAAGCTCTTATTCTCTTTCAAATTGTGTCTGTAGATGTTTTGTCTAGATTTTGCTTGAAAGATTTTGCACTTTAAAGTGAAAACTCATGAATGTACAACTGAGTGCGCGCATGCAGTATGCAAGTCTGCTGTCCTCACTTGTTAAAAATGCAGAAAACACTCTGAAGTGACATGAAACACTCATCTACACTCCTCCTCACATACGAACACACGGACACTCATGACCATCGGCTGTGTCCTCCTCCTCCTCCTCCTCCTTCCCTACCCTCTCCTGCATCAGATGAGAGGATTTTTTCCCACCTGTGTCAGGCTCAGATTTTACACCTACACACACCTCAGCATAGAGTGTGTCTTTAAATGTCACTGTGTGTCCATGCATGTCCCTGCGGCTGACGATGTTTGAGTGTGAACGCAGGAAATGTGAGCTCAGCGGGTCAGTGTCATGTAGCCACAGCCGGTGTGATCTCCAGTTGAACATCACACACACCTCTTCAAGACTGAGTCACCATCACACACTCGCACTGTGCCTTCTCTATCTTCTGTTGCCTTTCAGACGGTCTCTCTGAGTCCTTTCACAATATCTATAGGTTTATTGTCGCTTAAAATAAAGAGTCTTGGATAAAAAAAAGAGAATAAATATATCATAAGTAGTCATGTGCACATGCAATTCAAACAAATATCCAAACTAGTAGTCACAAGTTTTGAGGATTTAAACTCCAGAGAAGATAATCTGAACTAAAACATTGTCTTTGTTTCATGCAGATGATTGCAGCTCAGAAACAGCTGATCGAGAATGCAGATGCCGTTCAGGAGAGGATCGCACAGGTGCAGAAAGAAGGTAAAGAGATTTTTGTGATTGCAAATGATGAAAAAAATCTCCACAGCAGGACATAAATCAAAATCCACAGCGGGAGGAACTTTGATATGAGCATCAAACAGCCAGATCTGATGAGGCGGCTCCTCTGAGAATATGTCCGTTTAAAAAAATAGATTATAAAGTTCATGACATTCATCGTTTATTCATTTTTGGATATTTTGAAAGAATCAACTGAGATAATCTGTCCAGCGAAAATCTGTGTCTGTAATGCGATAAAAGATGACTTTTTTAATCCCAATATTGTTACCTCATTCGCAGAAAATGTTGCATAATCATCTTTTCTCCTGTAAAACTCCATTCATCCCTTTTTCCCATGTCTGTTAGTTTTAGAGGATGGTCTTTGAATAATATTTCAAACTCTCTTGTGCTTCATTTTTTATTTTCTGTTTCCACTTGCAGTTTTGCTCTATGAAAGCTCTGCAGCAACATTTACTCAGAAAAGATCGTCTTTGGAGCTGCAGGGAAATATTTTTAGACTCTTCCTCTACCTCAGACGACTCCTGACCTTTAGCTGCTGATGTAAATGTCAAGAGCACTGTTTGCTTTTGTAAATATGTAAATCCACTTTCTGACAAACAAACACAGATGACAATTTGTCGACACTCGCCCGGAGACATTTCGTGTTCATCACAAAAACAGTCTGAGCGCATCGCCCTGACAGCTGACAGTTGATTTCACCTGGTTTGAAGTGTCGATGTGCGCACACTCTGTAAACCCACGCAGAGCTCAGGTTGGTGTTTGTTTTTTCAGGGATGGACTTTCATGAAGAGCTGTCTCGACTCGGGGAGAAGGAGGGACTGAAGGGGCGGAAGCAAAACAAAGCCGTGGAGAGTTTCACCTGGAACATCACCGTGCTAAAGGTACTCAGACATGCATCTCTCAGGTAAATGATTTTAAACGGCACAAGGAGACAGATATGTTCACTTTTATGAGAAATCTTTACCTTTGATTAGTAATTGAATTGATTTTCCAGGAGCTTTTAATAAAAAAAAAATTGGACCGGCTTCTGAATAAGTGTTATATAACTGCTGAAGAGGAAGGTGTATCATCAGGTGTGAAGTGGACAATGCTGCAGGTAGCGCTTTCACACAATCAGCCCGTTTCTAACAGCTATGAGCTGTGTGCAAAAACTTTTATCTTGATTTTTTTTTTTTTTTTTGCCAGGGTTTAATTGCTGAATTATGTGCAACAAAACTTCAAGTCTGCTACAACTGTTATGTAAAATGGAACAAATAACTGTGTGAAAGAATAAAAGAGGTTTTCATTTTGATAAAAACTCAGAGAACAACAACCTGATTGTGCGGTTGCCCTCATCTCACCGTAGTTTGTTGTCTTGTTCTTGTGGTTTTGCATATCTTGATGGCTAACATTTGTTAACTTGTTTTTAGATTCCCCCAAAAATACATGTATTAAAGGTGGGGTAGGCAGGATCTGAAGAAGTGCCAGTTTTTGGGAGACATCTTGAATGTAAACTCTACCCCTCCCAACCAGTTTTCCCCTCAGCTCCTCCTCTCCTCTCCCTCTCTGCTCCAGAAAGCCCCGCCCACAAACAGACACTCCTGCTTGTTTCAATTAAATTCAGATATAATGCAGATAAGTACTTTAGATAATCACAAATGGGGCCCAGTCAACGTTAAAGTAAAAAGCATCAGTGCTACTGTAGATGCCAACAGACTACCAGCAAACACAATGTTTGCAGGACTTCCACAACTCGGATAAAGTGACATAGTCCAGCCTCGTGAACGACTTGGGGAAGCAGCGTCTGCCTCACAACCAATCAGGTTGGGGGAGGCGGGGAATGGCTTTGTTTACAGTAAGAAAGAGCGGGCCACTCAAAAATGTTAAAATGTTGACTACATAGACATAACAAAACACACCGATATTGTTCTATTACCAAATGCCATCGATAACTAATAGCTATTGACTGATATTAAAAGCTTTTTTGTATATAAACCACAAAAAAAGATGCTTCTTTAACAGAATCCTGCCTACCCCACCTTTAAGATAGCTTTGAACTTCTTCCTCAGGGTACAAATCCTAAAGTTAAAAGTTCTCACAAATTAAAGTGTCTCTTTGTGTCCTTCAGGGTCAGAGCGATCTCTTACGTGGAGCGAAGATGGATTCTTTAGACGCTCTGAGGCAGCTGGCTCTTGCGTGTGAAGCCTGCGGACTCACCTCTTCCCCCACTTCCTCCAACTCCTCATCCTCCACCTTCTCCGCCGCCGAGCTGCATTACTCCTCTCACCCTCTGTCGGGACGCAGGAGCAGCACGCACGGAAATGGACGCATCTGACGCCCGCACTGGGTCCAGCGTGCTGCCAAAGATGAATGGCGAGCAGACGGACGGAGTGATGACTGAGGTTGAGGAGATGTTAGAGCGAGAGAAAGAGGCGCAGGTGTGAAGATCACCTGACCACCAGACAGACAGAGGAGTGTTTCCCTTTATTCAGTGCAGTACGAGTCTAGATGAGTCTGGACACAGCAGTAAATCTGTTTAAGCCTTACGGGAGGTCATTAATGAATCGCTGAAGCTCCGGCCTGCACAGAGGCTTTTTATGAATGTCGAAAAGACGCCCCACAAGGGTCCTTGAACTACACACGACTCCTGCTTACTTTACAGGGAGAGAACGTCTGTACAACATAACTCTGCAGTTTTCTCTCATTAGAGAGGAAATCACTGATTTATTCGTGACAGCAGGGCTGCAGCTGAGCTCACGTTTTCAGCCCTGTTGATGTTTCATTTTAGATGCTCAAAATCCAGAACAGAGAAAATTTGTGGTTATTTCCTGCAGCTGAATTTCAGCGTCTCTAAGGAAGGCAACTAGACTACCTATGTGTGCATGTGTGTGTTCGTGTGTGTGTGTGTGGGTTCACACCTGTCTGCACAAAGGGGAGAAAGAAAATCAATTTGGGAAAACACCCAGAATAAGAGGTTTTAAGTTTGTTTGTTTTTTTTCATGTAATACTAAACATCGAAGTGTTCAACTTGGAATAATCTCCAGTTAATGAAATGTGTCTGATGGAGAAGGGTGCAGTCTTGGACCAACAATTACAGCAGATTTAGGTCTTAATCAACTCAGGGTGGCTTTGCCCAAAGCTCTTTTTAGGTGGTTATGAAACAGAGCAAAAAAAAAATTTAAGAATTTGTCCTAATGATCAACAAAAACAAAACAGACGCTTTGCAACTTCACTGAAAATTTCTTGGGGGGTTTTTAAAGCTGGGAATCACAGCTACCAGGTCAGGCGAATCGATAAATTACAACCTACAGAAGCAGCCTATGTCAACGTCTTTGCCCAGCAAAGATGGGTCATAGACAACCTTTCTTACACCTCTACCAGACAAGATCAGCAGGGTTCATACCAAAGTGTTTTTAAGCTTCTACGAGGAGTTTTTATCTTCTTTATAAAACAGACACATTTGTTTTGCTGCCTCATGAAATGAGGTGAGGCTATTAGCATTCGGTGTTGTCTGTTATTAGATCGATTACAATCTGGAGATGAGAAATCAGAGCTGGAGTGGAGGCGAGACGTCTGCAAATGGATCGTTTTCTGTTGCTTACATCTAAGATTCAGATTACTGTGATTAGTTGATTATAAAATTCTGACAGCTTTAGATGATGGATGTCATTTAAGTGCAGACATCCACACTGACTGTTTACCTGAATAAAACCACAGACAACAAAAAAACGAGAATTTCCCAGTTTGGGTTCAATAAAGTACATCTATCTATCTATCTATCTATCTAAGACATAATTGGTTCCTTAGATGGGAGTAACACAATAACAATAAAATAGAAAACCTAATCGACCGTATCTGACAAAAGATTTCAATGAAAGTTGGGAATTGGAACAGGTTGACATCCTCGATCTTAATATTAGCTAATATATGAAAGACTTTAGAACTGAAGCTCTAAACTTTTTTATGATTGGTCTGAGCGTCTGCACTCTTAAAAAACTCTGTTAGATATACATGAGGATTTGTCCACTTTTAAACTTCTACTACAATACAGAAAGATCCCCTTGCAGCTCCGAGCACACACACACCTCCCTCACTGGTGTGAAACACACACTCACACGCTAACAGAGGGTCTTGTTATCTCCAGCCGGTGGCCTTTGAGCCCGTCATGTTCGCTGAAACCTGAGAAACGAGGCGTAGAAGAGAGAAGAGACTCGGTAATTGGAGATGTTGCGGATGTGTGTGTTGATACTGTAGTAGGCTACCACGTGTGTTGTAGTACATTTGTGGGTCACATAACACTCCTCACTACACCCACATCCGGGGTTACGGAGTGTGTGCGTGTGTGTTAGTGCGTGCTTAGACCAGATTGTGGATGAAGTACACTGTAGCAATAACACTACTGATAAAGAATGTGTACTGACTGAAAGACTGAAAGCTTTTAGCTCAGTGATGCTTAAAAATGTGCTTAAAAACTACAAACATGGCGTCCAGCAGGTGCTACTGGTTGCGTACCTGTCGTCATTGATGGCGTTCCTCTAGGCCTTTGAGTGTAACTGTGTTTTTTCTTAGTGTTCTTTCTAACTCTGCTTTTTGTACTCATGTTCTCGTGTTCAGTAAAATGCTGCCACTCAACCAGACGTTATCAAAGTGATGCGAAGAGAAACCAGGATTACGTTCCCCTCCCTGAGTAATAATAATACACATAATTATTCTCTGGTTTGTGGCACCTCCTCCATTTTTGATTTTTAGGATTGATGAAGAAATAATTTGAAAGATCGTCCAGATAGTTTTGAGAAAATCCAAAACATTTGATCAATCAACTTAAGGTCCAGTGTCTTGTTATCTATAGACTGTAAACAACCACATAAGCACCAAATCCAACATTCTGGTCATCATTGTCCTGGTCTTTTGTACCCAGCAGTGACCAAAACTGAAGGGGATCTTGATTATTGTGACCAAATCCAAACAGGATTGGCATATTTTGTTTCCAGGTACTTTTTTTTCAAGTGACTGAAATTGGAAGAGATTTATATGGTTGATGTTCTCATCTTAGTTTCCTAGAAAAACAGGTGACCAAATTTGGATGGATGACCTTTTTTCTGGTGATAAACTTGTTTTTTAGAGTCAGATAATACCAAATTTGGAAGGTGCAAGTATTATAGTGGTTGTGGTCTTGTTTTTGGGACCAAATTATGTTTGCGTTTTTTGATTTTTGAAGTAACATGATACTAAATTTAGAAAGTATTGGCTTTTTTGGGTTGCCGCCTTGTTTTGGGGAGTAAAAAGTGACCGAATCTGGATGGCTATTGGATTGGCTTTACTTTTGGTTGCTACCTTGTTCTGGTGATAATATCAAGACGTTTTCAACTTTATTCTGGAAAAGCGAGAAATATGAATCCAAACAACAAACCTCCTTTTTTTTTGTACCTTCGTCATTTTGCAGGTAGAAATAATCCGTCTAGTACATGAGGTTTTTGTTCCATCTGTATATTCAAAGTCCAGTTTGTTTCTCAGCTAATTCTGCTGCAGCTGATGCAGAAGACATGTGAATGTTTCCTCTGCCTTCTCGATTAGATAGGGAGGTGGACCAGAGAATGAGGAGGATGACAGCTAAACATTGTACCAGCTCACCTGCCGATCTGCCCCAGGTGGCATTTTACAGCAGACAGGATGTTAATGAAAGAACAGACACCTGGGGACGACTCTAAAGCTTCACTCACCTGTTCACCCCCTCCTAAGTGCTCGTGCGGGACCACTGTATGATCTGAGTGACATCCTGTACGTCTGATTTATCTACACTCTTCTCCTCTCTCACTCTCCTTCGTACCTTCATTTTCCTCCACCCTGGTGATCCCGCTGCTCTTCCGGGGGCTGCAGGTGGGAGCTGAATCACAGCCACAGGAAGAGGCTGACCCAGTAACATTTCCATGTGTGTGTTTGTGTGTGTGTGTCAGAGGAAAGTAGACGACATCTACTGAAGAGAGAGCAAAGGTTGAAGAGGAAGATGGAGGAAGAGGAAGAGGGGGGAGTGAAACTGGATCAACTTTAGGTGCAGGTGTGTTTGTTGGGCTCACCTGCAGAGCTTCATAATTGGCCGTGAGCAGCAGACAGAGTGACAGCTCCTGCTGTTTTGGTCTATTAATACACACTCTGACTCACAGGAAGTGTGTGTGCTGCTGTGTTTGTGTCTGTCATTAAAACCACGGTGCCCTAAATCCCGACCTGATGATGCAAACTGGTTCATTGCCAAAAAAAAATCTGCTATGATTTCTCTTGAATCAGCAGAAGTTTCAGGAGCTTTTAGAGGATTTCAGCTCCGAAATGAAATTATCTCACCACTACCGGAGGCGTCCACTTATGGAGTCAGTAGAGTGCAAATAAAAGAAATCAATAAGTGTGAAACAATAAGAAATCAATGTCAAGTTTTGGTATTAAAGGATTTGTTAGTAAACTTTATATGTCAGAAATAAACGAACAAATAAGAGCAAATACCAAGAGGAAGAAAAAAATCATTTATTTTCACGTTTATTAAATAATAAGTAAACATGGTATAAAGGAAAAATACTTAAACAACAATTATGAGATGAGAGAAGATAAAACAACACCCCCTAAAGTATTTAAAAGAATGACAGATTATGATTGAATAACTTTTATTTTAATTTTTTCACCTGTTTTACTTCAAATTCATATTAGCGTTCATGCTAGCATCCATGCGTTAATAATGATATAATTTTTAAAATCAGTAAAAATATTTAAAATCTCTTCTAGTGTGTCAGGCTAAACAGACGTCCTCAGGTTGGCATGTTCACATCATTCATATCTCACCATCATTAGATAATTTTTCTCCTGGGATAAATCTGATTGGACGTTTAGCTCATGTGCTCCGGCGTATTTTGTAACGTTAAAGTGTTATACTGTATCTATTTAAAAATTGCCTTCAATGCAACATAATGGAATTTTATACCGTACTTGCAATTAAAAGTGATATTAATCCTGATTTTTATCTCTCAGAGGGCAAAGTTGCTCGTCATTTTTGCCCAGATTCTTAAAGAAAAGATTTTAAAATCAGTATTAGATTTAAATATATAAAAAGATAAATCTTTTACAATTTTTTTTTTAAACATTTTTGTTAAAACACAGGGAGCAGAGTGATATACAGCCTATTTATATGGCACATGATTAAAGGTTTTACATTTGAGTATACAAATAAACATAGAGACTATTTTTACAGTATCAGTCAGTACTTTGTAGAGGGAAACTTGTGAATTAATCCAAAAGTGCAAATAATAGACCAAATTTTTTCAGCTATCTTTGTATTTGCAGTAGTATAAACCATTTTGAAGTTTTATCTGACATGTACATATTTCAAACTGTCCTTGTTTCTGTGTTTGATACTTGCATATTTTTATTATTTTTCTCTTAGTTATTCTTCTCTCTAGCCCACTTGTGCCTCCATACTGTCTGTCAGATCTGTTTACCTGCAGGGAGGATCTCTCTGCATTAATGTTGCAGCAGCTGCAGTAAAATAAAACACAGTATTACCTTTCTGTGTTCCGGTTTACATACCGGTTGACAAACTGGGTCAAAGAGCGATCAGGCGATGAAGCTTTCCTTACCCGAGGATGTTCAAAACATCAGGAGTCAGCTTTCAGTAATGAGATCTTTTCATGACTACTTTAACCTCATTCTTAGAATAATTCATTAGACTTTACTGTATTTACAGGAAGAGCTCACTTATTAAGCTTCAATGTGTCTCCCTGTAAAATAGAGAAGCAGACGGTGACCAAGCAGCTCATCCAAGAGTTAGTCGAATTTAAAGGTCACATGTTTGGCTATGGAGTAATGTTTCTTCAGTATTTTCCAATGTGACTTGACTATGTATGGTGTCTGGCATCCTAGCCTGTTCATCTAAAACTTTAAAATCAGCATCTTGATGCTTTCTCACGTCTGAACTTGGAACTTTTATCTTCTTTCATCATCTAAAATTTCATCACCAGGTTTCCAAAAACAGGATAAGGGCTTCTCATAGTTTTCAAAATGAGCACAAATCAAAATGATACTTACATCTATAAAGAGGTACTCAGCGATACAAAAAAAGTTTGCTTTTGTAGGTCAAAAAAGGGACAAACGCAAAATTCCGTTTGTATAGTAACCAGCTTGTAACTCCGCACAGGGCTGCTAAGGTACAAATATGACTTCAAATGACAAAAATATGAATTAAAAGAAATACAAGCCTATAGAAAAAGCAATTATATTAAACACATAATACATATTTTCACATTTAGACATATGCATATGAAATAGATGACTTAATAAATGTGAAAACAAACGAAAATTATCGTTTTTCTTTATTTTTCTGCATATTTGATATTTCAGATAGCTTTATTTTTTTAGTTATATATTTGTTTCTGTCTTTAGCATTCTTCTATAAGCCCATATTTATATTTTCTTATTTTTGCAGTGTTTCTGTTTCATATGGCACTCCTCTGACTCTGTGGTGGTCGGCCCCTCTCAGTGCTTTATCTCATTCAGTATCTCATTTCTTACCCAATGCTGCACCCTGATGCCTGAAGTGTGGACTTCTCTGCATCCCTTTACACCCAACAAAGTAGAAAAGAAAAACAAAGTAGAAGTCAGTCTCTCACTGTGAAACAGTTTTATTTTGAAATATGGACATTTTAGACAAAAGGAGTGTTTCTTTGGGATGTTTTGTATCTCTGTTACCCACGTGTCTTAACCTCCAGCTCGCCTTCTCTGTGCTCTTCAGTGTGTGATGCTACCTAACTTTGCAGAGCAGTGGTTGTATAGCGCTTTGAAGTTATTTAGATAATGAAAAGTTTTTTCTAACTGTCACAGTGTGTGGACAAAGTTGTGTAAAACACTTGAACGTATTTTAGGTTCTGTATAATTCGTGGCATCTGCAGTGTTGGCCCGCTAACCTTTAATCCAGTGTTTGTACCCTCAGCTGTTCTTACGGTCACTGTATGTTTTTGTATAGTAGAACAAAAAAAGACCAAAAGAAGAAAAATATTTATTGAAGTGTGTTTTAAATAACATAAATATAATAAATTAAATGGACCTTGCTTTTATTTTTAAAAGCTACTGTGTTTTCTATTTGACAAATATTCAAATATAACAAGAATATGTATTCCTGACTAAATAAAGTTATCTTTCCTGACCAGACCACCTTGTTGATTCTTCTCTATACTTCCAGTATGTGTTAAGTGTCTCTCATTAAGTACCTCTGCAGTTAGACTGTCTGAAAAAAAGCTTTTATTTGTAGGCTCATTCAGTTTAACACAGGGCTAAAGGGTTTAGCATTTCCCGATAAGAGCAAAGGCCCCTCATTTACTTAAGTCCTGCAAATGTGTGCAAGTGTAATCAAAATATACTTAAAAAAGGGTATATGGGTCATTCCGTGACATCAGTGCCTTTTGCGTCCCCAAGAAGTAATCAGTCATAAAATTATAACAACAAATTAATTTGTAATTTAAAAATATAACATTACCATGTCTTCTCTCCTTAATATAACATCAAATTAAAGTCGATTAAATATCAATTTAAATCATTAAAATTAATTTTATGTAATATAATTATTTTGGTTAAGTACTTGGAGATCAGTTATGCAACTCACAGTTGCTTTTTGAAATAAATCGAATAGCGAATTAACGTGCAGCGTCTAAAAATATTCAAAATTGTAAACGGTTGAAGTTAGGTCCAAAAAAAACCAAACAAAAAAAAAAAAAACCAGACGTCTGTAGACGTCTATTGCGCAGTGCGCCCCAATGGTTTCTGTTCAATGAGAAATACCGTCAATCAGCAGCAGTTGATAATGTGTACCAGAAGTGGTGTTGTGAATTTATTTACCTTTTGTCACCACAGTGCTCTACTGCTCGGCCAGCGTCTTTTCCTGGGGTCGGGTTTTACTTATTAAAATCCTGATTGGCAACCAGGTTACATCCGGGCCCTTCGTCGAGCGGGAGCCCACAGATTCAAACTGGAGCTGCCAACGGTTGGACAGTTGGAAAGTAGAAACGCCTAATATCGTCAAATGAGTCCAAACGGATGAAGGGAATCGCGTTTTAAGCATCGAAAGACGTTAATCAACAATGGATGTAGCTTATGTTATGTTTCACATTAGTTCTCACAGAAAAACGGAATAAAGAGACCCAACAACTCCAACAACTTCTTCTATCACCTGACCGCTCTGGGAGGCCTCGCTAGATACCGTCTTCGCACATTACAACATCCATGGTAGGTACTAAAGCTGATAAAGTTCAGAATTGCATGAGTTTTTGTTTTTATATCACCTGTTGACCATACGTTGTCAATTCCAACGTAGTTCCAGTTTTTGGTGGTGATTTTTTAGCTACCTTATGGTATTGTGTCGATGTTTTGATATGTGTAGTAGACAACCGCAACCATCCACCAAGGCGAACCTTGAAAGCAAAAAGAGGCCTTTTGCTCGTTGAAACGCTGTAAATGTTTGAAATAATCTGATATAGACAAAAATCTAGACATTTTTGTCAAATTCTATTTTATATTCAAGTTTTGTAAACATAATGTACAATTTTCAGCTTCTTTTCAAAGCCTTAACTGCATATTATTTGTTTACAGCATGGATATTAGACTGAAGCTTACTGTCTCATGTCAGACAGAAACCTAGATCAAGGATTTTTCACCTTAAATTGGCACAGATTGATGTCTCAGAATCAGTTTATTTAGTGCACATTGTGTTTTTCTCTGTGCTGCCAGGAGAGGGAGCCAAACATCAATCTATTTACCTGAGGCTGTAATCTACAGGTCAGGCAGTACAATGAAACCTTTGAAAGTAAACACTCATTGCTGAGTAATGTCCCTGTACCCACAATAAATAAGTCAGCACTGAGTGTCACTGTAATTTCACGACTTATTCTTTATGTCTTATTATCAAGCTTTAACAGTAATGTGTGTAAAAATAGTGGCAGTAACCCTTAATCTTTATTATGATTTTTAATCTTAATTCAAATACATGCTTTCATTTAAAGACTGTAAGGTCTTAAAAACCTTCTATCTCTCTGATTTATGTATTTCAGCACCTTTGTGGTCTTAGATGCACCATTGTATGTTCCCATCCAGAAGCCTGTAGATAGCAGTTTACTGTTGGTACTTTTTCCTTACTTCTTGTGCTTTTTTTGCTTACATTGTTAACCATTTTAAACTACAGAAAAACTATTTTGCGCAGACATTGCACCTACCAGTGCTGCTGAGATGAATGACAGATAATTTATTAGGTCCTGCTGCTAAAGCTTCTCGTTTTACTAGACCAACTATACCAAAAATTTACAGTGGAAAAGGAAACAGCTGGAGCGAATCATATATAGTGGAAAAAAGCACAATAGTAAGTCTCAGTTTCACTGTTAATAGTTAGGTACACAGGATTTTCTCTCTGGCTTTGGCAGTATGAACCTGGGGTGTACCTGATGCTTGGTACTTACCTGTGTGTGCTTAAAAATTTAACGTAGTTGGATAAGTTCAGTTCTCTTCCGGACCTGTTTTTATCACATTAGGCCTGTTAGATCCTCTTTGTACAACAGGATTTAGTAGTTGCAAGTGGTTCATTTTACATCAGTTGTATGGGACTGTGAAATCTTACAATTTATAAAGCATGTGCAGCCTATCAAATGCAAAAAGGAAAAACGGAACATCTAAACTGACTTAAAGCCCCTCCCCATGGCTCTGCTCCACGCTGCAAACACTTTGTCATTTAGGCGCTTCTTCTCTTGTATGAAATGTCTTTGCCAAACGTGTTGCTCTTTGGTATTTCGGTATCTTTAATGGTTCTATGTGGTAGCACCTCTCAGAGCAGCGCATCGAGAGATAGCTTATAGCAGAAAATCTTAACATTGATCTTTACATTGAGATTGCAACCATGCCAATATAACATATTATGTCAGGTTAATAGCGTGTGGGCTGTAGGTGGAGAAAAACTACACTTATTAAAATATTTTGAATCAGATGTCTTCCACGGGTCATCTGAAGAGACCTTTACTGGTCTGTCTGTCATGATATTTCTCTGACTTCTTTGTAGTGTTTGTTATGTGGGTTGAAGGGCAGTGAAGTCTCATAGTTGTATCAGCCCCCTCCTTCTCTCTCCCTCAGGAGGTGTCGGGCAGCAGATGGGAGGTGATGGAACTGTGTGGTAGTGTAGGCGGTGACATGACAGGCTGTCAGGCCCTAATGCAGGCTAACATCTGGAGGTTGTTGGCCATGTCACTTCTTGCCTGCCGGCAGGGTCTTCTAGCCTGGGGCCAGGAGCCACCCTGAGGGACGTGCACCCAGGGCACAACGTGAGCTTCTGAGACGGGAGGCTGCAGGAATGATGATGTACGTACACAAAGAGTCACTCTGCATTGTACCCTGAAGTGAAAGCAAAAAAATGATGGTAATATTGACCGAGCTGCAGTCCAAAGTGTCAGGGTGGAAGCTTTCTCTGATTTTGTAACTGACCTGCATGTATCAGGTTTAAAAGCAGGAAAATACACGCTTTTGGCAGCATAGGAAGACATCCTAAACCATCTGTATCTCAGAAACCATCTGTGACAAACTACAAATAGATTAACAAAAGAAGTCCTTCTTGAGTGCTTGGTGAAGACGCGGCTACATGCACAGCAGGATAATACAGGACCGTTAAAACTGTTAGCACCATTCAGGCACTGTGCTATTAACGCTTCATGCTCGCCTTGAGCTTCCAAGGAGCAAGTGCCTCTTCTATTTTAATGACAGCCCTCACCCAGAGGTAATTTCACTGTGATTAAGGCAGGAGGAAAAATAAAATCACCTCTTAAAAGTCTCTAAATTGCATCTTATTTATCCACCTTTTAACTAACTACAAAAGGCAGACAGACAATGGCCCTGCATGTTTCTACCTCTGCTGGTGAACAATTATACTTACAGACATTAGACTGCTTCATTGTTATATGGGTATTCAATATGGCACCCAGGAGATGGCACAGAGTGACGCTCTGATGGAAAAGTTTAAATGAATGAAAATGTATTTTTAAAAGAACTTCTCTCATATTTTCTGAAACTGCCATTAAAGGCCTTTTGGTATCTTTTTAGTGAGTTGTCTTTTGGCAGTAATCTGTTATGTATTAGGCCTTTTCCCCCCATTAGCAGACCTCAACTATGATACTTTTTCTACCGTACATATGATACTATATTTAAGTTTGCTGTAGGGGCCATTTCAGAAGCTGTAAGTTAGAGATTAAAATGTAAATGTGCAGAGAAAGATTAACTTTTATTTGACATTTTTTAGCATAACTAATGAGTTTAACTTGCAACAGATTAGTAAAGGGACTGGGTATAAAAAGGACATTCAGTCACTCTGTGAGAGACAGGTAATGCTTCAACAGTTTCAGAATAACGCACATGAGTGAAATATATACAGGTTTAAGAGCAACTGTTGTAGAATAGTCCTGGTGCTAAACTGGTCTGCCTGCAGTCTTGACTTGCCATCCATCAGAAAACATTTGGTGCACCATGACACAAAAAAGAACATAGGAGACCCTGAACTGAGAAGTTGACATCTTTTATTAGGCAAGAATGGGACAACATTTGACCTTCCAAACTCCAGAAACTGCCCACTGAGCATTTTTTGGTCTAAAAGAGGTCTAATAGACGTCTAAATGTAGCCTAGACGACTGGTCTAAAATCAGGTTACAACAGTTCTAAAAATGAACGTTTCTTAGACGTCTAGATTTAGACCAAGTTTAGACAAAATCTAAATCCGGGCTATATCTATATTACACTGTATATTGCTTAACAGCTATCCTAATTATTTTGGTTAAGTACTTGGAGATCAGTTATGCAACTGAATGAATAAATGGATATGGAATAATGGATTAAAGTGCAACACCTAAATTCTGTCTAAAATCATACAGAATCTAGACGGTTGAAATTAGGTCTAAAACTAGACGTCTAATAGCCATCTATTGCTCAGTGGGTGGTCTCCTGGGTTTACTGATGTCGTTCACAGAGTGTTGTTGAAATAAGGGGTGCTACAGTATGATGGTAAACATGTCCCAGTCCCAACTTTTTAGGACTTTGTTGCCGGCATCATATATTTTTTATCAGACAATTACATTTTCAGCATTTGATATGTTGTCTTTACACTATTTTAAGATTAAACGTAGGCTTTAAATTATTTGTAAACTATCAAATTCTCCTTGTACTAATATTTTAAGCAGCTCCCCAATATTGTACAGTGGTGAAGGGTCTCCATGGAAGATAATTGGCATGATTGATCAATGATTTCTTTCTGCATCCAGTTCTTCATGTTGTTTCTCCTCTTTTATTTGAGACACTAGCTGAACACTTCAGCTTTCTCAAACTTTATTTAAAAAGAAGAGTCTCAGTTTATCAACTTTAGATCACTTTAAGTACTTTTCCACTTCTAAGTTTGAATAGAAAAGAAATTTGCAAGACTTTCGTTGGATAGATCCCAAAACCTAGTTTCCTCCTCACATTCCTGCGTCCATAACAGTGCTATCAAAAGCAGCTCATCTCTGTCAAATCACCCTCTATTGTGTGAGACGCAGAGATGCGTACACGGATAATTACACTCACCAGACTCGCTGTTTCACCTCTGAACCCTCCCATTCCAGGAGACCTGAGGGGACCCGCCCTACCCCCCCACCTGAGTAATCACACCCCATCTTCAGGGACATAGTATTATCATCACACCCATTCACAACTTCCTAAACTTCCCATATTATCCTCCCAAATCATCCCTCTCATCCTCCTCATTTATTTCTCTCTTGATTGTACGCTTTAGGACTCATCAACCAACTGTCGCTAAGTCACAAAGTCAGTCAGGATTCAGACTTTTCAAAAGACTGCCACACTTATTGAATTGTAGTGCCGCTTTTTGCACAAACAGGCGCTCGCACACGCGTACACACACTCCTCTGGCTAATGTTAATCGCCTTTGCTGCTTTAATTGCTTCCTAAACGCTGTCAGCAGCCTTCCCACTGTGTGTTTAATGAACAGGTAGCACTCCATGATTACAGCAATCTCAACCCACCACCCTGCTGATACGGACTCCCACCACGCACACACACGTACAGATGCAGCACGCACCGTCCCCATCCTGCTACGCAAATGGACAAAGGCAATTTGAGAGGCTCCTGCGCACTGCAGGATGCTGGGTAAATTAGAGACGAGGACGAGAGGGAGAGAGGGACTGAGCGAGTGAGACAACAAAAGAAAATGAGGGGAGATGAGCGCAAAAAATGATTACTGGTTTATGAAGGAGAGAAGAAGGGGAATCATTTTATAGCGCATTGCTGTGTGTGAACAGTAGATGATTTGCTCCGGTGCTAGCCTAAATTTATGCAGACAGGAATCTTTGATTATAAATTGTATCGTCTTTGTAATTGTGATCGACATCCATTCAGGCTTACTGCTTTCTTTTTTATATATTTTACAATGAATTTTCACTCAGATATCATGATTTCAAACCCTCATGTAGCTGCACAGACAAACTTCTTGATGATCTTTCACTGTTTGCTGCTCTTTTCTTTTTACTTTCACTCTTTCTCTACTACAGTGACCCTGAAGCTCAAGTGTACAAACTTTTCGTGACCACAAAAAACATTTCACTAATGCAAAAGAATGTATATTTTTCTAAAAATATATCAAGTGAGAGGCAGGACCTTTATAAAAAAGAACCATGAAGTCTCACAACATGCTTTTAAGTTTTGGGAAGAATAGTTTTTGTCCAGCAAAGAGATCAGGCGAGGCAACTCAGCAAACTTTTTTGAAAGGTGTAGCTGGCATTTATAAATAAATGAGTATATGTCGAAGTTATTAAAAGTAGGATTTTAGATGCCCTCAATCCTTTACAATCATTTCCAAGTGCAGTAAGCACTTTGTCTGGGCACAGTCCTTTAATTCTCTGAGACTGAAATGTGCAGTACAATCAAGCTATTACTATATTTTCCACACTATAAGGCGCACTTAAAATCCTTTTGGCTTGTCAGGGCACTGCAGCTACTGTAGCCTCGCAGACTTATTGAATGAGTTAAATAAAGTTTGACTTATCTGACTGTTTTGTTTGGCTGAATGCGCTTCATAATCTGGTGCACCTTACTTATGAAAATAGACCAGGATAGATGCGTTCATTGATGGTGCGCCTTATAATCAGGTGCGCCTTAAAGTGCGAAAAATAAGGTAGTTTAATTCAGTGGATACTACTCAACATATTGTGTCAGAAAGAAGACTTCCAGACTTTGGTTGAGTTTGCATGTGGCTGAGAAGTAGGAACCAAGGTCAGCGCGGTTGTAGAGCGGGTGCTTGTTTTGAAGGGACTGTTAAAGACTAAATTAAGAGTATATGATGGACAACATGTCTGAAGTCAGTCTGTACAGTATGTGCCTTGGAGGGGTTGTGTTTTTTTACCATCATGGGTGTGTAGGGACAGTGATTTGGTTTCTCTTTGTCGTGGTTCAATAAAACCAAGCCTCTCTTTTCCCTCCATGCTCACTCTCCCTTGTTGTTCCTCCTTTCTTCTCCTCTTTTGTTCCCACCTCCTCCTTTTTCCTTGTTTCCTCCTCTCTCCATCTGTTAGTACTTGTCTATCCTGAGGCACAGAGTCAGAGGCTCATCTCCTCAGTCTGTAGTTAAAGATGTGAGCTGACAGCAGCCTCTCTCTCTGTTTCTGACAGACCGGCTGACACAGAATGAGGAGAAACAGAGGAGGTTCTTGTTGGAGGCCTGTATATACGTACGGCTGGGTGGCAAACCTCATGTTGTATACATATTTGTTCAAACATGTGCAAGTTGCTCAGTAATCCTACCGACTCTCTTTCCCCTCCCACACATGGATATAAACAGGCAAGCTACCATGGGGGAGACACGATGGGTGAGGTTGAGCGGGGAGGGGGTCTATGCATGCATAGCCTCTGCCAGATGCCCTTTGGTAAATAAGCAGGGAGTCCTTAGAGGGGCGCCGTCGGGCGTCTTGACTCACCCGTCCCCAAGGATGCAATCAGGGTGTTCCCCCTTGTGTTACCTTGTGTAAGGGGTGAGGAGGGGTGAGGAGAGGAGAGGGTCTGGTCTGTATGTGCCTGGTGCTGACACAGAGGAGCTGTGGGTCTAATTCATTAAACCAGCCTTCTAATATAAACAGCCATTCATTTCACTCCCCGACACTGGGCCGTCTGGACAATGTGAAGAGCCCCAATAGAACTGCCATACACTGCTGTGTGTGTGTGTGTGAGAGAGAGAGAGAGAGAGCGAGTGTGCTGCAGGGCCCGGCTGTTTGTGTGTGTATAAAGTTAGACTGCCTGTTGGTCCCGAGCAGGTACAGTGAAGCTAACCAGAGTCCTTCATGAGCCTCGACACGGTTCACAAAGCAACAGAAATGCGCGTTATATTTTTAAAAGATCCAAGATTGATGCAACTAGCAGTAAAATCCTGCAGCCTGCTCAGATTTTACAGAGAGGACATCAACAACAACAAGTGCTGCATTTATGTGAATTCAAACAGACAGATAACAGCCTTTGACAGCAGGAGGAAAAGAAGTCTGACTGCAGGCAGGATGGCAAAGCGAAGCATGCATTATGTTTTTTTTTTGTAATGTCAAGATAATATAAAATAAAATGCATTTGACTGCATCATTTCCCATCCGTAATTAAAGGTATTTTTGCAAGGAATACTGCATGGTGAACAGGTAGTTAGGGGAAATTGGAATTGCAATAGGGTGAGACTAGACCCTGATGAGAAGCTAGAGTTAAACATCAAGTTAAAACAAATATTGCCTCATATTCAAGTTAGACAAGATGCAGAGGACGTCTGTAGAAACCTGGTTATCATTTCTATGATGATTCTTCTGGGCAACATAGATGAGTCCTATGTAAGAACACAGGTGTTTAATTTATCCTAGTCATGCTGGGCAATAGTGTCATAATTAATATGTAATAGGTGAGTAATAGCATAGTATTACCAAAGTAATTAATAGCCATGTCTTAATTATATCAAAGCTTATATCTGAGTAATCATAAGCAAAATTTGAGAAAGAGAATAATAATTGCCGAAAATCTCAGGGTAATAGTGACATGACATGTAAACAATAATAGAATTGCTGGTGTCATATTTGCATCCAAATAAGGTAATGTGATTCTGTTTAAACTGTCATAATATGATAATAACACAGCAACACCATTACTGCTTTGACATGATTATAGGGTTCTATCAGCATGATAACTTTCAAGTCATGATTGGAAATCAAAATTGATAATAACCATGTCATTGGTTGAAATATATCCAACCAAAATGTAATAAAATCCACCTATTTCTGTTTTATTTCATGACAGTATTTGTATAAACCAAACACCCACAGATGTAGAGATGATGTGGAATCATAATGAAACAGCGATGCAAAATGCAAGTTCACCTGTCTCTGTAAAATATCATGATAAAATAAGTTGAAATTATGTCTCGAATCTCGATATATATGCAGATCACATAGGAATAGTCTAACAGAGTAATGATGACGAATTAGTGCTGCAAATAAGTCAATAAGTATGTTCATTTGTCATGGTATCTATTGAAAAAGTTCCAGGTTTTAGTTTTGAAAAAAAAGTACAATGTGCAACCACTCTGAAGTATATTTTGTATAATAATGATAAAGCCTGCACAGATAGGTAGATGGCACAGAAGACAAATGTTTTTTTTTCTTCTTTTCTATCTGCTTAACTTGGAAATAAAGACAAATGCACACAGCCCCACTCCCTCTCATGCTCACACTCCACTTACCACTTTCCAGTCTCCTGCAGAGCTAAATTGTGCAGATCAGACCCTCCTGCCGTGCACACTTAGCTCCATGTCTTCCCATGTTCTTTTTACCGTAAAGTGTTCTCCTTTTGTTAAACTACAACGAAGAGTAACAAAAAAAGCCCCCAAAAAACCTCAATGGTAAATACATTTAAAGGTAATGATAAGCAATCAGAAAAAATAAGATACTTCTCTGTGCGCTTGGAATACGTCTGGTTTGGAGAGATGATTTCTATGTAAGATTGTAATTTCCCAGTTTTAAATCTCCCATATAGTCAAATCTTCAAAACAAATTACAAATAATAAGCTACTCAAATTGAAAGCGTAAACAGTAAAAAGAAAAACATCAGTCAGTAATTTCTACATGCCTTATTTCTTGATATTTATTCATAAGTACAATTAAGTGACACTGAGACAAAACAAAGCAAGTTATCAATTATTAAGTTATCAAACTTATTAGTTATTTTACTGCTACTTTTGTGCAGAAGTCAGCTGATGATTTTTCCTGTCTTTCTAAAATCTGATCCTGTTGTTAAGTTTATTCATTTTTTTTCCCAGAATTGCACTTGATGGTAGAGACCCACAGCCAAATATTTTAATGCAGCAAGTGATGTAGCGGCAAAAATTTAAATAGACAGAGCTATGTAGCGGAAAGAAACAAACTTTTCCTCCAGGTTAATGCTGTATTTGTTTTGTCTTGTTTTAAAGAAAGTAAATCATCCAGTTCATTTCAAGATTTAACCTGTGTCTCGCAAAAAGCATCTTACTGTGGGGTTTAGGGTGATTTAGATGTCAGGTCCTGCCTCCCATGACTTATCTCCTCCGTCAGGGAAGACGTCCCACTGAGTGATCTGTGCAAAAGAACAACTTTGTGAATTTTCAGGGGCAGAGATCCTAAAAAAATCTATAAAATGAGGTGTTAAAAGTTTGTTTGATGGTTTTATTCCATTGTTTTACTTGTTTATTGCTGAGCTTCTATGTCTTTGTCTATACTAAGTAAACAACAAATATCGAACACACAAAGTGAACAGATTAATTTCTTCTGTCCAACACTGAGGACACGTTGACAGTAGACACTTGTCGACAGACAGACAGACAGGCAGGCGGTACACACCCACTGTCACTGATACTGAATGTGGAATTTGGTTTTTATGGGTTTACAAATACACACACACACTTTTCTCTCATGCACGTACACACACACGCACACAAACACACACAAACACACACATGCATACACACCCATCCGTCCAAGCATGCAAGCATCCTCCCTCCCTCCCGCACACACACCTAGGTATCTGTGACCACTAATTGTGTCTGGCCAGTGCCGTCCCCAGCAGTCAGGGTCATGAGAGTGCTGTGGTGGAGGACAGGGTAGCCATTGCGGTGGCCTCTTAAACATAGCTTATCCTGAGGCCTGTTATTACCCTGAGAAACTATCATCTTTTTCTCCTCAAAAACCCGTCCCGCTCAGCCAGTTTAATGAAGCAGGCATTCCAACGCAGGGAAATGAGCAACAACTCCCACAATCCCACGCAGCACCAGCAATTAATGGTTCCAGACAACAACCTCCGGGAGGGAAGGAGACGGGCACAAAAAGAAAAACAGACAAAGAACAGAAAGAAGTGATAATGACATTGTTAGGATAAACCAAAGTTCAGACTGTCCCCATGAATCTGCAGGTAAACGCTTCTTTACTGCTGTGAAATGCACCACGGAAAAAGCTCGTAAGATGCGGGTGGGTGATCTGTGCTGATGACTCAGGGCTGTGGACAAGTGTCGTCAAATAAGGACAAAAATGTACCCTCAGAAATTATGAGAATACAAGAAAGTATAGTTACACTGACTGAATATACAAGATTATGAGCTCAACCAACTATAATTTAAAGTAAGTGATGAAGATGAGAGTGAGATTTATGTCGCCCATGCATATTTACACTGAATCAGGGCAGAATTGCACCAAAGCAACCTGATCAGATTACAGATATCAGCTTAAATGAAACCTTCGAAACTCAAGAAAAAGAGCAGGTGATTTAGTATTGGTTTCTATCTGAGTATAACCTCCACTTAGTGGTATACACCCTTGAGTGGGTTTGATAAAAACTGAAAAACAACTTCAGCTATTTCACAAAAAAATTAACAAGGCCAGAGTGTGATCAAAAGTTGCAGTTGAGAGTTGTTCATTTGTGCATGAAGGTGCAAGATAGTTGGTTAGTGGAGAAATCTAAGAGTATGCACTCTAGAGATAGTGAGCAATGTGAGATTTATAAGTCTGATGGATAGGTAAAGCAGCTAAAGCTCAGCCTCAAGTGACTACCTCAAACGGCTCTCTTTTAAAAGTGATGAAGTCAAAACTTTGATATTACGATGTGCAATGAAGTTTTGGAGCAATGAAAGTCAATGGTGATGTATCTTCAACACGTTGTGCTACAGTGGTACAAACTGTCAGGCAGCCACAGGTGGAGAGAGGAGAGCAGGAGGAGGCAGGTGTGTGTCTCAAAAGCTGAGGGACAGAATAAGTACAACGATAGAGAGGCCGTAGTGATCATGAGGTGGACCTTTGCCAACCTTTGCTGGGCCAAAAAGTAAGAGACATGGTTCAGGATCATAATAAAATACAATCACTGATCTTCTCTGAGTAGACAAAACTGAAAATTGGATAATGTGATCCAATTTGTAATCTGTCATTTTTTGAAAAGTGTATCAACCTGATTTCAAGTTTTAATCCAATTTTAGCTTTATTCTGATCCGATTACCTTTAAAGAACAGAGACAAGTAGGCCTGCACGATATATCGTTTGACTATCGTCATCGCGATGTACGTGTCTGCGATAGTCACATCGCAGAGCCTGCGATATTGGAGGTGAATGAACTCATTTAATTTCAAGGGTAACTGACTGAGATACACTCCATGTGACTCTGCATGTGCTTTGCAGCGATCCACCAATCACCTTCGTCCTTAACTCAGTTGCCAATCAGACTTACTTCTCAGTTGCCAATCAGACTACCCTGCCAGCTGTCAATCAAAACCAGGGAGGAGGAAACCCACCCCTGCACATGTTCTGCACATGGAGGGAGACGTGTGTCCGCTGAGAATTACTTTCGGAACTTTACTCATGACTATTAAGCCTAACAAATAAGAACTGTATGGGTTTTAAATTGTACATTTCCGTGGACCACTCTACTATAAGCAGTGCGCGTTTTGCGAGGTGCATGCAATTCTCGGAGGACATGCGTTTCTCGGCACAACACCGCTAACAACAACAACAACAACGATCGCAAAATGAACAACGAACAAGCGAAAACCACCGAAAATGAAGATTTGTTGCCAAAAAGAAAAGGAAAGTCAGTTATCTGGAATTATTTCGGTTAAAAGAAGGATGATGTCGACCAAAACACGTCTTCTGTGTTCATCTGTTGCCACAATAACGTCCCAGCACAATAAAAGCTAAAAAATATCTCTGAGACAGACAGAAGCCATTCTACTAACATTCACAAAAAGAGGTAAGATCAGTGCAGGTTAACTGTCCTCAAGATTTCAGCAGTGCAGCATAACATTAAGTGCTATTCAGGTCATCTGGTGAAAATTCCTGTATTTTTAATATCGCAATATATATCGCAGGGTTGAAAAAATCGCAATATTATTTTTTTCCAATATCGTGCAGCCTTAGAGACAAGCGTTAGTGAGATCGATCATCTGACCCTGAATACCAAAAATCTATATTCCCAAATCCAGATATTTCCTATCCAGATTGAACTTTTTGAGACGACTTGACCTTGCATTAACAATGTGAAATCCAAAGAACTCAGGAATTATCACCATGAGCTTGTTTCTATTTCATATTTGTCCTGTTGGGATGAATTTCCGGTTATGTTCAGTTTAATATCGATCGTTTGAATCCGGCAGAGCTGCGAGCTGAATGACAGCACAGCTCTTAACTTTTCTTCTCCTCCTCAAACTGTTGACTTGAATTATCCTCCCGCTGCCTTTATTAGCAGCAGCGGTGGAATCAGAGAAGGCTGTCTGCAGAGGAAGGAGGGAGGGGGGCGACCGCTAAGTGCTTCACTTCTGATCTCTGATGGGGGTCATGGGGTCGCCGCTCAGCCTCACCCTGATGACTTCTGACACTGCATGAGCAACCAAAACCACACACATGCACACACACACACACACGCCGAACAGAAACACACTCTGGATCTGAATTCAAAGGAACAGAAAGCCACATCCTCAGGGATTGTCGTGGCATTGATACAATTAACTCAAGTGCAAGGAAAGTCCTGCTCAAATACCCGTGCAGAAGTGAAAAACAGTTTTGAAACAATGAATTCATGTTCCCACGGTTTAATGGAAACCCTGCATGTGATTATCTCCACAGAATAATCACTGATATGAAGTTATTTCTGAGTATCTCCCCCGAACGATTAATGGGTCAACACGAGGCTTTTGGTTTATGTTTACGGGAAGGCTGCTCTCTAATCATATCACTAAATTAGCAGTAATTTGGGCCTCTCCAACAGACCGGTCTCATTTTACTCCCTGCTTATGTCTGAACCTACCAGTCTCAGACAAGTTGTAATTAAAAATGAAATGTAATCACGTATAATACGTGTTTTTAACTAACAGAGCTGCAGACCGTTCAAACCTCTGATACTGAGACAGAGATGAAGACAAAGTTAGGAGTAGATCAAACTTCTGCAACCAGGATAAGATCAGAGGCTTTATACACTGATTCTTCAGACAAAGTCAGAGCTTAACGGTACCTTTAATATTCAAGAAAATACCTGATGAAGCTGTTGTTGTTCAAGTTTCTAGAAGAAGAGGAGGATGGTTGGGCATAAAATAATATGTATTGACAAATAGAGGATCAAACTCGTGCATCACAGCAGCTTCTTGTCCTTGAAGGCCACCATAGCTTCATTGACAAAGGGAGTACGCAAGGGAGCATTTTAGTACAGAATCTGACGGCAAGATGTTTTTAAATATCTCTACAATCCACCTCCATCTGCCCAGAATAGTTCCACTCTGTGATTCTGATTGTTTTGGGTTTTCAGGTTGTCTTTGTTTGACCATGTCCCCCTTTTTTGTGTAATAATATTACTGTATTTGTGTAGTGAGGTTAAGAGTGCATGGGTTGACCAGGTAACGATGAGAGTGCCCTCATACAGCAAGCTACTTCAGGTGGCCTGCTGAGCTGGTATACCATATTATTTTGAGTTGAAATGGTTCATAGAAGTTTGAATATGAACTTTTACCTCCAGAGTTTGAACAACTCACTCAATCTTTTTCTGCCACCCTCACAGAAAAATGATAAACTGGGGTCTGTGTTATCTCTGTATCAGCCTCTGTTTGTGTCACAAGACTGGTTGTACTTCGTGGATACTTCTTAAAGCGAAAGCCCCAGCTGTATTATTTTAATTTTTAATTTAAGTTTCATGCAGATCACTTGTGTTAATTATTAACTAACATCCGATTACAGGAAATATTGGTTCTTGTGCACACTCCTTCTCCCTCTGCAGCCATTTCTGTGCCCCTTTCTCTGCTCAGCTAATGTCTCTGTTTGTAAACCTCAGGCTAGGGCTGGGCGATAAACTGAAAATTTATCGATACCGAAATTTACGACAATAACTGACGTCATTTTGCCCATATTGGTATATATGGAGTCAAAAAAATAAATATAAGTTGGTTTTGGATGTGTGTAGGTAGGATATGGTCTCATGTCCCTAAGATGCTGTCCTACGTCAGAGATGTGACTCCACCCCATCCAGTCCGTAATAAAGTAGGAAAGACAGGTGAGGAGATGGAGGACGGTTCAAAAGTTGGAGCGGCTGAAGTAGACAAAGTTAATGTGGGAGGGGGTGAGCAGCTTGTGGAGTTATCGAGGTGTACTGCTCAATAAATGGAGACATTTATTTGAGGCCATATCGCCCAGCCCTACCTCAGACAGCTTTAAATACTTATAAAGTATTTGCATGAAAATGTCAATTAAACAGATTCATGATACATTGATCAAATAAAAGCAGGTAAAGAGAGATGATTCAGTATGATCTCTACTTCCCCCTTCTTCCTCTGAGTCACTGAAGTTTAGGGTTGAATCTACACTTGGTACCCTAAAGGGAAGGGTGCAAAAGAAGTCGGATGGTCCAGGTCGGTTATTTGGGTACCTTTCCCTATTTTAGATGAGATGAGAAAACAAACCGAAGTGTTCTGAACTAGACCAGTTGAAGGTTCTGTTTTCCTTTTCTTCTAAACTTTTCACCTTCACACCTTTCCTCTCTCCACTCCTCACTTTTTCAATTTCTAGTTGGAGCAAAATGAAGGATAGAAACTCTCTCCCTCCTTCTGTCAGACTGTCTCCTGTGTGTTTATCTTCTCATCAGGACTCTTTATTGGTAAATAAGGGTGGCCCGCCCAGCCTGGCCTCTCTCTCTCTCGCCCTCTCTCTCTCTCTCCCTGTCTCTCTCCTTTTGCTCTCACTCCTTACATCTCTCCTCCCTCCTTGTCTGTGCGTGGAGTCTAAGTGCTGCTGATGTGTGTGTGAGTGTAACTATAGCGGCCAGTGTTTAGGCTATTAGAGCCGTCTATTTACAATCTGGAGTTTCCTATTGATTATGTCTGCCTTCTCTCTGTGTTTACACAGGGGAAATAAATAACACATGTCGCCGCCTCGCTCTGACTCGACATCTTCTTCCTCCTCCAGCTCTCTCTCTCTTTCTCTCTCCCCCTCTCTGCTCTGTCAGTGCTCTCCGACTGCTGCTTTCTTCCCTTTGATGGTTTGCTCAAACGTCCTGCTGTTAATGTGGCTCTGAGTTCAAATGCACATCTAAGTGCAGTTTGTAAAAGGAGAAGACAAAAAGCAAACAGCGCACAAACCAGGGGGAAAAATCTTAGAGCACCCAGAGGCTGAATGTGGTCCAAATCTGACGCACACACTCGTCGTATTTATGAACAACCACATGCAAACACTCTTTAAGTGTACACAGTGAGCAGACACCACTGCGGGACATCTTCACTGAAGGATGCATCCTCAAAGCTGCAACCTTGTACTCCTGTTTCCTCCTCCTGTCACCTCTTCTCTGTGCTAACAGGGGCTGTGTGTCCAGGCGGTGTGTCATATCTTCCCTCCTCTGCAGGGCATGAAGCACTCAGATAGACCGTCTGATAAGAGTGCAGCAAATCCCAGCCATAACAGAGTGAAATATAAGAGAGGAGATAATCTAAACATTAGAAGAAGTCATGCATTTAAAGAATTGAACTTTAACTGCACTGAGAATCTGATTAAGCAGAATCTTTCCAGCCTTATAAGATATTTCAAATCTTTCTCTTTAAATTAAATCGAGTCCTTTCATCAAAAAAGTTCAGCTATTAAGGTTTTAAAAGTCTCTGAGATATTCGTAATGGATTCTTGTTTGTTTGATTTAAAGGAGACCTGTTTAACTTATTTTTTACTTGTCATTAAGTCAGTTTGGAACAACTGTAGAGAAGCTCTGCTTGATTTGCAGGTTCAACAAAGTCCTTATTTATCTTACACTAGCTTGGGGTGGGGTAGGGTGCTTCATTTGACACAGTGTTGTGGTTCTAAAACAACCTCAGAGGTATAGCTACATAAATAATGTTTGATCCTTCGTCTTTGGAGAGAGAAAACAGCTGTCAGCAAAGAGATCTTGTGGGTGTGTCTTTTAATATTCTCCTGATTGGATGGCAGACCCTGACGTCAGGTTCAGACTGAGTTACTCATGCAAGCTGTTCATTGAAGTATTAGAGTTTTAAAAGAGAAATCATCATGACTGACCTCCTTTAAGTTGTTTTTAGAAGAACTAAATCTGTTCACAAGCATCAATAATTTACCTGAGGAATCAAATCCTCCACAGTTTAGTCCCTGATGTCCTCAAGTCCAAGAAACAGGCACACTGGACAAGGAAACTGGTTATTGGCTTATTACATTTTGTGTCTTCCTTTCCCTTTGTTAGATGGGACGGCTGAAGAGAGACAGGAAATGAGAAAAGAGCGGAGGAGGACAAGCAGCAGGGTCGGGATCAGGAGTCAAACCAGCAACCACCACCGCAACAAGGACCTCTGTATTTCAGGTATGCACCGAAACTGCTAGCTGGATTGGAGCCATGAGTACTTGGTCTTTAAATTACTGACATCAAAGTGGAGTGAATTCAGGGTACAAATGATGCATCATATTTAGAAACTTTAAAAAATTGAACCTGTTAATAAAAGGGTAAAGGACGCATAAAAAGTATTACATCCCACAGAAATGTCAAATTTAGTGACTTCTCAATACGTACTAAGATCAACACTACAGAGGACAAATATTCTACTACTGGTTAACAGTCAAAATCTTACATAGTTAATGGTTAACATTAATAATAATAATAATTCATGTTCAGAAGAGTGGCATACGTGTAAAAGTTTAATCCAATGTTTTTTTGAATTTGCAAATTTCATACAGATACACACTCATTGCACTTTAGAAGGAATAAAAACATGCACCCATTTAAAGTCTAGGTCACATGGTCATTCTATAGCTTAAGCACAAGTTAAAGTACATTTCTATTGTTGGTAATCACTCTTCGCTACTTTCCCACTCTCTCACTCAGACAAAGCAGAAATATCTCTCTATATGGGAAAAACAGATTCTACTTTGACTCTCCTTTGACATTTTTCCAAAAGAATTAATTTGACCTGTCAGCCGAATCACGTGAAAATCTTTTTGTTGTTTTGCATCACATTCGTCTTCTAAAGTTCTCTAAGTTTGTTCTGGATGAAAACAAAATACAGACTTAAATATATTTTCACTAATTCAAAGAAAACTTGAGCCGACTGTGAGACTGAAAAAGTCTTTCTAAAGTGTCTCCTCTGCTCTGCGTCTCCTGCTCATATATTTGTCCTGGACCGCATTTGCTTACTGGCGTGTGTTTATATTTGTGTACAAGAGTATCAGACTCTCACTGTGTGTGTGTGTGTGTGTGTGTGTGTGCTGGGGGTGGTATTCTCTCATGAACACCTCTCCACAACAATCAGAAGGAGGACGAGATTAAAGTCGAAGAGACGCGGCGTGTTTACAGCAGAGAAGTTTGAATAACAGGTTGCGGCGGTCAGCGGCTGTAACTTTAGCTGCTTTGTGTGGACGTGTGTGTGGATGTGTGTGTTGCATGGCGCTCTATGATGCAGCAGGGTTGCAGGCTTTGTTGTCCCACAGTGACACCACATACATATTTTGACCAGCAATCAAATAAACTGAGTCTGGGTTTCTGAGGGGCTTTGAAGAGGAGAGACGCCGCAGGCTTTGAGTTAGAGGGACTTCGTGAACACCAACATAAGAGCATAAACACTTAAAAAAAAGACTCATTTATATAAACACACAGAGAGGGCTGAGTGATGGGACAGGATGGTTTACTGTGGGGCCAACAGGGGGCAGTAGAGGCCTGGAAACGCTTTGAGTGTGACATCCAAAGCTGCCCAGAGAACTCCTCACCTTCACAGAGTTTCATCCTGCAGGAAAGGATGCCAGATTTTCACAGAGTGAGCTTCTGCAATGAATGTTTTCAAAAAGGAGATATTAAACTTCTTGAATATTCTTGAATGTACATTTATTTAAAAACCAAAAACTACTTAAGTGTGTCACACAAACAAAAGATCTCTTCATCTCTTTATCACCATGCTTCCGATTACTTTTGGAGCCTTATTGGTGCAGAGATCTTCCCTCAACCCTCTCAGGTTTCTCTTTTATGAAAACAGACAAGTAATCTCTGTGTAACACACAGGAAAAGACATAAGCGTTGTGTAGTACAGAGAATGTAGCAGAGAATGAATTTTATGAATCTCCAACAGAAGCTGTAACAAAGTAAAGACAGGTCTGCTGGTAAGAAGTCCTGGTATGTCAAGATGTTAAATTCATTAAGGTCAAAAAAAGCTCAGGATCTTCAAAAGCTCTGGACTTAACAGAGATTTTTGTCTGGATGATTGTTTACTCGCTCCTCCACTCTCTCCAAGTCTAGAGTCTGAGTCAGTCACGTCTGCAATTGGTTTCAAAAATTGATAAATATGCATGTACAAATTTAAAAAACAAAAAACAACATAAGAGTTTACTGATCATTATTTTATAAATTAAGAAATTTGAGTTGTTGCTGCGTCTAACCTCTACAAGTTTGAAACACCAGCAAAATTAAAGGACAACCCGCTGAAAATTACAATCTACTGCAAAGGTAGTGTGACCTGCAACCCCTGTCCTGCAGGCTTTATGTTTAATAAAGTGTAATGTGCCATTTTCTTGTCTTACTCATTTTCATTTCATCACTTAAAGATTTAAGTGAGACTTCTTAAGCTGTTGCTGCGCCCACATTTCACACATTCACCAAATCACATCACCAACTTCAGGAGTTGCATTTCTTTAATATCAGATGACCCACAAAAAAATCCTTTTTTTTTTCAGCTCTTCTGATTTCAGGCTGTGATTAACCAATCTTCACTTATATTAATCAGACAAAACTTAGAAAGTAGAGGACTCATTACAACTGAGAAAGCACTATCATGAGTTCAGGTATGATCAAAATGTTAAAACTCATGATAGCAAAGGATAGGAATGATACAAAGAAGGTCACTAAGACTAAACAAACACTATTAACTCTAAAAAGTCAGTCAGAATAAAAAAAAAAACAATGAGTAAGATACAACGCAATTACATTGGATGACATTATGAGTAAAAATATAAATGAGTAAACTGAAAAACTCTGATAAATGTTGGAATCAAAGGTAGTTCTTGAGTTTGTATCGCATTAGCAAGAAAAAAGGTTGTACTTCAACAATCATCTGCACCCACAAATGCTCCCAGATAGATTTTGAAGTTGAGCCTCATAGTTTAAATGAAAACTTTGGTTTCTGGAAAAATTAAAATGAGCAGATTGCATTGCTCAGTGATAGTTAATGGATTAAATGATCAATGAAGTAAAGATAGATATCAGAATGACTGTAAGTCGCAGCCATGTTCACGCTCAGCTGTAGTAGCTGCAGCAGGTAATAAAAGTTGCAAAGTAAATATCACAGGAGCACAAAAATGAACATTAGGTTGCAGCACAGCCCCTGGATGAGGTATTCAGGATGAAGTGTGTATGCTTCACCTGCCCCAGCTCCTCCTCCTCTTCTTCTGCTGCTACTTTTGCAGCCCCCAAAGCAGAAGTTAGACGTCTAAAACACGAGCAAGAAGGAATCAGGATGTTTGTGAACAGCAAAGGTGTCAGAGTAAGACTTAAGGATCAAACTATATGTTCACCTCCTTGTTATATGTACAGAGTTTCCACCATCTGTTAGTCTTAATTCATGAATGCTTTGGTCTGCTCTTTTTACAGACACACACCTACACTTCAGCTTCACCCACAGACTTGCTCCACCTCCTTCTGTTTGCCTATCTGATCCTTGGGCTTTCTTTTTGAGCAGAGAGTTTAAACTTGCAGAGTGTACCTGAACTCACATTTTGAATTTTCTTCATCAGGTATTCAGTTTTCATAAAAGGAACAAAGCTTCGTACAAAGGAAGTAGTTGTTAACAATTGTGACAGCCAGAACCTGTGAGGTTCTGACTAAAATCTGCACATAAATCAGTTTCAAAAGATAATTTAAAAGATGACAAAATTGGCTGACAAATGTGCTGCAGCAGCTGGTAATACCTTTGCAATCAAAATGACTCACTTTTAGAGGTCACACGCTGCACGCTCCAACTCCGCTGCGAAGCCAGCAGCTTCAAACAGGCCTGATGTGTGTGCGTGTGTTTGAGTGTGTGTGACTGAGGGTGTGTGGGAGTGTGTGAACAAATCTGCGAAATATCTCTCAACAAGCCAGCACATTTAAACAGTTTTAGTTTGAGACAAATAGCTGATGAACATCTGTTTTTGTGCGAGTAACCAAGAGAGAAAGTGAGTGATGTTCAGCGTTTCTGACTCCCAGCATGTGTGTTGTTTTTGTGTGTTTTCCTGTTGTTTTCCATGCGAGCTGTATCTGGTGTCCTTGTGGCGGCCGCAGACGTCTCTCCAAATGACACGTCTAATCAGAGTACATGTCCGCGTAAAACGGCACCCCTCATTACTCTGCTAAGTTTAGGACCGCCGCCACGCTCAGCCAAATGTTTTATGATAACCAGTGTGAGTTAAAATATGTGTCCGGTGGGAATTTATCTGCAGTGGAGCGGGCGTGAGGAGACGTGGAGGTGGCTGATAAGCACGGCAAGAAGATTAAGGAGTGTTTATCATTTTCAGTCAAAATCGCAGAACTTGGAAACAGTTTATTATTAATGATGCAGTGAGAAATAAAGTCTGAAATCTTGGATTGATTTTCTGTGCTGCAGGATAATCAGATTCATACTCTTCTGTAGACTGTGTTTGAGGTTGTTAATCAGTTAATTCTCAGTGGAAGTGACACCAGAGACAACCCAAATGAACACGTCATAATAAAACTTTAATCCCTAGGAAAAGAGTCCAGCACATGTCCCCTCTACCTGTTGACACTGTGGCAAAAATTCAAGTTTTCCTCTCAGGTTATGTCCACCCAGAAACTCCCTGTCTTAAAAAGATTCTGTCCACATGAGGTGTTTTTTCAATGCAAAAATGGGTGGAAATACTCACAAAGGCATGCCAGACAGAGAGGAGGCAATAATGTGGGGTCAAACAACACAGCAGGAGATGATGTATAATAGCAATATCATATCGTTGTTGTTATTATTTGACAATAAAACAATTCCTAAAAGTAAGGAACCAAAGTGCTAAAGCCACCTGGAATTTTAAAAAAGGACAAACTATAACAAGGTAGATAAAAAGAAAGTCATGTTACAAAAACATTATTCCAAGTACACTAAGATGTAGAGGCTTTGAAAGCCAGTAGCATCTTTTTGAATGGCGTTGAATTAATTGATAAAAAGGAAAACACATTGGGTTATACAACAGATTTCAAAACAGGGCTGCCATTTATGTTAGGAGCAAATACTTAACTATACTATTATTTTCTATATTGTTATTTTCTATGCCTGAAACTGGAGTGGGAGGGAAGGTGTCAGCGTAGCAGCCAAAAAAGCAGCACTACAGGTAATTGAAAAACAAAACTAATAGCGCTCTAATGACTAAGTATTTAACACAGAGATGTGAGAGCAGCCTGAGGAGCCCAAATATCTCTGATGTGGGATGACTGAGGAACAGCTTCTAGTCATTTTGTCTCATGTTTCTTAAAGGCACGAGTCAAACAGTGGTATAAAGTTGGTTAGAGTCATAAAATAGATATAAATTGAAGATATTTCATTCAAAGTTTAATTATTGATTATGAAAAATTAGGCCAGTTGTCTGTCAAAACATATGACAATAGGAAAAGCGAACCTCTTTTCAATTAACCAGCATTGAAAGACAGAGTGTGATAACTGGGAACCTTTTACACTGTTGGCGCCTGTGTAACTATAAGGATAACTTTCATGTCTGTTAGGGTAACAACTTTATTCCCTATAGAGAGGGATGCGGCATGCAGCAGGACTAAACAGGTGCACATTTCCCTGAACAGCCTTTAACTTGTCTGTTTGCTCCGACACATCTCCCGTCTCGTCACTCCTGAGTCAAAGCACTGACCATCAGAGTTTTTATTTCCCAGGCCTTCGTCTGACAGACTCTGGTCAGTCCTGCGGCTGAAGCCGGGCTGGTCTGGGCCGGGCCTGAGGTTGTGGTCGAGATGATGAAGGGGGGGAAGCAGAGCTGACCCACACAGGCGCCTTTAGTCCGGGCCAACGAGGGCCGACAGACCGTAAACACACTGGACAACAACAGAAAAAGAGAGAGAGAGAAAGAGAAAGAGAGAACCACAGCTCTGCCTGGCATCTGCTCACACCCAGAGAAAAACATACAAATATCACCAATGAGCCACCAAACCCTCACGTCCTCAACCTTCATCATATTTACCCACAGATCCATTCTGAGCTGAGAAAACTCCCATCACCACTCAGGCTTTCACATCCCACTGGAAAAAAAAACCTTAAAATCACACAGTCGGCATAATGAAAACTTTTATTTTATCTCCCTGAAGTTAAAAGTTACATAATCTGAGACAGTCAGTGGAGAGCAACAGTAAAACAAAAATATCTGCAGGACTTCGACGACTCCTCCAAACACAAACTCTGCTGTCAGAGAGAAATGTCAGGATGCAGACGTGTAAATCAAACCAAGTGTTCATTTATTCCCACCTCCATCAAGCTGCTGAACTGTAATGTAATCTTTACAATATGCAATAAATACACAAGCACCTTAGCACTTAGCACTTTAGCATTTTAATTCCTACACCTACCTCTTAAGTCCTCATGTGTCAATGTCGAAGTCAAACTTTCTCTGTTACTAAAGACAAACTTCCCCCTGGGTCAGTTTATTTTTCTGTTCTCGAACACAGACACAATAATCTCTAATATCTATTAATTAATCTTGTTTATTTTTAATCTGGCTCTGATTTCAATTCACTATCTAAAGATGTCCACACGCATACTTCTCTGCTGAATGGTAAAAATCGCATATAAGGACTTCTGTTAAGGGTTTTAGGGCTGCAATAGACCTCTTAATGAAAATCTGTCATTGACTGAATGACTAACAGAAAACTGGCAAACTGAATAGAGTAAATCAGTGACCAACTCCTGTAAAAAGTGGCGATAAAGTTCACATCCTGTTAAGTGTGACATGTTTTATTTGGAGATGTTTCGACATGCTGAAGCCCAGATCTCCATCAGAAAAAAAAAACAGAGCTAATGATGGACATTCATAATCCTGTTCTGGTTTCTTCAATTTTACATGACGATGAATTAAATAATAGTGATTAATTCATTCCCTTTGAATCTGACTTTTGATCGTTGATACTTGTCATTAATTCATGCACATTCTGAGAGATTAATGTGCTAAAGTTGTTTGAACACTGAATGCTCTGTGTTAAATATAGATACAGGCATTAATGGAGGCATTAGAGGTTCCTTCATTCCTTTTGAAAAACCTCATTTCAGAGTTCGGAGTTATTGACACGTTTGACTCTTTTCTTATACACTGAAAAAAGCTCTTGTGTTTTGTTATAGAGTCCTGAAGGTATTTCAGCTCTTAAAATGGGCAGCACAGCCTGATAAAGGAAAGATCGAAGAGCCAAGAGAGTCTAATCCTAACCGTGGATGATGAAAATTAATAGTTGTGAAGATTTGGGTGTTTTTTTTTATTTATATTTTTTATAAAATTCATCAAAGCTGTTAAATTTTGCACCATAAAAGCTCAGATAATCAGCGGGTCTTTCATTAACAAGTTTAGCTGCAGCAGTCCTTTAATTTTCAATCACTTTAAGAAAGTTACAAGTGAGATGCCAATGCTGACTGTCACCACAAATCCTCTCATATTGACCTCCCAGCTTCTGTATGAAACTGCATTTTATTCTTCAAATGTTTACAGTATTAAAAAGTACTAAAACACTGTTTACATATGAACAGTAATAGTTCAGGTAAGAGATGAGAAGTGCACTAAAATTAAATGCACACTGAAGTTCCTCATAGGAACTTTAACCTGCACACTTGCTACCAGTTCACACTCCACCTTAACTGCAAACAAGCATCATTTTAAAGGTATAAATAGACTTTTCTTATTCAGTATCCCTCTCTTTTTTATCTTGATTTGAAAAAATGAACTGTTATTTTTGATCATTACCGCTCATTCGCTGTGGAGCTCTGAATCTGTATCAGGATTGACAAATTTTGAAGTACAGGGCGGCTGTACAGATGCGTTCATGAATCTTTCGTCATTTGGCAGAAACAGACTGTCAAGAAGGGAGGTTTTGGCTCCACTGGATTTGTGTTTAATCAAATATATTTAAAAACTGGGCGCCCAGGTCACATCAGGTGAGAAGATAGCGTGAGAATCAGTCCCTTTATTATATCTATAACTACCAGATTCTCTATAAAGATGACCCCATAAAATCCCCATAAAATACCTCCTCATCCTGATCATTACCTGCTGCCTGAAAACAATAACGCCGTAAAACACTCTTATTTTTACTGGAGTTATAAAAAAGTACCTGCTGCAGTGCTGAACATGTATTTCATTTTAATGGAGATGCTGCTTTATAGAGGGCGGTCATATGAGAGCCATCAATAGGACGAGGCGAGAGTTCACCGAGGATGGATGTGCAAATACGAACACACCCACACAGTCATGGTGGAGGATTGATGGAGGCCAGCACACACACAGAGCAGACCTGACCCAATAGATTCCTATTGCTGCTTAACCTGCAGCAATTAGCAGACAGGAAAAGGTCTGGTCACTGAAAATGTAATCATGAAATTAGCCGTGTGATACATCAACCCAACATACGTCTATTAGGTCCAGTTTATGGATGCAGCATTTGTTCATATCAGCGTTAAGGATGGCAGATAATTGGACACGCTAATCCAGTAATGCTTACAAATGGTCAAATTATACTCAGCTATGTTGATTAAGGTGCTGTGCTGAACATTATGGGCACAGCCTTCCATGCAGGCAGTAAATGCATGCTCACAAACACACAAATAAACACATAATATCAGCATCATCAGGGGTCAAAGTGTGGGTTTGGTTTCATTGACAGAACTCGTAAAACGGTGCTGTCATTAAGTACAACGCCGTTTGCCAATACATCACACTGAGCTGTCATAAAACCATGGTAAACACATCGCTGCAGAGCTTATAATGCACTTTAAACCTTGACCAGACTATAAAAACGGATGAAATTACAAGAACTGTATCAGCCTGGTTATTTTTTACGAGATTTTTTTCTCCTGCTGACCTCTTCTAATAAAATTGACGATCCATCATCTGCTGACTACAGATTGTTTGAAACATCCTGGTTTAATTGTAAAACTTTAACCAAGCAGATCCTGATGTAACGTTTTAAGATACATGGACAGACAGAAAGGTATAAAGAATATGATCAGATTTTTAACACTGCATTAAATCACAACAACTATACCTTTCACTTTATTTTTATTTAACCTTTATTTTATGTTGCATTAAGCTCCAGAGTGTCTTTTACAATAGAGTCTTGCCCCAAACAGCAGCATAAAGTTTCATACAGGAAGCAGACAACAGTAATTACAACCATCAGTAAATTAGCAGTGTACAGCAATAAAACATGTGCATACACTGGCCATATGATACTGAGGAGTGGTGTAATCAGGATGTTTGAGGGGCAGAGACAAACATCTTAAAAATGCACCTGCTGAAAGCTAAGAGACTCGGAGAGTATGATTCTTAGGACGTAAACAGTGAATAGCTAACATATGAGCAGGTAAAAATACAAATTTGGCACTTAAACATTTTATCTACAGAAAGGAGAAAGCATATGGCACTTTGTTAACAATTTATCCACTGGAAAAGCTTTCAGGGAGTACTTAATTTGTATTTTATCAACTACAAGAGCAACCAAAGGACACTTTAACTTACTCCACTAAAAGCAACCAGCGGGTACGTTGTTTGCAACTTTTCCTTAAAAAGAAAAATCAACCAGTGAGCACTTAGTCTTCATCTTATACACTGGAAAAGCATCCAGAAAGCACTTGATTAATATTTTTTTAATTTATAGTATATATTTTTTATGGCATCAAAAGCTGTATGAAAGTAATAAATTGCACTCATTTAGAATAGAAGTAATTTCTAAAGTATTTGACACTTTTTGAAGACAAACCTGTGTTCACTAATCTCAGTCAAAGACTTAAGCGGTCAATAGGATCCAGGGCTAGATAAACAGAAGAAACTGTTCTTTAGAGTCTCTGACATAAATAGCTAACAGAGACTGGAAACAACTGGAACAACTCGCCGTTACTGCACACAGGCCCTAATTGGTAAAAAAGTGCTCCTAAAAACATGTTCGCATCCACTTTAAATGTTTAAATCAAATATCATTAATACTTGTTTGTTTCATTAGATGTTCTTCTTTACCTTAGTTTGACTTTTTTGTCTTTAATTTGCATTTTTTAGATTTTGAAAAAGTGCACAACAATAAACATACTGCACAAATCACAATGACAAAATGTTAAAAAGTGCAAATATATCTCTCTGCGTATTTATTGTAAAAATGCCTCCACTCCCGGCTTCACTGCATAAACCACACCGCTTTCAATAAGAACCCCACACAGCCGCTGCTTCACAGCACTCTAATAAAACATGGCAGATCAATTTATGACTGAATACATAACGTCTCATACACATGACCTTATGGCTGCCTATTTAACCTAATATAACTAATATGAGCACCATATATCACTTATTACTGATATGGAATCGATACAGGATTCAATTAGCTAATGATGCTGAAAGGTACTTCCTGGATCCATTCAGATTAAAGGCGTTTGTTGGTGAACGAACCTATGCCTGCTTATTTGAATTCTTTTCTTTCTTACTTGTTCATTTTTACTTGGGACACATTAAGGTCTCAAAGCTCTTACACAGCTACAGTTTATCCCATGAAAATGAAACTCAGCAGGTCCCGGTGTCCTACAAAACAAAAATATTACATTTGATTTGGTCAAACTGATTTAGAAGGGGTTGAACTGAAGCCTGTGGTTCCCTCTTAAACCACTCTTTTTTTCTATACGGTCCACTATACTTATTTTATTTTGGTGTAAATGCATGTTTTCAACAATTCCCACAGTGGGCAGAAAAAGGAACATCCATGACATGTTTGAATCCCGAAACAATCCAAACAGTCTGTAAGAAAACAAAATGACATTAACAGGTAAAGACATTTTAACAAGTCTCAAAGTTTATGAAGAGGTTCCATTTCTGACTTTGACATTATAGTAGATTAAAAAATGAAGAATTCAGTCAGACGACTTGTGTCACATAAGCTTTGAAACAATTTCTGTACATCATCAGGACATAGTTTGAGTTTGGGATCTCGTCCTTAATGTCATCACTCCTTGCAGTTCCTCTGTCACATGCATAAATTGACGAGCGGTGAAACAGTCTCTTGAACCCCTAGTCGGAGCCTGCGGGTGGAGCATTTTTATTGTCAGTTTAGTGTGCTTTACACATTATTCATGAGCTGATAGAACTAATGGTTCTCACGGTAACGCTTTCTTTTACGGTACACTTATTACCAGGTAATTAACAGGTAATTACCTAGTAACAACATGAAATTATCTGGTATTTACATGATAACTACTGAGTCAATACTGTCTAGCTACAAGGTAGGTAACCTTCCATCATCATACAAATTTGAAGCCGAATTGCTCTGGAATTTCCAGGATTTTCTCCGCTTCCTGGAACCACCACTTGCGCAGGCAGGTGAGTCGCCGTGATAATGTTAGGCTCAAACAGCGTATCGCTACGCAATCTTCGCACGCCCATAGGCTGTATCAAGTGTCAATCATAGAAAATAAGAACCCCAAATAGCTTTTGAAAATGGAGCTGCACAGAAAAAGAAAAAAGTAAAACTAGACAGTATTGACTTAGTTGTTATCATGTAATTATTAGATAATTTCATGTTATTACTTGGTAATTATCTGTTAATTACCTGGTAATAAGTGTACCATAAAAGAAAGCGTTACCTTTCACTCAGGAAAGTACTTTCCCCCCACAATTGGTCACTTACACTCACCGGCCACTTTATTAGGTACACCATGCTAGTAACGGGTTGGACCCCCTTTTGCTTTCAGAACTGCCTCAATTCTTCGTGGCATAGATTCAACAAGGTGCTGGAAGCATTCCTCAGAGAGCTTGGTCCATATTGACATGATGGCATCACACAGTTGCCGCAGATTTGTCGGCTGCACATCCATGATGCGAATCTCCCGTTCCACCACATCCCAAAGATGCTCTATTGGATTGAGATCTGGTGACTGTGGAGGCCATTTGAGTACAGTGAACTTATTATCATGTTCATAAACCAGTCTGAGATGATTCCAGCTTTATGACATGGCGCATTATCCTGCTGAAAGTAGCCATCAGAAGTTGGGTACATTGTGGTCATAAAGGGATGGACATGGTCAGCAACAATACTCAGGTAGGCTGTGGCGTTGCAACGATGCTCAATTGGTACCAAGGGGCCCAAAGAGTGCCAAGAAAATATTCCCCACACCATGACACCACCACCACCAGCCTGAACCGTTGATACAAGGCAGGATGGATCCATGCTTTCATGTTGTTGACGCCAAATTCTGACCCTACCATCCGAATGTCGCAGCAGAAATGGAGACTCATCAGACCAGGCAACGTTTTTCCAATCTTCTATTGTCCAATTTCGATGAGCTTGTGCAAATTGTAGCCTCAGTTTCCTGTTCTTAGCTGAAAGGAGTGGCACCCGGTGTGGTCTTCTGCTGCTGTAGCCCATCTGCCTCAAAGTTCGACGTACTGTGCGTTCAGAGATGCTCTTCTGCCTACCTTGGTTGTAACGGGTGGTTATTTGAGTCACTGTTGCCTTTCTATCAGCTCGAACCAGTCTGGCCATTCTCCTCTGACCTCTGGCATCAACAAGGCATTTCCGCCCACAGAACTGCCACTCACTGGATATTTTTTCTTTTTCGGACCATTCTCTGTAAACCCTAGAGATGGTTGTGCGTGAAAATCCCAGTAGATCAGCAGTTTCTGAAATACTCAGACCAGCCCTTCTGGCACCAACAACCATGCCACGTTCAAAGTCACTCAAATCACCTTTCTTCCCCTTACTGATGCTCGGTTTGAACTGCAGGAGATTGTCTTGACCATGTCTACATGCCTAAATGCACTAAGTTGCCGCCATGTGATTGGCTGATTAGAAATTAAGTGTTAACGAGCAGTTGGACAGGTGTACCTAATAAATTGGCCGGTGAGTGTATATACTAGTGAGACTTAAACTCTAGATTTTATGTTTTTCAGGTATAAAAATTTCTCCTCTGCCAATGTCATGTATTCACATTTTTTCATACCTCATTTTCAAAAGTTATTAATGTCAATACATGAGTCTAAAATTAATACTTGACTGCAGTAAACATCATGTTTCCCCTGTGCTGAAACCAACATTTCATGAATACATTTCACCTACTGTAGAGTTGGTGAGTAAGATGCACTTTTAACAAACTGAGGAGCTGTATAAACATGAAACTGAACATTTGAATTCACACTAAAGACTTAACACAATCATTCCACTGTTGTCATTCTGGACAGATGCAGAGAATAGCAGCACATGTACCAGGAGGTCTTCTCTGTTGGGATTCCTCTCTCACTCAAGCAGTGCTGTAACACTGCCAATGCCCAAACCATGTTGTGGTTTGTGGTTGCTTTGTTTCTGTTTTCTTCAATTTGGTAGATGTCTCTTTTACTTATCTACTTGTAACTAGTGTCTGTGCTGTTTTCTTCTTCAACTGGTCTGACTTTAAATAAGTTTTGTGCTCCCCAAAGAAATTTTGGAAAATAATCAATATATCCTGCACATAGTCAACAGGAGAAAGGTGAAAACAGTGGCCTCCCTCTATAAGATCTGGTTGTCCCTGATGCTGCTCTTGATATTCAGAATTAATAACTGTTTTTATGTTGCTTGAAACAATAAGAGTCGAGTAAAAAAAACAGTAGTGTAATTAGTAAGAAAGCTGAGTAATCAAAAAGATTTAAATCACACTTTATTTACACTACACTCTGATTAATAGCGCTGTAAAAGTTCTCTCAGTGTGTTTTACTCCAGTGCAGTGTCTCCAAACAGTTCATTCATACAGTGTTTCCAGAGCTGAGTCTTTTCCCATAAACCGCTCAGACACGAGCATTAGAGGCAGTCTGTGGAAGGTTTTCATTCGATGGTGGCCAGAAGTCTGGATATCATCAGGCCTGCAGCGTGCTCTGTAAACAGAGAGGGCACTGAACACATTAGACCCCGCATCGATTTCAACCTCTCCTTCCAAACACCGCCTCTCCACATGGCCCTCCCTGTCTAAATCTGTGATTCCACTTCCTCCTCTCTGCTTTTTATCGTCTCCTCCGCCGCTGATCTTTTCTTTAAGTATTTGAATATTATATTTGAGCTCAGTGCACGACTGTAACTGCTGTTAAATGGCGGCTAATTTAATCTAAATAAAGACATCTGTGATGAGCTGACCTTTACGTAGAGCTGTGTTCCCACTCGGGGTCCTCACTGTCTGATGGTGTCCATGCTGACTGCCTGATCAGTCTAATTGCAGTAATCTTTATACAAGTAGTGCAAATGGACTTAATAGTCTTTAAAACTATCCATTTATAACTGTGCAGTGATTGTCCATCATTTTATCATCTTTATTTGTCCTTGGCCTTCATACTTGCTTAGGATTTTTAGAATTTCAATCATTTTTACTTTCATTTCTCCTTTTCTTGTTGATCAGATTTTATTTGTTATTTATTATTTATGATACATTTGTTAGGGACAATATACAAAGGCAAGCTGGGAACAGCTGTTCAATGTAGTAATAATAATAATCCTTAACTTTATTAATAAACCACTTTTTAAAAATGGTAACAAATTGCTTTACAGCAGGAAAAATGAGATGAGATGCGCTGCTTGTGCTGACAGTCTGAATGGTCAAAACTGTTAAGAGATACACTAAAGATCAAGCCATTGTGAGGCTGTTGCCAAGCCAACACATGTCCTGAATTAAGTGCCAGGGTAGGGTACAGTCAGTTTTGGAAAAGCAAATAAGATTGTTGGGAATGCACCATTAGTTTTTGAGAATTTTATACAAATCCACTGTAAAATTTGCTGCTGAACAAACTCACCTGAGGGATCTTTGAGTTTTTATCAAAGTTAAGTTGAATGTGTGTTTTGGCTTGCAGAAACTGAGTGGCATCACTGCGCAGACTCTGGCTCTAAGTGCGCTGACTGTCATCCCCAGTCAAATAGGGTATTTTAGCTTCACTTTGGCACTTTGCATCGTAATTTGCAGTCAGTTCATGGTTTTAATAATTACATTGTGGCACTTCCGGTCTAAGTTGGCTGCTGCACATTGACAATGTTAAGTTTTTATGAATTTTCTGTCACAGCTGAAGACATCATTTGGATTCTAACACTCTGACCTTGTTTGCAAACCATCCAAAGCCCCGCATTATTCAGTCTTCATGAAACCGACAAGTCTTTGTTCTTGTTTTATTACTAAATATTCTCCTAGCTTTCCTCCTGACTGTTCCCTGCAGACATCCAGCAGCTTGAGAGGACTCACATCTCTTCATTTATTCATGTATTACTGTAAAGCCGTGTTGATTCTCTGTGTTTCTGTGACTGTGTTTCATATTTGGGGGTTCATCAGTACATGCTCGTATCTCTCTGTTAATGTGTTTGTGTTTGTGTGCATGGGCAGTCTGGGTGGGTGGGTGGGTGCAGGGCAGGTCGTGGTTGTTGTTTGTCGGAGCGTCCTGTCGCCTCGGCTCGGCTCTGATCAGCACCAGCAGAGCTGCTGAACGCTAAGCTGAGAGTGCAAAAGCATGTCAGGAAACACACAGCTGTTTACACACCAGGCCGCAAACACTGCACACTACTGATGAATAATACACACTGCAGCAGACGGCCACTGCTGCATGCACCCAGAGTGTGTGTGTGCGTGTGTGTGTTAATCTGATTTATTGTCTGAGTTATTGTGATGCACTGGGTGGGAGAATGACTGAGAAGTGTCTGGCATTACTAACACCGAGGGTCCTGTAATAAATCATCGGGTCATAAGATGTTACAGAGTGCATAATACAGTTATATATTTAATGCTCCACAAAGAAAAATCAACATTTTAACTATTTCTTCAATGTTTCTTTATATCTTTAAAAAACTGATGGCTTTAAAATTCCAGCCCTCGAAAATACTATTCAAATGAGACCATATTTGAATATTATAGAAGTATTTTGATTTCTTTAATATTTCCAGTCAGTATCCACATACCTCAGGCCATTTTAAGACCCCCCATACTTGATTTACATGGATTTAGGAGGACAGTGGACGGCAAGCCAAACACCATTTCATTTGACATCATGAAGGACGTCAGCCAAAAACAACTGAGACAGCGTTGACATACAAAGTTAAATGAATTTAATAATTTTGTTATCTTCTTCTCAGGGATGTGAATTGGGAACCGGTTCTTGCTGAAAACTGGTTCCAAATGGTTCAATCGACATTGTTTACATTTTTCTTAATGATTCCCTTAATAATACCTTTCTTCAGGGTACCTCAAAAAACGGTCTTACGAGAGCCAGTCTAAGCAAACGAGAACAGAGACTTTGAGGAAAAAAAACATGATGGACGGTACAAAAAGTAGGCAGAAACGATCTAAAGCGTGGCTTAATTTTACTAAGAAAGACGACAACGGATTTTGTATGGAAGCTTAGGGTTTGTGTTGCATTAACTAACTCAGTTAGAAGCGCGTAAAAAACACTTGATCTGCCCTGAAGAACCCTCAAAATTTTGCGTACCACTCCCCTCTTATCAATTCCCATCCCTACTTCTACTTTGCTGCAATCATCATGGAGGAAACTCTGCAAAATAGCCCAAAATAGGCCCCTAAGTTTAGTTGGAACCAAACAGAAACAATAGCTGTTAAAAAGTGAAGTCAATGCAGAAATGAAAAAAAAAAAAAAGTGGCTGCCAGAGACCTCCTTAAGTGGACATTTGAGTAACAGCATTCCTGCAAAAGCTTCAGTTTCCCAGACTGGATGTAACAGTTTGGTTAAATTCTCAGTTGTAGAAGTAAAAAAAAAATGCATACCGCATTTGAAATTTTGGTTTTGGTCTTTACCACTGTCTTTTTTTTATTTTTTTTTTTTAATAATTAACTGTTTGATTACTCCAAGGCTTAAACTAAGGGCTTAGCTGGGTTGACTGACATGTAGGTGCTCTGTAGCTGGCAACTAAAATTCACTCCTGCCTCAGCAGATGTGCTGTATGTTTTATCTTCGTCATCTTGGCATTGTCCTCCTGGACTGTTGAAGTTGTTGCCTCGGGCCATTCAGACGGTGTAGTTTGTCCTGCTTAAGTTAATGTGATTGAAACTCATGAAAACACTACTGGCACTGATTGTTTCTCCCTTTGCTTTATTTAAGAGAAACTTAAGTGTAGATCTTAGAGAGGAGATAACTGGGTGAGCATGCTGAGGGGGCTGAGGGTCATGCAATCACCATAAATTAGGGGCACCAAGCAAGTGCAGATTCTTGATGTATATTTTTCCCAGTTTAATGCTCTTTAGCACCAAAAGCATGAAGTTATAGACATAGTTTCCATGAGTTTAACATTTGCTCCTTAATGAACCAGCAGACTGAGCCGAGCATCTGGTCAGGAGCAGCTCTGCAGCGCTGAAGGAGTTAAAACCCAGTGAGGGGGAAGAAGGGGTCTGCTGAGGGGAAAAAAACGCTGCGATCTCCTTTTATTGTTGAGTTTAATTAAATTTTCAGCTCTAATTACAATTAAGCCACTTAGTATGTATAATAATGTTTGCATCACAGAGCAGCACAGATGCAGTCCATCAACGCAATTAAATATTAAAATGGCTGTGGCTGTATTAATAGCAAAGCGGTGTGCTGCTCTGTGTGTGTGTGTGTACACTAAGCGAGCCTTTGCAGAGGGGACTCCCCCTGGTACTGGAGCTGTCGCCTGGAGACCTGCAGCTCCATCCTCAGCGCCACCGGTGAGCCCTCTGTGTATATGACCTATATTCAGTGCCGCGCTCCGTGTGCCAGGAAAGCTGCTCTAAATGGAGAAAAAACAGCAAAAACTCCCACGAGTGTATGAATATTCCTGCTCTGCAGAATCAAGTCTAATGCAAAATTAGTGTTTTGGTACAAAATAATTCATGACTGCACATAATGAGTGTGTTTTTAAGTCAAAGCGATGATTTGCCGGGCTCACCTCTGCTCTCAGCCCTCCCTGTTTGACCTTTTTTGCTCTTTGCTCAGTTTTTATCCTCATGAAACACACACCAACACACACATGAAGTCACATCTACATGTAAAGACCTACACATAAAGACACACACACTGCTTCCCTCACCTCCCTCCTATCCTACATTATTTAGAGAATCAGCGCCTGCAAACATGGTAAACAGGAGTGTGTTGAGGCGATAATGGGCAGTGCTCTGGAGCTGTGCAGGAACACAGGCGCTCTTTAGATACCAAAACTGCCTCAAACCTTTTTGTTTCTTCCTTAAATGACAAATTTTAACACACACGCATGTACTTTACATGTTACAGCACATTTGGTCGTGTTCAGCAATTACCTGCTGCAAACAAACACGCAAAAAGCCGCCTGAGGCAGAGGTGTGCAGGTACAAAATACAGATTAATAACAGTCAAAATTACGCATGTTTGGAAAGCCCTTTCCCTTGATTGAATTGTACAGCTTCACACTTCCCAATTTTTTATTTCGTTTTTTGCACTATCCGTTAAATTCTCTATTATATCTGCCATATAATCCACTCAGTAACAAAGCTTTAGGTTTAGAGGATGCGGATGCTGGGTCAGTGAGTTCTGTGTGTTTAAATCATTTATTAATGCATGGTTTATTTGATCGGGACAGGAGGAGTTTACACTGAGAAACTAAAAAGCTTGGTGTGTAAGCACAACCCCAGTTCTAAAAGAAGCTGGACCCTGTGTAAAATGTCGATTTTAACAGAATTTGACTTTCAAGTCATTTAAATTCTTTATTTCACTGAAGATAGTGCAAAGGTAACAATTGTATTGTTGACCAGTGTAATGCAGGACTCTTCTACTACAGAGCCACGCTGTTGTAATACCAGGAGAATGTGGTTTGTTGTCTTGCTGAAATATGAAGGTTGTCCCTGGAAAACGTCATGGTCTGGATGGTAGCAGATGTTGCTCCTAAATCTGTTTTTATTGTTCAGCATTTATAGAGCCTTCACAGATATAGAAGCTACCCATGACATGGACACTTCTGATCCACGTACCGGATGCTGGCTTTGAACTGTGAGATGATAACAAGCTGGTGGTCCCTTCAGTCTTTAGAGAGGAGGGATGCCGAATTTTCATTCATCAGACAGTCTTTAGGACCGTTTCCCTCTTTCCCTCATTCCATCTTAAATGGGCTCAGGTCCAGAGAAGTCTGGTGTTTCTAGATCATGTTCGCCTATGTTTTTTCTTTGCCTGGTTCAGTTTTAACCTTAATATCTCAAAACAGAACTTGATTTTTGGAGTTGATTTTGAACCCATGCAGTGATATTCATTTTAGAGGCTGTTTTTAATGCAGTGCTCAGAACCATCCATTGATATTAGTTTTGGTCCTTGTCCCTTTTGTACAAAGATTTCTCCAGTTTCTCTTAATCGTTAATGATATTATGGACTGTAGATGATGAACTCCATTAATTTTGTGATATTTTACGCTTTGATTAACCTCATTTGTTGGGAGATGATCCTCAGGCTCCTGAGGTTTTCAACAAGCTCTGACTGCTGCTGTCAAAAAACACTCTAGTATCAATAAATATGATGTTTGACGATCATCTTTTATGGGTTTAGGGGTATTGAACATCAGTGAATCAATTATTCGAACACAGTGTGTGTCCACTGGTTGTTAACTTTACAGAGATGTCGCAGTCACGTATGTAATAGGACAGTTAAGCCTGGATATTGACTCGGAGAGAGATAGACGGTCTAATATTGACTCTATATGCTCTTCTTTATCATTCAGGGATGCTTTGATTGTTGACTTTGGAGCAGGTATGGATTATTGAAGATGAATTGCCAGATGTCAGCGTCTGAACTCTGTGATCTCTGAGCTTTAAGATGTTAACTCTTTTATTCCTGGAGTCTGATCTGTTGGTTTGTACAAGAGCCAGTTAAAGACGCTTAAATGACACAAATATAAGTCTATCTCGTTTGCATTTTTGCTTTCTATTAGTGCTAACCTACATAATAGTTTAACAGTAAAACAGTTAAAAATGATATTTAATGTTTCTGGAGGGTATTTTGATAGTCACATATCATTTTAAAGTCTAATTGTAAGTAACTACAACAGTTTTGATGGGAAAACAAGAAAGTGCACATTAAACGCAGCAACAGGTAGGCGTGTACATCTCTCATGTGAACATATGAACACAGCCATGAATACATGTTTCCACACACTGATTTGTGGAATTTGTGTGTATCTTCAGCCCTGTTTTAGACATGTATCGTGATGGCTGCAGGAATGTGTGGGCTCAGCAGTAAAAAGTCGAGCCACTCGGGCCTGCGTCTGGCATGCGCTGATAAATATAGCCGCCGCTGAGGCAGTCTAAATACAAGGCTCCTCTTTGCTGTAATAGATGGGTGTCGCTAACCTATGGTGCAATCACGCTAGATTCCACAGAAATATTTCTGCTCGGTGGCAAACAAACAAAGCGAAAAACAAAAGCATGGAGCAGGCCATGCTAATCATGAGGCAGGGAGAGGCGTCTGTGGCCAGGGCGGTGGACATGCTGTATGTGCGTGTTTGTGTTTGTGTGCAGAAATGACTGTGACAACCACCGCTGACCCTTCACAGGACCTCGGCATGGCAGGACAGAGCGTGTGTTTGTGTGTTTGCATTGAACAAGCCCTAAAAATGGAGGATTTGAGTGAAAGATGCACAAAAACAAATTATAATGACCAAGCTGTAACCTTCAGTGCAGGAAAAATTAAAGCAGGCTGAAGAACCGGCGCTGCAGTTCCCCAACTGTCCACTAGAGGCTGTTTCTAATAGTGACCCTATTCTCGTCATGCCCCATGTTAAAACTTAACTGCAGAAATAAACATTTTTACAGCTTGGTACAAAATCCAGCTTTGGTCTCTGCAGCTTGTTTTGCAGCTGTGTTTGTGCTGTGGAAGCCTTTTGGAGATTTTCACATGTAAATATCAGACAGTCATCTGTCTTGTTGTGCAGTTTATTCAAGAATTATTTTATTAGTTGTGGAAATTAACCAAATAATGTTTTTTCAGGGTCAAACTGTCTGTCTTTATACACTGAGAACTAAAGACTTAAAGGGATATTCCGGCGTAAAATTAATTTAGGGTCAAACACACCTCGAGAGATTAATGTTGCCGACCGCTTGCTTCTCTAGTACATAGAGTACATTTTACCTTTGCCTAATTACCTAATTTCTTTAGCAAAGAGACTAAACACAACTCACCGACTCTCCTCCAGCAGTCGTTTTTGTAGCTTTGTTTAAAGATGTTTGGTGACTAGTGCTGTGGCTAGGACCTCATATGTACTGTTGATGAAGTTAGGTGCTGTTCTGAGCATTATTTGTGGCTATAGAGTGGCGTTTTGGTTGAGGTTTGTTTATGGCTCCTCAGACTGCTGTGTATTGCTATCCGGTGGTCATTACCAAAGTTGGTATAACTAGAAAAGCAAGTAGTCGGCAACATTCATCTCTCGAGGGAGTGTCTAACTCGGTAGTGCGGTGTATTAATTTTACGCTGGAATATCCCTTTAACTTGGACTCAGAGTTTTGTGACTTTGTGCTCTTAGGCCTTACAGTATTTAATGAAATACTTCGGCATGTAAAAAAAAGACTCAAGCATGTAAAAAAAGACAAGTAGTAGTAGACGTTTATGTAGTCGTTTATTGCCTGATTGTATTTGTCGATATGCAAAGCTTTTTTTAATCTGTCACACAGTTCCTGTCCTCGTGCATGTGTTTGTGTATGTGGGTGTGTGTGCAGGGTGAATAGGGAGATATTTACGAGCTGGGATTATCCTGAGGACACTCTGCAGAGGTCCAAAGGTTGCTCCTCTCTCTGTCTGTGTCTGTGTTTCTGGGCGCATCATTAACCAACATTTAACTGCTGGCTTATGAGTACAATTTAACAACCTGGGCTCGTCTTCATGTGCAGAAGTCACACAACAACACACCCACAAATACTGCTGCTTCACTCCAATATCCCCGCAGTTAAAGCTTTATTTATCAACCAATGAAGGGACGATGATCTGCAGATTAGAGTGCACTTTTCTGGGCAGAAAGCTGAGGTCAGGTGTCACATGAATGCTCTAAAAATGAGGATGTGTTTACAGAGGCTCTTTTTTTCTATAACACACACACTCACACACACACTGGGAGTGATCAGCTGCTGCAGCCTGTGCTGATTTACAGGGCAGCTGTTGTAATAGAGTGGGTTGATGTGAAACAGTTTACACACACAATTACTATTAATACCAAAGACACATGCGGCTCGGCTCACACTGTGCCATCGTTTGGACGTGAAGCGCGACTGATTAGGCTGAGTGTGTGTGTTTGTGAGTGTGTGTGTGTTCGTGTTCGTGTATGTTCGAAAGACAGAGCTGAGAGGCAGGAGGCAGTGTAGCGTGAGGGACACACCTGTTAGGGACACACACAGGCAGAGGAGCAGACACGAACTCTCAGACACACACACTTCAGATCACAGGAGAGTTTTCGCACAAGAAGACGAGTGTTTGGTGACCCTGCAGGTTTACTCAGAGTGTTAGGTCACGATAAAGACAATCAAAGAGCCAGTTCAGTTTTGGTTTGGCCTCTGGGAGGAAAAACGAAACACTCTGACTAGTGTGAACTTTTTGAGAACTAGTTAAAACGTATGGCCATCACGAACATCTTGGTTTGAGTGCATGTACTTATGCAGTCTCAGTGAATGGGAGAGCAATGGAAAATGCATCATTAGCTTTCATTATTATGAAAAGGACCAGAGATATGGTAAGGAGGCAGTTTTAAACATTACTCTTGAAAAATGGAGAAAGAGGCACATGCATGATTAGACACTCCAGCTCGATATTTGCAGTGTATGCATTAGGTATGTACCGATATGAAAAATTTGATATCATGATATTGGTGGCCCAAAACATCACAACTCACGACATTATCACGATATTAGCGCATTGCTTTTAATGTTATTAAAAATGGCAAAAAAACTGCAGAATCACTTCTCTGTGCACAGCATGACACGCACAAACAATATGAGCAAGAGGCAGCTAACACGATGTTGGGAGCATTAGCCTTTTGGAGCTAAAGTTAGCAGAAACGTCACTAACGTTGTGAATAATAAGCAGTAGAGTAGACCAAACTTGCTGCGGTCATGTTGTTTTTACCCTGATTTGGGCGAACGATCCTGGATGGTGTTAACGGAGGTGGGCACGTGGTTTGAAGTGTAAGACAACGGTGCTGCAACTTCCTTATGGCATAACCTGCAGATTGGTGTCAGCTTTACCTGCTCCTTCAGTTTTGTGAAGCCATAAAACGTCCATACTGCCGACGAAACCTTTTTAATAGGAGGATACAGCCATGGCGTTTCCTCATTCTCAGTCTCCGACTGTTCTTGGTCCGGCTGCATTGTTACGTTGGTTGGAAGTTGTAACATGTAGGTCAACTTTTTTTTTCTTCTTCAAACTGTTTCCGGTTCACAGAGTGGACACGCTCCAACAATGCTTTGGGCGGCCGCAATGCATTGTGGGTGGCCACGCGTTTTGTTGTAAAATTTCTTCATTTTCTCTTTTAATGTTCCCGTTTCTGTTAGGCTGGCATTAATGTACTTAATTCAAGAGTTTTTTTTGGATTTAAGACTACTTTTGTGGTGGTTTGTTTGTACATTTTGCTACAGAGGCTTTGACACCGTGGGTAAGACTACAAGCTGGTAAGTACTCGGCCTCGCTCACTTCCACTGAATGACTCTGCCACTCATCTTTAAATTATAATTGTGGAACGATTATTACAGTACCCTACGATTTCATCATCACGGCCATTTTATATCGCATATCGTGATTAAATTGTATATCGGCACATCCCTAGTATGCATGTGTGTTGACCACCTTTAAGCATCTCTGCTTCAAACAGCAAGTATTATTCACTTTCTCTCCTTGTACTTCATATCTAAACCCCCTTCATCTTTCCATTTTAAGAATTGTTTCCTCTCACGTTTGTCCTTCATCTCTCCCCTTGTCTACTTCTTCTATTCCCTTGTTTCTTGGATGCCAGAGTGGACCAGATGCCATATCGAGGGACCCCCCAAATCCCCCGTTGCTCCAGACACACACTCACACACATACCCTGTAACATATTGGTTCATAATTAATGAAATTAGCGGCTTTATCTGCTATGAGGAGCCTGCGTCTGTCTCTGGCTGGCTGGAGAGAGACAGATAGGTAGGGTGGAGGTGGTGGAGGGGGGGGAGTAAAAGGAAGGAGAGATGGATGGAGGAGACACAACTGATTAACAGGAGTGGCAGTAATGAGCAGAGAGATTTGAGAGTGAGTGTAAATATACGATGCTTCATCTGAGTCAGAAAGAAAACGATTTGGGGAAAGTTTATGACATTGGAGATGCAAGAAAACTGAATAATTTCACAGAAAATATAAGTTGTAGTGCATTTCAATTTTTCCCTGTAGTCGATACATTATAAGTATTAAAAACCTGATAAATGATTTCCAGTGTTAATGTTCTTAGTGGATGTTTGCCCCAAGACATTGGTGGTAACACTGAGTGTCTGATAGGGCCAATAAAAGTCTAAAAGATCAGTTAAGAAGGCCCTGAGTTGACTTAAATTTTGCAAATCAAATCTGTGATTTGTTTCGTTTACTTGATGGATCATGCAGAAGCAACTGCTGAACAGAGTGCACATATTCTTTGCATTATTTTGAAATTGAACTTTTTGATTATACAGGCTCACATTGGTAAATCTTCCTATTTTCAGTCTTTCTAAATGTTCTTTTTTTTTTAAATACAGTCATGTTACTATCCTGTTACAATTGAACCTCATTGGTTGGGCGATGTTCCTCCAGATGATTATATTGCATTTAAAACTTTCTCAGTATTTTGTTGTCCCTGGACCAACTTTGAAAACCTGTTGCTGGCATCATATTTAAAACAAAAATTCACTCTCAACACAATATTGTGCACTATTGTCCGTGAAACATGGGATTTAGATAATTTGCAAACCATCTAAATCCATTTTTTAACATTTTGCACAGCCAACTCTTTATAAATTGGGGCTTTTCTTCAGGCCTTGATTCTTATCAGGATACTGTCACAAACCAGCAGCATGAAAAGAGAAAAGTTTTCTGACTATACAGATTGTTATAAATACAGGATAATGTCACTTTTTATATGGCCTGATTATGTAGCCACCAGTGAAACAGTACAAATCTCCTTCTGTACAGTGACACTCCTACAGTCATGACCAAAATGAGGTGAGCAGATACTGCTGTTTCTGCTCTGTAATAATCGGAGTGTCGTATTAATCTCTATCTTCAGCTCGCCACAAAGCCTCTGCTACCAGTCCTCTGGGTGTCTTTAGTCAGCCTGCGTGATTCCTGTCCCACCCAGCCTCAGTTAACGCACACACATACTCACATAAACACACTCATATGACTGCAGTTTAGACTAGGTGAGTAAATTGTTTTCTGTTCTTGAGGTATTTATCAACCCCGGTGCCGCCTGTTGGACCAATGGCTTCCGTAATGGATCTGATTTATGGCAGCTTATTAACAAAAGCTCTGTTGTTCAGACCCTGAGGGCTCACTGTAATTCTAGAGCACAGTGCTGATATAATGGCCTATTTTAGGAGCTCTGTGATTAAGCACCATTAAGCGGCAAGCAAAGCCAGGCTTTGGACAACTTCAATGGCAGAAAACGTAAACGCAACTTTGTCCCCAGAGTCCCTCCATCCCTCTCTGTCTGTCTCACCCTGTCTCCCTCTCCCTGTCTGTCTGCCTCTGGGACTGAAACGCAGAGCTGTATTTATATTAAGTTAAGAAAAGGATCCTCAGGGGGCCAAAATTGATCTAAATCTTGTTCAAACACTGAAGACATATTGCGTCACTAATCATTGGCTAAATGGGAAATCCATGTTGTGGAGAGTTTTTTGGAAAGGGACTCCCACTCTGTTAAATTATGGGGCCAAATTAATTTAAACCATTCATCTGATTTTATTTAAAGGAAAAAAAAAACATTTTGTACAGGTCATGTAGCGACAAAGACAGACATGTTGAAGTAGGTCTGGCTGGATGCCAAATGGCACCCCTAGATCCAAAATCTGAGATACCTGCCTTTAGCTTGCTAATGGCTAACCTGGTTCCATTTACTCCTAACCTGCATGCTAATCTGGTTAGCCTGAGTTCAGACCACACAGTCAGGTAATAAAACAGAGGAGTACCTTTTGTTGGGGCAATAACAGTTCAGAAGTTTCACTTTATTAACCTTTAATTCTGTCCATCAGTTTTTATGCTCTTCCATGGCTATGTAGGGGTTAAAGATGATAGAATGAGATGCCACAAAAGGTATGAAATTGAGCTGCAAAACAAGTACAAGTACAAAGAAATACTTTTGGAAAAGAGTTTGGTATCAGAAGTGCTCTGGTGGTGGTATTTTAGCATATTTGTCCTTCTTAATGCTGTAATGTTTTCAAATGTTGGTATTCTGTTTCTGTCAAAAGGTGACAAATCAATGTGTCACTTCTAGCTAGTGAACTAGAGGTTAAATTGTCTGATGTGATGGCTGCCTCCAGCATTTGTGAATGTATTTAACTTGCTAGCTAAAAAAGGTTACTTTTTCTACTTGCGAGGATTAAAAATGTTGTTAAAAAACCCCTTGCCTTTCATTATGTGGTGTCCTCTGCGTTCAATGCTTGGACCTCTATATGTTTCTCGTAGGTTGAGATACTTGCAGATGGAAGTTATAGTAAGCTGTTATACAGATGACACAATACTGTTTACATGGTTTTTGTCGTTTCCTGGTTTACTTAAACTCTTAATCATCCTCTTGCTGAATGAGTCTAATTTTGAAGTTCTTTTTTTGACCCTCAAACCTGACTTTGACTTGACAGGGAAGAATTAGCTCTTGTCTTGGAGCATGGATAGATATTCATTAAATTTCAAAGTTTGATAATCGACTCAAAGTTTTGTTTTTGTTTGCTTGTTGTGGCATAACTGTCCAACTCTTTGTGGTGTTCCCCAGGGGTCAATGCTTGGTCCTCTTGTTTTTTTGTATGTCACAAAGTCTCAGGGTTTTGTTTTGTTTGCTTGTTGTGGCATAACTCTCTGGCTTCTCTCTTAAAAACACTGAGTAGGACAAACTTAAAATGCCCAATTGTTTAAATCTAAATTTCTTTTGTTTGACTTCACAAAAATTGATCTGTGACTTGACAGCAAGATATGTTGATGACCTGTCCTCTGTTTAAGAATCATTTGCACAATTTTGCTGTGTCTCTGAGTTTTGCTCTTGGTGGCTTGGGTGTAATAACTAAAAAAAAAAACAGGACCAAGAAAGACCTTCTTACCTTTGCCCACTCTTGTATTTTTTGTAAAATTTTTGACCAAAAAAATCTTTTTGAATGCCACGCTGTCACAAAAAATTCCCTCTTCTTCACTCACCTTTCACTGTGTTGTGTTCTTGTTTTAATTCCTCTAACAAATCCCCCTCTTTCTTCCATTCCACCCCTGTTTGTTTTCTGGCCCATCAGTCTTTTTCAACAGGAAGGCTCTTCACCCTTCCTGCTGTCCCCCTCCTCCTCCTTTCTATCCCACCCTTCATCTCTCCCCAGACCCTGGCCTTCTCCCCTGGCTCCTCTGGGGAGGGCGGTAATAATTATTATGTAAATAAATACGCCTGCTGTAATCACATTCGTGCCACTGATCCAATTAGAGCGCTGATAGCAGGCGGCTGATTGCGCAGGCTGGCGGCTGATGGTCAGGGCCTGTGAGTCTGTCTGACCGGCTTGCCGAGGTATCTGGGGGAACAGGCATTAGTGAGCTTGTAGACTGACGTAATGAAAGCCGTGTGGAGCCACGCTGCATGCAGTCATGTGATCTGAATAATGCTCTTTGACCAGGACCCCTGCATGTCTGCCAGCCTCACAGTCTGCTAACTGGGCTGCCTGTCATTGAAGAGTGTGTGCAGTGTGTGTGTGTTGTTCTGTATTATCATGATCCCTGGCTCTGGATCACTTTCACCGTACATCAGCTTATCACCAATTACTGCTGTGTTCTGATTCCCATCAGCTTAATGACGCTCCACTGAGACCGCCATCACCAGGGCGCTATCAGCCTCACCCTTCACCCTGTATCTATACCCAGCCTTCTGTCAGCTTCTCATTTTAGAATATTCTCAGAGTTCATGACGTACCATTAATGTTTCTGTTTATCATAAAAGTAATGAGTCGGCCAACAGGAACAGGAACTGTCCTCGGACATTTGAAGCTCCATGTTTTAGACAGAGATGGAAAATAAAGCCTACCAGATGTTTTGCATTGGTTGTAATTAAAAATTACAGCTTTATTTGGCTACAACGGAAGTAAGATCCTCTTATTTCCTCACAAGACCTTGGATCCAAGCAGAAGTCCAACTCTGAAGTTTTGCACATGCTTGTAAAGCTTTCCTCTGTCTGCACCAAGGTACTCTTGCTTTTATACTGCTTGGCTTGCTGGAACTCAGGTGTCAGTACAGCCGTTTATTCTCATCAGTGGACAGATGTGCTTCATCTGTCTGAAGCCAGAGTTCCAATCAATTAATTTTTGTTTATAAAGCACCAAATTACAACAAAAGTTAACTGAGGACACTTGCAGTTCTAGATGGTGTTCTTAAGATCACAACACCACCATGTACCAGCACTTAAGAACAATAATGGCAGTGGCAATGATGAGCAATGGACACCTTGGGTAGGACCAAACTTTTGATTAAGAGTTATCTGCTGAGATGGAAAGAGTGACAGACAGAGAGAGGTGGGTGGATTCAAACAAATAGGATCTGATAACATAGACGACAATGGCAAAAGTTGCAAAAATATGGGCATTCCTTCATCTGCACCGATCTCCTGGGAGGAGCTGTCTGAGAACATGGCTAAAATTTTCTCTAAAAGTCTTTTTGGGCATCTCCATCTCTGCGACTCCATATTTTTTTGACCCCCCAAACCTGACTGACTTGACAGGGAAGAATTAGCTCTTGTCTTGGAGCATGAATAGGTATTCATTAAATTTCAAAGTTTGATAATTGACTTTAATTTTTGTTTTTGTTTGTTGTGGCATAACTCTCCAAGGAACGACACCTCTCCAACCTTTTTTATTTTCTGTGGTGTTCCCCAGGGGTCAACACTTGGTCCTCTTGTTGTTTGTATGTCACACAATCTGGGGTTAAATTGGTTGAGAGTCGTAGTTGAGTGTATTTCAGTTCAGTAACAGCTGTTTAATATCCTTGCCGCATTAATAACCATTGTCTTACAGTCAGTACCATACGTACTTAAGTTGTTAAATAACGTGGCCTAATTTTCCATCACTTTTTATGGACTATCACTGTTCACTGCATCCCCCTGGTGCTGTGGTTGTGAGTGACTGTTAAGAATGAATGTTAAAGCTCCTGTTAGGTTTTTTTATGTTTATAAAACAGACTGAAATTCTTGTTGATAACTTTTTGTGACATAGAAAGACAAACACAGGATCCTGGGTGAAGTCTCATTCTCAGGTTGATATTATAACAAAATTATATAATGATGGGTCGCAGACTGTACCGGATGCAGCCAAGTTTGGGTTTTTATAGCCGGCATTTCTCCAGCTTTCTCCCACTGTCCTTGTGGAATCTCCAGCTTCATGTTTCTAATTCTGGATTTTCTTCAAGTGCAAATCATCACTTTAGTGTTTTTCTTTGTCGGGTAAGGACAGAAACATCACACGGCTTTGTGTTCAGAGGAAAAGTTCAGTCTGGGCAGAAAAGAGGGAGAGAGCGGTCTGAATATGAAAACTCTTTACATTAACACATCCCACAATCCGGGAGCGTCTCTGTCAAATATGTCTGCTCTGCGGCTGTATCATGGAGCTGCCAACCGAAGGCCGTATTTACCGAGGGTGTGGGCACAGGCAAGCGGTTTCAGGAGGGGGGGCATTAGTTCTAACCTCAGCATTTGCCCGGGGGCCGTACTCCCACCACCATGTGTCGGCTGAGCAAACTACTGTTAATGTTGGGAGGTAATGTATGGGTCCCAGTGCTAACTCCCTGCCTTTTACATCTCAATCAGGTCACTCTAGTTTATTTATATATTGTCAGGGGGGCAGAAGGGGGGGTAAGAGATGAATGTGGCAGTTTTTTTTTCTCCCACTCCTTCTCTCTATTTAGTTAGCAAAAAGCTTTTATAATGAAGTTGAAAGGCGGCACAGATCCAAGCGTTTGAAATTCCCAGAGCTCTGCTAAGTGAAGGACAGGGGAGGCGAGGGAGGAGAGGAGGGAGGGGCGAAGGAGGCCAAAAACAAAATGCATTAACTCGCAAAATGTGGAATAGATTAAAAAAATCTAAATTAATACATCTTCATGTTTTCCCTTTCCTCATTTCTTCTGCATTAGTGTTTTCCTCCTCCTCCTCTGCGCTCTGCTCTTACCCAGTCAGTCGCACGCTATTAAACAAACAGTCCTAATATTTTGAGCTGGCTGGCAGTTTGAATTTCATCTCGCCGACGCATCTTGTTTCTCTCAAGCTCTGACTGTTTTGACATGCGCCCCGATTAAATTATAAACAAGCAGGCCTCCTGATGGTGATGCTGGAGCCACTAATTTCCCTAATTGTTTGCAGTTGTCTGGGAGGCGAGGCTCGGAGGCCCGGCCTGATCCCACCGACTGGCATGGGTTAGTTAGAGGAAAGAGAGAGAGGGGACGGAGGAGGGAGGGAAGGAGGGAGGAGTAAAAGAAGCAGGAAGAGGGGAGGTGGAGAGGAAAGGAATGGAGGAGTGAGAGCAGGTAGAGAAGAGAAGGGAAAAGAAGAGAGGTAAGAAATGAGAGTGGAGGTGTAATTAGGACTTCCTCGGTTGGTTTATTCAGCAGCCTACAAAAACGCCCATTAGAGACCAAAATGGCCGACCTGCAGTGACCTGCTGGGCGGCAGTGGGAGAAGTATCCGGATCTTGAACTTCAGAAAGACCAGTGCAACAATATCCAGTCGCAAAGTGACCTGATTTTCTTTCTTTTTAATTGCTCGGTAAATTAAAAAAACATAAATTATGCTTAAGGATAATCAGTTTGAGGCCAAACTTAAAAACAAAACTGCACAATTTTACACAGATTGAAAGGTTTTGCTATTGCAGCTGTACTTTTGGTGTCTTTTATTTTGCTCTTTGGGGGGAGCAGTTTTTTAAGGGTTGTATTTATTAGTCCACATGCATAGGGACAACATATTCAAAGCAACTGTCCGACTGTTTTGAAATTAGGAATGCAACAGTTGGTTAGTTTTTGGCTTTTATCCCCTTTTGTAGCATTTAGGCTAAATGCTAATAGTGCTTCCAAGCAGCAACCTTTAGTCTTGGGAAATGTAGCCAAAGCATTAGTGCGAAACAAAAAAGGAAAATGCAGTTCCTTAAATGTCCACTAGAGGTTTGCTTCTGAGACACCAGAAACCACATACACACCCATTCAAAAGGGACAATTTTTGGAGCAAAAATAAATATGTTTGCAGCCTGGTTCAGTGAACAGTTTTGGTCAGAATGGCTCAGAGCTCCCAGGAAATTAACTGTATGGGGAGCGACTTTTTGTGTCACTTGTCCCAAAGTTATTGAGGTGGTACCTTTCCTTTGTAGATATTTCCTCATGTAGATATCTTTGGAAGCCTGTTTCAGTTAGTAAAAAGTGACAGAAAGTTTTAAGTTTAGCTGAAGTCTTTTCCTAGTACTGAACAGTGAGCATGTCACAGAGGCCACCATGGACTTTCAAACCTCACTCTCTTTGTTTTTCTCTTTTCCGACCTCTTTTTCTGCCTCTCTCCTCTAACCTTTAGCTCACATACACTGACATCTGAGTCAGGGTTCAAACAGCCTCTGACCAAACGCGTCAGCCTGACCCTCAGTATCGTCTGTCAGGCTTTTCCAGACCTCCAGTTGTGACTCAAACCGGCCTGATGATGTGACAAAATGACTCACATAAATACATATTTGCTCTGGTATGCCTCTGTATGGTTTGATTTCCGTGCCTCTAACATCCCAGAAACATGAGATAAAAACACACAAACACACTAAAAGAAAATCCATGTATTGTATGTGTGTGTATGTGTTTGTATGTGTGTGTTTATCTGCGTGTTTGTGTGTGTGTGTTTGTGTGTGTCCTGATCCAGATGGGAGCGGATGAAAGACTTCTGAGCTGAGCTGTGAATGTTATCCTCACTGGCATCAACAGGCAGACGGGAGTGTGGTCATATCACCGCTGTCATCACCCGATCACTCCTGTAGTCTGTGTGTGTATGTGTGTATATCAGTGTGTGTGTTTGAGTGTGTACGTGACCTATGAGGGCTAATTTAGCGTGACAGGGAAGTGGGTGGTATTGTTGCTGAGCAGGTGAGCTAATACACCTTTCTATCTTTGAAGAGAGACCTGAGGGGGAACACGTACACGAAAACACACTTCTGCTGCTCATACTTAAAGACGACGACGATTCGGTAACACTTTATATGAATCCACCAATTATAATGCATCATGAGCACATTAAATATTGCTTATTAATGCATCTATAAGGCTTTATAACAACCCATATGAATGCTAAAAATCATTCATAACAGCTTACAGCAATGTTAATGAAGTGTTACATGCAATAAGGACAATGCCCACTAAGGGTCATGTTTATAAAATATTCCTAAACATTGCTATTAAGTGTTATGATTGCTTATAATCTAATAATCAATTATCAATAATAATCAATTTAGGGTTTATACATGTGCTTAGGTTGCAGTATAGGAAGTGGGTTTGTATGAAGTGTTTCCAAAAACTCTTACTGGGTTTAAGTCAGGGGTAGTCCACATGTCAGCTTTTGAAAACAGAGGTTCTTCCTCTGCCATTTGAAAACATTTTTTAACAATCATGTCCACATGACTTTGCAGGAGCAGTCTTTAAATACTCACATAAACATGCCAGACCAGCCGGTGGCAATAGTGCGCAATCCCTCCATCGCATCCAACACCAAAGAGGATTACTGTGCAGATGCATGTTAAGCCTTTTCTTGACCAAGCTACAATTGTAAACAGCAAAATATGACTTTAAAGTAAACAAACATGGCCAACCTTGAGAGCTAACAGTTGCTGGCTGCTTAGCTTCCTGGTAATTCCGTAGATAGATACATAGATATATACATTTCAATTAAAGTAGCAATTCCTTTTTATCTCCTTCTTTGAAGTAGATTATCTTATTTGGGGTCAATCAAAATTTATGCTTTGTGTTTACTGTCGTTGCCATGGCTGCATTTGTTCTGCTTCTTCCACATGACAGTGGACAGAGTTCATGCTCGGTTGTCAGTCGCATAGAGAGATTTCTGATCACAAATTGAACATGTTTAATATTGACCCTTTCAAGTCAGGTAGACTCCAATCGTCTTCCACATAGGGAAAAAAAATCACTCTTGCACCTCATATCACTGGATAATCTTTGGAATCATCCAATCAGACCTTTGGTGACTTTTGTCAAAGGGGGAATGGAGTCCAAATCTGCCCCATTATCCTGTAGTGGCTCAACCCGATCTGTCTTGCTTAGTCAAGGATTTTCTTGGTATCTTTGACGGTAACAGTGTCTCCACTCATGTGCATGTTTATATTCTACAGTCATGTAACACACAGATACAGAAACTGCCTGCACAGCCCTTAGTTTCTCTACGTATTTAAGTGAGGAGCTACATTAAAGTAATGTTAAATTCATATTGTTGTTTAACTCTAGACAATGAGAAAGTGGTGACAGGATGACATATTGACGATTGTCAATCCACATCCTGTATGTATGTCACTCACATCCTTACACTCGCCCATTTTTTCCAACAACAAATTTGACTACTAAATAATCACCCACTGACATGAGACACTGTGAGAGATGGGTTTGATTGCTTATGTGATGGTAACAAGGTAAAAATAGAGCTGCCTCTTGCGAAGGCGTGTTGTGTCTCTTGACAATTGAGTCCAACCGGTAGCATTAACTATCGGGATGCTGCTGTGCTCAACTTTTTATATAACTGCTGATAAAAAATAAACTAAAGATGTTTATTTTAAGAGGAGAAAAGTCAGGAAGTTTAATTTAATCAGGACAAATCTTCTCTTTTATTCTCTCTTCCTCTCTTATTCCCCGGCCTCTTCTCATTCTGTCATTTTCCCCCATTGCAGAGGGACTCTGTGTGTGTGTGTGTGTGTGTGTGTGTGTGTGTGTGTGTGTGTGTGTGTGTGTGTGTGTGTGTGTGTGTGTGTGTGCGCTGCTCTGTCAGCTGTTTAACTATTTCAACGGAAGAAGCCCATTATGTGACAGCTTGTGGTGATGAATATTGAATACACTGTGTGCCCATGTTAATGTCTGCAGTGTGTGTGTGTATGTGTGTGTGTGTGTGTGTGTATGTGTGTGTTCTGTAAAATACGTGATAAGATCTGAATCATATTTTCTTGGGGAGGAAATTGCATGCAGAGTAGAAGCTGCATGTTTCAGCGTATTAGCACGCACACACAAACACACAGCCACATATTTACCATATTAACATACACACACACACACAAACACAGTTACATTAACACACACTCGGGGTTCATTACTGATTTTCGGAGTGGTAAATATTTGAATGAATCTTGTTTGTCTTTGTTCTGAATGAACAGCTGTGAGGGAGAGGTGTGAGGACAGAGATGGACGGAGCGATCGTTTGGACGTATTAAGAAAAACAGACGGAGGGAATGAGTGACAGACGAGCGTTCAACCAGCACGCCCCGCTCAATAGAGCACTGATAGAGTTAATGCCTAATGAGAAATCAACACCTTCAGTCTCAAAGGGTGAAAAGGAGAAGTTACTGACTGACTGCCTTCAGTCTGGCTATAGGACCTGAAATTAATCAAACTGTCAGTGACGATTGACACATTTGTTATATGAAGACAAAAGTTAAGTCTGATTAATGCGATAATATTCGCTTCAGCTTCAACACTTTAAAATTCACCTAAGTAAACTAAGATTTGTAAATGTGAATTTGCTTCTGGGTGCTGGTTTTGTGCTTTCTTATAGGGATGGGGATGAATACTGAAGCATTTGTTTTCACCGTTTCTACTTGAGTATCGTTACACTGCACAAGCATGCATTGTTCTTGGCTAAAGTACCGCAGCTCAGTTAGCTTTTGTTAGGTACGTCTACCATGTCAGCCGTGATCAGGAAAAGTGTTGTTAAGAAGTATTTTAAAAATCCCACTTTCCTGCTCTACATGCAAAAATAGACATTGGACTTTCTTTCTTTTACAGACTCATGTTGGCGCCTGAAGTGAAACATAGGGTAGTTTGCTCTTGCACAGGATTTTATTCATGCAGCCAGTCCACGATTGTAGCCCAAGACACGCAAAAATTGAGTCAGGATTTTAATGATCATTGATGTGAGATCACAGTGAAGGTATCACACCAGGGCTGAACACTAACTTATTTAGCAAGGAGCACATGTGCTCCATAGTTGAAAAAGTTAGGAGCACACAAAAAACTTAAGGGGGCACAATGAAAATTGATCAAATTATGTCTTATTGTCTGACCTTAGTACGATTATTTGAAATCAATTTTAGGTCAATTGGTCACATGACATGAAAGCTATTGAAGGAAAACTGCCTTTTTGAGAACATCAACCGGTAATTTATTAATGGTCTCTTATTCAACACCTGATGTTGACAGTGAGGGTGCCGAGTAGATTTAACCACGCTGCTGTTGCTATAACCGGTTATGGAGAGTGAGAAGACACCTGTAGATCCCCATTGAATGTCGGTCAAAAATCCAACCTAAAACTAACTTCACCGCGGTATTTACATGAAAGAACATTTGTTGCCTCGGTTGATTTTTTTTATGCGCACATGTGCCCCTAGATACATTTTACAATTTGCTCACATCTATTTTTAGTCGCAAATGTGAGTGAAACAGTTGCACTGTCGAGCCCTGCACACCATTGACAAACTGCTGTGTCATCAAAGTAGAGTACATGTATGACCAAGATTAAGGTCCACTCATTAGCTTCAGCTTTCTTCACCAGCTGCTCTGTTATTCTCACTCTCCCTCATTCCAGCAGTCTCTCTGCAGCATCTCTGTCTGTCAGGAAGCATCAGTGCTTTACAGGGCTGGGGCTGACACCAGGGACGGCCTCAGGCTGCTCTGTCCTACACACACCTGCTCCTGTTGGCCCTGAGCATCAGACCTCCAGCCCCCCCGCATCACAGCTTGAGAGAGGCTGAGCTGGGCTGAAACGGGGGAAACAAGGGGTGATCTTATGGTCTCTGATGGTCCCTCCTCAACCCTCCAAAGTCAGATTTGTTCACTTCCTCTGCATGCCATATCTATTCTCAGGAAGAAGTGCAGGCAGTCCACTCACAATAAATCAATGAGACACTAAACAAGCTTAGAAGTCAGTGGGGATAAACTAGTGGTTGTTTAAGGAACTGCACTTCAATATCTTTGGAGGGGGATCATGCTCAGTACTTCTAAACTGTGATTGATAATCTCAGACCAATCATCATGTGTATTTGTCAGGCTGATTCATACAGAAATAAGTCTTCAATTCCATCATGTTGATTCTAATATCTTTGTAATTTCTCCAAGCTCAAGAGGGAGGTTTATTAAAGCTGGTAAAGACTTCTGGATGCCTCGCCCTAAACTAATATTATTTCATCGCTCTCTCCTAAATGAATCCTCTCTCCATCTCTCAGTGTGTATCCCAGACTTTGCTTTAAAAGTGTTTGAGTAAACCCTTTGATGGATGAAATCATTACATTTGCCCTCATGTATATTTCATGTCCCAGTCCAGATTAGTTATTCCAGGGTTTAGAGGAAATGCTGAGTGCGATTTATTTTTAATCACAGCAGCTGTTTGCCTTCTCGTATTGAAGATCTCGCCTGACAAAGACCCAGATCGGATGAGACAAATCTGACCACATGCGACCTGAGCTATTGTTAATTCACACTGCATTCAACACAAGAGCAGCAGGAGCAGCCATTTTTTTCAGTTCTCTGTGCTTCATAACCCTCTCAAACACACATGTCCAACCAAACAAACACAAAGCTGCGGTTTGTTCAGTTGTTCAGTCTCCCTGAAGAAACATCTGAAAGTATTCTGATCAACTTGAAATGTCACGAGTCATATTTCTCTGAGGACTCGATGAAAGGCTGAGTCCTGACAGGCAGTTGTTAATCTCGCCATCGTAACATTTGCCTAATTGAATGTCTGCTGTTGTTTACTGTTTGTTTCTTTGTTGCCCCGCTGCCTTCTGTTTCTTCGGTGCATTAGCGTTGATGTACAGCGTCGCCACGCCGCAAGCCCACCAGCTGCTTCGCCACTCTGCAGCTCGGTGGCAAAGTTCCCATGAGAGATCAGTTCATGAGAAGTCTTTCCTTTTCTCCCTTCAAATCTGTATTTTTCACTCCATCAGCATACAGAATGGCGATAGTAATAGCCCAACACGTGACTAAAAGGATGCTGGATGGATTTATCTATAAAAAGTGCAAATCTTAATGTTAATTCTAGAATAAATCATTATTTTTATATCATATAGCTCAAGGTAGATGAACTCAGCCACCATCAGTTTCTCTGTTTTCTAGGTGATAGGCTATTGCACTGTGACTCACCTGAGTTAAGACTTTTCAACTCTTGCAAACAAGCTAATGACCTAAGTAGAATGTGGTGCAATTAAAGGGATATTCCAGCGTAAAATTATTTAAGGGTCAAACACAGCGTGACACTGAGTTAGACACCCCCTCGAGAGGTGAATGTTGCCGACTGCTTGCTTCTCTAGTTATACCAACTTGAGTAACGACCACACGATAGCAATACACAGCGGTCTGAGGAGCCACACACAAACCTTCACCAAAACGCCACTCTATAGCCACAGATATTGCTCAGAACAGCACCTAACTTCATCAACAGTACATATAGAGTCCCAGCCAAAGCACTTGCCATCAAACATCTTTTTAGCTTTGCCTGATTTCTTTAGCAAAGACACTAAACACAACTCACCCTCCCTCTTCCAGCAGTCGCTTGTTTGTAGCGAGACCTCAGGCCAGTCCATTACGGACTACAATGGGGTGACGCATGAACTCACGGATTTTGTGTTCATACTGTAAGCAAATTAAAGCATTTGCGGTAGTAAATTAACGTTAAAGTCAATGTAAAAACAGGCCTAGATCTGAGTTTTTCTTTATTGACAAAGTGACTTGAATGTGTGGCAGGAATTGTAAGTCGAATGCCTAGAAGAGGGACATACAGTAACTGATGTGCTCAACATTTTACTCCTTAATTCACTTATTTGCAAGAGCTAGTAACACTGAACTCCAGTACATCACGCCCATACCCACACATACTTTGTGCATTTTTTAAGCAAAAAGGAAAATCAAATAAGGAGTGCCAAAAACTGACCACTGGAGCTGCCTCCATATGTAAGCCCCATGTTAGTTGTTCAAGTTTACAGTTTACAACGTTAAGAGGCATTCATTACCATTTACTCACACATGGATGCAACTATCATGCGTGTATCAAACATGACCTGGCTAGCTGTTGTCATATAAACTCAAATTTGCTTGTTGCAAAAATACTGCAAAAAAAAATTATCAATTGAGGGTGCAGAAATTTGAAACTAGAATGCAATGCATGTGTAATGCACCCTCCTCGAACCAACCTGAATACAGTCAGATAAATAGAGAGTAAGGGTAAAAGGCTTCATGTATATCAGGCCTTCTCCAATTAAAACTTCTTACCAGTAAAAAGGGTCTTAATAAGGTCAGTAAAAGAGTTGACTCAGCCCACGTGTCGGCAGTCGATCAGAATTGATGTCTGTTCTTGACCCCCACACTCGATCAACCCTCCTGAACACAGTGGGGGGCCACAGGTGTGTGAGTCTTCTCCACAGAGAGCCCCCCTCCTCCGATGCTGCATTGTGGGTAATAATAGTTAGCAGCAACAGCTGTGCCCCCTCTCCCCTCTTTCACCTCTAATGTTCTCTCATCATCCCTCTATCAGCCTAATACCCTGCAGTGGTGCCCTCACAGCTGTCGGAGGAGCCCAGGGTACCCGGACAGCTGTCAATCTCTGCACTACTAATTCACACACAAACACGAACGCAGGCCAAAAAATCTGTTTCATTCTTTGGCCATTTAATGACTCTCTGTGAGAAGCTTTTCTCAGGGTGAAACCGCCCACTAAACGACAGCGCCAGTCCAGTCGTGACCTTTAGTGTGTATTTATCATGTGGATAAACTAACAGAACTCTGACCTGAAAAGTTTTTTGGCTACTTATTCTTAGTCTTAGGGAGAGTTCAGGCTTGATTGTAACTTAAACAAAAATGATTTTGTTTATTTTAAAATTCATGAAGACACACTCTGATTTTTTATGCTTGTTACTCATCCTGCACGGCTGCAACTGAAGTCTAGACTCCCTGCGGACTTTTAGAATGACTTTAACCTGACTTTTTATGAAGAATAACTATCACACTGATGAATTGTCAAGCTGAACATTGCAACATTTTACTGGAAATGTGCATGAAGTATATTAGCACTACAATGACAAAATCATGTCCAACAGTAATAGGTTGGATCTACTTTCTTGAAAAACTGTTGATTTACCGTGTCAGTCATTTTCACATTGTTTTCCTGACAGAACCATCACAGTTGGACTGATGCTGTCTTGTAAGCTCCATCATTAATTTATACTTGTTTCCATCAAGTGACACTGACAGGAATTGTTTTTCTTTGTGTGGGCCAATATAAGGCTGTCACAGTAGTTAAGCTAGAGCTGTGTCTCTGTCCAGCTGCCAATTATTGACAGGCCCAACACACAGTCTCTAAAGTTTAAGGAGTTTCCACCACCTCACTCCTTCTGTGTAGGTTGTCTGTGGTAGTGTAGGACTGTCAGTATGTTTGTATGCGCAGTTAGGTCAAGTCATGGTTCTGGCTTGAATGGGTGATTTAACTGGATGACTGTTTTTGTCCCGGTGTACATGCACCAGACAAGAATCAAACTTTTGACTGAAGCATGTCTGCTTCCACTACAGTGGGTGGCAACTTTTGTTGAAGGTCAACATATCTATTAACACCTCCTCTGAAGGACAATAAAAAGCAGTAGGTTTAATGTGCCTTTAAAATTACCAAACAAAGCCCTTCAAAGGAGGTGGCATTAGCCCCCTTTTCCCTAAATTCATCCCCCAGACAGATGCTCAGACTGCAGTGAGCATCTTTGATAACCACAAACCTCTGGGTGGTCCGTAAGAGCAAACCTGACTCTCATCCAACTTCTGACGATGACGCTATTTAACACAGAGAGTCTGATAGGCGATTAACTGCTGCAGCGACACCCCGCAGGCTCTTCAGGCACTTTATTACACTTAAAGCACGTGTGAGAGAGGGAGAGAGAGTTTGGGCCTGCTACCTCCTGCTCTCTCCGTCACAAACCCCGTCTGCTAATGACTACCAGCTCTATAGGACCCCAGGCAGGAGGGGTTAAAGCCCACCAATTGAGCGAATAATGAGTTGAATTAGGAGATTTAGGGATGAGGTGGAAGGAGAAGGGAACGGGTGGTGCTGAATGAAAACCAGAGGTGCTTACCGCAAAGCTGCAGAGCACAGAGGCTGTGTGAGGAGAGTGTGAAGAGGAGGGGAGAGTGAGAAGGCGCAGTGAAGTTTGAGGAGATCAACACATCAACTTGTTAAATGCAGTTAAAATATCTGCCTGTGGTGATTGGGGTTCTTTTCTACTTTTTAGGCAACAATGTTTCCATGCCAAAAATGAACAAATGCTCAGGCTATCAAGATTCTTAAGGACATAAAACAGTAAACTGGCCACTTAGTGATCATACAATAATGGCCTGGTTGTATTAGATACTTGATTCTGGTTCGTCAACACCCCATAAGAGCAGTGACTGAATCTCAGCAGCAAAGGTAACACCAGGGGTAATCTGATCACACTCATCATTCATCATTTCAAATCAATCTACAAAAAGGAGTCAGACAAATGTCAACCCACTAGATTTGTTCGTTTAGAATCAGGGTCTTGCTTTGACATTCTTAACTCAGAGCATCACCACTGTATATAACTTGTTGCATAAAAACAATAATCCTTTTGACCAAAGTGGATCTGACTGGTGTTAGTTTACTCCAGCTGGAGGCTGCAATATTAAGAAGAAAAGAGCATGACGTTATTACGCGTAGTTATTACTCAGCTGTGTGGAAAACTTCATTCTGGTTCGGTAAAACCCCAGTTATCATAAATAACCAGCAATAAAATAGATTCCAATAACTACGCAAGAGGCTTTTTTGGGTGGAATTTACTGGAAATTGTGGATGACAATACAGCTTCCTGTGTTTATATAGTGAAGAGAGAGACTTTTAAAAACATTATTTATTACCAAGGATGAGTGCTCTAGATGTCCAGGAAACTAAAAGAGACACATTTTGAAAAGGCAATGTCTGGCAAACTCATGTTTTCATAAACAGTAATCTGCCCCAAACTAAATAAAAGGAGGATATTATGCGAGATAAAGCTAATAAGTACTTATGCTTTTCAAATCTGCCAGTTCATCTGCAAGCAAACTGAAACTTTGTTACTAAGGAGTTCTCTGTGGATGCGTCTGGAAATTAAAAACATAAATGTCATTAAACTGTCTCCTGAAATCACAAATCTGATCTACACCGTCCAGAACATTATTGTGTTTACTGGCACAATAAACTTCACAAAAAGGACAACAAGGTAATTTAAATAGACATACTGTTTTCACATACGTCATCTTCTGCCACAACCAGAACTTCGTGTTCTCCATTAAAAGCTCTCTTTTCAGTTATGACGTTCGTTACAGGGTTTAGTCTTGAGCCTGATTGTTTTCATCTTGACTTCTTGTACTGATAAATGTGAAAGTAGAGCATTCGTGGTTAAAACACGTCCTTCTTTATTTGGAAACTCTTAATTCCTCTTAAATTTCATGGAGGTTTCTATCTTATTTTTGAACCAGGCTGTAAGCATGTTTGTTTCAGCCGTAAAGGTGTCTGTTTTGTAAGAATGAGTCTGTCTGTGTCGGTACAGATTAGATTTGTGATTTCAGGAGACAGTTTGACGAGGTTTATTTTTTAATTTCCAGAAGCATCCACAGAGAACTCCTTAGTAACAAAGTTTCAGTATATTTGCTTGCAGATGAGCTGTCAGATTTGAATAGCATTAGTACTTATTAGCTTTATCTTGCATAATATCCTCCTTTTATTCAGTTAGTGTTTATGAAAACATGAGTTTGCCAGACATTGCCTTTTCAAAATGTGTCTCTTTTAGTTTCCTGGACATCTAGAGCACTCATCTTTGGTAATAATGTTTTTAAAAGTCTATCCCTTCACTATATAAACACAGGAAGCTGCATTGTCATCCACAATTTCCAGTAAATTCCACCCAAAAAAGCCTCTTGGGTAGTATTTTTTTCCATTCCTGGTTTTCTTTGATTGCGTACAAATGAAGCAATATTTGGTTCCTGTGGCCACGTCTTTGACTCGGCCCGGCCTGCCCCCCTACTCCCCCCTCCCTTTTCCCTCCTCCCTCCATGAGCCAAACCCTATTTAAGTTTACACACAATACACAACATTGTTCAAAAGAAAAGGCGCTCGGAAACAGTCTGGAAGCCTTTGAACATCATGAAACGAGTCATTCCAAGGTTAACTTGGACGGATAAACATAAACTCAGAGAGAGGAGTGATTCATGTGGAAGAGAAGGAAAAAATGACAGGTTTCTATTTGCTGGATAATGAAAATATCAACTATACCAATGAAATGAAAGACAACAGCTGCTCCTCTGAAAGAAGCACCAGTAAACTCTCTGTAGTCTCCTTTTTTTCTCCTGGCTTTGTCGGCTTGATGCAAGTCTTTTTCCACCTCTCAGGAAAAAGCCTGTTAATGAAATGGTCGGTCCTAGAGTAAACGCAGTATACTTACAGATGCAAGACAAGTCAGTGAAATAAAAGGTAAAAATATTGATTCTACAATACATACAAGGATCACAATTTTCTGTTTTCTTTGCAATAACTGCAGTACGATCAACTGCTATCAGCTGGTCAATAACATAACGCTCTTACATGCTGAAGTCTCATAGCAGGATATTTATGCCCCTTTTACGCCTTGTATGCAGTGTGCAGAATAACAAATTAGACATAATGGTGGGGTGAAGTTGCTCCTCCTCTGATCCCCTCTCAGAGGTTTTGGCAGATGCAGAAATGGGGAGTGGAAGTTGGCAATGTGCAGTGATGGAGCCAGCAGGGCGGAACAGCGCTGTGCGTGTGCATGTCATGTGGATGACGTAACAACTGCGTGTTTACAAGCAGCGCCTCTTTTTCTTCTGCAATTCCATAATAAAGTGTGAAATCACGCACTGAGATACCAATATGATGTATAGGCTTACGTTACATGACTTTTGATGCCGTTCTAAAGCCAGAGTTGGGATAGATCAGAAGAGTTTTGCCAAAGTCAGGGCGTTCCCTCACAAATGTGCTCATTAGGCCTAAAGTGCACTTAAAGTGTGATCAGCTTTGATTTAAGGAAGTCTTTATGCTGTCTTGGCGATCTAATAAAATCAACCCTGTTTATTGTATTGCAGGTCTACAGTCTTATTTTGTACAAATCATGTTGTTTAGTGATGTTAACAACAATAAATGCTCTGTTGCCACTCCAGGATGCTAAACAAACAAGACAGGGAGGCAAATGAACCTACAGTTATCTCATAGGCTAGGGTGATCACACGTCCTCTTTTACCTGGACATGTCCTCTTTTGGGGGGGCTGTCCAGCCTTGTCTGCTTTTCGTCAGGGGAGTTTATAAAATCCTTCAAATGTCCGGGGTTTTGTATGGAAGTTTTGAGTTTGTGTCGCGTGGACTTACTGAGATTGAAGTACGTAAAAAACAGTTGATCCGACCCAAAAGACTCTTGAAACTATGCGTTTCAGATGTAATTGGGTCAAACCTTAAAGATAAAATAGACCTATGTAGGGCTGAAACGATTACTCGAGTAACTCGAGTAACTCGATTAATAAAATTCCTCGAGGCAAATTATATGCCTCGAGGAATCGTTTAAATCCGGAACCATGTGCAGCGCACGGTGTTTGACACGGACGGTTATTTCTGTTGCGCAGAAGCGTGCTCTTTCCGCTCCTTCCGCTGCCGCGCGTTTGGTTCAATCATGGAGGGAAACGAGGACAGACAGAAGCTGTGTCCGAAATGGCATACTGCCTGCTATCTACTTACCTACTCAAGCAGTAGCTACTGCCTACTGACTACTCAAAGATGATTTGAGTATGCCGCGGCTGCCCGAGCGTTTACACACATACATACTAAATACCCCAGAATGCATTTCGTGCCGGCCGGACGCAGCGCCGGGAAAATTTAAATAGTCCTACCACAAGCTACATAGAACGACTGCATACCGGACAAATTATATAAATTCATTCAATAATAATATTTTTTCTAGCGAGAAAGTAAGTGTTTACATCACGATTATGAGCCCAGTTGTTTGAAATAGTGGCTGTTTGTAAATTTGTCTCGGCGTTTTCGGAGACCGAAGCGTCCACTTGGTCGGTGTTTGCGTCTATTTACCGTAAACACCGGGCAGCAGCAGCTCCCCCTTCACGTTTCCAAATTATTGCGAAGTGTTTTCATAATCAACATCTACACGACACAAACCGGGCGGCAGTGGATGAAAAAAATCACACAAACATCCGTGTATCCATGGTGATAATGCTATACACCACCTGCTAGGCGTGTGATGAGCAGCAGAGGGCTGCAAAATGACCAACACACAACAACATGTAAATAAAAATGTAACACTTTTATATATTGAATAAATGTACATTTGCTTGTCAAATTATGTTAGTATCCAAGAATTATATTATTTCAGCCTATTAATTAAACAAGTAAAATTAGATCCAAAGCCTGGAAATAGTTGTGACTGGTTTAGTGAAAACTGCAAAGATCATTACCATAGCAATTAAAAGACCATCTGCAGACCTTGCCTTCAGTAGTTTCATGTGAACTACATGGTAAAATGTAAAACTTTTGGTTCCTGATTTATGCAGTAAAAATATTCATTTGAAAGACCTGGCCTATTTCAGTTTTGTGTGTTACTGATGGTTTTTAATGAGGCAAACGTGATTCAATGCAAAGTTATTACAGTGAGAGCAAAACATTTCTTATCCGATTACTCGATTAATCGACAGATTAATCGATAGAGTACTCGATTACTAAAATAATCGATAGCTGCAGCCCTAGACCTATGATACATCTTTCAAACATGGTCTCTCTGTCATTATAGTTCTGTTATTGTAGTTCTGATCATCTGGACTTATGTCCAAGTATTTGTTTTTAAAGGAAGTTTGGTTTTAATCAATGATTTCACGCTATGCAAAGACGTTTCATCTCCTGATTGGCTGCTCTGTTGTCAAATAAGGCTCCTGTTTGCACTGGGTTTGCACAGTAGAAGAAATGTGACAACCTACTCCAAGTAAATGAACATTTAGGGGATAAAGAGATTTCGAGTTTTATTTTCATTGTATCCCCATAAATCAGACACTAGTCTTTCACGGTTTGGGCCATGTTTTCCTGAGAGCATTCAGCACAGAGACTGGCATATATAGTGTAGATGGGCACAGACAGACATGGAGGTTTCTCAGCAGGTATAATTACTCCACCGCTGCAGAGTCACAGCACGAGCTGATTGTCTGCAGTCAGAGGAGACAAGCTGAGAGCTGAACGCTTCTGCAGGACGACCCCTGACCTCCAGCTCATCACTGACTCTTACAGACTATTGTTTACCGAGGGAGTACACAAGCATGTGCACACACACACACACACTCTTGCAGATACACACTCTAAATGCTTGACCCGTCTCCTGGTGGCAGGTTAAACACCAACATTGTTCTGCGCTGCCTCACCTCATCAGAGCTAAGACTATTTAGAGAGGCAATTGAAGCATGAGTGTGTGTCTTTGAATCTGTGTGTGTGTGTGTATAAGCATTGCCTGACTGACAGACTTGTAGACAATTCTTGTACAAAGTAGGATTTAGCTACATGCATCTTTATTGTATTTTTAAAGTATCTTATTGTCTTATTTAGAGCAGCAAAAACCAAAATGAAAGTGCCGTTTTTTACTTGTTCTCAAAAATGAAAATCTTATTTTACTAACCGTTGAAAACAATACAGACACTTCTAAAGCTAGATCTCCTGTGTGTGCGTGTGTGTATGTGTAGGCCCAGTGGTTCGATGAGTTAGCAGAGAGCTCTCCGCTGAAAACCCAAATCCACAATAGCCTTCATACTGTGTAATTTAAGCTATTATAGTAGGTATCTAAAATAGTTAACATTCAGAGAGTATCATGAGCTTCTCTCTGTAAACATTCCTGATATTGGGTTTGAGCTGGGTGTGGATATGTTTATTTTATTGTGAAAATCATAAATACAGCCTGACTTTTCCCTTAAAAAGGTCTCTTTTATTTACTTTCTATTTATTTTGTTTGGAGGACTTCAGTTTTCACCCCTGTCTTTTTTTGAATCACAGTCATGCATCTAAAGCTTCTTCTTACTGTTAGAAAGGGAAACCATGAAATCACAAAGCGAAATCTGCACCATAGCATATGCTGTAGGTTTGTACACCCCTGTATCTTTACAGAAGCCTGCAAACAAAGTACCTACTGTAAAATATAACAAAGATAAACAATGCAGGCTTTAAACCCTGTGATTGGCCCAACAGGTAGAATCATATTTCCTGTATTTAAACCATTTCAGGTATCGCTGTTCAGTTCAGCAGCTGACCTTTGACTCGTCTCGATAAACGGCTCTGACTCTAACTTGACATACTCTGATGCCTGTGCACAAACAGCTGAACTGGAAACTTAAAACTAGCGTTAAATAGACTATTGCAGAGTGACTCGGACACTGAGATGAACAAGTATCTTCTACTCTTGATGGTGTTGCTAAGACTATGCAAGAAGTCGAAACTAGGAATGCAACCACACAGCAAGTGCAGAGTTCAATTCATTTTGGTTTTTTTTTGTTAAACTTTAGGTGTAGTTCTACAGCCCTGGCCTTCTAAATGTAAATATAATGCTGCTGATAATTATATTTTAAAGCATTTTGGTTGAATATTGCCAATATAGAATATGCACGTATTATATAGAATGCATTAACCCTAAGCCTTTTATAAACAAGTCTTTTAATGCCAGTCAGAGCTTTCAGTGCTTTGGGCTACATTGTGCTATTCATTGGATGTGACCACAGTGACTCCACTTGCAGCATAGTGTGCAGTGATTGGATATTAACTGGTGAGAAAAGTTTCGTCATTCCACTGCAGACACAAACGTGGCCGATCCAGAGAGAAATATAAAGGATGGGAGCTAGTTACAGCAAAACTGAGGGCTTTCATTGTGCAACCAATGACCTGAGCCATCTATCCAAAGTCTGTTTATGTGCATGTATAATTTCACTGCTTGTTAGTGCAATTTTCTACATTGCATTTTCATATATATTCTCCAGAAACAATGAGGAATATAAACCTCTGAGACAGTGGGACCTTTCCTCTGTGCAGGCTCATTGTTTTCAATAACTGCTGATAAAGTGGGACTGTGCAGCTTCCAGTCGCTCTAATATTGCGGTGCAGGAGTGAGAGAGAGAAGGGGAAAGGGTTTGAGTTGCTGGCTAGGTTTCAGTGTGAATTACTGTCACTTATTAGCAGCCCCTGTGGCTTTACACAGACTTTTAATTGATTGGCTGCTCGAAGGAACGCCTGGCCCCGCTACAACATGCATGTCTGTGTGAATGTGAGGAGCCATAAAAATGTCTGATGATAATAATGTCATGCAAATGAAAAAACACAAGGTTTTTGAATTCACAAATTTTAATTCACTTCAACGCTGGATGAACTTAGATTTCATTGGAACTGCATTTGAGTCAAACCCTGATTCCTGTCATACAGAAAAGCACAACATCACTGTACAGAGTGATTACTGAAAAGGCAGGACATGTTTGAGTGTAGCAGCCGATCAGAATAGTCAAAGAAAAATATCCTATCCGTTGTTAGAGATTGTTCTGGACGTAAATTAGACTTTTACATCAATGGCACCAGACATAAAAAGTTTGAACTCCAGGGCTGTACCCAATTCTGAGTTTGTCAGTCGAAACCACTTTGATTATTTGTTACAAAGCTATTTGTGGCAGCTCAGCTTGCAACCTGGCCTTACACTCCTGGGGGGCTTAGAGCATTTGAGAACCTAAAATTTGAAGTACAGCTTCTTTTTTTCTTATTCATTTGATTGCCAGATTTGTTTGTTTTGAAGAGTAGAAAACCTCTTTGGATATTTAGGCTTTGGAAAAATTAAGCTGCTGCAAATAATGTTGCAGCTGCTCAGCTAGCAGCTCATCTCTACACCCTGTGTCTGCAAAAGAGCTTTGGAACATCGCTGAGTTTTCTTGTCAATAGGTAGATTTATTCTGATTTTTTTGATTAAGTATAATCAGAACAGAGACTTTAGTTTTAACTTTGGACTCTGAGATCTTAGCCCTAAAACCACCAAACAAACTTATAAATAGATAACAGAAGCTCAGCTTGCAGCCTAGGCTGACACCACTTGTTTGTGGACGACCTTTAGGGAAACGCTTTTTCTCTTGAACTGCCTTCTTCTGTATTTTCACTTGTTTCGATTGCTCTGATAAATAGAGGAACTGTTGTTTTTCTACAAACAGAGCACATGTGAATTAAAAAAAAAAACAGCTTTTCAAACATGAAGACCCTTTGTTTTTATGAAAATAAGACCCACACAGATCATTCAGCACCTGGTCAAAGACTCAAGATTGAAGACTGAAATATACCCCTTAAAGTTAACTTAAAAACTAGAACAAGCTAGTGGCAGCTCAGTTAGCTCAGTTTTTTAAACTGCATTTTTCAGGCTTGATATAGGCTTTGTTTCAGAAAAGGGAGTTACCTTGCTTGAAAATGGTCCCAGCTATAGTCCCTTTGATAGATGAACACAGACATATCATTTTGAGATTTGGTGAAGCTGCTCAGGACAAAGTGCAGGGTTTCGACTGACAAAGTTAGATTCTGCTTGGGCTTTCCTCTGCGTGTGATCGGCACGGTCAGCTTTTAAGCCTGGTTTATACTTCTACATCATAGCCCGCGCCATAAGTTTGTGTAGCCTACTCCCATGACTACGCACCTCACCAAAAAGTAACCGCATGTTGAAAAAACTCAGACCTCGATCCTAAGGGTGCTTGTTTATTTTACCTGCATTTACAATATGTCTGCCTCCTGCTGTTTACCTACAAAGATTCAGCAAACACTCAGCCCTTCCCGTTTGATGTCTCTTTTCTTCTTTGCAAAACATCAGTATGGTCAAATGCTGTGTTAGAATCAGTCACCAGGGTTTCTTGTGCATAAATAAGCACAAAATTCAGCGTTAGGTGGAGTATTGCAAAGCAGTGCAAACACTCACATATTAGGTGCAGAGTCAATGCATAAGAATAAACCAGGCTTTAGGGAACAGCCCTGATGAACTCTATTTAAATACTCTTGTGATTGAATTTGTCTGGCCCATTACTAAAAAAAAACTGATTTCACTGAGTTGTCCTGAAAAAAAAAAAATAACAAAGAACTTTTCTGTTACTCCAAATTGGCTCAAACACGTAAAGTCACACGGAAAATAAAAAAAAAAAAAAAAAAAAGCATATCAATAACAATTTATCCCACGTTGGGTATTTACAGACATCAAAAGTGAAGAACAGAGTCAAACCTGCCACTTTTCTTTCATGGCTCAAAAAAGTAGATTGTCATCAACATCAGAAAAAGCTCAGTTCTGCTTCTTATTTCTTTTTTAAACAAGTCTTATCTATAATTTTTTTGGAAATAATGATAAAAAAATGTCATAATACAACATGACAGGATCTCGTCATACCCAATAACACTCAGTAACTGCTTCTTTTTTTTTTTATCTTCACCACCCTCTGTTCCTTCTCTTCCTCGGGGCAGAGTGCTCTTAATGTCTTGTGTTGCCCGAACAAACCGCCCAGCTCTGAAAACCAATATTTAAAAACCATGGAAATAAAACTAAAAATAGCTCGCAATGACAGCAACTCTAACCATAATAACAACAATAATAACAATAATGATAATAATAATCATGGATAAAGATAGCAATAAATAGGGTTGGTGAAGTTTAAGTGCGGGTAGGTGTGGTGAAACACAAGACTGTGGGCTTCAATTAGGGAGAGGAAGAGGGGGAGGTGGAGGGAGGAGAGGGTGAGTGGAACTACCGCACATAAAGTGACTGATTGTTTGGTTGCTGAATCTCCACTCTATCCGTTCTTTTCTTGAAAAGTTTTCACAAACTTAGTGTCCCCCCCCCTCACGCCACATCCAAAAGATTTGTCCCCCCACATCCTCCTGCTGTACTGTCCATGAAGGATACGCAGGAAATGAGGCAACATTACATCACATCCATAGTGTCTCAGTGAACAGTAAGTGCTAAATAGGTCTGGTAGTGATTCTGGAGTGTGTTCGTGAGGCGAGGGCGAGGGTTTCAGGTGGTTTTCTCATCTGTTTTCTTAATGATAGACAGTCAGCGCCATGGTCCGTCCATGGTCTCAGGCAGGCAACAGCATTAGCAACATCAGTCAGTGTGTCCTGAGGATTCATTGGATTGTAGAGGTTTGAAAAGGCCCCAGATCCAGTTTTTAAAAGTCACTTCCTGGGGCGAGTTCAACCCAGCATGTAGAGGAGGATGTGTTATGTGACTGTGCTCAGATTTAGAGAGGAGGCCTCCTTGGAGTGGCTGATTAAGGGTGTACGATCTTTGTCGATTTTAGTCGTAGAGTTTTGATTGACGTGTCTCTGTTGGTTGGAGGGATGAGCAGCAAAAGTTTTACCATTTTCGGAGAGTTTACAAGTGAATGGTTTTTGGAAAAGTTATTTTCACAGTTGCACAACCACTTCTGTGTCACAGCACTGCAAACCTGCTGAGGTATTTTCACTCTACATGTCAGGTTTTCACAGATATCTGTCTGAGATTGTCACTATAAAGACTCTGTGCAGTATTCGGCCTAATGGTTTCTGGTAAATCTGTGCCGACTTAGACGTGAACTTTCACACCGTTTCTCTGCATCCATCCTCCATCCAGTCCTCTTTCTTTTAACATTATCACCTGTTCATTATCTCATTTTATTTCCATCCTGTCCTCCCTTTTTGAGTCAGTCTCTACCTTTGGTAGTCAGCCTGCTCACGTGGACTGGATGAGGAGCTCCCAGGAGCCAAAGCTCCACCAGCTCGGCCATGCCCCTTGTCTTTGCCTTCTTCCTGCCCATTGCTTCCCGAGGATAACTGGCTGGAGTTGGAGCTGGAGGACGCTGGCGGCTGGTTCATGCCCCCTGTGGTCCCTTCATTCCCCTCTGTGGGATGGTAGATCTCCTCAGCCCCATCCTCACTGGACTCAGGGTCCTCTGAACCTGAAAGCAGCTCCTCTTCTCTGTACTCGCTGACGTCCACTCCTCCACTGGCGGCAGCTCCCTCGCCCAGCTCCTTGAGGCGGCCGTGGTGCTTGACATGGTAGCGCTGGTTCTGGAAGAACTTGATGATGGTGTGTTTGGGCAGGTCGAGCTGTGCTGAAAGGGTGTGGATGGCCTCCTGATCCGGGTACAGGCCCACATCCTGGATGAAGCTCTGCAGGATCCCCAAAGCCTCTAGAGAAATCTAGAAGAAGACATGAAGAATGAGTTTAAAACTCAAAAAAGACCACAGCACAAAGACTTGACCTAAGGTGTAGAGTTGGCAACCTTTGGTCAGTTGAATACTCTACAATTATGATCATTTTCTTGATTATTATCTTATCTCAGATCAGTGTATTTGAAAACACGTATTTTATCCTCTGAATCGCTTCATTTCAGCAGTATCTCTTTAAGGCATTCCATAACCCTCCTCCACTGTTGCCATGCCACAAAGTCATTGTCATTGAGTTAACTAGTGTTTTCCATTAAGATGACCTCTTTACAATTTAAATCACTGTGGTATTTGGTTTAGTTCTATAACCAAACCTCCCTTCCTGTACAAATCTATTGATGGACTCAAACGTAGAGTAACTTTACCTTGGTGCGTGATCGTGGCTTCTTGCCGCTCCCGCCGCTCCCACCTGCGCCAGGTGGACATCCTCCCCCTGCAGCTCCTCCTCCCACAGCCTGCGACCCCTCCTCCTTCACCTGGTTAGATAGCTGCTCTTCACGCATCGGAGACAGGTGGTGCTCCTTCATTGGAGTTGGTGGCGGCCTGTGCAGCGCCTGCCGAGAGAGACAGAAGAGCTGATTAATGGGGCACAGTGACCCCTGATCAAGACTGCAGCCTGGAGGCAATTTAAAATCACATGAGACGATTCATTGACAATATTAGTCATCATCTACTTCAGCCTTTTAGCTCTCCAAGAAGTCATTGACATTATTCCAAGTAAAGGTTTCAGGATGAGTAGAAATACCAACAAATGCACTTGGGAGCCATCTATGTCAGACTAAACTGCACCATCATGCTCATCATTAAAATGAAAACAGAATAATCTGTATCTGACAGTAATCTCATATCTTAAAACAACAGTGATCGTCCCCTCTGGCACACAGTAGCCTGCGAGGTCTGCAGGGTGAGTCGAGGGTGAGAATGAGTGTTTCACAGCTCGTAGGGTGACACGGTCTATTAACCTGCTCCAAGGCCGGACAACAAAATATTTTCTATCCAATGTACCTTTGACCTAATGTGTGTGTGTGTGTAAGATTAGCTCTAGTAAAAGGTCAACCACCTGTCTGCCAGGAAGTCTCTTATTTACTAACTTAAGACATCCCGTCACTTTTTAACCAGCCCATTCAAAAACCTAAGAGAGGACAGAGTGTGGAGATTAAGAGGGGGCAAAAAGTAATTTAAGTGAAATTAACTCAAGATGGAGAAAAAGCTGCACATGAATGTAGCATGTTGGCAAAAGTTAGAGGTTGAGTGGGAGAAGTTTTAAGGAGAAAGAAAAATGAGTTTGATTGTATCTTTTAAAAATGAAAACTGGTAAATCCAACACAATTTAGTGCTTTTCAGACAAGTATTTTAGAGATGCTATTTTAAGATAGAAATCTGGAATCGTTGATAACAAGCCGATAGAAAGAACGTTTCAGTTCATCTTTTAATAAGTGTGGGGAACATAAAATCAAAAATTTGACATTCAAACCCAGCAGCACAAGGTGGCCTTCAAGACTCATGCATTCATCTTTATTAGTCAGGCAATTGGTCACAATAACAACAGTCCCTTTCTTGAAATAATAGAGGTTCGGTTGTAAAACTCTAATCCTGCAAGTACAGATAATTTCTTTTGAAAAGTTAAAAGCACTGTGAGAAAAGGACTGAAACTGACACTGTTGCCTCTCTATGGCTATCAAAGGCAAATGAGACCATCACAAACAACACCTACTTATTCTGTTGTAATTTTTAAAGCCTGAAACTGCTGTGATAGAAGAGGTGTCAGACCAGGTGATTTACAGCAGATGAAATAACAGCATTTTTACAATGTTGCTACAGAAAACACTCACAATGAGTGATACTTGGGTGACAAGGTGAAGTTTTGTCTGAAAGTACTTCATGTACTGCCCCCAACAAACAGAAGTGCCTCTCTAGAAATAAAAAGCTTCATTGTCAAATTATTAATCATGCAAGAATAGCTCATCTCGCTAGCTGCTAAGGCAATGGCCCAAATCGATCTGCAACAGCCTGAAAGATCTTTTTTTGGGAGACACATGCTTCAAATTCTGAAACGATGCACTTTAAGAAACACACGCAACTCCAAAACAAAGCTTGCTGTAGTTATATTCCATTTTTATATCTTAGTGTACTGTATTTGTATGTTGTATCAAAGACGGGGATTTCATTTATAATCCACCTGATAAAATAATGTAAAGGTTAAGAAGCATACATGAATTTGCATAACAGGTGAGCATGTTTGCCAGAGGGCTACATTGTCACAGTCAAACAAGCTCAGGTCATTTTAAACCTTTCCAGATGAGTTTGCTGAAAGGGATACTTCGGTGTAAAATTAAGTGGCTGCTGGAAGAGAGTAGGTGAGTTGAGTGTGGTCTCTTTGCTAGAGAAATCAGGCAAGCTAAAAAGATGTTTGGTGTCTAGTGCTGTGGCTGGGACCCTATATGTACTGTTGATGAAGTTAGGTGCTGTTCTGAGCATTATTTGTGGCTATAGAGTGGCGTTTTGGTTGAGCGTGTGGCTGTCTGTATTGCTTTCTGCGGTCGTTACTGAATTTGGTGTAGTTAGAGAAGCAAGCAGTTGGCAACATTCATCTCGCGACGGGGTATCTAACTCGGTGTTAGGGTGTGTTTGATTTTTTCTTAAATTTTGATTCACCAAAAAAAGAACATAGTCTGAGAAACCAAACTTAGAGCCAAAAAGATTTAACTTTCCTCCTGCTGGTACAGAAGCCGACACAAGACAAAGATGGACTCTGGATAAGTCTATCTGGATTTCTGTAGTCTCAGACGACTCAAAATTTCACTTTATCCTATCAAAGTTTAAAGGATAATTTAAAATAGGACACATGAGAAAGACCGGGAAAGAGAAAACTGGAGATTATAAATACAGACAATGAGGGTGGGTGTAGAAATGTGTTTGTTTCTGTGATGGGTGTAGCTGCTCTCCTTCTGACAGAGGCAGATCCTCAGGGCTGTCAGGAGCAGCAGGAAGGCTCTGTGACAGCCGCGAGGAGGGCCGGACGAAGTGTTGGGAGGGAAAGTGGGGCTTTCGGTTGTTTGTCAGGAGGTAGTGGCTGTTGTGAGAGCGTTGCGGTCGTGTCCCGCCCGCTCGCTTTAAGAGCAGGGAGGGGTTCTCCCCACTGGAATGCCCAGCTATAAATCTGTGGCGCATTAAAATTAAAGGACCCACATAAAGATAATAGTCATTCGCCTTTCTCTCCCTCTCTTCAATAATAACAGGGTATTACTTAAATAATATTGAGGGCAGGCCAGACCATGAAATTGCTCCGGTTTCTCTCGTAGGGGTTTTATTTTCGGTAGGGGGGATGACCAATTTACAGGAATTCAGAAGGTTTTTGACATTTTTCTCTCTTTCCTCCCACATAATCTTCTCTTTCTTTCACACACAGTAATTTTTTTGGAAGTCTGTGAGAGTGCTTGAAATCCTGGCCACAACAAAAAGATATTTACCCTATTTGCCCTAATGAGGACCACACATCAGCGCCACAAACATCCCCCGCTACAAACTCACAGAGACACTTAATAACTAAATTGAGGGGAAATCTCAGAGAGCGATTGCGTAACCGAACGTCTCCACTCGCCTTACTCACAGACCTTCATCACTTTTAAGCTGATTTGGTCTGACAGCAAGGACTCTTGGATCAATCGCCACGCACACATGCATGTACACACAGTGGGGCCTGGTCTCCTTCATGCACTAATGATGATGTTAGAGAGCAGAGCCAAACACACACACGACCGCCCGGCTCCGTCAGAGTTCAGCTCTTCCTCCCACTCCTCTTTCTTACCTTTAATTCTTCTCTATTTTACAACCTTTTTTAACCACTTTCTCTTCCCCCGCCCCCTTCTCCCCTCTCTCCTCACCTCTAATGCATCAGGACACTAATGAAGTGGGCCTCTGCCAAGCCAACATGACTCCACATCCAAATCAGCCTGAACTGGTTGATGCCAGGAGCCCCAACCCCCAACACAACCTCTCCTGTCTCATGTACCTCCCCTTAACTCCTCCCCTAACTTTCTCACACAATTGCTGCGTCCGAACTGCCCGCTCGGATACTACATGCTACTGCTACTGCTACGTGCTACTGCTAGATCCTACTCCTACATACTAAAAACGTTGGCCCAATTCGGACACACTAGACGAGCGGTGGGGAAAGACGACCCCCGCAGGCAGAGAGTAGGTACTGCGCCCGTGCAGACAGTGGTAACTGAAGCCCCTCATCTGCGGGCCTGGCTGTAGTACTGCAGCTGTGCAGTTTAATGATGGAATAAGTGAGCTTTACCTCCATGATGTCGCCACTTGCTCATAAAATGATTACTTGGGCAAATATGACACCATGACATGACAAAGAGATACAACCGCACATTTTTTAGGACAGTGTGTGAAGTTACATGAAACTTACATCTGTACTGCCGCGGTCCCGCCTGCTGCTGCTACTGCTCCGACATGGTGCGCGCTGCTGTGGCCAGCCGGCGTTCGCGACACTTTTAAATAGGCAGAGCAGCTGGTGGCGCTAGCATCACATGCGCTTCTACAACTTTTAAGAGGACGAAGAAGAAGCCCGCGGTGCATTTTGGGTCAGTAGCATGCCCGTAGGATGCACCGAGACCAACCTACAATGTGGGCGTGTCTAGCATCTGAAGTAGTATCTGAAGTAGCATGCTACTCGCTCCGGTGGCCAATTCGGACATGCTAGATACTACTTCGACTACTACTTCGACTACTACTTGGCAATTCGGACGCAGCACTTAAGTCCAAGCTGGGACTCCACCCAACGTTTGCCCTTTGACCTCTACTTTCTGTTCCATTCCGTACATCAGTAGATATCGTTTGATGAAAATGTGGTTACAGCTTAAAAAGAAGTTATAGTAAGCAGGACAGATGCCTGCTGCATTGAGTCCTGGTGAAAATTTAGGAAAATAAAAACAGGATCCGAAACAAGAGAAGCTTTTGGCCACAGCAGTCCTTCTGTACACAGGAGTTTGCAATATATAGAGTAACTGGGGCTTAAATGTCAGCTGGTTAGCAGGATGAGGCAGCAGGCAGCCAACAATCTATTCCTTATACCCAAACAGCTAGCATTAAGCAAGCAAACGTTTGGTGAGGACATAGTGACAGAAGCCCTCCTCTGAGTCCTTTCTTTAGTCCCTTTTACATATGCTTTACATTCCTGGAAACTTCCGAACATTTTTCATCTGGGCTTCATGGGTAAACTAAAGAGGAGGGGGACCACTCAGCATGTTATCAACTCACAGTTTAAAGCCAGCATCCCTGATGGTATGGGGATCACAAGTGTCCAAGTCATGAGTAGTTTATACATCTGAGAAGGCTCCAGTAATCTGAACAATATAAACAGGTTTAGGCGCAACATACGCTGCCATCCAGACAATGACTTTTTCAGGAAAGACCTTCATATTTCAGACAGTGCCAAACCACATTCTGCACGAATTACAACAGCATGGCTCTGTAGTAGAAGAGTCCTGCTATTAAACTAGCGTGTCTACAGTCCTGAGTGACATGACATAAAAAATCCTACATCAAGCAGGGATGGGATGTTACTACCAAACTTTGTCCTGTCTATTTGAAATGTGTTGCTGGCATCAAATTTAAGATTAGCATGTTTGTTTCAAATAGACATTTTATTTAATCTCAATAATCTCATCATAGAAAAAACTGTCCGTTTGGATGTTGATTAAATATACGGCATTGTTTTTTTTCGGTTTTCGGTTTCTTTTCCAAACCTGAACCAAGTTCTGTCTTCTTTTAACTCTAACCATGTTCTCTGCCTTTAAAGAGGATGTTTTTAACCCAAGTCACCATCTTTCCCACATTTTTACCAAACTGTTTTTATCCCTGAACCTTAACCAAAACCTTACCCAGAGGCAATAGGTCAGGGAACAGTCACATGTGTTCGTCTGTGACAGTTTTGTAAGGCACTTAGAAAATGATTTTGTCCTTCTTTAGAGGGAAGAGACTCAGAAAAAGGTCAAAAAAAATTTTTTTGACTGAAAGTGTCAAGGACTTGTAGTCCTGTGACGTTCAGGGGTGTGGCTGTGTTTCCAGTTAATGGTCCCCGGGGTGTAAGTCTGCTCTCTGTGACATATGACTAATGCTCTGTGTTTAGCAGTTTATAATCATATTTACTGAGAGCAGCAGATGAGTTTAATGATTATCACCTGCTTTTTATGCTCCCACACACTGAAAGGTTATGTCGCTGCTGCAAGAAGACACTGATTACCACCAGTCATCATGAAACGCTGAGTGCTCAGAAAATACTTCCAGCGAGATATACTGAGTGGAAAAGCTGAAAGTCATATTACTTAAATTACCAAGCTCAGATTTAACTAGAATAAATCTTTTGCCAGATTGGCACGGATTTTTATTTTTTATTTAACTGTTATCTAAGATGGGAGTCAGGCTCTGTGAAATAATAAAAATCACAACATTGTATAATGAAAAATTACAACTTGAATAGGTTTATAAAAATTTACAGTTCAATGAATGAACAGCCAGAGAGCACACCTCCTCCCTGTTTATGTGCATACATAAAAAAAAAAAAGCAAAGTTAGGCAGTTAAGACCCTCCAAGTAGAGCTGGCTTCTTTTTCACATCCATGCATGGATGCCAAAGCCTGAGGTACGGGGAAACCTCCTTCTTGTTTTATGTACAGACATGAAAAGCAAAGGCAGGGGAGAGCACAAGCAAAGACCCTGCGGTAGAGCTGCCTTCCCCTCCACCTACATATGTGGAACACCATAACCTAAATGATGTTTTAACTTTCACTCCATCATATCCAAGCTCAAACACAGTAACTGACGTCTTAAAGCCTCAGAATATATTTGGTTTTTTTTTTTCACCTCCCTCCTCTCCAACCTTCACACTTTGGAAGAAACTTCACATCATTTCAGAGGAGCACAATGCAGCGCCGCTCTCCCAAAACCACAAAGACTGGAGCCCTGCAGCCTGACCAGCTCTCCTAATGCTATGATTCAATATTCCTGAAAAACTTTCCTCCCTCTCCTCTCAGTCTCTCTCTCTCTCTCTCTCTCTCTCTCTCTCTCTCTCTCCCTCTCCCCCTCCTCGCTCAGCTCAAATCAGCTCAAATGAAAAAGTTTCTTTTAAACGTAAATCAAGGCAAATTACGGCGCAGAACTATGAAAGAATTATACAACATGAAATATTCATCCTCTCCTTAATGAGCTCTAGTTCTCCTGGGCCCCTAACGCTGTGTGCATGTGTAAGAGCGTGTGTGTGTATGAGTGTGTGTGAGTGTTTGTGCAGTGTGTGACCACCAGAGACACCATTAACACAGAGATAAATATGTAATGAAGGAAAAATCACTTTTCTGTTAGTTTTGTGCATGACTTCACCTTTTCCTGTTAATCAGAGTGTGTTTTCTTATTTTCTCATTCTCCCTCCATCTGTCTGTCTGTCCTGCTGTCTACAAGCTATGTGTGTCTGTCTGTGTGTGTGTGTGAGTGTGTGTTGTATTGGAATAAGTGTGAGTGCTTGTAATTCATGATTCAGGCTGAGGGAGTGGATGAGTCACTTCACATTTTCTTTTTTTATTTGCAAAATAATGATTCTTTGATGAAAAGCTGAACACTCGTCCTGTTATTCAGACTGGGAGAGCAGCTCAGAGTGTGTGTGCGTGAGTGAGTGTGTGTGTGTGTGCATGTGTGTTTGTGTGGTCGTATATTTGTTCCTGTGCATGCTCTTGAGACATTGCATATTTTTTTGGTTCAGACTGTGTGTGGTATTCATTCCATTTATCTGCAATTAAACAATTAAGTTAATTGTGGTTTGCCAAAAACTCCACCCTCCCACAATGAGAGGCCACCGAGATGCACTGAGAAGAGAGAGAGAGAGAGACAGAGGGGAGAGAGGGAGAGGGGAGAGGGAGTTCTTTTTATCGTAAAGTGACAATCGGAGGCGTATAACAAAGTTTTGAAGCGACAACACTGTACAAAATCAAAAAGAAAAAGTTCCTTGATAGATCAAAAGTGTCCTTTTTTGATTATGTATGACTTTACTAAAGCATTAAAGCTCCTGTGGACAAAGTGCCACCTCTTGCATCTTTACTCAGTTTGTCCTGTACTTGAGAGTCACATTTTCTGAAGCCAATCGCCTTACAGGATTTACAGACTTGATATAGCTCAGTGTTTTTTTTTTATGCCAGTCTTTTTTGTTTTAGTTTTAGAAGTTTCTTCACCAATCAAATATACTTATAAGTCTGATAGTGCCGTCGCTAATCTGTCTGGATATGATTTAACTCCAATACAATGTAGGGCTGGGCGATAAACTGAAAATTCACCAATACCGACATTCACGACAATAACAGACATCATTTTGCCCATATCGGTATATTCGGTGTCAAAAACATAAATAAATTTAAGTTGGTTTTGGATGTGTGTAGGTAGGCTATGGTCTCATGTCCCTTTAAGACGCTTTTCTACGTCAGAGACATGACTTAACGCCATCCAGTCCGTAACAAAGAGGGAAAGACAGGTGAGGAGATGTAGGAGGGGATGGGGGTGAGCAGCTTGTGGAGTAGTTATCGTCCATTTATCGTTATCGAGGAAAACTGCTTAATATATCGTGATATTGATTTGCGGCCATATCGCCCAGCCCTACTCCAAGGAAATGTCCATCCTTAAGTTTATGTACAGCCAGAAGTATATTCTTTGTTAATCAGATATAAATGTGAACTGTGACCAGTGGTGGCCTGTCGAGTATAGACAGTTATGATCATTGAACAATCAGGTCACCAGAGAAGCTCTTGTTGTGAGCAGACAAGTGTTTTTTTGTTGTGCAGAAAACTGTTATAAAATAACATTTTTGGCGATAAAACAGAAGCTCAAACTTGTGCAGTTCGGGAGCTTCTTGTCCACAAATGCCATCATATGGATGAGGGGCATAAAAATGAAGTAGCAGGATTCACACCTGTGCTTTTTTCTGCAAATACAGTACATGTAAAAAAAAAACTAGTCATGTTGCTGAGCTAAGTTTTTGGATCTCTTGGTTTGTTGCAAAGACTGTAGGTGTTTACTCATTACTTACAGAGGATCATGTGACCTCTTAAAGGGCCGCTCCGCTCATTCTGCTCATCATGATTAGTTCACTCATAAATGGAGGTAATGCTCCACTGGTGAGAAGACGGGTGTAATGGTTTTGGTGGGAATTTTCCAAACTCTGAGAAAGTAATACCTGATGAAGTCATCCGGGTTTTTCTTTTTCTCGAGCGTGGGTTTGGACAGGAAGACGGGATTACGAAATCAGGGAGGGGAGTTCAAAATACATGGAGGGTTTTTACCAGGCAGAGTCTAATGAAGAAAGACTACTGGACTGCATTATGAGAAGTGAAGGGTACAAGCATGACTCATGAGCAAGGCCCTGTCTCTTGGAGTCCATTAGATCTTGTTTAGTTTAGAAAAAAATTGCAACATAGAAGTTATTTTAGGCACAATTTTTTTTCTACATTCTACTATACAAATACTTTCTCAGATTATGTCGCATGGAGTTCACACACAAAAAAAGGGACTAAAACGGGGTAAAGTCAGAATCGTCTGCCTGTGCTGCATCAATTTTGAGCACTCTTATTTATTCTACATTTCATACATATTTACTGAAACAGAGAGATTTCCACTGAGTGATTTGTCGCTGCAGAGAGAGGAGGAAGGGCACAGCGGTTGTTACGTCTTGTTCTAGTCCACCACTCCTGGGGTCTCAGCCACAGTGAGCGGTCTCTCTCGCACACACACACATAAACACCCCTCGTCTTGCAGCAGAAATCAATTTAGCAAAAACAATAAAGAAATAATTTATAAGGGCAGACTCTGCCAAATTAGCTGTGGGACGCACTTAACTGCTAAAGCCGTATGAATAAGAGCTGCAGAGCGAGCACCAGGACCGTGTCAGTCATGAAGAAATGTGATGCTGCTGAGTTTACTGACATGCACAAACACACACACAAACAGCACCTGCAGTCTTAATACACACAGTTGGAGATGTCCCAATGCTCAGAAACATGTAGAAATGGCTCACGCTACTGTACATGCAATCTGGTCCAAACACACACGCATGACTTGGGTGAGGAGTATCAGAACTGCATCCTCCAGAGCTCAAAAATGAACGAAAGAAGCGCCAAAAACTGCAGTACCCAAAGTGTCCACTTGGCGCTTGCACTAGAAGTTCGTCAATCCCCATAGAGCCCCAGGTTGAAACTTCATAGCAGAAATATACATGTAAATTCCTGCTTTTAATCCCTTGTATGAGCTTAAAGTTTGCGTGGGTGATGATGATAGTGTGTTTTCATGACCAATCAGACTTTATTTGCATTGTTTCCATCCCAGGCTAAGGCCAAGAATGGAAATGTTGCTAATAAATCTACTTAACTGCAAGTTTTGCAATTCAATTTTTAGTAAGTCACCTCCATCCCATTGAGTATCTGCAGGGATATGTCCAGACTTTTTATGATGTGGGTGGCACAACTGGAGCTCTAGCATTAGGAGGGTTGGCTGCGGGATCTGTGTGCACATAAATCAATCGCATTCATCCTCTCTGTCTTCACAGTCTGCTTTAACCAACTATTAGATAAGTAATAATACTTTCTAAAACACTGCTGAGGCTTGATCATTTTCCCCTTGACTTTTTTTGCTGTCTGGATTAAAATAGAGATTGTATTAACAGATGTGAGGGCAAAGCAGACATGTCAGAATAGATAGTTAGAAATACGTGTGATTTAAACATTATCAACAACTGATGGAGGTACTCCTATCAGTGTCAGTGAAACTACCATTGTCTGATGAATATGAATCACATACCACAAGAGACTGAACCTCAGTTAACTGGTTCTTTAGCCAGTTAATGAAGAGGCCTCAGGTTGTGACTATAAAGCTCTGATATTTTTGCATTTGTCCAGCTCCACCCTCTTCTCCAAATATGGTCACTTCTGGTGGCAAAACGCACAGCCTGCAAACCGATGGGTGACGTCACAAAGACTGCATGTATTATTTACACAGTCTACGGGATTTACAGTAGAGTTTTTTGCCTTTGCACCGCATTCATTTTTCATGTGTATCCTGTGGTCGCTTGTTACAGTTTTAGAGAACCTCTCATTGTCCACAACACAAAGGAGTGCTCACATTACCCTCTATCAGTGCGAGAGTGTGTGTAAGTATGTGTGTGTGTGTGGCAGATGGGACACATGTGTGGTCTGTGGTGGCAGGCTGGCTGGAGCCTGAGGTTGGTGGTGGCTTCATCTGGGATGGAGGAGGAAGAGGAGGAGGAGGAGGGGGTCTGAAGACAGCAACTCACACACCTCGTTTCCCATTAATAAATCACCAGTGTTTCACCACAGCTCCTCTCTGGTGTCTCTTAGGGTGTCTGTGTGTGTATGTGTGAGTGTGTGTGTGTGTGTGTGGCGTTTTGAGGGTGAACTTTATTTTTAGTCTTTGCTGGGAGTACTGGAGGAGCAGAGGAATGTGTTAATGGTGCCACCACAGCTTCCGCCCAGTCTTCCCATCAGCCTTTAATACACTGCTCTGAATGGGAGGAGATGAAAAGGGGGCGGGGCCACAAAACAACCGTAGGAGTTGTGTTGAAAGAGGAAGTTTGAGGATTCAGCCTGTTTTTGATTTATGGTGGATGATATAGACTATATGTGGTGTATGATCATTGTGTATTTAGAGGACAGGATGAGCAGAGGAGACTGAATATCGCTAAAACACGATGTAAAAAGTTGGTGGTTGACTGTGTGAATGGTGATTATTGGACCTATTGGACAAACCTATATGGAGGCTTTATGTTTTTTTAATGATATGGTTTTAATGGTGTAAAAACCTCAGAGGGGAAGCAACATGAGAGAGGAAAAGGAGATGGGCTTAGAATAGAAAAGAAACCAGGAGATAATGGGTATGTTAGCAGGCATGAAAGTGGAAACTCTGCTTGACTTACTGTGAAACCGAGACTCTATTTGACAAACTCTTTGAGAGTGTTTGACCATTTCTTAACAGTGCAACCTGGACTCTGAATGCCCTACTAAGTCTGACCTGTTTTTAGTGTAAAACTAGGATTTTGATAAACTGTCTACTGTAAAACTGAGATGTCAATCAATTAACTGTTGACTGTACAAATAAAACTGCAACCTCCTTTAAAGTGAATCTGAGACTATGACTTACTGTTAACTTTGAAACTGAGACTGACTTACTTATCATGTAAAAGAGACTCAGTTTGATTTAGTACATAATGTGAAACTGAGACTTTAACTTTCTTTTACTATGAAACTGATTACTTTATTTATTTTTACTGTAAAACTGAGACTGTGACTTACTGTTTACTTTAAAACGGAGACTCAACAGAAATATATGATGTGGCACACTTAGCCATAACTCTTTGAAATTATTGAAATTAGTTGAAAGTAATTGAAATTACTTACTAATTTTGAAATGACTATGTCTACTTTTCCAACTTATATTCAAGGCATCCCTTTGGACCCCTTTTTATCTTTTCTTTACCAAATTGTTCAAAGTAAGGATTAAAAAAATAAAGGAACTACCTGATTAGGAAAGAATAAATTAAACTTGTTCAGTAAAACTATATTTAGACAGCTAAGGAAACTTTTTTGTTTTCCGTTGTCAAACTTTATTTTCTGTCGATCTACATGGTGATCTAACGGCTGATTTCTTACCAGCTTTTTAAGTTTCGTTATGTTAAATTAAAAGACCTAAACACATTTTGCGTTTTGTTTGTTTTTGTGGGGTTTCTGCAAGTTAGTTAAATTTTCTTGCAGATTAAACGGTTTCAAAACAAATAACACAATTTACACCCAATGTGGTTATTGTTCTGAACTGAGCCCACTGGATTTTAAGGAATGCTCCAAAATGTTGGGAAACAAGTTTATTCTCTTGCATGAAAAACACGTTTTAGTATTTCTTTCTCTCCGAAGTGAGCTGAAGTTAAACATTAAGTTTGTGTTTCTATTTTTGTTTTTTCGATCCTAATATTCCGTGAACATGATACCTAACCTACCTCACTGCCCTGTGCGGTGGCGATAAGGTTCAATAAATCAATAAAAGTCAGTGCAAGGTGTGAGAAAAGAGTTGTTTTTGTGAAGTTTCTGTGCCGTCTGCTACTTTAAATCAATAACTGATAAGATAATCTACACAGCTGAGGAGTAATAAATGAACAGAGAGGCAGATAAACAGGGTTAGTGTGTGTTTGTGTGTGTTTGAGCGCAGGAGGGTTACAGTTGTGTGTGTGTGTGTCCTGCATCGATCCCCTCAGCCCCCCTGCAGCCTCTCTAACCCCCCTCTCTCCTCCTCTTCTTAAACTAATGGGGCATTTCCTCCAGTGCCACACCACCCAGCTACACTGTTTACTCTTCACTCCGCTGGGGCACGCAGACACACAAACACATGCGCACACACAAACACATGCACATACACAACCAGATCAAACAGAGCAGAACCACTCACACAACTCCGTTTTTAATAAAGAATTAATAATGATTGTGTAACGATGGGTGCGGTTTGAAGAAACACAGTTTCATCCTTTTTTCTCGGAGTAATAAAGTTTGTGTTTTGGAAATGACACCTCTGCAGATCTTGTTTTTTTGCAGATTTTAAACAAATGCAGATGCTGCTTATAAGAAAAGTTTCCGTCAAGACCTTTAAAGTTCTCAGGCCATGTGTCCTACATTTTATGCTGCATGGTTTTACAACAAATGTTCACACTACTTCTCTTCTAAAAGCCACTAAATAAGTCTTGAGGTGACTTTAGGTTGTTTTGATGCGATCTGTGTTCTCCTTTTTTACTGAGAAATGATCTTAATATTGTCTTTCACATTATAAGAAAAAGAAATCTCACTTATTGAGGAAAACAAAAACAAAACCGTAAACATTTAGAAGATGTTTGCATCTGGCCATGTGAAACTTAAAGTTTCTTTCTCTTTTCAGCATTACTTTACTACAAAGCCATATATTGTGCTGATATCTTTGCAGTTTTAGCTTTAAATTCAGATATTTTAACACCATGTCTGAATAAATGATGCTGCAACATTAAATTAAAGGAACTGTAAATGCATAAGTAACTCAAACTCACTCAAAGTAGAGAGTTTTTTTCTTTCAATGCTTCATGTTTTGATGCCAACACTTTTGCACATTTCAGTAAGCAACATATTGAATGCAGGTTTGTTTCTAATCTTGAGTCGAAGTGCCTTGAATCAGGAGTACCGTAAAACTTCTAGTAGACTGTCTTAGTCAAAAGTGATTTCTTGTTTGTCAAATTGTCTGTGCAACTTAGCCCCTGACATTTTTTAGTGTCACTCAAATGCATCACATTTATTGTTCACCATTGTGGTACGGAGAAACTGAATGCCAAGTTTGCACACCAAAGCAGCAGGCGGACACTTGTTGATGATTTTTAAGAGAATGACAGGAAAATTAATGAGCTGAACTTCAACTTTTGTCTAAGAAAAGTGGTTAACTGACTACCAAGTGGTGGGAGGAGGGTGAAAAATCAGCTGGAGGGTATGTTTCCCATTAGTTGATAAGGTAAAAGTCTGGGGAAATTTGGGCCCTAGTGAGTGACAAGAGGGACATGTAGGACTTGAGCTGCTTGAGCTGGCCTTAAAAATGGAAATAAAGACCAAGACAACAACAAGAGTCCAATTTCCAGTCAGCAAAAGTTTGTTCTTAAATAATTAAAGCTCATCTCTGGTTGACATCTGTCCCGAATTCAAGGGAGTTTATGGATTTAAACTAATAAAAGTTAAGGCGACTCATTGAACGGAGGGAGCGTATTACTCCTCTTTCTGCAGCATATCTTTGTGAGATGAAATAAAAGAGAGATATTTGGACCAACGTGTCTGACCAATTCTTAAATTAAACCAGATGTCTTGAACCTGAAAAGTCTCTCAGAAATCATTGCTTAGAGATGGTCCAGCACCCAACCTTCTGTTCAATATTTGAGGTATTTCACCTTTGCTTTTGCACAAATTTCTCCTTCAAGTGTCGAACCGCTTCTCTAAGATATGTACCAGATTTGACCGTGCAGCATCACTGGAAATGATCTGGACACGTTTGACAAAAACAAGATCATAACAAAATATAAACAAAACACATTTTCCTCCAGCAGATACACCTCCAGTATGTCAGTGGAAAATAAACTTTTGTATGTGAGCTCAAATCAAATCATCTCGCTGAAAGTACATTTTCAGGATATTTCTGCACGCTGGTGAATCAGGAAAAGGTGTTTACAATTCATTTCCGCAGATGTAAATATTGTGAGGTGAGGTGGCGTGTGCAGGAAATCTGTTTCTAATGCACACTCCGGAGATGCTTTTAATGCCAGGTGTAAATATAATGCTCCATCTGGACGTGCAGATATGAGCTGCATGTTAGCTGCAGCTGTAAACACTTTTTAACGTCTGGGTCTTACCTGTGTGTCCTGTGGCAGGTGAAGGACGGTGTGCAGCCTCTCCGCGTGATGGTGTCGGGACTCCTCCTCGTACGCCATGTCTCTGTCGGGCTGCGGCAGCGTCAGGAACCTCCGGATGGTGCACAGGTTCTCCCACAGAGTGCGGTTCTCCGGGCTGGGGTTCTCTTTCCACCGGAGCAGCTCGCACAGCCAGCCCTGGAGAGGACACGGGAACAATAGGTGGGCTTAGAGATAAAGGTGTTTGAGAAAATGGGAGAAAATTTCCCTAATTTGGGAAATGTGCTTCTTGAAGTTCTTGCTGAGAAGTTTGAGTTGTTGGTGAAGTGTGTATAGAGCTGAAGCCATACAGTCTACAAACAAGGAGAATCTGACTTCTAACTATGGTGGTTATTTTAAGTGCCTTAAACTGATTTAGGATTTAAATTCAAGATTATTTTCATCACTCCTTAGTCAGAAGTGTGGTGTCTTATTGACTACAATTGGCTTTTACGAAGGTATAAAAGATCTTTAAGGAAAAAAACTCTGAGATTTCAAGACTTAAGTTTGATTATTCCAACATTTACTGGAATAAAGCCTTAACACAATGAGCTAAAGTAATATTATCAGAGGAAAGCTGTAGTTTTAGAAGAAATTAGTTGTATTTTGACAACCAAGTTGCATTTTACTTTTTGACACAGATTTATCAACCCAACGATCTTCTTTAAATCCACCTCCATTTTTTATCCTCTTTAATATAACTAGTGAAATGCTTGACAGTGGTCTTTCAGAGGCAGGATAAGCAGCATCCTCCAGTCTTTAGAAATGAAGTCAAAAAGGAAGGAACTACAATTGTGAGGAACTACAATTGACATATTTACAGCCTGGTACAAAACAGGGATGAACTTTTTTTAAACAACTTATTTGATTTTAAGTTTTAAGAGTATTGCATAATTTGGGGCTGACTTGACTAGCAGGAGACTAAGGCTGACCTCAACTTCACTTCTTTCCTCTGGTTAGGTTGACTGAAAATTAGGTTGAGTCAGCATTTCCAACGTGGTGACTCTCATTGTTTGGCTTCAGAAACCAGAGGGTGATGTCACTCAGACTACATCCATGTTTTGTCCAGTCTGAGGGATTTACACAGGGATTCAGGGTGCCGTGAAAGTGTTTTTATTTTTAATATTTTAATTTAGTTTTGATGATTCGGAAAATATGGGAGGAAAAAAGGAAATTTAAGGATGAAATAAGTTTATAATTATCCCAAAATGATGTGTAGATAAAAAGTTGAAAGAGCAGGAAGTGTTTGGAGTGTGTGAGGTAAATGTAGGACAGGAAGACGGGGGAAGGAGAGCTGGAGAAGATTGAATTATATCTGCTAGACTGGTTCGGTTTGTGACACCAGCTGTTGTGTTCAACCAGCCGCCACCTCGGGCAGCAGCGCCGCTAATAGCCTGATCATCTCCCTCTCTCTGCTCGCTCGCCGTCCTTGTGGCCAGCTGCAGCAGATGGGTGCACTGAGCCGTGACCCTCCGCCACCCCCAGACCCACCGACCTGGGGGACCTCGCCAACCACACAAACACATACACACACAAACGCATGCATGTACAAGCACAGATATACTGTATACACTTATCTCAGGGTCGAACACAGCAATGTTGAATTTAGTTTTATTCATAAATGGAGGGTCCTCTAATAAGTTTGAGTTAATGTGATTTATTTATGTTTGAATTTGTATTTTATGCCTTTATTTGGAGAAAACAGGAGAAAGAGCGGAAAATGACACACAGAGGCACACAACTCAAGCCAAACCAGCCTGTTAACTCATATTTATTCTCCCTTTGCCTCTTTTTCCTTTGTCCAAACGATCAATGTAAGCATGTACGTCCTCTGTTTAAAGATTCAAGAGTGAGAGCGGGATCACTTTAGATGTCGAGGAAACTTTAGATGTTTATTTACTTTTCTTAAAGCAATAAGCAGCAGAGGAGAGACGGTTTTATTAGCACAGTTAGTTAAGGCCAAGTTTCGTCAGTTGTTTCCAGGGCTGAGTAATAAAACATACTAAACAGGATCGTGCAACATCATGAAGAATCTGGTGGTCAATTCTGGATGTTTCCTCTCTCATTGGGTTTCCTTCTCTCTGCTCTTGTTGGTGTCTACCTTTGCAGCTCAGTCAATGTCACTGTCTTGGAAACCTGTTCACTGTCAGGTTTGAAGATCTCCATTGCATAAAGTGTTGGAGTTTTTAGAGATGCGCTAAGTTCCTGGAAACTTCCAAAAAATACCTGATTGAGCATGATCCAGAATATTTCCCAACATCCTCCCTGCCGCTTGTATTTGACGGTTTCCCTCTATGCAACTTTTTTCAAATACTAGAAGTGTGCATTACTATCAAAATAGTTCTTAAAAGAAAGTCAGAGCTTATAAATGTTTAATATTTAAGTCTCACAGAGTTGAATAGTCATGGAGGTAGGCAGCTCTCAGTCTCAAGACTGTGATGCCCTGAGTTTGAAAGCTTTTATAAGCTTTTCAATCCAGTTTTATTCTGCATATTTCTATCATTCAATCATCTTGATTAGGCCAAATCAATTTCAAGTAATCCTTTTTTTTTCTACTTGTATTCTGCAGTGTCATTGTCCCTCACCTGGCTCTTGTTAGCGGCCACCTTTGCGAACAGCGCCTGCGACACTTTGGCTCTCTTCATCTCCTGTTGGATCTCGTCGTAGATTCCCGATGTGATGTTGGCCAGCAAGTCCAGCTTCAGGGGGAGGTCAGAGGTCGGCCCGCTCGGCTTTGGCTGAGGAGAAAAAAAAAGAAAACAGAGCATGATGTCACACACAGTGAGTACAAAATAAAGTCGGTTTGAATGTTGGAGGAGGAGCTATCAGATAAGTTTGTACGACGGGAAATGTCATACAGGCACCAAATCTTTCACTAAGTGCCTCAGATTTGTTCCTGAAAAAAAAAAAGATTTATCCTGAAAAGCATCTACTTGTGTTTACATGTGGAACTGAGGTTATCAGCTGATGATCAGACCGAGTCGTGCAGCGTTCACATCTGCAGCGCACGTCTCCACATGACTTTTGTTTACAGATCAAAGTCATTAAGTCCTCCTCTTTTGTCTTTCTTTGTTGTTTCTGTTTGAGCGGACTTGTATTGGCTCTCTGAGAGCTTGTATACACACTGTTTGAAGTCGTCCACGAGACGAGTATGGACCAGCTAGCTTACATTCCCTCAGTGTAAACGATGCTGAGATAATTTCACATAGACATAATAAGAATAGCTCTCAGATTCTCCCTGAATGGCCGTTTGCCCTGACATCACAGAGAAGTCCTTATCACTGATGTGGCTAAATTGTTCTCTGCAGATGGAAACAAATACAGTATAATGTCCTTTATGTTTACAATATGCTGCTCTGATGGCTTTGAGGCTGTTTCCCATTATAAACAGGATTTCTTTAAGATTAAAAAGACAGAAAACATGACGTGCTGCAGCTAAACTCTGTGAGGGCAGGCTGGAGATCCCAGATAACTCACCGAGTTGGAGATCTTAGTCTTGTTCTTCCAGATGGAGGCCCAGGTATCAGGGGTTATCTGCTCATCTAAGCTCCTCTCCCACACTTTCTATGCACACACACACACAACACACACAGCATGTTATAATCAAAATAATGCATCACAAAAATAGAAGTGCTTTCTTCCTGCTGTGGTACTGCAGCTCTTTTAAAATCAGCCACTCTGAAAACTTTGTGAAACGTGTTATAGCTGTCTCTAGTTTCAAGAAAAAGTCAGAGAAAATTCGTTTTTGAGGATCAGGTGTTTCCAGGTGAGTGAAAACAGACAAGGAAAGGCAAACAGACAGAGTCTTAGCTGCAAAAATCCTGTTGCATCCAAGATTTCAGCTATTTTTTTGTTTGTTTATCTTTTGTTTGCTCATGTTTGCTCCCGACCCTTGCACTTGAGAAAAACATATATTTAACCCAACTTTTCGAGGTGCAGCAAATACCTGTGCACCTCTGATCTGCATTTTCTGCCGAGCTTACATTTTTCAGAATCAGATCCAGGTTTGGTACTTCACACATGCAAGGAATTTGTCTTGGTGTTTTGGTGCAAAAGCAACAAACACAGAAGTGGAGGACAAAATTGGATAGCCAGTAAACATCTGTCAAGGAACTGAGACAGAATAAACAATATAATGCAAAGTATGCACAGGAAGTTGAATAGGAGATCTGTACAGTTGTGCAAGAATGTGCAGCTTTGAACCTTTTACCCCTTTCATCCAATAATAAAAATATCTGCGCTTCCTTTTCTTGCAGTTGCTTAACTTTAACTTCAGAGCATTTAATGCGAATATCTGTTTTGTACCATGTCCACTACCTCCCTTACATCTAACCTGATCTCAGTATAAATGTATGGGACACTAACATATAAAATAGAAGTTTCCTTTGGCTTCCCCTTTAGAAAATTTCATGTATGATTTATGTAAGTGGTGTCAGTGATTTTTTGCAGGGATTCACATAGATAGGAATGAATGGTTTTACGGTTGACTCGTCTCTGTGCACATACTGCACAAATTCAAAATTGAGCAAGTGTTTTTTCTTCTTTTTTTTTTTTTTTGTCTGATTATCAGTTACAAAATATCTCCCGAACTTAATATCAAATGCGCTGACTTCACTACTCCAGGCGAACATTTTGTCTTATGAATGTGGCCTTAACCAAGTCAGTTTGAGTTTTTGTGGTGCACTATTGGGAAATTTATGACCCTATACTCTTTCTACTTTTACTCGACTTAAGAAGAAACTGTTTCTTTTTTTTTATCAAGTATTTTCTACTTTGGTACAGAATGTGAAAACAAACCCCGCAGACTAACCTGTGAGAGGCGTTGAGCTCCGGGGCTGGACGAGTTAGATGCAGGAAGGCCGACGCTCGGGTTCATGGTGCGCTCTCTCTCCTCCTGGTAGATTCGGTCTCTCTCGCTCTCGGGCAGGTTCAGAAAGTTCTGCATGGCCTTCAGGTTGACCAGCAGAGACTGAGAGGCCGTGCGAGGGTCCTCCTCTTTCCTCAGGATCTCGGACAACAAACCCTGGATGATAAAGAGACACAAGGAGACACGTGTGTCTTTCAGCATAAAAGTATTTAAGTGAAATTAAAACTCTTAGATTTTAGTTCAACAGTAAATCTACTTTGTTATGTTCAGGGCTTCAAATTACAGATGAAATCCTTTATTTATGAAATACAAATTAAGTAAATAACAGTGCAACAAAAAGTATTAGTATATGTGTTGGAGGCTCACACTAATACATATACACACACATATGTGGTGAATGACACCTGGCCTGTACAGCAGCAGGTCTATGATCCACCTCCCATTACATTGGTCTAATGGGGCGTGTAGTAACCAGTTTAGCACAGCCTGAATGCATCAGGTGTTTGTGCCGCTGTGAGGGCGGAGGAGGCTCAATGACCCAGCGAGAAACCTGCTCCTGCTAATCCGCCTGAAAATACCCCAAGGTGGGTGACCGCAGAATTAGCCAAACCCTGTGTGAAAAATTACCATCTATCAGTGACGTCAAGTTCGATTTATTCTTATCACACCTCACACAGCGATTATCTCCTCTCAGCTGTTATTTTCTCGGGGAAAAAGACAGCCACCGGCACTATAGTCTCAAAAATATGGTTCACTGAATAGGATCAGAGTTAGAGGAACTGTTTCAAAAGTTTAGGTATGCAAATGAAAAATGACTTGGCGCTGTAAATAGTTGAATCAAGGCAACACGGCTAAAAGGATAAATACATTTTTGGTTTTAGAAGTCACTTAGATGACCAGCAAAAAAAAAGAGTTTACTGCAAAACTGAACTAATTATCTTGTATTGTAGTGTTTATACAACCCAAAATATCAATAATCAATAAATAAAGAGATCTTCTTTCACTGTGTTGTTTGTTTCACACAAGAAGACAAAAGCATCACTTTACGCCCACAAATATTTGTGTGTTTATAAAACTGAATTGTAATAAAAACAAGTGCAGAAATGTCATACAGACAGTTGACGCGAGCAGTCTAAAGTTACTTCGCTCCAGAGGTCAAAGCCCCACCCACTTGCTCAGTGTAAATGTTCCTGACTATTACCTGATTTCACACTGACTTTTACCAGAGGGCTGAAAAGTCCAGATAATGTTTGAGTGAACAGATTCAGCTGCAGCCCGCCCAGACAATTTTCAGGAGTGCACTATTCGCCACTCCCAAACTCTACGAAACTTTCTCTCGTCACCAAAACTTTCTCTGATCTGACTTTATCTCCACTTCCTCCCCTGCTCCCTCCCCCTGTGTTCCCGTCTTCCTACCTGTGTGCGGTTAAAAGCCACGCGGGCGAACACGGCCTGGGAGACACTCGCTCTCTTCAGCTCATCTCTGACCTGCTGGTAGATTTCAGATGAAACTTCGGCCGCTGATGGGTTGCTCCCTGGATGGTCGCCGACTTTAGACGACCCTCGTGGGATGGGCGGGTGGTTGAGGAACTGCTGGTTGAGGGCTTGTGGGTGCTGATGGGCCAACAGACGGCCAACAGCTAGCTGCTGGTTGATGAGGTGGGCCATGGCGAGCTGCTGGCGAACCATTTGCGGGGTAAGCTGTGGGGACAGGATCCCCCCTGGACCCAGCAGGGGCTGCAGGGCACCAGGCAGGGGTGGCGGCGGTGGAGGAGGCACCTGACCCGTGCGGAGAGGAGGGCTGTGGTGGAGAGGACCGTGAGGTGAGGGTTGCTGCTGGGGAGGAGGGGGCTGCTGGGGCTGAGAGCCTGTCTGAGGGTCTCCTGAGCCCGCCTTTAGGAGAGGGCTGCCAGCCCCAAGGTGACCGAGCTGGACCAGGCTGGCCAAGTGAGGAGGGGGTCTCTGACCCAGGACACAGAAGTCGGCCATGTTGTCCCTCTCAACTAGAAAGAAGACGAGACAGTCAGGGGGGTCAGGCAAAACAACTTCACACGATCCAGGACTCTGACTTAAATTCAGATTCTCACTTTTGATTTCAGAAGTTTCTCGTCCGGTCCACATCTTCTCCAGGTAATCTACTGCTCAACAAAACAAAGACAGGAAGTCAGTCAGAGGGGGAGGTCCTCATGCTCTTAAAGCAAACATATAAAAATCGATCATGCAGGGGTGGGCACTGCTAATCCAAAATTTAACTCCATTTACTCGGCGTTAACTTCGATAGCATTTAATCTGTTGATTCTGATTACTCCATTTGTTTTTGTGATTGGATGTCAAACTGGATGTCATTGGCTTGGTACAAATACTATCTACCCATGAGTGCTCTTCTGACTTTAGCAAATCTACAGTTAACCTTGGAAGAAAATTCAATTAAAAGCATGAGTTTAATCAATAAGAGTATTTTCCCTCTTTAAATTGTTGCTGTGAATGGTAGTTTAGTCAACGTTAAAGAGCATAAAAAACTCAAGTGATGTTAAAGTTGGACCATATTCCACAGATCAGCTCACCTTTAATTTTCTTATATTTCTTGTACCAGCGCCCAAACTCCTGACATTTGGCAGTGGAGACGTTGGCATAGTAGGAACTATTCACAATGGAGGAAATCATACTCTGAGGGAGAGAGTGGGGGGAGACAGGGGAGAGATAATTAATAACCTACATGATATGAAATGCTTACACTCACGCAACAACCACATGGCACGCTCACGTAAACACACGCACACATACACACTCACAATAGGAACAGACAAACATTAATCATGATTGGAAGCCACCCATGGAAACTCGAGCCAGTGCAGCACAGAGAGGGAATCTCCAGCCACACACACATATGCTTGCAATTGATGCCGCGATCAACACCCCCCTCCAGAGCTCCATTTAAACACACACACGCACGCACATACACACATAAATCTCACACAGCAGTTATTATAAGACAGGAGAGAGGGGGAAACATGCAGCTGGGGAGTTTAACATGATTGAGGAGACAGTTCTTAATTTTGTGGGGTGGAGTTTGATTAAAATGTTACAATAATCAATACAATACATGTAGGATTAATCCTGGATTTCTTATTGCCTAAATGTGTCTCATAAGGGCCTCATTATCCATAACATATGACAGCCTAGTGAGTGACATAAGGATCTTAGAGGGTAGACGTATTAAGGACTGATTTATTCCAACGTAAAGCTCACATTTCGGACAGCTATTTCTACCTCCCAAATCAACAAACTCAGCAGCTTGATCAGCTGTGTTGCTGGCTGTAAGCTAGCTGCATTGCACTCCTAAGCTAGTTCTATGGTAGCCTCATTACACTCATAAACTAGATAGCCACATAGCGCACATATTTTAGCCACCTCTGCAAACAAGTGAGTCAAATGTTAGCTGCTTAGCGCACTAAGGTTAGTTACATATTAGCCATGTAGCTAAGTTACTTGCTTAGCACATTTAAGTTAGCTGTATGTAAGCTACACTGCGCACAAAATGAGTTTAAGTTGTATGGCAGCTACATTGCACATGTAAACTACTTAGTCATGAATAAGATGTCTGTTTGCTTCATTACATAAAGACCTGGTTGGAAGTTTAAAGTGAATTTGTTGGCTTTAGGTGTTTGTTACCTGTGACAGAGGACACTCTTTGGCCAGAGTGCTTTGGTTCATTTCCTTCAGCAGCTCTTTGAGAGCGTTTCTGACTGTCGCGTGGTTCCACTGCTCGCAGGGCAGGTCCTCCAACTTTGAAAAGCTACAACAAATGAAACCAACACAGCCACGTCAACCACATCTTAAAATCTAACCACAACACGACGAAGCTCATATTTTGATTTTAGAGCAAAAGCTGAGAGAAGTTGCCAGTCTCATTTGTACAAACTAGGAAGTACTGTACTGTAATCAAACTGTAAGCCCAGATACCGCTAGGTTTTATAGTGCAAATAGTTCTAACGATTCATAAAACGTTCATTTTTAGGAGACTAAACGAAGAAGCTGTAAATGTTCAAACAATTCCTGTGACTTGAAAGGACAGAAAGACAGCACTAACGATTAAAAGGTAAAAGAAACATATATAAGAAGTTTTGATGGGTAAAAAAAGTTAGATAAATACATTTACACACATCATTCTTCCCACATCTATCAGTTTAGCAACATAGTTCGCCAGTTAACAGTGCGACTTCTCGGAAAGTTTTACTGAATAAGAAATTGTCCCATAATCTCCTGAAAAACCTCATCTTTTCGTCTCAACTCATTACTTTTTATGTGTTTTTGCAAAACCAGCCCCTGCACACTTAAGGTATATACAGCTGTCTATAACTTCATATTTACTCTGCAGACATGAAAATGGTAATGGATATTCTAGTTTTATTTCCAGTCTCTAAAAATGCTTTCCATGGACCCTAAACTGAACGTCTAAGCTTCATGGATCTTTGAAACATCCCTAATTAATCTTTTTTTCCTCAAACCACTGTTTCCTGTATCGACCTATCTTCCCTCATCTTTCTGTTTTTATGTCATTTAACCTCAAATAAATCACTGAAACTCAGAGCGAGCCAGCGCTCTGCCTTTTCCATGGATACACACACAAACACGTAAACAAACCTGGCTGGTACGTGCCAAGACAATAACAATAATAACCCTCTCATCTGGAGTTTATCTGTTTTTATCCGTCCATCAGGATCCTGCTTCACTTATTCCGGGGAACTAGGAGTTCCTGGCAGACGGACGCTCCCTGACGGAGACAGATAATAGATAAATCCCCACTGGGCTGCTGAACTCCAGCTCCAGCGTTTCGATACTGCTGCTTTTAAATTTGATAGATATGGAGAATTTTTCAACTCCAATTATCTTTGGTGACATCAGCCGCCCTGTGGACCGAACGTCTGACTCAGTGCAACCGCAAACAGCCATAAAATACGGACACGCACTCTTTCTAATGATGTTTGTCAGTTTAAGGGAGGAGTATTGATGAGTAAACATTTTTGCTCGCTCTCTCTGACATGAGGCACTTAATATCCTAGTGATAATATCCAGAGTTCAAGCTGTGACCTCTGACCTTTGTAGCTGTATGCGTAGGGTGACCATGTGGTAGACCCCCATCAACATGTCAGCAACTGTCGCTTCAGGTGCGTCAGTCAGGAAGTGGATGGGCAGAGGGTTCCACCTTCCTACCTTGATGATACCTGGAGAGAGAAAGGAAAATCCAGTTTTACATTTTGATGCAGAAAGCACAGGTACAAATGAGATATGACTCAATAAGATAACAGAGGAGAAACATGTTAACAGCCCAGGTGATAGTAGTTTGATTATGCCCAGTGATTCCTCCCTATTTGATCTGTGTTTGTCTGTTCTGGACATAATACATCTCCTACAAACTAATGTTAAAAAACTCCTCTTTCATAGTTGTCCCCTCTGTCTCTCTCTACCCTTTGTGGGCTACTATATCTCTGCAAAATAAGCCATATAGCTCAATACAACCTCAGTTCCAATGAGCCAAATAATATTAGAAATATCTGAACCATTCTTATTGTTTGTTATTTATGGCTCTCACTGACTTGCTTTCGTGTTAGCAGGTTGATTTTTGTTGGTTGTCATAGTTTTTATTTATGCTAATGAAGCTGCTAAATGTGTGCAGCAATTTAGTAAAAGCAAACTTTCCTTGAGGGAAACACAACATTTCAACTGTCGCATTAACAGTTCTTGTATCATATTGTATTCGTCACATTGTTTGGTATCCATTATATGGTACAGTAAGCACTTAAAAGCATCAAGTTTTTCCAGTAGAGTTAGTCTGAGTCACTTTGAAGTACATCTTTATATCGAGCGAGTCTAAGGGTATTTTCTCGAAAATTCGACATTTTATTTTCTCTGGGGCATTGGCACAAGCTACACCAGGAACTAAGCATTCATTGGCAGATGCAGCTGTTTTATTGGGTTAAATTGTATTTCAACAGGTTTGTTAATAAGTAGATGGTTTATATATTTGGAGGGTACGTTAGAACAGCTACTGCCAAAAATCTTTTGAAACTGCAGACAGAGACAAGCTCTCTGAGTCTTATTTTATGTGTTTCCGACATGTCATTGAATTCATCTATTATTCCTGGAAGGGAAAGTGGATTTGCAATCAGAGGCAAAAGATGAAAACAAACATAAGAGAGAGAAGAGATCATTGAAGGTTCAGAGTATGTAGGATTATTACGCAGAGAGTTTTTCCTTTTGCTTTATTTGAACCGGCCTGATATCGTTGTAATCTTCGTGTTTTTCGATGGGTGTTATTTTGGTCTGTGAGACACAATCACCAGAGCAGCCTTCATTATGCTGCTCAGGTGTTTTTATCCTTTATATTAAAGTCAGAAAATAACTATAGGGAAATATTCTTTCAGTTTAAGAGAAGGATAAATAATCAAGAAACTCTTGGTTAAAGACCAGGCTGAGTTTTTAAATGTAAATTTCTCCTGCTTTTGGCTTTCAGTTCCTTTGGATTAATAAAAGGACCAAAAATTTCAAACACAATACACTCACACAAAATAAAATGTACATTTCATCTCCGAGAGGTTTTTCATGGGGACTGGCTGGAGCTGTGAAAACTAAACAAAGCTAATCGCATTACTGTCCTCTAAATGAGATCCAGACGGGTCCTGAGGAGTCTCCCTCCCTCTGTCCCCTCCTTCATCACTGCCTCCCCCTTCATCTCCCTCTCTCCTGCTCTTCCACCCCCCTCCTCCATCCCTCTTTCATTCCCCCGTTCTCTTTCTGTTCTCCTCAATGTTTATATCTGAGTTATATCTCTGATTCCAGTCAGTCCTGAGAAATGTTCTTGATTATCTAGTCATATACAGGGGAGGGATGAGGTGGGGGAGTAGGAGGGAGGGTATCATTTAATATGCTATGAACAGACTGGACCCCCCCAGGGCAGAGAGAACCCCAGAGGAACCTCAGACCACCGTGACACCATTTAAAACCCAAACCAAAGTTGAGAGTTTTATTATAACAGCAGCAGTGGTGAAATACAGTTCATCCAGGCCACATTAGAAATAACCTTTTTCAAAATAAAAGCTTTCTCTGTCGTCTAAATATGCCAAATAACATCAGATATATAAAAGAACAACCTTAATTATGCAAGAGCCATAGCAGCTTACAATATAAATATTTGAACACCTTAACCTGTGCAATAAGTGTACATTATAGAATTCTCTATTCTCTGTTGTGCAGTATTTACGCAGTGGGTGCGATACTTAAAAAAGCAATGTTTTGTTTGCCCAGGTTTTATTTGGTGTTTTATTTTGCTTTTTAGCCTGGGTTAGTTTTTATTTATCTATGAACTTCTTCTAGAAGAGTATTTGCTCTGCCCTATTTTATCGAGGTCTTCATGTGATCACTTCGAAGTGTAATCCACACTTCAACAAAAAACATGACAACAAATGTTTTTGATATATTTTGGGAAATAAATTCTTGGTAAACCCTCCAGTGATGCGATAATTATTCAATAATTTTAGCTTTAATTTTTATCTGTTCTGATATCCGCATCAATTACTAGTATTTAAAAGAATTTTTTTTCTAGTTGTAGCTTTTAAATATTTAAAAATTATATTTTGCAATTTTGAAAACCACTCACTGATATTTTCCAACATTTCTGACACCTAATAGACCAAACAAGACACAGATAAATCGACATAGTAATCCCCGAAACACTTGAATATACAGAGGTCTTAAAAGATATGAAAAAGTAGTTTTATCACAAGATTTAGATCAAATATTTCATTCATGATAACAGGTACTTTTTCTTGCAGAGCACCTTTACTATGAGAACTATGAGCACTGTCATGATGAAATAGGTTTATCTATTTATGAAATGTAATATTAAATCTATTAATAGATATACAAAGTAAGTGTTTTTAATTCTTTGCATAACACATTTTGCAGTTGCAGATGCAACAATTATTCAGTTTATTTAAGCTTTCAAAATCATCTGCAGCAGTTTGGATAATATTTGCATCAGCTGGAGACTTTTGATGGGAAAGCTGTTCAAGTTCCCTATTAGCAGCTTTTTATTGCATATTTGGGTTGTAGGGGAAAATATTACTTTTAAGTAATACTGACCAGAATTTTGAAAACACTAACATTTTCTAACAGTTTTTGACATCAAATAGACCAACAAAGCACAAGATATATCTGGAGAATAACACCCAAATACTGAATAATATCAATGTCCCATAAGCACATTTCAATAAGTGGTTCTATTCTGCTTTTTTTTAAAACAAAAGTTATTGAAAGAAATAATTAGGAGTCTTTAAAAGAATGGAAAATCACTGAGCTCACAGAAAACACTTAATTTCATCTCCCTTACTCTTTCTATTTATCTTTCAGACACACACACAAAGAAACTGTATCTTTCCTGCTGAAAATCTGCAGCACGCTGCATCTGAGGAAAATAAGCCATAACAATCTTGCTAATGCCAAGTTGGGTGGAAACAAACGCGTGAATAAGCAGACAAACACAAACTCACAGAGGACACATGACAGCACACAGAGAGGCCGACATGTACCAGCTCGCATGCAAGCACACACACACTCACACACATTCACAAGCTCACAGTGTGATGGTGAATGCATTAATAATTGATCCATCATTTTTTGGTCTGCTGTTGGATGCTCTGCTTCTCGTCCACATTTAAAAGTAGAAATCATTGTTCCCATTTCCACATTAAAATTCCACCTCCCACAGACGCGCCTTCATGTGGCCGGCTGGTGGCTTGGCTCATGTCTGAGTGTGCTCATCCGCACAAAAACACAAAACACACACACTGAGGTCTCAGCTCATCAACACGTACACAGGCCCGCACGCATGGCTTCCACACACACACAGTAATCCCATTGTCCCGCGCTAGAATAAGTCCTAATGGTCGCAGCAGCCTGCACACAAATGCAGGGCTTCTTCCAAACTGGTTCCAGGTTCCACCCCTGGAACTCACTGAGGGAAACCCCATACGTCTGACTCACCCCCGTCACCCATGGCTGCACCCTGAGGAGCTCCTGTCATGCTGTCATTTCAGGGAGGGCTTTTCTCTCCGCTGAAACACCTCTGAAAAGCTCGCTCGTGAGAAAATGTTGCAGGAGGCTGAGATGAGGGAGTGACAGCGTGGAAAGGAGGGCAAAGAGTTTAGGGTGATTTAAATTTACATCCTCAAGTGTGAAAAACTGAAATTCAGCTTTTTCTGTGGAGAAATTTTACAAGGAGTCTATAATTTTGCTGGAAAACTTTTTATTCCGCTTAATTTTTTATGGATTTGGTTACTCGGTACTTAAAAACTTCAACATAAAAAGTCTGTTTTTGCAACTTAATATGCAAATCCTCTCACACCGACAGTCTCTTCATGGCTGCAGACCCTCTTTGCAACTTAAGTGTCAACAGAAATAGCCAACTTTAGGTTATCCTTGGTTAGGTTAAGACTAAAATACCCAACACTTTTTGATCACTACAGCCAAATAGTAACGGTACAAAGTTGACTTACATCATTTGGAATAGGACAAACTTCATGTCAGGACTACCACTGAATAAAATGATTATCTGACTATTCAACACTTTGGAATAACCCTTTTAAAAATAGTTGAGTCCCAAAAAAGAGAGAGAAAGAGGTGAGCGCTCACAATAACAGGGTTCAAACTTCGGTGGACGGTGATTTCCATATGTGAAGATCTGATAATTCATAATTCTATCATAATATTAGAGTACTGCTTGTGTGTGTGATGCACTTTATTAACGTCTGTTTTGAGTTAAAACATTCCCAAATGGATTATGCATTATTTGGACTTTTTAACTTTTGTTTCAAGACTTTTTCCTCATGTATTTGTTTAATCATTGAAGTTTTCTTATAAGTAGGGTTAAAATCTTGTCTCATTTGTGAGCTTAGTGTCCTATCAAATCCCTGTTATTTGACAAACTTCTGGTTGCACTGAGCTGCTTATCTTCCTTCTCTTGTTGATGTTTCCCTGCACCTACATGATGTGTGGATAATAACCACCCTGTAGCCTTAGGAAACATGGGAAGCAGAGAGTAGGGCACCGAAAAGGTTGTGAGAACGAGTCAAACTGGAAACTACAGTGATGAGGACTATAGCCAATGTATTTGGGGTCCAACTGCAACCGCCTCTTTTTCAGCTTTTTGGAAATATCGCTGGATGTTTCCTAGTTTCTCTAAGACAGACTCCCAAAGTAAAATGACAAACTGCACAGGCCTTTTGGTTTTCAAGGTGTGATGGGACAGTAAAGCAGATCATACACAAAGGGGAAACATGCCACCAAACTTGGGAATGAAAGCAGACGTTAAAGCAAGTCTTTAATGAATAAGTGTTGCCTGAAATGTAACAACACCAGTCTGGGACAGAAGCTATGATGTGCAGAAAGAAGTCCAGTAAACAGCAGTGACCCTCTGTGGCCTGTTAGACGTGGCACTGCAACAATACTCTCTCTCTTTCTCCCCTCTCTTTCCCTCCCTCTCTCACCCTTTCTCTCTCTCTCTCTCTCTCTCTCACTGACCACTGTTAACCGTTCAGCGAGTAAAGCCGTAAAGTACAGGTCTGCTCCCATCCATTCTATAAAAGCCTTCAGACCCTTATAATTGAAATAAACAATATCTCCCAGTTAATTACTGGGCTGAGCTAATTAAAGAAAGGCCGTGGTCCTCGGCGGGGACTTTAAATACACCGCTGGGACGCAAGAATGCAGGACACAATTCAAACAGGGAGAAAATAGCCGGGACTCTGTGTAATTTTGGTCGTGGACCGCAGGGGAAAAAATGTATAATTTAAGCCAGAAATTATTCATTTAACATAAACGCTTGTTTTAAAAAACAAAAAGTATTCATTTGAGAGGAGCTGGGGGAAGGGCGTGTGTGTGTGTTTTGTCTGTGATACTGCATGACTACACAGTATCTACGCCCTGTGTGTGTGTGTGAACTCCTGCATGTGCAGATATGTGCATCCCAGCACGGGTTAAATAAAGTTTACAAGCGTGTCATTCTTGGGACGTTTTGTTTGTGATGTCCCGTTTGGTCTCGGCCTTTGAAGCCCCTGCTGTGGTGCGTTTTTTTAGAGAGGGGACTCCATTGATGTGGACAGGGGACCAATGTGGCTCTCTGTTTTCCACACACACTCTGATGAGACAGACAGAGAGAGACCTCCCCTGATGTTTGGCAAAAACACAGAGGCTAAAAGTGCTACTAATGGCATTCATGTGCAAACCGTAACTAACACTCCCCTTACTATTCTAGTGTTTTATTTAAGGCTGTGTCTGCTGGGAATGTGCATCTGTGTGTTGTTTATTACTCCAACTGGCTGTTAATGGTACATCTAAATCTTTAAGTCTACGAAGAAACACCAAAAAATCTTCAACTAGATGATAAAAAGTGAACATGTTCAAGATATTCTCTGTGATACTGGTCTGTTTATGAGACCTCTTAAAGCTCCTGTGAGGAACTTTCTGCTTGTTGTGCTTTTGATGCTAACTGAGGGCAAAATATGCATCTGTTCCTCTTGCTTATTCCATCCTGTTCATGTGTAAGTTTTTCTCAAATGTATCAGTCCTTAAGTAATCTTTCTCTGTAAAATGAAACCAAGCTTACATTTTGCAGCATGCTGTTGATCTTATTGTCAGTGGTGGTTCAAAGCATGAAAAATTACTGTATGGCAACCACCAATCCTGCCCCTAATGTTCTTGTTTGCTTTTGTGAGTTATAAGGAGGCCTCACTGTTAAATTTAGCTTGTTGCACAACCACCCAACAACACTTTGCAGGAGCTTTAAGCAAAGCAAACCTTCAAAACGCAGTTTAATGGCATCAGTAAGTGTAATGGAAGATGCCTTTGCTAAAAATTAAAACATCAGGTTTGACTTAAACACACGTCAGGTCATTTTCTCGCTATGGAATCAGGATGGAAACTGGATTTCCTTTCTTCCCTCCCCCTATGCAGATGGCAGGTGAACAAATGGAACACACCTCTGTTTCTTCCTGTCGTACGATCATGACCATGACTCATACAGCTGGCACAGCAGGACAATAAAAATCACGCCACCAGCTTGTCTGGGGTTCACAAGCCCCATGCAAACACAAACTCCTGACAAATTCAAGACAATTCTAGGACATCAAGGTCCCAGCATTTTCTGAAGCAGCCATTTAGACATGTAGCTCAAAGGAGATAATCAGAGAAAACAGATTCAGCTGTTTAGAAATTTTCTCTCTTACTTCACCATTTAGACTTTATAATCAATATTTCTTATTAGAACAACTGCTCGACAGCACTTTTATGGGTTTTTTAGGCTCCTTTTTTGTCTTATGTGCTAAATGAACGAACAAACATATATATAGAGAATTAAATAAGTAAATAAATATGTAAATAAATAAATAGATTTAAATAGAGAAATAAATACATAAATTGGGAAAAAAATAAATTTGAAGGTTTTGTAAATTAAATGAATATTACATTAAAAAAATCAATAATTAAATAAAATATAAATAAATGAAAAGAGACTAAATTATAAAATTAAATAAAAGATTAATAAATATTACAAATAAAACAAATAAATAAACATAAAAGGAGATCTATTTCAGAAAATTAATAGTAAGTTAGTAAATAAATGAATCTGTATGAAAATAGTTCATCAAAAAATGAATAAATAAGTCATTGTGAAATTAAAAATAGATAAATAAATTAGTAATTAATTAAATAAATGTGCAAATATATAAATAAATATGTTAGAAAGTAAATAAATAGAAAAATAAATAAAGTTTGAAATATTTAACAATAAATGAGTGAGTAAATTAATAGATTTGATTAAATTGATAACAAATCAAAGAGAGATTAAATTAATAAGAGTAATTTATCAAATAAATAAATAAATCCTCTTGTTTTTTACAATGTAGTGAATATTTTCTCTAGTGTTTAACTCAGCTTTATACACAATTCACTGTATGCAAACAGGGACGACAGGACTCTGCCCTCAACCACTGAACAAAAGTAAAGCCAAAATTTACTGACATTTTAACTGTGATACTCGGAGCTGCAGTCTATGCACTGCTTTTGACTGGCATCCAAACCAAACCAGTCTTTAGTTCTCACATTGATAAAAAATGTCTACCTTTTTAAACAGTCCATGTTCAACACAGACAAAGCCAGACTAGCTGCTTCTCTTGTCTTCATGCTAAGATAAACCTGCTCTTCCTGCAGCTTCACTGCATCCCGAGGTGACATGCAACGCCCTCCATACTACTGTCCAACTTTGCACTTGATGCACCTGACTCTAAGATGTGATTTCAAAGCTCTGCAAGAACCAAAGTGAAACATATGACAGGACTGAATCAAGACGGTAAAGAGAAAGCAGAGAGGTCAAGAGTACACACTCTGCTTCAGGTGGGCTGGAGGTCTGATAAGAGCTGCTGGCCTTGAGGCTGTAAAGGGATTACCTGTGACTGTGTTTATGGGATGGGATAACACACACTCACAGGTACACACAAACACTCGTACTTATGCAGTAACTACACACACACACACACACACACACACACACACACACACACAGATACATAAACGCTACAGCCAGATCTCTAACAGATGGGGATCTCCCACCGTCTTCGCTCTGTTGCGATACTCGTGTTGCGTGTTGCTGTTGTTTCCATTTTATTTCGATGTGAGGCAACTTCCCCAGATGGCATTTTCTGCATAGTTGAGAAAAGACAGCAGTAAACGACACTGTCCTGCTGCAGATGACTACCATGTGTGCGACAATAAATTACAGAGTTTTTCTTTTCCTCTGCTTCATAAACATTCTCACACATACTGTACACACACACACTCACACACACACAGAGTGTATTTTGGTCTCGTGGAGACATTCCTGTCCGGCTCTTTGTTGTCGTGTCTTTAATGAGTTTTACAGTCTCTGTCTGTGTCTTAGTTGTGTTTTTCAAACATTCTTGTCCTTATTGCGGCTCTGACAGTTTGGTGTCGGCTCTAAATAGTCGACCTCACATCCAGTTTTCTTCTCAAGACGCCGATCAGAGTCAGAGATCATTTCTGTCCCGTGTGTGTGTGTGGTGTTTAATTCTGAGTCAGAAGGAGCAGAGTTTACACCGAGAGAGACGTGCGGTGGATGGAAAGTCATGACTGTTATTAATGTCCTCCATGAACCCTCTTTCTACAAACAAAAGCTTTACCTAAGATGCTTCAATGACAGTATAGATCAGATTTTGGGAACACTGTTTATGTGTATTTATTTAGACAGTTGAAACTTGGTTATCTGCACAACCATTGATTACAGCTGCAGGATTGTGTTTTGTTGAGTCACCACTTCACTTCTTACAAACAGTTTGGTCACCACTTCAAAGATCAGCAGCATCAGTTTTCCAGTGATGGTGCATTTTTAGGTTTTTAGCTGCGATGACTTTCTCTACGGTTATCTCGGCTTTTGTGGCTTCGACTCAGTTAATTGTCTGTTTTCATTTTCATGTCAATGTTAATCTGCTTTAGACTCCAAAACTTTACTTGTTGTATTCAAACTTTGAGCAGGTAAAGACTCAGATGGTGGCAGTCACATCTACTTTTGAAGCCTGGAGTCTGATTTGAAACCTCTCCCAGTAAAAAGGAAATATTTGCAGGTTTAAGCGAAATGGCAGTTTTTGTCTCAGACTGACCGTGGGCCTGGGCGGCTGAGCTGTGCGAGTATCCGAGGGCGAGAAGAGCCGTCTCCACCAGCTGAGAGAAGAGGATGTCCTTCCTGACCAGGACGAACTCTGCGTGCTCCTCTCTGTTCTCGCATCCGTTTGTCTGAATCCCTCCATCTGACTGCTCCACCACGCAGAAAACTGGAATCATTAGACCTGTGGAGGTAAAACAGACCATCTATGATCAACACGAGTTTTATTTTATATCACTTTATCTTTCTGTTGCATGGAAAGATGCTGAAAATACAAACTGCACTCATAAACTGACAGTAACAGAGCTGTTCACTGTCCTCGAGAAGCTTCAAGGCATTTTATCTAACGGCCTATTAGATAGGATGCCATAATAATAACAGACATGCAAATATCATTCAAATACACACACCTGCAGTCTTCTGCTCCCATCAGAGTGCTAATAACAGATATACAAACCTTTAAAAGGAGATTTAAAGCAAAAAATAAAACTCTGAATGAGCTGAGTGATTCTAAATTCTTCCTCAAATTTGCAAATTCAGTCCAGGTGAGAAACAGACCAGATCCTCCAGCAGCTGTTGGAGCTTTCTCAACACTCCCACAAAACCTTGACACACTAGAGTCTTTCTCTGAACCTCCTCACAGCAGCACATGTGGAGGATAAAAGCGGGGACACTTTATTAATAGTTAAACGGAGAGAAATGTGACATTATTGTGGGATGAGTCTCATCCCTCAGTCATCTCTGCGTTTTATCAACGCGTCTCTCAGCGGGTGGTCATCCAAACCTAAATGACAAAATTGGTCGTTGTCACTGACTTCAAAACAATCATCTCTCTGCTTTCCCGAAACAGTAACACAAATTATTCATATGTTCATTTTCTGATCTGCCACAACTATGGCTGAGTCATAAAGAGCTGAAAATGATGAAAAGAAAGAGTTCCCACTCACAGAGCCAACCACACTTCTCTGTGAGAGGCTTCTGAACTTTTTTTTTAACTTTATGATTTCAAAATGGACAATAGTCACAAAATAGGGGCCATAAAATTTCCTTGTAAGGAAAAAATCAGTTGAAAAAATGACTAATGCTTTCCTTTCTTTAGTAATGACAGTCTATGTAACTACTGGTTATTATTCAGAGCAGCATAGTCATGGAAAAATACTCATCTCTGATCCAACAGCTGTTTTTCATAGCACCATTTGACTAAACATTAAAGGGCACGTCTAATAATAGCAGAAATTAGTATCCTGACATTTATCCTCCTTCAAGGTGGACAAAGTCTAAAAATGTCCCACACTTTAAACTTTGACCATGGCTCAAAAGAAAAAAAAACTTATACTTATGATTCTTTTAATATTTTTTGTTCTTTTTGTTGTAAGTTTTGTTGCTGCATATCCATCATAATATAGTACATATTCATCATGGATGGATGTGCATCTGAAGTAACCAGTGTTTCTCTTTTATTCCAGGATCTACATTCTTAAAAGGTACATCATTAATATCTCCTCTGTTGTTGTTGTTGTTGTTGTTGTGTTCATTATCATCATGAATTTGACTCGTCATAGTGCTCGCTAGCCTTTCATTTCATACAGTTTCATTGGGACGGTTCTCTTCTGCTTTCTGTTTTGTCTTTAAAACATTGGCAACTCCTGCCTCCCTGTCAACCCTGGTGTGCCTCAGGGCTCCATGCTTGGACCACTCTTCTTCATTATCTACATGCTCTACCTGGAATGGATCATTTGCCAGCACAGTCTCAACTTCCACTCATACCTGGATGGCACACGGCTCTTCTGCGATATAAGACCTTCCACTCAACAACGCCTTCAATCCCTGTTCATCCACCACTGCAAAACCAAAACCTGGATGTCATGACTCCTCTCAAACTTGACAACAATAAAACTGAGGAGATCTTCTGGATGTAGACGGGTGCACCATCCACCTATTCTCTGAGGTCCACAACCTACTACATCTACTCAGAGGTGGGTTTATAATTTAAGTTGGGATGCAACTATTTTAGCTGGTGCAACCCCTAAAACTCCAGTCTAATCCAGAAGTAAGACTCAAAATAGGCTATGTGTAAACTTCTACAGAGCTGGTGCATCATAGTGGCGATCTTAATGTAATATCTGTGGTTCCTAGTACAGGTAGAAGGTTCTCACAGTGGAGGCATTAACTTCCTTCTTTATTTCTAGGTTGTTCTTAACATACCGTGATGATAGCCTGATGTGCAGCGTTACTGTTTTATCAAATGGCATGTTTTCTATTTAGGGATTCCAACATACAGTATGAGTGAAGTCAGGCACTTGTGCTGCTCCAGTGTTTCCAGTTTTTGGTTACTTTAAATATCGGTCTCCCACATCCTCCATGCCCTCTTGGCTCCTCGCTGTAATATCAATCCTTCCTCTTCAATATCCGCCTTTTTCCTAAAAGGCTTTTGGTTTTGGGCCACCTGTCAACTGCCAATTAATTAGAGCCCTCTGAAGAAATGATGGACTGAGAGCATTAGGCAGCGTCCCAGCTCTAATAACACAGGGGCACGGATACCAAGCACACACATGTGCTGCTTTTTCCCAGCATGCACGTGCGTACCCACACACACATACACACACACACTCCTCAGATCCATCCCACCCGTTGTTTTAATCAGTCAATTCCTCTATTTCTATTTCCTCCTCATTAATCACTCAGCTCCCAGTCCTCCAGGCTCTCATGGAGTGAATTACACACTGGAGCGCCGTGCCAATTCAAGTAAGTGAATTTCCCCCAACAGGGAAATATAACTGTCAACACAGAGCGGCTCCTCCGACCAGCCCTCTCTCTCTCTCTCTTTCTCTCTCTCTCTCTCCCTGTCCTGTGATTCGCTGTCTCCCCGTATGATCTGGTTTGGATGATGTGATGTTGCCTCAAACCTCTAATCCCTCTAATATGTACGGGGATGAGTGAACGGGGCATTAAAATAAGATATGTGTGTGTTTTGTGTGGGTGTGTGTCCGTATGGGTGTGTGTTATGGCTGAGTTTCTTGGGTGTGAGTGCCACAGTGTCGAAGTGTGTGACTGTGGATGTATGGGGTGTGTGTGAGAACTTAAAGCAGTGTATTTCTAGTGTAAATACTGCTCTGAATGTGTGTGTGAGTGTGCGAGTGCGTGTGTGGCCCCCTCCTCGTAGCAGCAGTGTGGTTTGGAGGAGACACGTTGAGTTTCCTGTCTTCAAAGACAACCTGTCATTATTACAGGCCAACCATCCCCTCAGAGCAGGAAACCCCTTCCTCGTTTGCTCCTCTCCTCCTTCCTTTCCGAGTCCCGCCCTTTAGACCCCGTCACTTTTCCTAAACAGGGTTCTTCTTCTTCTTCTTCTTCGTCTTCTTCTCCTCCTCCTCCCCCTGTGGTTAGATCTAACCTCCTTGTTGATTTTGTTGGCCTCTGTAACTCCTCCAAAACTTAAGTCGAGTTAATCTTCACAAACCAAAGTCTGAGCTCAAGTTTTACTGAAGTTAATCCGTGCAGATAGCTGAGGCTGGCACACGCGTCAGGGATATGAGCGTCTCTCTGAAAGGGACAGCATCTGCTTTATCCAGTACGAAGATCTGAAGATGGCTCTAATGTGAGATTGTCTGGATGATTTTTTTTGGAAGTTGAGCAGCGACATTACGTACTTGCTGCAGACGATTCAAAGCTGAGTCAGGGGAATCGAGAGAATTGCAATAATAAAACCGAGATGAAACAAAAGCATGAGCAGTCATTGAACTCCAGAGTTTAGATGTGTTTCTTAAATGGTAAATGGTTCAGCAAAAGGGCTTATTTTTTCTACTTTAGGATGGAAAAGGATCTATAGGGATAATCTTCCACATTTCCGCAGAACATGTAGCAACACGGACCTCCAGCGAGAAGAATAAATACATGCATACATGTGCACACATCAACAAGAAACAACTTTCACAATGAATGCAGGGATCGATAAGCCAGAGTGAGTTGTATAAATCTTATTTATATGAGCAATCTCCTTTATTTGGTGAGCGAGTATTATACAGTTCCCTCCTGACTTATAGATTAACAGAAACAGCTCGGCTTCTCCAGCAGCGCCGCCTGCCTTGCTTCAAACACAGCAGCACAGAGCCAAACTCAGCTCCTGGTCTGGATCTCTGCAGAGGAAACAGCTCCACAGAGTCTGTTCAGTAACGGAGAGTTTAAAAAGCTCTGACACAAAACTCAGCAATCTCAAATTCTTATCATGCACGAGGTTTGAAGAATAGTTATCATCTTCTAAGAAATGTATTTTTGTCATCATGCACATTTAAACAGTAAGCATCAATTAAAATTTCAGAAGTCAAGTTTTCCTCGCAATTTAGGGCACAGCCACATCCAGAAAATCAGCAAAAGATTATGATGGTTATAGGTCTCAAAGTATACAAACTAATTTGCAAAACCTGCTCCTGAGAAGAGAAGATACAACCTGCTTTAACCTGAGTTTCTTACCTCCTAGTGGTCTCGGTGGGGCCCCATTGTGGCGTATTCTTGGCCCTGTTGGACTTCCGTTCAGCTCCAGTCGACCTTTCTTCATGGGCGGTGGGAGTCCGCTGAGGTCCGGGCTGCCCCTCCGCTCAGGACTATCCTGGGTGATGGGACTCTCTTCTCCTCTCTCCATCCTCCTCCACACCCCCAGAGGAGCTCCAGCCAGAGAGAACGAGTCTGAAAGGTAAGAGGATAAATGAAGGTCTGTGTTGGTGTTTTTATGTTGTAGAGAGTCATTTTATGTGTCAGAGAGTTTTACTTTCATCCGAAACCTTTAAGAGTGAAATTCACCGGTGTTGTTTACTGGTCAGAACCTGATTCTTTCCTGTTTTCCGTAAAGCTTCATTGTTGTTAAAATCAAACAGTTTGAACACATCAGTGAGCCACACTCTTGCTCTGGTTGACATATTTCTTTAACATAATGAAAACACACTGTAGTTTATTTAGAGTGAACCCACACACACCCTCCTCCTGCCCCACATGTTCAATAGAGCAGAGGTCCTCAAACTTTACAGCCCAAATCCCCCAAAATAAGAGAGACAGAAACTCATAACCCCGACTTACTGCCCCTCCAGATGGTTCAAGGTTTATCATATGACAACAAGAACAGCGGAGACTAATGAAACTTTTGTATTTGTATTGTTTATATAAATTTAAACCACTTTTCTAGCATGTCTTTTTACATTTATATATGTAATTTTAGATAATTATGAATAATTATTTCAAAGGCATCTCAAATCCACTAGCAACTGTATTTATAATATACTTTTAATCACACATGCAGACATATTAATAAATTCAACATGAGCTAAACTTCTTACTAAGACCTCTAAAGAAGAGAGTCCAACTTTGAAAGAACTCATTAATCGTACATTTGAATATATATATATTAATCTGAGGATTAATATCAGTCTATGCCATCCTAAAATTATAGGTAGTGTACTGCCAATCCATCAAAGCGACATATTTTTCCCAGCAGTGAATCTTTGGAGCCACTCCTTTTCTAAGAAAGTGTTTGTTCATAATGGAAGCAATACTGATCAACAGGTGTGGCAATCGATTGTATGTCCTGGAGCACATCAGAGTGGATCATAAACGGGTTTGCATCCTTATGTTGCGTCATAAGAGTCCGAGTATGACCGGCAGAAGTACTTTACAGTGTTTGGAAATCAGACCCATAATTAATAATAAATCTAGGAGTACAGGAAATCATCACTCAGTCACAACAACAACACACACCGACCTGGAGTGACTACACAAAGTTTTAGGATGCTCATAAAATAAACCAAAATGTAATAACATTATAAGAAGGCTGCAATGAAAGTCATATCTACTAATGCAAATGATCATAGATGCACAGAAGAATCAAGATGCTGTTTTTCACTTTTAAGCTATTCAAATTTTAAGTGTCAAATCGTGGTAGAAGACAAGGAATGACTGTCTTAGACCTCTGATCTGACGACCTATGGAGATAAATATGAAAGACGTTAATTAAGCAATTTACAGACCCAGTTTTATAGCCTGATAAGTGTCGACATACTGGGAATTCATATCTGTACTTCACTTAGATTGTAATGCCTGATAAAAGTTGTGAGTTGTAGTTGTCAGCCAAGAAAAGGTTCCTCAATTAATAAAATCAACCAGAATTTAGCCCTCCTCCTGAGCTGAAACAGAGACAGGTTTTATGCTTTTTCCCAGTTATTAGCACCTTTACATCCTTACATTTTCAGCTCAAACACTGGTGAGAATTTTGTGGGTTAAATGTCCTCTGATAAGAAAGCGTCAGCCAAACATCTAATACGGCTAATGTCACCAGAACCGCTGCCAGACCCGACCGGGGACACGAGCCAACGAATCAAAGAGCTGCCAGCTTGCTCAGGCTAAATGGACTTCTTTTATTTACATACGAGCCCCTGGATGATTTCTGCCAACATGTGTGACCCTCAGAGAAGAGCGAGGAAAGATGATATGGTGCACATTTTAAACCAGAGAATGAAAATCGTGTAAGAAAAAGCCGATTTAAGAGCGTAAAAACTGTAAAAGTCTCAGCCCTGAGTGACATAAACTCAGCGGAGCAAATGAGGGAGAACCCGTGCTTATTGTTTGTCATTGGTTTGATTAGAAAATGCACCCTCTCCTCCTCCTCCCTCCGCCTCATTTTTAAATATTTCTGCTGCTTTTACAGCTCCAGCTGTCGCAACTCCGAACAAAAGACAATGTTTGTGCGGTATTGCCCCTCCGTCTTTCTCCTCCTCCTCCTCTTTCTTCTCCTCTTTTCTCTACCTTCTTACACAACAACACAGCTGAAAAACACCATCCACCACATACACTCTAAATCTGAGAAGTATTAAGAGCTGGGGCGAAATGTCAAAATGTACAATAAATTAAAAACATTAGCTTTGGCGTGATTAAAAAGTGTGGGAGGCAAACAGGCCAAAAATGTAAGTGGCAGAGTTTAATAAAAGTGGGTTTAAGAAAAAAAAAAGAGCATCAAAGTGGTGGTAGCTATAACTCACGCTGTGCTGAGAAAAAGGGAGGCTTTCTAAATAAATCTAACCACTAACAATGTTGTAGCTACAATAAAGAACAACTGATCGTAACAGAGCTCTGAGAGAAATTCACAGGCTGCCTTTGGCTGTAGATCTCAGCCCGTGTGGGACCTTTAGAGGAGGATTTCTTTCAGTGAATTTTCACCAAATAATCCTGCCGAGAGTCAGTCTTTATCACACAGCAGGTCTTAACCTGCCGCAGCTCCCTGATGATCCCTATCACGACCCCGGCCTGCGACATCTCACCATCTAACCTTCATGCATGTGTACAAACATTAAGACAGATACTCAGTTTCCCAGCAGCATCTTATCTCTGCACACGTCCAAGATGCGAAAAAAACTTTTTCTGGTGCGGGAGAAAAATGCATGGACATAAAAGCTGCAACAAAAAAATGAGGCGTGATGCAGGTGAAAGGTACAGGGTCATCCACTTTTTGAAAATAAGTTTTCTCTGTGAGATGTAAATCATCCAGTGCATGTAAAAGTTAGCTCCATGAAGTGCAAATAATATATTTGATAGATCTAAGGATGTGTATTTATGAAAACTGCTGAAAGGGCATTCAGTCAGTACTTGGTTTACATCAGAAGAAACTTAGTTTGTATATTATCTGACTGACAGGCCAAAGGGATTTTGTTTTAATTCTATCCACCAAAGGGGCATCCACAGAAAACCTTACATCCTTGAAAAGGGCATCCAGAGAGACTTAAAATTTTATCCGCTGTAGGAATGTTCATGTTAAATTTATCTAAAGGGCATCCAGAAAGGAGTTTGATTATATTACATCAATTAAAGGGGCATTCAAAGAAAATTTGGTTGACATTGTATCCAGCAGAAGGGCAGCCAGAGAAACCTTTTTCAATATTTAATTTACTGGTACGGCATCCAGAGAAGATTTTGTTTACATTTCATCCACTAAAGAGGCATTCATGGGGAACTTTGTTTACATTTGAGCTTCAGGTAGGGCATCCCAGGTGAAAATTGTTCATTCTGTATCTACAGGAAGCGCATCCTGAGGGGATTTTGTGATCGATAAACAGTCGCTGTAACATAAAATATCTTTAATATGATCCTCAAAAGAAAAAGTTTAACTTCAAATTTCCATAACTCACAAGAAAGGAAGAGCAGAAAATCCTCCTGATCGTCTGTGACTGAAATCTTGAATTTTTACAACATCTCTTCCTCTTTTATTGTTGTTCCCCCACTTTACTTGAACATATCTCTCTGTTTATCAGAAACACCTTAAATATCAGCTCAGGCGCGGACGCGGGCATCAGGTGCATCTCAGAGAGACATCCTCGGTCACACACTGATAAATGTTAATCTATTATTACAGGTGTGTTGAGCAATAACGTTTTGTTCTGAGGAACGCCTGTAAACAAATTGATAACTGTACGCGTCTATCCACAGAGGATCCATGTTAATGCCTCTGACCCCCTCTGTATTTATTGATTCAGCTCTAGCGGTATCAGTGCTGTGATTGTTATCGCCTGTTTCCTAAATCCATCTGCAGCGAGTCTTTGATAAGAGAGAAAGTTGAAGCTGTTAATAACGACCAGATAAGACGAGCTGTTGATAATCTGTTGTGGAGACCAGGACCAAATGTAATGTCTTCATGATAAGGAGAGGGTCATGACACATTTTTCAATATTTATTGCTTCTCCAGGCAACTGTCACGCTGAGCAGAGAGATAGTACAATTAATTATTAAGGACTTTATTTGATTAACCTTAAACTTATTCTTACTGGGGTACCAGCAGAACAAAAGGTTACTTTCGGTCATTTTTCACAGCTTGTTTAAGTCATTCTTTCTGTTCTTGATCAACTCATGTAGGTGTTGCTGTTTAAAGTCTGTTTTCCAGCCTAAAGAAGTGTTAGGTTTGGGTCTAAAGATAAGATTCGCATTAACAGTTGAACAGTAATTCTCTTTTTCCTACTCATGCATGTCAGCTCACTTTTTCCAGCAGCGTTATTTAATCAGTTCTTTTATCAGCGCTCTCAATATGACTGTCTTCGCAAAATCATCACTTTTCATTCACCACCCACCTTTTCTCAGGGATTCGTCAGACACAACTATGATCAATGTCTAGATTCCCTTTGGGATTGAACAGTCAGTCTTGGTTTTAACCTTCGTTTTAAGAGTGAAGATGTAGTCTCTCAGTGTCAAGGAAGCTCAGACACCCTCTCCTGCTCAGTGTTAATCAGTGTGTTCATGAACAACAAGCAAAAAATATCATAAAGAGAGTGAATTTCGTCATCTAGATTACATAATATTATTAAAAGACTCAGAGAATCTGGAGACATCTCTGTACAAAAGAGACAAAGATCAAAACCAATACAGGACAGCCTTGATCTTCAGGCCCTGAGGCAGCACTGCATTAAAAACAGACAGGACTCTGTAGTGGAAAACACCGTATGGGCTCAAGATCACATTGTCTATAAATACAGTTCATCACTGAATCCACAAATGCAGGTTAAAACTGACCCATGCAAAGAGGAAACCAGTTATAAACAAGATCCAGAAACTTCCAGAGACGACTCTGGACCTGAGCGAGTTTAAGATGGACTGAGGGGAAGAGGATTCACATTCTTTTTAGAGATCATAGATTCTGCATCTACCTTCTCCAAAGAGCAGATGGACCACCTGGCATGTTATCAGCTTCCAATTCAAAGCCAGCATCCCTGATAGTATAAGGATCATAAGTGCCAATGCCATGAGTAGCTTCCACATCTGCGAAGGCGCCATTACTGCTGAACAATATCTACAGGTTTAGGAGCAACATATGTTGCCATCCAGACAATGACTATTTTAGGGAAGACTTTCAAATTTTAGCAAGACAGTGACAAAACACATTCTGCAGGGATAACAACAGCATGACTCTGTAGTAGAAGAGTCCTGCTGCCAAACTGACCTCAAGACAAGATGCTACAACAAAATGGTAAATGTACTCTAACATGTCCTCCTGACTTCTTGAATTGTGTTAATGGAATCAAATTCAAAGTGAGCATAAATTTTTCATAAAACAAATTTTTTAATTGTAACCTTAGATATGATGTCTTTGCACTATTTCCAGTAAAATATAAAGTTTTAATTATTCTAAAACCATAAAATTTAACACAACATGCAAACTTCTTTTGAGTCAATGGTGCATAATAATCTGTGACAGGTCTGGAAGTTTTGATAAGTTTACAATGGTTAGATGGTTACAATGGTTGTTCCCCATTAAGGACCCCATTTAAGATTGTCAAAAATATGAAATTTGTTAATGATTATAACAGTCATGATAACTTTATAAAGCTGCTTTACAAACATTGTTTCCAAGGAGACAGACAAAGCAAATATCAGAATGTAATAACAGGAACCTGAACTGTAAGGCCAAAAGTGTTGTCAGTATTAAGAACCGTACTTCATCAATCATTAATACAAGCAAAAATAATCTTCACGTTTTCAAGTCTAATGATCTCAACTTTAGATATTCACGCTGCAGATACTTTGAGCTGTAAACTGGGAAAAAGAAAACCTCTCTGCTGTGTTTGTCCCGCATTGTGTTTGATTCTGGGACAACCTCATGTTTTGATGATAAGCCACTCTATCAAATTCCACATTATTACACGTTCCAGACATAACAAATACACAAGCCAGAGCCAAAGACGGCAAAGATTGCAGAGCAAAAAAAGCAGACACACCCAAAGAAATGGAGGAGTAGGACGGGACAACAAACACACCTATAAACAACGTGTCCAGCTCAAAGACGTAAACACACACAAACAGAGGCTAACGTGTAATTCAAAGCCAGTCTAAACTCTACAAATCAGACGCCTGACTTACACTGATTGGTACTCCCATCAGTTTGAAGGACATACAGTATAATGAGTGGTGCGGAGAGGGGCAGCAGGGCAACATGGAGGCTACTTTTAGTCTGTTTACTTCACTCTCACTTGTGCCTCTTTTTTAAACTCACCTTGATTAGAGTTCGGTAAATAAAAAAATAGAGACATTTAACATGGCTGAGATACAGCCTGAAATGTAGGACTAGTTTTTAGGGAGCATTTACATCTCTGCTCTTGTCTGATACCTTTAGTTTTTTGTACCAAAAATATGTTTGTTTCACTGAAAATTAAATTTTCTTTGATGCCTCAAAACTCAAGTCTATTTAGGAAGTTGTTCTGAGATACTTAATTTAATGTTTTAAAACAGCAAAAATGAACTGCTTTTAAAATGCTTGTCATGTGACTGTGGTAGAAAGTAACCGTGTACTTAGGAAAAGGGTCTATGTCTAGTCAGACCGCTACTGAATAAAGCATTACCACATAAAAAAAACAATTTGTCTGCACACAGAATATTTAGAGGGGACTGGGAGCTGAGCTGCTGCCTTCTTTGTTTTAAGGTAACGATTACTCCTGCGCTCATATTTAAAGAGGTAACAACCAAATTATCAACAAATGTCTCCTCCCCTCTAAAAACATCAGACCCTGTTGTAAAAACCATTAAACACACTAAAAAGTTTTATAACTAAAGTCAGTAAAAATATGAGATTTGAAAAATATGAGAAGTCTCTTGGATCCATACTGTAAACCTGATAGGAGGGCCACTAGTTGGATTTTTTTGTTGAAAACTGAAAACAGGTGAATTGTTCCTCATTTTCAAGATCCTTCTACAATTAACTTCACCTAGTAGGATAATCTAATCCACTTCAAACGTTGCGAAGGACGACAAGAGACATAAATGAAAAAATGTTACTCATGAACACTTCTCAAAGGACATGGTAAACTAGTATACTAGAGTTTAATATCTGAAAAATAGTGTGGGCTTTTTTGTCAATATCTGGGGTCACACTTACTTACTTTACACACTTACACACTTTACTTCTACAGAGTTACACTGAATGCTGTGACTTCGTGATAAGTGCAAAAAGGCTACCATTCAGAGCCACTGGAAATGTTTTTTCTCTGATAGTTGCGGTAAAACTGCAACATAGATTTATTGCAGCTTTGGGTTAATGTCGGAAATTGCCAAAAACACTGAAGTTGAATCCAGCTAACTAAATGAAAGGCCCCTTACGAAGCGAGACGAGTGTGAAATGTAAAAGTTCAGGGTTAAAGACAGTGTACTTCAATCCAAACTGTTTAAATAGTCTCTCCATTTCACAATGTAGAGGACACACACAGATAACTTTAGAGCGATCCTATAATGAGAAGTAATACAGAGCAGTAAACACAGCAGCTCACACACACCCTCTGAGATTTTAAGACTAGAGTATAACCGCGAAAAGCGACGGTGTAAAGCAATCAGCCCGACAGCAGGATCAGACATTCAGACGATTTCAGAGTGTTAAAAGAAAATAAAACTGACCTGAAGCCGAACTGGCAGCTTCTCTCGCTCTAACTGCCTCTGTGGTATCTGTTCTACCGTTACGATACGAGTCTGTTAAAGGAGGGTTGTTCCTTTAACATGCAAACTACACACACACACAAACCGCACACACACACACACACACACACTACACTCAGAGTGACCTGTGAGGGCATTATTAGCACTGATAGCAGGGGAGAATGAGAGAGGCGTCACCCTCTATAGGAAATATTCAGACAGGGCTGCTCTTCCTGAGATCCACTTTTATAGCCCGGTTATCAAGCTATTGGTTAATGCTTGTTCTTTGCTACACAGATAAAAAACTGGAGAAGGAGGAGGAGAAGTGAGAAGAGGAGGTGGAGTGATATTAACTGTCCTGCTTTTAACACACATACTAAATGTTTACATGAATGTATGCTTAGCAAAGGTCAGAACCAAGCAGCAAACTCTGTGGCTGAGAAATGAAAGTGCCAAAAAGTGTAGTTCCTTTAGTTACCACTTGGGGCCGGCTCTGAAAGTGAGTCAATTCCTATAGATCCCCATGTTAAACCTATACAGCCAAAATAAACGTGCTAACAGCCACGTACAAAATACAGTTTGGTCTCTGTAGCTTATTTCTGATTTATATAGGACTTAGTTGGTTAAATTATATGAAGGTTTTAAGTTTTGCATAATAAGGGGCGTGGCCTCTTTGAGTGACAGGTGGGAGCTGCTAGCTGTCTGCTTGTTTGATGTTTTTCAATCAGAAAAAGAAGACATTTACATCATAAAAAACATTTATATTAGAACTGACAAAAGAAGAATTCATAAAAATAAGGGCGGGAACCAGCAAATTATGTAAGACACAAATGGGGAGTGTCCTTGGGGGCTGTTTACAACCAGTTCTGAACCAAAGGCATCAGTAGCAGTTCTGGTTAACTGGTTGAGACCATTAACTAGTTTACAGTTAACTGGTTGAGAAACAGTAAACTGTAAACCAGTTTATGTCCTTCAACTGATGTGAGAGGGATGTGCCAGACTAGATGATTGACAGCTGTCTGAAAAAAACAGACCTATTTTTTTTACCTTTTACACAGCAAATACACAATAAGTGAGAAATCTCATTGTTTCAAGACAATAGGATGAGTTTTCTGTCAGAGGATATAGTTCTTTCAAATGTACAGGACAAGACATTAGAGGTATCAGCGCCAAAATCAACCCAAACAAAGAGCTTTAAATGTAAATGAATAAATAATAATTCTACTTTCCTGATGTATTTGAACATTTATCACACCTGTCGTACAAATTAAAAGAAGTTTGGTATTTACAATCAGATATCTTGTTGTGTGTAAGAGAAACTCCAAGGATGCTCCCTGTGGACAAAATGATAGAGGACGAAATTCAATAATAGATAGACAAATAAATATCTAGATAAATAGATAATAGCCAATCAGAAAGCAAGCTGACTGAAGAAGGGATCAAAACAAACAAAGTCATGGTGACAAGAGTAAACCTGATGCATTAAATTAGACGGACGTCAGAAATTCAGGACCAGCTTGTTGATTTTTGGCAACAACTTAAGTGTGTATTCAGTGTCCTCACATAAACACACCATAAAAGAAAAGAGTGGGCCTGAAATTTTCACTCAGGATAAACAAAGTAGCTGAACGATGAATTACTTTTAACCATCCCTTCATCTGCCATGTTTGATTCCTCTGAAGTCACGTCTGGCTGAGAGAGATCTGTTAGCTTTGAGTGAATCTAGTGTAAGTTAGTGTGTCATGTGTTTTCGAGGTCATCTCATCGCATACCATACGTTATAGGAGCTAAACCGTCAAACCTGTTACTACCTGTCGTCATGTGTGGACTCTTCTCACATTTCAAAAACCTCTTAATTTTGTCGCTAAATCAGTCCTAAACAAAAAGATTTCATCCAATTGTCTTTAACAGTCCGACAGGAATTTTTGCAGTGGGAAAAGCAAAAAAAAAAAAAAGTCCTCACAGGAACTTTAAAGATGGAAAATACTTTGTAAAGGCCAGAGGTCACGTCCATCAAGAAATAAAAGAAAACTCCTGAAAACTGACTAACTTTCAAAAAACATAATCATCGTTTATCTACAATATTTTTAGCTCTGCACTTTATTTGACTTGGCCTCGCGTACAAACATTGCCAATCTTTTCTGTTTTGTCAGGTACGACAGCGTCCAGGTCTTAATTTACATTTTCTAAAACACTCTGTTCGGCTTCCTCCACAAACCGAGTCTTTTCTCAGGGTGTCATGATCCGGCTCATTATCAGGCGAAAGAATTTGCTTTGGGCACTTTGAGTTTATCTTTGATTAGACGCTGATTTTTCATCCTTCACTTCCCTCCAGCTCCACTCTCCTGTCAGAATATTGTGACTTCTTGCTCCATAAAAAGAAAACAGCGCGTTGACGGCCAAGATGTCACACCCGAGGCCTCGAAAAGGGCGGTCGACAAATCAATTGGCTGCGTCGGTTATTTATGCAGCCCATGGTAAAGGAAGCTGTTTGGAAAAGCCTGCAGCGCACTTTGATTGCAATAAAATAGAAAAAAAGGTTGAGTTATTTAAAGTCTGAAAACAAATGCAGGAACAACATTTTAATGAGGCTGTTTATGAGAAATGATTTCTGCTTTTTGGGAAGGTTGCACTGTTGTGAAATCTGCTGTTTATGGCCGTAAACAGATGTGTGATTGGGAGAGTGGTGTGAAGTGAGAGGAGGGAGGACCTTTATGAGCAGAAATGCCCAACTTTAGCTCAGTTTGGAGCTCTAGAGGGGGTCCACATGGCCTCAAACACACACACACAGAAATAAAAGAGTGAGGGGCGTGTGGAGAGTAAGTGAAGGACCTTCTGGCAAACATGTTTGGCTCTCATAAACTTCTCATTTGATAATCTTGGATGAAGCAGCGTTTATAGCCTCGCCCTTGCAGCCATAGAGGATGCATACTTACTCACACACACACACACACACAGACAGACAGTAAGCCACACAAACCACAGCCAGCATGCTACACAGACTCACTGCTTTAACACTTCCAGGGACCACACACTGACTCACGACGCAGCCACACAGCAGCAGCGGCAGCAGGAACAGATATCAAAAAGTGAAAATGCACCGACACAAAGTGGACAAAATGACAGAGTAATAACATGAAACTTTAGCTGTGTCACTCCATAAATGCTCCTGATACATTTGAGGACGTTCAGGTTTCTATTGCCGCTGAAAGAAAACCCTAAAAGTTCACTTTACGTACACACACACACTGATGCCAAACCCTCCACCACAGCTCACACCAGCCTCACCAGAGTGGGAAGTAGGAGCTGGAAAAGCTCTCAGCATCCACTTCCCAGAGCTTCCCCCAGTCACATCAGGCCCTAAAGGACATTAATTTATATTTAGATGAAATATGCGCGACTGAAAATGAATGAGAGACGTTATGAGGGGAGATCTGAGAGCGACGCCCACAGAGAGAGAGAAAGAGAGCGAGAGAGAGGAGCATCATCTGCCCACAGAGCTGCTCTGCTATCTAATCTGCACTTTAATAACGCTGACACACCCTTATTACGTGTGAACACAGAGCTGGTTCACACACACACACACACATATATACAGAGGGTGGAAGACGGAAAGCTGCAGAGTATCCAAGAGTGGGATTTAAAATTTTTAATCTTTAGTTTTGAATGAACTCTGACTTTGTTTTTAAGATTATTTTTATGCCTTTATTGAACTGTAGAGGATGTAAAATGACATTTTATCATTTTTTATTACTTCTGTCTTTCTTCCTCAGAGATAAAAAAGTAGCTCATTATATAAACTCACATTGCTTTAGCTTCTGTAAAAGCTTTTTTGGAATACTTTTAATTTTTGAGCAGTTTTTAAAATCAACACTTTTACTTTTACTCAAGTATCTTATGTTGTAAGCTTCTTTGATAATTTTCCCAAAACATACAAGCTTTCAACAACAAGTGCTTGACAAACCGTTGATTGAATGATATCTACTGTGCAAAAAAAACTACAATCTTACAAGCAAATTTCACTCATTTCTCATTAAAAATCTCATTGCACCTCATTTAAACTACGTCAACCTGACAGGTCCAATTATGAATCTCATTTTTAAGATATTTTAGGCCATAATTTTCTTGATAATTCTTCCAGATTTCCAGCCAGTATTACTCATTAAAATCAATGAGATCTTTATTTTTCTCTCTGTCTTATAACACTCCTCTCTGCACAACCAGACATGACTTGAGTGTGCAAAAACCAATACTCACAAAAGATGCTGCAAAAATATCCAATAACTCCATGCTTAAGTTTTGAACGGGAAAGTTTAGAGTCAAAATCACTTCACGCATTAATGATTTTGTTAAATTAAAACAATGAGTTTGGGGACACTAACCTCCACATGCTTGAGTTAAACTAGTAAGAGTTGAATTCCAATGAAGTATTTTTTACCTTTTACTTGAGTATAACAGCAGACTGGTAGATTTACTTCTACAAAAGCTAAATATCATTAAAGTAACTGCACTTTTACTTTTTAAAATTGAAATTTTTACTATCTAAGACAGAATGAAAATATGGAGAGAATAATTGCTGATAAATAAAAGACTTATCAAGCTAATTGATGAATTTAGTTCTCTAATAAATAGTTTAATTAACTCAGCTGAGTCCCATTTCTCCAATCAGGTGGTTTAAAAACTCTTCTAATTGAGTCAAACTCCATAAAATGGGTCAAGGTTGGAAAAACATACACAGACACATTTATTTAGTTTGACTAAACAACTCAATGAGTTCACTCTCTTTATTAGGGTTTGATTAGAAAATTAACAAGTTCACAGTATCTGTTTCTACAGTCATATTTGCTTCAATATGACTGTTTTGTTCATGCTCTTTTCTATACTGAAATATAATTTTTGTGTTGCATATTTTAGATTAAATGTGATATTGGATGCTGTTTTAACTTATAAAAATGACTACCAGTAAAATGTCATTTATTAATCTAATTAGACTATAAATTGTCCTTTAATTAACAATAACATACTAAGAAAATATATGTATGTCCCTTTTCTATTTTTGCAGAATGAGGCTAAACCTCTAAATTAAACTCTTTAAATCGCAGACCAGAGATAATGTCCGTGTCTCCTTCAGTGAGTCAGATCTCCACACCGACCACCAGCACCACCACCGTGCAAACACACACACGCACACAGACACACACACACACATATACTTTTAAAAGGAGTCAAAGAAGACTTTTAATTCCCCACTATTTTTAAAAGCACTCGTAAACTTCTCCCAAACACCCCTTCCTCAGTTTCACCTCCTCACTGAGTCTGCGCCAACTGTCAGCTTTCCTTTTTTTAAAAAAGCTGAAGTGTGCAAACTTTGAGCTGACAGCCTGCAGGCCTCAAAGCTGCTCACAGTCTCCATCAGACCGAGTGAAACCAATCCGGTTCTCCTCGCTGTAGCTCCAAAATAAACTCTTATATTTTTTTAAAACAACATTAGCTCCATTTGATGTCATGGTGACGCGAAGAGGCTTTGATGGCAGGATGGCACGGCTTGGATTGATGCGTAAAGTTGCCTCTTGGCGCATCACGAAGCTCGATAATATTCAATTAATTATTAGTTGATACATTAATAAAATTAAAGTTATTGATGTGCGTAAAAGTCGCGCTTCTTTGGTGCTCTAGAGGGAAATTATAATCCTGATTTTGTGGTGAGAGAAAAACTCGTAATTCCAAAACAAAGTGACATTCGTGCGTAAACGTGAACCGCTTTTCACCCTGCGTGGATTTAACGAGAATACGAGGTGTGGACTTTGTGGATTCCTGTCGGTTTGTCAAAAAAATTAAGCACGCCGTGGTGTTTTTTCTAAAGGTCACTGCAAAATGGGAGTAATAAGCTTTCTCAAATGAAAAGCGAGAAACCTCTCGTCTCACCTGAGTGTGTGTGTGCAGTAGCAGTTACACTAAAACTTGAACGCCTAACTTTCACAGTGGGCTCTCCACGAGTCTGCAGATCTGAATTCCTCTTTCTCTCTTTAGTTCAGGACAAACTCGCCCCTGACAGCTCGGCCTGTTTCTCATTCTGCAGCCGCTTGGCTTCAGTTTCTCCTGCAGGCCTTCTTTAAAATCACGAGCTCTCCTCTGATCAGACCTGCGCGCTGTGACCTCCTCGTGTGTCAGTCCTCTGACAGTGAATCTACTCTCTTTCCACGGTGTTTGTGTCTCAGGTGTTGCAGGTTAAAGGTTCTTGTTGCTTCTGAAAACAGTCTCAGTGTTGGACTCCTCTCTGCTCCCTCACCATGTTTTATTTATCTGCTGCAGGAGGAGGAGGAGGAGGAGGAGATGGGTTTGAAAGCGGAGTGAAACCCAAACTGAATAAGTGGAGCTACATTTTAAACTCCTGCTGCGTTAAAGAGTAACGTGAGTGACACGTTTCACAGACACACAACCATTAATTATTTTGAACAAGTTAAAAAGTCACAAAGGGAAAAAAACGAGCAGGAGTGACGCATTTGGAGAGTTTTCACTATAAAATCTGAATGTGTTCGGACACACACACACACACACACACACACACACATTGAAGCCCCCTCTTACATACGCTCTCTATCACACACACGCGTGGCTCATGTCTAACTCGCAGTTGCGAAGAAAGTTTTGGTGAAAACCATTTTGATCCTCCTCGTTATTCCTTCAAAACTTCTCCAAAAGGAGCAAAATGTGATCCCAGATATTTAATACAATTTTATTGATTGGTTAAATCACTTAATTGATTTTTAAAAAGCATCTGAATGTTGTTGGATATTTAAAAACTTCAAATCACTAAAAACGAGCTAATAATAGACATTAAAATGGTGATATTTTAACAAAAACACCACAAGATGAAAATAATTAAGTATCAGAAGCAAAAATATTCAATTTAATGTTAAAGTCACCCTCATTTAATACATCTATTAATAAAATAAACGTTTGATTGAAGAAAAATGAAGGTGGCTAATTCTAAAAATAATAACTGGTGTTTTTGTTTGATAATTAAGACTGAAATTTGCCTTTTTTGAGGGTCTCCAAATGCGCAAAAACACCAATAATTACGCATTTTTGCAACTAATAACAACAATTTACGCTAAGGAGTATCATAAAGGGAAAGTGAATCTGATCTGAAGTTAAAGTTGTCTAGTTTGGGATCAAAAAACAAAACAAAATAAAACATTTTGGCTTCTGCAACATTCAGTATTTTAGGACACTTCTGTCGTTTAAGGCGTCTTGGATACGAACTTTTTCCTCATTTGAATGCACTTTAAATCACTGTGTGTGAGTGTGTGTGCGCGTGTGTACGTGCGCGCACTCGCGTGCGTGTGTATGTGTGCGTGTGTACTCACTGTTTACGGCGTGTCTGTAGCGCTGCTGCCCGCTGAGGAGGCTCTGTCCATTGATCAGGAGTATTGAATCCAGGGCTGAGCTGTGGTCCGGCTCCTGGAGGCTCTGCGGCGGCTCACGGCGGGCTCGGGCTGAATCTGGACTCGTTAGAGGAAACAGGAACGGAGCGGGGGGATCCACGAGAGAGAAACAAAAAGTTAGTTGGGTCGTCGGATAGGACGGGGGCGGGTTTGGTTAGGAGAGAGGACGGCGCGTAAAAAGCAGCGGAGAGCGGACTGAGAAGATGCTCGATTTGTGGAGGAGTGAAGGCGAAAGAAGAGGGGGGAAAGACTTTGGCGTCAGCTGAAGTTCTTCGTCCTGGATCCTGGACCAAAACTTAATATCACAGACCCACTTTCTCCTCTTCTTCCTCTGCGCGTTTTCCGCCTTTTAGCTCAAAACGCGTCTCAGCTGCTCCAATCTGCGCTCTTCTAAACTCATGGCTCCATCTTTGTAGAAAATAAAGAGAAATCGACGCGCGAGTGAGTGAAGAATAAACAAAAAACCGGAGCCTGGAGGCAGCACCGGCGTCTGAGGAGCGGATCTAGCGCGATTTATCGGAGCGCTTTCTAATCAGAGTGTGTCACTTTCAATCTTTGCTGTGCCAACGGGCGCACTGACTGATAGAGGGAGGAGAGAAGGGAGGAGAGACAAAGAGAGAGGGAGAGAGAGAGAGAGAGGAGGGAGGGAGCAGAGGGGGCGTCAAAAAAGCTGATGTGACCCGCAGGGAGCTTTTCTGTGGGACGGATCTGTCTGTTAGGACCAAAGTGTCCATCCGAACTTTTGACTTGATGAGACTTTGAGGAGGTTTCTGCGGATCCCTCCTCTTTCCTTCTTCCTCACACACTTTGATTTTGACTTCACCTTCAATATAAACAGTTGCGTAATGAATACTAAATCCTATCTTCCTCTGGGGTCATAATGTGAGACTATCACACAGACCTTGACTTTAATGAGAGAGAGATAGAGCATTAGACTATTTCTGTCAGCGCAGCACAAACTTATCACCCTGCTATCAGCGCTGCTGCTCCTCTCTAATACTTCCACGCATGCCCACATCACCAGCTCAGGTGAACTCACACACACAGATGCTACTAGAAACACAACACAACGACTTTAGAAGTGTCCAGAACTCTAAGAGAGACATATTTTAGCAGAGTGGTGACTGAACTCATGCTGCTGAGCTGACCTGTCCTCCAGTATGTGGGTGTGAAGAATGCCCAGGTGCGCACAGTCATCCTCACAGCACTGTTTCCTGTCTCTGTATGTTTGATAGTGAATCCAACAACTTAAAGCAACTGGTAAGAGACTTAAATTACAGATTAATATATATTTTTTCTATTAATATTATGATTTAAATACATAAATGTACCAGTGCATGGATTGTGTGTTGTCCAGCTCTGCAGAAAGTTAGATTTATTAATGCTGTAAGTCCAAAACATCAACCTTTAAAGACTGTCACTGATATATAACACTGGACAGACGGTTAAATAAACTAATCTGTCATTTGGTTTATCATGCACAGCCTTCGCAGAGATTAAAATCTCTTTTACAGGAGTGACCTTGTGAAAGATAAGGAAGCTCTGGAGGTCAGCTGACGCCAGTGAGGTCACAGGAGTACAAGTTTTGCAAAGTATGCTCAAATATTAGATTAATGAAGTAATAAGTGTGATAAACATAAAGTTAAACTGCACAAAATATTTCAGAAATATTTTCTAAACAGTTAATTTGACAGAAATATTTTATAAAATGCAAATATATTTCATATAACACTTAAAATGTTGTGAAATGTCAAATATTTTTGCCTTCTTTTAAATCTATTTGGCACTCAGTCACGTGTTTTTATTGTGGTCGTGAAATGTTTTTGCAGGTGACCTCCATGGCCACCGTACAGAAGACCAAGCTTTCTCTAATTTTTATGTAAAAAAATGAAAAACAGAAAATGTGAAGCTCTTATTTCGGTTTGTCAGGATGTGGACGTGATTACCCACTCTATAATTTTTCACTTAAAATCACAGGAGTTGACAGAAAAGGGGACGATACGGAGTTAAAACGGATATTAAAAACAGTGTTTAACAGTTTTTTTTACGCAGCTAATTCCTCTTTTTGTCTCCCATATTCCCCCGCAGCTCCGTGTCTGTGGAATGACGCGTTAAAACAAAACAAGAGCATGCGCAAAAACACATCCGAGTCACACAAACGGAGCCACAGGTTTGAGAAATGTGTTTCTCTGTCCGTGCGTAAAAACGCGTCCAAAACATGCTGGCTTGGAGGAGCTGCGTGGGCACACGAGGAGGAGGAGGAGGAGGAGAAAGAGTGGGGTGAGTGCTGGTTATACTCCTGGACTCCTTCTGGAGCTATAAAGTGGGGTCAAGTAAAGCTGTGCCAGTCGTGCGCTGTAGCTTTCCTGAAAAGAGACACGAGGCCTGTTTTCTGGAGTCTGGTCTTTGTGACTCAAAAGTCCAACATGAGAACTTTTACTGACTCTACAAAAACCACAGAGAGCCTTCAAGTCCAGATCCAAGCCTGAGTCAGACCTTTAAAAGCATTATTTTAAACGTAAGGTCAGTTTTAGAGCGTCAATCTCAACAGTCTCATCTCTGACTCACCTGTGGAAGTGATCGTGTCTGTCCGCCGTGGGAGACACCTGGCTGCTGCTGATCTGCTGCTCTGAGACGCGCAGTGGAGAATTAAGTGGGAACAGAGGGGTGGCTGAGAGCCAGCGCGCGCTGCTCGCCGCTCATTCGTCAATAATATTAAATATGATAATGGCGGTGATGATGCAGATCCACGCGGGGGGACACTGACGCACACGCACAGGCCCTAATGGAGCGATATAGGAAAACTTCTCATTTGATCTCGTCTTCTCGTCTCTCTCTTCACTCCTCGCAGTTATTTTAATTTTAAAAGCACTCATTAGAGGTTTCAGATAAGCTCGTTAAAATCCATTTAAAGCTTTATTTCTCACCGCACAGGCCCGCAAAGCAGACGTGTCTGCGGTTTTTGGAGAAGGCGATATTAAGCTCCAAACTCGCCTCCATAATTAAGTGTTGGCGAGGAGCGCTTTAAACTCCAGCATGTGCAGTTTATTTTTATTTATTACAGAGAATTATATTTAAATTAGTGTTTATTCACACCTATTTTTCGTTTTGTTGTTGCTGCTGTGAGGTCTGTACATTTGTGAAACGGTGCACCTCGTTAAATTTTAATGCACTTCTGCTAAATCCGGTGAATTCAACAGAAATGTCACACAAAGAGAATTCTTGACTGCAAAGGAGTGATAAAGGAAGTTAAAAATTTTTGTTATTTTTAACAGATTGTTTGTAAATGTTGAAAATAATCAGATTATTAGAAAAGCAGACAAATCCAGCCTCATTTTGAAGAGTTAAATCAGAGTTTTTAAGCGTCGCTGTCCTGTATTTATGTCCCGTTTCACCTCATCATGCAAAGACTCCCCACGCGTGAATTATTGACGCCACCAGCAGCAGCAGCAGCAGCAGCAGCTTCAGCAGCGGCGACCACGGCTGCAGGGACTCGCTGCTCCTGCTGCATCACTTACCGGCTGCTCCTCTCTCTCTATTTTCCATTTCTTGGGGATCTGGGAATCTAGGAAGGAGGCCAAACAGGCGTAAAAAGCTTGAGGAAGAAGAATGAAATATTGATCCCTGAAATGAGCCCGATGGAGACAGACTGAGAGGACAGCTGTGAATAATGGATCTGTGTTTCTGCAGCCCCACGGCGCGTGTTTAACATGATAGTGATTGGAGAGTAATGTGGGCCACTTACACTTATTGAGAACATATTTATCGTGCAGGTAAGACTGTGTGGAGTGTGTGTGTGTAAGTGTGTGTGTGTACAGCCTGGCCCGGGAGCTCCGTGCTGCGGCCTCTAACTGACTGACTGACTGACTGACTGACTGAGCACCTCCTCCTCCTCCTCTTCCTCCTCCTTCTCCACTCTCACACTCACAATAATAACTCATTTTTTTCATATTTCACTTGCAGGCAGCGCTGCGATTTACAAAGAGTGACCGTGTGATTGTGAGCGGAGCACAAAGCTCGTTAACAAAGTAAGAAGTCAGCAGAATCACCGAGAGGAAGCGGAGTCTGCTCTGGATCAAAAAAAGTCAAATATTAATAAATACGCACCGTTTGTTCGGACCTGAATTTACATCATAGACGCACACAGAAGAAAAAAATATATAATTTTACCCACTTTTATACCTCCAAGAGTAAATTTCTGCTTTAATTTTAGAGACAAATATAAAGAAGTCCATGACTGTATCCTCCAGGACTTCTTCTCAGTTCGTCCCCCCCCTCTCTAGGTTGCATCTATCCGAGTGTGTATTTTTGCAACCGAGAAGCTGTTTTGTTCTGGATAATTTTTCAGACTTGTGTTTGTCACCTTGTGAGTGTGAGAGCGAGAAGAGCAGAAGCATCATTTGTGCGAACAGCGCGGCTGTGTGGTGGAGAGGAAAACACAGAAACAAGCGAAGAAACTGCAAACAAGCAAATAAACAAAGACACAAATCCGAACTCCCTGGAATAACACATTTATGTGCTCGAGAAGGTCTCTAACTTGAGTCCATTTGTAAAATAAACTTAAGCTTACATACTTTTATTTTCCCCTTAAATGGTTTGAATCATTTTAACTCAAATCTTGAGCTGAAATCGATCAGGTGGATTTCAAATCCAAATGCGTAAAAAGAGGAATCAACGAGACCTTCATGCAACAGGTGAGGACTTTGAGTCCTACAAATGTGCTGATAACTATCAGGATGTTTTTACGATGGTTTATTTGAAGGCACACAAATGATAAAAGAGTCAAACACTCTTATGATATTGAAACTTGTCTGCAAGAGAAATAACGATCATGTTTCATTTGACTGACAGGATTTTAGCGATGCAGCGTCCACGCGCACAACACGGAGACATTTCAGGGTTTGTAAATGTTTGAGAAAGTCATCTACAGCTCATTTCTTTATCTGCTATCATGTGTGTGCTTCATTCATTCAATTCATGCATTCATTATTTATTTATTAATGTGAAAGGAGGATGAATGGGGGGAGGAAAAGAGAGGAGTCTCTGATATGGACCAGACCCACACACGACATGAATCTCAGGTAGATCTCTAACTAACAGGTAAATACGTGATGAGTAAATGTAATGTAATGTAAGGCAGAGATTCCGTAAGATCATTATAACATGCAGGGGCCCGATAGATGTAATAGAATCAAAAGGGTTATAATAAATTAAATACTTATTATTTTTATTTAATGATCGTTTTTATTCAATTCTTCTGATTATTGTTTTAATTACTTCGGCACTGGTTTGGTTACTGCGCGTAAAAAGACGTGCGTAAAAGTCTCCACCTCTCCCTGAAAACGAAACGAACAAATACTGAACGAAATACGTGACATAGAATATAAAAATGAACAAATTTAGACTCATAATTCTGCAGAATAAAGATTTCAGATTATTACTGTCCTGATAGAGTTTCTGAAATTTAAAATTTTTAAATTGGTGTTTTCATTTTTTACGTCCGTTAACAGACATTTAAGGATCAGCTTTTACTCTTCATGGTTTGTTATTATTATTATTATTATTATTATTATTATTATTATTATTACTATTATCATTTATAAAGGTAACACTCAATTATAGAAACGGTATTTTTGTATATTCTCTGAAGCTCTGCAGGTGTGTTGAAACGTGTGTGTGTTCAAACACTAATGGAGTGTGTGTGGTTCAGAAGGGTGACCTCTGTATGGAAGTAATTTAGTAAAAATGTTTAAAGAGCCTGAAAAAAGAAAAAAAAATTAATGCTCGACGGAAACGAGATACGTCCTTTCAAAATAAGCCATTTGTAACGATTTTATACAAGAAGAGCAGCAGAAAGGTAATAATGATAATGTCATTTTTAAATAGTCTAAATATATACTGATAGTTTTTTAAAAATAATTTTATACAATAGCAGATCTGTGGTTAATAAAACTGAATTATAACAACAAAGTTCTTCACAAAATAGATCAAAATAACAAATAATTTGTGAAAGATTGGATTGGAAATTTTCACAAATGAACAAAAAATGAATTAATTTTCTTAATAGACTCAAAAAATTGATACAAAATTCTTTAAATTCTAGGACACAGATTTTTAAATGGTCAATAAGTTATTCATTAAACAGTATTTTTGATGAAATTTAATAATAATGTGTGTTTTTAATATTCTAGGACTAAAATTTAGCTGATATGTAGATCAAGAACTTAACTTGATGTAAAGCAACTATGAAATCTAACACATTTTTAACACCCTAAAAACCAAAAAAGATCATTTTCCTCTACATGGCAATGTCGAATTAAATAAAACTGATCACTCCAGAGTGATTTTTAAAACATGAGTGAATGTTTTATTCCTCAACCATGTCTTTTTATTCTGTCTTTACAGTAAAAAAGCATAAGTGCTATAGGTTTACAAGCTGTTTAAAGCTTCAGATTTCTTCCTTTAAGATGAAAAAATCAGAGAAAATCAAACAAAAATCTTGAACGTCTTCTTCTTGAATGTCAAAGAAGAGTGTAAGAAAATAATACTGATAAAATCTGTAGCAGTCAAACGTCCCCCTCAGACATCATCTCTAATGTCCCTCTCTGTCTCTGTCTTTGAGCTCTGACGTGCAGCCCTCTGGATTGTTTTCCTTTTCTGTTAAAAGCCGTGGCCCCCGCCGGCGAGGCCCCCGCAGCCTCTTTCCTCCCTCCTCAGCGAGTCCTTACCTGAAATCAAATCCTGGTGCTTAACGAGGAGGCGGCGGCGGTGAGCTGCAGGCAGAGAGAGGCGGTTGTGAGCGTCAGCTCTCTGCACTATGTCATCCAGCACAAGTATTTGACAGTTGGAATTATCTGTAAATACTTCATTAAAGTGTGTATGAGTTCCCCTCTTGTGCGCCTCATGGTCCAACTCTGGTACGATTTACAAATGATAACGTAAACACTGAGAAAAAAAGAAATTCAATTCTCATTTGAAAAGAATTGTAGAAAAAAAGAGAGAGGGAAAGGAGAGGGGAGCTGTGGGAAATTGATTGGAGGCCCACGAGCAACAAAACAGCGGAGGTCTGTGTAATGAGGTTTGGAGAGTGTGTTCAGTGTTTTCTGGGCCAGCGTTTACTTGACCTGCCAGAGGGATTGTCTTCCAAATGGACGCCAGAAGTGCCAGAAGTTGAGCTGAGCTGTCCCAGAAATCTCCCACAAACTACCTGAGAAGTGAGCAGAGCTGAAGAGGAGGAGGAGGAGGAGGGCCGGGGTCACCTCGTCCTGAAAGAGGAGCTTAATTCATCCTGTGAGCTGGCTCTAATATTCAACTTCAGGCAGATTGATTCTGTCTCTGCCAGTTTGTACCATCGAGTCCTTTCTGCTGTGAATCAGACTCTCAGGAGAAACAGAGGGCAGTAAAGAGGCTTCCCGTATGAGAGGATACTGAGATCATGGTGATTTACTTGATTACTTCTAAAGTAAAAGTGAATCCTTAATTTATCTGAATTAACAAGATATTAGTCCCCATAACGCTCTGATTTAGACCACTTCAGAAGACAAACATGCTGGATTTTTATTTGAGCTTTGGTTCAACGTTCTGTCTCTCGTATTTAAGCAGTGTAAGGTAAAAGGGTTGAGATTAATCTACAGTCTCAGTAGGTTTTCACAAAAATCAGAGAGTGACTGAAACTGACAGAAAACTCCAAAACAGCTCATTCATTAGACCTTGTGGGCGTGGCTACACATTTTGATTGACATCTAACTTGCTCCCCATAAAAAAATCATGAGTCTCAACTGTATCAAACTCGCCTCTGACATTTTGCACACTTGTTACTAAAGATAAGATGCTCCCAATATTTGCTACGATGCTTGATACTACCAGTGCTGATCTAAACTGTCCCTGCTGAAACTGAAAACCCACCTCTGCAAATCAAGTATAACTCAAACTAAACTTCAGCAGCAACAGAAAGAAAATACGTTAAACAATCAACACTCCCTGACACTGATACTTGTATTCAAGCTCAGAGTCTGTCTGTTATTGAGACTGATATATTCTGCATAACTAATTCCCCATCTTTGTGAACATAAACAAATAGTATGGTAGTTTACAATATTTCTTACTTTGAACTTTAACTCATCTCCTAATCTTTTTAGATGTTCTGATTTTGTCTAGAGAGCCAAAATAACTCAGTTAAAAGGTTGTGCATTGGGGTTTTAAGGTGCTCTGAACAAAGTCTATACTTGGCAAACATTATGATGCATCACATTTTGTCCAGAGCAAATACAATCCCCCAAATGAAACTTTTAAGTTAATTAGACAGATATTTAGTGTTTTTTAAATGTCAGATATTAAAATCAGAAAGTGCACCAAATTCTGCAAGAATGTGACAATGACTCCTGCATGCCAGTCCTATCCAAACTTAACCAGGTGCAAACATGTGTAGATGACTGCATCAAAGAGGTATTTTGCACATTTTGCAAAATGTGTGCAATGAATTAAAATTAGTCATCATCTCTAAATCGCTGTTTCAGACAGTTTCTTATTAATTCTGCAAACCTCATGTGAAGAAAAACAGCTCTGCACAACTGAAAAAAAAGAAACCTGTTTTTACCATTTAGCTGCAAAAAAGCTAAATTTGCAATTCTATCCTAAAAAATTTACACAAAACAAATGATTGATACTTTAAACAAACGCACTACAAAAAATAAAGCAATATTTTTGGTCATATTAGTTCCCTCCAGCACTCCAAGGACACACACTCGGTGAAGTCAAACCAAATCCAGTTCAAGTTTTTCCCCATTCGGCCTGACACACTCACCTCAGCAATCACATGTCAACCTGTCTGCACCAATAAGCCGCCCGCTGCAGACCTCTCCTACCTGAGAGCTCACGTCAGGAGCAGGCCGATGTTTGGAGGAAACGGAAACTGATACGCTTTTAAAGCAAGAGGAGGGGGAGGAGGGGAAAATGAGGATAAAGAAGAGGTCGGCACAGTCGGTGACCTCCTCTGAGTCCAATTTTGAAACCTGCTTTTATCTGTGAGATGTTTTGTATTTTCTTTTAAATGTTAGGCACAAACATGGCATTTTAACTTTTCAAATTTCGATTATTTAATTTCTGTTTTGCATGAAGATTTCTCCAAAAATAAGATGCAGGAGGTTGTAAAAGACTTAGATGGAGGCGCTCATGCAAAAGTGAGAAAAAAGAGCTCAACAGACACACACACACACGAACAAACGCCACCTACCATGAAGCATGCTGGTCCTCAGAGGTTTCTGGAAACGTGCCGCTCGCTGTCGACGTTGGCGTCACAGGTTTCCCAAACTTTCTCCAACTCCTCACCTCCAGCAGACAAGTCAACGGCCTTGTGGGTAAACAAGGGTGTGCAGGGGCACACAGAGTGGATGGTTTCACTTCTCAGGTCTCCCCCTGAGTGGGCGGAGCCAAAGCATTCAAAAGTAAATGTCAATCATTTACTGTCAGACACCAATGAGGAAGCTTTTGTCTCCAAACGTAAATCCTTTGATTCTTCTGGAGAGAGTCAATGATTGAAAACATGCAGGGAGGGACACCCATACAGGCCCGCCGACTATATACTGTGTGTGTGAGTGTGTATATGTGTGTGTGTGTGCTGGGCGGCTGTCAGAGCGATAATGATCTGGTCGGCTGTGAGGAGGCTGCGGGGTCAGAGGTGACCTCAGCGCTCTGATCTCCTGTTTGTTATTGCTTTGCTGCCCTTGGACGGGTTAACATAGCACACACGGCATCAGCTGGGCCGCGCACTTCCTCTGACACACACACAGACAGGGCTCAGTCACTGGGCGTCTGGGGGTCACTTCCACATGTGTTGATGGTCCTGAGTGGACTAATCTAAACTGGTGAAATGTTATCCCCCTGCAGGGAGGACGGGAGCCAAAGTGGCCTCAAGTGCTGAGGAAACCTTCAACAGAGAGAGATCTGAGAATGGAAACCACCGTGGAGCTGGTGTGTGTGATAATAATGAGATAAATTTATACGTTTATCAATCTCATCATACTCAAATTAGTAACTCTGCGAGGTTTACTGAGTATTTGAATGCCTGAGTACACAAAAAGTTACTTAACCTTCCTCCTGTGTTAGCTTTTACTACGCACCCTCCATGTTAAAGGTCGGTTTTGACCTGTGTCTTAAATCAGCTGTAAATTACTTTAAAAACAATTCTCCATCATCCAATTTGGTTCTCATTTCTAGGTTAACTTGTTAGGCTTCATTATCCATGAAAATATTGATTATAATAGTTTTTGTTGTGGTCCTCTGGGCCTTTCTTTGTCAGTATACCCCTCACACAGACATCTATACTGAACTGATCTCACATGTCTGGACATGCCGGCGTTGTTTTGGAAAAATTAGAATTTCCTAAATCTCACATGATTGGAAGAGGATCTGACTGTCAGTGTGGTGCCTGTCAGCGCACTTATAATTTCAGTTTTTGCTCTAATTATTAGATATTAATCTAACCGGGTCAACAGTGACCCTAACATGACAAGTGCCATAATTTTAATAAGAGCATTTTATAATTTAGTCAATTTATTTTTTTCATTTTATTTGGTCAGTGCAGACCCTAACACAGGAGGAGGGTTAAAGAATAAAGTCAACTCCATACATACATGAGAAGTCAAAAAGTTCACAAAAAACACTATAAATCTTATTTATGTCAGTGAACTTGTTTGTCTTGTGTTTCCTTAATAGTGGGTCTCTTTGCATTTATAGTGAGTTTGATTGAAAAAATGAATATATTACTCTGTGTAAGAGAGATAAAGATTGAAAAACAACTGTCCTGTCTTGTCCATCTTGTCAAGCTTTTAGATGTCACTTTTTCTGCAAAATAACGGAAGATTGTTCTTATTTTGATCATATATTCAGGAGCCCCAATACTTGACGTCCAATTACGGGTAGTTTTGTAGGGTCATTGCGTGAGGTGCAACATTGAGGAAACTTTTGGTCATTCTTTAACATTTTTACTGTAATGTCATTATTTCCACTTTTTTCTCCCTGATGTCGCTCTTGCCTACTTAGTTTTTCGGTGTTATACTGTAACTCCATTAGGGCCTCTTTTGATGTTTGGCATGCTGTATAAAAATATGCTGCTTCTACATGCTCACACTTGTGGTGTGTTAATTGTCAGGGGTGTGTCCAGATAGGTAGTCATGGAATGGAATTGTCCCCCCTTTGAAATTTGATTGACCCCAAAATCCTGGGCTGTGATTGGCTCTGTGCCTTGTTAGAGGCTATACTTGCTTTCCAATCAGCGTCAGTATATGGGATGTGTTAACAGTCTGGCAGCTTCCCCTGTATTTAAATGAAGCGCATCTTCTTTTTGTGTTTTTGATTATAACTTTGGATAGATGTCTTCTTCTTTTATGGTCCAACTCTTGACACCTGCTGTCTGCTCCACAAACACGCCCGAGGACTCATGATGATTGTGTTTTAGAGGCCGCAGCACCAAATCCATGGATTTCTCAGCTAAAAATGTACCTGTCTTTGTCTTGACAGATTTAATTCATATTGAATAATTCCACTTCTCTAAACCACCTGTCTTATTGTGTAGGTTATTGTTTCTGATTACTGCATTTATTTGCCTTAATTGGATTTTTCAACTCCTCTGAACGAATGAAGGTGTTTTATCTTTATCTGTATTCTCTTATTTTTATTTTCTCTTTACATGTTGATCAAAAAGGTTGTAAGAAATAATCGACTTTTGCGTATTTTAAGAGTGTTTTTCTGCCAACCTTTTCCAGTTATTTTTCTTAATCACGGAGGTCTTTGGATCAGAGCGGCCTCGACTCTCAGAGGATTTGCAGTATTAAACGGACAGTATTTACCCTCCAGATCGTTTTGTGGTGTCGCCCCCGTGCAAACACAACAGCGGCCACATCAGAGGTCTGCAGAGGCTGCAGCGCTGAGTGAGGCGGTGCCAGCAGAGGTATGCTAATGGAGTCAGAGGATCTCTCTGTGTGCGTCACAGCTCTCCTCTGAGCACCGTGGTCGGATGCCCACCCACCTCCTTAATTCTCTTACTTCAAACACTCCACAGAGACACACTAATACAGAACATATTGGGCCGGAGAGCTGGACATGTGAGGCAGACAAAGAGAGGAGAGAAAAAAGAAGAAGAAGAAGAAGTCATTATTTATAGACCGGGGAGGTTTAAAATCAACATGTTCAGGAACCAGCAGAGCTTTATGGTTTTAAAACTGCTGTTCAAATAATCACAGAGCAGAAAACAGATAGGAACACTCCTCCTCGACTCCTTACCACCTTACACCCTTTCCTTAATCTTAGTCCTACAGCAGCAGCGCCAGAGAACACTGAACAGGGAGGTTTTGAGAGGGTTTGGTTGTTTACAGCAGGTGCTAAAATTTTTACGTGAAAAACAAATTAAATACTACAGAAAAAATGTCATGCACTGCAAGCTTTACAAATGTAGAAATGATTGAATAACAACATGAAAGAGTAAGAAGAACCCAAAGACTGTGATTCCCATGAACACCATCACCCACTGAGTTAAAGATGTGTCTTTTGCTATGGTGTGTGCTTAAAAGATTAAAAGTTGTAACTTTTTTCCTGTCTAAATATAATCAGAAACACAAATCATTAATAAACTAATGATTAAAATTGTGGTGTAATCTCTGTTAATAATGGTCTCATGAATTTTGATGATAAAGCAGTCAGCATTATTCAGACCAAGCAACAACCATTGGTCTCAAGAAATAAAGCCAATGTGGAAGAGTGAAAATCTGCAGTTCTCTAAGTGTCCACTAGAGGCTGGCTGCAGAAGCTCTAGAAACCACATACACACTCATTCAAAAAAGTTCTATTATTAGAGTTGAAATAAGCACATTTACAGTCTAGTACAAAAAATGTTTTTTGGTCTAAATAGCTAATTTCTCTCTCTGCATGAACTGATTAGGGAGTTATTTTTTAATTTGGCGAATTAGGGGCACATTGCAGACTTTCCTCTGGTTTTCTTCTGGATGAAAACCAGGAAAAAAACAGTACTTTACTTCAAAGGTATTTGTAGTATTTATAGGAGCAGTGTGGTAATGATAGTCAGTCTAGAGGCTAGAAAATGTTCGATTAAAAGACAGATATAAATCATGAAATTGCTTCTACTTTTAATACTTTAAGACTGATGTGTTTACAATCACGACTTGAGCTGTTCAATTTGTAACCATTACATCTACCAACAAGCAGCAAAGCCAAGAGTCTTTTGTTCTCATTACTTCAACAATGATAAAAAGTATTGTCATGGTTTCATCTAAACCTGTTCAGTCTCTTTTTCTCACAAACATTTTTTTTTTAATTGAAATATTTTCAGTGCAAGATAAGAGATGAAACTGAGCAATTTTTCCCCCAAGCTTTCAAGATTAAACCTCCCTCCTCTGTTGAGTCTATAGTTATTTTTCTAATCTCTTTGAAATCAGAGTTTCTGTCTGATTGGACTAAAGAGCTCCATTAATTTACTCCTTTTGACTTCTGTCAGATTTGTTTGTATTTTTTTATTTCTCTACTTTTCAGCAAAAAAGTTGTGAAAAGTCTGAAAAAGGTTTCATAAGTCTACGAGAGAATGTTAGGGCCACATTCAGAAAAAAAAATTAAGACTTTGAGACATTAACCAATAAGAATAAAGTATTTTCTAACGAGAATAAAGTCAGAATAAAGTAATTACTTACGAGAATAAAGTCGTAATAAAGTCCTGTTATTCTAACCTGCTGTTTAAGGCGACAGTTGTTAAAATGAGATCCATGGAGCATTTTCTGAAAATGTACTTCAAAATATGTTTCTCAAACAAGGAGATACTTCATCTTTTGGCACATCAGAACCACATTATCATTAGTAAGAAATGATTTCATTACAACTTTATTCTCATAAGTAATGATTTTAGTACAACTTCATCCTCCTTAGTAATGACTTATTCTTGTAAATTGATTACTTTAATCTTGAAGTCTTAATTTTCTCTGTCTTATTTTTTTCTTACTGTGGCCCTAATACTCCGTCGTATAAATCTGTGCATTATTGCAAAAAATAATTTTAAAAAAAGGTCTGCATGCTGTTGTGCAAACATGCATATGCAGATACTCCCGTGTGTGTATTTATAAGTGTGGTGTGTTTTAGGCTGTGAGCTGAAAACAAATGGGAATCCTAAGCGAGGCGAACATGACAAATGGAGCTGCTCACGGGGAACAGAAGCATTAGTGTGTACGGAGAGTGGTCTGGTTTGGCGCATGCTGTCTGTGAGTGTAAATGTGTGTGTGAATGTCGAATGTGTGTTTGTTGCAGTTAATAGAGAGAATGGGGATGACAAAGCAGATGAGGGGAATGATGGGATGGAGTCAGTGGAGGTCTGACACTGCCAGATCCCTGCATGTGTCACTGATTAACCGGGTAGAGCTGCAGTGATTTAGATGACAAAGCATCACATTAGTGCGGAGGATCCAAATCTGTGTGTGTGTGTGTGTGTAGATTAATGATCCAGGAGAAAGCCAGATACTTGTTGACATACGCCGAGCTGCCAAAGTGATATCACTGTATTGTCTCATTTCTCACGCTGATATTTTCTGTTAGAAGCCGCGGATTATTGAATATGACTGCTATGCTGTCTTGGAGCTCATGCAGAGTGATTCATGCGGCAACAGCTCTGCAGAAACAGTAAATATCTAAACATAAAGTTGATAAGTCATTGTGGCTGAAACTGTGGGATTTATAAAAGAATACTTATAAGATTTGGTTGTTTGTTTTCATGCTATGAAAGTAATCCAGTTGGGTGAAATCTTGGAGTTTTACAAAGGGTTTGGGATTGGTTTCACTGAGGTTATCCAACCCACAAAAGAGGATAAAAAGTCCAGCAGAAATAACAGGGGATCAAGAGTAAAACCAATAAGCAAGTCACCAAAACTGCAGTAACTCAAGTGACCACTTGAGGCTGCCTCTAAAAGTGAGTCAACACCATTTAGACCTGATCAGGATGAGCAGCACAGATGTCCGAGCGTCACAGAAAGCTAGCTCAATGCCAGAGATCAATTACAAGGGTCACAGCCAACCGATAAACCAACACTTTCAGTCTCCTTTGCCGTTATTAAATAAACTATATTGAACTTTTTTCCCCCTGTTGCTATTAAATGCCTGACACTGAGGTCAGACCACATGTTATAAGCACAAATACAACTCAAAGAGGTAGACATAGAGTTTGAAGACCTTTGGTGTATGGGCGTAATCCATCACCCTAAAGGTCCTTACACACCAGGACTGATGCAAATATACAACGCGAAATTACAAAATATTCGGGGGTGAATTTTGAAGCACCTGACTATGCACATTAAGTGTGATGTGATTTTGCGACTTTCTGGGGGGAAAAGACATGTCCCGGGTGGAAGCGAGAAGACTGACACAGGACCTTAGAATATGAGTGTGGCTAACTGAGGTTATCTTAGAGAGGCAGATAGATTTTGTAACTTATCTGCAACAAGTGCACAGTAATCCTCTTTACCTCCATGCTTCTTTCTAATTTTTATCATCTTTCTAGCTACGTGTTGGTATCTAGTGTTGATATCTCTGAGTGAGGAGACCCATCCAATGTGGCAGCGACGCTGGATTACGCTCCAGCACATAATGAGGCGTCTAATATATTATGTCTATCGCACACATGGCACATCATGGTCATGTACGCCAGAGCCCAGAGTGACAGAGAAAATAGTGAGATGACAGAGAATGAGGAAAATATGGAAAAAATATGTTTTTTAACCCTAACCCTTTTCTTTTAATCAGAGTTTAAAAATGTAAGAATTTGATTTATTCAAAGTTTTTATTTCAACTGAGTTTATTCTAATGTGGCGGGTTGCCTCATTTTGGGCTTGTTTTCATAGAGCTGGTTGCTTGTTTCTCTCAGGAGATCTGACAACACTGGCTGTATTTTTTTTTGACACCGACCTCCTAACAGCATCAAAACCATGACATGGACACATTATATTTTCTCTGTTATGGGTCATAAAGGTTATCATTAATTTTAATTATGTTTTAGTGGCAACAAAAAACCTCTCACAGTGTCTTTAATGTTTTGATTTAATGTATTTCTCTGTCCCTGCAGAAAACTTTGGATAACTTTGTGTCTTTGTGCGGAAGAGACCAAAAGTTTCTGCTTTTGATGGAAATATTCTGGTTAAGCGAAAAAACAGAACTGTCTGCGTATCGATATATCTACTTACAGTATGACTGTGTGTCTGTGTGTGTGTGTGTCAAAGACTGTCAAAGGGAAGCAACAAGAGGATAAGTGAGGGAGAGGAACCACCAACACTTTTCTAAAACCGAAGCCGGACCTGTTTTATCTCAGCGTGAGGAGAGGGAGAGAGGGAGCGAGGTCTCTGCAGGGACAAGGCCAGCCTCGGTCTGTGTGTCTGGGTGAGGAGGGTGAGGAGGAGGAGGGGGAAGGAGGATGATGTTTGCTGCAGGTCTGGGGGTCCATCCGTCTGTTTGTCTGGGAGCTGTGGAGGTCCTGCTCTCAGGATAACTGATTAGGCCATAATTTGAGGGGGTGTCTTGTGGGAGCAGCCCACCGCCACCACCCATGGGAGGCTGGGGTAGGTGCAATAAGACCCAGAGAACATCAACACACACACACACACACACACACACACACACACACACACACACACACACTTAGCATGCTTATGAAATGATGGATAAGCAGACGTGGGGATTGAGAACAGGAAGTGATGGTTTAAACAGAGCGCCGCAGACGCCAGAAACAGAACTATTTACCCTCCCTCCTGCTCTCTGAAACCAAACGCACACTGGAAGGAACAGGTAAGCTGCGAATTATGTTTCATATTCACGTCGCCATTTAATTTAAAGCGGCTGTGATCAATATTTCACTGGATCAACACTGGAATCGTGTGGTTTCTCCTATGTGAAAAGTTTGCTGGTAGAAATGAATCCGAAGAGAATTATCACCAACACTACAGTCAACAAAAGAGATCTTTAAATCTCACTCTGTTTGGCCTCATGAGTAACTTTATAGAAACTCTTCAGGTGCCAAAATCCTTTAACATTTTCCCCATCTGTATGTCTGTCTATAAGCACAGTTAGACAGATGGACAATGTGAACCACCACCCAGTGAACATCACGATTACTTACATTGATGATCCCGTGCCTTGTTCTTATATAGATTTGGTTTTCTGTCAAAGCAATTTGAAAACTTCTGTTTTTTACAGATCTACACACAAAAAAAAGCAGGGTTGTTTTTTCAACCCAACCACTAGGTTGAGCCTGTTGGTCATTTTATTTGGGTTATTTTCATGGAGTTGGGTATTCTGAGAACCCAAATCGCAAGGTCATTTATGTTGGGAACAGAGTCATTAGCTGTTGGGTTGTAATTTTTATACAGTTTTGTTGGTTTATTGTGGACTACCCAACACATTGGGTAGACATTCGGGCATTTGAAACCAAGCTTTGAGGGTCTCTATATGAAATCTGATGCATTAATGTAATTTGATATTATATTAGATATTAACAATCCAAATGCTGGATTTAAAGAACCCTATTAGTTGGGTTAAATTAACCCAGCATGTGTCCTTTCCTATATTTAACCAGCACTGGGTTGGGAAACTACCAAATTGGGTTGTTTTTAACCCAATGTTTTTAAGAGTGTAGGTGAATAAAGTCATCATCTGCTGTTTTGTGTAAAACAGAGACAAAGTGTAGGATGTCATGTTTGTTTAATGTGTTATGAAACTAAATTTTTACAACAATACTTAAGGGTTTTGGGGATTTTAATGCTGGATTATCAAAACAGACATTATGATTTTCTGTTACAAATCATTTTATCACACTGAATATGTTTAAATCAAGAATACCTAAAAACTGTTTGCACTCTTTACCTGTAGTGACAAACCTAAAGAGAGCAACAGCATAAAGTCAGGTCTCCGTGAGCCTATATATTTGAACCATTACAGACAATATAATAGCTGTAATTGAGTCAGCCTGTAATATTTATTACACCTGGTTTAGAGCAAAGAAGCTGATATTTATCCTGTAATGACAGGTACTAAAGCTCAGCCCTGCTTTGTTTCTCTGTGTTGTTTGGCCATTGCCATGACGCTGTGTGGGTCTGCACTGTCAACAAGCAGCCTGCAATCTCCCATTAGATCAGACGCTATTAGAGCAGAGAGGAGTCACTGAGTAAACAGCGTCCTGCCTTTAAAACAGGGTTATCTAATCTAGTCAACAGGGATGAGCTGGACTTTGGAGCTGGCAGACAGACAGGCAGGTTTGTCCACAAGTCTTGTTTGGCATGGGAAATAAAACGCCACTCAACATCAGATGAGTTCTCATTGGTCGACTCCTGTGACGGTCCTCATTCAGAGAGTGAGCTTTACGAGACGGGGTCAGATAAGAGTTTGTGGAGGTCAGATAACGTCTGGAGCTGAGGACTGGGTATTTGGGGAGTAGTTATTTCGCTCCCTCTAAAAACATTTGGGTTTTTTTGTATCAACCAGTCAGCTTTTCCTCAAGAAGACATCTATGAGGAGGAATGAATGTATGAAACAGAAGGATAATTAAAGGATAGCTTACAACGATGGCTATCTGTGCAGTAAAACAGTCTGATAAATGTGACGTGATGTGAAACAATAAATGCAAAATAGTTTTATCTGCCTCCACCATACCCTGCACCTCCTTCTGATACTCCACCTCTGATGTCTCCTGTCCTAGTCATTCTCCAGCTGGTGTTTCAGGTTGAGCTCCTTGATGTTGTTTTTATTCCCTGGCTTATTCTTCCTGCAATCTGCCTGTGGACCGTGAACTTTTCCACGCAGCTTAGTGAGCTCAGCCTCAGTGTGCTGGTTCTGGATCACTGAGGTGAAGGTTAGGCCGTCCATCTTCAGCTCAGGGATGCTGTTGTGTTGTTCAGACAGCAGGTGTTTCAGCTTCTGATCTCAATCTGATGGCGCTCTTTCACCTCCTCCCTCTCCCTAAACTGGAAACAATGTGCTGTCAACATGATAAAACACAATATGATCCGTTATGATGTAAACAAAACAATACAACTCACTGTTAAAGTTGTCTTGAGAAATCTAGCCAAAAAACTGCAGTTCTCTGAGTGTCCACTAGAGGCCGACTGCAGAAGCACTGGAAACCATATAAGCACCAAGCCAAAAAGTCCATTTTTAGAGCAAAAAGAAATAGGTTTGCTGGCTGGTTCATAAAACAGTTTTTGTCTGACTGCTTAGGGCTCCGAGTAAATTTTTGGAAGCGCGTTTGTTTTTAAGTTATTATGGTTCCAAGACTGGCGAATCAGAGGCACAGCTGACCTGACTGATGGGCGGGCACACTGTCGCCATTTTTCAGGAGGCTAAAGACCCACCTCTGGTCGGTTGACAGAAAGTTAGGTTGAGTCAGTAAAAGGCTTCAAAACTTGTCTTTTGTCGATGACGCCATTTCTGTCACATAAATTGCGATTGGTTCTCAACGGCCTCTGTTGCCTTGGCGACGGGAAAGATTGGAGGAAGTGCTCCATTCGAGAATCTAAACATTGGAAACATTTTAAAATACAATGTAATACAAAAACAGTATGATACTGTCAATCAATACAACATTAAACCAAATGTGATGCTACATTACAATATGATAACACAATGGGGTTTGATACAACACTGTACAGTTATACTTCATGACAGGAGACCATTCAATAGGACAAGATACAACACAAAATAAAGCAATACGGTATGATACGATAGACTCTAATAGGATGTGACGGCTTTAATCTGATATAATTTAATATAATTCAGAGACTTTTCAGAAACTGTCCAATCTCTTTTATTTAATTCTTGACATAGATTTCATATTAAGACACTCAAGCTCAGCTAATCCTGGTTACTTACCCTCTTCACGAACTGTGAAAAGGAGACACACACACACACACACACTGAATGTTTTCTCAGTAATATTCCCATTTGTTCGTACCCATCCTCTCTAACCTCTATGAGACTTCATCCCTCTCTCTCTCTCTCTCTCTCTCTCTCTCTCTCTCCCTCTCTCTCTCTCCGTCTCTTTTTCTCTCTGCTCGCTCTGGTCCAGGCTCAGGAGGACTGTGTACGGGGCCCAGCCTGGCCCCGGCCTGCCCAGCGTCAGACTAAGTGCCTCTGACAGCCCACCACACAGTTATTAACTGTGATCCGCCACCACAGGGCCCGGGCAACCCCGCGCCGAGGGGAGGGTCCACCAGAGGGCTCTGCTCTTAACACAAAGACGGCTTTCACCTCCCTCGCTGTGACCCCCCTCACCCGCTAATACATATTTACATCAATTCATATACAGTGAGCATACAGTTTTTCTAATGTGGCTCTATTCATGTGCTGCTGCTGCTGGGAAGCTGCTCCGCCAAACAGCCGAGCTGCTGACACTGATGTGCTGAATAAAAATATCTCTGTGAGGCGAGAGCGAGGAGGGGGCTCTTTTTTAGCAAGGTGTCAATCATGGACGAGACGCCTTTGAAGGTTCGGGTCCTCAAGAAAACAAGAGTGGAGGATTCTCAGCTTTTACAGGATACAATCAAAACATGACCCTGCACTGCACCGCCGTAATAATCCAGTAATACCAGATTTTGATGACAACTTTAAGAGTCGATTAAGATACCAGGCAGACAAAAACAATTCATGATATAAGGCAGAAACTATCAATATCAAACATTTTATGATTGCATTGATGGTTTTTGATATTGATTATGATCAAATCATAACAGACAGGCTGGGAGAGCTTTTACAGCCATTTCTTTGCAGCAGGTGATTGACATGCTCTCCTAAGAATTAGGTTTTCTTCAGCCTGCAATTTCACTGTGACTGAAAACACTATCAAGTCTGGACATAACTGACAGTGAAGTCCAGACTTTGAGTGTTTTTGCAGCAAAGGAAATACAACACGATTTTGACCTGGTAAAGCGTTATATTCAAGTATTTGAAAGTATTTCCTGCATGCTCACTTTGTCTGGTGCCCACCTAACAGCCTGTGAGAAGAAACCCAAAAAAACACAAATAGACCACAACAACCAATTTGGCAGATCAGTAAGTGGTATTCTGGTATTCCTCATCACAGCGCTCCTGTGTCGTCATCTTAAATAAAGGACTGTGATTGGGTCGGTATACCTGACACTGATGAATGACGATGGTTCTGGACACTTTTCTGCTTTTGCATTATTAGTATAAAGGTTTCACAAATCAGGAACTGTGTACAAAAGTCTGTAATCTCTCTACAATGATCTACTCTAGAAATTGATGATTAAAAGTGTGGTGGATTTGGATTAGGACTTGGTTTTATGTCGGTCTCAGTAGTGTTTCATTTCTGCTGCACACTCAAGAATGAAGCTCATTGGGGGTTGACTCCTGATTAGACCCAGCCTCCAGTGGTCACTTGGGGAACTGCAGACTTTTGCAGAACTCCTTCAATGGCCCAGAAGATTGTGAAATTAAAAAAAATGTACAGTTTTTTAAAATTTCTGATAGTTTTATTGTTTAAGTTCAGTACTTAATATGCACATGTGGGTCAGAATCAAAACTAAGAGCCGTTAGGGAGCAGAAAGACCAGACCCTTTTTGCTGTTCTGGACAAAAAGAACCCAGATTCCCGTCTTTGGTTGTCTTTATGAGGGATGACTGGAGGGTAAACATACGTACACAGACTGCTGTTACATACAGCACAGGCATGTACAGCACACAGGCGTTATGTTGCCTGAGGAATGCCGTCCGTAGACTTGCGGCTTTCATCCATTTAGGTGGTCTCTGCTCTGTTTGTCCTGCGCTCGCCCTCCACTATCCCAGCCGCCCCTTTTTCTTCCTCAGGATGTGGGCGAGCGGAGCGCCATCAGCCCCCTTCAAACAACAACACAACACGGGTCATTAGACGACAAAATTGGGAGAGAAATAAATAAATGTGAGCAAGGAGGAGGAGGACAGAGACAGAGACAGAGAGAGACAGACAGGGAGAGAGTGAGATCCATAATGACAGTCGACTATGTTTAGCCCCCAGAAAGACGTTGGGATAAACAGCAGCTCGTCCCGGCTAACAGGAGGGCTTTAAGTCGCTGAATCGAAAACCCCCAAAGCCACTTTTTCCTGCCCACATGGCCATAATGAGAGCCCCACCATTCAATTGTTGAATAGTTGAGGCTTTTCCCTTTGAGGTGACTGGCTTTAATATAGCAACGCGACATACACAGTGGAGCGATGGACGTCCCCAGCAGTGTTCAAAGCTGTGGCGGGAGACGGACACGGCTGACATGCATTATTCCTTACAAAAGCTGCCCTTTGTTTGCTTTATGCTCAGATCCCACAAATTGTAGGCTTTGTCCGTCAACATTTCTTATTTCGGGCAGAGTCCCTTTTTTTTATGCCTCTGTCTCTGCTCTTGTCCTCTCTGGCCTCCACAGCATGCGTGGGCGCTCCATGCTATCGATAACTGCGCACATTAAAAACAGTCAGATTAGATTGATTTGTGGTCTCACATGTTCATCCGTTTATGCAACTCTGCGGGAGCTTAAAATGAAGGAGGTACCTTTTTAATTTGCACCCTTCGCTGCTCGGAAATGTCAAATCCAACCCAGATTATTTACAACTTTTTCTACAGACGCTTGGTCTACGTTCTACAGGGCAGTCGGAGGTGTTTTTCACGCACCTTGACTTACAAAGAATGAGTAATTTTTGTGTTTGCTTTAGTTTTTTGATAAATGTAAAGAGAATTTAACTTTACTGTCAAAAGGAATGAATAAAAGAGGGGAAAAAGGTTATAAATCCTTCATCGAAATGGCACAAAAGCCCAAAGAATTTAATGTTAGCGCTGCCAGTGCTTTAAGATAATATTTCATCTTGAGCAACTCTTGCCTTCAAATAACAGTTTGTCTTTCTAGTTTTAAGATCTGTGCAACATTTCCAAACATAAAATGAACTTATGCAGGATTTTCACGTCCTCTTTGAGAGATATGACTCGTTTATTTGCATTTTTCATTTAGTCTTCAGGCCCAGAAAAAGCCCCACTGCTCTAACGGTTTGAGCTCATTGCTGCTGCAGACAAAATTGCATTAAGGCTGAGTGAAATATTCTTGTTGTTGCTATTCTTCTGATAAAAGGTGGATATGCAGCAAAACAGCTTCATGATAAAGATCAGACTGAAGGACTGTGGGGCTGCAGAGATGTCCTGATATTCGAATGTTCCTCTCAACACGCAAAAAAGTCTTTTTTGTGCAGGCTGCAACAACTCTCACATAATTTTGAACTTAATGGCTGTTTCAGGTGAGTTTATATATTTTAAACTAACATCTTCATGCATTTGTGTCTTTTGTTGACTGCTGAGATCCTCTGCAGCCACTTTTTTTTTCAGTTCAAGCCACTGCACAAAGAAGAAAATCTGTTTTTGACCCTGTACCAAAACTCTGTGACTTCCTATCTGAGTGTTAAAGTGATGAAAACTCTGTGACCTTTTTTTAAACAATGTAAACAAAACCTTGTTACCCTATACCTCATCAGATTTGATTAAAGCCCCCTCAAGCCCTGCATTACACCACTTGGCGTACTTGTAAATTTGTCAAAATAATAATGTTTAAATTTAAGAAACTTGACAAGTAAATTTGCCTTTTGACCTTTGGCAAGTAAATTAATTCTTATTTTTGGCTTCTAATATCTTAAAATAAGACTTCTGTCTGGATTCATCAGGTGAGGGTTGCTTATTTTAAGTCTGATAAGATATTTTTACTCAAAGTTACATAAGATTTGACGTCACGTGTGTTTTGTCATGTCTTTTGCATGTAGTTTTGTTTGGATGCATTCCTTTATTTTCAAATCATACACATATTTTTGATAAGTTTTGATCTTGCCTTGATTAATGAGGTGTTGTAAAAAACGTTTTGTTGTTAAATAATTGAAATAGGGAATTGACCTTCATGATAATGATCGTAATATTCAAAAGCTGCAGTTGTCTTTTGCAGAATGGAAATTTTTGTGACGCTGTTGTGTTAAATCTAATCACAGAAATGCATCAAAGTCTTCACATTAATATGAAACATCAATATTTATTTATATTTGACATTAATTAGGAGATGTTCTTATTAGATTGTTTTGTCAGATGAAATAAATCGTCATAATTTGAATAATTCTCAGTGAAAAAAAAACTTTTTGGAGTCGTGCTCGGGTGTCGTTATGGAGCTGCTGTCTTTACAAACAGGTCAGGCTCCATTAACCGAGCACACTGCCGAGTCAGAGCAGGTCAAAACACCCAATGGCGCCACCGCACACACACACACACACACACACACACACACACACACACACAGATTGCTCAATTAGCCCTCCTTTAGCCCGGGCCTCTCTTAACCCTGCAGCTACGCTTATAAGTCATTACACTCAGGGTCAAGTGTGATCCCTGCGCTTATCTGCATCAACAACCGGCAAGTGGAGGCCTTCTCCTACGACTACCACGACTCACACACACACACTTCTATGCACACACACATTCATAGAGACCCATACACTTAAACGGCACAGACCTCTGGTGAATGTTTAGGGTAATAAAAAGTGATTTAAGAGCGATGTGATTGAAGAAGCAATGCTGCCCTCCTGTGTTTTATGATTTGTAATAACAGTCAGTTAAAGGTTTTATTCAACACAACTCAGACTCACACTGAGGTTTTCACACACTCACATCACACATTACTTCTTTGGTCACTCTGATCCGACCCTGAAATCCAAAATAAAAGCTGTTGGTAAATGTCGACATCTGTTTTGTGCAGCTGCTGATAAGCTCTAAAGGCTGTAAAGTTTGGCATAAATCTCCTGAAAACAGTCAGCTGTTTAGTTAGAAATGATAAATGGTGCACATGTAAAAAATCAACCCCTAAATTCAAGAATAAAAAGCAACTAAGAAGGAATATTTCACTATCCAGAAGCAATGAATATCTTAAAACTGGTGCAGAATAAAGCACAAATATCTATGTATTATAAAGCATAGATTTTAATTATCAAGACAAGATGAATTGTATTGATCTTAATCCAAATTTATATTGACAAATATTACATTTTGCCCATAAAATGTTATCATGACTGAATTTACTGGAGCTAGTTTGTTTGTTTAAAAGAAAGAAATCAATTTCAGGCTTGTGGATTTTTTACGGACCAAACTTCTGTAAGAATTTAAATCATAGTCAAAACAGATCTGTAAAAGAGTTTAAATGGCCCAAAGGGGAATCCTCAAGTATGACCAGATTTCCCTCTTTTTGTCTCTGACTGTGCGAGACTGTTGTTTTTAACTTTTAAGTATAGATTTAGAGATTTATCTGTAACTCACAGTAAGAAAAGCAAACCAACAAAACCTGATAAAGGCAGAAGCAATTCCTGAAGTCCTCAATTTGAAGTTTCAGAGTGGAACTTTGGGTTTTGTCCATTTTTTTCTCCCTGTGGAAATTATGGTACCTTTAAATCCTTTTTTTTAGCCCTGGTTCTGCATATTTAAGGTGTCCTGGTGAAGAATCTCATCCTGCTTTCTCACTCATCACATCATACCTGTCAGAAAATCAGCATCTACAGGCGTTAAAAAAATGACTGTATAAAAGCAGCCTCTGTTGTCAATGGCAGTCTTCAGTAGACTAATGTAAACTTCTCTCTGCATTAGCTTTAAAAAGTTGATTTACTGAGGGAGTTTGGTGGCTGTAGAGAACAATGTGACTGCTCTTTTTGATGTAGTTTGATCCGTTTCATTGGCTCTCTAGGGTCGTGTTGCAGCTCATTTTGTGGCTACAAACTGAAGGGCTCTACTGGAGCAACTCTCTGAATCTATCTGTCATTCAGAGGCTACAATTTGTGAAACTACGGCCCTGGTATGAATGTTCTGGAAATCCCCTTTAAAGTCTGATCCAGCTCATGCAGAGGTTTCCTGCTATTGTGGCTTTAGAGGGCCGACCCCCCCTGTTTTCATTAGTCTGTAATAAGCAGAATATCTACGCGTGAACTGAAACAGTGAGGGTTCAATCTGAGCTGCATCACAAAGCCTCTCTTCTCCTCTTCTCCATCTGAAAATGACTCCGGGATGTGCGGTGAGCCGGGAGGAAACTCCCTTCACCACAGCCCTGCTATCTCTGTGGGAGTTCATTATACACACAGACTGGCCACACACAGACATGAATGCACACACAAGCACACACACTCATCCATAAGCTTAACACTAGAAACACCAAGGGGATAATTTTTACCCCCTGCCGTTTTCAAATGCTTGTATTTCTGTTAAAATAAAACCCCTTCACCTTAAAGTCCATGACTTTTCCTAAGAATGGATTTATTAATCATTCAGCGAATTTTGGTGAGTGTGTGATAAAAATTGTCATAACCTAGAACTGCCAAGGAGTCATTTTTACCCCTCATATAAAACACTGTATACAGCTGTCACTTAATGCAGAGTGTCACTCCCGGTTGCATGGCAGCGCTCATAGTTTTTCTCATAGCTCATAGTTATTATAGAGAAATTAAAATTTCACATTGTAGTATGAAAAAATATAATAGTAAACTATGATCAAAATTTCTAATTATGGTTTGAAAAAAAAATTCATAGTATAGTATGATCAAAATAACTTATCACAACAAACTATGGGATATTTCATCATACTAAACTATTTCATCTTTATCATACTATACTATGAATTTTTTTTATACTGAAAATCGAATTTTTTATCACACTATCCTATGACATTTTTTTTTATCAAACTATACTATGACTTTTTTTCAAACTAAAAATTAAAATTTTTATCAAAGAATACTATGACCTTTTTTATCATACTATACTATGACATTTTTTCGTATTAAAATGTGAAATTTTTATCACAACATACTATGAGATTTTTCATCATGGTATACTATGATAATATCATACTATACAATGGCTTTTTTCATTCTAAATTTAAAAACTTTGATCATTCTATACTATGACATTTTTTCATACTAAAATGGGAAAGTTTAATCGCAACATGGTATGAGTTTTTTCCTCATACTATACTGACATTTTTTTCATACTATAAAAGATTTTCATACTGAAAATCTAAATTTTTATCATACTATACTATGACTTTTTTTGATCAAAATATACTATGATTTTTTTTTTAAACTAAAATTTGAAATTTTGATCATAGTATACTATGACATTTTTTATCATACTATACAATGACCTTTTTTCATATTAAAATGTGAAATTTTAAACACAACATACTATGAGATTTTTCATCATACTGTACTATGACATTTTTTATCATACTATACTATGATATTTTTTCATATTAAAATGTGAAATTTTAAACACAACATACTATGAGATTTTTCATCATACTATACTATGACATTTTTTATCATTCTTTACTATAAAAATATTTTAATACTAAAAATTTAATTTTAATCATGGTATACTATGGCCTTTTTTTATCATACTATACTATGACTTTTTTTCAAACCAAATTTGAAATTTTTATCATAGTATACTATGACCTTTTTTATCATACTATACTATGACTTTTTTATATTAAAATGTGAAATTTTTATCACAACATACTATGAGATTCTCATCATACTATACTCTGACATTTTTTCAAATCAAATTTGAAATTTTTATCATAGTATACTATGACATTTTTTATCATACTATACTATGACATTTTTTTCATACTATACAATAAAATTTTTTCATACTCAAAATCAAATTTTTTATCATACTTTATGACTTTTTTTTATCAAAATATACTATGATTTTTTTCAAACTAAAATTTGTATTTTGATCATAGTATATTATGACATTTTTTATCATACTATACTATGACCTTTTTTCATACCTTAAATGTGAAATTTTAATCACAACATACTATGAGATTTTACCTCATACTATACTATGACATTTTGTTCATACTATACTATAACATTTTTTCATACTGAAAATCAAAATTTTTATCATACTATACTATGACTTTTTTTGATCGAAATATACTATGATTTTTTTTTCAAACTAAATTTGAAATTTTGATCATAGTATACTATAAAATTTTTCATCATACTATACTATGACATTTTTTCATACCTAAAATGTGACATTTTAACACAACATACTATGAGATTTTTCATCATACTATACTATGACATTTTTATCACACTAAAAAATGTGGTACTGAAAAATTTTGGTACTGAAAATAAAAATGTTATCATTGTATACTATGACCTTTTTTATGATACTATACTATGATTTTTTTTCAAACTAAAATTTGAAATTTTTATCATAGTATACTTTGACATTTTTTATCATACTATACTGTGACTTTTTTTTATCATACTTTACTACAAAAAGATTTTAATACTAAAAATTAAAATTTTATGACTTTTTTTTCAAACTAAAATTTGAAATTTTTATCATAATATACTAAGACATTTTTCATCATACTATACTATGACATTTTTTCATACCTAAAATGTGAAATTTTAAACACAACATTCTATGAGATTTTTTATCATACTATACTATGACATTTTTTTATCACACTTTACTATAAAAAAATTTTAATACTAAAAATTAAAATTTTATCATTGTATACTACGGCCTTTTTTTATCATACTATACTATGACTTTTTTCAAATCAAATTTGAAATTATTATCACAACATACTATGACATTTTCATCATGGTATACTATGACATTATTAATCTATACTATGGCTTTTTTAATACTAAATTTTAACATTTTTTATCATACTATACTATGAAATTTTTTTCATACTAAAATGTGAAATTTTAATCACAACATACTTTGAGATTTGTCCTCATTCTGTACTGACATTTTTTTATACTATACTATGAAACTTTTTCATACTGAAAATTGAAATTTTTATCATAGTACAAAAAGACATTTTTTTATCATACTATACCTTGACATATTATCATTCTATATTATCACAGTATTCTATGAAATTTTTTCATACTAGAAATTGAAATTGTTATTGTCCTGATACCCTTTAGAAATGACACTGTAGCAGCACTGACGCTATTGGAGCTAGGGGGTCAAAATGACCCTCCTTTGCAGTTCTAGGGGAATTGAATGTTGGTGGTTCTAGTGATAAGCACATATTATTTGCACAGTCTGTTCACATGCAATTTCTCTTGTGGGGGATTATTACACACACAAACACACACAGCGGAGGACACATGTCTGCAGCGTCACCACACATTAAACTAACCAGTATGAATTTGTTTCTGTGGACATCCCCTGCCCCACCCAGGCAGACAGACTCCCACCCACAGACCTCCACCCACGAGGTGTGGGGTGTGTAAGTGACTGAGCCACTTGTGTTCAGCAGGGAGAGTTAAACAGACAGAGGAGTAAAGCCACAGAGAGGTCACAGGGTCACGATGTGTTACAGGATAAACACGTGGAGCGCACATCTACTGTGGGACATCTGCTGTGGGACATAATGCATCTTTGCAAAACCTTTAAAGCTGCAATAATCAATAATTTTATACAGATAAAAACCTCCAGGTGATCACTACTTACTCTCTGATTTTGTCATTATAATCTTTTGACAATGACCCAGACAGTCATTTTTTTGACTGTCTACATTTTCCCCTAACATTTTAATCTATTGAGATGCACCTGCTTGTCTCTGTACGTACCAGTGTTTGTTTGTTTTTTAATATTACAAAGGACACTATTCAGAGCCAATATAAGCTATCAGACATATGAGTAAAAGTGTCTAAGTTCATGACAGATATTTATGTCCACATCTGAAACACTGTGCACAAAGGAGGAGTTAAAAAAGGACAATTGCAGCCCAAACTGTAGTTACAATAAAAGAAAGTAATACTAAGAAAAGCAGATCAAGACCACATCCTAATCTTAGGACCTAATATGTGGCCTGGCAGGCTGAATTCAGGGTAAGAAACCTCTGATCACTTCTTTCAACACTTATTGCAGCTTTATCTCTTTAAAGGTCTGTTTTCCCCTACATGTGGCAATCAACTAAACTTTGGCTCCCTCTGTGGGTGACTTTTGGTATGACATCTTATCAGAATTTGTAGAAATCTTTATTTAAGTCAGTCAAAAGTACATTTCCCCCTAAAACACTCAGTAAAAATGGCCAAATATTTCACATTTAAGGCCATGAAGAATTTCTCATAAACTTTAGAGGCAGCTTTGCAGTTGACAGAAAAAAAAACTTGAGAGAAGGAGAGTCTTAAAACCACGTTTAAAAACCACGAGGAGGCTGATACTTCCAGGTCCCTTTCAGTCGTTTGAGGAGGGAGTCAGAGGTGATGGATGATGTGCAAATTGTCTCCATTTCTCCAGATTAACAAAACTTCACTGTTTTATTCAAGAGGTCAACTCCTGTCACAGTGAAAAAGGGAAACTCTACATCAACAGTGACAGTTTTCCCGTCACAGTCAGAGGCAACATAAATTAGGAAAACTGAAACACAAACAAACACATGAGATTTGATCTTTCCTATTTACAAAATCTTCATGAGCATGAATCTGACCAGAGGAAATTAACCGTTTCTTCAACAGGTGGGGCTGATACATTCATAAAATCAAATACAGAGGAGAAAATAGAGCTTCTCTGCTCTTCTTGCACAGGTTTAAAGTTGTTCTTGAGTTTCAAAGATGGTTTTCCAGATGTCCAGTTTGTCAGCAGCTTTAGCAGACGTTGGGGAGTCAGAGTGTCCTCTTCTCTCAGAAAGAAAAAAGTGAATCCAAAATTTTTCCAAATAAAACATAAAGGCCTTGTTTCCATGTAGCGCAAAGAAAAAGAGGACCGAATGACATGGCATCTTTTTCATTTGTTCACTTTAAATAAAACTAATGTGTTAAATGTGCCTCTGCTGTCAACCTGCAGAACATTTAAAAATAAAAACTAAGATCTGAGCCATCCTGAGAACAACCTGAAAATAATAAATACACCCTGGCCCTCATGTGGATTCAGCATGTGTGTATGAGTGTGTGTGTGTGTTTGTGTGAGTGTATGTGGCAGATAACTCAGTCCAGGCTGTGTCTGTTGGTGTGTTAATATCCTTGTAGTCCATTGTAAACTTTCTGTACAGATCCCTGCTTCAGAAGACCCCGGATACCTGCAAAAACCAGGAAGAAATCAATTAACAACAGCATCATTCAGTACAGAATAACAGTGTTGGATAATGATCCAAAGATGTCTCCAAAATAAATACAAAAATTAACTCATGGACAAACCAAAAATACAAGAACTTGAACAGTAAAACAGAAAAAATGTTGTAAAACTGTGTCGTTTTCAGCCAGGCCCCCGTGATGCATGATAAATATGATCCTCCGTCTTTCTTGTAAACAAAACTGTAGACTGGCGGTTAATGTCTGACCAATCGGCAGAGGAAAGAAACATGCAGGAGCTTATGAGGGATGTTAAATTTTCACAAGAACCTGAGTGAAAGTGACATCAACCAAATTGAAGAAAACAGTCACAACCTACAACCACTAACCGTCACACAGTATGAGCTTTGGCTGTGTTAAAAGACTGTTTCTAATACAGGTGCTGTTATTTAAAACACCAATAGGAGAATTGAGATCAATACTTCATGACAACTTGATGTGATTGGTGAAACACCTAGTTGTCACTGTATAGTTTTCAACCCTGTAAAAATGAGCTGAGATTTCCTGGTTGGGTAGATATTAGGTCTTTGTCGTTTGGATTCTCCCTTAACCTCCTCTCCACTCTCACCATCTTTCTGCTGGTCGTCCAGCTGTGTCTGAGGAAACTCCACGTCGAAGGTGATGATGAGGGAACCTCTAATGTTGATGTTGTCGAAGTTTGGCAGACCCTCTCCTTTCTTCCACATGCGAGCACCGGGCTTAGTGACCTTATCTCTCTCTATATGGACCTGTAAGACAGAGGCACGTGTTCAAACTAACTCTACAGACTCTGTTACACACTGCTCTACCTTGAAAAGGACTTTGAGCAGCCTGAAAAAACAAAATACAGTGAACCGGGACAGCTCTGTAGGAGAAAAAGCACCTTATGTCCGTCCAAATGTACGATGTCCATCTTAAAGCCAACAAGCGCCTCCACCAGGGAGATGGTGACGTTTGTGTACAGGTCGTCTCCTCTGCGCTCAAACACAGGATGTCTGAAAAATATCAAAGAAAAAGTTCCAATATTCCATCTAAAAAAATTACAAAATTATTTCTGTACTGTTTTCACAAAAATAAATCATTTTTCATACTTTAAAACTTTGATTCTGAACCGTAGATCTCCAGGTTCTCCATCGATGTGAGGCTCTCCTGTGATCGCACAAAAATAGACGTTAACAAAATGAGTTTTTAAAATCAGAGTTAAAATGATTTGTTTTCATCTTTAGGCAGATTTACCTTCTCCAATGAAAGGGTACTCCATCTCGTCTCTCACTCCCTGTTCAATTTCTACCTCCAGAGTTCTTTCTTCGTTTACCAATCTGAGGGGAAAATTAACCTGTTAGATGAAGTTTGTACGGTGACTGTGCAGAGATTATCAGGATCTGTTCATCCAAAGTATTATGTGTCTGTGTTCTGATAGAAAACCTGAGGTGGGTGCAGCTAAAACTCTTTTAATATGGCTTAGTCAGGTGAAAACAGCTCTCAGTGGTTTTATTTTTGGTATTTTTAGAATCCTTAAACGTCACAAACAACATCTGTTCAGTCTGAGCTTAGAGCTGCTGTTTTTTCCAAGACTAGACTGACTGGATTACAGATTTCTACAGAGCCTAAATTTGGGGCAGGATTAACAGAGAAACTGTTTATCTATAAAACTGTTCAGAAAGTCATTCTTTTAAATCAAGACCTTTTCTGAGAGTCAGAGGAGAAGAGTCAGACCAGTTCTGTAAAGTTCTGAGTATAAGGATCAAAATCAAGGAGGAGGTCGATCTAGACAGAGTCAAATACAGACAGATCACCCACACTGGAAGCACCTAAAAGTGCTGCAGAGGTGAGAAGATAAGCAAACAAACCTTAACCTGCTCCTTCTATATAAATATTTGTATAGCTCCTTCTTTGCCTTAAATGTCTGTTTTGAGTGAAAATTTCTACACTCTGCTACAAACACCAGCCACATGATTGAGTAAAGGTGTCCGCTCTGTCCTCAGTGCTGCCCATATGGTGTTTATCTCAGATCTGTGACTTACTTCACATTAGGACACTCGTCACACACCATCTCCTGAGTCATCTGGAAGCGTCCGGGTCCGAGCTGTGTAGTCCTCATCTCCTGTCTGCAGTTACATTTCCTCTTTCCGGGAGCTTCTTTGGCTATGGGCTTGTTACGAACAACCTGAGTGACACGGAAGGTTGAAAAGTTTAACACTTGAATTATCTAAAGAACTTAAAAAGTTCCAGATGTTATTTAAGAGAGTAGTATTTTCTCCTCACCTCCACAAAGTTCCCAGAGTACACCTCTTCAAGCGTAACCTCCAGGTCTAATATGATGTCATTTCCTCTGGGGATATTTCTGTCCTGCTGCTGTCTGTTTCCACCAAACATAAACCCGAAGTCACCAAAGAAGCTGCAGAGAGAAAACAGACAGAGAGAAAGATGTCAGATGACGTCAGCTTTGACACGACAGCTTTGTCTGTCTGAGCTCATGAAACGTACCTGGAGAAGATATCGTTGTGTGAGCTGTGGTGACCTTCTTTGAGTCCATCTTCTCCATATGCGTCGTACTGTTTCCTTTTTTCCTCATCTGACAGAACCTAAAAATACACAACATGTCAGTCACAGGACCAATAATAAACACCTTTATCCATACAATGTGATCTAATGTATCAATGTGTAACAAAACAACACTTTTGTGACACAGTTTTAACAGAAGATCACTTGTAAGAGTAATAACAGCTCAAAAGAACAGCAGAGAATCTTCCCATACTGTCAGTCAGCTGTGTCTATATAGACTTTGGGGAAATTAATATGTGTCCTGTTTGTCAAGTCAATAGAAAGCTGAAGGATGTAGAGGAGCAAAAAGACAAATAACCTCTAATTAGACAAAAAAAAAGCAAAAAAAAACAATAAACTCAGGAGCGTCATCTGGACTGAAGTATAACTGAATATGTTTCCTGCTCCTTGTTTATAAAATCACACTAATATCGCTGTTATCTGTAAGGTTAATGTGAATATTTGATAAGAAAACACCTGCCTATGTAAATCCACCGCCAAACGCTCCACGTCGTGTTTTTCTGTTCGCCAGCTGCGCTGCACAGCAGCCAATCAGAAGCAGACACACAGTCCAGCCAACCAATCAGAGTAGAGGATCCGTTTCCAACATCAACCAAATAGCCAAAATACAAAAGACTTTTGTTTCACTGCCCTCAAGCACTTAAGTCTAAAATTACTCATCTATTCAAGATCTACAACACAGTTCCTTGTTAGTTTTGATGTCAAATAAGTTCACCGAGCCTCTCTTAAGCTGTAAATGACAGGAAATCTTAACAAAACTCGACACTCACCTCATAAGCTGCCCCCAAGTCCGCAAATTTATCCTGAGCTTTGGGGTCGTCCTGGTTTCTGTCGGGATGTAACTGGAGAGCAAGCTTTCTGTAGGCCTTCTTTATGTCCCTTATTGATGCACTTTTGCTCACCCCCAAGATCTTATAGAAATCTCGCCTGTAAGATCAAAAAAAGGAAAGAATATGTGTCACTATTAGTGGAAGAGTGATTCACGGGAAGAAGCAGGTGTTCCGGTGTTAAGAGTGACCCTTTTTTCTGACGACTCTCTCGATATCGTTTACCAGTGTATGTCGAATACTTCCGCAAATGTCATTCATTTTTAAAACTCGAAGGGTAAATTTTGTTCCATTGTGATAAGAAAAATGAACAAGGACACATTACCGTGTAGTCTTCTCAAGTTTCACCTGCTGTTGTAACTACGACAACCGCTGACACATTTGGCTTTATGCCTCAAATAACAGGGTCACTCTTTTAACCAAAACACCAATGCAGGAGCTAACGCTAGCTGCCAAACCGGCTGAGCTAGCCGGCAGATCCTGCTTCAATCGCACTTTTCTTGAATAAATCTGTTTATCACTTGGAATAAGCAGTTGGAAAGTGTTAAATTTCTCTTTTATGCTCTTAATGTAGTGATTAAAAGTCTAACGGTTGGACAGGGCTGTTTGATCACCATTACCGTAAATCTCATATAAATAGCGCACAAGGAACACAATTACCGATATAACGCTGTTCTAAGCATTGCCAGGCGAATGGTAGCTCAGGCATTTACATTTTAAACACTAACAGACAGTTAGATTATATGTCTGGTGCCTGTCAGTCTTCCCCAATCTTCTCCACACATGTAGTAAAGCTCTGGACCAATCACAGAGGAACATGTGTACCACCTGGCGATGCTGTTTCACTGCTCTGTGAGTGCTGCTGTCCCAGAAAAGCTTACTTACCCCGCAAGCACCGCCGTGATCACGTAGAGGAGCAGGCAGCACACATTGCACAGATTCATCCCTTTGGCAGCCATAGATCCTAGTGTTTGTGAAAGGAGGGAGAGGAAAGAAAAGCCGGCTCTCAGGGCTGGATGCCACTGCCAGTCACAAACCTTCTTCCTCCTGTCAGAGAACGCCCGCCCACTCGATGACGACAGTTCCGGTTTTCAGTACAAACCCCGCCCACTTTAAAAGAAACAGCCTATATTTTATACCGCTGACTTTTTGAATTTGTACAACTCACCCACTCTCCTCCAGCAGCCGCTTGTTTGTACAGAGACCTCCGGGCGAGCCCATTGACTGCAGCGGGGTGATGCAGCTCAAGGAAGAATATTTATGATCATTACTTTATCATTTCCTTGAAGTAATAATCATCATATTAATTATTTTGCACTGCAGACACGATAGTTCTTCTGCCTTAGTGTCTCTGACTGATTACATTTCCATGAAGTAATGATCAATGATCAAGCGGCTGCTGGAAGAGAGTAGGTGAGTTGTGTTTAGTCTCTTTGTTAAAGAAATCAGACAAAGTTAAAAAGATGTTTGGTGGCTAGTACTATGGCTGGGACCTTCTCTGTACTGTTGATGAAGTTAGGTGCTGTTCTGAGCATTATTTGTGGCTATAGAGTGGCGTTTTTGGTTGAGCGCGTGGCTCTCTGTATTGCTATCGTGTGGTCGTTACTAAAGTTGGTATAACTAGAGAAGCAAGCGGTCTGCAACATTCATCTCTCGACAGGGTGTTACAGTGTGTTTGACCCTAACTTAATTTCACACTGGAATATCCCTTTAAAGTTCCTGTAATAAATATTTACCTTTATGGAAGAGCTGGATGAGAATTTGTCAGAAGATGCAATTTAGGGATGTAGAGGACAAGAGAGGCAAAATCAACCAAAAATCGACTAACAAGGAGCTTTAAAGTTCGAAAGTCTTTCCAGTGAAGTTCTCAAAGTTTTTTAAAATGTTTTCATCAAAAATTTCTGAAAGTTTCTCAAAGATTTCTAAACAACCATTCTGAGTGTTTTGTGATACAAACATCTCTGACATTAAGCCCAACCTGACTTACCAAAATTAAACAATAACCTTTCCACTAACTTTTTTGCTCATCTTCTCGCCGTCGTCTTTTGTGCCTAGATTGTAAAACACGGTGCATCATCAAAATTGGTCCCTGGCAGCTCATTTTCGCAGTAGGTACCTTTTTTTTTTTGCATTGCCACATTTTTTGCGTCATTAACTTCCGTTGTGGCTTTTAATTTTTTTTTTTTATCTGCACCGCTTCCGCTTCTTTTTTTATTTACAGCAGGCTTCGGTTTCTTTCTTTTTTTTTTTTTTATCCGTACTTTCCGTTGTGGCTTCTGTTTATTGCATTCTTTTTTATTTGCATCCTTTTATTTTCGCAGTAAGTAACTTTTTTTTTTTTTTGCACCTCCACATTTTTTTGCATCATTAACTTTCGTTGTTGCTTTTAATTTTATTATTATTTTTTTTTTATCTGCACTGCCTCTTTTTTTTATTTGCAGCAGGCTTCAGTTTCTTTCTTTTTTTTCATTAGTACCTTCCATTGTGGCTTGTTTTTATTGCATTCTTTTTTTATTTGCAGCAGTAGCGGTTCTGGGCCACCGTACAAATGCTACCATAATTCCTTAAAACGCTCAGAGAAACTTGATTTGCCCATTAATGGTCAAAATGAACTCCAACCTCAGGCGCGCTCCCGCGGGCTGCGCGCCTCTGATGACAGTTGTGATGGAGAGGAGGGCGCCAAATAGGAAGCGCAGCAGAGCGTCTCGGTCCTGGGTCTGCCTCTAATCACAACAACCTACATCGACAGCATGAAGCCCGTCCTTATTCTCCCATATGAGTGAGCCGACACATCAAGAAGGAGCATTTCGTTTTCAGAGGAGGAAGAAAGCTCAAAGTGAGTGCCAATACGTTTATCTTCCCCCGTCTTTCATTTGCTTTGCTAGCATTTGGAGCTAACAGAGGCTAAGTGACCTGGCGAACTCAAACTAGTTTGGTGAAGTTGTCTGTGAGAGAAAAAAGACCTGTTCAATCTGTCTTTGAGTCGTAACGCTGCGTCTTGACATTGAGATCCAACAAGAAGTGAGTGTTGTGCGTATTTAGTCGTTGTCTGATAGGATTAGGTGTAGCTTAGAGTCTGCATTGTTAGCCTGCCAAACTTGATATCATGATGCCAAGTCAGGTGTTGATGACATGAGCAGTCTGGCTGCTTGTTGTCATGGAAGCTTCATGAGGGCATTATAGGAGGTACAACTCCACCACTGCTGATCATCGACGTGATCATGTTTAAGACCTTTCAGTTATTTCCACATCTGTGCACCTTCATTATCAAACTCAACAGATTTGTTATATTTCAAGTTAAACACTAACTTAGTTTTTCATTGCAGGGGACGAAAAGTCAGTGTTTCTTTGCGTTGCTCCTCCTCTTTAATTCTTGAATAATAGTTGCATCAAAACAGAGATGTTTCTGATTAAATCTTACTCCAATAAAAGTGGCAGAAATCTCAAATTAAAATGCTGTTATGAAATGGTGATATGGATCCATGTGTCACTAATTGAATTCTATCCTTGATAACTGACATTTCTTTTAGTTAGCCTACTTATCCTGCAGTTTTCTGTCTAAATTAAAGGGATATTCTGGTGTAAATTAAGTTAGGGTCAAACACACAGTAACACCGAGTTAGAAACCCAGTCGAGAGATGAATGAACATTTATGATCATTATTTTATCATTTCCTTTAAGTAATAATCACCGTTTTAATCATTTTGCACTGTAGAAGAGGTAGTTCTTCTACCTTAGTGTCTCGGTCTGATTGCATTACCATGAAAAAAATGATCATGAATGTTCTTCCTTGAGCTGCGACGCCCCGCTGTAGTCGATGGGCTCGCCCGGAGGTCTCCGTACAAACAAGCGGCTGCTGGAAGAGAGTAGGTGAGTTGTGCTAAAGAAATCAGACAAAGTTAAAAAGATGTTTGGTGGCTAGTACTGTGGCTGGTACCCTATATGTACTGTTGATGAAGTTAGGCGCTGTTTTAAGCATTATTTGTGGCTATAGAGTGGTGTTTTGGTTGAGCGTATGTCTCTCTGTATTGCTATCGTGCGGTCGTTTCTAAAGCAGCCGGCAACATTCATCTCTCAACGATGTGTTTGACCTTAACCTAATTTTATGCCGGAATATCCCTTTAAGGGTCTCTTTTTGACTTTATGCTCTGCAGACATGGAGGCAGATGGTGTGAGCATATGGCCGCGCATGGAGCCCTTCTTACTGGGTGCCTTGCAGGTAAAATATTCTTTATATCTATCAATTGTACACCATTTTCCAGCAGAAGCAAATGTTAAAACTAGACTTTAATGACTCAACAGGTGGCTCCACCCTCCAAGCTCAGCCTGCACTATCTGCGCAAGATGGCGACCTACGTTCGAACGAGGGACGGCTGTTTCCCCATTTTGAGCTGGTGCATGTGGAGACACATTGCCTGTGGAAAACTTCAGCTCCCAGAAGACCTTGCATGGCTGTACTTTGAGACCTTTGACCTTCTTATAGGCCACAGTCCGGAGGAGAGGCTGGAGTGGGCTGAGTGTCTCTCCCAGTGCTCTTCAAAAAGTGAGCTGGACCATCAAAGGACGAAGGTGAACACAAAAACAGGAAAGGGTGGAGCATGTGTGCAAGTGACTCAATAAACTTAGCAATGTAATCCTATCTCTTTTCATGAGGTTATGCTGCTTATTGTAAGGTTGTGTTTTGCCTGAGGCAGAGGTTTGTGTTGTTGTAACTCTTCTCTACAGATTGACTTGCTCCTTCTTTTCTTACTCCAGCTGTCTGTGGACACACTGCAGTTCCTCCTCTTCCTCTACATCCAGCAGCTGAACCGTGTGTCTCTGCGCACCTCCCTGATCGGCGAAGAGTGGCCAAGTCATCGCACTCGCTCCCCGTCTCCGTCGGATCGAGAGGCCAAAACCAGCTCTCAGAACAAGGTCCCTGCCCAAAAAGACACTGACATCTGAGACTGCAATCATCTTTTGTTCTTTTGTGTCACCTTTTAAAATGCAGGTGTCACTTGTCATCTCTCTTCTTTTAAATCTGACACTTGTCTTCCTTTTTGTGTCTCCTGGGGTCAGCAGAACTGGGACGATCAGGCTCACCTATCATTTGTTCAAAGCCACTTAGCGGAGATCCTGGAGCTGCTGGTGGAGCCGGGTCAGCTGTCACAGTCTGGACAAGCCCTTCGAGACTGTCAGGTCTGTGAGCACAGATTTCTACAGCATCAAAGTTAAAGAAACTGCAACAAAACACTTCATCGAAACTGTATCACATGAGATATTTGTATAGATCCACAATAATCTGTTTTTGAACCCCTTGCTTTATAAGAGCTTTAAGTAGCATCAGCCTGTATATGCACACTTTCACAGTTTTAACAGCAAACTACACCCAAGGCCACACTGAGCTGCATTTTTAAAGGACTAAAAGCTAAAAAACACTCCACTGAACTCTGCATGCTCAGCAGCAGACAGCTAGAAACTACATGTGATCATAGTGGAGCATTAAGCTGCTAAAGAGTACAGTTAGAAGAGAATAAACTCTGGATTTAAAGATTCAGGTTGGCAAGGAGCTCCTAAAATATGTCCATTATGGCGCCCCTCTTTGGATTAACCATTGCTCTCTACGTGGTTAAGTTATGTTTTTTGATGAGAAATCTTATCCTGCATCTTAAAAGTGATTGACAATGCATGAACTAAACTTCAGTGAAGAGATGACTCCTCATATCCTCGAGTACATCTTCACTGATTTCAACATTTCTTAATTTCCCAGATATCCCTGGAGGCTGTGCGGAGTCTCGGTTTGCTCTTAGAGGGTTCAGCAAGTCAAAGCAAAGTTGTTCATCCGGTCCACAGGCTGCTGAGTAAAGGTCCACTGCAGACACAAGCCGGCTACTCCTCTCTCACCCGCTCCTTCCCCCTGCACAAGTTACTCTCCACCCTGCAGCACAGCCTCACACTCAACCCGTTCGGGATGACCGCCTGTCTGCGTTCAGGCAAGAAACTAGCCTGGGCTCAACAAGGTAAGAGATATCTGCAGGTGAAGACAAAAACACAAGAGTTAGAGCCGTTATAGTCTGTATTATTTTTCTTTTTTTGTGTGTCACAGTGGAGGGGGCCATGAAGAGAGCAAAAATAGCTCGAAACACCCACATGGCTCCACCCGGCAGCAGGATGGTGTTGATGTCTCAAGTCTTTAAACAGACTCTGGCTAAAACCTCAGACAAGCTGACAGGGGCCAATATCAAGATCCACAGATGTTCAGATGCCTTCATATACCTGCTGTCGCCTCTCAGGTAAAATCTGAATCCTGTCCTTTTTCTCATGCGTCCATTTTTCTCATTTCTAGATCTTTGGGACCTGTGTAACCTGGTTTGTTTGGTTTCAGATCAGTCAGCGTGGACAAATGCAGAGACACCGTTGTGGTTTTGGGTCCTGTTGAGACCAGCGTCCACATCCATGGCTGCCAGAACGTGCGGCTAGTGTGTGTAGCCGGCAGAATCGTTATTGGAGCCTCTTCCTGTTGCATCGTCCACGCCTTGACGCCCACACGCCCTCTGCTCCTACCAGGAAACACGGACATCACCCTGGGGCCTTTCCACACTTTCTACCCCTCCCTGGAGGATCACATGGGAAGCGTTGGGCTGGCTGTGGTCCCTAACGCCTGGGACCGACCTTTACTCTTGGGCACAGAGGGCCTTAACCCTTCACCCAACGCTTCATCCAGCCATGACCCTGCCTGCTACCGCCTGCTGCCTCCCGCCGAGTTCCACACTCTGGTCGTGCCTTTCAACATGGAGGGGGACACCTGCGAGGTCCCGGGGGGGTTACCGCCTCTCTATCACGCCGCGGTGGAGGAAAAGCAGAAGAGGATCCAGAACTGGCAGAAGACTGTGATGGAGGCTCGGCTGAACAAGTGAGTGGCTGACTCGGTTATTAATAAGTAGAAGAATATTGACTTTGTAAAAAGCACTTAAACATCTCTGTGATCTATATTTGAATAAAAAAAAGGCTTTGATTCCATTATCCAGCGGGCTATTTTGATCAGTGGAAAATAATAACCTAAAAGCCATCAAAAAGATCAATGAGAATGTGAGTCGGCCTCTCAGCTGGTGGGATAATGCTGAGCTCAGAAAACTCACTCCAGGGGCTCCACACTGACTCTGACTGGACAAAAATCTCCACACAACGCTGTAAGGAGGGCCTTCACTTAATTTCTGCTCTTGACTGTAGATAGGAGGGAAACGGCACAGAGAAAATGGTCGGCGAAACACTGCTAGAAGACTGATTTTAACAGTCATATTCGAACCCTGATAATAACTTCTGCAGCACAACACCTTAAGCTCGCAAAATTTCCCCCCTAGAGGCTCTATTCCTGTCCAACTGAAGCTCATTTATTTAGAGATTGATACTCCGACATATATTTTTTGTACTTTTCTGTTGAATCTAATCTCAAGTTTTTGGATAACTCTTTAATAACAGCCTGCTATAGAAAGGGATTTAAAAATAAAACATGTTTGATAATCTAAAGTTCACCTGCTCTTTTTTTTGAACCCCCGCTGTTTTGTTTCTCATTTCTGTCTGAAGGGAGCAGAAGAAAAAGTTCCAGGAGCTTGTGGAGATGAAGTTCCACGAGTGGCTGCTGGAAACGGGACACAGGCAGGAACTAGACAGCCTGATCCCCCCGACGTTTACCTCTCTGACTGACTCTAACGGACCTGCAGCAGACACTCAAGTCAAGGACAGTAAACCTTTGAGGAATGGACGAGCAGTGGGAGAGTCACCTCTGGCTTGTTGACCTGTTTGTTTTGGAGTGTGTTAGATATCACAGGTCTCGGTAACACCTGGAGCTCCTGTGAGTAAACAGAAAAACACGCTGTAGTTTAATACATTGGTGGATATTTACAGTTCACTCAGGCACATCTGGAGCTGATGATGCTGCTTTGAGAGGTGAACCACTTACTCAGACGGTATGAAAAGGCAGCTAAGTGCTTAACACACCTAAACAAGGTAGGGAGTGGACTGGCATGTTGTAAAACAAGATCGCAGCACTGCTGTAGGTTGAAAAAAGACGCAGGTGATGCAGAACAGCACAGGCCCTTTAAAGGGACACTGCTGAGGACCAAGAAAACAAAGCACTGACAAACATGCTCAGATTGACTTCGAAACAAGGTCACTGAAAAGCTGTTTTTCATTCAAAATATATAAATATAAGAAACAAGTAATCCCACATTCTTGAGCAAAAAAGAAGTAAATATATTTTCTAAGATCCCAAACTTTTGGAGTTTGTCCCGTCTGATGATGGAAATCGGGGGAAGCTGCTGCTGAATTAGCTCTAGCTTCATGGAAACATTGATCACTGTGAGAAGTTTGTCTCTCTTCTCTAAGGTCTAAAATGATTCTCAGCATTTTCCCCTCACTGTTTCCATGTACGTTATGTGAACTTTTTATTGTCTAAAAAATATATATATAACTTCCAGTAAGTGAATGCAACACTTTGTAGGCGTGCTAATATGTCCTTAACACAAAGTTACAAGCTCAGGTCATCATATTTTCCTTCTACATGTGTTAGAACTGATTAATTTTTAGACATTTTTCATTATGGGGGAAAAAAAGAGGGTTATTTAAATGAATTGTTTCAGGTACATGATCACAGCGTCCACACTTAATCTCTTTAAATATGACTCTACATGCTGGCACCACCGTCCACGGGCTCAACCTTTTCAGCGAGTTGTATTTTTCTGTCACAGCCTGGCTATTGATCACACAGCGGGGGGTTTTTCTCCAGCTTTCAAATGGAAACATCTGCTCTGACAGAGAGTGCTGTTCAGCTGAGCAGAGTACAACCTGAAAGAGCTGCATCACTGCCTGCAGATGTATACTCTAGTTTCTTCAATAAGATATATAGACGTGCCAAATGAGGCAGAACTTATGTCCAGATGCCGCCTGAATGTTCATTTATTTTTGTATGAATTAAAGAGTGTAAATATGTATATTTTGGCTTTATTTTTTCATAAATCCGCCCTGTTCACACAGCTAGCATTAAAATCCTCTAAGTGTATTTCAGGCCTTTAGCTTCCTGTTGAACACTGTCATTCTTGGTTCATTTGCTTGTGGGGATAATTACACACTTGAAGAGGAATAAATATTCACTGTCAAAGTATTACTGTGTATTTAAATGCCGGAGTGTCACTTAATTTTCTTACTGAATGTGACTTCACTGTAAAATGCCTTTCTGCTGTCACTAACCAGTCTAATGTTTCGAACCAGAGCACCTCTTTACAGCTGCTAGATGAAGAGAAAAATAGATTTAGATTTTTAATGATTTAAAAGGAATAAAGTTTTGTAAACAACCTGGTTTGTCTCTGTTTGTATGTTTTTAGCAGTTAACAGGATGCATTAAATTTGGTTCGTCCTAAAACTTACAACAGTTATTGTCAAATATACATTTTATAGCACTTAAAATCTGGTGGTAGTTGTTTTCTAACAGTGATGATATTGCTTCTGATCATTTCGGCCAATAAAGCAGCACTGCAAAAAAATGGACATGGCTGATTTCTCCACAGTGGAAGTCACCGCATAGGCCCAGAAACAGTTGTCTGGGGGTACATGTATTTAATGGAATTATCCCATTATTTTTTTTATCGTCTTCAGTGAATTAATCCCAAACTGGTACCTATATAACATAGTGAGTAAGGCCCAGTTATCCTAATTTTACATGATTTCTTCTCAAAAGTATGATAAAAAATTATAACAGTAACCAAACAATGACAGTTGTGTCGTGCTATAAATACTCTGTGAGAGACTGTGAGCTAATAGTTCAACAATTTCAGAATAATGTCCATGAGTGTAAAATGTGAAAGAGTGAGTGGATTTCATCCTCAGGGAATCTGGAGAAATGATGCAGCACAACGGTAAACATGCCCTGGTCTCAACAGCTGGCATCAAATGTAAAATGTTTATCATTCCTCAATGAAAAAAAAAACAAAATTTAATTTTTAACATTTGATGTGTTGTCTTTGCATTTTTTTTTTTTAGATTAAAAGGCTTTAAATTCTTTGCAAACCATCCAATTACGTCTCCATTGGAATTGTACTCACCAGTGATGGCAGATGGGCAGAGATGTCAGACAGAGTTTGAGTCTTCAGTTCCTTGATTGAAACAAACTCAAAAGACACTGAGGTTGCAAACACATTAAGAGGCAAGTCACACGTGGCTTAAATGAAATGCAATCGAGCTTGACATTCTGTAAATTTGCCAAAAAACTCTGAAACTGTATACAGTTTAAAACCTACTTTTAAAGCAGAGGTTGCTCTTTTATTGTTACATCGCTGGGATCTGCAGTTGGAAGCAGAACATAGAAAACTCAGTTTGGCACAAACTCTGCAAGGTTTGAAAAATTTGGAAACCTCTGCACTGCAGTTAAATCCATGAGAAATATGGTGTTTTAGTCCATTTTTTTGCAAAAGTAGTTTCATACTTTTCATGCAATTGCATTACAACATTATAAGATGTAAGTTTTTGATGTGAACATTTGCATTATTCTTATATAAGCTGAGATTTCTTGAGTCCATGTATTAGATATTCCTTAAAATGAACATAAAAGCTATAAAAAGCTGAATATGTGATAAAAGCATGAAAATATTTGCACATTGAGGGTCTTATTGTGCAAGAGTGACTTTGATTTTGATGCTTTCATTTATGCTGCTGCTAATATTCACATGTTTATTAATATACTATTTTTAAATGGAGGGTCCTGAACTTGTATCGGGGTACTGCTGCACTTTAACTCAGGTCAAGGATCTGAATTCTCCTTCCTGCTGCTCTGTCTGGATTCTTCCACAAGGCAGAAAGAAGTCCTGAGTTGGCAGGTCCTCACCAGGTGGGGGCAAGCTGGTGGAGCTGGCATGTGTGACATGGTGCGAGAGCTGGAGCTGGGGGTGGGCACTGGACCCAGCCAGTACAGTAGTGGGGGTCAATGGACGCTAACCGTGCCCGGCCATTATGCCGTAATCCTTCCTCGCTTTTCTGGAAAAACTGAATAGCACTAGAATCACTGACTCAATTTTTGGATCTCATTTTCATGACAAAGCGATTGTTCCCCTTTTACCTCCACTGTTTCTGTTTATGAACGTGGGAACGATGGGGGTATAAAAGGGAGCGGAGAGGGCACAGAGCAACATCGAGACCTCAGGGGAACAACCAGCTCCACCAGCAGCAGCACCACCGGCATCTCCCAACAGCACCGGGAAACATTCAATTCAAGATGGGCAGGGTGAGTTCAGAATTACCTGAACTGGTGGTCTAGGACTGATCCTGAGGTTCTGGTTTAGAGGGCCCATCTCTGAGGATGGGTGTCCATTGATTGGTCTGGTTGTGTTGGAGGTTTCTGCCTCTTCAAGTCTTTGATACTGATGTTGAATAATGTTTCTCTTTAAATGACACAAAGAATTTTTGTAGTGTGTTACTGCTGTATAAATTAAGATAGACATGTTGATTTAAGGCCTTGAAGTGGTTTGAGTTGTGGTTTTCGGTTGTGAAACTGAGATGTGATCAAAAAGAAACCGTAACCAAATCTTGTTGCTGTTTTTGGTGACGCTCACACTGACAACCATCTTCCCCAGATTGTCTTTTTCGAGGACAAAAACTTCCAGGGCCGTCGCTATGAGTGCGACAGCGACTGCTCTGACTTCCACACCTACCTGAGCCGCTGCAACTCCATCCGGGTGGAGAGCGGAGCCTGGGTGGTGTATGAGAGGCCCAACTACATGGGCTACCAGTACGTCCTGACCAGGGGAGAGTACCCAGAATACCATCGCTGGATGGGCCTCAATGACCGCCTCAGCTCCTGCAAACTGATCCACTTTGTAAGTCAGTGATTACCTGTGATCTGACCGGATACACAGTACACCTGTTTTATTTAGAGTGTGCAGAATTCACATGAAGGAGCCTGACTTCTGACATGTAATCAGAGGATAGTGCATAGGTTATAGATATCTACTTGAGGGATATATTGGCTTTAAACTGTCACTTATCAAAATAACCATTTCTACCTGGAGCAATCTGGAGTTATTTTTTTGTTTACCATTGACTTTTATTCAATTTTCGGTATCAAAGTTATTTAATTATAAATCAGCATAGCCAATGTAAAGTTTGACATTTAAGTGGTTTTTATAACTAATGCCTGAAACAAGTAATAATATTTCAATAGTGGAAATATTAATTCGAGCCATCTATAACTCCATATAAGGCAATTTTTTCTATTGACTTCCATTAAAAATCAGCTCCATATTAAATCTATAAAAAAGGTAATTCTTACCATTGACTTCCACTCAAAATCACCCTCAAATATCTCAAACAGAGTTTTAAGTCTTATTCCTAGGTGGTATAACGATCATGCACTTATAATGTAAGCTACCTGAACAGAGAAAGCTGAGAAGTCATATCCTTGTTCAAAATATTTCAAACCAATGTTACAACTGCTTTGTGTACACCTGAAGCTGCAGGTGTACCCCTTCAAAAATGGCTCTTTCACTTGATAAAATGTCTTTCCACTGTGAAAAACAGACTTGATCGGGGTCAGCTTTTCAGCTTCAGTCTTTCTGTTTACTGTTTACTCTGTCAGTGTCACTCTGACAGTCACAGATAGAAGCCACAGAGTGTAGGTCAGAGAGCCTGTTGATGCTAACGGTGACTGCAGGGCTCTGTCGATGCAGACGGATAATCTGGGTCAGTCTATTTGTTTGACTAGAGTCTGGGTTCACGGACCAACAGCCTGCAGGCACATCCAGGGCTTTCATACAAAAATCAAACTCCTTCATAGACGCTGCATGTATCATCCTTCTGCTAATTATAACTGTAAACGAGACCTTAAAGAAAACGATAACAAGGGATGGTGTCAGACTGAGTAAATCTAAGTGATTCTGTGGATCAAGACAGATACATGGACCAGCTAGTTTCTGCAAAGCTAGTTTGCTGTGATGTGAAAGACAAAGCTACAAACTAAAGCTCTTGCATTTGGTCAATATAACAAGCCAATATTGACTTGTTATTGATCTTTATCTGTTTTCAATGCCCTGGTTTAAAGACTTTTCCTTTCACATACATTTGTAAAAGGGATGTTGTTAATTAAAAGTGGTGCCACTTTTAAAGGAGAGTGTGCTGCAACCTTGTAGTTTACAATACTAAATAAATCCCCATATATTTCGATAGTTGTTTTATTTTTTTGTGGTATTTTCCAGCAGAACTAGCTAAGTTGTTGGTTTTTGTCACTTTAAACTTAAAAAGTTTTTGGTTTTAAATAGTTTGTGAGAAGATGGAGCTGGGATAATAATTTTGTTTTCAGCTAGAGTTGGATAGATGCCCTATGTTCAGCATTTTGGGCCTTTGTAAATCATATTACCTGATTCTGATGACAAAGTTTAAATATCTAGTTGACTAAATGTGCACATCCCTTTCCTGTAGTCCAAGCTTTTCTTCTTTAGTAAGCGTCACAAAAAACTCTTTTGGTTTCTAGAAGAAACATTTTACTCTGTTGTTCGATACAAATCTCATCCCCCCATATATCCCTCCTTCTCCTTTTTTCTCACCTCACATCCCCTTCCTTTTCTACCCCAACCCTCTGCACTAAATGCCGCCTCCAACCCTTCATCCACCACTCTCCACACGCTACCTCTCCCCATCTTTCTCCCACCCATTTCAACCCCTCCTCGTCTACCTCCCCTCCTCGCTCCCTCCTCCACCCACTCCTTCCAGGCCAGCGGGACCATGTACAAGATGCAGCTGTATGAGAAGACAGACTTTGGGGGTCAGGCCTATGAGACATCCGAGGACTGCCCTTCTCTTCAGGATAAGTTCCGCTGGAAGGAAGTTAACTCCTGCAAGGTCTACGACGGCTGGTGGGTCTTCTACGAGCACCCCAACTACCGCGGACGCCAGTACTTCCTGGAGAAGGGAGAATACCGCAAACCCGGAGACTGGGGCGCTGTCAGTCCCGCCGTCCAGTCCTTCAGGCGCTTCACCGAGTGATTCAACCTCCATCCAAAATGTTAAGACAGATCTACTGTGCTGATATTGACTTTGAATTTCATTGACTATTTTGTGATTTTGAACTGAGGTCTCACAAATAAAACCTGTCCTGTAAGCAAACTGACGACATTTCTCTGACTTTTTATTCATGGGTTATTTCGTGTCTTTTTGCTGAAGATTTCCATTATTTAAAAGCTGAACGACAACAATTGTCTGCAGCTTCAAACAACTTTAAATAAGCCTTAATAAAACCATCAGTACAAGAGGTTTGTCCTCTTCATCCTGTCACATTTTTCTAATGGAAGTCGTTTTGAGAAACCACCTTAACTGCAACCATACTGCAGTATAATCAACTGCTGTTCAACCTTCAACTCCAACAACATACAAAGCTCAGTTAACATGGTTCCCTGAGCACAAGCAAGCTAAAGGATAGGCAAAACTGAGGAGCATGGAAACCACACTGCCAACTAGTGCTCAAGTGGAGTACTGCACATCAACAAGACACCAAACGCTGACCTATAGACCTGCTTTAAGGAGAAAACAGCACCGAACCAAGAGTGTCTATGAGCTTTGAAGTTAAACAACTGTTTTTGTCAGTGGAGTTTGGTAAAGGGGGAAACCTACAAGCAGTTTTTGACTAAAAAAGTGTTTTATTTTCAAAAAGGCACATATAAGGAAGGCTCCTTTCTCTCCTTTCTCAGATACATTTGTCATGGAAATTTCTGAGTCTTCTAGTGGCAAAAAAAAAAAACTTTTAGTGAGCCTTAAAATGACTGGCTAGAAGAATTGTGATGCAGCTATTTTGCAAGTGCACTCAACTGGGGTATTTTGGACCCAAAAGTCTAGAGTATAATAATAGAGTGAGTTCATCTTCAATAGTTTCATAGATAAAACCTTTCAGTCTTCTTTATCCCAGCGCAGGTCAGAGGTCCACAGTGACAGGCTGAGGGTTGAAGTGAGTCCCAAATGAGAAACAGTTTCCTCCTCCACCAATCAGGAGCAGCTGACGTTCCTCTGGGTCCGTCAGCTCCGAGCAGAAAGAGTGCAGCATCAGAGGCCAAGGCACCGAGGTCTAGAGATGAAGTAGACAAAATGTAGTCTCTTGAGTAAAAGATCCATCTTTAAGTGATGAAAATGTCCTGAAAACAACTGATACTACTATTACAGTCATAAAATCCTGGAGCAGATCAGTCAATGAAGGATTAGTGATAAAACAAAATTAAACTCTGTGTTGATGAAGTAACACACACTGACCGTGTCCAGGCTGAACTCCACACAGCTTTGTGTTGTGAGGTCAATGATAAGCACACCTGGGACACCATCTGAATGCAGCCAAACTCCTCCAACTACAACCAGCTTTTCATCGATCACATGTGCACAATGAGAGTACCTGAAAAATCCAATGATAAAAAATCACATCTAAAATCAGTCACAGACTTTTGTTTTGTTGAACTGACTGATGCTAAAAAATAAAAACAGACCTGGCAACAGGAGGAGGCTGCACCTCTACTCTCTCCCAGGTGAAGCCTCTCTCTGTTGGCCTTAGCACAGCTGTGTCTCCCAGTGGGACTCCTCTTCTATCCAGCCCTCCAAAAACCACCAGTCCTCCACGATATGAGCACGCTGAATGGGAATGACGAGCCTCTGGTATTGCGCCCTCTACTTGAATCTGTAAAATATGCGTACGAACTAAACCTCAAGCGAAAACAGTTTCAGACTGTTTTTTCCTGATGTGTGTTTTCTTGTGTGAGTTCAGGATCCAGCAAAGTCTCTAAACTGGATAAACTTGTTTTACACGGCTTGTTTTAGCCTGACTTGTTCCATGTATTCATAAAAAGGTGTACATTTTGCAACCCCAACTTTACACTGTGAAAAATGTTAATAAAAACATATTTTGATTGTTTGAAAATTCTTTGAGCTGTAATTTTGACTTTAATAGTGCAAAAACAGCTCAACAAATTGAAACTGAAACATTTCATGGTTTTATTTATTGTGATCTCCAGATACTGTATCTAAAAACTGGTTAAATTTCCCTTAAGAATGAATCTTAACATTTCTGTTGAAAAGGACAAGACAGTAAAGAATCAAACCTCAGTCCAGTGCTGTTGGTCCAGACATAGAAAGTTGCCATCGCTGAGAGCTGCCTCGGTTTCATTCTTCCCACCAAACACAAACAGGTAGTTTTTGCCTAGAGAGTAAATAAAAAGTATGTATTAGCTTAAATGAGTAAGAAAGGAGGAAAATGTAGGTGCTGGAGACAAAAAGAAACCGCATCGGAGCTTCTTTTTCCTCCTACCTTCATGACTGACTATAGTAGCCGTGTGCCTCCATCTTGGCGCTGGTGGATCGCCCGTACAGACAATCTTCTCTGCACTGAGTTTTATTGTCTCTTCCTTTGAGTCAGAGGGAGAAAGTGGATTATCGAGGTCCAGGGTTACTTTGAAAAGGCCTCTGGTTGGGTTTAAAGGAGAAGAGCGACCACCAAATACAATAGCAGCTCCACCAGGGAGAGAGGTAGCAGTGTGGTAGAGACGGACACCTGGAGGAAGGAGAGACAACAACGTAAAAACAATAATGTAGTTTTTCAGGGTTTTATTTAGTGTTTCTGCTGGAAACCAATAAATCCAACGCTTCTCACCTAAATCCTCTGATGGTTCCACACTGACAGACCTCCAGCCCTCCCCCTCTCTGACGAGCATCCTTATAACCGTCCCTCTGCCTCCTCTGCTCGAGCCTCCTGTCAACAGGACCCTCCCCGGGCTCACCAAGGTGGACGCTGTCCCCAGCCCCTCCAGACTGACTGGTACAGTTTGTGCAGTCAGAACTGTGGGGCTCAGAGAGAGCGGAGGGGAAGGCACCGGAGATGCTTTCACAATAACACATAAAAAACAAAAATACTATGAGCTGGAAACAGGGACTGAGTTAAATAATGAAGGAAAATAATGTGAAACTTACCTGGAGCATAAGAGAGTAAAGCCTGTTCCATCAGAGAGCCTCGAGATGCAGTCAGGATGAAGTAGTGGGAACATTTCTGGTGCCACTCCTAAGGATACATGGATGTTTGATTGTAGAATACCAGCTAAAACTACTAAAGGCAGAAAAATCAAAATCTTCACCAAAATCTGCAGCTGCACTTCTACTTTTTGTGCAACACATTCAGAGTTAAATAAATACCAAGACAAAAAGCTTCATGCATGAACAGAATCACAGGAGCTTGAGATACATGGAGCCACAGCTCACCTCATATTCATCAAACGGCTCCAGACTCTCCACTCTGATTCGCTCCTCCTCCGTAACCAGCCCGAGGTAGAATTCATTCATATCCAGACACACACACTGGTCCCAGCCCTGCACGCCAAAACAACAACACTGAACTTTAATTACACAAAAATCAATCCCTTGCATACTAAAACAGATTGTAATCCTACTGGCCTTGTCCAGGAACCTGCGTCTCTGAGCAGCAGTGTCTGGGTACTGTCGAAGTGCATGCAGAGTTGAGTTCAGCTTCAGGAAATGATCTTGCATGATTCGACCAAAGGGATCCAGAGGGTGAATTTGCTCGTATATAACGAAGAGCGACTGAGGTAGAAGCTTTGCAGCCCAACGAATGACAGCGTCTGACCTGAAAGAAACACAACAGTGCAACAGCACCAAAGCATTAGGGGAAAAAAATGACCACCAAAGACATGAAATTTAATATTTTTTGCTGGATTTTTACCTTCATTTTTTATGGAATTGTGTAATACTTCTTTCAAAATATTCAAGTCAATGATTTCAAACACCCTCTCCCAAAACCTTTTTTCGTGAAGCCTTATCTTTAAGGCTTGAAATATCATTGTCTTTGCTTTTATGTACTCATAACTAAAAAGAGAGATGCTGAGCCCCTCATAGAGAAAAATGTCCTCACCATTGTGTTTCCATGTATGTCAGAACCACCTCTGACAGAATCAGGGTAGGGGCGGCCCAGTCCAGCCCAGCTGCACCCAGAGCCTCCTCTACTTGGGACTCCTCTCTCACATCCACACCCAGCAGTCGGTACTGACCACTTGACACAAACACGGGCCCTGAAGACAAACAAACATGAGCAAAACCCCTTAAAAATTACTTTGTGAAAAATTCAGAAGTCTGAGAAGAGAGTACTCAAAGTTTCAAACCTGCAGGAGAAGGTAAATGGGAATCTAACGTCCCTCTTAAAGTAATATTAGAGTTGATCAGAGCAGTTTTTCTTCGGGCTACATCAGGAAAGTCTACTTCATAAACAACAGCTCTGTCTAGCGCTCCAACTGCATGAAGGCGAAAATACAAAGAATCGAACCCTGCGCCCAAAGACAGGATCTGAAAGGAGAAAAGAGAAAAAATAAGAGAAGTAGTTAGACACTAAGAAAGGCTACTTTTGTTATGCATTCATTATGTACAAACCTTAGTGAAAAAGATAATATACATGCCTGTCTTTTGGGGCAGTTTTCAGTGACGTGCAGAAACCTCCTCACACAGTGATCCACAGCTCTCCAGCGCACATAGTAGCCCCTAAAACATGAAAACACCACAGTAATGAAGCTTTACATATTTTCCACCATGTTTAAATGCTGCTTTCTAAAGCCTCATAGAAGCTGCACTGAATTAAAAAAATGATATTCTGTTACATTTTCATTCTGCAAAATTTGTTGCAATTTATTTGATATTGTGAAAACTAAAGGAAACTGTAACACACAAATGTGGTGAGTTTCTTTTATGTACATTTTTACAGTCACAAATATACAATTGTTTTTACAATCTGTGGTCAACTCAGTTCAAGTTTGTGTTGGTAATCTGTAATTGCCTAAATTATGTCCATCCAAATCCTTTAATTTAGTATTTCTAGGTTTAATAACCTGGCTGATTAAGAAGAGATTAAGATCTTAGCAGACCTGTTGATGAGTGGGGCTCTTCTGGCCACTTTGCACACAAAGTGTTGGAGGAAGTCATCTTTGAAGTAACCCTGGGCTGCAGCAGACACCTTACTCACCACACTGCTGTCGTTTGTTCCCTGAACCTGAAACAAGCAACAAAAACGACAACAATTTTATTGTTTGCCCTTTTTTATTGTCACCTTGTCTTAAATATTTCTAATTTAAAAGGTCAATATAGTTGTCAAATACATGTAGGTGAAGCAAATAGGATTAACAATTTAACACCACACTATATCCCGAAATGTAAGAATGAGACAGAATAAGACTCGAGTGCCATAGCAGTTGGTACACCTTAGTTATAGTAGAAAATACAACAATAAACACAGAACTTTAAGACTTCTAAGACTGATGTATACATGCATGTTACTGTTGTGAATGAATGAGTTACCTACCGCGGTGTCTTTCCCCTGCTTCTTTCTGTTTGTAGTCGGCATGGTGTCAGTATACCGTCTCAAATTGGCACAAATTAAGCGTCTTAAATTAAAGTTTATTGCTCATTTTAGGACAGCATGTTGTACACTACATCCACAACATCCTTCGTGTGCAGGAGACTCCTGAATGCCGGCCTAGCGCCCCCATCAGGTCTGGAAGTCCACCAGGCATCTGACTTCTTCTTCGTTTGTCGCGGTTGGCAAAGGTGTTTGTCGCCACTCTCTGGTATAAAACGACGACGTTTCAGCTGTCGAGGAATTACAAACAACCGCTCAGAAAAAAAGAAACACTATTGGTGTGTAAAAGTGTTCGTATTTGATATTATCACGTTGCTTATCTTCTCTTTAAGGGCTTTGAAAATCCTAATCTCGATTATTAATTCCTGATTGTGTTAATTAAAAGTGTTTTATCATCAGACTATGAATTATGAAACATATTTTTATTGATAGCTGTGAATTAAATCAATATTAAAATGTGACGAGTCACTGAATGGACCGTTGGGGAATGCGGCTCTTCTTTTGACAATGCGGCACTCTTTGCGCATGCGCAACTTTCCAGGAAGTGTTAACATTCTCTTTAACCAGCTGATAGCCAAATTGTCAACAGTTAAGCCAGCGACACCTGCGCCCCTTAAGGACAGCATATAGGGTAAATATACATTCTTATATATCCACCAATCGTCTAATATTATTCAGATTAACACGTAGTAGTAGCATGTTAAAAAAGGCGTCGAAATTTAAAGCTTTGATTCTGTTTCGGCTCGTCCGACCTGAGCGGTGTCCCGTTAGCACATAACGCAAGATAAGAGCTGCTGATCAGATAACATTTACAGTAAGTGGACATTATTAGCGACAGAGTGTAGGAGAGACAGCTGCACCCTGCTCAGACTCTTCACATTAGGACGTAAAGATGTGTGTAATGGTTGAAATGACTGCAGTAATGTTCAGCACTGCTATTTCTGAAGAGGCAGACAGCTATTTGAGGCGCAGCATCCCTGACTAAGCTCCAGTTTTAGTGCAGGATAATGGGACAAAGCGTGCAATAGGTGATCATTTCAAACACAGCTCTAATTTACTGAACACGGAGGAGACATGGAGGGTTCGTATATTTGTTGTGCAAGCTTGTTTTCCCTTGATTTGATGCCAAGGAAGTCTCCACCCTTCCTCATAGAAACAATCTTCCACTCTTAGATGAACTGAAGGAAGTATCTGTTGTCTTTACGGGGAAGACTTGAGAAACAAGGTCCTGATCCATGACTACTAAGTGTAGACTTGCCTGATCTGGACTAAATTATTCTAATAAGTCTGCTTTCTCTACAAAACACTGCTCGAGCTTTGTGAAACCTTCTTATTAAGTGTGAAAATGCAGAAGAAAAGAAGGAAAAAAAAGATGATTTGGACCATCTTGTGATTCAGAACCACAATAACCAGACTAGGAAGATCTAGGCCTTGTTATCTCTGAGAGGCTACCGACTTCGCAGACTGTGAAATGCAAAATGTGCTGCTTTCTTATTCTCTCATCAAAACACTTTTCTTTACACAAATACTATTAAAGTTGGACAAATCTCTAACTGTGTCTAATATTGGGTGTAATTTGGACCAGATCTGAGAGATTTAAGTATTTTGTTCTGCATAAGAACAATCCGGACCTTGGATAATCTTACTAGAAAAAAACTAGGACACCAGTTCTTAATTGTATTTCAACAAACTGAATAAAAACTTAACAAATCTAAAAACTGTGTTTTTAAGAGATGGTTGCCTCTCTGAAATAAATGAGTCCACATCTGGTTTTGTGATTTCTGGATCAAGACCTGGATCAGGGCACTGAATGATAGTAGGCCTGTGTCTTGTTAGCTCTGCCTGTTTTGTACAGAACATGCCACTGTTGTCCTCCCTCTTCTGCTACCAAGATGTTTTGTGTGTATTTGGTGTCTGTTGCTGCTGTCCTTGTTGCTGTTGATCTGTTTTTTGTACACAATGAGACTAAAGACAAGTTTCCACTTGTGTACAATAAACGAACTAACTAACTAACTAAATTTAGACTAGATAGGGACAAAAGCAGTGAAATTGCCCTTTAATTTTCATTTTTACAAATAGAACAAAGATGTCTAAAACCTTAAAATGTGTTTAAAGAAGTCTTTAGACTCATTGAGATAATCTTGTTTAGATCCGACAAGTCTAAGTACAGCGGTTTTGGATCAGGACCTTGTTTTTGTGACCTTACCACCTACAGCCAAATCAGAAGCTGTGAATAAGATTCAAACTCAGGTGTTGTTTAGAAAGACTGAGCTGAATAATGTGATGCAGAATACGTTTCAGTGGAAAAACCCCTGAACTGCTGTTCGTGGACCTTATGTCAGATCAGAATCCTCTATGCAACGCCTTAACATTTTGTCAAGAGATATTTTTGCCTCTGAAAATTTAAGATCAAGTTTAAAGATGCAGTTTTAATATTTTAAGATCCTCCTTTAAGTTTGAGTTGAAATCTATGAAGCTCGAACATACGGTTCAATATCTAAACAACAGTTTGAAGTTTGAAAAAAAGAAATTTTATCACGCATATTAGCTGTAACTTTCAGTCAAATTCTCTATTCACCTGCTGCTTCTCATGTTTGATGTTGTGACTTCTCAAACTATTTTCAGTCTTTGTCATGCATATTTCCATCACTGCCCTCTTGTTCGTCAGTCGTCGTTGCTAATTAACCTGCAGTCGCCACTCATTATTCCAGGGTAGCTCCTTCTGTCAAATGTTCACATGCTGATTTATAAGTGTGCAAAAAAGATTTTTCTTATTCATTACATTCGAAAAACTCTTATGCAAGTTGTTTCTGTTACGGTTTTCAATGTTCCTGCAATGAAAATTTGATTTATTGTGCAGCACTGATTGGAAGGTGCTTTTGTTGCCTGTAAAAGATAAGAAAGAAAAGCATGGGTGAGCTTGTGCATGATGTAATCCTGCACCAAAACAAAAACCTTTCACTTCTTCCTTCAGACAAAGCAAAGAGTGCAGAGAGGTCAAGACACCACCTGCCTGCAAGACGTGACTCTACGCTCTGTTAGGAGGTCAGTGTCAGTGCTCTGCTTCAGGGAGGAGGCCCAGCCCCCCTGACGTCTCCTACAGCGGGCCACTATGAGCTCCAGAGGGAGTGGAGGCCGCTCCAACGGCACACTTCCCCAGACCAAGATCTGCCAGTTCAAGCTGGTGCTCCTGGGGGACATGGCTGTGGGGAAGTCCAGCCTGGTGCTGCGGTTTGTCAAGGGACAGTTTGATGAGTTCCAGGAGACAACTATAGGAGGTGAGGAGAGAGAGACCAGGAAGGTGGTATACTCTGTTAGCAAAAGTATACTAATCTTATATTTCTCTCCTTTACTACCAGCTGCGTTCCTGGCCCAGTCGGTGTGTCTGGATGACACCACAGTGAAGTTTGAGATCTGGGACACTGCAGGACAAGAGCGATACCACAGCCTGGCTCCCATGTACTACCGCGGCGCTCAGGCTGCTATCGTCGTCTTTGACATCACCAAGCCGGTAAAGTATTATCAGAAACTTTAACAAGTGATGTATTCATCCAGAAATGGGCGCCATTTAATGTAAAACCCGGCCACTAGACGGTAAAGAGGCAGAAGGGGTGACTAAACATTTATGGTCTGTACATTGAAAACTAGTGACGATTCTGTCTGCCTCTGATAGCTAATGTTTCCAGAGTTGCACGTCAAAGAACATACACAGTGATGTTATGCTTGCAGATGCTATGCCATTGGAGTAGCTCTTGCCTTTAGGCAAGACTAGCAGTATGTAGTTACTTATCATTACAGCATCATCACTCTGCTCCCCACTTTCTAGCTGCTTCTTTTTAATTATTCATCGAGTAGTTGTAGGGAAAAAAAACTTGCTTGAGAATAAATGTGCATACAAGTCTTCACAATGCAACAAGAGTTAGCACTGTCAGATGGAGCCCCTGTGGAAAGGTTTCTGACTATTATTGCAAACTTTGTGCATGTAGTTGAAAGTTAAGCAGCTGTTTGGGGACCTCTTCTGACCTGAGGCCCCTAGCAGTTGCCAGTCTTTAATCAAAACAAACTCTCATAAAAAAAAAACACATTCAGAGTAAATGTACCGCCCAGCTCTAGAATTAGATAAACATTGTGTCCCATCTAACAAATAAATTCTTCAACTGATATGCAGTCCACAAGCTCTGTGGTTGTGCCTGGTGTTTATCTACGTGTTATTGCGGTGTTTGTGCAGGAGACGTTTGAGCGAGCTAAAGCCTGGGTGAAGGAGCTGCAGAGACAGGCCAGTCCTAACATCGTTATTGCTCTGGCTGGAAACAAGGCTGACCTGGCAGAAAGGAGACTAGTGGAGTACGAGGTAACAAACTCCTGTACTAAACCTTCAGCCTCAGCTAAATCACCATCTCTGTGGAGCTGGAGACTCTGTGACATTTTCTTTCTCCAGTTTAGGAGATTTATTTGTTGTAGCTCACAGTTTTGATGTCTTTAATGTCTACTCAAATCTACCGGACTGGTTTCTAATCACTGATATGATTACTGTTAGTCCTCCAGAGTCTGTGAAGATAACCACATTCACAGCAAATGGTGTTTTCATCATAAAAAACATAACAGATCTTTGCTGTGAGCTGTAGGGATGTAATCTGTGGAAGTGAAACTGAGGCCCTTTCTTGTGCAAAATCTTTTAATTATAAATGAAAACAAGGCCAGCCAAACAATCTAATAATTAGACCCTTTTGATGTTAATTTTAAGCTATCCCTGTTACGTAAAAGTCCATGTTATGCAATTTGTGTCCAATCTTTGATGTGAAATACTTAAGAGTTCAGTGTTTTGGTCAGTCCCCAGAGCTTTGACCTTAACTGGGTTCATGTTGTTTGTAGATAACAAACATATAAATATTTCCCAGCTTAAGCTTGTTAGTAATGTTTGCAATTTTTTGGATTTGTGCACGGTGTATGATCCAGGAAGCACAGACGTATGCTGAAGACACCGGCCTGCTCTTTATGGAGACGTCTGCGAAGACAGCCATGAACGTAAACGAGCTCTTCCTGGCCATTGGTGAGTCAGTAATCCGGTCATTTACAGCTACACTTTAAGACCTTTTTGCAGATTGCGGGTCAGGCCAAAAGAGTTGCCACTCTGGTGGAACAGATTATGAGTTCAGTCCAGGTTGTTAATCTATTCCCTCTTAGGGTTGAGGGGACGGTTTTTTACAGATACAATGTCGGGAAATGAAGCCTTGATATAATTAACGCGTGGTTATAGATCCAGATTCAAGAATTTTATGGATTTTCAACAATACATTTTTACTGAAGGTGTAAAAAAAAAAAAAAGCGATGACATTTAATATGTCAGTCAAAACTGTGAACCTTTGTTTCAGCTGCATCGTTGTACAGAGCAGTGCAGACTGTGAACTTGACAGCCTGAGTCTGAGAGTGACTCATGGCAGATAAGATTTGAAGAGATATACTTTTATAGTCCCTGGTGGGAACATTTCCTGGCCTCAGTCTAACTGCAGTTACAAACAACATATAAGAACAATTCTGAAAAAAGCATACTGTAGGGACTTGGTTTGGGTGCCAGGGGGTCACCAGTTTAAGTCCCCTAGTTGAATGGATATGTTGTTTTTTTATTAAAATATTTTATAAAAAGATATTATGTTAAAATGTTTGATTATCAATACTGAACACAGGAAAAGTTCCAGTTTGTGTGGGAGTAATAAACCCAGAGTAAGACTCTCTAAAACGTTACAGGAGAAATGCACAAGAGAGCCATGAGAACACTGATTGATGAACCTCTTAAAAAAGGGAACAATAAACACAACTCTTCTAGAACACAGACATCCTGCTGATGAGAAGTTCAGTGTACATGATAAAGAATGACTATTTTGCAACCCAAGGTTTCTCTCTGAGTAGGTGTAGGATTTTAGCTGGGTCTGATGCAGGTTTCCGTGCACGTCTGAGAGCAGACTGCTCATGAAGCAGTTTTTAACCCCCCACAATTTTTTCAGATTAGTTTCTAATACAAAGAGTGAGTCGGGCACTATCTTAGATTTCAGTATTTGTACTTGAAAAGGCAGGGAGCTAAGGCACATGTAACCCAGAATTTCTGATCCACTACAGCTCCAAATGTGAGTGCAGACTCAGGAATAATCCAAAGATTTAGCAGAGTAATTCCCTCTTCTGGGTGAATAACGACACCTTAATGAAAAATACAAAATGTCCTGTCTGGCTGACGCTGATACAAGGAGGCTACAAATATGTTTCTTAAAAAAAACTAGATATTTGATCTTCTTTCATTTTTCCTAAGAGTAAACCCTGAGAAAAACAAAGCTGGACTTTTGTCAATGTAATTTTGTTGAGACTTAAATAACTTTTGTTTTGTTTTTATTTTAATTTAGCAAAAAAGATGCCAAAAACAGACACCCAGAACCCGACACATGCAGCACGACATCGGGGAGTCAACCTCCAGGACCCGGACGCCCACTCCACCCGAGCCTGCTGTGGAGGGAACTAGACCTCCACCACCTGCATCAGTATCCCACCATCCTCACACCACCACATCCCTTTAAACATCCCGTCTCCTTCGACCGACTCACAGAGGGGGCCTGATACGAGGGAAACCTGGTATCCACTCACCCCCTCACCCTCCATTCATCCTGCTGTCCGAGCAGACCGATTCAGAGACAGAAAATTAAAGGAGAGAGGAAAAGAGGACAGAGAGAGAAAGACAGAGTTTACACGTCTGTTTCTTGACCAACTGAGATTCTCCGCTGTGAAGGGGGAAGTATAGCGGAGACTGAGATGGAGGGGAGGGAAATAAGAATGTGGAAGACAGTGGCGAGCCTGTTGTAGTATTTAGCACTAAATGTGAAATTTCTTTGTCCTCATGCTGCCTTGCATTGTTCCAGTCACAGCCATGACAGCATAAAAATGCACAAAACAGGCAGCACACGCTAGAAAGCAGCCGAGAAAGGGAAGAAGGAAAAAAACGAGGAAAGATAGGAACTAAAAAAAAAGGTTGTGTTTTGGCTGCTTTCTTCTTCTACAGAGCTTGCGCCTGCTTGCTTTGCCACCTCCCTGTCCTGAATCAATCAGATCCTGCTGTGAATACTGCCACATGCTGACCCCTGGAATGATCCCATAATTCATAATCCCTCTCCGTCCTGCCCGCCCTCCTATGCTGTCACTGTCCAGACCCACATTAGATAACACTCGTGGCACAGTTTCCCCAACAAAAGTCCATTTGTACGTATTTATTGTCCAGTGTTGACTTCTTTTGACTGCTGGTAGTGATGCTCCAGTGTCTTTTAAAGGCACGCTCACATTTCTGTTTTTCTTTTCTCCGGATGGAAACTAAATCTGTGTGTGAGGAAGCTTTTAGACTCCCGATTCAGTGGATTTTGATGATGTGTGTTTCTCATTCATTTGCTCTGACAGACCTGCTTCTCTAATGAACGTTTGTTTGGGTTTTAACGCCTTGCTTGAATGCTCATCAGCACCACTTACTATTCTGTATAAAGCAACAATGTTGACTTGATATGGAGTGTGTGTTTAGGCAGTAATAAGACTCTAATATTGCTTTGGACCTGGTAACTGTAAACTCTAACTGATTATACGTCTGTAGCAGAGAGCGTAACCCTGAAACCCAAAGAAAAAAAAATACTGTGTCACTCTAAAGATTTACTAAGCACTTGTTCTCAAAAACAAGCTTAAAGGGTATTACCGTATTTTCAAACCTGAGACCTACTTTTACATTTTATTGGGTCAGAATAAGGAATTGGTTCAGGAGGCGTTAGTATGGCTCCAGCAGATTGCTTCGATCAGCATCGACTGTAAGGGCCGCGCAGTAATCCGTGAGGGCAGCTGCTCCTGAGCTCCCAGAGTTCTTGTTTGTTTCACTGTGTAAAAAAATTACAGAAAATATCCTTAAACAGGAAGAGAGAAAAATCCATTTCCATTAAAGAGAAACTGCTGTTTTATTGCGGTCTTTAAAGCCGGCAGATTTCACCAACAAAAACAGTCATTTTGCCTCAGAGGTTGTTTTCTATCGCTGTCTGAAGGGGGTTGTTTTTGACTTTTTTTGGATTATACTTTCAGACTTTTATGTCTTTATTCAAAGAGGACAGGACAGTGGAAAGAGCAGGTCTCTGGGGGAGAGAGTGTGGAGTGACATACAGGAAAAAGGCTGAACTTGGGGATCTCAGCCTCTGCACATGGGGCGAAACACAACCCCCAAGCCAAACCAGCACCCCTGACTTTGGCCTGTTCTATCTATGTAGAGTTCCTGATTTACAGACCTGATGTTACACACATAAACCACGGATATTTTAAAGCTCTTGTGAGAAGTTTTTGAAACAGACTGAAACAAACTACGATGCATCCCTATAATGTAAAAAAGCAATGAGAGCACTGACGACAAGAATGGCAATTCCTACGCTGTATGCTTGGGAAAAAGTCTTAGTTTTTTTTCTGCCAACCACATACCTGATGTCTGGATGCAACACAATATTTGTGTAAAAACAGTAAAAATCGCCCCCTAAAAATCCTTTGTTCTGTGAGGTAAAATGACTGTTTTTGCCTGTTTTTGATAGCTGTTTATGGATTCAAAGCATTTAACTCTGGCTGCCAGTTTGGCTCGGTTGGTGGAGTGGGCGGCCCATGTACCACGTGGCTGCGGTCTTCATGCGTCATTCCCCTCTCCCTTCCCTCATTTCCCGTCACTCTCAAGCATTTCCACCATATTTAGGCAAATAGCCTGTAATAATACAATTGAAAAATGCGTCTAACTCTTGAATAAAAAGGACTGTGTCTCTGCAGGGACTCTTTATGGAATACTGCCCGAATCATTCTGATCATATGTTACCCTTTTTTGTCAACAACTTTGGCCGGGAGCATTTGCCCCCAAGGATTCCTGTTGGCTTGTCTGTTTGAATATCTGCTGGAGCAAATACAAAAGAAACATTACCAGTTAGTCATTGAAAAGAGAGAAATTGTGTAAAATAGGATATAGTTTTAAAAGGGAAAGAATCAACCTCTGTTTCTGGTTTTAAAAAAGGATCACAGATGAGATTATTTGCAATAGTTGAACTGTATTTGGAGGGCTGAAGAGTGAGAAGATGAGAAAACCTTTGTAATGAACCTTTACCATGCCCTGTGAGAGAATTACCCTCCCATATTGTGTTTAATGTTCCCTTTACCCGTCTTTTGGCTGAGGTGGTGAACTGATCTTACATGATTTAACTTAATAACCTAAAATCGAGCTCTTGAACTCGAGTTGTGTGCTTTGTTGCTATCTGAGGTGTGTGGGTGAAGAAAATTAAGACAGAATAGATGAGACACACACACAAAAAAAACAAAAGTGCCTATTCCCAGTTTTCTTTCTTTCTTTTTTTCTGTGAATCATGTTTGGGGCTTTTCTTGAAGTGTGTGCTTCGTAGAGAGTGCAGAAATCTCACCTCCCTGTCATCAGCTTGTACTATAAACAATAACCTGGCACCCTGTCTTTAGGCTGTAGTGAACTGTACTGGCTGTTTGTATGGATGTAAAGAGATCTTGTTGATACACTGTATGTTAAATATTATTGTCTTAATTTTAAAGGTGTTATGTTGATTCTAGCGGAGCACACTTGTGAACTTTGAATGGATCTAATTGATGTTATAGATCTGTTTTATTTTAAAAAATTGACATCAGTGAGAACATTTTCGTTTTATCTCATTTTCAGGTTTACTCGCACGTGTTTCAAAGCATTTAAAAACCGGCAATCTAATTAAAGGTCTAAGAATTGGCTTTTGAATCTGTATTCAGCACTAACGGCTCATTGGCAACATTAAACAGTTCATTCTTCAGGGCTCACAAGTAGGTTCAATGTTCTGTGCAATTAAAATGACAAAAGGTGATTTAAAAAAATAAAAAAAAGGACTTGATTTTTTTTTCATTCATTGGCACATTGAGTATGTGTAGTGTTCAATAAAGCTGTGAATGACGCCTTGAGTGCAGAACGCTGATTGCTTTTCTTTCCATTCCCCGTGACTTTCCGTGAGTGGAAGAAAGACTTGAAAAGCCACATTTTATTGAATCTTCGACAGAGTTTTTACAAGTGGCTGAGAGCTGTGTTTGTCTCATCAATTCATGTTTTAAAAAAATAATCTTTGCAGAGTCATTACCATTTCTAATATCCTGAAATTATTCTTCGAAAAAAAAAAAAACAGCCCAAAACATTTTGTTTGTAAATCATGCTTTAGTGGATGGAAACATATAAAAATCTAATTTTACAAAAAGACGACAATTCATTTGCTGTTGTGGAGAAACTGAATATTGCATGTCAAGTCAATTTAATCACTTTCCCCTATTTTTTATAAAAGGCAGAAAATAAAAAGATAAATTAGGAGAATGTATCCTCTGTGTCAAAAATGAGTCCTCACCCTTTGCCTTGTCTCACCCTGCCCTCTAATCCTCACCCTCCTCATCTTCCACTGTCGCATAGATGATCTGGTTCCTGCGTTTGATTCTGGGGGTTGACCCTCTGCTGTCAGGACCTCCGCTCTCGTCGCTGGTACGTTTCAGGATACGTGCGGCCGCAACATCATCTTCCTCGCACTCCTTTTCTGCTTCGGGAAGAGACCGAGGGACTGCTGGGGTGGAGTGGGAGGGAGGGGGGAGGTTCATGAGGTCAGGTAGATGAGTAGGGGAGAAATCAGATTTGGGTCTGGGTAGAACCAGCCGGCTGGGGGTGTGGATGTCACCTGCAGCTACATCAGGGAGTTTATCTCCCTTCATTTCTCCTTTAGAGTCACTCTCAGCCTCTTCTGCTCCCTCCTCTTCCTCCCACTCATCCTCTATCGTAATCTCATCTGGGTTCAACGAGCTCGATAACCCTGAAGTGTCAGTCGGGTACTCGCTGGGCTCATCTGCGCTCCCTGTACTCTGTCCGTCTTCATCATCGTCCTCTCCTCCAGTGCTGCCCTGAACTCCCCTGCCTCCCTGTGCAGCCAGAGCGTAGATATCTGTGAGTCCTAGCGTGGCGCAGAGCTCGGTGGTCTGGGGGTTTGTACCGCAGCTGGGGGCGGTGTGAGGCTGGGGTTTGTTGGGGTCGTAGGCTGGCACGGTCCGGCTGAAGTTGTCGGGGATGGCGAGCTCACCGCTGAACTCCTCCACCACCTTCATCATAGCAACTTCTGAGGCTCTGAAGTCCCACCTGTGATTAAACAATCTCTATTACCTTGAACTCAACAGCTGTGCCTGCCGGTGTGAGAGGAAATGATCTGAAACTGCAATTTGTTGATTTGAAGTAGAACACATTATGACCGAAATGGTTCATTTTATTCTTATTTCTCTGTTTAAATAAGTTTATATATTGTTCTTTGTACCCACATGGTCAGGTATGATATCCTAAAGAGTTATTATTTTGCTGCTCCAACTACATGCATCAGTCTCACCTTTTTTCTAATCCTAATTTTTGACTCCACCTGGTTTAACTGGAGTTATCGTTCCAGCCCATATTGTGAACTTCATTACTACAAATGTTGTTACTATAGACCTGTTGACTCTAACCCTAAACTAAGATCAGTCTATTATCATTAAAATCATCTTCCTGTAAGCACTCCACATCCTTGCTCCATTGTTTTTGCCACTTGACCCATATGTCTGTATGTATTATTGTTGTTGTTGTTGTTAATCAGTATCCATCTCTCGCTTTCTGCATCTCAATCTCTACCTCCTTTCTGTCTCAGCAGATGACTGTCTCACATGAGTCTGTTTTTTGTCAATATCACAACATTTTCAAGAAATGCGCAACCATGGGAAGCTTGCTGTGATGTGTGTGTATTATTTGTACCGTTCATGGAGGCCGTTGTTTTCTGGGGGATTCCAGGGGTGTTGGGTGACTCTCTGTAAACTGTTGGTGGCCTTCAGGATGGCGAGCCACTCCGGATCGTACTCAAGACCTTCAGATGAACCCGGTCTCTCTGGAACATCTACAATCTGCAACACAAGAGTGTGTGTCACCCGAAATACTATCAAACCCGCATTCAACACCAGACTGAACAACAAAAATTTTTCTCACCTGGAGGAATTCCCTGTAGGGGAGACATTTATCCAGGGACAGGAACTTGGTCACACGTGGTGCTGAATTACCTTTAGGCTAAAGACAAGAGAGTTTACACTGAGTGGGTTAATACACTGATATATAAAACAAAACTAATGAAACTGCAGAAAACTGTAAACCTCACCTGATGCTGCATAATAGCAGCAAACTTAACGTGCAGATGTGCAGAGAACCAGTAGCTGGGTTGGAGGTGAGCAAGCAGCTCCTCAGCAGCAGGACTCCCCAGGGTGTTGGACTCTACTTCTTGTCGCAGGAACTTCTTCTTTCGCAGCAAATCTGGTGTACTTCCGTAGTGATAAATCTTACGGGGCCAGTCATGGCTCATGAAGATGTCAATGGGCATCTGGATCTGAGTGAAAAAAGACATTTTTCTTTCATCTCAATACAATTCATTTCTCTGTTTTATGTTACACCTTTGACAATTAGGAACTCAGATGACTACTTGTTGATGTTTATTGCATAAATTTATAAATGTTTGCAGGTGCAGCTGTACATTGTATGCTGCTTTGAGTGAAATGCTGCCAAACTTCTTGTATCTGAAACAGTAATAATGAAGGATCTATATATCTGCTTGACGATTCTGTAATATTTACCTGTTTTAATTTGAACACCTCAATATTACGGACGTGGTAGACGCTTCGTAGTGTATCAGGGTTGTATGGAGGGAATTCATGGTGACCTTAAAGAGCAAAAATTATGTGTAAACACACTCAAACATACTCTACCTTTCCATACTGAAAAGTTTAACCCTCTGCAGGCAGAAAAACTCACCTCTTCTGTAGTCACGTGATTTAAAGATGCCGGACAAACCCCCGATTCTAATCCCTCTGTAGCGAACTACACCTGCATAACCTGCAGGAATATGCTCAAGTCAGGCTCGCAAAGGAATAAAGGCGTAAACTGAACACTTTAATCTACTTTCTGCCTGTTCTTACCAAGATAATAAATATTGGGAGCCACCCAGCCTCCATAAGGCAGCTCCTGCAGGTGGTTTGAGGCCTCATGATTCCCTCCAATGAAGATGGTCAAGACTGGAGCTTTCTTCTCTCCAGAGTAGTATCTGCAAACAATACAAGAATATTATATTACTTATTCACTTTCTCTGTTTATAAACGTCACTTCTCTTGGAAAAACAAACAAACTTACTTGTAAAAGGTCTGCATGGTTCTGTACTTGGCCGGCACTGCCATGCACTTCATATCTCCCTCATTGCGTACTGCCTGAAAGTCTCCACAGCAGAGCAGGAGGTCCACTTTCACCCCTTCTTTCTTCTCCAGGAAACCGATGGTCTCATAGATCTTGTCCAGCTCCCCATGACAACAGCCTTCAACTGCAATCTTCATTCTCTATGATTTGTAAACTAGAGAGACAAAGAGAGTTACAGTTAGGATTAGTTTGACTCTTGGTGTGATTTTGAGCCCACCTATGGCCAGTAAGAACACCTAAAAAGTTCACAACACTGGCAATGGTGTTCATTTTTTGCCAAAACCAGGACAGGAAAAGGTTTCAGTCTGCTCTCAGCTCACATCCTACATATGTATGTATGTTTGTATCTATCTATCAATCAATCAGTCCAGACTAAAAAGGTATGTTTTCAGTTTGCTTTTAAAATCATTTATTGATTGTAGTTATATATTATATAGAGCTCTTTGGATAAATCTTAGATTCAGCGGTCAAATGTTGCAAAGACAAGTAATGTGAAAAACATGATGAACAGCAAATAGACAATCCTAACTGTGAGTTGTCTATGCTGACAGATGATGCAAGGAGAAGCAAAACACTTCTATAACACTACCAAGAGTTCATGAAGTTTATGTACAAAAAGAAACAGTGAAAACCAGTCAACAAAGCTAAGAAATATTACAGTGTCCACCCAAAATAAAAGGGAAATTCAAAAGAAAATCATTGAGTCCATAACCAGCCTTTCTGCAGGCTAGTATCGGTACCAAAGTCAGTACTGGTATCAGTGGAAATGGATATCACTGGCATGTCGGATATCAACAATACTAAATATACATCTGTTCAGGAACACGATGAGTCTGAATTTTCCACTCCACCTGGCGATTGTCCACGATTACTATTGAGCGCTATTTGCTCCCCAATATCTTCAAAATTTGCCAATAAGAATAGTCAAATCGGGTTACTTTACCTAACTTACCGGTAATCTTATACTATATTCAGAAGCGTGAATATGTTTTAGTACCACGAGGTACAAAAACGAGCAAAACAACCTTCACTAGCTTGCTATGCGACGTAGTCAATTCAGACAGCAAACTGTGTCGTATTTGTCGTATAACAAAGAGAAAATGAGTAGGCACGTTTATTTTTGTGACTTACGGTGATTAAATTGTAGTTAATGAGTCTGTACATCCAGTCTGAGACACCGTTTTGTTACAAACGTTTCCAAAAATTCATGTTTCTGCTACGAGTTAGCACAGGTACAAGCAGGACGAATTTTCCCACCTCGCAGCTACTATCTGGACGCATGCGCAGTATGCCACGAATTCAACCAAACCATTTTGAGTCGTGAGCGGCAGATTCCACACAGAATGGATTAAGATTATTTTATTATAAGAAAGTTTTAGAAGGTATGAATTAAAACAAAGACTATTTCACTCAGAATCTGTATTTTGACTTTTATTTGAGTGAGCTCGCGAAGATTAGAAATGTTAGTGTTGAATCTAGCGCAGCGAAACGTCACCTACGTCACATTGATAAACAAAATTTACCTCATTGTCAAATCCACTGTCTGACAGACTGCTCGCTAAGTTAGCGGTGTTGTTTTTTGCTGCATATCTGCATCAAGAGACAACTGCCGGGTCCGCGGGGGAGGATAAATAACGTCGGAGGCTCAAACGTACACTAGAAGTCCGGCTATCAGGCTGCAGTTACTTTTAAAAGCCGCTCACAGCTGTTCTGGGGGGCGGAGTGTCTGCAAAGTGCTGCGCCGATTGGGGCGCTCCATCGGGGGAAGAGAGATGGCGTGCTTGTTGGAGGCCCCTCTCCGCATCAGTGTGCTGTCTGTGAGTGCCACGCTTGTCTTTCTAAGTTTAATTCTCAACATTTCAGCGTGTCCATCACGAAAGAGGGCGGCTGCCGTCATTTAATAAGTCATACGGAGAAGCTAGGAGCTGCCGGACTCCGGAGGGTTTATGCCCTCTGTTAGCCTCTCAGCTAACTTAAAGGCTTTGCAACATGTAGCGCTGTTGCGTGACGATTTATCTCCCGACACTGTCCGGGCGGGCGGAGACATTCCAAAACGCGAGAGAGTGCGCTTTGAATGCACCCGCTCGGTCCGTCGGTGCGTAAATGAATTCAAATCGAACAGTCAAAGTACCTGTCAGTGTCACTCGGAATGAGTTAGCAGCTAAGTGCTAAGAGTGAGAGTACTGACATGTTTAAAGCGCTGTACAGTGCATAGCGAGATAAAATAGCTTTCTGGTGCAATTATTTTGCGTGCTAGTTCAACATTGTGCAGCTATCTGGAGTTATATGCATAAAGTAAGCTTAAATTAGCATACCCGGTAAGCTAGCGAAGCTAACATTAGTGAGTATTAGTCTACCCTATGAAGAGTTCAAATTCAGTAACAGTCAAATACTTGAAAAAACATGGATTTATTCTTATTAATGAATTACACTTGATTTGCACAGAGGTCCATTTCCACACGGATATTTAAACCCACGCTAAACCTAAAGTCTCAGCCTGTTTAACTCACTGCTGTCTCACTGTTAATGTAAGGAAATCAGACATTCAGCATATGTTTATACAGCAAGTAGAGTAACCAGGGGTTGAAAGAGTACCAAAATCTTGTGTTCAAGTAAAAGTACAGTTACTTTTAATCCATGGAGGTGTCTGTGGGGATAGGCAGAGAAAGATAAGCCCTAGAAAATTATATAACAGCATTTATTTCCAAGCTTATAGTTTAATACAACCAACAGCATTAATGTGTGAAGGGTACTGAATATTTGTTATAGTATTTCTTGCCACTGTTGCACTTAGTAGATCCTCCCTGCACACTTAGGTTATGGCTGCCCATGCTGAGGTGTAGCATGTCTCTGCAGACCTAGGGGCTGCAGATTTAAGACCACATTTCACCGCCACAAGACACCGCCTAATGCACTGAATTCATCTTCAGTGTCAAACTCTGTGTCTCAGACATGTGGTCCCATAAGTGTAGTGCTTTCTTGAAACTGCAGCCTCCAGCTCTGCAGACACACAATCTTGTTGCTTAGAAGATTACCATGTAACCATGTAACAATATAACCCTTACACACTTGCTTCCAGAAAATCTGAAAATTCAGGAGCTATCACCATCCGCACAAAAGTGTGACTGTGGACGCTTTTCTTTGTTTTGCACTCATTCAAACAATGTACCACTCTATAAATAACACAGAGTATCAATCAGTCAATCAGTGTTTATCTGTTTGGCACCAAATCACAGCATTAGGAATAGATTACACTGCTTTATTTAAAAAAAGACTGCATTGGAACGAATAGATATCTTTAACATTTTAAAAAACAAAACTTAAAACCTAGCTGGAAGCAAACAGATCATGTGATCACTTATTTATATCTTTGTTTGCAACTGTTTTCCTCCATGCATTTCTGCTATGTATGCAGTTTTTTCTGTGATGTACTGTTTGTGAATAATGTTCATTTTTATTTTGTTTAACTGTCGGGAACCACAGATGTATATGAGCTACAGTTGATGTTGTGCAGTGTCCCCAGTAATTTCAATTTATAAACTAAACCAGAGTCTTGCAAAGCCAGAGAGTATTGAAGACTGAACACCCTTTCTGTTAAAACTAGCTCAGTTAGTTTAAGGTAGTGTCTGACAATGTTTTAGTCAGACCCACAAATACACAAATCAGATGTTCTTTTTTTATAGGGCATCTTTCTATGCATAAGCAGCTCCATTGCTTTGCAAAGTGCATTGTGTGATGCACTTTTTAGCAAATGTATAAACCACACATGATAAAAAAAAAGGCAGGCTTATGCAGGTACAGACAGAATGTGCTCAACACCTTGTCAGCAGCGTGTAGACACCAGAAACCAGTGGTAGCTGCATGTCATTTGCTGGGTGAGGTTTGTCCCCCTGGGGTCATGTGGAAAGTTCTAGATGAAGCTGTGCATGATATAAACAAAGTTTCCCAGTGTTACATGTGCCAATGACAGCTTTGAAAGGGGCCTGCCATGGATGCTGATGTATGCGTCTAATAAATGTCTACAAATATCAGCTATTTATTTTAAAAGCATGTAAGGTGTCAAAATAGTTGACTTTAAAATTGCATTTTACGCTTATTTAAGCTTTTGCCACAGCGAGGAATAACCTCCCCCAGTGCAGTGAATAGTCTGACAGGCTCCTTCTTTCAGCTTTATAATCTTTGTTTTTCTTGAATTCATGCAAAAGAAAGAGCAGATATGCAGGTCAAAACCTGTTTCATCTTATTAAAAGTGGATCTCTTGGTTAAAGACAAACTTTTTATCACAATAGTGCTGGTTGAAAAATGTTTGTCAGTGAATTATGTCACTAATCTTTGTGTGATCTTTGTCCTCATTCAGGAAGTCACTGCAACTAGTCGCCATTATGTTGACAGACTGTTTGACCCCGACCCACAGAAAGTGCTGCAGGGAGTCATGTAAGTCTATCAACAGAATTTGTTTGTTGTAATTCTTTGCAAAAATGATGCAGTGTTTGATTAAATTTTGCAGCAGATGTCAGACTGTCCTTCAAGGGCTACATTTTTAGGGCAGATGCATCGACTGCTCCAATTTTCAGCTGCCTGGAAGAGTCTGGATCTCATTCAGCCACTATGATGCAGCACAGAGGGTGTATACTTTCTCTCTTTTTTAAAAATATGTATTTCAGTGATTTCTGTGCTGAAATGTCCAAACTCCTGCAGCAATTGTCTTTCATAATCTTTTGAATAAATTTGCAAATCAAAGTCCTTCTCTAGAATATCATGTATTGTGCAGGAAACAGCGCAAGTGTTGTTGTTGCAGATTGAGCATGATCTCTGTGTTTACATGCCCGCTCTGTTTGGATATATTTCACTCCTCAGTGTGACTTCATATCTTCGTTACACTCTCGAACTCTCACTCTCTGTTTCGCTGTGGTGACCTGCACTTGGACTGTTACACTGTTATTTTTAACCTGGGAAGAGTCTAGCTCTGGTTACGGCTTGTACCGCTCCACCTGACTGAGTTGACGGCCTGCTCCAGCTGTACTTTTCCACTCGCTCCACTCACCTGCCATTTGATATCACGCAGGGCAGCAGAGAACACAGCACTGAAAGGAGAATGAGTGAATACAAATGAACAGACTCGTTTGTGTGGCACAGCTGCTCAGTGTCTGTGTAACTTCTGATGTAGCTGGTGGCCTTTGCTGTGCTGCAGACTGCCTCTATAATCTCTGAGCAGTCTGATATCTGTGTGATGAACTGTTTTATCAAAGAGAAACTCAGGGCGAAATGCCTCTAGAATAAAACATAACATGCCATCACTAAGGCATGTTTAGTTGACCTGTTTTAGAAGTGTATGGACAGTCGTTTCTGCCATTGCAGCCTGCAGCGTTATGCTTACTGCTCTGTAGATCATACTGTACTCTGATCTTTCTTAACGTTACATCTTGTGCTTTTGTACAAACATATAGCCACTGAAAAGGACAAAGCTTTTACTTCATTGCTTGTAAGAATTCTGAAAAAGTCTTCCAAGCAAATTCTTTCGATGATGTTGTTTATTTTTGCCTTTTCATTTTGTCACATCATTGAATAAAAAGTGCCTTTGTAACTCTTTTTTTTCAGTTGCATTAACTGTTTCTCTGTGTCTCTCTGTAGTGACATGAAGAATGCCGTCATCGGAAACAACAAGCAGAAAGCCAATCTGATCGTCCTTGGAGCCGTGCCGAGGTGGGTATCTGCACAGATTTCTTGTCTGTCTTTCGGTCATTCCTTCTCCAAACACTCTGATTGTACAAATTTTAAGTGACATTACAAAGACAACACAGGTCGAACATTGTGTGCTGTCATTCAGTCTAATAATCCAAAAACACAACATCAAGAAGGTGTCACTAATAACATCACTACAAAACTGATGGAGGAAATTTGTGCAAATTCTAACCTTATCATTATTCCTCAAGACTTTTTCTCGTGCCACTTACCTTTATTTTGCAGACGTACACATAAAAAAGGCCAAATGCTGTTCTCCCACCGGCAGTGGTGTAATAGAAAAGAGCAAATGCAGAAATATATCTAAAATAACTTTACTAAAAAATAAAACCAGAGTCAGTAGTATAAACCACACTGAAGTCTTTGGGTTGAAACTAGGCAGATCAGGAGAATCTGTTGCTCTCTAGGGTGTAGGTTTGCTGGCTTCTTCAGCTGGGATGTCTTAACTCGAACTACCAACAGAGAAAACAGAGAAAACATCAAACAAATATGTGACCAAAAAATTGCATGCATTCAATCTTGGTGCATGTAGACTCTGAGAGAAAGGCTCTGCATGTAGAAGAACCAACTAATTTGCCAGGAGAGCATCAACACTGATTTGACATCCATTTAAAATACAGAAAATTATCCTTAAACCAAACTTCACTTCATATCCTCACTGATGCGTAACATTTGGGATGACTGAGTTCTCTGTACAGTGTGTATATGTGTTTTTTTTTTTGTTCCAGGTTACTGTACCTGCTCCAGCAGAGCTCATCCAGTCTGGAGCTGCGGACAGAGTGTGCTGTGGTGCTGGGCAGCCTGGCCATGGGCACTGAAAACAACATCAAGTCCCTGGTGGACTGTCACATCATCCCTGCCCTTCTTCAAGGTTGGAGGCACACACACTCAAACACACACTACCACACATTAATACATGCGAATACTCACTGCCGAGAGCACCAACTGGGGGGTACTAAAAAGTTTGGAACACCTGTGCTTCTCCCCTCAGGTCTCCTGTGTCCAGATCTGATCTTCATTGAAGCTTGTCTTCGATGTCTCAGAACGGTCTTCATCAGTCCGGTCACCCCTGTGCAGCTGCTTTATACTGTAGGTTGTCATGTGTATGTTTTTGCCTGTGATACATAAACACCAGTATCATTTTCTAAAGAGCAAACAGAAATTAGTTTAATATGCTGTTTTATTCTTACAAAATTGAATGTAGTCGCATCAAAAACATCAATCCACGCACTTTCCTAACATGAGAAATTAGTTTAAGGTTAAATTAATCCCTAAAAACAAAAATATTTAACTTTATTTAATGACACATCTATGAAGAACCTCGTATACTAACTTATAAATAACTAGAGCAAAAGCAGGTGAGGTTTTTGACAGCAGAGGGGTACACCACAAAGCAGGATATGCTGTGATCAGGGTGACTTCAGGGTTAACTCTGGGTTTTCAGTGCTACGCAGATGCTTCACTTCTCACCACAGCAGATCACCATGGTAACTGATGCTGAACACCTAATCTACTCCAGAGCAGGTTATAATCAGGGCAAGAGATCAGTACCAAAGATATATGTACATCTGCTGCATCATACCGACACAGGGCTCACCCGTTGACTTACAGCCTGCGTGATGGTCTCCGATTTATTGTTGTGTAAATGTCTGTTCAGGTCTCATCTCGTAAAATAATGTCATATATTTGAAATTGTGAGTCAACCTCTTATTATGTCTCTGCTTAAAAGGGAAAAAGGAAATCTAACTCCTCATTTTGAAGTTAAATCTGTGTATGCACCTCCTCAGGACCCCACTGTGATTCCCCATTTAATGTCTCTACTAAGTCGCTCACAGAGAACCCAGGAGTACATCACTCAGATCTTCTCCCACTGTTGTAAGGTATTTGTTGTGTTTTTGGTGCTCACATGCCGTTGAGTCATTCCTATTTATAACCAAACATGAGCTCAGTGCTGATTGGACGTTTGTTTTCTTTAGACGCCAGAGCACCAGACGGTTCTTTTCAACCACGGTGCCATCCAAAACATCGCCCCTCTTCTTATCTCACCCTCTTATAAGGTAAATATGAGTCCATTTGCACACATAATACTCTATTTCTTTCCCTTATAACCTCTCTGTGTCTTCAGGTCCGGATGCAGGCATTAAAGTGTTTCTCAGTCCTGGCCTATGAGAACTCTCAGGTCTCCATGACACTGGTGAATGGTGAGGAAATAATCTCTCTCTCTTTATGATATCTCTTCTTCTTTCTTTCTTTTGAACCTCAGGTTATCTGTGTTTGTCTTTCAGTGCTGGTGGATGGCGAGCTGCTCTCTCAGGTATTCGTCAGAATGATGCAAAGGGATCAACCCATCGAAATGCAGCTAACAGCAGCCAAATGGTGGGTTACATTAGCGTGCAGTGATTAATGATAATATCTTCCCTGGACATTTTCCAAACCTTTCCTGTTTTCTGTTGCAGTTTAACATACATGTGTCGAGCGGGTGCCATCAGGACAGATGACAGCTGCATAGTACTAAAGGTCCGATTTACTTAAACCTCTTTTATCTTGAGGGTTATTTTAACAGCTCGCCTTACCCTTTATTCTCTGTGATCTTTCGTTTCTTTCTTTCTAGACCTTGCCGTGCCTCGTGCGGATGTGCAGTAAAGAGCATTTACTGGAGGAAAGGGTTGAGGGCGCAGAGACACTCGCTTATCTGATGGAGCCCGACGTGGAGCTGCAGAGAATCGCGAGCACCACGGACCACCTGGTGGCGATGCTGGCCGACTATTTCAAATATCCCAGCTCTGTGTCGGCCATCACTGACATCAAGAGGGTGAGTTGAGTGATGCCTGTAAAATAAATGAAGGGCTGTGACAATAACTATTAAACTGTGTTTTCTTCCCTTGAAATCTCCATCTGCTATATTTTATTAACATTACTACAGATACATCCTGGTCCTGATACTCAAACAGCTTAAACCAGGTTTTAAAAAGTCCTTTAGCAACATGGCAAACATCAACAGTGCAGAAAGTGCCTCAAAGCAGCTGAGAAGAACCCAAGCTGCTCCTAAAACCACAGCACGGAGCACAGACCAAACTCTGTTACTTATTTAATGTGAGGGACAGAATCAGTCAGCACTTAGACGAGACAGAGTGACTGCAGAGAAGGGTTATTTCTCATGTCTCCTCGACACTGACCAGAAGTTTACAAGAAGTTGATCATCATTTTGCTTTTAAAAATAAATGGGAAAAAAACAAAATTTATCTGAAGGTGGTGATTATTTTAATAGTTTTTTAGGCAATTAGTCAAAAAAAAAAAAAGGATTTTGAAATTTTTATGAAAGTCAAAGAATCCGTGTGACAGTCATAAATTTGTGGGGCAGGTTTCATGGCATTAATTTCCCAAAAAGCTCAAATGTCAGCCTGATTGTGAGGCACGATAAAATGTCAAGTCTAATCCTCTTGGGGTTATAAATGTTTGTACAAAATATCCCACAGTTTTTGAAAGATTTCACTCTGAAACAAACTAATGCACCCACAAACAATTAAAATCCCCAGAGCAATCACTGCAATGATGCAGACATAATTAATTTTCTTAATGAGCCAATTAGAGACTATTATTTATGAGATTGTATAATTTTTGGAAGACGTCCAGACAGCATGTTGACATCTTTATTATGTTTTTGTAATGACTGTTTCTGTATGTAGTTATTTGCTTCTTTTGTCTTCTGACTGAAAAATATTGCTGTAAATTTATCAAAATATATTATTGAGGATTTTTCTAGCTTACATGTTGAAATCAGGTCTGAGGTCATTTCCTGTCTTGTCTGTCTTCTACAGCTGGATCACGACCTGAAACACGCACACGAACTGAGACAAGCTGCTTTTAAACTTTATGCCTCGCTCGGCTCCAACGATGAGGACATCAGAAAAAAGGTGACCTCTCTTTTTTCTTGTATTTATTTTTTAATATAAATGTGCACCTGTTTTTATTTTTTGTGATCCATCCTCTTGTTTGTTTTTCTTCCTCAGATCACAGAGACAGAAAACATGATGGACAGGATAGTCAGCGGCCTGTCGGAGTCCAGCATTAAAGTCCGTTTGGCTGCTGTCCGGTACGTTGCAAAGAGAGCCACTCTGACGTTTTATCCTGAAAAAAACCCAAAATAGTTTCTTCAGAATTAGATGAAGAAAATTAAGAAACTTTTAACTTAAACAATGGTGCAATGTCTCCCTGTTTCCCTAAATCAAAAGATGCCAAAGTATTGTGAAGTAATTTTTGTTAAAACAAAACAAAAAAGTCACATTTAAAAGATAAAAAGAACTTTGATTATATTTCTTTTAAATCTTATCCAGCTTAGACTAAACTCTTTTCTTTGTGTCATTCCTACTACATATTTATTTAAAACACACAAAAACGACTTTTAGGAAAAGATTTTTATATAATAGTTCTTGTTAAAAAAGTTTTAAATAGTTTAGTTTATCGGTTTAGACTTCTGTGTACAAATAACACAGATGACCAAACAAATAGACAATAATAGATGTCATATAGTTGTACAAATGTTCTAGATACTCTCTGATACATAACATTAGTCTCCAAACAGGAGAAGAAGTCCCTATTATTCACCTGGTAATCTCCACAGCTCTCATGTTGTCCTTTTACTTTCACTGTAGGTGTCTCCACAGTCTTTCCCGGTCGGTTCAGCAGCTGAGGACCAGCTTCCATGACCACGCGGTGTGGAAACCCCTCATGAAGGTGAGCGGAGGCTTAGTGAAGTTTTACAGAGTGTGTTTGGCAGAGAATTTCCCATTTTCCCTGTAGAAGAAGACAAAACATTTAAACAAATAGGCAACACGTTTCAGGTCTTATTTTGAATGAGTGAAACAAACACTGAGTGATAATTTGTGTTTTTGATTGTAGCTGCTGCAGAACGCTCCAGATGAAGTCCTGGTTATGGCTTCTTCTACACTATGCAATCTACTGCTGGAGTTCTCTCCCAGCAAAGAGGTACACAGATACACACACAGACACACACACACACAAATTCACCTGAAAAAGAAAAGAGGTTCTCTTACTTAAATGAAGGGAACTTTTGTTTCTGTGTCTCTGCAGCCCATCCTGGAGTCCGGGGTGATTGAGTTACTATGCAGTCTGACCCAGAGTGACAGTCCAGCTCTGAGGGTCAACGGAATCTGGGCCCTGATGGTACACTTATTTAGCTCTTCTCCAGGTCTCTGAATTTGCACTTTCCAGGGCTGGAGATGCCTGTACGTAACGAAACCTTTCTTTATATTCTCCTCGGTGCGTGTTTGTGTGTCTGTGTCCAGAATATGGCGTTCCAGGCCGATCAGAAGGTGAAGGTGGAGATCGTTCGGTGTTTGGGTACAGAACAGTTATTCCGCCTGCTGTCAGACCCCGACACCAATGTGCTGATGAAGACGCTCGGCTTGTTGAGGAATCTGCTGTCAACACGCCCGGTAAGAGACACGCACATGCAGAAAGGATGACAGGAGACAGACAGTGTTGCATACATACCAGTAATGTTCCAGTCATGGTGTGTTTTCACCAAGTGGTCCAGTTTAATACAGTCCAAACCCTGATCTTGATTGCATTTTCATTCCTGAGTTTACCTAGGAGCTTTAAACAGTGTTTTCATTTGGAAGTCATTGTTCAGGACAGATATTTTGTAAATGAAGCAGCTTGCATAGATCTTTTTTGAGCCTACAGTGAACTCTAAAATACTAGAATCCCTACCTTGTTAGTCGGCATAAATCTGCAGGTAATTTATGCTAATATTGAAATACAATTAGATAACAGGATTTCTTTCTCTTTTATGATCTCCCCCTCTCTCTTGAATCTTTCTCTCCCTCTCATGCAACAAACAACAGTCAAAGAAAGTCATAACCAACCTTTAGTATTGATAAATGAATCAGACATGCACCCTAATCGTGGACAGAATAAAGGGCTCGTAGCTTCATCCAGAACATCTCCATGAAAAACATTTTAGCCTGAGCAAAACAAAAGAAGCAGCACCTGCAGGGCTGAAGGAGCAGCCTTTTAGGTCTATAAATAGTCTGTGTTGGTTCGCAGGTTGCTCCTTTAACAGCTCGGCTCTGCGGTCAGCTGTCCCACGAGGGTTTTAATGGCATGTTGCAGAAAAGTTTCAGCGGTAACCTTGAGCGCTCCACACTTTCTGACCTTCTCCGTGGATATTAATTCACTGCCTTTGCATGTGCTGAATTTGCATAAATTCTGCAGATATCCTGAATCCCAGCCTGCATACTGATTCTCTCCTGCTCTCCTCCCTCGTGTTGTCAGCACATTGACAAGATCATGAGCTCTCATGGGAAGCAGATCATGCAGGCGGTGACCCTCATCCTAGAGGCAGAGCACAGTATAGAGGTCAAGGAGCAGGTGAGACTTCTCCCTCTTTTTTTCGTGCTTACAGATGTGGTTTCATGCAGAATTCATTGTCCGTCTGCAGAGCAGTGGAGTTTAACATTCTGCAGATATGATGCAGGTCGGTCCGCAGTGATGTTGTGGTGTTTTGCAGAGCTGGAAACACATCCGAGAAAGTTTTTCAAATAAATTATTATTAAATTATAAAAATAACAACAGTGACGCAACTTACTGATCTCCTCCGCCAGACTCTGTGCATCCTTGCCAACATCGCTGACGGCAACACAGCAAAGGAACTCATCATGACCAATGACGACATGCTCCAGAAAATCAAATACTACATGGTACAGATTTGTTTTTTTTTAACCTCCCGAGGTTAAGCTGTTTCTTTTTCTTAGTGAAAGAAATGCACAGTGGTGGAACAGCTAGAATTGTTGATATGCTTCTCCTTGTTTTTCAACATGTGTCTATACAGTAAACTGATCACCAGTTCTCATAGAAAGCAGGAGCTGTTATATGCTGTCTTAACTAAAAAAAAAAAAAGTCTATTTTAATACTTACACGTACCTTGAGAATATGTGAGCTTCTCTTTTCTTCTGTTTTTCCTTGCTTCTAATTTTCTCCCTCTTGTTGTTCCTGCAGGGGCATTCGAATGTGAAACTGCAGCTTGCTGCCACCTTCTGCATCTCTAACCTTATCTGGAATGAGGAGGACGGTAAGAGACACAACACATGAGTGAAAAGGAGTGAGAAAGAAAGGGGGGCAGGTTGAAGGTTGAGAAGTTTGTAGAAAACATCATGTCAAAATCTTGACATGTCTGCATACTTGTCACTGGTGACAGCTGTTGAGGATTGTTTCCCAGAAAAGAGCAAACCCAGAGACCTGGTGCATCAACCCCTGACTGAGTGTCTGTTCTGGGTGCAACACCTGTAGTCAGCTGGTTTGCACAAAAACATGCTTTAAGACCTCCCTGATAGATGAATGTCATTTAAAATCACATGTCGTTTATCTCTACTTGATAGAAAACAGATCATTACAGTTGAACATGTTGTCTTTTTATATGAAAGACCTTTTAAAGACTGAAGTTCTGAAGTAATTTGCATTGTCATTGTCTCTGAAACTCTAACCGAACAGAGCTGTTCTCATGTGCAGCGGTTTGCATTACCTGCAGGAATCAAAACTGTTATTTTAGATGGGTTTGCATGTTAGTATATCATTAGTTCCAGCAACAGTACCTTTTGTTTTGCATAAGAATCAAATAATCTAAAGCCTAAGTGAGGAACCCAGAACACCTGATCTTATTTGTTAAAGCAAGTATGAATGACTGCGTGTTTTTCCTCACATCTGTTGTGTGTGTTCAGGTTCTCAAGAGCGTCAGGACAAGCTGAGAGAGATGGGCTTCGTGGACATCCTGCACAAACTCACCCAGGCCTCAGATCCAAACCTCAGTGACAGGTACGTCAGAGTAAAGTCTCATAAAACACTCGGATCATGAATTATCTGAACACAGTGGGTGGACTGATTGTGTCTGTCTCTCTCTCTTAGGGCGAAGACAGCGATGCAGCAGTACCTAGCGTGACTATGGGGGACTAAGACCCCGTACTGCCAGCCTCACTAACAATCGTGGGGAGGACTCCTGCTGTCGGTCCTTTTGTTTCTCATTTTGTTGCACAAAGACACCTTTTATTCTTTGGACCTGTGGCTGTCCTCCCTCCACCTCCCTCCCTCCTCCGACTTCCACTTCAACAGTTCTGCTCACGCCAGACCTCCGTCTTGGAGACTCTGAGATCACGGTTGTTGGAAAATCAATGGTTAGGAGGGGTTCACTTATTTTCCTTTTCAACAATGAAGTGATTTTTTTTTTTTTCCTTTGGGACGTTGTGATTTGAAATCTTTCTTTTTTTTTCCTTTATTTTTGGAGTGCAGCTGCTTGAAAACCAGCACCGCTGTCTCGATGCTTTTGGACTCGTGATGGAGGAGATTCTGGGTTTGACTCATGAGCAGGGCTGTTGGACAGTTCCCAGTTTTATTTTTTTAATTCTTAATTAATATTACTATTAATATTTCCTTAAGGCATCACAAGCAAGGACACATTTGGAGAAAAAAACAGACTGCCTATTTTGAAATTTTGGGTGTTTCTTTTTTGTGGATACATACCTCGTAAATATATAAATATATATAAATATAAACATAAATATATATTTTTGGATTCTTATTTTTCCCCTCGAACCTCTGTTTGTTTAACTCACTCTCTGTGAACCATGTTTCTCTGCACAGCTGGAGAAATCCACAGCAGTCTGACTCACGGTCTGTGGAGGTGAATTAGGATAAGAAATGTTATTCTCCTGTTTAGTTCTCTTCACCGTTGTGGTTCTGCGTGCACTGGAGCCTTCACTTCACTCCTGTTCAACATCCTTATGATCCCAATGGGAAATGTAGTCTCAGAGTGCTGACTCTGACCCGCCCGGTTACTAATTAACAGGCATGAGTACACAGAAAACCACAGATAAGAGGATGCATGTGTTCTCACACCTCGTTTGAATCATATCTGCTGCTGTTCCTGCACTCTCTGCAGCCCCCTCCTCTTCTTGCTTCGCGTCTAAAGGGATAGATAATGAAAGCCTCTGTGTTTCTTTACTCAATGCATTTTAGGAAACAAGCAAAAACAGAGTGAGCTGCATAGGAAATAAAGGAGAACAATGTGAGACCGGCCCCTGGAGGCTGAGGCACTGAGTGCATCCACAGCAGCAGAGTCAAGCACTAAGTTTTGTTTCCATCCCTCTAATATTTTCTTCTCTCATCGGGATATTTCTAGAGTGTTGTTCCCTGACATTTCACACCTTACTGAAACTCTGATAGAATGAATGTTACCATTGAAAATATATGCAGACCTGAAGAAGGGTTTCATCTGTGTCGTGTCTTATTTATCCTCAAAGGCTACAAACTGGTCGTACTTATGTTTAGAGGACGTGTTTAGACTGCTAAACACTGGGTCGAAATGTCTGGGTCGGCCTCTTTGTTGGGAACCAGCCAGAGAACTAGAGCGAAGCTGCAGACGGGGTCAACTCTTCCACATAATCTAGCTTAATTCAACAAACTCCAACCTAAACACTTTTCGGTGCAGGTCGTACTCTATTTGGGAATTTTTCAGCGCTCTGCATTGCTGTCAGGCAGACTGTTAGTAATTACCTGTGGATTGCTAACATTGTGGAGTTTGGTATCGAAAATGTCAAATTGGGATGCAGAAATTTTAAACGTTTAAAGTCACATGAGTGTAGAGTTTGTGGTTTCAGTTTTGATCCTGTGGACTGTGGGTTGAGTTGTTATGCTGTAAAAAATACAGAGAGCTAAACACTTACTCCGAAGACGCTCTTCCATTCATCTTTTCTGGTTTTCTGGTTGAACTTGTGAAAACTGAAGAAAGTGGAGAGGGCAGGAACTGGCTAGTGCGTGATGCAGACTGCAGCTGCATGTGAGGTGCTGGTTACCTTTGATTCAGAGAGATCCAGAGTTGCTGTCATTAGCAAGTTTAAACATCGTACTACCAAGTAACACAGGATATCTCTATTCGGGATCATCAAGTCTCGTTCTTTTGTAGACTCTGGTTGATAAAGGTGTCTTCTCGTGTCATCATCACTGTCAGAAGGACTCCTTTTTTTAGTGTGGATGGATTTTCATCTCTCCTGAAGCCTGCAGACCCAAACAGCTGATCAGTCAAAGAACATTTATGCGTTGAAGCCAAGAATTGGCCACAAACAGACATTTTAAGAGGATACACTTACACTGAGAGGTTGGTAGCTTAGCTCTCACTCAGTTGTCTGACCAGACGGACCTGGCTTGCCTTGTGGCTGGTACACTGTCAATTGACAAGTACCTCATACAGCACCTCTAAGAAAATAAAAACAGTCCTTTGACATTTTTCAAGCATAATTTAACATGTTTTAAGAAGGATGTTGATTTCTAAAGGCGTTCTTATTGAATCCGAAGCCAGAAACAACATGACAGTGCTGTAAGATACACTTAAAAGTTAGTCATCAGTTATTTGTAAATGCAAAAATTATAATTTTTTTTAACAAATGCTTTAAAAAAACATTCAATTTTCTTTAAGTTGTGAACAAAGTTCCTGCAGTGTACTGTCTTTATCTGATGTGACATCTACTTACCTCCACCTACATGCTCCAAAATGTACAATGTAGACGGGTTCTGCTCTTGAAGGTTGTAAAAAGACATGACTGCAAATTTCAGTGTGTTTCATAGCTGGTTAACAACTTCTCAATAGGGATTGAAAGCAAGATTTTGGCATTTTAATCCTGGATGTCTTCTTAAACAAACAAAGCAGACATTTACCCTCTGAATATAAATAAGAACTTTTAGTGGTTGTACTTTGATCGAAAACGTTTTCCCTCAAAGGATTGTTTTACAGCAGTTTCCAAATGTTTTTGCTCTTTTCTCTTTGCACATTCAAGTCAAAGACAAATGTCAGCTTATTGCATTCATAAAATATCTTCTTTTCTATTCTAAAAGGATTTGGACATCTTTTCAAGAACAACCATGGCACATAGAAGAGCAAACATTTCCCCAGAGTAGCACAAGAGTCTTGAGATCTTATAAAACAACACTTCTTTATTGTTTTACAGTATGTAATCCTGGTAAAGTTTTATGTAACAGCAGTCATTATTAAAACATGTCCCATTCCCAGCAGCCTCCGAAAGAGCGAGCGGTTTGTCTCATCCCAAAGCAGAGTCTGGCCTTCACAGCTCAAAAGCAGGCACATTCCTCATGCAAAAAAAGCTGTGACATGCATTTGAGTCAAATCCCTTTTTTTTAAAAATGCAAGTATCCCCACTCGACCACCCAAGAGTAACCAGCAAGATCAGGGCTCCACAGGCGTCACCAGGAGATCTGCTCACCGAAACGTTTGGTGTGTAAAGAGTCCAGGTAGTCCCGTTACAGAAAATAGAAAGCAGAAATCTGATCGTCTATATTACAGGAAACGTGATGCACAAAGCACCTCATCAAAGAAAAATAAATGTACAGAAGTCCTGAGACCTCCAAAGTGAAGAAGCCTGGGTATTGTAGTTTCCGGGTTAGGCTGTAGTCTCGTACCAGCATAAAGCTCAGTGTTTGGCGAAGGGACCGGAGAAGATGTGAGAAAAATGTGTGTGTTCAAAATATGCTTTATATGTTTGTGCTACATAAGAACTGGGAGAGTTTTACTCAGACCGGAGTGCATCCTGTTCTTAAAGCCACTTTTCCACCAAACGAACCAGGGACTGTTTAGTCCCAGGAACTGATCCTAAAGAAGCTAAAAGGTTCCTTATTAGAAAAGACTAGAGCCCAGTCCGCATCACTGGTCTATCTGTCAATTTCTAAATCTGCAAACTGTCAAAGAACAAACCAGAAAAATTCAAAAGTAAATTGGACCCCTGTCAGGCTGAACTTTTTACACGTAGATGGCAGATTCTACAGCGCTATGTTAAAACTGTGGCTTAATCCGAGCTTTACAAGTACCAAAATAATGTGCAGCTTTGCAGTCGAAGGGGATGACATTGGACCTTGAACTATAGTGAAGTCCTGTTCATGACATGACGTTTAACGTAGTTCCTTAAATGGTTCCCACTGAATATTCCTGTGGCTGCAGGTTCTAAAAATTGTTCCTTGGATAAAGTTCCTCATACATAAGGAAACACATGCTACACCACACCCTTTTGTGGCAGAAATAGTCTTTAAACTTCATTCAAATGTAGTTCCTGCAGTAAGAAATTCATCTGTTTCTTAAAAGGTTCCTGGTCCATTTATGCAGCTGTTTTTTAAGATTGATAAAATAATGTTCTGCATGTATTAAAATTGAACTTAAGGATAAAACATGTTTGAGGGAAAAATAATCCTGGCACAGAAAAAAAAGGTTCCTGAAACTCACTTAGTTCCTTTTAAAGGTCCTAGTCTCATATTTATGTCTGCGGAGTTTCAGAATTTTGAAGGAAAGAAAGTTTTACATGGACCAGAAAGAACTGCTGGTGCTATACCTGCTTGAAGTTGACATAAAGCCTCTCGGACAAAATTTAGTACAATGACAGTCGTAAAAAGGTTCTTTGTATCAGATCCTGTGGTTTTAAGTGTCAAAAAGATGGCTGAATGGTCAATCTATGAGTATAAAAAAAACATTTGGTGCTTTTTTTAGGTGAAAATAATCCCATAAGAACTGAATTTGGCACTTGATTCCTGCAGTGTGAATCCACATAGTTCTCTAGAGGTTCCTCCTTGCTCTTTTTGAGGTGGAAACGTGGCTTTATGACAGTAAACCTCCCTCCCATTAGCCTGTTCCTGACAAATGTCTCTGACATGCAAAATAACTTCTCATCGTTTTCAAAATAAACTACACAGCCTAAATAAATAGATAAATATATAATTTAGCTAAAAGGTGCACATGTCGGATGGCTTTCTGTTTAAAGTTTTTATCCAAATGCTTTCCTGCAGGTAACAGGTGAGGACTGTGGTGAAGTTTCATGTCTTAATGCGGAGAAGGCACGAATGGCTGGATGGCTAAAGCTCAGGAGTGATGTGGGAGTTCTTGCTATACAATCTGATTGGCTGGCTGTAAACAGATAAATATGATATACTAGATGGACGTGATCATGATTTTAGAGGTTGCCCCGGGCTTTTCTTGCTCTTGTCTTTGGCACACGTACCAGTGGCTAACTCAGACATTGAAGCTCTTCTCCATCGTCTCATTACAGGGACAGAAAAAAAGGGCAGGATGAGTTTGAGCGAGTTAATGACTGAAGAGATGACCTGATGTCAGTTGAGCGTTTACCTCCAGCACACAGGTGGATTTCCCTTTTAAAATAACAGTAATCCCATGATGAAGCCTTCCAGGTGAGGTGACTTGATGCGACAGAGACCAAATGACGAGTTTACATTCCCAGTCTGAGAGCAGCATCTCAAACTCTCTGACTTCAGCTCAGATATGTATGTTCGTACCTGCACTCTGGAGAGGAGGAGGCAAATCCATATTGGCTTTAAAATCAACGTTTTGAGGAGCTAAATTTGTCTCCACAGCTGAAATGAAACCAGTTTAAAAGACGTTTCCCGGTCCTGTAGTTCCTCGTAGCTGCAGAACGACTGATGCTACTGAAGAGTTGATGCTGTGTGCTGCTGTAGCTCTGACGGATCACTGAAGGTAAACACACCTTCATGCTGATTTGCTGGCAGCTTGCGTCCAGTCACGGCCTCACAGGTGCATTTCTGTTTCTCCTTTTTGTTCCAGCTGAGTTTCCGTTTCATGCAGACGATCTTCTCCTTATCCCGATCTCTGATTCTTCTATCCCCTTCTTCTATCCGCTCAGTTAACTCACTCATAACCCCGGTTCCTCTTCATCAATGAAGCTGATGTTCTCCGTGGAGGATCCCCTTTCCTCCGCTGGCCTCCCCCACTCCTGCATCTCCACCTCCTGCGGGGGAGTTACAGGTTTTGCCTCCCTGTGGCGCAGCTGAGACTTGCACCAAGGTGGAGTCTGGGTTTCTCCCTGGCCCCTCTTCATAGAGTCCAAAGACACAGGCAGAGACTGGGTGGAAGGGTGAGACAGAGGGGAGATGAGGGGAATGGATGTGGACGGCCTCAGGCGAAAGTCTCCAGGGGAGGATGTGAGAGACGGAGGAGCTGAGCAATGGGAGGACAAGGGAGGGGGAGGTGGGGTATCCTGGGAGGGAGGTGGAGGTAGGACGCCTCCTCGGCTGGTGCAGCTGCCAGGTCGGGACAGGTGGGGGCCTTGACAGGGGGACAGGGATGAGGAGGAGGACAGAGACATGGAGAAGGAGAGAGATGGTGAAGGAGTGTGGGAAACCAGAGGGAGCTGCTCCTGCATGGGGGGCTGAAACACCCCGTTACTGGGGGAGGTGTGGGTGCTTCTGGGGACCTGGGATCCCTCAGGTAGTCTGTCCTCGGGTGGGGAAAAGTTGGAGGTGAGGCTGTGAGGTTTGGAAGAGGGCTGAGGGGGCGGTGAAGGAGAAGAAGAGTTAGGCCTTTGTGGTGCATGAGGAGTGGGCAGAAGACATCCTGGCAGATCCACCCCCTCCAAATCCCCGCTGTCCAATAAGGAGTGAGTGTCCGGTCTCTGCAGGGAGCAGGGTGTGACAGGAGGTGGCACCATGAGGCAGGTGCTCTGACTGGCACTGCTGGGAGGCGGGGTTAAATTTGGCATCATGGTTGCCAGGATTGGCTGCGGCGGGGATGGTTGGAGGAGGGGCTTGAGCAGGCGTGTCATTTCCTGCAGCTCCTGGCTGAGCGTGGAGACTTGTTTGGAGAGACTGTTCATCTGTGTGTGTGAGAGAGAGAGATACAGGGTCAACACACAAACACACACACACACACACACACACACAGATACACACCTGATAACAAGATGAAGGTCAGTGCATGCAAATAGGATATTGACTTTTTTACTCTCTGGGGGCTAAGGGATGGATTAAAGCGCACACACTAATATCTAACAAAGCTGATCTTTATTTGTGCAGAGCAAAATCCAACAGGGGGTGACTGCATGCAAATGAGCATTGCATACATCGAACCTGAAATGTGCTGATCCAAATAATAAAACAGTTTTACTTTCAACCCTCTGAGCATTTTTTGGTCTAAAAGAGGTTTAATAGACGTCTAAATGTAGTCTAGATGACTGGTCTAAAATCAGACTACCACAGATCTAAAAATGAAAGTTTTCAGACGTCTAAATTTAGACCAAGTTTAGACTAGCCAGCTAACAGAGGTCTACCAGTATTTTGCTCAACGGCTATCATAGTTATTTTGGTTTAGTACTTGGAGATCAGTTACACAACTCACAGTGGCTTTTTGAAATAGATACTTATCGAATAGTGGGTTAAAGTGCAACATCTAAATTCCGTCTACAGATATACAGAATCTAGACGGTTGAAATTAGGTCTAAAAAATAACTAGATGTCAAATAGCCGTCTATTGCTCAGTGGGAAGTAAACTGTGATGCATGATTTTAAACGAATCATAAATGACCTCTTCGTCTCTCATCCAAGCTTCGGCCACAGTTATTCGTCAAATTATTGTTTTTGAAAAGGCCGGCCACGTTAGAAAATCTGCGAGAGAGTTTGCCAAACACTGAGAAAAAAAAAACAGTCTTCTTCTTACAGATAATAATTACAGCTTTCATGTGTCGACAGGCTTCATTTTAACACCGTGAATTAGCACTCACCTCCTCAGTCAGTTTGGATACGCTCTGCTTGATCTCAGAGTGATCTCGACTCCCTGTGTACAACAAACAAACAAATAAACACACAAAAATGACCTTTTAGAAATACCAACAAGGAAAAAATGACACACTTTTGGTCAGCACTTGATGATCAGATGTCTTTGCACATAGATTAAGAACTCAAACCCTGCACTACTTTGAGGGCATGACTGCAATTTCAGTCTGCATTTAAATCTCTACAGGACAGACAGATGAGGGTCCATCATTTTTATCTAGCTATTAATTTGGAGTTTTCATTTAATAGTGTAACCTCTTTAAAGATATTGGACCTATCAAAGACAATCATCTTGCACTTAACATCACTATATCTGAGTGCACCCTCACCTCCTCTATCTATCACATTCTGGTACAATGCTCTCACCCCTGAGGACAAGGGCAGACTTGAGGTATCGTCCGCTGCTTTAAGGCTGATACCCTGTACTCTGCTGTCTCTGCAGCACCTCTGGGACTGTGAGGCTGCAGATAAGATTGTGTCCGAGCCCGTCCATCCAGACACACAGACTCTTTGAAACCGAAACATCAATCCCTCTTCTTCCAGTGTCATCTACAGACCCCAGAAGTGAGAAGACACTCACCAAGCCTCTTTACTTTAAGTGCATGATTGTAACCTCATATATTTAGTTACAATATTCACCTGTGTGTTCAGCTAATGCACAGTATTTGGATTATTATCTCTGCATGTGTACATTATCTCTGTGGTTATACAGAAAACTTTGGCACACTACTTTAGCGCACACTTCCTTTCCCTTTCATGTGCAAACAGAAAAAGCTAAGGCAGGGCAAGCATCAGCAAAGACCCCTGGGAGAGCACACCTCCCCTCCATGAAGAGGGTGGCAGCAAAGATCTTAGAGAACACAGTAAGCATCAGTGGCGATCCACCTGACCATAAAAGTCACAGCATAAAAAGGAGGAGCTGTGGTGGAGGCGGGTATCAAAGTGATTTGCAGAAGAACTGCCTGAACTAACATTTTACTTAATTTCCATCTGTGTTGCTGCTTTGAGAAACACTTCAGGGTCTTTATGAAAACTGCTTTGTAAATAAAGTAGTGTTGTTTTGATATTTTGTACCGTGGTATGGGGAGGGTGGCGCTGCAGGAGACATGCTGGGACTGAACTCAAACTTCTGCGATGAGGTGGAGTTGCTCTCGGTTTCGATGCCGTCCACAAATCTGTGCAGTGAGAGAGGGATTAAAGATTAAGAGGAGGAACACGGGGAAAGAATATGAATCAGAGGAGAAGAGGAAAAACTGTTGAAGCAATAATTACGCCGTGTATCTTTGTCTGCGATTCTATTTGTACTCAAATATTACACTCTGGGCTATCTGCAGGTTTGTTCACACTCGGCTGCTCACAGACAGACTGTTATATTCTGAGCACTCACGAACACACTCACTCTGCATGTGCTCACATCATCCGACAGTGTGAAACCTCAACACCCTCCCAACAGTAGCAAGACCCAATGTGACCCGCCACCAGCTCTGTACCTGCTGGTTACCATGGCAGCCAGACACCGAAGCTGCAGACTCTAAAATTTTCTCCTCTGTCTTTTTCCTCTTTGGATGTACAGAGTGTGTTTTATACCTGGGACTGAGCTCAGGTGGAGCACAGCTGAAGCTGACCACAGGAATCTGCAGGGTGGTGGGGCGGGAGTGTTCAGAGGGAGCGCGGAAAGGTCTAGGAGGGAGGAGGGGGGAGCGCAGGGGTGAGCTGAGCCCCCTGCTGAGACGCAGCGGGGAGCGAGGAGCCCGGGACACAGAGTTCTGATCCTCGTCCCCCTCCTCGTCCTCACGGATGGAGGGCAGCTTCTTCACCAGGCCGCCGTTACTCTCCCAATCCCCCTGAGAGAAGACAGGGATGAGTGTTTAGTGTTGAATAAGCAGGCTGAGGTATCATACCAGCAGAAAGGTTAGATACAGTTTGATTACAGTTAGTAAATAGAGTGTAGAGCCTTAGTCTTCCAGTGGGGGGCAGACAAACTCCAGAATTTACATCCTTTCTACAACTGAATATTTGATGTACTGTACTCACAGCAACCACTCCATTCACAGAAATGTGAGCAAAGAATAAAGACATTCATTTTCAACAATCATATTTCTTTTTTTATGATGTCTCAGCCTTGTGCTTTTGGAGTTTGAACATTTTAAAATCCAGAATCCAAAATGGAAAAAGACCCTGGGTAAAACAGAACATGATGGTTTACAGAGTCATTAATATGTTTGGTTAAGAATAGCAAAAAGACAACATGATGTACTGAAATGACACATTTATGGGAAATATATGCTCGTTTTAAATTTGATGCCACTATCACAATAAAAAAAAACACCAAACACTGAAAAGTTGTGTCGTATTGAAGAATTAAAACATTTGAAACTTTACGACAGGTAAATGACAGAGCTGGGTATAAAAACAACATCACAGAGTTGCAGGGAAGAGCTTCATCACTGTGTGAGAGACTGCGTGACCAAACTGATTTCATTATCAATAGTACATAATATCTTCAAAAGAGAAAGGAGAAATCTCTGTACAAATGGGACAAGGACCAAAACCAATACTGGATGGACCTAATCTTCCGACCCTCAGGCAGAACTAAATCAATAAAGACAGACAGGACTCTGTAGTGGGAATCACTGTATGGGCTTAAAAGCACCTCCAAAAACTATTGTCTGTAAACAAAGTTCATCAGCATCCACAAATGAAGGTTAAAACTGAACCATGAAAAGAGGAAACCAGATATAGACATGATCCAGAAACACAAGAGACTTTTCTGGACCTGAGTGAACTTAAAGGGATATTCCGGTGTAAAATTAATTTAGTTGCATGTTGCCGACCGCTTGCTTCTCTAGTTATACCAACTTTAGTAACAACTGCAGGATAGCGATACACAGCAGTCTGAGGAGCCATAAACAAACCTAAACCAAAACGCCACTCACTATGCTGGAATATCCCTTTAAGACAGACTGAGAGGATGTGGAAAACTGTCCTGTGGACGGATGGATCAAAATTGAACATTCTTATTGGAAATCCTGAACACTGCATCCTCTCTCTCTCAACAGGAAAGGAACCACCTGGCTTGTTATCAGCTCACAGATCAAAGCCAGCATCCCTGATGGTATGGGGATCATAAGTATCACAACAGCATGGCTCTGTAGTAGAAGAGTCCTGCTGCTAAACTGGCCTGCCTGCAGTCCTGACTTGTCACCCATTAAAAAATCTGGAGCATCAAAATCAGGCAAGAGTGGGACAACATCCACTTTCCAAACTCCAAAATGCAATACAAAAATAACACAATCTTTGAGTATCAGCATTGTTTTGTTTTTTTTTCCTACAGTTTTCAAATCATTTCTAAACCATCAAATTCTGTTTTACTCAGCGCCACAACTCTTCCAGAGTTGAGGCTGTAAGCAAAGTTCTCCGGCAAGGTTTCATGGTTGTAAATCACAGTTTTTAATCTTGCATAGCTGTCTGGAGTATCCTGGAGAAGCTGCATCCTTCAAATAAATATCACACCATCCAGTTAAAAAAAAAACTTCACAAGAACAGTTGTGCTGCTCTCATCTACAGGGGCTACAAAAATATAACATTATATAAAAAATTCACTTAGCTGCTTCAATATTTGCTCCATCTTTTATTATAGATGATGCTGCAGTCCGTTTAGATTTTAACCATCAACATGCTGAAAATGAAATATTACTCATCTATAAATAAATCAGGGACAGTGAGCCGAAAAAGCCCGCTTTGACAAACTGACAAACACGCTCTCTAAAGTCAGAAAGAGCAGCAGGCCTATTGCTCTGAAATGAAACAGCAATAGAAGTTTCATTGCTCAGATTGCTGACATTACAAGCAACAACTCATGAGTGATGTCAGGGGTCTTAACTTTTTTTCCTGTCACCCTCTAGAGGCTGAGTCAGATGATGAAATGTTTACGACCAATCAGAGAGAGAAATTACGATCCAATTACTCCTTTAACTCATTTTCAGTGAGTACAGTTTGGTCTGTGTCTTTGCCAGGCGGCAGAAAGAAGCTTGTTCTGCTACATTTAATGCAGACTGCTGCGTCTGACTTCTACCATCACTTTCCCCATGCTTACACACACACACACACACACACACACACACACACACACACACACACACACACACACACACACACACACTTACACACACTCCCCCTGCAGTCACACTACCTCCCCCATGCTCCCCCCTCAGCCCCATCCCCGCTTATGAATTGAATAATTTAGGCTGACTCCAGTGTTGATGCAGGGTCGCTGAAACTTCCAGAAAGGATCAGCCAAACAAAACAGAACTCTGGCTGTGATAAAAGGAGGACGTGTGCAAGATCATCTTCAAGCAGACAAAACACGAGGTGCAGCAAAAACAAGAGCAGAGAAGAAGTGTTGATTTATTGTAACTCATGTTTGGCTTGCAAGAGGGTTTTGCAAATCATCCTCAAAACCCCAGTTACATTTTCAGATTTGTATCATCTCGTAAACCTGTTATATGTATTTGCGTACAGTCTCCTCCAGATTAATTTCTTTGTTTATAAAATGTTTGATATGATGTTTCATATGATGCCCTTATATAAAAAGTTCAGCTCTGTCAATAGAAGAAGAATGTGAATTTTCAATAAAATATTTGTTGAGTTGAGGTTGGATCTATATTTATGAAGCATCCAAGAAGGTCAGGAAATCTAAACTGACCTTACGTGCAGATATCTGTTCAGAGAGGGGAAAGAGTCACCCTCAGATTTCTGCTGATAGGAGGCAGGATGTCATTTTGTTGGATTGTGCTCCGCCTGCTTTTGCTCTCCACAAAATGCATACTGATCCCTGCTCTATCAATACCATAGACTGTATATAGAATGGACAGAGTCTGCCTCCCCGCTGGGTTAAGCCACTCTGAGAACAGCACCCCCTGGTGACGGGCTGCAGTATAGGTCATAAATCACGCCTTCGCCAGCGGGGCTTATGGAGCTGTGGACACTGGTCGCGACATTGATATGTAGTTACCGTAAGACTGGTTTGTGCTCAAGTCCTCTTTTTTCTGTGAAGCTCCATTTTTAAAACTTATTAGGGGGTTCATGTTTTCTATGATTGACACCTGATACAGCATATTGGTGTTCAGGGAATGCGTAGCTCACCCGTGGGATACGCTGTTTGAGCAGAGCGTCATCACAGCGACTCTTGGCAACTCTCCCGCTGAATGCGTACAATGCTACTGCACAATGCTGGTTTCAGGAAATTAAGAAAAATTGCAGAAATACCAAGAGCTTTTTGGCTTCAAATCCGTATACAAGCAGGAGGCGGAACCAAATTGTCCATAATATATACAGTCTGTAGTCAAAAGTGAAAGCAGTCCTGTAGTTTACAAATTCAACATTTACTCGGGAGAACCTGTATGCTCTCCAGCAATCCTTCCTTCGCTTCTTCTCCCCAGACAATATCCAAGACCCAGACACTAGTTTACTATTTATTTTGCATTTTAAACTACAGTATTTGTCAAACTTTTCTTCAAACCCTTCACACTCCAAGAATTCTGCTCCCTTAGCTTCAGTCTGAGCAGTCTGGACTCCTTCATACATCTCTAAGTTTACCTGATAAAGAGCAAAAAAGTGAAGAAAATCAGAGTAAAGAGACTTTCTGCGTTTTCATTATATTTAAAAATCAATGACACAGGGTCTGACTTCATCTTCACGGTCACACAAACTCATTACATCTACTTTAAAAACAACAGCTTCCTCCTGCACCTCCTTTGATAAAAACACCATCCTGCTCCCACATGGAGCGAGCGCACTGAGTAATGAATGTTTTTTCATATCTCACCATGCAGACAAGCCAACGCCCCTCCACCTCCCCCTTTCCCCCCCTCGGTTTCTCCCCTCTCCCTTTAATCAAGCCTCTCTCTTCTCCCTCCATCCCTGCCTGCTCAGCAAACTCTCTCGTTATTCTCCACCTCCTCCCCCACTGCCCTCCTCTCCTCTCCTTTCCTCTCCCCCTCACCCCTCCTCCCGTGCCACCGTAATGTATTTTTAGCTCTCTTGTTCTAATCTTAGCTCGCAGCTCTGGAGGAAACCAAGGAGTGCTGTGCGATGCGGGGGCGTGATAAGTGTGCTCTTGCCGCGTGTCTGCACGTGCCCGGCTGTGTGTGAATGTGTGGGTGTGCTCAAGTTGTGTGAATAAGTGCGATGGAGTCGAGTTGCGTGCAGACATAAAAGTAAAGTGCAGGCAAGCATGTAAATGGATGTATGTGTGCTTGCGAGGATCAACACTGAACAAAGTGCTCTTTTTCTTATGCATTTTGCATCAGTCTATGCATGTGTATGTGTGTGTGTGTGTGTGTGTGTGTTTGTACTGTATGCACATGTGCAGTCAGCATATTGTTCTTCTTGTTGTTGTTGTTTTTCTGGCGCAGCAGAATATTGCGAGGTACAAAACAAGCAGTAATATCCTCTTGTTTTTGCAGGAAACCTCGGTGCGCCCAGTTTGTCTCACACATTGCTTTGTTTTCCCAAAGGCTCAGAGGTCATAGAGTTGGCCTGCAGACTGTGAATCAGCAGAAAGTACAACCCTTCCTCTGATGATGGATCTTTGGTTTTCTCGTCTCTTCTGACAAACTTGACCTTTTTGCTAATGTTTACAACATTTTATACCATGATATTTCAATTCTTTACTTCCTGCTGGAACTTTTTCAGTACTTTAGGTTCTACATGTGCAAATATCTCCTATAAAACATCGCAGCATTAGTACCTGATTGACTACACAACCCTGATGCCAAAAATCTCTGCAAGTTTTTTGACTTCATTGTGATTTCTTGCAAAAAATGGTAACACAACTTTATAAAGAATTGCTCTCCTTATACCGGCTTCCTATTTTCCCCTGCATTTTCTGCTATATTTCAACCACAAATCAAAATTACACAAAATTTTAGTCATTCTTGATCAAAACTAGCTTGAGGAAGTTTTTTAAGAGCACTAAAAGATTGAACTTAAACACAGAAATCACTCTCATGTTGATTTTTTGTTTCTTAAAGCCCATTTTTATGCAAATAAAGTAGTTGAATCTGTTATAAATGTTGATCTTTTTGCATGATCACAAACATAAACACGTTGGGTTTCTCAAACAGACATTAACATGTCTCATTTGAGCTATTTTTACATTTTCATAGTTATGAATGACTGACATTTTTCTGAATAACACTTTCAAAGCATCATAAGCACCCCTTGCAGATCTCCACACTACCCCTAGAGGTGCTGGTTAGCCACTTTAAGAACCCTGTTTGGTATGATTTGTATTTTTGATCACGTCTACACATGCTTCTTTCATCAACATTTGAAATTGCCTCTCAAATATGTGTTTACTGAACAAGGTGCTGTGAAATATCTGCAGGCATGTTTTCAATTTTCCCGCAGCCTTGTCTCACATACATGCATATGCAAACACACTCTCCTGGACTGCTGGTACCAGAGGAGCTTTGCATACATAAGCAGGATGGACATCTGCATTCCAGACCTGAGATATGGACAGCAGCGGCTTGTGCATCTGGGAAGGCTCATCCTGATACTGCTGCAGACTCACGCTGATATGTGCACACGTCTGCACATTAGCACCCAGCTCACACTCTGCAGAAAACGTGCCGTGCCTCAGAGAAACAAACGGCACTGCAGTGAAAAGGGAGGAATTGAAGAAGAGCACAACAGAAGGATAGCCAGAGCACCCCCCTCCCATTCGTCTCTCCTCTCCTCTCCTCTCCTCGGCTGGCTGGGTTATTTATATCCAGCAGGATCCAATCTTAGCAGCAGCTGCGGGGGACTCAGCCAGTCAGGGACAGCCCGTGCTTCCCCCCCGTTCTATTTTTAGAAGCAGGACAGCTTCAAACAGCAACACTGAGCTATTCTTGTCCCTGTGTTTTCCCCCTTTGCCGCTGCTGCACCAGCCAGCAGTGCAGCCTGTGTGTTTGTGTGCTCAGAGAAAAAGCTCTTCAAGGCCTGAACCGCCAGATTGTGATGCATGCACAGATCTGTGTGTGAGTGTTAGAGTAGTCATGGAGAGGTCATGCTTGGCTTTTATCCAGCCGACCTCTCTTGAGGTGAGTGGCTCTTCAGGCTATCCGTCGGCACCAAATATATTTCCATTTTCGATTTGCACTGTCACACCTCTGCATTGAGCGTGTGAGTGATCCGGTGGGTTGTATTCATAGTGAAAGAAAGGTATGCAGGTGGTAGAAAGACTGTATATAAATGAGGTTTAAATGCACATCTGAATGGTGGTTGAGTCAAGCTTTAAGAGCAGCAGATACTCCACTTTCATGAGTGATTCACAGATTTTGAAGAGGGATTTACATGACTCTTTTTACAGAAAACCTTCAGCGATATATTGTCCTGTTCCCAGGTATGAAACTATACACAATAAAGTATCTATCCATCTATCTATCTATCTATCTATCTATCTATCTATCTATCTATCTATCTATCTATCTATCTATCTATCTATCTATCTATCTATCTATCTATCTATCTATCTATCTATCTATCTGTTACTTGTTACATCATGTAAACAACATAATGAAATCAACTGTTACAAACCTGTAGTCAAATTCAGGGAGTCAGTCAATGCTACAGCTTAAAGATGGCTAACTCAGCACTGTTAGAGTATGTGTTTTTTTAACAAAGGGATCTGTAGTCAAGTTCGCAATCCTAAAGTTGACGAATTTGGTATGATTTTTAAATATAAAGACATTAAGTCTGTAGTAACACTATGCAGTATCCAGGGGCGCCATTTGACCTGTTGGTTTAAGCATGTACCTCTGATATACAGGGGCTACAGACTTAGTTGCAGCAACCACTCATTTAACTTCCAGTCATGAACATTTGCTGCTTATTTTTTTCCCCTGTTGTCCATCGCTCATGCTTTTGTTTCTCTCAGCTGTCCTATTAAACTCTAAAGCTAAGTGAGGAATCCATCATTCAGCAAAAGATAACATCAGGAGAAAACCATTGGCTTTATAAAGAACCGACTATATGTGTCTTCATTTCCATCCAGTGTGAGATATAGGGTCCAAAAACCTCCATCATAGTGCACTGGTGCAGGTGAGGCATGTGTAGAAGGTCATGACCTGGCAGGACCGATGTCACACCCTTTTCACAAACCCAAACACACACTTAATTTACTTATATAATGCTGAGGATTGGTCTAGCAGTCTGAGTGGGCCCCATATACCCAGGAAGCTCAAATTATATTCCAATTTACAGCCCCTCTCCCCAACCTGTCCCCTTCTATCACTGTGTCTCCCTCTGTTCTGATAACCCAGGACACACAGCACTGCAAGAGCCTCGTAAGTCAAGGGAGCTCTCAAGCAGTCATCCTTTTAGCATTTAAAGAATTAATTCAAACTAAACTTGTGGGATTAGGACATGAAAAGTAAGGCTGAATAATATTTCATCTGATCTGATCTGCAAATGTTGCACCTACTAAACTTTGGTTAGGTTTAGGAGTAACAGCTTGGTTACTCTGTTATGAAAAAATTTGCACTTGGGTTTTTTTGTATGATGTAACATGTGTTTCTTTGTAAATAACACAAGTACACGCATGTTACAATTAAAAATAAATGCAATGCAAACATGAAAAAAACTCATCCTGACTTTATCTGGATTTTTTCTGCCAGCCAACAAGGGAAATTTCTGCAGAAGTTGGGGTGAGGGAATATAAAAATACAGGAGGAAAACTGACTGTAAGTGAGTTAATGGAGGATATTATTAGTTTCATGTAAACCCAAAAAATTGACACTTAACTCGATGACAAAAACCATTGTGGTTGAAGAAGGAGGATCGGCAACTATATCAATCTCTATCGCTTCACCCTCTATCATGTGGTAAACATTACACTGTGGCTTTCAAAGCATTATTCAGAAGTCTTTATCACCACCACCTTCTTTGTCCAGCAGGGATGACTTCAGGCTTTGAAGGGCATGAGTGAATGAACTACTTTGGAAAGTCTGTGAGCAGAATTACTCAAACTTTTCAGGAGCTCAAATGCAAAGTAAGTCTTTAAAAAACTCTATAAGACTTGTAAAATATTCACTCACAGATCCAGCCTGAGGTATAACTCCTTGGTATGAATAATTCTGTCTTTTGTACTCTCTACATCGCTGCTGTGTGTACTCACGTCGGCCCCGTGGCCCTCTCTCAGGTTGTAGGTGAGGTCATGCTGGATCTCGCTGATGAACTTCTGGGCGTACTCCGGGTAGAGTCTGAGGACTTCTCTGAGGCCCTTTAGGCTGATGTACTGCAGGTCACAGTACGTCAGAGCCTTCACGTTGGCGTTGGTCTTTATCACCTGCTCCTTCGTCAGGTAGTCTGAGCCAATCAGATCGCCTTTACCTAAAGAGGGGCAGACACAGGGGTAAGATAGACAGACATTTGTACACGTTCAGGTCTTTGAAGCTGTTTGTAGAACTTTTCTGTTTCCTCCTGAGGGAGTCAGAGAAGTCAGTTAAATCACAGAATCACAAAGACATCAGATTGAGCTGTGGGTCATTAAAGATGGAGGTTCAAAAGGGTTGACTTGAAACCCCTCGAGATAGACTCAGTGTTTTTAGAGATAAACTTTTTCTTTACTATAAAGTTTTGTCTTCTTACTTTGGTGTATTTGACTGCTCAAAAGGGGCATGTCTCTGATTTTCATCTTACAATATAATAACTATTTATCATCAGCGTGGACATTGAACATTTTTTGGAAACTTTTGAAAACACTCATCCGTAAGAATCTCTGGTTTATCCACAGGAGTACTTTAGATTTGGAGAGTTTTTTCATCAAGATCTTAAATTATTTTTAATGTTTTTTTTTTTTTTTTTTTTTCAGATATTTGAAATCATGTTTTCTTTTCTTTTTTTTCTTGGCAGGCAAAATCACTTTTTTTTTTTTCAGAAAACCAAAATTTTAGAAAATTACAGCATGTATGAATGATGCTTTCTGTGTGAGGAAATATATATTATTGTAAAAATAAAATAAAGTTAGGTAAAAACATTCTAGTGCTGATGTAGGCCTATGATTCTTACTGCCGATATGTCAAAGCTCCGCTAGCGTTGTGTGCCTCCTGCAATGTGCACTGAGAATCCAAAGGACAGGTAGTTGTGGAGCAAAACAATGTCGCAAAAAAGGACATATCCTTCAGGAGCAGAGAAAAGAAAGAGGAAGAAGAGAAAAAAACGCCAAGATAACGGTATGTTTGCATGTCATGGAATGTCAAAGAGATTTGTGAAAGTGTGTGAATGATCAACGATCAATATTATTGGCAGAAATAGAGGGCCCCAAAATCAAATTTTGCTTAGGGCCCCATTGAGGCTTGGGCCGGCTCTGATCTAAAGGGAATTTATAACCCATGATTGGTATTGTCTTTGATATATTGTTTTTGTCTTGTTCTTTTTTTCTTTAATTCGTACTCTTTGTTTATAAGATGTTTTTTTCTATGGTTGTTGTTGTTTTCGTCTTTTTTTTTCTTCTTTCTTAAATTTTTCTAAATCACGTTTCCTTTTGCAGCATCCTCCAAGAGTGATTAAACAGCTATTTATCTTTAATATTTATATTTTTGTAAAGTTATTCATAAATCCTGATGTAGAAAACCGTTTTGTTTAAAGGTACAATGCATATAAAATAAATGTATGATTCAACTAAACCAGCAAATAAACAAATCTGCGGTCCTGCTCTGGTTTTTCTTCAAACCTTCAGTACACTGTCACAGTATTTTTGTCAAGAGTGTGAAGTGAGCACCCTGTGAGATGTCAAAAGGAAAATGAAAACTTATTATAGGCTGTGAGGGGCGTCATTAATTTTTGAGGCTTTTGACAGTCACAGCCCCCTGCAGAACTAGAAAAAAGGGAGAAAGTCGAACAAAGACTGCTTCAGGGCTGCAGAGGCTCACAGCTGGGGAACGGAACGAGGGATCTGCAGAAAAAACAAGCAGAGAAGTGGAAGGCGAAGGAGGGCAGAGAAATGGAGCGAGTGATGGAGAGAGGACTGAAAAGAAGGAGGGTGAGAGTTATAAGGAAGCAGGGGGAAGAGTGAATCGCAGAGGGAGAGTGTGGGGGAGGCTGCAGACTGGTACAGGCTGATTGAGAGGAAATGAATAGGCGGGGTGAGAAAATAGGAGGGAGTGGGTGAGGATGACTTTAGAGCTTGTAATGTGCGAAGTAGCAGCTTTGGATGCAGACCTTTACACCTCTGGTCATCCTCTAACCTCCCCCTCCGCCTCCTGCTGTCGCTGTATTAACAGATCTCTATGAGGTTTTCATCACTGCAACAAAATTCAATGAAGCAGCTGCAGCCAAACAGAAAAAAAGAAAAATGCTTTTGGCTCGCTCGGCAGATTGAATAACACTCTTTAATGAGGTTTGTTATTGTTGTTGTTAATGAAAAAGGATTATTGCTTTCAAAGGATAAAAGCAGATAAGACGAACAGTTTTGGTCAAAGGGGGCAAGTGTTCCTCACAGAACCTTTAAAGGGATATTCCGGCATAATATTCATTTAGGGTCAAACCCACCGTAACGCCGAGTTAGACACCCCATTGAAAGATTAATGTTGCAGACGACTTGCTTCTGTAGTTATACCAACTTTAGTAACGACCGCATGATAGCAATATACAGCGGTCTGAGGAGCCACAAACAAACCTCAAACAACACGCCACTCAATAGCCACAAATAATGCTCAGAACAGCACCTAACTTCATCAACAGTACATATAGGGTCCCAGCCACCAAACATCTTTTTAACTTTTCCTAATTTTTTTTAGCAAAGAGACGAAACACAACTCACCTACTCTCATCCAGCAGCCGCTTGTTTGTAGCAAGACCTCAGGACAGTCCATTACGGACTACAGCGGGGTGACACAGCTCGAGGAAGAACATTTATGATAATTTCTTAATGGAAATACAATCAGACCGAGACGCTAAGGCAGAAAAACTACCGCGTCTGCAGTGCAAAATGATTAATATGGTGATTATTACTTCAAAGAAATGATAAAGTAAAGATCATAAATGTTCTTCCTTGGGCTTTGTCACCCTGCTGCAGTAATTGACTCACTCGAGCGAACAAGTGACTGCTGGAAGAGAGTAGGTGAGTTGTGTTCAGTCTCTTTGTTAAAGAAATTAGGCAAAGATAAAAAGATGTTTGATGAGTGGTACTATGGCTGGGACCCTATATGTACTGTTGATGAAGTTAGGTGCTGTTCATCAGTCTTTCTTACCAACCACCTGGCAACGTTAGATACCTGATTCTGATTGGTCAACACCCATAACAATGTCTGAATAGAAAATGCAGGACTCGTGTTAATCTGATCCTGCACGTCCACATATCAAATCAATATAAGGGTTATGGTGGTCGTGGTGTACTGTCTGTAATTTCACCTCTGTGAGAAAACTGTCACTTTCCATTATTCCAGTGGAGGATCATTTTATCACTCATATCACTTTGACAGTGAAGCCTCGCTCTCTCCAAAATGATGCTCCATTAAATCTAGACGGTCATATTTGAAGCTGAGGCCCACAGACAGACAGACGGACAGACCGAGCTGAACATGTTGCCCCTGCTCCCTCATTTCCTGATCCCTGCCCTCCCCCACTGTGGCCCCACTCGATGGGGCTCGATGAGTTCCTCTCCACATGCCTCTCTATCTTTCCCCCATCAGTCACACTGCTGCTCCTCCACTTCTCCTCCTCATCACCCCCACCACCACCACCACCACCATCACTCGTCTCAGAGCAGCTCAGACCGTCTTCAGTCAGAGAGACGATGGAAGGAATCAGAGCCAAGAACGACAGCAGCGTCGGGGAAAGGTTTTCTATAATCACAGTAAAATGTTAAACCGAGCAGGAGATGAGTACTTGAAAGTGACATTTAGGAGTGTGTGTTTGTCTCGCCTTTGATCCATCTGTCTGAGTGTGTGTGAAAACTGACGAGAACAGAGACCTAAAACTCTACAGAAGCTCTTCCCATCAAACGGAGTGATTCTGAGCCTTTTTTATCCAACAACGACGAGGGATTTTGTTGTTTCTTTTGTCTTCTTAAATCTGCAGCTTTACTTTTGATTTAAAAATAAAAGCCAGGCCTTACTCCGCCTTGCAGAGTGAAAATGCAACACGAGGTCAATTAGTTTTTCCTGTGTCGTGCACCGTTAATCTGATTTGATGTAAAACGTTCCTCCAGATATTACGCTGATTCGGCATGATGGTCGCGGGGAAGGTCGATTTAAAATCAAATTTACCGGCTGCTGTAGGAGTTGAGTCACGGGTCGTGCTGTAACCCCATTAGCACAGAGTTGGTCTCAGTGCTGATGATTCAACAGGTGTCTGCGTCACCTGTAGGAACAACATGTTGCTTTACAACACGACATCTGCAGAGCTGCTGCAACAGGCCACATAACCTGAACTAAAAAAAGAATTATTATGGATATTTGAAATGTTTTTTAGGCTAACAGCATTACAAATAGGGTTGAGCATTGAGTCTCGAGCATCAATGGGGACTGGGACTAACATTCCGATTTTCCCGGAACCTTTTAAATTCTAAAATTTCAATTCCAAGTTTCGATGCCAGAGTCCACTGACTGGAAGAAATAGCCGCTGAACACCAATGAAGAAGAAGCTGCCGAACACCAACGAGGACGAAGCGTATGAGACGAAGCCACACAGAGAGAGAAGAGAGACAGAGGGAGAGAACATTGCAACCCACAGCGGGGGTTGGTCAAAAGTTTGGTTTACTTTGACAGGAAAAACGAACTCTTATCTCAGTGCAACATTAGCAACACAATTATATCACGCAAAGGAGGGTGAACGACCAACATGATTGAACACCTCAGGATTCATGGAGGAGAAATACCTCAGTCTTTGACGCGCTTCGCCGGTCTTCTGCTAACCAGCCAGAATCAGATAAGTGAAACAATAAATTACTGTCTTCTACGGTAGGTCAACTTAAATATCCAACTAACGTTAGCCCTTGTACTTTTTCATGGACAAATGACCTGACAACAAAAATCGATATTTATATACTGGTTGAAAATAGCCCTGTGAGAAATTCATAGTAAAGCTCTTAAAAAGTTAATATAATTTAAAAATTCAGAAGTTTAGAAATTTCATCCAAAAAGAAGTTAGCACCCTCATTTAAACCATGCGTTTTTTTTTTAACATCCTGCCTTTTAAAAGAATCGTGATAGAGAATCGTTAGGAACTGGAATTCGAAATGAGGAATCGGGATCGGAACCAGGACCGGAATTGTTCAAAATCAAACGATACCCAACCCTATTACAAATAAGCACATCTGGATTTGTGACTAACAAAAATGCATTTCTGATATCTAAAAACATACAATATGCATGTTTTAATGGCAGCCAGACGATCCTTCCGTTTGATTAAGCTTTTTAATTCTGGCACAGACACAGGAGGGTTCATGATAAAAAAAAAACAAAAAAAACTCTGGACAAGGATTTCAGAAAAAGCCGTAACTTTATGAAGAGTTTCCGTGGTCTCTGTTGGACGCTGATGGATCCACACTCCAGGATTAATAACCTCGCTGCTTTAATAATGTAAAATCGATTCATTATTAAAACCAGCACAGCACCACATTCACTCCACTGATGAATGTATGTGTGTCACAATCAGGATCAAATGTGGGCCAGGAGTCTGGCATTTGGAGATAAATTCACTTTATTTCACATACGCACACACACAGATACAGGTTCAGAGCATTAATTCAAAACATCTTGACCTTTTCAGAGACTTTAAAGATGTATACATCTGTCGTTACTACAGACAACACACTAATCTCCCTCCTCTTCCTCTGCCAGTCTGTCTGTCTGTCACTTACTCACTCTCACACCTGAGGAAAGCTCACCCAGTTTGCAGGATTAGTGCTGCAGAAGCTTTGAAGCACATCCAGAAGAAATTAGATTTCAGCCCAGGAGACGTCCAACTGAAGGAATTATTCTGAGTTGTTTGCACAGGTGCAAACAAGGTGTTTGAATACAGTTTACAATTTGTCTAATGCTTTTCTTCGGTGTTGGTTGCCTTTCAAACTCCCTGCTCAGTGTTTGATGATTCAGGATGTTTTATTTGTGTGTTTGCAAAAATAAATATGAAATGTGGGGCTGGTCAGTTGAAGGCGCTCAAGGGTGGTACCCCACTCCTCCCTACACAGAGAATGACAAACCTACACAGAATAAAAATGTTGTGGTAAAAAGAAAATGAAATGAATAATGTGCAACAAAATCAAAAATGGTGCCATAGAAGTGTGTGTAGGATACATCTGCTTCTCCTCAATAGAAAAGACAGGAGGGTCTGGGGCATACCTGCAAACATTTGGGTTATAAAATCAAGGAGATTTTTTGGCACGCGCCGGGCAGCTTTGGGGTTACCTTGTACGGTGGATATGAGCTAATTATGAGAGTATTTGTAGTTAAATTGCTCATCCAAATAAGTATAAATGAAGCTGCACACTTTTTTTTTTTTTTTAACAATAACAAATGGTAATAAAAAAATGGCTTGAACTTATTTAGTCCACTAATGTTAGTGTTAAAGTCCTCATATGTTTTACATGCTCTCTCGTCTTATGAGGCTCTCTGAACATCTGTGCATGTAATACAGCACTCTTTTATCTGAGGCTGCCCTGAATGCATCACTCCGAGATGGTGCAAGACTATCAGCGTAAATATTATATCTCACATTTTTTTCCCTTTCGTTGAAGTGTTCATTTTGCAACAAACACTGCTTAAATATAGTTTACGGCTTAAACCGACCCGAAACACACCAAATTGTAAAATAAAAGTATCAATCCAGTGTCTGTGAAGCTCAGCAGAATCACAGGACAATCTTTGGTTGTCTGGAAACTTTGGACAGATATAGTAATCTGATTCTTGAGTGAACGTGGACCATCAAACTACGGGAGATTCCCGGGAGAAATGACAATACGGGTGGTGGGTGGGAGATAGGTCTGAAATACTGGAGGGTCCCAGGAAAAGCGGGAGTGTTAGCAGGTATGGTCTTGGGGTGTAATTTATGCACCTTGAATGCATGACACAACACCACCCAAGAAGAGCAGAGTGATCTGTCCTGCAGCCAACCCCATTTTGACTCAACACAAAGAGGTAATTAACCTTTTTTCCCCTCTTCAATCCCTGTCAACATTTCTCATCTATGCATACTGCTAAAAAGACGATTGGATTGGCTCCCTAACGAGGTTAGTGTTAGTTCAGGCAGGCAAGCCCACCGCACACAAGCTGATCCTAACTCCGGCCTATATCTGCTGACAGCACAGGGTCATATGTATACCTGCTCTTCTCTGTACCCTGGGGGTCTTTGCTGCTGCCTTTATCCCCATCCCTTTGACAACATCACCTGTCTCTTTCTTTTATCCTTGTTATTATGATCACACCCGCTTCACTTTATAGGACCTTTTGTCTCCTGAGAGTCTCTATGCTGTATGCAACACTGGGTTGACACAACTGGCGGTGAAAGCTCCCTAAGTTGTTTGGTAATGCGCGGGATATTATCTATTCCATCACATGGTGTCACGTTTCTTCAAAAACCAATGGCAGCTGTCACGTCAAACAGGCAACAAAAGACCGAGCAGAACAAAAGACAATGAAAGAGATCCTGCTGCCTTCATCACTGAACTCAAGAGGGTGGAAAATTGTGTTGAGGTAAAGTAATAGTGATGTAATGTGATCCTGGAGGTTCTCGTCTGTGGTAGAAACAGTCGTGCAGAGCATGACTCTGTTGTTCCCTCCTACTCTCTGTCTGTAAATGAGTCCTGTTTAATATTAGACCTCATGAAACACACACACACACACACACACACACAGCCGCCTTCACATTTCCAGAGAGCAACGTGAGCGAGGACATATGATCACACCGTGCCCAAACACACACATAAACACAAACACATATACAGTGTATGCTCACAGTATCTTCCACACAGTCACATGCTTCTGCCAGAAATGAGAAAAATACCAGTGCAAGAAATGGCATCTATTCCAAATGTGAAGCCGCAGCTAACAGTTTCCCTCAGTGCGCATTTACACAAGTTTGAACTCCAAAACAATTTATATTCTGGGACATTTTAAAAGATTTGTTTGCTCGGAAATCCTTACTGAATATTTGGTGGGGGAATAAGGAAAAAAACAATCATGCGCTAATGGTGCCATCCTCAGAGGAATGAAGCTGGTTTCCATTTTATGCTGACCACAGTACTTTCTAAATAAAGGGCTGTTGTGCTGTTTAGAAGTTTGAACCAAAAGTAAGAGACACGAAAAGAGGACAGAGTACAGGTGGAAACCACACAAACTGGCAGAAGAACACAAATGTCTCATCTGAGGCCACTTTTAGACGGAAACGGTCTCCATAGAAAACGGAAAAGTGCCGTTTCGTTTTCAGTTTTTATGCTGTGTTTACACAAAAACACAATGTGGTTGAAAACACTGTAATGTGCATGCCAGGTTGCTAGGTGGCGCATGTCGGTGTGACTGCGCTCCGATATAGACCATATAGACCGTCCGAGCAGTATGATCTGTGAGGATTCTGTACAGGTCGAAATTGAGCTTGTGTCCGTTCAATAATAACGACAGCGCGACTTGAATGTCTAGCATGGTTGTTGTTGTTATTTTCAAGGAAGCTGCGCATGGCTATGATGTCATAAGCGTGAACCAGGATGTCACAGGTTTGACTGTTTTCAGCGTTTTTGTACTTTAGACGAAAGCGGGACTAGCAGAGCGTTTACAACATTTCCACTCTTTAGGGGGTTTTCACTTTGTTTTTCATCTCCTGAAAATGCAGTTGCCGTCTAAACGGACCCCCCTAAACTTAACTAAATTTTTCCGTTTTCTATGGAGACCGTTTACGTCTAAAAGTGGCCTGAGAATAGTGCAAAAACAAATAAGAGCTTTTTGATAACAAAGTAAACTCTAATATTTCTACATAATGCGTACGCTGAGGTACTGACGATGGTGTTTAGATTGGAAAGGTTTGTTATGATTTGGCTAAAGCCATGCAGGTGGTTGGCAGCTGACAGAAACTGGAGTAAGGTGTCTACTGTACTGGCCACAGTGTCCTGTTTTCATCAAGAAATCTCCAGGCAGAGAAACAAGTTTCTTAACCCTTGAACACTATCGCCGGGTGATTTTCACCCGACCAAACATGTTTTTGTGATTTTCATTATGTTGCGTTTGTCTGAATATCATGGGTCTCTGGGTAGCTTCAGCATTGCCTTTAACATCTTTGAAGGCATTTTTGTTTCCCTGAGTCAATAGTGATAGAAGGTAAAGTAGGTTTAAGTGGATTTGATAGCTGCATGTAGGCGAATAAGGTCAGCAAGAGTGGTCCTGGAATTTGCATGCTATCTTTTTTAAGCACAGTGGTTATGAATAACTATCACACAGTAGTGATCTTCAAGGGAATTTATACAGTGATAAGAAATATTTTAGTCAGCTGGTCATTTTTACTCACTCAAAATATGCCATATTTGTGCCAAGGACCCTGAGTCTTCACCAGGGAAGACTCACATGTCCCAAGAATGGGTGGAAAAGAAACTAAGTTTAAAGTTTCTATTTTTTTTTATTTTTTTTTTTAGGAATTTTTTGTTCATGAAGCCCAATTTTGATTATTTTGTTGCATTTTTATATGGTCCCCACATGGCCCTTTTTTTCCTCCCTACAGTTAAAAATAAAGGAAAACTACATTCATCTGTCATGTACTGTCCTATTTTGATGAGAAGTATTTTTTCTTGGATGTATAATTTTGGGTAAAAATCACCCGGCGATAGTGTTCTAGGGTTAATAAGGATAATCTCTTACACTGGTTGAAATCAGGTTGTGATGTTTACATGCACAAAAATGTAAGACTTCTAAAAACCCCCTGATCAAACCAGGAAACTTAACTCTTTGTGTTTCAGAGGAAACTGAAACATGGCTGAGATTACGTTTGCTTTTGATCTACGGAGTTGGAAAGATGCTTACTGAGTTACGCAACCTCATTTATCCGTCGCTATCTGCAGCACAAACAGGAAAACACCCTCATCTATCAAGATGTCTCCTCAGTCGTCTGAACTCTGCAATATGTGAGGTCTGATAGCACGACTTCCTACGTCTTTATTCACACTGGATTGAGGGATTATTCTGTGTCACTTAAAGGCTCCACACTGAGGGAAGTCAGGACTGCGTGTGCGCCATGCACAGCGATAACTCTTCAGAGCAGCAGAGCACAAACAACAGCTCTTTATCAGCCCTCTGACAGCTCTGCCTTCCCTCTTATTTGACTGATGCATTAACGCTTTTCATCCTCACCTTCTTTTCTTTCCCTCTTTTTCTTTTATTCTTCCTCATCAAACTAATTTGCACTCGAGTCCGTATAGAGTCTCTCTTCAGGTCTGATTGCATGAAACTGAAACCCATCTCTGTGCAAAATCATCTGAGCTGTAATCACTAAACTGAGAGCTGATCTGTCTCTTCTTCTCCTCTCAGGAGAGTGTACTTCATTAACAGCATTTGATATCAAACACACACACACGCACACACACACATACGTCCTCCTGGTCCTTATCAGGGCGCTCGTCAAATTAACAGTCCTCACCTTCATTAACGATGCAGCACAGTGTCCCACAGATCATCTTCATCTTACATCCTCTCATTTAGACTGTTTGACAAGTAAACGGCTGTCAGGGCTACTGCCGCGTGTTTTTAACCTGAATTTAATCACAAGTTTACAAAACACTCCCCTCAGATAATCCATTTCTGTTTCCTTTTTGTCTAATTAGGTATCAAGCATCCTTTTCAAGTCAAAAATCCTCTCTAACACCTCCTGAACACTCTCTATTTCTTGTCAGCACTTCTCATTAATACAAAAACACACCAAGAAAATGAAGCGACTCTTTTTGGTGATTTAAGAAACACATAAAGACAACCTTGAAGACTATAGGAAAATCATAAGTGGAAGCAGAACTGTTGTTTGTGTGGAGGTGTTACAGGTTCTTGTTTGGCTCAGGAGGCCCATCACAGCATGATAAATAGAGTCTTATGAACAGAACGAGACTTTAATGAGGTTTACATTCATCACTTTTTACCACACAGTTATTAGTGTGTTGGGGTGATATGTTTGAGAGAAAACATGAATCCTAAAATGAAATAGAAACATTATCTAGTTTAGATTTAGGCTGTTCAATTTTCTGGCAGAAGCATGTGACTGTGTGGAAGATACTGTGAGCATACACTGTATATGTGTTTGTGTTTATGTGTGTGTTTGGGCACGGTGTGATCATATGTCCTCGCTCACGTTGCTCTCTGGAAATGTGAAGGCGGCTGTGTGTGTGTGTGTGTGTGTGTGTGTTTCATGCCCACAGTGACCACCAAGTGGCCTCAAGCTGACCAGCGTATGAATCTGATATATAAGTTAATAACTGAACAGCACATACTACAGTGTGAACATAAGTACTTGGCAAGAGAGGCATCTTACTTCATTGGTATCTTTGAGGGGAGTTGCGCATGTCCAGTACAGATCAGATCAGATTGGGGATTTACCAGAATTGTTGTGTTCAAAATATTCATAAAGAGTGTCGGTGTAGCTCTTAAAAATGTTGCGATGAAAACAGACGACAAAAAACCAACAGCTTTACCTGCATTGGCTGCAAAATTAGTTCATGGATCATAAGTAAACTGTTGAGTTATTGATGAGTTATTGATGACTTGTTAAGTGTTTGTTAACAGTTTGTCAAGGATTTATAATAACGCCTTATAGAGTTAATACATCGTTAAAAAAACTGTTGGTTAATGAGTTATTAATGGCTTGTTAAGTTTATGTTAAATTAGTAACAGATCATAAACAAGTTATTAGTAGATTACTTACTAATGACTTGTAAAGTATCAGTATCAGACATGTTAAGTATCAGTTAATAGTTTATATATGTAATTGGGACATTATTCTAAAGTTGCAACTTTTCCTCAGTTATGAACTGTAGAACTTTAGAATAACGTCCCAATTACATATATAAACTATTAACTGATACTTAACAAGTCATTACTAAGTAATTTACTGATAACTTGTTCATTATCTTTGACTCATTTATAAGGTTTACTTATAAATCATTGACATATTTGAAACTCATTAACTAACAGTTTATTAATGATATTCATAAAGCATCACTATTAATCTTTAACAAACGTTAATAAACAATTAACAAATCATTAATAACTCATTAATTAACAGTTTACTTATGATCTATTAACTAGTTATAACGGATAGTTATTATCAAGTTTTACCAATCTATTGGCTCGTTAAAGAGATTTTTGATTTGTAAACATTGGCGTGCAGGAGTCTATCTGTGTTTTAATTTTCAACGTATCGCCTGCACACATACACAAACTTTGAATTATTTTATATATTTTTTAAGCTGAAAAGCATTTTTAGTGCTTGTAAAGTTTAGTGTGATGCTTTCTTACTTATTTCAGAAATAATAAACTTTTTATGTTCACATGTTCAGTAGTGTGTGAAATGAAACTGTGTTTGATTCTGGGGACAGATTTGTTTAAGACTGCTATTAAAATAAACAGAAGTTTAGTAAACACAGGTTAAAAAATGAGTTTTTGTTCACAGTAGAGAGAAAAGGGTGGATAGTTTTATGAAATGTGTCTAATTGTAAATAAAAAATAACAGTTGAAACTTGACAGATCTAAAACATGAAGGATTTATTAAACTTCTCTATCTGTAATCATGCTGTTGCTCCTCTGACTCACCCAGTATAGCCAGCACAGTATTGTCCTTCAGGACCTCCATGGACCCTGAGCAGACGAAGTAGATAGCCTGCAGGGCATCCCCCTGCCGGATCAGGAACTCGCCTGGAGCGCAGAAGGAGGTCTTGATGATGAGGGAGAGCGAGCGCAGGCAGCCTCTGCTGGCTGACTCGAACAGAGGCAGCTGGAGCAGCTCCTTGTTCAGGTGCATGGCGATGTCGGCCCTCAGCTCGTCTGGGAAGTCCTTCAGGAGCTGTACAGAGGGAGGGGGGCGTGTTTGTCAGGTGTTTTGCCACTCTGTTTTACCCTGTTATTATATGATATTTTGATTCTGTGCTGTCAGAGCTGTTTTATCATTGAGTTTGTTTGAACTGTCCCTTGTGCACTTGTTGATATTTGTGCTTTTGTTTTCATGGTCCTAGGTTCACAGACATTTCAGGGCTAACTTTGCAGCTCAAATTTGGAAACACTGAAGAGAGAAAGAGGCTTCAAATGCAGTTCAAGTCATAAAACTCCACTTAGCCTCTGTGGAGACATCAATGTTGAAAGCCTCAAGTCTGCAGGTGAGCTGTCTCGCTTTCTAATGTGAAGGCGCAGGTTTAAAAAGTACAACATTCACCTTGGGAAAAACAAAACTGTGGATATAAGACCCTCCTAAAGGTCTTCTCAATATGTCAGATCAAGAAGAGCATTAGAGCACTTTAACCAAAGTCTGCCCACCTCGCTGACGTCGATCCCATTGTTGACGGACCACGTGGTCTGGAAACACTCCAGCATGCGTTGCTCGAGGGCTTTGGGCAGCCGGTGGACTCGGATGAAGTCTTTCAGGTCTTTAGTGCGGGTGTGATAGAGCGAGCGGCGAGAGTACATCCTCTGGATGATCGCCGTCACGTTACCAAACACCACGGCATGCATCAGAGCTGCAGGGAGAGGAGAAGAAGAACTTTTAGTCATGTTTAAAACAAAGATCCAGATTATTGCACATAGATATTTCACAACCTCTCCTCTTCATTTTTTCAGTCAGTGAGAAAGCACAAAGTTTCAGGAGAAAAACAGCGAGAAATTATGTTTTAGTCATGATGATGGTTGATGTTGTTTTATAAGCTAGAATCGTCTTGGGGAGGATTTCAAACTGTTCATCTTTCACAGCTCTGAATCATAAATATGTGGATAACTTCAAGTTTGCTGCTCTGAAACCACCGCTTGAGACTGCTTCACTAAAGACTTTTTAACATAACTTTTAGTGAACCAAACTCAGGTACTGTTGGTACACCTTGAACACTCTAACTCCAGAGGTGAGGTTTGAGTGTGAGCACCAGCAGCCTGCAGGGAGGACTGTCTGATTGATTATGTTCTTTCTGTTTGGTCTGCAGATCCTTTTCTCCTCCTTAATTTTATTTCAACCAAAGAAAAAAAGCTGCTGAACTCGCATTCAGAGCAGAGGACACATCCACAGTCCACTGACAGTCATTATTCTAGGGTGACCGCTCCTTCAGACGGGTCACCGCCCGCACCATTTGGAGAAACTCTGGTGTTAAAACGTCTTTTAGTTCCAGCTGAAGGACACTCGCAGCTTCAGGACAGCTCGTCACCCGAGAGCTCTAAACTCCTGAGGATAAAACTCGGAGAGATTCATGAATCTGCGCTCTCCTCTCTTTATTATTCCCTTTGTTCTGCTTAACTCGCTCTGTGTTCTGGGACTCCGCAGACTGAAGGTTGTTTGGTTTTTAAAACAATGAGAACAGCAAGATCATCATTCAAAATACCCTCAACCTCCAGAACAACATCAGCATTATCTGCTTCCATTTCTTTGTCAAATAATCCCCTAAAAATAAAAGTCCCAAGAGCAAATCTCTCTGTTTATACTCTGACCTCTCTACTCTCTTCATGCATCCTGCCTCATGTTTGTTAGTTTCCACTGTAAATTACAAAGATTTGTTAAATGTTAAAGCATTTACACATCAATCCCAATGCAATTAGGGCCTGCAATTAAAGAGTCAGTCTTTAAATATTGCATAATGTGTCATTTCCCAAGTTGAACCAAGGGTAAAGAGTGTTAAGGGGTCTGTAGTTCTGTTCACAGGTCACTGCAGAGTCAGACTTCATAAGCCGAGCTTCTTTTGTCAGGTCATCACAGTTCTTAAAAATACAGCTACACTCAAGTGCAATTACAAACCCTTTGTGTTTGTGTTCATTATGTATATTTGTTTTGTATTATGGACATATTTTTAATGTAAAAGATTTGTTCACCAAATCACTGAATCATGTAGCGCTTTGCGGGAGAAGCCTGCGACTCTGACCTCCTTAACTGATACACAGCTGAACGGTTCAGGATTCAGTTCAATTCATTCTGGGACCAGGAGACATGAGTGTTCGACTGGGTTGCTTTGGCAAACAGGTTTGTAAAAATGAACTTGTTTATAAGTCATGATGTGTTAAGTGTACTGTCCTATGGTATGCTATTTACCAGGTCTGCTCGGTAAATTGGGCTCAGTGAAAGATTTGTTAACTGAATGTTTTGAAAAATTCAAACTGGACATACACCGTTCCCTCGCAAACTGCTGAAATGATAGGATGCTGCGGGTTTTATGCACTACTTGTTACATGCTGTGTCCTATTGTATGCAAGTTGTTGTGGTGGCAATTTAGCAGTGAAAAAAGGGGGTAGTTTTCTCTCACAAAAATGTTTCCAGAGAGTGTAGTTCAATACGTGATTCGTTCACCAAGTGATTCAGACGTCAGTGCATGCGGTCCCTCATTCGCCGGCTGCTCGACTGGCCATGCTGTTTCTCATGTCAGCTCAACTGAAGTGAGAAACAAACGAATCACTCGAGGAAGTGATTCAGTTCAGTATGTTCACTTTAAAGATTCAGTTCTTTTGAACGAATCGTTCGCAAACAACACAACACTGTCCACCGATCGATATTTCTCTTTGATGGACACAAAATAAAAATAAACAGTAACAACATATTCACTCCATGATTAGCTGGCGAACTGCATTTACAAAAGAGAGTGTTTGGTCATCTTTCTGATTGATTCAGCCTTGCATTAATCCAAAAACTTGTTATAAATTTCAATAAATTTCACCTAAAATGTCTGAAATATTACATAATAAGAATTGGGGGGTTGCACAACCTGAAAAATGTAATTCTAGGAGCTGGTTTGCCCTCAGACCTCAGAAGAAGAATTAAAGGATTGCTTAAATCATGAAGACAGCTGTTTTGGGGGCTTTTAACTTTTATGGTTCAGACAGACTGCGAGAAAGAGAAGAAATGCTGAGATGCACTAAATCCTGTCGTAAAATGGAACAAATTCTCTGACCAGTCGAACAAGGACGATAGACTCTGTACATAGGGCGTCTGTTCTGCCAACCAAGCTAAACGAGCAAACCCAGAGATTTTTAACTGTTCTCCCAAAGACCCTTAAAAGTACATTTAAAAGTACTCCACTGTATACTCCACTGAGTAACAACAGCAAAGAAACAATGTCAGACTGTCGGAAAATGGCTAAATTTAAAGGCATGTGTAATAGCAGCATAATACCAACAATATATAGGAAAATAGTGCACAAATTCTGAGCAGCTTTCACCTGTTAGCAGCAGATTTCATCACTCATTCACCAAGGAAATGAAGCAATCAGTGACTAAAGAATAGGATTGTTACCTGTAGGAGGTGTGTGTGTGTGTGTGAGTGTGCTTGTGTGTGTGAGTCATGGAGTCACTGTGGAGACAAGCTGTTCCTGTGAGCTCTCATAACAGCACGAGGTCAGGTAAGGTAAGAGTTTGGACTGAAGTCACAGGAGGATGTAAGTCAGTACACCGTCCTTGCAGGTATGACAGTAAAAGGTAAAGGTGTGTGTGCTCTAGGGCGTCAGAGTGTGCAAGCGAGCGCATGTGAGAGAAGAGGAGAGAGAGAGAGAGAGAGAGAGAGAGAGAGAGAGAGAGAGAGAGAGAAAGGTCATTTACAGCCCACTTAGTGTGCACTCAGGCCTGAGACATCCTCACACATACATCATCGTGTCCTCTGACCATAAATCTCTGCTTTCCTCTCACCCAAACTTTCTTTTTTTCTTCTTTGTCCTTTTATCACTCTCTTTCTGATCATTCATTTCTTTTATTACTAAAACCTAGGGGTGGGCGGTAAACCAGTTTTATTATGGTCACTGGTAGGGATGGGAAACACTAGTGGGCCCTCGATACGATATTATCACGATATAATGGGGCACGATACAATATTATTGCAATTTTCAACATTTTGCAATACAGTGAGCATTGCAACACCATCTATTGTGATTTATACTTTTTTTTTTTGCTTGTCAGTCAAGTCAGCGATGCCTCTGATTGGTTGATCTTGTAACATTAATAACTTTGAAACACATTTTACAAAAAAATTATTCCCATACAGTGGATGCAGAGGGAGCCCCGAGCTGTTCAGACTTAAACTGCCTTTTCAGGTTTTTTATCAGGTTGTCCAGGACTCATTTTAACAACAAAACATAACAGCATTAACTTAAACGCATCTTTACACCCACCGCTTAATGGTGTTTGTAGTTTTTGTGAAGCTGCTGAAAAAAAAAGTAGATTCTTTCCAACAGTTTGATTAGTTTGTACATGTAAAGTACTTCTATGATTGAAAACCTTCCTAAAATATGAGTAAATGTGGTTAGCATTATCACATAAGAGGTCGTTCGTCAGATTGTCGGAAGTTCTATGAGAGTCTAACGGATTATTCAGCTGCAGTTCGGCAGAGAACAAACTCACAGGGACCGTCAGAAGGTGGTTTATGATTAATTTTCACAGAGAGCATTTGTACGTTTGTTCTGTTTTATTGTTTGAGCTGACAAGGGAAATAAGTCAGCGGGTTTTATTGTTTTGTTATCCTCCAGCAGTGTGACTCCTAACAGTCTGTTCTATTTTCAATCAGTGCATAAAAATCTATGTTATATTTTGTACCATTGCTGTATCATCTGGGGAATTATGTCACAGTATATATAATGTTTCTCTGTCTGTCTGTCAGGTCTGCAGGATGATTTAGAGGGAAGAAAATTATTCTCCAGACTGTCTGGACCAGCAGAAATTGGTCCGCATGTTTAATTCATCTGAAAGATTTATCATCCATGAGAGTTTGACACACTGCTTATGTCTGATACTTAAGACAAAATGAACTCACATGGAATATACAGAACACATGTATAATGTATGAGCATAAAACCCAGAACTACAATGTTAAATTAGTGATATGATATAATCAAATTAGTGACATCGGTGGCAGTCTGTTATGTCAACAGCGTGCAGCATCTCAAGTCATAGGGACCGTTCAGGCTGACATCCTGGTCTGAGGGCGTTAAAGTCGCTCTCTTCCTGCAGGAGCAGTTAAATCAGTGCAGGATGCTCAATGGAAATAAATGTATATTTTTAGTCTGGCCTCATTGTGACGAAAAAAACTAAAAAAAGCTGTCCTATAGACCAGTTTAACAAGAATCAGCAGAAGTCACAGAGCAGCCATTACTGCAGTCGCATCTATTCCAAATATCTCTGCAAGAAGTGATTCATTTTCTACTTTTACCTGAGCTGTGCATGTAAGTTAACAACTATGTAGGTGGCAAGTGGAAGAGTCTGTGGAGTTTCAGTGTCTCCATGAGTCCTGAAAGACTTAAACTTTATTAACTTTGCACAAAACCCACAAAATCATTTCTGAAGAACTACCAAAATGGTTAATATGGTGATTACTACTTCAAGGAAATGATAAAGAAATGATCATAGATGTTCTTCCTTGAGCTGCGTCACCCCGCTGCAGTCCGTAATGGACTGGCCTGAAGTCTCGCTACAAACAAGCTGCTGCTGGAGGAGAGTAGGTGAGTTGTGTTTGGTTTCTTTGGTAAAGAAATCAGGCAAAGTTAAAAAGATGTTTGGTGGCTAGTACTATGGCTTGGACCCTATATGTACTGTTGATGAAGTTAGGTGCTGTTCTGAGCATTATTTGTGGCTATAGAGTGGCGTTTTGGTTGAGGTTTGTTTATGGCTCCTCAGAGTGCTGTGTATTGCTATCCTGCGGTCATTACCAAAGTTGGTATAACTTGAGAAGCAAGCGGTTGGCAACATTCATCACTCAAGAGGGTGTCTAACTCAGTGTTACGGTGTGTTTGACCCTAATTTTACGCCTGAATATCCCTGACATGCCTGACATTTTAAACAGATGCTGTTCTGCAGTTTTTTGACACTTTCTCAGATCAAGATGTTACAGACATTAAACATATCAGGGAAGGAATGATCTGTTTTGTTGCTGCTGGTCTTGCATGCTTCTGTGGATTACTCGAAGGCATCTTAATGATTTCAGTTTGCTTTATAACCATGTCTCAAGTCTGAACAGGAGTTTGAAGTGACTTTTCTGATTTGTTGTTGGGCGAATATTCATTAAAATAAGAATCAAATATACAGGCAAACAAGTGTTGAAGCTCCTGAAAGAAGAAAGTAGAGCTAATGAGTTGGTAAATGAAGGCTTTTCCCGTAATTGTTTTTGTGCATCATTAGGTTTTCAAACAGACAGAACAAAACTTACTCTGCTGCTCATTGGTGTCTTATTTTTACCTGATTGTTATTGGAGTATTTCAGACAGAGAGAATGTAAAAATGAGAACTGAGGGGTGAAGGGGAAAGCTGAGATGTTTCTCACCTCCTATGAGCATGGTGCAGATGGAGAAGATCTTCTCTGAGTCGGTGTTGGCTGACACGTTTCCAAACCCGACGCTGGTCAGGCTGCTCAGAGCGAAGTACAGCGACGTCACGTAGCTGCTCCTCATTGAGGGTCCTCCCCCCAGCACCCCAAAACCCCCTCCCGCGCTGCCTGTCCCTGAAACAGCCTCTCCTCCTGACATGTTTCCATAAGGTTGGGTGGAGTTCCAGGCACTCTGCCCCGTGACCTCTGACCCTGACACGTTCCACTGGCTATTATTGGCCAGGTTGCTGATGGTGGGGGAGATCAGCGTGGTGAGAGGAGACAGGAAGTACGGGGAGCCCAGACGTTTAGCCAGCTCATGGAGCCAACCTGGAGAAATAGATCAGAGAAAAACTTTATTTAAAATTCAAAGATTCCAACATAACAGCTCCAACACGTCTTTTTCACAAAGATAAATTCAATATTTCAAATATTACTCCATGGACAATAATCATCTCTCACTGCAAACTGTAATGCAGCGAGAGTAATGTAATAAAAATGTACAAAGCAAGCAACAATCTACTCCCTAGTAATACACAGAAAATGTTTAGTGGAAGAGAGGGCAGGTATGTATTAAGAGGGAATGAAATTTGAAACAACCAGGCGTTCATACAACAGTAAAAAACATGTGTCTGTCTGTTGTGGGGGTGAAGCTGTGGAACAATAGCACAGTTTAAAAGTCAATTAAAGCAGAGTATGATTGAAAAATACTTATATAAGTGATTTTCAGTTTATTATATTGTATATGGGAATGGTACAAATGAGAGATTTGAAGTTTTCTAGGTATATATACATATGTAAAGTGCATATTTGTGTGTATATACGTGTATATAGGTATGGATGTAAATATGTATATAAGGTCTTTGTTTCAGTGTTAATGATTTGTTACATTCATGTTAGACTTTGGAGCTTTGGTTACTTTTTGGCAACTTCAGAAATCCTAAAATTCTAGAGACATGTAAAAAGTCAACAAATAAAAAGGAATGAGGGTAGGTACAAATAAGTTAAATAGCTTCTACCTACTCCTTTTCGATCTCCAAAAAAAAAGGGAATTTCTTGTCTAAAATAGTACTGTATGTATATTTGATCGAATAAACAACATCTCTCTCCAAACACAAGGATCCTGCTGAAGCCCATTTAGAGCCGAGAATTTCCCTTATTATGCACTTTTTTGGTCAAATGCATCCAGTGCTGGAGATAAAATGGTCCATTTAATAAATTGATGTAATTAACTAATTGGTACGATCAGACTTTTGCAGATTAGGAACCAGTTGCATTGACATTTTGTAAAAAAAAAAACAACACACATCTAACAAAATAGTAGGTGCAGAAATGTGTTTACATGTGCTGCTCAAGTCTAAGTGATACAAAACTCTGACAGGATTTGCATGAAATCACGACAATTATCATAAAGTCATAAAGTTGTATCTCATTTTGCATGGTTACCTGGAGTGTGTCCATCCTGCTGTCTCACAAGGTATAAACAAGGTAGAAACTGTTCATAACCAAGACTGAAAACCTGCAAACACGCCGTCTTCTCTGGTTTTATAGAGACCGAGGATATAGAAGAACGGGGTGTGGGATAAATCATTGAAAAAAAAAGTGCTTGTGAGTGAATGAGTGAGCGGCCCAGCTGACAGCAGACTCAGAAATCTATGCTTCTAAGAAAGACAGCGAGAGGGGGAACATAAATAATACAATATGGATGCATCTGTTCATTGATCTCTGCCAACACACACTGCAGGCAAAAAGCTCTGACCTTGTGTGTGTGTGTGTGTGTGTGTGTGTGTGTGTGTGTGTGTGTGTGTGTGTGTGTGTGTGTGTGTGTGTGTGTGTGTGTGTGTGTGTGTGTGTGTGTGTGTGTGAGTTCCGGAGAAGTCTGCCGGTATAAATAAGCAGAGGTGTCAGTCGTGCAGTGAGCGGCATCTCTCTCAGCAGCTAAACCAACAACATTAGCGGATTTAACACCTGAGTAGTTTCCTAATTACTTTGTCATTAGCAGAACTTAACCTGCGTCACCCCGAGGAAACCTGGACCTGACTCAGACTTTATTTGGTATGCACGGCTGTGTCTGAGGATCAAAGTACAAAACATAAACGTTTATTTTTCTCCCGGGGTAAAGCGAACGTGCAGACTTTACTGATGGCTTCCTAGTAATACACTTAAGTCTGCATTATAAAGGGGCACCTGTCCACTTTATTTCCAAGGCTTTGGTTTATTTTAATTAAACGGGTCTTTAAAGAGGTACTTGCAGACTGATAGGCATTTACTCAGGTGTAATTTGGGTATCTGTTCCTCTTATTTAAGGATTACTGCTGATTTTTTATCGAATACCCTCTTTACTTCACTTTGCCTTTGTCTGTTGAACATCGTGCAGTTTGTTATCCCCAAGGTCTGAACTGAGTTAAGTGAGGAACAATCTACAGACTGATTTGAAACAGCAAAACTTAGTCAGCCTGGATGTTTTTACATTTTGATTTATTTATTCACTTGTTTAAGCTAACTTTTTTTTGAGTTTGTTTTCCTGGTTCAAATGAACAATGTGAAAGATACACCAGAAACATGTCATACAGTTAATTACTTCACATCAAAACAAGAGTTTACACAAACTTATTAATCCCCAACCCTTTTTCTTTAGTCACTGATTGATCACTATACATTTAAATACTTCTAGGTATATTCATTTTCTTTTACTTTTAAACCCACCATGTGACAAGGCTTAATGTTTAATCACCATTTAAAACCAGCATATAGAGCAATTATAAATGACAAATAGATAGTTTATTAATGTAAGTTAATAGTTACTTTACCATTAACAAGCAATGAAATTATGATTAATAATTTTCATTAATTATTAATGGACTATTTATTAAAGGTTTAAATAGGGTTTAAATATTGGTTGTAAAACATCTAGATGAAAATGTGTGTCAGTGGCACTTTGTAAATGATTAATATTTGTTTTTTAAACCATCTATAAACATTACTTAGATGGTTATTGTAAAGTTAGGGTTAGGGTTAGGTTTTTAAAACTGTAAAATTGACAATTTATTAATGTCTTTATGCTATTTATAAATGATGATTAAATTAATAAACTACCTGCTTACCGTTTATAAATGGACTATTTACCATTTTGTTTCTGCCAAAAGTGCGTGTGTGGAAAGTGTTGATAAAAAAATTTATTTGGATATGAAACACTTGAATTAACAAGTTCAAATTTGCCTTTATTTGTGTGCTGGATGGTCCATAGTGTGTCTCTGTGGCTTGTCTGCCTCTGTCCATGGCGCTGATTTCTCCCCTCTGTCTAACAGTGTTGACTTTAGCCTTATGAGCTGTCTCTGGTCCTGAACTCTTGTCTCTTACTCCATTGCACCATTTTCTACAGTTGTAGCAGTCAGTTTGTTACACTTTGACAGTGTTAAATAACACAATAGTAATGTTTAGAATTGGTGAATCATTTCTCCTCAGGCTCTAAAACATCGCCCTGTGTTTTAACATCCACCCTGCACATGGTTTTATTCATACTTCTTTCATCTAACCCTACTGGACTGTAGCATGTCTGTGCCTCAGGTGGCGCTTGCTCCATACGGCTCCACTGCCCTTGAATTATTGATGGCCCTGCAGATATAAAACTCCGCCTCTCCTCTCCAGGTATCAGCCAAAGGACAGACAGACAGACGTGGTGGTGGTGGTGGTGGAGCAGATATCAGACCTGTGTTTGTGTCACAGAAAGGTCAGACTGCAGACAGGTCTTTGTTGTCTCCTGGATTCCCCCCTGTCTGTCTGAACAGTAAATCCAAGTGCTGCAGACATGAATTGACTGCACTGATAGTGTCTGTCATTATGTGGTTTGCAGAAAGGATAATGATCGGTGAGCTAGTGCCAATCGATGACGGAAGGGGAGCGATACAGAGAGGAAAACAGTGGAGATCTGGCAGGAGCAACGTTTCATTTCACTCTTGGGGTGTTTAAAACAAAAATCTACATCAGCGTGTGTTTTTGTGATGCTTTGATCAGATAAATGAAGACATATGAAAGGCTGCTCTTTGACCCAGATCACAGCCAAACAGACTGAGTCGGTTCCCACTGAAACCGCCTCTCTGTTTGTTCATGTGTATAACTTTATCAGATTGTGTTCCAGGGTTTCATGCCGCCCGCAGGATTCGAGATTCTCCTCTGAGGAATGATTGTGGAAAATCAACAAAGCTGAGTCTTATCAAAAGCAAATGTCCTGTTGAAAACTGAGGCATTCAGGGGCCATTTTCCCCGTAGAAGTGCTTTATAGTGAGCACAAAATGACACACATCACTCTGCCGAGGTAAAGTATGTCGTGTTAGGTCTGTCTTTTAAACAGGATAAGGTAGGAGACTGCGCAAATATTCAAAGATGAATTATGCACGACTTTAATGTGAAAATCTCCAGAGCGTCCCCCTCAAAGTGAGGTTGCATTAAGATAAGAAGTCATTTAATGTTCATTTGGGATCCCTAAAATCATTTCCCGAGGACAGAGCAAACAGTATAATTGAGAGGAGCAATATAGTTTCCAATCTTTTCCAACTGTGACACAGTGGATTTGCTCAATTTGCTCAAATGAAATTCTGCTGTCTGGCACTGGAGGGATATTTAGAGTGACAGTTTGAGACTCGAGTGGAATTCAAAGCTGTAAAAAGCTCTTCACTCAGAGTAAATGGACAATAAAGCTGCTTCGGTGACTAAATTTAGATCTGAGGAAGAAACGGTTTCCTACAAATACCCAGAGGGAGCGTTTGATCTGGACAGAAAACGGCAACAAGTGGACATTTCTAAAGGTAGTTTCAGTGATTGAAGTTAGGACAAAGCTTTACAAGAGAAAGTAAATGTTTCTAAACGGGATAATTAGACATTGTGTCCTTTCAGAGTAAGATTTATCTCTTTCTCTCTAAACGATAGACACATGGAAGAAAATTATTGAGCTCCATCATTGTTTTGCTGAACACAATAATCCTTTGTTGTTCCTGCACTCGGAGTTTTAACATCATTATCAGTGAGACAACAATAGGTGGATTTTGTAAACTGTTTTACTCACTATCCAAACTGAGCTTTTCACATTAATTTCAATAACTCAAAGGCTTTAAATGATTTGCAAACCATCAAAATTATGCTTCTTTCAGCAAAATCAAAGAAGGACAGTGGGAAGTGGAGTATGAGTGTTACTGAAGGGAAGTGTAAAGGAAAAAAACCCTGAAATGAGGTAAAAGTTTCTAAAATCTTCTGAACACTTTGATGAATTTACTTTTAAATACTTGTAGGACTATTTGTGGTGTAGCAGGTATGCATTTGTATGAGCATGTATATGGAAATGTTCACATGCGTGACCTCTTTGTATGCACATTTGGATAGAGTTCATTGATGTTATTGTTGCAGCCTTTTTCCTTTTTATTTATTTGTTTGTATGTTTGCTTACTTTTCTTGTTTTGTTTCTTTGTAATGTGCATGTCTGATTGTGTGCTCTTTATTTGTTGGTATATAGATATGTTTATTTATTTTATTTTATTTTATTTTTTATTTATTTATTTATTTTTTGTTTGTTTTTTCTTTTTCTTTCTGTTCTGTGTCCCTGGGGAGTTATAGGGAGGGTGGGAAATTATGTGTTTAAAAGAAAAAAAAATAGACAATTAATTTTAGGTTGTTTTGTCAATATGAAATAAAAAATATGTTTAAAAAAAATAAATAAATGAAAATAAATAAATAAATACTTGTACGACTAAAATCGTCTTCCTACCTATATCCCAGGAGACAGGACTTTCGAGCTCTCGTCGACCAATGAAGTACCAAACGCACGCCATCCAGTGAGCGAGCAGGGCGAACATGGACATCAGTAGAGTGAGAACCACAGCGCTGTACTGAGAGTATCGCTCCAGCTTCTGCAGCAGCCGTAGTAACCGTAGCAGCCGGACCGTCTTCAGCAGGTGCACCCCAAAGTACTGCAAACAGGTCCACATCACAGAGATGAACATAAACCTTCACAAAAAGACGACACATACTTAATTTGTCTTCCCTCTGTTAGAGTTTTCTGGGTCTTTTATTTTCTCTAGTTTTAATATCAAACATTTTTTACATTTTTTACTACAAGGCAAATGAGCCCGAAACTCATTTGTTTGAATCGCCTTTAAAGATTCTGAGCGTGAAAAACAAACCAGCAAGACCTGCGAAATGTGCAGGCAGACTCTGCACCATTTGTTTGTTTGATGAGCATCAATTTGGATAAAATGTGGATCTAATAAACTCACAAAGGAGCCTGTGACACCCCGCATTCATTCTTTCTTTGTGCAGTTTGACTTTGTGCCAATGCTGTGTTAGTGTGCAGCATGAATTCAGGAAACTGAGTGTGTTTCTGCATTTAGTGCCTCTCTTTTTAGGACAAAATGAATGAAGACGGCTCATTTTTCCACTCGCTTTCATTCAACACATGCTGTTCACTCTCTCTGTGAGTGAAAATTCTCTTAAATGAGCAGAAGAGACTCACCACGCTGACGTTGAAAGCGTACAGCAGGTCGAAGGGCAGAGCGGCGATGAGGTCCACAAAGAGCCAGGTGGTGACGTAGTGGACGCAGATGGAGCGGGCGTCGTACACGACCTGACCCGATGTGCTCACAAAGGTGGTTCGAAAGTTCAGCAAAATGTCTGCAGAGGATGACAACCAGGGCAGAAGCTGATACAGCAGGAATAAATGACAGGGCGGTCGGTGAAAGCGTGAGGTGATGTTAAAAAATACTCGACTTTCACAGGACTAAATGTCGGACACGTAAAAAGAGACCTCAGAGATTGAAGATCTGAGAGTAACAGGTTAAGAAAACAAACTGTAAAAGTGCCAAACCTCCTTCATGTGATAATCAGATGATCCATGAAATTACCTAAACAAATCTTCCCTGTAGCCCTCCTTTGACAGAGAGGATTGAAAAGTATTAGCCTTTATTTGACCCCTCAGGAGGCTATTTTGAAAATGACTTCATATAAGCTATCATTTCTAAAGGTCAGTTTCAACTAGACATTAATTTAGTTCCTTCCAAGCAGCTAATGAGTCCCAATATCTTGACATATTATGAAATCAATTCAATGAATAGTTAAAGATCCCCTCCAGACGTGTGTTATGTCGACTTGAATAATAACTTTTTAATGAAAAAGTTAAATTATTTGGTCTAAAATGATTAAAATACATCTGATCACTTTTCCTGTTTGGTTGAATAAAGAATTTATGGATGTATTAAAAATTGGGTTTTAAAAAGATTGAGAACTGATTTTATTTTGCTGAAAACTGCAGAGAATAAGTCTGTGCTGCTAAATCCAGCACACTCAGGTGTTCGTCTTCGCCTGCAGCTCAGCTAACTGAGCACTCGATCCTCTTTTGAGCTCTTTCTTCAGTCTAATTCATCCGAGCCCTATAAAAAAAAGCCAAACTGTACAGCTCTTGAGGATCTGCCTCCAGGAGCGATGCCCAGAGATCCCTCCTCTGGGTGAGGTAACTCCTCCTCTTTGGTGCTTTTTTTTATTGGAAACCACTTCATATCTCTTAGTCTGGACCCCCTAGAGGTTTTCTAGGTACGTCTACCTGGGATTAGACCCTGGAGTGGAGCTTGTTGGAGGGATTAGATACGCCTAAGGATTAAATACAGCTAAGAATTCCCTGAGAGGAGTTGGAAAACCAAAATGGAAATGTCTGTTCAGCCCGCTGCCTAACCAGACCCTGGATTTGTGGGGAAATGAATGGATGAAAGAAAGAAAAATCTGTATTCCTGTTGATTTTTGCTACAGCGTAAACATTCCTGTTCAAAGTTTGTCCATTAATAGTTTTTGTTTTTATCATCAACAGGCTCAGCTTGTTATCTTAAGTATACAGAAAAGATCCCCGCAGAGACAGACCTTTTTCTTAAAGAGGAAAATCATTTTTAAAACCAAAACAGCCATTACAACAAAGCCACCAGACTCTATTGACAAAAACAGTTATTTTACCTCACAAAAACAAGAAACCAAACAGACAGATTTAAAATACATCAGACGTCATAGGAGATAGCCTAAAAATTGTGCAGACCTCGAAAAAGTATCTACTAAGATAATACAGATTCCAGGAAATAGCCAGAGCCCAACAGAGATATAGAAACCAGTCAAAGTAAAGACTGCAGCCTCTTACGCTGCAAAGTTTCCAGGCTGTAGCTCAAGAAACTATTTTTTTGCACTCTTTATTACCACTTTATATCTAGATTACTTTATGTTACATTGCAACTTAAACTATTTTTATATTTTATTCCTTATCATAGTTTATATGTCACAAATTTTTCCTCTGGGGAGAAATAAAGCATTATCTCATCTTATCTCAACTGTGAGGTGCAGTCTAATCGCAGTCTTCTCATGTCCTTTATTCCTTCCTGCACTTTTGTGAGGAATAATCTACTCTAAAGCTGCATTAAATCCGCTATTATACCATAAAATACTCGAAGAAGAACCAAGGGTTTACACAGGAACTTGTCTTGGATGAGGACCAAAGTTCATATTGAAGCAGGATGCAGATTGATTTTATGCGGCTTCTATGTAGCTTTAAATCTAACCTGCTTCTCATGATTCAGGTGTTAATAGGTATCATAAAGAGTCTTTAGGATGCCATTAATACGTTGAAAGCAGCGTATTAACAGAGATGAAAGAGCAATCGGATGTCTGATTGCACATTTCAATCCGGCCTTGTTGGCTGTGCGGATGTATTGATAAACAGAAGGGCCCATTAGTTCAAACAAATGAGATATCGACTGACAGGAGTCCGCCGTTTAACAGCCAGCGTCTCCTCTAATTTCATTACATAAGTTTATTGATGGAGGCGTGTGGTCACTGTTTCCCATTAACTTAAACTTTCCGCTCAAGTTTCCTTCAACACTGAGGATAGAGAGCAGCAGGAAATGAGTGAGCAATGAGACTTAACGGTCTGTCCTGAATGCCTCATGTCCTTTCTATGAAGTGAATGCATCATAAAAAAGTTCCAGCCAAACTTTTTATTATGACTGATGAGCCTCTGGGATACAATCTGTTTTAATTACTTAACAATCATTAGGTTGTAAAAATTTATTAAGCTTTCACTAGTGTTTAATTGCAAAAATCTGGACTTTTCAAACAGAAATTAAGTGGGTTTTTTTTCACGTGGGTCTGATTTTTAGATATGCTGTGTCTGAACGACAATAACCATCAGATCCAAATGACAGGTCACACCAGAACATGAGTGCAGACTGTCTTTGGGGATGTCTCTTAAAGGGAAAGGTTTAGAAGACTTCCACTAGATTCAGCAATGTGCAGTTTTCATGCAGATGTGTAGCTCTTTCTGGTACTGTCTGTTATTTCCACCCTGCTAACTACCCTTACAGTCAGGTTAAAAGATATTAGATTCACTGCCATGGACCAATGTGCTGAGACTTTAGAGGACGTCCACTGAATTCAGCAATGTGCAGTTTTCATGTAGATGTGTAGCTCTTTCTGGTTCTGTCTTTTTTTATCAAACCAGCACCCCATAAGGTGTTACTTACTTTATAATAAACCATTGTTGCTGTTTTTAAATGAATGAATACTATTGAAAATAATGTTAAAAACCTCACTAGACTTCTCCACCCTGCTATGTATCTATCATTCTTTGTATAAGGGTCCGGTACCATCTCCTGAGTTTTCCTCACATTTAAAGTTAGATGTTTGTATCACACCTCTTCTGAACCAATCTGTTTATATCACCAAAAAACTACCTAATCAACTTAATTTCTTTGTTTTAACATGTAGTTGGGGACTCAAGGGATTCAGTCAACTTGGGATCTACTGTTTGGGACACAAAGACATCGAGCAATGCCTCAAATTCAGGGAATTAGATTTAGGGAGCTTTCAAAGTGGCAGAAACAGACCTCATAGATTCAAAAACTGACTGTTACAGTAAAAAAATCTTACTGTGTTACTCCAAAACTTTCCTACTAAATTTTAAAGACCAGATAGGCGTGATTATGATTTATTTAACAATTCTCCAAAACACACAAAAACTTGATTTTGGATGTGTGTGAAAAGTATAATGAACAGTCTTGAAAACAACTTCAGGGAAAGGTCAGGGCAAATTGCAGATTAATTTATTTCCTTGCAGGGTGCAAAGATTTCCAATTTCTTGATGGATTATGAAACCAAACCGATACAAAGTTAATGATCCCCATCAGACCTTTCCCAGTAATCACTTTATGGACGGGGAAAATGGAGGGATGTTGGATAAATTATAAAACTGTCATTAGGGACCGAAAGTCCAAAGGGCCAAAGATCAAACCCTCCTTATACCTCAATGAGCCGTCTCTTCTCCTAGGATTTAAGTGTCAGAGAAAAGGAAACTCAAAGGGTCAGACTTTATCATGTAAAGATCATGATGTGATCTTTGCACTCTCTTACCTAAAATAAACAGGATTTCTACGAGGATGTCGCTGACGCTGGGCGGGCTTCGTGGTGTGTTGCTGCTGCCTTCATCCCGCGCCCCCACCACAGTGAAGCACACGTTGTAGGGCACGGTGACGGCCACATAGAACGTCGCCAGCAGGATCAACCAATCCCAGCCGGCCTTGAAGGTCCCGTAGTGGAGCAGGATGAAGCGGGACTTCTGGATGGCTGCGACTTTGTACTCAGGGATCGGAGGCTTCTCCCCGAACATGTTCTGGATTTGATAAGAGGAGAAGAAGGTTAACATTGTGCTCTTTCATCCTCATACACAACTTTGCAAACAAGCAGCTCCTTACTGATTCTACTCAGGGTTGTATTGTGCACACAAGCATAAATAAACCTGCAGAAGAGTGGTACCACTTCTTTTCAGATCCCAAGGTCCTCCAGGAGTGTATTAGCTCTCCTCTTCACGCCAGGATAAATAACAGTGTGTAAAAATCTGAGTAAAAGTATTCACTGCACATTTTGAGCGTTTCCATTTGAAATAAACGCAGGAATTCAAAATGTTATGTGCAGTTTTAGTGTATTTAAGCGTTAAGTTTTGATCCACCTCAAGAGAAGAGAAGAACATTAATTTCAAATTAATTTTGTGGTGAAGAAAGAAAAAGTTGTCACTATATACAGGGGTTGGCATCATACAAAAATTGCTTTTTATTTTAAAGGCTTCGAATCAACTTCAGATGTAAAAAAAGAAACAAACTCTTAGTATATTTGCTTTTATTTTGAAAGGCGTCTGCAGCTAGACTTTCTTGAAAAAAGCCGCCAAATCACTCCCCCTCACCCAACCCCCTTCCAAAAATATCAAATATAATTTTGTGTATAGAACTGAATGTCATTTTGGATCTAAATAAAGGTACAAATATTAGCACAGGCATTTGGAAGTAAAAACCTGGTCCCACAGTGAAGCCTGTATGTAGGCTGACTGAGATCCTCCCTTGTAGCTCCGTCTGATTCACACGGGTTGAGAAATCAGGAAACACTGTTAGTCAAATCTTATTTTTAGCCTAGTTTTTACTACCTCACATACACACAAAAAATATTGTGTTGCCCTTTTGGAGTCACTGCTTATTGAAAACAGAGCTGTCTTGTTGTGATAACTGCAGAAAAACGTCATAACTAGAATAAAAAGTGAGGATCAAGTCATGATGAAAACAAATTGTTAAAAAGGTTAAGACTCAGAAGTTAAACCGCCTCATTTACACTGTGATATTTTAGTAATTCATCCTGTAATCATCTGTTTTTCCTTTATTTAAATTGATTTCAGATTAGCCGATTAAAAGCCAACATTCATGATCAGTTACAGTCTCTCAATAAGGGGTCATCACACTTGCAGGCTGCATGAATCTGTTTTTAATGCTGACATCAGCAGAAAACAGAGCTGTGACCTCAAAGTCAAACAGAAGCGATCACACTCCTGATCACCTTCACAGCGTCTGTCGGACTGTGTGCCGTCCGCTGCAGATGTCCCGCAGCGTGGTGAACAAAGGAAACCACAGAGCTGAGCCCACACTGCGAGTGTCTTCTGAATCTAACCTCTGAGCTCTCTGTGGTCTGCTGGAGACACAGTGGACGGTTATTTTCTTTTGAAGGGTCCTGACCTCGTCTCCAAAGCCCAGAGAGAAGAGTCCGAAAAACAAAGTCTGTGAACCAACTTTTAAATTTAGACTGATCTTTTTTGTTTTTACTTCTTTTAGGGACTTAAAGCTGTAGACTGTATAAACATGCTTGCAGTCTCTGTGACACCACCCACTTGTTTCTGAAACCTGAAGACATTGTTCACTATTTTTACAATTCTGATTTTATCGTTAGATAATCCAAAAAGACTAGCAAAGAGGTGGAGTGAGGCAGGTTGGAGGATTTTGTCTGCTGCATACGACAAACTTACCCAGCCAAGAAATGAGCTGCACCCCTATTTTTTGCCTATAGATTATCCACTACTGTATGTAGCTTTAATGTGGCCAAAACAGACAAGTTGTAAAAATGTCCGTACAACTTCCACTGGCTGAAGACAGCTGTCTGGGATTTATGTCATTTTTTTTTACATCAAAAATACACTATTCTATACTTGAAAACATGTGCACTTTTGTGGAACATAAGGGGAAATACTTTAAATCAATCCTGTAAGCTTTTGCAAGATTTTAAGAAATTTTTAAGGGATCCGCTCTTCTGGAAAAACCTTTTTATTTAGGTGACTTCCTACTTCCAATCTAAGGTACGCTAAAACATGAACAATAAATGAGCAAGAGAGAATTTAATTTTGGGCCTAAAACATGAAGGTTCTAAATCAGTGCTTGCTACACTGGAAGATGTGTGCAGAAAAAGCAGCAAATGGCAAATTAAGCTGATACAGAATAGTAAAAACTGCAGTTCCTTGAGTATCCACTTGAGACTGGCTCCAAATGCACCAGAAACCACATAAACACCCATTCAAAAAGGCAGTTTTTTAACAGCAGACATAAACATGTTTACAGCCTGGTTCAAAATACAGATTTCTCTCCCTGCACACACTGTACAGGGAGTTCATTTTAAAAAAAACACATTTAATTATGAGGTTACTGCATTATTAAGGCACAACCGACCTAACTGACAGGCAGACAGTCTCTAGCTGTAAGTGAGAAGCTGAGAGGCCCATCTCGCCTCTTATTAGGTCGACTAAGAGTTAACTAAGTTGAGTCAGCGTTTCCAATAAAACGACAGCTGTTAAAAGATCCAAATCTCCTCCGAGGAATATGACGTCTGTGGTACGGAGACAAATGATAGTTATCGAGCCTGCATGACCGCTTGTATTGATAAGTCAGGTTGTCTCTTTCTGTCTGTCTTATGATTGAAAAGAGATATTGTTTTGTAAAAAGCAAAGTTCCGCTGATGATCCAGAAATCCTTGTGTCATGTAGCACAAAGTTTCTCAGAGTTAACCTTATTTCAATTCCTCCATGTCTCTGCAGAGCTCTGTGTTCTTCACATGATAGGAAATTAATTAAAGATTGAATTCAGCACCGTCTGCTCCTGGAAACACAAATCAATAATATAATATAGTACTTCTTCGTGGAGATGTTTTCACAGTGAACATGTAAGTACGAGGAATCAAATGGCACTCAGCAAATCATTTCATTGGATCTTAGAGTCACACAAACAGAACTGTTTGAAAACAATTTAGCTCTGACGAAGAAAATGGATCACCAAACTTTTATTCTCTCTTTCCTCTCAGGGGCCTGAACATTGTTTGGTTCAAGAAATCAACTTGGGAAACAATTAAACAAACTTCTTTATAAGTATTTTTTTTTTTATTCCACCTTGATAATAGAGGCTTTGAAGATTCTGAAAATGTCTTCAAAACAGGTTCATTGTTGTTTAGAAAATCTTTAGGGGTTTTAAAGTTTGGCTTGTTCTTTATTTGTCCTTCAGATGAAATATATCCTTTCCTCTGAAAGGATATGAAAGGGTGTGATAATCTCAAAAGTGAAATAATGATCAGACGAGATAGAGTCAAGGTCCAGTTTGGCAAACAAAGATGAAACACGTCATTAAACCTTTTCCTGTAGATGTAACTGATGCAGAGACACTCACATTGTTAATCTTGAGCTTGCTCTTGTCTTGTTTCTGCAGGTGTCCTGACAGGTGATAGAGAACAGCTCTGCTGCGGCGCCGGTTAGCGTTGAATCCTGGAGGCCGAGTGACCTGATGCACCTCCAGACCGGTTTCTTCATCTGTGGAGGAGAGAGGGCACAATCCTGTCAACAACAGGGTCACAATTTACACCATAAACTGTAAAAGAATATTACAGACAGCAGCGGTGAATTAAACCTGAGATCATTCACAATCAAAATGTTAATTCTCTCAGCTAATTCAGTCCTTTTGTCAACATTTTTTAATGAGTTTATGGTCTCTGTCTTCAGTTTAAGGTCTTATATCTGGAAAAAAGTGTTGTGGAATTTCCCTGATGCTCTTGTGGTAAATAACAGAATACAAAATACCATCTATGGTGCCCTTTCCATTGGACATTTGTGAAAAATTGCGCTGCTCTCTTACAGAGTAAAACATGACAAAGTGCTCTCTAGATGCCCTTCTAATGGACATGACATAAAGATGGATCCAAAAATGTTGCCCTTCCAGTGGATAAAATATTAAATAATTGTCCTGTGAAGGTGCCCTCCAAGAATCTAAAACGTTACAAGTCAGGATGCCCTTGCAGTAAATATTATTATTATTATTATTTTTAACTAAAAACTATCCCTTGGAAGTTCCAGTGGATAAAATGTATATAAAGTTCCTTCTGGATCCCATTTCAGTTTCCTCTGGATGCCCTTCCATTATAGAAAACGTGGAAAAAAATGCTCTTTGTGTACTCTAATAATATTAAAATAATAATAATGTGGATATAATACGGTGCACATGTGGTAATTTGAGCCTATAATGCATGGCAGTGTTTAGTTGACATGCAAGGTTTGTGAGCCAAGTTTAATACTGTATTTAAATCTGTTAAATAAGTTTATTCTATCATTTAAATGTTGCATAAATTCACACAAAAGTCCAGGGAAATGCATGTTAGATGCTCAAAAAAAATTCTTTAGGAGGGTCCCCCGAGTACTACATACACACTGTCCACTGTCTCCTTTTCCTGATCTGGAAAGAAAAGTTAGTTGGACTCAAAGCGTTCACAGAAACACAACAGTCTCTATCGAGGAGGTGGACTAAAAATGGCCACCATGAGCACATGGTAAATGTCAAACATATGGTCTCTAAACTGTCCCTGAAAGGGCAACATCATGTTGGATCAGCCCCCAAAGACTTCACAGACAGATGCTACACACACGTCTTTATCTATATGACTACAAACACACCTGTAATCCTGCAGAACTGAAACACTAAAGCTTCTGTTACTCTGGCGAAAATACTCTAACAGCAACACTTCATTAACGCAGACCGTTTGTGGACCTTTCTAACCATTTATCCTTTTCAAAATAAAGTTATACCCCCATCCTGCCTCACTCTGCCTCACAAAGATCAAACTATTTTTCTTTGCCGACTTGTTTTATCAATGAATGTTAAACCACAGCGCCTCTGTGCCAGCTCTTATTCTGCGGTACACAAGCTGCTCTAGTCTGTGAGTAAATATTTGATATGATATTGACCTGCTGTCTGCCTTTGTGGGCCTTTATTGACTAAAGTAGGAGCTCTTTATGGAGAATTTCATAATCTGGGCCGAGATCCAGATCTCTATTTACAAAGCACAATCAATAACAATGGCTTCTCTCCTCAAACATCTCCCTCACGTCATCCCTTTTTTAATTTACCGACTAACCACAAGATTAGATCGGGTAAAGCAGTCACTGTGAAAGCAAGAGGAGAAAAAAGGGCAGAAACTGATCATACAGAGGCTTATAAAAAGACTAAGAGAGATATTTTCTTTTATCCGCCTTCGAGACAGAAAATCTTTCCCCTTCGCTTCATTTCCATCTTACATTTCCTATCATGATTGTTCCTCCGTCTGTCTGGCCGTAACATGATGTCATGCTTGGCAAACACCCACCCCTGTAACCAAATCATTTTTATTCTCAGCCGGTAAATTTGATTTGTTCCTCTCATTCAGGGGGGATTCACAGGAACTCTGCAGCTCCATATTTCTCTGAGCTGAGGAAGTCTCAATCAGAGCCTTTAGTTAAAGAAACAGAGTGTTGACTAAAGAAACAAGGAGTAAAAAGTCTTTACAGCACTTCAAATCAAAGTAATGAGAGTAAATGTAGAAGTTATCTGGTTTATACTCAAGTTTGAGCTACATTTGGCATTTTTACACACATATGCTGCATTTTACTACTGCAGATGCTCAATATTGAGTTTATTTTACAACTTTATATACTAAAGGATGGTAAATCTGCAGCACCGCTTCATACTCTGTTATAATAAATTGGCTTTCCTGTGAGAATTTTGTCAAGTCGAATATTCAGTGAATAACTGTTAACTTTCTGATACCTTTTTTAAGAAAAGCCTCGGATTTCTCACTGTAGTGTATTAAAATATGATTATTTCAGCCTCTGTCTATGGTGTTTCGTTTTAGCCCCTGTCTCCTTAAAGTCCCACTCTAATCGTTTTTTTTTTTTTTTTTTTTGTATTTTTACAACATAGAGTGTTATCAGTAGTCTGTAAAAAGTGATTATGATGTTTTTAGCCAAAATCGCATTACCTGTGTCACTTTCAAGGGCTTTTCTTCTGCAGAGCTTCAGTAGCTCATTAGCAAATTCACCCCTGAGTCATGGGCGGAGACAGCGCTGCTCTGCACCCTCCTCTTCAGGCTAGCTATTGCTGGTGTAGCAGTGGCAGGTAACATAGGAGCTATTCAGCTCTCAGACACCAATGTCTTAAGGGGCATGATGAACGTTAATATCATAATAGGTTTTCTCACGAGCATTGCAGTCTGCTAATGCACATGCTTGTTCCACAATTGTCCACTCTATTTCTCCGAGTCTGGCCTGCATAGCCAGGCTCTGGAGGCGGAGCTTGGATTTGTGACATAGGAAATCTCACTGTGTCTGAACCTACTGTTTGGGTCTGCCAGAGATTCACAGTGATTTGAATGCAGAAATACTCAGAAGTACAATTTCGCACTTATTCATCAGAAAATCGCCATGTGAACAAGTGAAAAACAAGAAAAACATGATTTTCATCTGAGTCAGTCTTTAAGGCCCTCCCCCCTCAACAAGCCTACTTTCTTCTGATTGGTCAATACATTTTTCTCCCCCTGCTTGCGGTGTTGACATGTAATTAGCGTAAGACTGGTTTGTGTTAAAGTCTTCTTTTTTCTGTGCAGCTCCATTTTTAAAAGTTATTAGGGGGACATGTTTTCTATGATTGACACTTGGTACAGCCTATGGTCGTATGAACATTAATAGCTCATGCTGTTTGAGCCGAGCGTCATCACAGCGACTCTCCGAATGTGTACAATGCTACGGCGCAAGTAGTTGTTCCAGGAAGTAGAGAAAACTCCGGAAACACCGAGAGCAATTCGGCTTCAAATTCGTATAATGACGGAAGGCGTAACCAAGTTGTCCATGGTATATACAGTCTATGGTAGAACAGCAGAGCAGCCATACGCTGCTGCAGCCATGACTTTCTGCTCTGCCAATAAATGCGAATAAAGAACTATTTCTGACAAGGGTGGTCTTGAATAAGTTGGAATACTCTGGGTAATAGAATTTGCAGATAGATGATATGAAGTAAATTAACTTTTTCAACATTTTTAACAAAAAGAGTAACAGTAACATCAGCTCTATTAGAGGCGCTACATTAGCTGTGACATTTATAACCCAGTCTGGCCGACCCTGTTCTGACCTCTTAGTTTGTAACTGGAAACAGCTTCTCTGATTACTAAACTCTGCAGAACAACAAGTATCAGAGTACCAGCACAGTTTTTGTGTCACGTACAGTAGTGGAAGGGTTCAGCAAGATTTGTATGTAGATGCAACAACATTTCCTCTCTCATCCTCTCAGTATGCAGTCAATGTTTACTGATTCAGGACTGTAAAGAAGGAGATGGTATACAGACCCGAGGTGGTTCCTTCTCATTACCTGTGATACAAACACACTGCCTTGAGAAATCAACATGATCTGTGTGTGCAGCCGGGGGGAAATTGGCCGGCCATACATCCACTATATTTATTCATTTAATAACTAAAGCTGCATGTAAATGTAAAGTGCTTCATATACCGTCTGTCAGAGCGAGGCTTCTATTTCTGTTATTTTTTCTCCCTGCCTTTTTTTCTGCTTGTTGAAGTCACTCCGTTTCCATCTCACTTACCTGCTCTCTGTCTCAAAAAGGTGAATCACGCTGAGCTAAGTGGCAGAAGTGAGCCGCTCAGCCCGTCAGCAGCTTCCCGCCGAGCAGTACAAGCAGGTAATAGTGATTGTAGGTGTCGATTTGTTGCATTGTAAATGTCAGTCTTTCTCTTCCTTCACTTTCTTTCTTGTCTGGTTCATTTTGTTCTAACATGCAGAAGTGTTTGACTTCGGAGAAACCTACATGTTATATATGTGTAGTTAAATTCTCCTGCTTGTTTTCCTTTCTTGCATGTTTTCTTGCTGTGTGTGTACTACAGTCAGGACTGGAGAGCTTGAATTAAAAAATCCACTGCCTAATGCACAGCCAGAGTTAATGAAATCAGGCTCCAATCATTTCAGCTGGATGTGGCAATGAGATATTCAGCGAAATCCAGCGAGTCTGAGTAAGTGGGTGAAAATTGGGTAAATGATTTCAAGCAGGTACCCTCTCCCACGCCGCTCTGAAAGCCAGTCAAAAAACACTAAAAATTTAAACACTTCATCTCAAGAGTCTTGATTAATCTGCTTCTCTCTCCGTCTTTTCGCACAGCCTCTATTCATCTCTCTGCGGTGAGCTCAGTCTGAGTTGGAAGCGGGATTGAAGGGTTAAAAAGTCAGACTTGAATGTAAGTAATAGTCGTGTATTCAGTGTTTTCAGGGTAGTGTCTGCAGGAGAGGAAAATATTGAATGCGGTGGTTTGAGCAATGATTAAAACTTCTCTTTCACTGACTCAACATGAGCCTTTAAAGCGTTTAAAACCCCTTTCTCAGCTTTTGATTTCTAAATGTTTGAACAGGAAGAAAAATATGAAAAACTCACCCAAAACAGCTCACAGCAGGAACTGATGGAGGGTCATTTAAAACTGTGTGATTTTATTTATGAATGTTGTATCTGAAAGATTAACTGGCTTTTTGCCACAGGTGACAAAAATCTAATAACAAAGGGGACCCTGACTTGGCTTGAGACGCGCTTAATCCTCCTGTAGATGCTGTATTTTGGGCTGTAAAAACAAGGCTGTCAGTCTGTTTCCAACAAATCCAATTATCACCTGACAAGGATTAGCAGGTCCTCTGAAGTCAAAAGATTTGATTTATGCCTTTGCCTTCGATAAGGAAGACTTTCTCTGAAGTCCTTTATTTTGTTCCTGGACCATCAAAGAGTTTTACAACCCACTGTTTGACCCTCCTCCTGTGTTAGGATCTGCACCAACCCGTTTTTGATTTTAAATGCTTAAAAGAAGTTTTTTTGTTTTGCATCAAGACTTTTTGACTTTGTCAGGAACCTCTATTTCAACAAAATACAAATTAAAAAGAATAAATTGACTAAATTATAAAATGAACTTAAGGCGGCACAGTGGTGTAGTGGTTGGCACTGTTGCCTCACAGCAAGAAGGTCCTTGGTTTTGAATCCGGGTCAGGGCGTTTCTGTGTGGAGTTTGCACGTTCTCCCTGTTTCTGCGTGGGTTTACTCTGGGCACTCCGGTTTCTTCCCACATCCCAAAAACATGCAGAAGTGGGGTTAGTTAGTTACTTTCAAATTGTCCATAGGTGTGAGCTATGAGCTACATAGGTTGTCCGTCACTCTATGTCAGCCCTGGGATAAACTGGCGACTTGTCCAGGGTGTCCCCTGCCTTTGCCCGAAGATGCTAGGATAGGCTCGAGCCCCCTCATGACCCCAGGAACGGGAATAAGTGGTAGAAAATGGATGGATAAAATGCTCTTATGACAATTATGGCGATTGTCATGTCAGGGTCGCTGTTGACCCGATGAGATCAATATCTAATAGTTAGAGCAAAAACTGAAATCATAAGTGCGCTGACAGGCTCCACACTGACAGTCAGATCCTCATCCAATCATGTGAGATTTAGGGGATTCTCATTTTGCCTGTTTTTCCTGCACAAAAACCAACATCAGGCATGTCCAGACATGTGAGATCAGTTCAGTATAGATGTCTGTATGAGGGATATACTGACAAAGAAAGGCCCAGAGGACCACAACAAAAACTATTATAATCAATATTTTCATGGATAATGAAGCCTAACAAGGTAACCTAGAGATGAGAACCAAATTGGATGATAGAGAATTGTTTTTAGTGTAATTTACAGCTGATTTAAGATATGAGTCAAAACCGACCCTTAACATAGTTTGTGCGTAGTAAAAGCAAACACAGGAGGGAGGTTAACAAAAAAAGTCTCCTATAACTTTGTTATAACATCAGCTCAGTCAAAGTTTAAAGTTTCATTACTGATGATCAGAAGGATCCTTCAGCACAGTCAGGCCTACACATATGTGACTGTTTATGGCTTTATTGTGAAAAGCCAACGCTGATCCTGATAGAAAGTTGTCCAAATGCACAAGCATCACAGTTTGTTGTGTTTGGAGCAGCCAGACCAATCAGGGTCTGTGTGCTGATCCTTATCCACAGCTGAAAGATCCAATAATGGACATGAGAGCACCCGAACAGGACCACAGAGCAACAGAAGCAGGTGGTGTGGAGGAAGATAAGAAGTTCAAGGTGTTGACTTAGCTTCCAAATTCACCTGATCCAAATCCAATTGAGCATCTGTGGGATGTGCACGACGGCCAAGTCCAATCTATGGTGGCCCCACCTCACGACTTGCAGAGTTTGTGTAGAAATAGAAGCATAGATAGCAGTCAGATTCTAGATTAAAATGCTCTCTTGCTCACCCCCTCTATATTTGGTGATGGCAGCCTCTGAGGATGAGAAACTTCTGTGATTTTTGATAAACATGAGCCTCCATTTGTCAAGCTTTACCACAACAACATCAATCAGTACAGATTCTTTTGTGCACACCATCAACCTAATCTTTTTGTGCATTTCACAGGCCCCTTGCTAAATATATAAAAACCTGAGTATCACTAGTTTGTCCACTCTGTGCTGCTGTAGAAACATGAGGTTCAAGATTTTTGCCTTCGTGGAAGGGTTAAACAAAAAAAAGTTTGTATTCAGGTAATTTCACACATTTTAACCAAATCTTTTCTTGTAAATGCTGCTAGATACCACACACTGTACTATTAGAGGATCCTATTACTAACATATTTTTAATTTTATAATAAACTAATGTATATAGCTTACTTCTGGAAGTATGTAAAGGGCATTTGGATGAAAAACTTGAGTTTGGAATGAGCAAATGAAGCCTCATGAAGCTCTGGAGCTTTTCTCAGTTTGTGGTGAAAAAGAGTTAAAGCATTGAAACTTCATTTTCAGTGAACACAGTGAAAATTAATGACAGCTCTCCAAATGATGGTTCGGAGCACCAGTACAGCTCTCCTATATTTACAGTTTTAGTCTGTCTAAGAAAAAAATGCTTAAGAAGGGTTCATGTTACAAAATTGAGTCTTGTTCACTAAATTCAGTATTTGTACTTCAGTGTGAGTTTGTTTTAAATCCTTTTTATACCATTCATTACCAAAAAGCCAAGTATTTTTTTCCATCTTTAACACAAGCTCTAACATCAGGCTGTTGTTGAGTTGTTACTACAGTAGTTGCAGCATTAGTTGGACATTATAATAATTAAAATATGGTTGTAATTCTAAGACTTCTTGGTAAATATGTCCTTCAAGATCTCATGGTTAAACAACTGTCGGCGTTTCTCCTCTCAGGAAAGTGTTTTCCTGGATTTTACACCAACTGTATATATTTTTTTCTGTCAATTAATTTGATGTTTTTAATTCAATAAAGTCCTGGTTTTGTGTACATAAAGATGTCAGGTCCATTTGCATAATGTCAACATAAATCACTTCCTGTCTGCCTCTAATTAACTCTGGTAATATCCATTTTGAACTCTCTGTTCATAAATTTGCATGATCATATTGCTGTGTATCATATTAGACAGTGAGCATGGTTCACTACATGCATTAAATAGAGGCGGTCATAAATATTAATGTGACCATCAGATTGATGTACAGTTATTCAATCAGGGCATGATTTACACAGCAGCAAAACTGGGAAAAACAGGGATGGGAATGATTAATTAGTGGTTGATTTAAGTTTGCTGAGATTACAACAGCAGAGGCTTCAGCAGCTGAAAGGTTTTACACACAGTCGCCCTCTCAGCAGTGAAAGGTAATTTGAATAATGTTTAAACTACACAGAGAGTCTGACAGAGCTGTCGTGTACTTTTATCGGAGTCAGACACAGTGAAACAAGCGCCGGTTCCCAAATGTAACACTGTTTATGAAGTGAAAATGAAAGCTTGGTGCGACATGTATGACACCAGAACACACAGATAATGGAGGGTCGAATGTGGAATATGTGCCTAATCGAAAATTAATTTACAAAAAAGTCAAACACCAACATTGAAGTTACTCAAGCTGTCTCCTGAAGTGGGTCAATCCTCATAGAACCCTGTGCTAAAACTACACAGCAGAATTTAACATGTTTACAGCCTGGCTAAAGGTGCAGTTTTGGTCTCCACAACTCACTGCTCCACCCATTAAAGGCATGGTTGACGATTGGAGAGATTGGTAATTATAATGAACCTCGTTTATATGGCGATCATGGTCCTATAGTGCGACTGCCACAAAGTGAATCTCGTGCTCCGTCTCTCCATCCAATCATCTCGCTGTATTCAACACACCCCTCTCCTGTAGTTCCGACTCATTCCCTCCCACTACCCCGGCCCTCTTCGGAGCTCTGAGCGGCTAAAAGTAGTGTAGCAGCTTAGCTACAGGAGCTGTGATGGAGAAGGACGAAAAAAACAAACACTTCTGCTCGCCCCACCGCCAAAAGAGGTAAGACAGCAGAAAGGGCAGAGTTGAAGAGAAAATATGACCCTGCAGAGGAGACTGTGAAAGGATAATTTCTGATTCTAAGTTACCCTATATATGACATTCACTTACCCATGAAGGCGGCAGATTAATTACTTTTCTCAAGCTCTCATGGCATTTTGACAATCAAACCAACAACTCCTATGACTGAGCACTGTTTTATGTCATTAACAAAAGTCCTCATTTGTCAATGCTCCAATTAAGAGATTCACTTCAGCATAAAAAAATAAATGTGAGTCATGTAAGCAGATGTGACTCACCTGTTTCAGGTCCCTGCTCCGGGTCCTGGTCCTTCTTCTTGTCTGTGATGTCTTTGTGGGACACGAGGAACAGAACCACCTCCCCTTTCTCATTTTTGATGGGTACAATATCCAGGAGACACCAGAACTGTGTACCTAAAGAGAGGACACAGAGCCACACAAAGGCAGTTGGTATGCCAATCATTACTGAAAAATAAACTAATGATTGTTATATTATTAAAAATGTTTTAATGTTTTTGCTTTAAACTGCTAAATCATATGTTAAGTAGGTGTTGCAGCTGCATTAATGGTGCACAAACATTCTGCAGGAGTGCATGAATGCAAATGGACATACACGACTTGAACTCTTAATATGCACATACAGTAAAGCTTGAGTCTGTGACACTGAGCAAAACAGAACATTTTCATGGTCGCAGCATAATCAAACAGTGGTTGTTTGCATAAAAGTATTTTCAACTGTGGCAGAGTCTGAATGAAGGGGTGATTAAGTTTCATAAAGCTGGAGAAAAAGAGCTTCTCCAAGGTTAGTGTTCAACTCATCTGACATTGAGTCCTGCGGTAGGTCAACAAGAGAATAAGAATTCATTGGATATTTTACTAACAAGCATTGCATTGTGCAGAATAAAATCCCATGTTGCATAGGAGTCTGTCAGACTTGTTTAGGTGCTTATAGCAGGCAACAAACTCGAATGTCAGTAAAAATCCAAATGAGACAATCAAAAATGAAACTGCATTAAAAATGAATCTGGGAGGAGATCTAAGTTAAGACAAATGCATGAGTTTACTTATACATGCGTCTGGGAACATTTTTTTTTTGCGTCATGCATTGGAAATCTTTCCCCTGACCAGTTGAGGGGTTATTATTTTCTAAGAAGTTCTCAATGTGTGACTCTACTCTGGAGCACTCTGTGCCTGCAGCTATAATGAGACCATATTCATTCACAGCTGCTTCAAAAGCTGCTTCTCCTCTGCTGTCTGCGCCCTCTCAGTTCCCTGCAGCAGATCCCATGTGAGGAGATGCAGCACAGAGCGAGAGATTACAGAATATACCGTATAGATTTACTTTAAAGATCCTGAAGGCTGTGCCGCAATTCACAGAAAATACATACACATTTCCTTCAGGAGACTCTCCTGACTGTATTTCCAAGAAGCTTCTGGGATGTGATCACATATGCTGCAATAGTCATGCATCATTTAAGCCATCTGTGTCTGTGATGATACCGTAAAGATGAGAGTTGAAGACAGAGTTTGAGTTGGATGTGTGCAAGAGTAGAAAAAAAAAAGAATTTTAGCCAAAAGAAATAATTCAGTCATAAGAACTTGATGCCTATTTCAAAATTCAATATAAAAAAACACCAAAAAGAAGTTCAGCCTGAGAACCTTTTCATAGTCAGGCACTATTTCTTTTCAAAGCATTTTTGAAATTTTCCTCTTTTTTCTATTTTGGCAGAAACCTGCACCTTCAAAATCAAGAAACTGAGGCTAAACGAATAAATGATGCCCTAAAACACTCCAGTTTGTGTCGAGCACAAGCTGAATTTCTCAGTGGAGTCTCTTTAACTATTTCAACTGAAGTTTTTGATCTGGTGTACTCAAAAAGTCAGTGAGAATTTTTCTGCCAAAAACAACTTTTAAAAATGTTAAACACTTGTTTAAAAGTCAACATTTTTTTTATCATTTATTTGCATTTGCATATAAGATACTTAAGTTTGGGCTGAATTTTAACATGAAATAAACTTCTGTTCCAGGACTCATCACACATTCACACAGATACAGTGCTCAGCATAAATGAGTACAACCCTTCAGAGTTGTCAGAAAACCTTTAGTTTCCTTTCAAAATCAACATTTTCTAAGTCAGACTATTCAACAAAATACTTCCCTCAAATGTAGGCCCTTGATTACAAACAAGATTTTTTAAGTTGCACACAAAAAAGTATTTTTCAACTTAAAATCAGGATGCAAAAATAAGTACACCCAATCAAAGTTCTGGGAGCAAAGCTAAATTTTAGTTACCATATCACCCTTATTTTCACCTTATAGTAAATAAAATGTTATGTTAAACTCAGCTTTGTCAAAACTTTGGAAATTGTACTTTTTCTTATCTAGATATTGATTAATACATTACTTTTAACAGGGGGTGTACTAACTTATGCTGGGCAATGTATCTATGTCAACTTTGAAACTGCGTCTTGAATACTCAACAGCTGAAATGATGAAGTGAGGCAGCAGTTCGCCAAACTGCGCAGCTCCCTGCAGTCTGCTCTTGTTTTTCATGGAGATAAGCTGTCAGCATCATCACTAATTTATACAGGTTTATGGTGTAGCTTCACGTCCCAAACAAATGGTGCCAGAGATCTACAAGGCCCTTCAAGGTGGTTACAACATTCACAGTGACTGGTTAGTAGGGCTGGGTGATAAAACAAAAATTTACAGATACCGAAATTTACAACAATAGCCAACGTCAGTGTGCCCATATCGGTATATTTGGTGTCAAAAACATAAATAAATAAAAGTTGGTTTTGGATGTGTGTAGGTAGACTATGGTCTCATGTCCCTTTAAGACGCTGTCACATCTCAGAGACTTGACTCCACTCATCCAGTCCATAACAAAGAGTGAAAGACAGGTGAGGAGATGGAGGACGGTTCAAAGGTTGTAGCGGCTGGAGCGGTGGCAGAAGTAGACAACGTTAATGTGGGAGGGGGTGAGCAGCTTGTGGAGTAGTTATCGTCCATTTATCGTTATCAAGGTGAACTGCTCAATATATCATGATATTGATTTGAGGCCGTATTGCCCAGCCCTACTGGTTAGCACTTTAGGTTTGACCAAAAATATGTTTTCAGACATGACAAAATGACAAAAATGTGTGTTTTAATACATGACAAGCACATTTTAGTTTGTTGAAAACTGTTTGAAATTCAGTCTTGGGTGTTTAAATCGGATGTTTTCAACCAAATGTTGCTGCCCTCTGGGAGTGAGGTCCAGTGGGGACAGCGCACGTGGGAGTGTTTCAGGATAAATCACAGCCCATGATTATGGTAATGGAGGAAAAATGTCACCTAGCGAATCACTCTGCCCATGATGTGTTTTTAATAGGTTTTTAACTACAATTGAGCCATTAAAGGAGTGGCTAATTGGGCAAAACAGGAAGATTTCACTGTGGGCAGGGCTCATAATTTGTCTTTAATGATAGTTAAGAGATACAAAAAACATCAATTATAATAATAGATGATTAAGGACACATTTGCAGAAGCTAAAAGCGTCAATAAACAAATTTTTTTGAGCGCTTTGAGTTTTTTAGGCATCAAAACTAAGGCCCAATCCTGATCTCCTCCCTACAGCCAAAGCACTGAAGAGATAATTGTTTTTATGATGTTTTAGAAAAATAAACTGAACCACATGGTGTTAGAGAACAGTGGAAAGTGCTCTGCAGGAGTCTAAATCTATACTGTGCTATACGTCCCCAGTTGAAGCTTTAGTTGAAAGTCCTGGGATGAAAATGAGTCCCACTGTGACCCTAAATGGAGCTCAGAAGCACAGAGGTGTGTTATATATCAAACCGTAGCTGCTCTGAAAATAATGGTTTCTGAAAACGCCAATAATTGGTTTTAGTCTTTTCACAGGATTTGTTGCGAATGAGAAAAATGCTGAAAATTGTCAGCCTTGTCCTTAAATAAGGTCATGAAACCAGACCTCCTGCTGTCGGCTGAATAAAAACATGAAATCAGACTAAAACAACCTGTCAGAGTTTCTGTTACTCACCTGTATCTGCTGACTGACTCGTGACTTTGGGGGCTGAGTTTGTACATTACACTCTGTTCCTGCAGCTCTGAAACTGATGCCCATCAGGGGATCATGCAGGTGAATGATGCATTTAAAAAAGGCGGAGGATTATATCAATAAAAACACTAAAGGCTGAGGCCGGGTTTGTCCCTGTCTGACTGTAACACTCTGGGAACAGGAGCAGCTGCAGCACACACTGTCCCCTGTTCATAGTATCCATGAAAAACAATAAAGACAATATGAGGATGGAGAATAAAAGGCTCCTATGTCTTCCTCCTGTTAGTGGAGACTTTAAGTTCAACCTCACTTTCTGCCACCCTACCAGAGGGGGGCCTACAGCCTCCTTGCAGGTGTTTGCAGTGTGCTTGCCTGTCAGTTCAGTCAGCTGTGCCTCTGATTTGTCAATTTTTTACCTTTAATAACTTTGAAACAAATGCATTACAAAAAAATCCACTCCCTGTGCTGTGGGTGCCGTGGGAGCCCTGACCTAAACAGACCAAAATTTTTTTTTGAAATTATGCTTTAAAGTGCTTTGAAGGGATATTTCAGTATAAAATATGATAAAAACAAATCTGATAAATAAGTTGTAGTTAGAGCTTTAAATTTTTTTTCAAAAGATATAAACGAACTGTAAAAGATTGTGGAAGCCAATGCATTGATTATAAACTGCTTTCTTTCTGGGCTTTATCACACTAGTCAACTTTGCATTTGATTAAAACATGCACTTCCATCTCTGCATTGGCATGAGAGAGAAACTGTTGCGCTCTAGCAATATTTTTCAAGCAATAAAATGCCATTTTTGTAATATCCCTGAGGTCTATGGTCTGAATCGTCACTCTAAGATTTTGACCAGATTAAAAGAAAGTGATTTGAGCTTCATGACAGTCTCTCTCTCTGAGCTCAAATACTGATGACTACAGCCTGGGTTTTGTCTGACATCAGAACATCCAACTCACTTTAGACAAGAGCAATAAAAACTTTTTAATCCCTTTTACCAGTTTCTGAAGGATGCAAAATATGGTTAATTTTTGTGAGAGCAATCCCCTGAAATATTCATTGTTTTTTATCTACATTACACCCATTGTACTCCAGTTTAAACACACCTTTGAACACTATTTTCCATTTCTATAAAGTCTTACTCTTTATTTCTTTGTGTTCAAGGTTTAAACTATTCTTTCAGCACTCCCTTAGATCCAATCATCCTATAATAAACTTTACAATCAGTCCTCATTGGTGTTGTGTTTTACCTGTAAATATGAGCTTGTTAAATCACGTTTTAACATCTTTGTTCTCCACAATATCCAAAAGAGAAACAGTGCATCCCTCTCTTAGGTCTGTTATAAAATCACACCACAGAGTTTCTGTCTCTCATGGTGCTCCACTGACAGCTCCAGAAAAGCACAGGTAGTTTCATCATGCTGCGGTCACTGTGACACAGAAAATGGTTTGCAGAGCGGACATGCTGATTTCGTCTGAGTTGCTGTTTTAAGTAGAGTGAGTCCTCTTTCGGTTATTTATTAAATTAAAATAACAAACTGCACCTCTTATAGTGACATTTCAAAAAGCCTTGCTCATCTCTATCATTATGAGAATTTTCAAAACGGTTTCAAAAACTTTCAAGTACTCTAACTTTTCGTCACATTTCTGCAGAAAAAAACAAAATCCCCGTTTGTTCCTTCGGTGTCGTGCATGCAGTTTGCAGCTGTAAACATGTTTCTAATCACCAAATATTTGCACCCTCCATACTTCTTGCTTCAACCTGCAGATCTGCCTCTAGATTTTTCTTTGGTTTTTGTTTTTCTACTTAAAATATTCACCAAATCTTTCCCCAAATGTCTCATTTTTTTAGTTTTCAAATCTTTACTGTACATCATAAGAACTTTTCCCTCAGACTTAAAATTTCTCTGTGCCTTCTTAAATGTGTTGATATTGATTCCTAGTCTCTGTTGTGTATTCATCGGCCTGTATGAATACGTTATGAGTGTGTACCCAGTTGATAAAATACATCTTTAAAGTCACGCCCCCGGCTCTGCTGAGAGAACGACGATGATACAAATGAAAGCTCTAGATATAAATGTGTTTGTTCTTCTTCTGGCTCCCCTGGAGAAAAGTTAAAATGCTAATGTGAGCTCCTGGGGAGCGGATAAAAGCCTGAAACACTTCTAATTTGTCACTTGTGTGTGTTTGTGAAGAACAAGCTTTTACAAGGCCGTGTTACTCTTTGTTACTGGCTCGTATCTCAGAGGGGCAGATGTGTCCAAGTCTCTTGGTGTTGACTCCTCCATCCAGACCCTCAATGCTTTTATTTTCATATTTGCGCACAAACCAAACCCCCTTTCTCTCAGCCTCCTCGGCCTTCTTTCTCCTTCTCATCACAAATCACAGCTTTCATTTATTTCCACATCAATTATTAATAAAGAGTGAATAATGAGGAGAATTTTCTCCTTCTTGCACAACCATCTTTCTTGGGATTTTTTATTTTCCGGTGTTGCTTGTTGCTCTCTTGCTCTCTCCCTTATGCACACATTTTATTTCTTCCTCCTTCACCATCTTAACCTAATGGCATCTTTATGAAGCTGAATAGTGTTTTTCTTTTTAAAATCATTCCCTCAGTGACTGACAGCTTGACTTTTCAGTGGATCTGTCTGTGGTGAAATAGAGAGGAAGCTGCAGAGGGATGTAAAGCTCCTTTGACTCTGCACTTCAAGGAGCTATAGCTTTCTTCAATATAACACACAAGCCTCAGTAATTCATATGCAACATCAGACATTACATTAGCTCCTCAGTCAAGCTGCTGGTTCTCAAAGTGGGGTTTGCCGGACACTGACCGGGGTTGTCTACGGTGGCCCTGAAGGTCGATAACACAAATATGTCAGGAGGGCAATAAATAAATATTTTATAAAACACACAAATGTTTTATTAAATTGAAAAAATAATAATAATGCATCAGATTTCATATAGCACTTTGTCAGAGACCCTTAGAGCACTTTACATTGGATACATAATTCATTCGCTCACACAGTCACACCCTGGTGGTGGTAAACTACATTAGTAGTCACAGCTGCCCTGGGGGAAACTGACTGAAATGTAATAGCCAGTTTGCTCCCCAACCACAACCACACAACACTCACAATCACACACCAGTGGAGGACACCTACTTGGAGCAATGTGGGTTAAGTGTCTTGCCCAAGGACACAACGGACAGACTTGGGATAGGGGGGAATCGAACCGCCAACCCTCCGGTTATTGGACGACCGCTCTACCTCCTGAGCTTCTGCCGGCACAAAGAGTCCAAACTTTGTGTTTCCAAAGTACTTTTTGGTTTTCTAAACTGATATGTACTTTCTAATATAAATGTTGTGTTTGTGAAATGCTTCTGTGTTTTTTGAAGTAGTCATTCATTGCCCTCCTGAAGTCTCTGTGCCGTTGACCTTCAGGACCACCGTAGCCGCAAGGAGCCCTCCGCAATATTTGAAAAAACTGGTCTGAATTTCAGACATATTGATTGTTTTCCACAGTCAAACTAAATGATTCATATCTGGATCATAAAGAATACTTGTATTTAGCGTCAAGCTCTTCAAAATTACTATAAATTAATATTATGGTCTAAAAACCAGGAAACTCTGATCTAGGCTTTAACTGACACATTTTCACTCAGAATTTGACAGAACCTGCAGCTACAGTGGGCCTAAGCTGGGTATCATCCTTTGCACTTGCAGACTTTGCAGCCATCAAACTATAACTACTGCGCAACATCTTGGTGGACTTTTATAATAAAGGGGCAGAGTAAGAAAGAGTTGCACCATGTGCTTATAAAAGGGTTTTCAGTCATTTTCTTGCTGTTAGACTTTAACTGTCAGCAAGTATAAAGTAAGTAAAATTTATTTAATACAGCACCTTTCATGGAAAAGATTCCCAAAGTGCTTCACAGTAAGAAATTCAAAATGCAATCATAAACTTTAAGTAAAATCAAAGAACGATAATTAAGGCCTGTTTAAATAAGTGAGTCTTTAAAAGCTTTTTAAAAGCGACGATGGAAACAGCTGAACGAATCTAAACTGAGGAGTCAAAGTCTGACTGCTTCATTGGTTGATCAACATAACCAGATTTGAAGTTCTACATCTCTAGTTGTTCTCACCTCCAGTTTGTTCAGTACCTCAGACAGAGCTGAACTCTCAGTCTGCTGTGTGGATGTCAGGAGGATTTGATGACAGTCTGACATGGTTCTTGGATTGTTTTGGGTTTTGGAGATCTTTCTTTTCTTCCAGAAACACTTTTCAATCTCACATTCTCCCTCCTTGAAGCTGTCCAGAACAATCTGATCTGATCACAGTCTGATCTGCTGGCTGCCGAGCTGAGCTCTCATCTGTGGGGGGTTAAAGGCTTTACTCAGCAGTTCTGAGACGAAGAAAACTCAGTTACAAATCTCAGACAAAGCTGCGCTGATGCACAAGACAGAAATATGTTTACCTCCGAACTGTCTCTGCTGGTTAGTATTCATCAGTGTGCTGGTTTAGAAGTCAGTAGTATATTTTGGGACCCATTTCAGAGGCAATATATAAAACTAATGGGACCAGTAAGTAGAAAACACCTGATCATTTTACCCCAAAACACCACATGTCACATCCACACAGAGGTGGAGAGGAAACAGCAGGACCTGAGTGCTGCCAGTCTGTTGAAACAGCTCTACAAAAGCAGCTGAAAACACGTCTCTGCTCTTTTCAAAAGAATGAGAGGAAAGACAGTAAAATGCAACTCCCACATGCATTATATTCTATACCACATGATCAAATCAATAAATTGGATAAAAACTTTATATTTAGTTCAAGCAGAAGCGTTTTTGTTTTTCATTACTGGTAAGTGTACAAGACTGTTCAGAGCATCTATCTGATAATAAAAGTCCACTATCAACGGTGTGACAAAGTCTGTAAAAGTTACCGTTGTTTTCTCAGTGTTGTCTACTGTACTGTCTCTGACCCCAAATTTCCACCACATCTGGAACGGCTCTGCTGTGGGATGGCGGCGATTTTCGCTGTTTATCAATTCCTACCGGATGTGTTTGTGAGGCAAATTTTAAGGCGGATTTTGGACAGCGGGAATCGCGACAACTCACAAAAACCCGCAATGAGGGGTGTCTCTACAAAAACAGCCACATAATAAGCAGTAGATTTTGTCCTTCCAGAGAAGGAGATCCACTTTTGGACTTCTAGCATCTTCTCATCCATGGTGTCAACGGGGTGAAATGCTGTCTGAAAACCTCACTTGTTCGTCCCTGCCCACGTTTGCATGGTGTAAAATATGATCCGTCTTAAACAAGTAGTGTTTTATTTTGAAAAGAAGCCGGATGTTTTATTTTGTGTCTGTGCCCGACTTCCTTTCCAGCATGGGCTAACCTGTGCTGAACTTATGTGACATGCTGCATTGTCCAGAAGAAACAGAAACCTGGCAATCAGCTGTGGAGTCAGCGAAACAGAAAGAAGCTGGTGGAAATTGACACATTAACTTGACTGGAAACGATCAGCTGTGATCGGCGCATACGGCCTTGTCGCCGCCGTTTCGGATGCAGTAGAAATTGGGGGTGAGACTTCGCTTCCCGTAAACTTTCAGGACATTACATAATGAGGGAAAGCCATGCATGTGTCCTCTAATCATGCTCAGCTTCATTTGGACTGGTGGACTAGATATGGTGGACAATGCATAGTATGACAACTGAGCCTTTGGTGAGTTTGCCCTAAATGCGATTTGCAAATCTCTCCTTCCTCTAATTTTTCCTCTTTATTCCAGGCCCAAATGTCTCTCCACTAATTTTCGATTTTCACTTGACTCTATTAGAATTCAATTTGAAAACACCCCTGTGACTCCACGAACAGATAATATTTTTAATTGAGCTGAATCAAATTATTTCTGCTGCTTATGATGGGAAATGTACTATTTTACAAAAGCATGTTCGTCGGGTGGACGGAGAAGAATGTCTGCACAAGTATTGATTTGTTTTTCCACCAAATGAACAACAAAGTTCAAACCTCTCAGCTCTGCGAAAAGCAAATGTCAAAGCAAACATCAGAAACCCCGCTGCAGCCTCACCTTCCTTCTTGTAGAAGACCAGCTCCGTCTTGAACTCCCTCCTCTCGTCCAGAGCTCCTTGGATCTGAGCCGTTAACCGGTCGCTGGTCTCAGGGCCGTACAGGAAGTGACACGCGCAGCTCTTCTGCATGAGCTCGGCCCGGGCGTAACCTGTGAGCTCGCAGAAGCCGTCAGAGCAGTAGACGATGGGGTAGAGAGACTGCACCTGGGCGTTTCCCAGAACAAAGTTACTGTCTGTGGAGAGAGGAGAGAGAGGAGAGTGATCAATATAGGAGCTTAAGATTTGTGACAAGACCTAAAAATAAAAGCTGAGCAGATCCAGCACAAAAAAGATTCTCATAAAATCTACGCTATTAATTTTGGGACGGGTCAAATAGCTTATCACAGCAGAATCAGTCACGACTGCTGATCTGAGGTTTTAGCTTGCAGGTCAACCATAAACTAGTTTATACTGCCACTTCCTACCACATATCATGGTTTGAGCTGTGGTGAAGGATATTAATGTCTGTGTTCAAGGAGGATAAAGAAATGATTGAACTAAGGCATTATTTTGACTCCCCCCCTGAAAGATGAGCATCGACTCATTCTCATTGACTGTGTTAAAATGAACTTGAGTATCACGCTTTCGATCAGGTTTTTAAGTACCGTATTTTTCATACTATAAGGCGCACTTAAATTTCTTTTGACTTGTCGGAGCACTGCAGCCACCGTAGCCTGGTAGAGTTATTGAATGAGTTAAATAAAGTTTGACTTATCTTACTGTTTTGTTTGGCTTAATGCCCTTTATAATCCGGTGTGCCTTAGGTATGAAAATAGATGCGAATAGACACGTTCATTGATGGTGCGCCTGATAATCAGGTGCGCCTTATAGTGCGAAAAATACGGGTATCCTGTTTTTGCATGCAAACATATCCATATTTCAGATTTGGAGAAACCCAATTCAGCCCCCTGGGTTGAAATGGGATACTGTGGCGTGGATGCGACTTAGCCGCTTTCTGACAACTGTTGTCTTCCTGGATAACAAGTGACGTATCAACAAACCAAACATAACATCCGTAACATGAGAATCTTAGCTGTGGAGTGACAAAGATATTCAGCTTTGTCTTTTGGTGACGAAAGGATTAAATATAAGGAGAAATCTGGATGGGAGAAATCATCAATATAATGACCTTTTCAAGTCTGCTGAGAACGGGCTATGACAGGTCGACACCAGTCGAGGTTGAGGACATGTTTAATGTTTGCTTTTTTTCCCCTTGTGTTGAATGAAATAAGGTAAATACACCATATCTGCAATGCCATTTTGGTATTCAAGAGAGCTTAGCCCACAGTGCTGAGCAACTGTGGTCTCACTTGTCTCTGATTTCTAAACTGCTGTTCTTTGTTGTAAAAATGAAACATCACAGACGCCTGCACAAATAAAATGCAGTTATCAAAACCAAGACAAAATTATTTATCATGTACACACAGATGTGAATAACTCGGGTTCACTGTGTGCATGTAAATGAATACGATCAAAACAGGGATAAGGCTCATAATTGGAATACTCAAGTCCATGGAGACTCACACATTGTGCGCATGGTAATTCTTGGTCGAAGCATCTTCAATTTGGATGAGGAATTCTGACTGTAGCATGGTCTGTAATTACTCTTTTGTTTCCCTCTCCCTCCATGAAGCCAACAGGGATTACATGACTCACAATCATGGATCAAAAATAGCTGCATGAGGATCAGATATCTCTGAAACCTCTGACTTTGAAATCAGCACAAAACACAACAGCTTATTCCTTATTTCGAAGATGACCTTTTTATTTTTTCTCTTTTACCCTTATTGGTCTGCTATTAAATCAAATTGAATTGTAAAACTCGTGTTTAAAAAGATAAAAGCACAAAAGAAACAATCGTTCCCAAACTGTGCATGCAGAAAAGCTTCACAACCAGAAAGTAGACGCCCCCTTGAAGCACAACTGCTGCTTTCCCCAATGAGGCGACTGCAGCAGATCAGTAACAAGAATTGATTGGGCGATGTAAACTGTGTCAAGAATCACCACAAAAAAATGTATCAGCTTTCATTAATTCATGCGGCACAAACACATCCAGCCTAAAGCGTTAGCTCTCTCATGGAGCTGCAGGAACATGACACTGTTTACAGGCTATAAACACAGCAGCTACACTCACAGGCTGCTGATCAGTGATTAGCACAGGATGGATGTGTGTGTCTGTGTGTGTTTGAGTGTAAACTTTGTCAGTGCATTGTCAGTTAATAGCCCAGGGCATGTAGATGTGTGAACACTGCAAAATGGACTATTTATTACCCTGTGCTCAGGCATGCTCTCATTGATCCATCAATTTTAAGAGCCCTCGACTCCCCAGTGTTAAATATTTAATAGCTGATGTGTGAGGTGTGTGTCTGTGTGTTTGTGAGACAGCTTCATATCAAGGGATGAGACAGAATTTACTGAATCCATAAGAAAAAGGCAGGGATGCGTGTTTTTGTGACAAAGTAGGGTGGATTTGCATCTAAGAATGTCTTTCAGCATGTTTGTGTGTGTTTCCCTTCGTCTATCAGCAGTCAATCACAACACAAAATCATCATCATCTCGCCGTCTCATTAGCTAATTGCTCCTGCAAGTCTGACTCACTTCCTCTCTTTTGCTTCCCTCGAGGGGTGAAACAGCAGAGATGTTAGGTGACACCAACAAAAAAACAAAACACAAGCGGAGTGCAGACCACCCTGCCCTAAGAACCCCCACAGGCCGTCACACTTCTTTTCAGATCCTCCTGAGGGAAACGCTGATGTCATCCAGCGCTCTGAGACTGGAGTTGCTGCTAGGAGACATCTCGGAGGTTAGTGTGATCACCACAGCAACACAAAGATTGAGATCAGTCTGTAGGTTTTCCTTCATTGCAGAAAACATTTAGCGTCTTGTTAAAATCCACGGTCAGAGACAGTCAGCGTATGTGCGACTACATTTTGCTAGTTAAACGGCGCACAATTTGAGCTCTAATTGAGGTACAGGATGTAGAAAGGTTAAATAAGTCCCTTAATAATTCAAAGGTGTGTTTTAGGTGAAAATGAATGAAACCGATTAGCGTGTCTACTCTATTTCCCTCAAAGCAAGGATGTTAACACAGCAGGTTTTGGTCTTTTTACCTAAATAGACCAGGTTTAAGTCTGCACATTTCACTGCTCTGCCTCTTCTTCTCCTAAAATGCAAAAAAACTAAAACTAAAAAACACACACTGGTATAGGGTGACCATACGTCCTCTTTTACCCAGACATGTCCTCTCTTTTGGGGATGTCCGGCCTGTCCGACCTTGTCCAGCTTTGTCTGGGGAGTTTATAAAATCCTTCAAATGTCCGAGTTTTGTATGGAAGTTTTGAGTTTGTGTTGCGTGGACTTACTGAGTTAAAAAACCCTCGATCAGACCCGAAAGACTCTCAAAATTAACTACATGCAACACTGTGAATCAGCGCCTGCGTAGTTGTGTCGTCTTTTTGGGGATTCAGAATATGGTCACCCTACACTGGTATTCTTCGATCCATTAATTTCCTGCACAGCAAAAATAATCAAGGATTTTCCAAATTAACAGCAACATGTACATTTATGCACAACTTCATTCATAATTTTATACACTGAACACAAAGATGGTACTGGACAGGATCTAACGATGACTAATTTCCTGTTAACTTTATATCAGAGAAAGTTATTTACTAGTTTTTCGCTGCTGGATCACATTGCTGTATTTTGTACTGTCATAATGGATAGTTTTCATCAGTATATGTGGGCACCATGGTCACCGGCACCAAGAGTAATGCTTGAGGACTAGATAACAAAATAACCCTGACACTGTGTTTTCTTTTAGAGTGTGCATCATGGAGAGCTTGGTGATGGTTCAGGCTGTGGATTTTGACCCCTGCAAGGCTGAGGTGTATCCTTATTTTCAAGCACCCTGAGATCTGACCCATACCAAGAGCAGAATCATGATGAACAGAGATGATGGGGAATAAAAGGGTCCCCAAGCCCTCTGTCTAAATAAAAAAATCAGTGTCACTGTATTAACAAAAACACTGATATTCTACCATCTGTAGGAGTGCTGCTGCACATCTCTGAGTGTGAAAGTCTAAGAAATATCTGCTGCAGACTCTAATGCCCATGCCTCACTCAAACACACTCTTAGGGTTAGGAAAGTCCTTTAAACCAGGTTTGTGTTGGTGTCAGGCACAGAAGCTCTCTTATGTAGGGCTGTTATCAACTAAAGAAGTTGTTGGGCGACTAAAACTCTGAAACTTTCGACCAAAAATCGACTAACCGGTGAGTGGGTTGGGTTTCCAACTATGACAGCAAACCCTTCTGCGGCAGGGGACGACGTGGCTCGGCGGGGTGAAAATATACTGATATCAGCACAAGAAGGCAATTGGTACATTCCTCCTGATGAAATGAACCATAGACTGTAAATTGACTTGACAAAAAATCGAGTCGACCAATCAGAATTTTGGTCGACTCTGCTCGTATCAATCAATTAGTTGACTAGGACTTTCCAGCCCTACTCTGATGGGCACAATTTATTCACCATTTTCAAAATATGGGTGCTGAGTGTAAAAATAACAGCTACATCGTGTGGAACCAATAAGAGCAATTTGTACACACAATTTGCAGAACTCTGCTGTTTAAAAAAAGGTAAACTATAATTACACCCAGACTTTGCTGCAACCTGGATGCTACAGACAAAGTGTATTTCAAGCAAACTGCAATGCCACAGCAATGAGAACCTAATCCGTAACTCTCAAAAGGAGGCTGACTTTTATCAATCAGTGTCTTTCTCCCTACAGCCGCAGACCTCTTGGTTCTTCAGATTTTCATTCCTATAAAAGCTTGTTTTTGACTTTTGACTCTGAGTTCAACAAGTCTGAACCGGAGTAGATTCTCAAAAGGTCTGCGGAACAGAAACATCACTGAAGTTCACCGCTTGTTTCGCTTTTAAACTAGTGTGTCTCACTGAAGAGAAGACGGCAGAGTAAGGAGAGGTCTGAGAGGCGAGGAAAGCATCAGAAGGGCAGAAAAAAGTTGGATACATCTGCAGTCCTCTTTGTTTCCTTGGCAACCACTGGTGTCTGAGCCCAAGCTAAAATCAGTATATCTTCATCAAGATGAGGGATTCATTCAGACCACTTTACTGCGCATGACATAACACCAATACCACCTGTCACAAGTAACATTAGTTAAGTCAGTGAATGGATTTTATTCATAATAACACACTGCATCATCGTTAGCTTGGACAACGCTTAGAGCATGCAGTAAAATCTTATATAGCTAGGATGTAGCTCAAGTAGCTTCTTTCCCTGGCTGTGCTTTCCCTGACCTCTTTGTTATCATGCAGCCAAACCAACCAGATTACAGTTTGACAACATTTACGACTTAATTTACGAAAAATTGATAGTGTGTTAAAATTCGAAAAGTACAACAAAAGAGAACAAGCACAGAGTGTTTTCCATGTTCACCATATTTTCCCTGATAAAAGCACAACGTCTAAAAACTGTGGCTGTACTTGTGTTATACTAATGAATATTTCCCCGTTCGTAACACTGGAGGCGGATTGTGCTGCTCCTTGAATTGTGTCACCTGTACTGTACATAACATTTTGTCCGTGACATAACCGCAAATTATATCCCCAGTGCTGCTGAATGCATGAGCCATTTCCTTTGTGCATATGTTCCCTGTTTCAATCCATTAATGTCTGTGCTGCAAGAAATAGCACCTTTGGAAATTACAGCCACAGAGTTTTTTTTTTTTTTTTTGTACATGATAGGAATATATATCACTGCCTTGAGTTTCTGCAAGTTTAGGCCAAAGTAAAGTCAAAGTCTTCCTGGATCAGAGACTCTGGTGATGCGGCATGTGCACCTTAATGCATATTACATTTATTTATTTATCCCTAGTGTGTTTGTGTGTGCGTGAGAGTGAGTGTGATGGGATTAAAAGTTCACCCCATGGCAGGAGTTAGAGCGTGCAGCTCTTCCAGGGTGTTCACTGTCTAGCCCCCTACATTGTAAACCACCCCGTGGCTCAAACTGCGATTGTTAAGGAGTGCTTTGAGGAACTGGTCCTCCTGCACTTCAAAGACCACGTCCCAGCATCTGGCCCGGACCCCCCAACCAGTCTGAATTTTCTGCCAACAGATCCACAGAGGACATCGACATCGCTGCACTCGACTCAGCACTCACTCATCTTGAAAATAACAGAAATCAGGAGGGTGTTTGTTGATTTCAGTCTGTATGATCCCCTGATAATAGACAGCGAGCTCGGCAGGATTGAGTACAACCCTCTGTAGAAGGAAATTGGACTTTTTCACCAACAGAGCAGAGAGTTCAGGCTGGTAGTTACAACCATGCAACACAAAACCTTCCCAGGGTTTGTGTTTGGCAGCCTCTTGTCCCCTCTGTGTAACCATGACTAAAACTAGACTAAGAGAAAACTGAAGTGTGAAATTTCCAGATGGCTTTGTAAACATGAGAGTGAAATCTAAATAGGAGAAAACCCAAAGATTCATGCAGAGAGGTGAATCGAGAACATCCAGCTCTGCCACATTTGAGATTTAAAGAGCAACCAATCACATTAGCGAAATGGTCTTCATTTAGTTTGGCTCTGTTGCCAGTCAAATCTTCACCTAATGCCCTACTCACGCCCTTCGCTCATCATGCTGGACCATAGTGGGAAAACTAAATTACTTAACACGTTTCATACCAGCATTAAATGCTACTAGGTTAGCGACATAAATGTAGGTGGAAGAGCAGTAAGCAAGGGTATTCATTTATTTGAATATACAGTCTATGGTTAAAACTTGGGCCCGAACGATTTATCGGCGAGCTGATTAAATCGGCCAATTTTAGCCCGTTTGAGACTAATCAGTAATCGGCCAAAACTCACAGATTTTCGCCAATATTTTCAGAAATAAAATGTGGAGAATAAGATTCGGTTTCACTTCGCCATTTGAAAAGTTCCCCGACTTATCCTGTAGATGGCGCAGCGACCTCATGACAATCTTCATTCACTAACTACCTCACAGCTCAGCAAAATGACAGATCTGAAGCAGGCAGCTCAGGGACACACGGAGGAGAGTGGTCCGCCTCAACGGTAAATAAACCAGTTTGTGAAATACACAATAAGTCAACAAGTTTCAGTTCAACCCACTTCACGATGTTCTCCGCTGTGCTGGTCTCAGTCATGCCGAGTTAACGGTGAAGCACCATGTAATATGCAAGCTAAAGTTAGAGTTAGCCATCTAAGTTAGCCATCTGTAGCCTGGCTACACTGTTAGCCATGCCAGTAACAGTAGAGTAAACAACAGTACCGGACCGGAAATGAGTAACGTGAGTTGAGACGTGGAGGCACCGATCGGCAGGGGGGATAGTTGAAAACGCTTTTCTGGTCCGAGTTTGATCAGTCGGTCTTCCAGTCGGCATGATGAGCAGTAGCCTACAGCATATCTACAGTATATAGTATAGGCTACTGTAGATAACTACGGTATATATATATGTTTTATAACTTTATAAAAATATTAAAAAATCGGCCAATTAATCAGTAATCTGATTTTTTCCCCCCTAATAATCAGTATCGGCACTGGCCCCCAAAAAATCCATATCGGTTGGGCCATGGTTAAAACTGTTGCTGGGATTAAGACAAAGGCTTTATGTTCCTGTTACAATATCCAGATGGTGCGGCGGCCATCAAGGGCAAATGGTCTACGATGGCCATAGAAATTCTTCCTTTAAAGAGAGGTGCTACAAATGCAGAAACTTCCAACATATGCTAAAACAAACACGACGGTGGGAACGACGAAAATGAAAAAAAGAAAAAACAAACATGATGCAAAAAGCTGAAATAATTGCATGAACAGCAAATGAACTACAAATGCTGCAGGGTCCTTATTTGTTAATGGCGCTGTCAATCATTGTCTTCTACCTGTTTTTTTAAATGGAAAGTGCAATGATTCTTGTGTTTCCCTGACAACCACATCGCAGAAATTGCATTTATCAACAAATATGGTAATCAAGACACTATACTCGTTTTTGATGGCAATGATTTAACTCTTGTGAATGAATAAGCATGATGAGAACCAACTATAAGGACTGAAAGCATGAGGAAGCGTTGACTTTTGGGAGCTGATGTGTCAAAAATGTTTCATACAGTCTGTAGTTGGGAGTAGTAATGTATAGCAAGGTGTGAAATGAAAGTGCTCTGAACATCAGTGGTACTCTGCTGACTGGTGTGTGTAGTTTTGATGAGATCAGATGTCAGATGTGTGAAGCGAACAGAATAATGAAGGAAGGCAGGGTCACACCGGCTCACCCTGCAGCCAAGTCTTCTCCAGCACCAGCAGAATTCAGATCAGCCTCAGAGAAAGACTCCTCTTGTCCACTTTGTCTGTCTCTAACCTCGATGCATGAAGAGTGCATCTGCATGTTACTCATGCTCATTACATACATCACATTAACCCTGTTCTGTCACTCATGTGCAGCTCCGCATTGATCTCACTTTCCCCGCAGGAAGTTGGAGGGACAGTGCGTACAGTCCAGATGACTCCTTTTCTCTTTGTCTATCTTCAAATGTCAGTGAGCGTCTAAAACTCCGTCCTTCAGTCTGTCACTCTATCCTTTATTCAATCACTCTGTCCTTTTCCTCACAGTCCTGCCAGTGCAGCACAACTCTCAGATTTTATAATGGCACAGCTTTCTGGATGGTTTTCTGCTAAAATGAGAAAGCAAAACAAGAACAGTGTGACTGTGGCATTTTCAAAAAGCAGACACTGTGTTTTCTTTATCCTCTAATGTTCCAGTGGCCCATGTTAACTGCTCTCGTCGCTCAGTTATGAAGGTAATTAATGACAAACGAACATCCCCAGTGCCTCCAGAGCCGAGCAGGGTGGCTCAGGAGGTGACAGCTCAATCTTTTTCTCCGATAAGATCACATAAAACTGTCTGTGCCGCTCGCGCTGATAGGTCCTACACTCTCTGATCTGTCAGAGTAAATGATCAGGAAAATGCTCTTTCGGCTGTTTCTCTGTCACTCTCACTCCTCTGTTTTTATCTGCCGTCTCATAGTTTCTTCACTCCAAAAGCAAAAAGGAAAATTTTGATGCTGGTGTATGTGATAAAATGTGTCCGGATGTGTTCACAAACTCACCCAAACAAATCTGTGGATCAAACCAGACAGGTCAAAGAGTTTGTTTCTCTAAATGAGGGATAAAGAGGATGCTATCAAGAGACACACTCCTTGTAATCACAGTGTTTGAAAGAAGAGCTATATTCAACAAACTCAGAGTATCTTTTTTACTTATCTGGCTTTAAGAATCCTGAGAGGAGGATCATACTTAACCAGATTAGTTGAACCAGAGTTAAGGTCCTTACACACCAGGCACGAATTCGCCACCAGCTTCCACACTGGTGGCGATTTTTCCGTGGGGTGAAAAGTGTCTTTAATTTTTTCGCTCTTGTGTCGAATTTTTCGGAGCTTCGCAGGCAAATATCTGGACCTGCTAGACCTCTGGCCAATCAAATGTCATGTTGTTGATGACGTCACAGACCCATGCGGCTGCAGTTCACACGACACACACCACCACTGGCACCAAGAGCAACAATGGGAGAGAGTGTGTACCACAGAGTGGTCGCCCGGTGTGCATAAGCAAAAGCGATTTTTCTGACCGGCGAATATTTTCGCATTTTCGTCTCGCTTTTTCGCTTCGCTCGGCAAATTCGGAGTTGGTGTGAACCAGTGTTGTTTTTGTCAACGCCGCTTTTTTTCCACAACGAAGATGTGACGAGACGAATGTGCGTTTATGTTGACGAGACGAGACTAGACGAAAACGTTAGTGGTGGATGATGAAAAGAGTGCAAAATGGTGCAAAATTCATGAGCATTTCATCAGTCAAACGCTAAACATATATTCTGCAGTGTTGTTTTTGTTGTCGATGATGTTAACTAAATATTTTCGTCAACGTCATTGTCAACGAAAACAACACTGGTGTGAACTAGAGGGCGGTTTTGGGGCTGCGATCACGGCTACAGCCCCATCCTGGTTGTGATGACACCTCATTCGAGAGGTCCCTGTGATCCAAGTCTAGAAAAAGGTTCAATTCAAACACATTATAAAATCCATAAAGATCTATGAATTAAATCTACAAAAGCTTTATAATATCGTTTAAATCATCCATGAACTGTGAGGGCAAGTTTTCGATCCCTCAGGGTAAATGCTGCAGGTGATGGGAAATCAGGTTTTTAATGGTTCAGATTATCTATCTCTGCAAGAACTGACCCTTTCCAAATAAACAATTTTTACTCGCTGTACCATCCCTTACTGGGATCCCATGGGTTTAACGGGAACTTACATAAATCTCACGACAGCAGGCGGTTTGAACGTTGTTGTTGATTGGATTGATTATGAATTTCTGAGAGGTGTGTTTGTGCTGGAGATGAGGGAGAGATGGACAGGTAAGAGAGCTATCCTGCAAAAACGCCTGAGGGGAGCTGAACAGCCTTGATGAATAATCTAACACAAACACACACACATACTACTTGAGATTACTACAGCATTGGACAGAGTAAATGTGTGTGTGTGAGTGTGTGAATGAGAGACAGAGAAGTGAGGGGGCTGCTTTTGATGTTTGTATTGATTACTGAGCTGCTCTTTTATTGGATTATCAGGGCGGACTGCATTGTGATTGGATAATTCCTCCACCCTTCAAACTTGTGATTGCATTAAGCAGCAGCTGACGAAGGATGAGACCGAAAATGAAAATGTAAACAAACAGAACAACAGTGTTTACAGGCTCACACACTCGGGAGTCAACAATGCACAAGTGTAATCAGCAGAGAAGAGGAGGAAGAAGAGGAAGGAGGGGAAGAGGATGTCCACATTTATTGACTCCATTAAGTTGACTTCACTCTTAACTACTTCAATCATGATCACAGAATAATGTCTGAGCTGTGTAAAAAAAAAATTGTGTTTTAAGTGAAAAGACGCCCTGGGCAGTTTGAGGATCAGCGCCTTGCTTCAGGGCCTGAATGTCAATCAAAGCAGGATTAATTTAGCCATTTCTATTAGGATCAATATCTTCCTCCAAGACATTTCTGATCATTCAACATTTTACAACAGCTGCAAAAAACCCATCCTGTTTTGCTTGATTTACACTACGGTGACCATGTGCTGTGTGATCACAGACAACACCTCGTTACTACTTAGTAGCAGCGCAGGCCACCTGTAATAACACCCCATAAAAGCTGTTGTTTAGGACTGCGTGCAATATGCTTACTCTCTTCCTACCTACTCGGCTACCGTAATAACCGTTGTTCTAGTCTACTCACTTTTTGTACTCATTCATGAATTCATGAAGTGCTTCCATTTCCAGGGACAGGTCATCCAATACGGCGACGTCTGGTCACCTTAATTTACACACTGCGTCATTTCCTAAAATGTGAGAATGAATTTCCAAACCGGAGCCACTCTTTCTGAAAACTATGTGCCTTCTTTGCTGCTAGTACCGTTGCATTCACCACAACACCATCACCAACCTCAGAGGTTACATTTCCGTGACGTTCTTATTAGATCTCTGTGACCATGAAGCTCAGTGAGAGGTTGTGATTGAAGGCTGATAGTCATTTATCTGAAATCAGCATTGAAAGTTCAGGATGCAAAGCTGACAGTTGACTGGTGGCCGATCAGGCATGCATCTCTCTTGATTTATGAACAGCACTGCTCCTCTTTGCAGGCATTACTTATCAACCACCAGTCACTGTCTTTATGAATGATTTAGTGGGACATGGAGAGAAAGTTGCACCACTACACTTTTTTGCACTTTCACAAATAATCCCAGATTTGATTTAAGGTCACACAGATTAAATTTAGGAGCACATGCAGCTCAAATAGATATAAAATAAGACATTATATTTTAAATACAAAAAATAATCAAAGTTACAGATTTGGTCAGGATATGGATATGGATGGTAGAGCTTTTGGAGGCGATGTTTTGTTTTTATTTTCTTTATAGTTGGGATAACTGTTAGGATTTTTGCTTTTCACAAGTGTTTATTGACGCTTTTACTTTCTATCAAAATAGGTTGATGATTTTTGCCTCCTAAAAGAAACATATTTTTTCTAAGTAAAGTGTGTTGATCTAAAACAAAGTTTAAAATGCCGTATCCTTTTTGAACAAATTATTTATCTGTTTCCATTGCATCAGTATTTCTGTCGAGCCTTCATCTCATACTCTCTTTTAAAGATCGACATGTTCTCAGGATTTCAAATTGCTCGTAGAAATAAAACACTGTTAATAAGCAGTTATGATGATTCACCACTTAGTTGTGGGACCGCTGTAGTTTCATTTACATTACAGAAACATGTCAATGCAAAGTAAGCGGTATACAATTCAGATGGCTGTCACTTAACAGTGAATTACGATGTTTCAAATACAAAGTGCGTAATGGAAAAACACTCACATTTCGAAATTCTCGTCAACATTTGGGAGATAAAAGCTTTTATGCTCTCAGAAACATTGGCCTTTTTAAAAATGTGAGTGGAACAGCAAAATGACACTCCGCTGAGTGCTTTTTGACGTGAGCAGAGAACACAACTTGAGTCCTGTCAAGACAGACAAAGATGGATAGACAGCAACAGAGCCAGTCAATACCAACAGACGAGAGCAAAGAAAGAGGAGTGCAGGGCGATAAATGACAGCACAGAAGACAGGGCGCAGAGGCAAAACAGACGCTGCAGGCTGCTGGATTATCATTCCTGCTGCACATCAGAGGATTTTGAATGATTAGCTGTTTTCTTGTTTGTTTTTTTAAACTTTGGGGATATGAAATCATGACTTGAGTATTTTCATTTTAAAACAAACTCATGCCCTAAAACAATTCAGTGAGGAAGCAGGACCACAGTGCAGCAGCGGTGGTTGCAGGAGGTGCGAACGTTTGGACTGACGTCAGAAAGAAAACAAACATTAGGGGGACTGTCGTCATCTGTGAATGATGCGTTTTGTGAAACCCCTCAGATGTTGTGACACTATTTTTGGTCCCGATAGCTTTAAAATACCAACGCTGACGTACTGTGACAGTGTGAGTTCGGCATGTGCACAGCTCTATGATTAAATTAACAGTTCACAAATTAAAGCAGTTCAACACGTGAAATTTTTCAAACAATATCAAGCTGCAGTTTTGAAACGAAACATCTTGACAGCTGGATATGCAGCCACATTCAGGCCTGGTTAACTCATGAAAGCCTACAAGTCTGGCTTTGTTACCAGGTGGATATACATGAAATGGAGTAAGAGGATTTCATGAAAAGCCAAACCATCCTGTCAGCTCCCCAACAATTCAACAGGTTAAAAGCACTGATTATGACTGTGAGACTGCACAGCTGCAGATACACACCTGCAGCTTGACTGCGGCACACATTCATAACTCTCATTATAGTCAACCAAAGAGCTGCACTGCGCTGTTTTTGAACGCACCTTCAGCACAAACAGATTTTAATTTGCGGTCCCTCACAGTTTGGTGTCAGAGGCTGTTCGGAGCTGAATCTCTGTTTCGCTGTTTCTGATGTTGAACTCTGACCTCTCTGTGAAACCTGCAGTGAAATCAATAATGCATCACAAAGACGATGTAAGACATTGTGCTCTGCGGAGACAGGCCTGCCGCTGATCTGAGTTCAGTGGAAATGGACCCGTACAGCGTGTGTCGACTGTCTTTGCACATTAAAAACAGGTGCTGTGATGTTGACCTTGCCAGCAGCATTTTTAAGCCAGAGCTCTCATATCCATCATTCACAGCGAGCTGCTTCATCCTGCTCACGTACAGAAAGCACAAACATTTTATTCCCTTTCTGGATCCCTTTTAAACACGAGGCTTTCATCATCTCTCTGATGCTCTTTTCACTCCTCGCTGTGTTTCTGATCTCTACTCTCCACAGCGATCAACACTGAGGCTGTCATACTCTTTCTCTTCAGGATTTACATTTACATTTTTCTGTTTTCTTCACTCATACTGTAGAAACCCATTCTCAAACACTGAGAGTCTGTACACTACTGTTATGAATGATAGAATGATTCATTATAAAGCAAAGACCTCCAGAGCTTAAAAAAAGGACAAGCTCAGGGGAAAATAACTGCAGTTCTTTGAGTGTCCACTAGAGGCTGACTCCAAATGTGATCTAATGCTGCGTTCCAGTTGTACTTAGAAGTCGGATGTTGGAGCTGGGAATGATGTTACACCTGAGTTGATGGCGTTACAGTTAACAAGTCCGAAAACCAAGATGGACGCCTACAGTTAGCCGTTGTTAGCTGTTGTTTACAATTGTCAGCTGACATTGTTAGTTAGCCGTTGTCAGCTGTTGTTAGTTTTTGTTCGCTATATCAGTTGTAAACAATCCGTAACACAGAATTTTACTCTTACAAACACCATAACACCGTGTTCACAGTTAGACGTTGGGCAGTGCAACATATACCACTTAATTAATTTCACGAAAACAAAACAGAAGTTCTAATAAATAATACTTTACGAGAGCTTTCACTGTTACTCTTTACTGTTGATGTTCTGCACTGCCATCTTGGATTATGACGTTGTTGTCAAGTCAGGGTTGGTGAGGATTGTCCAACTTTTTGAGCTGGAAATCCGAATCAGGGGGGTGTTCCAGATGAATTTCCGACTCGGAGCTCGGAAATTCCGACTTCTGAGTACAACTGGAATGCAGCATAAGCCCCACAGAGCCCCATTTTAAAAAATGTCTAACTTTACAGCAGCTCTACTGGCTTCACAGTGTCACAAAAACTGTACATTGTGGACTTTGTTAGAAGCAGGGGAAAACACAGCTACTCACATGGATAACACCAAAACCTGACTGTTTTACAGACCAGTGCACAATATATTCTGGATTCTATAAAGCAAATAATCCAACTTTCATCTTTCTGTGCAGTTAAATTTTGGGAGGTATCTGATTTTTGGAGGTAGTAAGACTCTCTGCAGTTTACCTCAGTGTGTGGGCCGTGACGTCTGTAGTTGGATGCCAGTTTTAGCCAGTCTGGTAATCAGGGACTCTTCAAAGTGTCTTTGAAAGGACCCTGAGCAGCAGCTTTGAAAGGTGGAAAAGGGTGTGTGTGTCCTTTTGTGTCCTCTGATGCTCTTTGGAGGGTGGAGCATTTGGTGCTTCTTTTCATGCAGCAGATTAAGATGACAGAATGATGATGATCTTTACTGTCCCGTCTATAAATAGATTGTCGTATTTACTGATCAAACAAATCAGGGATTAGAGGTGGGGGATTTGAACTTTAGGTAACCAATGACCAGCTGTGACTGGAGATGACACTTGAATCTGCAGACTTAAGGAGCACCAGAGAGGGTATCAGCCTCAATAAAAACCCATAGGTGCTGATATTATGATAGATTTGGCAGTTGTTGAAGTAAATATTAGTTCACCTTTTTAAATTACGGCTTGAAAGAATCTATCCTGTCGGCCATTATCCATTCATGCAAGCTCGGGGCGGGACACTTGACATTTACAGTCAACTGCCTTCTTGATTTTTCACGTCAGATTGATGACACTTTCTTGGTTAGTTGTTGAGTTGATCTGAGCTGATGATCTGATCATGTGTTGAGCATCTGAGCATGTCAGCCCTTTGAATAATGAAGGGACTCAGATCAACCTCTTTGCACCCTGTGCCTCATCCAGAATGTGCGCTGCTTAACTAGCAAAACATGGTGTTTCATTCACTGACTCACCTTAAACTTTAGACTCTGATCATTCCAGTTAAAAGTTGCACAGATCTGATGTGGTAAAGAGGGAGCTGAGTCGTAAGGCAAATCTCTCTTGATATATACCGGTTGATCTACATTCCTACCCTCACCTATGGCCATGAGCCGTGGGTAGTGACCGAAAGAACAGGATCGTGGGTACAAGTGGCTAAAAATTAGTTTCTCTGGTCTGGGAATGCCCTGGGGGGAAGAGATGGATGAAGTGGCCCGGCAGACGGAAGTCTTGGCTTCCCTGCTAAAGCTGCTTTCCCAAAGACCTGATCCCAGATAGATAGGTAGAAGATTGAGATGGAGCAGTTAAAAGTCCTACAAAAGTCATTTGTAGGATGATTTTTGATGGTTAATTCTTGAAAAAGTTTCTGTATTTGAAAACTGTTGAATGAAACGGCCTGCAGATGCCTCTACATCCTGTGAGTCAGGCTGTGACTTTGTATTTGAGTGCATGCTGGTAAAAAGATGAGCGAGAAGGGGGAAGGAAAAAATACTCCAAAGTACAGATGATGGCAGAGGAGGCATGAAAAAATCAGAGGCATGGGGAGAGGGAGCTATTGTGGAAAAAGAATCAAAAACAGAGAAAAGGCTACTCTTGTCCAGAGAGACAGATATTGCTTCGTTGGACTTCACTAGTTTGTTTTGTTCTTTGAGTCTTTCCTAAGTTTGTTTCTTCTCTCTGTAGAATCTCAGAAACCTGCGTCCACTCTGTCAGGGATTCAGATAAAAACAAGCAGAAGTTTGTGAGAGGACAACGTTGCTTTGGCACCGAGAGGTCTTCAGGAAACACGTATTGTTGTTTCAGTGTGGACTCCTTTCTGTATTTACAAGAACAACTTTAAGACGTCCGTCAAAAGTAGTTTTCTGACTCTGACTTTTTCTGACTTAAAGTGTATTTCTTAAGCGGGGATAGCTTGCTGGTAGGGCTGGGCAATATGGAAAAAAAGTTTATCAGGATATTTTTTTTCATATCAGTCACTATCAATAAATATCGATAAATAATCATTTCTCAATCTTGAATGTTCCCTGTTACTCCCTGAAAATTGTGCTTATTGGCAGTATGTCTTTTGCAATAGAATAAGCTACTGCATAGGAGGTCTTCACATCTCCTTGACCTTTTGTCATAAGGCGTTGCGCCAGAGAAAACGAACTGAATGTTGGCATCATGGGCTGTTTCACACTTGCTCGTGCCAGTCTGTCATCTGTTGAGCCATCATCATTTTTTTCCTCACCTACAGCGCTATCGGCTTCACATGTTGCGTGATATGGTTGCGTATAGTTGCAGCCTGCTGGTTCTAATTCAGCACACGATTGGTTCAGCATTTTATCACCCAGCCCTACTTGCTGGTATTTCTCTATTTCACTTCTGTGACATACAGAAAGCCGCAAATCCATGAAAACTTTGAGGATCTTTATTTGTATTTGTTTGGGGTGAGACAATGAAAAGGTTTGCCTTCTAAGAAAGAGTCTAACACTACTCATTAGATCCCACTTAGCTCACCATTTAGCAATGTTAGCATAGGTAATGACAGGATAATAGCCATAACTCCCTTGGCACATTGGTAATTTCCTGGTAAGTCCATGGGACGTGCATTACGAGTAAATAGTAGAAAATGAAGAGCTGGAGACATCGAGAACATAGAATAAAATCAGTCCGCACTTTCCTCTGGTGCTCATTATGTTCCAACTTCATGGAAATGAAGAGTTGAGTACCTCTTTAGGATCCTATATGCTGCATATAATGGGCTGATTATAATTAAGTATGTGACCCATTGTTCAGGATCCTTGAGCTGTTAAAGACCATTAATGCAAGCGTGCTACGACTCCAGCACGCCTGTCAGTTATCCTGACATGTAATGATTATCTGATTCTTTATAATAGACAAAGTGTATGAAGTTAGCCCCGGACAAAAACTTCTACAACTTTCTCAGACCCATAAAGGCGTCTTCTTGTGTCTACAGCGAAGGGCATTTAATCTTCACGACTAGAATCGCCTGTTTTTGGATTTCTTTGACATTTTGTATCAAATCCATCAGAGCAGTCCACAAAAAGAGAGGCAGCACTGGATAAAAGGGGAAAAAGATCAGGAGTAAAAGAGGAAAGAAACCACAAATCAGTCTGTCATCATCTGCTCTGCTGCAGGTTCACCCAGCCATGTGATAGGGGTCTCCATTTCAACCCCTTCACTTCTGCAAGTGTGTGCGTGACTGTGTGTGGGAGGGGATATCATGGGGGATCTGTAGGTGATGGTGTTTTATTCCACAGGGACAGATGTGGTGGCTGACACCGGCTTGAACCCTTTAACCTCCAGCTGAACCCTTCCTCAGGCTCCCGGATCACCACACAGGTTAAAGAGAGCTGTCAGTGTGAACGTATGTGTGTGTTTGTGTGGGAATAAATCAGGTTTGCCTGGAAAATCTCTAAACCAAGTGAAGATCCTGCCCCCAATAATCTCAGTTTATCCAAATACACAACACACACACATAAATCAAAGCAACCCATTTAACTTCAGCATGTTCTTACACAACAGTTTATTCACAACTAATAAAAATCTTTTCTCATTCTTATACTGTCAGACAATAATCTTTATTAATGGAGTAGTAAATGCTGAGTCTGTGGGCACAGGACCACATGTGAGTATCAAGGTGTCCATCTTTTAGTTTAAAGTCTGAACAGCATCTTCAACTCATGGTTTTAGCGGGCAAAAATAGTCTGAGTGGAAATGAATGATTAAAAAGTAAAACCCCAATGATGCATCCCAAAATAATGTTAAGTTTTAGGGCTGGCCGATAAGCTGCAAAATTTACTGATACCGAAATTCACGACAATAACCAACGTCATTTTGCCCATATCTGTATATTCGTTGTCAAAAAATAAAAAAATAAAAGTTAGCCTACCTAGACTCATCCAAAACTATGGTCTCATGTCCCTTTAAGACGCCGTCCTACATCAGAGAAGTGACTCCACCCCATCCAGTCAATAACAAAGAGAGAAAGACAGGTGAGGAGATGGAGGACGGTTCAAAAGTTGTAGCGGCTGGAGCGGCGGCTGAAGTAGACGAAGTTAATGTGGGAGGGGTTGAGCAGCTTGTGGAGTAGTTATCATCCATTTATCGTTATCAAGGTGAACTGCTCAATATATCGTGGTATTGATTTGAGGCCATATCGCCCAGCCCTATTAAGTTACTGTCTGTTAATTTGCCATAATGTAAAAGTGAAGCTGATATGCAGTTTTTCTCCCAAAACTGTATCACCTCTTCACTCTATGCAATGTTTTGGTTGCACCACAGAAATGTAAAGCTCATCTGGGGGGTTTTCTGGTTGGATCAGAGTCCAGGGACATGTTTTTAATGCTGTTACGGCTGTGTGTTGTGTGTGTGTTTTTCCCCTCTTGTCTACCCATAGCTGCCCAGGTGAAATCCCTGAGTGCCAATCAAACTCGCCTGGTGCTGAGAGTTTAAAAGCCCAGAGCTGCCTGCAGTCTGGAGAGGTGGGGGAACTGCTGCCCTGCTGCCTCTCATTTGTGTTGTGGGTTCTTTGTGTTTAGTTATTTTGTTCTTTTGTCAAAATAAATCACTTGATACACTTTTTGAAGGTATTTTGTCAATTCAATGGGTCGAAAAGTGAGGAGAGTTGTTAGCCCCATAGGGCCGCCTTCGGATGGGGCAAAACAAATGCTCAATGGCCAATGAATCATCCTCAACAAAGACCAAAGAGGACTTTATCAGTGTTTCTAACCACCCCACCTGTTGTCGAAGGAAGGCTGAAGACGTCAGCTTCTCTTTGCCTCAGGTAAGACCTCATAATTGTTAATTTCCTGGTTGAAATACGAATGAATGCGCATGACTGAAACAGCGTCATAGTCCATTCAAACACACACACACACACACACATGCGTCACCATATGTCCAATCAGTTCTGAGGCAAAAACCCGCCATCCTTCCTCCTCCTCCTCCAGAGTGAGTGTGACATCGAGGAGCAAAAATAGGAAACTAAATATACCACTGTCATAGCCGTCTCCCACGAGCAGGGAACAGTGTGTGTGTGTGTGTGTGTGTGTGTGTGTGTGCTTGGTGTTTTAAGAGTGGAGGAAGCAGTCTGGCTGCAGACACCCGCTCCAGTTAACCTCAGTTAGCCTACCCAAAGATTCTCAATGAGTCGTCCTGATTGGAACAAGAGTTGATCGACATGAACATCAAACTAACATGAGATCTGAAGTTGAAAAGATTACTCATCGGTGACATTTTCTCTTTCAGGACAACTTCTAACAATATAAGTCTGTTCGCTCAACCGTCTGACCTTTAAGGTTTAATTGCAGCAGCATTTGTGGACATGAACATCCGGGCTTAGAGTCATCATGTGTGCAGGAGGAAGAAAACTTCAGAGCAGGATTCAATTCCACGTTACTGTTAAAATGTCCTCATTTACACTGTTATGTAACTTTCTAGGGGTGTCCTGATACAACTTTTTTACTTCCAATATGATACCAATATTGTAGCCTTCAATATTGGCTGATACTGATATTTTGGTACAAAATTGTGCATGATGAGTTTTTCACTCAGCTGCAAGGTCTTTTTTCGGACTTAAACAAAAAACACTGCCACAAGACCGACATCACTTCTACTCCTCGTTACTTTGTTAGTACCTTAGTACACACTGTTGTCGTGATTACGTGGGCTCTTCATACTGGATCTAGGTGCTGCTGAATAGGTGGAGAGGTGCCGGAGCGGAGTCTGGAATGGACTGCTTGCATTGGAGTGCTGATATAAGAGATTTAAGATGCAGGCCCATATAATCCAATATATATATATATATTTTTTTTGCTGATATCGGACCGATATCCGAAATCAAAATCATATTGGAACACCCCTACCATCTTTCATTGTCAGGATTTACACTCCTGGTCATATTACAAGCAATGGGTGCAAAAGTTGAAGCTATAATTAATTTCCAGCCATATGTGTCACTGAATTGTCATGCTGTCTGTGAATCCACAGTCCTGCTCTGCTCTCGCATTGAGAAGTTCCACAGTCAGGAGTTTCAGGTTATCTCTGCAGGGCTAATAGAGGAGGGAAAAGTGCAGCTGCTTCAAAATCTAGATTTATATTATTTCAGTAGGTCCAGAAATCCAGAGAGAGAAATACACATCTGCAGGTGATGTGGGGAAATTAATCCAAACCTTATAGCTTCATGCATATTTACAATGCAGTATGTTCTGTGCAAGTAATGCATGTAAAACATATGAACTGGAGCTTCAAACACTGGCCAAGCAGCTGAGGGGGTGGGGCTTATCTTAGCATATAGGAAGAAGACACTGTTGAGAAAAACATGCCAGGAAGGATAAGCTATAAGAAACCCATCAGTCTCAGTATGACACAAACATGTTGAAACTCTCTGCAGTTTAAAAGGCTGGACAAAGAAACCTGCAGCCAATCAGCTTCAAGACAGCTGGAAAACTGTGCGTGTGTTTATTTATTTATTTATTTTTTTCAGCGTGTGTGCATATGTGAGCTTTCCAGCAGCAGCTCTGTGTCCCAAAGATACTGGGCAATGTTGCCAGGCGACAGGTACCAATTGTGTCGGGTTTCCTTGGTGACCGTAGGGAGGGCGGGACTTGGATGAGGAGAACACAGTGTTTCTGACTCCCTCACATGTTCACACACATACAATTAAACACACACATACACACACATACACACACACGTTACACAGTAAACTATTAGAGGGTCTGCAGCAGTTGATCTGAACGGCTGATACTCTCATAGAGACGGCTGCACACAAAACTGAGAAGGGCTGGAGACACACACACATTAACACACACATACACTCTGGCAGTAACTACAGAAGAGGGGGTCATTCAGATCTGACATGAGACCCTCCTGATCTTTTGTAGCAGAGAAATTTCTGCCCCTAACCAGAAACAAATGAATCACTTAAATCATCATCCTCTCAAAGATTCAGCAAAAACCTCTCAGAGTGCAGACGAACAGGCTGACAATGACCTGTGAGGGTGCACTCTTACTTTTAGGAGAGAATATGAACAGAAATCAGGTCTTTTATTCATAGAAAAAAAAAAAGTTCAAGGTAACCGAGGGAGTTTTCTTTAATCCGAATCTTTTCCATCCTCCTGATTATTGAGCTAACTTTTTTTTGGATGCAGGTCTGCTCTTTAACCACCAACCTCTTTCACAATCTTTGGTTTTGTTTGTTGTAAACTTGAGGGAGCCACATAAAGCACCCAGAGGAGATAAAATGTGCCCGTGTGCTTACTCAAAATGAAAGAGTTTAAAGTTCAGACCGTCACTCTTCCTCTGAAAGAAGACTTAAAGAACAGACCTTTCCATCCTGACTGTGAGGGGTATGAACATAACAATTAAAAGACAGGAGGTGACCTTTAGTGACTCATAATATGACAGAAGCAAAGGCCTACAGGGGGTTCGGTGATAGTATGAAAAGCAAAATGTCCTATTTTTCTTGCAATATCAGCTCTGCTTACTTTTCAAAGAGCTTCTAGGAAGTAAAGCTAACTTCTTATTCTAGTATTATAGGTCTGCAGAGCTGGGGGCTGTAATTCTGAGACTGCATTTCTGGGACCCATGTGTTGTTGCAACACTAGCCACGTTTACATGTGCAAAATTTCCTGATCAGATTAAAAATGTGAAGGATTGGATAATCTGAATCCACCGTTTATACGGGTGCAAAATCAAATAATCCAATCATGACGTGCAACAACCTTTATTCAGATTAGAAGCATTTGGACATACGCAGAGTTGTCTGATTTCGCCAAAACCACCGCAGAGGAGGAGTTCTATTTGCGCCTGTGCTGTCAACAAACCAACAAACGCGGTAGTGGCTCACTTCATCCAATTCAGGAGTTTTCCCGCTGTTAAATGTTGACACTAGATGGTGCCCTTGCTTACTTATTTTACTATTCTGACAAAGGTTGCACTGTGCGTGCAGATGTGACATCATTACGCTGTATGTATGCCTTGTTATGTTACCAGAGGAGCAGACATGGCACCTGTGGTTGTGTTTTATTCCAGAGTGTTAATAATGAAACCTCCTTTACTGGCCTCAATAAGCCAAAGGCTAAAGAGTGAAGATCGAGCCAGGTTATAGAGTCATGATTGGAATAAGTGTTTACATGGACACGTTTCGGAACAACGATCGGCATAGACCACCGCTCACCATCTGAATACAATTTTTTCCTGGTTGAGCCGAATTGGATCAGTATCTTCTGATCGACATGTTTACATGACGCATTTTTATTGCGATCGAGCATTTCTAAATGCAGCTAGTGAGGGTTGAGGTTATTGAGAACTTCATCTAGTTGTGCATACATTGCGTGACCGCTCTTCTGCAGTTTCGCTCGGATTGGTTCGGTGTATGCTCCCTTATCAGTCAATGCCTAACCGGCTTTGAAGTTGTGTGACTGAGGCTTTCCCAAGGTATTTACAGAATCAAGGGCTCTCCTTCTCCACGAAGAGCTTCTCGTCATTCCTGTTGTTGCCTTTGAAAACCTTAAAACTGGTTGACTCCAAAGCCATCCATCCATTTATTGTTTAATGCTTCTGCCCTTCAGGGTTGCAGGCTGGCTGACATTGGGCAAGTGGCAGGGTTCACTCTAAACAGGTCACAAGTCTATCACAGGGCTAACATGTAGAGACAATCAACCAGTCAGCACAAACTCACATCTACAGACAATTTGGAGTGCCCATTTGATCTGACAAGAGCTTTCAGACCATGGAAGGAAGCTTGAGTAGTTGGACAGAATCCATGCAAACTCCACAAATGCTGCAGAAAGGCTCCTACCGTGCTGTGGATCCAAACCGCTAACATTCCTGCTGAGAGGAAACAGCATCAACCGTTTATGATTGCAGCACCTTGCAGCAAAAAATGTAAACAAGTGCTACAGGCCGGTATTTCAGTATTCCCCAAAATGTGTATTTTTGCTGTTTGCACCAAGATGACACAAAGATGCCTTGTAAGGCGTCAAATTTTGCCATTTTCAGTGACGTAGAAGTCTGTTTGTGGCAAGAAAATGCTGTCCATGCATGTCTAACCAACTGAAAATGGTACAAAACAAGGAAATGCTGCAAACTTACACATTAATCTGTCTGCCAAAATTAAACACCTTGGTGAGCAAATCAGCTGTCGAAGAAGCATGCACTGTTTCAAGTTACCTTTTCACCATAAAACTGGAGTATTTAAACATCTGTATGTGATGAACCCTTTACTACAAGTATTTATGCCTCAAACTGACCAAAATACCACCACTGTACATCTTCAAACGGCTTTTACTGCCACCAACAATCCACCAAACAAAATTTAAAAAACTATGCAAAACATTCCAATATGGAAATATTCGGCCAAAACAAATGAGCCACTCCCTCAATCAGCTGCCAGAATAGTTGGCCTCCAATCATTGGTGAGAGTTGAAACAGCTTAATGTGAGAGTATTTGATCACATTTGTGAACGCATGCCTGCTGTTTCTCTGGCGAGGTACCTGCTTAATGATGTTCGACTGCAAACCTGTTACCATGATTACGAAAGAGCCACATACGAAAGAGGATTACATGGTGGTTGAAATTAATTTTCCCTTCAGTCATTCATTGATAAAAGCTGCTTAATGTTGGTACTAAATGTTAATAAATGTAAACAATGGGCTGCACTAATGAGCTGCACCTTTAATCTGATATATAAAGCTGTGTCTACGGTGCTGACGCTTCACGGCTAATTGCAATGCTCTTCAGCGGCGGCAAAGGCTGAGTCCAACGTGAGAGATTTAGTTGCAGCAACTTTTAAACTTGTCATTTGTGCTTTTTTCTCCTGGAGTTAATTAAAGAGAGCTGACTGTGTTGGCTGTTTGAATAATGACGATGATTTCAATCCCTTGTTTTAATTACAGAATTAGAAAGGAGCACATGAGGCCGGCTTAGAGGAAACAGCACAGAGATTTGGTGTGATTTGGTGCGTACATTTGTTGTAGTTTCTGCAGATCTGTCTGCGGTTTGAGGAAGATGAGCTAACAGCTATTGTTGGAAGAACACGTTGGTAATTACATACTGGAGCACTGCATCCATCTGCTTTTGTGTTTAACCCCCTTCTCTTCCTCCACAGCTGATGAGCAGCTACAGCCTGACAAAGCTGCAGGATTCAGACTCTTTCCTCTCTTCTTTTCCTCTCAAACATCCAGGACTAACGGAGCCCGCTGCTGATACAGAGACTCATTAGGACCACAACTTCATGTGTGAGGCTTACATAACAGGTGTGCTGGGGTCAACGTGAACTTCTCCATTCATGCATCATTTTAAATGTCCGACAGTCAGTGCATGATTAAAACTAACAGATGTTACATGGAGTTGAAATTGAAAATTTTGACCTTAAGTAATCTCATTTTCTTTGAAGCTGAAAAAGGCTCATAAATCTTCAGAAGGCTGCCATGGAAAACTAATAGAAGCACTTCTTTGGCTATACCAATTAGGGATGTTATCGGTTGTTTCCGATTATTTAAGCCCACACAGAGCAGTAATAAGGCAGCCTCTCCTCCTATATGTTTATTGTATACAAGTGTGCTGTCACCCATTAGTTTGTGAACTACCTGGTTTCGCATTTTGGGTCTTAATGTGCCTGATTTATCAAGCCAAGAGTGACTTTACTGAAAAAAAAAAGAGGATGGAGCTTAACAATGGTGAAGGAGCACTTATTTATTGAGACAACTACTTTGCATTTTCACCTCCTTTTCTTGTTCTCAGCTACGCCTGAAAAATCAAGAATATTCAATCTTACCTTACCTTATCTCATAACCTTATCTTATATAATTCAAAGGTGAGCTATACAGACCGACATGGTTGTTGTATCAGGCTGTAAAAATGTCCTCACTTTTGGAGGCAGGCTCTGGTGGCCACTTGTGGTACTGCGTTTTATGGTTTCAGGCATGATGGTTGCAGATTAAGATTTTCCCCTTTAAAAGTAAATTCAGTTCTTGTAAGGATGCTTAGCCCATGTTCACACTTTAAAGAATAGAAGGTCCACATGAATGATCTTTTTGACAAGCTTTACTGGTTGCAGATCTGGGTTACAGCTTCATCATGCCACAAAGATTGGTCTGAGACCGTTCGAGTATATATAGCTGTCCACGTTTCCAAATATTCTGCTTCCATCTTGTTGACCTGAAGGAGAGTCCATGTAGGGTAATAACAAAGCACAACATATTTTGGGAGCCTGAGTGATATGGGTCCAAGGCCCTTGTTGAGGATAGTTGTCGGAGCTCCGTGGCTCCAGAAATCTAGCACCAAAGAATCCAAGGTATTTGAGTGACACAGCTCCACCACCCTAAAGGCGGACATGACTGGCTAAAGAAAATCACCCTAACAGTTCTTTAATACATCTTGACCAACATTATGAAATCTCTCGTCTCAATCTGAACAGCCTGTTCTCAAGTTAACTAAACCAGGTTGAGCAGGTTTGATCACCAGAGAGACACCAAACTTCATTGTCATCGCTCACAATTAGTTTGCTTAACATAAACAAAGACAAGGACTATTCACCTCATATATTCGAAACAATGTGTCATGCATTTCTGATCCTTTTTTCTCCTTCAAAATGTTAAATAATCTTAAAAAGCCTTAATTAGTTCTCTTAACTGTGCTGGTATTTGGCAGCACACACCTCTGTCGCACTGATGAATCCGTCTGCAAAAGCTCTCAAACTCCAACCACCCCTTCTCCACACCTCACTCAGTTTCACCGTCTATCTTGTTGGCTTTGATGAGGACAAAAGGATGAGCGACAATTAGTGGAAAGAGACCCGCAGCGAAGTTGAACCATCACAGCGTCAGTTTGTCTCAGTGAATATATATCAACCAAACTCTGTTAATTAGATCAGTCTGGCATTGAGGAGTCAAAGTTAATGGAGATTCTAGTTCGGGGAATTCACCTCAAAAGACCCACAAAGCGTGGAGGATTGGTAGAAAGGCGGGACACACACACACAACCTCACACAAACACACTAATCAGCAAGTCCTGCCAAACTTCTTTAATCATGAATCTTGGAAAAGACCTGATAATCAAGCTTCTCTCCTCAGAGACGTTGGCTATTAGTGACTGTGTGCATGTGTGAGTAAGTGCATGGGTCACTGAGCATATCTGTGTGTGTGTGTGTGTGGAGCACATGCCGGCTCAATTACACAGCAATAACAGTATGAGAGAAAATAAGACCGTGAGTCAGTGGCACAGCAAACACTTCACTTTCCACATGCAGTATGGTCTTTGGCCCTGACCCAATCACAACCTTAATGGCTCATTAGGAAGTAGTCAAGCCGTAAAAGGAAGTTGATCATTAACCCCTCTATCCCGCCCCCATCCATACCCCCAATCACTGCATTATGCCGTTGTCATAGTAATAAGCTGAGTGGTGGCGAAGGTCAAGTTTCCATCTGACCAAAGACTGGGCACTAGGCCCAGAACCGTCCAGAGAATAAAACTGAAAATAACTGCGTGTGCCATGTATGAGAGGCCGATTAGGCAATAAATCAAACTTTATCTCACACACATTAAATATCATTTTTAATTGCATAAATCAAACTATCCTGGTAATCGTTCCAGGTTGTCCAAATGAAGCAGCAGGGCTTTAAGCGAGGGGTCAGGAAGCTTTTCCATGAGATGAGCCATTTTTACCCACTAATTCAGACATTAATATAGGGGTTTTTACAGATAGCAGTATAAGGTAAAGTTTTTATAAATCAGCTACTCTACAGATGTCCCAGACTGAAAGAATGAAAGGTAAAAATGAGTATCAAGTTCTTCTTTAATTTGGGTAAGAATGACCTGGGTTTAGAAATCCACTTTTAACTAGGACCAGGTTGTGTATCTTACATTTATTCTTCATCCAACAAATCTCGATCACCAGAACTCTGATCTCAGAGCCAATTTGCAACCACATCATCGATCAACCTCTAACAATACGCCTCTGGGAACAGATGCCAGCTTTTCGGTTAGCTTTCCAGTAAAAAAGCAACGTCATTTTTCGGTCCATTACACCTCATGGTATTGTGCTTGTTCGTCTTTGTCAAGTACTGGTAGCCTCTGTTCAACAGCAGACACACCAAGGCTGCACTCTAAACTGCCAAAGAGTCTCAGGTGAAAAGTAAAAGTTGACAGTGCTAACATTGTTGAGTCTCGCTTTAAAAAGAAGAAAATAGCTTTTAAAATGTTTGTTGTATGGAAGACATATTGATCAATTCTAGGTATATGCAGAAGAAGAGATTTTTAGTTGCATGCAGGTTGAGGCATATTTACAATGATAGAGTACTGCTCTCTCTGCAAAATCCACACAATCTGAAATCTCCTTGTAGAGCATATTTTGTTTATAGTTGTGTACTCTGTCACACCTTTGAATGCTTCATATCCTCAAAAACTGCAAGATTTCTGAGTTATGTAAGGTATGTTAGCATTGCTCCGACCATAAATTGTGAATTTGGTTCAAGCAGGACTTTGCTCACATCAATCTGTCACGCTATGTCACGACCATTATACGGCGCTACAACCTGCTGTGGCGATTTATGATCCCTATAGCCGGTCTAGTTATTACCCACTGAGAAAATCTGCCTGAAGGAAAGACATAAAGCCACAGCAGAGTTTGTCTGAGATCAACGGGAGGTAAAATGAAAACTATGGTACAAAATAAAGAGAAGAAAAGAGGAGATATGCTGCAGCATGTTTGGCTTTGCTTCTGCAGGAGGATCCCTTCAGAATAAAACAAACATCAAAGTTATTGTGTCAGTCTTTTCTCGATTCATCTCTGCTGAAATATTGATGGAGTTTTTCTGCTACTGCATCGAGCAGCGTGTACTGATGATCCTATCTGAGACATCACAGACCATATTGCAGCTTGCTTCAACCTTATCAGCTAGTTTCCCCCAGTGAAATGTAGCTGCAGCAGTAAGCAGCACAGCTCTGTGGGCCAGTATAGTGACTGAGCTGTGACGGATTCATGGAGCGCAGCGTTGCTTTTTTTTTTTTTAGTACTGCAACTCTCTGATGGAAAAAACAATTTAGGGGGAAATCACTTGTGCACCACAGAGAGAAACTCAGAGGAGGCAATAAAAGACAAAACTGAGGAATAAACAGCTATCCATCCATCCGCATTACATCAAGTCATTTCCTATGAGTCCCTTTGAAACTATCTATATCATACTGAGAAGAGTTTCGATTCAGGTGACTGTGGCTCAGTGATAGAGCTGGTTGTTCCTCAATAAGAGGATCTGATCCAGTCGTTCTTTTGAAAATGTCTTTAGACTGAACACTGAATTTAAAGTTGATGTGTCAGTAGGTATGTATGGATGTACTGGACCACTTGAAACCGATGGTACCTAAGTGTACAACACATTAGCTAACAATCAACAGTGTCCAGAGTGTGTATATCTGATATTTATTAAAGGGATATTCCGGTGTACAATTGATTTAGGGTCAAACACATCATAACACAGAGTTAGACACCCCCTGGAGAGATGAATGTTGCAGACCGCTTGCTTCTCAAGTTATACCAACTTTAGTAACGACTGCACAATAGCAATACACAGCAGTCTGAGGAGCCATAAACAAACCCCGATGGAAACGCCACTCTACAGCCACAAATAATGCTCAGAACAGAACCTAACTTCGTCAACAGTACATATAGGGTCCCAGCCATAGTACCAGCCACCAAACATCTTTTTAACTTTGCCTAATTTCTTTAGCAAAGAGACTAAACACAACTCACCTACTCTCTTCCAGCAGCCAGTCCATTACGGACTGCTGCGGGGTGACGCAGTTCAAGGAAGAACATTTATGATAATTTCTTCATTGAAATGCAATCAGACCAAGACGCTAAGGCAGAAGAGCTATTGTGTCTGCAGTGCAAATGATTAATATGGTGATTATTACTACAAGGAAACGATAAAGAAATGATCATAAATGTTCTTCCTTGAGCTGCGTCACCCCGCAGCAGTCTGTAATGGACTGGCCTGAGGTCTCGCTACAAACAAGTGGCTGCTGGAAGAGAGTCAGTGAGTTGTGTTTAGCCTCTCTGCTAAAGAAATTAGGCAAAGTTAAAAAGATGTTTGGTGGCTAGTACTATGGCTAGGACCCTATATGTATTGTTGATGAAGTGAGGTGCTGTTCTGAGCATTATTTGTGGCTATATAGTGGTGTTTTGGTTGAGGTTTGTTTATGGCTTCTCAGACTGCTGTGTTTTGCTATGGTGCGGTCATTACTAAAGTTGGTTTATTTAGAGAAGCAAGCGGTCGGCAACATTCATCTTCCTTCCAATATCCTTTAAGACTGAAAAGTTGAAAAAATTCAGACATGATCAGCTATGATCTCAGCTTTAATTAATATAATGACAAAATGTGCAAGTTGTTGGGATGAACATGCAAGTTAATGCTCAGGAAATGAAATTCTAGTAAATCTAGCTCGAAGTCTCACTTTTTCTGGTGTTAGAGGAACACACACACACACACACACACACACACACACACACACACACGCACACACACACACACACACACACACACACACACACACACTTTACAACCAGCTGAGTAATCAGGCCGCCTGCCTGGATCCAGTCCTGCCTCGTTCTGACAGTACAGACAGGTTGTTATACATCATCAGGACCTTATTGTAAGTTTAAAAAGACGTCTGCTGCTGGCTCGCCTGGGTCATTTGTGGAGCACAAACCAAACTCAGCTTTTTCAGAGTGACAGCAGAGTCAAATGGATGGATGTTACTGTGATAAAAATGCGCTGCTCTGAAATCAGCAGAACAGAAACATAGCAATCATGATAACACAGGTATCAATCTGCTGTGCCACATGTCTTTATTCTCTGGACAAGACAGACAGCTCTGAATTTTTTTTTTCTGTATTTACTCAAGAAAATGTCAGGACTGCCAGTCTTTTATATCTGTCTAAATTGCTGATTTACACAGTAGTCAATGACTTGAAGCAGGGTTGGGGGTCTCTGAAGGCAGGACATAATATGAAAAGGATCGTGGTAGACCCTGTGTAGAGTTCAGTACACCAGAAGATAGACTGCAAAGACACTATAGGCACCTCACAGAGGTTATAAAAGTGTAAACAAAGGATTAAGAAAGGACATACTGTCAAGCAAAGAAGAGTATTGAGCACTTTAATAAGTGCAAAAAGATGACCTTGGTTGCATACTTTTAACTACCAGCAACAAATTAACCAAGAGGTTATCAGGATATAGTCTGGGTAAAGCTTGTGAAAAGGTATTTGTCTTTTTGTGTTCACATTTGCAGCTCACCACAAAAATTGCAAAAATGATCAAAAGTTCTTCACAGAAATTAAATCAATAATATCCAATTTACAACCTTTTACTAGAAGCTGTACTCATCAGATGGTGATCCCTCCTCTGAAGATATTGATTCTTTTTAAAAGGGCTTAAAGTTCCTGTTTTATCTGCAGCTGAAGCTACCCCACTGGGTGATCTGATATCATTAAAGGAACTGAGTTCATCTGTGGAAGCCATGAATAATGTTTTTTCTCCTGAGGTTGATTTGAAATTTTGGGATCAATTGGGCCTCCTATTACTGGAGAAGATTAACACAGCGACTGCTAAAGGTTCATTTAAAGGGATATTCAGGCGTAAAATTAATTTAGGGTCAAACACACCGTAACACCCAGTAAGACAACCCCTCAAGAGATGAATGTTGCAGACCGTTTGCTTCTTTAGTTAAACCAACTTTAGTAACAACCGCACGATAGCAATACACAGAGCCACGCGAGACCTCCGGGCGAGTCCATTAACTACAGTGAGGTGACGCAGCTCAGGGAAGAACATTTATGAGCATTACTTTATAATTTCCTTGAAGTAAGTGGAGTGTCTAACTTGGTGTTACAGTGTCTTTGACCCTAAATTTATATACATGGTCAACATTTTATCTGCAAATCCATCAGCCGGTGTCATGTTGAAAATGTGTCGCCTATGGCTGTCAACTTAAGGTCCATATACAAGGTACTCTGATAAAAACTGGTTTTATATTCGGCAACATTTTGGGTGCTCAGAGCTTCTTTTTCAGTGGTCAGGTTTCTTTGCCCTAGATTATCAGCTGTGCTTGATCTTGACAGCAGGTAGCAACATCATTCAGGACTCTTTGACTGTAATTCACCCACCACAGAGAAATACAGGTCCAGGATTTCCTCCTCGAACATTTGCTCTTCTTTAAATCTGAGACAGATCTTTGCAGACATTCAATCCTCTATTGGTTTGTACTTTTCTGTTTTGTGATACGCGAGCTGGAGCGAAGTGTGTTAAGATGGAAGGCCTGAAAGCTTTTAGCCGTGTCGGCGGACGTTCAAAGAAAGGTCACACATGGCAGAGGAACAAAAAAAAAGGCTGACCTTTGCATCAATGTCTGCAGATGATTGTGGTCCTCTGAGGGAGAGACAGATAAAACAGCAGCTGAGTCCCACAAATACGCTGTGATACGGATCAGCCTGTACTGTACTGCAGAGAGAGCTAAAACACACGGGAGCAAGTCTTTTTTTTACCTCCAAAATCTGTCCTGACCTTACCTCTACACAAACAAACATATTCATTTGTGTAAACTTAAAAATCTGTTTTTAAAACCAATTAAAAACGGCAAATAGAAGTTTATTAATGTAAGTTAATATAATTTTCATTAATTATAAATGGACTATTTATTAAAGGTTTATATAGGGTTTAAATACTGGTTGTAAAACATCAAGATTAAAATGTGTGTCAGTAGCACTTTGTAAATGGTTAATATTTGGTTTTTAAACCATCTATAAACATTACTTTTATTATACATATATTGATATGCTATTTATAAATGATTTACCATTTATTTAACATTTATAAGTTATCGTTATTGTAAAGTGTTACCACAATTTCCCTCCCATACAGCAGTAATCCAATCTGTTTATGAAACTTGTTAGAGCTAGAGGACACCTGAAGGATAAAAAATTCTTGGACCCTGTCAATATGTCAAATGGTGAGGCCATTGCAAGCCTTTACATTTCTTCATATCGCCATTGGACAGGAAGCTCTAATCAGATTCAAACTCACCGGGCTGAGACCTGAATAAACTATAAGCCATATTAAAACTTGGTGCCGACACAACCTCAAATGCTACCTAACCACTCGGAACTCCATTGTAAATTCCATAGTGCCAACTGCTAAACTAGAACTATTAGCCTGCAGCAGAGATGATGATTAGCAGCTATAGTGGAGTGCTGTGCTCACTTCTTTTTAACTCCAGACTGCAGTCTTACTTTCAGTCATCCAAAAACGACTGAGAATGCTTGAGGCTGTCCATCACATTTTCTGATACCTGTAAGACCTGTAATTAAACTTTGGGGTGTTCAATCTTCAGTGAACTCATGACTGCTCTTTCTTACCTCCACCAGAAAATCAACCTCCACCTCAGGACAGGTCCAGCGGCCTGATGAGACTGTTAATCCTGCTGGTGCCAAAATCTCTGAGGCTGCTGCCAAAGCACACCCCGAAGCAGAACTGCACAGTTTATGTTCACCTTCGAATTATCTACGCCCTGCGGTGTCATCGCCTGTAGACTTGACTTTGTTCAGAAGTGTGTTTGGCTCTCTGCCTGTGTATGAAAGCGTCTGCGTTCAGCCATATTGGCAAGCTAAATACTTTAAAGTAATTTTCCTCTTAAGTTTTAATGGAGACTGGGCAGAGGACTACACATCAGCGGTCTAATGTGATTCAGTGAGGGGACTTAGTTACACCACTTAACATTTGTATCTGCTCTTCACTGAAGTTCCTACATTTCTGTTAACTCTAACTTTCACTTTGCTGCATTTCCTCAATAAAATGTGCTTTATTAATATACATCTCTAAAATTAGCCCAGGGGGAACTTAGTGGACTAATGACACTTTTTTTTTTTTTTTTTATGACTTTGAATAAAAAAAGACTAAAAATTGAGGATGGCTATCGTACATTACTGTGCCCCCCCCCAAGAGCCAATAAGCCATGCTTGACATCTCATCTTATGCCTCTGAAGTTGCATCAATGCATCCCCTACTAACCTGCAACTTAGCAACTACCACCAGAGATGCATGCAAAGAAAATGGAAAAGAAAATTGGAAACAACAAAGCATGTTTCAAGAGTTATGACACGTTCACACACACTTTCCTCCATGCATCACATATGAAAATGTACGGCGGAGTCTTAGGGCCACATTAAGAAAAAAAAAAAAAAATTATAATTAAGACTTCGAGATGACAGTCTTTAATTTACAAGAGTAAAGTCCTAATAAAGTAAATACTTACAAGAATAAAGTTATATTTATTACTTATGAGAATAAAGTTATAATAAAATCATTATGATACTTCTGATAATGTGGTGCTGAGGTGCCAAAGGATTGGCTCTCATTTCAACAACGGTCGTCTTAAACAACAGGTTAGAATATAAGGAATTTATTCTGACTTTACTTTGGTAAGTAATCACTTTATTACAAACTTATTCTGGTAAGTTTTCATTTTATTACGACTTCCTTATCGTTAGTATTGACTTGGTTTTCGTAAGCCAACTACTTTAATCTCGAAGTCTTATTATTCTTTTTCTTAATGAGGCCCTAATACCCCGTCGTAAAAATGTATGGTTGAAAATATTTACGGTTTTTTTTTTCCAGCCTGCTGACATACGGGTCTGAAATCTCACTTTTCAGCAGTTACTTAAAATGAAGTCAGAACTGTTGCTGAGTTTGGAGCCTACACTCCTCACATGAGCTTTTAAAACAGCCAATTTCAAAAACTTGAAGACTTCTGCACACCAGTAACACCAGAATAGCTGACTTTTGCTTCTACTGAAGTCCTTTTCTAGTCTCAAGTCTGCACTTTTAGCAAAGCAAACCTTTCAGGTATTTCATCTGTCTCTGGATATGTAGTTACTGGTCCTGGCAAAGTCACTCAACCTCAGCACCGAGTCTGCCAAGATTTTCTGCAGGTAGAAGTGACTCCACTGAATGTTTCGGACACTCCCAAACCTCTTGTGTCCTCAATTAGACCTCTCAGAGTGTACGTCCTTCCTGCTCTCGACGTCATGTGTTTCTTTCTGTGTCACTCTGTTCCCCTGTGACTCTAAACTACCTTCACTAACCTCAATGACTCATTTCTGTCCATCAGCCAAAACGTTACAAGGTCAGAAAAGCTTTTCAGGACGATCCATGCTGAAGTGTTTTATAATCAGTACATTTATTTGATAAATTAGGGAACTTTTATGCAACCTCAGAGTGCTTGTACTGTTGTCAGTCTATTCCAATCGATTTAGTACTTAAAAGTAGTTTTAATCCAACTTGTCTTTTTTGGACATTTATTCCTTTTCCTATGCAATGTCCTACAAAACTGATGTGCAAAAACCTTTTTCCATTTCCTTTATATTAGCAGCTGTTTTAGCCGCAAGTTGCTCTTTAAATACCCTTCTGCAGCAGTTTCCCCCCAGAATCTTCAACCATTTTTTCGAGGAGCTCAATCTGTATGATCTGTGGTGAGTCACCGAGGGTCAGATCAGCTGGATCATGCTGATAGCAGCAGCTTTTGCAACCTGTCGCTGATATTTTTCCCCGTGGACTTATCTTAAGATATGGACCGAAAACAGACAGAGCCCATCTATCAGGATCGAGATTTCAATGTGATGAGAATGAGGAAGAGGAAAGACAGAGAGGAGAGCAGGTATAAAAGCCTCACATCACTAGAAGATAAATGGACTGTGTATTTCATAATGTCTGCGGTCTAATTTTTCAACCAGAGTGGGACAAACTTTAAAAAAAAAAAAGAAAACTTGATTCACCCTCTGACAAAGCCGATCATTTGGGACATTTCTGGTGTTTCAGTAACAGTCATGAGAATACACGGCTGAGTAGATCCAGTTTAAATTCAGTCGAGTGTATCCTGTGCTGTCTAACAGGATGGAACAAAAGTTGCATTAAGGAATGAGAGAGAACTGGAGATAAGAAGGAAAGAAGTCAAAGCAAAGGACAAGGTGAGATCTCCTTAAATATGGTCACTCCCGAGTGAAAATGATGCTCAGACTCTGTTTCAGGGTGAAATGAGTTTTTGACCCGCGGCTAAAACCTTCAGGACGCTGTTTCTTCTCCTCTTGACAAGTTAATCCCTTCAGTCTCCCCTCATACAAATCACACAAGCCATGTAACCTGTCACCCAATAAGAGACCCCTACCATTTCGTAATTATAACCGAACTCATCAGTGATAATGTAATCAGATTAAACCATTTTTGAGCAGATTTGCACTTTGACACTTGCAGCAGAAGGATCTGAACTGTAAAACTTCTTCTTCTGCATGTTATAAATGAGCTTTTGCAATCTAGAGACAGCTGTGATTACAAAATCATTAACATTTTTACCATAAAATCAGGAGCATCCAGAGGTAAAGGGCAAGTGATGGGCATGAGAGTTTAAGCGGCGTAAAAGAGACGGTTTTAAAGGTTGTTGCAGCTTCTCTGTACATCTGCATGAACCTGAAAGGCTGCTGCATGTCAGCTGGTGGTGGTTAATAAGCTAATGTATCAGAGAGACACAGATGCTGAAGCATGATTGAAATGCTAATTGCGCATCAGCTGATGCAGGCACGTCTTTGGTGTTATAATGAAACTAATGCTCCATTAGCGGCGTTGCAAAATCAGGTGGACACTAGAGTAATGTACAGTCTGATAAGAAACAGGAGGACAAAGACGACAGGAGCTGCGCTGAACTTAAACACAACATGTACGGGATGCTCTGTTTGCGTGAAGCACTGACTGTTAGTGAACTGTATATATAGTACCCTGTAATCCCCTGACCTTTTTAAGGCCGTCTTTCACCTGTACTCTTGAACATCCATTTACTTTTAGCAGAGTCTGCACTGCACAGTGTCAACCAAGTTATTGTATCGCCCAAAAACTCTCTGTGGTTTTAAAAAATGGATAAGATGGTAGTAAAAAATCAAATTATATCAATCTTTGAAATATCATTCATAATTTAGAAATGTCTGATGGTGTTAATATCTGCAGAGATCGTGCTCTCAGTCTGGGAATCTGGTCATTTTATTGGCATCAGTCAATTCTGTGACCCTCCCTGTTCACAGTCTGCAGGGCAGGACTTAAAACATAAAATAAGATTTAGATAAGTAAGTGATGCTACAATAAGAACACAATGAGAGAGAGAGAAAGAAGAAGAATAAACAGCTGTTAAATAAAGGTGTGAGTAAGTAGTAGCTGTACACACATGCTCTAGAACAAGCAGCGTAGTGGCTGTGATGGAGGGTGGAGCAGAGAGACGCACACTGCAGGCTGTAGGATGCTGTGCAGCTTTAGCAGCAGAAAAACTTAATGAAGCACCAAAATCCAAAGGTGTGGATGTGTTTATGTGAACTGATATCTATCATTGTTATAGATTGTAAAGATAACTGAGATGGTATCTTTTCAAAGCATGTGGTGTTCAAAGGTGTTAGCGTTACAAACTGAGTCAACCTCAGCAGAAAAAAACACTCTCTCTTTCTCTTTTAAGAAATCTGTTGTAATTTTTACTTCAGTTTTTATGGTTTGAATCATATAATCAATTATGTTTTGTTTGTTTGTTTGATTCACAAGAAAGATTGCTGGTACATTTCTTTTATGAGATCTCCAAAATGTTGTCAGTGAAAATCTGAGCAAACTTTCGATGAATAAATAGCGTAAATAGAGATTACACCAAAATTAACCACAAGGCAGCAATAAATATAAGCTGAGACTCTGTTTATGGACAAGCTGTTACTCTAGTTGCTGACTCTAAACAAACACTGATGAGACAAAATGACTTTGTTTCAGTAAAATCCTCAGCCAAACTAGTCTGCATGAACAATAGAAACACAAAGAGATCTGATCTTCTTTGTCCTCTTCAGTTTTGGCTGAAAACGAAAACTATCAGGGGGCGACATCTGGTCCGAAACGAGCCAAACAGACAGTCTGTTACTGATATTGTCCAAAACATGATTTGTTCATCCTCATTTACATATTCTTGGATTTGTTTCCAAACATGCAAGTAAAAAAAACACAGTGACACAGTGAGTTTGAAATTTACTCACTTCAGAGGACAGATTTTGGAAAATCATTTAGTTGGAAAAAAACGCCTGCCAAGCCCGCTATTGGAAAACTTCTCCTGGCTGAGTTTGGACAGTTCAGACTCAGTGAGTGAGGGTGGAGAACAGGAAAGAAAAGATGGAAAGTATGAGGACTAAAGAGGTGTAAGTGATCTCTAAAAGAAAGAGCGAGGGAGGAGAAAGCGAAGGGTTTAGGGTTTCATGCTGTTGTGCTCAGTCGGTGTGAGCTGGTTGATTTAATTATGAAGAAAAAGAGGAAGGAGATTGAGTATGAGAAGAAATAAAGAAATAAAAGATAGATGAGAAGAAGGAGAAAGAGATGGCAAAGCAAGGGAGAGCGACTACAAGGTGAGAAATACATGGAGTGAGGTCTGGATTACTGAAAAAGTGGAGACCTGTGCACAGTGTGAGTTTGCAGCATGGTCTTGACTTCACACAGTCACACTTACACCCTGATTAAGCTGCTGGAAAACTGCCCCCTTTTTTCCCCTTGTCTTCTTCCATTTCTCGCTTCCTATGTTTCTCTCTCTCTGTATGTCTCTCACCCTCCCGGCTCGATCTCTTCCTGTGCCAACGTTCATTCGCCCCGTCATTGTGTGCTGTGCGGATAAGCTGAACAGGTGGCAGGGTTTTAATATCGCACACACACACACACACACATATACACACTCACACACACACAGATACATACGTGCACAACGCATCCTGCCAGCTCATAAATGTGGGAGCACATGCAGACACAGCACACCAGCATATGGTGCACAATGAGCCCAATTGTGTAAAGAGGGACAAGCTGTGTGTGTTTATAGATACTGGACTCAGACAGTCGGGACTGTAATGAGGTGTTTCCAGAACTGTGCCTGAAGAGAGGGTGAGATAAAGTCCTGAAATGTTCTCTCTTAACTGTAACCTGCAGCACTGACATACATGGGAGTGCTAAAGTTTTTTGTCTTCAGCTGCCTGGATCAGCTAGTTTTTGTTTGGTTACATGTTACATAAACTATAGAGGAACTAAAAAAAAATAAAAAAAAGTTAATCAAACAGTATTTTCCCAGACAAAATACAAAATAATATGTATTTACAGTGACTCTAGTGTCACAGACAAGAGTGATCTATCAGATATTTCTGGTTTTAAGTCCTGGATATTGGTGATAAAGAACAAGTAATGCATGTTCATCACAAAGCCTGTTGTTGTTTTTGTTTTTAAGCAGCATCCCAGTGAACAGGTAGGAGCAGCACAGCAATACAAATGAGGCAGTACTGCATTCCCCAATCTGGTTTATATTGTGTGATTGGGGTTTAACTGTCATTTATAAGTTGTTTTGAGTATTTGCAGTGACTTCCACTACAGAGTCATATTTGTTTTTAACGCATTACGTCTCAAGGCCTAAATTTAGAAGTTATCTATTGTTTTTTGGTCTTGTCTCTTGTGTAAGGACAATTAAATCCCCTGATTCTTTGAAATTGTAAACCCTCGTGAGGATTATTGATTTGTCTTGTTGTTGGCATCTCCTGCTGTACTTCTTATGATGAATAACAAATGAGCAGAGTTTATGATACCAAAAATCTCACCAGCCAAATTTAGCACCCATTGCAAATCTGCTCTAGAAATGTAAAATTAAAAAAATTTAAAAAGAGGCTATTTTAGCACTGAGCGGATACTCTCTTGGACTGGCACCTACGTCTGGCAGTGATTTCAGACAACAAAAATAAAGACACAGAAATAGTCGGTCTTTATGATGAGGGTCTTGTTTGCTCTTATGGGTCATAAAAAGCACCTATATTTATTTCCGTCTGTTTCATAACTACCAAAAGATTCCTCATCGGGGCTTTAAACTGAGAAACATCAGTCTTACACTTGTGCAGTATTTGCGTATTCTAACATATTGCTGGCATTGAATTTAGATTTATTTATTTTTGTTCATAATTCAGACCATTTGGACAGTGACACCTTGAGTGGTTAGTGTCTGTAATGTTGTCAGACACCCATGTAGTGGTCTAAATATGTAAGAGTAGGAAATTTCCCACAAAGAGAGATCTTGTTTACAGGATGAAGAGCTTTACATCTCTTTGCCTCCTTATAGACTTGGCCAGAACTCCCAGATGGGTTTCTGCAACAACCAACAGAAACCAATGAACCATAAGAATCACTTGGCAATAGAACACCTCCTACTCTCCATGTCATCCTATATGTATGATCAGGTGATGAAGCATCCTGTGGGACATTATGGAAATCATCCTCCTCATCATTCACAGAGGATTCATCATGGTGTCGTCTGCTGAAGGCCGGGTTTCGCTGAGATATGAATATTATTCCACAGTCTGTCTATGAATCATGATTTATTCTCCCGGCTTTGACTGAGATTAAGTCCAATGGGCTGGCTCTGTGTGACTTATTTATTCATTTATGTCCTCGTGCAGTTATTTACAAACTCTGCCAGTAATGAAGTGGCTTAATAAAGTCCTGCTGTGCCTCCAACAAAGCTCTCAATACCCAGGAGGGACACAGACATGGAGCTTTTTGTCCTCATCGCTAATCCTTAATTAGGGAATTTCTTCACCCTTCTCATGTGAAGATCTAATTGGGGTTCAGATTGTTGTGGTCTCACTCCTGGCTTTGCAACCTTGTGTAACATTAAAGCTAATTTTTTACTGTGACTCTCCAAAGACACTACTTGCTATTTTTTTTAACATGTTACATTTTCGAAGCATTTACTTGCAGTTTTCCAAATGGCCACTAGAGGCTAGTCCCAACAGTGAATCAATCCCCATAGAGCCCCATGTTAAAAAACAAACAATCATTTTTTTTCTCTCTCTCAGCTTTCCAATTTAATAAAGACAAAAATGACCCAAACCAAAATCCACATGGCCACACCCAAAATGCTAAACCTTGTTGATATCCTACGTGCTTCTTCCTGTGTCTTTGAAGTCTTTGTTTTTTCATCCAAGGTGACGTCTCTGTAGGAGACTTTTCTGTAATCAACTGGTTGTTGAAACTGCTTTGTTGGTACATGTTTGGTAGACCAGTTGCTCTAAGCTCACTGAAATCACAACCAACTCAAAAATAAAAGGAGACTTGGCAACATGACTCTTAACATGAGGAGCAGAGTGAACCCAGCCCATCTGTCGCTTCATTTGTCAGACATGATCGGGGTTTTGGACCCAGTGTAGCTCTAAAGCTCTGGGACATGAAATCTGGTGACCATTAATTAAAATTAAGGACAGTCATGGCAGCAAACCCCAGAGATAAAACGATTCTTATTCTGAAAATAGCACTTAATAACACGAGCCTCTGCTCTTTAGACATCCTGACAAGAAGCCATGAAGCTAATTAAACAACACTGATGAGAGGATGGAGGGACATCAGGAGCGGGCAAGAAGGGAGCTGGAGGACATTGTTTTTTGTTCACATTTTGGAAATAAAGAAAAAAATCTTAGGAAATGCCTGGTATTTACACATGAGCTGTTGGAATGATATTCTGGGCTGCAGCATAATTCCCAAAACAACAAAAACTCATTGATATTCAGAAGGAGAAATCAGTATTCAAGCAGTATTTCCCTCACCATTAAATTAAAGTGGTAGCCCAGCACCCTAATGCAACCAACGCCACTCCAGAGGTAGTGTGCAAAATACCATCTTTTTTAAATTTGACAGGTTCATGTGTACTTGTTTTTTATTTCAGCTACATGCATGTTGATGTGTTTCGCTGCCCTGGGCGATGTCTTGAGACTCATTTATGCTTCACACACACTGCACAGGCTTAATTTTCATATTGGCAAGAATCTAGAAAAAAACTGACCTTTTTACTGTAAGCATCGTGCATCTCAAGGCCATAAAATAAACCATCTATTGACCTTATATAAAGAATATTTTTAATGCAATGCTTTATTTGAATTCCACTTCTTCCTTTGACCTCGGTTCCTAGCGTAAAGAGACAAAATGCTTTGGGTGCATAATTGAGTGAAAATCAATGTTTTCCAACCACAAGTCACCGCATTTCAATAATGGCAGAGGGTGGAACAAGTAAATATTGATTTAAAAGATTCCAGTAGATGATGATTGGCAGCCCTTATTCACGCTGAAAATTTAACCTTATTGTTTCTTGAGGTCACAATTTTTATTCAAAAGTGCTAAATAAAAATATTCTCCTGTTTTTTTAATATGATTTAATACTTTAATACCAGTTCAAATCATGTCTTCTCAGCAGAATTAAGGGGCTTAAACCTCCAGCAAACAGGTATTTTAACCCTGACGTTTTAGAGAAAAAGCAATGACAGTCAAACTGCTCTTATATCCTACATTCAGTCCGCTGAGTGTTACAACTGACTAAAGATGTATAAGCCTCTGGAAGCAATGATGACATTAAATGGGCTTAAAATTGAAGACAGCACTTGAATGGACCTTTAATGTGATCACAGTGCACAGATATATTGTTATTGAGTGGCAGTGTAGATGTTCCATAATCTGAAGCGTCAGCTGCAAGGGAAATCATCCCTTATCTTTTCCTGGTCTGCGAAAATGCTCTTTTCAACCAAAATCACGACTTGTGGCTCAAACCTTTCATGCACTTTCTCCAACATCAGATAACTTGTCTTACTATCAGAAAAGATAAACACCATTTGACTGGCAGTGCTATAAATCAAACTGATAAATTCAATACATTTGATTAAAGGTGTAAGATGTCCTGCGGTCCAAAACATCCACAGAAAAGCAACCCCAGAGCATGTGAATGCAGAAGCATCAAGACAAAGTCTTCTCCCAAGGGCGAGTTTTTCCTCACAGCTGCACAAACAGCAGGATGAGGCTGATACACATGTCACAGTGGGAGCTACAAAATAAATGAGGCACAAGATCTCTGTCTTCCAAACCATGGAGATGTTACCACTCGGCAGAATTTGTAAATCACTACATCGTCAGCATATTAAGTGATGTAGGTGCAAAATCTTGATGGACAAACGTGTCGGTCATGGTGGTGAATACTGATGAGGATCTCCTGAATGTATGCATGAAACAGCAGGCAGCTAATAGGAATTTAACAAAGGAGGATGCGCCAGCTGCCAGCCTCCAAGAACATAACCAAAGAGAGGGGTGAAGAGACGGAGAGAGACAGCCAAGAGGCAGGGAAACAGCTGGTTTCAGGAGGAGATGGTGACATATGAAGAAAGGCTTTAAATTCACTTATAGGCTGAATCACAGGGTGAGGGGGAGGTGAGTCACAGGTGAGAGCGATAAAGAGTTGATGGAGGCTAAGAGAGGGTGAAGGGGTGAGGGTTTTGAGAGCAAGGACAGAGGAGAAGATAAAAGGATGGAAGAAAGGAGGGGGATTCTAATTAAGCCAGTATTCATATGGGATTTACAGTCATTCACGGGGGCTGCAGTGGGACTGGAAGTGGGCAGAGAGTCAAATCTGTGAAATATAAATGGCTTGCTACAACTTTGGCTTTCATTCTATGGTTTAAACTCTGGGGGCAGTGGCTAGCAATTTTGGGCTCTTAGGGCTGCCATAGGATATTTTTGGTCACAAAAACAGGTAAATGTACAGCAAAAAAAACGTGATAGACCAGAGCATGACTGGCAATCTAAGGGTGCGCTCACACCACCCTCGTTTAGTCCTGTTGAACCGAACCCTGGAGCGTTTACCCCCTTGGTGCGGCTGGTTTGGGTCGGTGTGAACACTGACCTTGAACTCTGGTGCGGACCGAATAAACGAACTCTGGTCAAGTGAACTCTGGAGCGGACCAAGTAAACGAACTCTGGTCTGCCTGAAGAGGTAGTCTCGGACCGCGATCAAGTGAAGTCTGGAGCGGTTCATTTCTGGTGTGAACGTCATCCACACCAATCACAGGAAACACACCTAGGCTAGGCTGCTGGTTGTGAAATAAATGTTGTCCGCTCACCTAATCTGTCCTGATTGACACTAGAGAGAAAACGAATTGTGGTAGGCTCTCATTAATGCCTGTCGCTGTCTCGTCTTTATCCGTCTGTTGTTTGCAGCACATCTACTCCGGAATGTATAAATTAATGCCGCAGTTTGCGCTCGCTGGCTAACGAGCCGTTCATACGCACGATCGACTAGCATCTTTTGATATATGCTCCAGATGAGTAGCAAAAGCAGAATCAGCCTACGATGCTCCATGACAGGCGAAGACAGCGGAGCAGGGTTGACCAATAACCAAACGATATTCGTGGTCACGTGACTTCTGATTCCGTTTTCTGGAGCGATTGAGTTTGTCCTTTGTGAACGCAAACCGGACCAGTTAAACAATCAAAACAAATGTATCGGAAACGGACCTTTAGGTGTGAACACGACCTAAGATACTAGAAAGACATTGAAAGTTAAAGTATCAACAGAGTTACTTGATCATCATCTGCACAAGAAAACAGCAGCACATCTTTGTCTACACTTGAAGATAAGAGGGAATGAAACTGAACTAAAACAGGTGACTCTTGTACTGGCCAAAGGAGGCAGATCCATGATCAATCAGAGGGTATAATACACAAATCAATAATCAGTTCGTCCCACAGCCTCCCACATGCCAATCAGGATAAAAAAGAAAATTTGCACCACAATGATTTCCCGGCAGCTCTGCTCTGCTCTGCTCGTGCTGGTTTTATAGATGAAAATCAGTGTTGAAACATCAGCACTGAAAAAACGATCATCTTCCCTCTGTTATTCACAAGATAATGGGCTTTCTGGAAGGCTATGACACACAAATAACACCAATAAGTAAGTGTTCCGTGAAATGACAAACACCAGAGTGCCTGGATGTCATTTTTGGTCAATTTTGACAGCCCTATCATAAAGAGATGAGGGCTGTGGGTGCAAAGTGTATGTGTGTGGGGGAAAGACAAAATTTGAGCGAATTTTGGTCTTTTGTTCGGGCATGCGAATAACTTGAAACTGGATCGTGTCTTATCCCACCCTTCATTTTCTGCTGTGTTTCCTCAAAAGGTGCACTTGAGAGTGGGAGATATGAGTTGTTGTCCACATTGACAAACAATTTAAAGTCATAATTTGTCATCGTTATTCGGATCCACTACATTGTCATAATTCCTCAAGGTTGAATAAATCTTTTATTTTTTAATGACCAGGTGTGAAACACATCACCTTCCTTTATCATAGTTGTTTGTGGAAGATTGTTGAAAGCTGTCATTAACAGTTTTTTTCAATCAAATTTAATTGCCCTCCGAATAGTCTTGTTACTTCTGCAGCTCTGTAATTCTCTTTGCTCCGTCGTGATTGAATCAGAGGGGTGCCGATTAATCTTTAAGCATTTCTGAGTCTTTACTTTGAATGAGAGTGTTGTACCTAATTACAAAAACATTGTTAGAGAGCAAACAAAATAACAAGAATCTGAGTACAGCGGTTTTTACAAGGAGTATTGGATTAGGTTTGGTGAACAGAGGAGTAAAAAGAGAATTTTTTACGCCTCTACTTCTCACGTATTCTCAAAAATCAATTCCTGTCTTGGAAGTTCTTTGGTTATGGAGCTGCTGAAGAGTCCTCATATATAATTCTCTGTTTGTCTTCACCACAGTCACCCACATTACTCTACGTCCGAGCGTGTCTTTTCTCCAGAGAGACCTTGAGACAGCCAGTCATCGCTCTGTAGATATTGGCTACACGGGATGCTGGAATTTGTTTTGCAGCTGGCAGAACTAGAGGACAGTGTGTTTCTGTGTATCACCGTAGAAGTAAGCAGCAAACATTAAATAGCCCGCGGTGTACAGTGATTGGTCATCAATAAAGAGGACTTGCTCTGGAGCGGCTCAGCCATGTTTTACAAAAACTGTTAGCAGGCTGATGGAGTTTCTCCATTAGCCAGGTGCTGCAATGTGAGCAGAAAAGCCATTACCAGCTCGGAGAGCTTGTCACAATTCCTCTAAGACTCTAAGTCCTTGTGTCAACCGAAGTATTTTCCACCAGAAGCTGGAAAATTTGATTTATTCTTTGCTTAGAAAACACGGGGTGTTTGGACAAAGAGGCAACAGCAGCAGCTCAACAATTTGCTGAGCGTCTGTTTCTCAAAGACCAGTTGAATGTTTGGATCTTAGCTCTGAAGAGTTAAAGGGATATTCCGGTGTAAAATTAAGTTAGGGTCAAACACACCGCAACACCGAGTTAGACACCTCCTTAAGAGATGAATGTTGCTGACCGCTTGTTCTTCTAGTGATACCAACTTTAGTAACGACCACAGGATAGCAAAACACAGCAGTCTGAGGAGCTATCAAAACGCCACTCTATAGCCACAAATAATGCCAAGAACAGCATAGGGTCCTAGCCACAGCACTAGCTACCAAACATCTATTTAACTTTGCCTGATTTCTTTAGCAAAGAAACTAAACACAACTCACCTACTCTCTTCCAGCAGCCGCTTGTTTGTAGCGAGACCTCGGGCCAGTCCATTACGGACAACAGCAGGGTGATGCAGCTCAAGGAAGAACATTTATGATCATTTCTTTATCATTTCCTTGAAGTAATAATCTCCATATTAATCATTTTTCACTGCAGACCAGGTAGTTCTTCTGCCTTAGCGTCTCGGTCTGATTGCATTTCCATGAAGAAATTATCATAAATGTTCTTCCTTGAGCTGCGTCACCCCACTGCAGTCCATAATGGACAGGCCCGTTTGGCCAAATATGCCCTTCATCAAGTATCTGCATTTATCTCCTATCAATGCACTACAAACCATAGGCTCTCTTTCATAACCCCCCTTGAAAATCATTCCACCTTTCCCCATAATAGTCCTGTAATAGGGGATGCTAGGGGCTGAACACTGTGATTTAAGTTTGCCTTATTGACATTTTCAACTGTTTCTACGCCCTTGAAATGCACCAAATTTACCTAGTATAAATTCATGTAGCCTACTTTTTCATACAAAAATAAATACAGTACATTGCAAAAAGAAAAAAGTTGCAATGATAGTTTTTTTCGATATCAGTCAGCCCTTGTCTCTCACATTGGCAGGTGGTCAGGTGAAATCATGCTTCTGTCGTGATGTGCAGACAGAAGGCTGCAGAGGTGTGAGTGTACAGGACTAACTGAAGCTGAAAGAAACACACACATGGCTCAGAGGTGCAGAGGCACATTTTCCTGCCCTGTCATCACCTCCTGGTTATGACACAAAGACAACAAATCAATGTGAAACCCTGCTGGCTCCAACTCACACTCACACAACCAAACACAGTGAATAATCCCAATGTTGCATGTGTGTGTGTACAGTTATGTAGTCCGACGTGTGTTAGATGCCGTGTGCAAGCTGAACGCCCCCAGAAAGCAGTCCTAAATCAATAGCAATTTCTTTTACCACCAACCTTTTCTAGTCTGACCTGCAGCTCCCAGAATGCCCTTGAGGAAATGAAGCTTATTGTTGCGTGGACAGGCACCCCTTTATACTCCTGACAGGAGTTCAGCCAGGAGGGCTGATCCCTGGGGTTTACGCTAGCAGGGGGTGGTGATAGAAGAGATAGGCTTGAATGGAAATAATGTAAAAACCCATTACCCTCTCATAACATGCCCCTTCAAACACACATCCATTCACGCTCTTGTCGCTGATAGACTATCGAGCATGGAATCACGGTTACCACACCACTGAGAGGTGAAGAGGCCTCATGCTGAGTTTATGCCACATCTACCGGGAATTTATCAATTCAAGGTGCTTGTGATTGTGAAAATGATGCTGTGATGTTCTTAAAACAAAATGAGAATCCTGTAAACACACGATCACTTGAACTTTCATTTTCAATTGTGGTTTGATTCAGCATGTTTGAGTTGCAGCGATTTCTCACGCCTCATTTCCACCACCTATATGTGCATGGTAGATCCAGAAATAGACAAACCAACAGAAAAGCGACTGAGATGACAGAGATAGCCTTAGTAATTGGCGACAGGGTACATTACGAAATGTCAAATACTAAGTGGAGGAGTTTCACTGGCACATCAGAAATCATAGATATCAGATTCACGCCAGAATAGGAATAAATGGACTTCAGGTTCACCTGCCTCTGTGCACGTACATAAGTGGAAATGAGCATCAGCAATCCCATATCACTCATATTATCCTCGCCCTTGGGACTAGCTGCTATTGGTTTATTTCACACAAGCACACTCATGTTACTGATACAGCTCCCACAGTAAATGAAAAATCATGCATTCATAGACCCTTACCGTGAATGGGAGACCCCAAGAGGAAGATTACTTACCATGTTATAATGTGAATTTATAAAATATGAGATTGATTTTTGATATTGAGATACAAATAAGACATTTTGCATGAACTGAATGTGAAAATTAAATACTACAGACAGAGAATATTGACTTTTTATCAGTAAATCCTCACTTGTCTGCTTTTTGTTCCTCTTTTGTTTTATTTTGAAATGTGACACCAGTGGCCAACAGTGTTGGATGTATGATTGATGCAATAAAAAAAATTGATCTGCAGCATATGCATCCTTGGGATAGTACTGCACATCAAGTGGCAACCTTCAAAGCCTTCAAGGCTAAAAATCATGTATATTTAGACATGAGTTGGGACATGCCTGACTTTACTGACAGACCTGTTGTTGCTGTTTGTAAGGAAACTAAAAGCCCACCTTAGCTTCTTTTCTATGCAGGTCTGTAGATTAACAGGAAGGTAGTTGACGCCACTTCTTCAACAATGACAACAACCTTTTTTTAGACCTCATAAAAGCTCCTAAAAACCAACAGATGACTTAACTTAGACTATCTCAATAATTCTGCAAGTTTCTGGATGTGTTGTCATCGAAATTTTATCATGCTTCTCAGAAAATGACTCATTTAAAAATGTTGCTACGAACAGTGTTATCAATGTTGGATCAAAATCTGGCACGTGAGTTACCACAGGAGAAGAGTATGCAAAAAATAAGGTTGAGTAATAATTTTCTTGTGAATGTTTAGCCTTATTTTTGTCGGTTTTCTTGAGTCCGTTTCAGTCTGTGTTTGGTATGACTGTTCTTCACTTCACTGCTGATATCAGTTCCCCTTAACTAAATCTTGATTTGTTTTCTCTATCAAGTCTTTTTCAGTGTCTCTGTCCACTTGTTGCTGCGCTGTGAAATCTCTCGAAGACACAATACAATGTGAAGTGAGCTGAAGATGATACTTGTTAGTCTCAGAGTGTCGAGAAAGCATTTTACCAACAAGAAGCTCCTCTAATTAGACAGCAAATCAATGATATTGACTGACTGAATTCTAGTGACTGCTCCAGGGCTTTGAAAGCTGCAGGTAAGGTCACATGTATCACTTTTAATCACCTTTTAGAAGCCAAAGAGACCAAAGAAAGGAAACAAGTACACCACAGAGACGGTCAAGTGGAAATATTGCTTTGCTGAAATACGCTAAGGACTTACAACATCATTGTAAACAGAAACAGTAAATCATAACTGTTTGAGCGGGACAAAAATCAATCCAGGACTTACACATGATCACATTCAGGTTGAAATATAATCCTGCAAAAGTCAGAGGATTCACGCCATAAAAGGAGCAGATCTGATGATCCTGCAGCGCCGTGTGCACCAAATTATCAGAGTACAAGATGAACAGTGAGAGGAAACATGAAAACAAGAACCAAAACAATAACCACTACATTTCCATAGCTGTGAGTTTCTGCATCAAATCCACTCAAGAACCTGTTCTGCTGTGGACTGGAGCTTTCATGTTGTGATGCAGCAATTACCTGGTTTCCCTATCTTAAGTTCAATTAGGATGGCTTTATTGTGCATGCTGATTTATTGTTCCCATGTTCTCACTTCTTCACACATGCTCACTTATATCCTGAGTGGTAACCAGCTGCTCTAATCACCATATTAATCCGAGCACTGCAACATGTGAGGCTCATTTGTGCCCTATAGATATGCATACAGCTATGGAGGGAGCCTTTCATCCATACTCTTTTGTCTGTCTTTCTGCACGTCCTCTGCAAGCTTGTGGACCGCTGAATACTGTGGGGGCAGTAAAGCCAAGAGTTCAAACCATCAACTTTGTAAAGCAAAAATCATGATGTGAAACTGTGACAAATGTAGGATTGTCCGTCCATTTGTTGTGGAGTATTTAAACTGTGTTACAGACTGCCTTCTGTGACCTTTAAAAAAGGACACCCAAGGTGAGGTAATAAACAGCAACTGAGTGATATAACCATGGAGGACAGTGACTTAATGAAACACTGAATCAGCGAAGAATTGGATATAAATGTGTCAGTTACAATCAGGAAAGCTGAGCTGTCAGTGCAAAGTAAACAAAAGAAACACAGCAGTAATAAGTCTATGGGAGAGAAAACAGTCCCCTAAAGGTTTTAGTCAGTGATCATTTGAAGCTGCTTTAGGGCTGGATGATAAAACATTAGCAATATACAGTATATTGGAAATTAATTTCCCTCGTTATCAATATAAAACATAGTCAATATGCTTTTCAATAGTCGGCATTCTGCCATGTTTTGGTAGACTATACAAATAGTCAATGAACAGGAAGTTGCTCTGTGTCCACTTCACATTGAACCAATCATGTGCTGAGTTAGAACCAAGTAGCAAACATCTGTGTAGTAGCAGGCTGCAGCTACACGCAACCATAGCACTTTAACACGTGAAGTCAACAGCACTGTCAGTGAGGAGAAAGGAAATGAGTGCTACCCCCAGCAGAAATGCAGATTAAGGCTCAACAGATGATGACAACTTCGACAACATTGGCACGAAAACGTCGGTGGTGTGGAAGTATTATGTTTTTTTGAGGTCAGACATGAAGCAGAGTAGTGTGCACTGTAAATTATGTCAAGTACATGTTCTCGCAAAGTCGCGGAATACCTCAAATCTTTTTCACCACCTGAAGCAGTGCCACAAGGCAGAGCACACACAACGCAAAAGGTTACAAACCATGAGTGGAGCAAGGAGCCCATGGCGCCTTTGCAGCCGAAAAAGCTGACCATTCCGCTTTCTATGGCGCAATGTAAGTACTGTTAAATTTCATTTAAGAGTAACAGGGAACATTTAGGATTGACAAGTGATTTGTTTATGTCGTGATATATATTGATATCGACTGATATGAAAATAATACATCATGATAAACTTTTTCCTGCATCGCTCAGCCCTACACTGCTTCATAGTAAACATTAAGCGTTTGTGGTGTAAAACTCTAAGAAGATGAGAAACTATATGATTATTACTCAGCCAACAATCCAACCATCAAAATCCTCATTTCTATCCTTCATTGACATTCACCAGTGAGCCAAGTGCGTGTTGTTTTTGGTCAGCGGAGGTGGCAGGACATCAATACTCAGGCAGCGCTCGCTGCTGCTCATACTCCAGCTTCAAATGCACAAGATGCCGGCACCCGTCATGTGAGGTATTTTGGCGTCATTCCTGACACGTCCTCCATCAAACAGTCAATACTGACTTGGAGCTTGAAGCACTGGTGGAGTTCAGTGTTAACAGAGTAACTCAAGGAGCTTTAGTCTATCAAAAGGACCCACACAGACAAAGGAGAAGTGGGCGATAGAGAATATGGAGTTAATTTTAAAGAGGACCGACCTGCAGGACTCAGACTCAGAGGACAAAGACCAGGACAGGATCAGCATATCAGAAGTCATTCAGAAAAGCATGTTAAATGCATCCACTGTAGTTTTATGTGTGAGTGACTCCATGCTCTGACAGTGACTTGATTGCCATAGTAAAGATTCATGCATAGCTATAAAGTAACCCCGCCCAGTCCCCGCCTGAGAAAGAGGAGGATGACTTTGATTTTTATTTCATTCAGAAAACAGTGAACTGACGCTCTAAATCCTGCAAAACCAACATGAATCATCTCCTCACAAGGTGCTATTCCTCCTCGCTACTGCAGAAACATTTTCTTTGTGCAAAGACCCTCATGTTAAGTGTCAACCAACAATTCTGCTGTCACAGAGAGACTGAGGAAGCTTTTTCTCTCTTTCACAAACACACACACACACAGTAACACACACAGAGAGATGCAGCGCTGAAGGGGAAAAAACAAAATCATTTTGTCGGTTCAAGGGTGAAACTAGACAGGAGAATAAAAGAGCAGGATTCAAAACAATAAAATTGATTCACAGTGTTTGACTTTGCAGCAGCGCCTGAAGCCACAGGTACAACCTGCTGAGAACGCACCTTTACACACACACACATACACACTTTCATGCTGCTTCTGCTCGCCTATGCACAGACACTTTCTCCAAATGCAGCTCAATCACCTTTATATTCAGTTACTTGTATATGAGCAGCCACTCAAAAATGTTCAAATAATACCTGCAGTGTAAAAACACCTTTGGAGAATCTTCCAGCACCAAACAGTCACATTTTTGTTTTTCTGGTCCAGCAGTGAAAGCGTCTCTATTTCAGTCCTCACATCAGTCAAAATGCTTCAAAGTAATTACTTCTCGTCTGTCAAATCTCAATCCCTGCAGAAGAGCAGCAGATGAAAGTGCTCTGGCAGATGACAGAAGCTATTTTGAATTTAGAAGAGTCCGCCGAGGAGTCTGGAGTGTGCCAGAGGAATAATGGAGCTTTTCTATGCTGAATTAAAATCACTTAAACTAATTGATTAAAGCAGCCATTATGACATTTATACTGCATGCAAATTACGCACTTTTAGAGACGGTTATTTTTCGGTTCAAATGATTAAGACAGACTATTTCTTTATTATATTTTTAAATGCCTTCAAAAAATGCAACTTGGTCAGACAGACTGATGGACAGCAAGTTCCAAAAACATCCCGTCTGACAATAAATTATTTCACTCCTGAAATAAAACACGACTTTTAGATGATCAGGACAAAACCAGTTACGGGAAAACAAACCACTTTTCACCAAGGGATCTCTTTCAGTTTGCTCTCATAATAATTAGCCAATCAGAGCACTACTTCAAGTTGAGCTTTTTGTTTTGACCGCCATCTTTAATCAAAATAATAATGATCTGACAATGCACGACTTTGCCAAGGTAGGTGACTTTGGAGAAGGTTTCTGGTCCTGTTCAATTAGGAGAGAAACTTAATTCCTATTGAGAGCGTTCATGCTAGGGCTGAGTGATATGGTCTCAAATCAAAATCACGATATATTGAGCAGTTCACCTCGATGAAGATAAATGGATGATAACTACTCTGGATGGGGTGGAGTCATGTCTCTGGTGTAGGACAGTGTCTTCAGGGACATGAGACCATAGCCTACCTACACACATCCAATACCAACTTTTATTTATCTATTTTTTTTTACACTGAATATATGGATATGGGCAAAATGACGTTGATTATTATAGTAAATTTCAGTATCTGTAAATTTTCGGTTTATCGCCCAGCTCTAATTCATGCCGTTTGATGCTTGATTTTGTATCCATGTAAACATTAAATCTCATTATTTCCTCCTGGGTTGTTGAACATCTCGAATAATAAAAGACTAAATCAACAAAACACTGACATCTAAAGTCACAGGTGCAAGAGAGTGACAGACTGTAATCTCTAGTGCAGGAGGAGGTGGAGGAACAATATGCAGAGGAATGAAGCAACTGTGATTTCTGCTAAACTTTGTGACACATCGTGCACAATGATGCAGTGACAGTGGTGTTTGTTCGCAACAGGAACAGATGGAAGGAACTGTTTTGGCACATCAAACCTCTCAGCTAATTTCAAAACGGCTTTATTCAGACTAAATGTTTTATGAATCTCTGCTAGATCACTCTATGCAGCATTCATGTCAACAGTGGACCTAAAATGTGTCCTCCACTTTGTGAAAAGTTATGTAAGATAGGCCCAGCATGAGCCGCATGATGCTCTTTGTAAACAATAATAGTCAGCATGTGAGAAAGGACCTCTCTCTAAGTTGTAAAAAGCTTCCAGAAAGAAAAAAAAGAACTAGCAAGCACCTTCAGTGCAAAAATATAGTTCAAAAGAGAAAAACTTTCCCTTTTGTTATAAATAGTCTTTGCTTGAATTACAGGCTCATCCAAAATGTAAAACCTTGGCACCCTGTTCATCATCACAGCAGAGTGCTGCAGACTCTTGTCCTTGTACCACAGCCTTACACACATTACTGTCAACTCATTTGGCAAAAAGAAGGCCTAACAGGGCTTTACGAGGTGCCAAGAAGTTCTATTATTGTTTTCTGTGACAACACTGTAGACTACACAGCCCACAGGCAAAACTGTAGATATTCTCAAACCTAAAAATACAAATTTTAACTCGTGACCCTGCCAGAAAAATGCAGACATGTAAAATGTGTCTGCTTGTTTTGTTCGCCAACAGCAGCCACAGGTTCTCTCTGAGTGTTTTAGCAGATCTCATAAAAGTCCTCACCAGCTGTAAATGTGTTGTTACTGACAACTTTACATCACCAGTCTGCTCCCAACAGAGTTTGTCTCCATACAGATTCATACAAAGCTTCCAGAAGCTCTGGGAAAACACACAAACACAAACAAAGTCAGAGACAAATGTAAGCCTGTTCGATAAAGCTTTGCTCTCACACCATGCAACACCATCCACCCACAGCAATCTGCACCGCAGAACAACAGAGAGAAAGGGAGAGAGCGCGGGCAGAGGCAGGTAGAAGCAGGCCGAGGAGCTCCATATGTCTCTGGATGTAAACACACCCCAAAAACACAACTCCTGAAAACTTCCAGAAATCCTCTGGGTGGGCTGCGTGTGTGAAAACGAAGATTAACTTGAGTTCATCCAAAAAGGACCAAACATGAGACAACTCCAAGTTTGCTTATCAATCTGCTGCTTGACACACAAGTTACTCCAGTTGTTAATACATCAAATGGTTGGGTTTTCATCTACTCAATAAAGTCCTGAGAAACTGCTCTTTGTTTCCAACATATGTTTTCTGTTTTCACCTCAGTACAGAGGGGAATGATAACCAAGCTCACAGGTGTGATAAAAACAAAACACAGCTGCTAGAAAAGAGAGTACAAGTCAGGTAACAACAGAAGATGTGGAGAAATCTAGAAACCTCAGTGTTTTCTCTGAGCTCTGTGTGTTTAGGTAACAAACTACAGGCCGATCAGACTGACACACACTCACAGCTGCCACAAACAAGAATCAGTGAGGAAATGTTCTGCTGCTCAGCAGGACGTCTTTATCTGCAGCTCAGATGACGGCCTGCACCTCGACTCCCAGGGAGACAATAAGACATTGAGCAAACAGTGAGAGTTTGTCGGCTTATAGGACAGATCTTTTCACTTATTATCAACAGCTTTCAATATATTACTCCTATAAAGCTTAAATTGAAAAGATTATTTGCTTATCATTATTATTTTGTGTAACAGATGGAGCTTTCCTTATGTTACACCTCAGTGAGTGACAGGAGTAACAGGGACGCCTGTTTCCAGATTGTGCTGGCCTTAAAAAATGGGGGAAAAAAAGTTAAAGCAAAAGTGATAAAAAAGTTTTTTCTCCATCTCTTTTGCTCTTTTCTCCAAAGTAGAGTGTTGGCATAGACAGAATATCTGACAAAGCTGCTCATTTATACAGTGTCATGTTTTTTCACTGATAAAACTCGACTGTTTACTGCTGCTCTGCCTTCCTGAGTTTTCTAATGTCTGAACATCAACAGAGTGAAGGTGAGTTCTCCCCATCTTGAGCCTCGAGGTCTTTGCTGCTGCTCTCCCTGCCTTGGCTTTTCAAATATGCACCTAAAAGTGAGGGGATGAATGCTCACCTTGCTTCCATCCCCTAACATTTCATGACAATTCATGTATGCACCTGGAAGTTCAGGAAGCTCTACCTGAAGATCTTTGCTGCTGCTCTCCCTGCCTTGGCGTTTTCATGTCTGCTCTTGAAGACAATACATGAACTGTGTCCAAACATGTTAAACAACAATATGTCAGTGTAGTACTCCCAGTTTGTTCCTGCTGCCCGCTAATGGCCAAAGAAATCTTCTACTTTTTCTTCTGCACTGTTAATTCAGGTTGTTGTAGCATTGACTGAGTCCTCAAAAGAACAACCTCATGCTGAAGGACTGAACCCTGCTGATGGAAAAACTCTCTTTTCTCCAAGACGTTGAGTTTAAATATTCATAACCGAAACATATCAGAAATCACAGGCCCGTTATGTCCATGAATCCATCGACTGAATCATAAATACTTAACTAACCGCCATCAGGAGGCAATCTGGCGAGTGTGTGCGTGCAGCCATAACCAGTTAATAACCAGTACTCCCAGTTCCTCCAGCCAGCAGGACCTCATGCTGACCTTTATTATAGAGGAACAACTGAAGCATAAAGACTGGTTATTAAACCAGTGTGATTCCATGTGCATTACATCCTGTCACAGTATACTGAAAAGAAAACTTAAACCACGACTATGAGACCTTATAATAAAACTGATTTACGTGGTTTCGTACAATATCCACACTAACATACTCACTTCAACATATATTGTCCTCTCTGCTTATGGTCCCAGCATGAATCCATATACATATATTTATGACAGAATTATGGCCACCTATTGGATGCAAGTGGTTTCAGCCCAGAGAAATAACTTTGAACTATCTTGCAAGTCTGTTCAGTCGTCAAAAACACTCTTTTAGATGAAATGTTGAAATCATAGCAACCCTGCTGTTCAAAGACGGTATTACAGTGTCCATTTAAGGCTCCAAATTTGAAAGTCATGCCAGCTGTATTGACCTGAATGTATCTACATACAAAAGGTGTGAGGACCCTTTCAGCTGTACTTTGTGTTTGGTTTTCAGACCAGGTCTCTACATATAATTTAGACTCAAAATCATGAACATAGAGATATAATTTTGATATATGGTTTTCCAAGTTTACAGCCTGCATGTTTTGTGTCTAACGACGCAGCTGTAAATGAACACATTAAAAGTAAGCAGCACTCATAAAGAGCCACAAGGAAGCCTAAAAACCAAGACGGAAAAGTGTTTTTACTCACAGTGTACAATTTATTGTTTCTTCCAGGTTGCATCACCATAAAAAAGTGTGTTTCAATGTGCCTCAGGCAACATTTGTGGATGTTTTTTTGCATCAGAGATGAAAATACATGGAAATGATCACTTCACAGAGTCTGAGAAATTGTGACAATTACATTTTCTTTCTGCATCTAAATCCTGTTTGTTTGAATTAACCTGTTATGGGCTGTGTAATCGGCGGTGTGTGTGCCGCCACATGCGCGTAGGCGGTAACCTTCAGAGGATGATCTCTGTGTGTGAAGAAAACTGTAAGTCACGACTCAAGGCTGAAATAAGACAAAGACCCCTGAGTGCTTGCTGGTCCCTGATAAACATCGTCATCTTTACGTCTTTGCCCTTTCATAATGTCTACGTTACAACAACCTCTGAGAGACTTCATGTTACATCATGGGGAACAAATAGCTCCAATTACTACCATTACCACCTGTTGATATGAGGTTACACACATGAACACAAACATGGACACACACACATCTCAGAGTACTCATCCCTTTGGTGGTTTGTTCCCATGGAAACACTTTGTTGCCCTGCCCCTCCCCCCCTGACCATAGTGACACACAGATCGTGGTATCTACAGCGGCATGTGAGGACCGAGCACGCCGTGACAGGCTGGAAAGACGGGGCTGTTTAAACATTCAGATTGATGTGAATAAGAAGAATGTAAATCTGAGTTAATTCAAAATGTGTTTGAGATTATTATCAACCTCCAAGAAAATGATCCTGAGCTTCTGCACAGAACTATAATGAGGAACACTCACCTCTAATCATCAATTCACTCCCTCTCTCACCCCGTCTCATAAAGTGAATAATATGACTCCAGCTTTCTATGCTAGAGACTGAAAAGCAGCACAAAGAAGTGTTTCATCAACCCAGTTCTTCTGTTTAACACACAGTTTAATCCCTTGTTTGAGATTATCTGCAAAAAGAGAGTATCAGCTTATCAAAACTCAAAACTTCACCAGATATTACAAATAAATATCTTTCCTTAATTCCCTTTAACTCGTGAACTTTCCATTTCATATATGCACCTCGAAGCAGGAGATCATGATTATCAGATGTGGTCTCACGACTCAAAAAAAAAGGAGTTTGGTTCAGTAAAGACGGGGATAATCAGGTCCAGAGTTAGACCAGTGGGCGATCGAGCTCTCTGGATGCACAAACAAAACGGCAGAGAGAAAGAAGACTGATGAAGTCTGTGCTGGATGATGGAGATATGAGGAAAGTTTGTCGAGCTCTGACAACAACATCCCTGCTTTTGTGATGTGGCGTTCAGGGACAACCTCGACGGACTGAAAAGAGAAAAATGCTGAAGAGAAAAAGCCGTGCACAACAGCAACCTAGTGTGACACTGCTGTTGGCATGTTCATGTGTCACCTCACTGAGCCCCTCTTCTTTGCAAGGTCTTCATGCAGGTCTCATAATGATTGATCATGTCTGTTGGTGAAATCATGGCTCTGTGTTCACCAAATCTGATCCAATGACCAACACAGGGTTCCTATGCAAGTATGGAAAGTATGAAAAAGTATGGAAGTGATTTGATCAATTTCCAGGTCTTAAAAAATATGGTAGATGAAAAATAAAGTTAGGAAAAATATTTAGCTGTTTTCTATGGAAAAGTATGGAAATTCCAACTGTGTAGGCACCCTGCCAACAATAACAGACATCAAGATCCTGGACTCAGTCTGACTTTGGCATCAGCTGAGTGTTCTTTCCTTCCAAATTTGCTCAAAACAAAGCAAATTCATTATCATATGAGAGCAGCTATAATGAATGAAATGTAAAAAGATGCTGGGAAACAAACTGTGTGGTTTTGTCAATACGAGGCAGATAAAAGATCCAGTTAATAAGGTCAGCAACAGGGTGAGAATTGATCCACCGGAGCATCTCTGAATGAAGAGCATTTATCACACACTAACACAGACTACCCACCACATGGATCTATACGCTGCTCTGTTATTTAAGAGTTCTGTTTTAAACAAACTTCTGCAAAAGAAATCTGATGTGCTTATTTTTCTATCATTCCTCAACAGGTAAAGAAAACACACGATAGCTATCTGTAAGATGGCATTTCATTCCTCAACACCTTAGATATGTGACAGCTCGTCTTCTTTGTCCTTTCCTAACCTTCATTTGCTTGAATGCTAAATTAGATCTGGGAAAAGCAGAAGCGAGTAATGCACGACCATTAACCTTTTTTCAATCATCAATCATACACACCGACTTTCTAAAAAGTCCAAATTTTTGTCTTTGTTTCAGGCGGTTTGATTTGTGCAAATGCCACACACTTAAACAGATGGAAGGACACACACAGAGTGAAATTCATGGATGTTACTGCTTTGTTGTGTCTCCTGGGAGCGATGAGATACGGTTACATCACGACTTTTCCACCTTCAAACAAAGAGAGAGGAGGGAGGAGCAGGAGGTCGAGGTGAGGAGAGGACTGGGGAGGAGGAGGAGGAGAAGACATGGAAAAGGAGAAAGGTTGCGGCACAAAGAGAAGGAAAACAAGGGCCCCATCTGTGACATTCCCATCATGTGTGGGCGACCTGCAGCTCAGCGGCGTGCAGGCCGCTCGGATCCTGCGCGGTGGGAATGTCATCTCTGTTCTCCAGCACACAATCCTCTCCCCCTCTTCACTCTGGATCAGCTTCAAAGCTTTTCCACCCCCGACTGTCCTGGCATGTACACAAAGCAGGAAGCACATGTACACAATCCTCCTGTTGCTCCGAGGTGCACACATCATATTGAACATATATTATTACATCACCCTCTCTCCTCTCAGAGTATTATCCCATTTACAGTGACACGTGTTCATCTCTGCATGTCTTCTAGCCCTGATTGGGATTTATTATAAAGCTATAACTCTCCGGGCTCTCAGGCCAACGAAGTTAAAGGGATATTCCGGCATAAAATTAATTTAGGGTCAAACACACCGTAACACCGAGTTAGACACCCCCTCGACCGCTTGCTTCTCTAGTTATACCAACTTTAGTAACAACCGCAGGATAGCAATACACATCAGTCTGAGGAGCCATAAACAAACCTCAACTGAAATGTCACTCTATAGCCACAAATAATGATCAGAACAGCACCTAACTTCATCCACAGTACATAAAGGGTTCCAGCCATAGTACTAGCCAACAACCATCTTTTTAATGATCATAAATGTTCTTCCTTGAGCTGCATCACCCCGCAGCACTCTGTAATGGATTGGCCGAGGTCTCGCTACAAACAAGCGGCTGCTGGAAGAGAGTAGGTGAGTTGTGTTTAGTCTCTTTGTTAAAGAAATCAGGCAAAATCCCTTTAAGGAGGTTTAAAAATTATCTTTGTCTTATATGTTGTGTATTTTTGTACTTAGTGTAGAAACTGTTGAAATCATTTATCAGCACTGAATTACACAGTGCGAGGATTTTTCAGTTGACTGAACAAAGTAGATCATTTTCTTTTCATAGGATGTTGAAGCACAAACTGATGCAGTACGCTGACACCTTTCAAAACTGTAATTTCAGCAGTTTCAGCTCCAGCAGCTCCTCAGATGAACTAGTACACACCTCAAATGCACACCAGTGAGCCTTGGCTGCCCATGATCCCATCACTGGTTCACCAGCTTTCCATCCTTGGCCCACACTGAGCAAATACTGACCCGTACAGACTGGGTAAACCCCACAAAAGCTGCACTGCATACAGCTTTTCCACCCCTCACAGTTTAGTCGCTGACAAAGTGTCTTGCTTCAGGTTTCAGGCCGTGTAAGCACATAATTTTGCACACAATAACCTCCTATTTACACACACAGAGTTTCACATCACTTATTGACGACTACAGCTCATGTGACCAAGATGGTGGGCTACCGGTTTGTTTAGGTCTGCTTAGGGGAATATTCATTTAACAAACCCTCTGGTGTGGACAGGATTTCTTTTTTTTGTGGCCTCAGACACACCAACTTTAAGGATGAATTGTTCACCTGCTGCCTGAAGCGTCCCACCCTCTGACAGGTGACACTGTAAAGAGATAATAAGTGTTATTCACCTCACCTGTTCATGCTCATAATGCTACAGCTGATCTGTGTTTACACCCATGTATCATCAGTGACTTCTAAAGACTTTGCCACATTCCGTTTATGTCAAAAACTTACTGATAAACTCGCAAATCAGACCAAAAAGATGAGCCCATTTAGCTCTTTTCATCAGGCTGTGGTGTGAGTATATGAGAGTTTACTGATTAATTCAAAAGATACTTCTTTTTCTGAGGATTTAATCAGTGCAACATGTTCCAATTAGCTGCTTTGGATTTATTTTTCTCTGCATCCTGAGACTTATTTGCATTTATTAGTGAGCCTGCAGTGTATTTATGGTGATATCTGGTGGACTTGTGGTTGTGTTTGTATTGAAAACACTTTAGTGAGGTCATCTATCTGTTTAAAGCTGCAGAAAAAAACAGAAATACAGGCTTTATTTGAGGTTTTTGAAATCTAAAAGGGCTGATATAAAGGTATATATGAATGAAATAAAACAGTAGATGACAATGTTGCAGATGTTTCCTGTAATAACCTTTTGAGTGATGCTACTCCACTGTTGAACATCAATCTACGAGCCCCTCCATTAACCTCTGCTCCCCCCCTCGTTTGCCTCTGTCCCTCTTGGCTCGAGCAGCCAGGCGGCTTCAGTCCTGGTCCTCCAGACTCATTAATTTCACACCGACTATTGATGCTCGCTCTTTAATTAGCCTGGCCTGGCCTCTCCTGGAGGAATTATCCTCACATTTACTCTCAAAGTCTCAAAGAGGATCAGGTTTCAGCGCAGGACAAATACCTTAACCTGGTGTTGTTACAACAGTTGAAGCTCATTGGTTATGTCTGTGCAAAGACTTCAGACTAGACACGTTCAGTGATCAAACAGGTTAGCTTTTCCAGATTTCATGGGCCTTATTGACAAAAGACATGTCTACATCTGCGGTTGTTCATCTTGTGCAAATGAGTCAAAGAGAGACCGTCTCGTTCACAAAGCACATGCAAAGAGTCGAATGCTGCACAAACTGTTCTGCAGAGCACAAGCTCTCCGCTCCTGTGCTGTTTGCATATATTCGAGAAAAGTTTGACTCCTTTCTGTGCAAATAACTCTCCTCGCAAAAAGACGAAAAAAAAAAAACTCTTCCATTCACAGACACGATGCTGACAGCCACCAGAGTTTGAGTGAAATTTTACCCTCTGCTGAAAGTTGGTGGTAACTGTGCAGCAGAATCAACGATGCAAACTTTCCTATTTTTATGATTACAATTCCACACAGCATGAGAGAAACAATGGAAATGTAAAATTTTTAAGTGTTTTAGGGAGCGGATGAAGACAGCAGAGACTGACATAAAAAAAAAGATGCTGTCCGTCTTAAAAACTTTACCTTTTATGGGGCATGTGAAGACCAGCGGAAACCTACTCTTCTGCCATGGTGGAGTAAAATGGGATCATAAGTGAATCTGGTGTATTTTAGGAATAACTTCCTCCTCCTGTGGCAGCAGTTTCAGACATCAAACATCAAATATCCTCATAGGAACAGTCCATGTTACTTTAATTCATTAGGTTCATCTTCACCGCATGCCCTTAATGAATATGTTCTCCTTACATACAGGAAGCCGCTGGTGTAATTTTTATATTACTGAAAAATTTCACACTGCAAAAAAAATGTTCCAGTTTCTTTTCTTCTATTATTTGGTAATGTCTGTGCAAAACAGCATGTATTACATCTCTGCAGCCTGAGCCCTCATTTCAATTACTGCTTTATTCTTTACCTGATAATGTCTGCCCAATTTATCCTCTTTACACCTGCTCATTTGGGTTATTTTTCATTCTCTCACACTCCCACCAGAGTCATTTATGCACAAGGTGTCATGCTGGACTCATTGGCTCATATAATGAACATGGAGCGCCTCATTTCTGTCTTTTTACCAAATGGCGCCAATATGATAAGTGTGCCACATCAGGTGATTTGCACACAGGGATAGAGTGTGAAGTCAGCCTGCCCAGAAAAGTCTGATTTAAAACTTCATTTTTAAAGATAACATGTTTATTTCAGACAAATCTGAGCCATCCTTTGCTTGATCAACATGAGCAACAAAATACAATTACTATATCTTTTTCACCCATTAAGTTAGTGCCAAGATCCAAAGCTAAAAGACTAAAATCTTCTTCACTGTGTTTTACAGAGTAAGCAGTGTTTTGCACCTGTTTCAAAGAGTCCCTTTTCGGTGCAGCTTTCATCAGCTGCAGCATGATGGCCGTCTTTAGGGAGAAAAAGTGATAAACGTTTGGCTCTTCTCAGAAGGTGACGCTTGTTTTTTCCTCGCACGTTTGAAGGACACAGTGGGCTGCAGGTGTTGACGTGCGTCATATTACATCAGGGGGTTTATGATGACTTTAAAAGTGCCAAAATACAGTTTTGTTTTTTTGTCTGTCTCATCTTTTCACCCAAAACATGCTTCAGAGAGCTGTAAAATTGTACTTTTGACAAAATTTGTTTCCATGGAGCTTAAACTTAGACACGAGACACTATTTGATCTTAGTGCTGAATAGACTAAAACAGCTTATTTTTTTCCAGGAGGACAAGGAGATAAAGTTGTTTCACTTCCTTGAAAATACTATGAGAGCTGGTTGGTGCCATGTTTGGCTGGATTTTTAGAGGCTGACCAAAACAGTTTTTCACAGCAGATGCAGTGAGCACTGTTTGGCATCATGGTTTGGCATGTCAGTAAAGTCAGTTTACATTTCAGCCAAAACTGCCTGCAGCTCGAGTTACACTGGTTTTGAACCGTGAAGTGAGACTGTGGATAGTTGGTCAGAATGAGTTTTATCTAGAGGGTGTCTGGGCTCAGCTGTAGAGACAGGGTGCGGATATGGACATCAGGAGGGAGCTCAGATTGGAGCTGTTACTCCTTGGCATCGACAGAAGGCAGTTAAAGAGGTGTTGGGGTGTGATAGGAATTCCTCCTGGGTGCCTCCCTTTGGAGGCTTCCTGGGCAGGTCCAATTAGAGCAAGACTCCAGGGTAGACCCCGAGCTTGCTGGAGGGATTGTTTATCTTTTCCGACCTGGGAACACCTCAGGGTTCTTCAATGGGGGAGCTGGGAAATGTTGCTGAAGAGAGGGATGTCTGGGCTGATGTGTCTCACCTGCTGCCACTATGACCTGACCCTACAGAGTGGGAGACTCCTAGGGTGGATGGAAAAATTGTCTTTATTATGGTGTGATTGGCAGGTTACAATGGAAATAACTTGTCATCCACAAGTCATCATTAAGTTTTCATTGATTTCTAGTTTGTTTGACTCTAAATGGGACGATAATTTTTTATTGAGTAGTCATCGTGTTTTATTAAAGGAACATTGAGACAAGAGTGTGAGACTTTGGAGAGATATGTTTTGTCAACTGGTCATATGTCGTGTCTGAACTGCAGAGTGCCCACCTTTAGTTGTCGCTCTGCCTCATGTCTACTTGTTTTTTTGTTGGGAGTTGTAACTCTCCTGGAGCTCTTCGCAAAACATTAACTGTCTTTTTAGCTTGACAACTTCCCTACCCGACGTTACGCAGCAGGTCCTATCAGTATGAGTTGCTTGGCTGGCAATTGAATAGCCAAAATGCACAAGAGACGCTATTCTGTTACAAACAGCAGCAACCTTGGCAAAGACATAAGTGAACATATATTCAGACAAATCAGTGATTTTGGTGTTTTAACAGGCTAAAACCAAGATAGGCGTTGTCTAAAATGGGATCTGATTGGGGATCCTTTGCTGTAAGTCTCAAGCATCAACAGTAACCAGACAAATCAGGGCGTATTGTCACTCTTGACTACGGAATTAGTTGCTTAGTGAAAGGGAAATTGAGGGGAAAGCAAAGGGAGATATAACTCAACTCAACTTTATTTATAGAGCACTTTAACTACAACCAAAGCTGACACAAAGTGCTGTGCATAATAAAATAAAAACATAAAACAACAATAATAGTTGTTATAAAATATAATAAAAAGCAATAAAAAAGCGATAAAACACATGCCGCCTCATACTGGGTCAAAAGCCAAGGAATAAAAGTGGGTTTATAGATGGGTTCTAAAAATGGACAGTGAGGGAGCGAGTCTCATGTGGAGAGGCAAGTCATTCCACAACGTAGGAGCAGCAACAGAAAAAGCTCTGTCTCCTCTGAGCCTCTGCTTAGACCTTGGTACCTGCAGGAGCAGCTGGTCAGCTGACCTGAGGCACCAGGCAGGAGCGTAGGGATGAAGCAGCTCAAAGAGGTACGGTGGGGCCAGACCATTTAAGGTTTTAAAAACAAATAAAAGAACCTTAAAATGAACTCTAAAATACACGGGCAGCCAGTGGAGGGAGGTCAGAATGGGAGTGATGTGCTCCCTCTTGCGCATTCCAGTTAAAAAACGAGTGGCCGCATTCTGGACCAAGCTGGACTTAACAAACTGTGCTGATCTGTCGCTCTAGTTTGAACAACAACTGAAAAGATGGACCCTTTTCATATACTTCAATACAAATAACCAGTTGAGTCGCCCCCTGCTGGCGGTCAGAAAAATGCAGGTAAAAATCCTCCCTTTTAGACCTTGAGGCTAAATTCATTCCATATATACAGACTATGGTCTCAAGGTCTCAAGGTAATAAAAAATGCATCAGCTGTTTGTCGCCATATCCACCCACGTGTGTGTGTTACCGTATTGACCAAGTGTGTTATTCGGTGTCTGTGAGGCTTGTTCATTACTTCAGCCATTGATCTAGAAAATTCCTCTAACTAACTCCTGTTTACGGCCCAGAGTGGCAGAGAGGAGGTGAGCAGGATGCAGCTTTTCAGTGGCTCTCTTGCTTTCTGGCTCTTAACTTATTCATGAAGCTCCGTGTGCATGAGAGAGTGTGTGTACATGCATGTGTGTGTTTTGTTGTGTTGTGGCTGAATTGCCTTTCAGACTGAAGAGGGTGCAGTGCAATTGTTGGGTCAAGAGTGAATCATATGTTTCATGGTCAACACATTATGTACAGGTTGGATGTGATTACAATCTGCTGCGGTTCATGTTCCTGTGAGAAAATAATGCTTTAATCAGCTCGGCTTTTCTATCCCACTTTGTGCGTTTGTGTTTGACGTGCACAAATAAAACCAAGACACATTTGCACACAAACACAGGCTGCCGAAAACTCAGTCAATTAATCCTGCCAAATATCCGAAACTATATTATGTTCGGTTATTTTCTGATCAATAGCGCTGTGAAGATTGTTTGTTGTATTTAGAAATCAATGTGTTTTACTTCATTAGAGTTATGAGAACAGAGGAGAAAATTTAATTTCTAAATAGTCAATACCAGAAGAAGACGTTTCAAAATGAAAAAGATTGTCGCAGAACAAATGGTAATGGTAAATTGGTTTGTTTTGTAGTGTGTTGGAGCTTTGTTAGTCGCTTAGAAAATGAAATAATTATGGAAATAAAAGCTGCACTCGAGGTCTGTTGAAAATTTTCATCAAGGAACAGAAAACCTTTAACTTTTATTGTGTCTTACTGCGTGTGCATGATAAATAACTGACAATGGCAGTGCGTGTAATGCCCAATAGTCTGGTCCCCGGATATGAAATGTCAGTTAAATGACCAGAGACATGATGCGCCATGATCAGTTTCTTATTTTCAGTCACTTTTGGATCACAAAAGTCTGTTTATCATCATCAGACTCTGTCTTTTTGTTGCATGACTGTAAAACTGTTAACATGTACCGAACATTGCTGCTGTCACAGACTCCTCTGCAAACTCTCCATTCAGTTTTTCAAACTACAGTATTCCTACTAATCTTGTTTCTAAGAAAAAAGTGGTTTATTTCAGGTTATAACAATGAAAGAGAGAAAAAGCCTTGTCTGTGTTTCACTGGGAAACTACTTCACTTTTAAAATGCTTGAACCTGCTCACGTTCACACAAAAGCAAAAGCATTACTAAATGACACTGAACCTCTAAGTGTCTTTACACACTTGAAGAAGCAGTCTCACACATAAAACCCTGAACACAGACACTCACACATGCTGCTATTTTATCCTCAGAGGACACTGTATTAGTACATTCTTACCTCAGAGTTGTTATATCTCTCTTTCTTTTTCTATGGTTGTTATTCTGTTAGCCTTGAGTTTTCAAGAAGAGTCCTCAGTGTTGGTGTTTAACCATCCTGACAATGAGAGGCGTCCCTGATTCACTTGTACTGGAGTAAGTAATAAGTGTGTTTGAATGCATTACAGTCTTTGGTTCAAGGAAAAATGCAATACTTTCTGCAATAAGAATCGGAAAGCTCAGCGCAGGGTTAAAAGCAACACACATTTTGCAGCAGAACAAACAGCATCTCTGTTGTTAGCAAATATTTAAAAGAGCCCCGGTGCATTCATTTGAGTCAAAATTGTCTCCTCACTGTGCACATAAGAGCAAACCAAACCCCATCACAAACAGTCACATGCAGGTAAGTGAAATTTTACCCTGCTTAGACTAACCACATCTTGTTTCTATTTGCCTGTAAGTGACTACAGTATCTAGATCTGTTAATTACACCCAAAGGAAGCACACATATGAACGTAAAGAGACCTGATAGAAACTACACGTAACTATTGAGGAAAAGGTCATTTTGTCTGTCTTTTGCCATCCAGAGGTAAGCAATATGCGCTTGCAACATTACTGGGCCAAACCATATTTTAGCAGAATAATATCGCTCAGATTGATAACGTGTTGATATGAGATTAAGAAAAAAAATCTCATACTCATGATTGACAGCTCAACTAAATAAAGAAGCCCATTTGCAAGCACACTGTCATACCGTCTCCACAAACAGACCAAAGTGTCATAGAGGGGGAAAAGTTTTGCAGGCACATGCAGTGTCACAAAGATTTCAGGGCTACATGGACTTCTGACGGATTCACATCATACCCCGTAGTAAATATAAGACTTTAAATTTTTAACATTACCTTGCCACTGCAGCACTGCAGGGTTTTGACGAGTGATTTTATGGAAACAATAACTACCTCAGGTCATCAAAGTTTGGACAGTGCAGAAGAGAATGGAACTCTGTGTCCACAAATCACATTCATTTTCCTTTGGAGTATTTTGACAGATTTGAGCTCCATCGGGACGTGAGCACACAGTCCAAGTGGGGATTAGAGATATTAGCAGCATGGCAGATATTTGTCTGAAATTTATAAAAAAACAAAACAAACAAAAATAAAAATCTTCAAAAGCTTGGAGCACAAACACAGCCCACAGGTTGAGTTCAGAGGCTGAATAACTTATACTCAAGAAGCCACGCCCCTAATTGTACTGAACTTTAATACTTTATCTCATGTAAATAGGAGAGTAATACTACAAAGACGTAATAAAATTAGCCATGCTTTTGTATCAAGCTGTTAACATGTTCATTTCTGCTGTAAAGTTTAAACATGGGGCTCAATGGAGGCTGACTCACCCAAAGAGACAGCCTCTAGTGGACACTTGAGTAACTGCAGTTTTTGCATTTACTTCATTTTGCAGACAGCAATCCGCACATATTGGTTGGTGATATCAAAACCAATAATCATGTCTGATATCGTGCAGAAAGAAAATGCAAACAGCCCGATTTGAGAAACAAATCTGATTTGCCTGTAGACTAAATGAACTCTCAGGAAAGCTCAAAATAAAACAGAGCTCAGTTTTACAACCCAGTGGGTAGGAGTAGCTGGTAGAAACTGACCTGAAGTGATGAATCACTGACAGACACAAAAAAGAAGCTTGAGGAAGGGTTAACAATGTTGTCCTATTGATAGGTCTGAAAACAACCAGATGCAGCGATGCTTACACACTGTAGAGTGAGGGGAGAGAAACAGACATTGAAAGTTAGACGTTAGTGTGAGGAAACAGCAGAGAAAACAGGCTGAGAAACATGGAAAGGAAAGAAAAACAACAGATTTCTCACCAGTTTACTCACAGCTCAGCAGAGGGCTTGTAGTTTTCTCACCAAATGATACATTTTGTCATGTTTTGCAAAAAAAGAAGTGGGCTCCTCAAGGTTAGCACACTTTATTAACACAGCGTAGGCATTATAAATTACTTTTGGTGTAGTCTGTTTGATGCAACAGGCCAGTTTGTTTTTGTGTGCAGGATTCAGAGCTTCTCTGCAGGACAGTGAGAGAAAAACTAGTTGAATGTAACTTTAAGTTGACGTGGAAAAGGACAAAATACTTCCAGCACTTTTAGCTTTTGTTTAAAAACTCATGACTGAATCTTTGTAAAACTTTTACATTAAAAATCCTATTGCCCTGACAGTTAGAGATCTGTTTAGACTAATTTGAGCATTTTCCAGATCTATGAGATTGTTCCGCTAATTTGGAGGAAAAGCAACAAAAAGATAAAGAAATGGATAAAAGGTTTGTATCCTTCAGTTAAGTTCTTAGAGCTGAATGCAGTTTTAAATACTGTTTTTATGAGTGTGCATGAAAATAGATGTGATTCCTAACTGTCAAACCTTGGTTTTATTTTAGTTTTAATGACTGTAACATACATAAAGATTGAATTCAATATCCTGAATAAATATCGCAGAGCAGACAGACTGTAACAAGGCGTCCAGGTTTAAGAGGTCCCTGCAAATGAACTGGGCGACCCCCGTGCAGCTCTGGCGCTCACAGCTGAGCGGTCAGAGCAGCACGACTGACAGCCAGATCTAATGATTGGACGGAGACAGACAGATGGACAGACAGGTGGATAAACAGAGCGACGGGTTGGACGGATGGACTGGCAGATGAAAAGATAAACAGATGGATGGACAGAGAGGCAGACGGGACTTTAATATGGGCTTGTTAAGACAAAAAAAAGAGGACTGCACAGGAAGATGGACGGAGAGACTCCTATCCGGATTTTATTCATCTACTCTGCGTGTGTCTGTGTGTGTGAGAGATCGCTGTTTGACGCTTGGTTTCAGACCTGATAAATCGTTTGCTTGAGTCTAAACTGCCTGAAGCTACAGTAGCAGTTTGTACACACACTCAAACACGCACATATGCTGCTGCAGAAAAAGGTAGCAAGCCTGGAGTCGTACTTTGTAGTGGTACATCAAAACACGTAAGAGCTTAAAACTCATTTTGGATTAATTACACACATCTCATGAATACAAGACAGGGAATTGTAAAATATAAGCTATTTACACTGCATGATTCCTGGTTTACAGTCATTAATTTGTACTTAATGCATGCAAAGCTCTTATCTGCCAACATACTCAAATAGTCTGGTGAGTGGAGTTTGGCTGGAGCTCAACCCTGCTGTGCAAGACTGTAAGCTCTACCTCCCCCTACAGCAAAGAGTTCACTATAATATCAATGTATATGTGAGAAGACATCATGACACCCATCCATAGGTCACTGCCCTGGTTGTGCACCCCAAACCAAATCAATCATATCTAGGCAGAAATGATCATCAAAAATCGAAGGGGGTGATCACAGAAAGAGGAGGAATACAGATAATGCAAGCTTTAACTCATTCATGACCTGGTGCTTTAAATATGTTTGTTAGATGTGATTATAAAAAAGGAACCTGCATTTACCGACTAAAAAACACTGAAAGGAAATGCAACTCACCCCATGTGGAAACACTGAGGATGTGTTTTCTTAATGAAAATGTTATTGTTGCTATGGAAACCTGAACTACAGGCCCTCTGATTTTTTTTTTAATCATGAGGGAAATATCAATCTATGAAGCAGTTGGTGTAAAAAAGACAGAAGTATATAACTGACGTAATCACTTACAGTGTGAAAACAGCCAATTATTAGCTTACAAGTGGACTGAATTAGAAATACGTTTTCACTCAAGATGTTTTAGACCGGTGTGAGAGTCTGTTCAGTGACGCATTTTCTCTAAATGTGCGTCAGTGCGTCTTAACTGCAGCACATCTCATGCTTTGAGTCGACTGTAGATTTATTTCTCTATGTGAAATAAACAAATGTTTCCACCATACTGTACCTCTCTCTGTGGGTTTATACATTTACTTCTGAGAATCTGTCAACACTTGCAGAGAAATTAAAGCTCATGCACTCTGTTACTGAACATACGATACACACACATACAGTACAGACATAAGCATCCAGTGCAGTAAGTGGCTCCATGATGAACAGTGGGCACCTTAGGGGATCAAATTCACCACTTATTCTTCTTCACTGGTTGGTGATGAATCGAGTCTCCAGATTTGGAAATAAATTATGGTATTTTAATGTGAATATAAAATCTCAGTATTAGTACTTTTGAACGTGTTGGAAAGACTCAACATTTCATAATCACAAATACAGCGTTATATCTATTTAATATGGTTTATCTTCCTCAATGCACCTTAACTATCTAAATATTATATTTGAACACAACATGGTACCATTTTATTTCTCTTTACCTAATAATTTATTTACCTTATGTCACACTGTTTCTACTTGAATACCAGCTTTTACACCGCTGATTTGAACACAGATTTTTTTTTAAATTCTGTTTTATTAGATTACTTTTTTAATTGATGGGGACTCTCATAAACTTTTGAACACCAAACTAAAGTTTTGGTGTTCAACAGAAGAGGAGGAGGATGACTGTCCTGCAGCAACAACCACATTTTGAAGGAGTTATTCAATCTGAAGACAGCTGAAGGTGTTGCATTTGGCCAAGTTTTGGATCCTCGCAAACAACCGTCATAATTCCTCTTAGTGTAGTTTTATAGCCCATTAGTTTTGTTGAAAAAGTTCGTTTAAAGTTCAATGTTTGATTGTGTACAAATGATTTGACTTAAATGACAATCCAAGAGCTTGTATTGAACCAAGGATGCCATAACATTTAGCTCGATATTATGATGCGAACACACAGCAGGAGCTCTACAAACACAGTCAGACACACACCGTGCTGTTCCGCCCTACTGGCTCCAATGCTTCACATGCTACCATCACACCCTTGTGAAGCCTCTGTTTTAACTCGTGTCAAAACACAAGAGTGCAGAGGTTATTTGGCTCTGAGTGTCAGGCTTGTACCACAGATTGAAAGCCATAATGTCTTAAAAAAAGCCTTTTGCCTTTCATTACATTCTGTGGAAACAATTTTACATCTTATCATGAATCCTAAAGAATGACTGAGCAAGGGTGCAGCATTACAGAGGGAAAAAATGCTAATATGATAACAGAGGACATAAGAATGAGCATCTATAGAGGACACAAACAAACAGTGCTTTATTCCTGTTCTTGTCTCTCACACTGATTGGCAGCAGCTCTGACAGATGACCTACAAAGCCGGGATGCAGGAGAAATAAAAAAGGATCGAAGAGGCCGACGTTCCAGTAACAGAACAGAGCGGTGACTCTGTAAATATTAATGAATGCAAATGAAATCAGTCAGAACAGTCTCTTACTGACAGAAAATACCTGCATTCCCCTCTATTTAATGCTGCTAAATATTTTGTGTTCCTATCTAGACTGATACTCAGCTCCGCTCATACTGGGTCTGTCTGGGTCACCTGTCTACTCAGGAAAATCTATATCTCCATAGCTCTTTGTCCTGCTTCCCAACTCTGTTCAATGGGAAATGTCGGAGAAGATCTCTGCACAAAATGTTTCTACAACTCTAAAAAGTTGAGATACCAAATATTAAAACACCTAAAATATATACTCAATGTATCATATGTGTCCATGGCACTGTTTGGGTAGCTTACACATCTGTGAAGGCTCCATTAATGCTGAACAATATAAACAGGTTTAGAAGCAACATTCAGACCTTTATATTTTAGCAAGACAATGACAAACCACATTCTGCAGATATCACAACAGCATGGCTCTGTAGTAGAAGGGTCCTGCTGCTAAACTGGCCCACCTGGAGTCCTGGCTTGTCCCTCGTCAAAAACATTTGGAGCATCATGACACAAAAATAGCACAAAGAAGACCCTAATTTGTTGAGCACCCCCTAAAAAGACTTTTCTTTTGCCTCCAGATCCTTCGTTTTAATTCAGAAACTGTAAAACAAGATTGTTTTTACTCTTCTGCACATTGAACATTACGTCTAGAGCACCTTGAATGTCCTTTTTACTGACTTTTGCCCTGAGTATGTTTTTCTTTGTTTCATATAGAGAACTCTGCTGGACCGTTTGATTGTCTGGAGCGCTGAAGTACATTCAATCAACAAACCTTTTGTGTGTGAAGTGGCTGGTTATAGTTCAGCAGTCTGCAGTGTCTCATTCCATGCAACAGTTTGTCTACTATTCAAGGTCAGGTCAGGAGAAAAAAAGGCAGACTTCATAAGTGTAATCACTTAAGGTTAGTTTCACTCTGGAGTCATGCACATACAGATTTCAGGCAAACATACTCTGAAGGAAATAAGTGATCATTCTGCAAGAGACGACTCCAACAAATAAACAACTCCTTTGTTGAAGTGATTTTTCAGGACCAATCTCACTGAAATGAATCATCTACTTGTATAATAATGGATTAATTATTTTAGACATTTACTCAGACTACTGACTTTTATCATGCACCAAAAGTTTGTTGCACTATTCAACAGTTCGTGCACAAAAAGGCTGCAGAATAGGATCAGATCAACCTCGATTTTGCACAACTGGAAGCAGATTTGAGCATTTGCTGCCATTAGTAAGTTGAGATTACAGCTCTCTTTAGATGTCATTTAAAAGGAAAACTTGTTGCAGAATCGTAATTCACTCGCTCACTCAAGATAATTTGTTCCTTTGGAGAGCTTTCAAAGTTTTAAGAGGTCCTGGAGGCCAGTAAAATATTTGGTGAGTAGTGTGATTTCAGATTTTATGAAAAGGTTGTTTTCTACCTCAGGGCCTCTGCAGCATTTTAGAGCATCTGCAACTCAAAGGGCAGATCCGTAATTTGTCAATAATTGTAATGAACATAATTATTATTGCCTTGTGGTTGTTTTACTCCAAGAAATTTGTCGAAACACTGTTTACATCAATAAGTTATTTTCCACACAAAATGCCTCAGACAGGTGGGAACAGAGGAGTGTGAACGCTCATTTCTGCCAGACAGAGAAAAAAGTGGAGACCTAATTTAGATGAAGAGAAAAACACGACAGATATGACGTCATTTTGATGAGACAGTTAAGGCCATTAGTTAAAATAAAAATAATGAGACGCTGAGTCATGTTATAGATTAAAAAGTACAAATGATGGGATGTCTAGTCCATTAGTGTATGAAAAATTAAGTTATTCAAACAAATTGATCATAGACCTTTTAAATCACACAGTTCTAACTTTATCAAATCTTTGACTTCTTATCTTTTTCTTTCCATAATTATCTCAAAATTTTAACTTTTATCTCATAACAAATTTTTTTTCTTGCAACTTTAACTGTTAATCTCATGACGTTGACTTTTTTTTCTGATTAACGACTTTTTACCTCATAGGTTTGACTTTAATCTTACAATCAGTACCATTATTTTCTCATAATTGAATTTTTTTGTCATGATTTTGATATTATTTTCTCAAAATTTTGACCTTTTTTTCACTTTTCTATGCCTCTTATACTTAATTCTAACTTTTTATTGCAGTTACTTAAATTTTCATCTGCAATTCTGACTTTTAATCTCATAGCTTGTTTTTTTTTTAATGATTTTTAGCTCACAAGTTTTACCTTTTCTTCTAAAATAATGATGTTTTATCCTACATATTTATCATTTAACATTGATATTTCCCTTTTATTTTATAGTCCTGGCTCTTTATATAACAGTAATGATGTTCTACCTTATAAGTAAAAGTTTTGACTCTTATGTTCAAAAGTATAACCTTTACCTTATCACTTTGTTTCCATCCCACTGTTTAATTTCTATAAGTCATAACATATGTGACTGTTTCTGCATGTTAAGCTGCTGTGGAACACCAAGACAAACACTTAGAAAAAAAACAACATTATGACATTTTGCAGTCCTAATGCACAGTGTCACAAAATCAAACACTCATCATTCTTGCTAAATAACTCAGGTGTCAACCTTTTGTTTTCATGTAAAAAGTCAATAAGTGGCTGAAGTGTTTGACAGTTTCTGCAGCTGCCGTGACTGAACGACCACAAAGTAAATTTTCCACCCGGGTGCACAAACACACACTTACAAAATTGCTTTACGCCCTACAGGCACACACAAACAACTGCACACATACAGCCAAACAGTGAATGAAGGCTGCTGCGATCCTCTGCGGCCATTTTCTGTCATGTATGATCCAAATTTCATGCTTCGCTCATTCAGTGTCTGCACTAACAATGAGCTTTCATACAACTGAGGTCACTGAACTGTATCTCACACACGTTTACAGTCTCTCTCTCACACACACGCGATTATAAAAACGCAATTTCTGGATGTTTTTAAGTCTAATGTGTGCAGCCTGATGACAGATAAACTGAGAGGCCGCACTCTGCAGGAGAGAGAAGATTGAAAGATTGGCTGGAGATTACATTTGGTGTCCCTGCTCTGAATTTTTGATGAGTGTGAAGAAAGAATGAAAGTGATGTCTTAGAGCAGGTCATCCTGTTAAAACACCAACAGGACTGTAAAATCACTGCTAATAAAATGTAAAACAGGAAGAAGGGCTGCTATAGCACAAGGTCGAAAGGTCTCGGTCCACTTCATTCGATCAGATGCTTGAGAAAAAGGATCTTTGTGCTTTTTCTTGTGCTATGTTTCATTCATCTTTCTTTTGTCTAGTTTTCACCCTAAATTACATTTTGACAGTCAGATGCCTAACCTCATCTTTACACTGGGGGTCTTTGCTGCTGTTCCTGCTTTGGCTGTTCATGTATGAGCATTAAAAAGATACTCAGGCATAAAATTAATTTACAGTCAAACACACCGTAACACAGAGTTAGACACCCCATCGAGAGATAAATGTTGCCGACCGCTTGCTTCTCTAGTTATACCAACTTTAGTACAGACCGCACGATAGCAATACACAGCAGTCTGAGGAGCCACACACAAACCTCAACCAAAATGCCACAAATAATGATCAGAACAGCACCTAACTTCACCAACAGTACATATGGGGTCTTGGCCACAGTTCTGGTTGAGGTTTGTTTGTGGCTCCTCAGACCTCTGTGTATTGCTATCGTGCGGTCATTTCTAAAGTTGGTATAACTAGAGAAGCAAGCGGTCGGCAACATTCATCTCTCGAGTGGTGGTCTTACTTGGTGTTACGGTGTGTTTGACCCCAACTTAATTCCACGCCAAAATATCCCTTTCAGGAAGGGGAATGGGAGATGTGCCAGGCAAAGAGCCTAACCACGTGGTCTTTTCTGGTGCTGTCCTTGCATTAGCTCTTTAAGTATGCACATTGAATGAAGATAAGGTGTGCTCTTCCTGCCTCAAGCTGTGGTATTACGCATTTGGAAGGACAATCAAGTATATTTTACTGCATGCTTGTACACATTTTTGACAGAAGTGTTACAGAAAGAATAAATACACCGTGATATATAAAATTGAAAGATGAAATTATTGAGCTTGTTAAATAATGCGAAATCTTGTGTGACTCTTTCTCTCTCCGGGAAAGAGCCAGTGTGCCAAATACCAAAAGAAAACTCGACTTGCGACATCAGAGAGTTCAGGTGTATTCAATAGAGGAGCACAAAATGAGATCCTGGTGATGTACTTAAAGTGGGCACAAAGATGGGGCCATAGACAGTATCATCTTCACGCTCTTAAAAGGAGGTGATTCACAAACTAATGATGCGGTCAGATCAAATCAGCCGGGCAAAATTTTATCTGCGCATCGCTGCAGAAAACATTTAGGACAGGAAATAGAGTCTGCTAAAGTTGAAGGGTGCAGAGGCTGAAAATGGTCTGTGAGTTTACATCCCCAACAAGCTGTAAATCAGACCGCACGGCTCCTTAACAAACACAAAACCTCTAATCCTGTCGCTGCAGCCAAACAGCCTCCCTCCGCTGCTGCTGCTCAGCTGTTTGTGTTGTGCAATATACACAAGGATACAACGATCAATACGTCTTGAATTAAATGTCAACCCCTCCTTCCTTAGGCTGCACATCAAACATCGAGTGAACCTTGAAATTTCAGAGGTCAAAGTTCAGGCTGATTGAACTTTATTGGATCAATCTACAGCTGGAGGTTATTACGTCAGACTATTACAGGAGAAGCTGAACCTACTGCCTCTTTCTTCTCTCATGACGAGAAAACAACACTCTTCACACAGCATCATGTTTGGCATTTTAATAATTATCACGCCGTAATCAAATTGACTGTAGCATGCCTCCAGCTCTGAACTGCTTCACTGAAGAAGAGCCATGCGTAAAAGTCGAACTCATCAATTTAACACACAGACTTAATTGTATAATCTTATGACTCCTGGCAGGCTATAATAAGAAAGGTGGTCATAATGTAAACGGCTTGAAGCCACAAAATTATGCATAAGAAGCCACACACACACCTACACACACCTGCACGCCCACATGCACACACAGTGATCCCGAACGAGGGTGGATTCACACACGCACGCACACAGCCCATTAGTTTGGCAGCAGAGAGCAGGGAGGAGAGTGAACCAGTCTGGTCTCTGCAGCTTTCAGGAGCTGACAGGAGGCCGATAAAGAGGAATACAATAAATACCTGCTGAGACTGAGACTTATACTGCACCAGCAATAAAAACAATAGAGACACACGTACCATGTTGGGTTGAGGATGCAATTTGTCACAGTAAAAAGATAGATAGATAGATAGATAGAGAACTTTATTAATCCCCGAGGGGAAATTCGGTTGTTGTAGTAGCCGATACAAGCAATACAAGAGAAATACAAAAAATAGATAAAATATACAAGACTATACAAGACTATACAAGATAATGAATGAATATGAGTACTTAAATAGTATGTGCTAAGATGAATGAATCTAAGTGTTGATGTGCAAAGGAGAAATGTGCAAAAGTGATAAAAATATTGCATGATACTTATATGTGCTTAATATAACTTAATTACAACCTAAGCATGTGTACCCGTATTTATAACAACAATGTAGGAATGGCAGGCTAGTCCATGTAAGTGACTGTGGCTCTAACAGGGGTGGATGAGTTAAAGAGTCTTATTGCAGTAGGTAGGAATGACTTCCTGTATCTTTCCTTAGAGCAGCGGGGTTGAATGAGTCTGTTGCTGAAGCTGCTCTTCAACCTGTTCAGTGTGTTGTAGAGGGGGTGGGAGGGATTGTCCATGATTGCCAGCAGCTTTGCCAGCATCCTGTCTTCCACCACCTCTTCCAGGGTGACAAGTTTAGAGCCCACAACAGACTCTGCCCTTCTGATGAGTTTGTTCAGTCTGTTGGCGTCCTTTGCCTTGATGCACGCGCCCCAGGACACCGCAGCAAAGAAGATTGTGCTCGCCACAACAGGGTTAAATGAGACAGAGCTGAACTAAAATTTTACTCTTTTTCAAGATTCAAATTTATGCCATCTACAGGAACCTAAACATGCATATTTTAGCTTCTTTGCACTCTTAAAGGGATATTCCGACGTAAAATTAATTTAGGGTCAAACACACTGTAACACCAAGTTAGACACCTCCTCGAGAGATGAATGTTGCTGAACCAAAACGCCACTCTATAGCCACAAATAATGCTCAGAACAGCACCTAACTTCATCAACAGTTTCCTCAGCAAAGAGACTAAACACAACTCACCTACTCTCTTCCAGCAGCCGCTTGTTTGTAGCGAGACCTCGGGCCAGTCTCTTACAGACTGCTGCAGGGTGACGCAGCTCAAGGAAGAACATTTATGATCATTTCTTCACAGAAATAAAATCTGACCGAGATGCTTAGACAGAAGAACTACCGCATCTGCATTGCAAATGGTTAATATGATGATTATAACTTCCAGGAATTGATAAAGAAATGAAAGCAAAAGCAGCTTCATGTTTGGTTGTTTCTGTTGTTTCTTTGTCACATCTTGCATCTGGACATTGAGAGTAACTTTAAATCTGAGTAAATCTGAACACAAAATTGCTCTTTTCTTTATTCATTGTGTTTTTCTGGATGATGCACGCTACGCTCCAACTTTTCTATGTTAAAGCTGATATGGTGAAAAATTGAGTTTCGAGCATAGACCGTACATACTATGGACAACTTGGTTCCGCCTTCCGCCAGTATACAGATTTGAAGCCGAACCCCCCCCAGTAATTCCGCAATCTTCATTTCCTGAAACCAACATTGCGCAGTAGCGTTGTACGCCCATAGGCTGTATCAGGTGTCAATCATAGAAAACATGAACCCCCTAATAACTTTTAACAACTGAGCTGTACAGAAAAAAGAGGACTTGAGCACAAACCAGTCTTACAGTAACTACATGTCAACATCACAAGCAGAGGGGAAAAATATATATTCTGTGTAATAAATTTCTAAAATTTGTCGACAGCCCCATAAGAGGCAGGATTTATGACCTATACTGCAGCCCGTGGCTTCACCCAGTGAGGAGGCAGACGGCGCCCATTCTATGTACAGTCTATGGTTTGGAGGGCTTGGGGACGCCAGCATTTCCTCCTCTACCTCAGTATGAAGCTTCTGGAAAGATTTCATTCCAATTTGTAGACTTACTGTGACAAATCACAACATTTTAAAGAAAGACGCTGACTGATTTACAGCATTTTTTAGCATATTTGACCACAGCCAATCACATGTATGCCTACAGAGGACTTTTCCGAGGGCTCTAATTTTGCTTGCTCAGCATATATTCTCTCATGATTGGACATGTGATTACGACACAAGACAGGAGATGTGAAAAAGTCTCCAAATCACACAACAACAACAACAACAACAGTGTCTTGATTGTCTCTTTGGTTTCTAATGAAGCCGATGTGTGCCGTAACAGGTGTGTGTAATGTTTTTTTTTTTTCTTCACAGCACACTCTCTCTGACCAGCTGCCTCTCAGAAAACAGCATTGTTTTGATTTACTGGAACATTGCTGAGTCACTGAGCCTTCAGAGAGAAAGAGAGAGAGAGAAAGAGAAAGAGAGAGACCGGAGCTCTCCAGAGTCAATATTTGCTTCAATTACACAAACGCAGGAAGAGATGGCAGTGTGGAGAGAGGAGGCCGGGCTAATGATGCCATATAACAGCCATCTACCAATCCAAAAACAAACATATAGACACGACCACTGGCTTCATAAATACAAATGTACACACTAAAGTCAAAGTCAATGTCTCTGACTGGGACTGAAGGGTGTTAAAGTGTGCAGCCGGCCCTGAAAAGGCAGCTCAGTCTCTAGAGGGTCCTCCGGCACTCGATGCCAAGTCCTGTTCAGGTCAGTTGGCTCCGACACCGTGTCAGTCTGTCTGAACAGAGTCCAACTGCCCTGCACCACCTCCACCTCTCCTCCCAGCCATATGTCTCCATCTATTTTCTCCTTTTCAGTGAGAGATCTCAGTCAATAAACCAGAAACAAGGATTTCACCAGAAAGATTTTCTGCCTTCGCCTAAATTCAGGACTGATACAGGTGCTGGGACCAGGAAATAAGAGTATGAAGTATTTCTGCACAGCTAATGATGAATAATGTGTCTTGATTTGAAGAAGCAATCTTACAGAAGCCAGATGTAGACCTGTACTTTCAATACTTCTACTTTTATCCATCTCCTTATCTGAACTCAGAGCTGCACTTTTGATTTATTGAAACAGTCTTTCCTCTTTTCAATCTTTAATCTTCAGGAAGTATTTGAAGGTGTGAGATGTGAAACCTTAGATTCAACACTTACATGTCAGGACCAAGCAGGAAACCCTGGTCTTAACTCTTTAATGCCTGAAACCACAAATTATGGCCAGAAAATTCAAATTTTTTGGAGCTAAAATGTTTATTTCACTTACCACCAAAATGTCCTTAAAATTTAACAAATATATATATATTGATCTGGTCTGATAAATTAGATGTTGTTGGAAACTGAAAATCCACAAGGACATTTTTATCATTTATCGGACTGTATTCAGGTGTTTTTTCAGTAATTTGTTGACCATATTGATTTGATAGAAGTATATATAAGTATGTATCAATTATGATACAAAAGGCAATAAAGGATTAAGAAATGAAGACAATGCTGAAGTGTCTAAAATAGCAGTTCCCTGAGTGACCACTTGGGGCTGTCTGCAAAAGAATACTCCATCTTTACAGCTAAAATAAACATGTTTACTTTTTTTATTTTTATTTTAAAGAACACCTAAGCTTTATTTGCTTATTTCTCTTTCCACATGTGTTCCGATATTTATTTTGAAGATATTCAAGTTACAAGATTGCGGAATAAGAAGCACAGCTGACGTGACTGACAAACAGACACTTAATATGTTTACATGCACAGACAGTACCAACAACACCAAATCAAATACTGATAGAAGCATGTTTGCCTCCACTATGGTAGATAGCAACTTGCCTCCTTTCAGCCTGTTAATATCAGGTTGTCAAGTTGTGTTAACATCAAGTGATGAAAACACTGTAATTTTTATAGTTCTGTACTATCTTTTTGTACAATTGGATAGTTTAGCCTTTTTTTACATCCTTTCTTTGTGTGTCAAGTTGTCTTTTTGAATAACCAAGCTTCATAATGAGACATTCGTGCTTTTTAGCCTCTGGCTCGAAAGCCCGGCGTACAAACTCTAGAGCATGGGCAGATCGTCGCCTCCTCTCACCCTTATTTATGCCTCTCTTTCCATCTTTGACAGAGTCATATCCTATGGCTACAGGAAAGCTGTATATCCATATGTGTTCTGTTCTCTATGTTTGCCTCCACAATGTTTTCTTGAACCCGAAGACAGGAGGACGCCCTTGGGGAGATTTTTCTCCATCTGGTGACTCAAGAGTGTAAATACAGTACGTCCCTGAATCACACTTCTGCAGACAAGACAAGATGTACGCTTTTTATTCTTTCAAGGGATTCACAGGTTTGTTTTAAACGTCTTGGTGTGATAGGTTTGGGATTTAAGGATCAAATCAGAGGAAACTTCAATCAGTGGGCTTTTACAACTGTTTTACTGTGTGTATCCGACCAAAAGGTCAATAAGAACGTTTAATCTGGCACAATCCTCCATGGGTTTAAGAGCTCTGGGCTGTTTTCTAGGAATTACAGCATATACAGAAATCATCTGCCCATAACTTCTCATGCATCTTGGAAAAAGAATAGATATAAGAAACATATACAGTATATATAAATCATGCAGGATGATACCACAAGATCTGAAGACTTTACAAGAGCCATATTCACATGTACGGGATCTTTGAATGTTTACAGTGAATTTGAGGTGGTGCACTTTTGAACGGCCAAATTTACCCGCCAGCCCTCTCGAGAAATTCACCCTGAGAAGTCAGGCTGGGCTGTTGTATCAACACAGCAGGTAAAAGTCAGTGAGTTGAAGGGGTTAGTGCAAGTTAGGTCTCTGTGCAGGTAATGAATCTTCTTCACAGCTCCCAGCATGCTCTTTTCCACCCTTAATTAACACTCTGAATACATCAAATTTTACATAATATGAGTAAAAAGACAAGAACTGTTACTACATTATTAAAGCTTCTGGCTCTGATTCACAGTAACTACCACAGAGTCCTTTTTGCGTCATGTCCTGCATCCTGAACCCCAAACTTTGGGAAATTTAAGAGGCTGATATTTCCTGGAATTTTCTTTTTGCGTATGTGAAACGTGCAGAGCTCTTCAGATGTATTTGAACCAAAAAAAGAAAGAAAATATATAATATATGGTGGTCTGCACCATTGCTCTCAGACTTTACTGCTAAACTGACTCAGGTTGGCAAAGGTGTCTAAAAACATTAACGTCTTTCTCTCCATATTTCTTCGCTCCCTCACTCAAACTTGTCCATCTCAGCTCTTTTATTCACTCTTTTTCTCTTCCAGAAGTTACTTTTTAGAAATAATCAAAACCTGGTATCACACTATTTTTGTGAAGTAACAATAAGCACAACTAAAATTAGATGACAGTAGGCTCTTCATATTTATTTACTTAGTGTTTTCTGCTTGATCAAGCACTGTTGAATAAAATATCTTGTGACGATACATTGTAAGTAACTCAAGGTAAAAAATAAGCCATTTTATTTTATTATAGGCCTCGTAATAATGAGTAATCAGGGTTGAAGAATCCTTTAGATGAATTAAACGTTGGTACAAAACCCAAAATGATGAGAAGAAAATCAAAAAAGCTTATTGAAAGCTTATTAAACACCTGGTTATGTCTCTGGGACTTTATTAATTATTGCATTTCTTTGTTTTTTCGTTTGTTTCTAGTTTAAATTTCCATTTTAATCAAATGATAAAAGCAACACAAGAGTTGACATTTAATTTGCTAGTTGATTTTTGCAGTTTTAGAGAACAAAAATATTCTCTATCACTAAGTATGTCGTAAAAGAAAGTGATGAAGATTGAGTGCATCTTTCCTGCATCACGAGTAGCAGTGAGTGCACGTTATGGATCATAAAATGATGAAAACGACTCTCTGTTCTGAACCAGTCGGTGGTTTGGTGACTCACACATCAGACAACGTTTGGTACCCAGTTCAAAGCAGCCGGCTGTATCTGCTCCCCGTTAAGATCGCCACTGTGACTCTGAAGTTTAGCACACATGAACGTATATGGAGCTGGAAATCAAGGAATTACAGTACGGACTGGAACCAGGGTTTGAGGCAGCGTGACTTCTAAGACCACACAGCCGTACAGATATCAGGGGATTTGTCAGTGATGCTTAAAGGCACAGCTTACTGTTTGCCATTAGATTGAGCAGTTTGCACAGCTGGAGGTGGAATAAACCCTGCTTGTAAAGCCGTGTATAGGTGCGATGGAGTTTTTACATGCAGACATTTCAGCTGAAGGAAGATTTACACCACATGGCAGTGATCTCATCCAAAAACCATGAGGATAAATCTGCATCTTTTACAGCCTGAACTAGTCTGCGAAGGTTCACACAAGATTTGAAACTGTAGAGATTTGCTCTGAATCATAAAAGCATTGACACACTCCGCTTTTAGTGAGGGCTGCAGGGTTGGAGTCAATTTGAACAGTTCATCCCAGAGGTTTTAGAGGGGTTAGAGTGGAGACCGGTCAAGGTCAGTCACAAAAAACTAGGACAGGCATCTGCTTCTGGAGCCGATTCTGTGTGTAAGGAGTTTGTTTGACTGAAACTGAAGTTACAGTAACGTAGCAGAAAGATTTCTCTTACGTACAACCTAAGGGCTGTAAAACTGATCCCTATTAACTTCCACATCATTTTTTTTCTGCAAGATATGCAAAACTGTTATTACGCAAGGAAATATATTCTTGTGCACAATCAGTGCACTTACATGACACTCTAGAAAAACAAATCATTGCCTTACTCCGATTAAGACCGGACAACTGAAGTGCGTGTAAACACCTTAGTCCGACTCTAATCAGAGTTGGAGAACTCTGATTAAGGCACCCAGATAATGTGATTGAAATTAGATTTTCTCTACCATGTAACCAGCATAGTCAGAGAATGATTGGACAATGCATGAGTGTGTGCGGCATGCCCCCATAACCCCAGAACAAAAACACCAGAGAAGAGGAGTAGCATGCGTTTCATCTTAAGAAAAAATAGCGCGTCCTTCATGTACGACAAAAACAACGCTGTACCATGCTCCATCTTCTTGCTCGAAAATGCCCATCAGCAGGTGTAGCCACTTCTGACACCTGGGGTCCGTTTCACGTAGCAGGATTAGTGGAAACTCCGAGTTTGTTAACCCTGAAATCAGGGAAACTCTGAGTTTTCCGTTTCACAAAGGAGGGTTAGTTAAACCAGGGAGAGAGGGGTAACTCTAACCTGTTTCACAAAGAGAGGTAACTCAACCTCGCGGTCAGTTACCACAGTAACAGACTCCGTGAACCTAACCTGCTCGGGAGCAGGTTTAACTCAGTAAACCCAGAGTTTCAGGTGAGACATCGGCATTTTCTCATTTTGATCATGTTTTACATTGTCAAGTAAGTATTAAGTGGCAGTTTGATCCCTTAAAAAATGCTCTTTTCACACTCAAAACTGAATTTTACTCTCTTATTATGTTCCGTTAAATGATTAGGAATATTAAACTAACACAAAAACGGGTGGTGGTCCAGCAGCCCCACCTTTAACGGAAGCAGAGGAGCTGCCCCCCCCCCCCCCGTTCGACGATCGCGGCCGGTCCGATCCCCCCCCCCAGACACACACACACACACACACACACACACACACACACCAGTCCGACGATCGCTGCTACGAGGTGGGGGTTTCGATCGTGGGGGGGGCAGCTCCTCTTTCCCTCCGTTAAAGCTGGGGCTGCTGGGCCACCACCCGTTTTTCTGGCATCTGCCCTCTTTCTGTTTGCTGAGTGAAAGTCTAATATTGAGTGTAGTGTGTGTTAGTTTAATATATGTACATATACATACTGAGAGTTAGTTTAATATTCCTAATCATTTAACGGAACATCATAAGAGAGTAAAATTCATTTTTGAGTGTGAAAAGAGCATTTTCTAAGGGATCAAACTGCCACTTAATACTTACTTGACAATGTAAAACATGATCAAAATGATTCAAGCAGTTTCCCTGCAACAGTCTGTCATTGTGATTGCACGAGACTAGATTTAAAGTTACGCATTGACGCGAGCAGCGATTTCCTCCCAAGCCCTCTCCCTCTCCTTTGCAGCTGCTGCTGTATTGCACTTTCTGTTAAAAACGTGCTGTAATTCGCAGTTGGCTTGCTGCTGCCCCCTCCTTCTCCCTGTTTCCATTGGTTGATCATTGAATCTGCGCTCCACAGATGCTGGCTGTTTATGTCTGGCGTGCACGTGCTTAACTCCAGGTCAAACTACTCGGAGTTGTTAAAACCGTCTCAAATCAGGTGTTGTGAAACCGGAAACTCAGAGTTTCCTAACTCAGAGTAGATCAACTCAGAGTTAAGGATTTAACTCAGAGTTTGTTGAACCACCTACGTGAAACGGACCCCTGGTACGGACCTGCTGTTGTTGTTGACGGTTATATGGGGTCAGAAAATGGGCCGCTGAAAAGACCCATAACGCCCCCTAGTTTCGGGAAGGAGGACACGTAAATAATCCAATTTTCTCAGCTGTTTGTATACGCGGACAAGGAGAGAAGTCTGATTCGGCGAAAAAAACAAATTATGAGCTTAGTCTGATTAAACTGTGCATGTAAACGCACTGACTAATAACCTTGTTTTACAATTCTGGGTTTTATTAGACATCAAAACTCCCAAAACTTAGTCGTAAAACATCACAGAGAACTCATTTAGACATCACTACAGCTATACTTCACAACGGGAAATAAACAAAGTTATGAGTATTTTATGGATTCATCCAATGTTATTTCCTCACTCTCAAGACCACTATCCTAACCACGTGACTTGCCCAATCCTTAATGCCAGTTGTTGCTGACTTCAATGCTGTTGTACGATCTTATATTGTTTATAGCTCTCCACTCTTATCTTTCCACTCAGCTGACAGTTAATTAATAAAAACAGCTCGGATGTGTGCTTGTATAACTCCGCAGATACTCAGCTGTCTTTGGGAGGACCACAGCTAATCTAATCTATTTTGTTAATGCACTTATTGGTCTCATCAGTGATTCGGGCGGACAGAGTTTGGACACATAATTGAGCTGATGCTGAAACTCACCAAAACAAGCGCAAATGAAAAACAGCTTTTCGGAAATTTGCGGAGAAACATTTTCAAGACGATGTAAAAAGCTGCTCTTCGGGGCCGTCCATGACGCTGTGCTCAGTTCAGGATCTAATAAACCCGAGCTCAGACTCATCTGCTCCCAATTGGAACATATTACCTCGGAGCGGGCTAATGTACCCCCTGTCGATTTGGCTTCATCACTTTCATTTACCGCCATTACTGTCCAGGTTCAGTCCCTCTCAGCCTGCACACTGCCATCTCCTGCTCCCCTCGTTTCTTACGCACACGCTGACATCCTCATTGACCGCCTATTTCCAGCTCTGTCCACCTCTCCGGTTCTCTACTCCCGCTCTTCTCAGCTAATCTGTCAGCTCACCTGTTCATGCCGCATCCTCCACCTTACTAACACTGAGAAAAGAAGAAAAAAAAGTGCCAAAATGATGCTTTTGACACTGTCAGAGTGAAAATAATGAAGGTTAAAAAAGAAGTAAATGCACACAAGAAAGAAAGATTCAGAGTAGAGATGAGGACAAAATCCAACTTGACATTTTGACACCTGTTTCCTCTGCTTCACTGCTAAAGTCTCTACCGGTCTGCATGGACACTGAGCCCCATTATAGGCTCTGCTGACTGGCAGCAGGAGCGGCTGGTGTTGCTGCATTGTTTCAACATTTATGTTTTATTCATGTCCTTATTCATGTCGGTAGAGAGACGTACGGAACACAACATATAAGGCAGTTTCTGCTTATATATTAATTGGAGGGAAACAGCCGAAAGTGTAAACTCTAAGAGGGAGTTGGCATCATTTCATCCTACATGGGGTCTTGGTAGATCTGAGTGATGAACCATTTTTAATTTAATCGACTTAATCATGAAAATATGATAATCGAGATAGCATGATTACTTTGCCACCTGCTGTTTTGCACTTCTTTTGAACACCCTCCCTTTCCTCTTGCACAGCTGAGTGTGTGCTTGTTTCATATCATTTGGTCATATATTTTATATCATATTGAATAATTTCCTATTGAAACTAATTATGTCTTCGTTTCACATCACTATTTAACACATTAAACTATATCTTCGTATATTCAATGTTTTATATAGTTTTTCTGTCTCTTTGTATCCTGTTGTATTATATCATGTCCTTGTTTTATATCGTATCATATCTAATCCAATCATAGGGCTGGGCAATTAACCAAAAATTTACCGATACCGACAATAACGAACATTATTTTGCCCATGTCAATATATTCCGTGTCAAAAAAAGTTGGTTTTGGATGTGTGTAGGTAGGCTATGGTCTCATGCCCCTTTAATACACCGTCCTACATCAGAGACCTGACTCCATCCTATCCAGTCTGTAACAAAAAGGGAAAGATAGGTGAGGAGATGGAGGACGGTTCAAAGGTTGGAGCGGCTGAAGTAGACGAAGTAAATGTGGGAGGGGGTGAGCAGCTTGTGGAGCAGTTATTGTCCATTTATCATTATCAAGGTGAACTGCTCAATATATTGTGATATTGATTTGAGGACATATCGCCCAGCCCTATCCTATCATGTTGTCTTGTTTGGTATTGAATCATTTTTTTGTATCATTTATTATCTTATTAAGTGTTCAATCACTCTGTATTATATCATATTCAAGAAAGCAGAAACATACCATTTAAAAAGTCATGAAAGTTTCCCATGAAAGAGTTGTGACCCCGAACAGTCTGCAGAATGCATTCAACAAATACTACACAACTTTACATATATGAGCTTATTCTGTACATTTGCTTAGATTTACCTTTAAAAGGTTTTTTCTCAAACAGATTTGAAGTCAGACACTTGAACATCACGGCCAAAAGTCAACTTTGAGCACTGAAGGCTGCAGCATGAACAGCTGGTTCTTATTTCCACAGTTTGAACTGAAAGCATGCGGCAGTAACCCTGTGTGCAGAGATTTGCATTTATTTGAATATACATCTCAAATATAAAAGAAAAGGAGGAAAAAACAGGCCAGACAAAACAAAAGGTTAAACAGCTCTTCAGAACTGCTTCTCTTTGAAACCACATGTTGTGTTTTCAGATCTTACCCCATCCTGGTTTATCCAGCATCCTCAGTAAACTGAGTCACCAACACGTGGGTGGTTAAAGCATCCATATTGATTATTTTTAACAGACTGTGTTTGTGAATAATATATGACTGTTTGGGTTGTTATTGATCAGACTCACCCACCGCCCTCAGCAATGTAACCCTCTGCAGACACAGAGACCGAGCGTGTGTGTGTGTGTTTGTGTGTTTGTGCATAAAATGAGGGTTGTGTTTCAGGGCGCACATGGGTTTCTAAGCAAAGAAAACAACCCCGCAGGCCTCCAGACGCCAGCTCTGAGGCTCTCTCTGTGCCTGAATCGAGGGAATGATACATCTGTTAAAGCCCCTCATTCAGCGAGCGAGGCGCAGAGTTTTCTCCTCATCGATTATCAGCTTCAGGATCTGACTGCTGGCGCTGCACAAGTGCTAAAGGAGAGCGTTCAATTCAGACATAATGAAGTGAGCTCACTTTGTCAGAGAGAGAGCGCTCCTGATTATGAATGTGCTGAAAAGCGGGGATAATTAATGGTTTTATTAATTATCTGCCCCGAGCAGAGTCCACAGAACGAGAGCTAACCTCTTATAATAACTTTGGCATTCATATTATACAGGAAGACTAATGTGGTATGTGAGTCCTTTGTGGTTTCCTGAAGGTAGGAATAAATCACAAAAAAAATGTGCTGCATGGTTCATTCTGTTTTTTTTGCAACAGAAGCGTTGCCCTCTTACAAAGCGGGTACACTGTTATAGGGATGTCACAGTTCCTAAGAGACCGCTGAAAGACTGTACACATTAGGGAGTGAGGGACTATTCAAATCACTAAAAGGAAAAATGAGTATGTGTACTCTTTTATAACAACAGAGGGCATTATCCGCCTTCTAAGAGAGCTGTGCCGACATGGGAGCAGCAGGTGATGATTTAACAGCTCCCACACACAGATGATACCTGGAAAAAGGAGATGAAAACATTTACTCTGTTGACCAGAAGTCAGTTTTCTCCAAAACATCCTGTTTGAATGTTTTCAGAAAATAGTGAAAAAGAGAGCTTGTGCACCTTTGAGCCCTTAAAACCTGTTCAAATGAGCCATGGAGACTTTTTTTGATCAAAACATGCACAGTGTTACATGCACATCAGGATGTACTGCATGAGAAAATAACACCTCTATGTCCTGATGCTGTCTGTACACTGTTGTACAACGGAGTATTAGGGCCACATTGAGAAAAAAAAAATAATACCTCAAGATTTAAGTTGTAAATTTATGAGAATGGTGTCATTACAAACTAGAATAAAGTCATAATAAAGTAATTTTTTAGAAGAATAAAGTCCTAATAAAATGATTATGATACTTATAATAATGTGGTCCTGATATGCCAAAAGATTAAGTATCTCTCTGTTTGAGAAACCTATATTAAAGTACATTTTCATGAAATGCTCCATGGCTCTCATTTTAACAAGTGCCATCTTAAACAACAGATTAGAAAATAAGGAATTTATTCTGACTTTATTCTCGTGAGTAATTACTTTATTACGACTTTATTCTTGTAAATCTCAAAATTTCCACTTTAATCTCGAAATGGAAATAAAAAAAAATCTCCCTCCTGTAATTGTTTTTTCTCTTTTTGTGGCCCTAATCCTCTTTAGTACTGTTGATTGAGTCATTGTGCATCAATTGGGGTGAAATTGCCTTTTAACTATGCTAGGACAGTCATTGCAAAAACACCTAAAACAGGCCAGAAGTGGTGGTCGCTAATCTGATACACATGAAATATGTTTACTATGTAATATCGCACTGATTAAAGCTGTTTCATGTTTAAAACAAGGTTTCCCTGTTGCTCCAGCATGTCTGAAAAAGCTGATTTCTTCGTAAGTGTTCACGTTAGCTCCACTTGTTTTAAATCAAACAGAGCCTGTTAAATTTACTGATTATGGTATCTTTGAGCGATGTTTGTCGGTCTGTCTCTGGAGTATATCTTTCATTTCTTATAATGAGTTTGACCCGAGCTGAGCTCCACAGCACAGACAGCATTTATCTCTAATCCACAAAAGAGGAGTTGTTTTCTTTAAGCTCATTTTTGAGGAGTTTTTCCTCTTTTTTTGCAGAAAGAGAGAAAATGTTTGGAGCGGAGAGTGGAGAATGACATGCAGGCCAAGAGTCAAACCTGGGTCAAAGACCAAAGTCTCTGTAAATGAAGCAAACACTACAACCACTGAGCCAAACCAGCACTCAGTCTGTCTTTTTCTCTCCTCCTCCACAGTGTTGAATCCACAGTTGGTACTGGCTGATTTGCAAAAACCTCAAATTCTGCTGCTCTGCATTCAGGGTGTCAGACATTTTAGATTTGCTGCTTTTTTTTACACTGAGCATTGCGTTTTCACCCTTGGCCACACATCATGGCAGAGATAATTCATTCTGTTTAACTCAGTACATGTTGTGCAACTTCTATTTTGCAGAGAATTGTGGGTCAGAGTAGCTAAAAAGCATGCAAGCCTGCATACTGATGAATGCAACAGGCTGCAGAAGTACCTCCTGGTGTTTTTCTGATAGGCACATGCTAAACGTCCTCCTTGCATACTGGCTAATAAGTGCTTGTGAGGATTGAACAGCACAGTAGAAGGAGAAAGGAGCAAAAGAGATGCTGTCGACAGATCACTAACTGCAGGGAGGACACTATCACAAACATGTTACCATCATTTAAACACACGTGCTCAGTTTTACTATCAAGTCTCAGATCTCAGAGAGTATCATGCCTTCAGTAAAACCCCCTCCTCAGATTTATCACTTCTTTATTTAGAGTCTTCACTGACTGTAATTGGCTGTAATTATCCCTTCAGTTTCACCCTCTGTTACTGATTCTCTTAACTGCACACCACTTAATATTTCTGTTATTTAAAACTGCATTATGAATGAGATGATTATCACTGTTATTATCTTTAAAAAAATCTGTTCTCTCCATCCTTTCTCTTCCTCAAATCTTCTCTTTTTTTTGCATTTTGATCACATCTGCCAGCTCCTCCTGCTCACCACCACAACCCTTCATTACTCCCTGTATCCTCCAACAGCCCTCACCCGCCCAGTCCTATTTACCCCCACCCCTCTCTTTTTTTCTTTCTCACACTTCCTGTGTCTCACACTCCCTCTCTCACTCGCTCACTTGGTGTTGTTGAGCAGGCTGCAGGCTGAGCTACTGTACAAACATTAGGTAACAGTGTCAGCAGCGATAGCCCGCTCTGTTTGAGTGCCGATTTCTGTATGTATCGCCAATTTCATGATGCAGTCATGGATCTGTGACAGAAAAAGCTCGGTTTTGTTTCAGTTTGAATCAGGAAGAGACAATTGTCCCATGATCCTTTGCTCTATGTCGCTGCCATGGATGTATTAAAAAAGGTGTAAGTGGTGAGAGAAGAAAGCGAGAGAAATTTGAGATGCAGAAGCTGTAGTTGAATCTGACATGTTGAAAAAAAGTGTAGGGGAGAGTGGGGTAAATTGAGCCACCTCCTGTTGTTTGGAAATGACAAAAGAAATTGATCATGTGACCAAATATTTAGGAGATGGGCATCAATTCATGGAGTCTGTGAAGGTTAGAATTACATGGGTAAAGGGGTTAGACATTTATTTCCCCAAAAAGCATTTTTTATTCTTGAAAGTGAATTTAGTCTGTCATAAGTTTTATTAGAATTGTGTTCAGACCAAAAAAGATCATTTAAATTTGTTTTATACATCAATTGTGGTATCTATGAGCTACAACGCCAGGTCAAAAACCGAGTATAAAAGTCCACCATTTTAATTTGAAGGACTAATAAAGTCATAATAGTAGTTCAGGGGTAAGGTGAGGAGTCTGATGAGAGGATCAGAGTTTCAGTTCAGATTGTTGAAATGTGTTACTTTGCCATTTCAAAAATACAGCTGTGAATGTTCTGAATCACTAAGAAACAATTCTCATGTTAAAATGGCTTTTTAGCATTTATATGCAATAATAATACAAAGAATTATTGTACTAGTTGAATAGTGTAGAAAAGATAAAAATACACATGAATGTGAAGAAGTGACTGTTATTAACGGAGAGAGAAGGTGAAGGAGGGCTGGGGTGGAGAGTGGGGGGGTAGTAGGGATACGCATAGACATTATAAACATAGATGCCTCATTACGTGCTGGAACGTAATCCAGCGTCGCCACCATATTGGATGGTTCTCGCTCAAGAGCCAAACAGGGTCAATGGAGAACGAGCAACTATGCCTGTATTTTTGCACTCTATGGTTGAAAAACCCGACGCAGTATTGAAACCAGAACGTAGGATTACAGGTTACAAATAGGATCGAAAAATAATTTGTTTTATTTTTAATGTGTGACATTGTCCTGTAATATGGCGACATCCCTGCCGTTGTAACATACCAAACAGTGTGAAAATTGGGCAGAGATTCAGAAAGTTATTATCAATGTGGTTGTGCATTCCTACCTACCTTAATACACTTGAGGCATTGACCATAGGAGACCACTTTTTTTTGGCATGCTATATTATCAAGACAGTTATGTTTACGCTCATTCTGTTGGTTTGCAAGGATGAACAACATCTTCAAATATATGCAGATACCATAGTTAGAGACAAAACTATGATTGCCTTGATTTAGTGATCCGAAATGTGAAAAATGTCTCATCTTACCCCACTCTCCCCTATACAGGAGAAGAGAGGCCAAAGTTCAGTTTGTCTGCAGCCAATGTACTCTTATGTACATTTACAGCAAGATGAAGCACATAGCCTTTGACACCTTTGCTCCACTCGTGGTCCAAACACACCTTTAGTGGTATAAAGCATGAGGTCCTTAATAGCATGAAGAGGCAGAGGCGAGCTGAGGCCTATCATTACATCTGTTCCCGCCTGACGAGGAGCCAGGAGGAGGTTTACGCTCAGAGCGCCTCGGGGGGGACACACACCTGGGACGCGACGACGCTGCGGCGCTTATCTGTGCTGTCAAACACATAACCGCGGACACGGACTCACAAACACAGGAGAGGCAGGGAAGTGGTGAGACTTCACTTCGACACACAGGAACATACATGCAGAGAACCGGGTGAATTACGAGAAGAGAGGAAGAAGAGGATAATGGGAGTTATATCTCAGCTGTTAGGGGCAAAATGGAATACTTCTCTGACAGTGGAGTAAATGAGCTTTGCAGGAGAGTGAGTAGTGTGTGATAAGGCGGAGAAGATGGAGGTGTAGAGAGAAAAATGGTGTAATACTCCAATCTCAGTGCTCGTAGGATCTGAGAGCCTTTTTCCTTTTCATCTTCTTAACAAAGTAATCCTTCCTGAGTCCCAGTGACACTTTGACTTATAGGCTTTTAAATAATTTGTTGCAACTCACTGATCTTGGTGTAAATTCCTGACATTTGTTTAACCAAAATCAGTCTCCTAGCAGATCATACAAAAAAGAGACCGTCTGACACCACCGATCACTGACAGCTGATTGATATGTCCGCTAAAGTACAAAGCAAAGCAGACTGCCATCTTTAAAAAAAGGTATCTCATTATCTTTGAAACCATGTATAGATTTCTGTTGAATTTACTCGCCATAATGCTCCAGGTGGAAAAAAACAAGAAGATAAACAATGGAGCAGAAACAGAAGCAGCTTTGGGTCTCAGCTGTGTTTGTTTCTGCAGCGGTTTGTGTTAATGTGACAATTGAGGCCGCAATGATAGCTAGGTTATCGTTGTAAGCCAGCAGACCCAATAAAAGAGCATGTTTTCCCTTTTTTATTTTAGACTTTTATTGTAGCTTTGAGTCATACAAATCTGTTTTTATGAAAGCAAGCAAGTGCCTTAATGTCTGAGGCTCTTCTGTGTTTACTTTCTACACTTGTTGCTGCTGAGATCACTCTGCTGGTCTTGAAAACCCACCTCTACTGCTGGAAAAATCATTGTTGTTATAGAGGATTTTATATTGTACTTGCAGCTTGGATAGAAATTATTAACATTATTCATCTCTCATTTTTTTCCAAAATTGTTCTATTAATCACCAAATATTGCACCTTCAACAATGTGAACAGAAGATCATTTTCTTGACCCTCTTTTTTTTTTCCAACTAACTCTCCTGTTGGATTAAAAACAAAGCCTGAGAAAAGGAGCGGGAGCAGGAAGGCAGCTGGCGGCTAATGCAGAGTGCTGGTCCACACAGTCCACGTGAGGAGCTCAGACCCTAACCTGATTAGGACAGAACCAGGACCCACTCAATTAATAGGAGCATTTGACTCATGCAGTCCCACACAGCTCCGCCTTTTCTGAGGAGCACAGCTGCAAATGAACATTGATCCAACAACACATGAGGTCTGTGGAGGACTCTTTGTCTTTGTCTAATCTCTGCAGTTACATACCTAAAAATAAAAAAAAGTTCTGCTTTTTTTCTGCACGAGTCCTTTGAAAATTAAATCACAATGCACGGTTATTCAACGAATCTTTATACAAGCTGTCTGTGTCAGACTGTTTGTGTGTCAGTACATGTTGTGTTTCTCAAACCGCTCTGCGAGGTGTCGGCAGCAACATTCGTCATGATCGGGGTCTATAAATAATAACCTTTCTGCAAGTGTCTGATTCAGATACTGTGATCCATGACGTATATTACTTATTAATGCGTTGTGTCTGCATGTTTCGTCATTGTAAATAATCACACACACACTTTGTAAACTGCCTTGGATATTTCTTCACCTTAAACTTTCTATTTTTACCGATATTGTGGTGTTAGTGATTTACTGATGCATGTGCATGGCAAGCATCCTAAATATAAATATTGAAGTGACTAAACCTTTAAATTTGCTGTAATAGCAGAAATCATGGACTGTATATACTATGGACAACTTGGCTCTGCCTTCCAACATTATACAAATTTAAAGCCGAATTGTTATCTGTGCTTTCTCCACTTCCTGGAACCAGCACTTGCGCAACAGCATTGTATGTATTCAGCGGGACAGCCCCCTGAGAGTCGCTGTAATGACGCTCGGCTCAAACGGCATATCCCCCAGGTGAGCTATGCAGTCTTAGTACGCCCCTAGGCTGTATCAGGTGTCAATCATAGAAAATATGAACCCCCTAATAACTTTTAAAAATGGAGCTGTACAGAAAAAAGAGGACTTGAGCACAAACTAGTCATACAGTAGCTACATGTCAACATCGCAAGCAGGGGGGAGAAAAATGTATATTCTGTGTAATTAATTTCTAAAGTTTATCCACAGCTCCATAGGGATTGCTGGAGGAGGCGGGGTTTATGACCTATACTGCAGCCCATCACCAGAGGGTGCTGTCCTCACAGTGGCTTCACCCAGCAAGGAGGCAGACAGCGTCCATTCTATATACAGTCTATGGTACAAATCCAAACTGCTCTTTTAAATCAAAAGTGAAATATTAAAACTTCTGTGTCTGATTTTCAGTATTTCCTCAGATAAAGATGTCAGCTTATTCGTTAATCATCTACCAATCCTTCAAGGTAAAATCCTGATTATTCAAGGTGTGTGATGTGAGTAGATCTGGACTTAAGAGTTTTCTTAAGTAAGTCTTTGAATAGATTTTGTTTTTATTCTGACACGAAAAGAAAGAAAAAAACATTTGCAGTGAAATAAAGCTGACCAATATGTTGGAAAAAGTGTTAAACTTTATTGTCACCAATTTGTCTTGTCCTTATAAAAGTGGTGTTAAATGACAAAAAAGCTCCTAATGCTGTTTTTAATGGAGAAATTTATCATTTGATGTAAACATTTGTTGCATGAAAAGCAATAAAGGCTGTTTTTTTAGTGCACAGAGCCCCTCATAGCAGTTACAAGCATTATAAATTACAGTATGAGAACTGTCGCTCCTGTCTTTAATGGTCTTATTTTCATTTAAAACTGCTTTATAAACCAACAAAACTCCTGGCCGGAGCTTTAAAGGACAATCATTTTCAAATAATCTTCAGATAATTAACAATTTATAGACGTGTTCAGGGCTCTGAGTTTGGTTGTATTTGATCCAAAACTGATGGCCTTATTTGCATGTAATGAGTGAAAAAATCTGCCAGTTGCAGCAGGACACACTTTCTCAAAAAAGTCACTTGATCTGTGTTGACTACCAATTTTACTCCAGTTGGCCTTACTTTTGCCTTTAAATGTCTTGAAATAAAATATTTTTCTCAACTTTTTATGCAAATGTAATCTTTATTAGGCACAGCGAGGTATTTTGATTAAAAACTTGGACAAACATGTTTGATACTTTCCTCTCTTTGAGGTGTCATTTTGGAGCCAGAGCAGGTGCAGAGAGCAGAGTGGAAAGTGTGTGTGTGTGTGTGTGTGTGTACATGAATCACATACACACACTGCTGTCATTGAGTGCACAAGTAAGAGTCTCATTTAAAACTCGCTTTGTCTTCTTTAAAATGTAAAACTCACAGACCTGCCATAACTGTCACATCCTCATCCAGGCGGCAGCAAAATGCACAACAATGGAGCGGCTACACAAAGCTGCTAATAAACTTCAGCGGGAGAAGATGAAGTGCTTTCAGGTACGGCTGCGCTGAAGATGAGTGGCTTTTTAAAGTAATCATGATTGCCATTTGATTCACATCATCACAAAAAAGGCTTTCTAACAGAAACCCACTCACACACCGCAGCCATATTCACTCAGACACAAAGCGTCCATCATCGCATCCACACGCAGACTCCTAACTGCCCGCTCTATTCTCCCTCAAGTGTCTGATTTAATGAGGAGCTAAAATAACACCATTCAAAAACACACATCTGCATGGTTTTAACCGCTAATGGATTTATATGAAGTTATTCAAAATGCCCTGTCCTCCTTCAAAAAGCAGCTGCACACACACCTCCTCAGCCCCCTCCCCCCCTCTAATTTCACCCCCCCTCCTCCGCTGACAGGCAGAAAGGCCGCGATGATTTCTTGACATCAATGTGAGTTAATTACAATGACTGTGCATGTACTGCTGAAGATGTGTAATTATCGGCACCTCGGGAAGCAGAGGCCTGTGTTTTATCCTCTCAGAGGGGAAATAGTCGCACCACATCTTCTCATGATGAGCGATAAACTGCACAACATAGAGAGGAATGAGACCTCACTTGAAGTGGAGATGCAGTTACGGCTCAATACCGAGAACTGTCCTTGTCCCAGTTTACAAGTATGGCAAGAATGAGTTTAGTAGTAACAAGCTGAAAATGAGCATGTCTCCAGCTGATGTAGTAGAGGTGGACATACTTTAGTAAATAGACTGTCTACATCATGTACCAAAACAATCGACAAACATCTTTGCCTTTTTTTGTTTACGTCCCTTCTTACTCTGTTCCAGGTTTTGATTTTCAGTGATCAATGTCGAGGTAAAAGCTGGACTTGTGAACCCAGAGCACGCACAGACTACTTTCTGTCCAATTCAGGCATATATAAGTCAGTACACCCCTTATTAAAACTAGTGTATTACTCAATATCTTGATTAGCAAAAGTAAAATTTCCAAAGTTTTGACAAAGCTGAGTTTAATATAACATTTTATTTACCATAAGATAAAATTAAGGGTGATATGGTAACTAAAATCTCCCAGAACTTTGATTGGGGTGTACTCATTTTTGCATCCTCATTTTAACTTGAAAATAATACTTTTTGGTATGCAAGTTAAAAAAAATCATGTTTACAATCAATGGCCTACTATGAGGGAGTATTTTGTTGTATAGTCTGACAGAAAATGTTGATTTTGAAACGAAACTCAAGGTTTTTGACAACTCTGAAGAGGTGTACTTATTTCTGCTAAGCGCTGTATATATGCACATTTTCACCAAGCCTGGTGCACAAGCATTTTTTTCAGGACTGTTTGAGCACATTGTGTCAAATGGTGCAGAAAAATAATGATAATAGCAAAAATCTGGAATTCAACTTATGTCCTGACAATGATTTGGTGCTCGAGCCCCAAACATGTAACATTATGTAACACTGAAAGCAATTCTAGCGAATCAGATGTGACTCTCTGTTGCAGACAGTGTTGAGAGGATTGTAAAATACACAGCAAAGCGCCCTCTGCTTGACAAATGATTCAATAGCACCCTTTCAAAATCACTGCAAGCATTGTTTTCTCTATTATTTATGAGTTTAATCTTAGTGCATTTTGGAAAAGACATCATCCTAAATCAAAAACTTGTCATCATACCCATCCGGATTTCAGTGAAATAAGCCAGAGAGCAGAACTACAGCAGAAGAGCAGGTTATAGCTGAAACACACATTACATGAAACTGTAATCTCATCATTTTGAATCATATCGCAGTTTCTCTTCTTTTCATACAGGTTTATAATTCAAGCTTCACACATTTGAGAGTTTCAAGTTTTGGTGAAATCTTTTTAATCTGACACATCACAGCAGAGAGATGAGTGTGAAAACAAAACTACACTGACTAAAGCGCTTTATTCCTCTGAGCCCTCACAGCAGGCACCTTGAATCCACACCGAGGAAAGACAAACCACTCACTTTGCCTTTCAAAGTAAGAGCATTTAAATGTCCTGCAGACTCTGTTTGTTTGGTGTAGGTAGAGAGGAGAGGACTTGGAAAAAACCTGGAGAAAGATCAGGATCTGCCTGCGAGCGACTTGCTTGCTGCATGGTCCAATTATCTTCTCTATCATGCTGTCACACATAACTGGTTTAGAGGGAGACACTGGCTCGCCACACACTCTCAATCGTCCTGAATAATCAACACAGACGGCCCAAACACGATATATAAGCAGCTCTCACCCGCCTACTTCCTCAGCATGGGCCCAAACACACACAGCCTGCCCATCGCATCTGTTCACAAGACACCCTCGCTTAGAAAAAAAAAAAAAAAAAAAGAGTCTGTACATCCTACCTCCATCTCTACAGCAACATTTCAACCACTATAGCTTCAATAGATGTGATGAGATCAGGAAAGAAGAGGTTCTGTGGAGTACAAAAGCTGTGTGTGGGCCTCAAACAGTGGCTGTAACCCTGCTGGTGAGACTGGGACAATACAGAGTGGAGCCTGGACATGTGCTGCAGACAGACACAATGGGCCTGAAAGGAGTCTCAGTCACAAAAAACACAAAGAAAGTAGGTGAAATCACAGCTAAACAGCCTTTACAGCGCCTTCTGTCACATGCATCTGCCAAACAACCTTTCATTCCCAATGAGCTGCTGTTGGGAAAAAAAACTCCTCCTGTGCAGACTGGTACATATGATCACCAATACATTTGATGTTTTCTGCAAACAAGCCTCATTTTCCACACAATATGCTATCTCGAAAGCCAGAAATTGATGAGAATAGCCCTTTAAAGCTCAAAGTTGAATCTAAAAGAGATGGGAAAAGACCCACTGTGCGCGTACAATGGTTTACAGAGAGCTTTTGTCCTTTTGTGTGTGAGTGTTTTGAGAAATACAGTTGGCATGTGGCACACTGCGTTCAAACTGTGCGTAAAGGACAGAGGGAAACAGACAGCGCTTGTTTGTTACTCACGGGTGCCATCAAAGCGCGTGGCGATGGTGTCCAGGAAGGTGTTTTGCGGGGCCAGCAGCCCTCTCATCACCGGCATCCTGCTCCGGGTGGACTGGGTCCTCCTGCCTCGGCGTCCCGGGGCAGAGCTAGACTCCTGCTCGGACCCGAAACTTGGCAGGAAACGAGAGGTACCCGGTGCGCATCCCAGCCCCTGGAGAAGCGCACCGATCCGAGATACGCGCGGTGGCTCCACCTTGGCACCGCGGGGGTTGTGACCATAATCAACTCAGCAGAGAGCGAATATCAGCCGTGGGATGCACCTGTGCACCTTCCAGCGAGAGGAAAACACGTGAAAACTGCCAGTGTGTATGTGTGCAGAAGCAGGTGCGCTGCAGAGGGAGGCGGATGGATGGAGAGCAAGTTTTTGGTGCTGATGGTGCGTGGAGAGAATCTTATCGCTGCAAGCTCCTCCTCAGCTCTCTCCCCCACTCTCTCTCTCTACTATCTCTCTTTCTCTCTCTCCCTGGTTGCGTGGTAATCTTTCCACAACTGAGAGCAGATGCAGAGTCACATGACGCCTCTCAGGTCTGGCCAAGCCGTGGTCCTCCCTCAAAGTGGAGGTGGGAGACAAAGAAGAAGGAAGGGGGCTGTTTTGGAGAGCTGGTCGCCTTTCTCCTGATATGAGGCGGTCTGTGGGGAGAAACAAGTAATAACAAAAACGAGAGTAAGTCGAGAAAACCCAAAGGTGGAGTTAGCATAAAGAAAATACAGTTTTTATTTTTATAATTAGCTCAGGGCTTATTAAGAGAACCATAAGAAATAAATAAAACCTTATTCTTTCTGCAGAAACCCCAAACCAGCATCAAAAGTTATGAATGAAACATGATCCCTAGTTGAATATTTGTTTTTAATAGAAAATTTTCTACGGTAAAGAAACCATGATGACTGACTGCTGCTCTTTCTTCTCAGCTCTCCTCAGGACCACATGGCAGCCTGAGCCGCTCAGCTCCCCCTGCACAGGGAGAGTCTGCCCTCTTCTGGTCACACAGCGCTAATTCAACTCACAGTTTCCTTTGTTTGCCTATAGCACCCTAATGGAAGAGCTTTGTTTGGATATAATCAATACCTGTAAGATTGAGCCCTTCATTTAAACTGTGGCATAAATGAATAAAAGAATGTCTTCTCTAGAACCTTCATGTTTGGAAACACACTGTGGTTGTATCCTCTTGGATGCCTGTACCAAATAAAACATGTTACAGTGCTTTCTCTGGTGCCATTTTCATTGGAGGTGCATAAAAACTGCTTTCTAGCTGCTCCTGTAAAAGGATAAAACATGCCAAACTGCCCTGTCAATGCTCTTCCAGTATGTAAAGTGAATTTAAGAGTACCATCGGGATGTCTTTCTATGGAATACATAAAAAGTGCTGTTAAAATGCTCTTTCAGTGTATAAATAGACAATGTAAGCCCTCTAGATTCCCCATCCACCATATAAATTATTGAAAAAAAAGTAACATCTGGTTGTTAAAATGTGTCTTCTGGACATCTTTTTAGGATATAAAATGAAAAAGATGTTCCCTAAATGTCCCTCCAGTGCATATAATAAAAAAAAAACAGCACCCTTCAAATGACCTTTTAGCGCTCGAGTTGAAAATGCCCTCTGGATGCCCTTTCAGTGTACAAAACTGTTTTACAAAAGGGTAACAAAGAGAGACAGACAAGTGAAGACCTAAAACTGGTCTTCAAAAAGGTGCCCGAGGCAGATCTTCTTCAATAACTTTCTGTGCGTCGGTGCCACAGGGCCTACACCAGGAGGAGCCATTTTGATTTTCTCATCCTACCCCTCAAAGAGCCTGCCAGGCAGCTCAGCTGGTTGAACTTTCTCTTGAACAGTATCCTCTGATGCTAAAACACTTTTGTCCACCAAAGAAAAGCATGACTTAACGTTTTGTTACTTTAAGTTTTCTTTAACTTTCCACAAGAGGCCAAACCTTCTTTTCTCTCATGGAGGCTGTTGAGTTTTCTCAGACCATTATCATTAAAGCAGAAAGATTATTGTTTTTTCATTCTTAACTTTTAGCAAACCAATGAGAGAAACAGCTTTATTAACCTCCCTCACAAACATGTGCAGAAGCTGATGTTAAAGGAGGATTTGTTTGGAACTTGGTTCTTAGTTTCTATTTATGGTGAGCAAAATTAAGCATTTCAGTGAAACCAAACCAGACCAAATCTGACAATGTCCTGTATCAGATTTTAGATTTACAGGACATGCAATCATGAAGTCTGGAAAAGAAAGGAGCAGTGTGTGACTGACCTTTGTGCGGGTTGCTGATCTTCATGGTGGTAAAGTGTTCATCCACCACATCATTTGATTTCCTGCTTGACTTTGCATCAAATATCCACAGGTCTTCGTTCCACTCCTGTTTCTGCTCTGAGTCCAGCCACACCATTTTTAAAGAAAGCACAGTAGTAACTTTTGATGAAGGTCTGCATGGAAGTCTACCAAAGTTTAATGTGGACAGAGACATATGGTGGGCCACTGGAGGTGAATGGTTGCAGTATCAGGTGTAAAACTTCTTCCTCTGTTGAGTTTTCCTGCAGTTGGCAACTACTGTCTTTGCATTCCTACCTGCTACTTGTTTTATCTACTTTGGATTAGTTTGACCAATGCAGAGACATTTGTTTGGTCCATTTAAAGTGCTCCATTTCAAAATCAGGCCAGGCTCCTCCTATTTCCTGCTCCACCTCAGAAAGCTCCTCCTCCAGACCTGGGGTGCATTCAAGTCTGCAAAAGCAAAATGTATCAGTTTTGTTCTGGTAACTGTTGCCAGGTCAATATTAAAGCTTCTGTGAGAAGTTAATAAAATACAGTGAAATCCAAAAAAAATGCTCCTTTGTGACATTCAAAAACAAATAAGACCATCAGCACCAAGATTCAAGATTTTTATACCATAATTTTAAAAGTCTAGAACCAGTATGGCTAAAGAAACAAGGTTTTTTTCTGCTACTCCAGGGCTCATTCTGTACAATTACAAAGAAAGGGAACATTCAAATGCCGCGATATACATAAACGTTCAAATCTAACTTATATTTCTCATTTTTTGCAGGTTTTTTAAAGGGCAAATGACTTGACCTTGATTGCAGGTTCTAAAATCCTCTAGAAATCAACCCAGTCCTCCTTATAAAGTTCTGATTCTCTTCTCAAAGTTTTAAAATTAACTCTTATCATCTTGAAATTTACTGAGTATATTCTCAAAATGTTGTAATTTCATCCAGTCTCTTAATATCAATCCCTAACTGTGTTGTGGATGAAAAGTTGCGAATCAATTTTTATTCCGTCTGCAGAAGATGCCTCTCAGATACCCAATGCAAAGAAGTTATATTTTATAAATGCTTACAAAAGGATGAAAACCAAATTATGACTTATTACCATGACTTTCGTGATTGAAAGTGAGCAGCTGATCATAGGACATCTGATCTAATTTGCACAGTTAATTGGCCTCAATAGCAGCAATGTTACTGAGATAGTTTTGCTTTTTTCCAACTTTTTCTTTCCATCCTTGGGGCGAATTTTTTTATTATTTACAAGTAAGTCAGATGTCTGACTGAATGGTTGGCATTGATTAAGCTTCCATGGTCTTGAACTGATATGACAGTACAGGCATGAAAACGGCAGTTTGACTTTATACTTTGTAGACAGACTTTAATACTTTCAAACACAATTCATTCATTTAAAATGATTTAAAAAATGAAAGGTATTCAGTCTTACATATTCTATAGCAATAATTTCATGTTCAATTTAATGACCAAATGGTCTGCATTTCTATCAAAATGGGAATAGTACAAATTGTCTTTTTTAAGAACTGGGAGGGGGCTACATAACAATCAATGAACTGTTATGTGATACATCCCTGTTGTACAAGGCGGAAGAAGGCAACTGAATTGGACCAATCAGCACGCCGTTTTTACCAGCCCTTCCCTAAAGTATAACGCCCCTCCTGTTGTGTGGGCTCACCTGATTGGTGGCTGGTTTTTCCTCTCTTTTTTGATTGGATCATATCCTTCCCGTGATCCCTGGAGGTGGAAGCCGGGTACCTGCCGATCCACTGCTAGGCTGAACAGCTTTGAGCTCCAGCAACACGGAACAGAATATCAGTCTGCCTCCCCGTCCTTCTGTTGTGTGCTTCGTGGACATTTAAACGACATAAGGTAGGCGTTTGTTATGTGTCATTTAAGGCCATATACTCGTGAAGTAATTCGCGACGTAATGTTAGCTGAAGACGATCTTCATTGACGTACTCTACCGGTGTTGTGGTTTAATATGTTACCCTAAACTGGCGGCTTCCAGTCGAATACACTTGTGGTTACAACCGCAAACATCCTTCCGGCTGCCTTTTTATTTGGTGTTAATTAAAAACATTTCCAATTAGTATAACTTTAAACCACACAAAAAAGATTAAACAAAAGAGCAAAGTAACATGGTGTCAGTTTAACTGCTGTCATAAATACGGCAACCGTAGAAAGTCACCACTTGACAGGGTCACACTTAGAACCGAAACACCGGTTAACCACAGTTAGGCCAAAAACGTTAAAATATAACGAAAATTAAGCAAGTAAATGACTTATTTGCCATATTCGCGTGAATATAACACAGGCATGGGGGATTTTTTCAGAAACAATGAAAAACTGACATTCAGAATGCCATTAAGGGCCATAGTTTAATGAAAATCCTTCCTGTTTTCTTGTGGTATTGTGTCATTTCTTGTGTCATTTAAAGCACTATGAAACGATGTGGTAACGGTTTGCACTCTTCGTTTGGCCTTTAGCCGGACTGCCTCTGTGTTTGAAAAGTGTCCTCCCAATCATGCGATCATCATCATGTCTGTCCACTTATGTAACATTTCCAAAAATGGCAAAAATGCCCAAGTTTCGAGGCATTTCAGAATTAAAAAGTGTCATTAATCGAGGAAAATCATGGGAATAAACATACATGCATACACCGAATAGGGTCCCATCTTTATAAGACACACCCTGTTAGATATTTAATCTGTTTTTTTAATTAAAGCTGCAGACAAAGTGGACTCAGGGTGGATTAAGTTAGAGTGCATTGGTTAATCATGTGCAGCAGGGTGGTGGTTTAAGGTGATCACAGAGTTTACAGAGTACAGCATGAATGCTGAGTCACTGCTCTGACTGCTCCAGTTTTATCATATGAATGAATTCATTCATTGATACTGTAGTAACACACAAAGAGATTTCTTCAGCTGTGGTATCAGTGTCACTTATTTAAGAGCTGCAGCCACTACATTTTCAGCTGAATTACTGTGTTTTTTTACATTTTTTTTTCATGCAGAACATTTTCTTTTCATTGAGTAGTTGTAAGAAACTCTTTATTCAGCAGTTTCCACGTTACACCCAGTTTACTACAGGATAATAATATGTGTAGTAAATACTTAGCAGTCTTTTGGCCAAGTTGGCACATTTCCTAGATGTGTAATGCTGAAGTTAAACTCAAGCTCTAGCTGATTACTGATCAAATCACATTAACCACACACTACACAGTAATAGTAAATTTATGGCACTCCAAAAATCACTTAATCAGTCTTTTACCTTGTAGGTGTTTTTTTTTTTCATCACAAGACTTTTGCACTTTTGCACATAGTAAAGGATGGCACTAATGTGACCTGAAAGTATCTCATAGTATCTCTATTTGTCTCTCCTCTCCAGCTTCATCATGTCTCAGAAGATTAAGGCCGGCTCGGTGGTGGAGATGCAGGGAGACGAAATGACTCGTGTCATCTGGGAGCTCATCAAGGACAAACTCATCTTCCCGTACCTGGAGCTCGACCTGCACAGGTGAGGGGACACCTGTATAAGACACCCTGCTTAGACCAGGGATTCTGGGCTCTTGATCTCCTAGCAGGAATGACTTAATGAAACTGATTCAAGAGAAAAGGATGTGGGAGTTCCTGCTGTGCTGGGGTGTCTGGCTCTTCTTGTTTATCCTGATACCCCCAATGGAGATTAGGGAAAGCTGAAAATCAACTATATAATTAGCCACCAATAAGAAGGAGTTTGGAGGCTGAGGACTCCACCCATATCCACAACAAAGGATCTCCACACAGCAGCAGTCGGTGTATTACATAACCTCAACTATGCTGGTAGATGTTAGATACATGTTACAATCTCTGTGAGAGTTAATGGCCCTGCTACAACCTCCAACCTTACTGTGGAGGCTTCATAAAGGCTTCGATTTCAACAGCTGATTGGCTGCTGTTCTCATATTTTTAATTTATGGAAAAATGAGACAGTTTCCTTTTTGTCCCTCCAACCTTCAGCCTACCTCTAGACAAGCAAACACAAATCCACATCTATATAATCAAAAGGTCAATATTTACCATCACCAATCAGCGCACTTACCCCTCATGTTATCTCTTGTGCGTACTTTGATCTCTGCGTTATATTTCATCTACTAACCTTTATGAAAAGTCCAAGTAAATAATATTCCCTTTACTTTAAATGAATCTTATCTAAATCTGAGACTCATAACCTTCATCATAGATATCTCAGTAAGACAGATATGAAACTTTTTAAGAGGGTTTTTTCCTACTCTGTTGTTTTGACTCGTATAAGTTAATATTTATCTCGCAGCATGTTGTGCACATTTGCTTTGATTTGGTGTTGAAATAACTAGTCGATCGTAAACAGACCTTGCATGATCAGGTGGATAAAACTTATTGTGAGTCAGTCTGTCAGTGTGTACTGCTCGCATACGTGATGTGAGAGTGTCTCTGAGGGCACAGATTAAATCTGATTCAGGTTTTCTCTGTCAGGGAGCGAAGGAGGAATGCACCTTCCCTCTTGTTAAACCTGAACCTGTTTGTCAGAGATCTCTCTCTCTCTCTCTTTGTCTTTCCTCAGTGGTGTGTTTCAGTTGTTAAGGGTTGTGTTGTTGTGGTTTGGTCTTGGCCTTTGGGGGAAGGGAAAAGGATAAGTGGGTAAAAGGTCACATCTGCCGTTTCCAAACAATGCCAAACTGTGCACGGGACAAACTTACAAGCTAATACTTCAGGGGAATGATAAGCACATTGAGCTCAGTCTAGATTTCAGTTGTAGTACACCTCTTTCTCTGAATAGTTACATAGTTGATCACAAGTGCCACAAGTGCAGCTAGCTCTCTTGTAGTTGTAATTGCACAATCGATTCCTTGTTTCCCTCATCTTTGAGTCTTTGTGTTACGGGCTGGTTTTGCACATCTCTGTCCCTGTCACAGGCTTCAAAAGAAGAAGAAGAGTCAGCTTCTCTCTGTGACAGAAGTGGGGCAGGAGGTTAATGTCTTTTCTTGATCCCGACTCATAACATACCAGCCGAGAAATAAAGGAAATGAAGCTGTTTGAGTTATCTCTGTGGATGTCGAAATCTCCCTTTTGACTCAGAGCTGTTGTTCCACACTGCAGCCGTTCTGTGTTTTATCATTCACTGAGCAGCTTCTAGACGACTAAAACATCAACATATGTTCACTTTGAGATCGGCTGCAGGCCTCTGTGCAGATCTGGACACTGAAGCGTAAATAATCACTGCTCTTCTTGTTTATGGTGCCAAATTCCTCTGCGGTTAGGATCATAAATGGACCCCATCTTTGTTTGGTCCATTTCATCCCCCTTGTGACTCTGATGCTCACAAAACTGCTGACACTGACTGTTTTTGTGTTTGTTGCTCTATTAACTGTCCAAAATCTTAAGAAAACATAAAGCACTGTTTCCTAATGGTTACTGTTAGATCAGAAGAGCCTAACCCTGTCTGAGAAGCTTGAGAATGATACACCAAGTTTACTAGTATTCGACTAACTAATAATATTAAACTCTTTTTGTGCACAGCTACGACCTCAGTATGGAGAACAGAGATGCCACGGACGACAAGGTGACAGTCGAGGCGGCAGAGGCGATCAAGCTCTACAACGTCGGAATCAAGTGTGCCACCATCACACCGGACGAGAAGCGTGTGGAGGAGTTCAAGCTCAAGCAGATGTGGCGTTCCCCCAACGGAACCATCCGTAACATCCTGGGAGGAACCGTGTTCAGAGAGGCCATCATCTGCAAGAACATCCCCCGTTTGGTGCCCGGCTGGCTCAAACCCATCATCATTGGAAGGCACGCCCACGGAGATCAGGTCAGTCTAGATAGAATGACTTCTAGCTGTCCAAAATTTGGTGTGTAAGATACGCATCTATTACTGTTTTTGACATAAAAAGTGAGTTGCAGCTTAAACACTAGTGTGACTGCAAACTGGTGTGAAAGTAGAGTTATGTTTTCCATGGTTTGAGGGTTTTCTTGCCTGAAGATAGTGCTGAAAGAAGCAAGCTGCCACTTAGCCTTGCAAAGCATGATGGATACACAGTGAGGCGGTCACCTACCCGCTCATTTTCTAACATAAATCATCATTTTAACTGAGGATTCGTTTCCAGGAAATCGCCGTGTCAAGCACACCGTTGATTTGACGCGCTCACGAATGAGTTCAGAGCGTTCAGGTCCTCAGGTTATCAGCAGAGACCCCTTCAGTAATCATATTTCAAAAGCCGTCCTTTGGACCATAAGCTCAGCCCATACAGTTAAACATGTTACAGCAGCATTCAGGAGTAAATCACTGTTAGCCTGTGGCGTTCTGCCAGAATCAACAACTCCTCTCTCAGAGGAGATAAACCAGGTGAAATGTCAAAGAGCTGAGAGTTACGTAATACTCCTGCATGTCAGAGGTATGAATGTTTGAAATTGAGCTGTCAGAAAAGAACAGGTGAAGACAGAGTTTTGCTCAGGTGTTTATAACTGTCTCTGTGGTTACAAGTGGATCAAACAGCAGTGGTGCTTTCTAATAAAATTTATATTAACTTATAGTTTTTCTCTCCACAGTACAAAGCAACAGACTTTGTGGTCCCTGGTCCTGGAAAGGTTGAGATGACCTACACGCCGCAGAATGGAGAGCCAGTTAAATATCTGATCTACGAGTTCCCGGGTAAGAATACACACAGATCTGTTCACTGACTGCCTGAGATAATCTGGTTACTCAGGCCGGACGGTAAAATGATCCTACCAAACAAAAAAGCCTGTACTTGATACTTTTTTAGAGCTCGTGTGAAAAGCAAAAAGCCAGTAGTAGATGTCACGAAATACTTGAGGGTTTTATTTGTGAAATAAAAAGTTTTCTCTTCTTTTCTCTCAAAACATAAAACCTTTATTCCAATAACATTCACTCCTTTATTCAATTAAATGTTTTTATTACTTAATAAGAGAACAGGATTATTCATATACACGAAGAGATCAGCAAAGAGGTAAAAAATCCCACTTTGTCCACAAGGGGGTGCCAAAATAGAACTTTTTGAAGAATTTAATCACTTAGATTACTTTACCTACCTTATCCCCAAACCTACTGCTGATTTTAGCCAGCTGTGATATATCAATCTGGTTGTGATGCAAATGTACCTCATGTTTGGATTTCTGTTCATGCAGAAACGGGTGGTGTCGCCATGGGGATGTACAACACAGATAAGTCCATCACAGACTTTGCACACAGCTCTTTCCAGATGGCTCTGTCCAAGATCTGGCCTCTGTACCTCAGCACCAAGAACACCATCCTGAAGAAGTACGACGGGCGCTTCAAAGACATCTTCCAGGAGATCTACGAGAAGTACGCAGTTTTAATAATTCACATGCAGAATAGTTCGAACATGCAAAGCATCTCATAAATCACTGCTTTAACTGTGCTGTCCTCTTTTTGTGTGCAGGGAATACCGCCCCCAGTTTGAGGCTAAAGGCATCTGGTATGAGCACCGTCTGATTGACGACATGGTGGCCCAGGCCATGAAATCTGAGGGGGGCTTCATCTGGGCCTGCAAGAACTACGATGGAGACGTGCAGTCAGACTCTGTGGCACAAGGTCAGTGGAGAGAAAACGCTTCATTCAGGGGTTATGAAAACCCACGCTGACTCCTATTTAAGTGGAAAACTACACTCTGTGACTCTGTTCCAGGTTATGGCTCTCTGGGTATGATGACCAGCGTGTTGATTTGTCCTGATGGAAAAACAGTGGAGTCTGAGGCTGCACATGGCACAGTGACCCGTCATTACAGACAGCATCAGCAGGGGAAAGAGACTTCAACCAATCCTATTGGTAAATAACACGCACAAAATTCAGCATCTAATACTCCCCCAACTATAACCCTGAAAAACTCAGCTTCCTTTCATTTTAATGTTTGTTTGCCATGTTGTCCTAAATCCTCTCCTTACATGGGGTGTTCTTATTTTCTGCAGCCTCCATCTTTGCCTGGACGCGGGGTCTGCTCCACCGGGCGAAGCTGGACAGCAACACAGAGCTGCGAGTGTTTGCTGAGGCTCTAGAGGCGGTTTGCATCGAGACCATCGAGGCTGGCTTCATGACAAAGGATTTAGCTATCTGCATCAAAGGACTGCCAAAGTGAGTCTGCAGTATCTTACTCTCACAGCGATCCAGCTGTGTCTGTGAGGATATCATCAATCATCTTTAATGTTTCACACTCTTACCAGATGCATTCCTGATGAAGCCATAGAGATTTTTAGGAGTTTAATGCATGCATAAAAGCAGCTTTGAGGTGTAATTAACTCTTCTCCATGTCCTTTTTTTCAGAGTGACACGTGCAGACTACTTGAACACCTTTGAGTTCCTGGACAAGCTTGCAGAAAACCTGAAGCTTAAGCTCGCCAAGCAGCCCAAACTGTGATCTCTCCTCTAAGCCTGACCAGTTAAAAACCACAGACACACTTTCAAACACACGCACACAGAGATATCCACACAGATACTGGAACCAACGCTGGAGAAAAAAATGGATTTTTGCCCTAAACTCCAGGAGACTGAGTCATTCCCCGGCTGAGGGGTCTGATCATGTAGGGTGCCTTTTTCTAGAAGGAGTTCTAACAGAGGCCATCTTTTCCTATTAATGCATCACCAGAATACCTGATGCCTCGGTGATCTTGTTTACCCTGATTGCACTGGGTGAGTGTGTATGTGTGTGTGTGTGTCAGTATTTGTTGGTGATCTGTGCTCGGCAGGGGCCAGAATCTGTCTGAGGGATCCTTCAGTCCCTCAATGCCTTACTCGTTTTATGTCAAAGTCATCGGTTGATTCTCGTTTCCTCCTTCTGTCTTGTGAACTTTTAACAATACCTCAGGCAGCATTTCTAGTTTTAGTGTCAGATAACAGTGTTAGCTGAGATTCACTAATGTAATTTAACTCGCACAAACACAGGAAACACTGCTTAATGTCATGATTTATAGAATTAAATTAAGAGCTCTGATTCAACTACAACAAACACTGCTTTTAGAGTTTGTACTCTTCTTTTTATCAGTCACAGTTGTTAAAGAGGTGTATTTATTTGTCCTCTCTGTCTGTGTGTTTTGTATTAACCATCAGTCCGTCAATCATTCATATCCTGCCAAAAAAAAAGTCTTCATGAAGTTGTTTTAGCTATTGGTTTGTAATCAACATCATGCATGTCCATTCTTAATATGACGACTCGTAATAAATGAGTTTTTGAAGTAAAAATGGCTGAGTGAGTTCATGAGAAAAGGTAACACACATAGACTGTATATACTATGGACAACATGGTTCCATCTTCCGCCTGTATACAGATTTGGAGTTGAAAAGCTCTCGGTATTTCTGCGATTTTTCTCCATTTCCTGAAACCAACATTGCGCAGTAGTGTTGTACGCACCCCACCACTTTCGCAGTCGCGTTATACGCAGTCGGCGTGAGAGTCGTCAAGAGTTGCTGTGATGATGCTCGGCTGAAACAGCGTATCCCCCAGGTGAGCTTTGCAATCTTCCATAAGCTGTATCAAGTGTCAATCAGACGCTAGAAAACATGAAGCTAGTCTTACAATAACTACATGTCAACATCGCAACCAGAGGAGAGAAGGATTTATATTCTGTGTAATAAATTTCTAAAGTATGTCCACAGCTCCATAAGGATGGCTAGAGGAGGCGGGATTTATGACCTATACTGCAGCCCGTCACCAGAGGGTGCTGTTCTTGGAGTGGCTTCACCCAGCGAGGAGGCAGACAGCGTCTATTCTATATACAGTCTATGGTAACGAGTTAAGAAAATTTCAAATAAACAAAAGGAATTTGTGCTTTAATGGAAAAGATTCGCCTCATCCCAACATTTATGCTCAACTAATAATTTACACAACCCACAGCATGGACGCTGATGTCTGGATCACCCCAGGGATGGACTCTAACAAGGACAGATAGACAGAAAGATCCAGCAAACCACTAAATTAGATTTTTATGCACAGGTAATTTTTGCAATGATACAGATTCCCTTTTTTTAATAATTCAAAGTTTGTTATTTTTTCAATGTTACAACAGACAAACATAAAAAAACATGTATTGGAGGTCAAAAATAGTAATAATAATAAAATAAATAAATACACAAAAGAAAATGAATAAAAGAAAATAATAAAATAATAGGCAGGCAGGTAAGTTGACAAGGCAAGAAAGTTAACACATCTGTCTACCAAAACTATCCCATTTTTCTTTTATCATTTTCACAATTTAATCTCCCCAACATCTTCTCGCATGCTACAGTCCCCACATCTGTGTTTTCCACATACTCAGTTTGGGAGCTTGGGATTCCTTCCAATACCTCAGAATAGTCCGTGCACATGTTATCAGGCCAGTTTTTAACATCTTAAAACTGTATTTATTCGACGGGCATCATAGCTCTGTCTCTAAGGAGACATAATCTTGGTGATCTGGGAAGTTTGTAATTTAATGATTTGCTCATATAGTCAGTAACTTGTTCCCAAAGAGAGGATCTAAGAACATCCCCATAATGCATGAATAAATGTGCCACTTTCTGTAAACAGATTCACTTTGTTTGAACTGACTCGTCTTTGTGTGGTCATAAAATTACAGAATAGACCTTTAAATAATATGGAGTGCGCCTCCTCTTTCAGCAGATGGCGCTGTTCCATAAACACCCTCCTTTTCTTTTTTATGGGCAGAGTTACAGTCCAGTGAAAGGACTAGACAGCTGAGAGGAGCAGACTCATGTTTACTCTGTGGATTTAGATCATAGGAGAAAACTGAACTAAGATCAGAAAACAGACCGGATTAAAACAGTCTGTGATCGTCTCTGTGACCTTTGTGACCTCTAATGAGCTATGGATCCTTATAAGAACCAGAGAGACTCCAGGAGGAACAACAACACCTATCCGCAGGACACGTCAGGTGTATATGGAAATAAAGACAGTGGTACACCTGAAACTCCTGACAGAAATCAGCCTGACAACCTGCAACAGCAGCGGCAACAGGCTGACAGACAGCCTCAATAGTAAGTCATCTTCAATATATTTAAATCAACAGCTAAATGAGATCTGAAACATTATATATGAGGTAAACAGGCTCCGTTTATTATGTGTCTATTTTTAGATTAAAAAAGAATAAATACGAGTAAAGCTTTTCCAACCAGCCGGAAAATAAATGTTTATTGTTTATTTTGTAAGATATCAGAGGCATTTTAGATATGTACTTTCGGTTTCGTTTCTCCTCAGTCGAGAAAGTAATGGTGCATTCACTGTTCCCCGGAAATCCCAATTACTAATGTGAGAAAAGACTAAGAACTTTACAGTGAAGCGTAAAAAGATCAAATTAGTTACGTGTGAAGTTTATTTGATTAAAATGACAATTAGGGATTGATCAGGAAGTATTTTGACACGTTTGCCTCATAAATAGCTTTTTGACAAGCTTTTTAATGAGATGTAGTCTAATTAAGCAATTTTAAACTTTTCACAAACTGAGCAGCTCATATTTATCTGTTTGTTCATCACAAAGAGCCTCACATTCTGTTCTAGTCTCAGTACTTGAATCAAAACTGAAAGTGAAAAAGTTCTGCATATATCATCATTAAAAATCAGTTTCTGTTTCCTTCTCAGCTCAGGTGGATTCACCGTCATCCCACCAAACGAATCTCGCCGGAGCAAGATAACAATGAGTGAGCTGACAGACAACTATTTTTAATGCTTCCTTAATTGTTATTTAATCTCTTAATTTGTAGAATTTTGTTCCTGATGTGAAAACCTTCTTTCTCCTCAGTGGCTCAGAAAGAAGAGCAGGAACTCCAGAAATGGAAAGAAGCGAACAGACCGTCCTCTGTGCGCCTGAATCCAGAAAAGCTGGGTAAACCATTGCATTTATAACACATTACAAACTAATATACTTTGCACATGCTTACTCTCTGATGTATAATCTGTTCTTTTAATTCATTAAGGCGGTAATGTGTCGTTGGCTGAAGCCAGAGAGAAGCAGCTCACAGAATTACGATGCTCCAAACTGCAGAAGAAGGTATTTCTCATACATTGGTAAAGTCATGGGCAAACTGATAGTAAAGAGTGAATATGCTTTGTTTTAGATGCATTAAATGAGGTTTCTGGCCATTTTTCTTCCTGTCGTGACATAATAACAAAGATTCACTTTGTGTATACTGTTTGAAGCTGAAAAAGGAGGAGATGGACAGGAGGAAGAGACAAGAAGAGGAGGAGGAATTGCAGAGGATGAAGGCTGTACAAAGACAGAAGGTGAGAGCAAAACAAGAAAATGCACTTTTTACACTGTTTACTATATTTATACTGTAAAGGAAACACCATTTTTTGATCTGTTAAAAAGATGTTACAATTAACCCAATTTGACATCTATCAAACTCCTATCTACCTCAACACTTTGAATCTGTTCTCATAAGTCAGTCAGCGCAGTGATTTTTTTGTGACAAACCCCAGAGTTCAACATATGAAATGTGCTGAAGTCAGACAGAAAAAGAAGGAAAGTTGTCTTTTTTTCCTTGTAAAGAGATCATTTACTAAGAACATGGCATGTGCGGTCAGAGCTCACTTGAAAATGTCATATTTGCCTCCTCTATGATGGATCTCTGTGGATGTTCTTGTTGAATTTTGGTGCAAGCAGACTCCAGAAAACGCACCAAAAACAATGAGTGTAGAAATGTAAATTACAAACTGCTTCTTGATGGAGGAGTCTGAAATCTGCTGCAGCAGTGATGAGATTTAATAACCAAGACTGACAAATGGAAATCATGAGAAACAGTCTGATCATTTCTTGAAGTATTCACTCAGACTCCACATAATCAGTTTGACTGGCTCTCTTTTATATGACCCAGCACAGCAGCCTTTTCTTTACATCTGGTGTCTTTAAGTTTATTGATAACATATAACCTCTTTGTATAAAACATTTACATAGAAAATATGCAGTAAAAGGTAAGGGAACGTGTTAACAGATACCCTAGAAACACTGATAGATACAGAAATTCTTAATAAAATTAGGCATTTAGGAAGCTTGTAAATATTTACTATTCGCTCCTTACCCCCTCGTATGCTGCATATAACGTGGGTGATCATAGATAGACAGACAGAGACACTGCAGGTTAGTTTTCTTTTAAAATAGGTCAGTGATTGAGAACATTGTCTTATGTAAACCTTCTCAGACCGCTGTGTGAAAAGTTAAGCTGCTGGTTGCTTTTGCTCTTAGTTTTAGATTGTTTTTTTAGATCCACAGATGAACAGTCAAAACATGAGTCGCATTATTTGGGGTCCTGCCAATGAGATTTTCCAGAAACTAGACATAGAAGACAAAGAAAAAGCAGGAAGTAGGCAGGAAATGGTGCTGCTAAAAGAGCAGAAATGCTCCTCTGTTCACCATGATGACTCCCTTGGTCGTCATTCACACTGATGCATCACTTCATTGTTTTGAAAGGCACTCAGAACAAAGTTGAAGGCAGTTAGCAGTGTTAAGCATGGATGCAGATGATGTAAAGGGTTTAAAGTAGTTGTAATTGGTTATCTGTGCAGCTCCATGCAGCAGAGATGAGATTTTGACAGCATGAATCTGCAAAACCTTTTGTGTTTCTGTCTTTGAATATAATTTGTGTAATCTGCTTTGTGAATTAGACCCTGACACTGAGCAGTAGCATGGTAAATGAGGCAGAATTTTTGCTGCTTTTAGGGACACTTTAATGTTTCTGATAGAAAGATTATGCAGCACAGAGAAATGAAATGCATATAAAAAGTGGTCCAGTTTTGCAGTAAAGGAAAAGATTGAAAAGAAAAGATTTTCCAATACAAAAATAAAATATATCTTTCCAATGTAAAAATATGTAGACTGCACTTTTGGTATTTATTCAGTGTGAAAAAGATGCTTTCCCCTCTCCCTTTCATCGCAGTACTTCGTCTTGCCTCTAGATGTCAGTGTAGACAAGCCCCAGTGGATTTTCTCAGCTCTTTCTGGTTGTCTTCTTGTTGGAGTCCTCCCTCTCTCACACAGACCACCATGAGAAGCACCTGATTCATGTTCTGGTAGTTTCCATCAGCTGCAGACAGACAGACAGACAGACAGACAGACAGACAGACAGACAGACAGACAGAGCCTCACTCTGCTCTCAGACATGCTCTCCTCTTTGCCTCTCCTCGCCCGTCTGATGCTCTAATAGCGGTTCACGGTCTGCTGCAGTTATGTGGAGGGGTGAATCACTTTTGGAGACCAAAGCGGTCTTCCACAGACCTTTTCCTGTTGCACCCTGACCTCTACGAAGCCAAAGGAATGTTCTGGTAATCCAGGAAAGACACAGATGCATGTGAAGCAGACCTTTCCTCGCCTATAGACGTGACTTAACACGGCGCTGGTAGAGACATGGGTCATAGCCTGGCCTGACCCACTTTGGTTTGGGATGTAGGGGCTGTTGAAGGCCGAGTGGAGAATTATTAAGTGTTTAAACCACAGAAACAGAGTCAGCTTCAGCTCCTGCTCCATGGCCTCCATATTTTTCTCATGGATGTTTCCGGTTTTACAGTAAAAAACACTGTAACTGACCACATGGTTGACCTGCACATGACTCTGCAGCCAGAATACAGTCTAAAAATGAGAGTGAGGCCCAGACTGTTAACTTTAGCAAGAGAGAGGCTGAAAGTGGAGTGGGCAGAGAGGGATTTCCATCTGTTGGAAAATCAGATTTTACCGTGTGAGCCATACAAATGTCATCAAAACATCACAAACAGTCCGTACAATGAAACAGAGGGTGATTCCTATAGATGCTGAAACAACATTTGGGTCCAAATTTATCTTTATGTTTTCATGCATATACTCTTATATGGACATGTTCCATCGTCATTTCCTCAGTTTTTGGTGCCCTTAGTTGAGGTCTCTGATGGCGTTGCAGTTTGAGCACTCCACTTATGAGATGATGTAGTCCTGGGCGCAGTGGTTGCTTGTTCAGTTTCTGGCTGCAACCCTTTGCTATGTCTTTTATTGGAAGTCCTTTGACCTTAAACTGTCTGTTTTCAACGTCACCGAGCCTGAGCCTGTGTGATCTCTGTACTTGTATGTCTTTTATGGTCCTTTTATCACTTTTATTTCTGTTATGCTTTTGTGTTTTTATTTCATTTATTTTAATGTTTTTTTTGCCTGCTTTTATTTATTTCATCTTGATGTTTTCTGCAGTGTCTGTTCTTTTAATTTTATTGTGCAGCACTTAAGTAAACTCGAATGTTTTTTAAAGTGTGCTATATAAATAAAGCGGATGGGACTGGATTGGATTGGTTACTCAACCTGGCTGTATCACCATGGTAACTCACTCCAGACTCATCACTTTGTCAGGACTGGGTTCAATTCCAAGTTAGAGCTCATAATTGTTAATCAGGCGCCGTCGTTTCATGAGTTTACGTCTGCTAATAACCCCTCCCCCTGACTTTACATATCATCAGCTGATGTAGTTAAAGAAGTTTTGGAGCTGTAATATTTTTAACGACAGAACGCAGACGCCCACTTAGAGATAAATATGACTGATGCATGTTGGAAGAAGAGGTTGTTGAGTTTCTTGCATATAGCTGTGAGCTGCAGAGTGACTGCCGTCAATAGTGCATGTCGGTAAAAACATGTTGCTGTGTCGTCAGCGTGTCCTGATGTGGCCGTGTGCTGCAGAGTGACGTCTCTCTGTTGTGTGTTGCAGGCGGAGCTGCTGGAGGAAAAGAGGCGACAGGAGGATCAGATGAGGAGGGAGCAGTACAAGCAGGATCACCTCAGGTCAGACCGGGATCAGGTTCGCTTGGGTCTCCGCACTGTCTCTGTGTGGTATTGTGTTGTTTTCTGTGATGTGTTGTGTTCCTTCTTGTTCTGCCATGAATCTCAGTCACAGATGTTGCATCAGATGACACAATCTCCTCTGCTGACCTGTAATTATCACCAGAGATTGAGCTGTTGGCAGAGGAAGCAATAACAGATAACTATAGTAAATAAATATACACAGGGCAGTTATGCACTCCTGCTGTAATTCACTCATTTAAGCCATCTATACAACTCCTACACTCTGAAAAGGTAAACAGGTCATCCAGAGGTCAACCTGTCCTGTGTATAAGAAGTGAAAGAAGATCCTGGACTCAAAAATAAAGTGTCCGAAATCTGGATCAGGAGGCAACTATACAGGGTGCAAAGAGGTCTGAATATTTGGAGGTGTGGAAGCAAGTTGTAATTAACATTTTCTAATGAATTAAGACCATAACCTCCAGATTTATGTTTCTTTGTTATAGCATGACTCCCAAATCATAGATTTTTGTCCCAGTAAGAGTAAAATGAGTGATTCAAGTTGGATATGGTTTAAGTTGCAGCTGTTTGCACTACAAGTGAGGTCAACAAAAGAGTAAAACAATCTATATTCAGTCTCTTATATGGTCCAATATGGTCACTTCTTGTTCCAAAATCCAAAACAGCAACGGCCCTAAATGTCCAAATCATGGAGTAAAGAAAGAGATTTATGTATCATGAGAGGTGTCACCTGGTTTTTGGAGCCAGAAGTGACTGAATTTGAAGGTTGAGGTTAGAGAGGAAGAAGGAGGAGGGAGACATCTATGACTCTATGTATCTGTGATGTTATTTTCATGCTGCAGCTACCCCTCTTCAGAAACTAAGCTGATGTTGAAGTGCTTAAACCTGCAGATCCCTGAGTGTCCATATAAAATAAAACACATTTAAAGCTTGGTTGAAAAAAACTCTTGGTCTGAATAGTTCAGGGTTCCCTTAGCAACCAGGAAGTAATTGTTTTTGTAATGCTGTCATATTAAAGTAGCTAAGGTTGCAGGATCAGTGAATCAGAGGTGCGGCCGACTTGACTGACAGGCAGGCACACTGTGACCATTAGAGAGGAGGCTCAAGGTCCACCTCTGGTAGATAGGCCAAACGTTAGGTTGAGTCAGCATGACCAATATGGCGACTGCTGCTGGTGGGGAGAAAACTGATCTCCGACCACATTATGTGGGTCTGTTAGTCTGACCATGAGAAGTATGAATTAATGCGATTTCAGTCAGACTGGTCTTGAGATTAAGACCAAGACCAGACCAACTAAAAAAGACAGTTTTATTCTTGTGAATTTTAAAGAGCAGCCTGGAGACCCCACACCAAGCCTGAGTGTTACGGCAGCATTACATGTGAAAAACAGAGAATTACAACCTCAGAGGACATTATGATTCATTGTTTTGACTAATGAATCAACTCTGACATGCAAAATCAGTGGAGTGCTCCCTCAGAGTGGTGGTTTGGGTTATTATTTTTAATTTGTAAAAACAATAATGATTTAAAGAGTGTGCTGTCTGCAGTAGGTTTCATGCCGTATTATCCAGCGGAGAACCAGACCGCTTTAAATCAATTACTCAGACAGCCAAGATGTTATTGGAATATTATACACGGTCTGCGCTGAGGGGAAACTGCTTGTCAAGTAGCATCTCTGGCCTCCTGACAAGAGAAACAAAAAGAAGAGACAGCAGACCAACGTATGAACCTGCAGGAACAAAGGCGATATTTAGAGATGGAGGGAGACAGAGCGCAGAGAGGCGTCACAGGCGGACAAACAAACTCCGTCAACCTTGTACTGTCAGGATCCCAGGCATGTGGAGTGTCTGTGGAGTAAATGAATCCTCCTCTCATACCTTATCATTACTCTCTGTTTGTCTTTTTGCAATGCGAGGATGTTGAGTGTGTTTTTCCTGCAGGGCGAATAAGACTTTTCTGCAGAGGTTTGAGAGGACGGCCCCAGGTCCTTTGGCATCCAGCAGTGCCACACACACGTCATCCAGGGTAAGCCAGCGACCACATAATGTGTGTGCGCCCGTGCTTGTATGTGCTTTCACATGTTGTGTTTGTATACACGGCTCTGTGTGCATCAGCTCCGGGGTTCAGTGTTGAGCCTAAAATCTGTGGCTGGAGCTCTGCAGTCAGGAGATCTGCCTTTGTGAGCTGTTTTCTGACTAAACACTCTCAGGGTGTTTCATCCTCTGGTGTTAAGGGTGTCCCTGATTAGCTGGGTGGGTTACAGAACTAGATAACCCCCTCTGACATCCTCCCTTATCAAAGTCAGAGCACACAGCAGTCCAGCGAGCTCACAGCTGAGGATCATGTCCTGTAGTTTTCCTCTCAGTGTCTGCGTCCGCCTCTTTCTCTCTCTCTCTCTTTTGTTTTCTCTGCCTCCTTTTTTCTCTCTTCCTCTCCTCCCTGCTTGTTGTTGGTTTTCATGGGAGGGATTGAGCGGCAAGCGGAGTTCAAGGGACTTCCCAGAGTTCACATGGAGCAGAGACGGAGACACAACATGAAATGGCTGTAAGAAGTCTGCAGAGAAACAGAACGGAGCAGGAATGACCTGCTCGAGTAAAAGTACCTGGAGGAAACCCAAATCTGAATCTGACCAGTCTTGTGCCTTGTTGTTAATACTTGGAAACCCAAATCCACCAGGACGCTTTTACTATGTAATTTAGGGTCTAATGTAAATATGGTGAACATCTGCAAGTTTTAGGACTCAGTTTTGATCCAGATTCTTCCAATATCTTAGTGTGGGTTTCTGAAACTTAACTGATTATAGGTGCGGATGAATCATGGGTATTTATAACAAAAATAACCCAGTAAAGTTTTTGAATACATGATTTAATGTGTTACATGACAGGCTGGGTCAGACCATAGACCGTATATACTATGGACAACTTGGTTCCGCCTTCCGCCAGTATATGGATTTGAAGCCAAGAAGCTCTCGGTAATTCTGCGTTTTCTCTCCATTTCCTGAAATCAACATTGCGCAGTAGCGTTGTACACATTCAGCGGGAGAGTCACCAAGAGTCCCTGTGATGATGCTCAGCTCAAACAGCGTATCACCCGGGTGAGCTATGCAATCCTTGTCCGCCCATAGGCTGTATCAAGTGTGAATCATAGAAAACATGAACTCCCTAATAACTTTTAAAAATGGAGCTGTAAAGAAAAGGAGGACTTGGGCACAAACCAGTCTTACAGTACCTACATGTCAACATCACAACCAGGGGTGAAGGGGGGATGATGTTTTGTATATCAAATTTCTAAAGTTTGTCCACAGCTCCATAAGCTTTGCTGGAGGAGGCAGGATTTATGACCTATACTGCAGCCCGTCACCAGAGGGTGCTGTTCTCAGAGTGGCTTCACCCAGCGAGGAGGCAGACAGCGTCCATTCTATATACAGTCTATGGGTCAGACTTAATGTTATCCAAGTATTAAAATTTTTGATTAACAGTGCCCACATCTGCTTTAATCATCCATCCATCCATCTTATCCTGTTGGGGTCATGGGGGGGCTGAAGTCTATCCCAGCATCTTGGGGCGACGGCAGGGGACACCCTGGACAAGTCGCCAGTCCATCGCAGGGCTGACATGTCGAGACAAACAACCGCTGCTTTAATCATCAAGCACTTAAGAAACCCCAAGAATTTAAAAATAGAAACACCTTTTGAGAAAAGAGAGATTGTACAAGGTGATTTTAATCTTTTCCTGTGGTGACATCACAACAGGAGTGACTTGCATAGGCACACAGGCAAAGCCTTTCCTCTCTCTGCTGCGCTGTTGTGGTTTTACTTTGGTATTGCAGAGTCATGATGCCAAAGGTTAGAGCCAGACAAGCCAAAAAAGGTCTAAACTTTGTCCCAGCACTGGAGGATTTAAGAAAACAAAGGTTGGTTTTTATTTTTTATCATCGTATGCCAGCAACAGTTCATGCTAATTTGGCTTTTTGGGCCAACCGCTTAACTTTGCACTGATTGAACAGCTCTACCTGCACAGTGGTCAGCTTCTTTTGTGTCAGCATGATGTCCTACAGGTCACATGACTGACCTGATATGCAGATCACAATTTAGAGTCAGGCTTCCTCAGTTATGTCTCTTTTTTTTTGGTAAATAGTGCCTTTAATCTAAAATCCATGCCTGCTTTAACTCTGAGGCCTCAAACTCTCAGAGCTCACATTTATTCTTAGCTCAGGAAATGTACATTATGAGAAGGTGATGACAGCTCCTGTCAGACGCTCTGATAATAAAGTCTGCCCGCCGCGTGTCTGTCAGTGATGTTACACCAGAGAAGAAGAAAGTGTGCAGGAAACCATATTGTGCAGCGAGCGTATCATGTGGTGACTGACAGCAGTGTTAAATCTGCACACACAGCTCCCTGAGCGGACGGAGGAAATGTTTTCTTTCTGGTTCTTTTCTCATTGTTGTGTTTCTCTCCTCTTTCTCTCACTCTCCTTCTCTTTTTCTCACACAGACCTGACGCAAATCTTTCAGCGGGCGAGCTGGTGGTAGAGAAAGAGAGGGAGGTCAGGGGTCAAGCTGTGGTGTGGAGAGGCAGTCAGTTACAGTAATAAAGAGCTCTCTGTGTTTTATGGAGTCACACACACACACACACACACACACACACACACACACTGACAGTGAGAGCAGACGGCTGAATGGATGACACAGCTCAGAGGATGATACCAGGGTTACAGAGAAACAAAGACTCACCTCTTCCTGCTCTCTCATCTCCTCTCTTTGTCCTCTCTCATCTCTTACCTCATCTCTGGTTCTCGTCCATCATTTCCCCTCCTTTACTTTTCATCCTTCTCCTTTTTTTTCACTTCCTTTTCACTCACTCCAATCTTTTTTTTTCCTCCCACCCCCTACCTCCATCTACCTTGTCTCTCTCCACACTTCTTGTTTATCTCTCATATCTTCTGTTCATCTTCTGACGTTCCCATTCCTTTCTTATTTCATTTTCTTATTTCCAGTCTTTAATGTCCAGTTGTTCAAAAGTGAGCTGATTGAATTTAAGGTATCAGATTGGATCAGATTTTGAAAACCAGATGTTGACAAGTAGATTTCAAGATAAGATGATTTTGTTTAACATTTCATGTTTTTTGTACTCAGAGAGGAAAGTATAACAGGGTTGACTTTCTTGAACATCTGAATTTTTTTTTTTTGGCAAATCAGGACGGACTCCACCTGAGGCACTTGTTAGGAATGGAGAAAATCTCTCTTTATGTTTGTTATTCAGTGTTTCTTTTACCTTCAGCTCTTAAAGGGGATGTGAAAGCCATCTCACACACAAAATCTCTTATCCATAATCTGTTCTAATAATCTAGATTTGGTAATCTGTCAAAAGTCAATATGGTTAATCCCAAAGTCTGATGGATCACCTGATCCTAAAGAGAGAGAGATGATTTTTAAATCCAGGTCATTATTAGATCAAACATTTGTATGAACCCGGTCTTTGGTCTTCTCTGCTCTTGTTTCTTTTTGCCATTCTTCTACTTCAGATTGTACTTGTCCGTTGCTTTCTTTTACTTTTTTTACACTCTTTTCATCCCTTTTTTTAATCTCTATTTTTTATATCCTTGTCCCTCTTATCTGACCTGTTTCCTTATCTTTACACATCCCTGTTCTTCTTTCACGTTTCCTTTTCCCCCTCCTTACCCTTGCCTCTCTCCTTCTTTGCCTTTTCTTTTCATCCCTTTCTTATCTCTCCTCTCTCATCTTGCCCTCATCATTTCACTTGAATTTTCCTTTCACCTACTTTTTTAATCTCTTATCTCTTTCCTCCTTTCTTCTCTCTCCCGTAGCCCTCTTTTTTCTATCTTTTCTCATTTTGCCTTATCTTTTTCATCCATTTTTTTTACCAGTTTTTCCTTTTATCCCATTTCATTCCCTTCCCTTCTCTGTCCACCTTTTTTCTCCTTTATTTTCTTTTACTTTACCACCAAAGGCCTTATAAATTTCCTGCTCTCTTTCCTCCCACCCTCTCCTTTTCTTTCCCCTCTCTCTCTCTCTTTCTCTCTCAGATGGTCGTCACAGATTAGCCGATGAAAGCGTTTGCAGCCGCTGAGCAGCAAAAGTCAAACTTCTTGATGTGGTTTTGAGTGGGACCCTGGGATCTGTTGTACTTTCAGACACTGCTCCATAAGATGGATTGATCCCTCCTTCACATCCTCTGTTTGTGTGTGTGTGTGTGGTGTGAACACTTATGTGTGTGTCTGAGTGGGAGACTTAATGCTGAGCTTTGATGGCACTCACACAGGTGGGCTGTGTGTTTAGGATGGATGTAGAAAAACCACCTCGCTGACCCCTCAGCTCTCGTGGGAAAGGGTAAAAAAGTGCAGATGTGTTGGATAACTTTCTTCAGACTAGATTACAGTTAGTTCACTTCACGCTGAGCAACACCGGTTGAGTAGAGACTGCCAACATGTATCAGCTGTACCTTTTTCCTACAGATCTGATAGTCTTATTTCCAAGTTCAGTTATTTGATCTTAAAAAGTGGAGCTGTGGCAACATGATTGACAGCTCTGTTGACCAATAAGGAGAGTGGGAGGAGAAGAGGAAATGTAGCTAACTCTAACATATTGTCATTGAGTCGTGAAACGTTTGTAAATCTGTGTGTAGAGTTACATTTGGAGACTTATACCATAACAGACTGAGTTCCAGCGTGGGCTTCATTACAAGTCAGCTCCAGTGGTGTTTGGTGGGTCAGTGAATTAATTAGCCCTCCACATTAGCACTTGTAACGAACCCTGAGGTGCCCCAGTCTGTGAGTATGGATGACAGTCTGTGAGTCTATAAAGTGCAAAGCCTGTTGTGCAGGATGAAGCCGTCGTGTGTCTCACCAATGTCTTAAGTAGCACACACTTAAAATGTGTCTATTCAAAACTTTTTTGTGATTCGCTGTTTGATCACAAGTGTGGCATCAGTCTTGCAATGTTACTATTAAGATCACTTCTGCGTGTTGTCAGTTACCTGACAGTGCATCCATGAACTGTTGTGCTATCTGACTCTGAGGAGAGAGGAAAGAAGGAGAGGTGGAGGGGAGAGGAAAGATTAGAAAAAAGAAGAAAAGGGGGTCGAGGAAAGAGAGCAGGAAATTTAAAAGGCCTTTGGTGGTAAAGTAAAAGAAAATAAAGGAGAAAAAGGCAGACAGAGCACTTTTTTAACCCGGCTTTTCACTGACTGCCAATTCTTAATGTTTCTTTTATGTCATTTTATAAATTTTCTCCGTTCATAGTCTCTTTATTCCAGCCATAGAGGTTTTAACTTCTTTTACCCCTTTTACATGGTAAAGAGCTCTTACTTATCTGTTCATTTAATATAATTTTCTTGTTTTCTTCCATCAGGTTTTACTCTTTCTTTTTACCATTTTCTTTTTATCTCCAGTGTTTCCCAAAGGTAGCTCTTTCCTCATGTAATATCTGGGTGTCAGGCCATGTCTCTTTAACATTATCTTAAATTCTCACTCTGTGTGCGCTTGTGTGTGTGTGAGTCCATGGGTGGGTGTGTGAGTGGGAGGGTCAAGTTTTATTGTTGTTTAATTGTTGTTTTTAGCCTCTTTGAACTACATTGTTTTGTCTGAAAAGTGCCATACAAACAAATAAATAAGTAAAATTATCCGTCATATTTCAAACAGTCAGCTTACAGTCCAATCACAGAGATGCACAAAAACTATACGCCCTGATTCCTGCACAGCATGAATTTTATGGATCAGTTGTATGACCGCTCCAGATTTTGATAATGATGTTTAGTAATGCTTAAAGAGACTTCTTGACTTTCTTCTCAGTTCTCATTGGCACAATTCTTGAAAAGATCTTCTCCTTTCTAAGTGTGGCTTTCCTCTTTTTTAACAGAGTGAGTCCAAGGAGGGTTTCAAGAAGAAAGAGCCAAAAAGTGAGAGAGATGTTCTGCAACAGCATAAAAGGTACATGCATCATATTTTTTTTATCAACTCAATCAAACTGTCATCCTAAATTTGTGATAAGAAAAAAAAAACTAGATATTTGATTCTCTCCTCGATAAAAACAAATTTAATACATGTCAGCAGAAAGAGATTTAACATGATTAATCTTTTGTTTTGTTCATTTTTTTGGAATAAAACCAGTATAGACCGGCCAGCTCGATGAATACTGAGTGTGCAGTTCACTGACCTCACTATATTTCACCAGAGGAGTTTAAAAAGCTGTCAAACATCCCTGTTAGTAAAAAATCAGTTTTATGCGAGCCATTTTTCTGATTCATTTTATTTTGACAGGGTGAACACGGCCTTCCTGGACAGACTGGAAGGTCGAGGAAGGGCGAACGAGGAGAGGGAGAGTGTCCAGGAGGAAGAAGAGCGTCCGTATTTCAAAACTGAAGAGTCGAACTCTGCATGGCGAGAGCCCCCCGCCACTTACCTGGACCCTGAGCCAGACACGGACTGGGCACAGGAAGCTGGTGAGTCTCATGATGTTTCACACGGCTTCTTTTTTTAGTCCTGCTGGTTAACCAAACCTTAATGAGACCTGTGACAAGATGTGACCACTTCGTGCTCCTTTAAGCGCTGTGATTGTGTGTTTAGTCTGCGTTTAAATCAAAGGCTGTACGCGCGTCAAAAATGCAGACGGGGACATTATGTGTGGTAGGTCGTAATACTGACGCTCCGGGGGTTTAAATCCTGCTGATACTTGTAGTTTGTGGAAATTGTGTGTCTATAAATATGAGTAAGAAAGTATGTTCCCCTTCTGTGTGGGTGCATATCTTTATTTACTATGGGCTAGACGATAAATCAAAGATGTGTCAGGGTCTGAGTGGCAGACAGGATGCGAGAAACATGGACATAAACACCCACAAACAAAACAAAACACACACATACAGCATCAGAGGCATGCATCATTGTTGAACCCGGATTACACACACTCTGTGGGCCTGCAGCCAAACAGACACCGACAGGAGCAAGCCCCGCCCTCCTCAGATTAGCCTGTGTTGACAGATCGAGTTTGATACCTGACGTGATACAACTCACCTGTGACGACCTGCCAATCAAAACAGCAAAAGCAAACACAGACAGAACGGGATTTACTGAAGCATTTCTTTTAACAGCAAATGTCAGTGTAATTTTAACATGTACTTTTTTTCTGCAGCTTTGGACCGTGTCAGATAAAGAGAATAAAAATATATCAGACTTTTCTGCTCTGAAATATTCTTTAGATTTAGTTGTAAAGGTTCCTCATTGAAACGTTTCAAAGATCCCGCCAAACACAGCCCTGTAATCAGAGACGGCCCAAGGCATAAGCGAGCTAAGGGCCTGCTTAGGGCGCCACGACCAGTAGGGGGCCCCCAAGAGCAATCGGAAAAAATATATATAGTATTTATTTTTTATTTTTTTTGCATGTATGAGTGATGCTTTCTGTATGATCAAATATATATAATTGTAAAAATAAAATAAAGTAAAAACTTTTTAGTGCTGCTGCTGATGCAGGCCTATGATCCTTACTGCCGAAATGTCAAAGCTCCGCTACTGTTATGTGCCTCCTGCTGTGCAGTGTGCACCGAGCATCCAAAGCGCAGGTAGTTGGGGGGCAAAACAATGTCGCAAAAAAGGACATAACCTTCAGAAGCAGAGAAAAGAAAGAAGAAGAAGAGAAAAAAACGCCAAAAGCATGTTTGCATGTCATGGAATGTTAATCAAAGAGATTTCTAAAGGTGTGTGAACGATCAACAATCAATATTATTGGCAGAAATAGAGGGCCCCGAATCAAATTTTGCTCAGGGCCCCATTGAGGCTTGGGCCGGCTCTGCCTGCAGTTTCACCAGTTTGAGTTAAGTCTGAAATACTCCAGATTATTTCAGCCCCTCCGTCTTGGCTCTCCTGTTCTGGGCTCATTCCCAAAGCATCCTTAATACATCATGTCAAGCTGCATCCTCCAGCCGTGGTTTTGTTTTTAACCGCGGTCCTGATCAGGTATTTCCATTCTGTCAAATACCTGTCACTGCCTATCTCCTGCCCAGTTAGGCTGATGTTGCCCAGACCTTCCTTACTGATTATCTGGCCCTTAAATTAGACCAGCTGATGGCAGGGAGAGGCGCGGGGCAGCCCTGAGGAAGAGATGCCAAGGCTTTCAGACAGCAGAGGTTTCATGCTGCCTGAGATGATTTACTTCTGGTACCCTTGTTTTGGCTAAAACAGCTGAGGATTGCCTCACAGTCTTTGATGGATGACGGTGAGTGTAAATGTCAAACAAAACAGATTGTATTGCTCATCCACAAAGAGAAAACACTGAAATAAGTGATCATAAACTTCCATCTGTTGTGCATGAGACTCAGAGAGAGTTCTGCACTTTCTGACACGACAATAAAGGCGCTCTTTAAACAAACGCCTCATGGGAACAATAACGACTCCACAGAGGCTTGTGAGCATTGTGTCTTTTCCCCTCTGCTTTCCAGACCCGGATCCGGACTATGACTGGGCCCTGATGAAACTCGTGAACAGCTTTCCAAACTTTAGTAAAGAGTTCCTGGAGGACATCCTCAACCAGTGCAACGGGGACTACGAGCAAGCCTACGTACTACTCATCTCCACACTCAGTTGATTTTCATGCGTTTCTAACGGGAGGATGGTCATGCTTTAATATTGAGTTTGATGCTTTTGGAGATGGTTCAAATGAAAATGAATAACCAGTATTCAGAGGAGAAAGAAAAACCACAAATTATGCCTGGCATACACTAGAAGAACTCTCAAAGTCTAAAGTCCACTATTTGCTCACATCCAAACTCTCTTTAGTCACAGATTATTACATTTTGCAAAGACCAAGGATCATGCATTGTCACTATTTACAAAACCACAACAAGATTGATATTAAATTTATTTCCCATCATGCACAGAGTGGATAAGTCACATCTCATGTACAAAGGCTGTAGTCATGGGTTTGACTCCAGGCTTCAGCCCTTTTCCCACATATCAGTCTGCACTCTGTCTCCTAGTTTCCTGCTAAAACGAGCATCCTATCATCTCGAAATGAAAGCATAAAATCCCGAAAATTTAACAAAAATAAATAAAGTTAATTCCAATTATGCTCAGGGTGAATATATTCACAAGGAAAAAACAGTGTTTGTGTTATCTGTGCTGGTTTAGGCTGCAGCTGGTTTGGCGTCAGGAGACAGGCTTCTAAAGGGTGGTGGCACTTTTCACACAGAAAGTCACTAAGGGTATTTATAAAGCATTAATGCAGCTTTATAAGTGATGTAAAGCTTTTATGACAAGTTAAATATAGGATAATTAAATGTTATAAACACTGAACATTAAGGGGTAGAAGTGGAAATGACTCCACAGGGTCCCAACAGAGGAAGGGGCCCTCGGCTGTGGTGGTGGCGCCCAATTTATATATGTTTCATGGGGCTTTTTTATTGATGTTGTCTTACGCAGAAATGAATCTTGGGTGCAGTTTCATAGAGAAAAACACTACTATTGTTCCACTGGTAATTAGCTCCATAAGTGACAGCAAAAGCCCACGTATTGGTGTTAAAACTTTAGAAGTTGGGTCAGTGCATCCCTAATTTCTACATTTTTATCACCACAATCAAAAAGCCAGTTGGAAAACAAGAAGGAGAAATGAGATAATGAAAAAACAAAAATATATCCAGACTAGCATTTTTTAATCTAAATGAAGAGAAATAGCAAATCTTAGATATTTATTGGTCTCTAAATCTGCAGTTTAATGCAACATTTTTGGCAAAGCTTTGATTTACTGGATTTGGTTGTATTATGAATAGTGTATACTATTGGCAAGTATCTTCTCAAACCATCCATCACAGCAACATTCACAAAATCCAATCTCATGTGCAACTATCACGATGTTTAAAGCGAAGACATGCCATGACTGCCTTAACTTGGAGTAATCTCCATGTCTTCTGCCTACCTCTTAATTTGCTGTGTGTTAAGCTCTGATTGGTTTTTCACAGTGTTGATGCTCTTTCCCTGTATCACAATTTTTTTATATTATTCTGAATGTTTTTGATTTATCAGAACTTGCTGAAAAGTGTTAAAGTTTCTCGACTGTCTTCCACCAAACAATGGAGGTGATTGGAGCGTCACAGCTTCAGGTGCATCCTCGGTTTTATTCCAGCTTTGGTAAATGAGGTATTTCAGAGCAATCCCCTCACACACAAAAAAATTCACACAAAATTCATTTTCACTGCTCTACACCCTGTTTTTCAGTGTTTACCTGCAGATCCATGTTTTTCATTATCTCATTTCTCTCTGGCTGTGCGGTGTCCTGTATCTGTCTGCGTGTCCACATGAGTCATGTGGGGTTTTGGGGCCCGACGTGGACTTGAATTTATGTTCTTTTTCACCAGTTTAAAGGTCATCGCCGTGACTCATAATCCTCAGATCACATTTGGTGCTCTTAATTACATCAGTGTGTGCACATGGAAGAAAGCTCAACCCAAATACATGATGCCTTTTGTTTGTTTTATAATTAAAGTTGCATGTGTTGAATTGAGAGCAGGGTTGTTCGGGACAATAGAGGATGAGTGTCCAAAAAGTGTTTGGATTCGGCTCAAAGTCGTCTGAAATAAAAACTTGAAGCGAACAATACTCTGTCTTTGATGTCTAAGTGGCAGCTTTGTTATATTTAACCCTGGGTGGGGTTTCCAGGTGGGCACCGGGCACACAGCTGTGAACATCGGCCTCATTACATCCCTGAGCTGAACAGCAGAGATGGTTATCACCTGACAGAGGAAACTGAGAACAAAGGGTGGTGCTCTCAACATGGGGGAAGAAATCCCCTTCTACATCTGCATGAAGTCATGCAAGGAGTGAAACTGCTGATGTAATCCAGGATATGTCTTTCCTCTGAAAATCAACAAGACACCCATTGTCAGGAGCAGTTATACAATCACGAAGACCACATCATAAACAAAGGTACAAAGATCTCTGAATCCCCGGGTCTCTATTCCCAGAGAGAGAGAGAAACTGTGTCATGGTTACGTCTCTATTGAAGCCACTGCTTTTCTCTAGTCTAAACAAGTGTAATGATATAATACCTTTATTTTCATTGAGTGGATAAAAACATTTTTCATGTTAGTGAAAGTGGTGGTATTCCCCTTTTTTCAGTTATTGGAATGCATATTGTGCAACCTGTATCGGGAAATCATCAGCTTTCCTTGTAAATTTCTACGGTTGATGAAAGATACCAGAAGTTCAGGCTGATTTCATGCAACAGGTCTAACTTGTACGTCCCAGTTCTGAGAGCTCCCTGCTCCTCCATGTGCTTATGAGGAATACCAAAGCCAGAGCATCAGCAAAAACTAGAACGCAGAGCAGGTATCAGAGACGATCCCTGACGCTGATCAGACAGAAGAGGAGCTGGGTTGGAGGCAGGTTGGAAAGCACTAAGTTAAAGAAGTTAGAGCAGGCAGGCTAATGCAGTTTGAACTGGTATTCATTTCACATGGTTTGTTGCCATGGCGCCCCAGGTCACTTTCCACCATTTAGCGCATGTGACCCCAAAAAGAAGAGCCCTGAATTTTGAGAATCTGCAGCTCCTACCTCTGCAAATCATTAATTGTAGAAGTAAATCATTTTAGCATCCCCCCTTAAGGTATTTTTACTAGACAGCTGTATGGTTACATATATCAACATGTGGGTTCTGGAAGAGGGGAATCGGGCCAGAATCAGCCCAACTATCATGTAGTGTCCTATCAGGTGTGCCATTCCCATGAAAGAAGCTAGGAGAAAGAGTTACTGGCATCCGAAGTAAATAAAGACTACAAAATGAGTCGTACAGACTCAACAGGAGACTTGGAGACAGTACTCTATCGAACCCTACTTCCAACAACTGGTTTCAGTCCTTCAAGATTTTAACTGCTGTGTCTAGTGATGTGTCGTTCGTGAATGATTTGTTCAAAAGAACCAAATCTTTTAAGTGAACGTACTGAACCAAATCACTTCTTCAAGTGATTCGTTCGTTTTTCACCTCGATTGAGCTGAAGTAAGAAACAGCATTGCCAGTCGAACAGCCGGCGAACAAGGGACCTTTTGCACCGACACCTGAATCACTTGGTGAAGAATCACGCACGAACAAATCTTTTGAACGAATCTTTGTAGTGAACTGACTCTAGTGATTTAGTACATCTAAAGGAACTGCAGTGCCCATCACTAGCGGTGTCTAGTGTTAAAGTCTTGAAAAGTAATTTATTCGGCGTGTAAAACAAAGTGTCGATCTCTTTTAGTTGTCTGCACAAAAACGTCAATAATACCAGGATACTGACATGATCAGATAACTCACATTTATTTATTAAAACCTCAAAATAAATTCAGCATTTCCTTGTAACATGTCAAACATAATTATGAGATGTTTTTTTCATCAGCGGCATGATAACTGTAGAAAAGCAGCTTGTTTTGGCTGTTGGAGTTGAAATGAAGTTAGAGAAGGGTTAAGGCCGGGTGGGGAATAATGAGCTCATGATGTATAGCTCTCACAAGTACACAAACACAAAGTGTGTTTTGCAAAATGTGGGCGTCTTTGTGTGTATCGATATCAGGAAAAAAGGGGGGAAAAAAAAAAACCTTAAAGTTATCCAGCTGTGTGTGAGTGGGTAGAGTGTTTGTGATGAGAGGTGGGGACACGTCGCTGCTCTGTCGCCTAATCAATACAGTTTAGTAAACGTCTGTGAGCGGATGAGACAATGGAGGGGGAAGGTATCGTATGAAGTCTCCTCGGGCTGTGTTGATCTCTAACAGGACAGTTCAATCAGCTCAAATGGAAACAGCTTTTGGACTCAGTACAACAGATCTGCAGATGGTTCCAAGAAGCAGGTTTTCTGACATGAAATCCCCTAAAAATCTGTTTCATGCAGGCACTTACAGCTGGCTTTGTTGACTTCCTCTTTGGGAATAGCCCTTCACTTGGCGGCGCAGGTTCTTCAACTGTATTTATAGAAGATGTTGGCGAGAATTGGGTAGTTGCATTCCTCTGCATGTGTTTGCATGAATGAATTATTGTGTGTTTAACGCTGGGCAACATTAGTCATTTGTTAGGACAGCTGAAAACAACTACGTGCAGAGCAGAAGCAGAGGGTAGCGTGACTGTTACGTCGGGGAGGATGCTGGGATGGATGGATGGGCACACGAAGAGCGTGACTTCAACTGCAGGATTGTTCACACACACACACACACACACACACACACACACACACACACACACACACTCACCAATATCATGGAAAAAAAGGTAATGAGGAAGAAATTTCACTCAGCTGTTTTGTTATCCAACTTGCTGAGACCTGTGGCAGTTAATCAATCAAACTTTATTTATAGCAAGACAAATAAGTTATCTCATGACACTTGACAAATGGAGGTGATCTAGTCTCTACTCTTTGTCATTATTTTCACAAAGACTCATCATTTCCAACGAGAGTGAGCACAGGGCAACAGTTCGAAACACCAAGTACGAACAAATAGACGATGAATGATGATGAATAACAATGGTTTACAATGATGGAGACAGTGGTAAGAGGAGAAAGTGTAGAGTCTCTGCAGTCTAAGCCTTGGAAAGGAGGTTATGGCAAAATCACAATTGTGAATCTATCACCATTCATTTTAAAGTTTTCCAGTCATTACTTGACCAGTAAGATCAAATTTACTCCCCTATTCAAAATAAATTAAATCCAACTCTAACCCTAAATTTAACCCTAACCAGTGTAACTTTTAAGTGTGCTCACTTTGGTCAACTTGTTTTTGGTACTACGTACATTAAACAAGACTGCTAATATAATTAAGGCTTCCTGTACACTCACTCTTGTGTTGTGTTGTAAAATTACGCTGGTGAACTGTTTCAAAAATCAAAGATAGACACGATCAGGCACAAGTTTTTTGTTGAGCGACAAAAAGTGTGCGGTGCCATGTGAGCTAGGATGTTTTCAACGTGCTTCTTGATTCAGGTCATTTATTCTAGAGAGTTAAAAAATCCAGCAGATTAATTGAGCCATGATAACCAATCAGTATGGAGATATTCCCTGTGATGTACAGATGTACAGCAAGAACAGATCTGGAAAATGATGAACAAATGATGATTGTTTGCTTTCAGATTACCTGGTAAACTGAGAAAACAGCAAATCAACCTCAACCATGTTTGATGAAAACAGACTGAAATGGTGTGAGGAAGTAGGAAATCTACATTTTTACATTTACCATCTTTGCAGTTTACTGCATGCATATGATCTGATACCAACACTTTAACCCAGAGAGCAGATTACCACAAAAACCCTGAGAGCTCACACAAAAACAATGATAGTACTCTTGTTACAAGACGGTTAAAAGAGAACTATCACTGCTTTTAAATCAGGGGGTCCTTACTCTTTGGTGTTCAGAGGCTCTACTTCCCATATTACTTTTCAAGACCCCCTGCAACAAGTTACCCTGTTCTTGCCTCATGAACTTCTCTCTAGCATTTCCCCGCCAGACTGCAGACAGAGCTGACTCATCCAGACAACCTTTGAGCGAAAGTTCACACGAAAGGAAACTGATCTTTAGAGCAACGGTGAGTAAAGGAAAAACTAGAAAGTTAAAGGTTCCAAGAAAGAATCAAACTTCACATCTAAATCTGATTTACGTGATGACACATCCAGTGTTTTTTTTCATCTGAGCTCCAACCTCCAGCTGAGAGAGGATCCAATCTGATAGCTGGTCTTTTGCATGCAAACATTTAAAGATATATAATCCTTATAAGCTCTTATACAAATTGTGAATGACCCCCAATATGATGCACGGCGACACAGGACACAGATACCCATATGTTTACATTTGTTTCATCGAGTTGACTGATCAAATATCCTTTAATGTGGCCCTAAACTTTAAGGCAATAAAGTTCATCTGCAGCTGTACGAAACAACAGTTTCGACATGCAGTGCAGGCTGTTTGCTCAAAAAACTCTCAGAAGCTTCTTAAAACTTTTGCACAAGTTTGCAGAAGTGAGTTTATTATGATTGCATGTCAGAGTTTCTGTCCTAGTTTAGCTTAAAACTTTGTCTATAAAGTGTCATTGTTGGTGCAATTCATTAATGACAAACAAGAATAATGTGAATCTCCAAAAACAAAATAGCATTTGACTCTTCATGGTGTCATTGAGTACAAGTGACACCAAACTGGGCATTTTCTCTGTTGTCGTCACCTCGTCTTCAGGAAGTAGCCCTGCCCGGCAGGATTTCTTTTTTTTGTGGTCTGTTTGAATTGAAGCAAGTCTATAATTTACAAAATGAACACCCTGCTGTGCTGGAGAAGTCTTAAAACTAGACAATAAGAATCACAAGAAAATGTTTTGATGGGTAGTAAATCAAGTCTGAGCAGGGATCACTTTCTCAGACCTCTCCACTGTTGGACAATAGTAGGGTCGCCTTTGCTGGCCAATGGAAACAGTGATTGTTCAAGCATTCAAGTATTGGTTAAATCCACTCCTTACAGACTCTAGTTCACAGCTTGTTCTAAGCAGCCATGAAATCCACAAAGTCACATTTTTAAAAGTTAAACTGGCTCCATCAGCTTAACTTTACCTGTCCTTTGTGGAACTTTAACCCTCCTTGGATGCTTGAGTAAAAAAAAAACAGTTTCCACTTTGCATGTCCTGCTATTAGTCAAAGGTGTTTTCCTTTAACCACGACAACAATTTTTATGAAACTGTAACCGCGTAGTTTCAATCCAACCATATTTCAACAACAGCTGTGCCAGATTAAGAAGACAATCTGATGAGTCATTTCTCACGGCTGTGACCCACTTTGGTCTGCGGGGACTTTATGAGTCGGATCTTAATGGGCCTGATTTCCAAAGATTACACATAACTCATCACTAAATTGCATGTACAATCTGACAAATTGCACACTTGGTTGGTGTGCATTTTGCAGGTGGTCAGCCAGGAATAACTGTGAGAATGACATCAGGTGCAAATACTGTGGAGACGATGAAGTTAAAATTGGGGTTTGTGTGTTGGAGCGGTTTATGCTATGAAGACTGACGGTAAACACAAAATAAAAATCAGTCCAACTAGAGAGGCAACATAAAAACACATCAAAATTTAATGTGTGATTTCAAACAAAGAGTTCTACTGACAGGAACACGATATGGGGGAGCGCAGGTTAACGCAACAACAAAATATGAAATTAAATGAACAAGAACCAAAGAAAAACTGGCTTATAGTCAAACCACAGCAAATAAAACAGGACATCCCCAACCCACTCCCCAAATCAGCCAAAATCAACATGCACTCCTACTGAACCAGAATTTCATGCACAAACTAAAACCAGTTTGCAGCCCCTTCACATGGATCATTGTCTATTGTTGCAGGAGGTGCAACCTGTGTCCACTGTGACATGGGCGCTCAGGAGAGGCCTTTGTGCTGCTATTGTGCACTTCAGACAGGTGGTCAATGCTGTTCCCAGTCTGAAAATGGCCATAAATGCCCAGCAAAAGGAATTGAAGTTGAGGTTTTGTCATATTTTGTGCACTGAAAGAGACCAGAACTAGAGGAGAGAGATGAAGAGGAAAAATGTAATATTGGCAAACAGAGGGAAGCATGACAAAAAAAATTCATTTGTTGTTCTACAGTGGCTGTGATTGTTTGGCTAAGATAAGTGTGTGTTAACCATGGTTTTTGTCTTCATTGAATGGGAGAGTTCAGCCTCCTAATATAACCTCCCAGTCTCGCCTGATTGCTGTCAGCTGAGGAAGATCACAGGTGCTCCCAATATCTCCTGATTAGCCAGTCAACCTTTGACTTAGATCTGGATCTCTACAAGTTAAAGAATATATACGCACACATGGAGTTTTTTTTCTGAAATACCTGATGTGTCTTTGAATGTGTCGACTGTGTTATTTGTGATAGTTTTTATGTATTTGTGACTCTGCTACCTTGTCCAGTTCTCTTCTGCAAAAGATTTTTCTATCTCACTGGGACTTCCTGGTTAAATAAGGTAGAAATGCCCCATATTGAATTGCACATACTAACTGATGCATGTTATCTTGCACATTTAAAAGACACAATCTGTTTGAACCAGGTAGAAGAAGCCGATAAGTTTGCGTATTTTTTTGCAGGCGAAGTTTAGTCAAGATTTAACACACTCAAACCTTTAACCTTTAACCATCCTCCTGTGTTCAGGCCACTTAAATTTGTTTATTTGCATCAAGACTTTTTGACTTTGTCAGGAACCTCTATTTTAACAAAATAAAAACATAATTAAATTGACTAAATTATAAAATGCTCCTATTAAAATTATGGCACTTGACGTGTTAGGGTCGCTGTTGACTCGGTTAGATCAATATCTAATAATTAAAGCAAAAACTAAAATCATATTTGCACTGTCAGGCACCACACTGACAGTCAGATCCTCTTCCAATCATGTGAGATGTGAGGAAATTTTAATTTTTCCATGTTTTTACCTGCACAAAAAAACAATGCAAGGCACGTCCAGACATGTGAGATCAATTCAGTATAGATGTCTGTACGAGGGGTATACTGACAAAGAAAGGCCCAGAGGACCACTACAAAAAATATTATAATCAATATTTTCATGGATAATGAAGCCTAACAAGGTAACCTAGAGATGAGAACCAAATTGGATAATAGAGAATTGTTTTTAGTGTCATTTACAGCTCAAAGGTCAAACTACACAGGTCAAAACCAACCCTTTACATGGAGGGTGCATAGTAAAAGCTAAAACGGGAGAAATGTTAATAAATCAGGTCTTTGTGCAGTACTTTTTGCACACACAGGCTTAAGAAAGGAAGGGAACCATGAGGAGGTGCATTTTGCAGAAGGAGAGAGGAAGAATTTGGCAGGTGCAGGAGGAGGCCGATTTTTCCCAGGGCTTCAGAGTGGGAAGGTCTCTGCCTGCAGAGTACCAAAACTTGACTAAATAAACACTTTTAACACATGAACATGGAGGTAAAGTGAGGGATACCGATCCCTTCCCATGCGGTCATCATGATGGTAAACTGTTTTTCTTGAATATGAATCACAGGAAGAGCCGCCTTTTCACTCTCATGCTAATACCCTCCTCACAGGGTTTCCGTTTCCTCCTGATAGCCACTAGGTGTGTGTGTGTGTGTCTGTGTGTCTGTGTCTGTGTGAGATAAACGGACTCCAGCGAGATCAAATAAAAGGGTAATTTATTTGTATAAACTCAAAGGCTTTAAGTTGCATTTATTACCTACATGAATGACTGCCAGGCCTCACAGCTGCGAAAACCATCAGAGCCGAGCTTCTCTCTCACTACCTAAGGGCTAACATAAACACACAGCCTGTTTAGGGAATTAGTCTGAGGTTAGATGTATCAGAGGCACTTTATAAGCTTTATTCTTACTCTTCTCTACCTTTTGATTCATGCATTCATTACAGGACCACCCTGCGTTTGCTCCCAAAGATGAGCAGTCCCCATGAGGGTGAACATTAGCTCATACGAACACATGCATACTCACTCATGAATGGGTCCAGAGAGGCCCACAGACAGTTGTGAGTCGGGGGATTCCCAGAGGGTGGTTCACAGCAGAATGAGGTCATCTTATACTGTTGTGTCGCACACACAAACACACACCCCGAAACATCAGGGTGAAAAAAAAAAGAAACTGATAAAATATGTCCGCTTCAGATACATGCTGACAGTCACACACAGCCATGAAGCTCTGGAGGTTATTAAACGTCGGTTTGAAGGACATAAAGCATCTTGATGTTTTGGAAATAACCTCCATTTGTTTGTGAAGCTGTAAAAATCTGGCCGGTTGCAGAGCATGAATCCACAATGAGAGCTTATGCATGAATAGAGATGAGAAATTCACACAGCAGTGTTGGTCTTCTGTTGGATAAATGCTGCACCTGCACAAATGAAGGTAGAGAGGCCTTGTGCTTGCTTTTATTTACCGAGTTAAATCATTTAGAGAGGGACAAATCCTCTCCAGCTGCTTGTGTAATAAAGAGAAGTTGAGATACCCTCTGCACTAGACACTGAAATGTTTAGCTGGTCAGTGGTATAGCCTGTACAGTAGAGATTAGCATCCCCAGGTGAGTCTACTGTAGTGCAGCAGGAGCCTCATTGGCCGACAGAGCTGTCAATCATGTTGTTTTATCCCTTTTTTATAGCACTAAATCACAAATTAAACCTAAAATCCTGATTATGAAGGAGGCAGACTTTATGAGCAATACTGCAGTCAACCAACAGGGGGAGCTCTCAATGTTCTTACATCTATACTTTGTCCACAAGTGGTGCTTAAAGGCTCATGACCTTAATGATCTTTACAGCTGTATTAAACTAGGACATAAAGCTCCTGTGAGGAACTTTAAGTTTATGTCTGTTCCGGTGCCCCCCGTGGACAGAGTAGTTTTGCTTATCTTTCCCTCTACATGCTTAAGTTGTGATTTTTGGCTAAACAATCTCATCCTGCTGAATATTTTGGCAGTCAAATATGTTATTCAATGTGAATATTTTAAGTGTAAATGTAAAAACAGATTATTTCTGCAGCTGTGAGGTTGACACCTACCCTCTCACAAAGATTTCAGACACTAAAAATAAGGACATAAAAATCTAAAGTCATGTCACTGTGGTCATGTTTGCGGTTGGATGTCATAAAAAAGCATCAAAATGAATTTCATAAATGTCAAAATAAAATCCTCATAGGAGCTTTAAGATTGAACTTTGAACTTTAAAGAGAGGTAAAACAACAATACTCAATCTGAGATGGTCCAAAAAGAAACTGAGTCAAGTTTTTAGACGAATCACATGGAGAAGTTGACTATCTGCCACAGAAGTGAGGAAACACAAGGTTTAAATACACAGGGAGTTCAATTAGACTGGACATGCTTGGAAAAATACTTCAAAATAAATCAGGAAACAGTAAAAAATTTGACTTTTTAATTAATTAATAGATTATTTTATGAATCATTAACACCATCTTCTTATTTCAAGGAAGTGTTGTGTCATTCGCAAACGATTCATTCAAAAGAACCAAATCTTTTAGGTGAAGTACTAAACCGAATCACTTCCTCAAGTGATTCGTTCGTTTCTCACTTCAGTTGAGCTGAAGACCAGCAGTCGGCGAACGAGGGACCACATGCACCGACGCCCGCATCACTTTGTGAACGAATCACGCATTGAACTACACTCTCTGGAATCATTTTTGTCAGACAAACCACCACAACTTTCATACAATAGGACACAGCATGTAACAAGTAGTGCATTAAACCCACAGCCTCCTATCAGTACAGCATCTTGTGAGGGAACGATGCATGTTCAGTGTGAATTCCTCTAAACGTTCAGTGAACGAATCACTCACTGACCAAATAGCATACCATAGGACAGTACACTTAAAACATCATGACGAAGCGACACAGCCAAACACTCTCGTCTCCCGGTCCCAGAAACTATGAATTGAACTGAATCCTGAACTGTTCAGCTGTGTAACAGTTCAGGAGGTCTGAATTGCAGGCTTCTCCTGCTAAATGATTCGGTGATTTGGTGAACAAATCTTTAGAATGAATCTTTTTAGTGAACTGATTCTAGTGATTCAGTACATCTAAAAGAACTGCAGTGCCCATCACTATTTCAAGGAACTTTAACAGCAATTTTCTTTATTCCATCTGCAAATTTTTCACTTTTTTGTATGTGCAATGTCTTGAAATTAGTTTTTTTCATCAGGCAAATGTGGAAACAAAATCACGTGTGGTGCTCCATTTCAGAAACTAACGGCTGACGTCTCTTATGACTATGTCCATGTGTTATCGAGCCTATCACTCTAACATGAGCAACCAAAATCTTGATATTTATCTTAAATCCACTCAGATTACTTTAGAGCATGTGTAAAAACTGTACAAACAACAATCTCTGCAAAAACAAGCTCAGCTGATTCAACAAGCACGGGCAACAAAAATAGATAGTGAGAAGAAAAGAAGAAAAAAACCATCACGATCATGTTTTTGCCATATCACCCTGAAAACACGCCAGCAGCTGAGTGTGTGGGAACCCAGCGAACATGTGTGTGCAAAGTCCTGCTGTCAGCGCTCTCGCTCAGCAGCGTGAGGCCTTCACTGCCCTCCTTGTGGAGCCAATTTTCCCTCAGGAAGCAAAGTGACTCAGTTGTGGTTTGACATTGTTTGTGAGTGCATATGGTGAGTGTGAGAGAGAAAAGAGGGGTAACGGAGCCTGAGCTAGAGTGTCTGTGTTTGCATGTTCAGGATTTTGTATATGTGCGTTTCAGCATCAGTGAGTTTCAGCATTGTTAGGTGATTACACTCTATAGCTCTTAAGTTTACTCAGGTCAGTCTGAGGTTTTCCGTGTCCTGAAATATAGGAACCTCTCATTCCTCACAGCAGGAAATGTTTTATGACAGTTTGTTCAGACATTTCACCACACAAACCCTGAAATGTAAAGTCTAAAAGGATGCAGGGTGCTCTGAAAACTCAAGAGCGGCCGAGACAGACGAATGTCAAATGCATTCAAGGCCAAAATCAGCAGACTGCACCTTTAATGCAACAAAAAAGACAGATGAATGAAAAAATGTGTATTTTCTCACTCCCTCTTCGGATTAGCTTACCCTGCAGATACTTTTGGTTTTAAGTTCTGAAGATTTGAAATACCCCTCTGTCAGATTTCTGCCACCACCCCTGATACAATGAGGTGACTGAAATCCTGTCTGTGGTGTTAAATGTGTTGACAGACTACTATGGCGAACTTAACATCTATTTCTAGAAGGAATGTCTCGGCTGTCCAGGAAAATCCACAGACCTCACCGTGCACAGTTTGGGTTGGAACTCCTCAAAACTGAAGAAATAGTCCCAACGCGAGGGTCTGTGGATTGCCCAGTTTGACCAGGACATTGTTTTTAAAGACACACACCACTTCAATTTTTATCAAAAGTCATTTCTACTATTCTTAGAGTGCCAAATATGAAATTATTTTTACCTCTGTTGTGTTGTTGTGGAGGTTTCTGAATTTCTCAGACCATGTTGGTCATTTTTACAGGCACTAAAGTTAGAATAAGAGCCAAGTTTTAATCCTGCCAGCAGCTTCAAGAAACAACAAAGTTAGTGCTACTGCAGGAAAACTGGAAGCATTGTCCTTAAAGATTAAATGAATGTGTGTTTTCATTGTCTCCAGAGGATAAATTCAGTTAACTTTGTTCACACCTAAGAAATAGTTTTCTATCTACTTTCTTTTTCATGTACCTTGACATGTTTCGGCGAAAACTTCCGCCTTCCTCAGAAGTGTCCTACTTCATCAAGTTAACCCTCAGATTAAAATCAAAACAGTTTTTTTTATTCCTACTGTCACTACACCTCTCCACCTCATACACACACGCAATGTCCTCCACACCTCCTCCCACACCCAGACTTCAGCTCTGTTTGGCAGACCCTGGTTTTGAAAGTGGAATTATGAGTCCATCCAGTCCAGGTTTTCTTTGAAAATAGAAACAAAAAGTTGGAGCACCAGTCTGTATTCTTCTGGTCTAGATTCAGACTCTTAAATGAGCAGGTCAGGAGCCGGATTTTCACAACAAGCTTTCTACTTATAAAAGCAAACTCACCGGTCAGCAAAAAACACCAAACAAAAAATCAGTTTTAGAAGATTTAAAATAAAAATCTGAATATAAAAACTGAAATCTGACATCTAACCCCAATACCCCAACGTAACCCTAACACCAACATGTTTTTTGACATTTTTCCTAATTTTTTTTTGTACTAAGTGACTCCGAATGGTCTGAAACGTGCTCCTAAAAGGGTCCTGGCCAATGATTTTAACACTGACCCAATAACCCTGACCCTTACCTCCTAACCCCAATACCCCAACGTAACCCAAACACTTAAAAATTATTTTTACATTTTTTTTAATTTATTTTTGTACCAACTGACTCCAAATGGTCTGAAACGTGCTCCTAAAAGGGTCTTGGACAATGGTTTTAACCCTAACCCCATAACCCTAACCCTTACCCTTACCCTTACCCCCTAACCCCAATACCCAAATGTAACCCAAACACTTTAAAAAAATTGACATTTTTCTTCATTTATTTTTGTACCAACTGACTTCAAATGGTCTGAAACGTGCTCCCAATAAGGTCCCAGACAGACTCTTTTTGTCTTGCGCAGAGGTTATCCACTTTCTTTGAAAATATATCAAACAATCAATTGGTTGTGAGAAGTTGGTGTTTTCAGGGGCGTGCAAAAAACGCCCAACAAACAGCGAATGCAACGCCTGGTCATATAGAGTTAAAACAAACAAAGAGTATTATTGTTTAATATCATTTCTATTGCAATTTCCTGCACAGATCATCTTCTCACCCAGCCCTGATTCATATAAAGACAAACAAAAAGATCCATAAATCTTTAGTGGAAGCAACCAAACAAAGAAAACATTCACACAAGAGGGACAGACGTTTTTCAAGATGCAGAAAAAAACACTAAATTAACTTCAAAACCCACACAAAAAAGGTCATGTTTAGAGCCATGTGATGTAGAGTTATGCAGAGATTCTGGCTCTTGGTCTTTAATAGTTTCCTGTGTGGTCTACGTTTAGAGGCTTGTGTTACATTCAGCGTCTATAATGCAGACAGAGCCGGGGTCGGAGCGCACATATTACCCCGTAATGATGATTTATGGCCTAATTCATTATTCTCTGTGACATCCTTGAAAACGCAGAGCAGCAAGATAATATACACTCGCCTCTTATTGCTGAATGCTTCCTCTGGCTTTCTTTGGAGCTCTTGTTCTCCCTTGCTCAGGCCAAGCCCGTGACACTGTTTAACTGCACTATGAACCGGTAAGAAATAAAAAGTGACCAGAGGAAATAAAAAGAGAGTTTTTGCTCTAATTTGGATGTAATCAGGCTTATGGAAGTATCAGTCAAAGTAGCCACAAACAGCAGAAAATGTCCGTGTACTAGTAGAGAATAACAGGGCCTGTGACGGGAGTGGGCCTGTCAAATGGTGTTTTTTAAACGGTGGGAGTCGTGACCTCAGACTGATCTGCTCGTCTATTTAACTCTAATGAACATGACTCAGTGTTTGTAATGGCAGCCTGCAGCCTAATCTGCAGCATTACGGCAGGTTAGGAGTTCAGCGGCAGATACTGAGGTGAAGCAGAGGTGAAAGGCTGCCGGGTTCACACTGATACGCTCACTCAAAGACATGCTGCGACACATCTCCAACCACACACACTCACACAGGTCAGGATATTGGAGTAACACGTGTTCGGGTAATTTACACCGCATGCAGAAAAAGCCAAAATAACAGCTTTCCAGCTTAGCAACTGTCAACAGAGACCAAACTAAATGTCATCATCGGATTGGGTCTAAGTTTCCTCCACCCACAGGATGCCCCGTTTCTGTTACTTTGCTTACACTCGGGCACAAACAAACACACACACCAACACGCACGCAGTGGGATGATAATGACAGAAACCACTAATTATTTCAGGGCAACTCTTTGGATTCCCACTCAACCCACGAAGACAGCTCCAAAAAAAGGGGAAAAAGAAGAAAGAGAGTTTTCGGGTTTATACCCTTCATCCCTGGACCCAAAAATACACACCTCCACTTAAACTGGTGCAGGATGAGTGTTTAGGACTCCCATAGCAAAGATCATGTGGAAATATTATGTTTCTGATTCATTTTTCATCACAGAGACGTAAAGTCAAAAGCCCTGTACACACATGGTTAGTGTAACCTTGGACCTTTGATAGTTTGTAATAATTGTGCAGGAGTGTAGGTCTGTAGGTTTGCCCCTTGGGAAAGGTTACCTGATGTGGGTGTCTTTCTTTGATTTTTTAGCAGGAACTACTGTATAGGGTGGTGCTGCCCCAACAGACAGGGTGGATGTTGTGCCGAGCATTCAGGTCAAAGAGTATGACCTGAATGGCTGCTGTGAAGACAGAAAGCCCTAAAATTTGGTCATCACTTACAGCTGTAATGAAAGCTAAGCATCCATCCATCCATTCATCCTTGTGTCAGTCCATCAAGCAAACTGCCCATTCATCCATCCATCCATGCATCCATCCAGCAAACCAGACCATCCATCCATCCATCCATCCATCCATCCATCCATCCATGTATCCAGCAAACCAGACCCTCCATCCATCCATCCATCCATCCATGTATCCAGCAAACCAGACCCTCCATCCATCCATCCATCCATCCATGTATCCAGCAAACCAGACCCTCCATCCATCCATCCATCCATCCATGTATCCAGCAAACCAGACCCTCCATCCATCCATCCATCCATCCATCCATCCATGTATCCAGCAAACCAGACCCTCCATCCATCCATCCATCCATCCATCCATCCATTCATTCAGCAAACCATACCATCCATGCATCCATACATCCATCTATCAATCCATGCATCCATCCATTCATCTATCTATCCATCCATCCATCCATCCATCCATCCATCCATCCATCCATCCATCCATCCATTCAGCAAAGCAAACCATCCATCCATCCATCCAGCAAACCACACCATCCATGCATCAATCCATGCATCAATCAATCCATCCGTCCATCCATCCATCCATGCATCATCCATCCATCCATCCATACACCCATCTATCCAGCAAACCACACCATCCATGCATCAATCCATGACTCAATCCATCCATCCATTCACCCATCCATCATCCCTCCATCCCTCCATTCACCCATCCATCATCCCTCCATTCGGCCATCCATCCATCCAACCTTCCAACCATCCACCTATCCTCCATCCATCAATCATCTTTCCATCCGTCCTTTCAACAAATCACCCCATCCGTCCATACATTAATCCATCCATCCATCATCCGTCTGTCCAGCAAACCACACCATCCATGCATAAATCCATCAGTCTATCCATCCATTCATCCATCTATTCATGCATCAATCCAATCCAGCCAGCCTCCCAACCAACTTTTCATCTATCTGTACATCTATACATACATCTAACCAGCCAGTGATCCATCAGTTCAGTCATTTATCCATCCATGCGTCTTTCAATTCATCCATCTTTCAACCCACCCATTCAGTCATCCAGTCATCCATTCAACCATGAAGTTATGACTTCAGATTGACTGGCTAACCTCTAATAAGAACAACTCCCGCTGACCCAGATCTGAACACAACACAAACAGGAAAACCCGAACACAAAACAAATGGTTGGTCATGTTCAGATAACCTTTCTCAGGAACAGAAGTCCATCACTGGGTCATGGACGTCAATCTTTTTGCCTTGTTACACCGAGCGATGTCGTCAGCTTGTTATCATGTTGTGGAGGAGGTCTGGGAGTCGACACAGGCACGTGCACACACACTCACACTCAGAGTAGAGGATGACAGTGTTAGCGAACTGCATTGTGTGGACCTACAGTGCAGTCAGCGTGGCTGGTTAGCAGCGTACAGCATGTGGTCCAGTGGGAGTCGACTGGGAGGATAATTAGAGGCTTGATTCAAGTGGAGCAGACCTTATAGTAACAAGGCTGTGACGGTGACAGATTGATGGCCTGTAATGGGAGGTTAGGACAACACTGGAGGTCTTCCTCATGAATGGATGATGGGCATTTTACCTACTGTGCTGCTACATGTGATGCTCAAGAGTCTGGGAAAGAAGTTGGGGAAAATCCCACGAGGCTGCAAATGAGCACATGAAGCGTACAGCTGGTTGTTTCTCTGACACGTTGTGTATTTATGGAGATTACATTTGTTCGTCCAAATTAGGTGATGCAACTTGAATATTCAAAGCAAACTGAAGTAAAAAGTTCATCTAAAGCGTATGACAAATAACAATTCTGTCATCTGGTGTGTTGAAATGAGATAAATCTCTCCCTCTGCAGCAGCGGTGTGGCAGCAGCATGAATATTCCATATCAAGCTACACATTAGTAAGGATTAATGGATGATGAAAAAACCTCTGTGGGAAAACAATGTGCCCAGTCTCTGCGGTCAAACAAAGTGATTCAGAAAGATTTAAATCGGCACAAATTCTCCAGTACAGGAGCCTGATAACATTTCCAAAAACATCCATCTTTAAAATCAAGATGATTTGAAGAAAATTAGGAAAATAGTCTTCATTCAAGAGCGACATAAAGCGAAGAAAAACACAAACAACTTAAAGTACAATGAACTGGAAAAAACACAGGTCAGCTTATTTTCCTAAAAACATTCCCTGAAACAAACTCAGCGACTTAATTTAGCCGTTCCCCTCGGACTCTGCCCTGACCCAAGCTTGACCAAACCTGCGGTCGCTCACTGTCTCTCCCGGATCCTCGCTGAAGACTCTAAACTCTGCGACGCTTTGTCTCGCTGGACCTGCTTCATCAGATCAGGAGATTGCAGAACAAAACAGATACTCATGCACATTCAGGCGCATCCATGCATGCATGTACAGCGATACCAGAACACACGCATTTGCACACTTTGTGTGCTTTCTCAGCACACTGTTGCAGGATGCTTTTGCGCAAGGCCAATTCAAAGCAATTATGGTCTTCCTACCAAAAACAGGTCCCCTAAGGCTCAGAGTGACCAACATCCCTGCACAAAAAGCTACATTTCTCTGAATCCATCTTATACAATAAATCACGGATGTTGCAGCTTCATCGTGATGTATATTTTCCTGTGGTTGCATCTAACCAGAGTAGATGGGACACATTATGCAGATCTTTTCGTCAGGAATGCTGCGTAAATTTCAGACGGTCTTCGCTGTCTCCGCTCTGTCTCTTTGTGTTGTGTTTACACTGTGGTTATTGTCTTTCTAAATCAGATATTTGGGGTAACAGACTGTTGTTTCTGTGTCTGCATGTGAGGGGAAAAATGGGAAGCACTCATGCAGGTTTTGAGAATTCGGGTTAGGAATATTTTCCATTATCTTTCAAACCAACTTTTCCCCCCGTGGGAGCAGTTTTCGGTTTTGGGGAGTATCGCTCCAACAATCCCATTAGCTTATGAGAACGTTACCCTGATATGTTCTGACAATGTTTGTACAAGGGGAGGCTTTTGTATGATCTTTTTTTTCAGGGTTTGGATGACATTGTTATTGAGTATTTAAACCAATGAAGGATGATCTGTTTCGTTAAAAACATCATGTGTCAGAGAACATCCAAAGGAAACCCCCAATAAATCAAAACGTTCTGGCTCTATAAACACAACGCTGCAGAGAAGAAAGGAGGGGATTTAGCTTGCGGGAACTGTTGCTGCTTTTTAAAGGCCCATTTTCACTATTTCCACAAAGAGAAAATTAGCGAAGAATATGATCCGTTTTGGTTTGTTTACACACTGAAGGTCCCCTCGTCTTTAAAGGCTAATCATCAGACTAGTTGGTATAAACATGTCGCTGCACAAAAACACGGGGAAAGCCCTCTGCGAGTCCCTTTGTGCTTTGCTTACGCACTGTTTAGAGGAAGCTGCCTGTTTACTGGAGGGATAACTTTTGTTTTCTGTGGGGAAATTTCAGATTTGGAGAACTCTGAGTACTCCTCCCGAAGTCATCGCCAAACAGCTGTAGCGATCACTGACTTCTTTGGGTTCCCCTGTTCTTCTTGGGTTATTGTTTGTATCGTCAGAGAACTCCAACAAAAACCTTCCTGCCTGAATTTAAGTGTAATTTGTTTAAGTTGGAAACAGACAAGACTAAGGTGACCAGATTTTAGTAATGAAATCTGGGGACATCCAGGGGGTGTGGGGGTGCTAAGCAAAATGTGATTTCAGGCCCTCTATTTCTGGAGAGTGGAAGGGGGGCTTCGGCTGTGGGATCACAGACAACAAATCAGTACTACTTAGTAGCAGCACATTCCCCCCCGTAATAACCCCCCATAAAAACTGTTGTTCAGGACTGCGCCCAACAGGCTTACTCGCGCTTCCTACCTACTTGGCTACTGCAATAACTGTTGTTCTATTCTATGCACATTTTTTTTTTCTCATTCATGAAACACCTAAATCAGGGACAGAAATATCATCCAAAATGAGGTCATCCAAAACGAGGACTGTCCCCAGGAATCAGAGACTTCTGGTTACCTTACCCTGGAATCCCACTGGATCCCGAACAGCTCTCGACCGGCAGGTGGATCAGATACGCAATCATACAGCACCCACTGGATCTGATCCACCGGAGGAGAAGCGCTCGTGAGATGACCGAAATTTCTTGCCGAAAGATCTCACAAGATCTCACATGATTACCTGGGAGTCATAAAATGAGATCCGCCGGTCAGTGTATATAAACACCCACATCCCACAACCCTGGCCTCTTCTATTATCAAGTTAAGAACAGTTCAACATATTGACTTTATTTTGTTTTGAAAATTAACCAGATATTTTACTCTGTAACCCTATACATTTTCCTCTGCTGCTCGTACTGCGCTGCCGTGCTCCGGCGTCTGGCAAAAGTGAAAGCCTTGCGTACCTGATCTGGCCGCTGGAGCCGATCGGCAGGGGAGGCGAATGGCGGACGGATTCTATGGAATCACACACATTGATTATAATGCTTGAGTATTTGATCCGCCTGCCATGCCGGAGTGGAGGGGAGGGGAGCCGTTCTGGATCCTGTGAGTTTTGCCCATTGAACAAAACTGTCACTGAGGAAGAGGAGGGGATACCACCCTCGAGAACAATCTCAGGGCTTTTAGTCTGCTTTATTCTGACATGTAGTTACATTTGAAGGAGGCGTGAATTAGGCTACAGCATCTTCCTAGGTACAGGATTACATGAACTTTTGGCGTAGGTCCAACACAAAAACATACCAGGCATACCACGACATGGAGTCTACTTTTCATATCTGCTAGAATCAGATTTCTCTGGAATGAGTTAGATAAGTTGACAGTGTAAGGGGGTAGCCACTACAGCAGTAGTTTGATCTCCGTGCATTGAGAGCAAAAACATCAGGTGGATCTGCCCACGAGCTCTAGGTGTGGATCCAAGGTGATAAAAACACTGATTAAGAGGATCTCAATCAAACCACCACTATCTATTTCTGTCCTGTTCCCATTAAAGCTGTGGTTGATGAATCAGAGATGTAGATGCTGCACAGACCCCGCCTTGGAAAAGATGATCCAGGGAATGTTTTACCTGTGCGTGTTTTTATTTTGTTACGCCTATCACTCCATATCTTTGTTATTTTTGCATGTGCACGCCAGAAACAGATCTAAAAATAGACATCTGTATTGGAAACACCAGGGGAATAGTAACGCTCAGGGGAGATTAATGACTGCGTTTGTTCTCCGAAGTGAGATCTGTACCAAAACCACAGCGCCAAGCCCTCGAACTCACACATGCACATGCAGACACATGACGAGTGTATGAGCGAGTGTTTCCTGGCCTTTCACTCCTCTATAAGGGAGTCTTCTTACCAGAATCATGTCCATCCAAGACCCACCAAATCTGTCTGTGGTTTCAGATGCAACACCTCACTTCCCTCTTCGTCATTTCCTACAGTAAACTCGCCGTCCTCCCCCGACTCTGTCTGCAGCTCCATGAAAAATCAACCATGACCTGAGATGGGTGGACAGGCTTAACTAATGCTGTGTAATTGTCGCAATTATTGGAAAGACAAATCACATCATGAGGGTTTAGCTTGTCCTGAAAAGCCAGATATGTGGGTACCAGTCGGTTGCATGCTGACATGTCGAGCTGTGACAAGCACTTGTGCAAGGCTTGTCACAGCCGCAGTTAAGAAATAGACTTTGACTCAGAGAGTTGATTTGTAACTGGGGTTTTTGGGGTCATTATCCAGTTACTTTTCAGAGCACGGCCAGTTTGTGAGAGCTGAGAAATTAAACATGGCTTTTGGACTGGGAATTCATGGAAAGATGAATTTTGCAAAGTTTGAAAAATGTGTTTCATAATTGTCCCTGATTGTCAGCTTTATCTTGATGGAAAATCAACCTCTGGACGCTTTTGGGGTTTCAGATACAATCTATTTTAGACGTGGTTGCAACCCAGGAAATGTTAAGCTGTCGAGTCCTTTATATTAAACTATTTATGAGTGACCATTTCTCGCTTTTTTTCTCCAGTTAATGATCTTCTGTGTTTCCAGGAGAGACTTTCAACACGTTGAGGACAACAGACGGAAAATTGCAAGAGTCACAATGAAAAATTGCAGCGCTGACAGCTACGTGAGAGATTCAGCCACATGATTTCAAGTGTTTTGTGGTTGTTTTAAATTCTGGTCATCTGAGGCAACTGTCAGTTATAAATCCGCCTCTTTGCCTGCTTTTTAATAAATTCATTTATGTGTGATCATTTCTTTCAAATAAAAGGCTCAATGGACACCAAAACCACATCTGCTGTTTCACTTGTGCGTGCTGCTAACAACGACGAAGGCGTTGCCAAAATCTGACTTTGGTGACTCTGAAAGGGTTTGGTTGTTCAATGGTAGATTTTGGCTTTTGTTCCTTAGAAAGAGCAGCTTCCCACCAAACTCCTGAATGAGTGTCAAGTTTATCCAGCACTGCACTTTCACACAAGAGTTTTCTCAAAGCACCTGCTGCAGCCAAAAGTTGGCGAAGGTAAATGCAAACAATTGTTTAACCTCTTAATTCACCAACACTGACTTGGAGATTTTAGCTGCCCAACAGTTCATGGTTTCCTTTGTCCTATTTTGTGATTCACGGTCCTCCAAATGTTTTCAGTGAATGAGTCGTGGACTGTAAGAACTACAGACAGGCCAGTTTAGCAGCAAGACTCTTCTACTACAGAGCCATGTTGTTGTAATCCCTGCAGAATGTGGTTTGTCATTGTCTCGCTGAAGTATGAAGGTCTTCCCTGAAAAAGTCATAGTCTAGATGTAGGCAAAAGTTGATCCAAAACCTGTAGATATTGTTCAGTTTCTGGATCATGTTTCTACCTGGTTTCCTTTTTACATGGTTCAGTTTTAACCTTCATTTGTGGATGCAGTGATCAACTGTGTTCACAGACAATGGTTTCTGGAAGCGATTTTGAGCCTATGCAGTGACTTCCACTGAAGAGTCTTATCTGTTTTGGTTTTGGTCTTTGTCCCTTTTGTACAGAGATTTTTCCAGATTCTCTTCATCTTTTAATGATATTATGTACTCTAGATGATGAAATCTACGAATTCTTTCAATGAAAATACATATGGTTTGTTGTATCTGAACAGGTTAGCTTACGAGCTAAAGTTACTTAGCACAGATGAAAGTTAAAACAAAGACGTAAACGTCTTTGTTTTAACTGTTAAAGCACTAAAACCATCGTCATATGAGAAATCTGACGCTATGACTCTCCACAAGATTTCCTTCAGGTCGTTATCTTTGTAATGTTTGTGTTTTTTATCAAAAAACACTCTGTTCACCAACACGTAAACAATCAGCCGGTCAGCCATGTTGGATATACCAGTGAATCTGACGTCACAACAACACGAAATCTGATTGGTCAGAAGTGGACACACAGTATGCGAAACTTTAAAAAATTCGACCGTGAAACGAAAAAATAAATGCCGCAATATCGCAGGACGGGAAAACGTCACTGATGTGAACGCTTGCATTGACAGGATACAGGTTCGAAAAAAAGTATTGACGTCCGAAATAATTGCATGAAAAAAACGCTCCTGTTGTGTAAGGACCTTAAAGGCAAATTCTAAAAACACTTTCAAGGTCAGAATTTGCAGGCTATGAAAATCAAGACGAAGCGCTATATTGCGACTGTGAGGTACAATGAACTGGTGACGAGACTGTGAGAGACATTAGGTTAAATACAAGAGGTGATGAGGGTGATGGGAAAGAGATGGGGAGACACAATCAGGAGGCAGGTGTGACAAGACAAGACAAGACGGGGGCAGGATGAACAGGAACAGATCTGAAACAGAGACAGGGGTTAGTGAACTACAAAATTAAATACCAGACATTAAATGAAACAAATAAAATACAGATAACTTAACTATGATCATGACATCTTTCTTGAAAGTTCTTATTCAGTGTTTGCAGGTTTTCACTTTAAGATAATGACTGTAAGAAAAGAGGATACTTGGATGAATGAGATTTTTTTCAACTCTCTCAATAAAGAAAATATAGATTTCATCTCATATCATACCAAACCTGAATCAGAAAAATCAGTCCTTATCTTCCTCAGAGATGTAACTGTTGATTCTTGCCAAACACTCTGCTCTGTTTTGTAGATTTCTGTGAATTTTCAGGTCTGCCTTCGCAGCAGCAGCCCTCTTTCCCTGGAAATGATCTGCAGCTCTTCACTCTTTTTTCATTCAGTGTCGAAGCCACATCTTGAGGCCCACATCTGACACAGGAAGCAGAGGGGGAAATGTTAGGACACTGATTGTTTATCCGTGGGCGGTTTCAGCCCGGTGACCTTTTTCTACACTGAAGCTGCAAGGTGTAAAGTTTCACTTTCAAACAATACCGTTCAGCTATCTCTGACACAGATTGTTATCAATACCCCGTACGTTGCACATCTCTGCAGAAAGGAGCATAAGTTCAGCTATCTTTTACACTGACATGAAGCTGTATTTTATGAGTAAATGTTCAGAAGCTGCAGCTTTTCTTGGTAAGTGAAATCACCTCACGCAGGGGTGACGTCTGCAGCTGCATTCCTGCTCAAGTGTCTTTCTCTTACGAGCGAGGGGAAACAGAGAGTCCTTATGGCGGTTTGTTTGATTGAACGCAGCCTTTCACTTGACTTTTTGGTGATTAATAAAACTAATGCACCCCTCTCTGGGGGAAATGTCAAGCCTGCAAACGATGTTCAATAAACATCCAGACAATCTGTATCCACGTCTGGTCAACGTCAACGGGCTGGAGCGAGACGGTTCAGCACAAGCAGTGACACAAACCATGAGAGGGACATTTGAACTTTTCCCCTCCTGGCATTATTAATTTGCGGGTTGTTTCATTTCATTGAGACGGAGATAAATCTGTCAGAGCTGCTGCCTGCACTCACTGAAGCGAGGAAGAGTGTTAATGTCGCTGCAAAACACCAGCCGAGGATTCCCTTAAATTCATACTTAAGAGGAATAGCAGCTGTGTGATGCATGCAAAGGGTGTGTGTACAGTTGGATATGTCTCTGTGTGAGTGTGTGTGAGTTGGCTAGTTGGAGTACAGTGACTCTGAAACCAAAACGAGCCCAGCCCACTCCCACAGTGGAAAGAATGATGAGTTATTCTGTAAATGACACTATTGACCAAACAGATGCTGATGCCTGAGGTGAGACACTGGGCATTGTGTGTTTGTGTTAGTGTGTGTGTGTGTGTGTGTGTGCGGCAACTGGATGCATGTGTGAGTCACCTTTTGCGTGCAGTAGCTCGCCATCCAAACATTTTTAATTTCTGTTTTCCTGAATGAGCGCTCCTCCTGCAGATTTACACTGGACACCGTGAGCGCGGCCTCCTGTGGAGTGTTTGGTTTGTAAATCCTCACTCATCTTTTGTGGTTTCAGTGTGTGTGTGTGTGTGTGTGCAATGAGGGGGCTGGTCCCCTTGTTATACTCACACAGTATGCTCCTAATCAAATCAACCACAGAGGAAGTTGTTTACGGTGTGTAGGTGCGTGTGTGTGTCCGCAGCCGGTGGGTCCGTATCGTGTGATTGCAGGTGTGGACAGATGCATGCCATGCTTCAGTTTATGAGTGTGTAAGTGGGTGAGTAAGTGCGCTGTGTGAGAGTGCCTGAGCGAGTGTTTTGCGTGAGAGGCTATCTCTCTTCATGTGGTCACTGGATCTTGCCACAGTTAGCATAATTGTGTTTACAGTAAAGCTTCTGCCTACTTCTGGCTGGCGCTGAAACGTACACTTACTGGATCAGAATCAAACCGGCGGCCAACAGCCCGAGTGTGGGATTGAAAGAGTGTTTCGGCTTTCAGGTCCAAAAAAACACAAAAGACTTGTTTCAGCATTAATCTGTTTAAGGTTGTCAAACTTTAAATTTAGTTTGTTTGAAATTAAAAGCGTGAATCAGCACTGACTCTGACATGTGAACTGAGCTTTTCCATGAGTGTCAGGACGTGCCCACGCTAAAATATGGAAATTAAACAAGACTGTTTTTTTCTCCACTGGGCCCACGGACACGTTGAGAAATTGTGTAGAAATGCAAGGATGCATTGCAAATTTAATTTACAATAAATTTTTGACTAGTTTTTGCATGGCTCAGAGAATCTTTCACCAAAACAAAACCAAAATCGTTTTATTGACATGGTGCACCAAATTTCTGCCGTCTTGATGTTTCTGCTTTTGCTTTGGTGCCCATATAATAAATGTTTCATGAGAAGGGACCAGGTATGAGCGGCAGCTGAAGCGGTGGGCGACCCACCAAGTTGGTCTTTGCATGAGACGAATGAATCACTGCAGAATAAAGGGGGCGAGCAGGAGAAAACAAGATGTTACCGTGGTTACACCGCAAGAGGTACTGACACAGATACACTGTGCTTTCTGAAACTTCCTGTCCTTGACTTTTGAGATGGTCGGCTTTGCTTTCACTCCTCTGATGAACTAGGGTTTGCTTAGTAGTGAACTAAGACCCTCTTTTTCAAACGGACCAGAATTTGTTTCTGACTATTTAATGTTACAGAATAAATGGACCATCTTGTCTCCACTCTGCTCAGGCACATTGAAATGTAACCGTAAAGAGCTGTCAAAGAACCCAAAGAACTTTCTCTTTTTACTAAATGAACCAAAATGATCTGGATCATGAGAAAGAGCCACCCTCTTTGGGCTTGGGGCCTCTAAGCCAAGGGAGTAGGTTTGATTTTGACATTGGTGGGGACACAATCCTGTTCCACAAACACACACATGCACGCAAACCAACACAAACACAAATATAAATGACACCACTGATATTAAAATCTGTTGAAGCTGACATGACCCAGGCACAATATGCCAAACATGTTGACAGCTTACACACTTACACTGAGTCAGGGTTAGGGTTAAGGGGTTTGGGGTTGGGGTTAGGGTTTGGTTTATTCATTAGGGTTAGGGTTAAGGTTAGTGTTAGGGGGTTAGGGTTAGTGTCAATGTTAGGGTTAGGGGTTGGTGTTAGGGGGTTAGGGTTAGGAGTTAGGTTAGGGAGTTAGGGTTAGGGTTAGGAGTTAGGTTAGGGGGTTAGGGTTAGTTTTAGGGTTAGGGGTTGGAGGTAGGTTAGGGTTAGGCATTAGGGTTAGGGGTTAGGGTTAAGGTTAGTGTTAGGGGTTAGGGAGTTTGGGTTAGGGTTAGGGGTAAGGGTAAGGGTTAGGGTTCGTGTTAGGGTTAGGGGTTGGGTCAGGGGTTAAGGGGTTAGGGAGAAACCGGCAGCTGATGGAAGAGTGATATTCAGGTTAGGGTTAGGGTGAGGGGTTAGGGTTAGGGAGAAACCGGCAGCCAATTGAAGAGCGATATTTAGGTTAGAGGCGGGACTTCTTTTAGAGACCGACTGTTAACCCTTTGTGTGCCATAATCATTGATTAAACACTACGGAGAGCAGTTTTATTGATAGGGACTACACTGTAGCAGCTGATTATTGGTAGAGACTTGTCATTAGCATCCCTACCCAATTCTACGCCCATTCTCCAAGCTTACGTTCCTGATCGGACACAGACCTTTCTGACCAAATCACCTGTTAGGATGTTGGACAGTTTTGCTGTCTAGTGAAAAGCTAAACCCATCCCTGGTGAGTGGAGCCTATATGACCCGGGTGACCTTAAAACCAGCTTGGCCATCCAGAACCTCCCTAAAAGCTGTTCAGATGGCTATATGAAGCTTTTATTTTTGTTTGAAATTTAAAATGATCATGATTGAAAGCGGGGCTTAGAAAACCTCGATAAGTAAGCTCGCTCAATGTGTGCAGTAATATATGTGACTGAGTCAGACTCGGCTCTTTGATTCTTCTTCCTCTGTCTGCTCTTCAGTCAGAAGTTTCCCTTCCATCTTTGGGACCTGAAACTCAATATCTCTGATTCTTTAAATAACACGCAGCAGTGTTTACACTGAAGATGTTTCTCCAAATCAAACCTTTGCGCATGAAGAGCTTGTATAAAATCCTGTCTGTTAGGAATGAACATGGTCTATTCTTGGTCGAGCTTCTTCGTCACAAACCTGTCTCAGTGTTTTGAGGTATTGTAAACCTAACTCGCTCTGGCAGGTCTTTGGTTTCATGGTTCAATCTCATTTCCCTCAATCTAAACACGCTCTTCATCATCTTCAGGATGCCCTTCATGATCATTCCACAATTAGCGAGCCGGACGTTTTTCTCTCCGAAGCATCACTCCGATTTTCCTTCAATCTTTTCCAAAACAAGCGATGATAAATATGAGTCAATCCGAATAAAAACGCCGATCAGAGCGCCAAAGAGAGAAGTGTTTACCTCGAGCAGACTTTACACTCTGGGATTTCTGAGAGCTTTTGTTTGAGATGAAACACTGATTGAGGTTGATTGAGCCTCAAACCACGCTCCCTGCTGAGATTTAATTCTTCCTGTAAACCGCTCTGATTTTGTTGATTTTGCAATTTAAAGAATACCCCGCGGGCAGATTAGGGGAAATGGATACCTGTTAGTGTGATTAGGGTCTCGACACACGCACACATCAAAGACGGATTACAAGAAATCTATGAATATCATGTTTTTTCCCATGTTTTCAGCTGTCTTTGAGTGCTGCGCTGTCAACGGGTTCATCACCCTGGTCGTGTTAATTCCAAACAGCTGTTTGCGTTCGCGCTTGGGTGTCTATGCCTTCATGTAATCGTGCATAAATCAAAGTGTGATGCTCTCCCAGACTGACTTTAACCCCAGCACACCCCAGCACACAGACAGACGCTTGTTGATTCCTGGATTCCTCTCTCTAATCTGCTACCGCCGCTGTGGTTAGCTGCAGACAAACAAGACACAGGGCTGCAGGGAAACAGCCCTACATGACATGTTTGTTCCCAATCAATGCAATGATTAGCTGGGAACAAATAGGGTCCTCTCAGGTGATGCATCCCCAGAACATACGTCACCTACAACTCATAACTGTGGTCTTGCTTCTGGTTAATTCTGCAATACGTACGGTATTTTGAGTCTGATCCCACCCCACGCTCAAGTGGATTCTGGTAAAAAGGATGTTTGGCAGAGGGGCACGATCTCATGTCAATAACTCTGCGGGTGGAAGTTTTTACTAGCTCTCAGTGTGCGTCCTGTTGTATAAGTTTGTGTGTGTGTGCATGCTGTTGTGTTTCCTCTTCTTCTCTTTTTGTACAAATGCCACGATAGCTCTCACTGCAGAGTCAGAGCCATATGTTTGTCCGCACGGTCTCACAAACACTTCAGTCATCGAGGGTCAGAGTAGGAGCAGAGTGAGAGGAGCGGTGATGAAATGGAAGAAAAAAAAGACGATGAAAGCGAGAGCTGCAGGGGCTTTAAACGAAAAGAGAAACAACGAGTTGCATAAGAGAAAACGGAGGAGATAAAACCACGTCATGCAGCTGTGATCAAAGTGACGAACTGCAAATGTCGACCGTGATCATTCTCAACCACTGCATCCAATCACCTGCAATCAACCAGACTTTCTTAAAAGACCGAAGAGTGCGATACGTGACAGACTACAATATGTAATCAGATGATCCAATACAAAAGGAAACACATGGTAATGAAACGCCACTCTTTATTCTGTCAGTTTTATGAACGCGGTGGATCTACGGTTGTTTTTTGGTGTGTCAGAGAGGGCAGAGCTTTATCCCATTGTTTGTGACAGACTGGAATGATCGGCCGCTCGGGGATGAGTGTGGCTTTTCAGCCTGGCTCCTGCAAATGGATGACAGCCGCTCTGTGACAGGATGTTTGTCATGTTACAGGAAGTGAACTGGGACTGCTGGGCTGAAGCCCCAAACAAACATCTTTACAACTTAGTCAAAATCACGGAAAGCATGGTTTCTGACATCTGAGTTCACTCTGTGCCACTATAACAGCGGAGAGAGTGGCACAAACTTTGGTCGGCTTTGCACCTTATTGTTTTTCTGAGGCCGTGATTTGTTCATTTGTATTTTTATTTGACCTTTATTTAGCCAGGATAAAAACTTGTTGAGGTTTGAGTCTAGTTTTTCCAAGTATCTTGGCCTGAAAAACAGCTGTAGAGCTAACACTGAGCAGTCATATGATAAACATGATAAAAGGTTTGTGACTGTAACAGATTCAAAGAAAAGTGAAACCTGCAAATATTTATCCAGATCTATCACAATTATAAACATCTACAGCCAGATGTGTCTGCCTTCGAATTGTTGAAAAAACACCTAAAAACTCACTTTCACTCGGGGAGCAGCAGACCTAAAAGGGGCATTTCAGTGTTTTTTGAGATACATGTCTTTTCAAGGTGTTTTAGCCAAAGTGAATCTTGGTCAGCTCTACCGCTTTCATAAGGAACTGCTGGAGGAACCGTCACATATGCACGGCTACAGTTTTGTACAGATGGGGCGATTCTGCTATGTGCTTAAGCTAATTTTAGAGACTCAGATCCAAGCCCTCATCTTAGTTTAACTAGGGTGATCATACGTCCTCTTTTACCCGGACATGTCCTTCTTTTGGGGGGCTGTCCACTTTGTCCAGGGAAGTTTATAAAATCCTTTAAATGTCCGCGGTTTTGTACGTACGTTTTGAGTTTGTGTCACGTGGACTTACTGAGTTAAAAATGTGTAAAAGACACTCGATCTGACCTGAAAAACTCTCAAAATTAACCCCAACATAGTTGTGTCCTTTTTTAGGGAAGTCAGAATATGGTCACCCAAGTTTAAGCGTAAGCTCTACCCAAATTTTTAAGCACTTAACCGTGCCATCAGAAAATTAAATTCGTAATTTTAACATGACTTAAAACAATCAATTTATCATGCATTGAGCTTCATGTATGGGCAGTTAGCTGGTTTGAACCTGAGATTAAGTCTAAAACAAAACAGGATGGCACACTTTTTGGTTTATGATTGACTGGCATTCATCAACATTCGCATAAACCTATGAACAAGTCTGAGTTTTCTGCCATATTCGTGAAATTAGTATAGGTTTTTATGTATTCAACAAAACCACGTGATTAGTAAGAAAGCAGAGTATAAACCTCTAAAAAACAAACCATGTCTCAGGCATATTAGCACACAAGGAAAGAAATCTAGACTATTCTCTGTGTTCTGTAAAGACTCAAATATTTAGTGTTGAGTACATCCCCGAGTAGCTTGAGATTGTAACATTATTTTTATGGCATTTTAAAGAGGCTGCAAATCTAGATTGTTCCCCGGGACCTGCCACTTTTAGGGCCTGTGCAGGAAACAGAGAAATGCATTGTTTTTACAGAGTTTCAGGGATTAAGAAAGAACACATAAATTAAAAGGCTAAGACCTGCTAATGGAAGTTTCCTGAGCAGATTTCACAGATTCAGCAAACTCCAACACCCCACTGATCAGCTCACGGATACGTTCTTGTAGTATTGGTGAACAAACCAAATCCCTGCAGATCAGCTCCTTTATAATCTTCCTCATGTTAAACTAACGTCTCAGGATTGTCTCAGGCTGAACACAGAGTCATTTGACGCCATCACATCTGATTTACTGGATTCACACCGCGTTATAAAAGGAAACAGAGAAGTCATCTTCACTTACCACAGGAGTAAATGAATATCATCTGTATATAAACTAATGGTTTCAGCTTACAAGAAGAGGGACTTTCCAGGAACTCAACCAGAAGTAACAAGCCAACAATGTTGAACACGGTGAGAGGTTTCTGCTCATGTCAGCACTCCAGATTTAAAAACAGTGATGAGTACTTGAGCTATGTGTTCATGGTCTGTAAACAATCAGTCTTGTGTTTCTTATCCATAATAGATAAAAAGTAAAGGATAAACTTTCCATTCTTAAAATCTTGATATACTCTTGTTCCTGTTGTTGTCCAGCTGTGACGCCAAGATTCCACCAAGACGCATCGCCGTGGTTGAGTCTTTTGGAGTCCATGCAGCAGAAATTGACGACCAGAGCTACAGCACCTTTGTGAGGACCATTCAAAGTCCATCAGTACAGATTCTTGTGTGGGTTTGAAGCAGACACTTCTGATTATGGAAGGTTCAGTGACTCTTTTCAATGTTTTCTCTCACTGCTCCTCCTCTGCACTGATAAAACGTCATTGGTCAACAGAGCTGTCCGTGCATCTGTCCTTTTATAGCCTCAGAAAACTATTTAAAACAACTTTCAGACAAAATTACTTGGCCTATATTTTGATTTTGAAGTTTGACATCATGTATTTAAAAGCCTGAATATTTTGTGTTTACCTGGTTAATTAAATAACTGGCTCTATATGTGTGCCAGATTTACACAACCTACTTAGTGTATAAAACTTAGCATCATAAATCTTGTCCTGTGATGATGTAACGATGGGAGTGATTAGCACAAGCAGACATGCATGTGAGATCACTCATCAAGCGATTTCACTTTCTTTAACACTATTGTAGCTTTGCTTCGGCATTGCAGAGTCAAGATGTCAGAGATTAGAAAGCCAAAATGACAAAGACTCTCGTTCAAAAACCACAATTGTCTATTTTCTGTTCCAGCACTGGAGGACCAACAAAAACAACAGTTGGTTTTTTGGTATTTGTAACAACAGATGAAAAAGGAGGAAGGAAGAGTGGTATTAAATGAACTAAAGAGCAAAGAAAATAAGTCCAAAGTATCGTCTAACCAATAATCTAAGAAACGACAATATCACAACTTTGTGGGAAACCTTTAATAGGACTCAGGAGAGGAAGTACAGAAGACTCACTGAACTAATTTGGAGAGGAGAAAACACAAATCTAATGATGTTTTGAAATGGGGTTGTGTTTATTATGTCCATGAGAAAAGACCATGTAAGCACTTCCTTTTTATCGTTTTATGGAATCATAACTTGATTTTTTCTGAAAGCTTTATATTAAGGAAATGTAAAGAGACTGTGATGTGTCTTTTCAGTTATTGCGGATCCCACTGAATCCAGTTTCACATGTATACAGTGGGTAATTATATAAGTGACTGTTAGAGGGGCCAACAGAGTTTGGCTTGTACAGTGAAGTTTGTTTAACATTAGCCATGCAGAGGAACAAAAGGAGCTCTGGCAAGTGTCAGTCTGAGTCCTTACCCTTGGCATGTTGTGTCTCATTTCTCCATAAGGGACTTCAACACAATTCAAGCTTTCCACATAGAAAGCAAGATGGGCTTATCTATTGGCATGTTGCAATTTCCTGGCTATACCGTTTGCACTCAGTTATAACTTCAATGTCATGAAACTACACATCATGATTTCACAATGTTACAAGTTCCATGTGAAGGCAGCATTCAAGACACAGGTGAAACTAATGAACAGGAGGGAAACACACAATGAAAGGAAGTAAAACTAAACCAAACTGAACACACAGGAGGAAAATACTACAAAATAAAATAGGAAACACACAAAAAACAGGATATGAAACATGAGGAAATATCAACAGGAAATGGCAAAGAAACAAACTAGGGAAAGACAAACAGCTACAGGCAAAGCTTTTTTGTTTGTACCAACCACTTGACCTCTGACTGTTTCAACAACGAGGACCGACAACATAAAGTTACATATGAAAGTGCAATTAAGTAGAAAACATATGTACACAGATATGCTGATTCCCTCCTGTTCTAGGTCAGATTCTGGATCATACGTGTCCTGTACCGACATGAGTTCTCCTGGAGGGCTCGCCAAGTCTGTTTTAGTGTTTTTCCACCTCTACATCTGTTTGCACCGTCCATACTCAGACAACATTCAGGCAGTCAATCTGTAGAGCATCTCCGAACAAACAAATCACAGCATGGATAATAAGAAAGTAAAAGGCTAACTTTAATTAAGAGGAGACAGCTAGTTGGCAGGGGAGCTCCTAATATTTTGGCGTCGCCATAAAGAACAGTCAAATCAGTCTTTACATTAACCGTTGTGAAATTTCCTGTACTCCAGCAGGCTTTTTTAACCACACCAACACCTCCACCTTTATGAGATGGTTTGTTTGTGAATAGAGGCTTCATTCAAGGAGACTTAATGATTTTTAAAAAATGAAAAAAACTGAATATTTGTCATCAACAGGAGCACATTTGGCTTCTTTGTTTGTGTAAGTCTTTACAAGTAAGTTTTCAACCACAACTTTCACTTTATAAACCAGATTAACCTGTTCTGTTCCCTGCACTGTCAAGAAAATTATAATCTGTGCCAAAGGTGTCATTCATAACTTTGTAACTGTCAAGCTTTCTCTCTGATTGCCTCCAGCATTCAAAATATAAAAGGTATTAGTTAACATGTATGTTGTGTCAAGCTGTTCCTCTACATTCCTCCGACATTAAACTGCAAAGAAGTCTGTCACTGCACAGACAGATCTTTGGCTGGCTGTGTCTTTGCATTGTCTACAGTGTCGCAAGAGTATTAGTCTCCTGATGAGTCCAAACAGCTGACAGTCTTAATATTGGCTGACAGGCTGCGTTCACGGTGGGAAACTAGCAGGGTGGTTTGAATAAATTGAGATTATATGAAGATATAAAGCTGTGATGGTCTGACAGATTGAGATCCCAGCAGGTTAGCGAGCCGTTTTAGCAGCGCTGTGTATCAGTGGTTAGGATCTGCTGTGTGTTCATATCAAGGCCAATCAAAAAATTGCTGCTCTGTGTCTTGGTGCACAAAGATCACGACAGAGATTGATGCTCTGCAGCTAACATCGGCCTAGTTTGACAAAGAGTCAGAGAGATGGCCAACTTTGATATTTCCATTTGAGTGTCGAGGGGAAGTTTTCTCGTTTGAGTTATGGAAAGTCAAACATCTCGGTGAATTGCCTGTGGCCTGTGGTCACAATTTTATGCACTGTCTTCAACTACAGTGACTTGTTTTGCTCCGAGATTGAGATAGGAGATTAGATTTGGCCTTAAGTAACCGTCCATTCCCTCAAATACAACCTTGAGAGCTTGAAATATGTAACTACTAAAATCTGCATCATACCCGGCAATTTGATTGTCTCTGTAATTTGTTAAACAATACAGGTATTATGGGAATTATAATGTTTAGACTCTACACAAACAGCCAGCTGTGGGATGGCCATGAATGTTTCTCAACAACCCGCGAACCAATCAAGAAACATTCAGCCAGCGAGTCAGACTACCGACACACCAAAAGACCAGCCAGTGAGCTGACAATTCAATGAGTTTATGAGCCCATTATCAACCAACCAGTCAAATAACTGACACACACGCAGCCCTGGAGCCAAACTACTGCCGTTAGAAAATGTGTGATTGTAAGCCACTGGCTGGATGCTGTGTTTAGTTGTCTCTACAGAGGAATGAGAGACCAAATGCTGGGTATTTTATGAGTGAGATGAAGGGGAAAATGTGGAAAAGGAAAGCGTGAAAAGCTTGAGTATGTTAAATTAAACTGTCAAAGGTTTGAGCTATAGATTTTGACCATGACTACAATGTTTAACTCGCTTCTTACTTTGGCAAGCTAAGGTTGGAGAACAGGAACCTACCAATCCAAGTGGTAGCCGCCTTCAAGGATTCAAATACTTCTGGATGTGCAAAGTTTGCCTTTTGCTGTTTCCATCAAAAGTTCCTCGTGCAATCCAAAGTGACAAATATAGACGGAAAAGCTTGATTTTATCATCTGAATGTTATTTTACTTGGAAAGCTTAACTGAGATCAAAAATGTCTTTTATAAGAGTGTCCTGGCCAAGATCAGCAGCAGCATGTTTCAATATAAATACAGACACACGCCAATTAACATTTACGATCACATGTAAACATGTCCTGGATCATATAACAGAAAGTCAACATTTAAGGCATCTACAGCCTGATGCATCTTTCTCCAACAACTTAGTCAACTCAGAGAGACCAGCTTTATCAGACCCAAGTCCTCTTGCAGGAGATTCCAATCAGCAGCTTCTGTCTGGGGACGGTAAGCTAAAATAAATCTTGTGAGTGAGTCATAGAGCGAAGACTGCAGCTTCTGGTGTTTTTCATATCAATAGAATTACATAAATATGAGAGAGGCAAGTTGAGAACCGCCTCAGAAATAAGATGTAATTTACTCCTCATGTAGACAATGCAGGCCAGCCAACTCTAACATAGAGGAAGTAATGATGAGTTAGAGACTTCAGATTTGTAATGAACAACAGAGCTGCTTGGTAAACAGTATCCAGAGAGGGAAGGCTTTTAAGATGGGAAAAACATCCATAAAACATCATCATTGTGAATCAGGAGCTCAGTTGCAACCTAAATTTCTTTAGTTTTTTTTTTAGTAATCACAACACCATGAGTCACCTTGTTTAAGTTTATAAATATCATGAGTTTGGTTTGATCAGGATTTAAGATCAATTTGAACACATAGAAGATGTCCTGTATGGTATCAAAAACATCTTGCAAGTAACAAAGCACCTGTTAATGTACTGGCGCAGAGCAGTATATAACAGAATCATCTGCATAGAACTGTATATCATCATTAGGAACATTCAGAACAACATCGTTAATATTGATTGTAAATAACAGTGGTCAAAAGACAGAGCCCTGGGGCATGCCATAATTATTTCAAGAGATCTGGATGCGAGTCCTTCAGTCTGTACACATTATGATCTATTTGATAAACAATTTTCAAATCAATAGATTGATCTGGCTGTCAAATACTAAGTTTATGTTTGATAATTTGCCTTGTTTCATTGTCTGACCATATCATATTTATCAAAAAGAAATTCCCCAGATAACTGACCCTGAGAAAAAGAAATTAATCTCATTGTTAATGGGTCTGAAGTTTGTGAAAATAGCATCATCATGATGCATCAGGGTGACCATACGTTCTCTTTTACCAGGACACTTTGGGGGCTGTCCGGCCTTGTCTGGGGGAGTTTATTAAATACTTCAAATGTCCGGGGTTTTGTATGGAAGTTTTGAGTTTGTCTCGCATGGACTTACTGAGTTAGAATCCTTGATCCAACCCAAAATACTCAACATTAACTATGCGTGACTCTGCGTAGTCACGTCCTCTTTTTGGGGATTCTGAATATGGTCACCCTAGATGCATATCAGTTAAAAGTCTGTCTTTGTCAGGTCTGCCCTGACAACTTTGTTTAATAGATAAATGGAGGTCTGATCCATCATTTATGATGCATTTGAGGAAGTCAGAAAATCCAAATGCTGATTGTCTATCACAAAAATTTAAAGCAGATTCATGTCTCAAGCAAATAGTTTCATTTAGATTAGATTGTTAGCTGACCCTGCACACAGATATTTGTTTATAGAGATAAGTAAACCATCTTCACATCTCCGCCAATGAGAACCTGAGATGTCATTGTGTTCCACCTGCTTTTGCTCTCCATACAGACTGTTTTTCATGCATATGCCAAAGCCTAATTGATCAATACCAGTAGGATTAAAATCCATGCTGCATTTCCTTGTAGAATTCATAAACAGAGACAAATTCCTGAGTACAAAAACAGTCTTGTTTTCAGTTCATAAAGCACTGCTAAAACATACCTTGAGTAATATATTCTTAGAGCCAACTTGGCCAAAGACCGCCCAACCCTTACCGAAAGACAAGCAAACAAGCAAAATTCATTTGTTCAACAATTCCTTGGGTCAACAAGTCAGCCAACCAAACATCCAAGTGGCCGATCCATCTCCTGGACATGGGATGGAAAAAGTCCCAGAGGAGCGGAGGGAGACTGATGAAATCAGGACCATCTGAATGACATTCCTGCTCAGCTCAGCTCTGGGTGTGTTGCTTGTTGTTTCTGGTGGTTTGGGAAGTCTGGGAGCCTCTGCTGATTTAGGTCTCGCATGTTGACATTGTCCTGGCACAACCCCTTTTTCTGAGTCATCCCCCTGCCATCGCTGCTGCACTGACTGACAGTAAGGACGCAGTCGAACGTTAACCAGGTGAAAAACATACATCTGAAGAAGACAGTGTCCGATGTTTCGGGATGACAGCACTACTGGGGACTTTTGGAGGAGTTTATCAAGGGCATTGAGCTGGTAAAATGTGTTTCCATTAGGATTAGTGTTAGTCTGGGTGACTTATGACTCTGTTCAGGTGTCAGCACTTCTAATAGGAGTTACTTGATGAATTAGAGACGTGTTATCCAGGGATTACGAGGAGGATCGACTCTGAATGATTCAGACGGGGATTCCCTCCCTGCGCACATGCTCGAGTGTGGAAGCTTGGATGCATCCATCGTTGTGTGTCTGCATAAGCCTGTTTTGTCTGTGTCTAGTGTAAGTTCAACCGCAGCCTTTCCTGTTTTTTAGATTTATTAACATCCCCTTTTCATCTGAGTGTAATCTAAAGCTTTGTGATTAAATCTGCGGGCTGACCAGAGATCAGAACATGAAATACAGCACGATTTTAGTCCAAGTAATGGGAAGTTTAAAGGCACATGATCAAAAGAGTCAAAAAAGAAATATTGCATCGGATTAAATTCCAACGATCCTCCAAAGAAAGTACAGAAATGATGAATGAGTGGTGCAGGCGGAGGATGGGATATGTTTCACATTTTTAAAAATAAACAAGAAATAAGACTATCCAATTCCATATGCACTTAGACGTATAAGCGAATGCGCAAGAAATCCGACTCTTTGCCCTTTGTTGAACATATTTGTCCTTTGCCTTCAACTCCATGGTAAACCAACCCATGGCATCATCAGAAGCTCTCTGGAAAACCAAAGAATTGTTTTGTTGTCAACATGGATTTTTCAAAATTATTCCCAGGTCTCCCTGAAATCAGAGCTCGGATTGAGACATATTTCTGGTTTCGCCACTGAAGTCCAGCTGCTGGCTCTGTGTTTGTGAGACTCAGCAGATGTAGAACAACAGACTACTGGGTATTTCCTAACGTGATAATGACTGCAGTTATGACAAGTGATATAATGATAAGCATTTTTCTATGATTTGGGCTGGCTGTAAATGGGCATCCGCATCATTTGGACTGACCCCTTGCAAAATACCACAAACACAAAGAGACACAGTTGTGCATATTCACACCTGGAGGCCGACCAGTACAACTACAGCCTGATGTGCTGGCCACTAAACAGCTTCACAGGAGCAGCTGGAGGTTTAGTTACTTACTCAGAGACACCTCAGCCTCATGTAACCCCTGCAATAGAACTGGTCTTCAATTAAAACTACAATGTACAAAAAAACCCAATTTAATGGGAGTTGGTTCACTGGGTAAAATATCCTTAAAATTTTAGTTTGATGGAAAACAGTGCAAAGGCAACAAATCATCTCAGTAAATGTTGGCGAACCCAGGAGACCAATCTCTGGAGTTTGGAGAGTGAAATGTTGTCCTATTTGTGCCTGATATAGGATTTCAGCTGCTCAACAGTTCAGGGTCTTTGTCCTATTTTTTGTGTCATGATGCGCCAAATGTTTTCAGTGGATGACAAGTCAGGACTGCAGGCAGGCCAGTTTGGCAGCAGGACTCTTCTACTACAGAGCCATGCTGTTGTAAATCCTGCAGAATCTGGTTTGTCATTGTCTCGCTGAGAATGTGAAGGTCTTGAAGGCAGTATATTTGTTCACAAGCAATTGTTTTTGGAAGTGATTCTGAGCCCCTGCAGTGATTTCCACCACAGAGGCATGTCTGTTTTAAAGCAGTGCTAACTCAGGGCCTGAATATCAGGGCCCTCAAGTATTGGTCTTGGTTAGGGTGACCATACATCCTCTTTTACCCAGACATGTCCTCTTTTTTGGGGGCTGTCCGACTTTGTCTGGGGAAGATTGTCAAGTCCTTCAAATGTCTGTGGTTTTGTGCGAGAGTTTCGATGTTGTGTCATGTGGACTTACTGAGTGAGAAGTGCATATAAGATACTCGATCCGACCCAAAAAACTCTTTATAGTTAACTTTGTGCGATTCCGTGACTCTGCCCCTGCGTAGTTGTGTCCTCTTTTTGGGAAGTCAGAATATCGTCACCCTAGTCTTGGTCCTTGTTCCTTTTGTACAGAGATTTCTCCAAATTCTTTGAATCTTTTAATGATATTTTGTACCGTAGATTATGAGATCCACTAATTCTCTGACATCTTACAGGAACATTATTCTGAAACTGTCGAACTTTTAGCTCACATGATCTCCCTTAAAAAGTGGTGAACCTCTTCCTAACTGTCCTTCTTAAAAAGACTCAGCCTCTCTGAATTTCCTTATATACCCAGTCATATTACTAACCTGTTGTAAATTAAACTCAGTGGTTTGGAGATGTTCTTTCAGCTTTTTTTTTTTAACATTACACAACTTTTTATATGTCTGGTTGTTTCTCTAACTAGTTTTTTGAAACACTTTCTGGTAAAATGAGCAGAAATTTCATATAAAACGATAACATTTTCAGCGTCAAATTTTAGTATGTGTGGCGTGAGTGCAAGGACTGGACCGAAACGCAACCAGACTTGTTCTAAAAGGTTTAACATTTTTTATTCTTTCAGTGAAAAGCGGAAGTAAGACAGGAATCTAGGAGATGGTGCTGGGTAGTGGGCTGCTGAGAGGCTCGGAAAAGACAATGAGGGTTATAAACAATACCAGAAACACCAAAAATACTCAAAGGAGAAATACTTACTATAGTAGCTCAAAGGGGCCATTGTGCCACTGCGTGTTGGCGACAATACTCTGGCGCTGAGGCTTCTGTTGGCAGCAGTTTTAAAGGCCAGCTGATTGCAGAGTGGCAGCAGGTGTGCTCAATCAGCCTCTGAAACAGGTGACAGGTGATGAGCAGCAGCAGACACAGCAAAACTAAGTCAAATAATAACATGACTGAAACCCAAGTCGATGCTCACCACAGTATGTCGTCTTTAAACTCTTTAGTTCATATCAAGCTCAAATTACTTCCAAACTCTCGAAATCTGTCTTTGTGGAAAGCACAGGAGGCATGATCCATTGGCCAACACGCAGTTCTGTAACACCATCGGCTTTTGTCTGGTGTCGAGTCAGCTCGTATTGAAATTCACAAAAACTGATCATCGCACACAATATCTACACTTGATATCTGGCTCTTTACTCTAACTGCATCAGAAGCCCTGAAATACTGGCTGTCACTCCTGGAGGCAGAATCCTCATCAGGAAATAGACGATGGAGTCTAAACTTACAGTATTACCATGATGGCTCGGTTTGCAAGACTGAAAGGAGGACATTTAGACTCAGCATGGATTCAAATCCTCTAAGTAGACATAGTATATACCTATCCTAACTGCAATTACATGAATAATGATGATTTATTAACTTTTAATGGTTAAGAGCGTTAATTGAATACTCCTGAATGGCTGACGGCTGAGGCATTTTTGCACAGCTGTAGACAGTTTGGCACTCACTCTCTGCCGACAGCTCATACAGGAGATGACAGGGCCTGGTTACAGTAATAACCCTCCTGCTATCTCACGCCCATGTGTCTGCAGCGTAGCCTGTAAATCTTCTCCTCTGTTATTGTTTTAATAACACGAATGTTAGCGCTCGCCAAGTGGTAAAAACGTCAGACATCAAAAGCCGGAGACGTGAGCTATATTGGGGTGCAGACAAAGGGCGAGGGCCCAGCCTGTGAAAATAGTGGGCCGTGCTGACTCAGCAGAGGAGTGTGCGCCCGCTAGGTTGGCTTTCTCCTTGTATGTGTGTTTTTTTGATGTGTTTGGGCGCATTATTATACATTGATGGTGTGAGCGTAGGGATATTTAATGTGTGGAAGCGTGCGAAACACTCAGCAACCTGACTGCACATAACAAAGCCCTCCAGCTGCTCGGTAAATATGACTTCTCAGAGCTCCATTTCCTCCAAACCACAGAGGCTCATAAAGCTAAGCACCCATAGTTAGCTAATGGCATTCATTCCTATACCGATGCCTCTGGTGCTGGTTATTTGGGGGAAAAAACCCTGATATATTTTCCAACACATGACTTTGTTTTCCTGAATCATTAGCTCCACCTCTCCGCCGGGCCAGAGTTAGAGGACTCTGAAATCATGTCTGATGGAGATGCAGCATCATAAAACCAAAGAAGACATAAAAAACAGAAAGCACACATGTTCCACAGCTCACCGTCATGGAACATCTGAAGACTCGAACTGGAAATACACGACTCAGACCTCACAGGCAGAGTCGAATCTGCATACATGGACATGAGCTGACTCATGTTGAGTGCTGCATTTAGGAAGAATTTCTGTATGTTTGAAGGTCCTTTACAGCAGCGGGAATGTTCCAGATTTCTTTTGGAAGTATCAGAAACAAGGGTCTTAATTTAGTACAAGAGTTAAGGATCTACTCCTTAAAAAGTCACTGCTATTGCGATAACTTTGAGGGACAAGGCCTGAGGATGAATTTTAAAAAAAGAGGGTCCTTCGTTTACATATTAAATACCATTTATAGATGTAAATATAAACATAAAGAAAGGAAGCGGAGAAGAGATGGTGGATTGTGTCGATACATAAATTATGAGTCTATTTCATATACATTTTTTCCATATTAAGGGATGCTTTTAGGTCTCAATACAGTTTCAAGGGTTGGTTTACATTATTGATGCTTAATTTACACACATTGTGTCTGTGTGGCAGGCAGCCATTACAGCCTACCTAGTGCCAAATATGACCTGTGACCACTTTTAAATACCTGTACTGACATCAATGGCCTGAATTGCTTGATCTGACTGACTGGGCAGCTTTTGAACCAACCTACATTATCTGATGCGAACCAGAGTCATTGATTCAAGTCATTGATTTAAAAGTTTGGGAGTTGATACTGGTCGCTGAAGGTGTGCCAGTTTACTTCAAGGATCTTCCTTTCAGAATCACATTATTGAGTTGAGTTGAGTTGAGTTGAGTTGAGTTTAGTTAAGTGAAGTTAGGTTGAGTTGAGTTATGTTAACTTAAGTTTAGTTAAGTTAAGTTAGGTTAGGTTGAGTTGAGTTGAGTTAACTTAAGTTTAGTTAAGTTAGGTTGAGTTGAGTTAAGTAAAGTTAAGTTAGGTTGAGTTGAGTTATGTTAACTTAAGTTTAGGTAAGTTAAGTTAGGTTGAGTTGAGTTGAGTTAACTTAAGTTTAGTTAAGTTAGGTTGAGTTGAGTTAAGTAAAGTTAAGTTAAGTTAGGTTGAGTTGAGTTTACATAAGTTTAGTTAAGTGAAGTTAGGTTGAGTTGAATTAAGTTAGGTTGAGTTGAGTTGAGTTGAGGTCATGTTGAGTTGAGGTTAGGTTAGATTAGGTTGGGTTAGGTTAGGTTAGGTTAGGTTAGGTTAGGTTAGGTTGAGTTAAGTAAAGTTAAGTTAGGTTGAGTTGAGTTTACATAAGTTTAGTTAAGTGAAGTTAGGTTGAGATGAGTTAACTTAACTTAAGTTGAGTTTAGTTAAGTTAGGTTGAGTTGAGGTCATGTTGAGTTGAGGTTAAGTTAGGTTAGGTTTGGTTAGCTTAGGTAACATAATATGAACAACAATCCCAACAGCATTAAATGTAAAATCAAACAATTGAGAAACAAAATGGGATTATCTACCAAGTCATGCAACGGGCAATGTAACTGCAACAAAGCTCGACCTCTAAAAGGCTTTTACTTTTATATTATTTACCTTCAACTTTACCGCCACGTCAAACTGCACAAATCAGGATGTATAGATTTGTGAGTTTTTCAAACACTTGTGAGACAAAGTTTGCAGTCAGAAATCTCTCTTCCATAAATGTAGTGTGAGCTGAAATGCTTACCTACATTGGTCGAGGATTGCTCAATCGATTTTCATCACCATAGCTGGTTTGTTTTTTTACTGTGACTCATAAAATAAGCTGGTGAGCTCTGTACTTGCGCCAAACGGGCTCATTTTATAAACCAGTGAGAGCAGCGAGCCAATGAAACTTCTCTGTCTTTGTGAGTGTGAGATTGAAATTGGGTATATGTGTTGATTTGAAGTGTGTGTGCATGTGTGTGTGTGTGTGTGTGTGTGTGTTCAGGGTGGGTGTCCAGTGGACGTCAAGCTCTCCATAATGTTTACTGACACAACACATTTTTAATGGTTTCTGTTCTGTGCCAAGACTTGAGAAATTGAGTCACTTCAAAGGATGGCACACTACGGACGTCCACTGTTTACACTGTTGGCTTCAGCTGTTTAGAGCTGAGCAGAGTCGCCCTCTGACCACCACGGATGAGGTGATGTCAAAATCCCTACAAGTGTTTTTGTTGTTTTTGTTGAAAACGTCCTCAAAAGCTGTGATCTAACGGCGCTTCATCAAAGCACTTTTCACACTTGTGCAGCACTACAGAGGAGAATCAGCCTCAGATGTAGGAATCAAAATATTTGAGGGTGATTTTCTTTTTTCCCTTCTTTCACACAGAATTAATTCTTAAAGTGGTGCTGACATTGAGAGTATGACTTTATTTTCTTCATTTCAACTTTAATGCCAACATTTTGACTTCACCCTCAAGTTTCAAGATGTCTGAACTTTGTTTCAGGGGCAGGACCACACCCCAACCCATGGCTCTTCAACAAACTTATCCTCTCATAGTTCAATCCTAAAGCATCAACTTTATTATTATCACTTGTTTTTCTCACAGTTTGATTAGTTCACCCTTAAAACTCAAACATGTGTGGGACACTCTGTATTCTCATTGTTTGATAGCACTAATATGATGGATACACTATGTAAACTTGGGACCTTTGCTGCTGCTCTCCCTGCCTTGGCTTCTTAAATATGCACATAAGCAAAAAGGAAGGTGTGCTCTCTGGCTCAGGCTTTGGCATTTCATGTATGCATATAGAAGAGCAGGGAGCTCTACACTGGGAGTCTGTGCTGCTGCTCTCCCTGCCATGGCTCTTTGTTAACGCACATGAAACACTGGGGAGACTGCTATCATAGCCTAAGGTTTTGGCATATCTTATATACACACAGAAGGACAGGGAACTCTACCCTGGGAGTCTTTGCTGCTGCTCTCCCTGCCCTAGCTTCTAATACTATACACTAAGAACAAAAAGGAGGTGTGTTTTCCAAACCTCTGGTTTTTGCATATCATAAATGCACATAAAAAGGCAGAGAACTTTACCACAGGAGTCTTTGCTGCTGCTCTCCCAGCCTTGGCATTTATATTTACAGTGTATGCATAAAAAGGAGGGGTTAGGGTTAGGTTTGGGGTTGTTCTCTCCGTGCTTCAGGTTTTTGCATGCCATGTGGAAAGGCAGGGAGCCCCAACCTGGAGGGCTTTGCTGCTATTCTCCCAGCCAGACCAGAGCTATTCCAACCAATACAACTTTCTGCATGTAAGTTATTGATTCTGAATGATGAAAGAGTTCCTGACTGAACTCTATTTTTGATTTCAACAAGATTCTCAAAATTTTTGCCTACAGACAAGATCACCTAGCATGATTTATTTCTCCTGAGATCGGTCCATTAGTAAACTTAAGTTTAACTCTTGATATTTGGACTGCATCAACATCACACCAACTCTCTGTTAGACATTTGACTTTTAATCTCAATAATCTTTATTCATCATCTATTTTTTCTATCTCAGCTTTTCCTGCAACTTAGACTAAAAACTAGAAAGGCTCTGTATTCTCCATCAGACAAAAAAGGTATGTGTTAGTCAGACTTGTAACTATAGCCTGGCTTAATGGATCCAGCTGCTGTTTTGGGCTGAGTGTTCTCTGTTTATCTTCTCTCTAAGAAGTTTAAAGTACATGATCCAAGTACTTCTTATACAACTATTTGCACTGATCTCTAGTGTTGATTAATCAACAGAGAGGGCTTCACCAGGCAATTACCTGACTGTCATTAGACCGTCAGCCCTAAAGACACTCTCTGTGACCAAACACTCTGTGGCTTGTCTCTATCTGTTCTGTTATGTGCTTTTTGACCATCTGGAAGAGTGCCTTGGATTCGCTTTGGTGTTTATTCTTGGACCCCTTTCTCAACATTTCGGCATTTCAAAAGGCCAGTTTTTATGTCCACATGCGTGGTACTATTTTTTTTCTGCGGCCAAGTCTGCGCTGTATGGTTCAGAAAAAAATGGCAATAAAAATCATGTCAAAACTTGAAACATCTAATCAGCTCCGTATGCAGCCGGGCCAATTTTTTTCTCCTCAAACCTCAGATTTAGTTTCAAACTCTCAGTAACATTTAAACAATGGGCTGAAACCTGTGTGAGGTCCCTGCAAACAGCACAAACGTGTGAACCCTCCTCTGCTCGTATGTTGGTGAACGCCCATTTGCAGACAATAGAGGGATTGTTTGGCTTTGTGTCCAACTTTAAAACTTTCTCGCACACGCTGTAGAGCTTCATGGGAGACCCAACGCCGCGATGATCAAAACGACAAACACGGAGCGGTGAAATAATGAACCCCTCATCTTTATTCCCATCCTGTATCGTCTGTTTCTTGTTAATTCTGCAGGTCACTCTGTACCGTGGCCTGGTCTGCAGCAGCAGTGGGCGGCTTTTCTATACAACCCATCTCTGTAATGAGCTTGTGGGCCGCTCTGACCGGGTTAACGGAACAGCGTGACTTCACTCTTTTGGCCGTGGCGGTGTTGAATTTTCCAAAGATTGTCGAGATTATCAAATTGCACATCACAATAATACTAGAGTCAGGGTGGCCTGTTTATCAGGTTACAGTAGAAGGTGGCTGAGATTTAATCCTGTGAAGCACCAGCCCGGGTCGGGTAATGTCAACACACACGATACACACTGATACAAAAGTAGTTTTTTTTTATTAAAACATACAGAAACATAAATAAAAAAAGAACACTGAACGGGAAAAAAGTCTATCAGATGAAAATCTTACAGGTATGCTACAATCTTATAGAAGAACAATATATCCATATTGCTTTTGGCTAGGTGAGTGCACACAGAATTGTCAAAATCAAGATACATAAATATGGAATTTAAAATGAAGCCCCTGTGTTTGAATAACAAAAAGCGTGTCTACTATTTCCTCTAAGTGCTGCGTAATGAATGTCATACAGACACAAAATATAAATGATTTCTACAGCCAAAAGGTCACTTTAACAATGACCTCACTCTGTACTTCTTTGGCTAATAAATAAATATTTAGTGCATATTCCCATTTACCTCAGTGAAGAGCCAAATGAAAAACAAAAAAATTTAAGTTAAAGACGAACCAAACTCAATTTGGTTCCTCTGGTTTAAAGAAGACAAGAGCCTATTCATGTCGTTTGTGGTCAGACAGTCCAGCTATCTGCATCACCTGTTGATTGTCATAAAAAGAACAAACAGATGTCATTAACTCTGCAGGTTTCAATGACATTGTCGTGTACGTCGCTCTCAGTGAGGCAGGCCACTCGTAGGGTTTTTAAGAGACAGAAATCTGGAGGTTTTGGAGCATTTTTTTTTTTTTTAAAGGTTTTGTTGCTTAAAACAAAGTCCAAGCCAAAGACTATATCATTAAGTTAAAACTGTGCCTCAGAGATTTTGTGGGTGTTAAAACTTCTCAATCTTTCTGCCTATTTCGGATCATACCAATGACTTACTTACTGTGAGGACGCCTCATTTCTTTCCTTGTTCACACTTGCAAAATCTTTCAGGGAAACATCTGTGCATTCAGAGTTTTGATGTTTTTATTCTCCGATAATCTGCTAAGTAAAAACAGATGCTCTTCCAGCTTCAGTGCTCTTTTTTGGGACTTTTTTTTTTTTCCAACATTCAACATTGATAAATCCTTTCTCACTGCCTCTTTCTGCCAGAAAACTACTCCCTCAGTTGCTCCCTTTATGGTTTGCTTAATAAGCGCATAAACACACGTCCATGCTTAGGTCTTATTGTTGAAATCTGAACTGGAATGTATCGAGAAGCTCCAATACAAACAGCAAAAAAAAAAAAAGAAGGTATTTAAAGAGTCTGTCAAGACGTTATAAAAAGTCTAAAAATAGTCCAGTGCTATTTAGCTGAGAGCTGTGTGTCTCATTTTTGGGTGTAAGTGCCTAGACAAGTCTTAAAAGGTGACTTCCTTTTCCATTAGTCGCTAAAAGTGACTCCACGGCTGTCTGGTGAAGGACAAAATAAAGATATCAACATGTGTACGATAAAAAAAACACTTTTTTTTTGACAAATTGACATCATAAATCAGTGGTTCTTTGGCATTTTAAATGTTCAGTAGCATGTCCGCTCCCCGTGTGTTTAACTTTCAGTTGCCCAACTTTATGGCCCCGAAATACGTCCCTTCTCCCTCAGGGTCCAGCATCCAAGCGTTGGACACGTTGACAAACAGAGCGTCCCCCTGCTCCAGCCGGACCCCCCGGCCCTGCTGAGCACAGTACATGTTGTAGCTCTGATTGTTCCAGCGCATGGTGCTGCCCGCCTTCATCAGCAGCACCGCCTTGCTGTTGTGTTTGTTGATCTCGTGGTAGACGTACTGGATGAGTTGAGTGTTACTGACATCCACCGCCGGCGTGCCGTCCTCCGGTGTGATGGCGTAGTAACGGAAGCAGGTTTTGGAGTAAACGTAGTAGAAACCAGACTCCCTCACCAGCAGTTTCCCCCTCTTGTAGTCCATTTTGTGGCAGCATGCGTGCACGTCTTCCCAGTCGATAGTGACGGCCGTCTTCTCACCCTCTTCTTGGAAAAAAGAGGAGAAAAGACATGTTTGGTTATCGTCTTTTATTGGAGAGCAGACCAAACCTGAGTCAAATTCTGAACAAATTGTGCACTGCTCTTACTACAATCTAGTTTACTTCAAAATAATCAGATTCTGTCATAATATATTTGCAATTAAAGCTCTCAAATTATGAACTCAAGCTTTGTCAGGTTTATCTGCAAGATGATGAGCCAACAGCTTTTAAATGCTCCTTAGATGTGATTCCCATTCCTGCTGCAATCTCAGAGTGAATAGGAAATCCTAACACTGAGGCATGTCATCCCAAACTAGAAGATACAACTGCTCTCCTTAGTGCTGTGCTCTGTTATTAGCATCAATGCATTGACTTTGCAAACAAGTGCACCATGCAAAAAAGATGCACTGAGTAACACTGGTTTAAATTGCTTCAGTGGCCCAGAGGCAGCAGTCTTCATCACAGTAGCTACTGGTTTAATTCCCAACCCTTTCCAAGCAGCAGCCTTGATTTTGAGAAATGAAGTCAACGTGAGTGCGCTAAAAAAAAAAACCTGTAATCCCTTGAGTGTCCACTTGAGGCTGACTCCTTTGGCGCCAGAAACCACATACACACTTTGACAGAAAAGCCCATTTTTTTAAACTAAAAATAAACATGTTTACAGCCTGGTTTAAAAAGTATTTTTATGCTGAATAGCTCAATTCTCCTCTGGGTTGAACTTTTTTGGTCACTCATTAGTTATCATAGTTGAGCTGACAGGTGGGCATACAGTAGCTGTCAGGGGAGGAGCTTAAGATCCACCTCTTTACCATAATTCACCTAGAGTCGGGCTGAGTGAGCATTTATATTATGGCGACCACTATTACATGGCTTCAGATCCCACTGGGAATACATCCATGTTTTATAGAGTCTGTTCTGCTCCCCACCCAAAACACGTCATCACCCACTGGTTTCTAGAGGCATTTGAGGTCAAACTATAGCGAGAGCATATCAACGTTTACTGAGTGAGTCTACATATTCATGACCAGTCAGCCCTAAAAACTGCTCATATTACTGAGTGTTGTGTGTCATAAACAACCATCAAGGTTACATCTGTTGACCTCCTAACAGAAAGTGAAGCATGCAGGTTTTCTTTCTCTTTAACCAATGACAGTAAAGAGCACTCTGCATGCTCTAAAATCATGAGCGAAAACGAACAAAGTGACAAAACGAAAGGATCTGACAGCTACCATCTTAACCTGTCTGTCAACGCCTCTCATAATGCAAAACTGTGCTTTACTTTTACTCTTTATCTTTTCTAAACAGATGATGAAAGTACGATTTAGTGCTTGAAACGTCTCAAAGAACAAATAAATATGCTACAACTGTTCTGTATACTGAGCTGCGAACATAGTATTTTGGACTCTTATTGGGAATTGGTAGCTTTTGCAACCAGCCTCTAGTGGACACTTAAGGAACTGCAGTTTTTTGCACCTCTGCATTAAATCGTATAAAGCATCAAAGACCAGATAAATGTAAAACTACTTCATCTGAACTCACTCTTTGAGTACTCTTGGTGCGTTTTGATCGGTAGATGGGCTGACGGCAGGCTCTCCTTAGAAGCTTTGCACCGTTTGGGTTTCCTCGGGTCTCTCAGAGCGTTCAGCACCGGCTCCGTCTGCACTTCCTATGGAAAACAAGGAGAAATCTCATCAAACTTTGAATGTGAATGAAAAACCTCAATGAAGCAATCAGCGATTAAACTACATCGAAACGACTCGCTCTAAGGTATCAACATTTTTTGACGTTTGTTACCACTGCTTGGCTCGGCTGTCTCTTTGAATAACCCTCTGCTTTTGTACAATCACGCGTGTGTGTGTGTGTGTTTGAATTCAGCGTGCATGGGCTGCTAACTTTATTTTACTGCTGTTGTTGTATTTCAAGGCTGCGGGCTGTGACAGAGAGGCCTCCCGCTGAGTGTAACCTTTCAGATAGATTGCTCTTTTCAAGGATTTGGCATCAAAACTTTCTTGGACCGTATTCAGATGCCAAAGAGTTGATTCTATTCAAGGCGCCGTCATCCGCAGTCTGCCGTCCTCAGGCAAGACGAAGCATATACACTGAGAGAAAACATGGTCTCCAAGCAAGTAAACAGTTACTGCGCCAGAGCTGCCAACTCTGTAACACATCTGGCATGAAATGAAAATATCAGGCGTGTTTTGTTTTCTGATTCCACCTTCGGTCTGACTCTCACACAGGAGGTCTCAGGGATGATGGGGATGCAATAAGTTTTAGAGGCTTGCAACAATTCAGAGCTGCAAGAATAAGAAAGGAAGGATTTGCTACACTCTTTGATTATCTTTTGTCTGGGTTATTTTGGAGTAAAATGTCAGATATTTGCTTTTTCCTGCTGCTTAAATGTGAGAATTTGCTGCTAGCCTTTCTCTGTATGGACTATCTCTTGAACAAATGAGACGACAAAAGGGGAAAACCTTAGTAAGGGTTTCGTTTCTGCAGGTCTATGAAAAGTGACGGTTGTGCGAATAATTTGGAGATAAGTTAGAGGTGAAAACTTCTGATGCAACTACAAATGTGATAAGAAGATAAGAAGGTATTTTTTTCAAAGTTTGCACGGGTGCAAGTTGGTCTCACATCTCCAAAATACACTTTATCGTCTGGTTGTATCACATCCAAAAGATGCTTCGACTTGTTTCTTAGTTTGACTCATTTCCCCTGATCCACTGATCTCAGGTGTAGGTGAGACATAATCTCATCTTTGCTCTGAGCCAACAGCTAAAAAAAGTGAAAGTGCTGGATAAAAACTTTAAACGTACTGACTTACGACACAAGCAACACCATCAGGGTAGCTGTGTTTTGCAATCCTGCACCTGCACCGTGTTAATATTTTTGTCCAGTATTTATCCAAAAGCCAAGTCTAGACAAATTTACAAACTAAAATTAGCTCCGTCTGTCCTCCAAAAACAATTTGCAACACAAAGATGTTTATGGCGCTGCGTCTTGGAATGAGACGGGGGTAAACATCGTCCTGCCAAGGCCTGCAGAGTGATTGTGAACGCTCTCCAAATTAGCTGTGCAATGTGGGATCTATCTTGATTTGTGGTGCGACCGCGTCATACCTCTTCAACCAGAGAGAGAGGACAAAGTCGGGGCAGCTCAGCAGCCTCCCGCTGTGCAGGGGGACAGTGACTCTGCAGCAGACGGAGCTGCTACAGGAAGGACAAAGTCTGCCTGAAATAATCGCGCAGCTACGCCTGACTTGATTTCACATGCTCGCTCCTTGAATTCCACCGAGCATGCAGGCTTCAACTCAGCCCTATAACTACGCACCACATTCATCAGTCAACGTCTCCATTATGTTGATGAGTGGTTTCTAAGATGCTGCAAAAGAACAAAAGTCCTCTCACTCACAACTCGGCCACCAAAGCCGTTTGTCTCTTTGCGTTTCATCATTTAGATCTCCCTCTCTCACCAATCTGCTCAGACTTTAAACACTGGGGTCATGAGCCGGGTCTGAATCACCGTCCTGTTCTCACCACTCCCGCCATCGCGCTGACCACAGCCCGAGCCCGGCGGAGGCCCGTCCTGTACATCCTGCCTCACATCAAAGCTGACAGCGGCCCCGACGAGGCCTGCTCTCTAACAAATCCTCTGAACTGTCAGCGGCGGTCTGAGAGCTGACCCTAACACAACACAGTGTGGGCCAAGTGGACCTGTCACCCAGACACCTCATAAAGCTCCCAGCACGTCTCCCAGAGCTCCATGGGAAACAGCCGAGGGCCAACGACACAATGAGCTCCTCAGTCCAACATCAGGCTGGGTGGTTTGGGTAAGAGCTCCAACAGGGATTCCCAGAGCGAACGCAAATGCATAATTTCAAAGGAAATTAAAGCATAATGGGAAACCAAACACCGGTGAGGCAAAGCAGCGCTTTTATTCTCTTCTGTTTGACTTCCTGGATGGATTTCGCCTTTGCTCTGCGAAAACCTGTGCCAAAATGGGGCGGCGACTTCCAAACAGGGATTAGAGAAAGATATGACTTCAGCAATTAAGAATTCTTATTTTACAACTCTCTCATGCTACTGCTGATCATCAGAGCGACTCTGCAACCGCTGACGCCAGAGGGTGACTCATAGAGAGAGGATGCAGCAAACTTCTCCGAGCACAGTGTCGGTGAGAAAATAATCAAACCGTGTGGAAAAAAAAAAAGCTGAATTACGGCTCATTTTCCTGCAAATCAAAAGTCAGAGAGGTGTTTTCCCGCTGCGGTCTGACCTCTCATCAGCCCGTGTGACCACCTGAGGCTCAGTGTTTTGCTTTACAGAAGCTGTGGTATGTGCTGAAACACACCCATGGGGAAATCATGACGAATGTCAGAGCAGTAGATTAAAATCTTATTTATTTAGTGCTGCTTTAACTCTTCTCTTTTCAAAACATAACTGCATCATCGCACTTACTGTACACCCCCTTCTCACAGTGACAGGAGAGAAATACCTGATATGCTTTGGAGCATTGAAATCGTTTTTGGCTAACTGTTACTTTCCTGCTTTTACCAACATGTCACTGAGCAATCAGCCAGAATTTAAATCTGGCTTCAGTTTGGAGACGGATAAATACAATGGTTGCAATCTGTCTGGATTATAAAAAAATGTTTTCTAAAGGTGTGTCTCACTTTTACCAGGATTTACATATAAGGTAGGTGCTTTTTAAGAGCCTGGCAGCACGATTTGTATCCATTATGCAAATAGAAATACTTCTCTAATCCCTGGAGGGCATTGAGACACCATTATTATGCCGTCTATAAATGCCAATGGTAAGTACAAAGGTGTAATGATGGTTGCCGAACCACAGTGTAAAAGTGAAAACAGCCAAAAGGTGTTTAACCTGCATTATTAGATTTGGCCATTAGGGGGCAGCTCCACTGGTTGCAAAAGAAGTCTGACTGTACAGAAGTCTATGACAACATAGAGCTACTTCTCAGTGATTTATTCCCTCAGTAAATATTTTCCTAATGAGTTCATGAACTTGATTTTTTGGTTTGCTCTCTTCTTCATGACAGTACGATGATTATTTTGTAAATCACGGTCACATTCAGAGTCAAAAAAGACCATAAAGACCAGAAAGAAAGGGTGTATATGAGGCAGGGCTACCTGTGATTGACTGACTGGTTGACAGTTCATCTTCACTTTGGAGGCAGGGCAACTTCAAACTGTGGCTACATTTTGCCTTTTTTATTTCACACACAAACACCAATCGGAGCAGCTGAAAATACAAACTTCTGAAACCAGGTCCTAAAGTAAAATCTAACGCTGCCTGTCTGTTGCTGCATAAACTGGTAACACATGGTTCCTGTGAATCCCAACCCCATTCTCACGTGCATATTACACTCCCAGTCAGCGTTGCGTTTTCACTCTAGTGTTTTCATATGTTTTTGTGGATCTATGTGCACCTAGATTTCACAATGTTTCATCTAAACAAGGCCTTTAACATAAAAGACCCGAAGCTTCTAGGTACTAGTCCAGAAATGAATGGATTGCACCATGGTGGTAATGTCTGTTTTATGCACTAAGGATATAATCCCTTGGTACACCCAAAAATAATAGAGGCCGAAACTTAAAGAGAGGCTGATCAGAGTATTTGATCATAATTCCTGCATCATTCTGCCTTATTCTTGCAGCCCATGGTGATTTATCATTCCTTTTAGGTGAAACACAACCAACCGTGTTCAACAAGATCAAATCTGTTGGATCTTTATTTGGAAGAGTCTTTGTAACATCCAACCTCATAAATTTAGATCTTTAACTTTAGAAAAGAAAGTTTTCAGACAGACTAATGTTGAAGTTTTGTAGCAGGGAAAGAAATCATGTTCATGTTCCTTAAACTGGCTGCACTCAGAGGGTGTGTCGTGCTAATGAGGTTAACCTCGGGGTCAAACTCACCTCTATGGGTCGATGCGGCGCTGTGGATAAATCTACCTGCGGAGAAAAAAAAAACACACAGGAGCAGAGGTCAGAGAGGTCAAAGTTTAAAACAGTATCATTGATTCTTATGAGCACTATCTGTTTCTCTGACAGGTGTGTGAGGGAGGGATACAGCCTCACAGGAAGACAAGCACAGTCAGTCAAGAGTGTTTGCGTGTGGGAGTGGGAGGCTGAGTTATTTTCCACGTCAGTCTGCATTCCTCTGCAGCAGCAGGCGAAAGTTTGTGAGATCTGAGGACCTATTGTTTGTTCTTTATTACAGAGCGAAAAGCCGCCGTAAGCACGACTTCAAACGGTCAAAAATGCACATTTGAAAGTGGAGTTTAGTCTCATGAGCAACGACCAAAATCTGGCTGGAACAATTCCTCCAATACAGGCGGGAATTTCTTAACCAAAAAAAGCTCAGTTTGCTCTTTGAACCATTTTCTATAAGACTGCTGAGGTGTGGCTTTCCTCAGGATGACACCGGGAAATAACTACGTTAAAGAATTCAGGTAAAGCCACGCCCTGTTCAAACAAAGTCAAGATAAAATCCCATTCCCATCTAATACTTTTAAAATGCTTGTTAAGATCCTGTATCAGAATTTTAGCGCTGTTATGGATTATTTTCAGAAAGTTTTCATGCATTCCCCCTCTCCTCTCCTCTCTTCTGAAGCTGAGCAGCAGTTTTTTAAATCCCCCCCTCTATCAGCACATTCCTCTGCAGGCACGGTGCTGTGCAGATTCCAGCTCTCCTCCTCACCTCCAGGAAGCTCTTACAGGTGTTGAGGGCAGATGATGGTCTGCTGCCAAACTTCAATCTGCTACTGAGTCACGCTCAAGAGTGCTACCATATGCAGCTGTCATCCTGAGAAAAAAGGCTGCGTCTTAATCCGGACTGACCTGAGACCGGATTCAACTCCTGCCTCAGAGTCTCAGACCCAGTCCTGCATCCCTCTCTGAACAATCCAAAGACTTAATGACAGTAAGCATGAAGTTTCCGGACAATGAAACATTCTGTTCCTCCCTTCGCTTCTCCTATTTGGGGTTTTTCCTCCTTCTCCTACCCCTTTTTTTATTTCTTTTTTCCTCTCTGGCTCCCTTCCAGTAACATAACAAGCTACCACCACACTGCAGCGTGTTTATGCCAAAAACAAGCCAGAGAAATTTAACACACAAACACAGAGACACACAGAGAGAGACGGATGCTCCCCAGGTGACCTCGGAGCATCTTGACAGAGCCGGGATGCGGTCTGCTCTCTTGGCTTGTCGAAACACGACAATAATCCAACTCCAGAACCGCCATCCAGTTAAGAAAAACAGCCCAGGCAGAATGTAAATGTTATTCTACAAGATCACTAACACTCAGATTTCAAGAGAGCAATCCTGACAAGAGAGTAATGGACCGTTAAAGGACATTTGGATTTTTATCTCCGACTTTTGCAACATGACAGATTAGCCATGACCTCTGCAGAACTCTCTGGAACCAGTTCAGCCTCTGCTTGCAAAGTTTACAGCTTCTGACATGTATGAATTACAAATACAACCCCGGATGGCATGTAAACACGCTCAAGAATAGCAGCAGCCCGGATTCTGGAGTGAAAACATCTGCATTTTTGCAAAAACAAGACATCTTTGCACGACCGATACATGGAGAGTTTGCAGAGAGATGTTATCTCCGCTAAAACGGATGATGTGAAACAAGCTGAAATCTCTGCTCGTTTTGGAAACACTCATCGGGGCTTTGTAAGATTGCTATCTGTGCGTTTTTACAGCCGGGGGAAGACTTGTTACAACTGCATGCCGCCAAAGCGCAGCGCCTTCAAAGAGACGCCATGAGTGCAGGAAATCTTGGCGCACAGATCTGCAGAGCTGGCTCACTCTTCAGGCTCTTTCCCCTTTCTGTTGAATCCACCTACTGTAACTTCTAAAAGCGAGCCGACAACTTTTTACAGAGCAGAAGAACTCGTCTGGCGGTTTATGGCATTATAAAATTGCGCAAACGCAGCCGCAGTATCTTTACAGGCTTTGATCTGAGCAGAGATCTGTTGACAACATTTGGAGATAAATGTTTACGCACTGAACCAGAGCTTGAGTAATCCTTCAAAGCACAGAAATGACTTTGCAGACTGTGTCACTGAGCCTACCTCTTGCAGGTACCCAGTAAGGTGTAGTAAGATCGCCACGCTGGAAGCCACCTGAAGCAATCCCATAACAGCGAGGGTCCCGAACAGGAGGGGCCGGTACGTTGGCTCCGAGCTCTGCACCGGGTGGAAGCGGTGCTGGCCGGCCTCCATGTCGACGGTGTTCCGCAGATAGCCTCGGTACTCGCCGTGGGTAGCTGCCATGATGCGCGCTGAGAGAGTGTGCGTTCAGCCGGGGCCAGGTCCCAGACAGACAGACTGACAGACTCACTGAGAGGAAGGAAATCGACTCAAACTGAACCGTCCCTATAATCAGCGGTGGGTGGGCTGGAGGAGCTCGATCCCCGCTGCAGCCAATCAGAAGGATCCTCTCGCGCTCAGACGGACGAGGAAGAAAAATCTGAAATGAGACCGAAGAGTAGACCTACTTGAACCGGATCGACCTGAGCGCACGACAGGTACAGCGACCTCTTTATGGCTCCACGAGCTCTTTACCGAAACACGCTGACACGTGATCCTCCCCTTCTCCGCGTCCACACCCCCTGTGACACACACACACACACACACACACACACACACACACACACACACACACACACACACACACACACACACTGAGGCTGCAGCCCAATGGGGATGGAGTTCAGAAAAATGATTATAAAAAAAAGGACTTGAACCCTTGTTTTGTGTGAAGTTTTTGGGATCCTCCGGTACTTTCTGGGCCATTTGGACCCAAGATATATTTTTTTAAAGTAACAGTAAAAAAAATACTCAAAAAAGTAAGTTATCTAACCATACCTCTATTTTCAAAGAGTATCCACGATGTTTGCAGTCTATCAAAGTCAACAGTGGATTTACTTCAACCCTAGAACACTATGGCTAAAATTAGTAACACCATCACTATCTCTGGGTGATTTTTACCTGAAATAATTTATCCAAGAAAAAGAACCTGTCATCAAAATATATCAAAATAGGACAATATATGACAAATTATTTTTCTTTTATTTTTAACTGTGCAGTGTCCAAAAGGAGGGAAAAAAGTGCCATAGGGGGATCATATAAAAATGCAACAAAATAACTGAAATTAGGCATTCATGAACAAAAAATTTTATATATATATAAATCTACATATATATATATATATATATATATATGACTGAAATATTTTCTTATCACCATATGAATTCCCTTGAAAATCACTACTCACTCAATGGGCCCTGAAGCAAAATTTGATTTTTTCTATTTCTGTCTATAATATTGATTGTTGATCATTCACACACCTTCATCCATCTCTTTGATTAACATTCCATGACATGCAAAAATATCTTTATCTTGGCATTTTTTTCTCTCCTTCGTCTTTCTTTTCTCTGCTCCTGAAGGATATGTCCTTTTTTGCGACATTGTTCTGCCCCACAACTACCTGCGCTTTGGATGCTCAGTGCACATTTTCACAGCAGAAGGCACATAATGGTAGCGGAGCTTTGACATATCGGCAGTAAGAATCAAAGGCCTAGATCAGCAGCAGCACTAAAATGTTTTTACTTTTTTTTACACTATTTTTTACAATAATATATATTTGATCATACAGAAAGCATCACTCATACATTAAAAAAAAAAAAATCATTGTTCTTGGGGGCCCCCTATTGGCCACGGGGCCCTAAGCAGGCGCTTAGTTTGCCTATGCCTTGGGCCTATGCCTAAGCGTCTGTTTGTGATAGTTATTCATAACCACTGCACTAAATAAAGATAGCATGCAAATTCCAGGACCACTCTTACTGACCTTACTAAAGGTCAGTAACTGACTCTTACTAAACCTACTTTATCCTGTATCACTACTGCCGGGTGAAAATCACCTGAACACGTGCCTGTAGGAAAAAGCAACTTTTTGATCAGGGAAACAAGTATGCCTTCAAAGATGTCAAAGGCAATGCTGAAGCTACTCAGAGACCCATGATACTCAGACAAATGCAGCATGATGAAAATCACATTAACATGTTTGGTCAAGTGAAAATCACCCGGCGATAGTGTTCAAGGGTTGATGAAGATCAGTGGTGCGCTTATGTCTAAACAAAAGTTACAAAAGGTTCTCTCTGGAGTGTAAATTCATGAGAAAGTGCTTCAAATGCTGCTTCTCTAAAAGGTTTAAACTCAACATGTGCTTCCTAAATGCCCTAGCAGTGAATAAAATGCAGCAAAGCGGCGTGACATGGAGGCAGTCAGTCTGTGGGTGTTCTGATAGCGGCTTTCACCTCCTCTGCTTTGTTGGGTCTGGTGTCGCCCATCTTCCTCTTCCCAATACCCCAAAGATCCTTTATGGGATTTAGGTTCAGTGAGTTTACTGGCCAATCAATAACATGGATACCATGGTCCTTAAACCAGGTATTGGTAGTTTTGGCAGTGTGGGCAGGTCCTGCTGGAAAATAAAATCAGCATCTTCATAAAGACGGTCAGCAAAAGGAAGCATGAAGTGTGTTTAAACTTTCTGGTAGATGGCTGCGCTGTCCTTGGACCAGATACAATACAGTGGACCAACACCAGCACATGACATGGCTCCCTGAACCACCACTGACTAGAGAAACTTTCAACTGGACCTCAAGCACCTCGGATTCTGTGCTTTCACTCTCTTTCTCCAGACTGTGGGATCTGGATTTCTTTGGGAAATCAAGGTCAGCTGTCACAATTCTTGACACAAGGAGTGCCCAAGTTGAAGACCATGTCCCCAGTCCGATTGTGTGTGGTGGCTCTTGAAGCGCTGACTTCAGCAGCCGTCTGCTCCTTGTGAATCTCCCTCAAATTCTTGAATAGGCTTGTTTTTACAATCCTCTCAAGGCTGCGGTTATCTCTGTTGCTTGTTCACCTTTTTCTACCACATTTTTCCTCCCTTTCAAATTTCCCTGAATGTGTTTGGATACAGCTCTCTGTAAACAGACAACTTCTTCAGCAATGACCTTTTGTGTCTTACCCTTTGTGTCTTCTTGTGTTATTGATCATCTTCTGGACGGCTGTTAAGTCTGGAGTTTTCCCCATGATTGTGTGACATGCTGATCCATGCTGACAGACTATTTAAAGGCCCAGGACACCTTTAAAAGAAGTTTTGAGTTAGTTGTCAGATTAGAGCGTGACACCGTTAGTCTCCAAGGTATTGATTTTGAGGATCTCATTAGCTGCAAGTTACAATCATCAAAATAAAGAGAAATAAACACTTGAGATATATCAGTGTGTAATTAATCCATATAAAATGAGTTTTGCTGTTTAAACTGAATAACTGAAGTAGATCAACTTTTTGATATTCCTATTTATTGAGATGCACCTGTATGTGTACGTATATTGTGATAATGATTATATGCTTTTGCACTGAAAGAAAGAAAGAAAGGATTAATTTGACCCAAACATCATGCAGAAGTTACCTAATCAGCCAACATACCTATAAAAACAATAGTCTAGTTAAATTATTACAAAATGTGCAGAAATTGTTGAAAGAAAACAAAGAGGCAGTAAAAGTGAGTTCTAAAGACAGTTTAATTTCATGAGTTTTATTCTTAAAAATACTCATAAAAGCTGCTGTGAGAAACTTTGGATCGGAGTTTTGGCGCCCCCTGTGGACAAAGTGATATGAGTGTAAAAGTAAACTTTTTAGTCAAACCTGTTATCCTGTCTTCTTTTGCAGAGAGACGTTTTACTCACTGAGTGTATGACACAGAAGTCAGACAGAAATCTGTAATTCTTCAGAACAAGTTATGATGTAAGTGTGGTCTTCTGGTTTCTAGGGAAATGTGTCAGATATTTCAAATATCCCACAAGACTTATTCATGCTCAATCATTCCCTTTTAATGCATTTTTAGCTCTAATTAGTTACTCGATGTGCCTCTAGTTGCAGAACCTTAGTTCAAAAGACATATTTTTTGTCATGATATTCCTTTGTAACACATTTGTTCGGACAACCCCAGACATAAAAAAATCTCTAAAATAATATGATCTGAAAATCTCCATCTGAAAGGAGATTTTAGCTGTTAAAGTGACTGCATTAGGACCTCTCTGGAGTTTTATGCCTGGGTTTAAAGGAGTAGTTCAGTGTTTTTGGAAACTATGCTTGATCACATTTTTCTTTTATAACATTCATATCACGCTGCCTAATCATGATATAATGAGAATAAAGTCATAGTACAACAATACTGGATTCATAGTTTAGAGGAATGAAGTTTTAGTATAACAAGAATTAAGTGATAAAGGTCTGAGAATAAAGTAGCAATATTTGAGTATTATGAGACTAAAATCACATTCCAAGTAAATTAAATCATACTATTTTGACATTAAAGTTCTAACAAGAAAAAAGTCAACATAAAGACTTCATCCTCTTAATATGAGGACTTTATTCCCACATATATAAGAAATGTACATGATTTATCTACCAATAAGTCACAATTTATATAACATATTAGCTTTAATTTTGTGACCTTATTATCATTTTATGATCTTGACACCTTTGTTCACATGACATTTAGACTTATTTTCTCAATATTATGTGTTTAATTTGCAATTACCTTTAGTTATCCTTGTTCTCTGTTATTTTGTGCCACATTTGATCAATTTTGTGGTGAGAGGTTTCAGCTCCTGTCAGAAAAATTTGGTTTGTGTAGATTCTGACGCCCCCTGTGGCCAGTATGTCTCAGTATGTAATACAAAAAGAATCTAACCCTACTTTCTTATAACAGTGAAACTGATTACTCACTGAGAAACTTTATGGAAGATTCAAAGAAATCAGTCCTAACATGGCTTCTCTCATCAGGTTTTGGACACACTCAATTTTTCAGCCGTTTGAGCTCCAGTAGCTTTTCAGTTAGACAACATGAGCAAGTCTTAATCAAGTCTTTGGCCACCCGTGACCTTCTCGCCTACACCTTTTTGACTCCTTGGACCACTTTTGGTTGGTGCTGACCCCTGTAGACCAGGAACACCCCACAAGAGATGCTGTTTTGGAGATTATCTGATCCAATCATCTTTATAGTCACTCACATCCATTTGATTGCCATTTTTCCTGCTACGAAACATAGACTCTGATCCCCTACTGCTTGAAATATCATAAATAACTCTAAAATCACTGCATAGTAGTAGTTAGTCTTTACGCTGGTGGTCTGCTTGCAGTTGCAGTCTGCTTTAAAACTAGTTAAAATCTCCCTACAAGAGATCTGGAGCTCTTGGGATTTACTCTTTTGCCTTTTGTAACATGTCCGAGATAGGTGCAGAAACTTGTTCACTGTGACGAAGCAAATTCTACATTATTATGAACCTGTTCAACCTGTCAGTCTCTTTGAACAGAGGAGATGCTCCCCACTAATCTTTGACATCTAACAAACGCTTCCCCTGAGGGGTCAATTAATGAAACCTTTAAGTGATTTTTTTAACAAAAAGTGATTCAGAGGAGTGACTGCTTTGTGGCAAACCAGAACATACTTAAGTTAAGGTTTCTGAAGAAGAGTGAAAACAGACGACAGCAAACCAGGAATTCCCACTATTGCAGCAAGTGAAGAGACCAACATTGAACCTGAAAGCTCAACATCATTGTGAGTCATAGTGTAAGTGTGTGTGTGTGTGTGCGTATTGTCTGTCTCTAACAAACCTTCCTTTATGAGCAGACAGATGTCATATCCTCTTACCTTCTTGTGAAGCTCCTTTCATGAGCTGACCACGGATTTCGCCAGTGACATCAGCTGAACTATCAGGCCTTTGTTTAACGACGGTTTACACCTTTTTTGTTGCATCGTTACATCAACCATTATTAGCCACAGTGTTTGACAGCAAACAAAAACTTCCTTCACTTTATTGACGTGGGAGGATGTTGATTGACGACTATTCTTAGTTTGATAGGGGAAATTTCACCAACATGGTGTTGTTTTGGCCGTAAGGTAAAAGTTTTAACAGTGAATGTGTCCATACCTGCCCGTGGAAAGCAAATGAATTTACTTCCACCTGCACACCACTGACACAGATTTTTCTCTTTTTTTTTCACCAAACGTTGCAAGGACCCTGGTTGAACGCAAGAATTGTTCACACTTTTTCTTTCTGCTCAAAGAACGCCAAGTTTGAAGGATTTAAAGATACACAAAGTTGAATTTGGTTACAAATAAAAGCCTGAAAAAAACTGCCCATACATGATGAAATTGGCTGTGCATATCTGTGACATTGAGACCTACAAAAAAATCCTCACAAATCCATATCTTGAAACCAGCAGGAAGTCCACCCTTGTGATTTGAACATCTGGTCGATACAATCCCTCACAGTGAAACAGGAAGTCACTGTCACTTCTTAATTTATGTCCACCCCTGAACACACATATTTCTTAATTTTTACTTAGTCATAGGGCCAGCCTGTGGAAATACATGGTACTGTCTTTCCCATGCTATGTCCAATGTGCTTCAAATTTCACAGGTCTTGTAGAGGTCCCAGCCTCCACTTAATTATTGATTATGGTCAGGTGGGAGGGGTCTGGGTGAAACTGAAACCACAGCATCTGACACATGTTTTCTTTCAGGTATCAGGTAAACCCATAGAATGGTCGTCAGCTGCCTTCTTGCTGGGTGAAGCCTCCATGAGAACAGCTCCCCCTGGTGACTGGTTGCAGTCGTCGTCGTCGTTTTCTTCCGCTTCATCCGGGTCCAGGTCGCGGGGCAGCAGCTTCAGGAGGGAAGCCCAGATGGCCTTCACCCCAGTCACTTCCACCAGCTTCTCCAGGGGGATTCCCAGGCGCTCCCAGGCCAGGCGAGAGATATAATCCCTCTACCTGGTCCTGGGCTGGCCACGAGGTCTGCTCCTGGTGGAACATGTCTGGAACACCTCTAACAGGAGGCGTCCAGAAGGCATCCTAACCAGATGCACAAGCCACCTCAGCTGACTCCTCTCTACGTGGAGGAGCAGCGGTTCTACTCTGAGCACCTCCCAGGTGTCCGAGCTCCTTACCCTATTTCTAAGGCTGAGCCCGGCCACCCTGCAAAGGAAACCCATTTTGACCGCTTGTATCCGCTATCTTGTTCTTTCGGTCATTACCCAAAGTTCATGGCCATAGGTGAGAGTCAACACGTATATTGACCGGTAAATCGAGGGTCTCGCATTACGGCTCAGCTCTTTCTTCACCACTGGGGCGGTTCGCGGCCGAATGTGAAGCGGCTGGGATGCAAATCAGCACCTCCAAGTCCGAGGCCATGGTCCTCAGTCGGAAAAAGGTAGATTGCCTTCTTCAGGTTGGAGGGGCGGTCCTGCCTCAAGTGGAGGAGTTCAAGTATCTCGGCGTCTTGTTCATGAGTGAGGGTGGGATGGAATGGGACTGGTTGCAGTATAGGTCATAAATCCTGCCTCCTTCATCAAACTTAATGGAAGTTCTGGAAATTTGTCACACAGAATATAAAATTTTCTCCCTCCATGACATGATGGTGACATTTAGTTATCTTAATCTTTTATCTTATCTTGTTTAAGTGTTATTAGGGGTTCATGTTCTCTATGATTGACATTTGATGCAGCCTATGGATATACAAGGATTGCGTAGGACATCCGGGGGTTTGTTGTTTAAGCAGAGCAACATCACAGCAATTCCCCTGCCGGTTTAAAAAAATTTGAGAAAAACCTGGAAATATCTGGAATAATTTGGCTTCAAATTTGCACAATGATGGTAGGTGCAGCCATGTTGTCCATGCTATATACAGTCTATGGGTATATCATCAATCAAAGCAATCTTTTATTTTAGATTGGGGTGGGATCAACACTGAGCACTACTTCAGTTTGCTTTCAAACCACACTCAAGTGGTAGCTGCAATATGTTTTTGCAGCTGTTAAACAAAATTGGATAATTTATGTTCAGTAAAACGAAACCAAACTGCACATGCAGCATTTACTGGTAAGAAAATTACACTTTTGGAGCAAACATTACCTGAAATTATTTGATTGGTTAATGATATATAAGTTCTGATGCATGCTGTAACTGCAGCCTTACAGAACAAGAGGACTGTGCACAGTTTGTTTGTCACCATAATATAAGGTCACTTGAACTCAGTGTCACAACTTGAGCCACATACCTAAATAAAGCAGACGATGACAGATGATACTATTAATTCCAAAGTCTCCTGTTATAATCTGCTTACATACGCGTTCTCTGAAACTACACAATGAGGTATTGTCACGCGCAGACTGCTGGACCACCTCATTAAGGCTGAGTGTCCACAGACTGTCCCGCGGTCACGCATCGTGGCTGTTGCAGCATCTAAACATGGCAGTGGCTCCTGTCAGCCCAGAGTGTGACCTCCTTAACCTCCTCTGTTTTCCTAGTGCCAGCAGAACGGCAGTGTAGTATTTGAAAAGACAGCAGAAAACGAGCCTCCTTTAGGAGCAGGAGTTATTTTAGGCAGACGCAGTGACAATGGAAAGGAGGGGTGGGTGTAGTAGGTTGGGTTGTGAGTTTGCGAAATACAAGCGAATTTTCTGGGTGCCAGCGGAGTTCATGGGAGAGAGCTGGCTTTTTATATGTACCTCCCCCCCTAAAACCATCAAACCTCATGGCGCTACAATCATTTAATACTCCGTCATTATGGGCTTTCTAACTTCATAAAACCACACACATGATTTCGGTTATGTTGCAGTGCGACCACATTCCTCCCTTTTACTATAACTCTCATTTTTACGGTGCTCGTATAGAAGCACCCCTGTTGATGCTTTCCTTCGAGCATTGGCGTCTGGGTTTGCTGAAGGTTTCTCCACACGGTGTTTCAGAGCAAACTTGGTGAGGATGTAGACTTATCTTTCCCAGGAGACCTTTTGAACTCCATCTCCGACCTCCTGCACTTGGCAGGCTGTGGCGTGGTCTTGGCACTGACTCTGGATGTGGTACTATAAAGCGCTCTTTTTTGGTTAATACACCGTGAGAACCCGTGTTTAGCTGTGGGTTTCGTTTGCCCTCAGCTATTTCCTGAAGGAGTGAGGAGCTTGGTGCTGCAGCGAGGGAATAGCAGCGGCATGGTTTTGTGTGATATCCAGGTGTGTTTGTTTGGGTTGTATCAGACTTTTTATTCATGTTGGGCTGTGCATGTGTGCGCATAGAAAAAAAAAAGTGTGTGTGAGACAGTGTGTTTGGACACTCTCCATGCCCCTGCGTTTTGCAAGCTTGCCAAAAAGTGGAACCTGATGCTCTTTCAGCGGACGACACACAGCCAAAAGCCCCATAGCTGCATGGAGAGGGAAAAGGAGATGAATGAGAAAGATGGGTTAGAGCTTCACGAGTGCCCATATAACTGCATGCAAAGATAAAACCTGAGACTACATGTTTAACTTTGCCAGTAAACAACCCTTTTATTGTTGTGAGCGATGGATTATCTCTGGTTTTTAAGAGCATTCCTCATTAACCATGTCCTTACTCTCAACCTGGCGTTAAACTCAGCAACCTCACGCTGAACATGAACTGTGACGTCAGCCGTCTGCACCATTCCTGTTCAAATAATGAGCAAAGCCGCTGTGACGTTTGGTGACTGCCTCTTTAAACCTCAGTATTCAACATTTCCCTGTCACCTTGTTGGTTTTTTGAAACCAAAAATCGCCATATTTTGCTGACCAAGCAGTGCTGGAGTGGAGCGAAAGCTTAGCAAACAAAATTATCCAAGAGTCTACACTGGTGGTGGATTCATTAACAGATGGATAAGTCTATGAAATATCACGTTTCCCACCAAAGAAGACTTAATTCATGGTGGGGGCTGACCGATAGTCATTAGGGGAGCTTGTCAGTAATCCCCCAAAAGCAGAGGGCTGAGGGGCTGAGCAGCTTTTGACGATATTACAGCTCGCCTCCTTCCAGCCAAAAAAAGCCAATAAAAATCCTGACCCCCATGCATGTGTGGTCACAAATACTTAAAAAAAACACTGAGCTAGAGTACGGACTCCTATAGCTGCCAATTAGGGGAGCGAACCTCTGAGCTCAGCCTCCTTATATTACCTCCTGGTCTCTGCTGATTGCAGTCAGCTGAGGGAGATCACAGGTGCAGCCAATTGCTCATCTGGGGGATGGAGCTGAGCTTGAAGTCTCCACAGGCTCCATTTGGAAGGGAATACACTACAGTCGCCATGGAGATTTGAAACTTTTTATCAGGCTGTCTCTCCATCTTCAGATACAAAGCGAAGACTGGTATAAAGTCAATGCTGAGGGATTTTCCAGACTGACAAAGCTGGCACACCTTACCTCAATGTCTCTGCAAACCTTCTGAGTGTGTTTTCTGCTTCTGGACTGACTATGACCATGTTAACATGCATCTTTTTTTCAATAAGAACAATTAAGCAGAAAGCTGGGATTCTGAAATGTCTTTTCTGTTCTCTTGTTTGAGTCTCTGAAATACTCTGCCTGAGGAGATAATTTCTTTAGTCTGCTCTTTATGATAATGTTAAGTTGATGTGTTAAAATATTTTCTAGTTTCTACGTTATGTTACATAATGTTCAAACTGGGCTGAGTTTGAACAAAAGCAGAGCCGGAGCGGGATTCTTTGTTTTTGCTTAAGCCATGGAAACCTCCTTAAATGCAGTGAAAGCATAAGCTGAAATGTTGTTCTACGTGTTAGGCTTATTTTAGTTTATGGACTCTGAGTTTCCTGGAACAGTTTTGCTTCCATGTAGGCCAGTTTCTCAAAAATGTTACCCACTGTAAGAGAGTTTATTATTGATAAGTACAACTCCAGTCTCCAGTCCAAAACCAACATCCATTTAACCATCAACTTATAAACTAAATCAAGCTCTAGGACTAAATCTTTTTGTGCCAGGCTGTCACCATGTTTATTTCATTTTTACATCTTAACACTTTTTGACTGTTTTTATTGTGTCTGCGTAGAAGCTGCTCCAAACCAATTCATTCAAATCTCTATTCAAATGGTATCAAACTGGATTACATTGAATTCAATTGGGCCATGTGGGAATTGACTCCGTTTTGAAGCCAGCACCAAGTGGCCACTCCTTGAACTGCAGTTTTTCGCACTTGTGCATCGGCTGCATTTCACTCCTTTCACTTCTCAGCGCTTGCAGACTGTTTATGCCATCTGAGGTATCAGGGTCGAGGATGTAGGTTCAGGATTCACAGACAGATTGCGGCGTCACAGTGAGCAGGATCCGGTCAGTTTGGTTCAACCCGGGGCTATTTCAGCTTCAAAGCAACCAGCATGATTCCACTAGATTCAGCTTGTTTTGCAACCAGAAGGGTAGAAATGCACGAATCTGAGAGGACAAAAATAAGGAAATGGTTTGAGCTGCTGCCTGGCATGAATATTCAGTGACAGGGAGTCGTGGTACAGCTGTTGTACGAGTGTTTGGTCAAAAAAAGAAAGAGAAAGTGGCCAAAATTCCTTCATGTAAGTAGGAACTTGTATACGGAAGGTGAATCAGGGCCATATTTTTCCATTGTTTGTTATCGCTCTCTTTTATCTGATGGAAAGTCTGTTTTTAAAAACTCACGGCATGAAGAGGAGAGGACTGTCTTTCCCCTTCACTCCCACATCCTCTGTGGTAGGAAGGTCACTCAAAGTCTGCCATGAAATACACACAAACTCACACACACACACACTTACACACACACTGACTTTGGCTTTCTTCTTTCTCAATCAAAAACTTCTTACCCTGCCGCCTCCATAGCAACCCCAATGTTTGCAGCTGGCTCTCCCCTCCTCCTCCAGCCCTCCCATCACATCACACCGGCCTGTGGTTTTATCAAAACTACATATTTGAGCAGCAAATTGGAGTGATGATCAGCTCAAACAGGGGTATTCCAGACCATTAGGCAGATCTAGTTTCGGCTGATGTGTGTGGGTTCGGGGGAGAGTCAGGGTGAGTCTTTTGGACTCTGTAGAGAGAAATGTGTTGAAATGACATGAAGCATCACCAAAGTTGGCATGCGTTACAAGCAATGTATATTTTACTGGACTGTTATATTAATGCTGCTCCTTGGATTTCCTCTGGAGGGCTGGCACGTGGAAACAAACTGTGGGAGGGGTCACATTCACCTTCCTGCCAAAAGGGGAAAAAGGAGGTTCTCAGAGAGACGCACCAATTTGTGCAAAGTAGACCACTTGAAGCTAGAGCGCGTGTTTATTTGAAGAAAGCAATGATATAATGACAGAGTTTGAGGAAATAGCATCTACAAAGTGCAGATAGATTCGAACCCTAAGGTTGTTTTAAACCCTCAACACAGGAAAAATGTTTGAAATGAATTTTTAAAGTGATTCAAATAAAATAAATTTTAAATAAACTCAAAAGCCCAAAAAGATGAACAAGATGAGGAGCAAGGAGCCATGCTAAAAGCTCTCCAAAGTCTACAACAGAGTATGAGACATGAACATAGCCTGCCTTGAACCGCTGTGTTTTCCAAATAGCCAGCAGGGGGCGACTTCACTGGTTCCGATCAAGCAGCAGCCTGTGGAAGTGCTAAAAAAAGGCAGTTCCTAGAGTGTCCACTAAAGGCTGGCCACAGAAGCAACAAAATAGACAATAAACAATGACCTGTGATTAATTAAAGGAATATTCCGCTGTTAAATTAATTTAGGGTCAAACGCACCGTAACCCCGATTTAGACACCCCGTCGAGAGATGAATATTGCCGACAGCTTGCTTCTCTAGTTATACCAACTTGAGTAACGACCGCATGGTAGCAATACAGAGAGCCACATGCTCAACCGAAAAGCCACTCTATAGCCACAAATAATGCTCAGGACAGCACCTAACTTCATCAACAATCGCTAGTGCTAGTGCTCAACTAGCCACCAAGCATAGCTTAATTTTACGCCAGAATATCCCTTTAAGTGTATAGTTGTATAAAAAAGACACACTGCAGAATAAGTTGCATATTTTCTCATAGGTTACTTGTAATATTCAGCCCCAACATGCAAAACTTGTGGCTCCAATTCACCGAAACCAAATCAATAGATTTGTTGTCATGGCAACATACACCTGTCATACTTAATCTACTGCTGAGGCTTATGGAAATGACATATGAAATGACTATTGGTCATACATACACAGGGATTTGTCTTTCAGAATAAGGGAAATTTTGGTCTGTTGTTGGCGCTACAGGTTTTGTCTGGGGATCATCAAGTCATGAGGAATCCTGTTTGTCCTTACCAAATTTCAAAGCAATCCATCAGACCTTAGTTGCTTTAGTTCAGCCATAACAAAGTAATAGACCAGCAAAAATAATGGCCTTATAACCTGATATTTCCATGACTCATCCTGCTAACGTGGCTAAAAATATTGAGATAAAGACTCACATATATTGGAAAACATGCTGTGTGTTCTGTACACACCCATATGGGATCACACAGCTGCTGGATCTTGATGGACTTAGTTGGTGGGAGCCAAGCTGACCTTGTTTAACATGCTCTTGAACACACATGTCAACCCCCCGACACACTCACCACATGTTAAATGCTCTGTCTGTCATCACTCCCCCGGTGATCCTACATCCTTTTACCCTCTGCTCCTCCACTTCACTCCCTCGCTTCCTCTCTTCCTATTTTCTTCATCTTGCATCATACTGGAGACTTTGTTCTCCCTTTAACAAAGAGATTCATCCCTTTATTTCAGTGAAGCAGTGGGGAATTAGTTTCAAGTGATGCAGCAAAGTATCTCCATAAAACCCCCACACCCTGCAAAGTAAAAGAAATACTAAGAGGTATTTGTTGCTTTTGATGCCTCTGCGGTTTCTTGAGTCAGAGATGATTCTTAGCCTCTTAAATGTAGTTTGTGTTTTATTACAAGACATCAAAACTTGCTGCCCAGCCAAGGACACACCCTTTGACAAAAACATATAGTTTAAACAACCCAGCTTTATGGTGGTCTCCAGGCGTTACTGACCATATTTGAGTCAGATCAGGTCAACTGGCAACGAAGTCGAAAACATGACTATAAGATAAATTTGTTATTCCGATGCTTGTGCTGTTGTAAATATTCGGTGCAGGATAAAAAATGTGTAAGAGTTGCTGCAACACGGTTTGGGAAAAATACCCAAATTTGGTGGGTTTGGCATTCCTCAGGGAAGCATTCAAGGTACTTTTCTGTTTTATGATAATTGTAGCTACACAATTTTACATCTCCATCCTTCCAGACTTGTAGAGCTTTTTATGGTCTTTTAAACACTCACTGATACTAATCATTAGATAAATGAAGATTCTTTAGGAGGAAACTAGCAGAATCTAATACTAAATACTTAGCTAAAATAACTTAAAACCAGAGCACTGTGTTTTTGTGGCCATTTACAAGACCCACGTAGAATAAAAATTGTTGAGTATATACAACAAAATATTGTTTTGCACTAGCTCTGCAGGGTTAATTTAAAAAAATGAAATAACAAAAACATGAAATGTAAAAAGAAATGCACATGTAGACATACTCTTGTACAAAAACCCAAATTCAAAGCACGCAAAAACAATATTTCTGCACATTTAGGGTTAGGGTTAGGGTTAGGGGTTAGGGTTAGGGTTAGGGGTTGGGGTTAGGGTTAGGGGGTTAGGGTTAGGGTTGGGGGATAGTGCATTAGTATGACAAATTGTTGGTAATTTGATGTAAATAGTGCACTTCTGGTATGTTAATACAAAGGAATGATAATACACATGGAAAATAATCAGTTATCTATATAAAAAAATTGCAGCGTGCATGAGCCTGGTGGAGTATCTCTTGATGGACCTGTAACACTTTCCCAAAGGCAGGCAGCCAAACAAGTATGCAGGATGTCAGATTTTGTCAGATAAAATATTTCTGATGCATGTGTAAAATTCTACGTTTTGTGTAGGTCTAGCTCTTCAAATATGTAATTCAATTATTTGCATAGAAATCCCAGTAAAAACAACAGATCAGTGCTCTGTATGGCGCCTGGGCCCTAATGATAGATGTCAATCCTCAGTCCAAATATTGAGGCTTGAAAGAGGAGGGAGTGGTGAGGTGTACAAGAGCAAACCAGTGGAGCATGCTGTGTATATTCACTCTCTTGGATGACCTCTGGCGTTTCAATCATCTCCAAGCCACATCTCTCTTGTGAAACATTTAGCCCTACAATAGGACATCCATTGCCAGTTTGACAGAGGAGGAGGAGGATGGAGGATGGATGATGGAGGAGCGGTAGAAAAGGAAAAACACCAAAGCAGGATGAGCATGACATCAGCAGGAGACATCTCTTATTCACTTAGCCGTGTCAGGATATCCCAGACTTGACCTCTGTTTCCTCTCTGTGGTCGCTTCAAAGCGGCCCAGCCTGAGCCTGAAGATACAACCCACGCCATCATCGAGGAGAGGGGTGTGAGTGTCCAGGAAGCTCCCTGAGGTCGCACAGATTTGTCAAGATGTTTCCTTATTAATGAGCTGTTCCTCAAACCAAAGCGTACGCACACACCTGAGTCAATAAGGAGTGGGTGTGTGCAGACAAAACGATGACCAGGAGGATGAAGCAACTTCTCTCTAATAAAAACATTAAAGTCTGTATCTGCTGGTTTCTATTCCTGCAGGGTGGGAGCACTGATGTGTAGTGTGCACCGGCTGAGGGGTTACTTGTTGTTTTTGTGAGTCAGACAAGCTCACAAGCCCCGTTAGTAGATAATCCCAACATTATTTACCACGTTACCAAGGTCCAACTTCTGTTTTCAATCTTGAAAAGTCAAAACAGAGCTGATGGATTGGGAAACACCAGCAGCCCCTCTTGACTGTGACATTTTCCCTCCGCCTACGGTTCACTCGCTCTGCTCCCTTCCAATCATTTTCATCTAAACACTCATAATTTCAACATGATTCAGCTGTTCCCTCTGACATAAACTCTTATCTTTCCTCTGCACATCTTTCTTTCATCACTGTCTCTGTCCCTGTCTCCCACGCTGATAGTTTTCATTGTGCCATGGTCTGAGTGTGCCCTGAAAGCTGGAGAGTATGAGAGTTACTGCCGAGCTTGGCTTTCATGCACACACACACACACAATTATAGCATCACAATGTGGTCACTCCTGGAAACAAGCAGACAATAGCAGGGAAAAATGTTATGGGTATGGTTCAGCTCACGTTCTGAAAGACGAGGGTTTCCAAGTGCCCGCCAGTGACTACGTGGGATCTTTCATTAGTCGTGGCCTTGCTCATAAAGTCAACAAGATTAGGAAGTCCACCACAACTACTGTTACCATGAAATCAGCAAAAACATCACAGGAGGAAACCTGATATGTTTCTCTATCAGTATTCCAGACAAAGATTACTTTCCCATGGCATACTTTCAGAGGTGCCCGGTTTACATGGAACGCTTAAACAATATGTGAAAGTGGAGTAGAAAAGTCAAAGTATAATTTCAGGGTTATGATCCAAAAGTGTAAGGAAAACCTCACCTCTCAAACTATTATCCAAACTACCTATCCTTCGAGGGTCATGGAGGGTTTCAAGAGGTACAAGCAGGACAAGCAGTACAAGCCCCGTCCACAGATGCACCGTCCTCCTGAAAACTTTCGAATATTATCAGAGTGGGAAGCATGCATGGATGCAAAAAGCAGAATCTGTTCACCACTGACATATCAAACAACATACTTTCAGGAGCTAGCAAATGACTAACAAGGGGCATTGCAGAGTTGCATAGTGACTTTAGCTCTCTGGGGAAGGAGACTATTTCCCCACCCCTTTATATTTCATGCAAATGAAAGCACATATGCTTTGTGGTTCTTCATGCTGGTTACCACATGTTATAATTTAAAAAGGAGACTGGTAGTAAACAGAGGATGATAAGGTAGAGTTTCTCTTAAATAATGCCTTGTTTGACATGATAATGTTTCTCCCAAACTGCCCGACCTTGGACCTCAGGGGGTCTCTTGCTAACATTGTTTCATTAGTCCGTAATGGGTCCCTTCCAAACAGTCTCTTGTTGGAACCCAGCATTTCTGTCCCTAAAAGTGCCACATTTGACCTCAGGGGTCTCTCCCAACTAGTGCCATCTTCGACCTTGGGTGGGAACTCCAAAACAGTGCCAAGCAAGACATCAGGGGTCTCTTGCAAACAGGGCCATGGTGGAACTCAGGGTGTCTCTCCCAAAGTGTCTCACCTGGCACCTCAGGGAGTATCTTTCAAACAGTGCTGCTCTATTTCTTTAGTGGTCCCTTGCAAACAGTGCTATGCATTCTGTCCTATGTGGCGCCATATTGGACCACAGGCAGTCCCCCCAAACAGTGTTAACTTGGACCTCAGGGAAGTTCTCCTAAACAGCACCTTTTTAGATCTCAGGGGGGTCTTCTCAAAGAGTGATTGATTGGATCTTAGTGGGACCCTCCTGACAATGCCACTTTGAACCTTAGGGCTTCTCTTTTAAGCAGTCCTAGCATGGACCTCAGGGGTCTCTCCCTGAGGACCTTATTGGACGTACAGAGAGGGCTTACACTTTGGGATGCAGCTGTTGGCTTGGATTTTAGACTAGAGTCCAAAACCATGCTCTTCAGCTCAATTATACCCCCATAGGGAGGGAGAACATGGTTGCTGTTGGTTGTTTTTCTCCTTGTAATATATTGTCCACTTGTGATGGTGGGCATCTTTCCAAAGGGTCTCTGGAATTCACTTTGGCCCCAGCTGTGATCCTGTGCAGGTTTGGCCTTGCAGACAGATGTGTTTTTATAATTGTAGGAACATTACATGAAAACATATAAGTTTGAATAACATGTTGATTTGAATCTACACCAGTCTCTTACACATTTGAGGACATGCTGGGTGTTGTCATGGAAATGGGAGCTCACTCCGTCATCGTATTTAACGGGCAGCCTGCAGGACTGATTTCACCAGGGACAAATAAAAAGTTATGTTGGCTCTTGAATTTCATTCAGCTCACTTGACATTGCCGAACAGATTCATCATGCAAACACGCTTACGAAACCCTGATCTCAACATTACAGCATAACAAAAGAAGTAGCTCATGAAGTAGCTTAGCATAAACAAAGCCCAGAGCTGGAGAATAACATTTATAATCCCTGATAAGGTGCAGGTGGTGGACTCGAACACTCTCCTTTTCAAACCCAGTGGGTAAGACTTCATTTGCGAAAGGGTTTAAGCTATTAGGTTTTCCACTCCATTAACTTTTTCATTATGACTCTTGGCTCATGGGGTTTTGGACCACAATATTAACCTCCGCCTGAAAACTATTTCTCTTTAGTTTCTGGAGAAAATGAAAATCTGATTTGGCTTTAAGATGAAAAAACTGGAAGTGCCTCCAGTACAGTGGGTCATCCAGAGTGACCTCAGACCCTCCTCTGTGAGTCAGCCCCCCTGGCTCATTACCCGCTCACACCTTTCAGCCCATGGTGATAAAATAAAGAGCTCATGCATCGGGAAGAGGAGGACAAAAAAGAAACAAACAAAGGAGAAGCTCTTCAGGCGGGGGTAAACAAAATCGAGCAAGGATGATGTAGCTGGTTTTCCCCTCTCCAGCACAAAGCCCAGTACAGTAGATCATGGATTCCACGGGCCTGACTCAAACTCCCCCCTCCTCCCCCCTCATCCAGAGGACTCTCCCAACAACCGGGCCGTTTGTTGCTGTTGGGGGGGAAGTGATGTCAGTGAGTCACGGTGGGGGGAGGCAGCGAGAGGATCTACCCAGCCAGACCCAGCCTTTCTGATGTCAGAGAGTGTGTGTGGGTGTGTGTGAGTGTGAGTGTGTGTGGCAGAGAATAGACTGAGGGTGGTATGCTATTAGGCTCCCGTCTGTCTCTCTGTAATGCTGACCGATAGTTTTCTGCACAATAACTGCTATACATCGCTAGTTAGGGCATCAGTGTGTGTGTGTTTGTGCTCTCACTGTGCACACAGTAATCAGCCTGTCAACACAGATTAATGAAAGCATCTCATTTCCCCGTAAACTGCTCTGACATTCCTGTGGCTGCACTTCTCTGAAGTTGTTGCAATCTTCGTTTTAGGGTTTCTGTGGTCATGTCTTACTAACAGTCTCATCCTGGACTGATACTCACTCTTCTGCGGCATCCTCAAGCATCAGTTGACGCACTCTAAATTAATGGTTAGTCTGAGTTACCAAACCTCTTGACCGTGGTAATACTGTCTCACAATATTTAAGATTTGGACTGAAAACTTATCTGGAGTAAAGTAGAGAGAGTGAGGATTTTTAGATGTCATGTTTATCTAAATAATTTAAGCGGATCACTGTCAGTTTGGCTACTTTTTCTAAAGAGGGTTTAAGGAGGACTGAGGCTGACCCTAGTTGACATTGGGCAAGAAATGAGGTACACCCTGGACAGACGGACAGTGTGTTTGTGGTCTGACACAAGAAACATCTACTCATGCTCACAGTCACTCTTAAAACCATCTTAGTCTCCCTATTTAAACCTGTTTGTTTTTCAACCCCACATCTGTCTGCACGTGACATCTGCAGCGTGTGCCCTGAATCTGTACGACATGCTGCCTGCGCACATCCTTCAAGATTTAAAGCTCCAGAGTAAAAAGATGCAGTCTGCACAAAAACAGCAGAAAGTTTTGATAGACTGAGCTCATGGTTATTTGCTGTTGCACAGTGACAAATCTTTCAAGCAGCAGCGAAAGGATGACGTCCATACACTTGTGTTTATCCCACAGCAGGGAAATTTGTAGTGTTATGAGCAGCAAAAAATTGGGACGACAGACACAGAGTAAAAAAGCAAAAACACGTGGTGCAGAGATAATTATAATAATTCAAATTAAGATTACAAAAACAAAATACAATTTAGTGCAATAAGAGATATTGCAATGGAACAAAGTGTATTTATTTCTGTTTTTATATCAATGTTTATATATTTAAATATCAGGGCTGTTGCAGTGTAGCGGTATTAACAGTAACCTTAATTATTAATTGATTGGATATTGATATCATGCTAAAAATAAGCAAACTGTATTGCTGTTGTTCGTAGTAGTGGTCCTTTAGCTAGTTGCCACCCGTCTTAAAAGGATGAAGGAGAGATGATGAAGAAGTGATTAACTGCTTGTGGACTTGTTAGAGCTGGTGTCTCTTTGGGTTACTAGTTTATTTAGCATTTATACTTTTTAACTCTTCTTTAAACATTTTCATTCAGTTCTGTAACTTGGAAACTAACACAAGTGAGTTATACTTCAAAATAAAAGCATGGGTTTACTATGTAAGAAATAAAGCAACCTAACCCAACCTAACCGCAAAGGAGAAAAACCGTCAAAATAAAACCATGACAGTGTCTTTTCTAAAAGAATTTATTTTTGTATAATACCAAAGATAAATCAAAAAATTTAACTAAACTAGAAATAGTTGATGACAATAAGTTAATTGTTTTTTTTTTGTTTACATTTATGAACCTGTAATTTTACTCACTGTTGTTAAAATTCAAAGTTTTCCATAATTACTGCAATTGTATTGTTTATCATGATATCTTATGCCAATTTTAATCAAGAGGTTAAAAGAAAAGAAAACATACTTATCATAGACTGCTTAATTTGTTGATTTTTGTGTATTGATCTTTTAAACAATCACGTCAAATAAATCAGATCACTTCTCAACACCAGTGCTCAGTGTTTGCGCTTGGGGTCAGGTGTAACTAATGGAATGTGCAATATCAGAATTTATCATACAGCCCCTGTAGCATTTCCCCAATGCTATAATCTACACTTTCTTCTGTTTTGTTTGGGAAAAGACATTCATTTTCAAACGGGTGTTTTTGTCCTGATTTAGCTATTTAAACTCTTATTCAAGAGCCGCTGTCTCAGCCGAGGAAGACAGAAGATCAGTTCTCGACAAAAGCTGCTGAAACAAACTGAAACCACATTGTGTGTAGCTCAGTTGTGTTAAAAGCCAAATATTGTTTGAGCAAATACCAACCATTTGTATGTCTTTTAAATCAAATATTCTGGGGCTTTTACTCACATAAGTGATGCTAGTTCTTCGTTGGTATGTTTTTTAAGTGCAGATCAGCCATGAAACTTAATTTTGATGTGTTGAAGTTAGGATAAATCAGCCTCAAAAAGAAGGAAATATATGAAAAGTAAAAAGAAGCAGTTGAGTATAGTAAGAGGTGGAATATGGTAATAATTTAAGGTGGCTCCCTGATTCAGTGATTTGGCATAAGGTTTTTTCAGGCTCTTGGGAACACAAAACTGAAAATGCCAATCATGGGATTTTTCACCGGAAGGCCGCTCCTCTTTCTCACCAATCAGGCTCATTTACAAAGATTTAAATCTCCAAACTTCCCCCGCACATATCATCTAATTTGAAGCCTGTTGGAAATGACATCACAGAGTCAGGTCACCCGCAGACTGAGCCGCCGTGTCCATGTAAGGCCTGCTTGTCGTTTGTCGGCGGACTTCCCGCCGCTCAAAAGATCAGAGATGTGCTTGTCAGACACATTCCTCGCCTCCTGTATCACTATACAGCCTGCAATTAGGCATCCCCACCTCCCCTCCTCCTCCTCTTCCCTTTCTTCTTTTCCCTCCTTCTGTATCAGACAGACACCTCCATTCATGCTCCATCACAGAGCTGAAAGCTGTCGGCCGCTGCAGAAAGCATTACCTAATTATATATTTGTGCATGTGTGGTGTGCTCTAATCACACGGCAACAAAGGATGTTTTGTGCAGCTGTATCCAGGCGCAACCAAGAAGTGTACCTGTGTTATTGAGAGCGGCTTTGATGGAAACACATGCCCTCTGTTTCATTTGGCACCTGCAGCACAGGTAACAGTAAAGAGGAGGAGGAGCTTCGGCAACTTAAGTGACGGCTTTTTAACGGGTTTGAAGGACTCACTGAGAAATTCACTTATATCAGCAGTCTGAACAGCTGTGGTGGTTTACAGGCAGATCAGAGACAGAAACAGCCTCATCAAAGTGTTTTCAGGGCAGAACCTGCAGGTTCCAGCTGCTGTGAGTTAGGCAAGGGTTGTAGGACTGTTTCAAGTATTTCAGTTTTTAAATAGACTGGGTTTTTGCTCTGATGGACCTACAATTCAGCAGGATCGTAAGTCCATCAGTGAATGTACAGTTGAAACAGCAGGATGTAATTTTTGGTCTGAAAACATGACTTTGACATGTACGGGACAAGATCCACGAAGATCTAAGAGGTATAATTTTGTCCAAAGGGGTCTCCAAGGTGAACAAAACCAGAAAGTTTCACATTGGAACTTTAAAAAGTTAATGACTCAAGAGGAATCAACGGAAAATACTCCTCAAGATGTTTGAAACTGGTTTCAATATGTAATGAAACTCTTAACTGAGAATATTTCGTGACTTTATAAACCCTTATCCCTTAAACTGTCTTAAAAAACACCTGTTATAGTTTCTAGAGAGTGTAAGGATGTATTGTTATCTAGTTTTGTAAACGATACAGCATTTACAAAATGCTAAAAGCAGAATATCTTATATTTTGTATTTTTGTGTTTTTTAGGGTGTTTCCTTTCACAACATTTTTACGATTCTTTAAATTGTCCCCTGTGCAAGGTTTTGAGTTGCCTAATTGCCAAGTTATACTACTTAAAGGTCCCATGGCATGCCAATTTCACACAACTTAAAATAGTCCCCTGGTGTGTTAAAAGCATGTCTGAGACGTCCTTCGGTCAAAATTCGATTTGGATCAATTATTTTAGTGCTCTTTTTATCAGCTAAAATCAGCTCCGCTCAAAATCCTCTGTTTTGGGCCATGTCTCTTTCATTAAATGAGCTGCACCTAAGCCACGTTCACTTTACACCCATCTCTCTGGAAGGGGCTGTGGCTGTGCTCCGATAGCCATGTGCTAATGTTTACACTGGCTCGGTCATGGCTGCAAGAAGATCGCTCGTACAATCCTACCAGTTTGAGCCAGAGTCTGACCCAGAGGGAGAGGCTCCGGAAGAAACTCTTATGAAGCCACGTTCAGACCAAACGCGACTTGAAGCGACCTAGTTGACACATCCTATGTATTATTCAAAGCCGCCAGGAGGGTCACGTTTAAGGAGGAAGATATGAATGTAGAAAAAATTACAACCAGAGCCAGGGCTCTCAAGTCTCACGCATTCAGCGTGTGACACACGCATTCCCACCCGTTCACACGCCACACATTGTATTTCTCACGCATTTAAATGAACATGGTGATGTCCACCAAGTTGCACCTCTGTAACAATGGAACGTAGGAATCAACTGAGTTCCTCCGAGAGTTCAGAAGCTGCGTGCCACGCGCAAGCCAATCAAATAAAGTATATCTACTGAACAGCCAACAAAAAGCAGCATTGCTGTATCCGGGTAAATTTTGATATGTTGCGGTTTTACCACAGAAGAAGACAGACGCTCGCCGAAATAGAGCAGGTTTTTATAAGGACGAGATAGACCCGATGATTACAGTACGTCAGTAACCTTCACATGCAGATACCTCAACACCTCATGGCATATAAACTCATATGATAAACTAAAGCCCTATGCTATTGCTATTAACAGCTGTATTGACGGATTTAGCCTCTGTGCAGCCATTTCCAGCCATTTTCCCCTCCAAAAAAGCAGCAGTTCTCATATATCTCAAATATAAGTTCTGATACTCATGACAGTGTAACGCTCATGTACCAAAGGACTGAGTATCTCCATATTTGTGAAACCTATACTAAAGTACAATTCATCTAAATGCTACACAGTGCTGATTTTTAACAACTCTCCTTCACAACAGGTAACTTTACGACTTTATTCTTATATATTAATGACTTTATTTTTTACACCGGCGCGGATCCGGTGTGTTTATCAAAGCGTGGTGGCCGTGCTGAGGCACCGGGGGGAATTTAGGCTAAACAGTAAGTCAAAATAAAACATTCACACTTACAGATGCCACGTTTGTAGTAGGATCACGGATAGTTGATACGGATCCATTCTTTATCTTCAGACATCTAGCAAATCCAGCGTTGAACTGTCCCTCGTTGATAAAACAGTCCGAAGTGAAATGGTGCGCACATACGTACAGATATTTTGGAAGTGCCGCGGGTACATTCCCATTATAAATAAAATCCACCCATTGAGTCCTCAAATCCTCCGACGAGGGAGTTTTCAAAAGAGTTTTGTGCTCGTTTGTGCAGCCAACAACAGAGCAAACGCTGCCTCTTTTTCAGATCGTACTTCCGCCATGGTTCTAACCGGAGCTACGTGAGCGAGCGGCCGGGAGTAATGGCGGTGTTTTGATAATTTTTTGGGCAGGGCAGTGGGCGGCTCCATGGGCAGTACCATCGACGCGCCAACACTGACATGACGTCATGTCAGTGGAGTTTTCAGAACGGCTCTGAGCACACAGTTCCTAAATACGGAGATAAGTAAAAAACGACTGGATGGAATTTTTTAGAACTTGGGGGGGATTGTTGCGGTTTTCTATTCCTGATATGCACCCCCCTCCTGTTAACAAAGTCGGTTTTTCATGCCATGGCCCCTTTAAATAAACCCTCCTTGCCTTTTTTTGTGTTGTGTGTGATATTAAATGAGACATTAGTGAATCAACACTGTGGTATTGTAATAAAACTAGAGACAACATAAGAGCACATGAAAAAGCTTTATTGTCACACCAAGCTTTAACATAAACAAACTTTGAGTTTCGGACTTCAAGCTTTGAATGTGTAAACTATTCAGCAATGCCACGAGGGAGAACAAGTAGTGAACTCACTGTTATATAACTTACATAATTTATTAAATATCTTTGTTTGGCAGGACTTTACAAGGAAAGCAGGAAATACAGAAGTTAGTGGAGGTGAGGTACATTTCTCTCTTTTTTCATTTTCTTCGATTTTCCCATGAGAGGCAGAAAGTAACACTGGGAACGACAGGAGCAAAACAGGTTTACAGTCTCTGCTTCTACATGGAGTTTTTTTCTTTTGGAGGTGCACATTCAGCTTTCACAAACACAACAATATAGCGCTAGAGGTTACTCAGGAAGCACAGGAATGTAAAGTAGATAAAGAAAGAGAAACAGAAGAGGGGGAAAACATGGGGAAAAAATCCCACTGAAACGGCGAAACATTCACACCTGGAGAGGTTTTGTACAATGTGACTCGCTCTCTGAAAGTCCGTGACTCTGAATACATTCCTTTCATGAAAACCAAGATATGTGCGCTCTGACACTTCTCAGGTTAATACTCTTCTCGACTAGAACTTTAACTAGTAGGTCTAACTGTTGTTTTTTTTTTTCTTAAAATAATGGATTTTCTGATATACGTTTTCATTTTTGTGTGTAAACAAATCATACAGGACAACACCTTTAATATAAGATGAGAGTTTGGCAGCCTACAGAAGAAGCAGTAACAGACGAGGCATCTGCAGACGCCCATAGCATACTGTGAGGCAGTGTGGATACAGACAGGTCACTGCAGGTTAACTGACCCTTCATTAAGCCCCGCCCCATTCTACTTTGTCACTGTCTGTCAAGCTTTTACTTCTTACACTGCAAATAAGGCAGTTTAGAAATGACGATATGCAGGTTTAACAAATGTCTTGATCGAGAAACAGGCACAAAACTGGAGTCTTTGCTTGCAATGTAGTCACGAACAGAATCTGTTCGCTTTAACATGGCTGTACTACAAATCTAGGTTCTGCAAGCTCTATAAAATTGAAAATCAATGCAGAGTGGATTCATTTTTGATGTTTTTAGCTTAAGGATTCATGCAAGAGGCGCTAACAAGAAGTGAGCCAATGCCTACGTTAAAAGAACTGCAGTTCCTTGTTTGTTTGTTTTTGGTTTCAGAAAGGTTAAGGACACAAGTTTAAATTATATAATCCTTTGATTGTCCATCATAAGCTTAAAGAAACACTTCTTCATGGGCTTGAGAGACTGTCTGTGCCTAACAATGATTGCAGACATCATGATTGGACAAAGACAATGAGGGGGCGGAGTTTGATGAAGGGTCCGTTAGTGTAGGCCAATACATTTAAGAAGAAGAAGAATGTTGAGCTTTAATCAAGATAAAGCCATGCAGGTGAACACCACCACCAACACTTTATATAGTTTTATAAGAAGAGATGTGAGGCTGTGGTATTTTACAGTGTTCTGAACTGAAGCAGGAAAAGTCCTGACAGGAATCGGAGGAGCTTGCAGCATCACGGCAACCTTAAGGTCCCTCATTTAACAAGAGATAAATAAACAGAAACACCAAAATATCTCCCAATGACCTATCTTCAAGAAGGAGTGTGTGTATGTATGTGTGTGTGTGTGTGTGTGGAGTTAATGTGCATGTACATTAACAGACTGCAGATTTGAATGTGCACGCTCGGAGGAAATTCACAGCTGGAAATGCCCAGCAAGGAGATGGTAGTGCTGTGTGCATGGACATACACATGGAAAAATGTGTGTGTGTTTGTGTGTGTGTTGTGGTATTGTGGAGCTCTTCATTCCACAAGGTGACTGAGGAGTGTGGGTGTCAGACAAAATGTGTGAGTCCAGGGTTGAGCAATGCACACGCTGTTTGGTTTGTGGTTCTGGAGGTGCAGACCGGAGTGGTGTCTTTAATTACTACAAGATCCACCATCTGCGTCACTGGATCTTCCCCAAAACTGGACCACTGACGAAGATGACCGGAGGGCAGCGGAGTCATCCTCTGAGCTACATTTGGCAACGTCGAACCAATTTCATGGCTTTTCTTTTTCGTAGCTTTGAGCAGCATTTCATGTTTGATTAAACTCTACCTTCAAAAAATAGACTTTTTCTCTTCTTTTTAACACCGAGCACCCTAATAAACATAATCCACTCTTGATATTTTACTAAGTTTGACAACTGAGAAGATTGAGGCTAGGCGAGCAGAATATAGTGTTAGATAAAACAGGAATACCAACGCGGCAAGAGGCAACTTCATCGAGCGCTATTTATCATTCTAATGCCAAAATAATGGCTTTTCTGATCATCAATGCAAAGTGGCAGCAATATACTCAAGAAATCTACTTAATAACTTCAACAGTGTCATCTCAATCTGTACGTATGGCAGCATGTTAACTCAGGGCTCCTAGGAATCTTCACCGGAGCCAAATATGAATGAAACTCAGTCATTCTGAGCGGGTTAATACGATTATAGAATACTATGGGAGGGTAACATTGTGTAACAGTGCGTCTCGAATCCCCTCTGATAATATAAGGGTGTTGTCTGCTAATGCGTGTGATCTAAACATGTGGAATCGACACCACAGAGGTGAGCCGTGGGTGTTTCATGACATCACCCACCCAGCATTTGGATGGGGATTCCCTAACAGAAAACACATTCTCTGTTTCTGCACTCACTGCGTTTCTGTCTGTCTGGAAACGACGGGGTGTGGGTCTCTCTCTCTCTTTCTCGCTCTCTCTGTATCAGCTCTGCTTCTCTCCCTGTAGCTCGAGCACGACGGCAGCAAGGTGTGAGGGCTTCAATCAGAGGTGCAGGTGGGCGGGAGTGACAGCTCACTAAATCAACACGTGTGATATCATCCTGATTAATAATAGAAACTGCAACAACAAAACAGAAGGTGGAAAGAAAAATAAAACACAAACAGAAGAACTCTTGGTCTCAGCATGCAATGCAGAACACGCCGCCCACATTCATCAGAGCAAGCTGGATCAGCTGATTTGTATGGCGCCCTCTAGGGGCTGTGGAGTTTGCAAAGCCCTGTTGGAAACTGAGCAGAGGAGAAGAGAGAGGAGGAGTGGTCCTAGGCGTGCTCCAGGAGCCACTGGAAGAGGGGGGCGCGGTGAGGTTCTCTGCCCGCCTGCGGTGCCTCCTCTCTGGACTGACTGTGCATCTGGTTGTCTTCACAGTAGCGAAGCAGTGTGTGCAGCAACTCCCCGACTCTCCATTTGCGCTCCCGAAGCCTTTGGACCACCGCTGGGAGCTGAAAAGACACACATAAGGAGTCACAAAAATTAAAGGGATATTCCGGCGTAAAATTAAGTTAGGGTCAAACACACTGTAACGCCGAGTTACACACCCTGTCGAGAGATGAATGTTGCCGACTGCTTGCTTCTCAAGTTATACCAACTTTAGTAACGACCGCATGATAGCAATACATAGCGGTCTGAGGAGCCATAAACAAACCTCAACCAAACGCCACTCTATAGCCTCAATAATGCTCAGAACAGCACCTAACTTCATCAACAGAACATATCGGGTCCCAGCCACAGCACTAGCCACCAAACATCTTTTTAGCTTTGCCTAATTTCTTTAGCAAAGAGACTAAACACAACTCACGGTCTCTCTTCCAGCAGCTGTTTGTTTGTAGCAAGACCTCAGGCCAGTCCATTACGGACTACGGCGGGGTGACGCAGCTCAAGGAAGAACATTTATGATCATTACGTCATGGAAATGCAATCAAACCGAGACGCTAAGGCAGAAGAACTACCGTGTCTGCAGTGCAAAATGATTAATATGATGATTATTACTTCAAGGAAATGATAAAGAAATGATCATAAATGTTCTTCCTTGAGCTGCGTCCCCCCGCTGTAGTCCGTACTGGACTGGTTGAGGTCACGCTACAAACAAGTGGCTGCTGGAAGAGAGTAGGTGAGTTGTGTTTAGAAGAAGTTAGGCCTCAAGTTCAAAACATGTCACCCAGAGGGGATGCTCAAGTTATTTCTCAAATAACTCTTTCATTTAGAAATACACAAGGTTGGCATATGGGTTTCACTTTCACACCTGCGCTTGTGGCTGAAAGTGCAAGAGACTTAACTGAATAACTGGAGCTGTGGCTTAATTCAAGTCAATGGGAAAGCTGTAGACATACTTTGCTTCTAGTAATTTATAAACGATCATAATGGTTAGCCTTAGGAAGAAGGAAAGTAGTTGAATTAATCAATAACTCTATGGTGATAGTATAAACACAAACTTGACCAAATCAATCTCCTCAAAGAAGCCAGATTCTCTGGTGGTACGAACTGTTATACAACTGAACATGATAAAATCTCTGAAATAAAGATGTGACAAAGAGGTATGTTACAAGATAAGTCAAGAACCACAACACTGTAAAATATGCTGGAAACTCTTTTAACTTCTTTGTTGCATAAGCTAATCATTTTGTCTCCACAGCAAAGCTATCTGTAGTGGAAACCAGGACACCGCTACACAAGATCACTATCCTTTAAAACCAACATCAACAACCGCAGAAAGAATGGCTCCTTTCATTGTGGAGATCTGAGTCGGTTATGAAATGAGTTTATGTTTTATCATAAACACCTCAGTGGGAATCTGTCACAGATAATGAGGGTATTCAAAGAGGACGGCAGACATTCACCTGCTGCAGCTCTCTGTCGGGACTCAGCTGGATCAGGGGGATATCGGCCATGGAGGCTGCCACCCACTGCAGCATGCTCCTGAGCTGGGGGTCAGGGGTCATGTGCTGAGGGCTGAGGAAATCCGAGTTCACTATGACCAGTGCAGTCCTGGGGGCCTGCAGCTGAGTCCGGTCCACACACAGAGTCCCTGCAGCACAGACATGTGAATCATTTGAGATGAATCATCTGCACAATGCTGTTTTCATGAGTCACTTTTCTGAACAGTTTTTACTTCACAGAAAACTGGACAATTACAAAAAAACTCAAACCTTACCTCATTTCTACTCAACAGTTTTCTTGGTTTCATATAAAGTACACACTACACTGCAGGCCCTACTCAACCCACTGACTATTCCCTGTGCGAAGGTTAGAATGAACTCATTAGAAATCATTGGCAAAAAGATGGCACCATGATTTCCACACACCGTCAGCAACATCTCAGCTAGCAGCCCCCTCATTGGACTCCAGGTGTTTAGGAAAAACACTGGAAAATCCCTCACTTTTAACCTACTACTACTCTACTTGGTGTTTCCACTCTTAAGTCACAAAGAATTCGGTCCTGGTTCAACTAATGTTGGAGCAGCTCAGCTCACAGCCTCTGGTGAAATGCTGTGTATTTAAAATATATGATAGTAAAAGATATTTTTTGTTGAAACGTTTCCTGATTTTAATCATCTTGTCTGAAAACCTCAAAGAGGAATAACCCTTTGTGGATACTTCAATAGCAGCTCAGCTCACAGCCCCCCATGCGGAATTTTTGGAATCTAAAGAATAGAAGTATATTTCTTGTCATGTATCCTTTAACTTTTTCAATTAGCTTATTTGTTAATGTAGATGGTTAATAATCCTCTTTGGCTTCTTGGATAATCCACCTTTAGTAGCTCAGCTCACAGTCCCTCGTGAGGACCTGTATCTGTTAAAATTCTATCAGACAAACAGATTTTTGTTCTGACTGTCTTCTAGCGTTTTCACTGGTTTTTAGCACCCAGTATGTTCATCTTAAACAGAAATAGCCCTCTGCAGGTTATTCACCCTCGGCAGCTCAGCTCACAGCCTTTTTTGTCATGAAACTCTAATTTAGTGTTTTTTTACTAGTTTTCATCACCTGGTGTCTCCTCTGTGGATCATTTACTTTTGGGAGCTCACCTCACAGTCCCCCCATGAGGTGCTATGTCTGTTAGAGTTCAATTAAAGTCAATGATAGACTCACATTTAAAGTATTTGCCCATTTTGAACACCATTTTAATAATTTTCTGTTGAAATTAAGATCTTCCTTAAAAAATACTATATCCATCATTGCTCAATCGTATGTATAGAACTATTTCCTTCAGTTTAAATAACTAAAACATTGAATTTTTCACGCTTCTTGTCACATGCCCCTATATGTGCAGCATCACAAGTCATATATCCTAAAGTAATCTGATGCTGTCCAATAATGAAATGTTATGTAATCATATTTTTCCATATCAGCCAGCACTCACTGTACTCTTACTCTGTTTGACAGTGCATCTTCCATGCTCTAAGTATATCTAACAATCCCTATACAGTATACAGTCAGCGGTTCCCACGCTCCCGGTTCTGGTGTGGACCCCATGGCCCCTCCCTCCGATGGGGTAACTTTAATTTGACACACTCATGCAGCAGAATGAGTGACTGTGGAGGGAGTGTATGAATGAGCATTAGTGTGGGTGAATATGGGGGTGGTAAAATCCCCAGATACACTCAGACAGACGTACACAGACATCTGGAATCAAGCCAACTCTTCTGAACTGTAGCGAACGGAAAGAGCGAGACCTCAAATTAGGGGAGGGACTTGACTTTTTTTTTTTCCTAACCTCTCTGCTGTCTGAACTGTGATATGTTAAACTGTGAACTTGGGTTTAATTTTGTTAGCCAAAATCTACATTTTCAGGAAAAGTCTTATACAGGAACGATTTTATTGGATTAGAGAACCTAGAATTACTGCCGACTGCAGCTCACCTAAAAGTGTAGTAGCAGGCAGTAAAATATCCTTACCGCTAGATTCCTCTTTGACCTCAGCCTCCTTGTCTTCTGTGTTGTCACTGTTGGATAAGAAATATAACACAGGTTAGTGAGGGGGAATGGTAAAGCCAATGATACAAGAATAAAAACATCAGAGGACTGCAGGCTAAGCAACTTCATGCAAACAGAAAAACTGAAAATCTAATTCATGCATTTAAGTCAAATCAAGTTCATTGCTGTAATACTCTTTGAAACAGTACAATTACTAAATAAACTACAATTGGATCTAAGTTTCCATGCTCTTGACTAGAACAAGACAGAGGAAGCACATCAGGCTGGTCTAAGTCGAACTGCAGAAGCTTCCAGTGATTTCTAGAACGGGTTTTGGGCCTTTTACCTTTTCACTTGGTCTAAAATGGTTTGGGAGTGGCCTACGTGACTAATTCTTTTTTTGTTTTATAATCCCTCAATGCTTTTTAAATCCTCCGCTGACAGTTTTGTACATATTACCTGTAACACAAAAAAGGGGGATTAGAAGTTTAGCCTTTTAAACTCTGCGTTAAACCCACTGAGCCCGCTATATAAGGATGAGAGACTTTTTGATCATTTTTAAATGATCAATGTGAGATTGTTTATCCAAAACTGCCCTTTAACTCTCTGGTAGTGTTCATCTCCTTTTTTAACAAGTTAATGAATATTATATTGTTCTCATTTAACCTTACATACTTCTATCTTTTACATAGTTTACTGTTTGTGGCATATTTCTCGCTATTTGCTGCAGGATCTCTGTGACTGTTTACTTTTATAGCGCAAATGTTTTAGTTCTACTTTTGTTCTATTCCATTTTTTCTGCACTCACTTTGAGATATCAATACAATTAGATCACCATTTTCTTAATTATATTTCTAACTCTGATCAAAAGGTTTGAAAAAGGTAAGGAAACTACCCTGTAGATTTCCAGTCAGTGTTTTTTTTTATTGCTGTCTTCCAGTAAATTGACTTTTCTTCTTCAGGCTCTATTGTCTCTTAAGACACTGTGACTTAGAGTAAATGAGTGTGAAAGTTGACTTTTCCTTTCTGAGAATCTAGTCCATATCCATTCTGACAATAGTTCAAATATTTGCTCTGTGCTGTGCTTACAGATAAACAGTCATTTCACCTCTTTATAACATTGTTAATCACAGACTTGTTGACACAGCCTGCAGCTTCAGACGCTCCAAACTCTGCTGTTAAATATCATAGAAAGATATTGTTTTCTTTACGAGAGTAGGAGGACACTCCGCGCATTTTTAGGAATAAAAACCAAATGTAAAGTGAAGAAGCAGAGGCGAGGATGAAAACAGACATGGCAGGAGCAGCCTCAAAGTCCTGCATCACAGGAAACAGCTGCTTTAATTGTCCTTTTATCATCTATGACCTCTTGATGTGATATTTTAAGGGCATAACCCTTCTGATTGACTTCTACTGTAGTCTTGACTTGCAAAACTCATCCTAAATAAAAGGACAATTTTACAACAGAAGAATAAATAAACTACAAACTGTGAGTAACCTGCCCCCTAATGGCTTCCAGTGAAATGATCATTTGCTGTAAGTTGATGCTCAGAGCCAAAACACACGCAAGTGAGGTTTAAAAACTGATGACGTGCAAAAATAAAGTTTTTAATATTTTTGCACAACTGAAAACAACTTTGATGTGTTGCATTAGTAGGAAAAATAAAGCAGATAGTTGACTTATCGAGTTATTTAGGTGGTAAAGTTGCAGGACAGCGTCAATCTGACATTATTTTCCCCTTTTGTTTCAAAGAGTAAAAAAATTCCTTGTAGGTTTTTAATCATGGGAATTTGAAGTTTTCTTTCCTTCTAAATAACCGCTCACTGGAAAACTTGAGTTTGAGGAAAAGACGTATCAGGATTGGCTGTGGGAACACTGATTGATTTACCATTTCATGATGTCACATAAAGCAAACGACTCTTTCGTTAAACAAAAACACAACTGACAGCTTCATCATGGGTCAATGTCATCCTCGATTTACGCTCTTGGAGAAGAGAGAAAAATAACAAAGGCCAATTTATGCAGAAAGGCACCACTTCTGTTAGTCCACTCAAAAAAACCACTGATGTGGATTTAGTTGTAGATTTTTCTATATTGTTGGCAATGACATCACGTTTCGCCCTTTTCAGGTCGAGTTATGTGTCAAATTTTTTGCTGCATTCTCAGAAACCACTGGTCAGAGTTAATATTGGGCGGGTAGTTACTCTGAAACTCAAAAAATAAATCTTTTGTTTTTCCAGTGGGAATATTTTGTCAACTCAATCTTTTTGTCAGTAGTGATCATGCAGCCGTGAGGCGCTGATTAAAGTGTTGGTGCGTTCAGATGTCTGTGGTGAGCTCTGACATCTGAGGACTGTTTGTCAGCTGCCAAACACAACCGAACTCATGTTAATGGAAAATAAAACTTAGAAAACATGGATTTTTAAGATAATGATAACCTAAATGTGGCAGATACTTGGAGGGGAAGTTTGCAGTCAAGTGGGCGACCTCCAATGATGGGGTTGTGGGTTTTAACATGTTGATTCATTCTGCCTTGCTAAGAGCTGAAACCATTAGTTGCATGAGTTGAAGCACATTTACCAGCAAGATTTATTAAGGCTGCAAAAACTGGTTTAATTCATGTAGTTTTCTAAAGGATAAGCACACATATAGACGTAATATCTTAATCTAGAACAGTTGGGTTTCATTCTAGGCACCAGGAGAGTAAAACAACTGCACAATGATCCCATAAAGCAACAGAAAGACATGCAAGTAAAGCAGAAACAGAAAACATCACATGTTGACAGGAACATCAACAAGCTTAAGCCATGTCAAGCCTTTTCATGTTTACAGCTTTACTGTGGTCATGCAACAAGGGGCTGGTGGTTCCTAGTATGAGACAAAAGTATAACTCAAAGTGCCACTGTGCAATCCTGTAAATCATTCTCATATGATAAAACTATCCTCCGGCTCCAGCTCTGTGCCGAGATTTTTCCTCTCATGGATCTTTGGCACGCTTTGTTTCTTTCATGCTGGAGTAGAGTCAGAAACTACAGAGTGACTTTGTCCCATTCTAGGTGAACCACCGCGTCTTATGAGAGACTAGCTGTGTCACTCAGCTGCTGACCGACCTGTCAGAGGGAGAGAATGACATACGCTCCTCGCACGCCTCCCCCTCCAGGCCCAGACTGCTCCAGCTACTGCTGTTCCCATTGCTGCTGGAGAGAGAAGAAGGTAACACACCGCTATAACACTGACAGGAGCCGTCTGCTTAGAGAAACACCACCACATCACACAGCACACGCAGTCACATCTGTGTAACAGGCGATGTCTCAAATGAACACAGCTGACAAGATATTTCTAATCAGACGCAGATTTATCTTTGATTGAATTCATCTCTGTCGCCAAAACGGTTCTTATAAAGTCTTACATAGAGGTTTGTTTTTACTTTTTAATACGACATACTTAACTGTACAAAAGTGCTGTTCAAAACCTACAAACCTTATTTGCTTTTACATCTTTATTCAAATTAAGAACAGAAATACAATTCAATCTTGCATCAAAGCACCAAAATCATCTATTCCTCTATGCTCGCAGAACAGATATAGTTACACTTCGTATATCTAAGGATCGCAGCATGAGTCTTAAACTTTTGCATAATTCTGTTACTCCTTAAAAATGATTTTTCACTTCAATATGAGGTTCACATGTGCCTAAAAAGATTCTGTCTTTCTTTTAACAAACCAAATTAATATTTCATGCAACAACATTTCAAAAGGTTAACTCATTCTAAGAAAGATATTCTATCTCCTGTGTAAAGTCTGAGATTTGGACATTTTTCATCACCATTTTAACATAATTCGATACTAAATTTAAACATCACTTTCCTTAAGGACGACTACTATGAACTCAGGAAATAACCCTTATACTTATTAGGGACACAACATCAATACTCGATTCCTTTTGAAAGGCAAATATTATCAATACCAGTATATTGCGACAGCCCTAAATCAAATATGATAATTATGACATAAATTATCTGAATGATTGTTTCAGTGTTAAGATTTTAAGATATATTCCTTGGAAACTATCCTTGTTTTAATAAAATGGTGCTGAAAGATGTAAAACTCAAGCATGAGTTTCTCTTTCAACTGAGAAAGTAAAGAAGTCGTCTTAAATCTTCTCCTTTTATTAGTCGAAAAAAAACAACTGCGGACTGTTTGTTATTAGTTTGTGTCTCTAATTATCTGTCTGTATTTACTGTAAGCTCACCATCACAATAAACCATTTCTTCTTTTGTCTTATTTGTTTCAAGATACCTCTTGATTATTTGACATCAGACGTTGTTACCTGTTTAAAATTGCCTTGAAAAGTGACACAGAAATTCCTTTCCTCCTTTTTTTTTGCTTTTGTTCTCAATATTTCGCATACCAACTTTTTGCAGTGGAGAGCTCCAGGAACAGAGCAAAGATCTGGATGTAATAAGCGGTTTCTTCCCACTTGCTGTGATGACCTTATCTATCATGAAGCTTCCACAAACATTACTCAGATTGATGACCATTTCTGGCATTTGGAATAATCCTGTAAATGCCAGGTGACGTTCAAAAACACAGGCGGATGCACATTATTCCACCTCAAATCCCTCTGATTCATCTCTGATTTGTTGATTGAGACAATTTGTTGCTAAAGCCGTCTAATGTGAGATCATTTCATTCTTGTCCTCACATTATCCCCGCTAATGCTGCGGGTTCCACCAGGACAACCAGCTGGCAACAGCAACGGCAACACAACAACACACACTCTCGGTGTAATTAGTCAATAATTAGCCTGCTGGCTGGAACCTGTGCCGTGTGGCGTGAAGGGAGGAACTTTTCAGGTATCTAAAAATACCTCCTTTTAATCTGCGTGACCTCAGCTGCTGCTGCTTTCTCCCGGCGGTTTCACTAATAGACACCCGGTGAGAGCTCGTTCATTTAGTCAATCATCACGCTCAGTGTCCTTTAAAACCCCGATGGCGATTTTTTCTTTCTGTTATTTCAGAGGCGGTTGCATCAGGTTCTCTAAGAGTCTAATAAATTACACATGCTGGACTTTGTTCCTGCAGAAATGAGCCTGAAGCGCAGAGAGCCGTCAGAGACACACCTTTAGAAAATATTATGATCCATCCACTTGGCCCTGATGGCTACAATAACCAGCTGCTAACTCGTTGTTTTTCCAGCACCTTGGGAAAGAATTCTAATGTTGTCAGTTTCGCTTCCATAGAGATAACAGAGTTTTCCAGAAATGTCAACAACCTGATTCCCAGAGAGCCGAGACCTGAATGAGACCATGTCCTCAAGAGGACGGACACTCAGACTCACCCGCCCTTGTCCTTTTTTTTGCAAACATACACAAAGTGTCCATCCATAGGGCAAACTCTTTCATAACTGCAGCCCGGTCCTCATGCGGTGGAGCTTATTTCACAAACCCACCCGCCTGCAAAAACTTGGCAGCAAAGACAGCTCCATCAAATCTTTGACAACATCCCCACATATAATGCAACACAAATTATATCCTGACAGTAAAACCTAAACAACACAAACCACACACTCTGCCCTGCGCTGACCCCTGAATACCTCCCATCTAGACTCCGCCACAGGAATCTCCTGTTATAGGAGCTCCAAATAAAGCAGTAAACATGCTTTAAAACCAATAAAACAGATGATTTCATTTATTAATTCACCCATAAATTGCTTGTCATCGTAAAAATACTTGTAGTGTTTAATCAAAAGGTGCTTGCTGTTTCTATCGTGGTAAAAACTCTTCGCTTGAAGTCTAATTGCTGTTATAGCCGCAAAAATGGTCTCTACATAGTTTCTGGTAAACACCCGGAAAACAAATCTGCAAACAGTCTATAGCAGAGGTTTAAAGCTTGTTTAGGAAGCTGCTTAACAGCTGAGTCCTAATCCTGCTCATGAGAGGATCTGTACAGAAATCTGTGAAGTTTATGGTCATCGATAAAGATGATAGGGGCTCAGCAGATCAAAAATCTCGTAGTTCGGTTTATGGATCGAAGGCTGCTATTCAGTTCACTTTTATAGACAGACTCGCATCTATAGAGTTTTCCACCCGTTTGACGGCCCTCAGGATGGGCGACGGGGAAGCATCCTCCTCTGGCACATCCTCTGGTCGAGCCAGGTAAGCTAGCGTTAGCATGCTCGGTCAGCGAATTGTCGTCTGAGGGTGACTTCGGTGTTTTCTGAGTCGGTTTCTTAGGCTTTAACCATTCGTTGAGGTTTTTAGAAACAATTTCCACCATCAAAAGGTGCAAAAAAAGGAGTGTTAGATACTTAAACCAAGTTAGAGTGGAGGAGCTGATAAAAAGCATAACCTACAACATTAGGGTGACCATACGTCCTCTTTTACCTGGACATGTCCTCTTTTTTCGGGGCTGTCCGGGTTTGTCCGGCTTTGTCTGGTGAAGTTGATAAAATCTTTCAAATGTCTGCGGTTTTGTACAAAAGTTTTGAGTTTGTGTCACTTGGACTTTCTGTGTTAGAAGCGCATAACAGACACTCGATCCGACCCAAAAAACTCTCAAAATTAACTTTGTGCGACTCTGTGACTCTGCCCCCGCGTAGTCGTGTCCTCTGTTTGGGAAGTCAGAAAATGGTCATCCTATACTACATCGCCAGCTCTCTAACTTTATAGACAGACTCATGCAAAGCTGTAGCCACTCGTGCTACTTGGATATTTGTGAGATCTTTAAAGACAAATCTGAATCAGAAGTGGCTCAAGTGTCTAAAATCGTGATAGCAGCAGAGACAGCAGTGATGCTTTCAAGTGAAGTGAATATTCTGCGCATGCTGTGTGTGAGAGGGTGAGCGGTTGTGTACCTGTCGCTGAGGTGGAGGAAGCTGCTGTTGTCGTCCAGGTGCTCATCCTCAAAACTCAGGTTAGACCAACTGCCCAGACTGTCGTCTCCGACGCTCAGCTGCTGGGACACAGAGGACTCGGTGGTTTCCCTGCCTGGAAAGCTGAATGTGGAGAAAAAGACAACAGTTAACAGGCTTCATCTAGGCTTATAAAACGTATAAATGTCCCACTATCAGCAGGATAACGTCAAATAAATTTATGATGCTTTTACCCTAAAGCAGGTGTGCATGGATTTATCTAAAACAGGGTCATAAGTTCATGACAGAACCCTCATTAATCAGCTCTCATGTGAATCTGAGTGTTTGTACCTGCTGCTGGTGGTCTGGCAGACATTAGACAGAGCCGATGTCATGATCTCAGCGGTCAGACTCTCAGCATAACTCGCTCCATCATGGCCGATGCCGCTGTCGGCGTTAAGGCTGGTGTTACTCAGCTCCCGTTTGGCCGTCTCCATCGCCATGGTCACCATCTCTTCTGCGAATGCCGCCTTGTGGTCCAGGTCGATGTGGATCTTGGGGATCTCCAAACCAGACGCCCTTTCAGCCCGTCCCTGGCACTCAGACGCCCTCTTCCTCCTCTGCGTTACGGGCTGGTGGTGGTGCCGGCAGGGTTTGGTGCAGTACAGGCACTCCTGGATCTGACAGTAGCGGCAGGTCCTCTCCCCTGAGGGCTGCCCCAGTGCTGGTCCCTCAGATAACCTCTGGGTGTGAGAGTGTCTGTCATGGCCTTGGGTCTTTTGAGTTTCCCGTGAAGCATACCCGACTGACGCCATACTCATCTGCAGAGTGTCATCAACTATCTTCCTGGCGTAATGCTCGATGACTTGCATGACCCGACCCCTGTAGCCTCCGTCGTACAGGCTCCCTGTGCTGTGGTAATGCCTGCTCTTACCCTCCTTGGACAGCAGGGGGCAAGAGAAGGAGTTCCTAATGAGATCCTCCGCCATATCATCGAGTTTGGACTTCTTATAAAGACAGGAGTCGGTCAGAGACTTGGGGAGGCGCACGGACGAGCGATGCAACTTCCGTGTGACGTCACAGGTGATATTGTACGCCAAAGACTCTGCAAAGTGGACCAGGTCTGTGTAGTCCCTCTGACTTTTCTCTTTAGGGGTCCTGCATCTGCACTGGGGATCCTCGCCTGATGGACGCACTGACTCAACCTTGTCCTTAACAGACGAGGTGTCACTGATAGAAGTCTTCCACTCGTCTGGAAGGGACTGGGAGGACTGGAGGCGGTTTATGGAGGATCTCTGCTTGACTTTGCGGCTTGCGTGGGCCAAGCCGAGTTTGATGGATCGGTAAGCCAAACGACTCGCGTACTGATCGAGGACCAACTCCCTGCTGCCTCCTTCCTTCTTCAGCACCCTGATGAGGTAGCCGGCATATTCGTCCGTCACGCTCTCACAGCTGGGATACTCTGAGGACATGCCGGAGCTGGAGCTGGACATGGTGCTGGAAGTGGACTTTGGTGGACGGGAAACAGATGCTATCAAGTCGCTGGACCATTGTTCAGCCAGCCTGCTCATCCTGGAGTCTCTACTCTGATCTGCACCGGGTGGAGGGAGATGGTGGTGGTGGTGGGAACAGTCAGAGTTGGATCTGTCGAAGCTTCTCCTCCTGAGGGTTCTGTGGTACGGACACTGCTGTGCTGTGCTCACCATCCTCTTCACGTCACTGATCACCTCTCCGGCGACCTCACCTGCGTACACCCACAGAGTGTTCAGGGTCTGCTCTGAGAACTGAGCCACACTGTCCCTCCTTCTCTCACCGCCCCTACTCGTACTGTCCTCCTCCTCCGCCCCTCCTAAGGTGTCCATCTCTGTTGCCATGGAGACAATGTGACAGGCCAGCCGCTCTGCGTAATGAAGAGCTTCCTTGTTGGACATCCTGCGAGCGGTCACTTGGTTTAGCTCGTGTCGCCCGCGCCCCGCATCTGTCGCACATCTGTTAGAGACGGCGCCGCCCTCCTCTGCTGCTTCCTCCTCCTCTTCCTCCTCGTTTCCTCCTGCCTCCTCAGAAAGAGACCTCATCAGTTTGAGCATGAACTCAGCTTTGTCGGCCTCGGGGCTGGTGTCTTTTGGGCCGGGGCCAGGCTCCGGCTGATAGTGAGGGGTGGGTGGAGGGGTGGCGGGGGAAAACTCCTTAGCCAGCTTTGTTTTGAGCTTCTTCGAGAACTGTTTGATCTGTTTCTCCTTGGACACCTCGTTGGGTTGCTGAGGGGTAGACGGAGGAGTCCCAGGGGTCCCTCCAGATTTCTGACCAGGGCTGGAAGTTGAATCATCCGCAGGAGCAGACACTCTCATCTGTCCCGCCGTCTCTGCGCCCGGCACATCCAGAGTATCCATCAGCACAGGATGAGCTTCGGACACACCTCTGCTTCTGGGGTTTTGAAAGGAAATGTGAGGAAGGTCTGCCGCTTGCTCGACAGGCACTCCCTTCCTGACAAACCCAGCCTCTCTGCAGTCGTACCTGAAACTCTCTCTTGCTGCGCCCTGCTTTGAAGGAGAGTCTGGAGCCTCGTAGCTCGAGTTCTCCTGCTTGGACAGAGAGTCCTGTCTGCTCCCGATTGTCTTTGTGAAGAAATCAGCGCAGTCACCAAAACTCTTCTTCACCTTCGAGGAAGTAATCAGCTCACAGGCCTCGGTTACGATCATGTCCACCATGTTGCCAGAGAAGTTCTGGAAGGGGGACTTTCCTTGAGAGGGGTCTCCTGGAGGGATGGGGGTTTGAGTTCCATGACTGTAAAGGTGAGTTTGAGTGGAAGTGAGGGTATTAGAGGCGGATGTTATGACTCTTGTGTTGCCGGACTGTTTGGTCTCCTCAGGGTCCTGAAGGTGGTTCAGAGCCTGACCCGCCTGGGGAACAGGGATACAGCTGGCCATGCCTGAGACGGTGAAGAGAGCTTTCTTCACTGTGCAGGAGGCATCTTCTCCTGATGTTCCTGGAGCTGCTGCAGCTGAGCTAGAGCTCAACACCTGCTGGTTGGCAAAGGTACTGCAGGTGTGCGTGCTGGTGTTCTCCGCGCTGACGTAACAGATGTTGTCCTGAGACACACTGATAGCTGCTTGGCTGGTGAAGGCGACGTCAGCTTGAGAAAGCTCGATGAAGGCCTCCTGGATGACAGACTCGGACAGGTCTGACGCATAAGAGGAGACAACCTCCTCCTCTTCCTCCTCCTCTTCCTCCTGCCCTTGGTCAAAGCACCAATCACTGGGGGTGCGAGGGGTGGAGGGATGGGAGAACTGACACACCTCCATGATGCCTTCAAACACCAGCTCTTCAGCCAGATCAGCAGCGAAGCGAGTCACCGTGTTGTGGAAAATCTGCTTCTTCACAGTCAGGAACTCCTTCAGCGCCTCGGATACGGCCTCTCCGACCAGGAAGTTGGCTAATCCGTTGATTGCCCGCTCCTTTAACACATACGCACGCCGCATACCTATCTCATGGAAAGCCATCTGAAAGACAGAGGATGTGAGTCTGGCGGCGAGGTGACACAAGGTGGTGGTGCACGAGGAAACCCCTTTCTGAAGATCTCGTAAGGCGCTGCCCAGGCTCATCTCCACCAGGTCAGTGGCAAACCTCTGGATGCCATCTTTCAAAGACTGGGAGGTTTTCTGTAGTTTGGCCACCGTTACAGTCTCCTGGATCTCTGAGAGCTTCATCACATAGCCAGAGGGGTTCTGAAACTCCTTGTGACAGACGCAGCTGAGGTTCTTGTTGTCGTTGATGTCCACAGCGGACTGGTAACCGCACACAGATCCAAGGATCTCTTTGGACAGGCTGCTTGCGAAGTCGGAGTAGGTCTTGTATAGAGAGCAGAGATCCTGGGGTTTACGGAGCTCTGAGGTGTCCTGTCCGTCATCATCTGTCTTCCAGAAGTACTCAAGTGGTCCACTAGAGTCCACCAGGGGGCTGAAGGCTGAGGAGCTAACAGGACTGAAGAGAGGGCCTCCATTCTCATCTGAGGGCGTCTGCATTGGTCGGGGGGAATCTGGCACCTCAGAGTGGGGTGAGTAAGGGGAGCCTGGTTTCAGGGGGGTGGGTTTCTTCACATTGGCTGGGAGAGTGGGCTGGTCAAAGCGGTGAGGGTTCATCCCCTTGGTGGAGCAACCTCTGGAAACATATTTACATGTTGGTCCGGTGGAGCTGGGGTCAGATTTTTTCTGTGTGGTCGGGGCGCTGATGGCGTCCAGAGGAAGTGCGAGCGTGCAGCTCTCAGAGCTCAGCTCGTCCAGGTCGTCAAACTGATCAAAGCTGTCGAAGAACTCGCTGACCTCGGAGTCAGAGTCCTCCACTCGCTCTCTGGGCCCCCCTGGTACCTGAGGGATGTCCAGCTTGGCCAACATGCTCTTCTGGTATCCCACCTCATCCAGGAAAATGATGGGGCTGGGGCTGGAGCAGTCGGACTCTTCTGATTCACTGACATGGTCCAAAGGTGAGGGGAGACGAGCTCCGGGGCTGCAGTAAGTCCACTGGGATTCCACGCCGGATGTTGACGTCTGTACTGTGACCGACACGTCTGGGCCTGACTTGTGTTTGGCCGAGTTCTTCTTCTGTGAAGATGAGCCGATGATGATGCGGGAGCCTGATAATTCCTTTTTCCTCTTGTGGGCGGGGATGGTCTGTGATGCAACGTCACGCTTTTTATAGTGGCGATAGGAAGCTGCAGCTGTGAGAGGAGACAGAGAGAACAACTGTTTAGACACCAGAGACGTCAGAAGTGTCCTGATACAACTTTTTCACCTACGTTACTATACCGATAGTGTAGCCTGTAATATTGGCCAATACCGATATTGATCCGATATTAGCACAACCTATGCATGACAAGTTTTGCACTCAGCTGCAACGTCTTTTTCAGACTTAAATAAAAAAAAACTGCCACAGGGCCGAAATCACTCCTACTCCTCGCTAATTTGTTAGTACCTTAGTACACACTAATGTTGTGATCACGTGGGCTCTACATGCTGGATATGGGTGCTGCTATATAGAGATGCTGGAGTGGACTGCTTGTATCAGAGTGCTGATATCAAAGATTTTAGATGCAGGCCGATATAATCTGATATTCGATTTTTTTGCTGATACCGGACCAATATCTGATATCAATATTGTATCGGGGCACCCCTTGTTAATATATAAGAAAAAAAGACTAAAAAGTCTCAAGAGTGGTGCAGAGATGAGTCAGAGGTTTCTATTTTGGTGATATCAGAGATAAATTTGCAGAATTATAATCTATGTAACACACCAGAAATTAGGGCTGGGCGATATGGCCTCAAATCAATATTGCGATATATTGAGCAGTTCACCTCGATAACGATAAATGGACGATAACTACGACACAAGCTGCTCACCCCCTCCCACATTAACTTTGTCTACTTCAGCCGCTACAACTTTTGAACCGTCCTCCATCTCCTCACCTGACTTTGCCTCTTTGTTACGGACTGGATGGGGTGGAGTCACGTCTCTGATGTAGGACAGTGTTTTTAAAGGGACATGAGACCAAAGCCTACCTACACACATCCAAAACCAACTTCTATTTATTTATTTTTTTGACACTGAATATACCGTTTTGGCCAAATTGATGTCAGTTATTGTTGTAAATTTTGGTATCGGTAAATACTCGGTTTATCGCCCAGCCCTACCAGAAGCTACTACATCCCACTCAGCATCAGATATTTAACCTACAGGGATTGTCTCCAGTATCGTCCTCCTCCAGATGCTCCAGCGCCGTGACAAAGTCATCCTCGATAGATGACACCGACTGGTTGGTGTCGTCCTCTTCAGGCTGGCTGGGCTCAGCTGTGCCCCTCTGAAGGGCCTGAAGCTCCAGAGCGTAGCGAACGCCTGCCATGTAGCACCCAAGCAAGCCCACCAAAGATGCCACAGCGGCCTGAGGGTAGACGCCGGCGCTGGGATTGTGTCTCAGCACACACACCGCCTTCAACCAACACTGGAGGAAAAGATGGAGGTTGGAGAGAAGAAAGGAAAGAGAAAAGAAACAGAGGAACTTGAGGTTAAGCCTGGTTAAACTAGTCTAAATCAGAGTCAAAGTATGTGTAACCAGAAACCAGGAATCCCCTGAAACAAAACCAGCTGATAACGTCAAACACTTTGGAAATAAAGCAGAGTTCACACAGGACTTCTTTTCTTATCCTAATCTGACCGGAGGGAGACGGAGGGCTGGGATTGTTTGGTTATGTCTGAACTCTGATTGCATGTGAAGACCAGAGAATCACTCAGAGCCTGTCCGCTTTGTGATGCAGATAAGTGGGAGGTCTCACAGTCTGAATTAAGAGGACCAAAACCACAGAGTGAGCTCCGGGGCCTGTGTGAACCCAAACACGACGAACGGGACCAGGAAGGAAGAGACTGCGAACATGGGCTGAGGAAACACACATTGCTTTCAGTCCACCTACAGTCTCAGAAAAGCTTCATGTGTCCGTTAATATGTAAGATACACAAAAAAATGACCTTTCTGTAGTAGACAGAAATCATCTTTTTTGTACTCTGCTCATGAAAAAAGAGAAAAAAACATGTTTCTTCAGAATCTAATATGATTTTGGCTTTTTTTCCTTTCAATATGCCTTTTCTCCTCCTCTCTTACTTCTCGCTAAAGTTGTCAGATTCCTTCATCATGAAACAATTTTAACACCTACGGTACCTGAGGCCCGGCGTCCTTGTGCTCTGTCAGCCTGCGGAAGTCTCTGAGCAGCAGAACCTCGTCGTTCTTCAGGCCGTGAACGTGGAGGGACCGGAGGAGCTCGCACAGTCCCGCCGGAAGTGAGGACAGAGCCTGGAGGAGGGAGACAGAGACACATCATCATGTGGGTCAAATTACCCACAGCAATATAACCTGAAAATAGGGCTGGGTGATATGGCCTCAAATCAATACCGTTTATTTATGTATTTTTTGGACACTGAATATATTGATATGGGCTAAAGGACGTTGGTTATTGTCGTAAATTTTGGTATCTGTAAATTTTCGGTTCATCGCCCAGCCCTACCTGAAAATATGACCCATCAGCATCTTCTTAGGATTCATTCATCATTCATGTGAGTACCGGTAAAAACATACCTGCTGGGTGACATCTTCCCCCTCACACTGACCAGGCAGACAGACGAAATGAATCTGTGAAGGAGCACAGACAGAGACAGTCAGTGTTTGTCTTTGAATGAGGCTGCGCTCTGTCTCTGTTAAAGCTGCTGTTTGTGTGACAAACCTCTGTCAGTCTTGTGGCGTCTCTGGTCGGCAGCTCCAGGCCAACGCTGCATAACTCCTTTCTGTTCCTGAAGAGGCTCTTCACACACTGCGCTCCAGTGTCACGCACAGTCTGCAAACACACACACACACACACACACACACACACACACACACACACAAGTTCAGGGTTTTTCAGTCTAAGTAGATGGTTACCCAACAAAAATAACAGGAAACCAGCGTGGATGTATTTGTCTCTTACTGTAGCATGCACGAGAGCTTAATGCAGCTTTTGAGTCCCTAAGTCCCTGCTCACATACCTCTTTCCGAACTGAGGCCCTGGTCCTTAAAGGGACTCCTCTAATACGTGCACAGGCATCCATGGCAACAGAGGTGGCTGACTGGCCGCTCACCTGTGAAAAGGCAGGTGTGGAGAAGAGGGGGAGAGTGGAAATCATCACAGAGTAAGTTATAAAGCAACCACACGAGTGCAAGCATAGAAATGAAATATAATTTTGCATCCAGACCTACAACTGACTTCCTTTTTCTCTGCTACTTTCTGTGTCTGTTTCTCTTACGTGCCGCTTTGCTTTCACATCCTCAAGCACAGAATCACATGACAGTATGAGTGCCATTAGCAAACAAAGAGATATCACACCCTGTCTTTATTCACAGCTGCCATAAAAGGAAGCCTGACATGACAAAGACGGCACTTTACACGCAACAAAGGTTAAGTCTCTGCACCTGTGTTGTTCGGTTAACTCGCTGAAGCAGTGGGATCAAACCTGGGAATTTTAAGGTCTGAACTCAGCTTCTGGTTTGAGCTCCACATTTTTCAGATTGTACAGCCGACCTTTGAGACCAATGTCTCCTCCGAACCCGTGTGAAACTAACATGAGTCAGGCTCTCTTAAGAAGGCCTAGACTTGTCCTGGTGGTGAGGATAAGCTACAGTAGGCCGTGCTTCTTTGATATTCTTTAAACAGTCGGGCCTGCATCAAAGATCAAACAGTGAGGCAGGAGAGCAGGGGTGTGTGCTCTGAGCCGGGGAAACACACTCAGTAAGCAGCATGAGAGAGCGGCTAAAGGAGGCAAAATATTTACAGTGTACAAGAGGGAAAAGTTTCCCAAGAAATCCAATGCTCTCCTTTGAGGTAGGGTCCAAGGCGGCTGGTGGAGTCTAGACCCGGGCAGGCAGGTGGTCTCATTGATCAGCCCGTCCTGCATCCTGAGAACCAGAGGGGTAGACTACATGCCATCGGCTTCCTCTGCAGAACCAGGACCTCCAAGCCTCTCATGATGCTTTGGTGGGCTACAAAAACAACAGATCCAGCCACCGCTGCCGACCTCAACTATGCAGTGCATCCCAATGCGCTCACAGGCAAAGCAGGCACAGTGATGTCTATTATTTCTAAAACAGAGCTGAACAATATAAAAATAGTTGGTAAACCAGCTTCTCCAGCCTCGGGGTGTTTCATGTTCAGTTTACAGATTTAGCTCTCAGTTACAGGCCGGCAAGGAATGTTCTTCACAGAAAATCTATAAAATTAGACATTTTTTACTTTGTATTACGAGATCTTACACAGAAATAAACATGTTGACCGCCAGGAATGAAATGCATACCAACATCCAGTTATTACATATATAAAAAAATGGAAGACTTATGAGAAAGAGGCAAAAACAGATGATTAAGGAACAGTAAGTTTGAGTCACAACAACCTAATCTTGCATTTTTGGGGTGTCTTTTAGCCAGATGGAGATATTTAACTGTCCTCATGGGTCTGGATTGTGGGTTCACTAAGATAGCCACTGACTTACTGACCTAAGAAGGTGGCAGCTCAGCTAGCAGCCCCACCTTCTTCAGAGGAACTGACTTATATCATGTCATTGCTAGTTTTCAGTATTATATCTTACATAGTATATAACCTTTAAAAACAAAAGCTGAGCAAACAGTAGTGACAGCTCGACTTGCAGCCTCCAGGACACACAAAAGACCAATTCTTAACACAAATTTGTCCTGTTTTGTGTTTTTGTAAAGATTTTTAATGTTTCTTTTTTCATTTGTTGATATCTCTGTGATGATAGAGGAAATACCAATCTAAAAAAACAAGTTGAGCTAATAATAGTGGTAGCTCAGCTATCAGCCCCACCTTCTTCAGAGGAACTGATGTCATTGCTAGTTTTCAGTATTAAATCTAACATAGTATAAGACCTTGATAATGAGTCTTTTTTAAAGTAAAAATCTTACCCAACCTTAACTTACGAAAAAAAAAAAAAAAAAGAGGAAACAGTAGTGACAGTTCAATTTGCAGCTTCCAGGACACACAAAAGACCCATTCATAACTGTTCAGTGTTTTTTTATGTTTTTTTTTTCCATTTGTTTATATCTCTGTGATGATAGAGGAAATACCAACCATAGAAAAACAAGCTGAGCTAATAATAATAGTAGCTCAGCTGGCAGCCCCACCTTCTTCAGGAACCAGGAACTGATTTATGTCATGTCATTGCTAGTTTTCAGTATTAAATCTAACATAGTACAAGACCTTGATAATGAGTCTTTTTACATTAAAAATCTTATCTAACCTTAAGAAAAAACAAACAAACCGAGGAAACAGTAGTGACAGCTCAATTTGCAGCCTCAAGGACACACAAAAGACCCATTCATAACAAAAACTTGTCCTGTTTAGTATTTTTTTATGTATCTTTTTTCCCTTTGTTTATATCTCTGTGATGATAGAGGAAATACCAACCTAAAAAACCAAGCTGAGCTAATAATAGTGGTAGCTCAGCTGGCAGCCCCTCCTGGCATGCTTTGTCTTTTAAGGAGTTTTGAAGAAAATAGTGTTTTTAACCAGTGTTTGATGGTTTAAAATCAACATTACAGCTTTAAAAAGTCTTTTGTATGAGTTTTTTTCAGAACTATCAAAAACTTTCAGTCAGCATCTAATACGCTTTCTTTGCGCTATGCTCAATTAAATCGAGGATTTGAATGATTTGCAAAACCATTTACTTTTATTACCATCAACATTTCACGCGGCGCCCCAACCTTTTTTGGAATCAGGGTTGTAAAACCTACTGTTATCACATTTTCTGCTATCCTGCCAAGCCCTGATTTAGTGGCACGGTGAAAGAGAATCAACCTCCTAGAGCTGTATCATCACCTCGCGCAGCTTATGTGGTCACTTAATGCCTCATGTACTCTTTCTTCGTCATGTTAAGTAAACACTGCAATTAAGTGCAGCTAAGTTCAGGCTTTGAGCAAAGCCTCAAACACTGATTCATGAGGCTAATTATCACCGTGAGGAGCCACAGGATGCAGTCAAAAGATCTTGAGGTGAGTTTGTGATCACCTCAAAAGGCAAAGACGGCAAAAACGCTGTGTCAGGGCAGAAACTGTGTAGTCTAAAATCTTTTTGGTTTGGAGCTGATGTGGGAACATTTTTTAGCTTGAGTTTGGGTGGCCGGAAGGATAGATAAACAGAGACAGAGAGAGGGGAAAGGCAGAGACAGGGGAACATGGGAAAGACTCACGGAGAGAGAAAAACGCTGGTGTCTAATGTGGTACAGGTGAACCGTCACAGCAATTTGAGTCTGTTTCGGCATGAAGAAAAATTTAAGAGCTTAAAATAATTAGACAACAATTTAAACACAAACGATGAGAAAACATTTCCGATCTATGTAACTTCTACGTGAAACTGTCATACAGGAATTGAAATAACACAAAACAACGTCCCTTAAGCTGCTGCGCTTTGAACAAACTACTACCCCAAACCTTTGTGCAGGTCAGGATACCTCACACATCAATACAACAGCCTTTAGCACATAGATAAATGGCTGCTGACAATCACAGATCTGAAAGCAAGAAAATCAAAGCTTATGTGCAACAGTCTTACAATGTCGGCTTGGATCATCGGCAAACAGTATGCAAACTTTATGCAAAGTCAACATGTCCTAAGGGCAGCTGCAGAAGCTCCCATTGTGAAAAGGAAACAATAGAGTACAGAGAGTTCCTCCTGGATGTGTGCTTATAAGCTGACACATGGCCGCAACATTTTTTCAGAGGCAAGTCCTCCCACTCTGTTATTGGCTGTGAGGGTCAAAGATGAAAAAAAATCTCCTCGATATCAACAGAAAAGGAAAATCAGGGGTGTCTGGTAGCGACTCTTCCTGAAATTAAGATGTTTTATCTATTCAGAAATTTGAGTATTTTTTTTTCATTATTTTGCTTTTGCATATGATTTTTTTGTCTGTAGTAGGTTGGCTGCTGTGGACCTGCTGGACTCCAGCTTCATCGTTTATGATTGTCTGCCTCAGGCCCTGAGCTCTTTCTTCTCTTAGGTTCCTCTGGTGTTGCTGCAGACATGAACATCAGCCTCACTGACAGTAATAACATGAAACTAGAGTTAACTACTATTAGGCCTGCTGACTGTAATCACATTAAATTAATTTTACATTGTCCATAATTACTCATATCCTGATCCTGTAAACTGAATTCATCTGGTTTCACCGTTACATGAGCTGTTGTTTTTGTTGCTGCTGTTGTCCCCTGTCTCTCTCTCTCACCTTCCCTCTATCTTGTTCTCTTTCTCTCTCTATCTCTCTGTATTCCTCCCCAACCCAGCAGCGGCCTGGTGGCTGTCTAGCATGAGTCTGGTCCTGCTCAAGGTTTCTGCCTGTTCAAAGGAAGTTTTTTCCTCGCCACTTTTACTCATGTTAGACGAGATGGACCAAATCCCATCTTAGGTTGGGTCTTGATAGTCTAGACCTGCTCTTTTTCTTTGGAAAGTGTCTTGAGATGACGACTGTTGTGAATTGGTGCTATATAATAAGAATAATGAGTATATGATGCAGCTGCAGTCTAAAGATATAATTAAGTTTATATGTCATATCACACAAAGTCCTGTGATGCCTGTCAATGTCTATAGAATATAGAATATAGAATATAGATATCTATAGAAGACAGATAGTGATGAGAGTCTCTGAAAAAGGCCATTCACTGTAGATAATGAACAGCATAATCTGAGTCCTCATACAAGGAGGTTACACAAGAAAGCAGAGTGTTAAACTTGACAAATGATATGATTACCAAACCGCATAAGGACAAAACAGTTTACTATCACTGCCACCTAAATCAGAAACCACCCACAGTTAACATCACTGACAACATCCAAGCACCATGTCAACAACTATTGTTTCGTGTATAACCTCTACATGTTAAAATAACAATCAAACTATACCGGGTAACCGTCTGTGACCCGCATCAGAACAGGCCACAGCCGAGCCTCTCTGACTGGATGCTGATGTTGATTCACGACCACTCAGGCTCTATGCAGTCATTTCCACAACACACAAGCTGTTAGCTAGCGAACTGGCTGCTATCCGTGCATTCAATATCCATCTCTACTCACAATAATCAATGTAAGAAACCTCTAAATGTTAGTCAGTTAAATTCGAGCACCTTGCTAGTTGATACGCTGTCAATCATCGGGCTATCAGCAGCAGAACCAGGCCGCGGTCGGCTCGATACGTGATGTAACCTTACTGTCGATAGCTAGCATTTAGCCACAGAGCTAACGGTAGCGCTGAGGTAGATTCTTAAAAACGACACTCAATTAATCCCCTATAATTTTCTGTGGATTCCAAACATATTCGTTTCCCTTTACAGTGTCATTTTACCTCCCAGCTCAGTGTCGGACTCCAGCAGCGATGACGGTAGCCTCTGAGGTTGATGGGCGATCCGCGAACGATTCGTTCGTTTTGAACGACTCTCGCCAATGATCGGTGACGTATCGGTCGAAAGCAAGTGAAGTATTACTGCTGATCAGATAAATAGCAAAATGACACAGAAATGTCTTCTGGGACTATGACATGAATACCCCCAAAAAAATTTTGGGTGATTTTAAAAGCAAACTGGAAACATCTTTTTAGTCTTGCTTTTACCTAAATTGTTTAAGTGTTTTAGCATTTATCTCTTCTCATTTTAATGACAGGATCGTTTTTTAATGAGCTATTTTGGTGCTCTTATTTTAGTATCTTTTACTGGTGTTTTTATTTCATTAAATCTATTATGTCTTAAATTTCACTCCATGTTACTTTGTTTTTAGATTTTAACCTAAACCTCAAGTGTTTCCTTATCTTGAGTTTTAAAATGATGTTTCCTCAATGCACACATTCCACAGAATCAAGCCCTTTTTAAGATTATGCATTTTAATACTGTTTCTGTTGCATTCAGATTGTAGGATGGGAATTAGGGGTTGGGCTAGGGTAGATTTGGGTATTCTTTTATTCTTTTTTTCTGTGTAAAGCACTTTATGCTACATGGCTGTGTATGAAAAGTGCTATAGAAATAAAGACTGATTGATTGATCGATATCTTTCTTGTCTGAAAAAAGACCACCTTATATCACTGATCTGTAGCTTCAGAGAAATACACAAATCTCCTCACTGTGACTTTTCACGATTCAAATTAATCAAATGAATCAACACTTGACATGAAACACACACATCTTCCACATAGAAGAATAAATACGTTGCGAGTTTATAGACTAATACCAATACAGTAATCATTTAACACGCATGCATCTCAGTGATTTATATTTTCATGTGACGTATTCGAAGCTGAGATACTCTTTTTTCAATATGGAATAAAAAGGCTTGTTTAACTGAAATAAATACCTCAACTACATATGATGCACTTGCCCAAGCTGGCAATACACTTAAAAGATTTGAGAACACAAGTATGCTTAACTCCCTTGGTACGAATTTAGCCAACTCCCAAAACTGAATCGAACTACCCATTTCCAGAGCATACATTTCTTCCCATGAAAACAAGGATGTTTGAGGCATCATTAATCGAACGCCGAGAGCACGATATATGTCGCACTGTCAATGTAGAACACGGACCGATCGAACCTTAGACACAGACGCCAAAATAAACTCAGAGTTTGACTTTATTCAAAGCGAGTTTATTTCATTCTTACGTCAAAGACAAAGTAAGTAAGTACACAAACTACCACAGTGCAAAACAGAAAGTGAAAACGTGCTCCATTGTTTGAATCGTGCATATTTTGCTTTTGGTCTGGTTTATCGTATTGGTGTCTGTTTATGTTTTATATTCTTTTGACTACTTAATATAGACAACTTAACAGATATATTGTAAGATATGAAAAGATATTTATTGATGTAAAATTTATAAACAGAAAAATACAAGGTAACTGTTTTATTTTCTAAAAACTAAAGAAAATATGTCATTTTCATCAATCAAAATGACTCAAAACAAGAATGATCATTTTTTCTATGGGGATATAACAGAGGATAAATTATACCAATTTGACTCTAACTTGCTCTATCTTTATTTACCCTGACAACCAGCAGTGGACAGTGAGGTAGATTGACTTCAGTACAATTCAGTTAACATTTTGAATATCTGTACTGTGATGAATTTTCATTTTTACGCCACTATTTGAAATACAAATACGGTCCTTCTGACTCTGCTACATCTCTTTCAATATTCTCATTTCTCACTGCTACAATTTTTCAAATCTGACCTCAAAGACAGTAACCTGTTTGTAAAGTTCTGCATGTGTTTCGTCAAAGTGGTGTTTCCGTACCTGTGCATGCTGCATCGTCTCCATGGTTGAGCATAGAACACAGATCAGGCAGTTGATATAGTAATGTTTATAGTGCTACAACAGAGAAGGATGAGGATTTTCCACCTGAGCACTCATGGACATATCTTCGGCTCCCATTTGAGCTTTTTAAAACAATGAAGGATTCGCATCATTTCAAATATCCAATCTGTTTATTGGGCACAAACAGCAAAAAAATCACCTTCTAGCCTGAGAAATCATGTGGAGTTATAAAGCATAACATTTATTTTATTCCAAATAAACCAAATTGTCTTTACCTGTAACTTGGACTCTCAAGAGAAACACATGAAACCTCCTTCAAATCTTTACATGTTCATGCACTGTTTATTTTCCTGCAGATCAAATAAAACCAGAGAGAAACAGAGCCGTGCTGCATATGTATTTGGTTTTATTGAAGAAGAGAGATATGAATAGGTAGCCTGTTTTAAGGCACCTTCAAAATGTACAACAAAAGCTGAACCATTTATTTATTCAGAATACAAAAATACACATCTCAGTGACTCCAAATTGTAATAAATAGTTAACCATGCATTCTAACCATAAAAAGGCACAGAAAACAGTCACTTAGTAGTCATAAAAATGATCCACTACTTTACCAAAAATCATCCAGATAGTAATACAGGTGACGACTGTAACATTATATTCCAAATGTGAAAACACAATACACATCATGTCATTAAACCTTAGGCAATAAATATGCAAATATTGTTTATACCTACATACATAGTCTTAAAAATGAAACCTGTGCCATTGTAAACTTAATGTAAACAAATGAAACTCACTCTTCTCCCATCGCTTTAGGAAAAATGTCAAAGACGTTTAGTTTTTCCCTCTTTTAAGAGATCCTTGCAAGGGTTTCGTTGGTTTTTAGAAACCAGGCAGTTTGCAGCATTATTTACAGACCACTGGGAAAGGGAGAAAGGTGGCTACTTTCACTTTTTATGGAAAGGTCAAGCATTCTCTCACCACGAGTCTGGGGCCTGCACACTCTGGATTCAGAGACCCCCGGCAGACACACAAGACACAGTTCAGGAACGGAAAGAGTGAATGAAGAGATGGAGAGTAAATGCATGAGTGACACTGCAGGGGCAAGGCAGCGGACAGCAGGTCGACTAGACTGCTGCATTTAAAGCACATACTGACTGAAAGGCTTCAGCTGTCATTCTCAGAAAGAGTTTAACAATGATTCTGACTAAACAAAGAAATAAAAGGCAGCCTTCACAACACAAGAAAATACAAGCTTGTTTGTGTAAATTTGTAATTTTCAGAAGCTAAAACCATCTTTGGCTAAGAATTGCAAGTACATGCAATATATTTTTTAGCATTCTTGATTTCATAAATACATTTTAGCATGTTAAAAACAGCAGTCTGACACAGCTGATTGTCTGCATAAGCAACTAAAATCATGCTGCTTGAAAATGTTACTCCAAAAACTGGAAATTTAGTCGATCACCCTCCTGTGGAAGATTACAGACAAACCAGGTCTGCTTTTATAATTCCCTCACATTCTGTTATTCCTGAAGATGCATTTTTGCATTTTCAAACTCATCTTATTGTGATTACAACCTCAGGTCCAAAAAACGGCAGGATTCTGTGCAAAATGTTGATAGAAACAGATTTTAAAGGGTTTGCAAATCATTTAAAGAGCAAAGACAAGAAATCAACAACACAGCTGTTCTATGGAAAATATAAACTTATTTTAATCTCCGAACTAATGAGGTTCATTTCCAACAGGTTAGTAACAAGAGTGGGTAAAAAAAGGACAATCAGAGAGGCCGAGTCTCTCAGAAAAAAAGATTGGAAGAGGTTCACCACTCTGTGAGAGACTGTGTGAGCTGATAGTTCAACAATTTTAAAACAAAGTTCCTGAGTGTAAAATGTCAAAGAGTTAGTGGATTTCATCATCTGCAGTCCACAATATTGTTAAAAGAGTCAGAGGATCTGGAGAAAACTCTGTACAAAGGGGACAAGGACGAAAACCAATACTGATTTTCAGGCCCTCAGGCAGCACTGTATTAAAAACAGACAGGACTCTGGAGTAGAAATCACTGCATGGGCTCAAAATCACTCCCAAAACCCATTGTCTGTGAACACAGTTCATCACTGCATCAACAAATTCAGGTTAAAACTGAACCATGCAAAGAAGAAACCGGATATAAACATGATCCAGAATCACCAGAGACTTCTCTGGACCTGAGCCCATTTAAGATGATCTGTGAGGAAGAGGAAAACTGTCCTATGGTCTGACCAATCATAGTTTGACTTTTGATATGTTGTCTTTGCACTTTTTTTTAAATCAAATAGAGGCTCTAAATGATTTGCAAACCACTTAATTCTGCTTTTATTAACTTTTCAAACAATGCTGACTTTTTTTTACGAGGTTGCAGATTATGTTGTTATGACTTAATTGTTAACAGAAGTCAGAGTACTTTGGAGCAGAAACAAGTCATAATAAAAACCAGCAAACAAGCCAAAAAAAAATCTCCAAAGTCTGGAAACTTCATGATGTAATGCGATAAAATAAGTTGGCAATGGTAGTCATACAATTGCTGATATGGTAAAATATGCCACTGTTGTAGTAGACACACCCAAATGCACACATTACATACATTGTGATCCATACTAACACACCAACGCAACAGTCACGTCTGCCCATTCCTCTCACTCACTGACACAGTCCGACTTTAGTGAATCATCTTGGAAGCACAGAGGAGCAAAACTACAAACTGATGAACTGCTGGAAGAAATTTAGAGTCCGTAAGAAAAAAGCAGTTTGTCTAACGGGTTTGACTTTTTAAAATCTATAATCCCCAAAACCCGGAGGAGGAGAACATACAAAACAACTCTTTCAATGTTACTTTTCCCCCTAAACTGAGGAACATCATGTCGGAAAGCTGCAGAGACAGTATCAAAAGAAGAGATCAAATATTGCACCATCATTAGATTACAACAGCATCATCATGTACAAGAGATCCAACAATACACACTTTTTATGGTGTAATATACACAATCAAATGTGTAAGCTGTTGACAATGCATGCCATGTCAGCAATCTACAAAAGCATCAGACTACAACACAAACAAACATTGTTTGCATACACCAGTATACTGTATATACAGTGCATATGTATATATATATTTATATATATGTACAAACTTAGCATCACATATAGAAATATACCCTGTAATGCCATCATTCTTAAAAGAAACTAAAAGGAATATTCTATCAGCATCCTGCTTGAAATTTGAAGGGAAAGAAGCTGCACTTGGACGATGCTATGCAGGCTGCAGATCAACTGCTCTGTTACATATCTAAATCCTATTCTCTTTAGTGTTAAATACTGTGATTAAACTGCCAAAAGGTTAAAAGTTGAGGTGAGCTGTTAATTCTATGTAATGACATGAGTTTTGCACTTGCACAAAGCAAGAAGTAAAAAGTGCCGGTTAAGTTTTCCTTAAAAATAACTCAACAATCCTAAAATATGAGAGGTTCAAAACAATAATGTCACTTTCCTCCAGACTCACATTTCTCTTTCCCCTCTTATAGAGTGATTTAGGTATTTTACAACCTGGGCCTTTAATATTTTAGGGTACAGATGACAAATAGGTTCACAAAGTTCTCCATATCACCTCAGCCAGCACCAGCTCAACAAGTCTCAAAATATTGAACTTGATCCTTTGCTGCAAATTTGCCCGTTCTGGATGGCGCATCATGACATATTACATAAATCTGGGGTGCGTCTGGGTGCCGGATTCTAGGACTGGTTTGGATCCTGTGTCTAATCTTGAGCCAGTTCTTTGTGTTCTGAATGGCTTTTCGACAGACAAAATAGTCCCAGAGTAGCATTAACTCACTGCTAGTCAACAAGAAAGAACTGCTAACGTCAGGGTTTGTGACCAGATTGAAACGACCCTCAATTAAGTTGTGATTATTTTTCAAAAACAACTTCTGAGCTTCTGCAGAAATATTTGGCAGAGCAGCTTTGGTCTGAGGAAGGAGAAAATTGCAAAATACACCAAGTCTGCAGCAGGAGAACTCAGAAACAGATGATGTTTGAAATTTAGGGGATAGAGGACAAATTTTTAACCATCAATAGAAGCTTTTAAAGAAACGTTTAGGGACCAGAAGAAGGATTTTTTGTAAGAGACAATGGTCTGCAAGAAAAACCCAAACTGTAACGATCCGCTGAAGCGATCTGCAAACTTCATGAACCATTTAGACACTCAGCACCCTAATGCACACACACACAAAAGACCCAGGTTTAAAAACACTACTATTCCCCACGTCTGAATGAAATCAAGACCTCCTGCCCTACTAAAATAAAGCATTTGAACAAAATCATCGAATAATCCTGTTTTCTTAGACATTCACTTAGGTACTGATTTCACATCCACTAAGAACGTGTCAACTTACAGATATTAAATCCACATATTCAGACCTCATCAACAGCTTTGAAAAACTTCTTATGATGTCTACCAATAAAGCACGGTTCACACTAAATGACTGAAAGTATGGCACTTGACACAAATCTTTGACACATCATTATCATGCAAACGGAATAAATTAAAGCTGGAAAAGAAGCTGGATTCAGACCAAAAAAAGGATGCTTCAGTAGTAACAAATGGCATCGTAATACTTAAGTCATGTAAAACTTGTTCAAGTGTTATTTTGCACACAAAAAAATCAAGACACTAATCATGCAGTTAAACATATTTAAAGTTGAGCAAGCATAGCATGCGACAGTGTCCACACCTTCCAGATCACACCTGAACAGGTTGTTTAATGCAGCTGCAGCTCTGCAGTGGGAGGCAAACATCACCTTTTTACACGCTACCCACTTCAAACTTTCCCCCAAACTCATGGAAGTCCTGGTTTTGCTACTAGTTTGTTATCAACTCGGACAACAAGTCAGCTGTCAACAGTGTAGTTAGTTGCATACCTGATTGTGTGCTATGAACGGTTATTTTAACTTATTAATGGCTTTTTTTGTTGTTGTGAAGATCCATGACTTCCTTCTGCACTTCCTTTAGCGCTCCGCCGCAGACTATTTGGCACCAAAGAAACAAACTTCAGCAGAAAGTAAATCCAGCTCCAGTTGAATTGCCGTCTTCTTTTCATTCTCTGCACTTGGTGCTCCTCAACTGTCCCACTGATTTAAGGGGAACGTCTGATTCCCCTCTCTGAATGCATCTGCATCCAGGTTAGAGGTCCACCATGGAGGCCTTGGCCAGGTCCTTAGTTCCCTGGAGAATTCTCTTCATATGACCCACTTTCGATATCCCCAGATCCTGAGGAGAAACAAGGAGACCAGCGTATTAAAAAAAAAAAAAAAACACCAGTAAGGAAGCACAACAACCAGACCTTGGGTTTTAGGTTGATGCTTTTTGTGAGTCTGATATCATTTGTTTTGTGTCAAAGAAACCATAACTGACAGCTGTGATCTAATACGGGGGGAATTCACATCATGTGGTTTTTGAGACTGACTCCGGTACTTAGAAAAAAACTTTGTGTCTGTGGAGTTTGTGCACAAATTTACACTGATAGGTTTCATTCAAAACTTTGTAAAAACTATCCATGTGCGCAGAGAACCACAATAACAACTGTAAGCACTGGAGTTCAAATACCAGGCTAGTAGCTGGCCGTATAATTAAGCATGGACACGCCTCTGCAGAACTCTATGTTTCTGTGCATGAAAGGATCCTCAAACAGGGAGGTGAGTACAAACAAACATCAGAGTTTGAACAGTTTTCACCCGATTACAGAGGGGGTATTTTGGACTTGGTTTCAATAAGTTGGTGTTTCCAGCCGCCCAAAATGCAGGTTCAGTGTAGAGGAACGACCAAAATATACGATAGTTCACACTGGACATGTTTCTGTGTGGACAGCCGCTCAGCTGTGATGCTCTGCTACATGTGCTACAGACAGTGTGGAAAGTATTGTACACAATAGAGTCAGAGCGCCCTCTGCTGGACAGATTTACAGACGCTAATGCAAAATCACCCAAAGCGTTGAGATCCGTGTGGACAAGCTCACAACTTTGTGCTATCATCAGGTCAATATTTAGTTAAAATACTTGATTTAATAGAAGTGAAATTCATCCAATTGACTATCAAACGTGTAAATTTAGTTGTAATCCTTTTAGGCTCAGACAAACTCAGTATTTAGACATTTTTAACAACAAAAACATCACTATTATCATAGTTCTGTATGTTATAATTGTAATTATAAGCTAAATATGAAGTTTTATCCATCCTGGTAAATCACAAAGAAACACAGCATATTAGACACATGATGTGACTGACTGATCAGCTGTTATGACGATGAAATGAGGAGCACAGATATAAAAAAACAGGTATACTGAGTGTGTGTGTGTGTGTGTGTGTGGGTGGGTGTCTGCGTTTATTGTGTCTGAGGGCTTTACTAGGCTCGACGTCAGCATCCTGCTGCTCCTGTGCAACGATGTTTGAGAAGAAAATATTAAAAAACATGATGCTCGTCTCGGTAAGTTTAACAAATCGGTTCATTTAGTCTGATTTTGTTTTAGATATGTTCTTTTTATTCAGTTTGAATCATTTTTTTGTGATCCAGATTAAGAGTCTGAAATCGGACTGTGATACAGTTACAGGGCTAATGATTGTACGAGACATGTATGCTGCAAACAGAAAATATTTCAGGTCGAAGGTCTTTGGTTCTTTGCGCATTTGCACATTTTTTCACCCACTGCAAATCACAACACCAACATACTCATACCTTTTGCAGTGTCTGTCAGTCTACATTTGCCATCTCTGGATCATATCCTTACACACTTTCTATGCATTTCTTAATGTGTCTGCTCTTTATTATCTGCAATCTGTAAAAATGCACCTGTACTCAGTCACACCTTACTCGCCATCCCACACTGGATGCAGTTTGAAATCTCCAGCCTTACTTTAAAACATTATCTCAGACTCTTTAATATGGGTTTAGAAAAGTCTACCATAACTCAGGCACCAGTTTCCTCAGATAATTCACTCTCTATTTGCTTTCTGGCTGCAGATATATGTCAGGACCTGAGGTGATCTCGCTTTTGAGGCCATAGCATTAAAACTACGAGATGCCTCACCTGCTCACTTATGGTCTGCTGAGTTGGTTGATAATGTCCCAGCTCACACTCGTTTGTCATAATCATTTCTTTAAGACAAGAGCCATCAAACAATTCATTTTTCACATTGCAATCAAATATCTTATTGGGGACGATCACATTTTAAATTGTATTTTGTGCCAAAATGGCGTGCAGTTGTTTCAAGATAATTATGGTTACTAACCGATGTCTAAGACTCCTTGGTTAATACGAGCACATCTGCACTTTACATGACTTCCACTTTGGTTACTTTCTCAGTTTCTTTAATGTAGTTTCATTAACAGGTTTGTGGTGATTTACAATAATAACTCACTAACAGTTCTCTGCTGATTTTTGTGTTACAGTCGCCTACTGTTCCTGTTATTTGCCTTATAAGTGGAGCTGAAACTCAAAGTGCTTCAGTGAGATTTTAATTTCTTTTTTACACTAAATTATTAAACTATTTTAAACTTGTCAGCTGAGCTATCTTGGACTTTTTAAAGTGTTGTTCAAAAGTGCAGTGGTGTCATTTTTGTCCATTATGGTGGCAGCAGGAAGATAGCGCCGTGGTTGGACTGCTGCATTTAAGAGAATAATACACACATTTTTCTAACTTAATCCAAGAGTGATTAAAACACTAATGCCCATAGTCCTGTTTCTATATTTAGCTAACTGAACACTTTTTATAAATAGCTTCATTGATGGGGTTACTTTCTGCTCAAGAGTGTTTTGTCCTATTATTTTGCATGTATTATGCTTTTTATACACTTTATTAATTTGTCTTGTCTGTTGTCTGCTTTCACTTTTTGTGCTCATCTTAATCTGTAAAATAACTCTCTATTCGAGTACATTTCGTTGAACTCCTGAAAGAAAAGTCATATGAACAAAGAGAATTGAGTCACTTCATTTCCTCATGTTTGAGCTGAGCCAGTGTTCAAATAAAAATCTTCACGCCCTGCCTGACTCTTGCTCTGAATATCTGCCTGCCTCCACCCTGTAGGCTTCCCCTCTCCAGCAGGTAGACAGTGTTAGTGGGTTACAGCAGCGGTCAGACAGTAGAAGCCAAGCAGAGCGATGCAGCAGCACGACAGGGTTACAGAGCGTCAGGAGTACAGTAGATTAAGAGGGGACAGAGAGAAGAGTTGATTTTGAGGGATTACACAGATTCACTGAGGGACTCAGGTGTGTGTTAGTGTGTGAGTGTGTGTGTGTGTGTGTTTGTGTGTGTACCTTCAGGTCCCTCCTCTCCAGATGCAGCAGCTCTGAGCCGCGGATGTCGTGTCTGATGAAGGTGTCTCTGTACTCTCCCAGACTCAGCTGCTCCAGCCAGACGCCCACTTCTTCTGTGCCCCATCTCTCCACTACACACACACACACACATACATACACACACATCCAAAAACAAACACACAAACACACATGGACACATGGAGCAGAGCAGAAAGAGGCTCAGGGTGCCTCATGGTTCACCAGTAACTCTCACACGTCACTCAACTTCCACGATCACCCGTGTCTCAAGCCACACAGCACGTGTACAGTATGTGAACATGTTTACACACAAAAATGAGCACAAAGTGTGTTGAATCATTGAAGGAAAAGCGATGGAGAAATAATGGAGAGGAAGAAAGAAAGAGTAGATGGCAGCAGCTGGCGGAGGAGGAGGAGAAGGGAGGAGGAGTTTGAGGGCCAAAGGTCGGTCAGGACAAGGCAGCGGCCAATGGCGTTTAAGGGTCATGCATTTCATCCACCAGTGTCAAAACACACAGATATAAGGAGGAGGTAAAAGAGGAGGAAGTCTGTGCAATCTGAGGAAAAATCAGCCCGACGGATGTGATGAGAGGAAGGGCTTCAACCTGCTCTAACAGCTTTAATTCAAACTAGAATATGAACCCATTTAGTTTCAGAGTTTCAAACAGTAAATACGCTAAGTTCGTTTTAGTTTGTGTTTTTTTATTCTCCTGACTTTGAGCCATTTGATGCCATGTGGTCAGCTGAATGACTGCATGAATGGAGGGTCGGGGAGTGCAGGTTGACAGGTGAGGTCAGACTCTGGGATGTAACACCTCAAACACACCCATTCATTGTGTTTGGATAACAAACATTGATACCTGACTCATGGAGAGACAGTAACATGATAGTGAAAGGCAACCACAACAGCAGTTTGGAGGAGCAGGTTTGTCTTTGTGTGCGCGTCAGCTCACAAAAACATTCAGTGTATCTGATAGGAATCAATAAATACGGTGAGCACTGTCAAAACATCCTTGGCGCCACGAGTGAAAGGACTTCATCAAAGTTAGTGTGAAATTTTGGATTTGAGACCAAGAAATGGTCTCTCAGGCTGCTTAAATCAGACAGGGTTCCTACACAGTTGGAACTTCCATACTTTTCCATACCCTAATTTTCAGCATTGTTTTTGGAAATACTTACTTTTCTATTTTTAGAAAACAGTGTTTGAGAATTTTGGTAATAATCTGGAAACATAAATATTTTTCCATACTTTATTTTTCATTTTCCATACTTTCTAAGACCTGAAAATTGATCAAATATATTTCCATACTTGCGTAGGAACCCTGATAAGAGAAAATAAACAACATCGAAGCAGTATAAGAATTGTATAGTAACCCTTTCTTTTTCGGTACACTTATTACCAGGTAATTAACAGGTAATTACCTAGTAACAACATGAAATTATCTGGTAATTACACGATAACTACTAAGTCAATACTGTCAAGTTTGTCTTTGTTTCTTTTTTCTGTGCAGCTCCATTTTCAAAAGCTATTTGGGGTTCTTATTTTCTATGATTGACACTTGATACAGCCATTATCACAGCGACTCACCCGCCGAGTGCGTACAATGCTACTGCGTAAGTGGTGGTTCCAGGAAGTGGAGAAAATCCTGGAAATACCAGAGCAATTCAGCTTCAAATTTGTATGATGATAGAAGGTTACCTACCTGGTAGACAGTATTGACTTAGTAGTTATCATGTAATTACCAGATAATTTCATGATGTTACTAGGTAATTACCTGTTAATTACTTGGTAATAAGCGTACCGTAAAAGAAAGGGTTACCAATTGTATTCAAGAAGCTCTGGTTGATGTGTAATGCTCTACCACTTGAATCTATTCTAACACGGCTAACAGATGAAATCTTGTAGCATGGCAGGATTTAATCGTCTTTAAAACCGCAACTCTATCTCCAAAAAAAGTTAGGACACTTCGTAAAATGGAAATAAAACAGAATTTGATCATTCCGAAATAAATTATTGTCTTTGTTTATATGAAAATGGTGCAAAGACAAATAACTTTTAGGGTTTTCTTTGACAAATATCTGCAGACTTTAATCTTAATGCCGGTAACATGCATCGAAAAAGTTGTTACATGGACTCCAAATCGCCTCCAAAAAATGTTGTTCTTGAACGCAGCAATGCCGTTGACTTCTGAGCTCACTGAAGATGGATTGGAATAAAATGGAAAACTCTTTTGTGGCTTAATGATTAAAAAGATCTAAAAATAATGAAACATATATCCTCAGTTCTAAACTAAGTTTTTTTTTCCGTGCAGTTCTTCCCAGTGTCTTAACTTTTTTGGTGGTGGGGTTGATAAAGTTGGATTCTGACTGTTTCTGGTCAAACTGGCCTAAAACACTCAACCAGCACAGGCATGTGGACATTTCTTGCTAGGAAGACCAAGGGAAGCACACTGCAACTATTACAGGTTTTGTTCTGCAGAAACCTCAGAGAGCGACTCGTAACTGTTTAAACCAGATCCCTAAATATGTGAAATAAAACAGACAGAGTCCATAATGAGGCTATAAGTAGCCCATCTGTGCACTCTACTCTCTACAGGGGTAAAGGAGGACTCGCTCCTACCTGACTGCGGGCTCATCTTCTTGGCTGCCTTCTCCTTCTTGAACTTGGGCACTATGCGAAACATGCTGCTGCGACTGTTCCTCTTGCCGTAACCCAGAGTGTGATCCTGGTACATAAGCACAGTCAACCTATAGCCTTTCATTTAGCTACCCAGCTCTCCCGTTACCTGGAGCCATGTTATTATGAACACAATCAGTACATGTGTGCAGATAGCTCTGAGTCACGAGGAGCAGGAGCGAAATGTGTGGGTACTTTAATGTGTTTTATATGTTTATCGTTGTGTTTGTTTTTGCAGAGGATGCTCACCTCCTCATCGTTTGGCTGCAGGATGTGGTAGAGCCAGGGGATCTCTCCCAGTTTGGCCAGTTCCAGCTCAACACTCTGCAGAGCGCTGGACAGCTGCTCCTCCTCTGGGGGGTCCAGTTGCTGCACGAAGGAAAACACAAACACAGATGAAAACAATAACGCTGAAACTTTATAATGTGTTTAAAAGAAAAAGCTTAAGGGTTTAGCAGAGTTGTTGCTATAAAAATTAAGTATCCACTTCAGTTTATGAGGACTTACCAAGGAGACTCGGCCCACCAGCAGGGACTCGGTCTCGTTGTAAAGAGCCTTCACGGTGCTGGCCACCTCTATCGCTGTGTTTCTGGTCAGACTCTGAGTATGGAAAACAAATGCGATTGTCTATAATGCAAACACACAGTGTAAGAGTTTCATTGAAAACAGGGACTGAAACTCATCTGGTCAGGGGTTTGATTTGCAGCTGCATTCAGATCACATGAACTAGCAAAGAGTGTTAAAGCTAAACCCTCATGGTCCAACTCTTAAATGATGAAGTAAGCAATGTTTCTTTGACATAAGTAGGGTGACCATACGTCCTCTTTTACCTGGACATGTCCTCTCTTTTGGAAGCTGTCTGACCTTGTCCGGGGGAGTTTATAAAATCCCTCAAATGTCCGGGGTTTTGTCCGGAAGTTCTGAGTTTGTGTCGCTTCGTCTTACTGAGTTAGAACAAGACACTCAACCCAACCCGAAAAACTCTCAAGATTTACTAAGCACGACTCCGCCCCCGTGTCGTCATGTCCTCTTTTTGGGGTTTCAGAATACGGTCACCCTAACATAAGTATTTTTGTAATAATCAGGAGTTTAATCAGTCTGTGGCTCAACTCTCTCGCCAGTATACACAGGGTTTCCTTCTATTCTTAATTCTTAACAAGCTACATTTCCCAGGAAGTAACTTTGGTATAAACTGAAAAATTAGCATAACATCCGTCAAGAATGGGATCTAAAAAGATGTGAAGTTTCCCTCAGCTTATCATAAATTGGGATAGATTCCAGTACAGGGGAAGATGCTGACAGCTCAATCATACTCTAATGCAAAACTGGAGCAAACTGTGCAGAGTTGCAGAAATTTGTATATCTTTAGTGCAACTTGCTGTGTGAATAAGACCTTGAAACAGGCAATTCTTGGAGCTATTAGTGGATGCAATCTGTTTTTAGTAAACAACTTAATTTCATGTTGCTAATTTGGCCTCTTCAGTTCTCTTTTCCTTCAAAGAAATTGACAGTATCAAAAGTGTCAGAGTGAAAACAGACACAGACAGAAATACTATTTTTCTGAAGTACTGCAACAGAAATCACTTTTATTGGCCTAAACAAACCTTTTATTATGTGTTAAACTAAAACCATTTGGTTGAAGAAACATGAGTTTAAACCCCTAAAATAAAGTCAGCTATATTATACAGTCACATCTCAGTGGTTAACCTGCAACAGATTACATTCAATGTGTGTATGGTGTCCAAGAGTCACCTCTGGGAACTTGGGGTGTGTTTTGTTGATGGCGTGTGATGCGGCGTTAACAGCATGAGCCAGCTCCTGTTCCAGCAGTCCGTAGGTCTTTGCAGCCTCACAGATCCTGAGATCAAACAAAGAACAAGTCAGTGTTTTCGAACTCATGGATTCATCATATTCCTGCTTGAGCTGACATTAATGGCAGTGCGTGTTTACCTTGTGATGAGCTCCTCTGCAGCTCGGGCGCACATCTGCACCAGGGAGGCCTCCTCCTCTGTAGCCAGGTCCACAGACTGCTGTGGGTAGAGGTGAGGCCGCAGTGGAGGCTTATCGTACTTCAGCTTGTCCTCCCATGACTTCAGCGTGTTCTCAAATGCCTGAGGAGAAATCAAAAGTGATATATGAAGCGAATAATGGAGAGCTTTGTGCATCTAAAAGCATCTCCACCTCCTTCTTTCTCTCTTCCTCACCCGGTCTCTGGTGAGCATCTGAGCTCTGTTCTTGTGTTGGATCTTGATGACACCAGGCGGCTGGATCCAGGCCTCTCCATCCACCTGAATAGGAACGCCCTCATCACCCAGGATGGTGATCTTCACTGTCCGACACTGATGAAAAGAGAATCGTCACATTTACATACTCATATTTGTTTATGTGTTTTTATTCTCTCTTTATTTTCCTCATATCTTCACCTGTGCAATACGATGGTGTTGCAGCTTGATGACTCTGGACACGGCCATCTGCATGCTCCCAAAGACAGCCACCACCTCCAGGATCTTATCATCAAACGATGGAGCACAGAAGATCTGCAACATGACAAACACATCCAGCGACTGTCTGAGCATGCTGCATTCATTTGTTTTGTGATGTGCAACAAATCCTCTAAAGCCTCCTCCAGAGATTTGTGTGTGTTTTTTTTTTGTCGTTTTCAGAAGCAGGTTTTATAAAAACACTGTGCTAATCCATCTCTCAATATTTTCTGACTTATCAACCATCTGTTGCACAAAACCCTGAATCCTTAAGCTCCTAGTAATGTAATAAATATAAAAATTTAAGCAAATCACTGAGTGACACTGAGTGATTTTAGATTTTCATTCTTTAAAACCCCTAGTCTGAACATGATGCTGTGCTAAAATGTTGAGAACTGTTGAGAAATTTAAAACCTAAATTTAATTAAAAATATTAGGTAACACTTTACAATAACCATAACTTATAAATGGTGAATAGACCATTTATAAACGGTAAGCAGATAGTTTATTAATGTTTAATCATCATTTATAAATAACATATAGACCATTAATAAATTGTAAATTTTACAGTTTTAAGACCCTAAACCTAACCCTAACTTTACAATAACCATTTAAGTAATGTTTATAGATGGTTTATAAACAAAATATTAATTAATCATAATTTCATTGCTTGTTAATGGTAAAATAACTATTAACTTACATTAATAAACTATACATTTGCCATTTATAATTGGTCCATATGCTGATTTCAAATGATGATTAAACATTAATAAACTATCTCTTTACCATTTTTAAATTATGGTTATTGTTAAGTGTTAACAAATATTGCAAAGACTAAATATCAAATGCTGAAACTGAAAAGTTATTTTAAAAAATGTTCCAACTCCAAATTTGATGAAGCAGTATGTTTTCAAAAGTTGTCCACGGAACAACCAAACAGGTAAAAAGTTTTGACATTGTTAAATATAAACTACATCCTCAGCTTTATCCTTTATTGTAAGCCCTGCCTGTCTTCTACATTTGTAAAAATCTCCTTCAGAGGAGACAGTCAGCTCTGTCAGCTCTGAATTAAAAATGAACTGTATTGATTTCTCGAAGCAAACTGTCAGTGAAAAGGTCAAAGCAATGAGGAGCATCAAAAACATGCTGGACAGGTAATATGAAGAGCGACGACATTATCAAATATGATCAGATGTATTGTCATGTAGGGCTTCAGCCACTGGAGGGCGACCAGAACACATTCAAGAAAAAGTTCTGTGTTGCATTTCGGGTAGAAATCGAGAGGAAATATTCAAGATTTAAAGGTTTTGTGTTTTGTGTGTCTGATTCTGGTACTACTTATGTTTTTAATCTTGTTTTTCGGCAAATTTTATCCTTTTAATTAAATGAATTAGCTGCAATAAGCCCAAACCTGAGATATAGAAAAACAAACAGCTTTTTTTTCCAGACATCTTTGTAAGTCAAGGTCAAATGTCAGTTTGATTATAAACTTAAACTAAATGTCCTCTCCTTCTTCAGCGTCCTGTTCTCAAGTTAAACAGTTACATAACTCCAAATGCTCAAACTTTATGTGAGTGTCCAAGGGTAACCGCTGCGGGGGCTCACCACAGGGTGTGCATGCGAGTGACTCCTATTCCCTCAGCAGCCCTTGTGCTACCCACCACCCCCCTGCACCTCCAGGCCATCAGGGTCATGTCAGACCATGACCGGGTGATCAGAAATATTTGTTGAAAGCACTTTCAAGAAGAATATGAACTATATGTATTTACATCATCCTCTTTGGTGCCGCCCCAGAAGTTGGTCCCTCCAGCATAACTGGGAATGTTTAAGACTGCGATCCCCTGAAGGCTGGGCAGAGGGATGTACTGACCGTCACACTGTGAAACAAAAACAGAAAAAAAAAGAATGGGTTACACAAGAAAAGTTTAGAAAAGATGCAGGATGCATGTTTGTGTCTTGGAGAGAAAGTTTGGGCATCTGCAGGATTCACATGAGCACTATAGTCTAGTGTCGCTGCAAACTTTTAAAGATCAGGCTTTTTTAGGACGTTTTTGAATCCAAACAGAAAAAATAAATACAGATTTTGCACAACAGAAAAAAAAATACACAAGTTTGGCTTATTTAAGATTAGATCTACCTTTTGCAAGGAACATAGTAGTTTGTACGACTTAAAATAGCACACAAGATAACCTAAAAAACAAGCAAACTTACCTAAAACATAAATAAGTTTCATAAATATGCACATTAATGCAAATTCTAATATCCTGTAATTTGTTAATTTCCAACCATTAATTTCCTCCCATTTTTATCTGTTCTGACACTTTATTTAGTTGATATTTTTTTATATATTCACACACAATGATATAAATAAAGCTGAATAAATGAATCCTGTCTGACCATTTTCAGCTCAGACGATGTGGTCTAACAAGAGCTTATATAATTTTAAGTTCAGCTGACATGTTTTTCCTTTCTTATTTTCACACTCAGTCCTGCTGGTCTCAATAATTCAAGGTGAGAAATAGGACGTTAAGATGCTAAATTACTTCTCATATAGATGTTTTGTTTTGAGCATCTACATAAAAATAGTGTTTCAGGAGTTTCCAGAATCAAAAGTTTTTTTGACAGATTTTCAGTAAATATTTTCTGTGTACACTTGTAGCTGACTTTCTCGCCCTCTCTCACCTCTAACTGGACCTTTTGCTCCAGGTTCTTGTAGGTTCTCTGCAGAAGCTCCTTCGTGCCCAGAACGCCGTACCACATCATGTTCTTGGTGCGACTCCTGTGCAAAACGAAGCAGAGGGGATAGACTCAAAAAGATGGAAACGGCAGGTTTATGAAGCCGACAATAAACATAAGCGAGTGCAGTGATAAAACATCTAGTAATAATTGTCTCACCTGCATTTCTCTGGATGCTCCTCTCGTTTGTTGTTGAACTCTAGTGAGATCTTTGCATCCAGACCGATGCCGAAATAGTTATTCATGACACACTTCTCCATGTAGCCCTCTCTGGATGGAAACGGTCACAAATGCAGAAAGAAAAAGCCAGTTAAAGATGAAACATTTGCACAAATACCAAGAGAATTACATTTATGTAAACAGGGTGAGGATGAAAAGAAAGCTGCTCTTACAGCGAGTCGAGGTCAGGGTCAATGAAGGGCGTTGCACCAAAGGGGTCAATGTTTGCCAGCAGCATCTTACTAATGATGGAGCTGCCGGCGATGGAGGCGGCCAGACCTGCTCGTAAGCCTGCAGAGAAACAGGCACAAAGACAGTCAGTCACATGATGCAAAGGCAGTTGGTCACATGATACAAAGATAGTCAGTCACATGATGCTGACATGCTAGAGTTGCTCTGTTCTGGGTTGTTTTCTTATCTGTATTTCAGACACAAGCTGTAGCCTTTAAGTTTACCGGGGCAGATGATACGAGTGTTGAGCACAGGCAGGTTTTCCTTGCTGGTGGTGAACGGGGTGATGGTGAAGGATCCACAGGACTGCGTGCTGCGGCTCACCCTCCTCTCTGTGGGTGAGCAGGGGCTCTTAGCTGCTGGAAACCAAGGCAGAAATTAAATCACAACACTTTCAAGAAAAATGACTTTGGACTCTTTGGACTTCAAAGTTGCCCTGACAAAAGTTAAGGCAGGTTCAGAGAGGGGGCAGGACTGTGAGAGTGTGCAATGAAAACAAACCTAGACTTGTTAAAAGGCCATAAATGGGGTTTACAGTTACAGATCGGTTGATACATGTCCTGTGTTTAGGCAGTCTTGCTTCATGCTTCCCTCTCTTTCCCTCGGTTTGCTACTCTATCTACGATCCCCTCCTCTCAAAAAGGCAAAAAAATCCAAAAATGAACTTTAAAAAATTAACAAAACAACAAAAACTTACTCATATTGAATAATTTGTGCATTTGTTAAGCATTAGTTTCCCTTAAAAACCTAAGAGACATCTGCAGATTTGTTGCATTTTGCATGAAAGTCAAACAACAAAACACAGATATGAGTCACTTACAAAAAAAAAATTGCTCCCTCTAAAGCCAAGCAGCACTAACAGTTTGATGATACAAATGCACTTGTGTTCTTCCACCTTTGTTTTGCACCTGATCTTCATGTTAGATTTGCCTTGATGCCTCAGTTGAACATCAGTACCAGCTCATTTTGACCCCTCTGACAGTGAAGCAGACGAGTTTGTTTATATGGGACATGACTTGTGGTGTTTAAAATCACACTGGGACCTACGAGACTTAAGAAGCTCAAACATTATTGATTTTCAGGTTTGAAAAAAACAGAACCAAGTTTTTGATCTCCAAACCAGATCTCTATCCCCACCCCTAATCTACGGCTAAGCAATCAACCCCAAATCTGTGTGTATGTTGACGGGTAATCCTGCAGAGCCTCTGCTGTCAGTGTGTGAATGAGTGAAAGCGAAATAAAAAGTTTTAAGTGCTTTAAGTCGTCTGAAGATCAGGGGGAATACTCATTGTGTGTCTTGTCTGACTGCCAGATGGCGTTTAATATTTCCATTTCTACACTGACTGCACCTTTAAACACTGATATAAGCACTGGCACTGGCTTTAACAATCAGTGCATCTCTTATGTGTATAAAATACACTCAGCGGTGTGTATTGATTTCCCATTTATGTAGGGATCAAAATAGCACCTCTGGAGAGCAATACCGGCCTTAAGAATAAAAGCAGGGAATCGTAAAAGGGAAAAGACATTAACTGATGTATTTTTGGCAACCTGTAGTACGCAGATGTATAATATAACTGTCTGAATATGATGCTTAAAGACTTAGAGCTGGTCATAAAAAGGATTGAATTCAATGAGCTCCAACAAGACCATCAGAAAGACGACTGGAAACTTTGATAATGTTATATTTGACGTCTAAAACTGCATAGAGTGATAAAAGGAGTTCAAAGTTTGAAGTTTCTCAATGTTTAAGTGTGTATTTTTGTTGTTTCTGGTCACATTGCCTACTTTTATTTTTATTCCCCTGCATGAACCAGCCCTGAACGGTCAGCCACATTAACATGATGAGTTTAAAATAGACTCCGGTTGACTGTTCTGCGTGCTTAGTTAGGTTCCTCTGCACAAGCGTGGCCTCTCTTCTTTTTCAGCTTTCAGCAGTTATGCATTTTTCCACGTGAACGCACGATGACAGAGTCCGAGCATTGCGTGTTTGCCTCATAACAACTCTGCTCACGCTGGCATCACGTGAGTCCTCTGCGGGGCAGCAAATACATGCAACCTTGGCAGAGTGGGAATCTAATCCTACGAGGAACAATCCTCTGCTCTCCTCAGCGTGTTTTGGTGATATGTGGGCAGGTTCAGGGAGGAGAGAGGAGGCAATATAAGGACACAAGGAGAGGACACAAAGCAGAGGCTCTGACTGATACCTCCAGCTCTTCCAACTGGCTGGAAAATGTGGAAGGAAGGAAGCAGGCCCATGATAAACAGGAAGAAGTTCTGCCCCAAAGACAATAACACATCCTGTGGCTGATGCACACACACTCACAGAGGCACATTAGACATTTACACCCTGAAACATGCATCCACAAATGAACCTGCAGAGGCCCTAAAACAGGCACAGGCAGACTTTATAGCTGCCCTGTTACCACAGTCATTCATTATTAAAGAGCCTCCTTCACCACAGACGGAGGTGCCGACTGGAGATGGAGAGATAAACAGCTCAGACTGCTGCAGGAGGTGGAATACCACAGGAGAGCAGCCCTCTCTCTGCACTTTTAACTCCAATCCTTCAGTTTATTTATGACAGGAAACATGATTTGCGTCAGCAGCACTTTTTCCATTAGCTATGTGTCTGGTTTTGTAGTGCAGAGAGCAAAACATCCACAAGGGGGCAACATTTAGACTATGTGTGATACTGACATTTTCACCTCAGGAGTTAGAATTAAGCATGAAACTTTTGTCTCTTATTCATGGGAAATCACAATTGAATTTATACTTTTTTATTACATTTATTACGTAGTATTTCCCAATTGATCCAAACAATAATTCCCTTCTCATTTTGTTGGTTTTACTTGACAAAGTTCTGAGTCACCTGTCCTAGACAAAAGGTAAGACCACAAAGAGCTGGATTTACGACAAAGAGGCTGAAACGATTGATAAGTAAGTGATGAAGGATCGCTAAAGAGATGTCAAACCAGGGGTACAAGTCAACTTAGTATAGAAAAAAAAACTTCTGCTTCTTCCTTTACGAATCCAGTTTCAGTAAAATCCTGAGAGAACAGATTGTCTTATAAACTACAATTCATTATGCTTTTATTTTGCCTTTTTTTCTTTAGATAAAAGTTTGACCCAGGACTGTAAATGATGACAATTACCCTTTAGACACACCTGATTCAAATGATCAGCTCGTTATCAAGCTCTGGCTTAATAACGAGCTCATCATTTGAATCAGGTGTGTTAGAGCAGGGAAACATCCAAAACATGCAGGACGGGGGTGGGGGCTCGAGGACTGGACTTGAGAACCACTGCTCTAGACAAATATCTGTAGCAGAAAAACAAAGCTACTTGGCAGAGTCACAGACTTGGACTCAGAGAGGACGAACAGGTTCAGTGGAAAAGACAAGGGATGGAAGTGAAAGTGAGTAGATCTAAAGCGGGGAGCAGAAGTTGTGTTTGTACTCACATGGCACTGCTTCCAGCTCTTTGGTGTCCTCGTCCTTCTCGCTGTCCCTGTTCTCCTCCTCGCTGTCCTTCCTGAACTCGATGGGAGACGGCAGCTCTGTGTCGTCTGTGTGGGCGTTCTGCTCATCCACCACTGAACAGGAGGAAGAACGCAAGAAAAGAAACACGATACAGTTACATGCCTCAGTGTAAATAGAGTAAGAGTGCTCCAGTGACCAGACTAAAAAACTAAATATTGACAGAGTCTGGTTGTTTTAAGGAAAGACATTTTACAGCTTATCACAAACAAAGTTAAGAGATCTATCTCTGAGGTGATCCTGTCTTTAATTTTGTTAAAAATATCAAAACATGTAAGTGCCAAAAAAGCTTGTTTTAAGAGGATATACTCTGATCAGGTGGCTTTACCAGTTTCCTGGCTGCTGGTTCAAATAATAACCCAAGCATGTCAACACTGTTTTACCTCCTCTTCATTCACACACTGTTTATACAAAGGGGTTATTATAAATACAAATTCACAAAATGAGTTGTGTAATTGATATTCAGGTGTATTCCTCCCCCGTCATAGTTCCTGTTACCTCTCTCGGCCTGCTCGATGATCTGCCTCACAGCTTTCTTCAGACTGTTGGCCCGAAGCATCAGCTGCTCTCTGCTTTTAAACAGCTGATGTGGAGAGCCTCCTCCTCCTCCTTTCTCCGTCTCCTCCTCCTCCAGCTTCCCTTTCAGCTCCGTCAGACTCTCCTCACTGGCTTCCTCCTCTTCCTCTTCCTCTTCCTCCTCCTGCTCCTCCTCCACGATAGGAGGGGTGGAGTGGGGAAGAGGAGGCAGGGCCTGGCACTCTGAGTTGAGGGTCTGCAGGAGGGAGTCTAGCTTCTCGTTCAGGATGGCACACTGAGGAGAGAGGCGGCGCAGAGGACAGTTTATCAGCATGAGCATATTAAACAGAGAGCGAGTTTTCAGCAGAGGGAGAGTGAGGTGTCTTACTTTGAGAGACATGCTGTCACACTCTTCAGCGTTCTCTGTACTTTTTTCATACACTTTCCCCACTTTGGCAACAAAATCCTTCACTGTTTCACACAGGATCCTGCAACACAGGGTCAATAAAACATCAGGATTTAAAGGGAGAGATATGTTCAGAATACAGTTGCTGTTATATTGTACTCAGGTCTCATCTTTATCTAAGCTGCTCTCTTTACATTAAGTCCTGTGATAAAACTCTCAGTGACAAAAGAGAGGGGAAATTTGATGCTCCTTTTCAAATCTAAGTGTAGTGTTTTCTCTCCTTTCTCTGTAACTAAAAGAGAGGTTGTTACTCCTTTCTACACTTCCAGCATGAATATGAAGTCACAAAGTTAAACATCCACACTAAAGTTGGGCAAATCTCTGAGTCATGAGGTTAATGCTGGTTTTAGTAATCCAATCCTGGCACAAGCCGCTCTGGATCGATGGTTTCAAGAATTTCTAGATTGTAGATCAAAGTGACAAGACAGCAGTTTTACAGACTTTCACTCATTACTGACTGATGTAACTGGTGTTTTCTCATGTTAGTGCATTTTCATTAAAAGAATAACTGTTGAAAACACTTTTAAATTAATCTTTCTCATGTACTTAAAGTCACTTTAAAAATAAGAATGAGAATAACTTTATTTTATCCCCGAAAGGGAAATTCAATTGTTTGTAGTCTCAGTTGTCATGTGTCAAAAAGTCATCTGCTATTTACAGAGGAGATGTAAAGTCTGATGGATGTGAGTACAAAAGATCTTCTTTTTTTTTATTATTTATTTATTTTTATTTTTTTATAAATAAATAAATATCAGAAATTTGTATTAAAAAAAAAAAAAAAAGATCTTCTAAACTGATGACATTGTACAAAAAATTAAAATATTAAAATAAACAAGATAATTTACCAGTGCATAAATTGAGGAGTCACTCATGGTGGGCTAAAAACTGTCAGGTATGTTCAAGGTGGGTTTTGTCCCAATATGGAGAACCTTAGATTTATCATTAAGTCTGAGAAAGTTTCAGAAGAAGCAATCAGAGTAGAAAGGTAGAGCTGATTGTCATCATTATAGCAATAGAAATGGATGTTCAAGAGGAAGTAGATATATGATAAACTGAAGGGGCACCAGGGCGGAACCCTGGGGAACACCAGGAGTAACACGAATGGACAAAGTGCAGCCAGAGAGATAAGATATAAACCGGTAAAGGGGTGTGTTGGTGGTTTCAATAGCGCCTAGTCTGGCGCCTGAGGCTGCAGATCATCCTCCTGTTATTGATTACGGTCAGCCTGTTTGTTTGTTTGTGTTAATGCCAGTTTGTTAAAAGCGCTTACTTGGCGGAGGAGATGACCACAGAGTGCTGCTCAGAGTTCAGGATCTTTGTGAGGTGAGCAGCTACTGAGTCTTCGTAGGCTGCGATGTGAAACTGGATCGAAAACACACAGAGAAAAGGAAAATAAACACTCAAATACAGGAACACAGGCACAAAAAGAGAGCTCTAAATGCACAGAAACTATGAGAAAGACTGAAGGGGGGATTCCCTTCTCTGTATCCAGTTCTGAACCTGATCCGAGGTGAAGTTGAATATAAACTGCCATGCACTATTTCCAGCATGTGCTCCCTCCTCCTGTCTGCCTGTCTGGGAGCTCCGCTGGGTCTGATTAGTGTGTGCTGATGCGTGTGAATTTCTGTCAGCTCCTGTGAGTTACCTGGCAGTCGTGGGCCCCTTCAGGCGTGGTGGGGCAGCTGTGTTTGGGTGGGATCTTAATCTCGTAGGTCATGATGCTCCAGCGGTCCAGCATCTTGGTGCTGGCCCTCTCCAGCTTCTCCAGGATCTGAGGCAGCTGGGTGTCGTCATCGCAGGACGGGCCCCAGCCCAGCACCCGGGCCAGATCGTTTCCCGTACCCAAGGGTAAGACCCCCAGCTGGCACTGGAACACACGCAAAAGCGAGATGGTTGACCCCAAAATTTACTAAAGTTGGGATTCATACATGTCCCTCACTGCAGGAAATTTCCTCTACAGACTTTTAAGATCCAGTTTAAGAGTAAATCTCAAGTCTAGAATCTTCAGTCAGGATGCGCCATGTTCTGTTGATCGTATTACCTGTTTGTGAAGGTTGAGTTTGTCGATCTCTGAGAGGACCCAGCCCACACTCCCGTCTCCTCCACATACCAGGATCCTGAAGTTATCAAACTTCTGAAACAGGCGCAAACTGAAAAAAACAAAAACAAACACTTGTTTACTTTCCCTGTGGACTGAGGCAAACATTTCCTCTGATCTGTTGCGTCGTATTTTCCTCACCCGAGGTGTGGGCCTCCGTTGACCAGGTCAAAAACTTGAGCCGGGTTGAGGAGCTGCTTAAAGCGTCGCAGGAATTTCACCCCCTGGTTGTCTCCACTTTTGGAGTTAACAAAAACCAGGAGGGGACTGGCACAGGATGGGGGACAGGTGGCCTTCCAGAAGCCTAAGGAAAGACAAAACTTTTGATCTTAGAGCTGCAGAAACAACCGTCATATCCACAAACTATCACAGGGGAAAAAAAGCAAAACAACCTGCATGACTGGAAACCACTGAGGCTTGTGTTTGTGGAGTCTGTTCTTTTGCATCCATGGGAGAGGAAACATAATGTAATTTTCGGAGCTTAACTTACTCAAATGCACGGTCGGAGGATAGATAAGGGCACTGAAGAGTTATGATGGAGTGAAATGACCTGAATTCACCCTCAAATATTCCACAACAATAACACAGGAAACACCTCCAATCACTGTGTGCAATAACTGACGTCACTATCACGGTCAGTGTGACTGGATGTAATAAAACATGGGAGCTGAGCACATGCAAAAATCACGTGTCTTCATTGTACAGTATAACCACACACAGACACACACAGAAACGTACGTATATGTACACATATATATGCACAACCTTACTGAGTCGTGCACATCAGAGCTTCAAGCATAAGTGTGTGTGTGTGTGTGTGTGCGTGTGTGGCAGCGCTGTCTTATGCTGGCACTCCCTTCTCTGTATCCTCATTCCCCTCTCCCCCTACTCTCGATTCTCTCTGTCTCCCCTCTTCGATTTTCCTCTCTCTCTCTTTCTCTCTCTCTCTCTTTCTGTGATCTTGTCAGAAAGGGATGGGCTGAGGGGAGATGAGGGGAGGAGGGGGGGGGGGGAGTCACATCGCACCAGCACGTGCTACAGCCCGCCTCCCGGCCAATTACAAGCAGACTCCCCCGCTTCCCAGCTTGCATTCGGGCAGAGGGGGTCCTGGAACGTGAGGAGATGCAGAAACAAAGAAAAAGGATGTGTTGTCTTTTTTTCATTTATTCTCCTTTTTCTGTTTCCGTTCTTCTACCCATCCAACAATTAGCCAATACCATCCAGATTGTGTGCAGAGTGTGTGCTGCATGTATGTGTGTGTTTGTGTGTGTGAATGAGACCAAGTAATCCAATCACACACGCTGATCTGACTCTGACTCTCAGGTGCCAGTCTTCATCTAAAATGGCCTTAATGTGGACACTTAGCCATGCATCCACACACACATGCAGACTGTAGATGGATGCATGTATGAACAAAGACACACACACACACACACACGCACATATATATAATGATGGGGCGAGCCTGGAGGAAGCCTCGGGGTATTTTGCAGCCATCTGCAGACCTCCTCTTCTTCTTCTTCTGTGGTGTCTGCACGCTCATGCGCCTTCATGGATTGTGACAGGATAAATATGTGAGTCTATTTTTACGGCGAAGTTTGACGGCAACTAATCATAATTCCTCTCACACGCTGTCGTCTGAAGATGCCGGTCTATTTGAAGCTCCTTGGAAAGATGTGAAACTGCTAGATGGAGCTATTTTTACTCTTATGCAGAAAGAAGCAGTTTCCTCCAATGTGTGGTAGCAACATGTCTCTCTCCCTCTCTTTCTCTCTCGTAAATATATTTTTAAAAACAAAGCAGCTACTGGACTGAAAGGAGGAGTTGTTTGAAGTTTTGTTTTTTGGGATATGTGGGTTAGATTCTGCCAGAACAACAAATAATGACTATCTGCAACTTTTAAAACAAGGATAATGTCTTCTTCTCTTTTTTTCATCCCATGTTTCAGCAAGGTGTATGTATGTAAATTGCAGTGTAGCAGATTGGACGTTGATACACAAGTGTATCATCTCTCTCTCCTCCTCGTCTGTCCATGTGACAGAGCAGGAGGTCAAAGTTCCGAGAAAATACATCAACCCCACAAATGGAGGTGAAATCACAGTCACTCATCTCTGAAATGTAACGACCGCTCACAGGTGCAGTCTGGTGTCCACCTCTGACCTCTCGGTGATTGCGTCGTGTGCCACACGTGTGACTGCGCGTGCATGCGTGTGTGTGTCTGTGTGTGTTACCTACCGTCTGAGTCGATGCTGTTGAGCGCGGTTGGGGGGATGATGGAGACTTTACACTGACCGAGGGGACACTTTCGGGGGTAAAGATCCATACAGGCTGTATGCACCTGAAACAAAAACAGGAAACACAGCAGAAACATTCACGTCAGATATGTGCTCCAGTTTTAGATTTGTGATATTATATTCAAAGAGCATGATTCAGCATAAAAACAGAGTGGCTGATTATAGGGATGCACAAAATATATCAGGCTGACAGGTTACTGCTAAGACTAGGGAATATCTCATCGTGAAAATATGGTTATATCTACAAATAACAGATGGATTGCTTTCATACAGCAGCATTGCAGGTCAACAGCGAAAACATTTCACATCAGGCACAAAAAAAATCCACAAAACACAAAAAAAAGCAAGAAAAAAATCCCAATTCTGTCATAAAATGCAAAAATATTTCACATTGCAAAATTTATTAGTGGGTTTTATGACTTTTATTTTTGGACGGCATGATTTTTTTCTGCACTACATGAATTTTATTTGGCATGATAAAATGCTTTCTGTGTTTACTTACTGACAAGACACAAAAATCTTACCATAGCTTTGCACCAGAGGCAGCGCCAGTCCTGCAGCCTCAGCACACTGCCACACGTTTTATCGCACACGGCACACTTGGCACTGACGGGCAGGTTCCCTTCCAACCACTGGTGAGGCATGGCGATCTGTGGGACCAACACAAATACACACAAAATACACACATTGATAAGAAAACAGCAAGTTTGCCCCCAGGTTTCAATTCCTTCTGTGCATCCGTGTGGACTTTTTTCATACACTAATGAGTCTCTGTGAAAGAAAACTGATTTAAATGGTGTGCATTGGTTGGACATCAGTCCTTGTGTGGAGGACAAAGACTCCCAAACACAACTTGAACCATCATGGTTAACAAACTCTCAAGTTAAAACCATCACATAAAGTTGCGGCTTAGTTAGAAGCTCTTATTTAGTCTAATGCATTATAATTAGTGGTCTGAAATGGAAGGAAACACACCAGGACTTCCAGAAATGCGGGAAAGCACTGAGAGGTGGTTCTAGGAACTAAAGTCACGAGGGACTGCATTGGGGGAAATCACACTCAGCTGTTTTTCATAATGTATCAAGCTTAAATGGTCCTCAAGTTAACAGTAACCTGCAGCCAGCTGGAAGGCGTGTTAGTCCAGTATGAACAGTCCACAAAGTAGAATTTCAGTGTCATGCATGCCTTTAAGTGAATCATGAAACAGGAATTACATCATGCAAACTCACCCCGTCCTCATCCTCTATGATATCCTTCCCTATGGAGGCCAGGGTGGTCCATTTACAGTTGTTGGTGGCTCTGACTGCACAGCGTTTGTGCGCTTTGAATTTGCACACTGGAAAACACAAAAGAGACAAAGAACACATCTTTATTTTAACTCTGCATAAACCGATACGAAGCACATATAAAGTGGAAAATTTGTTGGGAAGCTTTAACAAAGAACTAAAAATGTTGACTCCACTTTGTGCATCTGAAAATATTTGAATATATAAAGTTGATGTACGAGCATTAAGCATTAAGCATTAATAAACAGACTAAAACTTCTCCAAGCTTATTGAAAATCTGATTTTACTCTATGTTGCAGTGTAATTAAAGTTAGAGGCATAATGAACAGCGAAGGTTGTTAAAGCTTTGAGTACTTCCTACACATTATCTCACTTATTATTCAGCTAACGACCAAATGATTGAACAAGTTTGCACTAAATATATAATTTTTACATCGTTTTATAGTTTTGAACAACAGTTGAGAAAAAAACAGTCTCTTGGATGAAATGGTTTGTAGCTCTTTGTGATGGTTTCAGACTTTTTTTTCTTTGGTAAATATTTTTTTTAAAAAAGCATCAGAGACAGTAAAGTTTGACAGAACTGGACCATCAAAAGTTCCAGGGTTTCCACAATGTTTCTAGTACACTGCAAATCGACCTTAGAAAGCCTGGCTGTACGGCCTTTCTTGTACCATAACAAACAGTCATAGCATCAATATAAGTGTCACTGATGAGTAACGAGAGAAAACAGAAGCCTTGATACAGACACGGTAAGAGCCGCACACAAACTGACTTCAAGGTTAAAAACAAAGTGACATCTAGTCACACAGCTGGCTCTGTGTCTTAAAGGAATATTCCACAATTTTTACTGCTACAGCTTCTTTAGTAAAGGTGTTCTTATCAGCCTAAAAGTGGGCAAAATTAGCAAGGAAATCAACATCTTCTGTAAATGTTCTGTTTGCTTTGTGTGCTTTCTCCACTTTAGTCGACTTTAACATAACTCTGTTTCTGCGCTGTTTTACTTCTTTTTCTTGCTTTAGCCTAATTCTGGTCCACTATTAACTACATTAAATTACATTAAAATTATCCTTTAAAATTAGGGATGGAAATCAAGAACCAGTTCTTGTTGAGAACCGGTTCCAAATGGTTCAATCCATCGACATTGTTTACATTTCATTTTCATGATTCCCTGAATGATTCCTGTCTTCAGGGTGCTTTGGAAAACAGTCTTGTGAGAGGCAGTCTACGCGAACGAGAACAGAGACATTAAGGAAAAAAAACATGGTGAATGACACGAAAAGTAGGCAGAAATAATCTAAAGCCGACAGCGAGTTTTGTATGGAAGTTTTAAGTTTGTGTAGTGTGGATGAACTGAGTTAGAAGCGCGTTAAAGAAACTCGACCCGACAAGAAAACCCCTCAAAATATTGCGTGTGACTCCACCCCGCGTAGCCGTGTCCTCTTTTGGGGATCCAGAATATGGTCACCCTAATTTGACTTAATACAGACCAAAGTAAATGCCGTACAAATAGTTTGTCGTTTGATTAATTTTAGAGTCTCACTGAAGGTGGCATACATCTTTTTCTGTTATCAGAGACTCAATAAAATTTTGAGTTAACATTAAAAACCTATAGTCTACTTTTTTTTTAATCAAAGAAAGACATTGATAAGGGAATCTTTAAAGAATTGAATTGATAAGCAGAATCGATAATGGCATCGATATCGATAAAGTCTTATCAATTCCCATCCCTATTTAACATTAATTAGTAATACACAAAATAAGCATTGGGGTGTTGTAGGAAATTTCTAAGTGGACGCAAAGTGCCCTGTAACCATATATCATATATTTGTCAAATAGAAAAGTCATGCTTTTAATGTCAATACAGTTTCACAGGTACTCTCTGAGGTCAATTTAATAAGCTACTAGGCTAAATATATACGAAATACTTCATTTCAAAAATGTCATCACCGAGTAAGTCTGAAAAACACTGAGAGGACACTGATGCATGATACGGAAATAGACGCGTCCTGTAAAGTACAGCTCCCTCATCAATCAAACCCTAATGAGATGTCAGCGGGTGTAATTACTAACCTCCCAAAGCCTGTTCTGGTCTGACAGACTGAAGCAAAGCGTGAGGACTTAGCTGCACATCACAGATCTCAATCCATTTATCTCTAACAAGCTACAGCAGGTCTGAAACCAGGCTTAAGACAGACCAGAAACCCAGAGGCACATGGATGAGCAGGTGGATCCAGCTCCATGGAAAGAATAGCTGCTACATCCTCTGGATTACTGAGTTAAAACCCGACATCTGTGCAGGCCCCTGAAGCTGACTGAGACTCATATAAATTACATACAGAGAATGCACCTCCAGTGTTAGTCATTTTCCTTCTTGATAGAGATGAACAGGTGAAAGTAAAAGCCTGCATCATGTAATCAGCTCCACTTTAATCCTCCTCGAGTAAGTAGCATCAACGTAGAGCCGGTGGGATTACCAGACCAGGAAGATCAGGATAAAGCAGACCAAAAGGCCGACACTATTTCCTTTTCCTTTCACTTATTTATCACACAACATCCTGACCCTGCGGAATAATATGCATGATGCCAGAGGTCCTACAAGCAAGTTCATCCTGGGTTTTTATAAACTAAAACTTTTACTCTGCATGAGTGGCAGCTTAAGTCTCTGCTCGAGTTTTAACAGATTAGATTACCTTTAATAAAAAGGATTACAGCTGTCATTTGATTGGATTTAAAAAAAAGCATGAATTCAAACAGATGATAACGCAAGATAATTTCACAAAAATTAAAATTGATATATGCACAAGATAAAATGTATAATAGACAATATAATTATACTGTGCACACAAATCGTTATCTTGTGCACAAATGTAGCCTTTAAAAAGTTTATCTCTTTGTCGTCATTACTGAAATTGCATCGAGGAAGTTATCCTGGAATACAGGCCTCGTATTTTCAGACAGTAAAGGCAAACTCCTCCAAGTAAAGTTCTCATCACCAGACTATGCTGAATGTCACTTGACCAATAAGAAAATTCCTTTATGACTGAAAATGCTTCATACAGATGAAGTAACAGAAGCTATCTCATGGTCTCTTCTTTGTCTCTCCCTCCTTCCTCTTTGTCTCATCACCCTCCCTTCCTCTTTGTTCCCGCCGTGTCTCTCTTCTTTGTCTATTTCTGTCTCTGTGTTTGTCGGAGCGTGGCATCAATTTCACTCTCCCTGCTGATCAATCTGAGCACATGTAGCTCGTCTTCTCATCAAGCATCTATAGCATAAAACCTCGGCTGACAATCTTTGAGTGGTTGTCTGTTTTGCAAACATGACGCTAACATCACGGCCGAGATCGTCTCGAGTTGGAGATTAATGTTCTGTTTACCTGTCATCCAGGTGATCTCTACCCTGACTGTCTGTCTGTCTGTCCTGCTGATAAGTTTCCAACAGTATTTTGCGTCGGGTTGGCGGTCAGTCTATCAGGTTTGCCCAACAAAAGCTGCAGGAAACTCTTTTTTTTGGTTCATTTTAAGAGGATGAGAGGAAACAAAGTTGAATCTCAACACTACAAATGTAAGCACAACACTGGTAACAGTCTCCGAGATGTTAATCAGGATGAGGTCTGGACAAGGTCACCCCACATTAAGGGAGGAGGACTCTGCTGCCTGTGCTGGTTTTACAGATGGAAATAAAAACAGGAACAACAATAAAAACTAATGTTTTTCCTCTGGACAATTTGTCGGGCCAATTTGATTTTCTATTTCCTGATGCAAAGCCGGATCATCAATTCATGATCTTTGTTTGTTTTTTTTTAACATTCTTTTTACTGTTTTTCATTTCTGTCAGAAAGTTAAAGGGTGGTGAGACTGCAGACAGATGTGGTACATCAACATTTTCAGGATAAAACTTTTCCTCCAGTATTCAAAAGTCAAATACTAGGTGACAGCCCCACTTATAGCAGCTAAATTGAATTGAAATGGCTAATTACAGTTTGAATGTGACTTGTATTCCCCCTATTCAAATAAAATATCAAATTTTAGATACAAAGATACAGCTCTGATGTTACAGTAAAGGACAGACGAGGTTTTATTTCAACTGTCATGATATGTTCTGGTTTTTAGTTTTTCCCTGAAGTGTATTTTCGTTGGGATTTCTGTTCCACTTTGTTCCTGTTCCCCTGCAGTCCTGTCTTGTGAGTTTTCAGTTTGTGTCTGACTCCAGTTCCCTCATGTTCTCAGTGTTTTATTCCAGTTTTTAGTGTTTCTTGCTTTACTTTAAAGTCGTTTATTCCCTGTGTTTCTAGTCTTGTTTCACTTCCTCAGTTCTCCCTCGTTAGTTAGTAATTGTCTGCACCTGTGTCTCAGTATCTCACCTGCCTCTTGTTGCTCGTTTCCCTGTGTGTGTGTGTGTGTGTGTGTGTGTGTGTGTGTGTGTGTGTGTGTGTGTGTGTGTGTGTGTGTGTGTGTATATAGTCCCTCTCTTCCCCTGTTTCCTGAATGATTCATTGTTTTAAGTCTGTGTGTCTGTATGCCAGTGTCCCCAGTGTCTGCTCGTGTTTTTTTTTTTTCCCAGTGCATTTTCTCAGATTTTTGATTTTTGAGTTGGACATTTTCTAGTAAGCTTTTGCTGCTTTTTATTTCGCTATTTTTTCATTAAATCAGCTTTTGTTCTGCAATTGGGTCCTTTTTCTGTTTTTCAACTTCGCCAACATGACATCAACTGTATTTATGCTAAAAAGGAACCTAAATGAAGCCCTGATGCAAGGATGTGTAGGAGCAGAGACATAGAGCCAGTGAAGCAAAGAGAAGAAGAAGTGAGGACTTCTATCCTGCTTGACGGCAATAAACTTTGCATTAATCCTTCTCAAGCAAAGCCAACAAAAGCCCATGAAAGAAGCTGCTTTACATCATTTTTTTATCACGTGCCAACACCAGATGCAGCGTATTAACTCAGCTGTATACTGTACACTTTGTCTGACACAGAAAAACAATCAAAGCATAATAAATGCAAAGATCCTGATGCATCTCCTGTTAAAATTTCACATCCATCCTGTGAACATGATTCACTCAGTCTGCATTAGAAACCGTGAGGCCAGGAGGGGCAGCTCCACATTCACACATCAGTCTTTACAGCAGGCTGCTACGCTAAAAAAGAGCAGAGAATGAATGTAAATATAACATGAAGGTTCCCTTATGAAGACAAACAGGCAGATGGAGATAGTTCTCGCCTTTCCTTCCATCAAGGGTGAGGCACTTAGCAGACTCATGAATAATGTCTGAACTCCCGAGAGCTTCCAACAACCCCACCCAGCCCTCGCACGCTCGCACACTTATTCTCCTCATTAAGCCGTCCACACAGATGTACTACAAGCTAAGTCAAAGTCATATCCGGGAGCAACAATTGATGTTTCAATCTTGTCTCCCGCTAAATGCTATTAGAGAGCATTAGCAGAGCATTAAGAGGATCCAGAGGACATGATACCACTGACTGTTAATGGCCCAGCCAAACCCGGAGCGTTCACGAAGCAGACTGGAGCAGAACTCTGTCTGCAGGACTACAAGTGTGTGTGTGTGTGAGTGTATTTGTGTTTGTGTGTTTGTGGCTGGGTGGCACAAATCAATCCCCTCTGACCGCCCTGCGCAGGAAATCGAAGGAAATTTAAGCCGTGTTGATTGCTGTGAAACTGTTTGTCTGTCTGCTCTCCATGTTTAATAGAGACACTCTGCAGCTCTCTCCTGTTTTCCTCATCTCATCTTCACCCGCCTCGCTGAAGGCAACAACTTCTGCTTTCTGTACAGATCTATGGCTCCATCCTAGTGATCTATCAAGACTGAATATGACAAAGACTGGAAAACAAAGTCAGAGCGAATCTTAAATCTTCCACCGTAAACCGTTACTCAGTGTTTTAAAGATGCTTCTGTGACTCTTAGCGTCCACCCACCAAAAGGGGAGGATGGTTTCACCTTGAGGTTGATGTCACTGCAAGGAGAAGTGGTGTTGCAGGTAGTTTTGAAGTGGGGTTAAATTAGGTACTCGTCAATAGTACATCTACAACCAACCAGGGATCCTGCAGTCTGGTCCCTTTGTTGAGAAACACAGTAAAGTGGTCTACACTTGATCCACTTTGGTACGTCAGGTATAAGAAAATTAGCTAAACCTTCCTCATGCGTAAGCTTTCACTACACACCTGCTATGTTGATGGGTTGGTTCTGCCCTGTGTGAGCTGTAAATTACTCTAAAAACAATTCTCTATCATCCAATTTGGTTCTCAACTCCAGGTTACCTTGTTAGGCTTCATTACCCATTAAAATAATGGTAATAATGTTTTTTGTTGTAGGTCTCTTGCCCTTTCTTTGTCAGGATACCCCTCACACAGACATCTATACTGAACTGACCTCACATGTCTGGACATGCCTGTCTTTGTTTTTTGAGCAGAAAAAAACATGGCAAAATGAGAATCTCCTAAATCTCACATGATTGGAAGAGGATCTGACTGTCAATGTGGTGCCTGACATTGCACTTATGATTTCAGATTTTGCTCCAACTAAGTAAGTAAAAAATTTTTAATATAGCACCTTTCATAGAAAAGATTCAGAGTGCTTCACAATAAAAAATTCAAAATACAATCATAAACATCAAGTAAAATCAAAGAACAATAAAAAAACAATGGCATAAATAGAGCATTAGTTAAAACCAGGGGAGGTAAAGGCCTGTTTAAATAAGTCTTTAAAAGTTTTTTAAAAGTGACGATGGAAACAGCTGAACGAATATCAGCAGGTAAATTGTTCCACAGTGTTGGAGTCATCACTTCAAATTCGTGGTCACCTCTGGTTTTTGGATGAGTTCGGGGGACAACTAGCAAGCCCTGGTCAGCGGACCTGAGTGACCTACTTGGAATGTAGATGTGAAGCAGGTCAGCAATATATTCTGGGGCCTGACCACACAGAGCTCTATATACAAAAACAAGAACCTTAAAGATAATCCTGAATGTCACTGACAACCAATGAAGGAAACACAGAATTGGGGTAATGTGGGTTGTCCGGCTGGACTTGGTTAACAGTCTTGCTCTAATTATTGATTTTAAATCAAGCTGGGTTGACAGCGACCCAAACACGACAAGTGCCATAATTTAATAAGAGTATTTTATAATTAAGTCAATTTAATTTGAGTTGAAATAGAGGTTCCTGACAAAGTCAAAAGTCTTGATGCAAAAAAACAAATTTATGTGGTTCTTTTTAGCATTTAAAAACAAAAACAGTTTGGTGCAGACCCTCACACAGAAGAAGAGTAAAAGGAGTACATTTTTTCTTTGTTTTCTTTTCGAGAACTAAGTCAGATGTGCACAAATCAAGCTTGGTGCTACTCCAGGCAGGCCAATCGGTCATCAGTCCACATCAGCTGACAGCTCAGTCGATAACCTTCTACACATCCAATCATCAAATGTCAAAACGGTCATTCTGTTTAACCTGCCTCCACCCCGGCTCTTCCTGTTTGTGTCTGTTTTTACCAGTTTAATTCATAATGTCACTGATGCTTGCTCTGTTCTGAAAACGTCTTGGTTGTGCTGTTTGTTATGCTTGCCTCTAATCTTCTTAATAATCAATTCGTCCTTTTGTTGTCTGAGTGGTAAACGCTGATTCAAATCACGGCTGATTTCAAGTGTTTTTGTCATGACTGGATGTCTCCTCTCTCTTTTCATCCCTCTGTGTCTCTCATTCTTTCACCCCTCCTTTGGATGTGAGAGGACCTCATTGTGAAAGATAACTAGCACGGAGTGAAGAGGCTCTTGATGTAACCGCAGCTCACATGTATGCAAACACACACATGCACGCCCTCGCAGGGGGGGAAATTAGCGAAATTATAGTTATGGATATGCAGATGGTGCTCATTAAGATCTGCTGCCTGTCACAGATACTTCACACCAACTAAAAGAAGAATCGACCTCCGGTGTCAAAGCTCTCTCCTCTTAACACCCCCGCTTCGCAGCTCCTTCACAAACGAGGTGAGGAGATGTGGCGTCATTCACAGCGCCCATTAACAGCTTTTGCCCCCGTTAAGGCTGAACAGAGAGACGTGATAGGCCAAAACCAAATCCACAAAGCGCGAGTCAACGCTTACCTAACACACGGCACGGCGCAGAGCGGAGGGACGCAGACTGACATACATTCAGGAGTCTGTGCTGCACTAATGGCACCTCACCACAAGATCTTTTCACTCCTTCTACCTCAAGCTGATAGTCTGATAGGCAACCGACTCCACGACCCTGAGCTCTGCAAAGACTCACGCTGGCTACAGTATGTTCAGTCGGCTCCCCCTTTGACTGACAGGGAACAAAGAATTTCCTCTTTTCAGTGAAGCTCTTACACAACATGCTCAGAGTGCATTTACACCTGCTCGATCTTTGGCCTGCAGCTCCATATGATCAGCTGCATACACTTCAATATGAAATACCTTAAAGGCACAGGAAATTGGCTTGAAACAGACAGAATGCATTTAATATATGATAGTTTAGAGTTTCATTTAATATCCTTTAAAGTTTGGGACAAAATAAATCTTCATAACCTTTATGATAGCAGAGGAAAATTTTTATACTGCAATATATAAATACATATATACCAGATTAATGCAGACTGTAACTGCACATGCATTTTTGTTGTTTTGCGTTAAATTTTGCATATCTTTCTGACTTTGGATTCTGAATGCAGCAGTATTGGCCTCATCGGCTTCATAAGTTATCCATACTTGTCATAATCATTCAAATCCATACTCTTGTGAATAATAAGAGCCTAAAAACAGCAAAGTTACAGTTACATAGACAGACATACTCTACGGAGTGCCCCAAGGCTCAGTTCTTGGGACTTTGTTGTTGTCCTCAATGTCTCTGATAAGTTGTCTTAAATGTGTATTTTATCCACATAAATTATATACATTGGTATAACAGTTGTAAAGGGGTAGGATTAAATAAATGTAAACTTCTTCATACTCCTTTTCTAACTTGTAGATCAGCTACACATACAGGTTGTTGCCAGCAATCCTTGATTTTCTTTTATTTATGGTATGCATGTGTTTGTGTACTACCTATATTCTGTTTTGTTTATTTATTGCATGTTTGAAATAAAGCATTCAAAATTCATTCATTCATTCATTCACAATTGTAAAAGAAGTACTGGGTAAGCTCTCCGACTGGTCAAAGTTTAATAAATCATCACTCTACACTCAGAAAATCACTGAACAGGCATTCCTGATCAAACTTGTAATAATGTGTGATACTGTTCAAACTGTTCTGAATTGAAATAGGTGTAAAAACAAGGATTAATGTGTGTGACAGTGAGCATGTGTGAGTGTGTCTGTGCAGGTTACTCACCTTCGCAGGAGAGGCCGTGAGACGTGACCCCCGACAGGCTATCTTTACAGACGTTGCAAAAGGTGGGCCGTGCGTGGGAGCAGGCGTACCAGTTGTGCATCCCTGAGAAATGTTCCACATTAAACTGTGCCGTCTGAAAAGGGGAGGTTCAAACAGGTTAGCAGCAGCAGAGTAGTACAGCATCATGAGAACAACATTTGCATTAAACATTTTAGTCAGAGTCCATATATATTTATGGAAATAACTCAGGCATGACTTTATAAACTGTGGTGTCTAAATAAATGTTATGTACAAATATTTTAGATTGTTCAATAACATGTTCAAAACATCCAAAAAAGTCTTTTTTTTTCAGTCTGTAGAGGCTCAGGTTATTATTTTAAGGTGCTCCACCAACATTACAGAGAAGATTCCTGCAGATATAGACCTTTATCTTTTAAAGTAACATGCTTTTCTGACCTGAAACAGCTCTTACATCTCTCTCCTTAAAGTTCAAACTGATCTGACAAAAACAGTGATTTCACCTTTTGCAGCACTAAGAGTTCCCAGTCGATTTTAGCCTTAATAAAATACACTGATAACAACACAGAATGAACTAATAAATGGGAACTCCTTTTGTTCTGTTCAACACATGGAAATGACAACAGTTTGTATCTGTGTAACATGACTGTTGAATGTAAACATGCACGTGTGGTTTTAAGACAATGTTGTCCCACTGTCCCAGAGTGTTTTCTTTTCGTGTTTACTACACCTGCAGAGAATGTACAGAGTAGGGATGTGGAAATCACTCGCAGAAGATGATGGCGAGATTTAGTGCAGTTAAAAGCGACCATCATGAGGCTTGTGTTGCAGAATATACTTCATTTCTAACTTGATCAGATAAGATTGATTACGTTTAAGTCGTTTGTGTTTATCAGAGCAGTTTAGGTTGTGTAGAAGAGGGAGACTTCATTTGATAGTTTAGAAAAACCCTGACAGATCCAAATTATGAATAGTATAACTGTTTTATTGATATGTTATTATGTGCGGCATCAATCTGCTTTGAATTATGGAGTTTTTTAAAATTCCAATGAAAGAACAACAATGCAATAATCATTTTTCAATATTGTCTAGGAGTCTTGGCTGCAGTGGGTCTGCAGCAAAACTCATAATAGCTGAAGTGAGAGCTCTTTGAGGTACAGAGTACACACTCTGCAATAAAGGAAGGACAGGACAACATCGGCAATCGTTTCATTACTTTCTAATTACCGTCACGATCCTGGGAAGGCAAAATATTGATCGAAGTCAAATTTGATCAATCTCCAAGTCCTATTTCTTTTACCTTCCCCTTGGCTCTTGCTTTACAGCCATGAAAAATTCAACCCCAGCAGGATATCTATCAGGTCTTGACATAATAAAGATATGATAAAAATAACTAATTTGTCTTTTTTTTGTCAGCGAACGAGAAAAATGTGTCTGTGACACTGGATTACTGGAGATCTAGATGTTTTCTTTTTCAAATGAAGTAAGATCTGGGAGAGCGCCCACAGTGCAGTGAAGTTGTGTTGTGTTAGCGTGGGCGTTGCGTCTGCAGAAGTTGGCACAGCTCTGGATCTTCTTTGTGTTTCATAAGAAAACTGTAACAGGTGCTGCAGAAAGTGGGACGCTCACTTCAAACAGTCCTGCATGAGATCAGGTCTTTAATACTGTTGGAGAGAGAGACACCCCCCCCCCAGCGGGAGTGTGTTTGCTTTGTCTTTATGTGAGTGTGTGTGTCCTGTGGTGTGTGAGCTCTGGGGGTGCTGCTGCATTGCAGTGCAGTAAAGGGGGTGAGGGATGGGGTCTTATATAAGATTTCCCTCCCAAATCAAAGACATTAAGATGCAGCAGTGCTTTTTTTCTCCTTTGCTCCGCCTGCACACAAACTACATTCAGACTTTTCTCACATCCTTTTTTCCTTTTTTCTTTTTCTTTCACTGGCAGTTTCAGTCGTTCTTGTTGCTGGCCTTTTTCCTTTGATAACAAAGCAGAGTGTTAAATTTAGAGCCAGCGAGAAAGTGTGTCTGCTTATGTGTTATTAAATGAGTCATAGCTGGTGGAACGATCGCTGCAGAATCTAACCTGTGTGCGCACGGTGACCGAAAACATGTCTGTTTCTGTGCGTGCATGCTCTTTCTCTGTGTGCGTGTGTGTCCTCATCACTGTATCTCTGAAGAGTTTGCACACCTGTGTCTGCACGTGTGCATCCATGTGTGTAAAAGCATGTCAGCTGGTGCTTTGGGGCTCCGAGCACGAGTTTGTCGCTTCTGCATAAAAACCTTACATCCCCTGTTGGATTTAATGTGATCACCATGCGATGAAAACACACAACTCAATAAGTCTAAGTCTACTTTTTATGAAATATCCAAACCTCAACAGGATGAAATCAGTCACAGGAGCATCCTTCAGTGGGTTAACGTTATTAAAACAGCAAGAAAACCCCCAGAAGAGGGGAAGGTACGCCTAGATCTACTGTACCATCTATGAGCGCTTCACAATCACGCTCTGTCCATGTGCTGATGCTCGAAGCCGGCTCTTACCTCATAGTGCTCCCTGGACTGGACGGACTTGAGGGAGCTAATCCAGTCCTCCATCTCTTTCCTGTTCTCAGCGCAGAGGATGAGCCTACGGAACGGAGTGATCACCTGAGGAGAGATCGAGTGAGTGAGTGAGGGAGGTAGATTTTTGGTTCTTCTGGTTTTTATCCCTCCTCAGCCTGCGGTGCCACTGAGAGGAGAGAGCGCTCGATTCCCGTCTTTAAAGGAGGAGAAAGGATGAGAAACCTCCTCCCTCCTGCTCTCCTTCCCTCTCTCTCTCATTAACTCTCTCGTCCCCTCACACCTTCTTGAGTTTTTCCCTCACTCCAGTAATTTTTCCATCCTCTCTTTCCTCTCCTCTCGCTCTTTGCTCTTCATGTAGCTTTGAGGCAGATATGTGCTGACAGGCGAAGCGCCTCAATAAAGGCTAAGAGCTCCCCCCCCCTCCTCCCCTCCTGTCCTCTGAGTGTGTGTGTGTGTGTGTGTGTGTGTGTGTGTAAGAGTGTGTGTTTAAAGGACAGTCTCCCTGTAGATAACCCTCAGACACATGGCACCCTTTCAGCTCTCCATCACTTATTAATGCGAGCTCATCTCCTCTTTCTCTGCATCTCACCCTCTACGCCTTTACATTGTTGCTGCTCAACCTCAGAGATAAGTAATCAACACACACACTTACACACACACATGCAGTTTGGAAGATAGCAGACACTGTCATTTAATAGAAACAAACTATAGAATTGCTTTCAACACCCTGAGAATATGACAAATACTCTGTTTTGCGCATCTTAAGTTTGACGGTGCACGTTGGACTGATTTCAATCATCGCTTCTGCAGCCAAACTCATGAAGATGGTGGTTCAAAATGCACAAAACAAGCCAAACTCATAAAAAATAAACACCTGCGATGCGCGGAGAAGGCAATTTGTAGAAAATGGAGTCTTTCCTCAACAGCATGTGAGGGATTATGATCTAAATCCTTGATGTAACCAGCCCTGAAGAAACTATCAAACTGAACTTTTACTGAGGACAGACAAAGTCGTCTCATCGCTCACAGCTTCTCTCACGCTCTCTCACTCGCTGTTCAGCTGCAGTTTGTGTCTGATAAAACTGTCCTTCACTGTTACTCTGTTGTATTTTCCTTTGATGCATCAAACAGAGGATGAAAACGATGCAAAAGCAGCGGCTACATGTGATAAATTTTACTGTTTTTTTTTCTATATTTGCATCTGAAAGTATAAGGATGTGTTTTCTGTTCATGGAGATGAGAATCTGGATATAGACGCAGGAATATCTAAAGCGTCGTAATCACAGCCAGGTAATTCTTTCACACTTGTTGGAGTCATAATTGGATAAATATGAAACTTCGGAGTCCAAACATCCTCCAGACTGAACATCAATTAGTCGAAGGTAGGGCTGGGCGATAAACCGAAAATTTATCGATACTGAAATTTACGACAAAAACCGACGTCATTTTGCCCCTATCAGTGTATTCGGTGTCAAAAACATAAATAAATAAAAGTTGGTTTTGGATGTGTGTAGGTAGGCTAGGGTCTCATGTCCCTTTAAGACACTGTCCTATGTCGGAGACTTAACTCCACCCCATCCAGCCCGTAACAAAGAGGGAAAGACAGGTGAGGAGATGGAGGACGGTTCAAAGGTTGGAGCCGCTGAAGTAGACAAAGTCAATGTGGGAGGGGATGAGCAGCTTGTGGAGTAGTTATCGTCCATTTATCGAGGTGAACTGCTCAATATATCATGGTATTGATTTGAGGCCATATTGCCAAGCACTAGTCGAAGGGTACAGTGTGGGAAAAAAGGGGATTTAATCTCCTCCTCTAAGGGTGATAGATTAAATCCTCCTCTTCCTCAGAGTGCTCGCATTCTGCTCAATCTTGTCTTCACTCCCTCTGCGCACAGACGTGTTCAGACCAGCAGCACCAGAGCCTCAGCCAGGACGAAAACATGCATCACTGTAAGAGAGGGGGTGTTTGCATGAGTGTGAGTGTTTGTTTGTGTTTAAGATAAATACCTGCATGATTTTTTTTTTTTGCGTTCTTGCAAGTCGACACCAAAACACACCGGTAAAATCTATGCGCATTATCTCACAGATATACCTCACCCCTTTGGATCACAAACAGAGCGCCTACATGTGCAGCCATAGGGTTAACAAAGCTGCAGAGTGTTGATTGTTTTCATTAGAAAACCTCTTACATAAGGAGGCATCAGAGCCAGAGGTGCAAAGAGGCAAAAAGTGGCGCAATTACAGAGAGCTGAGAAAACTGAGCAACACCTTCATGACACAACATCACCTGAAAATACCTGAGGGTGCAACACAACTGATGGAACAGCCTCTTAAAGACCAGCACTGTCAAGACGGAGGGTGGACATGTGATTACATGATTTAACGTTTATCAAATTAAAGTAAGAAGCCCTCAAGGGTCGAGTTTTGATTAATGATTGGTAAATATTAGTCATCATAGATCAATTCCAGCATTATGAGTTAGTTTCAGATGAGATGTTTGTAATTCTTCCAAAGTCCATGTCACTTTGGATTAAAACGTAATATTTAATATTAACGTCAAAGAAACATTCTACCATCTTAAAGTCAAGCTGTAACTTACTGACTTTCCTGGAAAGATCAAGTTTTTTTTGCAATGGCAAAAAAAACATGATCTGGTTTTCGTCTTCTTTCAAAGCATGATGAAAAAAAAAGAGGAAGAAAGAAATAAGCTCCAGCTCAAAATGTCAGAGACAAAATTGATCGTTTTATAAATAATTTATGATGCCAGCAAGACAACTCGAAACAGATGGGATATGAGTCCTGGGAAGTCTCTGGTGTTTCTGGATCATGTTTATATCTGGTTTCTTCTTTGCACTGTTCAGTTTAAACCTGTATTTGTGGATGCAGAGATGAACTGTATTCACAGATAGTGGATTTTGGAGGCGATTTAGAGCCAATGAAGTGATTTCCACTACAGAGTCCTGCCTGTTTTTAGTGCAGTGTTGTCTGAGGGCCTGAAGATAAGTACTAGACTTGGTCCTTGTCCTTTTCATATAGTGATTTCTCCACATTCTTAGAGTCTATATTTGACATAGTCTACAGTAGATGATTAAATCCACTGATTCTTTGACATTTTACACTCAGAAACTTTATTCTGGAACCAAAAGATCCTCAAACGAGCTTTAAAGAAAATGACATTTGCACCATTAGACAATTTCTAAAATATATTTTTTTTCTGTTTTGTTATTTAAAAGTCAGAGATCAATATTTACGTGTGTTCAGTGTAAAGCAACATGACTCCAAACATCCTCCTGACAAACAGCCGCCTGATTAATCACCTTAATCACTCTTCTAATCAATCAGCCCAAAGAGCTTTAATCAATAACTTGTTATATTGAGTCATGAACTGCATTTCCAGGAAAAAGCAATTAAAATCATGTCATAGCTGAGAGCTGTGTTAATGTTTGTGTGTGTGCGCGTGTGTGTGTGTGTGTGTACTTTCCAACCTATTAATGAGGGGAACTTGGCGTCATAACACTTCCACCAAGAGGGGACCGCATAGCCAACAGGGGACATTTTTAGGTCCCCTCTTGGTCATGCTTTAAATCATGCTAAAATCATGGTGTGTGTGTGTGTGTGTGTGTGTGTGTGTGTGTGTGTGTGTGTGTGTGTGTGTGTGTGTGTGCGTGTGTGTGTACTTTCCTACCTATAAAAAGGGGAACTTGGCATCGTAACACTTCAACAAAGAGGGGACCGCAAAGCCAACAGGGGACATTTTTTAGGTCCCCTCTTGGTCATGCTTTAAATCATGCTAATATCATGGTGTGTGTGTATGTCTGTGTGTGTGTGTGTGTGTGTGTGTGTGTGTGTGTGTGTGTGTGTGTGTGTGTGTGTGTGTGTGTGTGGTTACTATCCTTTCTTTGCCCTCTCTTTATCGCGTTAGCTTTCTTCTTCCTGTATTTAAAATAAGTAGACACAACCACTCCCGAATTACCAAAAGTGTGTGTGCGAGTGTCTTCACGTGCTTGTGTGCAGTGCTCTCAGCCAATCAGATTCGAGCGATCTTGCAGTATGTAAGAAAAGAGTAAATCTGTTGTACTCGATGTCTCTCTCTCTCTCTGCAGGGACTCATATTTCTCCTCAGCCGTTAATCAGAATCCAGTTTTTCTGCAGGGATTAAAGCCAGTCGGGTGAATTGATCCCTTTGGACATGGATCACTCTGTCTCTCTCTGTGTGTGCTGCTGTGTCTACACATGTGTGTGTGTTTGTGTGTATGTCTTGTGTCTGCTAAGATTGGTTGCCAGGGGAAACAGGAGCAGCAGTTTCCAAAAATGGCTCAAGGCATTCCTCAAGAGAGGAAAACCTCCCTCGATGACTGACCTTCAGCGCTGTGCGGATCAGATGTTTGTGCGTGTGTGTTCAGTGTTTTTGTGTGTGTGTGTGTGTGTGCCCTTGTGCGTGTGTGTAATAGCAAGTGACAACATGTAGCTGTTCTTTGATTAACACATACAGTTTGTCTCTAAGCGCTGGGAACATGATATTAAAGCTTTATCTTGTGTTAAGATCATCCAAATCCACTTCTTTCTTTTATAATCAGAGTATTTTTTTAAGCACTAACTCGAAAAAGATATTTCAAGTTTTAAATAAGAAATCAATCAATTATTATCTTTAAAACATCAGAATATGGCAGGACTGGGACTTATTTACTTATTTGAAGTTTTAATACAATCAGATTTTTATCTCCTTGACATCTAACAAAGGGTGTAGGTGCAAATATTTCTGTAAAAATGCTTTTTTTATCCAAGAGGCTGCTTTACATAGATGTGAAATCAGCGAAAATCAAACTCTAGGATAAAATCAAAACTATATCAGCTAAAATTACCTGATACTTCCGTTAAAGAAGTGCTTTGTTTGGCGTTCTGGCCTTCGTCATCTTAGAAGTGAGCATTTTAGTTTGTCTGATCAGACGCCCACTGCTACGTCTCTTTCTCAGACTGATGAGGAAACAAATCGAGGTAACCACACCCTCGAGCATCCTCTGCTTTATTGTCCAAATGACTCTAAATTGAACCGTAATTTGCAGAATTGTCATCATGTTTAATGAAGAAGACCTGAAACTAGATTTAAGACCATAAACTAATTTAAGATTTGCTAACTGAGGGGATAAATCAAGCAACAATTGAGCTTACTTTCTTATATATAATTCTGCACTGATTTATTTTGTTTTAAAGGAAGTGAAGAATTTTCAATCTTGTCCATGTTGGAGAGGCAAGAATAAAAGCCGAGCTGATAATCACAGACACCTGCTGCGGTTGAAAAAACACAAACACACATTGGCAGGATTGGTGATGGCGCTGCACGGATCCTGCATCCACAGGGACCTGCAGCAGAGGAGGTGGAACAGAACCATCGCAGCTGCTCCTCCCTCCTAAAACACGTGCGACAAACCGTCACATCATCTGCAGCTCGGAGTAAACTTCTAACACCAACCGCCGAGCAAACACCGCTGGCTGCAACTTGCACGATCAAACGGCCATCTGAGGTTTCCTGAATTTCAGATTCATTTCTCGGGTTTGAACTTGGCAGTGATGAGCGAGCCCAATCCATTAAGCATGAGTGAGTCAGCGAGCAGCGAGGGAGGGGTCCCTGCAGAGTCTGTAATGGGTTTAGGGTCTGGGTTGGGCTGAGCTCTCCCTCACGTGGACTTCAAGGTGCTGCTCGCTCTCCGCGCTGCAGCGACGCAGCCTCATCGCATATTCACACACGCTCCTCCGCTTCTCCACACACACGGGAGAGACAACAGATTTAACGAGAACAATGCAACATGTGAACTCAGAGGGCATCTGCTGGTCATATCTGACACGAATATACGTGGACGTTCGCACACTATGTACGAATCAGTGCGTGTCGAGCTGTTAAAATTACTAGCACGTATGGACACATGCATGTCCACGTGCACACTTTTTCTTCGCATACTTGTTTGTTTACAAAAAATGATCAATTGGAAACACTTTTTTTTTAACATTTTAACTGAATAGGGCATCTTTGCACACACAGAGACACGTAAGTGGTGGAAAAAAATGATGCATTTTGAAGTTTTTTAAAAAGGAAGTGCATGAAAATGTTTTTAAAATGTGTCTTTGGTATAAGAAAGAACAAATGCTGCACACAAAAACATTTTTAAAGACATTGCTGGTTATATAGATGTACCAATTAAGTCAATTAACCTGCACGATACGAAGAAAATAATAAGTAACAGTGACTTTTATCTCCTCTATTAGTCTCCATATTTGATTTTCTGGAGACTCAAAGTATTTCTTAAGATGCAGATGTTTCTAAATTCCCTCCAGGAAAAAAAGCACAGATATGCACGGCACTCAAACATCTGCACAGCTCCTACATGAATGAGCACAAATCTCTCCACAGTGCGAGTCAATCACTCACTTCAACCATTCATCCAATTAGCACCAACCTGCACAGAGGACGACAGCAGCATCGCTCATCCTCCGAGGAGCCACTCTTCACACACAGACAGACAGATACACAGACGGAAGGACAGAAACAGCTGGATAGACACAGAGACAGAAACAGTCTGAGCAACACAACCCAGCGCTCCCTCTGCAGTCGTCGCCTCTCTCTCTCTCTCTCTCTCTCTCTCTCTCTCTTTTCCTCTCTCAGCATCACACAACCTGTGTGACGCCGCCTGGTCTCCCCCCTGTCGTCGTGCGTGTCTGTGTTTGGGTTGGTGCAGGTGAAACACCATCCAGCGCGTCACGTTACCTTCAGCTCTCTTCCTCGCTCACTTCTCTCCTCCTCTGCATCCTCCCGTCCTCCCTTCTCGCTCGCTCTCCCTCCACCTCGCTCTCTCTTTCTCTTCAGAGGGGAGCGTGTGACATCACTCCAGGATTTCCTCCGCTGCCTCACCTTGCTGTGTCTCCCCTTTATGCCATCTTTTACCGCAGTCGTTTCTCATCAATCATCCATTCATCCTCTCTCTTTCTTTCTGTCAAACCATCTCTCATTTCTGTCTAGAAATAGATTCTCTTTGTCTTTACTTCCCTTCATGCATCCTCATTCTTTCCTCCTCCAGCCTCCCCTCCTTCCTCCCCTCTCGCCGCCTCCAGCGGGATGCTCATGCACAAAGTCACGACTGTACGCACATGCTGCACACACATGAAGCAGGCACACGTAATCTTATTTATGAATATGGCAGACATTAAGCCGTCCCAGGCACTCAGTGAAGCGTTTCAAGTCGCAGCTAAAAATAGCTGCACTCTCTCCTCTGGGCACTGTTCTCCTGCCCACCTCCTCCTCCCTCTTGTTTCTTATTATAGCAGCACCCAGGGAGAGGAGAGACATTTATAGAAAGGACGGTGCACTACGAGCCCTTTCACTGTCTGTTTTCGTTCTCGTAATACTCATGCTCCTTTCCGTTCACCTCCTCCCACACACACACGCCTGTCCTGCTGCTCATTATTTCCCACAACAAGCATCCATTCACAGGATCATCATCTCCTTTTCTCTCCTGGGAGACGAGCCGTGATGAGCAGCGTGTGACAGAAACATAAGGAGCAGGTGAATCATTATCCCCCCAAGGGCAAGGTTGCTTTTCTGGTAAATCGTGATGCACCTCGAGCTGAATTTACGCAAGGTGAAAAAGCGGACTGATATAACTCTTCAAAAACACACCAGAAACTAGGGCTGGGTGACATGGCCTCAAATCAATATCACGATATATTGAGTGGTACACCTCAATAATGATAAATGGACAATAACTACTTCACAAGCTGCTCACCCCCTCCCACATTAACTTTGTCAACTTCAGACGCTACAACTTTAGAACCATCCTCCATCTCCTCACCTGTCTTTCCCTCTTTGTTACGGACTGGATGGGGTGGAGTCATGTCTCCGACGTAGGACAGTGTCTTAACCAATTTAAACCAGGACAGCGTGTACGCATTTCTACCCTTCAAGCCGGGAACGCGGATACGTCATTTTGTAACATTTTGTAGTTTTTCAGTCATTTCTTGAGTTGTGACGAATCAAATCATCATACCCGTCTGCCTCTGATAGGCTAATAAAGCTTAATAAAGATCGGATTCAAGCTCAGATCTTGCTGCGTGCTTCGTGAGGAAAGTAAACCATGGCAGAGGTAGAGAGCAGCTTTGGAGGAGAAGCATCCAGCAGTGTGAACAACCTCTTCATATTGAGTGCTTTGGCTCACACTTTCAGAATTTTCTCTGAGTGTTGCATGACTTTTGGTGAGCACAGAGATGAACACACTGTCGGTAACAAATTCATATATTTATTATTTAGTTTTTAGTGATGCTTTTGTACTGGCACTATACTAGGGCAGCTGCATACCCCTTCAACACTTTATTTTTTTTATATTTACATTTGAATTAAATGGACACTTTATCATGACTGCCACTTTTACAGAAAGCAAATTGTTTGTTATTCTCCAGTACAGAGTCTTTACTTTTATTTACACAGCTGCTTTATTTGAGGTTTTCAATATTGTGATAAAGGTTTAGAAAAATAATATCTCGAAAGCCACATGTGTAAGCTCTCAAATACTTTTTGAATTTTGTTTCTATCTACTACAGAGGCCGAGATATCAGCTTTTTTGTAAACCTCAACACTTAAGAAAACCTCAGGATCTGGGGGACATTCTCAAAACTGCCCTCAGGATTTCAGAGGCGTGTCTCAGACAGGGTTCAGGTCTTTATGGGTTAAAGGGACATGAGACTATAGCCTACCTACACACATCAAAAACCAACTTTGATTTATCTAGTTTTTTGACACCAAATATATTGACATGGGCAAAATGACGTTGGTTATTGTCGTAAATTTTGGTCTCTGTAAATTTCGGGTTATCGCCCAGTTATCTCAAGAAACAAGACACATGACATCAACTCTTAAACTTTCAACTCTGCCTGTAACCTCCAAACTGAAACCACTATCTTTACATGTGTGTTGGTGTCAGGTCTGCAGGTAAAACTCACCGTGAAGCTGTTGTTGACATTCTTTGTGCTTGACTCTGCGACGCTGGCGTCCGACAGGTCCACCTCGTCAAAGATAAGAGACTGCGGAGACGAGGAAGAGGAGGAGAGAGAAGAGGGAGTAAAAAGAGAGAGGAGAGTGAGCTTTTTGGATCATGTATTTTTCAAATGGTTACCTTATCGTAACTTAAATTCATGGAGAGAAATGTGATTGGTTGTGAGAGGAATGCTTCAGCAAAGCAGGCCTTAAAATGAAAGAGGTAAAAACTTCAGTCAAAGTCTTAAAAGGTAGCGTTTGAAATAATCAGGTATGACACACGTTACCAACTATCTTATTCTGTAGTTGTGTTTAATGTTGGTTTAAAATGACTTCCACAATACATGATGCCGGGAAACGGCGCTAAATAGAAATGATACTTAGGAAGTTTTTATTTAAATGAAGCGAACAGGAAGTGGAGGATTTGTCAAGTTCAGTAAAAATAAAGGAAACAGGAGTTGTGTGCATTACAGTCATCTGGTGTGAGTTAATCTGATCTTTATCCTGACATGATATCAGGGGGCTAGGAGGTTCAATCTGGGAGTGAATTTCAGGAATTTTTAGGATGTTCCCGAAAACGGTCATTTGACATCATCGTCAGCTTCCTGTGATACCCTCCCCTTTCTGGACATTTCCCGTAGCGCACATCTGAAAACAGTTTGAGAATCATCTCCATCTTTGAAGGATTCTTCTAAAACCCACAGCTGGTTAAGAATTTCGGACTTTAAAACATAGTTGATGCATTTTAATTGACATTTTTGTTGGCCATGGCTGAGTTTGTTTGAGTTTTCAGGCAGAAATCTCCAATAAAGTGCAGCAGCATTTGCAGACAGATGTTAATACTTGATGGTTTTTGCAGTGAAAGATTTATAAAGTGTGGTGGGGAAAATTGAGACCAATTTGTTACTCCCACTTAAAGATAATTATTTCGTGGTCAAGGAGGCACTTCACTGCAACGTTGCACGCCAAACCTCCTCTGCAGAAGAGAGGATTCCCTCTTCAGTTTCCTTTGTTTTGACTCTGCTCTTGGAGAAGAAAGTATGAATACGAGGGCGGTAAATCCTGATGTGTCTTATTGAATTTGTAAGAGGCGGATGAGCCGAGTCGATGCAGAGATACAGCCAGCAGACGAGCAGAAAGACAGACAGACAGACAGACAGATAGAGAGGAGAGCCAGAGTCTGCACACTGCAACAGGATCTCGAACAGAGCTGTGATGCATGAGGCACACAGCTGAGCTCTTAGAGGGCCGCGGGCCAAAAACACGATGTCGTCAAAGGAATGCCCTCTGACTGTGTGTATCTGTGTGAGTGGGTGTGTGTGGGAGTGTGTGTGTGTGTGTGAATGAGCTGCTGCAGCTGTCAGAGGGAATGCCCAGTTAACGACGCTCCCTCAGGCCGGGCTGCAGAGGGACACCAGCCAACACTTACTCTGTGTGTGTGTGTGTGTGTGTGTAAAAGAGAGAGAGAGAAAGAGAGGGAGTGTGTGTGTGTGTGTGTGTGTGTCAAAGGGGGAGCATGTGTCAGAGCACTTCCACATATGCCTACAAGTGTGTGTGTATGTGAATGTGTGTATTGAGCGTCGGCCAAAAGGGCAGAAGTATGAGCGGCACGCCAACACAAACACTGTCCCCTCTGTTGGAGCGCCGTGCTCTGCTGCACCGTTACATCATGTGTGCGTCTGTTTGTGCGAGCGTGTGTGTGTGTGTGTGATTAATTCCTGCAGTCCCTGAGACACACTCCTTCTCTTTCACTCACTCGACACACCACCAGCACACTCGCATACGTGTGGGAACACACACTGGACGGTCTGAGAGGAAGCTGTAATGAAAGCTGACAGTGATTGGTGGACAAAGGCGAGCGTCCAGACCCTCAGTGACTCACAGATCCGGAGCTGAACTCAGAGGCTTCATCTCAGCTACACCACAGTGTTTCTAACCTTCACTTTACACCATCTCATAGTGTTTCAATTTTGTTTTCTCTTCTTACTATTCTGACTTTTAAAGGCGTGGTTGACAATTGAAGAGATTGGTAATTATTATGAACCTCGTTTATATGGCGATCATGGTCCTATAGTGCGATTTTCACAAAGTTAAGAGGAAAAAGAATGAAAAAAATCTGTTCACTCTAGCAGCTGCAAAAACATTGACCAATGGGAGCCATCTGTCCTGAAGGCGAATTTTTTTTGTAAGATAGGGGAAGGTCCCGCCCTCCTTCACCTCTGATTGGCTAGAAGTGATGGGCTTTGATTGGTTATTCCTTATGGCAGTGAATCATCATTGTCTGTCCGGTTAGGGTCAGGAGATTCAGAAGTGCGATAATGTTCTGTAATGTTCTGTTCGATGTACAGAGCCGACAGCAGGCGTTTGGCTTGAGCGTGTGATGACATTTCCATCTTTTTTAGCCAATCAGAGGTGAAGGAGGCGGGACTTTCCCCTACCATTCTACAAAAAATATATATATATCATGTCCCGGACAGCCCCTATTAGTAAATCTCCTGCTCCGCCTCTCCATCCAATCACCTCTCCTGTATTTCCTACTTGTCCCCTCCCACTCTCCAAGCCCTCCTTGGAGCTCTGAGCGGCTAAAAGTAGCGTAGCAGCTTAGCTACACTTCTGCTTGCCCCATCACCAAAAGTGATAAGAAAACGCAAGCCGACAGAAGAAAGGGAAGAGACGAAGAGGAAATGTGACCAAGATTAAGGTAATTTTTGCCTTTTATCGTGGCACATGTTACCTAAAAAACGATACAGGTTCGGGGGGGAGAGGTTTGCGTATGGGGGATGGGACGTTTTTTCAAATCTACCTCCACGGCTCAGTTTTTTCAACTGCTTTTCAGATTGTCAACCATGCCTTTAAAAGGAGTTTCAAAATGTAAATCTGAGCCAAATTTTCAGCTTTTTTTTGAAACATTTGAAACATGCTTTCTTCATCCAACAGCAGTAGTATGGGCTTTAACATAAGTGCCCAAATCACAGCATGTCCACTAAAGTTCATGATTGTGTGACTGAGAAGCTCAGATTGTAAGTTTACAGGACTGACTTGTTAAAGGAAGGAAACACAGGGAATATCTTAGCAAACCCTGAATACCATCAGATTACCTAGTAAATAGTAAAAAAAACGGGCAGGAAATAACGCTGAAATTACCATTGACACACAAATGAAGCTAGTAAATACTATTCATTCACGCGTCTAGATTTGTGCGAATTAAGCGAGTAGATGATTTTACTCGCGCTTGGTGTGAACGCCCCATAAAAATAGAACGTTATGACTTGCAGTAAAATCCACTCGCTTTGTGACACCGGTGGCAGCGTTCCCACAATTAACTGTGTGTTTCCTTGTTCATTACTAAACCATTTGGCTAAATAGGATCTCTATGGGGGACTTTCCCGTTATTCTGTAAGACATTAACATACTAAACCTGAGCCTGTCAGCTAAAAGAGGAGAGCAGCCATGCTCCGTGGACAAACTGCAGAGCTGACATGAAGCCTCTCTGATGGATCGAGTAGGAGTTCAGGCTTCCAAACACAGAGCAGCACAGCCAGCCAGGCCACCGTGGAGACACCTGAGTGATGGACATGTCAGGAATGGACTCTTATCAATAGAGGCTATCATCTCTGTAGGGAACTAACTTATCTATGAGGGTCCAATTATTAAATAACTGGAGGCTGTAAATAAGAAGTGGACACAGCAATCTGTACTTAATTATTATGAAATCTATGAAGATGGTTTGATGGATTATTGTGACACAATATAAGACTAGACTGATAATAAGCACTATTACATTTAGAGCCATTTTAATGTTGGTGTTGAGGTTATCCATCTAGGAATTCAAGATCAGTTTCCAAGTTGGAATTCCAACTTCTGGGGGGCACTCTGGATGATAAATTTCTAAATTTCAGCTTCAGAGGTCCAACACGATGAACCATGGCTCTTTGGACTAGGTTGCCAAGGCAGCAACTTGTCAATCAAAGGTCCCAATCACAGGCCACACCCTAAAATATACTCCAGTTAATCACCTAGTTGACTCTAAATGGCACCATAATGAACAAAAGTCACATTATGCTGCCTTAAAGACTTAAAATTAGTAGCAGATCATAAACTCATTAAGAGGGTAGGTCATGTATTTGGTGGGCTTTTTCGTTGGTTTTACTTTTACAACCCTTAGGCTACGTCCACTTTTTGTAAACAGCCCAACACGAGTATTCAGCAAAACTTTTGGAAGAAAATTAAGTTTTTAATTTTTCTTCATGGCCATTAAGAGACACCTTAACCATCAGTGTGGACAAGCAGCACACAATGACAAACATCAGGAGCCTAAACCCCTCGTGAGGGAGGCTTTGAGTTTGCTTGTGGTTTGCAGTCCGACCTGGGAATATAATCTTTTTATTTCTATTTCCATATACGCTGCATTCATGCTATTTGGTGAGGTTGTTTTCAGCTTTGCCCTCCCTCACTTTCAGATTGACAAAAAAGTTCTTTTACATTCCACTTTTCCATGTTGGGATGATCAAACACTTGAATGTCCCATCTGGCATGAATGCAGCGTTATCTATGTTACAGGTAACCTTATGACTCTAAGACTGGCCCTCTGGCCCCTGGCTGCACTGTGCTGACCCGGATTCTCACTAGGCCCTCCTCAGATCCGCTGACACCCAGAGGTGGAGGGGAGCGCCGCGCACCCGTCCAGCACACGGACAGAACTCGCCAGCACACACGACTCCTGGACACCCTGCGCAGCGCGCGCTCCTGCCAGCGAGCCAGGGCCGTGCCGGACTAACACACACACACACACACACACACAAGAACACACACACAAACACACATACATGGTCCAGACCAGGAGGGTCAGGTTAGAGGTTAACGGGAAAAAGACGTCAACATAAAGTCAAAAATTCAAAACTATTAAAAAAACATGTTAAAACAGAGGGAGAACAAATGCTTAGAAAGATGTAGGAATAAAAAAAGATAGAAAATTATACAGAGGGCAGAAAACTATCTGGATTTTAAGGATCATATGGTAAGGGAAAAAAAATAAACCAGCATAAAGACCAGAAACAAAAAGGAACACAGCAACCCTGGCTCTGTCTGAAGGTTAAAAAAGCCCTTTATTTCCACTATTGCTCAATAATTAAAAAAATACACCACTATGCCAAGATCAGTCACTCGGCAACCAAACAAAGTTCAGGAAGTAACTGGATTTACCAAGAAAAAGACTTGCAGATAAGACAAATGGACCTAAGCTCTGTTTATCATCCTGGAAAAGGAAATTGTTTCTATGTAAGTTCAGACAAAAGTCATGGGATAAAACCAGAAAAACGCCTGCAGTGTTGGTGCTCGTGCTGTTTAATGTGATTTTACAGAAATAAAAGGTAAATGCAGACACCTCTGAGGGTATTTACAATTAACTTAAAGCTGAACAGGGGACCTTGTCATCTATTTTACTCTTCCAGGTCACATATAATAAAAAAATAATAATTTTTTTTCTTGCCAAAAAGATTTCAGTTGACCTTAAATCTGACAACCCTGAGAATGTAGAGAGACAGAAAGCCTCTGCATTGTTTCTGTAGCCTGCTGATTTTTGATAAACAGCACGTCTACAAGGCTGTTTGAATTTGCTCCCGTGGTGACACAACAAGCTGAGTGAACTGCATAAGCATGCATGCAAAACAACTCCCACTCCTCAACTGACTTCACCTCCTCCTTTATTAATGTGGCTATTGTGGCCTGGCTGCCCACTCAAGGTCAGATTCTGGGTTGTATTCGCCAAATTTCGGGGGCGTTTTTCCACCTCTGCATCTGACTGCACAAATCTGTATGTTGCCCAACATTTAAGCTGCCAATCAGAGCAGCACCAAATTATCAGAACATCCGTACCCGCTTAGATCACCGCACAGACGAGAGGATTGGAAACTGAGAGGCTGCAGACCCTCCACAGAGGCTTGATTCATGATGCATTTGTAGCTGAATTGAAAACTCTGCTTTCAATACGCATAGCACTAGATTACCACTATATGGGACCTTTTAATAGAACCATGGTTTACAAAATGAATGTCATGTTGTGCTGCAGAAGAATTCAAACATGCATCTGAGATCAGTCAGGAAGAAGTCAAAAACCAGAGCGAGCCAAAAGCCAGTGTTCAAATCCAGGGAGGATACCTTCAGACACAGCCAAGTTTGCTGTTTCCATCTGTTTCCAGTCTTTGTGCTTAACTAAGTTAACCAGCCACTGACTAGGGCTGAATATTTACACTTCAGCAGGACCAAAGGGTGAGATTACCTTGGCATCTTTGGCGTAGTAGAGAGTTCGTCCTCTAAGTTTGAAGTAGCGCTTTTTCCACCTCTGGAACGAGCTTGTCTGCTTCAACAACAACCCCTCCTTTATGCTCGTCTGCAGGGAAAAGAGAGACAGGGAAAAATAGAAGTTACTCTTTCATCTCTTTAAAAGATGTAGTCTTTTAGATGCACAACACCACCTTGGGTTTAACCGCAGGAAAGAGAAAATATGTGCACTTTTTATGCGTGTGTGTGTGTGTTTGAATTCGGGCATCAATTTCATGCATGGGAGACGAGGAAAAGGCCAAAAAACAGAGAAGAAGGAAATCCCATTACCCGCACACACACCACTTATTTCTCTGAATAGCTATAAACACACATCAGTCTCACTCAACCTCTCTCCTTCGGCCAGAGAGAAAAAAATAATGACGTGCAGAAAAAGAGAGAAAGAAAGAATGAATACGAGAGGAAAGAGAGAGGACAGAGTCCCATTGAGAGCTTCTGAGCAGCTCAAGCACACAGAAATGTGTCTTCCAGCATTCACGTTTGACGATCTAAAAAAAGACTTCCACATGTTGGTTATTTTTGAAAGCAAAGCAAAGCAGAGGAAGAAGAGGAAGAGGAGAGGAAGAAAAATGCAGAAGAGCTGCAGAGAGAAGAGGAAGACTAAGAAAGACAGGCTGTTTTTCTGCAAGACTTTATGTGTTTCTGTACGTGCTGTCACATCAAATCATCTCCCCACCATGTGCAACACAGTACACAAAGTCATCATCATTACAAGCTCCATCATCTTTACACACACATGCGCACAAACACACACACACACACATGCATAGAGCAAATACAGCGACGCATGGAAGAGTGGACACAGAGAAAGATAAAATGCACACAGATGGAAATGCTGCGTGAGGAAGAACATCATTCTCTATGGGCACACAGAGGAGAGGTGGGGCACACACACACACACACACATGCACGCACACAAACACACACACACGCAGAGGTTATTTATAGCAGAGGAAGGCTGCTCTCTAAGGGGAGAATTACAAACAGAGACTGAAGCCTGCATTTGACATCCTGCCCACCAGCTGTGTCAACTTAAACACAGAAACACTGCTGTAGCATACATCTGGATACACACACACACACACACACACACATGCATGCATGCATGTCAAAGTGCATGAAGCTGAACCAGACTGGAATAACCACAAAGACTTTTACTAATGACGAAAACTCATGAGAACTTTGGTGTCACTTTCTTTGCTGCAGCTCAAAAGTCTTGCTCCGGCCAAATTACCGAAAACAAACTTTCTTAATTTTCTCCTGTCATGTCCGGGAATTTAAACACCGTCAAATATTCAAATGTTTTTCAAAGGTTTCTGCCCTCAAACCTCTAAGTTAGAACTTATTTTCATCACATTTGTGCCTGAAAAAACTCCTAACAAAAACATATTTTTATGACTGGCGACTCAGGCCTAAATGTACGATTTGGGTTGATCTGGGTAGGGAACGCTTAATCAACTGAAACCATAAAAACCCTTCAGACAGCGAAGTCTGAGATGTTCTCTGATGATAAAAAGAGTAGAAGCAGGAGATTTTTGGATGCTTAAGACTTGATAAATTTATTTCTTTAAGGGAAGGGATTTTTGAAAACTACAAATAATACTGACCAACCAATCGAACTGCAACAAAACAGCAGCAGAAGCTCATACCAGAACCTTGCTGTGTGGTTAGTTGAAGTATTTTTATTTATAAACCAGTACATAAGTCCACATATTGACGTCAGACTTCTACTCCCATAAATATTTTCACGAGATGTTTGGTTGTGTGAAATTTCTCTCAGTCGTCCTCTGATGAAGTCAAACGTGGTGTGGCAACAGCGGGTTTTCCTGGCGATAAAAATACACACTGAGTCTACTCCATGTGCAATGACTCAACTGCCCCATTTGGAGGACACAGCTTCCCGCTCTGTGTGTTTGTGCGCGTGTGTGTGTCTGTGTGTGTGTGTTTGTCTGCATCAGTCATGAGGTGTTCATTAAGCTCCTCGGTCATATGCGCTCTCCCTCTCTTCCAGCTGGATTAGCCAAAGCAGCTCGCCGTACGTCATGAGATGTGTTTATGTTTGCATGTTCAGAGGGATATTTACGCCGCTCTGCCTCCTGCTTCTCCAGGAGCAGATCTCCTTCACCTTCTCTTTCCCAAGTCTCTAAATAAGAAGATGACTTCACTTTGTAGTCTGAGGCAGGCAGCTATAAGTCCTTTTAGGGAAGTCAACATCGAGGTATTTCACCTTAATCCACCACAGGAATTTTAACTTCAGGCGTACCTACGGAGAGTGGAAGCTGGGAATTAACGTAGGTAGACAGCCGTCTCAGGGGAGTTGCTGTTTGTAGTCCTTTTTTTGTGTGTTGTTCTGCCCCTAAATCTTCATTTACGGGAAGAGTTCTCTCACAGGTCTTAAATTAAATTCTTTTACTGAAGTTGGCTTAAAGTGGTCCTCAGATGATCCTCTCCAGTCCGTCAAAGACTCTAGAGAGGCCTTTTATAGGAGCGCTACACTTCTGTCCACTTTTCATGTTAGGTGCAGTTTTAAGTCACTTAAACTGTTGACTAAAAACAGGAATCAGATCAATTTTTTACCTGATACCTAATCTGCAATAAACAATTTATTTCCCTTCTTCAAAAATCTCTGGTACTACTGGAAAATAGAAAAGTGTTGCATCTTAAGGGCCTGTGTCCACTTGTGGCATTTATTGCATTTGGCAGCACCTGAAACTCACCTTCCTCCTCCTGCTGCTCCTCTCTCTGCTCTCCTCTCTCCACCTGTGGCGGCCTGATAATTTGTACCGTTGTACCACAACATGTTAAGATACAATGGTTCACCACTGATCTTGTTGGGAACATAAACTGTATGGACAACTTGGTTTCCGCCTTTCGCCAGTTACAGATTTGAAGCCGAAAAGCTCTCTGTAATTCAGTGTTTTTTCTCCACTTCCTGAAACCAACATTGCACAGTAGCATTGTGCGCATACGGCGGGAGAGTCGCCTAGAGTTGCTGCGATGACACTCGGCTAAAACAGTGTATCCCCTGGGTGAGCTATGCAATCTTCATACACCCATAGGCTGTATAAAGTGTCAATCATAGAAAATATAAACCCCCTAATAACTTTAAAAAACAGAGCTGCACAGAAAAAAAGAGGACTTGAGCACAAAACAGTTTTATAGTAACTTTATGTCAACATCGCAACCAGGGGGAGAAACTGTAATAAATTTCTAAAGTTTGTCCACAGCTCCATAAGCTTTGCTGGCAGAGGCAGGACTTATGACCTATACTGCAGCCCGTCACCAGAGGGTGCTGTTCTCAGAGTGGCTTCACCCAGCAAGAGACTGTTCATTTTATATACAGTCTATGGTTGGGAGCCTCAACTTCCTCATGCTTCAAAACTTGTTCTTCATTGATCCGAGCTGCGTATAATGAGGTGATCGTGAGAGCTGTTTGAGGGGAGGGGCCACGCCCATGCTCTGCTGTTAAAGAAGAAAGGGCGGGTTTTGAGAAGGTAGGAGGGGCGACGCAGCAGATGGCATAATATCATTCAGTCTAAGTTATTAAATTTTGATGATTGAGGGAGACAAAATTGTAATTTCAATTGACATCCAATTGATTGTCCAGCTCTACTAAAAACATCACTTTGCTTGTCGGTGTCATGTCTCCATCATTGGCCAATCACTAGTAAGAAGGGGCGAGACTGTCATTCCAAACTTTGTCAGAAACAACAGAGGTCTCTGGTGACGACAGACCAATCACACTGATTTTTGGAAGTACGATTTCCAGGTTTATAACTTCTGCCAATGCTGTGACACAATTTGTTTTTTCTTTTTGCAATGACACTACTTAGAAACTCTCTGAAATTGAGGTTGTAGGTACTGCTGGTGCAAATAAAAGCCTTCAGTGGACACAGGCCCTTAAAGAGTCGTGCTTTTTTCCTCAACAGTTGTCGCATTTTTGGAGAAAAACTTCTCAAAGTTTTCAGTCAAACTTAAATCTCTCTGCACAGCCGGAGCAGCAGAAGTGACTTTGCTTCAGTTCCTCGTTCTATTTTCTATTTTGTCCCTCCTTGGCCTCCATAGTTCTTTTCCCTTGTCTCCATCTCCTTCCTGTTGCCAAGTAGGCCAGAAGTGATCTATAAATAGTTGCTCCGCTCGCCTCCTCTCTGCTGAGACACAGAGCCAGTCCTGTGCCAGAGAGAAATGAGTAACCTGAGCACCATGTACCTTACACCCACACTGCCTGGCCACTGACAGGGTCACACACACGCACACAAAGAGGCATAAAACACACATACACATACACACACACACACTCACAGAGGCATGCTTACACAATAGACAAAAGGCACAGGCGGTTCAAATGAGTCCAGCAGCTGTGCTCGGTGGATAAGAGCTGAGCAGGAGTTCCCTGAAAGACTAAATGGAGAGAGCAGAGTAGACCTGTGTCCTTCCTTTGACGATAAACAGACGTTGAGTCAGTCAAACTCACATATTTAGTTCATGCACCACCATCTATGACCATCTATGAACTAAAACTCGGGACTCCTTTATTACAATTTATCGCCTCTCTTTCCCTAAAGCTGCAGCACACTTTGTTTTACAGGAACCAGGAGGTGTTTTAACTCAAACTGCAGGGATTCTTAAAGAGGGGGAAGTGTTTTTACCTGATCAGGTAGGATTGCACATTTTGTAACCTGGACCTTTCATAAAATAAACCCAAGTGTGGACAGAATTGCCCCAATGTTAAATGGGATTGTGGATTTGTAAATGCAACTGATGATAATTTCCAAAAAAGTGACACAAGAATTAAAAACGTTTGTCCAAAAATCTGTAAATTAAAACAAATGAACCTCTTAACAAAAAGTCAGTGCTTGTTATGCAATTAGATTTTGTTTACTGCAGAAAATAGAGCATTGATTGTATTGATTACTTATTCAATCGATAATACAAGGTAAATGATATTTGCATGTTTGGTTCTGCAAGAGAATCTTTTTAAATGTTTTGAAGGAAACATTAAGTTTGAAAAAATTAACTCACTGACTGTAATCATGGAGCTTAACAGAAGTTTCCTTTTGAAATGAACTATAACTAACTCTTCTTTTCTTCCTCATCACATGAATATCAGTAAAAACACAAATGTAGGTCTGTTTAGACTCGGATCTGTGCAAAACAGGAAGAAAGACAGCACTGCAGTGTATTAGAAACTGGCCTCAGCTTGGACCTAGAAACTGTTTTATGTAGATCAGGTCCTTCACAAGCCAACAGCTTGTTTACATCTTCTGGTCAACCTGTATTTACTGACATTTAGTGATTCGCTGTTTTAACACTTTGCCTTTTGTAAGCAGTGAAGAGAGAAAACTTCTGCAAAAACATCAGCATGCTGCTCTTTAAAGTTAAAATGAAAATTTCAGAGTTTGCGTCTGTGTTAGCTGTGACCTCGAACTTATTAGTGCTGTAGTTTCTTGTTTAAACAATGAAAACGGCTCTTTTCCCCCCATCGCCTCCTGCCCTGTTAACCCGGCATTTTATCCAATAAAGGGCCTGTGTCTCAAAAACCCATTAAATGCATCTAACTTACTCCTACGAGCAGACAAACAGAGATTTCTCAGCTCGCAAGGACAAAACAGATCCCTGTCTGGGGATTTTAACTCATGACAGAAAACATTAAACTGCTGTGAGAGTAATTGGTGCGTCCATGAAGAAGACTGCATACTTATCCGTCTTTGCTTTAGTGGGTGCTGACTAAGCGAAGCCCACTGTTTCTGGATCATTCCTGTATTTACTCCCAGTTAAACCTCCATTACTGAATCATCTGTCATTCCTCAGGAAGAACCACAACAATCACGTCTTTCAGAGAGCGCTGCTGGAGAAACCTCTCAGTTTCTTTCTCTCTGTCTTCATGAAACATCTCCACCACCACCACCCTCTTGTAGCTCTCTCAGCATGCCACGCTCTCTGTGGAGTGTAATTGTAACTCTCTGCCTCCTCCGACTCCCACTACATGCTAAAATTTCACCGTCATGATGGGAAAATTACTGTCCTTTAGCGTGGAAGTGATAATCCCCCTGTCTGTGATCGCCTTTGTGCGAGCGGAGCACACACACACGGGGAGTTCTACATGTGTCAGGACAATACAGGAGATGTTACGTGATTTTGTTGAGACCGGCAATTAGACTGAGCTGCAGCTTTGGACCGAGGAGGGCCAAACTTTGCACGACTTGAGAGCCACATTAGAAAGTGGTGTGTGATCGTGCATGGAGAGAGAGGTCCCACTGAGCAATAGATGGCTATTAGACATCTAGTTATTTTTTAGACCTAATTTCAACCATCTAGATTCTGTATATCCGTAGACGGAATTTAGACGTTGCACTTTAACCCGCTATTCGATAAATATTTATTTCAAAAAGCAACTGTGAGTTGCATAACTGATCTCCAAGTACTAAACCAAAATAATTTTGATAGGTGTTGAGCAATATACTGGTAGACCTCTGTTAGCTGGCTAGTCTAAACTCGGTCTAAATTTAGACGTCTGAAAACTTTCATTTTTAGACCTGTGGTAGCCTGATTTTAGACCAGTCGTCTAGACTACATTTAGATGTCTATTAGACCTCTTTTAGACCAAAAAATGCTCAGTGGGGTCTAAATTTAAGCAGCTGAAAGAGACACAGGCTGCAAAAAACAGCATACCTTCAAACCAAAGAAAGATGCAACACGGTCATAACTCAGCATGCATGGTGGCTTATACCAAAGGTGGATATTTTCATGCAAATCCCAGCTCAATAAGCACAGTTCTCCACAGTCAGTCTCCTGAACAACAACAGCAGCTAAAGAAAGCTCCAACGCACCATCAGCTCTGCTTTCAATCACACAGAGACAGAATTAGTCACAAGTTTATGAGCTCTCTTCAGCTGCAACCGAAAAGCCTGAGAAGACAGAGGAATGATGGGAGAAAAGGCAACAACATGACCTGAACCAAATCGTAACATGTGTGCAGAAATATGCAGCCAAGTCCTGCAGAGACGTGCGCTCTCTCACGGAGTAATAATCCTAATAAATCGATTAAAGATACATTTTGCATCGATTGCATGAGGCAGAAATACAGAGAGGGAATGAAAGCATCTATACAAGAGAGTATCAAGTTCTCTCCGTGTGCAGACGAGTCAGATATCCTCCTCAAAGATCTCAAGGGGAAATGATACCCATTCTCTCCTGTCTGTTGCAGCAACAACAACTGCAGCTGCCGATATATTGATTTGCTGTGGTGGGTTTTTAAATTGCTATAAACATTTGTTGACATATTCTCTATATCTCTGCACAGGCTTTGTAATGATTACAGCTGCAGGAAAGAGACAGAGATAAAACAGGTTTGAATTTTGATTTTATGATCTATTTTTTAGAGATAAAAGTTATATTTGCATGCCTCTTTCATTTAAATTTCATGACAGCTTTCATGCAGGAGTTCGGAAGTAAACACCAGCACCACTTGCAGCTTTTTCTTACATTCCTACGACACAGAAAGGCTTTTATCGCCTCCATGCTGGGTTGGATTAGCTGTCAAGTTTCTGAAAATGTGCTTCCTTTTCCTTTCTCACGCGTTCTCTGGATTGATTTACAGACATGTTTATCTTCAAACTTTCTCCCGATATTTTGCACCAAAGGAAAACACAGAGAGGTTCACCTAGAGGAAACCTCGTAGGGACACCTTCTGACGCTTACTAAAGCAGCTGTTTTTACAGGCAGCATCTCCATGGAGGCACACGAGGAGTGAGCAGAGATGTGGTTGTCTGTGGCAACCAAAGCAGCAGAGAGACAGTGGAGGGACTCAGACGATAAGATGGAGCAGCGTACACACTCATAAGTCTCACACATACACACACACACACGCACAGAGTCCAGAGCTGTGCAAACAAACCGGTGGAACAACACTCAGTAAGTCAGTGCCTGCATGATCCATTAGCAAGCCTTAGCATATACACACACTGTGACAGAGAAAACCCACTGACCCCCACACGGCAACAACTCAGAGACCTTTGTGAGCACGGCGTCAACACGCTCAGCACGCTGATACAATTATAGACGGAGAAATCTCCTCCTTTTATGACAGCTGCGTGGGTGAAAGAGTTCGGCACAACTGATCGCGTCTATCTAGACTCTACACCTGCAGATGCAACCGGGATCCCTGCAGCTGGATGTGCTTTAACCCCCTCTGTCAGGAAATCACACAATCAGCAGAAAGAGAGTGTCTCATGCTGGATCTGTCTCTGCACCTTCATGTTAGATCACCTGCACTTGACTGAGAGCAACATAATGATGCTGTAGCTGTTTGTAATGAAAAGGAATGAATTTGCAAGAATTTATATGATACATATGTTCATATAATTATCTAATTCCATAGTTCAAATTTGATCATTTCAGCTCTAAATGCAAGAATTTTCTATGTTTTTACTGACTGGTAGGATGTGAAGTGTCTTTAAGGAATATTTGGGCTACTTTTGCCAGCTGTGAGGTCAGGCAGTTTGACACCAATAAGACCAAGCGTACAATTCTTTCTATTTGCTTCCTCTCCTGAGCTGTGATACTATTAAACCAGACTGTGGTGAAGTGTAGTGCTTCCAATGGCACATACTCAAGTAATAGTGAGAGTATCGGTTTGAAAAACTACCTAGAAAAGGACTCAGTAATTGGTCACTGCAGTTCAGTTGCTTTTTCTGTACTTGTAAATGGTTTTTAAAACCAATATTCTCACTACAACTGGAGTATGTGTCATAGAAAGTACTACCACCTGACAGAGAGCAACATAATGATGCTGTAGCTGTTTGTAACTAACATGAAGTGAATTTACAACAACTTATATGACACATATATTTCAAGATTTATCAAATTCCATAGTTCAATCTGATGTTTTCAGCTGTAATTTAAGTATTTGCTTTGTTTTTCTTTTCTTTAATTTACTCACATCACTACAGTTCAGTTGCTTTTTCTGTACTTGCACTTTCCAGGTAGTTTTTTAAACTGATACTCTCACTATCACTGGAGTATGTGCCATGGAAAGTACAACACTTCACCACCTTCACCTTTTCAGTAACAGTCTGGTTTAACGGTATCACAGCTCAGGAGAGGAAGCAAATAGAAAGAATTGTACGCTTGGCCTTATTGGTGTCAAACAGCCTGACCTCACGGCTGGCAAAAGTGGCCGAAGTATTCCTTAAAGACACGTCACATCCTGCCAGAATCTCTGCCCTCAAGAATAAGACTCAGTATTCAGAATATTTACGCTGCAAAAACTCAAATCTGACTAAATGAGGTTGTCTCATTTTTAGATATTTTATTACTTTTAATATAAGCTACACAAACCAGAAAGATCTAGAAATAAAAATTTATTTCAAGAAATTCAAAGCAAGAATTTTCTTAAAAGCTAACAGACTAAAACTACAACAATGTCCATTAAAACATAAAGTGAGTGCAGGAGAAAAACCGACAGGGAGCCAAGTTTTCTGAATTTCGAGCTTCTAAAAACTTGCAGGATTGGATCATCTCTTTATTTTCATTGTTTTAGCTTATTTATTTAAATGCCTCTGAATGTTTGCTCATCTTTTTCATGAATCTCATGGTGCTCTCGACTCTCACTTCTCACTTCGAACTTTAGGATCAAACACTTTTATCAAAAAAGAAAACACCTGATCCACTCAAAGTGTGAGTTGCAGCCGTGGCAGAGCTGCATTCACCCGCTCGTGTTGTCAGTTAGCATAAGAAAGAAACTGGCCAGACATTCCTGAGCCTCACGTCTCTAAAAATACATCCCCGTGCTGAATAATGTAAGCGGAGTGTGGACTGGAGAGTCAATAATTAAGTGGACGCATTGGTGTGAGTGGAGGAGGACGCTTGTTTACAGTGTGGAGGAGAAGTGGGCCAAGACAGGTAAGGTGTCACAGGTAAGAATCAGCTCAGCAGCCCCTGACGTAGTCTCAGAAGGTCAGACACAGCTTGATCAAAACACTAGATATCATTTTGGCTGGTCTGAATCTCTCTGCTGTACATGTTTAGTCACATGGAAGTGTGAAATATCTGTATTTTCATGTCTTTTCCTATGAGAAAACAAACTTTGGTTCAATTTTGATGGGCTTATGAAGTCAAAACAATACAGCGCACTTCATGACTAAAAAATAAATGATAACATCTGATAGATTATGCAATAGGAAAGTGTAAAGACATGCTCTAATGATGCAATAACCACAAATGCACTTAAACTGAAGGTATCACTTTGTTTACACCCACTTTTAGGAGTTTTTCTTGAGCTGTTTTTGACTTTTTTCTATGTTTGTTCAAGTTATACATGAAAAAGTTCAAACTGTGGGCTTCAACTGAGCCCAACACAACCCTGTCCTTCATGAAAATAGTAACAACCCCTGTGACAAAAGGCAACAAGCTCCTGAAGCCCACCTCAGCCCCAGCCAGCTGTCAGGTCAGGTCATAAAGCAGAGAAATTCAGAGCTCAGATTCACTCTTTCACACACTCAAACAGAGCTTTCTTACCTTGCTCCTGATCTGTCCTGAGGTGGACACTTTCCGGATGAGTTTCTGGGGCCCTTCCTGCTCCGCTTCGCTGTCGGAGGACTCGTCCGCAGCCACGGATCCGGAGACAGCCCCCACAACATTGGCATGAACCCCCACCGCGGACGCCGGCCCTTTTTCCGGCTCCTGTCGAGAGGAAGCAGAGAAGCAGTCTGGGTTAGCCTGGACTCGGTCCTCCGTTCCGGCTCCCCGCAGATTCCTGCTACCGCTGAACGGCTGAGGAGCGTCTCTCTTCGCTGTCATGTCTCACTGCCGCCGCCGGGTAGACGGGCGTTTTTGCTGGAGTGTGTGTGTGTGTGTGTGTGTGTGTGTGTGTGTGTGTGTGTGTGTGTGTGTGTGTGTGTGTGTGTGTGTGTGGGAGTGGGCTGGGAATGCTGCATGTCGCGGCACAGTGGGGATGGGCTCCACACACGGAGTGGAACCCCCCACCCCCTTTACCAGTGCCCCTTTTTAAGCACAAGCCTGCAGGGTGGCTGCAGACCGGCTCAGCCCTCCGAGCACCGGGGGTCATGTCTGCAGCGTGGGGCAGACCTCGACTGCATCCGGGCAGTGCCACGGAAATACAAGACGTGCAAACTCGATTTCTTAAAATTCAGTTTAATTTCAATTTTAATGGAATATGTACTTACCAAGGTGAAAAAAAAACAGTAAAATAACAGACTGTGACAGAAGCTGCAGGTAAGAGATAATGATTTCACCTCTGATCAAATAAAAGCCTCGATAATCTAATCCATTAAGAAGATTGCTCTATCCCAGTTATGATGTATTCCCAATCTATTAAATCCTCTTTATTTATGCTGATAAATGCTCACTTATAAATAGCCTATGGGTGTCCAAATCGTTGGATTTTTGTCACCAAACACGACCTAAAATTGGATTTTACGCACAACTTCGTTTTAAAACCGATTCTTGCTCTGAAAGGTTGAAATCAAATGGGACTTCAGATTATTTCCAGCACACTGAGCAAGACGACAGGAATAAAATTCCACAAGGAAATGGGCAGGGTAGCCTAAAACATAAAGAAGAGTCCCCTCACGCGTATATCCGAAAATAAACCCAACCGAGAAACGAGAAGAGCCCAAAAATCAGGTTAGTGGAAAGTGTGGAGTGCCTCGGTAGCGCATTTTGACTGTTTTAGACAATCACGAGCATTTATGAAGAAATAACAAAACGCTAAAATGACATTCAAACGGATTTAAGAGCAGCTCCAATTCAAGGAAACCGTCAAAGGCGAACAGAGGATGAAACAGCTCCAAAGTGTGAAAACATCGTCAGGAAAACCTCTTATCGCATTAAAGGAAGAGCTAGGATTGCTGCCCTTTCCTCGGTGAGGAAAAGAGAAGTGATTAAAAAGTCTTCATCGCTGAATTCTACTGACCAGTTCCTCCCAGGCAGGACTGCGGGTGTACGGGTACACATCCTCCATGGTCCCGGGGAGCTGGCTGCGCTCAGTCCGGGCAGAGAAGAACCGAATCAGGGGGAGGAGAGCTGCCTGGCTGCCCTGACTCCGCTCCTCATGCGCGCTCTGAAGAGATGGGATTCACTCCTCCTTCGTCTTCCCCCTCCTCCTCCTTCTCCTCCTCCTCCTCCTCCCGCCTGCGCTGCTCGTCTCCTCCGTTGAGCTCCTTGGAGGGCTGAGTCTTTCAGCTCCACGTGATAAATGTCAAACCCGCTTAAACGCGCGTGGCACAAGGAGCTATTTGACAGGGAGCGCGTGTAGGGTATAGAAATGCGGGTGCACGTGAGAAGATTTATGTATGAGTGTGTTATGTAATTGATTTGAGGAGCTTCTGACTTCACTGATTCATTTTGAGACGTCTGGTATTAGCCTCCTATGATTTAAAGAATTATATTTTTATGTTTAGAACATTAAGGTCTTAACTGAGAAATAAAAAAATGGAATTTGAAAATGAAATATTTATGATTTGGGGATTGAAATTGGCTCCAAAGATAATTTTGGATGAGAATTTGGCAGGGGAGGACACAGACTGACCTTGTAGAACTGGAGCAGACTCCTAAAAATAAAGATCCTAAAATAAATGCTTTCATACTTAAAATCTACAACCCCCAAAACAGCACAATATTGTTGCCCCAGTATGTGGTCACACATCCCATTATATTGTCGTGAAAACAGGAGAGGCACAGCACTTGAAAACACAGTAGAAGCTTCACACATTCAGACACGCACACGCACACACAAAGTGCTGTTCCACCCTGTCTGCTCCAGTGCTACACATCACCACCCTTCTCCCTAATTTCGCCTCTGTTACTAGCTCCTGAGATGGATCAGGGTGAATATGTCCAACCGAGATGGCAGTTTGTAATCTCAACACGTCACATTTATGGTTGCCATAGTAGCATGGATTTAACAGGAGGACCTGGATGCTGCCCTATACTTAAAAGAAAGAAGAAAAACAAACAAGCAGGTTATAAAAACTTTTCTCCTTTCCATTTGAAAAGTGTTGTCAGATCACAGTGTTGTATTCATTCACTTGTGAAAAAAATAATCAGCTGTTTTTTTTCAGAGTTATTTACATGAGGAGGAAGAGAAAACTTTTTGGGACTTAAAATTTTTAGCCCTGTTTTTTTGAATAAACAACGTTATTATCTTTACTTTAAAAAGAGACAAATATGTAATCATTATTTATAAAATCTTAATTCTGAGCTCATACTCTCATTCATTTAAAAAATAATCAAAAACTGGGCAGAAATAGTCTTTTTTAATAGTTATCTCTTAAATCATAATCTCCTGAAACGAGGAAAGACAATGCAGTTAAACGACGCGGAACTTTCGAATCACTTAACAAACCTCTCCGGAAGACTTCCTGCACGGACCAATTTGTCCCTCTGATATTATCTTCCGACCTCTCTAAAATGAGCTGACAGATGTTATGAAATGACAGTGAGGCCACAGGTCAGGACATATGTTCTTTATTATCCTGTGGACTGGGTTTTTCGGTATGTCTTGGAGTGAAGCAGAGTAGAGTCACGATGCACTCGCAGATTTTATGTCGCGGCTCGGCGTCGGCCGTCGCTGCGAGGAGAGTGCGGAATATTCTGGGTGCAGTTCTGGGCTTTAAAAAGAGACAAATATGGCTGGATATGGAGAACACATGAGATCAAACTGCTCAACACATCCTCAGGTAAACACACATTTACCTTTTTATACTGCGCGATTTTAACCGAAGCGATGCAGTTCGACTGAAGCGGTCAGTTATTTGGTAACTCACAGCAACGGTCACATTCATAACTGTATGTATGCGGCAATAACGACCTGCTGGTTGCTAGGTTACAAACAATTAAGATATTGTAGACTAAGCATTATAATGACTTTACCGAATTAATATAATTGCACATTTTGGCTGAATTAGCATTTACTGTGTATTTAATACGCTGCAGGAACACAGAAACACTCCTTACTAGGTCAAAGGTCAGTCAGCCACGTACAACAACGTTACCGAAGTTAGTCTCAGGTTGGGTTTTAAACTTATCCAAACACATGAAGCCAGTATGTACTAAACGCTCTGTTCTTTCAGTATGAAACACAGTAAGATTCATACAGTTGAAACCAGAAGTTTATATACACTGTATAAAAAGGCACATAACCTTTTTTTTTCTCATCGTCTAACATTACATCAGAATAAACTTTTACTATTTTTGGTCAATAAAGTTTATCAAAATTATTTTTATTTGCTAAATGCCAGAATAATGAGAGAGAGAATTTTTTAGACAACTTCTTATTACTTTCTTGAGAGTCAAAAATTTATATACACTAAGTTGACTATACCTTTTATCAATTTGGGGAAAGTCCAGATGATGATATCGTGTCTTTGGAAGCCTCTGATAGATTTATTGACAACATTTGAGTTAATAAGAGGCACACTTGTGGATGTATTTTAGGGCACACCTGAAACACACTGCTTCTTTGTGTAACATCATGGGAAAAATCAAAAGAAATCTGCCAACATATCAGGAGAAGAACTGTGGACCTACACAAGTCTGTTTCCAGATGCCTGAAGGTGCCACTTTCGTCCGTTCAAACAAGTGTACGCAAGTATAGATGCTATGGGAATGTCCAGACATCATACCGCTCAGGGAGGAGATGGGTTCTGTGTCCCAGAGATGTGCTTTGGTCCGAAATGTGACTATCAATCCAAGAACAACAGCAAAAGCCCTTGTGAAGATGCTGGCTGAAGCTGGTAAGAGTGTGTCATTATCAACAGTGAAACAAGTCCTGTACCAACATGGGCTGAAAGGCCACTCTCCAGGAAGAAGCCATGACTTCAAAAGAAACCTAAAAAGCCAGATTATAGTTTACAAATGCACACAGAGACAAAGACCTTAATTTTTGAAGACAAGTCCTGTGGTCTGATGAAATGAATGACCATTGTTAAGCCTGAAAACACCATCCCAACTGTGAAATATGAGGGTGGCAGCATCATATTGTGGCGTTTTTTTGCAGCAGGAGGTACTGGTATGCTTCATAAATAGATGGCATCATGAGGAAAGAACACTATGTGGAAATACTGAAGCAACATCTCAAGCTTGGGCGCAAATGGGTTTTTCCAAATGGATAGTGATCCTAAGCATACTGCCAAACTGGTTACAAAGTGGCGTAAGGATAACAAAGTCAATGTTTTGGAGTGGCCATCACAAAGCCCTGATCTCAATCCTATTGAAAGTTTATGGGCAGAACTGATAGTGGCCTACAAACTTGGCTCAGGTACACCAGTTCTGTCAGGAGAAATGGTCCAAAATTCCTGCAAACTATTGTGAGAAGCTTGTGGAAGCATATCCAAAGCATTTGACCCAATCATACAATTAAAAGGCAGCTACCAAATACTAATGAAATGTATGTAAACTTTTGACTCTCGAGAAAATAATGAAAAATTGTCTAAAAAATTCTCTCTCTCATTATTTTGGCATTTAGTAAATACAAATAATTTTGGTAATCCTAATTGACCAAAAACAGGAAAAGTTTAATCTGATTTAATGTTAGACAGTGAGGAAAAAAAGGTTGTGTGCATTTTCATAGAGTGTAAACTTCTGGTTTCAACTGTATTTCTTCCTATTTATATATACGAAAAAAGCAAGACCATTTAAGATGATTCATTGGATTGATACTGACGGTTCTGATGTCCAAACTGGTTCGAGGGGATAGATCTCAGTCTTGCAGCTGAGGAAAAACCTCTATATTAATTCCTTAATGTTAAATGTTGACAAAAAATTGACATATTTAAAAGTTAAAATCGCAAGGATGAGATCTTTTGGTCAGCCTAAGCATGTGGAGGAAAAGATAAACAAAGACAGCTTCATCCACAGTAACTATAACAAACCAAAAGTTTCTCATTGGACCTTTAAAGTTAGTTGATTGAAGATTCAAAGTCGGGTCAGTCAGTAGATCATGTCAATTCAAAAGTAGATCAATATTACTTATAATTATTTTCAAAACAGAGCAAGTATACAGCCAATGCTGTTCCTGTTGGGTTAAAAAGCTGGTGCAATTTCAAAAGTTCCCCTCCAGGCTTTTTTTTACTGCTGACCTTTTGACTGTTAAAGAAGCAGGACATGCAAATGAAGTTCCTTTTCCTACCTAGTAGTTTGGCAGATTGGTAGACTCATAAACTTTTAAAGGAGTAGTTAGGTTGGTCAAATAACCTTAAGGGTTTTCCACATTTCCACTGAATAGAAAGAGTGGCTGTTAATCTCTGTGATTCTAAAGAAATGTCCCTAAAAAGCATAAACCACCAAGTACTGGTAATGCTCACTAATGTTTGTATTTACACAATAATGCTCTTTCAAAGGTTTTATCAACAGCTAAATCATCAGTGTATGTGACCTTCTCATGCACCTGATTGTTTTAGGTGACACAGTGAAGATTGGGGAGATTTCCTACAAACTCAAAACACCCAAGAACCCAGAGCTGGTTCCTGTCAAACACAGTAAGTCATTTTTTTGTGAACATGAAATATGATATGATAAGATGAAACAAAAGCAGCCGAATCCTGAATTTTCTTTGCTCTGTTAGTTTCAGACTCTCTGCCTCAGACCGTAGCTCAGCACCTGAGATGGATCATGCAGAAAGACCTTTTGGGACAGGACGTGTTCCTCATTGGTCCTCCAGGCCCCCTGAGACGATCTATAGCCATGCAGTACCTCGTGAGTGCACAGAAACACACAAAAACGTTCACATTTTTTTGCTTCTTCTACAAACGTTCCTCACATTTGCCGGTGTGTAAAGCTAAACTTTCCTCTTGTTGTTGAGCAGGAGTTGACCAAACGGGAGGTGGAGTACGTCGCTCTGTCCAGGGACACCACAGAGACCGACCTGAAACAGAGGAGAGAGATCCGCTCAGGGACGGCCTTCTACATTGACCAGGTACACTCACACACCTTCATGATTATAGTTGTCCTTGAGTTTATCATTCCTCTTACATGTGCGTTTTAAGAATTTCTCGCCTTTTCAGAACAGTTGTAGTTTTTAAGGACAGAGCGACAATCGGGTGCTTCAGCTGAGTTTTAGTGCTGCATGTGAAAGACATAAGAGGTCATTTCCAGATCCCACAAGCCCTTCAGGTGATACCAAACCTGTACGGATCAGAGTCAACATGAACTCTTCTCACATCATTAATCCTCTTACTCTCTATACCTCTTTTAGATTGATCAAGCTTCACGCAAACATACACCCCCACACTCTGTTGCATTTGTAAGTCACGTAACCATGGCGACCAGCAGTTCCTCATTACCGGGGCAGGAGTCTCTGAGGAGAACTTTCTGTTCTTCATTCATCTCCATTCATTTCTCTCTGGTACAGAAAACAATTACGGAAAAAAAAGAAACGGCATCAGAGCCATCATTAGACCCTGTCAGCGGGCTTCAAGGAGCTGCAGAGACGAGCGATGATGAGCCGAGTGATAATTAACATTTACTCACTCACGCCGTTATACACCGTTAATTAGCACAGGGCTTCATCTGTGTTAAAATAAATCAGTTACATAAGAGGTAAAAAAAAAAACAACTCCATGGATACAGGCTGAAGTTTGTCATGTTTTATTCTCAGAACGTTTTCCTCACAAAGATCGACTTCAGATTCAGCGAAACCCACAGATCATTAATTAGAAAGTAATGTGCTGAAATGTCAGTCTGGTTTTTATTTCTGTTGTGTGGTGATAACCGGAAAAAGGTTAAAATGAGTATTTATGTTTCAAGTCCAAAAATAGCTCAAAGGATGCATCACCGTTATAAAAAGTGCTCAATAAGAAAAAAAGTTGGATTTGTTTGGTAATTAGAAATAAAGTTAAAGAAGATCATTTATTTTAGTAAAAACTCTTCCTGTTTATGTTCATAATTCAATAATGGCGATAATTAAACTCTTGGTTTTGAAGTCTTAGAACATTTTTGGTGCAGGAAGGAGAGCTAACTCATGAAGTTTCTTTTTTCTCTCTTGGTAACTCAACAAACTTCAACTCATTCTCTAAAACAAACATGGACACTTAAAGCTCAAATTTAATTTTTCAAACATTTTCAATAAAAATTATTTACAAAAAAACTGCAATAGAAATAAAACTGGAAAATTAGAATAATGTGGAGTCCCAAATTGACCTCTGTCTGGTGCCAAATTTAGGAAAATTTTATGTTTGGTTTGGAAATTTCAGAGGTCCACTTCCCGGCACAAAAGGCAGCTTCAGCTTGTCTCTCTCCTGCTTCTTTACTGTCTGCTCGGCTGACACGCCCGCCAACATATTCAAGCACACACACGTACAGGAACGCCTTATACACCTTTTTAAAAATAATAGTATGACCAATAAATTCATTTGCATTGCACCTTCAAAAACAAAAGTTTACAAGGATCTGCGTCACAGCTCATATAGTGGTAAAATTTCTTCAATCTAACCTGGGGCAAGACCCAGATAAGCTTTAAAAGTGATCAGTAAAACCTGGAATTAATTATAAGACACACAAGAAGCCAGAGGAGGGAAGTGGAAAAAGGAGGGTTTAATGTTTGATACCAGAGAGGAGGAAGTTACAGTAGTCTAACTTGGAGAAAATGAGTCCATGAAAGACTTTTTCCAGGTTTGTTTCTCTGGACACTAGTTACCCTGCTGAAACCGGGTTTACAAAAAGTGCACAGGGCAACAACTAAGCTCTAATTTAGCTTTGATTTTGATATCAGAGGCTTGATATGAATTTTTGTCCTGAGAGACACTCGGTTATTAAGAGCACTTTCCACTTCCTGTTTTCTTCCCATCTTTCTCAAGCAAACGTCATAAAAAATCAGAACATCATTGAGCACTAATGTAGAAATAGTCCATCACAGACAAATTAAGTTTGTTAGAATAATGAAAGCAAGAAAAAAAAACACACAAAAGAATCCAAAAAGTTGATAAAAAAACGAAAACTGATACATCAAAGTGTGTGAGAGCAGGATTGGGAGAAAGTCATCTCCGGGGGCACTTAAAGACTTGAGCAGAAAAGTCCTGTATCAGACTTTTTCTTAATATATTCCTGTCTGTCCAGCTACGACACAAGGATGTCACTGCTCATCATGAACAAGGAGAAACTCCCACGATTAGAGTGTTTCCCATCATAACCATCATTATTGTCTCCAGAGTTTTAATATTTGATGGAAATGTCTTTTAATTGGACCGTGAAGTGATCGCACATTAGTTGTACAAAATTGATGAATAGATAAAACGTTGTTGTCAGCATCATCAGCATCAAGAGATTGCTCACTTTTCCACAAACTAAAAAAAAAAACACGGTGGACTTTTGTTCTGTCTGATGAGACGTGGGCAGAAAGTGTTCCTGTGTGATTTGGCGTGTGCTGCTGTATGAGTTGGTGTGTTGGATAAAACTAGTTCTTGGTTTTTCAGCGTATTTATACGTCCCCGTGGGTGTGATCAGTGTTTATAAGTACATGTCACAGTCCTTATCTGGCTCGTATTTTTGTGCGGGTTCGGGGATGTGTGGGCGCAGATTCACGAGCGTGTCTCTGTGAGAATAGTTTGCTTTCGTGGGAGGTGTGTGTGTGTGTGTTTGTGTCTTAACTAGAACATCCAAGTTCTCCTCAGGGCCCTGTGCTGATTCGCAGCCCTATATTCAGGCCCATCGTGTCAGTTTCTGTGCCCCTCCCTCCTCTTCAGTTTTACCCTCTCCTCGTTCGATCTGAGCTTCACCAAACAAATTCTAGGGAAAGATGGAGTCACATGGATGTAACAGCATGCTTATTTTGGCTTTGACGTCACCCCAGTCACCTCTCACTTATCATCAGCTCTTATGTAAATCAGCTAACCTGTTACCCACCCTGCAGAGTAGACTCAGTTATAGTAATACAAAGCATGAGACCTCCATTTAAGCTCAGCCTCGACTTTGTCAGCTTCTGCTGCTCTCAGGTCCCTATCTTTACTTGCCGCCTGAATTTCAACACATCTGACCTCGATGCCCTGTGAGGAAACACCTGGACAAGCCTCAGGGGTCAAAGATCAGCCAGGAAACGCTCCATATTCACCTGCCAGGTCCTTCTAGTTAAAGGAAAAGAGGAAGCAGAGTAAAGGGGGTTTATCATTCCATCTACTCCATTGTGCCGTGACAGATAATGATTTCTTGCTGTTCTTGAATTTATACATCTTTTGATTCTCTTTTTATATATATATTTTTTGGAATAAAGACAGAAATAGATGATTAAAAGTGAAAAAAAAAAAAACATCCATTGCAAATGCAAATCCGCAAAATCTGCAAAGAGCCAGAACTAATGGTGACCTTTCACACTTCGACCGAGGGCTGGGCAATAAACCAAAAATTGACTGATACCGAAATTTACGTAAAAATTTACGTCAAATTAACATAAGTCATTTTGCCCATGTCAGTATGTTCGGTGTCAAAAATATAAATCAATAAAAGTTTGTTTTGGATGTGTGTAAGTAGGCTATGGTCTCATGTCCATTTAAGACACTGTCTTAAGTCGTCTTACTCCACCCGTCCAGTCCATAACAAAGAGGGAAAGACAGGTGAGGAGATGGAGGACGGTTCAAAAGTTGTAGCGGCTGAAGTAGACGAAGTTAATGTGGGAGGGGTTGAGCAGCTTGTGGAGTAGTTATCGTCCATTATTTGTTATCGAGGTGAACTGCTCAATATATCATGATATTGATTTGAGGCCATATCGTCCAGCTCTAGTCTAAAGTAATCTAAAAAGAAAAAACTTTCAGCTTTGTATCTTAGTATTCTTACTTGTGTTCAGTTTAACGTTTTATGGTTCGAAACGTTCTTTAAAGCAGACAAATCCGTGTCCCACCCGCAAACAGTTCAGCCCAAACAAACTCCACTCCTGCAAACGTTGTCAGTTTGATTATGCAAGCAAATCCTAAAGCTGTGCATTAAGTAATGAGTCCATTTGCAGAAGCATTAAATTGGACGCACAGAGCGTGGGTAATGGGACAACAATGAAACATTTCATATAGGACAAAAAACAAGAAATGTTCAAATTAGATCACATGGTGGAGTCTCCTGTACATCCTTTTACACCTCTAACCATCCACATCATGCCTCCTCTTCTTTTCAGTGTCACACTCATTCCACCCTGTTAGCCTAATGTTTGCTAAAAGCTCCTGAGTGTCCACTCGGATGTTCTTTCTGAGGTCCGTCTGTGCGTCCCTGTCTCCCTCACCATCCTGCGTCACTTACATTTCTACCAATTATCTGATTACAGCGTTTGTGCCGAAAATGGATCCAGAGTTAAATATAGAGCATCTGGTCCTCACTATAGTTTTATGGCTCTGCTTCCCACACAGCCTGCCTCCTATTTACATGCTCACCTAATTATATGGCCACTTGCTCTGCGGTGCGACCAGACAGCTAAAGTTTCCTGCCTCTTGACGTCAGATGTGCTTTTTGAGTCCTGCAGAAATGCGCGTCCTGCATAAACACATGCTGTTCGGGCTAAACCCAGCGGAGCTAAGTTTTCTTCTTTTTTTTTTTTCCCCACATTTGATGGTAGAAAATAGGCCTTCTTAAAACAGCTGAGACTGTTTGAAGCCTGGTTTGGAAAGTTTGGAGGATCTTCTGACCACAATAAGCTGAGGACATCTTCAGGAAAGGCTTTACTGCGTGCGAGCTCATTTTCCACTAAAGCATGTGGGAGTAAGAGCTGATGCACAGGCTGATTGCTCTTTCTATAAATGCTTTTCACACTGTTTCCATTTACAAAGGGTCAAGGGTCATGTTAGATGATGGAGCTGCAGGTCTGAGCGGAGGTTGAAGTGATTGCTCTCACCAACACCTCCCTCTCGCATCCCTAATGAAGCTTTTAAGTGTTGATTGAATTCAGTCATCAGTCGTCCACCTTATCTGTGTTTGTCCTCAGTGCGCCGTACGCGCAGCAACGCAAGGTCGAGTCCTGGTCCTGGAGGGGCTGGAGAAGGCCGAGAGGAACGTCCTGCCTGTCCTCAACAACCTGCTGGAGAACAGGGAGATGCAGCTGGAGGACGGACGCTTCCTGATGTCGGCTGAGAGATACGATAAGCTGCTGCAGGTCAGAGCGGCACAGTCACTCACAACAGATGAAAACAAAACACAAAGTCATGCAGGCCTTGAAATTAAATCTTGTGTTCCCAACCTGGGTCGTATTTGTTTACCTTGATGCGTTGCAGGATCACACCAAAGAGGAGCTGGACGCCTGGAAGATCGTCCGTGTGAGTGAGGACTTTAGGGTCATCGCTCTCGGTCTTCCCGTTCCCAAATACAAAGGCAACCCGCTGGATCCTCCTCTGCGCTCTCGCTTCCAGGCCAGAGACATCTACTACCTGCCATTCAAGGTCAGTCCTGGAATAAACAGATTATCTACAGGGCAAAAAAGTAAAGTAAATTGTAAGGAGCGCACAAAGAACTTTAGGGGCACAATAAAAATTTATCAAATAGTGTGTGTCTTATTGGTCGACACTACTATTCGAAATCAATTCTAGGTCCTTTGGTCACATGACATGGAAGCTATTGAAGGAAAACAGCCTTTTTTTGAGAACATCAACAGGTAATTTATTAATGGACCCTTATTCAACACCCGACGTTGACAGTGAGGGTGCTGAGTAGATTTAACTGCTGTTGCTATTCCCGGTTATAGAGAGTGAGAAGACAGCGGTAGATCCGCAAATATCCAACCTAAAACTAACTTCATCACGGTATTTACATGGAAAAACATTTGTTGCCTCGGCTGATTTTTTTTTTATGCGCACGTGTCCCTAAATACATTTTACAATTCGCACACATCTAATTTTAGTTGCAAATGTGAGTGAAACGGTCGCACTGTCGAGCCGTGATCTAACACCTATCCTGCAACCAAAGTCACAGGAGGTGTGTTTTTTGCTTGTCACTAGGGGTAATGTGTGTGTGATTGGAGTTGTGTGTGTGTGTGGGTGGAGTTTTGTGTGTCACTGGGGCTGACTGATTGTCAAATGGATGTCACCTGTGCTTGCCTGTGAATTGTTTGCTTGGTTCAGAGAGGGTGGAGGCAGGGTGCTCCTATTTCTGTTGACCGCTCAAGCCTTTTTCCTTCAGATAATCAAAACCTACATCAAATGCATCGTTCAAAGTTTGATTGATTGAAAGTGAAAATAAATATCTTAGATCTGCAGTCAAATCTTCATGCTTCCTTTTTTTATTTCAGTGTGTCAAACAGATCCCTGTATTCCCCTCTCAGTGACTAATTTAGTTTTGACAGTCACATTATGATATTCTACCTGAGTCGAAGTGCAGCTACTGTAAGAAAAAGAGTTGGGAGCACTGAGTATTTACTTGATCCTGTTTCTGTTTTTTTCTCCAGGACCAGTTGGAGCTGTTGTACACAGCAGGACCAAACATCGCTGCAGAAAGGTGAATGTTAAGACTTTTCTCTTCTATATACATGCATACAAATGGAGTATATACTCCATGTGTGATACTCTGTTGGGTCCTTTATGTCAGGGTGTCCCAGCTGCTGTCCCTCGCCACCACTCTTTGCTCCCAGGAGTCGTCCAGCCTCGGTCTGCCCGACTTCCCTGTAGACAACCTGATCCCTGCCCTCCATGTGCTGGTGAGGCTCCAGTACAGCCCGGGTTTAAAATAAAAAACCTCTCCATGTGTTTTAGTATTTAATGTCGATCTTTATGTGTTGTTGCAGAACTCTTTCCCCATGCTGTCCTCCCAGCAGCTGGTCCAGAGACTTTACCCCTATAACAGCATCCTGGGAAAAGAGGGGCGCACCGCTGTGGAGGGTGTCCTCAGTGTAAGGAGTGGAAAAAAGGAACATAAGACGTGATAAATTATTCAGATATTTTCATTTTGTCCTGAATTTATTCTCCGTCTCTCTCTGTCAGAGATTTGAGCTTTTGGACGGCCGCCGTCAACCAGCGCCCAGCGCCATTTCGAACGTATCCAAGACATCAGACCTGGAGGGCCATGCAGATGTCACTTTACGTATCGCTGAGAAGGATGTCACCTTTCAGGTAAAAAGACACTGATAACACACCTAAAACTGGACTTATGCAGCACAGAAGGTGGTGTGTCCCAACAGTTTTTTGAAGTTTCTGATATCAGCTAGAGGGACGTGTCAGAGAGGCAGAAATGGATTCGAGGAAGCCAACACATCTCAACATGCTGGCTGATTTACTTTTACATACTCATGTTCACATTCTTTGTTTACCTGCTTTATCTGGTCAACGAATTCTGCAAGAAATGTCTAAATGTGACTCAAACTGTTTACTGGAGTGTTTTTGTAACTGCAAAACTGATAAAAAACAAGAAATTAAACCAGTTACAGAGAAGGGATTATAAAACCTGTGTGGTAAAATTGTTTTTATACATTATCAGACGTTTTCATTCATCTTTTTGTATAATCATGACCTCAAAATTTAATCAGTTCTGACCGGGAAATATGTTTCTAGAAAAACTGTGTAAGTAAGTCTCTAATTTCACAGCCATGTCTCATAAACGGCCTCATAGACTCACACACACACAGAGGCTTTTGCTGTATCATAAGCTCGGCCATCTTATCTCAGACTGATACTCTATGTTCGGTTCTGAGGAACAACTTAATCAGTCTGTAGTTCTTCACTTCGGGTGAAAAACTCGGAGTGTTTGTGAATGAGTCACTGTGTGGGGTTTGGAAGAACAGAGAGCTCCGTCTTCTAAGAATAGAGCCGCTGATTTTCAAGCCAAACAGATGATATCACTCCGATGAACTCCTCTGAAGTTGTGTTTTCTTTATGCGTGGTACTATTTCTCCTGGCTCTGAATAGTGAAAGCTAAATGACCCGGGGATACATCTTGATGGTCGTTCATCGTTTTCCTCTCTTGGTCAAACTCCAGGTTCCCGCAGGCACAAAGGAGCCGCGCCCGCCCAACAGCAGCCCGACCTTCATCAGCACCCCGAGTCACGCTCAGCTGCTGGCTGAGATGATGCAGTCACACATGGCTAAAGACATCTGTGTGATCGGAGCCAAGGTAGCCAACACCCAACGTTAACACGTACAGTACTACTGACTGATTTGAGCTGCTAATAAAAACGATGTCGTATTTTTCAGGGCTGTGGGAAGTCGGTGATCGCAAAAGAGTTTGCAGAGATGTTGGGTTACAGCATCGAGCCGGTCATGCTCTACCAGGTAAATTCAAAACACGCGTTTGTTTTCAGCTCCCAGTCTATAGCAATCTGTGTATCATTTGTTGATTCGTTTTTCAAAATAAAACTAAAAATGAGAAAACGAGAAAACATATTGTTTTCTAAATATTTGTCTCTGAAACAAAAATGATAAAACGGATAACACCTCATTTTCCGATATCCTTTTCTCAACTCAAATGAAAATGGGATAAATGGATGACAACAGTTTTATCTGATTTAGACTTTTTCATCTGTAAAATGTATCGTGACGTGGAAGTGAACCTTTGGTTTCATGGCTGGACCTGAGAATTAGTCAGAGCTCATACGGCACTTTTTTCAGGATGGCAGAACTCATGCAGAGATTTCCACTGTGCTGCAGGAGTGCCAAGGTGCTCTGAAATGTCCGTCAGAAAGTTCTGTGCCACAGACGAAAAAGTCTAAATCAGATAAAACTGTCATTATCCATCGGAGATCGGAAAATGAGCCGTCATTTTTTTTTTCCTTTTCATTTTAGAGACAAATATTTGGAAGAAATCGTTGTTTCATTTTTTGGTTTTATTTTGAAAATTGAATGAACGAATGATACACGGATTTAAAGCCATCTTCATATTTCAGTGAGGCAATGAGAAATCACACTCTGCAGGAGTTACAACAGCATGGCTCAGTAGTGGAAGAGTTCTGCTGTTAAACTGGCCTGTATGCAGTCCTGACTTGTCATCCATTGAAAACATTTGGAGCATCATGGCAACCAAAAAAGGACTAAGGAGACCCTGAACTGTTGAGCAATGAAATCCTCTATGGGACAACATTTCACTTTCCAAACTCCAGTAACTGATCGGCTGTAAATCGAACCTCATATTTTTTTTCGTCAATGAAGTTCCAACTCTTTGGAGTTTGAGTTATAAGATATTAAGTTGGATAAATTTGAGTGAGCTAATGTTGAACTATGACGGCCTTTGTTAGTCAAGTGTGAGTCCAGAAACTGACACTGAATAAAAACAACAAAAGGCTGCCACTATGTATTTGTGTAAATGTTAAGCTTTGTGTGTATTTGTGTGGGATTCTTCTGCACACAGTCTGTTGGGTGATGATGGTGCAGGAAACGGGTGTATTGATGCATCACCCTGCGGCTATTTTTAGCTCACAGAGGTCGGGGGGTGACTTGTGCTGCGGGAATTGCGGAATCCTTTTCCGAACAATTCATCTTGTCAGCTCTGAAAATCCCATTTTTGGAAAACAATGTGACATGTAAGGCTGGATTGGAATATAAATAAGTTATTTGTTGGCGTGTGTGTTCCTCCAGCTCAAACACTTGACCTCTTGAGCCCATAGAAATAAACAATAATCACCAAAAAAGGGCAGTTTTTTTTTTAGCATGGTTTTCTCTTTGCAGCTTTAACACCAGCGGCTTAAGAGGAAAAAATACATATATCACTACTTCTGTCAACTATAGTAAAAAGAACATTACACAATATTTATAAAGGAACAGAAATGAAAACAGAAAGGGCTATCAGTGTTTTTTCTGCCACATGCATAAAAAAGACGTATTTACTAGGGCTGTGATCAACCCAAGACAATCTTTGTCGACTAAAACGGGGTCAACTAACCTGAACCCTAACCCTGAAAACACCCCCATTAGCACTTGGTACATCCCTCCTGATTAAATTAACCATATACTGTAAATCAACACGGAAAATAATTGAGTCCTCTAATCAGAATTTTGGTCGACTCAGCACGTATCGACCAATAAGTCGACCAGTCGACTATTTTCAGGCGTAGTATTTTCATTAAGAGCCACAACTACCTGCATCCCCAAACTTGCACAGCCTAAGTTCATTGTAACGGATCTATTTGCAATGTTAAATATGGGGTATGTTGTTGAAATTGTGTACACCTATTGCATCAGTCTTAATCTTAATTTATTTAGCACCCTCTGTTTAGCCTGGGTTTAAAAAGTTCCTTTTAGATGTGTTTTAAGTTCTTATTCCCTCCAGCAGTTGCTGTTATTTTATTGCTCTTTATCAAGCTAGAGCTCACAGCTATGTAAAATCCTCAAACACTCATGTAAAGGGCATGCACAAAAAAAATGCAGCAAGAAGGTATTAGGCAGATAGTGTCATTTTCTTTGATGATAAATTGCACAACGTCCAACATCATCTGAACCACATCCTGAGCCACCTCTTCTTTCATCCATCCCTTCACCTCCACTGATTGCCTCGCTTCTTCTCTGTTTTCTCCCCAGGACATGACAGCGAGGGACCTCCTGCAGCAGAGATACACGCTCCCCAACGGGGACACAGCGTGGAGGCCGTCTCCACTAGTCACGGCCGCCATCGAGGGAAAGCTGCTGCTCCTTGACGGGATCCACAGAGTCAACCTGGGGACGCTGGCTGTGCTGTCAAGGTGATGTTTTAATATTCCACATGCAGTGTTGTAAATGACATAAACACCTTTAAGCTCATTCTGAGTTTTTTTTTTCCTTCTCAGGTTGCTTCATGACAGGGAGTTAGATCTGTACGACGGCACCAGGCTGCTGAGGTGGGACCGGTACCAGACACTAAAGGAGCAACTGCAGTTCACTGACGAGCAGCTGAAAGAAAGGTACACACGGGTCAGCACGCAGAGGTTTACTGGGAAAGATCAGAAGTGTTTCCGCAGAATTTCTGAGCAAAGGTTTGTGTCAAATGTGGAGACAGATGTGATGTTAGTCACAGCGTTAAAAAAACAATGATTTCGCGTGAGAGACACAAACAGGAAGAACACTCATTGCGCAAGAAAATAGAATTAAAATAGCCGAGACATGGGAAGAAAAGGACTTTTAAGACTTTCAATCTGGTGCATTTTAAGGCCTGAGTGCCTCACCCTTACAGAGGAGTGGGTGGTCGTGACTTCACAAAGTACTTTGATTAAAACAGAATACACGTTTGTTGCCATGTGCACAGGTACAGACAGTGCAGATGCACATTTGCAGTTTGTGTGAGTTTCACATGAAGTTAAATTTAAGAAATAAAAGATATCAGGTTTTCCTTTCCATCACTTTGGCATCTGAGATTCATTTAATGTTCTTTTGCTATGAATCAGGTCAGTAACACAGCTGTGCAGTTAAAGAAGATGGATAATAAAACAAAAAATGTTGTTTATCCATTACTGCAGATTAGATCATTACTGTTCTCGCTGCACTGTAAGGTGGTTATCTGACCTTCAGGAAGGTGAGCTGGTGTGTTTTGTCTCGGCCACTAATCTCACAGTCAGTGTTCATTAAAAGAGACGGATAGATGAGTAAACACGAGCTTGTGATGAAGAGGAGTATGATAAGTATTTAGTGTTTCTCTCTTCTGGGTCAATATTTATATCACCCCTCTTTTTTCTGAGCATGCTGTCAGTGAGGGAATGAAACCAGGTGTTCAGACTGAAAATAGCCCAGAGTTAGAGGAACGCTCGTGTCCGCAGACAGAGGGCGAGGATGGTTTGAAATGTTCTTAGAAGGTCACTTTCAGTCTGAAGGTTTTTTAGGCTGCTGAACAATGTGACGCAGCATTTTACATTGTTTTCCAGGATTTAATAAAGTCGGTGTGGAAGACCGATGTTGGTCTTGACCTTAACTGCTCCTGGAGTGTGTACGCCTCACATTCATGTGCCCGTGTCTTAAAATCCCACCTAAGCAGGCAGGAAGGATGTTTGTGGTGGGGCGTCTGGGCGGGAAAAAAACCCACTTCCTCTTCCTTCACTCCTGTGGCTCAGACAAGATGTGTGTTGTTGGTTTTGCGTGCGTGTGTGGATGTGTCTACGAGGACTTCAGTCAGCTGTACAGAACAGTTTAGACCTAAAAACATGTGATAACATTGTTGAATCACATAATAATGATAAGGAGTGTGATAAATTACTGCAACCCTATTCCTGAAAAAGTGGATAAAAAGGTTGCCAGGCAACATACACGTGCATGTGCAGTACATGATAGTATGTGTGTGGTGCCTCTTCGTCTTCTCCTTACTTGCTGTTTGTGTTTATTCAAGTTCTTAGTCGACAGGGGACTGTGTTTTGGGGATTTCTGACCCCCTTCCTGCAGATGCATCAACCAAATCCTGCAGGAGGAGGTCAAAGCGGCGCTCCCATCGCAAAGTCCCCCTCCTTTATCTAACAATTAAAAAAGAGACACACACACACAGCCTCATTTTCCTAAACCGTCTCAGATCGTGTCCCCATTTCCCTGATAGACGACGTTGTTTCCCATAGCAACAGATGGAAACCACATGCTAAGCTGCGGCGAAATGGTAACCATTTACCAATCACATTTGGAATTAGAGGAGGCAGTTGAGTTTAGTGTCACTGAAGTACAAACTGAATTTACGTGACTGACTAAGGAGACTGAAGAAAGCAAAGCAGGGAGAACAAGAGGAGCTTTGTTTTAAATGTTTCTGGTCGACGGTCTGGCTTTATAAGGCATGTTCTATCTCAATAATAGCAGCAGCCTTTAATGTCTTTGTAAATGAAGTGTCTTCCCACACACTCATGCAGTGATGATGATAATGATGGTTAGCGCCTGCTTCCACCCACATTAGAGTAAATTTATCCTGTTGCAGAGTGTGTGTGTGTCTCTGTGGGGTGATAGAAACGGACTCTGCTGTCCTCTTCATTTAGTGGATTACACAACCAGCTGTCAGAAGTCATGCTCCTGAAGCCGACATGGACTTGATCAGACACACACACGCACACATCCACGTCACCTGCACTCTGCAGCTCCTCTACGTCAGCTGGACGGATGTTGTATCTCTCTCTCTGTCAGTGTGTAACCTGTCTTGTGTGTTTGTGTGTTTCAGGTCAATCTTCCCCATCCACCCCTCGTTCAGAGTCCTGGCTCTGGCCGAGCCCCCCATCGTGGGTGCTGGTTCGAGCAGCGGCGGCAGTAAAGGCCAGCAGCAGTGGCTCGGCCCTGAGCTGCTGACCATGTTCTTGTACCACAACGTCAGCCCGCTCGCCAAGGCTGAGGAGATGGGCCTCATACAGGGACTGGTGAGTTAGAGATACATATGATACTTTGACAGCAAAACTACTAACCTGTTCAGATTTAAATGAAGTTTGCAAAGCTTCTATTTTTACTCCTTTGCAACTATGGCTGACAAAGACATGATAAATCTGCTTTTTCTTGTACAACATCAAGCATACAGATGACACAGATAACCAGTGGTAGATCATTTATGTGTAAACGAAACAGAAGAGGTCCTAATACCGACCCCTGTGGGACACCAACACAACAATCGGCAATCCTAAAAATCTTTGCAGCTCTAGATGTCGGTCATTCTGAATTTCAAGTCTGATTTTGGTTACTCCTAGCAACAAATCAATAGTTGAATAGAGCAGTCCTTTATGTCCTATATTTGTCGTCCACTTAACTCTTCATTCGTCCCTTTTTTTCTCATTTTTCTTTCACTTTTTAGACTCATAATGTTCCAACAGAAGCAGCAGAGCAGCTGTTACATCTCACACACACTCTCCGGAAAACAAATGACCCCACAGTAAGTGCACGTGTGTGTTTTAAAGTCAGCTCTTTGCTAGATTTCACACATTTATGACTGAACTTTTTCATTCTTGTATTTGTGAATCTCCAGGCACAGTCTCTGGCCTCATCTCTCTCCACCAGACAGCTGCTGAGGATCTGTCGCCGTCTCTCCCAGTACCCCGAGGAGAGCATTGCCCACGCCGTCAATAAAGCGTGTCTGTCCAGGTACTCAGACTCTGTGTTTCTGTGTTTATCTAAGCTGTGAATTGTCTTTTTTTTTACGCTGTATGATTGTGTGTTTGTGTGTATTTCAGGTTCCTGCCCAGCCTAGCTCGTGCCTCTCTTGAAAAAAGCCTGGCTAACTGCTCCATCCAGGACACTCTAGACCCCAGTGAACACACTCGAGACCTCAGCTGTAAGTCTGAGCCAACAAACCAAGATAAGATCTGTTCATCTACTCACAGCTTTTAAATACATTTCATCGTAGAGGCAGTTTTTCCTGGCTCAGACTGATGCGGTGATTATAGACGCACATTAGATCAGTATCAGAGGGGCAGAATGAAAACTGTGTTCAGATATAAGTCATAACATCTCTTACATTTGATGCGATCCAGCGTGCGTTACATAAATAAGGTTTGTATTTAGATTTAGGGATGACAGTGTTTTAAATATAAAGTATGCAACCCTGCTTCCATAAGAGTCAGTTGTCTGTTTTTATGAACAGATTTTGTGAGTCCCGTTTTAATATCTGGCATCCAACGTTTTTCAATTATCAGTGTATGTTTAAACGATGGGAAACCATCAAATTCTGGTTTACTCAGAGTTCACTCTTCTTTTACAGCTGTGATCGTAGGTTTAGATGTTAAAGAGTCGAGCCATTATCCAAATGTTTATAACATTCCATCAGATTCCCTGACCTCCTCTCTTTGTTTGTAGGTGCGATAAAGGATGGTGTGTTAACCATTGGTAAAGTGTCGGCTCCAGTCTACACCCCAAATGAGAAAATGAAAGTCCCGGACGTTCTCTTCTACGATAATCCTCAGGTAATGGCACCCTCGCTAACATCTGAATACACTCACCAAAGACGTGTCTTATCTTAGACTCTGTGTCTGTGAGTGTACGGCAGTGTTGTGGCACATCCCAAAAAGACATTTGCAGGACATGACCCAGATAAGATCACACAAGGGTACAAATCTGGATTAGAAACAATAAAGAATAATCCACTGTTTTTATTTATTTTCTCTTAATCTGAAGAAACACTCTTCTTATTCCTCAACAAACAATTTTTGGAGCGTAGTTCCTTCAAATGAGGCCAAAAAGCAACAATCTCATCCCGTTATTATTAATAATAGCTTTTTTTCCTCTCTCTCTCTGGTGTGCTCTGTTATTGTATTATGAGGGTTTCTGGTTCTAAGTACATTTACCAATATTGTTGCTAATCCTACGGGGACATTTTCAGAAATACAGGGATAAAATCAGTCCTGATGTGACCGGTATCTCTCTAACACACTGTATCCGAAAGCGGTTGTTGTTATTGATGTTTTTTATTGGATGAAAAATCAAAGTGTGTGCAGCAAGAAAACATAGATTCTTGATTGTATTGAATGATGGAGGTCAGTGCGTAGCTGTAATCTTTAAAACAAAGAGCAAAGGTCACGAGAGATCAGTACGGCCCATATCTTGAATATATACAGTAAATACAACCTGTTTGTGCAAAATGTTCATGATCAGATGTTGAAGGTTTGCAACCGTTGTAATTGAAAATAGTGCAAAGACAACATGTTTGTAAAAAGTAGTTTCAGGGTCATGTTTTACCATCGTGTTGCATCAGCTCTTCTTCTACCAACACTTAGTGAACCCAGGAGACAAGTTTCTGGAGTTTGACAGTGACATGTTTTCCCATTCTTGCCTGATGGAGGATCTAAGCTGCTCAAAAGTTCAGGGTCTCCAAATGTTTTCAATGGGCAACTAGTCAAGACTTTCCTAAAGACTGCCAAATTAAAACTGGTCAAGAAAACTTGTAGTCCTTTTTGGGATGTAACATGATGTTCAGTTTTTCCATGTGACACATTAAGATACCTGTTCCTGTTCCTGTTTCTGCCTGATCTCCATTTTAATGTCAACTGAACCCAAATGTAGCCAAAGACAGCGTGCTCAGGGAGGAACCAGTGAAGGAAAATGACACTGACATCCCCAGGCTGCTTTGATGATGCCATGTGACCCAGATTTATGTCTTTTCTCTCTCTGTCCTCATTCTGCTCTGCTCGAGTCAGAGACCGAAATGAAAGTGAAACAGGGTGAGATCGGATAAGAGCAAGGAGGGTGTCCTACTTTATGAATGACCTGTTTTTTGTTGTTAAAAAAATCCCTGAGAGCAGGGGAAAGAAGAAACCAAACCACTGTACTGTGGCAGTGGTTTGAGGATGAGTGTTCTGCAACTGATCGTGATTGTAATTACACTGCCCAGTAGACTCATGCAGGTCCTTAACACATCCATAAATCTTGAGATATCTGTTGGTTTCATGTTTTTCTGCTTGAATCTCTCCACAGCACATGATGGTGATGGAGGACATGTTGAAAGACTTTCTCCTCGGAGAGCACCTCCTCTTGGTTGGGAACCAGGTACGTGACATTAGTATTGGTACGTGTTTTGACATGAAAGAGACAAGGTGAAAAGAGCCAGTTTGAAACAAACCTGCACGGGTGAAGGTGAGATATTAGAGACTGTCAAAGAAGTCCTACGAGGAGAGACTCAGCGGCTGTACAGGAGAGGGGGGCTCTACAGGAGACCTAGAGAACAGCACCTAAAAGGGACATCTTTATGCAGCCAATACAGCTGATACCATTCAAGCTGGACTCGATTTTACCTACAATAGAGTCTCAAAAACTGCCTTTTGCAACTGTCCTAGTAGATGACTTGTAAAACAGGCTATAATGGCTGCAACAGATGGACTAAAAGTTCTTGCTCTTGCCAGAATGTTAATTTAAGAGTCTCACAGCCTGGATCCCCTGAGAAACAGATCTTTTTGATACTTATTTGAGGTCTAACTTATCTTTTCAAAACTGCGGAAAATGCTAATTTCACCATGAAGATGCCGCAATTAGTCGTTTTCTGTATGGTGTTGATCATGAAATTAGAAAGGTTCCTTGGCGTCTCCATCCATAACTTAGTTTTATAGCAGCTCGTTTGGTTCAATCTAAATCAGTCATGTAGTCAAACCTCAAAGTCACACACTAACACATACTCCTGTCTGTCATTATAGCAGGACTCTGGAGTAAAATGCTTCATCCAAGCTGTGAAAATGTTGTCAGAACCTTACAGAACAATAGCTGTTTTTAGAAACACATTTACGACATGAAGTCTGTCCTGTGGGATGAGGGGGTATGGCAGGTTTGAGCCTGACTGTGACGTCCGATAGGTGCCGCAGCAGCTGTGATGTTTCACAATCCTGTCCAAGATTAAACCCCCCCACCCCTGAGCTTTTTTAATGCTTGTGTCTCTTCACAGGGCGTAGGCAAGAATAAAATAGTGGACCGGTTCCTGCACCTTCTGAACAGGCCCAGAGAATACCTGCAGCTGCACAGGTGAGGAGGATAAAGAGTGCAAACCACGTCAACGCTTTTTCTGATAAATAAGAGGAGAAAAGTGTAGAAAACTCTCCTGCTGAAAGTTGTTTACATCAAACTTTTACTGAAAGTTTGTTTTCATAACTCAAAAGAGTATCAGTGTTTATCTGACGACAAAACCAAAGTATTTAAACAGATTCGAGTGTTTGCCTCTTTCTAATCAAGGGAAGAAAAACAACTAAAACATTCTCTATCTGTTGAGATCTTGATCACTGTAGCTGCTCTCGTACAAGATGAACTTTCGAACTCTGACCATCAGCTAAATTGGGTAAGAAGCTTCAGACAGAGCTGAAATGTCAAACTTTCTCTGAATGTCTTCTTCACAAAACTATAAAAGCTTCTTGTCGAATTAAATCTCAGCCAGGCCGCTCATGTGAACTTGACTTATTTTTATGGGAAAAGCTTACAGACCCTTCTTTTCAGTCCCCACAGTTCACAGTCGGGTTCAGCCCTGCGGCGTTTAAATGCTGCATCATGTTACTACTTTTTGTTGCTCCATAACGAGATGATTCGAATCATCTGTGGAGAAATCCCTCAAGTCAACAGCTGTTTATCTGCCACTTTTGTTTTTTAGCTGCCACCTGCTGCAGAGAGAAACTGTCCTTCACAGTGTTCATTATTCAAGGTTTCGGTCAGAAAATTGGTGATTGCTAAGGCGTTTAAAGCAATTTTGATCAAAATGCCTAAAAACACAGAAATATAGGAAACATTTCACATAAAAAAGGGGTGTTCTCAATGCTCATCTTCAGCACACAGGATGTCTTGAGGGGCTGCGAACTGAGCTGCAACCAATTTTTTTTAAGCCCTTCAGTGTTTTTTATCATGGGTCAGTTACCTTTTTACTAAAACAAACAAACAAAGAAACCTGGTAGTTATAGGAAGAAAACAAACATAGATCAGGTAAAGTGAAGTTCCTGTTGTCACACCTTTAATGACTTTGAAACAGTTATAACACTAAAAGGAAGCCCTGTTTGATGTAAATATAAATATGCTGTTCGTAACTATGTCTGTTAAAGTTTTCAATACTTTGATCCTTTTTGATTCCAAATGCTTTAAAATATTTCAGTCTGAGTTATTTTACATAAGATATTAATGAGATGTACCATAGCTCATGAAGAGGAAATCTAGCTAGCTAGCTAGCTAGCTAGCTAGCTAGCGAGCGAGAGAGAGAGAGAGAGAGAGAGAGAGAGAGAGAGAGAGAGAGAGAGAGAGAGAGAGAGAGAGAGAGAGAGAGAGAGAGAGAGAGAGAGAGAGAGAGAGAGAGAGAGAGGAGGGCAATCATCGCTGATTAAAATACAGCCGTAAATCAGCAGATAAGACCTTATTTATCAGTGTGTCAAATGTTGGTGTGTGTCCAATTACTTTTTCAAATCACTGTTTGCACTGAGATGAAAAAAAAAATCAAAGAAACCTGAGTAAGGTTTTCCAGGAGTTACACTTCTGTCGCTGTGTCATTAGAGAAGCCGTAGGTATCATTTGATTTTCATTAGTGTTGTGCTTAGAGATAAAAACCTGGTAGATGGCACCCTTTTGGTTTTAGGGGCTGAAGCTAGCTTTTTGGAAGGGAGGCTTTGGTTTCCTTAAATGTTCATTGTTCTCAAAATTTCTACAAGAAGTGAGTTATCCTCAGAGATTCTCTTCTTCCCTTTAAAAAAGCAAACTTGCTTATTTGGGGCAGACTGTAGATATTATTATACAACCTTATTTTTTAAGATTAGGAGTCTTTCAGTATGTTTGTCTGTTTTTCTTGTTTTTTTTGTTTTTGTTTGTTTGAATTCTTTACCTGGATTCAGTTATCCCCAATGTTGTCGACAGCCCTGTGATAGAGCTGGGCCATCTTCACGTACTTTCACGCAGACCCCTTCATAGATTTTAAACAGTCTTAACACTGAAAATCAAAACTATTTCATGCAAAGGGTAGTGGTGTCCCTTACGCCCCTCTCCTGCTGACAAAAGGATGTTTAGGGAGGCTGCAAACCTAAACTTTAATGTGAGTATTCCTCCCGTGTCTTGCCTCCTTTCTAAAATGAACCTTTTAATTATGGGTGGGATAAAACAGTGAATAAATGATCTTCATGTTCGTGATCTGTGTCGTGTTCAGCCCTCGATATCCCTTTCTAAATCAGTCCCCTTTATTGTGATTCAGATGCTTTTCAGGAGGAATGACCATCATTTCTCTTTAATTTTCTGGTAGCAGAAGCTGCTATTTTCTCCCGTTTGCCTTCCAGCTTTAGTGTCCCCGTCGAAGGTTGTCAGAGACTATTTCTGCTCTCAGTAAATCAGGCCATCCTACACAGAACAAGGTCTTCACGTGCTCGCGTTAAAGAGGAACCATTTGAAGAAGTCCTTGTTAGCTCCAGTTCAACGCTCCTATAAATACTCAGCCGATTACACCTCAGGAGAAATGAGGGCAGAGCAGCTCATACATAAATCAAAGTGCTGTGAAATCGGTCTGAGTGTTGGATGAATCTCCGATCAATCAGAGGAACTGACGAGTCTCCTATTGAGCTCAGCTCCATGAAAATGTCAGGAGGTCAAGGGTCAGTTGCTGTGACAGGAGAGCCAACAAACGGACATTATAGATAATTGCTTTTACAAACATTCACGTACATTTTTACTCTCCATCTGCGTCTGAGAGCAGGTTTTCAAAGTCTACCGAAAGTCAAAGCGGAGCAGAGCCCAACACGTGTCCCGGTTAGCTTCTGCAGCCGCTAATATTAGAGCTGGCCAGAAGAAAATCTGTGCGTATGGCTTTTGGGAGTGACTGAGAGCCTACAGAGATGTGGCTCAGAAAAGAAAAAGATGCAGCCGGCCAAGAAGGAAAGTGGGACAGCTCCTGGGTCACACTGAGATACTGAGGAGACGGGGATTAAGAGGAGATGTTCAGAGAAAGGAAGAAGGGGATATTTTGGACACCTTCTGGGGATCAATGTTTCTGTGGCGATGCTTGTACGTCATGTTTGCTGCTCACCTCCAGGCGGTTTCCACTGGCCTGCATTTATAGGATTGAACGGTGTTTGAGGAAAGATCCTGGCATGCATGGAAACCAGGAATGCAAATAGACATATAAGATCCTTTCAAAGGTCAAGGCAGAATGGTTTGGTGATTAAAGTCAAATTTATTTAAACGGCACTTTTAAAACAGCTGATTCTTTACATCCTTGACCTGACAACACTGTTTGATTGTTTTTGTCCAGATGTCTAACCCTGTTTTCTCCTCCTATAGGGACACTACGGTCCAGACTCTGACTCTGCAGCCTTCAGTCAGAGACGGCATCATCATGTACGAGGACTCACCTCTGGTTAGTAACCGACACAAACAGACATCCATCAATTTTACATCAATTTCAACTGAAATACAACTCATAAAGAAAGATCATCAACTTCGTAAAGAGCCACGTGGGAAAGTCACATGGGTTTGTGGGCCAGAAAGAAATACTTAGTAAACAAATTCCTACGAAGAGCTTTTACACAAACCCTCGGGTATTCACAGATCTGGATTATAATGAAGTAATTAATCATCCACGTTCCTGTCTTTTTCTAAAGTTACACTTTAATAAAAAAAGTCATGAGTTAGTGTTTGTCGTAGCTGGTTGAGTTGTTTCTGTGAAAGAAAGAAGGGTCACACAGCAGAGTGGAAGGCTGATTCCTCTGAGTCTTAGAAAATTTTAAACTCCTAGAGGTCCTTTGAGTCCAAATCCTTCATCGGAGACAGCTGCAAAGTTTATCACAGCAAAGTAAATCAAGTCTCGGAGAATCAAGTCGTGAAGTTTGACTTTCGCAGGTGACTTTATTTAAGCGAGAGAGTTACTTGAGAAGAGCTGGTTCACTCGTGCTAGCTTGGTTATCAAGGTCCCCTTTAATCCAACAGGACTGTGGTATTGCTTGCAAAATGCCTGCTTTTAGAAAAGAAGAGCACTCAGAGGAAAAACTGACAAATGGCACAAGCTGTAGTCTGCTCGCAGTTGTCATGGGATCACTATCCTGATAGGATTTCGTTCATCTCTCTCTCTCTCGAGCTAGCCTGTAAAATGAAGGCTAAAATCTCCAATACTGATAATGATGATGATGACGATACTACTTCTAATAATGATGATGAGAATAATGATGATGATAAGCATAATGATGATGATGATGAGAATGATAATAATGATGATGATAATAACAATAATAATAATGATGACGACAATGATACTACTAACAATGATGAGAATAATGATGATGATGATGACGGTGAGAATTATGAGAACAATGATGATGATGATGATGAGAATGTTATGATGATGAGAATAATGATGATGAGAACAATAATGATGAGAATGATGATGATGAGAATGATGATGATGATGAGTGATGATGATGATGAGAATGATGAGAAGAATGATGAGAATGATGAGTGATGATGAGTGATGAGTGATGATGATGATGATGATGAGAACAATAATGATGAGAATGAATGATGAATAATGATGGTGATGAGAATGATGAGTGATGAGTGATGATGATGATGAGAATGATGATGATGATGATGAGAATTGAGAACAATGACGATGATGATGATGAGAATGATGAGAATGAGAATGATTATGATGATGGTGAGAATGATGAGAATGTTTATGATGAGAATGATGATGATGATGAGAATAATGATGAGAATGATTATGATGATGATGAGAATGACGATGATGAGAATGATGATGATGATGATGAGAATTATGAGAACAATGATGATGATTATTATCATTATCATTATTATTGGTAGTGGTCGTAATAGTAGTAGTAGTAGTACTAGTATTTTTGGTTGAATAACGTTTGGAAAAAAAGAAAAGCCACAATCACCTTTCATCAAGCTTGTGTTTGTGTGTGTTTGTGTGCAGGTGAAGGCCGTGAAGATGGGTCACATTCTGGTGATTGATGAGGCTGACAAAGCTCCGACCAACGTCACCTGCATCCTCAAAACTCTGGTGGAGAGCGGGGAGATGATTCTGGCAGACGGGCGTAGAATCATCTCAGGTACACACACACAGACACACACTTGAACCTGTGAGGTTTAACACCTGTTCAGGAGCTGACGTCCTAGATAAAGAGAGCAGACTACAGTAGGACCTGTAAATGGAGGAGATGAGGGTCGGATGTCTTAGAGTAAAAACAGGAGTAGTAGGAGAAGCAGGCCACTAAAGGAGGATTGGGATAAAAGCATTTCTGGACAGGTACCAGCAGATTTTGGATCACTCTGCACTGTAAACCTGCAGATTTTCACGGTATTAACACCACTATCTGACAGTTTCTCCGTGCCTGTGTGGCTCCTCTTCTCACAGGAATGTAAACACATGCTGAGATTTCATAAACACAAACCTGAGACGGTTTCTGACACTTTTAGGAGCAGCAGAGGTGTCTGGAGAGACCCAAACACATCAAACATGGAGCGTTAAAAAGAGGACAGGCAGGGTTGCAGTCAGAAACTGAAACATGCTAACTGTGTTTGTTTCTCCTCCAAAGATCCACGTGAAGCCAAAAGGAGGCCCAACACCATAGTCATGCACCCCGACTTCAGGATGCTGGTCCTGGCAAACAGACCTGGTTTTCCGTTCCTGGGAAATGACTTTTTTGGTGCTCTAGGTACAAATACAAAACACTCCCGAAAAACTGAAGCAGAGAGACAAAGACCTTAAATTCTGCATATGTGTCATTCTTCTTGTTATTCAGTTTAAGAGGAAAAACTCTTGTAAAAGTAGTGACTATTTCTCATCCTCTCATCAGGTGACATCTTTAGCTGCCATGCCGTAGACAACCCGAAGCCACAGGCCGAGCTGGCGATGCTTAAACAGTACGGCCCCGATGTTCCTGACTCCACCCTGCAGAAACTGGTGGCTGCCTTCGGAGAGCTGCGGTCTATGGCTGATCAGGGCACCATCACCTACCCCTACTCCACCCGAGAGGTGGTCAACATTGTCAAACACTTACAGGTAAGACGACACGTAAACAAACACAACAGTAAGCTTGTTATTTTTTGAATGCCTCTATAGTTGTCACGGTTACGCTCTGATACAGAGAAGAAATCTACGAGTCCGTGCAAAGATGCAGCATTTTGTATACAGCTTACATTTTTTGCATTCAACTATGATGGTCAGCACATTCATCTGTCTCCTCCTGATTCTTAAAAGTGTGACTAACATGAAACCCAGAGAGGTGAGAAAAATACCGAGAGACCTGAAGACAAGAGCTTAGAGAAGAGAGGAATTAAGATTCCAGCTCTCTCTCCTGAAGATCAATCATTCACTGCGCAGGGACAAGCAAGCTCTTACGTCTGATTTCCCCGCTGACCACCCTGCTCTTTCATCAATCATCTCCATTATTGACGGGTGCTGAAGTGGAGCAGTGGAGGGCTCTTTTAAAGCCGGTGTAGGGCCTCATTACCATTTCATATGTGGTCTTAAACAACCTGTTTGGTAACGGGGAAACCGGATCAATTCAGATGAATCCACATTTTAGCTGCAAGGAAGAGGCTGATATTGATGGTGAAGGATATTTACAGGTCTAATTGGAAGGTCTTAAAGTGGAGTTATGGTCCTAATATTGAAGCAGGAGACAGCGCTGTTAAGTTGTTGCATGTATTGTGTCAATTTGATAGATGTGTTTAACACTCAGCTACAGATTTCACTTAAAATATTACCCATGTATCCACTGTGGATCTCTTTTACGCTTTAAATATTGTGTTTGCTTTCTATGCACCATAACAAAACAAGAATGTGAAAATTATACAATCTCAGTTCTCTAAAAACTGTATTATTTGTATAATGCTGAAAAACAACAAGTCCTGACTTGTCCTTGAAAACATTTGGAGCATTATGAGACACTAAAGGGACTGTTTTTAAAAGGTTTCTGGTTTCAAATGAGACTTTTTAATTGTTTATTTCTTGAATAAAAACTGTTAGAGTGTTAAATTCTGAATTAATAACACAAATCTCTGCTTCACTTTCAGGATGATTGTTTTTGCTCAACTGGTTTCTGTGCATTATAAGCTTTTCCTTTTAATACGATGTGGTTACTGAAGATCCCAATCAGTGAAAAACATGTATTTTTTTTAGAGTTTCATTATTTTCTCTCTGTTTAGAAATGAGATTAAATTCCCTCCGCTCTGTCAAACAGACTCAACCAGGCGACTGAATTATGTTACATTTTATTAACTCCTGTGTTACCTCGGCGTCTGCTGCAGCTTACACTGTGTCCTCTTGTCTGCCTTTATTGCCCATTCACAAACGTGTTACCGTGGTTACTGTACGATTAAAGATAATTTATTGAGGTAATTTATAACTTTTATCTCCCTGTAATATCAAAAATAGAAAATAGACTTCTCTTTGAACTCGTGTTTCAGAGTCTGGAGATGAGTTACCTTTAATATAACTCATCTTAACTCAGTTTGTTCCTGCTCTGACCTTTGGTTTAAAATTTCAATCAAATTAACTTTCTTTTTTTCTGCTCCTTCTCCAACCTTTCCCCTCCAACCCTCCTTTATCTTTTTTTCTTTTTCCTCTTCTTCTCTACTCTGCAGAAATTCCCAGAGGAGGGTTTGGCCAACGTGGTGCGAAACGTCTTCGACTTCGACTCCTACAACAAAGACATGCGGGAGGTTTTGATCGAGGCGCTGCACAAACACGGGATCCCCATCGGAGCCAAGCCCACTTCAGTCAACCTCGCCAAGGAGTAAGAACTCTGAAGAAGCAGGCACTGAGATGATACACACTAACACAGTATAAACACATTTCAGGAGCAATTACAGAGCAGTCAGAGAGGCATCGAGGTAGGGAGGAACACAACAGACATGGGCATTACTCTATCCTGTCATACATCTGTGAAGCAAAATTTTAAAACAACCACTCAGAACAGGCTGGTTTTTACCATTTTAGAGGCTACTGACAGTGACTAAAGCTACATCCACACTCCTGTATTTTCATTTCGAGCTTTTGCAGCCTTCATTTGTAGCACCCGGACTCTCTGCATCTGCAAAACTCAGTTCTGGGTTGCGTTAAAGAGACTCTAAAATCTTGATAAAGGCGCCTAAATTTGCTTTTCTACCAGAGGTGCACTCTCCTAATTTTGTCTGCCCTTCATGTGACACTCTTTTTATAGACAGGTTTCTGTGAAACGTCGTTGCAGGTGTGCCCGCGAAGCCTTGGGGCAGAAAGCAGGAAATTTCTTATTTGTTCACTTGTGGAGTCAACAGAGAAAGAAAATGACAAGGCGCTGTTGTGCTGTAAACTGCACGAATTGGCAAAACAAACAGTCCGCAAACATTATGACCCTGCTCCTGATATTAGAAACATCTAAAACAAAGTCACAACCTGGTAAATTGAGTGAAATTCACAGACATTTGTGTTTTTTCTGATTTTGAAAGAAAAAGCGATTTTTCAATGAAATTACATTTTATTGCAATTCTGTCTGGGAGAACTTGCAAACAATACGGCATCTTCATTGATATCAGTTCACTCGGAAGCAGGATTTTGCCCCCTGGTTGCGTGCGCACCTAGTATTGTTTGTGCACAAGAAACCCATCTATAAAGAAACAAACAATGTTAGCTCTATCAGGCAGCTTTTCACCGGCATGAATCAATCAGTGCATGTACTGCTGCTGGCCTCAGAGGCTATTGAATTTAGCATTTTGCTGCAAAATGCTTCAACTTAGTACATGTGCAAGAGACAAGCTTTTATTCAGTGATGCTAACAGAACTGCATGGACGATCATTTTAGCACCTAATGAAAATATGCCAGTGTGGATGTAAACAGCTGCTTTTCCTGCTGGAAATCTAACACGAGGATGATAGCTGTGTTAAATAACAGGAATCCACTTTAAAACACACACATCACCTTTTATTTATCACATCAAAAATTTAACATAGGCTGAGGTGAGATTTTTAGTGTCATTTAAACTATAGAAAGTTGAGATACCATATAAATAAAAATTGAGATCGTAACAAATCTTAAAAAACACAATCAGTATTTAAAAAAAACAATCAAATGTTTCTTATTTTTGATTCCTCTCCAACCGGTTCTTGATGTTTATCATGACTGTTCACCTCTGAGCAGCTCTCCTGCAGAAAGGGTTTCTAGAGAGGATGTTTTACTGAAATGATTTTAAAGTATCTCTAAGAAGTCAAATCCTGAATGCTTGAAGTCGGCTGGTTTTCCCCTCAGCCTCTTGACTGGTTTTCCGATTAAACTACATTTTGAGGCTTCCATGAAGTCTCCTCGTTACAAACTACAGTATTTAACTGCCTAGATCATCCTCATCATTACCTCACTTCTCCTTAAGAGAAAAAAAGGCTCGTATATCTTCTACATTGTCTCATAATGTACAGCTTTGTCTTTGAAATAAAGGAAAATATTTGTTTCTTCTGTCTCCTGTGCGTTTATTTAAACTTATTACATTCATAAATGAGTAAAATCATAAAAAGAGAGCAGAGCAGAAACAAGTATTTTCCTTTAGCTGATTATAAAGAGATTGTTGAAGTTTTGCATCGTTTGAGATCTTCGTTTCATCTTTGACAGTTTAAACCTCGACTAATCATGAACATAAAAGCTGCAGTTTTGGTCTCCGTTCCCAATTTTGACTGTGGAAAACAAGAAAACCACTTCTGTTTGGTATCTCTTTGATTTTCCATTATAGAAATATTTACAGTCCCCCAACCCATTTATCCACTTAGAGTCTGTGAGTTTGGTTGTTGTGAATATTTCTTCCCACCTGCAGCCAATAAGAGTGTGGCTACGGTCCAGCTCTGATTCATACTTCAGGCTGCCGGACGAGTAAACATCAGGCCAGACACAACAAGCCGAGCGAGCGTGGACTCACACAGAGAAACTACATCCAACAGACACTAGCTTGAGCTTCTCCACAAACACAGGGATGAAATAGAGCTCGGTTTAGAGTCCAAAGCGAAAGGCTGTCTGTGAAATCCGGTTATGACCAAAACGTACACTTACATCCCAGCATAGCCTAATTTCTCTTCATAGACACAAACATGTGCATCTAAGGTGGTTGTCATCATTTGACCTTTAACCTTCAGGTTGCCCCTGCCTGAGGTCAAGATGACCGGTTACTGGACGATAAACCATGGAGTGAACGCTCGCCGCAAACTTCTCTGTCCTACCGAGACGCACACCATTGACATCAAGGTAAAACGTTAAAGAAAATCCACCCAGAATAATGATGTTTGAGGTCAACTGGTACATATTAAAGGTTTAAAACATATTAAAATAAGGACACAGTCAGGTTGCATCAAAGTCGGCATTATCCAGCACATTAAAACAATGAACACTAAGATTCAGAGCTCATTAGAACGGCTCTTTTGAAGGGAATTTCTACATATTTAAATCTTTGCAACAGTATTTAAATATATTGCGTTATGTAACTGATGTGATTTTTAAACTACACATTTTTAAAGTTTGTACAAAAAAGCGGTTAACTTTTCTAGCATACATGGGGAAAAAAACATTTGTTTTCCAGTATTTGGATTGGAAAGTCTTATTATCCCCAAAGGGCAGTTTGGTTTACACACAGTAAACAAACATAAATACAAACACAGAAATGAGATACATAACTGCAGTGTATGCAGTTAAATTTAAAGTCCAACAGAATCTGTTTGAATGGATCACAGTTTCATAACCCGGTACAGATCTCCTGATTTGCTGGTTTTTCTATGGTGGTCGCTAAAAGGTCAAAATACGAAAACCCTTTTTTTTTTAACCAAAACCCAAGACATTCAACTGAAAGTGAAAAACATTTCACAAAATATTTCCAAAAAGAGTTCTTTATCAAAATGTTTTTCTTTTATTTTTTTTTATCAATTTTTTATTGATAGATTTTTAAATTTAATAAACATTTTTTGTGTTTTTTTTTTCTTTTTTTTTTTTGGTTTGGCTTTGTATTCCCACCATCTTTTTTGCATTTTGCTGAATTTATTTTAAGTCTGGAATAATGTTTTTGCATTCTATTAACTGATTTTTGGTTTTATTTATTTATTTTGTATTCATTTTAAATTTTTAACACAAATTTAGCATTTTGCGATGTGTTTACTAGATTCTACAAAAACTGTAATACAAATGAGAGGATTTGACTTCACCTCCTGTGACAGACATACACTGAACTTTATCAAAATAAGAGCACATGCTGATTACTGCTCACTTAACAAGACGGTTATGTGTGTGACGGTTATGTGTGTTGTGTCTGCAGGGCCCAGTGTTTCTGCGTGTGCAGAGTTATCCCTGTAACAGACAGGAGAGCCGTGCTCTGAGCTTCAGTGAGGAGAAAGCACACTGGCAGATCCCCATGAATGAAGTCAACATCATCTGCGACGTCACCACCAAAGATGGTACACACACACACACACACACAAACACTCATACCTTCAGAAATAACAGAATAATTGAAATGTCCTTGTTCTGTTTTGCAGACACGCTGCTCGTAGCCACCTGTAACCCGGTGTCCCTGTTCTCCATGAAGGAGCGCGGGGACACGATCCGCTGCATGGAGCTCTATGATGTCTTCCCCAGGACCATCAGTGGAGTCTGGCAGCCGTTTGTCACTGTGGCTCCTCTTGGGAGTCCTTTGGAGGGACAGGTGGTGCTGCACGAAGAGCAGGTTAGCGGGCACACACGCACAGACAGACAACTGATGGTACATACAATATGATTGTATGCAAGACAGAAATACGATGCCATTCAAAATGAAATATACTGTAGTATTTACTATAATATGTTACGTTACATAGGATAGGATAGGATAAAATAGAATGGGATACACAAAGGTCAACTCCTTAAAAATATTACAAAGACAGAAATAAGCCACGTAAAGGAGAGCAATTTTAATGGCATGTTTGACTCGTCTGTTTGAACAGACGTGTGAATATGAGTTTCCAGAAGTTTCTTATTCATTCCAGTACTAAGGCTGGTTTTTATAGAGGAAAATCTCAGTTTATAAAGCTAATCTGCAACTAAACCTGCAGATAAAAGCTCGAGGAGAGCTCAGTCTGATTGTAAATGAACTTTTAGATTCTTTCTCTCTTTGACTTTCCTGCTGGCTCGACTTCAGCCGAAAAAAAACAACTTCCTGCAGGGTTTCGAATTAGATTTACCAAATCTTACAGAGCTCTGTTTATAAACTGACCATCAGAACATCACATTTGTTCTGTCTCAAATGTTTGTTTGGTAGAAAATGTTACAACATCACTTATCTGGAAATTGTGAGCGCACTCACACAGACTGACGGTCTGTTCACAGAGGAATCTTCTCTTCTGGTCCCATGTCCTTATTTGCTTAAACGTAACATGACACTTATGCAACAGTGGTATTTAAACTTTCTTTCAGAAGACGACCACAGATTCCTCACTGATTGAAAATAGCTGCTCACAGGCCCGTTATAGATCCTGTAAACGGCTGGTGGTTAGCGGTTGTTTGCTGTTGAACCTCACTCACCCCACAAGACCCTGATCTGTGACGACAGAGATCCAGACAGGAACAATGCATGTAAGTCTTTTCTCCGGCTGGCCAGAGCTCGCTACAGCTGGAGCGCATTAGACAAGAGGAGGCCTTTCTAAAAATACCTCCGTGATGGATCGTGTTACTTCTGTCTAAAAATGAAGAGGTCCAGACAACATGGAGTTCGTCCACAGGTCGGCGGCCTCTTCAGGGGGGGAGTCAGGGAAACCGTGGTGAGCGCAAAAATGCGCGCAAAGATTTACTGGTGCAAAGTTCACGGACAAGAAAAATAACTTCAAAAACTGAACAGATCGAGAATACATTTCCACAAACATTACCTGACCTGTCGACGTCTTGTCAGGTGTCAAATCCACAAAGAGGACATTCAGATTTGTTCACATTCAGTTCAAAAGTAGTAAATGTAAAGGATCAGGAAACCAGGCGTCATGAGGAAGACACCGGTGAGGAAGAGGGCACAAGCATCATAGCCAGAGGAGACTGACCAGTGCACCAGGAGAGGTGGAGGGGGTCATAGAAGGACACCAACCTGGCAGTAGGACTACAATCTACTCCTTTATGAGAGGAGGAGTGGGAGACATCCTCAGGCATGATGGGTTTGGAAGACGGTCAATGATGGTCTTCAGAGGCATATCCTTGGAGGGCCCATCAGACCTCCATGTGCCAGTGGAAGGTACCCTCAGACTTGTTGTCAGACCATACGCTGGTCCAGTGGGCCCTGAGTTCCTTCTGGTGCATGGCAGTGCCCAGCCTCATGTGGCCAAACTGTGTCATTACATCCTGGATGATGAAGGCAGTGATGTTATTGGCCGGCTTGTCCGTTTCCCGGACCTGAATCAAATCCAGCACCTCTGGGACATCATGTGACGTCGCACCACAGACTGTCCAGAAGCTGCCTGATATTCTGATCCCAGTCTGGGAGAAGATCCCCCAGGAGACCATCTGTCATCTCATCAGGAGCATTCCCAGACGTTGTAGAAAGAGTATACAGGCATGTGGAGGCTATACACACTACAGAGCCACATTATGAGTGGTTTTTGATGAACTTCAGAGTTTGGATAAGACTGTGATCTCTTTTTTTTTTTCATTTTTGTTTTGGGAATGGTTCTGAATCCAGTCCTCAAAGGGTTAATAATACTGGTTTCCATCGAGCGTCCTTATGTTATTTGTTCTCAGCAAATTACACAGTGTTACGATCAAGATTTTTAACTGGAATAGTTTGTTAAAAAGATCGGGGATGTGTGATTTAAGTGTTCCCTTTATTTTTGAGTAGTGTATCTGGTCTGTAGGACATGAAGGTTATAATCTCTGTATGTAATATTTTGGTGGAAGGAATCAGTTTTCAGAAAAGAGAGCGTTGTTTTGAGTTAGATTTTACTTGGAGAAGAGCGCCCTCTGCTGGCAATCATGGAGAAAGAAGTTATTAAGAAATTACCTACTCCGTGCAGGTTTCATTTTTTTCACTATAACAAAATTTAACTTCAACTCAAACACAGATTTGATTCACAGAACAACAATCAGCTTATTTTCCTGCTTCCTTTAGGTGGCAGCCTGTGAAATTAGATATTATTATCTAATTTCTCCTCTTTGATTTGTGTTTCTGTCAGAGTAACACAGTCCTCCATCTGGACATGGAAACAGGCGCCGTGCGGAGGCTCTTGCTGTCCCCGGAGAGCGACCCTCCCTCTGCCCGAGCGTCAAACTGGTGGAGCAGCAAAGAACAGCAGGTCAGAGGTTTCTCCGCCTCCACAGTCTGAGGTCATCCGGCCTCTGGCTCCTCAATGCTCAGAAGTCGTTTCCAGTATTATTTAAGACATGTTCATTTTCCCCAGAGTGCAGAGTTTACATTAGGAACATGTTCAATGATTAATACTCTGTTTGTGTCCATAAATAAGGGGACATTATTCTCTCTTAAATGCTGGTCTCTCAATTACAGATTAAAGTTTGAGAAGAAAAGCCTCATTTAAAAGTGTGAAATTAATCTTTTGACTTCTTTTGGTTGTTGTTTGCAGGGCGGTCACAAAATGTGTCGGGACTTTGCTCATAAAAACTGGCTGCTCTTCTATAAGGAGAATGGGTGAGCCTCTTTGTCTCAAAATGACTGATAAAAAACAATCTACCACAGCAAGAGCTATAAGAAACAATGAGCTGTGTTTGTCTTCTTAATGCAGAAACCAGTTAGAGGTGCTGGATGTGCTGGAGGGCCGAGTTCACTCCATCTCTCTGCCCATCAACCTGAAGTCTGTTCACCTGGTGGCTGAGGATCGCTGGCTGCTGCTGGAGAGTAACACCAACAAGTGAGTGAAGGACAAGGGTTTCAGATCTCTCTTAAAGGATTAATGCTTCACTTTTAAACCACAGACTTTTTAACTCATAGTTGTAGTCTCTGTGATCTCGCCAAAAGGCAGAAACAGACTTTTTTGTTAGAGAGTACGGTCAATTTTTCGATCCAGAAACAGTCGTCTTTGTGCTCTCTTCAAACCCACCAAACCCCATTCACCAAATCTCTAATTCTTCTTTTCAGAAAACAAGAGTCACTGGTCTGCTGCTGTTTGTTTCTTACAAAGTGTTATGTCTAAAACTATCAGTATAAAACATCAAAATCACACAATAGTACAGAAAAGAAAAAGGCTTTTTTTATCAGTGGAGTCTTGTGGGCTTTCCAAAACCATTGTTATAGCTGTGTCTGATTCCTGGAAAAGATCGTACTTTAACAAAAAACTTGTAGAAATTTGGATCCCAAAACATCATAAAATTACTGTCAGAGTTAAGACATTAGAATTCCTCCTTAATATTTTAGGAATGAATTATCTCCTGTTGTCCTGTGTTTATCGTTAAACAGGAAGTTCCTGCTCACTAAGCCCATGCACATGGCAGCCGAGGACTCTGGAGTGTGTCAGCTCCACAGCATCAGTGAGGACCCGGTCAGCTCAGGACATGGAGTCGGCTCAGGTACAGATCAACTCATTTAAGATCCCACCGCTCTGACAGCGTTATTCAAACTGCTCTAAAGCACTTATTTAAGACTTAACCTCAGAGCGATCAAAGGACCCCGAGAGATAAACTGTCAGATGATAGACCAGTGAAGACCTCTATGTGTGGGTATCAAATTAAATGTGCTGTAAGTCGTGTGTAGTTCAATAAATAACCTTTATGTCACAGTGGGTGAGAACATCTATGAGGAATATCCACCAATCAGGACCGAATGAGTCCATGAAAGTCAGAGGTCACTGTGCTTACTTGGGGACACCGAGCTTCACTGTAAATCAAAGAGGAAATCTGTGCAATGACCTCATTTAGAGAGGCGATAATGTAACTGCATCCCGCTCATAGATAAGGACAGACATAGAAATAAACCATGTTTACTCTATAACTTAACTGAACAAGTTTTCACTCTGCAGACCTATATTTCTTTCTGATTTCTATCCTCTGCTTTGTTTGACCTCCTCTCTCATTTCTCAGTTGAGGCGTCTGTACCTCAGATGTTATCATGTGAACAGCTACCCAACGAGAACCTGAGTGCCGCTCTGGACCAGAAGATCGTTTCACCAAATCGAGTCCTGGCTGACACTGGCTCCTACGCACAAATCATCGTGGGCTTCCCAGACCTTGTGGTGAGAATCTAAGATGGCGTTGTGCAAAATAAGTGGACGTTATTTTCTTCACATATCAAATTTTAATTTAATGCACTGTACAATGTTTAACCGTCAAGTTATGCCTATAAACAGCAGAGCAAGGAGGTGTTTAGTGCCTTACTGGAATCCTGAGCTACGAGTGATCCACAGGGGGCGCCAAAAATGACAGAAACTGGACATTCCTCATAAAAGCAAACATTTACCATCTCTCAGTCTTTATTACCATCTGTGTGCTCGATGTGTTAACGCTGATATTTCCCTTTTCATCCAGTCTCCTAACGAGGTGTACGGCTTTAAGCGACGCGTCGATCTCTCCGAGATGAAAAGCGGCGACAGCGGCGCTAACACCTTCTTCAGAGGAAGCCTTCGCTCAGCCTCCGCCAAACGGGAGAACTGCGTCAGTCTGCTCTCAGCCAATCAGGTGGTCAGAGCTCTTCCACCCAACAAGGTCCCCCTAAAGGAGGTCTACCCCAAAGGTCAGGGTTCAAATGAATCAAATGTGGAAAATAAACACAACTAGAGGAGGATTTCGGGGTTTAAAAAAACATGTTTTCTTCTTCACACTCAGATATTACTCCTCCGATGACAGCAGCGTACCTGGAGGTGACCGATCTGAGCTCCAAAAAAGTCAAATATATTCCTGTCCCACGGTAAGGAACACACCGGTCTTATGACAGAGTTGTGTCGAGTATTTTTCTACAACTTAGAGGACCAAAGGTAACCCTTTCTTTTACGGTACACTTATTACCAGGTAATTAATAGGTAATTACCTAGTAACAACATGGTAACAAATTATCTGGTAATTACATGATAACTACTAAGTCAATACTGTCTAGCTACCAGGTAGGTAACCTTCCATCATCATACAAATTTGAAGCTGAATTGCTCTGGTATTTCCAGGATTTTCTCCGCTTCCTGGAACCACCACTTGCGCAGTAACATTGTACGCATTCTGCGGGTGAGTCGCTGTGATAATGCTCGGCTCAAACAGCATATCGCTATGCAATCCTCACACACCCATAGGCTGTATCAAGTGTCAATCACAGAAAATAAGAACCCCAAATAGCTTTTGAAAATGTAGCTGCACAGAAAAAAGAAAAAAAGAAAATTAGACAGAATTGACTTAGTTGTTATCATGTAATTACCAGATAATTTCATGTTTTTAGTAGGTAATTATCTGTTAATTACCTGGTAATAAGTGTACCTTAAAAGAAAGGGTTACCGGACCAAAAGAGAAGAAAATATGCTTGATTTAAATGCAAAGAAAGCTCATATCAGCCTGCTGTAACACAACCACTGCGTCTGTTCTTTAAATTTTATTGTGCAGCACTTTGGTAAACTTGAATGTTTTTTAAAATGTGCTATATAAATAAAGCAGATTAGAACCATAGTGCAGGACTTCAGGGTGACACCTGGGGTAGCCAATCAGAGGACACACCCTCGTTTGCAAGAGAAGCAGCAGGATGTAGAATAATGACATTTGATTGTCGATATATGGCTTTTCTCTTACAAACATCATAGTGTATTACCTTGTGAAGCAGTTCAGTCCTTCTTTCAATGACAGAGATTTCTGCGTCTTTGTGTCTGTCAGGTCCATGTCAGTATCGCCGTACACCAGCTGGTTGTCAAAGGTGTCAGAGTCTGATGTGCTCATCGCCGCTCTGGGTACCGGCGGCGTGGTCACTGTGGATATGGGCGGGTACGTCCGGTTGTGGGAAACAGGATTGGACACTCTGCAGAGATCACTGATGGAGTGGAGGAATATGATTGGATCAGAGGACGGCAGACCTGTACAGGTAATCCCACAGCTTTGTTTGACTGCTTTATACCGCTCACAGTGGATCTCTAAAAGAAATGGCTGTAGGCTGCAGTTTCTCTTCTCACCACAGAGGGGCAGTGCAGCTTCATGAATAACTTAAAAGTGATTTTGGGACAGCTTGTGTACTTGCCTTCCTCTGGCAGAATACTCATGCTGCAGAAATAGACTTGATCTCATGTTAACCAGAATGTTTCCAGGCCTGAAGTTTATGACCCGCTGTACCCGGGGTGGGTGTGTATGAATGAACGGGCTTTGTGTTGATGATGCAACAGGTCTGACCCTGTGGGTATGGCTCAAAATGTTCAGACCAGCTCACTGAGGAAGCCTTGTTTATGTGCCCACGCACAAAACAGAGACACGAATTCTTCAGATAACCCAGCCTGTACGTGCAGACTGTTCTCTATCTGAGCATCTGTGTCTGTGCACAAGGCAGGAAAGGAGAGCAGGGACCTTAAAAAAGAGACTGATGATGAAGTCGAGTCCCTTATAGAGTGGAATCTTTAATGTTAGGGATATTTTAAGAAAGTCCTGAAAGGATTGTTTCGACTGCGGCCTTTATCTCGTCTGTACTGTTGAGTCTCGTGTCTCCAATCCTCCTCTTAAAAATACTCCACAGGTTCAGTCCAGTCAAGCACAGTAAGACCACAGTCAGAAAACCAGTTTCTTGTAGTTTTGGCGCTGTGGGCAGGTGTCAGGTCCTGCTGGGAAAGGAAATCTGTATCTCCATAAATCTTCTTTGCAGGTGTTTAGAGTTTATCAGCTGATTGAAGTTCTTTTTCAGGAGTGAAATAACTGAAAAGGAACTGGACTTTTCCAGAATATTCTTATGTTTTCAGGTAGTTGATTTTTGTTTTTGACTCCTGTACAGTCTTGTCTATCACCAACATTTTCAACTTTTGCACTTTCTCTTTTTTGGCACTCACTGTAAAGTTGCTGTTCCTTCAAGAGCCCTTTAATACCTAAAAAACTGTCTGACACCCAGCCATGCTGAGGTTTCCACCTGCAGACCTGCTCTGCACACACTGACCCTCTCCCGGTCCAGATTCCTCAGTGGTCAGGTCGTCTTTGATGGGGCACCTTCAGCTCTCTGTAGGTCAGACTCTCACAGACGCTCCCTGTGCTCCATGTTTGCTCACTGAAAATAACAGTAACTCTACTGTATTTAAACCTGCTGCTGTAAAAGGCTCTCTGTAGGTCTGCTCAGAGGTACACTTCACTGTTTGCACACCTCAGTCCAATACGAGCTGTTTGCACAAAGCACATATGCATCAGTTGTTAAATACGATGTTTCTCACACTCTTAAAAGAGGCTTTTACCTTCTAACGAAAGAGGAAATGTCCCATTTTGATCTGTCTTTTTTCAGGCATGAGGAAATGTTATTATATATCCTATCCCCTATATCCATGGATACTTGTATGTCTAAACAATCAAACATCAGACCGTGTGTGTGAGTGTGAATCCAGGTGTGCATGACTGCATGGCTTTTAATCTGAACGGTCCCGCTCATCTGTCTGTACACCTAGCCTGTTCCATTACAGCACTGTTGACATCATGGATACACACACACACACACACACACACACCAGTCATCACCTGTCTGCACACACACACACACTCTCCTTTTGTTTGACTGGTGTTTCCAAAGCCAGGTGTTTACAGGTAAACAGTGTGAATAAAAGGATCATGGGACTTTTACTCTTTCAGTCAGTCAACCTGACGCTTGATTCTTCAGTAGAGGTGATTTTTACATTTATATTAGTGTTTTTTTCCCCCTTATTTAACATAGTGCTAGTTCAGGCAGGCCACAGAGTCGCAGCACATCAGCTGATTTGAACCCCAGCCTTTATCAGCTGGTTACTTTCTATGAGTCTGATTGGCAAATATCGAAATGGTTAGTCTACTTTGATGCTCGCCTCCTCTCATCTCATGTCATGTGGATAGTACCCCAGTGGTCTTTGCTGATGTTCTCCCTGCCACATGAAACAATAGGGCAGCGTGCTCTCCACGCTTTAGGTCTTGGCATTCAACGAAAAATGGACAAAGAAGGGCAGGCAGCTCTGTAGCGGGTCTTTGCTGCTGCTCCCCCTGCCTTTGCTATACATGTCTCTTAAATCTGCAAAAAGTCTGTTTGAAAATGCTACAACACCTGGTTCCTGTTTTACATATTTTGGCGTCTGAATCACAAATTGGTACATGAAGTTTAGGAATTTCTCTAGAGGTCTGCAGGGATGAGATACTCTCTAACAGCTGCAACATGTCTCTTCAGGCCACTCAAACTATGCACACTAAATGTGTTTGATTTCAAATTGAAGGGCTCAGATGTTTGTCTTCGAACTCCAAAAAAACGTTCACAAATACGTTTAAAAACCAGCAACACACATATGCACTTGAGTTCACATTGGGGCACACATTCACTTCCATAAGAAACACTCAAAATGGGCTTAAAACCACACAGATACACACACGAGCAGATGCCTCTTCTACTAAATCACGCTGTCTTTGGGCGTCTAAAGGGAGAATCGGAAATTTACGAGGCTATTAATCCTGCATGACGAGGCGTGGACCTTCAATGAGAGAGGCAGTGAGAGAGTGAAAGAAAGAGGGTTGGATGGAGCTCAATGAGCGAGGAGGGAGGGGCAGAGACATCGATTCCCACAGTCATAAAAATGAAGTTTTCTCCACTTCAGGGCCTGCCAAGCACCACTTTTCCCTCCGCTGAGGGGCTATGATGCAAGCGCAGGCTCGCTGCTGACCGCCAAAGCTGCAGAGGACCAGAGCATCTGAGGTGGAAACCCTGAAGAAACAGAACACAGAGTCCACAACTTTACAAAAAAAAAGTGAAAAATTTCATGGTTTGTTTCTTCCTCCACGAAAACAAACTGAAGATGTTCGGGTTGAGTTTATCTCGGGCTTCAGGAAACATCAATTTCGTCATATCTATACACATTTAGAGAACTTGTTAACCATTGAGTAATCAAGCTCGAAACATAATCCCCGCCTCAGTCAGATAGTGCTCATGTTGTTGGTAAACCTGATGTCACTGCTGTCAGAATCCCTGCTGGGACTGTAACATGAAACACACAGAGTCATTAATGACTCAGGCCTCTGTCACAGTCTGAGGAGGATCCTGAGCTCAGTCTTTCTAAAGTAAAAGATCCCTAAAATGGCCTGGTGTTGTAAGACATCACTCGTCATTTTTCCTAAATGCGGAGTTCAGACCATTCGTCACCACTTTACTGATCATGGCTGAGTCCATTAGCGGCATGAAGACACATGCTGGAGGTCTGTCGTCACCATGGGAGAGTTTAATCTTAATTTAGTGTGATGACAGAGAGGATTACTGGAACTAGAATGTACTGCTGAAGGATTCCTCTGTAAAGGGTGGATATCTGAGATACTTAAAATCCAGCGTCAGCCCTAATGGATGCAGGCGTGTGAATGTAAAGTGGATTGAATTGTGATTGTGTCAGGGTTTCTTGAGTGACTGAACTTTGGGTGTGAGGGGTTAGCCCACGCTCTGAACAGTAGGGCAGGGATGATAGCTGAGGGTAACTGTACTGATAAGGAGGCTTAGTTTGGCCAGTGTTAATCCATATTTATACATAAATGAAGTACAGATTGCTCTATAGCTGTGAAGTCCTAGTCGACTGCTCGACTTATTCGTTGACCAGTCAATTGGGTCGACCAAAATTCCGATTGGTTGACTCGATTTTTTTCGTGTCAATTTACAGTCCATTGTTAATTTAATCAGGAGGAATGTACCAAGTGCTAACGGGGGTGTTTTCAGAACACCCCCATTTCACAGGTAACAGCCTGTCTCAGAACAACCCCCTTGATTTCACCATTTTGGATTCACCCAACCCACTGGAGACCGGCTGGAGACAGGAGGTTTGAAGAGAGTCCAGAAGGGTTTGCTGTCAGAGTGAGATCCACCCATCTCCCACCCCATTAGTCGATTTTTGGTCGAAAATTTCAAGGTTTTAGTCGACCAAGAATTTCTATGGTTGATTACAGCCCTAGTTAACCCTGACTCATCAGAGCGTCTTTTAGACCAGTGGTTCTCAACTGGTCTCACTCTGGGACCCACATTTTCCCATGGTCCTGAAGTCACAACAACCCAATTATAAAATTCTAACCAAGCAAATTTATTTCGTATGAAAAAAAAAAAACCTCTGAAGACTGAAATCTTTGACATAAATACACCTATTTTATTGAGTAAAGTGCATTTCAGAGCACATGAACTGAGGATGACAACTGCTAAAGTTGCTTATGTAGAAAATATCAAATTGCACACGGAGACCAGCAAAATGAAAAAATTGACATATTAAGAAGACCCTGAGGCGGATCGTGCAACAGCATGGACAAAAGTGAATGAATATCAAATTGCACAAAATAAAGACCATAAAAAAACATGTAATTTTACTGCATTCAGGACACATTAATAAGAAACCAAAGAGGACCACAACATAATGCGTGCTTTTCAAAATAAGCTATTTTTCAAAATAAAAGACATTATCTTTTCTTTATTATCTTTACTTTTTTGACCAGCTGTTCGCGACCCACATTTGGGTCAGGACCCACCAGTTGAATATGAGACACGTTTCAGGTTCCTGTAACAGTAATGTGTTGATCTCACTCAGCATGGTTAAATCGAGCCATCGTCCTCACTTTACAGACCTACAGGAAAGCACCGCCTCTTTGATCCAGCGTTTTGTTGGCAGGAGAAAGAGAGTGTGGTGTTTATAGACGGATCACACTCATAAACACTCTGTACTTCTCACTCAGACAGCTCAGCTCCTCCATGAAGCTCCATTTCTCCACATCAGGTGCTTCGCAACATGGGACCGGCATGTGTGCAATTCAGCTCATGTCCTGGCAGTGTGACGCACCCACACACACACACACACACACACACTCATGCATCAGTGTGTAACCAGAGAGCGGTCACATGGTGGAGGTGAGCTCCTGGAGGTGAGCTATGGTGACACCAGTGACTCAAACCTCTGACCCTTTACCTCAGCACACAGCTATGGAGGTGCGACACGCAGGTCTATCTGGTTACTGATGACACACACATCTACACAAACACACAAACTCCAATACACACACTTCCTGTTGATCCTGACCAACACTCATCTATTGATACACAGATGCTCTGTTAGTCTGCAGCTGCATTTCAAACCCTCTGAGTCTGAGATCCTGCTGGTCCCTGAACAGACTCCACCCCCCGTCCTCACACTCTTATTGTCATTCAGAAAAGGTTCAGTGGTGATTTTTCTCATGCAGATTTTTAATTCAAACAGCCAACACAGCTGCAAGTCAGATAATATATGACCCTCATGGTCCTTTGAGTCTGAGCGAGAGTGTTTTTGGGAAGCTGAAGTGTCATCACCTCAGACTGTATTTGTAGAGGAAGCCTATTTATACTGTTTTCTTTTTCACCAAGTATATCTAATTTAGGTTCATTCTTGGATTATGATTATGCAATAGTTATAAGAGCAGGCAGGGGAACTTTGAGAGGTTTGTGCCCAATGAAAAACATCAAGACTCTCAGTTTTTGTTTTGCTCTGAGTGAAATTTCAGATGGAAGCTCTTCCTTGGGAGTTAAGATATTCAGTCTTGCTGGAAAACTGCGTGTGGGGAAAAAGGAAATTAACAAGGGGCTCCGACTTTCTGCACCTCATTTACAGGCAACATCTGCTCCAGGTGTGAGGACAGAGATGGAAAACAGCTGAAACCCTGTGTGTGGATGGTCTCTGTTTTAATTTCCATGTGAATTTGGATGATAATTGAAGATGATTGTTTTGGTTGATCAAGTGTTATTATCTTGTCTTTATAATCTGACCTGGTTTAAATCAAAGTGACCTTCCTAATCTGCTCTAAATACAGAGCTCTGCTGATACAGCAGCCTCACGGCGGCGGTGTGAGAGTAAAGCCTCAGATCTGAGCTCCTCCGTGAGTCAGTTTAACAGTTATAGGTGTGGACAGAGACGCTGCAGCAGGAGAGGAGGACTCCCTCTCTGATGGACATCTGCTCTTGGTAGATAAATAACTGCACAGACACATTAAAAACAGATAAGACACAGAGCAGCATGTATGAGTTCAGCTTTCCTGCAGCGAAACACTCAGTCTCCGTGTTCCTCTTTCACCCGGTCATGCATGCCGGACTCCAGAGTTAACATGCTGATTTTGTGCAGAGGAAGCCTTTGAGATTGACCCTGAGCTTTATCCTCCTGCAGAGAGACACAGAGTCTGTCTGTCTGTCTATGCTGCAGGAATCTCTCACCTTAGAGATACAGAGTCTTTTATTTTGAAATGCCTGCTGTATGGTGGGCAGCTTGCCTGCTGTTTGGGCTTTTTGTGGATTTCTTTGTAAATCAATTCTGCTCACCGGGAGCTAAAAGAAAAGTGTTTTTCAGGAAAGATATGTAATGGTTTTTCTCCAACTTTGACCTAATTTTTGTCAGTATTTATGTCTAAAACCTGCAGATTTCCCAATGAGTATTTATCATAGACTGTATAAAGAATTATTATTATTATTATTATTATTATTATTAATTATTAAGGTTATTGTAAGACTGGTTTGTGCCCAAGTCCTTTTTTTCTGTACAGCTCCGTTTTTAAAAGTTATTAGGGTGTTCATGTTTTCTATGATTGACACCTGGTACAGCCTATGGGCGTTCAGGGATTGCGTAGCTCACCCGGGGTTGAGCCGAGCGTCATCACAGCGACTCTCGGCGACTGCGCGGCCGAATGCGCGCATTCGCTACTGCGCAGCTCTGGTTTCCAGGAAGTGGAGAAAAACCCGGAATTACCGAGAGCTTTTTGGCTTCGAATCCTTATACAGGGGGAACCAGGTTGTCCATAGTATATACAGTCTATGGTATTTATCCACTATGTATAAGAGTTATTTTCTCACTCTATTCCTGCACATGCTGGTTGTATGAGTGTCCTGTTAAAGGCTGCAACAAACAGCTTTTTTTTCTGAACCACATGTAAAAATAACACTTAGGCTTATCGACATTAATGTTCAGTGTTATGCGATTGTACAGTGCAGTTTTCTGATTTATTAATAGTCAGAGCTTCATCAGGTGATTGTCTTCCACACCTGGTCTGTGTATAACGTGAGTAGCTGAAATTATTCCTGGAAATCCACAGGCCGTAAAAGAGACCACCAGTGATGAGCAGAAAACGTGTCGTCCTCTGTGAGTTGTAGCCGAAGCGACCCCTTAACCCTCATAAACCTCCACGGCTTCAGATGGCCTCAGCTCACTTCAGGCTCTTTTAGCACCTGCACAGATATTTGTGACTCTGCTCTTATGTTTATGAAAAAGGACCCGGATGACATTTCTTCCGTTTCTCCCCTCAGATCACCATCCAGAGAGACAGCGGTCTGGACGTCAGCGGCCCCAAACATGGCAAGATTGATGCCAACAATGCCCCTCATGTCGGGGGAAACCAGTGGGCAGGAGGCACAGGTAACTAGAGTTGATTTCAGGATCTGAATCAGGAACTTTTTTGTCCGTTTTTACACCAAAAACACTCAGAAAAAATTTTGATATTTTACACTTATTTAAGTATGAAAGGTGGCATATAACTCCCCTCACTTAAAACAGCATGGTTCCCTCTGAGGAGGGTAATAAATCTTCTTCTGCCCAAGTCCTAAAGGGCTTACAGGAGAAGTTTTTCTCATTCCAGGCATCTGAAAGAATGAGAATACCGTTAAAAATATTATTTTTTCTTTGTAATTTTATTCCAAAGACAAGTTTTTATACCTAAAACAAAGTAGAAATCAGAAATCCTGTATCTCAAATAGTCAAAGTAACACAGTTGAAAGTAAAGAGGATGCTGCAGTGGAAGTGGTGTGTGTGTGTGTGTGTGTGTGTGTGTGTGTTTGTTGTGTTTATGAGTTGATCTGTCTCTCTGTAACTCTCCCACAGACTCTAGTATTTATGGACTGGAATCATCTTTCCGCTGTTTTTACGCACTTTTTGAAGTTCAATAATCTGACTGAACGTTTGTCTGCAGGCGGCAGAGACACAGCAGGACTGGGAGGCAAAGGAGGTCCTTACCGGCTGGATGCAGGACACAAAGTCTACCAGATCTCTCAGGCTGAGAAGGATGCAGTCCCCGAGGAGGTCCGCAAAGCTGCAAGAGAGATGGGCGAGAAGGCGTTCAAAGAGAGGTAGGTCGTTTTAAACCAAGAAAATACTCTGATTACATGCAGCCGTGATCCTACAGGCGGGAAACTGTGAGGCGCTTTTACACATGCTGTGGACTTAAACTACCCAGGACAGAAGTGTGTGATGTGTGTAATGAGGAACATGTGTGTGTGTGTGTTTTCATTTGGGACATCTGCAGTCAGCCATCCCAGGTATGTTGCTCCATCCTGGGCAAACATCCACAGCCTGCAGAGCCTCAGCTGGATGCATGAATGCAGCGGTAGATCCCACCAGGCCGTATATATGTGTGTGCGCGTGTGTGTGTGTGTTAATGTCTAAGGACTCGCACACACTGGCTTCAGAGCTCAGGGTTTAGAGGGCACCCCTTTCAGCAGCTCCACCATGAAGGGTGTCTCTGTTCACTTTGCTTCAAACAGCCTCTGAACTGTCCTCCCCTCCTCCCCCTCATGGTCCTCCTCACACACTGGCTGCTTTCACACCAAGAGGACAACCTCTCCCCCTCTCCTCTCCTCTCCTCTCCTCGCTCCTCTGTCTCTTCTTATTTGTAGTCTCTTCACTCCTTTTCTTCATCTCCTCCCTCCTCCTCCTCCTCCTGTCTATCAGTGTCCCACTAGGCTCAGTGAAACTCTTGTCGCTACACGTTGACGCCCGCTATCCTCTTCCGCGCCGCTGTATCTGACTGTATTTACACAGCAGGTGATCTCATAAACCACAGACATACCTGCAGAACAGAACAGATTGATTTGTTTTCGTATCACAGTCAGCTCTGTCAGCCTTTACTGTGAGCATAATCCTCTGTTTATTTAGCCAGAGGATCAGCATCAATCAAACCGCAATCCCTCCATAAACCACCTGAAGTACCTAACACACACACACACACACACTTACGAAACACACAAGAAAAAACAGGCTCAGGTATGCCAAAAAAAGAAACACCCACGTGAGCTAAAGCACATTCTGACTAACTTCTCTGGAAATGTCTCCTTCTCTGTTCCCACCCTATTTTTTTAAAAGGGATGATATGATAGTAAACAATTTATTAAAGTGAAATCTAAATTACGTCAACTCATTTGAACATGTTTTTGTGAAGCTTTGAAACCCAAAACTTCCACCAGAGTTTCTGCGCCATCCGGCTAAATGTCAGCATCTGACAGGCTGCAGCTTTAATAAAACAAACACAGATTTAATCCCCCCTTTCCATTTATTCATCCCTGTTCTAGAGGGAGGTTTGCATTAGCCATATTGTAAGCATAAAAAATATCAAAATTGTTTAAATCAGCGTTAAAGTGTCTGACTGTAAGCTTACTCCCAGTCCAGAGCTTAGTGATTAGATGTGATTTTCTCCGGTCTCGTTGTCTTTTTAAGTGGAAATATTTAGAATATTAAAGATCTTGATAAAAGAATGTAAAAGTAAACTCAATTTGAAACATATACAGCATTTTCCAAACCCAAATACCATGTTTTTACTGTCTTCTTTGCGAATAATTATACTACTTTTTTAATGAGCATGGTCTAGACCTGCTCTTTTTTGTTTGGAAAGTGTCTTGAGATAACGACTGTTGTTATTCGGGGTTATATAAATAAAATTTGATTGATTGATTTGACTCTTGGCTACTTTTCAAGAAACAAATTTTTTTGGCCAGTTTTTCTCCAACAATCCACCACCGTCAAAAGACAATGTAAATTAGTCTTATATTTGCATAAAAAAATGCATTTAGGGTGCTGGAAGTATACACCATACTCCCTTTTAGAGTCTCCGATATGTTTCAAATCGTTACCAGAAATCTGCAAGTCAGGAGTCGAGATCACTTTTTTTGTACAGCCAGCAGCAACACGGTAACAGAAAACACCACATTCAATGCAAAACTATGAAAACATCTGTTCTTCATTTTAGACGTCAACAGCAACAGTCACAGATGAATTTTTAACTCTATTTGATCTACATCTAGACATGACTGGGTATAAAAACGACATTCAACGAGACTAATAGTGTGAGGTAAGTGTTCAACAGTTAAAGAATAATGTTCCTGAGTGAAGGCACCATTAATGCTGAACAATACATACAGGTTTTGGAGTAACATTATATGCTGCCATCTAGACAATGACTTTTTTTAAGGGAAGACAAAGAGTTCCTGTTTCCATGAGGTGTAAATAAGCTTATTATTGCTGGATCTGATAAATGAAATACAAATTAGTAAACAGAAAACACTGGAAGAGTTGTTCAGCTGTCAATCCAGAAGCTTCATAAAAGTATCTGTGCACCCAAAAGCAATAAAACAACAACCACAACAGGCGGTACGATTGACATCCAGAGGGTGTAATTGACAGATGATTGAAATAAGTAAAAGTTAGGAGTATTCTGGTTTCACAATCCTGTTTCTCCAATTAAATGCATCATAACTTCTAAAATAAACCAAAGAAAGGTTTTCTGTTTGGTCTCTGTCGCTGAAATGTCCTTTTTTTCCTGCCACTCTGAGCCAAATCCAACTCTTTCACTCTGTTACACTTAAAGTTCAGGAATTTGAAGGAAATGGCCGAACCACTGGCAGGAGTGTCTGTTCACCACATGCATAAACACACACACATACATACACAGACCAACACACACATGTATGTATGCACACCTTGGAATGTGCGCAGGAAGTCACCGTCATTTCGAGGGCTGACATGATGTGGTGTGGACGCAGAAAAACAGACAGGACTGAAATAACTCACTGTAATGTGAAGGCTGAGTGACTGTAATTTTAATCAAACGGGCTGCAAAAACAACATGTTTAATTTTCTTCAAAGGAAGTTCAACATGTTATTTTCAGCTACTGTACCAGCTTTATTGTGGACACACTTGTGTACCTCTCATCCCTGCTTCTTTAGCCTGTGTGTAGTGTACTTTTTAGCATGCACTTTGTATTTTTATGCCAGTTTGTTTCCCTGTATTTGAGATTTTTTAACTTCTTCATCCTTTGCCTATTTTTAAAGGGATATTCGCAGCTCAAGGAAGAACATTTATGATCATTTCTTTATAGAATTGCAATCAGACAGAGACGCTAAGGCAGAAGAACTACCGCGTCTACTGTGCAAAATGATTAATATGGTGATTATTACTTCAAGGAAATGATAAAGAAATGATCAAGTAATGATAAAGTAATTGTGTCTTTAACTGGCCAGAATATCCCTTTAAGGTTAAGAATTAGGAACCCAAACTTAACAGAGTATATCTCTGCAACAGTGGGGTGAATATAAACCAAAGCAAATCTGGAGCGATACATATCTGGATAGTGACACACCTTAAAGGAATATTACAGTTTTTTGTTTTTTTTTAAGCAAGGTTTTATGAGTTGTGTGTCATTAGTAAGTAATTTAGCTACAATGGATGTCTGTAAGCTCGACCCCTTTACTCAGAAACTCCTGAGAGAACCTACAGGCAAGCTAGGCTACAGATTTCTGCACATACGGTTGACTCTGCCGTGTTATTAAGCCAACTGCTGAACCAAACCCCTTTCAGATATAGAGTCATTTTTGTACATTTCTTCTGATCATGCTGAATTTACTTGGAATCAGGCTGATGACAAAGATGCAATCTTATTCCCCTTTCTCATTCTTTTATCCCCTGATGCAATCTAATTTTTCTACCTAAAAAGTTTATATTTCTCTGGTGCACAAACTTTCTCTCACTATAATAAAATTGATCTGATATGCAATACATAATTCACCACGCAAAATAGAAGTTCAGTATATGTGTGTGTGATTAGGGACAAAATAAAGTTAACCAGATATAATGCATTAAAATTTCAGATTTGTGTCAGTTATGATGCTGCACGTGAGAAGATGTCACCTGGCTGAGTGGATGCAGGTGTGTTTAGGTGCATATTTGTTTTTTTCTCTATTTGATTGCATGGTTGATGCAAGCGCAGTCTACACAGTGCACCCATCTGGCTCTGCATGCACACACACACACCTGCACACACTGGTTTGTGGCGAGCTGTGACACATAAAGTCAGAACTTCATATCTCTGTGGTGTTACGGTCTGACTGTCACCAAAAGAGTCAAACACCTGGCAGAGATTACCCTCATCACACACACACACACACACACACACACATCAGTGTAAGTCTGCGGGCAGATGGTGCAGACCCTCACCACACTAAAGGAGGCTGGTGTCTGTGGGTGTCATTGTAACCAAATTACCTGCATGGTGGGATTAGAGGGATAAACTTGGCCTGTAGGTCACACCTGTCCCTTCATGTCCACAGGTGTGCTCTAGAGAGATCACACACATGCACACTCACAGGCACACATATTTGATAACATTGACCCCCTTTCAAACAGATGATGAAATTCAAGTTTTTTAGTGTACGTGGTGGTGTGTGAGGATGAGGACATCCTGAAAAAGTTCTGAGGTGGACAAGATTGAAGCATACTTATCATGTCATCCTTTAACCATCTGTGTTTTTTCTCCTCTTTTCTATTCTTCTCAGGCTAAAGGAGATCGATATGAGCGAGTATGACGCCTCTACATACGAACGGTTCTCCAGCGCCGTCAGAAGACAAGTTCAGTCTCTGAGGATCATCCTGGACAGTTTACAGGTCAGGTTCACTCAAACACACTCAACCCTTTATTTTACTTTAATATATTTGACAGGGACCATTTCATCTACATCATACATCCTGAGTGTGAGTCTAAGATGATTCCTAATTCCTTGACATTGTTAATACTGTCAATGAACTCATTTATTTTGACCATAAATGTCCTTTTTCTCTTCTTTTTCAAATGAGAAAACAAAAGCCATGGTGATACAGAGTGCAATCTTTGCTTTTCTCACAGTAGTAAAGATAACTGTATCATCTGCATACATACAGTACAGCTAAGTGCAGGACAACTCTCAGGCAGGTTGTTAATTTTCAGAGTAAATATCAGGGGGCTTAGTACCGACCCCTGGGGAATTCCCATGCTGTTAGTATTGAGGCTGGACTTTACCTCATTAACTCTGACACACTGAACTCTTCAACAAAGGTGTGTTTTAAACTGCTGAAAAGAGAGAACTGGAGTTTAGATAAGATAAGTTATACCTTTATTAGTGCCATGGGGGGAAATTCCAAAATTACAGCAGCATAAATACAGATACAAAAAGAGAAAGTAAAGGATAAAGAACCGTAGAGTTACTTAAGATGGTTATCCAAACCAAAACACAACCCCCTTAAAACTTCTTGTATTTTTCATTTCAGTAGCATTAGATAGCAAATTGTCAAGGTTGGCATGTACCTACACCCTATCACTGTCGAATTGGGTTACCGTACTTGAATCATGTAGCCAGACATCAGCTTTAAAGAGAAAGTAGTTGAAATAAAGTGTTTCAGACAGAGGCTGAGATGGGGGATTTTCAAGCCAACAATCTGAGATGACTCAAGAGTTTTTACAGCGGGAAGTCATGACCAAACTCTGGCCGAGGTTCACAAGAAGTTTCCTGTACACTCAGACAGTCCAGCTGACCCCAGCCAGTCAGGAGAACAGAATCGGAGGAGATGTGAAATAGATGACAATAAGCTGACCCAACACAACCCCACTATGACACAGTGTTGAGACAGGAAGGAGGGGGCGCTGTCCCGAAGGAGCTTCCTGATTGGCCGAGTGAAAATCAAGAGTTCAGGTTGCGGCGGCTGAAAATGAGGATGTTTCATGTTATCTGTTACAGTGTTTGAGTTTCAACTTTCCGCCTTTTGTTTGAGCTTCTGAGGGGAAATCTGTGGATGCATTCAGGCCGGACGCTCTGTGTGACGTGTGTGTGTGTGTATGTGTATGTGTGTGTTTGTTGTGTGTAATGAGAGGAAAATCAGGCAGCATGTGAGAATGATTACAGAGCAGAGACGCCGGGCCGTGCTCTCCTGTCCAGGTGTGAAGCTCTGTTTGGAAATGCTGTGGTGGGTGGGTGTTTGTGTGTTTTCATCCAGGTGTTTGCAGACGTACCTGAGCGTTGGTTATTGTTTGTATGCGTCCTTGTCGCCCGGGGCTTTTTACAGATGATGGAGATTATACCAATTTCCAGCCGGCGTGCCACTGTGAAGTCATGTTATTTCTATCATACCTGAGGAGTGATTTAAGGAATCACACACACCCACACACACTCCTGACAGTCGCTGGAAAGCTTTCAATAAAGTGATACTGTATTGTTTTCCACCCGCCAGAGTGTCCCTGAGGAAAACCCCTCTATTCATCTCTCAACAATAGACCGACATGCCAGATTTTAACACCTGGGCCTGTTTTATCAAGAGGCTCAGAGTTTAAAAAATCAGCCCCAACTCGCCAAAATATTCTCGAGGTCACATGTTTTATTTTTATTCAGGGCTTTACGAAATACAAATATTTCTTTAAACCTTATTAACCCAAAAAATTACTCACATCCTTGACAGAGCAATTCTTAGGAAATTTGTCGAGCACAAACATCATACAAGTGATGATTCAATGAAAACAAAATGCTTCTCCGCACAGATGCAAGAGGCAAGAGCAAGACTATTACTGCATTCGAGTTACCTCAGAAGTCAGAAGTCCGAGCTGAAAATGATGTCACACCCGAGTTCCCAGCATTTCAGTGAGCAAGTCAGGAAAAAGCAAAATTGAAGGTGGAAACAAGATGGCTACATCTACGAAAGTTATTTTTAGCCTTGTCCGAATGTTAGCCAAGCGCTAAAATAACTTTAGTAGATGTAGCCATCTTGTTTCAGGCCTCAGATTTTCCTTTTTTTTGACTTGGTAACTGAAACACTGGGAACCTGGGTGTGACGTCATTTTCATCTCGGACTTCTGACTTCCGAGGTAACGCGAACGCAGCATAAGACCACTGCACACTGTACTTTTACTGCACACCTCCTTACATAAAAGCGCAACTCAAACAATCTGGATCTTTTTTTCTTTCTTTTGCACTCCCTTCGTTCCTTTAAATGTTATAGCAATGGAAAAATTTATCCAGTGTAGCTTTGGTTGCACAAACACTTGTTTCTGTCTTTGGTACAATCTGTGCTCTACATCTAAAGCTCTGTGAACACCAGAGTGCACTTGTACCCGCATATTAATCAACAAACAAGTGACAAGTATTGTTACTGATGTCAGCGCTTACCAAAGACACGCAGTCATGAGACTGTGGTCACAAGTTATGTGTTATTTTAAAAAAGAAAAAAATCTTCGTACACACTTGACACTTAATATCAACACTGTAGATCTTTGTAAAAGACTGGACCAGACTGGGTGTGTCTGAGCAGATCCTGTTCCTTCTTTTGTGAGCCTCCTTTTCTTTAGAGCGGCTCTCCTTCCTCGGGGAGATCTGAGGACAGGAGAAAGTCATGTTGCTTTTCTCTGTCTTCTTTCAGCTGCACAGCAAAAAAAAAGGGAAAGTCAGGCGACATCTTAAAAAACAAGGCTAGAGTTTCAAGCCTTGGAGGAAAGACAAGTCAGGACTGCAGACAGGCCAGTTTAGCAGCAGGACTCTTCTACTACAGAGCCACGCTGCTGTAACCCCTGTAGAATGTAGTTTGTCATTGTCCTGCTGAAATATGAAGGTCTTCTTGAAAAACTCATTGTCTGGATGGCAGCATATGTTGCTCCTAAACCTGTAGCTTTTGATTGGCATTAATGGAGCCTTCATAGATGTGGAAGATACCCATGTCATGGTTACTTATGATCCCCATACCATCAGGGATGCTGGCTTTAAACTGGAAACCTGGAGCTTACACTGGGTGGTCGCTTTACTTATTAGAGAAGAGACTGCAGCATCCGTGATTTTCAAGAGAATGTCAAATTGGGATTCATCAGACCTCAGGACAGTTTTCCTCTTTCCTTCAGTCCATCTTAAATGGGATCAGGATCAGAGAAGTCTTTGGTAATTCTGAATCATGCAGTTTTCTTTTTGCATGGTTCAGTTTTAATCTGCATTTGATGAACTTGGTTCACAGACAATAGTTTCTGAAGTGGTTTAGAACCCATGCAGTGATTTCCCCCACAGAGTCTTGTCTGTTTTTCATGCAGTATTGTACATCAGGACCATCCAGCCTTGGTTTTGGTCCTTGTCCTTTTTGTAGGAACATTATTATAGAATTGTCTCTCACAGGGCAGTGAACCTCTTCCCATCTTTTCCTCTTAGAGTTTCAGCCTCTCTGAATGTCCGTTTTTAAATCCAGTCATAATACTCACCTGTTTGCAAACCATGAAATTTTGTTTTTAATCTACATTTTGCACACCTTTTTTGAAATAAGGCTTGTATTTCTGTATTTATTTGTTCTTTTCTTGTTTTGTATATAACCATTTGTTAAAGACCAATATAAACATTTATTAACTCTACATTCTTGGCGTCTTTAAGACTGAATTCTGCTATGTGCAGAGTTTGTCTCATTTCACAATCCGTCGTCTGAGAGCCACACCAAATTTACATCAGTCCTCCCCAGACAGATTTTGAAATGAGTTGCATGATTTGGTTCTTAATTAAATTGCACAACTTGATGTGTCTTTGTTTGTGTTTTTCAGGCCAAAGGTAAGGAGCGTCAGTGGCTGAAGAACCAGGCTCTTGGAGAGCTGGATGATGCTAAAATCATCGACGGTCTGACCGGAGAGAAGGCTATATATAAACGCAGAGGAGAGCTGGACCCTGAGGTGTGTTTCTGTGTGTTTAACTTCGTTTTTACTCCTCCCTGAGCCCCACCTTTAAACACACACACACTCCCAGACTCACACACATAATTTTGACCTCTATCTGTTAGACGATACATTCCAGCGGTGTGTGTGAGATTATTTTTACACCCTGTGTTTCTGCTCACACACGGTTTTCAGATGTTTTCCCTCCTGTCATGTATCCGTGTGCGGGTCTACACACACTGAGACACAGCAGAGAGATAGTTCCCACACTTTTCACGCAAACACACACTCACCATAATGTGCATGCCGTGTTTTTCTACCTCCTTTAGCACCCAGTGTTGCATATTTTTGGTCTGGCTGAAGGTTCACGTTGATTGCAGCCAGTTTTTTAAAGTCTTGGCCTTGTGTTGACTGTTATTTTGAGAGAGTTGATTTAAATTCCGTAAAAACACTTCCCAAAGTAGGTGTCGTCTGAGAATGCACGCTTTTAAACGTTGCGTCTGGTTGTGTAACTGTGTGTGTTTTTCAGCTGGGCAGCCCTCAGCAGAAACCGAAGCGTCTGCGGGTGTTAGCCGACGTCTCGGGCAGCATGTACCGCTTTAACGGCGTGGACGGGCGGCTGGAGCGCTCCATGGAGGCCGTGTGCATGGTCATGGAGGCTCTGGAGAACTACGAGCACAAGTTCAAGGTGAGAAGGTCTCAAGAGCCGCAACTGAGCTGTTTGTGCTCACTACTTCTCTGATGACTCGGTTGTAAACAGAGGCTTTATTTGAGTCTCAGCTATGACTTAGCTTGGAGCTTTTCATGAAGCTCAGAGCCACAAACATTGGGTTTGTTCATGGGTTATAATGCTGTGTAAAAAGTAACACCCCCAAGCTATGCAAACATACTCAATGAGTGTCTCACTCTGACAAAATAAAAGAGTATAGGTGGAATCAGTTTCCTTAAAACTGAAACAAGACAGTAAGAATCAAGGGTGGGAGAAAAAATTGATTCACGTAAGTACTGTAATTTTTTTTTTTTTTTACAATTTTTAAATCAATTTTTAAGTTAAAAAAATCAATTTTATTTTTTTTCTAATTTTTTTTCTAATATATGTTGAATTTATTTAATCTATTTTTCTTTTTTTTCAAAATTCATGTGACGTATATTTTTGGGGGAAATATGGTTCCTGGAATAGTCAGTAGATGATCATGATCATTCAACTGTTTCACTGGTGTTAAAAATGCAGACTAAAAATTGAAAAAAATCGACAATATCCTAGAATCACAATTTAAATCGAACCGGCATCCAAAAGATTGTAGAAGAATCAAATTGGGAGAAAAGCATATCGTCCCAGCCCTAGTAAGAAAATCCTGCAGCCTCCTGCCAAAGATCTGTTCTAATAGAAGTCATATGTTTCTCAAGTTTCACAACCAGCCAGAAGCTCCTCACCGAGGCTTTAAGGTCACATCAGATTTGGGAACCACTTATCAGATTTACCACCCAGAGTACTGAGGATCAGTATCAGTAACCAAAATAATGACCAAGAAAAACCATCCGTGCTTTTCTTTCACAGATTTGATCCTGTTCACACAACTTTGTAAGTTGACCACAATCTTAAAATTTCTCAGGTCAACAAACTCGGCCCACCGTGGTTATTACTCTGAACCTCCACCTGTGGGGTCTGGAGAATATAAACACAAAAAGGTCACAGCAATAACTACAGCAGTGATGTCGAGAGGAAAAGCTTTTCTGGAGGTAGATAACTAAACTTGTGGACTCTCTGTCCACAGCTGTAGGTGCAAAAACGAGAACATTATTATTAGTCGGTTGTATTTAAAGATCTAAGAGTCAGTTTTGGACTGGAGAGCAGGATGATGCAAGAGATGGAGGACATGAGACAGAGAGACGCAGAGAGGGAGTGAGAGTGGACGGAGACAGACTTCTTGGCCCCTCACACAAGCCAACCCGATACCGATCACATATCAGTGTCTCACACATAAACATATACAGTCACACACAAACACGCAAAAGTATACAGATGCTGCCGAACATGTCGTGTTCGTCATGTCAGTGTTTGCATAACTGCTGTTACATAAAAGTGAATCTGATAACGCAGAGGACATGTGTGCCTAAACCTGCAGGATCACACTGAGTGTGTCATGCATGAATGGTCAAAGGTCAAACATGAATCTGTTTAGGAATTTCTCTTCATGTAAAAAAAAGAGTAATGAAATTTAAAAGCTAATTTAGTTTCCTGCCCTAATTATCTATTCAACCCATATATTTTTATTCAAGCCAAAAACAGATCTGAAACCTGAATAAAGTAAGTAGATTGTATTTTTAACATGTCTTCTAAGGAGTTTTTATTATCTTTGAAACTAAATTTGAGACTCTCCATGTTCATGAGGGCTGAATAACCAAAATAGGTTCCAATCAGAGACATGAACCCGGTATGAAAACATCTGTTTCACCCAGCAACAGCGGTAAGTACAGCTGAGACTCCGAGTCGCATACCTCTGACCGCCACAGCCACAGCTGCCCTCATCAGAAATAGCTTATAAACATAATACCTGAGTCCTGAAATAAACCCAGCAGAGCCCCCTTACAGAGCCGGGCCTGATCTTATGTAAGCCAGCTGTGATGGACAGTCTATAGGAGGAGTGCTGACGTGACGGGTTCACATGTTAGAGCTGGTGCAGGTATATGTTACAATATGACATTACTGCATCGTCACAACCTCGGTCTTCATGGTTCAGGGGTTGAAAACGTATAATTACAGTGATTTAGTTTGATAAAGTGTCATATTGTTTATCTGTTTTCTCTGTGCAGTACGACATAATGGGACACTCTGGTGACGGCTACGACATCGAGCTGGTCCGAGCGGATAAAGTCCCCAAAAACAACAAAGAGAGACTCAAAGTCCTAAAGGTACAAACTCATCATCAGTCTGTCATCAGTCATATTATCTAAAGACCCACTCTGATGAAAATCGTTTTTCTTGTTGTCTACATGTTCATATGGCATTTTTCTGATACTAGAGGAAATATCATGAGAAAACTAAGTGCGAAATTGCATTTCTGAGTATTTCTGCATTCAAATTACTGTGAACCTCTGGCAGACCCAAACAGCAGGTTCAGAAACAGTGAGAAGTAGGCCAGGCTCGGAGAAATAGAGAGGACGATCGCGGAACAAGCGTCTGCGTTAGTGGATTGAAATGCTCGTAAGAAAGCTAATAATGAAATTAGCTTTTATCATACCCCTAAAAACGATAGTGTCTGAGAGCTGAATAGCTCCTATGTTACCTGTTTCGTCTACTACAATGGCAATGTGCTGCAAGCTAACTCGAGGAGAAGTGTACAGAGCAGCGCTGTCTCCGCCCACGACTCAGAGGCAAATTTGTTATGAGCTACTTGAGTTCTGCGGCAGAAAAGCCCTTGAAAATGACACAGGTAACATGATTTTGGCTAAAAACTTTATAATCACAATTTAAAGACCACTGAGAACAAATTGAGTAGTTAAAAAAAAACAATCGGAGTGGGACTCAAACTGTACACTGATTAGACCATGCCCACCTGCAGATATACCTGTAAAATTATAGAGAACTCACTATTTTTGTACACAGTGAGGTCAAGGGTGTCTTAGTTTCTTTGACATTTTGCCTCTTGGTCTTCTTTCCCCCTCCTCCGCCCTGCAGACCATGCACGCACACGCTCAGTTCTGCATGAGTGGCGACTACACCTTAGAGGGCACCGACGTCAGCATCAAGGAGCTGGCACGAGAAGAAGCCGACGAGCACTTTGTGGTGGTGCTCAGCGACGCCAACCTGGAACGGTACGGCATCCGACCGGAGCGCTTCGCCCAAGTCCTGACCTCTGACCCTCAGGTCAACGCCTTCGCCATCTTCATCGGATCTCTTGGCGATCAGGCTGAAAGGTGAGGAGGTGAAGCAAATAAGACGGGAACAAAGACTTTAAAGCGACTGCTTTCAGAACATCAACAGCACATAGAACTAAAGGAAACATCCAACCAAATTTAAGACGTACAAAATTTTAAATTAGACTTTTGTTGTTTCTCTAAAATCATTGAGGAGCTTTAAGGTCGACTTCTTGGCTAACATGTTACTGAATGTTGTTTATGAACAAACTTTCCAAACCAGCAGAGTCTAACAGTCATACAGACAAAGTGACGTATTGACAGAATTGTTGATAAGAACTTTGTGTTGTTGGATATAATCGTCAGTGGAGGTTTGGTGGCTCTAAAACAGACAAGCTGGTCAGACTTCACATCAACAAGGTCCTAACAGTCTGGATCTTTAAGTGTGATCATTGCAACTTCCAAGAGTCACCTGTGACCCATGTTGTCCAGCACCCCATCTGTTATTCACAACATGCAGAGGCACTGATCATGCATTATAGGTTACAGGTTACAGGTTACCTTTATATCAGGGTGTACACTGAAATCCAGGGCAGGTCATTCTGTTCATGCAGTCAGAGACGCCGGAGCATGAAAATCAGACGGACTGAAGGTACATCTGTTTTTCTCCTCTTAAAGATGTTAAACACTAGACTTCATCACATTTGTAACTGAGCAGTGTTGAAAAAATCATGGCGATAAATAGGGATTGAATACGATTTTTAATATTAGATATTGGTGCAATACCAGCAAAAAAACTAATATCGGATTATAACGGCCCTCATCTAAAATCTCAGATATTAGCACTCTGATACAAGCAGTCCATTCCAGAAACACTAGACTCCATCACATTTGTTACTGAGCAGTGTTGAAAAAAATCATGGCGATTAAAAGGGATGTCCCGTTACGATTTTTAATATCAGATATCGGTCCAATATCAGCAAAACAATGAATATCGGATTATACCATCCTGCATCTAAAATCTCCGATATCAGCGCTCCGATACAAGCAGTCCATTCCAGAATCCGCTCCAGTTTCCCTATCTAGCAGCTCCCAGATCCAGCATGCAGAGCCCACAAAATCACAACAACAGTGTGTACTAAGGTACAAACAAAACTACCAAGGAGTAACAATGATGTCGGTCATGTGGCAGTGTTTTTTTAATCCGTAAAAGACGTTGCAACTGAGTGCAAAACTTATATGTAAACTAATATTGGATCAATATCGGTATCGGCCAGTACTGCAGGCTACAACATCATATTGGAAGTAAACCCTTACATTCTGAACACTTATCTTTTTTAAAGATACTCAAATTCACCTTAAACGGCAGGTTCAAATGTCAGATGATAATGAATTCAAGGTTAAATGTGAGCACACAAGCAATGAAAATGAAGTTATCTGAGGTCGTGCACAGTTGTAATGTAATGTTTGGACTCTTTGTAAAGACGGTTCACGCTCTTGGAGACGCACTGCCAACTGTTAAAGAGGAATGTCTGAGCTAATTTAGGAATGAAGGGACAAAGAAAGAGAGTGTCATCAGAGGAAGTGAAGAGCGGCTGTGTTATCCTCCACCAGCTGAATGACAGCCCTTTCATTCGCTCACCAGGGGAAACCTCTCGCATTCATTCACACTCCAAACAGGCGCTCGTCTGTCTTTTTTTTTAAATTTTGGGCAGTGTTTCTGTTGCTGAAGTTTAATCCGCTCTCTTTAACCCCAAACTTTTATCTGCTTTTCTTCTTTTGTTTCAGACTCCAGAAGACGCTTCCAGCTGGCAGATCTTTCGTGGCCATGGACACCAAACAGATCCCCCAAATCCTGCAGCAGATCTTCACCTCTACCATGCTGTCCAGTGCCTAGTACACACAGACACACACACATAACACTAAAACACACTCTCAAAAACCTGGAGATGTGTTCTACTGGTGCTGGGACTTGCCTCTAACCCACTTTCTGTGTCAGATTGTGTCATTTAATTTGGAGTGAACTCACCCCTGAAGAAGAGAGGGTTATATTTATGATTTTACTGCCGGTGTAACGTGACGGTGCCGTGTTAGCGTGACAGAGGTAAATGATGATTAGCTGCTCTGTCGTGTCCCTCGGGGTGTAGTTACAGCACAGTGTGGCCTCAGAGAAGTCTGTGATCTTGTACAGCGTGACTGTTCTCCGCTGTGAAATGACACACCGCTCATCTCTCACTAAGAACTGGAGCCCGTCTCAGACCCCGTGTGGGGATCAAACACACACCCTGACCTGTTGTTGTTTGCCGTTTCTGGCCGCTGACGCACACTCGCAGACGTCTTCGTCCTGTTTTGGGCTGTAAGGAACTCGTCTCAGATGGGAGGGTCATGAACTTGGACCAGCCTCACTTATTTGGACTTCCGCCTCATTAATCGTGTGTCAAAGATGGAAAAAAAACGCTAACACACACTCTCTCACACACACATGCAAAAGGAAGGGCGACACCAACGCGCCACCTGAGCGACACTTGGACGTGGCGAGGAGCTCCTGAGGAATGCTGGGACTGTGCCCGGGAATTTCCCACCTGACTGCACTCGCTCTTTAAAGGCAGCCGCCGTTGCGCAACCCCCCGCAGCTCAAGTTTGTGTGTGTGTGTGTAAATGTGAGTGTGTGACTGTGTGTGTCCTCTTTCAGCATCTATGTCAACATGCACAAGCCCTTTCCTTCCTGGCTGCTGCAGGACCTTCTGACGCCCCGTCTTCATCTCAGTCCCGTCAGGAATCTGGGATCTCCTTTCATTGCTGGACCTCCCATTTCTCTTTCTCAATTACACACACACACACACACACACACACACACAACTTTCTGTGTCAACGTGTGCTTAGTTTTGCCTAGTAGGAGACTTGATCTGAAAAACTAATAAATAGTAGAGGGCAGATTTTTTGAACCATCAGTCATTTCGACCCTAAAATATCCAATTAACTCTAACTTCATCGAAGCAGACAGGTCTTTGCGAGCACGCCATCATGATCTCCGCTCGATGACCTCCTGCTGTGCTTTCAGATTAAACTCTCTCTTTCTGTGCCAGCTGACAGCCACGTGCACTCGATATCATGTCCCCGTTTTGCCTCTGGTTGTCACACTTCCTACACACGCCTCACTCTGATTGGCTGACAGGATCAATAGATCAAGCCGGTGAAACAATCAGCCTCTATTGATCCTCTGACAGAGGGATGTCCCTGATTTTACTAACCCATATCTGCCTGTTTATCTCTATCTTTGCTGAAGTTTAAATGACTCGTACGGTACGTTCGCCTGTTGATATTTCACATTTGAATGTGTGTAGTAGGATGTTAAATCAAAAACATGAGTCTCTTCCGTCTTATTTAATTGAAAATTGTTTTAAATAACTTAAAAATGTAAAAGAAATGGACACATTTTAATAAAACGATGTTAACAATCCACAAAGTTTGTATTCATGTCTGCACTGTCACTGCTGGTGGAGATTAGCTCATCGTTATAACTCTTGTACAGTCGTGGATGAAGGAATCGTGGCGTCCGATTAGCCTGGGCGGGCCATCCTGTTGCGTGAATCACTTGACGTTCCTTCCAGCAACAGTCTGGACTTCGGCCCACAGAGAGCGTGTATTCCCGATCAGAAAATAACCGGGCCAATCAGAGACCGTGTTTTCACTGCATGGACCAATCAGGGGCTGCCTTTCCCTGTTGTCCGGGTAACAGTGAAAACACGGTCTCTGATTGGCCCGGTTATTTTCTGATCGGGAATACATGCTCTCTATGGGCCGAAGTCCAGACTGTTGTGGGAAGGAACGTCAAGTGATTCACGCAACAGGATGGCCCGGCCAGGCTAGCGTCCGATTGCCTCTTCATAGAGAGGGAATGTTTTTCAACTTTGCACTAAGTTCCTGAGCAGGTGAAAGGTCAGCCCCCTCATCTATTTGCATGTTTATTTCCATCTCTAAAGCCAGCAGAGTTACTGTAGCCGAGCCCTTCTCCTTCCTCTCTTAAGTTTATTAAATCTGGTATTTCATGTTTTTATGTGTATATATGAGACCCATGATCGATTATCTAACAGTGTCCCTTTGTGTGTGTGTGTGTGTGTGTGTGTGTGTTTGTTCTCAGTCTGTGAAAAGGGGTGTGATGTTAATCACGAGTTCTGCAGAAATACAGAAAGAGAGAAAAATACATCTTCGAGATATTATTTGATCTGATTTTGTTTGTTTTGATTTGATTTTGTGTCCTTACAATCCAAAACAGCTTACAAAACACAGTTATTCAACAAAAGAAGAGAAACCACAGACACATGTGACCACATAACTTGTGAAACTTCTGGTCTATTTTTTAGTCAACATTTTCTTTTCCTGATTTCTCCTTTCACAATCGTCTATTTTGACACCTATTTGTCACTTTGAAACTAATTCTTTCTCCACCCAGGGTTTAGTCTTCATAAGAACTGATTTTGTGCTACAATGAATGCCTGGATCCTTAACGGCCCTTTAGTTTATCATGTAAAACACATTCAGGAGTGTTCAGTTGAATAGGTGTAAAAAAAAACACTCTCTAGTTGAGCATTGTTTTGAATGTTTTTGTGTTGTAAATACTTGTGAAGTGGACCTGGAGCTCTGAATTCCTAGAAGACTCCGTGCTTCTAAGAATCTCTGACCGCTCGGCTCCCCCTCATTTCCTCCGTGGTCACTTTTTCCATCAGTAGTAATGATAGGTTTAGAAACCACAATCACCCAGCCCGTCCTTAATGTTTTCACAGAGGCAAATACAACTACACTCATATAATACACCTCTTTTTTTCAACACACTTCACTTAATGCTGTATATATGTAATATGATAAAGCATGGAATCACATTCCTGAATCTAATCATCTACATTACATGATATCATTAAAAGATTAAAGATCCTCAGGCCCACACTAAGCACTGCATTAAAAACCGACAGGACTCTGTAGTGGAAATCATGTCATATTTCATTGTTTTTTTAAGTGAGGTTGCGTGAGTTGTATATCACTAGCAAGTATTACATCTGTAAAAGGTGCAATACAAAGGTTTTATGTTGGCAGAGCAAGAAGCCGGCTGGCAGAAGATCCCTACGCTGGCTTCAAATAGGATTCACCATGTTGGATTGATAGTGAGTAGCGGCAGTTAATGCCAGCTCTGCTAGCTAGCACTGTCTGCAGGTAGTTATTTATTTAACACATGCCACGATAAAAGGCAAAAATTACCTGTTCAACAAAAACTCTGCTGTCTCTGCGTCTGTTTTCAGGCCCAAACTCTGGCAGAGATTTCTCCACCACTCGAAGGATGACCCGATGTTTATTCAAGTTAGATTTCTTGGTCACATTTCCTCTCCTTTCTTCTGTCTGCTCGTGTTTTCTTCCCTCTTTTTTGCGGTGGGGCAAGCAGAAGTGGTTTTTTTTTCCGTCCTTCTCCATCACCGCTCCAATCGCTAAGCTGCTACGCTACTTTTAGCCGCTCAGAGCTCCAAGGAGGGCCAGGAGAGCTGGAGGGAACGAGTCGGAATTAGAGGAGAGGGGTGTGTCGACTACAGCAAGGTGATTGGATGGAGAGACGGAGCAGGAGATTGACCAATAGGAGCTGTCCGGGATGGATGGCTCCTATTGGTCAATGTTTATTGCAGCCCTGCACCTTCTGGGGGGAACAGATTTTTCCATTCTTTTTTCTCTTCACTTTGTGGAGATCGCACTATGGGACCATGATCGCCATATATACAAGATTCATTATAATTAACAATCTCTTCATTCGTCAACCATGCCTTCAAACTGAGATGAGTGTTTGGGTCAGAGTCTCTAAGTTAGTAAGTCATGTGGCAGAGTTGCCCCGTCTGCAGAAAACTGTAGCCTAGCTTGTATGCAGGTTCTCACAGCAGTTTCACATTAAACGGGGCCAAGCTGAGGGCGTCTACCGTGGCGAATACACCTATAAGCAACATCTAACTCATACAACCCCACTTCAGAAATACTGAAATATCACCTGAAAGATAGAGTAATATCTTCCATGTTTATCTTTGATTAGGTTAATTCAGAGAACCTTTGGAGCGTGACATTTTTTTGATTAAATATTTTTTCTTTGATTTCACATCTTCACATTTGTTTCTCGAAGAAAGACTGGGCTGATGATTTTAATATCATTGACGCTGTGCTCTGACAGGCCGTATTAGTAGTATTTCAGGGTATAAAGCAGCTCATTCAAAAGGATTTAATTACACACTGTTGAATATTATGTAACATACGAGCTCTGTTGTATTATTCGCCCTAAAATCCCCACCCTGGCCTTGTCCTGACAGATGAATTTGGTAATTACACACTGTTGTCTGTTCCACTTTCCTCTTCTGCTTCCTGTATTGACACACAATTCATCACCCTGGATTTACAATGACAAACTGAGCACACAGACACGCACACACACCTGGCCTCGCTCTTTCTGCCTAAAAAGCCCCTTATGATTACCACAGAGAGATAAAACGTCTAGACTAACAGGGTGCTACACATATTAGTCAGTGTGTTGGTTTGTGTTTGTTTTGTGTTCCCACCTCTGATGTCCTCAGTTACTGTGTGAGTCAGACTCATTTTCTTAAATCTGCAGAAAATCCAGCTGGTGATTCATGACCTAAAGGTTATATTTAGGCTCTGTAGGCTTATGTCACCACATTTCTGTCTGTGACGAAGGAGGAAAAAAAACGCAACTACAACTTAAAAAAAAGCACAAAAAAACTACAACCACTATAAAATCCAGGACCCAACAGGCGCAAATTATGGAAACACCAGCATGATTCAACCAACTAAAAGACAACAAAAGAAAAGAGAAGCTGGAGAAAAAACCCTAAAAACCAATAAAGAGCCAACTACATCTACAACAGCAACCATGAAAAACAACCAACTAGAACCACAGGTAAAAGCATCCACAATCAATCAAAAATGAGTCAAACTTATCAACTTCAACAGAAAAATGCAACAATTTACAACCGCTGAAAAACAACAATAAAAAACAGCCACATATAACATCTGATTGATAACAACCAACAGAAAAACTACGAGAAACTTCCAACGACTATTTCAAGTACTTGAGCAGCTGTAACAAAGGTAAAAGCCCCTCATGGCGCTGATTACCTTCAACGACAGGAACTTTGTCATTAGAAGTTATTGGAAAACTTCAGACATATAGCAAAATCCAGACAGATTTTATATAAAAGACCCACTTGTAAAGTTTTGTGGTATCACCGTCACATTACAGCCTGTTAAATTCAGTGTGTAATGAGTAGTAGCTCGGTGTGTTGACTGAAGGCTAAACTGCAGAGTGATTGATCCACACACACAGGGACACCAAGCTGACCTATCAATGTGATTGATTGCTGCTCTGGTGGCAGCTCAGCAATCACTGAGGACAGAGGAGACGTCCTCCTGTTTGTCAGGGTGACTGATGTCTGCCTATCAGGTAGTTACAGGTCTGACTGTGAGAAGTGTGTTTTCACAGTGCAGGAATGTTGCTGTTTTGTAATGTGTTCATTGTCTGTTTATTCTCCCAAAAATACAGAAATTGAGCTTTAAATGTGTGTGAGAAACTACTGTTCAGGAATGTTGCAAATTAAAGCTAATTTTATGATGTGGTCAGCAAGATGTGCAATTTCTCGTAAACATGTGCAAAGCATGTGTGGTTTTATGAGTTACCCTGCCTTCATATGTGCATAATGTTCATGCGTGTGTGAAATTGTGTGCGGCCATGTGGATTTTCAGCTGTAGAACAAAGCAAAAACAGGAGCACAGGAAACTCTGAAATAAGGAGGGACGCTACCATGCCACCCTTATAAAATACATTTAGAGGCCCTACGGAAATAAAGGGAGGCAGCACTGTATTTTATTGTTGTCGTAATCAGATCCCAAATCAAAAACAGATCAGCATAAGCTTTTAATTTTTGTATCGTGAATGTGATGTCACAGTACCCACCCCTGTCTGTGTGACAAAAGGTACGCTTTTTACTTGTTGCGGGTGTTGAATAAAAACACTCATGAACTAGTTAGCCAGTAATACTGGACAAGCGGACAGCTGCTGCGTATAAGCAGCAGCCTCTGGTCTTGAGGAATGAAGCAGATATGGGAGTGCTGAAAATGGTGTTCTCTTCAGGCTGTCTGCAGAAGTGCCAGAAACCATGAACACAGTAATTAATAAAAACCTGTTTTTAGAGCAAAAAAAAAAAAAAAAACACCTTTACAGCCTGGTTCATAACATCTAAGGGCTCTCTCAGCGTTGTAATTTTTCGTAACTCGTTCATTCTGAAGATATTAAAGGGGCCGTGGCATGAAACACTGACTTTGTTAACTGGAGGGGGGTGCATATCAGGGATAGAAAACCGCTACAACCCCCCCCAAGTTCGAAAAAATTCCATCCAGTCGTTTTTTAGTTATCTCCGTATTTAGGAACTGTGTGCTCAGAGCCAGGTGTTGTGCCATAGAATGCACCCCTAACAGTAGCACGGTTGAAAGTACTTAAAAAGGTTAAATAATCCAAGTTCTCTTTACCGTTGGAAGCATTCAAAAGCGTGTGCCTTTAATAATTTAATTCAGGCTATTCAGATAAGTCGAAAACAATCGCCCTCTTATTCGTAATATTTGCTGTCCCCAAAATATAATGTCCTCTACCTTGACAGCTAACTGTACAGTTTATACGCCGAAGTACACCTCTGTATGTGCATTTTTGAGACATAAAAACAAAACGTAAGTTTACTGCTCCATTTGACATGTTGTCATGATCCAATACTCGTGTTTTTGTTAAAATATAAGATAATTTTCTTCCTCTTTAAGAAGATAATGAGTGGAGGGGGTGCATTCTACGGCACAACACCGGCCGTTCTGAAAACTCCACTGACATGACGTCATGTCAGTGTTGGCGGGTCGATGGTACTGCCCATGGAGCCGCCCACTGTCCTGCCCAAAGAAATTATCAAAACACCGCCATTATTCCCGGCCGCTCGCTCGCATAGCTCCGGTTAGAACCATGGCGGAAGTACGATCTGAAAAAGAGGCAGCGTTTGCTCTGTTGTTGGCTGCACAAACGAGTACAAAACTCTTTTGAAAACTCCCTCGTCGGAGGATTTGAGGACTCAATGGGTGGATTTTATTTATAATGGGAATGTACCCGCGGCACTTCCAAAATATCTGTATGTATGTGCGCACCATTTCACTTCGGACTGTTTTATCAACGAGGGACAGTTCAACGCTGGATTTGCTAGATGTCTGAAGATAAACAATGGATCCGTACCAACTATCCGTGATCCTACTACAAACGTGGCATCTGTAAGTGTTAACGTTTTATTTTAACTTTCTGTTTAGCCTAAATTCCCCCCGGTGCCTCAGCACGGCCACCACGCTTTGATAAACACACCGGATCCGCGCCGGTTTACCGGATCCTCCCGTATTTTAGCCGCTCGCTTCTTCCCCGACAGCTCCGGCGGCGGGGGACAAAATCCCCTTCCGGAGCAGCATGTAGCTTTAGCATTTACCCTTGCGGCGACGCGCCTCTTTTGGCTCAAATACGGGACGTCCCGACTAATGCTGGACGGTCGGCCATCCTATTAATTAGCAAAGGCTTCAGAGAAGTTTTAGAGCACCAAAATCTTGGCGGCTTTGAATAATACATAGATGTGTCGACTAGTCGCTTCAAGTCGCGTTTGGTCTGAACGCGGCGAAGAGTTTCTCCCGGAGCCTCTCCCTCTGGGTCAGACTCTGGCTCAAACTGGTAGGGTTGTACGAGCGATCTTCTTGCAGCCATGACCGAGTCAGTGTCAACACTAACACATGGCTATCGGAGCACAGCCACAGCCCCTTCCAGAGAGATGGGTGTAAAGTGGACGTGGCTTAGGTGCAGCTCATTTCATTAAAGAGACATGGCACAAAACGGAGGATTTTGAGCGGAGCTGTCTTTAGCTGATAAAAAGAGCACCAAAATTATTGATCCAAATCGAATTTTGACCGAAGGACGTCTCAGACATGCTTTTAACACACCTGTTGTGTCTTTAACAACTTAAAGATAAATAACGGGGACGGAGCTTCACATCGTCTGCTGTAACTTTATTATACCGTGGTTCGGCAGGGAACAACAAGGAAGGGCAAAAACACATATCAATGCGCCATGTACTATGCTGTGAAGCGCTGAGGTGGCACACGGAGGTGGTGTAACTCCACTTAAAGAAATAGTCCATACACTACAATTCCTCCCTTTTTAAATTGAATGGATATTACCAAATGCATAACAAAACAATCCATTCAACTATGCAATGCACATGAAAGCATTTCTTTTCTTTAAACACCTTTGTGTGCATGCATACTAACACCATCACATTTAAACAATATATTCGAACACATTGCTGCTGGGTAATATTCTACAAGTCCAGTCTCATCGGGGGTGCTCTGTGCCTTTCAGGATAACGCCTCTGGACTTGGGGAGTCGGTTTAGGGGTGACAGGGTTCTTATCCACAGGAAGAGTCTCTGTTACGGTTGGTGCATCGTTGGTGGTATTACTGTCACTGGGGGGCCTGGCTGCAGATGATGAGTTGTCACTCTTTGGTTGTACATCCAAGATCTGATCCACGTGACGTCTCCATGTTTGTTCTCCAACGTCAACGGTGTACATTAGTGGTCCAGTCCTTGTTGTTATTTTTCCTGGGGTCCACTTGTCTCCTCTGTAGTCACGGGCAAGGACTTCCTGTCCAATCTCAAAGTCTCTTGGAGTCTTTCCTGACAACTGACTGAGCTGCTTGTTCTGCACGTCCCTTCGCAGATTTGGTTTCAGGAGGTCAATGCGAGACCTGAGAGACCTGCCAAGGAACAGCATTGCAGGTGTTTGGTTTGTAGCAGAATGCACAGAGTTTCTGTAGACAAAAAGGAAGTTGTCCAGCTTGTGTTGGAGAGTCAGGTCTTCTCTTTCCATTGCTTTGATGGACCTCTTGAAGGTTTGCACAAACCTTTCAGCCAAGCCGTTTGTAGCTGGATGGTAAGGTGCTGACTTGAAGTGCTTAATTCCATTTCGCTTCATGAACAAACTGAACTCCTCTGAAGTAAATTGTGGCCCGTTGTCGCTCACAATTTGTTCTGGCAGACCATTTCTAGCAAAAATCGACCTTAGAACACTTATGGTCTTTTCTGAAGTGGTTGACTTCATTTGTACCACCTCTGGCCACTTGGAATGAGAGTCAACGACGATCAGGAACATGGAGTTCATGAATGGTCCTGCAAAATCAACATGCACTCGTTGCCATGGGGATGACGGCCATTCCCAAGGATGAAGTGGGGCCTGTGGTGGAGCATTTTGGACTCTGTGGCAACCTGAGCAGCCTTTGGTGATGTCCTCAAGTTGTTTGTCTATTCCTGGCCACCAAACATAGCTCCGGGCTAGGCTTTTCATCTTTACCGTACCAAGGTGTCCTTCATGGAGAGTCTCTAACACCCTGGCTCGAAGTTTGGAGGGAACAATGACACGGGAGCCGCACATTAAGGTCCCTTGACAGATTGAGAGTTGGTCCCGTCTAGCTGAAAACTCTGGGAACAGTGGATCACCATGAGCTGGCCATCCCCGCATTGTTATTTCGTACACCTTTGATAATGTGGGGTCATTCCTGGTTTGTTTCTGTATTTCAGAGTTTGTCACTGGCAGCTGATCCACCACTGCTGAGTAGAACACATCTGCTGAATCTGGATGAGCAGCATTTTCTCCTTCTGGTTTCAACAAGGGTAGTCGTGACAACCCGTCAGCGTTGCAGTGTTGTTTAGTCCCTCTGTATTCAATGTCATATGAGTGGGCTCCAAGGAAAAGCGCCCAGCGCTGTAAGCGGGTGGCTGACATTACAGGGATCCCTTTTCTGGGGTTGAATATTGATACAAGGGGTTGGTGATCTGTCACAAGAGTGAACCTTTGGCCATAAAGGTAATGATGAAACTTTTTAATACCCCACACCAGGCTGAGGGCTTCCCGATCGATCTGAGCATAATTGCGTTCTGCGCTTGATAGTGATCTGGAGGCAAAAGCAATAGGTCGTTCAGATCCATTTTTCATGACGTGTGACAGAACACAACCAATCCCGTAAGGACTTGCGTCGCAGGCCAGTCTGATGGGTCGTGCTGGATCGTAATGGGTTAACAGTTCATCTGAAGTTATCAGTCTTTTTGTCTCTTTGAATGCTCGATCACAGTCCTCAGACCACTTCCATTTTGCTCCTGTCTGCAGCAGTGCGTTGAGTGGGTGGAGCGTTGTAGCCAAGTTTGGAAGGAACTTGTGGTAGTAGTTAATAAGGCCTAGATATGACCTCAGCTGCGACACATTTTCTGGTTTTGGTGCCTCGAGCACAGCTTCAATTTTCTCTTGTGACTTGTGTAAGCCATGCTTGTCAATGACATGTCCACAGTATGAGATTTCACTCCTGAAAAACTCACACTTATTTCTCTTTGCATGCAGACCATACTCGCTTAGCCTTGTAAGCACCTTGCTGAGATTTTCTAGGTGTTCATCATCATTCTTGCCTGTTACAATGATATCATCGAGATAACACTGTGTACCTGGGATACCTTGAAGCACCTGATCCATGGCTCTTTGCCAGATAGCTGGAGCTGAAGCAACACCAAAAACAAGCCTGTTGTATTGAAACAGTCCTTTGTGAGTATTGATAGTGAGGAGTTTCTTGTCATTTTCCTCAACCTCCATTTGCAAGTAGGCTTGTGCTAGGTCTATCTTTGAGAACTTCTCTCCCCCTGCGAGCGATGCAAAGATGTCATCTATACGTGGCAGTGGGTATTGTACAGTACGCAGCACAGGATTTATACTCACTTTGAAGTCTCCACATATGCGAACAGCTTCAGCCTGCCCCTTTTTCATCACTGGGACAATGGGGGTCGCCCAATCGCTCCATTCAACTTTTGACAGGACGCCAGAGGCCACCAGTTTCTGTAGTTCAGCTTCCACCTTTGGACGTAGTGCATAGGGAACTGGACGGGCTTTGTGGAACTTTGGAGTTGCATTTTCATTCAACTCAATCCTTGCCTTTATCCCCTTTAATGTGCCTATGCCCTCTGCAAACACTTCCACGTGGGATTTCAGTAGCTGTGACAGTCTCTCTGTGGCACTGTGCGAACCATCATTGTCTGTTCGAGCTAAATGTAGAGCTTTAATGGTGTGCCAATCCAGTCTGATTTTTCTCAACCACTCCCGGCCGAAGAGTGGGGGCCCTCCTTTTTCCAACACATACAGCATCAGTTTCAGTCTTTTGCCTTTGTATGTCACTTTCACTTTAAGTTTACCTGTGGGGCACACTTTTTCACCTGTGTAGGTCTTGAGTCGCACAGCAGTCTTTAACAATGGTAGTTTAGGGAACAGTCGCATGTAGTCGGCTTTAGAGATGACAGACAAGGCTGAGCCTGTGTCTAGCTCCATTTTCAACTTTATGCCAGACACATCTGGAGTAATCCAGATAATTTCCCTGTCGTCTTCCTCAGTTATGTCATGCAACTTCAAGCAAGAAAGTCCCATACTGTCAGACTCTGATGTAGATCCACTTTCGCTTGTCACCATGCTGTGTACATTTTTACCATTGCATTTTGGCTTTCTGTCTTTGTTATACTTTTCCCTTTTAGCTTGGTTGTTGCTTGATTTCTGTCTGCATACTCTCTCAATGTGCCCAGGTCGGTTACACTTTCTGCAGTTTTTGTCCTTAAACCAGCAGTCATTTGCATTATGAGATGTTTTGCCACATCTGTAACACTTGTGTTCTTGTTTTCTAGCATCATTCATTGACATTTTGTGAATGCCACTATCCACAGTTTTCTTTTGTAGCTCCAAAGCGTCCTTAGCTGCTGTCTCCATTGACACAGCGATAGCCAGTGCTTTTTCTAATGTAAGATCTTTTTCTGACAGTAGCCTTTTCTGTGTGCTTTGACAATGCATGCCACAAACCAGTCTGTCACGCAGAGCATCAGAAAGTCCTACTCCAAATTCACAAAACTGAGTCAGCCTGCGTAGTTCAGCAACATATTCTGACACACTTTCATCTTTAGACTGGTTCCTATTGTGGAAACGGAATCTCTCTGCTATCACAAGTGGCTTTGGGCTTAAGTGATTTTTTAATATGTCCACGATGCTTTGAAACGACTGCGTGGCGGGCTTTTGAGGGGCTAGCAGGTTTCTGAGCAGGGTGTATGTTTTAACACCTATCAGGCTGAGGAGTGTTGGAACTTTCTTTTCGTCATCCACATAGTTCGCAGCGAAGTAAAGCTCCACTCTTTCAATGTATGACTCCCAGTCTTCATTAGCACTGTCAAACTGCTCTATTTTCCCAACAAAAGACATCCTCACGTTCTGTCCGCCACGTTCTGTCCACTGTATTGGCCGCGTCAGGATGTTACAAGTTAGCCGTTAGCCTTTTCGCTTGTCACTCGCCTCCTGTAACTTCGCTCCTCTCTCTCCCCTTCGTCGCAGAGCTCCGCCGTCTCCCTCGCCTGTCAGTGCAGCCGGGTTCATCCGCTCGCGTGTCGGTTCGTTCTCGTCGCCAATTTGTTGTGTCTTTAACAACTTAAAGATAAATAACGGGGACGGAGCTTCACATCGTCTGCTGTAACTTTATTATACCGTGGTTCGGCAGGGAACAACAAGGAAGGGCAAAAACACATATCAATGCGCCATGTACTATGCTGTGAAGCGCTGAGGTGGCACACGGAGGTGGTGTAACTCCACTTAAAGAAATAGTCCATACACTACAACACCAGGGGACTATTTTAAGTTGTGTGGAATTGGCATGCCATGGGACCTTTAAGACCAGCCGATTGGCTTCAAAACTCAAAAACAAATATATATGACATCTCCGATGTTTCGTGCGTGTAATATGCACTCTTGGTTGTATGAAGCTAAATTTTTGGAGGAGTCACGAAAAACATGAAAATCCTACAGCTTGACTTACATACAAAAAAAACTTTTTTTGTTCTTTTTTTTCTGCAAAACATAACTCCTAGCTGTTCACGGACTGATCAGATCTTTCATCCGTTATGACCTTCATAACAAAATTGTCAGAATGAACACAGAGGTTTTATTCCTACTGCTGGATCAGACTGACAGCTGGCTGCAGGCCCACATTTTTATGGCAAATTCATTAAGCAGTAATAACAGCTCAGAATCAACAGTGCTCGCCAATCACCATGTGGTTAGTGTGTGTGTGTGTGTGTGTGTGTGCATGTGTGTGTAGCAGGTTTGTTGTTTATAGAAAATGTGTGTTTGTGTGCAGTAAAAAGAGAAAGTAAGAGGGAGACACTGACCTGTTTGTGCTGAAAGAGATCCCTTCTGGTTTTGGCAGATGACCACACTTAGCATGCACACACACACACACACACACACACACACACACACACACACACACACACACAAAGTGCAGAATGACCACCTGACACCTGCCCCTGTCAGGTCCTGATTGAGTCGTACGTTGAATCCTGAGAGGACTCTTATGAGCCGAGTTGCTGACAGATCTAGAGACAGAGCGGCTGAGCTCCTGACACTGAAATGTTGATACTCATGAACTGTTGGAGGGGTGATGAAAAACTAACTGCTGTAAGGAGAGGATTACAACACTGTTTTTCAGCAGTGCCATCCAAGATCCTCGAGACCCAATGATGCAGTCTTGCTCTCAGTCGAGACAAAGAGCTGTGTTTTCAAGAGGGAAATTTAGTGTTGAGGAGGCGAGACTGAGTGTAGTTTTTTTTTGTTTTGTTTTTTTTATTGTTTCTAATATTTTTTTTTAATGACAATCGAAAAACTCATTTATCCACCTGCTACCCGTATCAGCCATTCTGGTTTACACAAAAAAAATTACAGTAATGCATTATATGGAAGTTGAATACACCTTCCGGTGATACTTGGACACGTCGTCAGTGAAGAACCCAGGGTCATGGGGTGTTTCGGGTCTTTGATTTTCATACACCCTCTCCTGGGCGACCCAGCCGGGGGTGATCAGTCCCCGACTTGTGTCCAAGTGGCGTGTTGTTCCACGGATCCCCCCTGCGGATCCGCAGCCACCTACAGGCCCTCTCTGCAGCCTCTAGCGTGTTTTGCTTAGGTCGTTACTGGTAGTTCAGTCCGATTGGGATGCTCATGCCCCCCCCCCCCTCTCGGGCATCCCTGGGGGGTATCTTTCTTTGGGGTTCTTTGTAGCTAGGTACTTGGATACTCCCTTTGGAGAGTTGCAGGTTGGGGGGCTAGCCCTTCCTGCTCCGGTTGCCATCTCTCCGAGCTGTCCACTGTCTCTCCAGCAGTCACCACTCTGTTCGTGGGTGTCAACCAGACTTTCCTGGCGGTCACTGGCTAAGCCAGGTGGGATAGAAGTTGAATACACCTTCCGGTGGTACATGGACACGTCATCAGTGAAGAACCCAGGGTGATGGGGTGTTTCGGTTCTTTATTCTTCATACACCCTCTCCTGGGCGACCCAGCCGGGGATGATCAGTCCCCGACTTGTATCCAAGTGATTGTTGTTCCACGGATCCCCCCCCCTGCGGATCCACAGACACCTAGAGGCCCTCTCTGCAGCATCTAGCGTGTTTTTTACGGCTCTCTGTAGATGCAGTCCGTTCGCTCCAAGTGTTGGAGGGTTTGCACCAGTGAATGGCTAGCAAAGCCACGACACCCAACCTCGACTTTTTTTTTTTGAATTGTTTTTAATCTTTTTATTATTATTATTTATTTATTTATTTTTTTGACAATCGAAAAACTTTTTATCCACCTGCTACCCGTATCAGCCATTCTGGTTTACTCAATGAAATTACAGTAATCCATTATATGCACCAGTCATCCTGATACAGATAATAAATGGATGAAAAGTTATTGTTGGAGGAAACCGGAGCAGCCCGGAGAAAACCCAATCTTTTACATTAAAAAAAGCACATTACTACTGCTGTGTTTATTATAATGTTTTTGTCCCAACACGACGGGACCCAGTTGTCTTGGATGGGGCTTGTTTAGTAGGTGGAGGGGGGGTGAATTGTGCCTGGGAAGTCAACAGGAACAGAGGCCCGATGATGCAGTGTTGCCCTCAGTCGAGATGAGGAGCTGTGTTTTCAAGAGGGCAATTTAGTGTTGAGGAGGCGTGACTGAGTGTAGTTTTTTTTTTTTTTTTTTTTTTTTTTTACCGACAATTGAAAAACTTTTTATCCACCTGCTACCCGTATCAGCCGTTCTGGTTCACACAATGAAATTACAGTAATCCATTATATGCACCAGTCATCCTGATACAGATAATAAATGGATGAAAAGTTATTGTGGGAGAAAACCGGAGCAGCCCGGAGAAAACCCAATCTTTTACATTAAAAAAACCCTCATAGAAAAAGAAGCAGCTTTGAAAGCTGCTCCTTTTTCTATGAGGGGACAGTACTTCCAGCCTCCGGCCACCATACATTCCTGACACAGTCCTTGTCCGTCCCTTTGGCTCCTCCTCTGCTACTCCCTCGCAATCCTTGCCATGATCTTCTCCAAGTAGGGTCGATCTTTGGATTTGACAACTAGCATCCACTGCTCCTTGAAGTTCTTTTCTTGGGCAATGTTCTTGAGGATGGTTATTCCGTGAGTCCTGAAGAAAAATAAGATTTCAGTTAGCATTTTGGTCATCAACATTAAATTCAACAAAGAAAAAATGAACGTTGTGAGATGAGTTACAAACCAGACAAAATCAGAGTTTTGGCACAGTTTGAAAACTGATGAGACGGATAAATAGTTACCTGACTTCCGCAGTGGTGTTCATAGCCATTTCATTCACAGCAGACAGAAATGTCTCTGTGAAGGTCCCTCCAGCGCTCAGAATTTGTGTTGCTCCGACTAAATCAGCCAGCAGATGTAAATGCTGTGCTGCGCTATTTCTCACTGCTGCACTCCGATGGCTGTAAAGTACAAGGATAAACAATTTTAGTCACATTGTTCCATTTTGTATTTGTATATTTTTGAATTTACTACTGCTGTGTTTATTATAATATTTTTGTCCCAGGAAACATACCTTAAACCTGTTTGCACCAGCACACGTAATACTGGTTCTGGGTCGCAGTTCAGTAACATTGCCTTAAGGGCCACACCGACCTGCTGCTGGAGGAAGGTCTTACTATGTGCCTGTGCAACCTTCAGCAGCAGAGCTTCGCCTGTTCTTTGAACTGCCTTGTTCATTTTTTCTTTCAGATGGACATAAAGATATTTCAGGGTTTCAATGGCTGCACTGGCCACAGCTGAGCGTAGATTTTCAACCTGGGGGGAAGAACAGAGGTAAACATTTAGCAGTCATACAACTATCACAGATACAATTCAATGTTCACACTTAAAGATATAGGGATACAAAGACATGAATGACTTCTTTACCTCGTCTAATACCGCATCTAATATTTCATAAAACCTGAACTCCAAATTCTCCTGGTGGTGCTGTGCCAGAGCTTGGATGAGTTTCAGTCCCTCTATCTTCTTGTCCCTGTGCATGAGATGATAAATTTGTTAAACTTTTGTTCAAAAAATCTAATATCACAGTATGTTTCAAACAAAATGTATAAAAGATGACTAATGTAAGAACTTTTGATTCACTGGTGCAACAACAAATGAGTTATGGAGAACTGTCTTGTATGCCGAGTAGATGATTATGACAGTGAACCGAGGATAACTTCAAGGAAGCAAGCTAAATTTTGCAAGCATTACATCTAAACATTGAGCTTATATCAATAGAATATTGAAGATCATTGTTAAGATAAAAAAAAAGAAAAACTTACCACTTTTTATCTTTCAACAGCTCAAAGCAATAGGACAGACTTTCCTCTGGGTAAATCAAGGGGTCCAGGTCTTGGAGGTCCAGGTCAATGTGCTCGTTCAACCGTGATTCGCATATTACCACTTTGACTTTTCCAGCACGCCGGAACCTAGTCTTCTTGGATGGGGCTGGTTTCGTAGGTGGAGCGGGGGTGAATTGTGCCTGGGAAGCCAATGTATTTTTTGTTGGAGTTGATAAAGGTGGCAATAAGTTGTGTCGTCTTGGGCCTGTCGGTGGTCGAGGCTGATGTGCAGAAGAGTCTGTGAACTGCTCCAAACATCTTTGGACTTCCTGTAGTTGGTCGTCTGCTGTCTGGAGTTGGTATCCACCAGGGACTTCTTTTTCTGCGAGGAACAAAATCCAAAAATAATTGTTAGTACCGTTTCTTCTTATTGATTTATGCAACTTATTTGATAAACTTTTTTCCTTAATTCCTAACATTACAGCTCTAGTCTTTAAGATATCATCATTATAGGCTCTAAGACTTTTGAGATTTTGTGATTTTCAAGACAAAACCTCTATGCTCTACAATGGGGTCCTGCTCACCCTGTTGGGATTCTACTTTACATAATCATCTGTTTACTGTACATTATCTCCTACAAATGATGTAAATGGTCAGTGGGGTGCACTATTTTAGTTGCTAGACACTTTAGCATGAGGAGCTGGTGTAAAACCACCAATATCTACGAGACAACCAGTTCTACCACTGAAGCACAGACACCCCTTCCCAACATAGCTGATCCAAATTAGAATGTAACAATTTTAAGTTGAAGAAAAGTTTGTCTATGATTACTTACCAGCTCTACACATCTTCTTTTGCAGCACAGGGAGGCGTAATACCCTTCTCCTTGGTTGTGGTGTTTCTGGAGGTAGAGTAGCTGGTTTCTGAGGAGGTCTTACAACCCTTAGTTGTGTTTGGTCTGGGCTGTAAGACCAATCTCTGCCAGTATCTTCTCCCTCTTCTTCTGTGTCCAAGCTCATCTTTTGCCTGGAAGCTTGTCTCATCTGATGTCTAAAGACGGATGAGCCAGGCGTCTCTCTTGGGGTACTTGAAGGTTTTGGTATTGGGAGGGGATCCTGATGGTGTTGCCCCCCAATTCTCTCTAAAATAGCCCTCTGGAGTGATTGGTCTCTCGCACACATAGTGTGTATATGGCAGAGTAGAGCCTCCTGGTATTCTGTCTGGAGGTCTATAACCTTGGACTGGTTTGTGAACTTATCAGGTCTTTCGTGACCCTGGTGGCTCACCGTAATCTATGATGAAAATTGATAATGGAACAGTGTTAGTAAAACTGAAATAACATTTCTTTACTTTTAAGATGTAGCTCTTTGAGGTTTCTTGATATAAAGGGCACTACAAATAAAATTTATAATAATAATAATAATTATTATTATTATTATTATTATTGTTGTTGTTGTTGTTGCAGTGCCGCAAGTCTTTAATCGTACTACTTAGTTTAAAACTGTTGGCTATTTTCTCAGAATACATCCACCTTTTCTTACACTAAACTGATGTAACATGATCGACAAAATACTTTTTAAAAAAGACACAAAAAGTCTATCTATAGAGACAAAAACTAAGATACAACTTAACCTGCATTCAAATATGAAATTAATTTTTACTTTACTACTATAGAAGTTGTAGTGGAATTATTTTTATGTAACTTAAATGGTAGTAAAATCATATTCAAAGATTTAAAATTTGCTTAAAATGATAGCCCACGACTGGGCCTGCATCGTAATTTTTTTTTTTTTCCTACACGTTAACATTGTTTTGCAGATATGTTTTTGAGCCCTAATATATCAAAACTTCCAATTTATATTTTAGAATGATAACTTAAGCCTGTTCAAGTCATTGAAAGTAGTCTTCTAGAGATAAACAAGTTTCAAATCCATCAGAGGTTTCTCAGAAAAATATCTGTCATGAACTGCAGATGCTTGGATACAAATTAATACTTACGCGCTCTTCCTCTGTCCTCTTTGTAAAACAGCCAAACATGTTTGATACTTGATGTATATGTGTGCTGTTAAAACTAAACTGAGTTTTACGAACAAGTGAACAAAGTGAACAAAGTGAACTTGATATCAAAGTACCTAAGTACCTTCTCGATTTGAGTAGCCTAAAGTGAGATCAAAGACAATGACATCACAGGTGACATCAGAGGTATCAATGACATCATTCCGGAACAATTTGAAAGTAAACAACTGTGAAACAACTTGTGAATTTGAAAGTAAACAACATGTCTGCCTGGAGTGCCACTGTGTGGAGATGAGAAACTTATCCTGTTACAGTTTAAAAAGACAAATTAAACCAAACCCAGTTTCGCCGGCCCACCTCCAAACTCTTTTACTGTATTTCTAATATAAAAACCCTCTCTGGCCCCCTCATCTACCTGTCTAGTTTGTTCTCTCTGATAATCTTAAATATGTTTGTTGTGACTGTTTGAAACCTTGCAAGTTCAGAAGTCAAAACCAATTTAAAACATTGTATTGGGCTGTAACTGAAAACCAGAGATCGTAGACAGTAGATAGAATGGACAGCGTCTGCCTCTTCGCAGGATGAAGCCACTCTGAGAACAGCAACTGAACTGTTGGAGGGGTGATGAAAAACTAACTGCTGTAAGGAGAGGATTACAACACTGTTTTTCAGCAGTGCCATCCAAGATCCTTGAGACCCAATGATGCAGTCTTGCTCTCAGTCGAGACAAAGAGCTGTGTTTTCAAGAGGGAAATTTAGTGTTGAGGAGGCGAGACTGAGTGTAGTTTTTTTTTGTTTTGTTTTTTTTATTGTTTCTAATTTTTTTTTATGACAATCGAAAAACTCATTTATCCACCTGCTACCCGTATCAGCCATTCTGGTTTACACAAAAAAATTACAGTAATGCATTATATGGAAGTTGAATACACCTTCCGGTGATACTTGGACACGTCGTCAGTGAAGAACCCAGGGTCATGGGGTGTTTCGGGTCTTTGATTTTCATACACCCTCTCCTGGGCGACCCAGCCGGGGGTGATCAGTCCCCGACTTGTGTCCAAGTGGCGTGTTGTTCCACGGATCCCCCTGCGGATCCGCAGCCACCTACAGGCCCTCTCTGCAGCCTCTAGCGTGTTTTGCTTAGGTCGTTACTGGTAGTTCAGTCCGATTGGGATGCTCATGCCCCCCCCTCTCGGGCATCCCTGGGGGGTATCTTTCTTTGGGGTTCTTTGTAGCTAGGTACTTGGATACTCCCTTTGGAGAGTTGCAGGTTGGGGGGCTAGCCCTTCCTGCTCCGGTTGCCATCTCTCCGAGCTGTCCACTGTCTCTCCAGCAGTCACCACTCTGTTCGTGGGTGTCAACCAGACTTTCCTGGCGGTCACTGGCTAAGCCAGGTGGGATAGAAGTTGAATACACCTTCCGGTGATACATGGACACGTCATCAGTGAAGAACCCAGGGTGATGGGGTGTTTCGGTTCTTTATTCTTCATACACCCTCTCCTGGGCGACCCAGCCGGGGATGATCAGTCCCCGACTTGTATCCAAGTGATTGTTGTTCCACGGATCCCCCCCTGCGGATCCACAGGCACCTGGAGGCCCTCTCTGCAGCATCTAGCGTGTTTTTTACGGCTCTCTGTAGATGCAGTCCGTTCGCTCCAAGTGTTGGAGGGTTTGCACCAGTGAATGGCTTGCAAAGCCACGACACCCAACCTCGACTTTTTTTTTTTTAAATTGTTTTTAATTTTTTTATTATTATTATTTATTTTTTTTTTTTTTTTGACAATCGAAAAACTTTTTATCCACCTGCTACCCGTATCAGCCATTCTGGTTTACTCAATGAAATTACAGTAATCCATTATATGCACCAGTCATCCTGATACAGATAATAAATGGATGAAAAGTTATTGTGGGAGGAAACCGGAGCAGCCCGGAGAAAACCCAATCTTTTACATTAAAAAAACCCTCATAGAAAAAGAAGCAGCTTTGAAAGCTGCTCCTTTTTCTATGAGGGGACAGTACTTCCAGCCTCCGGCCACCATACATTCCTGACACAGTCCTTGTCCGTCCCTTTGGCTCCTCCTCTGCTACTCCCTCGCAATCCTTGCCATGATCTTCTCCAAGTAGGGTCGATCTTTGGATTTGACAACTAGCATCCACTGCTCCTTGAAGTTCTTTTCTTGGGCAATGTTCTTGAGGATGGTTATTCCGTGAGTCCTGAAGAAAAATAAGATTTCAGTTAGCATTTTGGTCATCAACATTAAATTCAACAAAGAAAAAATGAACGTTGTGAGATGAGTTACAAACCAGACAAAATCAGAGTTTTGGCACAGTTTGAAAACTGATGAGACGGATAAATAGTTACCTGACTTCCGCAGTGGGGTTCATAGCCATTTCATTCACAGCAGACAGAAATGTCTCTGTGAAGGTCCCTCCAGCGCTCAGAATTTGTGTTGCTCCGACTAAATCAGCCAGCAGATGTAAATGCTGTGCTGCGCTATTTCTCACTGCTGCACTCCGATGGCTGTAAAGTACAAGGATAAACAATTTTAGTCACATTGTTCCATTTTGTATTTGTATATTTTTGAATTTACTACTGCTGTGTTTATTATAATATTTTTGTCCCAGGAAACATACCTTAAACCTGTTTGCACCAGCACACGTAATACTGGTTCTGGGTCGCAGTTCAGTAACATTGCCTTAAGGGCCACACCGACCTGCTGCTGGAGGAAGGTCTTACTATGTGCCTGTGCAACCTTCAGCAGCAGAGCTTCGCCTGTTCTTTGAACTGCCTTGTCCATTTTTTCTTTCAGATGGACATAAAGATATTTCAGGGTTTCAATGGCTGCACTGGCCACAGCTGAGCGTAGATTTTCAACCTGGGGGGAAGAACAGAGGTAAACATTTAGCAGTCATACAACTATCACAGATACAATTCAATGTTCACACTTAAAGACATAGGGATACAAAGACATGAAAGACTTCTTTACCTCGTCTAATACCGCATCTAATATTTCATAAAACCTGAACTCCAAATTCTCCTGGTGGTGCTGTGCCAGAGCTTGGATGAGTTTCAGTCCCTCTATCTTCTTGTCCCTGTGCATGAGATGATAAATTTGTTAAACTTTTGTTCAAAAAATCTAATATCACAGTATGTTTCAAACAAAATGTATAAAAGATGACTAATGTAAGAACTTTTGATTCACTGGTGCAACAACAAATGAGTTATGGAGAACTGTCTTGTATGCCGAGTAGATGATTATGACAGTGAACCGAGGATAACTTCAAGGAAGCAAGCTAAATTTTGCAAGCATTACATCTAAACATTGAGCTTATATCAATAGAATATTGAAGATCATTGTTAAGATAAAAAAAAGAAAAACTTACCACTTTTTATCTTTCAACAGCTCAAAGCAATAGGACAGACTTTCCTCTGGGTAAATCAAGGGGTCCAGGTCTTGGAGGTCCAGGTCAATGTGCTCGTTCAACCGTGATTCGCATATTACCACTTTGACTTTTCCAGCACTACGGAACCTAGTCTTCTTGGATGGGGCTGGTTTCGTAGGTGGAGCGGGGGTGAATTGTGCCTGGGAAGCCAATGTATTTTTTGTTGGAGTTGATAAAGGTGGCAATAAGTTGTGTCGTCTTGGGCCTGTCGGTGGTCGAGGCTGATGTGCAGAAGAGTCTGTGAACTGCTCCAAACATCTTTGGACTTTCTGTAGTTGGTCGTCTGCTGTCTGGAGTTGGTATCCACCAGGGACTTCTTTTTCTGCGAGGAACAAAATCCAAAAATAATTGTTAGTACCGTTTCTTCTTATTGATTTATGCAACTTATTTGATAAACTTTTTTCCTTAATTCCTAACATTACAGCTCTAGTCTTTAAGATATCATCATTATAGGCTCTAAGACTTTTGAGATTTTGTGATTTTCAAGACAAAACCTCTATGCTCTACAATGGGGTCCTGCTCACCCTGTTGGGATTCTACTTTACATAATCATCTGTTTACTGTACATTATCTCCTACAAATGATGTAAATGGTCAGTGGGGTGCACTATTTTAGTTGCTAGACACTTTAGCATGAGGAGCTGGTGTAAAACCACCAATATCTACGAGACAACCAGTTCTACCACTGAAGCACAGACACCCCTTCCCAACATAGCTGATCCAAATTAGAATGTAACAATTTTAAGTTGAAGAAAAGTTTGTCTATGATTACTTACCAGCTCTACACATCTTCTTTTGCAGCACAGGGAGGCGTAATACCCTTCTCCTTGGTTGTGGTGTTTCTGGAGGTAGAGTAGCTGGTTTCTGAGGAGGTCTTACAACCCTTAGTTGTGTTTGGTCTGGGCTGTAAGACCAATCTCTGCCAGTATCTTCTCCCTCTTCTTCTGTGTCCAAGCTCATCTTTTGCCTGGAAGCTTGTCTCATCTGATGTCTAAAGACGGATGAGCCAGGCGTCTCTCTTGGGGTACTTGAAGGTTTTGGTATTGGGAGGGGATCCTGATGGTGTTGCCCCCCAATTCTCTCTAAAATAGCCCTCTGGAGTGATTGGTCTCTCGCACACATAGTGTGTATATGGCAGAGTAGAGCCTCCTGGTATTCTGTCTGGAGGTCTATAACCTTGGACTGGTTTGTGAACTTATCAGCTCTTTCGTGACCCTGGTGGCTCACCGTAATCTATGATGAAAATTGATAATGGAACAGTGTTAGTAAAACTGAAATAACATTTCTTTACTTTTAAGATGTAGCTCTTTGAGGTTTCTTGATATAAAGGGCACTACAAATAAAAATTATTATAATTATTATTATTATTATTATTATTATTATTATTATTGTTGTTGTTGTTGCAGTGCCGCAAGTCTTTAATCGTACTACTTAGTTTAAAACTGTTGGCTATTTTCTCAGAATACATCCACCTTTTCTTACACTAAACTGATGTAACATGATCGACAAAATACTTTTTAAAAAAGACACAAAAAGTCTATCTATAGAGACAAAAACTAAGATACAACTTAACCTGCATTCAAATATGAAATTAATTTTTACTTTACTACTATAGAAGTTGTAGTGGAATTATTTTTATGTAACTTAAATGGTAGTAAAATCATATTCAAAGATTTAAAATTTGCTTAAAATGATAGCCCACGATTGGGCCTGCATCGTAATTATTTTTTTTTTCCTACACGTTAACATTGTTTTGCAGATATGTTTTTGAGCCCTAATATATCAAAACTTCCAATTTATATTTTAGAATGATAACTTAAGCCTGTTCAAGTCATTGAAAGTAGTCTTCTAGAGATAAACAAGTTTCAAATCCATCAGAGGTTTCTCAGAAAAATATCTGTCATGAACTGCAGATGCTTGGATACAAATTAATACTTACGCGCTCTTCCTCTGTCCTCTTTGTAAAACAGCCAAACATGTTTGATACTTGATGTATATGTGTGCTGTTAAAACTAAACTGAGTTTTACGAACAAGTGAACAAAGTGAACAAAGTGAACTTGATATCAAAGTACCTAAGTACCTTCTCGATTTGAGTAGCCTAAAGTGAGATCAAAGACAATGACATCACAGGTGACATCAGAGGTATCAATGACATCATTCCGGAACAATTTGAAAGTAAACAACTGTGAAACAACTTGTGAATTTGAAAGTAAACAACATGTCTGCCTGGAGTGCCACTGTGTGGAGATGAGAAACTTATCCTGTTACAGTTTAAAAAGACAAATTAAACCAAACCCAGTTTCGCCGGCCCACCTCCAAACTCTTTTACTGTATTTCTAATATAAAAACCCTCTCTGGCCCCCTCATCTACCTGTCTAGTTTGTTCTCTCTGATAATCTTAAATATGTTTGTTGTGACTGTTTGAAACCTTGCAAGTTCAGAAGTCAAAACCAATTTAAAACATTGTATTGGGCTGTAACTGAAAACCAGAGATCGTAGACAGTAGATAGAATGGACAGCGTCTGCCTCTTCGCAGGATGAAGCCACTCTGAGAACAGCAACTGAACTGTTGGAGGGGTGATGAAAAACTAACTGCTGTAAGGAGAGGATTACAACACTGTTTTTCAGCAGTGCCATCCAAGATCCTCGAGACCCAATGATGCAGTCTTGCTCTCAGTCGAGACAAAGAGCTGTGTTTTCAAGAGGGAAATTTAGTGTTGAGGAGGCGAGACTGAGTGTAGTTTTTTTTTGTTTTGTTTTTTTTATTGTTTCTAATTTTTTTTTTTATGACAATCGAAAAACTCATTTATCCACCTGCTACCCGTATCAGCCATTCTGGTTTACACAAAAAAATTACAGTAATGCATTATATGGAAGTTGAATACACCTTCCGGTGATACTTGGACACGTCGTCAGTGAAGAACCCAGGGTCATGGGGTGTTTCGGGTCTTTGATTTTCATACACCCTCTCCTGGGCGACCCAGCCGGGGGTGATCAGTCCCCGACTTGTGTCCAAGTGGCGTGTTGTTCCACGGATCCCCCTGCGGATCCGCAGCCACCTACAGGCCCTCTCTGCAGCCTCTAGCGTGTTTTGCTTAGGTCGTTACTGGTAGTTCAGTCCGATTGGGATGCTCATGCCCCCCCCCTCTCGGGCATCCCTGGGGGGTATCTTTCTTTGGGGTTCTTTGTAGCTAGGTACTTGGATACTCCCTTTGGAGAGTTGCAGGTTGGGGGGCTAGCCCTTCCTGCTCCGGTTGCCATCTCTCCGAGCTGTCCACTGTCTCTCCAGCAGTCACCACTCTGTTCGTGGGTGCCAACCAGACTTTCCTGGCGGTCACTGGCTAAGCCAGGTGGGATAGAAGTTGAATACACCTTCCGGTGATACATGGACACGTCATCAGTGAAGAACCCAGGGTGATGGGGTGTTTCGGTTCTTTATTCTTCATACACCCTCTCCTGGGCGACCCAGCCGGGGATGATCAGTCCCCGACTTGTATCCAAGTGATTGTTGTTCCACGGATCCCCCCTGCGGATCCACAGGCACCTGGAGGCCCTCTCTGCAGCATCTAGCGTGTTTTTTACGGCTCTCTGTAGATGCAGTCCGTTCGCTCCAAGTGTTGGAGGGTTTGCACCAGTGAATGGCTTGCAAAGCCACGACACCCAACCTCGACTTTTTTTTTTTTTAAATTGTTTTTAATTTTTTTATTATTATTATTTATTTTTTTTTTTTTTTTGACAATCGAAAAACTTTTTATCCACCTGCTACCCGTATCAGCCATTCTGGTTTACTCAATGAAATTACAGTAATCCATTATATGCACCAGTCATCCTGATACAGATAATAAATGGATGAAAAGTTATTGTGGGAGAAAACCGGAGCAGCCCGGAGAAAACCCAATCTTTTACATTAAAAAAACCCTCATAGAAAAAGAAGCAGCTTTGAAAGCTGCTCCTTTTTCTATGAGGGGACAGTACTTCCAGCCTCCGGCCACCATACATTCCTGACACAGTCCTTGTCCGTCCCTTTGGCTCCTCCTCTGCTACTCCCTCGCAATCCTTGCCATGATCTTCTCCAAGTAGGGTCGATCTTTGGATTTGACAACTAGCATCCACTGCTCCTTGAAGTTCTTTTCTTGGGCAATGTTCTTGAGGATGGTTATTCCGTGAGTCCTGAAGAAAAATAAGATTTCAGTTAGCATTTTGGTCATCAACATTAAATTCAACAAAGAAAAAATGAACGTTGTGAGATGAGTTACAAACCAGACAAAATCAGAGTTTTGGCACAGTTTGAAAACTGATGAGACGGATAAATAGTTACCTGACTTCCGCAGTGGGGTTCATAGCCATTTCATTCACAGCAGACAGAAATGTCTCTGTGAAGGTCCCTCCAGCGCTCAGAATTTGTGTTGCTCCGACTAAATCAGCCAGCAGATGTAAATGCTGTGCTGCGCTATTTCTCACTGTTGCACTCCGATGGCTGTAAAGTACAAGGATAAACAATTTTAGTCACATTGTTCCATTTTGTATTTGTATATTTTTGAATTTACTACTGCTGTGTTTATTATAATATTTTTGTCCCAGGAAACATACCTTAAACCTGTTTGCACCAGCACACGTAATACTGGTTCTGGGTCGCAGTTCAGTAACATTGCCTTAAGGGCCACACCGACCTGCTGCTGGAGGAAGGTCTTACTATGTGCCTGTGCAACCTTCAGCAGCAGAGCTTCGCCTGTTCTTTGAACTGCCTTGTCCATTTTTTCTTTCAGATGGACATAAAGATATTTCAGGGTTTCAATGGCTGCACTGGCCACAGCTGAGCGTAGATTTTCAACCTGGGGGGAAGAACAGAGGTAAACATTTAGCAGTCATACAACTATCACAGATACAATTCAATGTTCACACTTAAAGACATAGGGATACAAAGACATGAAAGACTTCTTTACCTCGTCTAATACCGCATCTAATATTTCATAAAACCTGAACTCCAAATTCTCCTGGTGGTGCTGTGCCAGAGCTTGGATGAGTTTCAGTCCCTCTATCTTCTTGTCCCTGTGCATGAGATGATAAATTTGTTAAACTTTTGTTCAAAAAATCTAATATCACAGTATGTTTCAAACAAAATGTATAAAAGATGACTAATGTAAGAACTTTTGATTCACTGGTGCAACAACAAATGAGTTATGGAGAACTGTCTTGTATGCCGAGTAGATGATTATGACAGTGAACCGAGGATAACTTCAAGGAAGCAAGCTAAATTTTGCAAGCATTACATCTAAACATTGAGCTTATATCAATAGAATATTGAAGATCATTGTTAAGATAAAAAAAAAGAAAAACTTACCACTTTTTATCTTTCAACAGCTCAAAGCAATAGGACAGACTTTCCTCTGGGTAAATCAAGGGGTCCAGGTCTTGGAGGTCCAGGTCAATGTGCTCGTTCAACCGTGATTCGCATATTACCACTTTGACTTTTCCAGCACGCCGGAACCTAGTCTTCTTGGATGGGGCTGGTTTCGTAGGTGGAGCGGGGGTGAATTGTGCCTGGGAAGCCAATGTATTTTTTGTTGGAGTTGATAAAGGTGGCAATAAGTTGTGTCGTCTTGGGCCTGTCGGTGGTCGAGGCTGATGTGCAGAAGAGTCTGTGAACTGCTCCAAACATCTTTGGACTTTCTGTAGTTGGTCGTCTGCTGTCTGGAGTTGGTATCCACCAGGGACTTCTTTTTCTGCGAGGAACAAAATCCAAAAATAATTGTTAGTACCGTTTCTTCTTATTGATTTATGCAACTTATTTGATAAACTTTTTTCCTTAATTCCTAACATTACAGCTCTAGTCTTTAAGATATCATCATTATAGGCTCTAAGACTTTTGAGATTTTGTGATTTTCAAGACAAAACCTCTATGCTCTACAATGGGGTCCTGCTCACCCTGTTGGGATTCTACTTTACATAATCATCTGTTTACTGTACATTATCTCCTACAAATGATGTAAATGGTCAGTGGGGTGCACTATTTTAGTTGCTAGACACTTTAGCATGAGGAGCTGGTGTAAAACCACCAATATCTACGAGACAACCAGTTCTACCACTGAAGCACAGACACCCCTTCCCAACATAGCTGATCCAAATTAGAATGTAACAATTTTAAGTTGAAGAAAAGTTTGTCTATGATTACTTACCAGCTCTACACATCTTCTTTTGCAGCACAGGGAGGCGTAATACCCTTCTCCTTGGTTGTGGTGTTTCTGGAGGTAGAGTAGCTGGTTTCTGAGGAGGTCTTACAACCCTTAGTTGTGTTTGGTCTGGGCTGTAAGACCAATCTCTGCCAGTATCTTCTCCCTCTTCTTCTGTGTCCAAGCTCATCTTTTGCCTGGAAGCTTGTCTCATCTGATGTCTAAAGACGGATGAGCCAGGCGTCTCTCTTGGGGTACTTGAAGGTTTTGGTATTGGGAGGGGATCCTGATGGTGTTGCCCCCCAATTCTCTCTAAAATAGCCCTCTGGAGTGATTGGTCTCTCGCACACATAGTGTGTATATGGCAGAGTAGAGCCTCCTGGTATTCTGTCTGGAGGTCTATAACCTTGGACTGGTTTGTGAACTTATCAGCTCTTTCGTGACCCTGGTGGCTCACCGTAATCTATGATGAAAATTGATAATGGAACAGTGTTAGTAAAACTGAAATAACATTTCTTTACTTTTAAGATGTAGCTCTTTGAGGTTTCTTGATATAAAGGGCACTACAAATAAAAATTATTATAATTATTATTATTATTATTATTATTATTATTATTATTATTATTGTTGTTGTTGTTGCAGTGCCGCAAGTCTTTAATCGTACTACTTAGTTTAAAACTGTTGGCTATTTTCTCAGAATACATCCACCTTTTCTTACACTAAACTGATGTAACATGATCGACAAAATACTTTTTAAAAAAGACACAAAAAGTCTATCTATAGAGACAAAAACTAAGATACAACTTAACCTGCATTCAAATATGAAATTAATTTTTACTTTACTACTATAGAAGTTGTAGTGGAATTATTTTTATGTAACTTAAATGGTAGTAAAATCATATTCAAAGATTTAAAATTTGCTTAAAATGATAGCCCACGATTGGGCCTGCATCGTAATTATTTTTTTTTTCCTACACGTTAACATTGTTTTGCAGATATGTTTTTGAGCCCTAATATATCAAAACTTCCAATTTATATTTTAGAATGATAACTTAAGCCTGTTCAAGTCATTGAAAGTAGTCTTCTAGAGATAAACAAGTTTCAAATCCATCAGAGGTTTCTCAGAAAAATATCTGTCATGAACTGCAGATGCTTGGATACAAATTAATACTTACGCGCTCTTCCTCTGTCCTCTTTGTAAAACAGCCAAACATGTTTGATACTTGATGTATATGTGTGCTGTTAAAACTAAACTGAGTTTTACGAACAAGTGAACAAAGTGAACAAAGTGAACTTGATATCAAAGTACCTAAGTACCTTCTCGATTTGAGTAGCCTAAAGTGAGATCAAAGACAATGACATCACAGGTGACATCAGAGGTATCAATGACATCATTCCGGAACAATTTGAAAGTAAACAACTGTGAAACAACTTGTGAATTTGAAAGTAAACAACATGTCTGCCTGGAGTGCCACTGTGTGGAGATGAGAAACTTATCCTGTTACAGTTTAAAAAGACAAATTAAACCAAACCCAGTTTCGCCGGCCCACCTCCAAACTCTTTTACTGTATTTCTAATATAAAAACCCTCTCTGGCCCCCTCATCTACCTGTCTAGTTTGTTCTCTCTGATAATCTTAAATATGTTTGTTGTGACTGTTTGAAACCTTGCAAGTTCAGAAGTCAAAACCACTTTAAAACATTGTATTGGGCTGTAACTGAAAACCAGAGATCGTAGACAGTAGATAGAATGGACAGCGTCTGCCTCTTCGCAGGATGAAGCCACTCTGAGAACAGCAACTGAACTGTTGGAGGGGTGATGAAAAACTAACTGCTGTAAGGAGAGGATTACAACACTGTTTTTCAGCAGTGCCATCCAAGATCCTCGAGACCCAATGATGCAGTCTTGCTCTCAGTCGAGACAAAGAGCTGTGTTTTCAAGAGGGAAATTTAGTGTTGAGGAGGCGAGACTGAGTGTAGTTTTTTTTTGTTTTGTTTTTTTTATTGTTTCTAATTTTTTTTTTTTATGACAATCGAAAAACTCATTTATCCACCTGCTACCCGTATCAGCCATTCTGGTTTACACAAAAAAATTACAGTAATGCATTATATGGAAGTTGAATACACCTTCCGGTGATACTTGGACACGTCGTCAGTGAAGAACCCAGGGTCATGGGGTGTTTCGGGTCTTTGATTTTCATACACCCTCTCCTGGGCGACCCAGCCGGGGGTGATCAGTCCCCGACTTGTGTCCAAGTGGCGTGTTGTTCCACGGATCCCCCCTGCGGATCCGCAGCCACCTACAGGCCCTCTCTGCAGCCTCTAGCGTGTTTTGCTTAGGTCGTTACTGGTAGTTCAGTCCGATTGGGATGCTCATGCCCCCCCCCCCCCTCTCGGGCATCCCTGGGGGGTATCTTTCTTTGGGGTTCTTTGTAGCTAGGTACTTGGATACTCCCTTTGGAGAGTTGCAGGTTGGGGGGCTAGCCCTTCCTGCTCCGGTTGCCATCTCTCCGAGCTGTCCACTGTCTCTCCAGCAGTCACCACTCTGTTCGTGGGTGCCAACCAGACTTTCCTGGCGGTCACTGGCTAAGCCAGGTGGGATAGAAGTTGAATACACCTTCCGGTGATACATGGACACGTCATCAGTGAAGAACCCAGGGTGATGGGGTGTTTCGGTTCTTTATTCTTCATACACCCTCTCCTGGGCGACCCAGCCGGGGATGATCAGTCCCCGACTTGTATCCAAGTGATTGTTGTTCCACGGATCCCCCCCTGCGGATCCACAGGCACCTGGAGGCCCTCTCTGCAGCATCTAGCGTGTTTTTTACGGCTCTCTGTAGATGCAGTCCGTTCGCTCCAAGTGTTGGAGGGTTTGCACCAGTGAATGGCTTGCAAAGCCACGACACCCAACCTCTACTTTTTTTTTTTTAAATTGTTTTTAATTTTTTTATTATTATTATTATTTTTTTTTTTTTGACAATCGAAAAACTTTTTATCCACCTGCTACCCGTATCAGCCATTCTGGTTTACTCAATGAAATTACAGTAATCCATTATATGCACCAGTCATCCTGATACAGATAATAAATGGATGAAAAGTTATTGTGGGAGAAAACCGGAGCAGCCCGGAGAAAACCCAATCTTTTACATTAAAAAAACCCTCATAGAAAAAGAAGCAGCTTTGAAAGCTGCTCCTTTTTCTATGAGGGGACAGTACTTCCAGCCTCCGGCCACCATACATTCCTGACACAGTCCTTGTCCGTCCCTTTGGCTCCTCCTCTGCTACTCCCTCGCAATCCTTGCCATGATCTTCTCCAAGTAGGGTCGATCTTTGGATTTGACAACTAGCATCCACTGCTCCTTGAAGTTCTTTTCTTGGGCAATGTTCTTGAGGATGGTTATTCCGTGAGTCCTGAAGAAAAATAAGATTTCAGTTAGCATTTTGGTCATCAACATTAAATTCAACAAAGAAAAAATGAACGTTGTGAGATGAGTTACAAACCAGACAAAATCAGAGTTTTGGCACAGTTTGAAAACTGATGAGACGGATAAATAGTTACCTGACTTCCGCAGTGGGGTTCATAGCCATTTCATTCACAGCAGACAGAAATGTCTCTGTGAAGGTCCCTCCAGCGCTCAGAATTTGTGTTGCTCCGACTAAATCAGCCAGCAGATGTAAATGCTGTGCTGCGCTATTTCTCACTGTTGCACTCCGATGGCTGTAAAGTACAAGGATAAACAATTTTAGTCACATTGTTCCATTTTGTATTTGTATATTTTTGAATTTACTACTGCTGTGTTTATTATAATATTTTTGTCCCAGGAAACATACCTTAAACCTGTTTGCACCAGCACACGTAATACTGGTTCTGGGTCGCAGTTCAGTAACATTGCCTTAAGGGCCACACCGACCTGCTGCTGGAGGAAGGTCTTACTATGTGCCTGTGCAACCTTCAGCAGCAGAGCTTCGCCTGTTCTTTGAACTGCCTTGTCCATTTTTTCTTTCAGATGGACATAAAGATATTTCAGGGTTTCAATGGCTGCACTGGCCACAGCTGAGCGTAGATTTTCAACCTGGGGGGAAGAACAGAGGTAAACATTTAGCAGTCATACAACTATCACAGATACAATTCAATGTTCACACTTAAAGACATAGGGATACAAAGACATGAAAGACTTCTTTACCTCGTCTAATACCGCATCTAATATTTCATAAAACCTGAACTCCAAATTCTCCTGGTGGTGCTGTGCCAGAGCTTGGATGAGTTTCAGTCCCTCTATCTTCTTGTCCCTGTGCATGAGATGATAAATTTGTTAAACTTTTGTTCAAAAAATCTAATATCACAGTATGTTTCAAACAAAATGTATAAAAGATGACTAATGTAAGAACTTTTGATTCACTGGTGCAACAACAAATGAGTTATGGAGAACTGTCTTGTATGCCGAGTAGATGATTATGACAGTGAACCGAGGATAACTTCAAGGAAGCAAGCTAAATTTTGCAAGCATTACATCTAAACATTGAGCTTATATCAATAGAATATTGAAGATCATTGTTAAGATAAAAAAAAAGAAAAACTTACCACTTTTTATCTTTCAACAGCTCAAAGCAATAGGACAGACTTTCCTCTGGGTAAATCAAGGGGTCCAGGTCTTGGAGGTCCAGGTCAATGTGCTCGTTCAACCGTGATTCGCATATTACCACTTTGACTTTTCCAGCACGCCGGAACCTAGTCTTCTTGGATGGGGCTGGTTTCGTAGGTGGAGCGGGGGTGAATTGTGCCTGGGAAGCCAATGTATTTTTTGTTGGAGTTGATAAAGGTGGCAATAAGTTGTGTCGTCTTGGGCCTGTCGGTGGTCGAGGCTGATGTGCAGAAGAGTCTGTGAACTGCTCCAAACATCTTTGGACTTTCTGTAGTTGGTCGTCTGCTGTCTGGAGTTGGTATCCACCAGGGACTTCTTTTTCTGCGAGGAACAAAATCCAAAAATAATTGTTAGTACCGTTTCTTCTTATTGATTTATGCAACTTATTTGATAAACTTTTTTCCTTAATTCCTAACATTACAGCTCTAGTCTTTAAGATATCATCATTATAGGCTCTAAGACTTTTGAGATTTTGTGATTTTCAAGACAAAACCTCTATGCTCTACAATGGGGTCCTGCTCACCCTGTTGGGATTCTACTTTACATAATCATCTGTTTACTGTACATTATCTCCTACAAATGATGTAAATGGTCAGTGGGGTGCACTATTTTAGTTGCTAGACACTTTAGCATGAGGAGCTGGTGTAAAACCACCAATATCTACGAGACAACCAGTTCTACCACTGAAGCACAGACACCCCTTCCCAACATAGCTGATCCAAATTAGAATGTAACAATTTTAAGTTGAAGAAAAGTTTGTCTATGATTACTTACCAGCTCTACACATCTTCTTTTGCAGCACAGGGAGGCGTAATACCCTTCTCCTTGGTTGTGGTGTTTCTGGAGGTAGAGTAGCTGGTTTCTGAGGAGGTCTTACAACCCTTAGTTGTGTTTGGTCTGGGCTGTAAGACCAGTCTCTGCCAGTATCTTCTCCCTCTTCTTCTGTGTCCAAGCTCATCTTTTGCCTGGAAGCTTGTCTCATCTGATGTCTAAAGACGGATGAGCCAGGCGTCTCTCTTGGGGTACTTGAAGGTTTTGGTATTGGGAGGGGATCCTGATGGTGTTGCCCCCCAATTCTCTCTAAAATAGCCCTCTGGAGTGATTGGTCTCTCGCACACATAGTGTGTATATGGCAGAGTAGAGCCTCCTGGTATTCTGTCTGGAGGTCTATAACCTTGGACTGGTTTGTGAACTTATCAGGTCTTTCGTGACCCTGGTGGCTCACCGTAATCTATGATGAAAATTGATAATGGAACAGTGTTAGTAAAACTGAAATAACATTTCTTTACTTTTAAGATGTAGCTCTTTGAGGTTTCTTGATATAAAGGGCACTACAAATAAAAATTTATAATAATAATAATAATTATTATTATTATTATTATTATTATTGTTGTTGTTGTTGCAGTGCCGCAAGTCTTTAATCGTACTACTTAGTTTAAAACTGTTGGCTATTTTCTCAGAATACATCCACCTTTTCTTACACTAAACTGATGTAACATGATCGACAAAATACTTTTTAAAAAAGACACAAAAAGTCTATCTATAGAGACAAAAACTAAGATACAACTTAACCTGCATTCAAATATGAAATTAATTTTTACTTTACTACTATAGAAGTTGTAGTGGAATTATTTTTATGTAACTTAAATGGTAGTAAAATCATATTCAAAGATTTAAAATTTGCTTAAAATGATAGCCCACGATTGGGCCTGCATCGTAATTTTTTTTTTTTCCTACACGTTAACATTGTTTTGCAGATATGTTTTTGAGCCCTAATATATCAAAACTTCCAATTTATATTTTAGAATGATAACTTAAGCCTGTTCAAGTCATTGAAAGTAGTCTTCTAGAGATAAACAAGTTTCAAATCCATCAGAGGTTTCTCAGAAAAATATCTGTCATGAACTGCAGATGCTTGGATACAAATTAATACTTACGCGCTCTTCCTCTGTCCTCTTTGTAAAACAGCCAAACATGTTTGATACTTGATGTATATGTGTGCTGTTAAAACTAAACTGAGTTTTACGAACAAGTGAACAAAGTGAACTTGATATCAAAGTACCTAAGTACCTTCTCGATTTGAGTAGCCTAAAGTGAGATCAAAGACAATGACATCACAGGTGACATCAGAGGTATCAATGACATCATTCCGGAACAATTTGAAAGTAAACAACTGTGAAACAACTTGTGAATTTGAAAGTAAACAACATGTCTGCCTGGAGTGCCACTGTGTGGAGATGAGAAACTTATCCTGTTACAGTTTAAAAAGACAAATTAAACCAAACCCAGTTTCGCCGGCCCACCTCCAAACTCTTTTACTGTATTTCTAATATAAAAACCCTCTCTGGCCCCCTCATCTACCTGTCTAGTTTGTTCTCTCTGATAATCTTAAATATGTTTGTTGTGACTGTTTGAAACCTTGCAAGTTCAGAAGTCAAAACCAATTTAAAACATTGTATTGGGCTGTAACTGAAAACCAGAGATCGTAGACAGTAGATAGAATGGACAGCGTCTGCCTCTTCGCAGGATGAAGCCACTCTGAGAACAGCAACTGAACTGTTGGAGGGGTGATGAAAAACTAACTGCTGTAAGGAGAGGATTACAACACTGTTTTTCAGCAGTGCCATCCAAGATCCTCGAGACCCAATGATGCAGTCTTGCTCTCAGTCGAGACAAAGAGCTGTGTTTTCAAGAGGGAAATTTAGTGTTGAGGAGGCGAGACTGAGTGTAGTTTTTTTTTGTTTTGTTTTTTTTATTGTTTCTAATTTTTTTTTTTATGACAATCGAAAAACTCATTTATCCACCTGCTACCCGTATCAGCCATTCTGGTTTACACAAAAAAATTACAGTAATGCATTATATGGAAGTTGAATACACCTTCCGGTGATACTTGGACACGTCGTCAGTGAAGAACCCAGGGTCATGGGGTGTTTCGGGTCTTTGATTTTCATACACCCTCTCCTGGGCGACCCAGCCGGGGGTGATCAGTCCCCGACTTGTGTCCAAGTGGCGTGTTGTTCCACGGATCCCCCCTGCGGATCCGCAGCCACCTACAGGCCCTCTCTGCAGCCTCTAGCGTGTTTTGCTTAGGTCGTTACTGGTAGTTCAGTCCGATTGGGATGCTCATGCCCCCCCCCCCTCTCGGGCATCCCTGGGGGGTATCTTTCTTTGGGGGTCTTTGTAGCTAGGTACTTGGATACTCCCTTTGGAGAGTTGCAGGTTGGGGGGCTAGCCCTTCCTGCTCCGGTTGCCATCTCTCCGAGCTGTCCACTGTCTCTCCAGCAGTCACCACTCTGTTCGTGGGTGTCAACCAGACTTTCCTGGCGGTCACTGGCTAAGCCAGGTGGGATAGAAGTTGAATACACCTTCCGGTGATACATGGACACGTCATCAGTGAAGAACCCAGGGTGATGGGGTGTTTCGGTTCTTTATTCTTCATACACCCTCTCCTGGGCGACCCAGCCGGGGATGATCAGTCCCCGACTTGTATCCAAGTGATTGTTGTTCCACGGATCCCCCCCTGCGGATCCACAGGCACCTGGAGGCCCTCTCTGCAGCATCTAGCGTGTTTTTTACGGCTCTCTGTAGATGCAGTCCGTTCGCTCCAAGTGTTGGAGGGTTTGCACCAGTGAATGGCTTGCAAAGCCACGACACCCAACCTCGACTTTTTTTTTTTTTAATTGTTTTTAATTTTTTTATTATTATTATTTATTTATTTATTTTTTTGACAATCGAAAAACTTTTTATCCACCTGCTACCCGTATCAGCCATTCTGGTTTACTCAATGAAATTACAGTAATCCATTATATGCACCAGTCATCCTGATACAGATAATAAATGGATGAAAAGTTATTGTGGGAGGAAACCGGAGCAGCCCGGAGAAAACCCAATCTTTTACATTAAAAAAAGCACATTACTACTGCTGTGTTTATTATAATGTTTTTGTCCCAACACGACGGGACCCAGTTGTCTTGGATGGGGCTGGTTTAGTAGGTGGAGGGGGGGTGAATTGTGCCTGGGAAGTCAACAGGAACAGAGGCCCGATGATGCAGTGTTGCCCTCAGTCGAGATGAGGAGCTGTGTTTTCAAGAGGGCAATTTAGTGTTGAGGAGGCGTGACTGAGTGTAGTTTTTTTTTTTTTTTTTTTTTTTTTTTACCGACAATTGAAAAACTTTTTATCCACCTGCTACCCGTATCAGCCGTTCTGGTTCACACAATGAAATTACAGTAATCCATTATATGCGCCAGTCATCCTGATACAGATAATAAATGGATGAAAAGTTATTGTGGGAGAAAACCGGAGCAGCCCGGAGAAAACCCAATCTTTTACATTAAAAAAACCCTCATAGAAAAAGAAGCAGCTTTGAAAGCTGCTCCTTTTTCTATGAGGGGACAGTACTTCCAGCCTCCGGCCACCATACATTCCTGACACAGTCCTTGTCCGTCCCTTTGGCTCCTCCTCTGCTACTCCCTCGCAATCCTTGCCATGATCTTCTCCAAGTAGGGTCGATCTTTGGATTTGACAACTAGCATCCACTGCTCCTTGAAGTTCTTTTCTTGGGCAATGTTCTTGAGGATGGTTATTCCGTGAGTCCTGAAGAAAAATAAGATTTCAGTTAGCATTTTGGTCATCAACATTAAATTCAACAAAGAAAAAATGAACGTTGTGAGATGAGTTACAAACCAGACAAAATCAGAGTTTTGGCACAGTTTGAAAACTGATGAGACGGATAAATAGTTACCTGACTTCCGCAGTGGTGTTCATAGCCATTTCATTCACAGCAGACAGAAATGTCTCTGTGAAGGTCCCTCCAGCGCTCAGAATTTGTGTTGCTCCGACTAAATCAGCCAGCAGATGTAAATGCTGTGCTGCGCTATTTCTCACTGCTGCACTCCGATGGCTGTAAAGTACAAGGATAAACAATTTTAGTCACATTGTTCCATTTTGTATTTGTATATTTTTGAATTTACTACTGCTGTGTTTATTATAATATTTTTGTCCCAGGAAACATACCTTAAACCTGTTTGCACCAGCACACGTAATACTGGTTCTGGGTCGCAGTTCAGTAACATTGCCTTAAGGGCCACACCGACCTGCTGCTGGAGGAAGGTCTTACTATGTGCCTGTGCAACCTTCAGCAGCAGAGCTTCGCCTGTTCTTTGAACTGCCTTGTCCATTTTTTCTTTCAGATGGACATAAAGATATTTCAGGGTTTCAATGGCTGCACTGGCCACAGCTGAGCGTAGATTTTCAACCTGGGGGGAAGAACAGAGGTAAACATTTAGCAGTCATACAACTATCACAGATACAATTCAATGTTCACACTTAAAGATATAGGGATACAAAGACATGAATGACTTCTTTACCTCGTCTAATACCGCATCTAATATTTCATAAAACCTGAACTCCAAATTCTCCTGGTGGTGCTGTGCCAGAGCTTGGATGAGTTTCAGTCCCTCTATCTTCTTGTCCCTGTGCATGAGATGATAAATTTGTTAAACTTTTGTTCAAAAAATCTAATATCACAGTATGTTTCAAACAAAATGTATAAAAGATGACTAATGTAAGAACTTTTGATTCACTGGTGCAACAACAAATGAGTTATGGAGAACTGTCTTGTATGCCGAGTAGATGATTATGACAGTGAACCGAGGATAACTTCAAGGAAGCAAGCTAAATTTTGCAAGCATTACATCTAAACATTGAGCTTATATCAATAGAATATTGAAGATCATTGTTAAGATAAAAAAAAAGAAAAACTTACCACTTTTTATCTTTCAACAGCTCAAAGCAATAGGACAGACTTTCCTCTGGGTAAATCAAGGGGTCCAGGTCTTGGAGGTCCAGGTCAATGTGCTCGTTCAACCGTGATTCGCATATTACCACTTTGACTTTTCCAGCACGCCGGAACCTAGTCTTCTTGGATGGGGCTGGTTTCGTAGGTGGAGCGGGGGTGAATTGTGCCTGGGAAGCCAATGTATTTTTTGTTGGAGTTGATAAAGGTGGCAATAAGTTGTGTCGTCTTGGGCCTGTCGGTGGTCGAGGCTGATGTGCAGAAGAGTCTGTGAACTGCTCCAAACATCTTTGGACTTTCTGTAGTTGGTCGTCTGCTGTCTGGAGTTGGTATCCACCAGGGACTTCTTTTTCTGCGAGGAACAAAATCCAAAAATAATTGTTAGTACCGTTTCTTCTTATTGATTTATGCAACTTATTTGATAAACTTTTTTCCTTAATTCCTAACATTACAGCTCTAGTCTTTAAGATATCATCATTATAGGCTCTAAGACTTTTGAGATTTTGTGATTTTCAAGACAAAACCTCTATGCTCTACAATGGGGTCCTGCTCACCCTGTTGGGATTCTACTTTACATAATCATCTGTTTACTGTACATTATCTCCTACAAATGATGTAAATGGTCAGTGGGGTGCACTATTTTAGTTGCTAGACACTTTAGCATGAGGAGCTGGTGTAAAACCACCAATATCTACGAGACAACCAGTTCTACCACTGAAGCACAGACACCCCTTCCCAACATAGCTGATCCAAATTAGAATGTAACAATTTTTAGTTGAAGAAAAGTTTGTCTATGATTACTTAACAGCTCTACACATCTTCTTTTGCAGCACAGGGAGGCGTAATACCCTTCTCCTTGGTTGTGGTGTTTCTGGAGGTAGAGTAGCTGGTTTCTGAGGAGGTCTTACAACCCTTAGTTGTGTTTGGTCTGGGCTGTAAGACCAGTCTCTGCCAGTATCTTCTCCCTCTTCTTCTGTGTCCAAGCTCATCTTTTGCCTGGAAGCTTGTCTCATCTGATGTCTAAAGACGGATGAGCCAGGCGTCTCTCTTGGGGTACTTGAAGGTTTTGGTATTGGGAGGGGATCCTGATGGTGTTGCCCCCCAATTCTCTCTAAAATAGCCCTCTGGAGTGATTGGTCTCTCGCACACATAGTGTGTATATGGCAGAGTAGAGCCTCCTGGTATTCTGTCTGGAGGTCTATAACCTTGGACTGGTTTGTGAACTTATCAGGTCTTTCGTGACCCTGGTGGCTCACCGTAATCTATGATGAAAATTGATAATGGAACAGTGTTAGTAAAACTGAAATAACATTTCTTTACTTTTAAGATGTAGCTCTTTGAGGTTTCTTGATATAAAGGGCACTACAAATAAAAATTATTATAATAATTATTATTATTATTATTATTATTATTATTATTATTATTATTGTTGTTGTTGTTGCAGTGCCGCAAGTCTTTAATCGTACTACTTAGTTTAAAACTGTTGGCTATTTTCTCAGAATACATCCACCTTTTCTTACACTAAACTGATGTAACATGATCGACAAAATACTTTTTAAAAAAGACACAAAAAGTCTATCTATAGAGACAAAAACTAAGATACAACTTAACCTGCATTCAAATATGAAATTAATTTTTACTTTACTACTATAGAAGTTGTAGTGGAATTATTTTTATGTAACTTAAATGGTAGTAAAATCATATTCAAAGATTTAAAATTTGCTTAAAATGATAGCCCACGATTGGGCCTGCATCGTAATTTTTTTTTTTTTCCTACACGTTAACATTGTTTTGCAGATATGTTTTTGAGCCCTAATATATCAAAACTTCCAATTTATATTTTAGAATGATAACTTAAGCCTGTTCAAGTCATTGAAAGTAGTCTTCTAGAGATAAACAAGTTTCAAATCCATCAGAGGTTTCTCAGAAAAATATCTGTCATGAACTGCAGATGCTTGGATACAAATTAATACTTACGCGCTCTTTCTCTGTCCTCTTTGTAAAACAGCCAAACATGTTTGATACTTGATGTATATGTGTGCTGTTAAAACTAAACTGAGTTTTACGAACAAGTGAACAAAGTGAACAAAGTGAACTTGATATCAAAGTACCTAAGTACCTTCTCGATTTGAGTAGCCTAAAGTGAGATCAAAGACAATGACATCACAGGTGACATCAGAGGTATCAATGACATCATTCCGGAACAATTTGAAAGTAAACAACTGTGAAACAACTTGTGAATTTGAAAGTAAACAACATGTCTGCCTGGAGTGCCACTGTGTGGAGATGAGAAACTTATCCTGTTACAGTTTAAAAAGACAAATTAAACCAAACCCAGTTTCGCCGGCCCACCTCCAAACTATTTTACTGTATTTCTAATATAAAAACCCTCTCTGGCCCCCTCATCTACCTGTCTAGTTTGTTCTCTCTGATAATCTTAAATATGTTTGTTGTGACTGTTTGAAACTTTGCAAGTTCAGAAGTCAAAACCACTTTAAAACATTGTATTGGGCTGTAACTGAAAACCAGAGATCGTAGACAGTAGATAGAATGGACAGCGTCTGCCTCTTCGCAGGATGAAGCCACTCTGAGAACAGCACACTCTGGTGACGGGCTGCAGTATAGGTCGTAAATCCCGCCTCCGCCAGCAGAGCTTATAGAACTGTGGACAAACTGTAGAAATTTATTGCACAGAATATCAATTTTCTCCCCCCCTGCTTGCGATGTTGACATATAGTTACAGTGAGACTGGTTTGTGCTCAAGTCCTCTTTTTTCTGTACAGCTCCATTTTGAAAGGTTATTAGAAGGTTCATGTTTTCTAGGATTGACTCTTGATACAGCCTATGGGCGTACAAAGATTGCGTAGCTCACCCTGGGGGATATGCTGTTTGAGCCGGGTGTCATCACAGTGACTCTCTGCGACTCTCCCGCCAAACGCGTACAATGGTGCTGCGCAAGTGGTGGAGAGTGAACAGCAATGTTTGTTTCAGGAAGTGGAGAAAAAACGTGGAATTACCAAGAGCTTTTTGGCTTCAAATCTGTGTACTGGCAGAAGGCGGAACCAAGTTGTCCATAATATATACAGACTATGCTAGTAGTATTTATTTATTTAGTTACACTCAAGAGCAGTACTTTTTTTTTTCCTGTTTCAATGTGCACTAAGGCTATAGTTCTCTGATGGAGTCTGGTATGGCCATATACGGTCTACCGGTATGATGACTTAGTCTCAGTCCTTTGCCATATGTCACCCCCACTCTCTGCTCCCCACTTTTCCTGTCTTTTTAAACTGTCTGAAAAAAATCCTTTAAAAACCAGTGAGACCGTGATCACATCAAACAGTAATCCTGAATTGTGGGTTGAATTTTGACAAATCTGTGTCGCTTTAAGACTTAACAGTCACACTCAAACCTGCACACAGTCACATTCAATCAGTGTGTATTTCTCCTGGTCCCTGTTGGGCAGTTAAAGTTTCAACAGATTAACTAAGAGACCCATGTGGAAAAGTCATTTTGAAACCATGTGCTTGGTTGTTGAATAACTTGGGTGAACCTGTCCGGGCTGAGTGGAACATTTGTAAAGATAAGAACCAAAGGCCAAGGTGACTCCAGACACGTATGAGTGTGTGCGTGGATTATCAGGTTGGTGGAAACCAAGGCACAATAAAGGAAAACCTTTATACTTAGTGTGGGTGTCATTAATTTTCACAACATCAAGAACTTGATGCTGTTTCAAAGAAAAGAAAAGGTGCTTTAAAGAGCAGCGAAAACTGGGCAAAAGTCGGAGCTGGCTAAGAAAAAGCTTCTTTATCCAGTCAAAGTTTCCAAAGTCTTCCAAAGTCCCCGTGGACCCAACCATTGGAGTCATTGAACGCACCATTACTAATACTTCCCTGCAGATATGTGGAGGCTTCTTACAGTCCTGTGATGACTCTTACATCATGCACAGGATGTGGTTTGTGCAGAAAGTGACTGTGGACAAAACCAAAACAGATAGGAAAATACTGTTGTCCTTGACTACTGATAAACACTGTCATGTTTTTGTACATGTGACTGCTGGCTCGCTTTTATGGTGAAAACACATGGTTTAAGTATTTTTTCCAGTCTATCTCTAATTGAATTTTATAAATGATCATGAAAAAACCCTGAATCATTTAGTTGGATAGTGCTGTACATCTTGGGTTTAAAAAAATAGCTCTCCTGCCTCTGACGGCAAAAATATGTCTAATTCCAGGGTTTGAAGCATTTCTCTCATCTGTGCTTTACTTCTGACACTTCAGTGTGTGTGTGTGTGTGTTTTCACACGTGTTGATTTGTAGAACAGACAGGGTTTGTGGTGAAAAAACACAGAACAGGACATGCCTGGAGCTCCAATCAGATTCCCTCAGCTTCTCTGAAAAGTTGACGTTGACTCTCTCATTTTTCCTCTGCTCCCTCTTCTTTGCACTAAGTCGAGTTGATTGTGGCAAAAATCCTGAATTATATTTGGCTTTGCATCCTAAAAATATCTAAGAGTTTTACGGAAACCATGAGGAAAATCTATGAAAACAGGAGGTTTGAGGTCATGTTACACAGCACATCCATTAACGGTAATTACAGAAGCAGCCAAGCACACAGTACAACGCTATTAAAGCATGTTAGACCAGTAGGTGGTGATGAGTGTAATCAGCCTGTCACATCAGGACACCAAAGAACAACACTGTGCAGACACTGAGTATCTCTATACTAGTGAAATAATAGAGAACAGCTAGTTAAGTTAAGTGTAAATATGCAAATAAACCTAGTATGCAACAGACGTATGAGGGTAGCCAGTGTGTTATGGATGTTTTCTCCCCTGTTGAAGTCCCCAGTTTGGAATCAATTGAGTTCTTCTTTCTTCTTCATGAACCTAAAAGTTTTGTATCTGTTGAAGACTCATTTCTCTCAGATTTTTCTCCTCACTCGTTGAATGATGAAATCGACCATTTGTGGCTTTTGGCTTGAACTTCATTCCTCTCCCACTCCACTAAAAGTGGAGCAGTAGTGTAGAACAGCAGGCCAGCTCACAGTCACATGTTAATCTGTTGCATTCTTGCTGACTGTGCGCTCATGTTGGCTCCAACTGTCAACATCTGGCCTTAGACTGGTTGCCATGGTTGCAGGCTGTGACTGACGGCAGCTAAACATTCTTCATTGACAGAGTTGTTTGTAAGGTCTTCCTCTTCCTGGGTTGTGTGTTTGTGTGTGTTGCACTGATTTGTTTTGCAGATTCCCCCTGTGTTCCCTTCTCCTCCTCCTCCTGCACTCGCTCACTCTTTCCTTCCTGCTTTTTTTCTCTCACAGCACCCTGTCAAACCGAGCTGGTCTGGCCTCAAACCACCCCCGTCTCTTCTCCAGCTGCAGTCGTCTGTGTGTCAGATATAATGTGCTGTAATTCTGCTGCAGACAAATGGAAACTGATGTCTCTTACTGCGTTAACATCTGTTAAAATTGTTTTAAAAAAAAAATATCAACGACTGCACCAGAGTCATAGTCTGCTTCATTTACTCCATGCGCTCTTTCAATAGCAGGAACTTTTCCCAGAGTCTAGAAACCTTTGAAGGAACAGGTGTTGATTTAATTTCTGGAATAGTTGAGAACTTTTAGGTGGGACTCCCAGGGCTGAAAAATTCTGATTGGCCAGTGTTACATTTTATTTCAGCCTTTATTTTGCAAAAATTTGTACGTTTCTTTTTTTTTTGTTTTGTTTCCCATTTCCAGAACATTTCTATTGCATTTGAATCTTGTGAATGTTTTGTTGGATTCACAGCATTTTTTTAGCCTGGCTGGGCCATCGTTTATATCCGACGTCTTCTGCGTATCTTAACGATTTCTGCCGACTTTGCAAAGTCAACTGCAGAATTAACGGCGTTCTGTATGAACGGCGCTTTGAAAAGTCCCGCAGCATGTGTTAGACGTCACCATCTACACATGGACCAATCAGGGGCTGCCTTTCCCTGTTGTCCGGGTAACAGTGGAAACACGGTCTCTGATTGGCCCGGTTATTTTCTGACCGGGAATACACGCTCCCAATGGGCCGAAGTCCAGACTGTTGTGGGAAGGAACGGCAAGTGATTGACGCAACAGAATGGCCCAGCCAGGCTAGCATTTTTTAACTTTGGTGCATCTTTTTGCTAATAGAAATCTTTTGACCACAACATTTTTGTTTTGGTTTGTGTTCATTTTTGAGGCCTTGAAGCAAAAGAAAATCCTGTGCCTGAAAAATTTTTGATGGGGGGGGCTGACACTATATGACAGTGGAGCTTTTGATTAAAGTTAGAAGATATTAATGATTCATAACAATAAAAAAATCACCAAAATTATAAAAGGGCACATTTTCCTAAAACAGCTGTTGTAGTATGAAGAGTCCCTTGGTGTGTGTGGTGATTTTGGGGTCTGTACTGTATAACAGTGGAGCTATTGATTTTTGTTTGCAGCGTCTTGCTCTTGTATCCTGATTTGCTGACGATCCCTGCACACTCACCTGGCTACCGACTGTGCATAGAGATCAGTATTATTCATCCAGCTCGAAGAACGACTTGTTTTTGATTCTTGTAGCTAGTAGTCTTTGCTATTTCGACGTAAAAGAGCCATCGTTTGTGTTTAGACAACATTTCGTCTCCAAGTTATGGATCCCAAAAGTCAGAATCTGTAAATATCTTTCCAACTTTACCGAACTTTTTCCCACTGCTTCCATTTTTAAGCTTTCCAGCGCACGACACACAAAAACAAGCAACTGGCTCTTTCAGTTTGCGGCACCAGCTAACATGAGGCTTTCCATCTTTTCCAGCCTCTTCCGTCCAAGCCCAGCATCCAATATCGCCATTTCTTCTCCTGGATTGATGTACCTGGCATCCGTCGTTTGAAATTTGCTTTTCGCCGCTCGCTGATGAGTTTTTTCTTCTCCTGCTTCTTCTTCTCTGGCAGGATGTACGCTACCCAGCATAATGTTGTCCTCTACCAATCATATTCAGATCCAGAGGTTGCAGATTGGCAGAAGCTTTTTTGCAGTATTTCAACTAAAGCTCTTTGACTTTATTTTCCAGTAATTTGATATGATTGATGCATGTGAAAGTGTCCTGCAGCATGAGGCTGGACCTAAAATGGCTAATGGAGACGTAATTATGGATGTGTTATCTGTTGATTGTTGTAAAGTAGTTCCTGGAACCAGTACAAGATCTGGGTATTATTGGTGGAAACATGACCTCTGAATGCTCTTATTGTTTAGGCTCCACCTTTCCCTCTTTTCCCTCCATGCACAAGCAAATATCAGGGTGGAGATGATTGAAACTGAGTAGTTCTGTAGACTTTGTCCTGCCAGAACTTATCTCAAAAACTACCCTTAGGAAAGCGGCAGTAATGGCCGTAATGATGATGAATGATGAAGAGAAACCGTGATGTTCACAGAGGGATTTATGAAGTTAGTCTGAGTGACAAAGGCCAAATCGTATCTTTAGTTTTTGGGCTTTTTTTCCTGATGGATCTCTGAAAAAGAAAACACTTAATCCTACGCATGCATTCCTTCCAAGACCTCACCTCTGAAGGACAACACATCAACAGTAGAGGGTTGTGTTTGCTATGTGTGTGTGTTTGGTGTGTATGTTTCTTGACCTTTCCTCCACTAAGGCTGGTTGGTTCACTGGAGACCATGCAGGAGTCAGATTTGTTTTGGAAAGTCGGCAGAAGAAATTTTCTGTTTCTCCGCTCCCTTCCTTAAACGTCATCACCCTGATGATTCCTGCTGATGCTGATCTCTTCTCGTCTAAAATTAGAAATAACATTATTAAATCTCTTAATGAACCGGGGAATAACACCACTCTGACATGGTTTCCTGTTCACTCTTGTAGTGAATAATGCAGGCGACCTGTAATTCCCCAGAGATAAAGATTGGGTGTAATGAGTGTAACCACAGTTAGATTTGGTTATCCTGTGTTTCTGAGGCTTGATGGGCTTAATTACCCCAACAGTCAGGAAATACCTCACTGAATGAGCTTCCCTTCTGTCACCAACAGCCGTGCACAGCCTCTGTTTTTCTGACTCTTTACCACTACAGTGCAAACACCCTGCAAGGAGGCAAAGAGGCTTTTCCTTTCCCCAAGATTCTACTGTATACACTCTGTCTACATTCCTCTGTTCTCGTCCAAATCTGAACTTTTTTAAAAGATTTCTCTATCTCAAGTGTTTTGCTCTGACTGCAGTCCCTACCAACACACAATCCTAGCCTGGTACTGTCAGAACCATCAGCCTGCTTGTATTCATTTCGCCAGCAGATGGGTCTGGAATCGCTAACATTTAAACAAATCCTCTTAGTGTCAGATATACCGATCCAATCATAGCCCTTTATTTGAAAATGTGGCGAATTATATAAGATGCTAAAAGGACCTAACAAAATCAGGACTTGCAGACCTGAAAATGAGGATAGTTGGCGGTGTAGAGGCTGTGACGGAGGGCAGAGCAGAGATACACACAGCAGGCACAAGGAAGCAATGTGAGCAAGCACTAAACAAACCAAATCCAGCACTTATGTGTTTGTGAAGAGGTGAGAACATGTTTACAAGTTCTGTAGAGTGTATCAAACGTAATTCAGTCAGGATCACTTTAGTCAAAATTAATCATTACAAGCAAACATTTTTACATTGGCTGTATGGCTCTGTTCTGAGAGTTCCCTGCCCTTCCATGTGTTTGCATGGAATGCCAAGGCTATAAGACGGGAGAGCTCCTCCCCTCCCTTTTACGTTACATGAAAAGCCAAGGCAGAGAAAGCCGCAGCAAATAAATTCGATTAAGATAAATAAATGAAAATCCCCCCACAGAACAGAGCAAGCATCAGTGACAATACATATGACGCTGGTAAGATCAGACACAACATAAACAGGAGGAGCTGGGGTTGAGGTGGGTTGCAGAGTTGTTGCAGCAGGCAGAGTAGGCAGGAGAAGCGGTTTAAATAGGGCGCCATTTTGATGTTAGCCAATAGGATGTGAAGAGGGCAATCACCTGAGTCAGCAGATCAGCCGACTGTAGCCTTTAGCTTGACTCCGTGTCCCGCCTGAACCACCGCTATGCTTCATAACAATCAGAAAACAATTTCTTGTTTTTTAGTGTTGCTGCTTCGTCTCTTGACTTTATCTCCATTGCTGGTCAACGGACACTACTCTCTCTCTCTGCTTCAGTTTATAAGCTTTGTAGCCGTTGCAATACATACCATAAAAAATAACGCGCTGTATATTTGAGGAATTGGGGTTAATGAAAATAACAACTGCAACAGGTTGAAAACACATGTCCTTAACTCTCTGGTCTGAAATAAACCTGTGTCTAAAGGCATTCCTGCAGGCTTGTGCTCTTCTGTTGAACTAATTTGGTTCGCAGAGTTTTTCTTTTGCATGCATTTGTATGTTTTTGACTGTGGATTATCTTTACATTTGTAGTCAATTCATCCCAGTGCTTTTCTGTCTGAATTGTACAGCACTTTATCGTCTTTGCATGCATGGACTCCTGTATATGTTGTCAAACAGGATAGTTTCATTACATTTCTGTGTAGTAAACCACTCTGATTTTTCCAGTGAGGTTGCACTTGTTGGTCATAGTTACACTATTATAGACTTTCATGCACAAGCTTTGCAAACAGGGACACACAAAACATATATTTTTGGTTTTAAAGGCAGCTGGACTATTACACTTTTATCGCATACTTTTGCTTATCATATGAAAACTAAGTACAGATGCTGCAGACAATGATGTGAATGCAAAATGCTGTAAAAGGAATGAAATCTGTGCATACAATAAGTGGATGAAAGATGTTGTTTCTTTATCAGCTGCATTTTTTTGGCCAACATAGCAAGAATCCCTGCACCCTCCTGTGCAAGACTTTGCTGTTTATATACTTAATGTCATGGTATGGACAGAGCTGAGTCTAATAACAGTCCTGGAAACACACATCTGAGTGGAGATCTTTAACACTTGAGTCAATGTCATCTCATTCAGGCCACATTCATCACCTAAAACAACTTTTTTTTGCACTGAATGGGCTTGTTTTTGCTTGTTTGAACTGAAAGTTCAGCAAAATTGTCCTCTAAGGCGAGATAATGTCCAGACACCAGTTGACTTACAGCCCTCACAGTTAAACTCCACATAAGTTACTGTTCATGATAAATGTGGGAGTTCAGTGAGGGCAGGAAGCGAGTAGCGTCTTGTTGAGTCTGTGATGGAATTTTTTTTTTCATGTATTTGTGCTGTGAATGATGACGAGATGACAGATCAAGGTTTTCGCATGAGTGTGTCAGTGATAAACTACTCTTCAAGTACAAATTTTTGGTGCATTAAAGTTGCATTTGCTGCAACAAATTCAACCTTCTTCCTCAACTTTTGCATTGTTTGGAGGAGAAGAATAACTGCAGTGAAATTTCGAGTCATTTCCAGACACACTCCTTAAAACCTGCAGATTTTAAGACAGGTTTGAAGTTATTGTCTCTGACTTGCTCGTAAATCAGAGCATGAATGGACAGAGCCGTCTGAGGAAAAGTAAAACAAACTTTTTACTGTTATTGACTCTCTTTTAAACCCACACAGCAGGCTTGTGACTGAGACAAAAGACTCTGAACCCTCTGTCCTCTGTCAAAGAGAGGACTGTGTTTGTCCTGCAGTGGGTTGTAATTATTGGGCTGATTTCACTGATGCCCTGCAGCTCCAGCTCTCCTGGAAATGAAACAGACTCCTTCAGGTCGTTTCAGGATCATAAAAGAGGAGTGTTCGCCCTGAGGAGGGAGTTTTTAGGAGTAGCTCTGCGGGTAAATGCAAAGTGTTGACACAAGTGCTTTTAAGAACCTGCTCACCTTTCGGCTTAAATCACTGCTGTCACTCAGACCTGTGCATCTGTTCAACACAAGAGAGAGAGAGAGTTTTACTGACGTACTGCAAAATATCAGGGTGAAATTAAAGAATATCTGCAGAAAGTTTTAGCTCATCGTTTTGCTTTAGTGATGTTTACTTTCTACTTAAGTCAGCATGAGCTCATCAGCCCAGTTTCCACTGAACAACCACCTAATTTACAATCTTAAGCTCGTCTTGGTTTGCTAAACAAATGGATGCAAATGCAAAAGTCAAGCTCTCTCTGCTCATACAAAATGCAATCGTAGTGTATTGGTGATTTGAGCCACCCTTTTGTTTCTATAGCTACTATACACAAAGTTGTTTTTTACTCATCCTGTGATGAAGACAGGTACATGGAAGATCAAGTAGTAAAAAAAACAAACTGTTATTTACAATTCAAAGCAGTCATGGTTCCTGTACAGAATTTGTCATTGGATCTCTGAGCCAAAAACCAAAACTGTATTTTGAGACAGACTGTAAACATGTTTAATTTTTGGCAAAATGTATAAATTGAAAGTTACAAATGAGTTCACAACGCTGGCGTTACAGAAGAACCACAACACAACTTAGTAACAGAAAGTGCTGATAAGAGGTACTTTGCAGATGAGGACTTGAGCGCTGCCAGTGGAAAAAAAATGCAGTTAGTGTGCACAGGCCCTTAAGCTCATGGTATTCGCTAAACAGCATTGAGTTTCCATGGAAGTTGTTGAAAGCTGGTTGCAAGAAAAGGGGTGATGAGGTAATTATTGGTCAACACCTCTGGACTGAAGTGATTTCAATGTCAGAGTCATTTAATGGTAAACTTTTCGCTGAAGTTTACTTCAAACTTTTACTAGACTCTGCTGTAATTCACACCCATGCTGACATTATCATATCTGCTGCCTTAAAGAACTTTTACCCCTTTTTAAACCAGCATGTTTTGTCTGAATGGTTGCGTTGCTTGGGCTCTTTGGTTTTATCCTGAGTTGTCCTCTCTGTCTGTTTCTTCTCTTGAAGCAACATTTGGAAACAGAGACAGCTGGTTTCGTTAAAGCTGTCTCGGAGAACAATGGTTTACTTTTTGTAGTTTTCTTCCACTAGACACTTATTCTAAGCTGAAAGTTTAATATAAACCTGGTTTATACACCTCTTTTCTGCACATCAGAGTCCAGAAAGAGGCATATCAGACACTTGTGGATGATCACTGAGGTGAAAAACACTTTCCTTTCTTCTTTGTTGCATGTGGGTCAGCAGCATCGAGGCTGTAAACAGTGTAAAAGAGTTGTTTCTGTCAGTGAGGTGAGCTCAGGTGAGGTTTCCCCCCTCAGGGTCCAGTTCCCATAGAAAGAAAGTCTACTCGCATTTTAAATCAGCTTTAATAACAGGGTGCTGCAGGCCTGGAGCTAAACCCTGACCCACCTCTCTAACCCGGCCACAGGGCACGAAGCTCTAAGGAAGGAGAGGGAGGGTGGAGATAGAGGGGGAGAAAACACACTCACTCCTCTAAAACACGTGCTAATAGTGAAAGAAAGGAGTGGACGAGAGAGGTAAAGAAATGCAGAAAAGACAGCTGGCAGGGACAAGTTCATCTGTGGAGTGATGGAGGAGGGTGGAGAGAAGGAGCAAAAAGGGAGGGATGAAGAGATTAAACAGGAGGATGGGAGGTAAAGTGAAAGCAGGAGGAGGGGTGACAGGAGTCAGCATAATGTAGGGAGTAAATTATCAACAAAGGTCTTTGTCTGCAAAAATGAAGTTAACTTTGCTAAAATGCAACATGATTCATCAGGAAGAATCAGAGGAAAATGCTAAATACTCTGCATTGGTATTCAGAGGGACAAAAGGATGAAAGAGGGGAAATGGACAGAGAGACAGATGTGATCCAGACGTCTCAAAGTGACAATATGAGAGAGGAGAAGAGCCCAGTCTGAGGATTTACACCCACTTATATCCAGATTTTATCCTCCAGATTTGTCGTCTGTGAGAATTTTCCTTCCCCTGAACTGTAAATCTGAAGCGCAGTAAATGAAAAGCAGTCTCCCTTCTTCCCTTCTGTGTAGACCCCATCTGTTACATGTGCAGCTTTGCAGTGACTCATCAGTTTGGAAATACTTGGTCACTCTCCCCTCACACTAACAGACCCTTCCCTCTGAGTCAGAACCTTGCAGACCGTTTCTGGGCCACGTAGACGTCCTGCATGATTCACAATAATCGACATGATCTGGATTTAATCTGCCAGCACCGAGGGTGGACTTACTGCATGCAAAAGAAATGAGCTGCAGAAATAAGTCAGTTGCAGAAGTTTCTCTTTGTGTCAGAAACAGACGGTTGAATCTGAACACAGTCATATCTTTAGTTTCTCCTCATTTCAACTCTTCCAGTTTGAGTCAGTCCAGCTCAGAGGAAGTGTTCGCTCAGTTTAGAGGAGCTCAGGGAGAAAAAAGCTGAAGCTGAGCGTCCAGAAGGCTCTGAGCCCAGTGATATCACTGCATTTTTTGCATGAAATGGATGCCAAAACCTTGACATCTAATGATCCATTTATCAGGATCTGTTACAGCTGTATGGGAAGAAAGTTCCTCTTCTTGGAGAATGATACCATACTGACCTAAATCCAAAATGGCTCCACTTCTTCAAGACTTATTTTGAGAAAAAGAGCAAATTCACAGTAATATATAGTAAAATATGTCATTTTAGAGCCCTTATGTCGCATTCTGCCTTATGTGTTTGCCTCCAGTTTTTACTCTTTTTGCCTCCAGTCTCCAGTGTGCAGACTTTGGAGGAGCATGAGCCGAAAGCTTAGACCAGCTTGAGTCTTATTGAGGTCTACACATGAAAAAGAAAATCAAGCTCCAGCCACATTATCCTGACATGTTAGTTGGACTTCAAGGAACTTAATTCAGTGCGATTTCAGTCAAACTAACATGTTTTTAAGTCCAGTTTCAGTCAGATTGAAGCACTAAATCAGTATAAATGCAGTGTCTTTTGTTGCATAGACCGTCAGTGTCTGCCCTCTCAACCATCCAACCGCTGACTATTGTCCTTTTTATTGTGTCTGAGTCTACTTTCACTTCTTGTACAAACTTTAAAATAGAGAGAGAACGTAGGATTCAGTGTTCAAATCTCAACAAATATTCACCACATGAGCAACGTTACCAAAATTTACCGTCAAATGCAGTTAGTATAAATGTGTAAACCCCCAGGGAAACCTGAGAGTAGAAAGTGAGAATGAAGAAGAGCACAATATGACTGTGCAGAGAGATAAATCAGTTACATAACCGTCAGACTTAATTCTGTTGTCACAACAGCTTCTGTTTAGTGTTTTTCCTGCTTCTGAAATCTCACTTTTGTCACCATACAAACATTGTTGATATTGTTCCTTAGTTACCAAATAAGCCAAAAGTCCCCTGCGACTTCTTCCTGTTGAGAAATGAGTCTTTAGAAAACCATCTGACACCTGCTGCTGAACTTTCTGTTCAGCCGCATGAACCTCCGCTGCAATAAATTCAACGCTCTGTCAGCTCCAACACACCCACACGCTCTGCAAACTTCCCATCACAATCACTGGACTGTGAGTGTGTGTGTCCGAGTGTGTGGAAAGTATCTGCTCGGGGAGAGCGGTGATTTCATTCCCTAGGTGGAGATGAGGTTGAATTTCATCATTTCAGTTCCATTTAAAATCATTTTAGTCATCGGTAATGTAATAAAGAGGAGGTGTCTCTATTCCTTACTATTCCGATATCTTAGTTCGGTTATATTATCTTAACTCAGGGTTAATGCAGGATTTTGAGGATGTCACGCATACAGTCAGAGGTCACAGATCAGTCAGTGTGATAATGATAATGGGGAACTTAATGGTTGTGTAATTGAAGGGAAGCATGAGGTCAGATAATTACCTCCACGAGAGTCAAACCTGCCTGTCAGTCCCTATTAGAGGGAGTCAGGACTCATCTGTAATGATAGTGGGAGTTTTCATCGTCACAGAAATGGGACAAAGGTCACAATCTGCTCATATTTTTGAATACAAAATCAGTACAGTATACTCCTGATTTTAAGACCTTCAGGCAGCACCGTATTAAAAAAGAGGGAAATCACTGCATGGGCACAAAATCCCTTCCAAAAACTATTGTCTGTGAACACATTTCAGCAGGTAAAACTAAAGAATTCAAAGAGGAAACCAAATAGAAACATGATCCAGAAACACCAGAGATGTCTCCGGGTGTGAAATGGACTGAAAGTGGGAAACTGTCCTGTGGTCTGATGAAACAAAATTTGACTTTATTTTTGGAAATCACGGATGTTGCATCCTGTGCTCCAAAGAGAAGGGAGGCCATCATAGTTCAAAACTCGTCTTGGGATCATAAGTGACCATGGCATGGGTAGCTTTGAATTTGTTTACAACCCACTCCTGCTTACTTCTTAATAAGAAAAAATGACTGTGATTTATAGATGTGGGCAAATTCATTCAATATACTGGATTTTACTTTTCCAAATAAAACCGCCCCCAAAGTGAAAGTAAACCTCAGATAAAGAGAGTGAGTACACAGTGGAAACAACAAGCTGCATGGAGAGATAATAACTCATGACTTTTACCTTCATACACAAAAATGTCAAACAGGTCCAAACATGCTCAGTCTATCTTTGCCCTTATACACGCCTATGTTTACATGCATTCAGTCAATACTGTAAATGTACTGATTAGAGTACATTACCCCTGACAAACCTCTACCAGTACTCTCCTAGCTTTGTTAGTGGGAACACCCCCACACCATCTGGACTCCAGTGATGAAGATAAAGACTCTGCAGAAAGCTGAACCTGATATTTGGCTCTGGGTATTTCTGAGTCTTTGTGATGTGGACAAACATCTGTGAGTCTCTGCCCTGACTATTCATAGACCCACCACTTCAACACTCATCAGGAGCCTCCCATGTGAGCCCATCCTAATGTTAAGACTGACACAGGGGCGCAAGATTCTCTGTTTATCTTTCTCAATCCATCCGCCCTCTTTATTTTAGTTTCCTAGAGCTAAAGCACTAGAGCTGGCAGGTTCAAACTTGGCTTTGGCATCGAGGTAAAGTGGGTCATCTCTCAATCGAAATGTCAGTAGTCTGATCCGTCGCTCCTGCAGTTACATGTCAAAGTGTCCTTGGGCAAAACACTAAACCTTAAGTTGCTCCCAAAGGCACAACCATCAAGTGGATGAGATCAGTTAGATTTGATTGGCACTTTGTGAACAAGAAGAAAAGTTCTGCCAATTTGAAAGCAATGAAAACCAAGCTGCAGGGAACAAAGTCATCACTCATGAGTTTGAGGAACAAAAACTGTAAAAAGTTACAGGCTGGGATTGTGACTACTTAAGTGTTCAGAGGCAAGTCAGTAACAAGTCCATTTATCCTATGGGAACCTTTGTGATTTCCTCTAGATATCCTCTAGATATCTTGAAATAATAAATGGCGTACCCCAGGGCTCTGTCTTGGGACTACTGGTATTTACAATTGATGGTAACAGTATTGGTCCAAATGTCCCTACTGCAGTTTTAAATTCATATGCAGATGATACCGTTATTTACTACTCCCCTAATTAGCATTGTCAGGCTCTGGGTTGCTTGTAAGATGCTTTTGGAAAAACACTTGCATGAGTGAAAATTTGATCTTGCATCCTGACAAAACAAAAGAACAAATAAAACTCATTAACTTAAGCTTTTTGTATCATGTTTTCTGTTTGCAGCATGCTTTTATATTTGTTTATCTGCAGGATTTGAGAGTGCATTTTCAAATTGAGATGGTTTCCGTTTATGTAGCAGGTCCCTCCTGATGTAAGTCTCTTGGCCCGTTGCAGTGCCCTGTACCCTAGTCTCCTACTTTCCCACACTTCCAGCCCTGTGTGCATACAGTCCGTCCGCTGCCAAGGCCAACACTTCTACGGGACAAACCCACGCTGCCAAAAAGATGCCCTCTTCTGCCAAGAGGCTAGCTTGTTTTAGAGGGATGGGGATCATGTGTTGTGTCAACACGGACTCTGCATTCGATGCCAGCTGCCTGCCTCTAACCCAAACCCTCCTAACACCGTCACAGGGCCAAGAGGAGGACCATGCCCACAGCTTCCCTCTGCCAACTGTACTGAAGAAACAAGACGGGGAGCCATGTCTGTGCCAGCTTCCTGCCATCACATTAACACAGTCTGGCGTGCTCTCACAGTCGGGTGGCTGCACCCACAGACTGTGAACTGCATCCGTGCACAGCTGTGAGAGGCTCCCTACTCGTGGGCCGAAGTTTGCATTCAAGCGCTTCAAAACACGAGACTTCAGAGGAGATCAAATCAAAGGCTGCAGCCGAATCAGCACAGATGTAATCAGTGACAGGCTGCGAGACGGAGGGGTGGATGTTTTTCTTTGCATGGAGTCTGTGGACGAGTCTGGACAATCTTAAACTGAGAAAAAATTGAAGGGAATATTTACTCCTGCAAGTTTTCTGCTGTGTCATCTGAGTTTGTCCCTTCGCAGCAACTTTAGTGTCACCTGGATGTCACAAAAACACACATCACCAGAAAGCTGTCGGTCTCACAAAGGGAGTGGATTTTACAGTACGCTAGTGTTGCGTCGTTCACAAATGATTCGTTCAAAAGAACCAAATCTTTTAAGTGAATGTACTAAACCGAATCACTTTCTCGAGTGATTCATTCAGTTGAGCTGAAGTGAGAAACAGCATTGCCAGGCCAGCAGCAGGCAAACGAGGGACCACATGCACTGACGCCTGATTCACTTGGTGGACAAATCACACATTGAACTACACTCTCTGGAATCGTTTTTGTCGGACAAAACTACCTTTTTTTTCCACTGCTTAATTGCGACCACAACAACTTGCATACAATAGGACACAGCATGTAACAAGTAGTGCATTAAACCCGCAGCATCCTATCATTTCAGCGGTTTGCGAGGGAACGGTGCATGTTCACTTTGAATTCTTCTAAACTTTCAGAACGAACGAATCACTCACTGACCCCAATTTACTGAGCAGACCTGGTTCACTTTCACAAACCTGTTTGCCAAAGCGACACAGCCAAACACCCTCATCTCCCAGACCCAGAAGCTATGAATTGAACTGAGTCCTGAAACGTTCAGCTGTGTATCAGTTCAAGAGGTCAGAATCGCAGGCTTCCCCCGCTAAGCGCTAAGTGATTCTGTGATTTGGTGAATGAATCTTTTGAACGAATCTTTTTAGTGAACTGATTCTAGTGATTCAGTACATTAGGTCAAAAGAGTTAGAATATTGCGCCTCTTTTCTGATTTTCTGGTTTTTATCATTCTTCCAATCTGTCTTTGCAAAAATAGAAATAAAAATAAAAATTAAGCATTACACGTGTTTATGGAATTTCTTTAAGCGCATAAAACAGAATATAAACTCATTGATCGTGTTCTCCAGTCTGTCTGCACCTGCCTTCATGGAACCAATGTGGAAGCTCTGTCTGCCCATTCTTACCAACCTTTGACCCCAGACAGAAGGGTGCCTCTGACATTAGCCCACATGAGCCACACCTGCTGCTGGCCCTGAAAGAGGTCACACCCTGCCATCTCCCTCCGCCTCTGGAAATAGATCCCGCTGCTGCAGGAGTTATATAAGTGTTTGTTTGCTGAGTGGTTGATTAATGAGCACAGAAGGCCAGTGACGTGTAATATCTATTTCAGAGGGTGTGTGTGTGTGTGTGTGGTGTTACATGTATGACTTTTACATTCTTGGTCATGTACACACTAATGCATGCAGCCTTTTTAGTGTGTCCTTCACTTCAATCCCCTAAAGTTACGTAAGTTCTTAGAAAACTACATGAATGTAAGATCTCACAGTGTTTTCTTTGTTTGTGTGGCTTCAGCCTCCTCAATGAATCTTTAATTGTCCAACACATCTGCTGGATATCAAAAGGTGACGACAAACAAGACGGAAAACAAACCAAAAAGGTGTAGGATGATGACATTTAATGGTGGCAGGAAGCAAACTTTTCTTCCTCTAGAATACTGCGGTCGATTAGCACCTGAATTTGACATCTGAGCTCTGCTTAAAAAACAGCACTGGCTATTGTTGCATAGTGTATTTTTGGTGTATGGTTATTATTTTTACAGTTTGAAATGGCATGATGAACTAATGACAGTTTGCGTTTGTGTTTGCAGAGAGGTACTCCTCTTTAGATTGTTTTATTTCCTGCATTGTCAAACTGTGCTTTTATTTTGAAGTATTGGCTTCTTCTGGTAGATTGATATCAGAATAAAACCAATCAAAAAGTATTAATGTCTAGAAACCTGAAGCGACACTAGCTCTCACGTTGTTGTTGTTGGATGCACAATAAATGCTTGAATGTCAGTTTTTTAAGTGTTTAGCTAAAGCTAGTTTTCTCCAGCCTGCTTCATGACATGCCGCAACCACATAATGGATAACACATGACCATATTTTTGCCTTTTAATGTCTTAAGACGAGACATGTTTATGGGTTTATCTGACTTATGTGTGAATTGGTACGTTCTGAGGTTTTTGCATGCTTTCAACAATTAAACCCTCTCTGTGGTGCTTTTTTAGACAGTTTCTAAACAAACATGCAGGTTTATTTTTTAATGTGTAACTTCAGAATAAAAACCCTATATCAAAGAGAAAGGTTGTGACGGCTTGATAAAGAGAAATCTATACGTACTTTACTAAATGAAGTGTAAGATTGGGTCGAAAATAAAGAGCAGAGACTTTTCTTAGTAAAAGAAAAACATTTCATACTTTAATTACATCTCTGGCAGACTTTAGCTGTATTAAATACACATATTGCTTTCCAGTTTTCTCCAGAGTGAGTTTAGGTTACTCCAGTTACGTTCTGTTAATACGGAGGCAAATAGACTTATTATTATTATTTACATGAGATACAAAAATATATTTTACACAAATACAGACAATAAGGAGCTCTATAAAATTACAAATATATTTCTATTATAAAAAGCTATTTTTAAATACTCTTCCAGCTCTGGGGTCGGAGTGTGTCCTGCTCTGTGATGTGATCTGACAGTAAATGTTCCAGTGACTCTGCAGCGTTAAATCCTCTTCTCTTCTCTCATGGAGTCCATTTCATCACAGCTCGCCCTGCTTTGCTAATTTTGGCCCTTCATGCAGCCCTTACAACCCAGTTTCCAGGTGGTTGGAGTTAGTAGAGCGGTGGCGAGTTAAATTTAGTGGAGCCGGGTGGACGTTGCTGTGATCCAGCTGTATCCTGTTGGGTGTTTTTTGGGTGTAGGAGCCGGGCGTTGCTGCTCGGGGGGGGTCCAGACATACACTCCTCCTTCCCCTCATGGCTGCTCTCCAGGATGCCTCGAACCTCCTGGTCACATGCCTGAGGACAGAGACAGACAGAGCCGGTTAGAGCGGGACTTTCTGGCTCCTGGGCTCTATTCTCAGAGCGGCGGGCTCATCGTAAACACCGCTGGCCCTAATAAACACGCCGTTCTGCAGGGCTAACAAGAGGCCGCCTGACGGGTTCGCTGAATGTCCCATTTTTTTACAGAGGGTTTGTGAAAGACAGACATTCGGCAGCAGAGCGGGACAGAGAGGAGGGAGGAAAAAACATGGAAACAACTCCCGCTCCGTCTCATTCCAGTCCTGACATTTACAGTCAGAATCTGAGCGGCGGCACACATTCCTCCGACTCTGGTGCAAGTTCAAACACAAGCACAAGTCAGCCCTGAATGTCAACCACTGAAGCATTATGGGAGATAAACAGCAGCATTTTGCTTCAGGAGTTAATATCTATGAGCTCAAGCAGAGATACATTTCTAGGTTGGGTTTGGACAGAAATGTGCGACCCAAGCCCCACAGAAATCACTGCTGATATTTAACGTTGGTTTCATATTTCAGAGACCTTTTGAGGCACATGAACTTCAGTTCAGTTTTCAGGATTTTCTGCCTTTCTTCTTCATTTCTAATCGCTCTGATGAAGCCAGCCTTTAAGAGAGTGTAATGTTGCAAGAAAAATGTAACCTAAGTACTCAAACTAAGCATTTGTACCTCTCTACATGAAGATACAAGAGTAGACAAGGGTATGCATTAACGTTGCTATATGGCATGTGCAAACTGCATGAGCCCCCTTATTCAGGAGTGACTGACAGGTGTAAAAAGATATGCTTAATGGAGAGGCCTTCATGGTCCACATAACACTCCTCGCCTCCTCCCTCCCCGACACATCATTGTTTCTAAGAAACCTGAGGGGAGGGGCTTCTGTGTCACTTTATGAGTGGTCTTTAGCATAGCTGACACAGGGAACAAACGCCGTGTTAATCCTGAGTAGCGGGTGGCGCCGGCGCTCGGGCTAATTCATCAGAAGCTCTGACAGCTCGGCTGCATTAGCACTTACTCTCTAATGTCCTGTCGAGGTCGGCGATGAAGTCCTCCAGCTCTTTAGTGTCGCCCAGTTTGGCTGCAAGAGGAGAGAGAGAGAGAGAGAGATTCCAGATGAGGATGGCAAGGATTTCAACCATCACTGTCTTCATGATCAGTTTACAAGACTCAAGTTCATCTAAATCATCTCAGTCTGCAAGGTCGAGCACAACTGGATTTCTTGTTTTACGTAGTTGGATGATCAAACAGCTTTTAGCTTGCTTGAACGATTGACCCTTTTGATTCACTCTTAGTTCTTGCTCATGCATAAACTCTGCACTTGCGCAGAGATATATTGGCTTTTCATGTATTTCCTGCATACAGTGCCAGCCCTGCAGCTCTTCCCTCTAAATTAAATCTTTGTGCAACTGAATGCAAGCCGCCTTTTATATGATAAAACGACCTCTGCATTGTTTATGTAAATGTAAAAAACCTCTAGACGCAGCCATGGTTCAAAAAGTAGGAGTAGTATTATTGTCTAAATACACTCGTGCACAGGAGCAGCTCAGCTCTGCATGAGCGTCGGTATAAATTTACAGAATTTCCTTCCCTGGGGATAAATAAACTATTCTGACTCTGATGTATCCGAGCACTCAAGTATGATACATAAACATCACACTGTTTACTTGAGATAAGAACAAGAAGTGTTTCTCACGTTTTGGTGACATCAGAGGGGGTGAGGAGTTGGTGGGGGAGAACACAGTGGGGGAGTTGAGCCTCTCGTCACTGAAGCTGAAGCTGTTCCTGTTGAGAGACTCTGCACCTGTCGGAGAGAGAAAGAGAGGAGGGACGAATTCAGACAAATTAGATCAGAAGAGTGTCCACCTTCAAAGTGTGTGTATACACGACACTCATCTCGATCTGTGTCAGTGGAGCAGCTCCAGCGTGTAATCATCACATTCTCCTCTAATGACAGGCCTCCTCTGCAGCCTGTCACTCACATGCATGTGCTTGTATTTGCACATGCAGAGAGGTGCATAAACACACAAACACATACTTCAAAATATCCCCAAGCAATCCAAAATCAAGGCCCCAAAACCAAACCTGCATGTGAAATCTTCCTTTTGCAAAAGCTCGGCTCAACTCAAATAACTTCTGACGCTCCAACTCAGCGACTAAACCTCCACCAGTGACAATATTATGACAGGACAGAGAGTCGACTTTGCTTTTAAACAAGATTTATCTCTGACACGTTTCTCAAGTGATGCAAGTGCAGAGCAGGCTGCAGTTTCTATCTTTTCTGAGCTCCCCAAACTCTGAATGCAGGGTTACGTAAGTGATATAATGGCCAGTTGGAGCCTGCCAGGTCATATTTTTGCAGCGCCACAAAACATATTTTCACTGTCTGATTGTCTGCTAAGAAAATGAAGAAGAAGAGAGAAAAGTGAGGGGACTTTTGCAGCTGTTCTTTTGGATTTAAAGACTGCAGGAGATGTCCAAAGAAAGGATCAGAGGCTTGGCTGATTTTAACTTTTTTAAGTTTGTTTACATTGCTTTTATTTTCTTTTTATCGTCCACACTTGTCTTTTTAACTTTTCTACATATCAAACAATTTGAACCTTAGATGTTGTTGGATTAATGTTATGTAAAATAACCAGGTAAAACCAGCTTTTTCAGAGTTAAACCTTCTGTCAAAAAGTCTCAGCAGCCCTGTGCATGAAATCTCTGTGAGCTTGAACTAAGTGCGTGTGACAGAGAGCAGATTAGGCAGCACTCACAGCTGTCCTCGCCTCTTTCTCTCCTCTGCACAAAGTTGCCGCGAACCTTAACTCTGTCTCAGATGTCGATCCACTTACTCCCCCTTTATCTGACCTGTGCCACTCCCACCACTCAGCGCTGCACACACAGCAGGAGATTGGAGACGCCTCACACACAGAGCCGTTTGACTCGGCCATGAAACTCTATTTCTCAGTTTCACTCGATTTTCTCTCACTCTCTGGAGTCTCTCCGGACAGTTTTTGTCATTAATCTGCATGTCCAACAGCCTGTCCATCCATCAGGCTGCGGGACAATAGCCAGCCCCTGCGTGGGACAGGTCTCTCTTCATTGGACTTCCATGGAGAGGACGAAGCTCCTGCAGGAATCTGATCCTTCAGCAAATCAACAGGCTCATTAGCACCGCAGACACAGGTTCGAACACCTCCCCCTACTATTATCACAGATGATGATCACTGCAGGGTCATTAGTGGTGAGGCTGTAATGATATAAGTCCTAGCTGGTGTAGTAAACACCGCAGGAGCAGATGATACGCTTGCAAAACCGCTGGAACCAAAGTAACCATGCATTACAGACATTCTTTGGTGAAATTTATGTCTCTAAGTTGAGAAAAGAGCTCTCTTCAATCTCTCCCGCATGTGTGATGGAGGTCTAGATCATCTAATCTACGCTCTTAATTCAGCCTTTCCAGAAACAATTCAGATTTTTCCCCCATTATCCTCTTGACATCCTGATCTCAAGGGGACCTGTAGCAAACTTTTCTCCACATCTACATTAGCAGCAAACACATTTCTGCACCCTGAGGCTGGCTCTGCAGCTCTAGAGAGACTTAAAATAGGAATACATGCTTTGAAAATTTGGAATCGCTGCCACAATCTGCAGGTAAATGAGCCAAAACTTGGAGCAGCAGCTCGATCAGACGCCTAAATCTCTGGACTGAGATCAAGTGTTCCTCGTATCTCTCTCCTCTCTGAGTTCAGGCATAATTGCATGTGCAGGCGTACATGCATGGATGCATGTGCAACAGTGTGCCAGCCTATCCAGATGACACATGATAAGAAACCGCACGCAAAGGAGAAGGAAGCTTAAGCAGAGATGACATGCATGAAGCAGAGTTTTTAAAGTGGCTGAAATAACTTCATATTTCTGCAGAGCCTGATCTCCATTCAGGCTCCCCTTTAGAGTCAAGGGAGACTATTTCATTGAGACAACATGAGTCTGAATGCACTTCTATTGGGCTTTGTAAATGCAAAAGGAGCAAATGGACAATATTTCCCTCGTCAGGTTGACTTTTGTCCCCCACTCTATTGTGTAATCTTCATAAACTCACTCTCTGAGTCGCTGATGCCACTGTCGCTGACGCTGGCGCAGCTCCTCCTCTTCACCGTCTTCAGGTGCTCGTCGTACCTGAAGTGACGCTTCTCCACCGGCGACGTGAAGTCTTCGATCACCGCGTCGAACTCGCACAGGACGTCGTTCAGGTCCTCCTCGTTGACGAACTTCGCTGCAGGAAAAATCACAGAAATGAGAATTATGACAGAGTAGGAACATGTGTTTTAGTCTTTGAGATATTTATTTCTGACCGAACAGGTGAGAACTTGCCTACTGCACAATCATGATAATACTACTACTTTCCAAAGTACAAAAAAAAAGCATTTCTCATGCGTAAAACACATTTTTACGCACGAGAAATAAAAAGTGATATTATTACCTTTGGTTCTCAGCTTTGGAGACTTCATTATTCCAGTGATTTCTGATAATTCAGTCCTGAAAAATCTCAGAAGTGTAACTTCAATAATCTGAATGTTCCTCAGGGTAAAGTCCAGTCCAGTCTCTCCTCACACAAAGTGTCCTGCAGGTCTTGAACTGATCCTGAGAGCAGGACTGGCGGTTTTAAGGAGCCCCGATCAGCGGGGGTGGGGCCAACCCTTTGCTGCAGGAGGGAGGGGTGTGCGTGTGAATGCGTGAGTGTGTGTATGAGTGTGTGTGACCAATAAAACTTTTTTTCCCGGTCGGGGTTCCTGTCCGCTGACGTCCCCCCGTTAAAACCTGTTTGTAAACAGCTCGTGTGTCGGTGTAACTCTGATATTTATAATCACGTCTCTGAGTGTGTGTGTGTTCGTGTTTTATCTCATTACAGAGCTGTGACAGGTCATCCAGGAGCACGAGGCCCGCGTTACGCGTTACTTCAATATTATTAATGAGTTTATAATTGAGAAAAATGAGATTCAAATAGCGACGTCAAAGTCAAAGTGCTTTGAATGTTTCGTATTTAATGTCGAATGCTATACAATTAGAGCCTGATCGATTAATTGATACGCTATCGATCATTAGGAAACAACATTAGGATCGTCTTTACCGTTCTGCTACAATTTAAAATGTCTGAACCATTCAGTCTATGGTCTGAACATCTTTTTATAAACTAACTTTCCCTCTAAATTAAATCTTATTTTAGTTTGGTATTTTTATACTTTTCAGTGCATTTGCTGTTTGTTTCTTTTGGCCTTTTGTAACATTTCTGTGGCCTAAATCCTAAAACCTTTTCTTTTCTGAGACAAAACCTGAAAGTCTTCTGTTCCTGAGCATCATAATCTCCACCTGAGATTTTATCACAGGGAAAAGAGAAACTTCTTACCACAGCAGTCATGAAAATGTTCGTCTCGCGTTAATCTGGAACAACCCTGGAGTTTGATCGCCCTCTAGTGGTGAAGTAGAGTAACTACATTACATCTTAATGCTTTAAACCACAGTTTTCACACCAGTACACTGATAACTTGAGGTGTTTTTACAAATTACCAAATCTTGAATCTCTTTTGAATTTTAACTAAAATTAAATTTGATTTTTGTCATAATCTTAAAACGAATGAGTTAAATTTTCTAGTTCTGTTTTATTTCCAGGGTTGTTCTGGAGTCTGAATGTTTTGTTTGGTTTTATTTTGTATCCACCATTAGTTACAACAAAATATGCAGTACCTACTCTTCCCGGGGTCATTATCTTCTTTTCCATTTTCATTTTTAACTTAGACATATGTACTTACAGGGGCGGCACAGTGGTGTAGTGGTTAGCACTGTTGCTTTACAGCAAGAAGGTCCTAGGTTCCGATCCGGGTCAGGGCGTTTCTATGTGGAGTTTGTATGTTAGGTTAATTGGTCGCTTTCAAATTGCCTGTAGGTGTGAATGTGAGCGTGAATGGTTGTTCATAATCTATATGTCAGCCCTGCAATAAACTGGCGACTTGTCCAGGGTCTTCGCCTTCGCCTGAAGATGCTGGGATAGGCTCCAACCCCCCGCAACCCCTAATGGGAATAAGTGGTACAAAATGGATGGATGGATGGACATGTACTTACAGACATTACACTTACATAACACTCATTCTACACTTCATTCATACAGGAGCTCTTATTCTCTCTTGCTTGTTGAAAAATAAACCAATACATAAATAAGACGAAGAAAGAAAAGTGAAAAGACAAAAAAGAAAAACAGAACTTACTTTAGGGACAGCAAGTAAACTTCATCCATCAGAGAGAAGAGCTGAACTCAATATCATTCATGGTACTCCATTTGTAAACAAATACACCTTTAATTGTTTGTTAAAGCAACTTCTGTTGATGTCTGAAATTAAAAAGTTAGGTAATAAATTCTATGCCATCATCGCTCTGTAGTGGACAGTCCTGTTTATTGCCTCTGTTCTGCATGGAGGTAGCTGGAGCTCTGTTTTTAATAATACGTTTTATGAAAAATATCAATAGGTAATGCAATTTACATTTAACATTCAACCAGATTAATCGATTATGCATTGCTGTGCTACTTGTTCTATAGGGACAATGTGCTTGTCACCTATACATGAGTTCGATGTTGGTGCCGATCTCAACCTATACTTTGATGCTAACACCATGGACTTTGTTTTTTCAATGTTAAGGGCTAATCTATTTCCTAAGACCCATTCATGTGCATGTGGTCTTTAATCCTTTTTTTCAATATAAATACAAAAAATTGAACTTAAAGCATTAACCTTTTGCAAAAAGAAAGGTACAAGATAGCAAAGCATAGCATGAGTATTCCCCTGGTCACAGACTAACAGCTGTTTCTCCTCAGAGCCTCCAGACACCAGGTCGTCTAATAAAACTCTCTATGAGTTAATTCATCTCCGCTGATCAGGACAGCCATGCTGAGACTTTCACACCTCCAGCGCCCACTTCAACATGATCAGCAAATGGATAAACAGGGCATGTGTTTGCAGCTGCACGTGTCTGTTGACTCTGGAGGTCTGGAGGTGCTACTTTACGAGGCGGCCGGCTCAGCAGAGGTGCTAAAAGTGACGCCGCCACGACTCCATGAGAACATATCAGTGAGCACATACTCATACTCCAGATACCGGGACGTCAATCACTGAGTCTGCAGCTTAAAATAAGAACAGTGATCATCTTTATTGAAAAATAAATTAAGAGATCTCTACTTACATATTTACACTCATTTAAAATCACTGATGGATACAATAACAGCTTAAAACGTAGCTCATATTTCAAAACACAAATATCTGTTGCTGTACGGGACAAGATTATTCATGCTTGGTGTATTTTAGCGAGTCTGGAAATATATTTGTATGTTTAAAAAAAATAAAATCACAGTATAACAATGTTAAAAGTAATATTCTTTTTATCTCCTCAGTGTTGCAGCATGTTAACTCTAAGGGAAGTAACTACCATACGTTTCTCAGTCCAGATTCATGCTGCAGATGAATTTCATGAGCTGTGACATGAATTAAACAAAAGACACATGTGACATGATTTTGTCACTCAAAGTCACAGCCCAGGAGTTCAATCCTCATGGTGATGGAGCTCATCCAACTTCGTGGGATGATGCGGATAAAGCGTGAGAAAATCGGAGGGTAGATGTAGTTCTTCACGTGGTCGTTGTTGTCTGTATTCCCTATAAACGTCTAGATATAAAAAGAGAGATGGTCAAAAGATGACACTGTTGAAGGGAAAACCCACAAAGCTGATACAGTTTCATGTGATGTTGCTGCGGCTCACCTTTGAGGAGATGGACTCGTCGTCTGTGTACTGGTGCCAGTGGATGCCATTGTCGCTGTACTCCAGAGAGTAGGAGATGACGTACATCTCTTTACCCAGAGACTTTGCTCCTTGTGTGATGATTCCTGTGATCTTTTTAACTTGAGGCAGCTCCACCTGAAGCCACTGGTTCATGTCATTATACTGCAGCACACAGAGAGAGAAAGAGTAGGCTTAACTTCGTGCACTTCAATTTGAAGTTGAAGCACATGGGTAAAAACAGTATGTATTAGTACCTTAGCCTGCCATGCGTTGATTGTGCCCTGTTTGTTGAGGCGAGCCAGCGAGGGTTGCCAGGGTCCGGAGTACCAGCTGGAGGCTGTGGAGCTGGCTGTGATTTTACGGTCATCGATCAGTCCTGTTTCCATCCCCAGAGGAACCGAACAGCCTTGGAAAAAACAAAGAAAAATTAAAAACATTTACAGGAACTCTCACTTTATAAGAATTAACAGTGTTCTAAGTTCAGATTTAAGATCTTCCTGCAAACAAGAACACATTTTGACCATCTAATGTAAATTTCAGAAGAACAAAGTTGTAATCCCACAAACAGCCGTACCATCGAGCTCACAGCCGTAGAACTCCATGCGAACTGTAGCCTTGCCATACCATTTGGCAGGGTGGAGCCTGATAAACCGTCCAATCAGAGGAGGAAAGAAGGTGTTTTTGTTTATTTCATATGCCCCCCGGTTCCCGTTAAACATCTGAAGAGAGAAAAGACGATCACAGAGACATGAAGAGGTGATCTGTCTGAGTTTGAAGCTGTACTGATCAACAAGGTAAGTGATCCTCCCCCACCTTCCTAAAGTCCCTGCTGTCGCCTTTATAGTAGATCCAGTTCCTGCGATCGGTACTGTAAGAGATGTAGTACTTGGTCACATACTGGTCGCTGAAGAGTTGCCTGGCCCCTTGGGTGGCTACCTGGCTGATCACAACTGGCCGCTGGAGGTCCACCTGTAGAGAGGAAGTGAATATGAAGCAGATTGTATTCCACAGACATACATTTTTCCCATCTGCAGCACATACCTGGATCCAGCTGTGGTTATTCTCTGTGCTCCAGGCGTTGTATTTACCGGGATTGTTCAGTCTTGCTAGATGTGGCTCCCAGTAACCTTCAGAAACAGTGATATACAGTCATTCCTCTAAGGACAAACACTTTACAATCATCATGTTTGCAGCAGAATCACAGCAGGTTGTGATTACCTCTGGTGTTAATTGCTGTGATCTGGTCATCCTTCACACTGCCAGACTCCAGACCCATTGGACGGTAGCAGTCTACGAAGAGCCGGAACGATGAATATAACAGTGTGTCAGTGCAGTTGAGAACAAAATACTGCAAATTCTGCTGTGACTTGTATTATTTGTACCATTATCCAGGACAAGAAAGAGGGTCTGCATGCCCTTCAGCTGATTAAAACCAACTTCTGACTCTAGCTGCCACAGGCCAGGTTTGGATGGACGCATCTCTAAAGTGGCGAAACCTCCTGCAAAGACAGTTAGGTACAGAAATGAAGCTGCAATGCCCAATGATCATTGTCTTTTGATGGTGGAACTTTGGTTTTCAAGAATACACAACCCCAATTCAAAAATGTAAGAATGCCTTGTAAAATAAAATATACAAAATCAGATTATTTTCAAATATTTTTAAGACTTTTTTGGACATGTGGATACTCTGGTTTTGTTGTTGTTCTTATTTTGTTGTGATAAGTGAGATTGATGTGCTTCTAAGTGAGGCACTTATTTTATTTTATTCTTAACTGTTGTTTTGTGTGTTTTTTTTATATACATTTTTTTTAACCATGTCCAGAAATAAATAAAGAAATGAAATGAAGACTATATTCAAATTAAAAAAAAGCAAAGACAGGATAGCAAACACTGAAACTCAGATCAAAATTTTGTTTTGAGAAAAATACAAGCCCATTTTAAATTTGATGCTCGCAACTCGTATCAAGAAGTTCTTTCAGGGTCATGTGTCCCATTGTGTAACATCACTCTGTAAACATAAGTGAACCTAGTAGACCAGTTTCTGTAGTTTGAAGAGTGAAATGTTGTCCCATTCTTTCCTGATAGAGAATTTCAGCTGCTAAACAGTTCAGGGTCACCTGCTGAATCTTTTAATGATATCATGTAATTTAGACGATTCTATCCATGACGTTTTACTTTCAGGAAGTTTTTAGAATCTGGGTCGTAGATTTATAAAAAGAAAGACACAATATTGTAATGAAATCTGTCAAAGCTGCTCACCAGGCAGAAGTGGAAAGACCGCTTGTCTGTAGCTGGTGGTCTTCTTGTAGAGGAAGGTCTGTCCATGGAAGTGGACACTCTGGTAGTCTTTGGGTGAGCCCATGTTAATCAGGTGCCAGGACACAAGCTGGTTGGTGTACATCCTCAGGCCTTTTAGGTTGTATGTAATGCCGTTGATAGCTAAGAAGGAAAAAAAGACACTTCAGCATTTTTTGGTTCAGTTGTTTTGTTATTTTCTTCTCTAACTGAAAATTTTTGACTAAGCAACAGACAGTTTTTCCTTAAACCTTTTCTCATTTGCTTCCTGTTCAGGTGACTTCACTGCCACACCAATGCCTATTTTCTAAGCCCAATGAACTCATTAGGTTTAAACTTCTGGATGTTATGAAATACATTACTGTGGAACTTGAGGTTCTCCCTGAAGGTAGAGTCCGGAATTCTCCTCCGACTTTTTCTTTGGATCATCTCGCGGTTGGTCTCGTAGTACCAGCTCTGGGATTCATCGAAGGTCATGAACAACAACATGAACTGCCTGAATTTCGGTAACTCCTCTTCCAGGGTTCCCTCTCGGCACACCAGAAGAGGCCCGATCAGACCAGAATTGATATCTTTCTCCTTAAATACAAGCAAATCAAAAAACAAGTTAAATGGTAATTTCTAATTTAACTTTCAAAGCGTTTTTTGCTGAAGTCAGATTTTAGTTTGTAACTCAATCTTGGTAAGAATTGGTGGACTATTACTTTCAGCCTTTACATATGTGCTACGTAATGTTTTGAATGGCCACTAGGGGGTAGCAGATATGGCCAAAGTCACTGATGATAGTATTTCATACCTAACATAATAAGAGCATAATATTCGACCAAGTGTGAATTACTTACAGGATTAACACCTGAATAGTAGGCCCAGGTCCGGCAGTGAGACTCATGTGGCTTCGGCCCAACCATTGAGCTGACCTTCCATATGTACGTGAAGGTAGTATTGGGCTTAACCTCGTCATCATACTGGAACCAGTACTTTGAGCCGTCATCATAGGACAGTCCCTCTGTCTGTTTGGTGTAACTGACTCCATTTGGATGTATGGAGAACGGACGTCTTGCATTGTTCTTGAAAACCACCTACAAGATTAAAAACAACCAGAAAGGACATCATCAGGCCTTTAAAAGATAGTGTCATGTTTTTTTAAAATTTGCCTTTCTTACTTTATTTCCAACTATTAATGTCTAAATGAAGCTACGGTCAGATTTCAGTGAGCTTTATTTAGCACAAAGGCTGTAAGCAAACAGAAATTGCTAACCCCGCTGAAGATAGTTGCTTCGCTTTTCTGAAGCATGACTCTCCAAACAACCACAAAATTTGGTTTTACACCTTGGTTTCTTGAGCAGATCAAATCAGTCCTCCTTGTTAACGTCCCCGTGCAAAGCTAAGCCAACCAGCTGTTTAATTTGGCCTGTAAGAGGGCAAGAAAGAGGAAAATCCCAACAAACCCACGCAGCCTTACCATGATGCTCTGTCCAACTTCAGCTTTGATGACAGGTCCAAGGATGCCAAGATGCTCATCCATCTCCCCTCTGACTTCAGGTGTGCTGAAGCTGCTGTCTATGTAACCTCTGAAAACCACCTTGGTGAACTCGGTCATGCTGCCGTGTACATGTGATTTTTCTTGCCTCCTGTGGTGACAACACAAAAGTATGTTAACATGCAAATGTGCAGCGGTTTCCCGATAATTCTGAATATTCTGTTGCCATAACTTCTCATTTCGCTTACTTGTGCCCGTAGCCAGCATAGTCCCACTGAACCTCCTCTGCAGCGATGAAATAAGTCTTGTAATTTGAACCTGTGAATTTCATGTAGTATTTAGCTGTCTCATCCAGGTTTAGATTCTTAATGTCTTGATGACCACTGTAAGGGTCTTTGTAGACCACATATTCGTATTCATTATCTTTCACATCACTTTCTCCCACGCCTAGATGATCTGGTTCATCTCCGGGAACATAAAGCTCGTAGTCACTGAAGTCCGGCCTGGGCACTCCTATGACAACAGGCATATTGATGAGCTCTTCCTCATCTGATACAGGTTGTGGTATATTGGGTCTCGCCCCACGTGGGGTCATGCCAGGGTGAAACCCGCGGGGAGATAACGGTAAGCCACTTCTTGCCTGAGGCTTGTATTCTTTCCTCTTCCTTGTCTTCATGCCGTGGCCTTTCTGAGGTCTCTGTCGGAAGTTCACCTTCTTGGTCTTTTTGGGGGCTGGTGTTGTTCGCGGGCTCTCTTTGCCAAGATACTTCATCATTTCATCAGGAATCTCCAGTGGTACCACTTCATGAGTTCCATCATAAGTCCAGTTGTACTCTTGTGTCTTGATGGGTTTGGTTTTGATCACCATTGTGTCATTTTCTCTCAGGTAGATAACAACTTCTTCAATGATTTCTGATGAACTTAACTCAACGGAACTGTCGTTTCTAGAGAGAGTCATATTAACTGAAGAAACTGTCTCGTTGGTAAAGCTTTCTGGAGATGATGATGTTTGGTTAAGCTTATCATAAATACCTGTAACATTGGTCCTGTTGTCCAAACTGTCTCCCTCTGATGAATTTAATCCTGATATACCCATAGTAAGATTCTGTAAAGGCATGGTTTCCTCCAAAGTTTGTGTTTCGTTTTCAAGGTTCGAACTGGATGAAATATTGAAATTGTTGGACGAATTCAACTGAAGTCCAGGCTCCTGCTCTGTTGCTGTTGAGTTTGCGCCATCAGGGGTTATTGTTTCAATCTCCAAGTCAGGACTCAAATTTCTATGCAATGCTTCAAAAATGTCTTGCAATGCTCCTATGAAATTAGTCGCTTCAGTCAGTAGAGTCCCAACTGTAGGTGATGCTGTAGCACTGGTAGAATTTGCAGTTATTGTTTCATTCTTTGCACTGTAAAAAATCGTGCTGTTCTCAGTTTTTAACTTGGTCGAGTTGTCCGGAGTTGAGAGGACGCTACCATTCTGGGTATGTGTAGAATTCTCACTGCTTTGGTTCAGAAGAGTTACAGCTTCGGGATTTAGTCCATCAACCTCCTTCCAATTTGAGGGCACTGTCTCATTTTTCAAATCTGAGCTTGATACAACAGCCGGATGTGGGTCTCCTGTGGGCACATCCACAGCATCATAGTCAAGGAAAGACAAGTCCAGCAACTCAACACTTGAGGTCTGTGATTGGTTCTTGAGAGACCTTATCCCGAGCTCTGAAGCCCAATGATCTGATATGCTGTCTGACTCCACCGGCTCCTTTTGTTTTTCAACTTCTGCTTTTTTCTCTTCCTCTCTGATCTCATTCAAGGTTTGAGGTTTCCACTGGTTGAATTCTTCCTCATCATTGTACTCATACTGGTAATCTCGATAGCACTCGACATCCTGGAACTTAACACGCATCCCTTTCATTGTCTCATGGGAGTTCAGGGAAGCCAGGAGCCATACACCTGGAAAAAGAAAGTCACACAAGACGGTCATGTCTAAAGGACCACTTATTCTTTAAGAATATGCATCCCTATAAATCTAGTACTTGGATGTTCAGTTCATAATCAAGAAATACCGACCAATGTTATCCATGTTCATGGCAATGGTCTCTCCAGTCATGGGGTAGAGGCTGAGATAGTCCTCTGTCCGGTCATTCAGCTCAAATGTATGTCCGTAGAAAGTAGCTGTCTGGATGAAGTCCTGTGTTCCGATGCTGGACACATGCCATGTCGCAATCTCACCATTGCAAAAGCCCAAGGTTGGACCACTCTCAAACACGTAACCGTTGATCGCTGTGAAACAATTTCAAACAAGGCAGATTAGACCAATGAGGTTAGTAAAAAAAAAAAATAGAGGTAAACGTTTAGAATAAATATGACAAGATTGATCTTGATTATGGCAAAACTCACTGTGCATAACATTTGACTTATAAAAGTCTGGGTCTGCCTTGTTGACTTTGGACCGATCACAGTACTGACGAATGTTATGATCCAGGTACCAACTCTTGTTCTCGTCAAAAACAGCCAACATTGCATGCTGCTCCTTGTCTGCTTTCAGCTGTAGAAACATATAAAAACATTTTATAGCATATTTTTATTGCTAAAATTGTAACTCTGGCTTTTACTCTTAATTTCCTTTCTTTCACCACAGCGAAGACGAATACTGAATATCATCTGGGAGTTGCTTTCTTTCCCGTAAGGTCAGCTGATTCACCATGGGCTGAATTTGACTACACAGCCTGCCTGAACTATCACCCAGTTCATCAATTTGTTCCTTTGTATCCAAACTTATTAAATTCCAATGCACAGCTTTACACCACCAACCCATGAGTGAGAAATAAGCTGTTTTTTTTACCTGTACATTCCTGACGTTGAGGGACTGACTCTTGCAGATGAGCATCGGTCCGATCAGTCCTGAGGCGATGTCTCTAGGTGTGTCCACCGCACTGTGGTAAAATCGTGTCAGACATCGAGAATCTCCCAGTAAAGGCTCATCCTCCTCCAGCACTCTCCACACATAGGTGTATGTCTCACCAGGCGGAACTCCATGAGACTGGTTACCTGGTTGACACAGTGACATTTACAGCGCCAAATTAGTGTAATGGTGTTATTTTGTAAATAGTCAAACCATTAGCTTAATAGTAAGGAGAGGTTTGGTACCTCCTGCTGGGTAGTTGACTCCCTCTTCTGACTTATCGATTGATAGTCCATGTGGATAGATGCTGTAAGGTCTGGAGGCCATGTTCTTGAAGACGACCTGTAAAAGAGGAGTCAAGTGGCTGCTGGTTCGAAACAAACTTTTAAACATCCTCTCCGTGCTCAACAATTGAAGCTGATTTCTTTCTTCTGTGATAAAATATGAATGTTTAAAAATACTTACTGTGATAACATCTCTGATTTGTGCTCTGATGACAGGACCCAATATCCCAAGCTCGTTTTTTCTCTGTTGTGACTCCAGTTTTTCAGTGAATGACTCGTTTTTGTACAGTGTGTACACGGCCTTCTTGTACCTCTTTCCAATGCGTGTTGCTGACTGTTTCAGGTACTGAGACTTAAAGTCCCTGCACAAAGACAAACACTGATATAACTTCTAAAACAAAGCAGCCTTTGGGAGATATAAAAATGCTGTAAAATGCTGCTTACTCATCAACATGATCGTGCACTTCTGGTGCATAGTCCCAGGTTATTTCCTCAGCAGCAATGTAATATTTCCACTCCCTGCTGTGCCGTTTTTGCTCAATGGTCATCCTTCGCCGAGGAGGTTTGAAGCCATCACACATTTTCACATTTACAAATCCGTGCATGCCAGCTGCAATGACAGAAACAGTTCAGTAATGGTCTTTGGAAAACATCAGTAACGGTTAAAATTTTCCCTTTTTACAGACACATTATAAGCGAATAATGCACCAATGTTTGCAGCCAACATTTATGAATATCGGTGTGCATCTTATTTTTATCTCATCTTATTGATTTAATGCCAGCGAGCAAAATGAAAGCATCAATGTAGATTTTAACCATCCGCATTGGCCCTGCATTCTCTATAGAAAGCTTGCTTCATGGTTTGGATGATGGTTTTATTCTTACCCTCCATGTGCTTGGTGGTGTGCGACGAGAGCAGCCAGCGGCCTGTGGACAGAGCCTGCATGCTGGCGGTGGTGGATGACCCACTGATCAGGCCCACTGAAGACACTTTATGGCCAGTCTGAGTCAGCACCTGTCCATTCATGTGCACTGAGAACACCTCAGGCTGGGAGCTCATACCAAGCAGTTGTAGGCTCACAGGAGCGTAAGCACAGACATCGACATCTGGAGAAACAAGGCGAGACTTTGATTTTACTTTGCTCAGAATGGTTTGGTTTATACTGAACATCTGGTGAAAGTCTCTTAAGTGTTGGCGCTGGATTTTAACCATCTATTGGTGGAAATACCAACTGTGTCCTGTAGGTGGGCACTGCTATGACCAGAAGATATGTATAGATGGCTTCAGGTTGGGGCTATCTTTAAACTTGTAAAATTTGATACAGATTGGCTGTTGTATGTTAAAGTCAGTAGCATGTACTTCCATGAGGTGGCGCTATGACTGCAGTTGGAAAATGCGCACATTGATGTACTTAAGAGTGGATCTTGATCATGAATGTGAAACATCAAAGAGTTGATTGAATGCAACCCCCAGCCAGAGTTCGTATGACAAGACTGATGGATGACCATACCAGGTAGAGCTCCCTGAGTGTATCCATTGATGGTGTAGATAACATGGTCATTTGGGGAGGGGCTGGTTGCTTTGTGTTTACTCTCTTTCTCATCAAAAACCCCAAAGAGGAAGCTGTACTCCTGATGAGCGTGAATCTGCTTCCCTGACTGATCCAAACTGCCTGCAGAAAAAGCAAAAGAGTCAAACATATTTATTTGACTCCTAACAAATTCAGCGATTCTGTCAAAATCGAAACGGCCACTTCTTCTCACTTACCAGGCTTGCAGACGAGTAAAGTACCGATAAGGCCCGAGTTGTAGTCCTCTACAAAATTTTGATGGGAGATGTAGCTGTAGGTGAGACAGGTGGGGTCACTCGCCTGTGGAGAAACCTCTGGCGTCACCTCCCAGTAGTAAACATGTTCACAGTTTGGCTGCACGACATCATCCTCTTTCTCTTTTTGTGAGGTGTTGTCAAAGTAGTGAGCTCCTGCAAACAGAAAGTGCAATCAGTTTGAATAGGTGCAAAATGACAGAGATTAGACAGTGCATTCAACAAGCAAATAAACAAATACAAGCATCAGTTTAAAAACACTGTATACACCAACAACTCAACCAAACCCTCAAAGTTTTCAAAGTCTATTGTCCTTGAGTGCTGCAAAGTGAACTGAGCTGCACCTTTGCTGTTGAATTTGTTAACCCAGCTTGGATCCTACTGATAGGAAGCTTCAGTGTGCATTTTAGACTATCTAAAGAGGGGCCAAAATCTTCATTTTGTTGTTGAAAATGATGGCTAACTTGCTGATTCTGTGGTGAATAAATTAGACATGAGCATTGGCTGTAAAGCTATTACACCTGGCCTTTTCCAAAAACTCATTTCTTCCAAGCTCCGCCCTTTCACCCAAATACGATCACATCTGACCCCAAAACAACACGGGGATGGCCAGAACACCACCCACACACTGTAGGGAAAAATCCAAAGGAGGACAACATGTTGGCTACGTCAATCACTCTCTGTTGTTAAAATATCTTCAAAGTTTTTTAAGTGTGTATAATTTGAGAGATGTTTTCCTAGTATGCCTACATTTTGTCATCCACGTGTCTTTTCTTAATCTGCTTTAAGTTGCGCTCTAAGGGCCACAATAGAAGATGGATAAATAAAAAATAAGGTTTGAATGCTCCATTAGTTGAAATGACCTGAATGCTGACCTCGTAAACACAGTCTGTGAGATGACATTAGCCCCTGTCTCAAACATTATTAAGACTTAATGAAGAATTTCCTACAAGCTCATCTTTAATATCTAATTCCCAGCATCCTGATGTTTATAACGAGAGCAAATTCAGGAGCGCTTGATGTCAATTTCCCATCCTAATGAGAGTACGGATGTTCTGTTCTTTCTCTTCTCATGAGCAGACACAGACAGTGATTTCCTCGGGCTCAGCAACTCTTCCTGTTGGACTTCAGTACGCTCTACTTCGACAATCTGCCTCTCCTGGTTAATCTTTTAGACAAAGACAAACAAGCTTGTTTGTTATGTTGGCCAATCTTGTGTAATTATTAGAATGAGTAACATCACGAACATCCTATCTGACCCTTACGGACAGATGTTGAGCGTTTCTGTTCTCTGCCACATACAGCTGGGTTTTAAAGTAAACCCACCCTCAGACTGCTTCCCGTAAGCGATGCCATGTGGGTGGATGCTGTGCGGTCCCGTCGCCATGTTCCTGAAAGTGACCACAATCGTCTCGTTCTCCTCCGCCCGCAGGGTGGGTCCCAGCAGACCTGCCGAGAGAAGAAGACAGACCTCAGTTTGTTTGGTCTGTGTATAACATGTGTGTTCTGTTACATCATGATGACACAGCGAGACTAATGACGTGAAATCACACCGACTCATCTCTCTGTTACTGTTCTCCAGAATTTCCAGCAGATATTTAACCATCTTATGAACTGCACTCAATGAATTAATAGTTTACTGCTTTGTTTCCCTCTTTTGCTTCCCTATTTCTATAATACGAGGATTTATTATGTAACCATGTTCTCAGAAATAGCACTGAACTTCAAGATAGAGCAGGACACAACTTCGAGGAAAAACAGAATTTTTAACTTTCTGTTTTCTGTAAATGTTCGTTTTGTGACAGAGCTTCAGGATGCAGAAATTTAATTCAACGTACAATCTCGTCTTAAACAGATAACTATTTTCATGAATAAGTCTAAACTGGAGGTCAAGTTTCACTGCTACACTGGAGTTTTAGGTCCACATTAAAGACAATTTTAGATCTCTAGAAAAAATAACTGTGGTGTTACAAGGATGAGGTGGTTATGTTCACTGACTTCTTTCTGATTTGTAATACATCTTTTACAGCGTGATCATGATCAACCTACCCTTTATATTTTCATTTATTTACTTTGGTTTGTAGTTTTCCATCCATTTACCATAACTTCTCAAGGCTGGGTCTATTCTGTGTTTTTACTGTCTCAGGTTCAAGGCTTTTATATGAAAGAGGCTTCTATTAGAGGCAGAACATTAAAGCAATTTTCTCTCTTGGGGGCCTGATTCATAAAACCAGCCAAAAAGATGATGTGTGATTCACTAAGAACAAAGGGTTTTAAAGTATCACGAACTGCATTGGTGGGGAAACAGCTTCTCTGAATTCTGGTGATATTTGTATCAATTTGAATAATCCAGTTAGCATTAATTTGGACCACATTATACCTCTTTATCTCTGTAAATTATCCTTACTGCAAAAAATAAAGTTGATAAACTGTTGGAGTGACACTAACTGTGATTGAGTATGACGGACATTGTCACGCTCAACTCTCATGATTAAGAGAACAACTTCCCCTCTAGATGGCGCAAATATGATACATCCATACATTAGACTATCAATACTATGTTTACGCTGTTATTTGTTTATTCTAAACATCAGGAGTTAAATCAGAAATCGGCATCAGCATTTACAGACTTTCCTTCATTTGTTTTTTTAAAGCATGTGTCCCCAGAGGGCCACCGTAGGAGTATAGCAACTGTTATGACTGTACCCTAGCTGGGGGCGCACACATGTTCAATGAAGTTAAAACCATGGCTGCAGTTTTACATCCCATGTATTATTTTCTCTTCATTTTCTCATGGTCACAGTACCATTATGCAAAACAATTTATTTATTCAGAAAAAGATTTTTTAAAAAGACGCTTTTTGCTAATTTTTTTTAGGAGGAAAGGTGGTGCCAATACTTTAGTAGCTTCTCCTTAATGGGTTTTACCTGTTAGGGGCCCTGATATTAAGTCTGTTAAGAGGTGATTGCATAAGCATGCTGACTAATGACAATTATATTTATATCAACTCTATTCTGAGACATTATTAGCCAATTAGTTATATGGCAGACAGGATGAGTATGCCTTCGTAATCACAACCAGACAGACTGTGTGTTACCATAACGTGTATTTGCAATACTCACCTAACCATGAGGGATGGGTCTTAGCCTGTTTGAAGTCTTTCTCATACTCACGGAAAACCACTTTCTTATAGGTGGGACTGGAGGTAAAATACAAAACAATGAATCAACACATGAGGAGAGACACTGACATTTGTTCTGCACTGAATGTCAGGAATTTCAGATACAGGGTAAGTTTACTTATGATGCAACTGATGAGCGTGTGTCAAAATAACGCTGACAGTGTCCTCAGATAAAGCAGAAATGAAATGAGGACAGTCTGGACTACTTTCAGAAAGTACAAACAGATCCAAAGCAAAATCAGGCTGACAATGTCAATAAAAATATAGGAATACAACGCCTTAAAAAGATGTTTTTATCTAAATTTGGAGATTTTTTATTATTATAATGTGTCCTCCTTACCCATTAGAGTCAGTTCCAGAGTAGCTCCAGTCTATCTCAACAGCAGCGATGTAGTAGTGTCTCTCGTTGGGTTGAGGCGCCTCTGTTGAAGCTGATCTGTGTGTCACCAAGATGAGCAGGAGACATTGGGCTCCAGCCCAGAAACAGAGCCTCATGTCTGGGATCAGTCCTGCAGGTGAGCTGGGTCTGCTCTGGATGTGAAGAAGAAGAAGAGTGTGTGATCTGACTGAGAGGTCCCGCTCTGAGCTTTATCTGTCACAGACACACACGCATATGCACACGCACACACACACTCACTCACTCACTCACACGTCCAAACATCATGTCCCAGGGCAATGAACTGTCTCTGTATTTTCTCCACTGTCTCTCTGGTAATTAAAAGCTGCTGTGTTTGTCTGTGAGTCATTCCTGAGGGGCTCAGGGTGTGCTTCTTCCCATCATCTCTGAAAACACACCTACCCACTCACGTGCACACACACACACACGTACGCACGCACAGACACACACTTTGAGGATATGAATGTGGAAAGTTGCATGACAAATTTCTCTAACCTCAAACTTACCAGAAAACCATACCACAAAACAAAACATAATTTCTGATAAAAAAACAACTTCTTATGCAACAACTTATAGAAAAAGTCCAACAGAACTTGATTTGTACTTTGGAAAAGGTTAACACAACATCCTTCATTCTTATTCTTCATTAGGATTCCCATTAGCTCTCACAAAGTGGTTGCTAGTCTTCCTGCACATACAGAAATGTAATAGATGAAAAAAAGGTCTTTGTTGACAAAGCTGGCTGTTCACCGAATGCTATGGTAGCAGATTCATGGAAAGATGAGTGACAGGAAAAAAAGGGGGGGGGGGGGGGGTGTCCAAGCAACAGGGCTGAGCACAGTCTGTCAAACAAAGCAGATTCAAGAACTGAAAGGAGCTCCTGAAGTCTCACTTGGGCTGAGAAGAAAAAGGATAGGACTACTGCTAAGTCCAAAGTCCTGTCTTTAGATGAAAGTCAATTAAGCATCTCATTCAGAAATCAATGTATTACAATCTGGAAGGAGAGGCCTAGGATCTAAAGTTTGTGCCAAGGGCCACAAACAGTTTTCCTGGTTTCTGTGTTTTGCTCAATGGAAAGGTGAACTTCCTCCTCTGCAGCAACCAGGCAAACCTTCATACTTTTGTCTGACTTTATTTAAAAACTGACCTGGTTTACAAGCCAAGCCTCTGTACAGACTGGGCCTTAAGGCTTTAAAATTTTGTTTTTAATGCACTGTATCTTTTGGACAAGATTTTGACATCCACCGACTTAAGTAGGAGTCAAAGTTGGGCATCTGCAGCTCATCAGATTTGTAACACGGTACCATGTACAGCCAGCACATCTTCACTTTACTGTCCTCCCTTTGCTTATCAATGAAATAATTTTGTGCTGTTTCAAAACATTCTTTGGTATTTAAAACTCTTGCACTGTACTTGACCTTTAAAATGTTATTATAAACTGTATCTTTCACCCCACTGTAGTCTGTAATGGTCTCGTTACAAACAAGTGAAGAGAGTAGGAAGAGAGTAGGTGAGTTGTGTTTAGTCTCTTTGCTGAAGAAATCAGGCAAAGATACAAAGATGTTTGGTGGCTAGTACTGTGGCTGGGACCCTATATGTACTGTTGATGAAGTTAGGTGCTGTTCTGAGCATCATATGTAGCGATGGAGTGGTGTTTTGGTTGAGGTTTGTTGATGGCTCCTCAGACCGCTGTGTATTGCTATCATGCAGTCGTAACTAAAGTTGGTATGACTAGAGAATCAAGTGGTCGACAACATTAATCTCTCGAGGGGGTGTCTAACTGTGTTAAGGTGTGTTTGACCCCAACTTAAATTTACAAATATCCCTTTAAGGTGCACATTGTTGAATATGTGCCATTAAGACATAATTTTAGGATGATTTTCAAGTCAAAAAAGTTTATTTTATGATGTGAAAAGAGGTGGAAACTCACAGAAACAGTTTGAATACATCGAAACTGCGAATAAAAGACTACACTTGTGTTATACCAGGTTTCTCTTCGGACCGTGCAGCTCTCATTTCGGCTCGTTTAAACCTCACCAACCGCGTTACTAAATAACTCTTTAAAATATTTAAAATCCAGTCTAATGTAGCTCCCTTTCCTCGACTCCTGCTATCAGCTGTGTGTGTGCGGCCGCGCAAAGTCCGGGTACACCGGAACCAGTGCGTGGACGATGACGTCAACACGGCACCTGTGCGCCCTAGTACGCCTGCGCGGAATATTAGGGAACAGGAAGAGTTCATTGGGAAAACAATGCTTCAGTTATGCCTCTGTAGGAAGAAGAAAAACAAGTAAGTCTCACCTTTAAACTGCTTCATCTTATCTTATGCACGTGTTAGAATATTGTATGAAACGGAACAGGAGTATTTCATATGAACGGGGTGTTAACTCGCAGAAAAATGACAGATATGAAGGTTTTTAGCAGGATTTAGCTCCGAGCTCGGAGATGTTTCCGTTTGTTTACCTCAGTTTCTTTAAGATTACAAATGATGATCAAGAATCTGAAGACAGCGAAGAAAAGATACACGCAAACGCCATCATAGTGGATATTTTACCGTAAAAATCCTGGAAGCTTTTGGGAGTTTATTCAGTCTTGCCTCTCGTTCGTCAATAAATGTAAGAAAACAGTGAAACTACCTTCTGAATCTGTCTGATCAGAGGATTAAACTCCAAAAATGATGAATAAGTCATGCTCTCTGCTGCATTTACATTATTCTATCACTCGTTTTGCTATTATTTTCATTTTAAAGAGTTTGATATTGACCACCAAAGTGCATAATACAAAATCATTCAACTCCTTTCCTTTCTTACTCTCATAAATGTATCTGCATCTGTTTTGTTAAGACCTGACTCCTGATATGAAGGGCTTAAATATACAAATGATAGCTCAATACAAAGGAGGGGATGTGCTCTATATCACATAAAAGGTTTCATAATTGGAGCGTAAAGGGTTGAAATGGATCACTGGGTCAAATCGCTTCTTACATTCCTACTCATGTATGTTTTGGTGTTTGGTTTCAGTTTCTAAATCATGTTTTTTTTCCTGCAATATCAGTAAAAGGTGATTCAGCTCAACCTGCATAATCTGTTGAGTTTCTATATGGATGGAGAGAAACCCAAAAACTGAGGTGAATTTAAAGAGAAAGATTCTGGTAATATTTTTTCATTAATGAGCACCATACAATAAAAGTGCTGCTTTCATTGTCCTGTATTTTCTTTATTTGCAGGTTTTTATATCCAGTAACACTCTGGTTCACAGAATAATAATAATAATAATGATGATGATGATAATAATAACAAAGTACTTTGACACACAGTCCTAAAGCACAGAACATGGAAATAAAAACAAATAAAAAACAAAGGCTTAGTTAAAAACAAGGCATCTGAATTGAAGGCCAATTTCATTTGTCATAAGAAACCCAGACAATACAAGAAGTAAGTGAATAAACTTTATTTGTATAGCACTTTTCACGGACAAAAGAGTCACAAAGTGCTTCACATAGACAAAAATAAAATGTACATACAAATTAAAAGGCCAAGACAACAACATTAAACAGTCATAGCATTACCAAAAACAGTTAAACAAAGGCCTGAGCAAATAAATAAGTTTTGAGTTGGCTTTTAAAGGAGTCAACAGAGTCAATTAAGCGCAGAGAGAGAGGAAGATCAGCCTGGAAGGATCGGTCTCCTCTGGTCTGACATTTTTCCATGTTCCTAGCTGAGAATACTCCTTTTAATCCCAGTGTTGTTGCTGGATGTAGAAGAACCGGTCTCTCTGCTTTCTAATGTGATCTATAGATACTGAACCTTACTGACCTAGTTATTTAGATCCAAGTCCAACATAAACACCTTTTGTTTTTTTTTGATGTGTTGAAACAGGTTTAACTGCTCCCATTTCCAGTGTTAGCCATGGCGTGCTGCACATCCTCCTCCAGGCTGTGCTCCCGCTCCTCGGCCTACACTCTGGCCCTCGGTCTGGGCTTCGTAACCCTGGGGACAAGCCGCATTCTGCTGCTTAAATTCTCTGCCAATGCTGGTGAGATCAAAATGTTCATTTCTAAAGATTTGAGGAGAACAAAGACATATTGTTGACTCTGTGTGCTTTTTGTGAATTCACAGAGAACAAGTACAACTTCCTCCCTGCGTCTGTCAACCTGCTGGCTGAGCTGCTTAAGCTGCTTTTCTGCTTGGGGATGTCAGTCAGGGTGATAGTCAGAGGTAACATCAGAGTCATGGCTGCTTCATTGTGGTGGTGTGTGTGCTGTTGGAGTGTGTTAATCATCTCCTCTTCTGTTTCTCCTCAGAGGGTCGATCATGCAGCGAGTTGGGCTGGTCCTCCAGTCGATCTTTCCTTCACTCCCTGAAGTGGGCCGTTCCTGCTTTCCTCTACTTTCTCGATAACCTTATCATCTTCTACGTCATGACTTACCTGCAGCCCGTTAGTATATACTTTTAAAAAATACTTAAATTCAACTTAAATTCAAGGAGAATAATCCTTTTGTTTTACTCAGGCCCTTTTTTTATATTGTGGAGTTTCTGTGCCTTAAAGGTGGAGACAGTTTTGGGAGTGCTGACTCACACTTGTTGCTGACAGAGAATAAACAAACTGCAGATTCTTATCAAACTGGCTTAAACACAATTTCCTGTTTTATAGACTTTTTGCAGTCCTCGTGTTTCGTCTTCTCTCTCCTCTGTTTGTCTCTAAAGCTTCTACTCTTCCTCTCATCTCCAGGCCATGGCAGTGTTGTTCTCCAACTTTGTCATCCTGACCACAGCGGTGCTCTTCAGGGTGGTACTCAAGTAAGAGGCTTGATGGACAGCTATGAAATACTCTGTTATGTGCAATAAGAACAACTTCTGCTATTTAATGACATATTTATGAAACTGTTCACCACCTCTAATAGCATGTCATCACAGTTTACACAGTCTCCCATAATAGGAGACAGTATATTAACAACTGCTCTGACTTTCTATGGCATATGTCATGCATGTCTTTCTGTCATCGTGAAATATCCTCATTTAACCAGAGGACCTGTCTCATGGTCTTGTTGCACAGTAGACAACATCACAGAGAACATGACCGCAGCTTTACAGACATTATGGCAGAGTTTATGAAGGATTTATAATAATCTAGAATCCTGGTCATAGAGAATGATCACTGGAGTCTTTGTACACTCTGAATATCCAAATATGTCTATTAACCAAGGTTGAAATGTGCTCTAGTTGAAACTTCTCAGCGTGAGTGCGCCCGCTGAGACTCTTGGAGTTACCTGAACCAAATCAGAGGACCTGTGCATAAATTAACATTCATATATACACATTTGAACTCAAACTTCTGATTCTCATCTTTCCCATCAGGAGGCGTCTGTCCTGGGTTCAGTGGGCATCCTTAGTCATCCTCTTCCTGTCCATCGTTTCCTTGACGACGGGATCGGGAGCCAGCCAGAACGCCATGGCTGTGCATGGTCTCCATCCAAACCCACTCTCCACCCCTTCCAATGCCTGCTTACTCTACACACAGCTACTAGAGCAGATGAGGAACAGCAGGTGATATGAACGATGCAAAGACAGCAAAATATGTGGATGAAACTGAACTCTTGATTCTGGATTATTAGACGTCAATCAACAGCAAGCAGCAGGGGCAGAAAAGATCAGATGCACAGAAATGTTTAACATTCAGTGAGATAAATTTAAAACTTATCTGAAAAGGAAAAAAGAAAGTACCTATTACTGTGCATTGACATAAGTTTCTTCCTCCTCCTGCAGTGCGAGTGGATCGTGGATGTCCTCGCTGCCCGGACAGGCGTGGAGGGACCGCGTTGTGGGAAAGCTCCAGTCTTTCGGCGTAGGTCACATCCTGCTCCTCCTCCAGTGCTTCATCTCCGCCATGGCCAACATCTACAACGAGAAGATCTTCAAAGAAGGAGACCAGATCACTGAGAGCATCTTCATCCAGAACAGCAAACTGTGAGAGAAGATTCGTGATGAAAACACGGGAGGAACAGCTCAGTGGTTTTTAAATCCTGACTTCTGTCCTGTGCTGTGTGGCTCTGCAGGTACGCCTTCGGTGTGGTGTTCAACGCTCTGACGCTCGGGCTCGGGAGTGAAGCTCGAGGACTCACCGTGCACTGTGGCCTCCTGCATGGACACAACATCTACTCCCTGGGTCTGGTGCTGGTCACAGGTGAGCTGACGATGGACACTTTTAAAAATACATCTAAAAGATTTGGTTTATAAAGATTCTAAACCATAAAGTTCAATTGTTTTTTTTTTTACCGATGCCTGTAACTCTGATTTTTATTTGAAACTAAAACTGGTTAATCAAAGCTGCTGTAAAATTTTGTAGAAGCTTTAATATATAGATATAGATATAAATATAGATCACGGTCCAGTCTGTCTGAGAAATGTTATAGGATTCCTGTGTTTTTTCTTATGTGTCTCTTTTGCTAAACTTTGAGTTTAAATCAGTTTCCAGTCACTTCCAGTAGCTGTCAGGTGTGATACTAAGAAAACTCTGATCTTGCGTATCTTGTATCCTACCTTGGCGCCTGTATTTTTAAACACTGCGGTGTGTCTTCTCTGCAGCCGCCCTGGGTTTATCTGTGGCCTTCATCCTGAAATTCAGAGACAACATGTTCCACGTCCTGACGGGTCAGATCACCACAGTCCTGGTCACCACCATCTCCCTCTTCCTCTTCGACTTCCGGCCTTCGCTGGACTTCTTCCTGCAGGCTCCCATGGTCCTCCTGGCCATTTTTATTTACAATGCCAGCCGGCCTAAGGACCTGGAGTACAGCCTGCAGCAAGAAAAGCTGCGAGTGGTTAACGGAGAGGTGTTTGAGAGGTCCAGAGGGGTAAGAAATCACTCACACTCCTCTCCTCTCCTCATGTAACCTCCATGAAAAGCTCCCTCATCTTTAAACACACACAGAGTCTCTGTAGGAAAACTTGGCTCTTATTCTTCTTTAATATGATTTCTTCCTACAGGGGAAACCTGATTCTCTGCTTTGAGAGCAGCTTTCAGACTTTCAGCGGAGACTTAGCTCTCATAATTTCATTAGATGAATGAGGAGGATTAGGCTGTCATAAAGGAAGCTTTTAAAGTGTGAGGCTGTGTGAGGACACTGTCCCGGACTCTGCAGGACTATAAAAGAGTCAAAATGAGGGTTGGGTGAATTAAAAAGAAGTCTCTGTTTGTCCAAAAATATCATGTCATGTAAAAAGTGCTTTTTATTTCACCTTCCTTAATACTCACCTTTTTGGCGATTGAGTTCTTGCTATGTGAAATCTTTGTAAATCCTGCCTTTTGCGTTTGCAGCTTTCTGCATGATTCTCTTTATGTTTTGTGCTGCAGGACGGAGAGGAGCTGGAGCTGCTGACAAAGACCAACACAGACAGTGAATCTGAAGAGGAGTCTTTGTAGTCGACTGAAGATTCTTATTAACCCGCACAGAGGACTTCCTCACCCGAGCAAAGCAAATGTCTGAGTGTTACAGTGACTGTCTGCAGGTAAACAGCGGCTGATGCTGAGGATCAGCTGTGTGATGACCACTTGTTGTTACGAAGGCTTGTGTGTATATTTTGAAATGTGCCTGTCTGTGGAAAAGTGCTTCTTTTTAAGTATGTATCTGTATTTTTTAAACCTGGATCGTGCGTATTTTGAGGTCTGTGTCAGCGAAAGGTGGAATTGACATTGCTTCACATTTTTAGGCGGATGCATCGAAATCTCTGCATGCACATGTGTATAATCGAAGTGCAACAAATAACATCTTTGCAACAAACATAGCTCTCACAGAGAGGTGCCAGACGTCTATGAGAGGAAGCTTGCTGAACACAGGAGTCTATTTCTGCAGGGATGCTTTCTGTAAGGTTGTTAGACACTTTTAAATGCAATCTGAACCTATCAGGGACACAAACAAGAACTTTTAGAGGACCATACAGCACATTTTGCAGCTACCAAGCCCAAACTTGGACAGTTAGACCTTAAACCGGACCAGAGGTTGAAAAAACCCTTTAGTGCAGAGGAGGAGACCCTGTATCTGCTGTTTGGGATCATTATAATTTCTTATTGATGGTTTGCTTTATGTAATGATTCCTGCTGTGTGTGCAGATATTTGATGACTCGTTTCAGACAGTTTTATGATTGTAGAAAACTTTGCAGTATTTGAAAACGTCGTTCAAACTGTGCGAGGTGTTCATTTAGTGTACGGCCAATATTCAAACCACAGCATAAAACACATGCACAAACTCAAGCTGAAAATATGACCATGTAATTGTAAACTGTACAGTATCAAGCACACACACACTCAGACACACACACACAGCATTGCTGTTATATAACAGTGTACAGGGCTTCTAGTGTGTTTACTCAAACGTGAATAAGAACCATGAGCGCAGATGAAATGGAAAAGTAAGATTTCTTGGAAGCACAACAAAGCTGGCTCGGGTTCTTACCATGCCTTGAATGTTTGTCCATCATGTAGATTTAACTATTTGATGTATACAGACTGTGAAATACTTAAAATACAACCCCTAATCCTTAAGGAGCTGAGACACTGTGTCAAATGTTGATAAAATAAAAAAGATTTTGATGGTTTAAAAATCAGTTAAAGCCTTTATTTGATTGAAAACAGACAAACGTAGAGACTGAAAAATGTTCATTTCATAAAAATACGTATCTGTTTTTGTTCATGTTGCCTCACTTTCTCAGTGCGTTGCCCTATTTTCAATCAATCAAAGGCTTGAAATGATTTATGAACCATCAAATTCAGTTTTATTGACATTTAAAACAGCGTGAGGACTCTCGCAGAATTGGGTTTGTATAATTCTTGGACAATTCCTATTGGTGCCATAAAGTTAAAACATGTATGAGTGATCATGTTCTGAATCAAACTGCAAATAAAGTGCGTTCAATTTGTCTGAAGAGAGCTGAATATTACGTCTCAGTCAGTCTTAATAAACCAGAACAAACGTCAACCAAATAATTTTTTGTACATCGTTTGACCGCTAGGGGGCGATGTAGCTCAAGTTTCCTCCACAGTACAGTACAGCAGACTGAATCTCTTCATGTGATTGTGACGTTCTGCACTCAGAGCAGGCACAGACTGGTGGTAAACAAATGTTTATTTGTCATATAGCACAACAGAGTATAAATAAGAACATCGTATAGCAACAGACACTTTACAAAAAAGGAAAAAAAACAAAAACATGACAGCCCGTTTCCATAAAATAACTGATTACTGCACCTCAAATTCAACAGAAGTCCAATAAATACAGAAACGTTTTATTTCAGCCTGTTATATCTACAAAATAAAGGTCTGTGAGGGGAAAAGAAGGTGAAAAAAAAACACTTTTACTTGAAGTCGGGAATCACAGAAGTACACTGCTGCCATGCCTGAGTAAGAAAAATGACCAGAATCACATTTTAACATGTAAAAGTCAAACTACAAGATGTTTTAGAAGTTATAAAAAGATATTTTTAAAAAGAAAATCTAAAAGGTGTCAGAAAGTGTTCTTGTAAAAACTATGTTTCTCATTGAACAATTACAATAAAATAAAGACAGGGGCGTGTCCAGACTGTTTGGACTGTGGTGGCCAGCTGGGGCGATGACTAATGTCGGGGTGGATGGGAAATGCACACACACATGAAAAGCATTGTTACCCAGCTGTGACAATCCTTAATTCTGATTGGTCTACAGCAGGTAACTTTGGCTTTTCATGTATGTGAGTTAAACAGAGGGCAGACGTGTTCTCTCCACCTCAGACTTAAGCCTTTCACATATACACATGGAAGAGCAGGAAGATCTACCAATGGGTGTTTGCTGCTGCTCTTCCTGCCTTGGCTTTCTCTTTCTACATACTTACGTGGAAGGACAGTGAACTGTCAAGGCTAACCCTAACCCTAACCAGACCATCACACATAACTTATTTGGGGTATACAATTCTAATTATATGTAATTTTCTTTGACAGCAATGTAGCTTGAAGGTTTGGGGGGATTTGGGACTCCTGAATACCAAAATATGCTGTCAAAACAGAATAGTTTTTCCCTTATTTTTGTGCCATTATACGATAAAAAATATCCTTTAACACCTTGTAAAACATCTAAACTTCTTATGTTACAAAAAACAATTATCTGATTTTTTCCTTGTAGTGGGTGGCAGCAATACGCTCACCAAGCGTGACGAAGCCAGAGAAAAAAAAGACAATACAACAGATCCCTGAACCTCCAGGTTGTGAGTGTGTCTCTGAACTTACTGTGTTACCTCAACTGCAGCTATAATGAAGCTGAAAACGAAAGAAAAGGAACGGTGAAAGCAGCCTTTCACTAAGTGCTACAAAACAGTCACAAACCTCATTTCATCTGACTGTGAAAATAGAAAAAGGTAACTGGTGAAGGGAAGACGCCACAAACAGGCTGAAGTGTAAAGGAGGAGCTAATAGCCGTATCCTTGGTGGTACCCATCCTGGTAACCGTGTTCGTACCCGTGCTGATGGTAGCCGTAGCCTCCGTACTCGTCCTCAGGGCAGCGCATACCCAGTGACTGCTGGATGGCCATTTCCTGTCGGCGCAGCTGCATAGAGTCCACCAGGTCGTAGATTATCGCCATGGACCACATGGGCGAGGGGTACCAGGACTTCACATTTCCGTCTTTCCCCACCAGCAGCATGGAGAAGTACTCCGGGCTGATCTGGAAGTAGTTCCTCATGTCCTTCACCAGCATGCCTGACAGCCCTTCGCGCTCCACAGTAGCACTCCCTGAAAAGATGGAGCAGATATTCAGGTCAGAGACGAAGTATTTAGGACAGTTATTTTATAAATGCAGCCTCAAGAAGACAGCATTGTTTTCTTTGACATTTTTGTGTGTCCACATGCTGAGCTTAAAATGTCAAAAACAGAAATGTCAGTAACTCCGGTCCAACAGCTCGTGCTTTTGCAGTCACTCAAAAGCATGAGTCATTTCTCTTTATTCCCAAGAAGTTTAACGCCTCATTTCATCGAGAAATCTCTTGAGAAACACATACCAGGTCACACGAAATGAGAAAATAATGTTTTGATTCTGTGTCTTCTGGCTCATCAGCGGCACACATGGTCCTGCAGCTGTGAGGTTTTACAGTACGGAGAGGTTACGTGTTCACAGCAAGTCTTTGAGGTTTCTTTTGGGACTTGGCAGAACAGTAAGTACTCCTCTAGATGACATTTTTAAACCCTCTGCCTTATTTTTGTCCAATCTTGAAAGGTGGGAAGGTACTGAAACGACAATCCCCTCTAGTCCTACTTTCTGTCGGCGTACAGCCCTAAACTTTAATGATTTAGGAGGAGAGGAAAGAAGAGATGGCACTGAATCAATCACTTCTAACCTGATTTTATTTGATCGGTACATCCAGACTCCATCATATGTATGTAGAGTCAAAGCATGCTCCACAGGCTCACTCCAAAAGGGAAAAAACAGATCTGGCTTTTGCTTTGAAAAGCATTTCAGAAGTGTATTTTTCTCATTCGTGTGACATAAACATCGCTGATCCAGAGCAAATACGGCCCTCAGTGAGTCATTTTTTTGTGTGTATTTTTGGCTGAGATCCACGTGCCGCTGACGGTCTAAACAGTCTAATCTGTTAACATGCACGCCAAAACATCAAGCCGTTCCAAGGCCATCACCCAGCCAACATGCTTCTTGTGTTAAGCGCCAGAGTAAGGCAGAGTCTGCTGTGGATGTGGAAACACAAGCAAACCAGGGTTAACTGTATTAAACTCTGGTCCTTCCTCCCTCTAACTGCTGCACACCTGAGCGCTATCAGGTGAGCAGCTGCTAGGTTTAGGTCAGTCTTTGGTTCCTTTATTTTTCTGGGAGGAGGTGTTGAGAGCACCATCCCATCTTTTATTTATGTTGGATAAGAGCTCCAGTCCTTTTAGTTCTCTATTTTTGCTTTCTTGATTCTTGAACCCTTGGAGTTTTCTTTCATAGTTTCATTCTTTCAAGTCTGGGGTTTTTGTAACCCCAAAAGTCTCAATCGTTTCAGTTTGCCTCACAGTAGCAGACCCTGCAGGAATAAACTAGATACCCTAACCCTTAAGGCAGCAATTTAATCCTGAGGGACAAATGTGTTGGATCAAAGTGTGTCCTCTTAAAAATACACCCTGTGGCGGCCCTCCTGTCTGGGCAGGTCCTGGTGGGTGGAGTCAATTAATGAAACTGGGAGCACCTGGCTGGTCTCCCAGGAGTATTTAAGACCAGACTTAAGCCCAATCCCAAACCACCCCCTACACACTCGCCCTTCACTACCTAGTGTCAGTCGTAATGAAGTTACATTCGCAACTATGGAGTGCGCCTCAATTGAAATGGGAGGGTATAAACAAGATGGGCGGGTGTGGGACGCCCTCCTCACTCCACCGGAAAATGGAAAGATTCATTGCCATAGCAACATAATGACGCGTCCTGTGCAAGGCAGCGCTTATTTTCTTAGTAAGCGGACATTGTGTACAGTTCTCATTGTGCCTCATTTTTTCATTGTCCCAGTGAAATCATAAATCCAGCAACCATCAGAGTGACAGGAGCTAAATTATACTTTTAATTGTTAGTGATTCCACACGTCTTTAAACCCCATTACTACTTGACATGTGCCTGACCAATCAAATCAAACGTCAGCACAGAGTAAGTTTACCGACTTCCATTTGATCTTTCCAAACCATGTCTTCTTATTTTGTCAGTAAGACAAAGGTGGACACATGTGGAACTTATATTTGTATTTTGTTTCCTCCTCCCTAATTTTTGCCGGCGCACTACCTGCAAATCCTGTCGTGAGTGCGCATCGGTGCAGACTCGCTATTGAGGGGTGAACAGTCCACTGGCCCTCCGCACTCTGTGGTTTGGGATGGCCTTCAATATGGCGGAGAGGGAGAGTGTGTAGGGCGAGTGTCTAGGGGGAGGTTCGGGTTTGGCTAACACATTGCATAACTTTTGCACATTTTGGTTAGTTAATTAATTAAATAAATCCTTCCTTTCTTCAATTTAAACTGTTTGTCTCCTATTTTTTATCATGGCTCGCAAGCTAAGTCGTGACAACCCTGAAAGAATTAACACCACTGGGTATTTTTTGGTGGTAAAAATGCAACAAATGCAGGATTATACTTATCATGCATCTCTGGAGCATTTTCGTTTCATTTATATCTATTTATCATGTTTCGAGATATGTAAATAATTCCCATTTGTACACCTTAAAAGACCAGATTCACATTGGATCTTAGATTTGCTGTACCATATCACAGATGAGAAAAGCCAGATGGACACTTAAATCTGTGCAGAAGGATTCCTGGTTTTGCAGAAAGGGGTTTTTTATGAGGTTAAATTTTTGATATTAGCATTATTAAAAACATCTGTTTTATATACTAAAGCATGCATAGTGAATGTTTCTCTTTAGTTTTGGTCTAAACATCCAGTAAAATAAAGTCAAGTGTGCTCTTGTAATGCTGCTATGTGTTCTAACCATTAATAGGATACAGCTCCAGGACTCCACCCATATCCAGTATCTCCGTGCCGACCAGCTTCAGGATGGCGATGTGCCTCAGACCTGCAGCCATGAAAACAACAACATATCAGAGAACAGCAGGAATATGACAGAAAAGGCTGGATCTCAACAAGAACCTCATGTCCACACTGTTCTTCATTCAGCAGACCTCCTGCTCTTCCAGCTGATTTCTCTATTTGTTTGTTACTCAAACCATCCCGAGCTAAAGGGGGTTTAGGTGAAGGGAGCAGAGCGTGGTGGTCCGAAGAGTCCTGCCAAAAACCTGTCTCTTTTCTAGCAAAAAGCCCACATTAAACACACCAGGACCCAGACTTAAGAGAGAGACAGAGCCAAGTGCTGACTACCAGGATCAAACCTCAGGAGGCTTCAGTCCAGTCAGCAGGACGGGTCTTTGTCTGAGGAGGGAGGGAGGGAGGCAACAGCTCACAGTGTAAACCCAGCCAAGAGCAACAAACCGAGGGAAAGAATCCTCAAAGATTCTGGTCTGGACCTGCTGATAAGCAAGACCAGCTTCTTTGGGAGTTGTCCCATGACTTGAGGTAAAACAGTGTGGAAACAAACAGATATCACTGCAGGTTACCACTCTAAAAATAAGACTTTTTGTACAGGGGACTCATTGGGAAGGGTTCAGGCTCAATGAATAAACTGTGAAGGCTTTAAAAATCAGAGTCAGTGTATGCTGGTCTGTCATCCAATCATCCAAGCTATGGTTCCTTTAAGAGACCACATTAAAGGGATATTCCAGCGTATAATTAGGTTAGGGTCAAACACACCGGAACACCGAGTTAGACACCCGTCATAAGATGAATGTTGCCGACCGCTTTCTTCTCTAGTTATACCAACTTTAGTAACAACTGCTGACCTACTTTATCATTTCCTTGAAGTAATAATCATCATATTAATCATTTTGAACTGCAGATGAGGTAGTTCTTCTGCCTTAGCATCTCTGTCTGATTGCATTTCCATGAAGTAATAATTATAAATGTTCTTCCTTGAGCTGCGTCACCCCGCTGCAGTCGATGGACTCAGAGATCTCTGTACAAACAAGTGGCTGCTGGAAGAGAGTAGGTGAGTTGTGTTTAGTCTCTTTGCTAAAGAAATTAGGCAAAGCTAAAAAGATGTTTGGTGGCTAGAACTATGGCTGGGACCCTATATGTACTGTTGATGAAGTTAGGTGCTGTTCTGAGCATTATTTGTGGCTATAGAGTGGTGTTTTGGTTGAGCGTGTGACTCTCTGTATTGCTATCTATGGTCGTTACTAAAGTTGGTATAACTAGAGAAGCAAGCGGTCGGCAACATTCATCTCTCGACGGGGTGTCTAACTCGGTGTTGCACTGTGTTTGACCCTAACTTGATTTTCCGCCGGAATATCCCTTCAAGAGCTGTCGGCAACTGAGGGCTAAGATGAACAACGTGTATCCTGCCATCATCAAACTATAGTCACAACTCCACAAATAGGGTCTGCTAAAAATGTCAGAGGTTTTAAACCAACAAATGGAGACTCAGATGCTACTTTCACCTCTTCCATACATGCAAAATAAGTTTAAACTGCTTAATTTTTAACATCAAGACTTCTTGATCTGATGAAATGAAGTCTTAAACTTTCATCGTAACAGTAAAATGGAATAAAACTTACAGAACTATCTGACATATTTACGACTTTGACTCTTGCACTTTCTTTAAATATTTCCTGAGAGTGTTCAGAGAAGACATAACAGCCGAGTTGAAATGTCAGAAATCTTGAATTCATCCAAACAAGTCTGTAACAGGAGGGAGAAACTCCACATGAGGGAATTTATTGGGTTGAACAGAGGAGCCAAGTTCGCCAAGGCCTTTTTTTATAACTTCACATTTATCTGACATAAATCTGTCCGACACGTCGGCTGGTTAAGATCTGCAAAGTTTAGATAAATGCCTCTTTTTGAGATATACAGTAATAACATTTAAGTAACTGTGGAAAAGTTGAGTAACAGGCTCGCTGAAAAGGCCGTCGTCAGGGGAGAGAAGGAGCTTGTTAGCTGCAGACAGAACAGAGCGGCTCTTTGCCAGCTCTGTCATCTGGGATCCTTCTGCACATTTACACACATACACAAACACACCGTGCATGCAAACACACACACACACACACACTAATGTCTGGAGAGTTGCAGCAAACAAACAGAGTCTATTTTATCAACTTCTTGATGTGATTTACAAATTGTTAAGTGGTCTAATACTTTGGCAGGCAGTGAGAGGGAACATGCCAGGGTGAAATTAAAGGGCAATTCAGGTATTTTAAGGTCTCTGTGGAGAAGACGCAGAGGTGGAAAAACACCAAAACAGATTTGGCGAGCCCTCCAGAAGAACCAACACCAGTACATTACAAACATGATCCATAGTAAGTTACAGGAGGAGGCTATAGGTGTAGTGTTGCAGCCGCTGTAACAACAGTTTGTCTCTGAGTGTTATGGCTGTGTGTTAAGCTCCAGCCAGTCCTGTTTGGATTAAACCTGGGTGTAACTTTTATGCCTCGTAAAGTCAGACTAGTCAGCCTTATGATGGTCATATGAACAGAAAAATATCACCAAGAGAGTGTACTCCACACTCAGATATGACTTTAACTGTGAGCTGAGTGTCAGGTTAACCCTTTTTGAAGTAATTTAAAAGCTCGACCCTCAACCTCCTGTCATGATATGTTCTGGTTTTTAGTTTTTCCCTGTTTTTTTGTTTGCCTCGAGTGTATTTTCATTGGGATTTTCACTAGTGTTCCTGTTCCTCTGTAGTCCTGTCTTGTGCGTTTTATTCTTTATAGCAGTTTTCAGTGTTTCCTGTTTTATTTTGTAGTAGTTTATTCCCTGTTTCTAGTCTTGTTTTACTTCCTCAGTTTTCCCTCCTCTGTGATTGTCTTCACCTGTGTCTCAGTGTCTCACCTGCCCCTCTTTGCTCGTTTCCCTGTGTGTATATTTAGCCCTTGTCTTCCCCTGTTTCTTTGTTGGTTCATTGTGTGTGTTGAAAGTCTGTGTGTCTGTATGCCAGTGTCCCCTTGTGATTTTTTTCCATGTGTCTTTTGTTGGATTTTGGATTTTTGGTTCTTCTGGATTTGGCCGCTTGTGTTTTTTGCCTTTGGGAATATTCCTGTTGGACATTCAAAGTAAGTTTTTGTTGCTTTTTATTTAGTTCATTTTGAATAATCTTTTTTGTTTCTGCATTTGGGCCCTTTCCTTTTTGCTTAACTCAAAACCGTGACACCTACAGCACGTATCTACTCCAAGGTTTTTATGTAGGTTACATGAGGCCAGTGAAGTCAGTGCCATCCAGTCTTGTAAAAGTGAGGGGAATCTCTCAAAGTCGGTGATTATGCTGCCTGTAATGCTAGCATAAACAAGTCACTCCTATCACTGCATCACCACAGGGGGGAAATTCATTTTCCAGTCTGTGCAGAGGCCTTTTCACTTCATTCTCAGCAATGCTAGGCTGGAGGATGACTTAAGTATTTGTGTATAGGTAAGGAGAAATCTGCTTTTCATTCTGTGGGACCTTAAAGTAATTTAGACTCTGTGGGACATAAAAGTAAGCTTCATTTAAAGGAAAAAAAACATCAGAAGATGATCAGAGCAGGTTTTTTTTTATCAAAAAGCACAAAACTATTGGAAGCAGGAGATGATAAGGTTTTGGTCTGCTGCAGTCCCTCAGAAAATACAGCTGGCTTATAAAAAAACAATAAATCAGTCAGGATTAATATCCCTTCTGCCAATCTGGACTAACAAATATGATTCATCGTACAGTCACTGCATTAACGATTTTGACATTTTCTTTTCGTGCCGGGCTGTTGGGGAAGTAAAGCTCTCTGTTCTGTTTGTTTGTTTCTGGCAGCAGAAACAGGAAATAGTTTAGAGCACAGAAAGAGCAGTGAGAGCTGAAAACACAGAGGGGACTGAAAACAGCTGCAGAAAGTAGGAAGGGGAAGGAGCGATGCATCGAGTAAAGGCAGACTTTCGATTTAAAGTGGCTCCACAGTCTTGCAAAAAACACATTGACAGAAATAACAAAAATCTAACTTAAAAAGAAGCATCTGTGCAGTGAAGTCAGTGAATTGACCAATCATGTGTTAGTCTGACTTTGCAGTTTGGCTCACCAAGGTTGCAGGCCTGGCTGGTGAGGGCGTAGAGCTGCTGCTGATAGGCCCACTCCTCATCGTTGGGCGCGGAGATGATGAAGAGGCGACGTCTCCATCTGAACCTGAATCACAGAAAAAACATCAGCCTGGATATAAGAGGCACTTTGCTGCAGCAGTGAAAACTCAGTACGAGGACAAACACTTTTATACATATTCCAATAATGTTACTGCTAAAAGGTTACAGCCCTGAAATTATGGTGAAAAACCCTGCCAGATCATGGCACTGATCTGGAGCTGAAAACCACATCGCCATGGCAACAAAAGAGCACCTTTCTGCTTTAGTCATCCGAGTGAAACGTGTGATTGCAGTGATTCAGCCTTGAGCTGCAGCGGGGGCTGATGAAACTTTTTATATCAGAGGAGCGCACGCACACAAACAGGCTGCTGCAAACAAACCGCTGAACACTGCTCATGAACTCCATAAAACCCAGATTACTGAGCAAAGTGACAGACGCATGATGGAGGAGGACAGAGTCTGATGGGACCAGGACCACCCAAAAACTTTGATCGCTTCAACAAAAAGTCTAAAGCAATCGCTTTAATTCAAGCAGATCTGCTATTTTGGGTCCAAATACTCAGCAGAGGAAATCAGGCACAGACAGATATGAACAATAAGATGGATGTTAGTTGTTCAGTGCATGCCATGAGGGCATACTTTCAAGTATTGGGTTTGTAAAGCTGTAATTAAGTCTTTACATTAAAGGAAATTCTGGTAAACACTGCGCTCTAAATTTAAAACAGCATTTCAGGAAATCATCAGAGTTAACCATGCTCCTTTTCTTCAAACCAGAGAGAATTCAAGCCAGACTTTATCGCCCAACATCAGTCATCGACCTCACCCACAGAAAGAGAATCCCTGTGGTCAAGCGCCAAACTTTGTTGGGAATCTTTCCCAGGAGAGGAAGCTAGTACAAATATTTTCAAATTCATTCAAGGTCACAGTAAATTTCTGTATCTGCCAGCTTTTGTACCTGCAAGAGCATCACTTATAAAGGCTGTACCAGTTTTAGTCACACAGAAACAAGAAATTCTGTCATCTCACTTTATTTTTAGCCATTAAAAAAAACTACCTGATTATATTTGTTTTTAGGTTATAAAATAAATCAGCAGAGTGTATTGGTTATTCCCTCAAGCTACGCCGAACGACATTAGAGATCTCTAATGTGTTGACCTCTGTTATGTCCTGTACGTTGAATAACTATCAGGCAGCTACATGTGGAGAGAGGAGAACAGGGAGGGGAGCAAGAGGGTTAGTTAAAGAGCTGCAGCCTGTGACAAAATGTAAGCAGTAAAAGAGCTCAAATCCTTCAGCGTTAAAAATGAAATCTGGTATCTATTTTATCAAGTAAAATTTAGCCAAAGCTCATACAGTGAAGAGAAGAAGTGACACATTGTCTTTTTCTCTTGTTTTACTTGCTGCTGAGTATCAAAAATGTAAAAACAACTTTTACCTCGACAGGAAGTTCTCCAGTGACCTTGGCTTGTCCTCTTTCTTACAGACGACCCCGTCCCTCTTCTGCTGCTCCATCTCGCGGATACGAGACGAGAAGGTGTCGATGTAGTCGAAGACGGCCTTCATGGCGATGGGAACCTCGTAGGATTGCTAAAACCAAAAACAAACAACAACAACAAGGATCATCATCCGCTGCTGCATTTTTATCATCGTGGTGAGGCCAAAGGATAAACGGATCAATATGCCTGTGAGAAAAATGTTCTGGAGAGGACTCAGAGGTCATGGAAATAAAATTCCTCTGTTTGAAACAATGAAGAAACTGTTTCCAATAAAGTGATGAAGTGGAGGTTTGGAACATGATAGTAGATGTGGTGCAGAAAAGCCACATCACAAGCATTCCTCTTAATAACTTCTGGGAAGCAGTGCAAGAAATATCAGTTTAACATGACACAGAATTCAGCTAAACGTACAAACTCTGGAAAATCTCAGCGAGACGTCCAACACGGGCAGAGAAATGAACCGCACACACTTGTACACACTCGAACACACCTTCGGAGGATTTACTGACTCTGCTGCTCAGCTCATTTTCACTCTTTCACACCTTCTCTTCTCTCCTGTCTCTGCCTTTACACCCTGCAAACACACACACACACTGCAAACACACACATCCTCCACACACTCCTGTCTCTGCGTCCGTCAGCAGCGAGCGAACACTGGCCTCTTTGATGGACCCGTCCAAAAACAGCCAGGTGATTTCCCCTGGCTTGCGCACACACTCTCAGGTGTTGGGTAAATGTCATGTTGGGTGAATTAAACAGTGTTTTAGTGAGGGCAGTGTGTTGGCAGTACGAGTCCGGGTCAGTAAACCTTAAAAAAAAGAGGGAGGATGAAAGTGCGGGGACGAAAATACAGAGCAGAGACATGCAAACCAACAGCAGCGCCGTGAATTAATGAGAAAAACAACCCAGAAAGAGAAGGACTTTAAACCTCAGGCAGAAAGTTTGAGTGGGTTCAGGTCAGCAGCTCGACAGCGGTACTTTTGTTTTTCATTTTTCTGTCTTGTTTAGAAAGTTTTCAGACTAGTTCTCCCCTCCTTTTATTACTTGTAATATCATCGGTTATCCCTGCAGGGTCATTCAGAGCCCCTTGTGATGAGCGATTCCTTACCTTGACTCTCATGTCGTTGTCGGTGAGGACCATGTAGAAGTCCTCGTACACCATACTGAACTCTTTCCTCAGCTCTGTGATCAGATCCTGGTTCACCAGATCCTCCTGACGAAGACCTTTCATCGGTTTGTCATTTTCTGAAGGAAACGAAACACAAGTACACAGAGATGAGTTTAATTTTTTGTTTGAGAAGGCAAAATAAAACTATTTCTAGAGCAGTTATGACTCTAGTATCATTATGATTGTAGTTTAAAAGTTTCTGTAGAGCCGTAATGTTGCCTTGCTTATCGGTTATCCTGTGTTCAGTTACTTTTGTCTGGTTGCCACTGGTTTCACTGGGCTTGGGTCATGTGGGCACTGCTTTTGAAAGCCGGTAGGTTATATAAGGGGCGGTCTTACTTGCATTGGGGTGAAGGGGTGAGCTTAGGTAGCTGTAATTTTTGTTGACCGCGCTTTATGTTTGTTGTTTGCAATGATACACATCACAAAGTGTACACATATTCTATCTGATGTGCGTGTGTAATCAATGGCGACTGTGGAAGTGTTTTTCTTTGGGTGCTTCTTTGGAACAGCAGCAGCGTGTCACACAAATATACAGGACCTATCCTCTGCTTCAAGCGACTTTTACTAGGAAAGCCGCAATAGTTTCTTCACATCTAGTTCCTGTAATCCATCTTTCTCTGGATGTTCTGGGTCACATTTACCCCGATCCTACTCAAGGGCTCAACACAAACTGGATGATTTGAACAACACCTTTTTCAAGACTTGATCTAATCTGACATTTTCAGTCCCATCAGATTATTTCTTGATATCTGTTCTCTAATGTGAGAATGACAGCCTTTCACAAACTGTCAGCTCTCTGGATGAAAAACAACTCAGCAGTGATAAGTTTTTCCATCGAATCAACCTTAAAAACACAAACACAGTGTGAGTGTTCAGCTCCAAAACATTAGGACATGATGTGTTTTCCATTACTGAGCTCAAAACAATGGAGCTCTGAAAAATCTGTCTGACACGGTAAAGAAAAGGAAGAAAAAAAATCAAGGACAGACTCAAAGAGGAGATCCAGCGAAGTTAGAATATTTCTACTTTTACAGTAAATTACTGTAGTTGGGGTTTCTGCAGCCCAGAGTTAAAGCTTTTAATCACAACTACCAGCATTTAGGCGGCCGCAGAGCGCTGTATTTTGGTGGACGGTTCACCCACTCGGTGCTGAGTAATGTGTGCGAGCAAATCAGGAAAACCCCAGCACATGTTGGAGACAGCAGACTGAGAAAATATACGACAAAAACTCAAACATATTCCGCCTACGACACAATCTGCTCACCAAAAAACTCATATGAGGTCAGCTCAAAACTGAAGGAGGGGCCACGCTGAAAGAAGCGCTTGTTTGTATACAGTATAGGCTCACACACACTGAAACACACACTGAGACACACACACACACTGACCCTCTGGCCCGTGAGTGGAAGAAAAGTGTAACCGAGTCCAGCCATGAGTGGGTGGGTGTGGGCGGGTGACGTCGCCTCGGCACTTTTTTTTCCCAGCATTCCTCCGAGAAAAAAGCTCGTCATCATGCAGAGTGACAGACTAATAAAGGTTTTTAAAGTGGATTTAAATGTCCCGACATTCACACACACTCATCAGAGACTGTGGTCAGAGACGGCTGTAAAATGTCTCTGAATGTGAAGGAACAACGAGCACGAATTACAGCAGATGAAAACAGCTTTTTGTTTTTTTTTTCTCCTTTTAAAAAGCAGCTGTTTGCAGTTTAAAAAGCTGCTTAAACTGTGCACAGCCCTGACGGTTTAAAGAGGCATTCCAGTGTCTCTCAACCGAGGCCTTATTTTCTAACATATTTCAGATCTTAATGGAAACAAGTGCAACAGATTTTGGAATAAATCCACCAAACAAGCAACAACAAAACCTTTAATTGGCCAAAATTAGCCGACTTTAAAACGATTTAATGCCTTTTGTATCATATTTGTTGATACATACTTTTTTATACTTCAATCAAATCAATATGATCAACAAATTACTAAAAAAAAAAACACCTGAATACAGTCTGACAAATGATAAAAATGTCCTTGTAGTTTTTCAGTTTCCAAAAACATCTAATGTATCAGACAAGATAAATAAATATATTTGTTAAATTTTAAGGACATTTTGATTTTTGGGGGGTTTTTAGTAGTAAGTGAAATAAACATTTCAGCTCCAAAAAACTTGAATTTTTGGCCATAATTTGTGGTTTCAGGCATTAAAGGGCTATGTTACTCTTTCAGTAGTCTGGTGGGTTTAACTTATGGGGATTTTGCAGCTGTTTTAAATTCAAAATAAACTTTAATCTATAAAACTTAAAGTTAATCGCTTATTGCTATTATAGCCTGTTTTATATCCGTCAGGTGAGGCTATCTGCTTGAGAAATTCCCAAAGTTTTTATACCTATAAGTCATTTGGACTCTGAAAAGGTTAATAAAAGAGAACAGAGGGAGCAGGTACAAAAGTTCAGGAGCTCCGCTGTAGCTGAATCCAGAGAAGCAGATTTACCTCCCTGTTCAGGATGACACATGAGGAAGGTATGTTTCCTGGCAGTGGAGAGTGTTTCCCCTTCTTCCCATGATACATATGATACCGACCTTTTTTTTTAATCCGACAGCTGCTGATCTCCTCTTACATTCTGTAGGAAGACCCACACCCTCCCATTAAAGTATAAAAGTACAATAAAAAGTTAGGAGGACGTGCTCATTAAAGCCGTAGCAGAGGAGTTCAGAGGACTGTGAAGCTGGCTCGCTCTGAAATCACCTGCTCACGGAAAAACACAATAAGAAGGACACAATGCTGTGGTTTTGGCAGAGTCGGAGTGAATTCTGAAAGTTATACTTGTAGCTGCAGAAAGCGTTTCGTTCTACATCATGTGAGGAAGGTAAAACAAGGTCAGGACAGGAGACGTGGCAGGAGACGTTTCCCCCAGTCTCCCTCTTAGTTTGAAGTTACACAATAAACCTCTTATGAATTTAAGCAGGAGCAGCGAGTCTGAAGCTTTGTGGAGTTTATGAATGATGCATGCACCACCCAAGACAAAAAGTCAAACTACAGAACCCCTCAAGTCCAAAAAAGGTGATCAGACGGATCGGACAGGGCGGTTTCCAACATATTTGGAAACATAAGATAATTATCTTCTGCATGTGTGCAAAAGATAATCAATTCCCACAACTCAACTGTCTTATGGGCATATTCAGATATCTAGTGTGCGCTGATGTCTTTGCATGATAATCAATTTTCAAATAAAGTCAAATAACCGACAAAAGTTAACCTTATGTGTTAAAGTTACACAACTTTTAAAAGGACAAAAGATTCTGCAAGCCTGAAAGATGAAATCACCCCGGTTTCATAAACAGTTACTCAGAGATTGTGCATGACTCAACAACTACAAGGACCACTGACGGAGCAGAGAGGGATGCTTTAGGAAAACCAGATGGGAGCTTGTTTGTGTTTCCATTTCTGTCTGAGAGAAAAGCTGATCGTTATTATGAAACTTCTTTGAGTCACAGATGAAACTCTTCTGAGGTTTTCCACTCCGCGATAAGGAGATTCAAACTGTGCGCTCACTCTGCATGTGGGGGAGAGACTCACCCAGCTGGTAGTGGTCGATTTTCATGGTGGAGTTGGTGAGGGAACCAAAGATGGTGATGATAGAGACTTTCCTGATGGCCATTTCACACACGGACTCCAGGTACTCGTCTCTCTGCTGAGCATACATGCTGTTCTCCTCACTAGGGGATGTTATCAGCTGCAGGGAGGGAGGGAGAGGTTAAAGTGTCATCTTTATGAAATGAAGAACCCACACACGCTCATCCACAGTGTGCCGCAGAGGTGGTGTTTACATTAACCTGCAGCACCGAGGAGGATGGGGCATATTTTCCCAGCCTGCCCACAGCACTGCTGTGATAAGAATCTCTGCTGGCTGAAAAACAGAGACATACAGTCTGCAAACTCACAGCTGTGCAACCTATCGGATAGCTGCAGGAAGGAGGCTCCACATACTTTATCCCTATTTATATTACATTCCAGTGCAGTTTGATGTAAAGCTGTGAATTTCTACTGCCTACTTTCAGTCTTCAGGAGCTTTGTTTAAACATGCTTTACGAGTGAATCTGACTCAACTTGGACTCTATAGGAGATAAAATGAAGATATAACTTAATGATCTGTGGCCCCAGGGAACAACAGTGCTTAAAAATTCAACGATAGATTACTTTTCTTTCTATTGACTGTACTTTTACCATAAGCTTGGTGCAAGAGGAGCTCACCTAAGTTTAACGAGATGTCGACTCTGATACCACAGTATCATCATCTGCTGCATCTCTCTTTCTCTTCTTGGAAGTTCCCTCCTTCCGCATAAGGCGGAAGACGATCCCCAGCGCCTAGGCAACCGGCGTCCAATCAAAAGTGCGCACCGAGCGCTCCGGCGTCTATCTGCGGAAGTAGATACGACTCACTCGCAAGCAGCATAGTCCTATTGGATTACTACGGTTACAATGCAGAATGCAGAGTGCAGACTGACGTGCGGCAACACGGTAAGCAAATGTAGCCTACTTACACTGAAGGGGTGAAAGTTTGCGTGCCGCTGCGTACCGGCTGTAAACCGCTGTTTGTTGGTGAGTTCGAGTTACCGCGGAAGTCAGAAGTCCGAGCTGAAAATGACGTCACACCCGTGTTACCAGCGTTTCAGTTACAAAGTCGGAGAAAAGCAAAAACGGAGGCCGGAAACAAGATGCTCAAATGTTTTTTTTAGATATAGCCACCTTATTCCGCCTCCGATTTTCCTTTTTTTTCGACTTGATAACTGAAACCGTAGATATATAAACGCTAGATGGCTTACGCGAGCTGTTAGCCAATGGAGACCGACGTCCGCGCATGGCGGCCATTTTGCTACGGGACGCTCGCCCACTCATAACATTACAGTCTAAGATGCATGTAGCATTTAAATAACCATAGATTTCTTAATTTTAAACCGATTTTCGAACGGTTTGTTTTATAACAAACCTCAGAGTTTTAGTTATGTTCCTGCATACTCAAGAATAATTTAAACCGTGGATTTTCATAAACATTAAGCAGATAGTTAGAGCAATAGCTATAGGCCTACACACACAACGCAGTTATTTTAAATCATAAAACATTAAATCATTCCATGTATGTTACATTAGTAATATTTCTATTATGGGGATAGCTATTATAACATATAGCAATAACATATATAAACATTTATTTTCAATATAAATTTCTGCCTCATGTTGACATTTTAGATGTTTTAAGAAACCAAACAGCTTGGAAATCTTGTGCAACTTGAGTTATGTTGAATCGAAAGAGCATTTCTGCCTCTCCAACTGATGTAAAATTGCTGGGCCAACTTTGTGACTTGGTCACAAAGGTACTTGGTCTCACTCACAGCGAGTCAAATGTTTACAGTCCTCTCTGCACATGTAGCAGAGGACAAATACTGGTCTGCATTAGCTTTGCTTGAAGATAAATGAAAACCTTTAATAGTCCTCAATAAAGTGTGTGTTTAAAGTTTCTTGAGAAATATAAGGCTACAAGTTTTAGTGGGAGGTTCACTGGTACATTTTGGACTAAGTCAGGCAAAGCTAATTGAATTAAAGGCTAGCTTTAACCTTGGTTTGAATGGACAGATATGATAATGTTATTGCTCAAATCAAAGCCCCAAGTGGTCACAGCACCTGTTGTGCACGCCTAAGATTGATGCATGCTGCAAAGTGGCCAGTTCCAGTATTTAGACGAGCCCTGGTTTATATCTGCTGGTCCTTTTAAAATTGGAATTTGCATCATAAATCCACTGCACTCTAATGTCCCTTTGTTGAAGCCTGAAAGAGCAGATCTATCAGACATTAGGGTTACTGAGTGTGTGCAGGGCTGTGAGTTATGTGTTGCTCTTACCAGCAGCCGCCTCCTATTCTCAAAGTAGTCCAGGAAGGAGGCCAAAGACCCTTTAGGAGGAGGTGTTGGTTTCTTGGTGGGCTTCGGATAGTCCTCTTTCTCAGGGTACTTGGACAACTTCTTTCCATTTTTCTTTCCTCCGATCTTTCCTGCCTTTCCTCCTCCTCCTCTCCTCTCAGCCTTTTTAGCAGCTTTGTCGTTCTTTTTCTTCTTCTTATCGTGTTTGTCGTGTTTGCCTTTGACTCTCTTAGTTGGACTGATGTCGGTGAAGGATTCAGTCTCCTCTGGATCGCTTACAGTAGGTTTGCTGGGTTCATACCTGTCCTCGTACTCATTGGATATCACCTGCACAAATGGATATGTTGTTATTTGAAAATCAGGTCCTTTTTGAAAATCAAGCCTGATTTTTAAAACAGCATTCAAACAAAACTCACCAAAAAACACAGTGTCTGTGTTTTGGAGGTTGTGGTCTCAGTATTTTCTACATTTTCTGGCAAATAAAATCAACTATTGAACAAAAAGAAATTTGGCAATGGTGGCCGATTTGGCAGTAAGAGTTACCAGTTAAAATCTTCATCCTTCAGAGATGGCACTTGAATTAAAATCTCTGATTCTGCAGCCAAATAAACTCTATTACAAGGAGCCAAATGCACATGCATGTCCTTGGAAACACTGGTCGAGTTATTTGTTCTTGTGAAATGTCTGCTCCTTCAAACACTTCTGAATAACACACGATCTGAACAAAGAGACGTGTTTCCTCTCTGAGTGGGTAGCTTCGTCGTCTCTAAAATAAAGTTTTATTAGAAAAAAGTTTTCATGGTCCAGTTTGAGTATTTTGTTACTAGACCTGGACCACTTTGTTGTGAATCACTTGGAATTGGATGTCACAGTGAAGTAAAGGCTCATAGAACTGTTAAAGTTGATGATTAAGTGTCTTCAGCACTAGTTGTGCATGTTTTGTGACCTTTTCAGTGTGAACGATGACTGACAAGTTTGATACCAAAAGTGTTGATGCTGTTGTGGGTTTTTGTGTACAACTTTCACAGATTAAACTGAAGCTTTTAGTCATTTCCAAACATACCAGAACAAACAAGAAATTTCTTTGTTCACCTTCTCTCCCCCGTTTTTCCTCTTGGTGGGTCTGACCTTGGAGGGTCTATGTATGGAAGGAACCAGTTTTCGTCTGTATGGGTCTCTGCCGTCCTTGTCAGTGCGGTTGTCTCCTGACGGGGTGGTCTTAGCCGGGTACCGCTCCCTCTCTCTGCGGTTGTAGTAGTAAGGGTCGACTGTGGTTCTGGGGGCGGGGAGCCACAGAGCAGTGGTCTGGGCTCTGGTTGGTCGCTGTGTGGTCATCATGGTCGTGGTGGGTCGTTTGGTGGTGGTTCTTCTAGTGGTGGTTGCCTTTGTTGTGGTTGCTTTGGTTGTTGTGGTTGCTTTGGTTGTTGTTGTTGCCTTGGTGGTGGTTGTCGCTCTGGTTGTGGTGGTGGGACGGGTCGTGGTTGTTGGGGGAGTAGTGGTGGTGGTGGTGGTTGTTGTAGTTGGGCGTGTAGTTGCTGTGGTGGTTGTTGTGGCAGCTGTGGTTGGTGGCTTTCTGAGGATCTTCTTGCCTGGTTTTCTCTCGACTGGAGTATCTACAGCTGCAAACACACAGAAGGACAACAAGGTAGATGTTTTTCCCCATTTCATTTGGGGTTGAATTAAAAGTTTTAACAGACACTTTTCGGTTACACTGACAGTTACCAAAGGAGTTCCTCAGGGGTCGGTCCTTCGACTTCTCTTTGTCATTCTTTAGATAAATAATGTCAAAATGTTTCTAATGCCTATTTTAATTTTTTCTGCAGATGACACTGATCTAAGGCTCAGCATCCACACCAGTCCTAGCTATTGCAAAGATGTAAACAGCTTTAGATACTGTTCAACTAAGTTTTATGATTTAAAACTTACTTTAAATGCAGACAAACTTCAATCAGGCCAAGTTACCACTGGTTGCAGCAATAATTGCAATCTGCCTTAGTAGAGCGCTTCAAAAACTACTCGCACTTGGTCTGATTAACTCCAAATCATTCAAAAGATTCATCACAAGTCAAAGTACACAATCACTCCAAAATTACATTAAAAGACAAACGAAAAATCAAGTGTGCTGTTCTTTGTAGAGGCTAACTGTTTGTAATTTCAGAGGGCCACTTCAATCCAATTTCCACTGAGTCATCATTTTATCACCTTCAACCTCAGAGGACATCTAGCCTTGCAGATGTTTTCTGCATTTGCATTTCTTTCTAGGAACAGCTTGTCCTTTATTAAATAAAAACACAAAACACATGGTTTTCTTCAGTTGAAACAGACCCAAAATGAAAACAAAGTTCTCTTTGGATATCACTGATGCTGAATTTGTTTAATGTGTATTTTCGCTTGGGAACACTCTCTTAAACTATAAACCAGTGAATCCAGATGTCTTTATTTCTCAAAACTGATGAAATGAGACTTAAATTCTGCAGCTCTGACCCTGAGGGGAAAAATAAGTCTGACTCCGTGTTTCCTCTTACTCTCATGATAATAAACAGGAAAAAAAATTCTTGTCATGACCCCTTTTCTCTCTTTCTCACCTGTGAGCGTGCCCTCCTCCACCTGGCCCTCCACACCGGCTCCTCTGCACTTCTGCACAAAGCCTTTCTGTCGCAGCTTCTCCAGCTTCCTCATGGGGGACTGGTCGATCACCTCGTACATGGCCTCCAGCCTGACAGGGTATGGGTACCTCTCCTCCACCTGCAGCGTCTTCTTCAGCAGCACCATCCCAAACTTACCTGCAAGTCAAAGAATCACAGTGTTTTTCAGAAAATAGTCAAAATCTGGTATTTCTTGTTTCTGTTTGTTTATTTTGGTCACAATGGGCCAATTTAGGACAGGTTTAGCTTTCAGGTGTGTTCTAGGAATCTTTATATCACCTCATGTGCAAAGTATTTAAATGAGCGTCACCTTTTTAGCTTTGCCTCTTTTCTAGTAAAGAGACTAAACACAACTCACCCACTCTCCTCTAGCAGCCGCTTGTTTGTACGGAGACCTCTGTGGAGTCCATCGACTGCAGCAGTGTGACACAGCTCAAGGAAGAACATTTATGATCATTACTTTATCATTTGCTTGAAGTAATAATCATCATATTAATCATTTTGCACTGCAGACGCGGTAGTTCTTCTGTCTTAGCATCTCGATCTGATTGCATTTCCATGAAGAAATGATCATAAATGTTCTTCCTTGAGCTGCATCACCCCGCTGCAGATGATGGACTGGGTGAGTTGTGTTTAGTCTCTTTGCTAAAGAAATTAGGCAAAGTTAAAACGATGTTTGGTGGCTAGTGCTGTGGCTGGGACCCTATATGTACTGTTGATGAAGTTAGGTGCTGTTCTGAGCAATATTTGTGGCTGTAGAGTGGCGTTTTGGTTGAGCGTGTGGCTCTGTGTATTGCTATCTGCAGTCGTTACTAAAGTTGGTATAACTGGAGAAGCAAGGAGTCGGCAACATTCATCTCTTGACAGGGTGTCTAACTCGGTGTGTTTGTCCCTAACTTAATTTTACACCATAATATCCATTTAAATCTTCATTTTTTTTCAAGCTAAGGATGAATTTCTTGGCTGTCAGTTTGTGGCAGGAGTGGATTATCAGTATTTTTTGACACTCTTGAAGCAGATTTTAAAGTTACCTGGCTTATTTGTTGCATCATTTCCACCTGGATACTACAGGTGTGTGAATATTGAAACACGCTTATTATTTGGCTTTTGTCTCAACATAATTTCCCTTTTTAATCACATGCACATTAAGAGTGCATTGAATCATTGTTTCTGAGCACTTTGGGACTTATGCAGATATCCCACTGGCAGCTCTGCAGTTTCACCCTCCAGTGTCATGCCATCTGCAGCTTATGAGGAAGTCTCACCACCCTGCTGTTGCTCAGGGTCAATAAGGATGACTAAAAATAGAGTTAAGACACTTCAAAAAGGGGTTTTAAGGCAGTTTTCCATCACCCCCTTCAGGATCTGACCTCACCTTTCTCCAGTTTGAGGAAGCTCATGAGTCTGGGGATGAGAGCTGTGTCCAGTGGCTCCTCCATCACCTTCCCCTCCGTTGTGATCCTCCTCACCTTGCCCCCCATCTCCCCCTCCTGATGAAACATGACGATCTGGTGGACGTGCCTCTCAGCCAGCTCGCAGTAAACTTCCGGTTTGAGTAGAGACATCATAAGTCTGTAGTATCCGTCTGAGTCATGAGGAGCAGAGATCACCAGGACGCGGTTCTTCCCTGCGAAACTGGCGAGCAGGTTGGGTGACCCGGCGCTGCTGGGCATCCGGGCCACCCTGGCGCGCGCTCCAGGGGTGCCCTCATCCTGCTGCATGTCATGCTGACGGGGCAGACCGATCTGTCCGGACACTCCTTTCCTTGGCACCGCTCTCCTGCCCTGCACAGTCTCTGACCTGTCGAGGTCTTGAGCGCCTTCATCCGCGTGCACATCCTCCTCCTTCTTGGCAGCGTGCACAGAGATAGCTGAACTAAACCCAGGGCGCAAACGGCCAACAAGGCGCTCCTTGTCCGTTGTGCCCAGCTGGACTCGCCCATGTCTGGTGCGTCTGTGCAGCTGCGCCCGCTGGAGATGAGTCGGTTTGTCCGCCTCTCCAGTCCATGTCAGCAGATAAAAAAGAGCCAAAGTGAGAACTACAGCCCCCCGCATTGTGTCGAGATGTCAGATAAAAAGTCACTCACTGTGAGGAGGATAAAGAGCCAGTGGCAGAGCCGCGATCCACGCGCGTCTTTAGTGCATCTGGGGTTAAAAATCAATTAATTCCAGATGAAGGTGTGCAGGATGTGCACATAATATTCAGCCAGTCTCAGAGCATGTCCTCAGCTGAAGAAATCCACTCCTCCGTCTGCTCTTTTTCCACAAACCAGGCGAATAAGAGCAGAGTTTACCGTGCGTAAACAGTTATATCCAAAACTTCATCTCAGCAACACTTCCGTTTTTAAGAAGCTAATAATCCCAGGAGATAAGCAGAGGATCTCATCTCTGTTAAACTAACATCCAAAACTCTGAAATATTTCCTCAAACCCCCCGGAGAATGGAAGCAAGTCTTTCGGCGAAAAGTTTGGACCACTTCACATCTCCAAAATACACTCAAGGGGACGTCAGGACGCTAATCACTTAATTCATCCAATTAATCCTCGGGCTTTGTTTATTCCCAAAAACTGTGGGACGATCTCCTGCGCGCAGGAAGAGGAAGGACGCACAAAATTTAAGAAATGTGCTCCGTGTGATCCTCGCAGGAGCTCTTCGCTGAGTCTGCACAGGGAAAAAACGCGGCTCTGCTTCTTCCCAGGTTCTCCTTGGCAGGAATGAGCGCTGGAGGCTTTCCCAGAAATGTCCACACAAACCTCCGGACTCTTGGCGACGCAATGGCAGGACCTGCCCCGGACTGCTCACTCTGCAACACCCATTTTACTGAGAAGAGCCTGTGCACTAAAGTTTCAGACCTCCTTTGCGCTTTATTGGTTTTAAGTTTCACTCAATCTCAAAATCTCCATCAACTTTCTTTAATCACACTTCTGAACATGTAGGGAACAGTTTGCCCCCGTGCTGGTTAAACCTCAAGGAAGAGAAATGACCACAATCAGATTCAGAGTTCAGTTCCTGCTTTAAAGCGGCAGAGAAACGCCCCCAGATCCGTCCCTGTCCACCATGATCCCCTCAGAGTGGACCGTTTTTTCCCATCCACCCCCAGGAGGCTGCTCCCTGTTTTGGTTCTCAGAAAGTGCATAGAAAGAGGAAATTTGGAGGAAACACAGAGCTGGTGTATATTTAAACTGAGAGACCAGCCATCTATATTGTGTTTAAAGTGAGAAACACAAAAATGGAAGTTGTTTTAACATGTTTATGACCAAAATGATATATTTACAATGACTGTCTTTCCCCTTTCATGGCAGCTCTTTGCTCTGAGAAAGTTTCCCCGGTAATTACAGCCTGAGTAAAGAAAAGTAAACCACTGCTTCTCAGCGAGCCACATCAACTCTCGCTGCAGAAAATACACTGTGTGTGGAGCTGCAAATGTTCTACATTTACACGTTAGTCTGCACGAACAACATAATGCCAAACCTAGATGAAACTTTTATGATTTGTTTCATCGTTTTGATAAGTGTGTCATAAACAATTTATGCACACAGAGGTCATGAGGAAAATACTCACAGCAGCCTTCAAAAACTGTCCTTCAAACTGAGGAAAACTCATGCAAATGTTCCCAAATCTACTTTGTTAACAACAAGAACAGGTAATGGTGATAGAGTAGAGACAGAAAGATGGAAAAGAGGCTAAAAACACATTCCCAGTTTCTTGTTATGCCACGTTCCCTAAGACAATTATTTCTAGATCTGGTTCAGATGGTCTCAAAGAGGCCATGGACTCCGTTTCAGATTTGTCAGACCTTTATTTTCTTGTGAGGAAAAAAAGTTGGTAGCCTTTCAAAGGCCAGATATGACAAGTCTAGGAGGAGGAGTTTTTTGATCAGGACCTGGTCTAATATGGTGTGGATGTGAAAAAAGTAGTGAAATTTCCCTCTTTTGTTGCGTTTTCTAAAAATGAGCATAGTGTTAGTTCAGGGAGATTACAATGTGAAGTTCAGCCAACAGCACATAAGCTGACAGCTCTGATGATTACCTCCTACACGTCCAATTAGCAATCGGATTTTTGTCTTCATTTGCTACACTGCATGTACACTGTATGCAATATTATAGGAACATTCTCTGGTTTGTTTTTTCTGCACGTACCTGTCACAGTTCAGATGCAACTCTGGCTTCAGCACATCTGGAAATACTTTTTAGATTTACCAGCTTTTCGTAAAGTGAGGCAGAAAATAAAGTGATTCAAAGTCTCCAAAATGCTGTCCTGTAAAAACTGCTTCAACTTTTAGCTCCAAGAGTCTTTATTCAAATTCAAAAGTCCTATAACCTCAAACAGGAGCAGGGGGATGTCAGCTGTTTATTTGCTTGGGTATAGGTTATGTATCGTAGTCACATGCATGTTTCCAAGGACAGTGAAGCTGCAGTTAAAGATCTTTCTCTGGATGATAAGAGCTTTAAAAAGGAGCTTCGAGCATCCTGCGTTCCTCCTGATGTCAGCAGATAAAACAGCTGCAGGACAGAGGAGAATGGATAATGTGATATCAGCACAAAATGAAACTCAGAAAGACTTTTATTTATCTTGTCTTTTCTTTGGTGCAGTTCTACATCATCAGCCTGACCCAGATCACTCACTGCGACATGCATCCTATTTTGGACTTTGCAGAAATCACTCTATTTGTCTCTGTAATTACATTCCCTGTGTGCAAATTCACTGCAGACCTCTTCAAACTGCACAGACCGTTCACTTCAAATGAGTGCAAATCACTCCCAGGTCCGCCAGCTGAAACATATATTTGACTTCCACCCGGATTGTTCTTTATTACAGACTTTATAACATTCAGACAAGCCGGAGAAGTCAAATAAACGGAGGTCCGAAGACTTCATAACACAGGAGGGAAGCAGATGAGTGAGCGGAGGATAAAACACGTGCAGCATGTGGAGTTCACATGTAAAACTAACGCTGCCAGCAACATCCAACATCAAGCAGGTCTGACAAATGATGAGTGTTTGTTCTTTTCACTGACGTTTACGGCATGCTGTCTTCTGATCTGAGCCTCTCTGTTCATGCATAAAACATGTCTGCTCTCATGAAACTGTAATAGAGCATGTTCAAACTGAGGCCGGGGTATTTTTGAAAACAGAGGATACCTTTTAAAAATGGGAGGAAAACCTGTTTATAGCAGAAATGATGGAGAGTCTCACAAAAGCACGCCAGAGCAGTAGGAGGCGACAATGTGTAAATAGTCTGTGATGACAACACAACATTTTGCACGTGCGTCTCCCACACTCCAACAACTTTCTCCAGCTTCTCCTTGGGGACGGCATTACCAGGCCAGACAGGAGGATACATAATCCCCACAGGGCGCTACCTTGAGGTCTTCTCCTTGTGGTGCCCGGAACACCTCCACACAGGGAGGCATCCTTATCAAATGCTTGAACCACCTCGACCACATCTACTCCGAACTCCTCTAAGCTTCTGACGTAGGACTTTGAGTTTGGCGGTGGTAAGGCCCTCGACATTGAGTTGAAGCACTGTTAGGCCTTGGTTTTCGATGGTCAGGATGGTTGCTCATCCGCCGTTCCTAGGTCTGCCAGCTCGACGTTTGGTTGGCGACATAAGTTTCACAAGTTGGTCTTGCACCATCTCTTGTTACTCACAGGGAAGGCCTCACCCTATCTTTGACTGATGCTGCATTCCAGTTACCTCGGAAGTCGGAGCTGGGAAGGACGTTACACTCAAGTTGATGGCGTTCCAGTTCCAGGTCAAAACAGAAGTGCTGATAAATAATACATTATGAGAGCTTTCACTGTTACTCTTTACTGTTGATGCACTGTGCTGCCATCTTGGATTATGACGTTGTCGTCAAGTCGTGGTTGGTGAGGATCGTCCTACTTTCTGAGTCAGAAATCCAACTTCAGGGGTGTATTCCAGATGAATTTCCGACTCGGAGCTCAGAAATTCCAACTTCTGAGTACAACTGGAATGCAGCATGAGCCTTCAGAGGAAGCTCATCATGGCTGCTTCTATCTCATTCTTTCAGTCCAAATCATAACCATGGAATGTAGATCGGCTGATGAATCGAAAGCTTTGCCTAAGTTCACAAAAAACACATGTAGACTGGATGGACAAATTCCCATTCCCCCTCCAGAGGATTTACAAAGATACAGAGTTCGTCCTCTGCACCATGGCCTGGAGAAATCCAGTAAACTTCCTCCTTTCATGCACCCTAGAGCAAGCCTTTCTTGAGAGGATTAGAAGCATGATACCCTGAAACACTTGACCCATATTTACCACCCTGGTCCACCACTCCACGGGAGGTTTAGGACAGTTCCCATGGAGTAGAGAGAATATGAATCTTTTAAAAAAACAGGAGTATTGATTGTTTTGTTTAAAGCATTTCTTAGTCATGACAGAATAAAATCTGCAAGGAGATAAGGTGGACTATTAACAGGTGGTGCCAAAATCAGCACAGGCCACAAGTTCACAAGCAAAGTTCCTTTATCATTGTCTCCTCTTGCAAGAAATTAAAGTTCTTTCATATGATGTACCAGGTTCATGGTTGTAGTTTTAGTATAGTTTAGTTTAGTATAGGTTTGGCACAGTTCAGGAAACATCGTTTTAGAAAGAACATTTCAGCTTTCCTGTACCGTCCTCAAGTCCATTCACATGCTCTGACATCCTTCACAGTTGAACCCATCTGTGTTTCACATGTTCTGTTCAAAGACTTCACGGTGAGTGTAAAACGTCTGAAACTTCACAGACGTCCTGAGCTCTTCTTCAAGATTTAGAGCTTCAAACATCCTCACGATCCTCAGAAGTCAAATAAAACTGTTCAGAGTGCAAGGACGAATGGCAAACCGCTACATCCTTAATTTCTCTAGTGGTGAATCAAAATCTATTTTGACCTAAAAGGTAAATTTGGTTTAATATTTACATAAAATACTTGTAGTTAAGTGAGTAAACAGCATCCTGTCACTCTCTGCAGACTGACCCATTTGAAACATGAGACCCTGTTGTGTCTCACTCCTCAGTGACATCCCGACCCTAATGAAGTTTTGTTGACGCAGCACATCCAGCCCGGAGCTTCATTCATAAACACAGTGACCCCTGACCTTTGACCTTGCCCCTTGACCCCCTCAGCTCTACTTGTGTTTTATCAGCCCAGTGACAGGCCGGTGAGAGGGTCACCTTTCACATGTTACAAACAAACACACTTCCATGACTCAGGAGTGAACGGAGGAAGATCTACGTGAAAGGAGAGGAAATGTAAAAAAGTCATGAAACGACTAAATGGACGATCTGGAGTCAGGGATCAAGAGGTGTCGTTTAATGAGCATCTGCTGTTCCTCACACGGCCTCCAAAACGTGCTTCGGCGGACTCCTCTGCTGTTTCCACCCACAGAGAGCTTTGGCTTTGAGGCACATGAAAGAGAAGTGGTTTGGAAATAAAAGGGTTGTGTTTATATGTGACAGAAATAACCTAATGATTCTCACATGCCATCGTTTAGCAGAGCTCAGCAGGAACATCAAAACTATTCGACTTCCTAACACGGTGAAGCAGATCGGAGTCAGACACCGACTCTAAAGGTGGGGTTATATTTCTGTCTCTGTCTCACGGTGTCACGTTGTCTCTCTGTTCCTCTCACCTTCGCTTCATTGTTCTTTTCAGGGCTGCGTCTTCTCTTTTAATTCACACAAGTGTTTTTTTTTCCTACTTCAGCAGACCATGACTTCACATGTGGAAACACAGAGCAGCTGTGAAACTATGTACGCATATATGCCTGTGTATGTGTGAGTGTTGTAAGCTTCTGGGCGTGGAGCTTAATCCCAACCACAAGTGTTTTCCTGAGAGCTGAGACCCCGTCCACTGCTGTCGTGAACACCTTGTGCAAACAGAACAAAATGAAAACCCGCCGGAGAGTAAAAGCTGATTTATTGTATTTCTTCTTTTACACTTTATGATGAACGGCACATGGATAAAAAAAGAGACGGAGCGACAAGTCAGGAGAAATACCTGAAAGTAAATGCTGCGTATCAGGTCAGAAAACAGCCACGCAGAGATTGAAGATCATTCCTTACAGCCGTTTTATTATGAATACCGAGCAGTTTAGGTCTAATGGAAGTTGATTCAGTGTCAGGCTGGTCATCAGATTTAGCTGCATCCTGTTTATTGAGTTGAAACACATCATAGTGTAGGCCAGTCTTGGAACCCATACACTAACAGCAGCTTTTAGTGAAGTTATTAGCCTTTTGGAAATGAAGTCCAGCGTCTTCGTAATTCAAGTGCAGCCAGCTCTGAAGGACAGATGACCTCAAGCCTGGACTTCCTTTTCCATGTGCTGGGTTATTCACAGCTCATTTAGCAGCTTTATAAGCAACAGTTCACTCCAATCAAAAGCACAGCACAAATTATTTCCCCCAGATGTCTGTGTAGAAAACAAGTTTATTACCTCGTTCTCTTCCTCCTCCAGAGCAGTGCTGGTAAATCTGTTTGTGGCGAGTCTTAGTTTCACTGTAAAGTGTAAGTTACTCACAGGCTTCACTCACTGACTGTTTATCTGTTTTTTATTGACTCTCGGTTTCACTGTATATGACAATTTGTATAAAGGCTTCACTCTTTCTGTTTGTGTTAAGTCTCAGTTTTACTGTAAATCAGAAGTTAGTTATAAGATTCACTCTTGCTGACTGTTTATACATTTCTGGCTAGACTTAGGATCTCTCTTAAAACATGCGTGACTTTGGCTTACTCTTAATCTGTCGTTTGTTTTCTGTCAGTTTCACTGTAAATAAAATGTTACACATTAGCTTCACTCTGGCCGACTGTTTATTTGTGGTGAGTCTTAGTTTCACTGTAAAGAGTAAGTAACTCACAGGCTTCTCTCTGGCTGACTGTTTATCTGTTTTCTAATTACTCTCAGTTGCACTGTATATGCCAAGTTGTGTAAAGGATTCATTCTTCTTGTTTGTGCTAAGTCTTAGTTTCATTGTAAATCATAAGTAATAAGAGTTTCTCTTGCTGACAGTTTACACATTTCCGTCCAGTCTCAGAATCACTCTTATATGCATCTTACTCTTAATCAGTCATTCGTTTTTTGTCAGTTTCACTGTAAACAAGAAGCTACACATGAGCTGCAATGTGGCTGCTTGTTTGTTTTAGGTGAGTCCCAGTTTCACTGTTACTAGCAAAGTAAGAGCATTACCCAGGCTCACCGTTTATCTGATTTTTCTCGTGTCTTCGTTTCTCTTAGTTTTTACACAGAGTCTTCACTCTGTCTTACTGGTCATCTGTTTGTCGATAGTCTCAATTTACTGTACATGGTTACAGTGAAACTTCACCTTTACCGACTGTCTGTTTGTGGTCAGTCCTAGTTCCACTGTGTAGCCCTCTTCAACAGTTGTAACACAAAGGTTTCACAAACTTTCACCATTGCTTCTTGGATCATCTTTTAAACAACTTCCAGCCTCTGTGCGACTATTTAAAATGATCAAAAATTGGAGTTTAAAAAATAGCTTTATAACTTTGTTGGGATACAAAAGTCAACTCTGTTCTCAGATACAAGATCTCCACTCTGAATTGCCTTTGTTTACATCCACTAACATGGTAGACAACCCCCTCATTGATAAACTTGAATAGATTCTTCAGTGAAGTTTGCTCAGCTAAGTAGCCTCTAAGTGACTTAACCTGTCGATGCCTTCAGGTGTATATTAAGGCAATTATGTTCACGTGTAAACCAGAGTGGGACCGATGACCTCGTGGCCATGACTCGATTTCCCCGAGTGCTGCATGGTGAGGCTGAGGCCATTCATCATGCAAAGAGAGCCTTTCATTGGGCTGAAACATCATAGAGGGCCTGTGGTGGGAGAGGACAGACCATGACTCAATCCCCACATGGGGCTGCACAGACATCAACTTCCCAGCTAATGACCCCAACATGTGTCAGGTCCTGCTTGTTGTGTGTGCACTGAGGAGCTGTTAGAGAGATGACTTGTTTAAGGGTGAACCTGAGACTCATCCAGAAGAAATGATCTGCAGGAGGGTGATGGTTACTCTTTGGAAAAAGATCAATTACTCACATGTATTGTAGCATTCCTCCAGTTTTTGAGAAAGTCATTGATTGTCCTAAAGCCCTCAGGTACAAACATGTATTTTGAGATTTTGAGGCAATGCATGGCTCAGAGAAACCAATGATTTTAAGTCATCCTGAGGGTTAAACAAAAGAAATGAATGTTAAAAGCTCCAAACCAACAAAACAGATCATGCGTTTTGTTGTCTCAATGAAGGTCCGCAATCATGCCCCTTAGAGAGTCCTTCTGCTGTGATACCAAGAGATGTTCTGGAATGACAAATGTCCTTGTTGTAAACAGAAATATTACGACAACTAACAGTTCCAAAAGTTTTAAAATATTTCTACTTTTGCCATAACTCAACCCTAATATGACATCTGCCGAAATCAAAGTGAGTGCTTGAATAAGAGCAAAAGGTTGTTTTTAGATAGATTTTGCAAAAGCAGGCTGACATCATTTCTGTTGAAAGTATATTACCCAAAAGGACCTGCATGTCACACCGATAAAAAAGTGGTGGTAGGCCTACTCTCCAGTTTCTATCATTCTCTAATCCACCAGGACCTTCAGGTTATTCAAACTATAAGTATAATATATATTCAATGTGACTGTTTCAACTTTAAACTTTAATACAGCGAGTGTAAACACTAAGCAGAGTAAACTATACTCCGGGTCATCAGCGTGTAACGTGGGTGGAGCCACTCGCGCTGATCCGCATCCCCAAACTCAGCGGGACAAAGCGCATTCCTGCATCGTATTAGTATTGAAAGGAGAAAAAAAAGGAGGAATGCTGCCTGATTTATCTGGAGTACAGAAGCGACTCAGTGGGACCACACTGATTCCCAAATTAATTCCATGTGCACTTCGATTCCTGGTATGTTGATGGTTTTATTTCAGAGAAAGCCTGGGAACCTGAGAAGGAAACTGAAAAGGAAAGACCTTTTGAGTTATGAGGCAATTTTCACAAAGCTTCCAATTCATTGTTTGATTCATTGTTACATTATAAATTCCAAGTTTGCTGTTTTAACCACTGGGAAGACTTTGGTTACCTTTTTGTCCCTTTTAAATAATCATATAAAAGTGTTGTATCCCAGCAGTTTAGGGCATAGATGAGTTAATGTAACATAATTATAACAAGCCTTGGGATGTGTTTATCACAAATGAACCAGCTGACATTGAAGAGCTGTTTGGGAGCTGAAAGAGATGGTTCAAGAGCCCAAATTCACAACTCTAGGAGCATCAATATAATTTACCTGAGACAGCGGGAAAATCCTAACTCTGCTCTGACATGGTAAGATGAATCAAAGACAACTTAAGTAAGAATAGACATCTTTTAAAGCTTGAAGTGATTTTTGAGTTTTTATGGCTTTGTTTGGGGTGAGTCTTCTAATGGACTTGGTTCATGTGGACCTTCTTTAGTGCAGTAGAAGGACTTTCAATGTCAGCGCTAACAGGCAATTTCCACCGCATCCGGAACAGCTATGAAAAGGCCATATCTGCTGATCGCAGCTGATCGTAACCATTCAAGTAAATGTGTCAATTTCCACCAGCTTCTTTCCATTCGGTTTGCCGGACTCCACAGCTGATCGCAAGAGTTCTGTTTTTTCTAGACACCGGAACATGCCAGATAAATTCAGCACAGATTAACCCGTGCTGGAAAGGAAGTCGGGCACAGACACAAAATAAAACATTTGGCTTCTTTTCATAATAAAACACTCCGTGTTTCAAGCAGGTCATATTTCACACCATGCAAACGGACGTGGACAAACAAGTAAAATATTCATAGACAGCATTTTAACCCGATGACACCATGGATAAGGAGATGATTTTATAAGTCTGGAAGTAGATTTCCTCCTCTGGAAGGACACAATCTACTGCTTTTATGGTTAGCCTATGTGGCTAAAGACAACTTGTTATCCCGCGATTGCACGTAAATTCGCGGGTTCTTGTGAGTTCTCGCCATTCCTGCTGTCCATAATCTGTCATGAAATTCACCTCACAAACAGATCCGGTAGGAATTGGCGTACAGCGAAAGTGGGAGACGTTTCGGGTCAGAACCGTTCTGGGTGTGGTGGAAATCCTGGGTCTCTCTCTTTCATTCCAAATCAAGTTGATGGATAAATGTCACCAAAGTTAAAAGTTTTGAATCAGCCCAGAGACATCATCTTTCAGACCGGCTCTCTGCTTCACCAGCTCGGCCACCAGCTGCGACATTGAGATTGTATCAGTAGCATCTCCCTGGACAGGCAGGCCAACGTTAGCATTAGTGTAAGCAACTTTGCTATTTACATTAGCAGGGGCTACGCTAGCTGCGATGGCTGAGAGTTTGCTAGCTATGCTCGTGCTGGCTCGTGTTGCAACTGGAGTTTGTTTACAGGTGTGCATTTTGGCGTCAAAGTTGTTGAAATGACTTTATAATGCGTTGTGACAGTTTGATCAGAGAAAGTCCAATGTTTAAGTAAAAAGTTAAGCAAATGTCATCTCTGTAACATCATCAACCGGAAGTCTCTTAAAGTTAAACGTTTTAACAAGCTGTGCCCATTCCTGGCTCCATTTTCCAACACTGGAGGTTGCCGCTTAGTTTTCTCACATAAACAAAATCACAAAAACCAAATGCTAATAATACAAGAAGACAAATCTCTTTACCACAGTTGCTACTAAACTTTCAAAGCTCTTCGAGGCTCAAGAGAGAACGAGAGTTGACTAGAATCTTCTCTGAAATTTGAGTCTCATCAGTTGTTACACGCCTAAGGGCTTTCATAGTGACAATGACGAATGAACGCAGAATTTTAATGATGAGAAATGTGCAACAGGATAAAATTTCTGCAGGATTAAATATCAGCCATGTGCCCCTGCGCTCAGGAGCCTCGTTGTTCGTTATACTGCAGCTCAGATTGGATAATGACTTACAGACCTTCACGTTGGGAGAGCGCGGGGACTATTAACCTTGAATACAAGCCACACATACTTACACACACACATTCCCAACATGTCTAAATCCAAACACATATCAAAATAGTAATCTCATGCCTTCTGAATGGAAATAGCAGATATATAATGGAGCACAGATGAGGATGATAATGCACTCTGGATATATTTCAGAGATGCAGAGATGGAGATCAGATCCAGGCCGGACAGCGGATGTTTGTCCTGGATTTAAAGACAGATGGAGTTCGATAGTCATCTTTAATAAGACTGTAAATGTGTGAGGCCTCTGAGCTTGTTGAATCTTTGGATTAGGAGGAAATATTCTCTTAACCGTATCTGATTTAACAATTGCTAAATGTTTGCGTAAGTTACTGTTTGAGCTGATAAAGACGATTTGAAGTTTCCTCATCTTGAGTTTGTTTAATTTACAACTCAAGCTGTTTTGATTTCCCCATTATGCAACATAAAAACATAAAAAATGCATAATGAAGGGCCTTTTAAATGTAGCATCTGTGCGTGGTACAATATGTCTGGTTATGACAAGTGCATCAAACCACTTTGAGGTATATATGTGCATTTATTTTGAGCTTTTAGACATGATGTTTCCGTAGAGATATCACACTGATTATTTAACGTCTTTTCAGCTGCTCATGGACACTGTGGGTGCATGATAACAATAATAATGGTGGAGTTCTTTCAGAGGCCGTCTCTGTTTGCACTGTAGGTTTATTAACAACCAAAGCATGAATGCCTCAGTTTGAGGAGAGGATGTTTTTGATTTCTGAGTGGGAGGTGAGGGTAAGAAAACTATAGCGCAGGTCACAGTCAGCCAAGCAGAGAGAAAACTTCCTCAAGTGTTAAAGGCTGCGGGTCAGAGGTACAAGGCCTCTATGAAACAGAGCTCTTTGAGAGGAATACCAAGCTTGCAGTGTATTGAGCAAAACTTAAAGTTTGCTGTAAGATGTAGAGACGTGCTCGACCATAAGAATAAGTCTGGCTTTCACCCAGGGAATTTTTGGGAGAGGTTCACTTTGCGATCAAAATTAAAAGATAAGAATAAGTTGCACAAGCTGGACTTGAAACATGAGAATCTGCACTTTCTCTCTTACAAAAGCAATCATCAATCAACAGTCTGAATTAGGGCTGGGGAATATGGGAAAAGGTTTATCCCGGTATATATTTTATTCATATCAGTGGATGTCGATATATATCAAGATATAGAAAGTGAAATTTAACAGTACTTATTGGTAGCATGTCTTTTACCATACAATAAGCTACTGCATCTGTGAGGTCTTTGTGTCCCTTCGATGTTTTGTTGTAAGGCGTTGCACTAGAGGAAGTGGACTGAATGGTCGGCTGTTTCGGCTGCACAAGCGCCATGGGCTCTTTGCTCTGCTCAGGGTTTGTAACCTTTTGCATTGTGCGCATGCCTTGTGGCACTGCTTCAGGTGGTGAAAAAGATTTAAGGTATTCCCCGACTTTGCGAGAACATGTACTCAAAATAATTTGCAGGGCACATTACTCTGCTTCATGTCTGACCTCAAAAAAACAAAATACCTCAACACCACAGATGTTTTTGTGTCAGTGTTGTTCATCTGCATTACTGCCCGGGGGTAGCACTCATTTTCTTTTTTCTCACCGACAGTGCTGTTGGCTTCACTATTAAAGTGTTATGGTTGCGTGTAGCTGCAGCCTGCTACTACACAGTTATTTGCTAGTTGGTTCTAATTCAGCACATGATTGGTTTAGCGGGAAGCAGATCCGGAGCAACTCCCACTTTGACCGGCCACTTTGACCGGCTGTTTTTAGTCATGTTTTATATTGATATTGAGGAAAATTAATTTTCGTTATCGTTTTATCACCAAGCCCTAGTCTGAATGCTCGCCAACAATGAGACACACAGGCAGACACAGACCATATCCAGAGGTTGAGGACCTGACTTTAAATTGGCTTCAGACTGGATGTGTGGCGGCTGTGTTACTTAGATCAGCTGGGCTTAATGCCATTTTAGATGTGGACAGAGTTTGATTTCGGGGTTAGGTGAGCATTATCTCTATGCTCCTTACTAGAGCTTCACTTCAGCCCTGCATGGGCCAAATGCCCCAGACTGAGATGATCATCAAGCTCTCCATCATGCACACTCTTGAATGTACAGAATGCAGAAACACACACAAGGACAAATTCACACAGAACTAAAGGGTATTTTTCTAATCATTATAACCAATTACTTTAAAAGCCACCATTGTCTGCAGATATTAATAGGGACTAAACAGCATCTGCTTCACATGCGATACAGGATACAGTGAATTTAAACCAGCCCTCAGTCTCTTATAATATTATAAGATTACTATGAATAAGACTAAGATGCTTATTGCCTTCTTTTTTCTGAAATCATGTCAGTTATGTGTCCACTTCTGCCTTATTTGTATATTTTGTTTCATTTATAAAGGACTTTGGTGTCTTACGTGCTGAGTTTAAACCTCAAATAGATTTTTTTCCAAAAAAAAATCAGACTAACTAAAGAAAGAGCTTTGGTTTATCACTAAATTTTACTTCTGAATGGTAGTATTCAGTATTCGTTAAAAAAATAAAGTTGTCATGCAATGATTTTGTTTTCCTCTCATATCTGCTGCAATAAAAACAGTATGTGAGGTCAGAGTTACACCAGGAAGCCCTGCAACTCTGCAGAATCTAATAAGCGTGCGTTAATGACTTTATTCGCTTTAGTTTTTACTTCCAATTAAGTTGTTAAGTTGATGTAATCAGATAAGGAGGTTCGTCTGCTACGTGTGTGTTCACTTGTGTTAGGTCTGGTCATGTGATGTTTAATGACTTTCTGCTGGAAAACGCAAATCATAAAAATAAAACCTGGGTTTGCAAATAAAAGTGAGATGATTTATTAGAAGTTACAGGTAGGAACCGGCAGATTTTTAATTTAAAATCTTAAGATGAATATTGTGACCGGAGGCCTCCCTCCTGCTGCTGCATTCAGAGACTAACAACCCTCCCTTTGACAGTAACATTGTGGTTCATGAATATTTATGCCCACGCATGTTTTTGGACACACCGGTGGATAAACGTCGCGAGGCTTGTGTGCTGTTTTCATAAACTGTACGGACTAGAGTGAGTAACTGAGCAAACATGAACAGATAACATGATTAGATCCTTCAGAGGTGGGAGCGCGGTGTTTGAATCAGTTTGTTGAAAGGACCGTGATACAGTGAGTGGGCAGGTCTGAAGTGTTTGAACAGTACATTCCACAGTCAGGCTTTAGAAAAACATTCCCTCCATGAGCAGCTACTGGTACAAAGAAGTCCAAGAGTCCCGTCAGCTAATGATCCAGGCCTGCAGACCCTCAAACACACCGTACCTGAACCGTATATATCCACCATGAGTTCATAGCAGCAAAGTCTGTTGAGACAAATGAGCCGTTTGGGCCGGAGCATGTCATGTTCATGATGATCCACTCAGGCTGTTCTACGATTAGGATTAAGATTAAGAATTTACTTCTTATCTCTTTTTTCAAAAATGTGGAAAATTCTGCTTCTTTTTATGCATTTCCATTTCAACATATACAGTTTGATCAAAATTCAAAACAAGCTGAATGGGCATAAAAAAAGGCAACAACTACATCCTGAGCAGTGGCGATTGCTCTAAGACTGCAAGGGAAGCTCGGCTTCCCTTAAAATGTCCCCCCCCCCCCCCCCCAAAAAAAGAAAAAGTGGTGAAATACGTACAGCTGTGTGTACATTTCATTAACTAAATACGCACTAGAAAGCCTTCATCTTTTGTTCAGACACTGTGATAAGAAGCTGATAATCACAGGTAACCGGCATAACTTCGTTCTCATTCATCCTCGCAGCGCCTCAGCGCTTTAAACAGCCGGACGCTGGGCTTCTGCTGACTTCAATGTGGAGGCTCAAAGTGGGTTGTTCCAGCAGCGAAACTAGACGCTCATTGGATAAATGCTGGGCTTTGTCCCGCCCATCGGAAGCCCAGCTTCACTGGAGTTCTATGGCGAGAGGGCGGTCCCGACTTTCTCCCGGACTCCGAGCTTCTGCATCCATGATTGGATGAGCTGTCTGAGGCGAAATCCTTTTTTGATTGACAGCTAAACAAGCGAATCAGCGATCTTGAAGAATAAAACATCTACCAGAGCGTTTTCCAAGTTATTCATTCCGTTGTTCTTAACTGCTCCGGAGACTTTACCGATCCTCAGCGACTTTTGTCTTTGTTAAAAACGACTACCGTTGTGTTTGGCGACTCTGTTCTGTTACATACTAATAAACAAATACAATTATGATGTAGGCCAGAAAAATGAGCTTCCCCTCCTTGAAAGACCAGCAGCCGCCACTGATCCTGAGGTGGGAGCAGATATAAGGGTTTTTGTTGCCATTGCGTTCAGCCATTGAGTCCATTTGTATATTTAACCCAAAGAAAAGTATCAAGAGTTGTGACGTTGTATCGTATCGCATCATTTAGTACTTTGGAGTGCTACTTTGGAGTGCTAAATGCTCATCTTTACAGCTAAAATAATCATGTTTAAAGTCTGGAGAAAGTGGCTGTGGTATGAAAAGCACATCTCTCTCTTTTTTAAAACTGAGTCGTTTCGAGATGTTAAGGTACAAGTTAAGATAAGATAAGATGTTCCTTTAATAGTCCCACGAGGGGAAACTCCAAAATTACAGCAGCATAGTAAAGATACAAATGGAGAAAAAATTGAAAGTTCTGCATAACTAGGACTTTGCATTTCTCATATGGTGACTGCCAGTGTTCAGACTTATGCTTTGGAAATCAATGAATATAAAGGTCTAATTTTTATTCCCTTTACATTAGTGTGAACTTCAAAAATCACATTCAGTATTTGCAATTTAGGCGAGAATCTTGGTTCTTCAGCAAAGGGTGGGGGGCATCTCCCATCAGGGATATTAGTCAGAACAGAAAATTAAAAAAACACTTAGCTAGGTAGCTTTTCATGTCTGAAATATTCATTCAGGTGGCACTTTTTTACATTTTAAACACCGAAGAAGAATCAACGGGACTATTTTTAATGCCTTTTATTTCAGAAGGGCATTCAGAGTGTACTATTTTATATTTAACACAGTGGAAGGGCATCAAGAGGGCGCTTTTGTGCATTTTAATTGCTGGAAAGGCATCCAGAGGGCCATATTTTTCATATAAGAGGGCATTTATAGGGCATCTTTTAATGTTTCATTCACTAGAAGGGCATCCGGCCACTGTTTTAAGTATCAGATGCTGGAAGGGCATTCAAAGGCATTATTTTTACATTAAATCAACTTAAAGGGCTTTCAGAGGATATGCTATATGGTTTTTAACCTTTTTAACTTAAATAAATACAGATGGCTCTATTTTATGTTTTATATATTTTAAGGGCAACCCAAGCTAAAGCATTTGTTTTGGTATTTTCCACAAAAGAGAACACCAGGGAGCACATATTACTATTACTGACTCCTCACACAACATAATGTTGACTAAAATAACATGAACGACCAGAGACAAGGACGTGAATTTCCAAGAAACCTTTCCTGTGAGACTGTTATCAAGGAGGCATTTGCACCATTCGTGCATTGTAGCCTGCAGGATTGACTGGGAACGCGATCACAATTCTAGTTCACATAAAACTGCTGCACCCTTGTTCTGTGGTGTCAGACAGAGGCGCACAGCTCTCTCCTGTTCGCCCAGTGTCTCCAGTTTATGTGGCTCCTTTGAGACTGGCTCTCTGCAGAAACCCTCTAACTCTCAGCAGGCTGCTCCAAGGTCAGCGCTCAGGTCTTTGAAGGCTGTAACATGAGGTGAAAGAAATACAGCTGCATGCACACACGCTTTACACCACAGATGGTAGAAATAGACGTACGCTGCATGAATTCAGGTGCTTGTACCTGCATTTGGAGGACAAATAAATAAACGGGTCTGTTTTTGGGGCCGAAAAACACCTCCAGGAAGACATTAGTGCCTATTAAATTTATTCAAGGATGTGGAAGAAGGAATTAACATCCTGTCTGGTGCAAAGTGTCCTGGGGCCTTGGTAAATCTGGTGGTCGAGTTTATTTTGGAGGGGATTACAGCTGAGAAAGTTTGCGCTCTAAGTAAGCAGCTCTGGAGTCCTTCGGCGTCTCCTCTGTGCCCGGCCAGCGTCTCCCAGTGCCAACTCTCTCCACGGCTAAAAACACAGGGCACCAAAACATGTCTGATGTCTGGAGATGACTGAATAGAGCTGAATACTTGAGTGAAGACTGTATAAAGGACCAGACTCCCTGGCAGACTTTAACTGGACATCCCTCTCATACACACAGACTTGAAGGCGCACCTGAGCAAACACACACTCTTAAAAGCTCACACGGACTCCCAGAGGTCAACTGCTGAATGTTCAGCCAAAGAGGACAGGGGAGAAAGCCCTGCGGATCCTGTTTTAAAAGCTTTTCATCAGCTAAGAAGCAGTGATGCTTCAGTATGAGTCCTGTTTATCTCCCCTGAGCAGAGAGGATGAGTCAGACTTACAGAAAATTGCTCAACACCTAATAATATCATCCTGCTGAACCGTGAAAACAAATTATCACACTGCTAACTTCATGACCCTTGTTTTCTAATGAGATAATTAAGTGCGGCGTGTTAAATTCACTTAAAAATACACATCAAGTTAGTCTTTTATTGCATGTTAACGTGTTCATGATCTCTGAACTTTTGAAATCCTTCTCTCATTAGCCAATTTACAGTAACATAAGGCGACAACTGTTGTAAATATTTGAGAACAATAATTTCTCTGTTGCTTTAAACATCATAAAGTTATACAACCGGCTCAAGTGGAATAGAAAATAATAGCAGCAGAGACTCTTATGCAGATATTTTTCCAGTGTTTAGAGTCCAGTTTGCAGTGAGAACAAGCTGTGTTTGAGCGTGACGGCGTGTTTGAGTTGTTCTCCAGGGTTTGCAGACTTCATGTCCAAATATTTAGATATTAATCACTAAATAACTCAAAACATATGTGGATTATATCTCAAACATACTCGGAAGCCAAAAGCCATTGAAAAAAGTTTGTTCTAATCATTGACTGTATATCAATACGGACACAGTAAAACACAGAAAAAAAATGATTAAATATGACAAAAATGAGTTATCTAGCAGCAAGAATGATTATAGTTTCATACTTCATTTAAAAGGGATGTGGAAAATACTGGGTCCATGTACTCCTAAAAAAAATGGGAAAGAAGCTGCACAACTAGTAAAGTTTAATGAAACTGCAGCCATGCGCCAATTTCCACAAAGCAAGAAGAAGAAGAAGAAAAGCAAGAGGAAAAACAAGATGTAGAAGAAGAAAAAGAAGAACAAAAATTGAACAAGAGCAAGAACAACAAGAAGAACAACAAGAAGAAAAGAACAAGAACAACAACAAGGAGAAGAACAACAACTAGAGCAAGAAGTAGAAAAGGAAGAAGAAGAAGGGGAACAACAACAACAACAAAAAGGAGAAATCCAATATCTGGTCTCAGCAGTATGTGTGATCCAGATCCAAAACATGCCACCAAAAAATGTGCAAAGACACTCTGATCTGTTGATATTTAAAATCACTCGTTATTGTTCATCTTTTGTCATCGGGAAATCTCAATGATAACATAAATGAGTCTAAGATTTATCCAGCTTTAATTTCTACTTCATCTACAGTGTGAAGACAGTCTTCTTGAGTTTAATTCTCTCAATTTTTGAACAAATTGTCCCTCTTTTTTGTGTCTTCTTCACACTTTAAAGAATAGAAGATCCACACAAAGAACATTTTGACAAGCTTTACTGATTTCAGATCCGGGTTACAGCTTCATCATGTCACAAGTGTAACAAAGACTAGTCTGAGACTGTCCAAGTATTTATATAGTCGTCCATGTTTCCAAACATTCTGTTTGCATCTTGTTGACCTGAAGGAGAGTCCATGTAGGGTAATAACAAAGCACAACATATTTTGGGAGCCTGAGTGATGATAAACATGGGTACAAGGTCCTTGTTGAAGATAGTTGTCGGAGACCCATGGCTCTAGGAATCTAGCACCAAAGTATCTGAGGTATTTGACTGACACAGCTCCACCACCCTAAAGGCGGACATGACTGGCAAAAGAAAATCACCCTAACAATTTATTTTGGTATTAAAAAGCTCTAAACATAAGAGGCTCTGGAGAGATGCTAATTTAAAATGACGGGTGTGGGAAGGTTCTACTTTGCATTTAAATGAAGTTTACACATGAAAAACATAATCCTAATGTGGAACATGTGCTGCAACATCTACAGTTTGATCTTTTTCCTCAAGTCTCCAAACTCTTGGAGGAATCATCAGATGCAGCTGCTGCATGTGATCACCAACAAGCCCTAAAGAAGAGCAGGATCAGATCCTCATACCGGATATGTGAGTATGAATACAGATCAACAGTTGTTGCACATATCCAAGCCTGACAGTGATCTTTAATGTCTGTCCATGCCTCTCATCCGAACATAAAACACATTTCAGACTTCAGAAACTGGCTGCATTATCCCACGACATGCAGACTGTGATGCTGCGCACAGAATTTGGACCAGAGCTTCAAATTTTCTACAAAGAAACAGCCTCGTGTTTTAGAGCCGAGCCAAGCCCAGCTTTCCCAAGTGTCCCGGCTTGAAAGGCTTTGTCATGTCTTTGATTCGCCGTCTCATTGTGGCGCAGAGAGGCAGACAGTCTGTGTTGTACTAATGTTGACATTTCACAGAGACAGCAGCAGCGGCGTTTCGGCTACAGTGACGGATCCAAAGACCACAAAGACCCCCTCAGCTCTCTACACACAGCTCTCTCACTCAATTAGACAAATGACTGTGTGAAAAATATCACTTACACTTCATCTGGGATCAAAGTTTAGCGAGTAATAATGATCTGTGAAGCGTGAGTTCATGGAAAGAGTGGGCTTAGACGGACAGAAAAATTGCTACATGGAATCACTGTCAGCTGCAAACAGGCTCTCTGATGGTAGAGTGCGGAAACTTTCTCAGTGGAGCGAACACTTGAACTGAGAAAGTTGAGTGTTTGGGTCAGAGTCTCTAAATTAACGAAATACGGCCACCAGGGTAGGGCGCAACCCCTGCAGCTTCATTTCCATGGCCTGCTGGAGGTCTTAAACTGAAGAAGCCAACAGAATCACATCATCTGCAAAGAGATGAAACTTTGAGGCCCACAAACTGTACCTTGCAATCCTGTCCATGAAAATCAGAAACTAAATCAGTCCTTGAATTTGTTTCTGACTTTTTGATTGATTAGCCTCGTCAACCACCAGGTTTGAGGACTCTGCAAAGAAGGCTGTCTCATTATCTTATAAAAACGTCCAAAATTCAGAGGACTGGAAAGTTAAAATTTAGGACATTCAGATTGATGAGCTGAAAGACTTTCTCTAAAAACAAAAGTTTTGATTGTGGGAGGAATCGTTTTGGAAAATAAGTTTACCCCGTGAAAATCAGGGTCAGAAATCAGCTTTTTTAAATAAACTCTGTTTGGTGTTGCAGTTTTTTTCCGCTCATCTCCGGATCTCTTTCCAGGGACATCTGTGTCTGACTCAGATCTCGGTGAGGTAGAACGCCAGCTCCACAGCTGGTTTGGCGAAGGAGAGCCATGAGGGCTGTTCAGTATGAGGACTGACAGCTTGAGGAGAGGCGGAGAGAGAGACCCTGGCTGAGTTAGCTGTTTCTTGCTCCATAAACGACACAGATGGCCACAATCACTCCCTCATACTGAAAAAAGAAAGATACAGAGAAACTGAATGTCTGTGAGCAGTTAGTAACTGATATTATTCTGCTTATCGACAGTTTTTTGTTTGGAAACAGCAATAAAATGGATGACTAGAAGATTTAGACTGTAACATGAGCAGAGAAAACTTTACAGTACAACGATAACAATGTTCTCGTAGAAAACCATAAAACTCAGGGCAGATATTTATGGTCATGTTATACTGAGAAGCAAATCATTATAATTTTAATTTCTACTCCAAGTAACAGTTCTTGCTTTTTTTATTATTATTAATTTCAGTTCAGACAACTTTATTTATTCCACAGGGGGAAATTCATTTGTGTTTTTCCAGTGCATATTCATTCATTTTTACAGTCAGTCAAGTAAACATGTTTAAGCATGGGACAGAGGGAGATGTCAGGACTTTATATGTAGCCTACATATACAAATCGTAGAGCAAGATAAAACAAGATAGGAGAAGAGATTAAAAAAAACAAGTGAGGTAAAAACAAGGCAATGCAAAAACTATAAAAATAGTTATAAAATAGAAATACAAGGTCAATAAATAAGAGTAAATAAACAATGTCCTCTAAATAGAAGTCATTTAAAATGGGTGTGGTCTGTGTTTAGGAGCTTGAAAGCAGAGGGAATGAAAGAAAATCGCCCAAAAAATGTCAACTCTGTTATCCCACTATAACCGGACACCTGTAGGAAAAAGTTGCTTCTATGATATCCAATGTTGTGCATGAAAGATTTCCTGCCAACACATTTTCAAACTGAATGTTTGTTAGTATTTAGAGTATGTTAAAAGTAAAAAGCTAATTGTGTGGGTTAATCTCTTCCAGTGTATGTAGTAAAAACAATATTCCCATTTATTCAACTGTGCATGAATAAAGACGATCTAAAACCTGCAACACAGAGCAGCTATTGGACCAGAGACTCTAAAGCTCTGGACATTGAAAACCAAATCTTTCACTTCGTAAAACCAAGTCTGCAGCAGTACGCGGGTTTGCTTTTCTATCTGAGAACAGGTTTTTGCAACACCCAGTTCCAGAAACCTTGAGCTAAAAGTGTCCGTCCAGAATCAACAGAACTTGGACTATATGTGAAAACCTACAAAAACAAACCTGGACCATGTACACACCTCATTCACTCATGTGCTGTATGTGTTTTAAACAAACTCAAGGCTAAACATAGAGCACAGCTCTGTATTCTCATTGTGAGCTGGAACAGGCTGGAGTCCAAAAAGCTCTCAGTACTTTTCCAAAACGTCAACCATGTCGAGAAGCGGATGAAGAATTATTTTGGATAATTTTCGATTGTACAGCTGAAGAGAAAAACAAAGGAACCAATCCTCCTGATCACCGGATCCACAGAACTTTAACTCAGCACATCCTTTAGTGGGTATTTTCCTCCACCAGGAACATCATCATAAATGTCAGAGTGTAATGTAAGCAATGAGCTTCCTGCTTCCTCCTAAACGCAGAGGCAGACATCCTGGACCTGATAGACTATTTCACATCTTTCTGGGCAACCCTCCATAGACCATGTGTTTGCTTAGAGCAGGATGATTCATAAAACTATTCGGAGGGTGATTGGATGAATTTTCTGTCTGTAACATTCATCACGAACCAATGAGAGTAACAAAACAGCAGAATAAAACATGATGCAAGCTCCACAGGAAGCTACGTTTCCAACAACAAGTGAAGGAATGAGGTGTTTCCAATCAGTGGATAATCTTGTTAAGGATCAGATCACAACAATCTTGTCTCGCTAGAAACTTGCACGTGTTTCATCTGCAAATATGCAAAAATAGATAGAAAAACTTAGATGTTCTGGTAAACTCGACCCCAACTGTTAAAAAATGTAGCCTAGCTTGAGTGCAGGCTCTCCTGGCAGCTTCTCATTAAAAGAGATGAGCAGACTGTCATTCATTGTGGCTCAAACATTGATTAATGACATTAAACTTATTCAATCCCACTTCAAATATCCCTTTAAGACCCCAAAGTGTGTGGTTAGCTTCAACTGGTGACTCTAAAATGCCCATGAGGCTCACTGACTCAAGTTATGTTTTTTTTCAAATGTCATGAATACAATAATTTGATTCACTTTTAGACAAATACACTAGAGTCTTTATACAGAAGACACGTCTCAAGTTAATGTGTTTGTTTTTCTTTGGTGCAAACTTGCCTCAGTGTCTCTGAATTTACTGAAACTTCAAAACTCTAAGGAATCAAGGGTTTGGTCCCATGAGCTCAGCCCTCACCCCCCCAGCTGAGACAGACCTGAATCACTCACTTCCCTCCGAATGTTTCCACTGACATCACCTCCCGTACACCTCCCTCAGACGGACAGGCGTGAGGGAGTGAGGTTAACTATTACGGCATCCTGAAGCTATGAGGAGCTACTGCACACTCATGACGGCTAAACCATTAAAAGGCTGCGGTGTGTCACGCAGGGGGGAGTAACAGAGAAACCGCAGGATGGCGCAAAAACACCCACAAAACAATTCCTCTCTGCCGAGCAGGGGGTTGTTAGACAAATGAGAGCACAATCCAAACAAATAGAGTAATACTGTAATTTTTTTGTGTAATCTGTGGATAATTTTATGGGAAGGGAAAATGTGCCGCCCACCAGCACATCAATTTATCTGTCTTTGTCAAAGTTTCTTAAAAATTTGCAAGATTTGCTGCAAAGTGAAAGATAATATTGACCAAAAAGTCTGTAGGTATGCATGTTATTTGTTTTCTGAATGTTTTTGTGACAACATGTTTTCACTTTGGTCACCAGGTGGCGATACCAGCCTGTTTTGCAGGGTCATTGGGCAGGTGATCCAGTCAGGTGTTAAAAGGTCAGAGGTGAGCAGGAAGAGTGTAGTTGGTGGACCACATGGCTCCTAAATTAAACACAACATTTGGAGTAATCTGGACCTCTAAGCATCAGGAACTCAGCTTTGAGGTAAGCAGTTTCTTTCTGTTTCAATCAAGCCATGAGAAGTTTATTTTTGAGGAAAAGTGTCACAGTTCTGTGCAGTTTAATTTACATGGGTATTTAAATATTAAATGACTATCATATATGAAGATTACTGATGTATTTTGGCCTTAAACCAAAGGGTATAGACCTCAGAACTGGACTGCTGTGATCCACTTTCTTGGTTTTAGTGTGGACTCAAGCTGCAGAGTTCAGGATCAGCTGAAGATGTCTAACTGGGACACTAGCCACGTTTATATGGGCAAATTTTTTTGATCCGATTAAAAATTTGAGGGATCAGATCAAAATCAAATGATCCGATCATGACGTAATGCACCATGCACCAAATTTTATTCAGATTAGAAGCATTTGGACATGCACAGAGTTGTCTGATTTTGCTAAAACAACAGCAGAAGAAGAATTGCATTGACTACAACAAACGCGGTAGTGGCTCACCCCATCCAGTTCAGGAGTTTTCCCCCTGGTAAATGTTGTCACTAGATGGCGCCCTTGCCTACTTACTTTACTGTTTTGTCAAAGGTTGCTCTATGTGTACAGATGTGACATCATTACGCTGTATGTACGCCTTGTTATCTGAGGAGCAGGCACGGCACCTCTGGTTGTGTTTTATTCCAGTGTTAATGATGAAACCTCCTTTACTGGCCTCAATAAATAAGCCAAAGGCTAAAGAGTGAAGACCGAATCGGGTAAGAGAGTCATGTTCAGAGTAAGTGTTATCATGGACGCGTTTCGGAGTAACGACCGGCATAAACTGCGCCTCTCGATCGGAATACAATTTCTTTCCGGATGATCCGAATTGGATCAAAATCTTCCGATCGACATGTTCCCGTGACGCATCTTTATTCCGACCGGGCGATTATTTGTGCCCACGTAAACATAGCTACTGTCATGGTCATCAAATCTCCGTTTTTTCAGGTCCTGTTGAGACTCAAATCCTTAACTTTTGTTTGACTGACTTTGTTACTGCCCTAATGTAGTTGTTAATACTGAAGTCTGAGTCCATCATTCTGTAACAAACTGCGCCAAGTTTTAAGAGTTATGCCACTGGTTTGTTTATTGCCTGAGCATGTGATCCAAACAACACTTACCTCAGTTGTTGTTTGCTGTTGCTTGCTTTCTGACCAAACACAGCTTGTAGTTAAGTTTTCTTTCTTCATGAGCAGATGGTTTTGATTTTCTTTTAACTCATTTAGGACTGCTTTAGTCCAAACATTTGACTATTTGCTTGCAGTACGTTGATATTTGGTGGTATGAGCTCCCTGCCCTTCCATGTGCATATGTGGGATGTCAAAGCCTGATGCAGGGAGAGTGCACCTCCATTCTGTTTTATGTGAGTACATGGAAGTCCGAGTCAGGGAGAGCATCAGCAAAGACCTCTGGGTCTAGATTAGAGCTGCATCATTGACATCCATATAATGATGTTAAAACCAGCATGAAAAGAGGAGCTGGGTTTGATTGACATGAAGCGATGAACATGGTTATATTCACCGTGACGTTTGCTGTTTTAGTCTGTTTCAGTCAGCTTCCATTTCTCTGAAGCCTTCAATACAACTTCTAGTGTAAGCCCCTCTGTAAGTCTTTGCATTATGCAAATTTGTAGCACTTGATAAGTGGAAATCATCACATTGGACTCCATGGCATGTGGAGTTTATCACCACAGATGAGGGTAAATCTGTGCAGACTAGAGAGCATCTCCTATCTTTCTTCTTGTCTGAACATAAAGAGCACAAGCAGCTTTCCTTCTTCCTGCTGTCTTCTTCTGACTGACCCTTTGACTCATTCTTGACATTAGCGCCACCAAGTAATGGAGAAGTTTGTCAGTGTTACTGGAAAATCTATTTGGAGGGTCTTGTTTATTTGCTTGAAATATCAATATTTCGTCTCAGCATATTGATAACTGTTCAGGTCAGGACGATGACATATCACTGTGTCGATTAATTTACTCCTCCCCTACACAAAACAACTAAAGAGTTCCCCAAACTGATTGACAAAATCTACAAATCTATGATATAAATGCTTTCCTCTTCACCAAGTTTTGCTGAGAGAGGCTTAAACTTGTCAAATATTGAAAAACTTATTCTGCACAGCCAGACATTGCTTAAAGGAAGTCTGTCCATGTCTGTCTCTCCACCAAAATATCAGTACAGCTGTTTGTTTTCTGGAAATAGTTAGACAAGCTGAACACCCACACTCAGACACACACACACACACACACACACACACACACACACACACACCTGAACTCCTGCTTGAGTGTCAGAGTTTTAGCTCCGGTAAAGACAGGGAGCAGCGGGTTTTAAAGACTGTTTTCTTTTCTCAGACAGGACGGCCGCAGGAATGCTAGACTGAGGCTCAGAGGTCAGAGAGTGATCAAAAAAAAAAAAGCCGAGGAAGTGTAGCTGCACACTGAAATACACACATTTACACTGAGGGAAACACACACACACACAAGTGACAGCAATTTCCACTGTGTGTTTAAGCTACACATGCATGCATAAGTAATAACGCAGAGTGTTGATCCCTGCAGGTAAATTCTCTGCATGCACTCACAGAGAGGCCACAGCGGTCAGCAAATGTACTCATTACTGAAGGAAGAGAAACACAAACACCAAACCTGAATATGTTTATTTAGTTAGAAAATACTGGAAATTCAAATTATTGACCAGCTATATTGCACTTATGATTTAAACTCATATTGGAGGTATCTGAGGGGTGTTTCTTCAGTGTGCAACACCTCCACCTGTAGGCTGTTGTGAGCACACACACTCTCCCTCCTGCTGATCTTTGCGCTCGCTCTGCTCTGGACCGTCCGTTTGTCCTCCTCCTGTCCTGTGAGAGGCCTGCCGCCCCTCGGTGATTCCCTGAATGAGCCTCCCCTAGCACGTCAGACGTTAATCAACTGCAGACACTAGAGGGCGCTGTTGGTCCAGTTATTCCTCCTTGACCTGGAGTGACCTGATATGTAGCTGCGAGGCAGAAAGACCTCCCTTAAACTCTGAGCGGGTCATTACCATACAAAGTGTGTCTTTGAAGATAATTTCAGATCCCCTCTCAGCTGCTTTCACTGTATTTCAGGCTCATTTTCTTAATTGTTTCAGCTTTGTGACTGATTTTCGCTTCAGGGTTGTGAGTCTGACAGAAAAGTATTTAAAAACAAATACACTTCATTCTCCACAAATTACTTTTCTCTTGTTGCTGCATGTCGGCTTTAGGAGCCAGCGTGGTTTTGAGTGCATATAGTCTTCTCATGCTGCAGGATGTAAAGATTCACCATGTTTTCTGCAGAGCGAGGGTGAATTAATAGACTTTTTGCATCAGAGACTTTGTAGTCAGGTGTTCAGAAATCAACCCATGCATGCTTTATAATTTCCCTCGTCCTTGTATGAGCACTTGTAAAAATGGAGAGCCTTTGTCGAGTTCTAATGAATCAGCAGGGAGAGAATGGATGTGACTTTAAAAATACTGCAAAGATTTCTGTGATGGAAACCGGTTTTTGAAACGGCTGAAAGATTTCCTTTTCAGTTCAGTTCTTTGGAAGGAAGAGGACAGGTTTTTCAAACATTTTGTGGATAAACGACACAAAGAAATGATGATTTGTCTGCAGGTTAAACCTCTCTTAGAGTCCTCTGCCGACCTCGAGTGGTTGGGTCTGGGGGTTTCTGGGTGGTCCCTCCTCTCTGGACTGAGAGCTGCTGCTCTTTGACATCTATTACACAGTTCAGGAGCATTAAATGGATCTTGTCTTTGTCTCGACTGCTGCTCTTTAAAGTGTCCTCGGCAGGATGAAACGTGATAGATGACACTACCTGATCCCTCTGAGCTCTTTTTAAAAAAAAAATCTGTTTTTCTACTTCGAAACAAAACGACAACAAAATGACGCAGATCCACAGCCGTGCTTTAAATGTTTTTAAGAGGATGTAGATGCCAGCGAAGTAACCAAACAGGGATGTTTGAGAGGAAGGAATCCATCTGGGACGTCTGTTTGAGATTTATTTGTTTCAGTCAGTGTCTCTGCTCCCCCTGTACCCCCGCATTCCTCAACTCTCCCCTTTGTTGCCTCTCCAGCCTCCCCCCTTCTCCTTTTTCCTGAGGGGCCTGCGGTCAACTTTGACCTGCACAAAGAGCTTGTTAAATGCCTGTGTAATCCCTGCGTCTGTGTTTGCGAGTGTGTTCTTTATTCACTGCTGTGTGTGTGTCGGTCACTCAGGAGACATCTTGTCTCAGCCCATCAGATCAACCTGATTGATCACATGGACCCGGAGTTTTAACTCACTTACCAACAAGCTTTTCCTGCAGCCCCCGGCTCCTCCTGCCGGATCGATACCCTCGACCGTCCAACTGTTTTCACGTTTCAAACACGGCCCCTGAGGGTTTTACAGGAGGATGAAAAATTATGCAGATTCCCGACCCAGCTCCAGCTCCAAGCAGTGCCAACTGTGTCGGCCTCTTTGAATGAAGACAGATGATCCGAGTGGTCTGACAGTGAGTCACTGACATCCACAGACATGCCTGTCTCGTCCTCTCAACCCTGGTGTGCACCTCAGCGTGGAATGCAGAGGAATGTTCTCTGGTTCTCATGGTGAACAACCAGGATATGAATCAACTCGCCCTCCGTACAGCCACTCGGAGAGGACGGGGAGAGTGTGTACATGTGTGCACGCTGGTGGGCAGATATAGAACATAGCTGGGGTGAGAGTCATGATGTGAATGAAGACAGTGTTTATCAGAAATATGTGGTGGAACGGTTAAAATAAACTTGTTTGTGCAGGCCGTGCACATAGAGGTCCATGCATCATCGGGATGAGGGTTTGAGTCTTGAGATGCTGCAGGAGATTCTCAGAGTGAAGGTGTGGATGGTGAAAGCTGCAGGTGATGAGCTACCAAAGATCTACTGAAATGTAATTTAGCTTCTTTCAGTCTTTACTTGATGCAATGATTGGTTGAAACTATCGAACCCTGTTTCCTGGATGTCCTGTGGTTGTTTAATACCTTTTATCTAGATGCCTCATGTCAAAGTTTTATAGTAGACCATTTTGAGTGAGTTAATGCTAATTAGATAAGACATAAAGTTCTTAACTTAGCACAGCACTGATTACTGCTTCATCCATATTTCAAATGTTTTTTAAACTTCTTTCCTGTCAAAATAACTAAAAAAAAAAACAGAAGTGAATCATCGTGATGGTTTCCAGTTTCACCAACTGTTTTAAGGCTGTCAGATCTGAACCTCGGCAAACCCAAAGATGGTCTCTGTGTTGACGCGAGTGGGTGGAACATTTTGACAGGATGCTCATGGCTCCCATAGGATTTAATGTCCTGACAGACACAATCTGACAACCCTCAGTTAGTTTACAACAAGATATGAGTGTATGCATTTGCCCATATCATAAGGTGTGTGTGTGTGTGTGTGTGTGTGTGGTGGGCAGGATTTGCATGTGATCTCTGGAGCAACTCTCACTTTCTTTTCCAACCTCATAATTAAACAAAGAAGCTGCAACCTGCTGCAAGTCCCCAAAAAGCTGCAGTTCCTCAAGTGTCCACAAGAGGCTGTCTCCTACAGAGAGTCAACCCCTGTAGAGCCCCATGTTAAAAACATGCTTACAGCCTGGTTCAAACCTTGTTTCGGTCTTCTCTGCTCGTTTCTGCAATCATGACAGCTGTAGGCTATAGGCTAAATTTATAGAGGACTCACCTGTCTGTACGAATTTAAGTAAAAGGTCTCCACACAGACTGAAAAACAGGTGCTCACCACACACAGCTTGTGCTTATTGTGTCGATTGTGCCAACTCTTGGCAATAAAATACAAATTTAGAATCTTGTGGTGTTAAAGCAGAGCAAAACTAAACTGGTCTGCTAGTTTGTCACCCTCTCATCAATTCTTGATCCTGGTTTTAGCAGGATAGCATGCGGCTTTCCTGTGTGTATACATTTGTGTGTGTTTGCTGTCCCTGCAAAGCTGCAACATGCAGACAGCAGAGGAAAAGTAGCTGAATTGATTTTGTCCTGTTGCACCGTCATCACTCAGTCACTGAACTTGACCTCTGAGAGTGTGGTGTTGTAGCTTTTTGAGATTTGTTCACGTAAACTTCAGATGAACAATCTCTCTTACTGTGCAAGAGCCTAACACACTGTTTTTTTCAGCCCGGCAGTATATTTATGGTAGCTCAAACTCGTACCTGTGTCTGTGCTCATCATGCCTGGTGTGTTAGCTCATTTGGCATTTGACAGCCTGTGCATGGGAGTCGAGATTGTTGCTGCAGGATTTTCTATGTGTAGAAGAAACTGTCTGGACTTATGAGAAGTCAATTTTTTAATACTCAAGAGGAGAGCTTGACAAGCTATAATTCACAAGCTCTCTCTGGGCTTCTTTTGTCAGATAAATGTCTCGTCTCTGGTTGCCCTCTTGTCCAGATACGATGACTTTTGGCATAAATAAAGTTTCAACAGCCGTAATGCCAAAGCTTCCTGAAGGCATCCTCAGACTGATGGCTGATGTAACATCGGTTGCATCAATCACTCATACCGTCCGTGATAAGAGAGGAATGCAGGCTGGTGTGGATGCTCTGCTGCCTCTGGTTCAGCCTCTGGGGATATTAATCTTATCCTCTGACGCTCAGCTGTAGATCTACACTCCAGGCTTTCAAGCTCAGACCACTGTTGTTATTTTGACAGATACTCGTTACGCACAAATGGGGTTTTCCTGCAGAATAGGATGCTCAGATTCAGAGCACAAAGGCACTCAGGACTTGAATGAAGCCTTCATGAACTGCGACCAAAGCACCCCAAGTCAAAGGTCAAGCCCCTGATTTGGCATCCCCTCCCACCCCTGTCCACAAACACACACACAGCCCCTCCCATCTCGCCACGCTTCAGAGGGAGAGAGCTGAACATATCATGACCTGACAGCACCGTTTATCACCACGGGGGGAAATCCAGGTGATGGGATCCTATTTTTATCAATGAGCCTCATCTTTGGACTCAGATCGGCAGAAAGAGTTTTTGACCTGTCTGATTTGCATGAATATTTTTGATAGATAGATTTTTGACAAGATCTTAATAATTTTAAATCATGATTAGTACGAAAGCCTTTGGACACATGAATTAATCACTTGAATTTGTCGTGTGAAAAAACGAAGTCTTCATCTTTAAAGCCTTACATATGTGAGAATGTTAATGCAGTAATAACTTTTCCATAATTTCATTACCTTCCAAGTTATTTGAAGAAGCAAATATGGGAAATACTTCAAATTTAGGGATCAAACAGCTGGATAAACAAGCCAAGTTTGGAGGTAGAAACCCTCTAATGTGCTGTGAAAGGTTTTAAAATGATAGCTTGGTTCTCTGCAGATGGAGATAATGGAGATTGCATGTTAACACTTGATAAAAGCAGCTTTTATTGTTTGTATTTTTGTAATTGTATCAGTAAAAAATATTCTTTTTCAATAATTTCATCTCTTTTCTGTATATGCAAAATCAAACAAGACCCCCAGCAACAAGACCGGCAATTCTAAAACCAGTGCGAGGGGATAAGTGTTTTCCCAGAGGCTGAAGAGACAGCTTTGTTTTACATAAATTTAACAAGCAAAATTTAGAATGAATAATAAGCGTGTTGAGGACAAAATGAGCAAAGACTTAATTCTCCACAAGGGGTACAAAAGTTGATGCAAATTGAAAGTTTCTCACAGGAGCTTTTAGGGAAACCCAGTGTAGAGGTGTTCCAGGGAGAATTGTAGGTTTGTGTCAACGGATAAGCGTGGTGGAATTTGGTAGAAGGTTTACTGTGTCAAGAAAAGACTGACAAACATAAAAAATATGTAAACACCGCCAGACTGCAGTGATCTACACATGGGAATGTAAAAAGTTTACTGGCAGATTCAAGTAAAAACAAAAGTTTGACCAAAAGACTGTCAACAAAGTTTTTACAGCTCAACTTCATCATGACAGAACAAGAGCTCAAAAGATCACCACTAATGTTCAGAGATTTTGATATTCTCAGATCCCAAATTTACTGAGACTAAAAACTTAACTGGACTAAATTATTCGAAAGATATCTGCCCTTTTCTTTCACTCACGTCGGTCGACACATTGGTCGTAAACACAAGAGAGATTACTCAACCCCAGCATGGTGGTCATGGTCACTCTCCTTTTTAAAGGCCCCTTCCCCTCTGAAGAACTTCACAACAAGTCTTTTTCCGTCTTCCTCGCCCTTTTTACCTTCCCTCGTCCCCCCTCTCTTTTCCCCCCTTGTTTGTCCTCTCTCTCTCCCAGTAGAGGAATCCCGGCCCCATCCACCTAAGTGTCACTGAAGAATGTTCCGTCATTTAAACGGGCTCGAATGCTCGGCTAATATATAACCAATTACACTGGTCACATTTCCTGTGTCTCCTTTGAGCTCTCTGCAGGCTCAAAGTGCCAATCAGGCCTGGAATGCCAGAACATGGCTCTTATTTGCCAGGGGTCAGTGCACCAGTAACCTCTCATTCTAAAGGACCATTGTTCCCATGGCCAGAAAACTCAGAGAGGCACACACACACACATCCAGGGTGAAAGACACACACACACAAACCCCGGCCCCTGGAGGCCCCCACATCAAGGGCCCGCTCTGTTTAAACAGCATCCGCCTGCACAGCCACCCGCTATGGCAGGGATTAAACAAGGTGTGTGCGCTCCTACGTGAACGAGCTCTGCAGAAAAACATCCATGATAACAACGCTTCAGTCCAGAGTTAAATCATCACCGACATGTCCTGAATTTATTTTCTCCTGGAATAAATCAGCCTGCAGGAATTTGAGGAATGTAAAGCTACCTGTGTTTCGCATTTTTATTTAGCTGCATGTCTCAAACAGGGGGCGCTGTTAAAGCAAACGATGAAACATTCAGGACCTGCAAGTGATTTCAAACTGAGTTTTTATTTTTACCGAAAACAGTCTTGTAGTTTCTTGGTTTCCAAAAATAAACTGATGCAGGAGTGTCTCAAACCTGCATTCTTTCTACTGGCCAGCAGGGGGCTGCACACATTTTTGCATAAATATATATGAATGAATAGAAGTCTATGTAAACCATAATTTTGACCTGGTGGTGGCGCTCTCTGTGGCCCAAAAGGTCTCATCGTGCTGGGCAGGAGCTCTGGCAAATGCCTCTGCATTAGCTCTGGAGCCTCCTGCTAGCTAGCCTGTCACATCACCAGCTGGTTTCTGAAATCGATCGGTAGTTTAAATAAAGTTTTTAAGGTGAAGTAAATTTGCACTTGCGCAGTTCGGATAGCGACAGGCAGACATAAAAATGAAAAAGCAATTGCCCGTTTGGTTTCTCTTTTGAATTGTGTTACGAAATGTGCAGCTCAAATAAGAAAATGAAAATGCAGTTTGTATAATTTATTCTTCATTTTATTTCTGAGTCAAATTTTGCAGTTTTGACTTTGGAACGAAAAATCCATACTGCAAATGCATTTGAATTTTCAGATATTTTCAGACATTTCAAATTATATTTTGGTCCATATTTGCCTGGGCATAATTTGAAAATTAAATCTCAAATGGCTTTTTCTTTTACATTTGAATGAAGTTACAGAATGATCAGTTTTGAAAAATAAAAATAAATTGCAGTTTGGTTGATATAAATTAATTTTAATTATGAGTCAAGGAGTGCAGGTACATTCTGAAAATGCAAATGCATTTCTGTTAATCTATTTTCATTTGAATAATGATACAAATTTGCGTCCATAGTTAACAGTCTTCATTTAGTAAATTGCGGTCTCACTTTGAGTCACTGGGCCGCTTTCTTGGGAACCATAGTCCAAGTATGCACTCCATTCAGAAATTTTACTTTGCTATCATGAGCGCAATCTGTTTTTTCACAATTCTCCAACTGTGATACACTGATTTTACACTTTCTGCATCTCAGTGTAAAATAATTTCAGTTACCTGACACTGAGGCAGGGTGATCTAGGCTTAATCTCAGATTTTTTCCCAGTTTAACCAAATTTTTCTGATATCAAAAGATATGCAATAACAGTGGGAAAATGATTCCTCTTATATTGGCAGGTGTTTGCAGACTGGAGTGGTCTTCTGCATCTCATAGTGAGGCACATTTCCCCCACTTGGCTGCATGATGTTGAAAGAGATTGGCCATGCTGCTGCTTTTAGTTGTCCTTGAGTAATCTTTGCAGAAGAGTGAGATTTGCGGTCAAGGTTGGAACCAGTTCAATATCATTGACAAAACTGTTGCTTTATTTGGGACAGACTCTTCAGTGAGGCTGGGAGCCATGTTGTTGTGTCTGTCTTTGGAGGAAGTAAATAAAGGGAGAGAGTGCCAACTTCAGTGGAGCTTTAGAGAGAGTGAAAGAGGAAATCTAGAGTTTTAATTTCAAAAACTGCCCTTCATCACATATGCAAATAAATGTATAAAAGAACTCTTAACTTCATCATGACAGAAATCCTGATATTTTAAGGCTAATTGGTGGTGTCCACTTACAGGACTCTGCAAATTTACAACACATATGCAACACTTGGTCAGACTTAAAAACATATGTGTTGATATTGTAATGAAATATGCATACGAAATCTATTTCTGTTGACAAACTAAAGCTTGCTGAGGAGACATTTATTATTCAGTAGGTTTGGGATGTTCAACAATCCTTTGCAAACTATCATATTTGTCATATAGCAACAGTTTAATTTTGTTTAGACACCCTAACTTCCATGTTTGATCTAAGGAAAAAATCCTCATTTGAGCTCAAATAGGAGAAGTTGTTGACATGGATCTGACGCCAACAAAAAGTTAAAATAAAAGTCCCTTTCCATCAACTTTTATGCCCTAAAGTTTTAAAGACTTGAATCTGGAGGTGTACGCTCATAATTTTACTGACTTGACCAGCGTGCAGCATTTGATTTAACAGGAGTGAACTCAAGCTATTTTAATGTTACCAGGATCAACACTTACAATCACAGACATAATACATACTTAAAGGCCCTAATTTGAAGCAGCTGGAGTGAAAAATATCATAACACACTTAAAAATCATGGAGAGACTGATGTAACACTGTTAAAAACACTCAGAACGTGCAGGGCTGACTTTGTTTTCAAAACCAAAATTAAAAAAAAGACCCAAAGTTATAGAAATATGTACGACGTTCATCACGTGTTCATCAAAGGAAAAGACAGATTTTTGAACAAAGAGGACGCAGCACTATTCAGTCAGTGTTCTTCCGAGTGTCTGAGTGAGTGTAAGAGACAAAGAGCGAACACACACACACACACACAGAGTGTATGTATGCGTGTGTGGCTGATTGCGGGTACTCAAACTGTCCTTGCACAAAACATGGCGTCGGAGCAAGGATGCTTGATGATGCTTGCTGCTTTTCAGAGCTTCAACTTTCTGTCTGTAACATTTCCTGTGAAGAGCTGCAAACATAAACAAAGGATGAGTCAGTGTGATGGAGCACCTGTCACTGCAGAGAGTGTGTTAAAAATCTGAAGAACATCACACTCGAAGCAGCTCAGTCTGTCGCTCCTGTCTGCAGAGTGAACTGTATAAACGGTTCATGCTGCTCATCCCTCTCTCTCTCTCTCTCTCTCTCTCTCTCTCTCTCTCTCTCTCTCTCTCTCTCTCTCTCTCTGTGCTTCTCATCCTAATATGAACTTTATGAGAAGCCTTCAGGATATTTAGCTGTTACTGTCTGTCCAAAAATATGTGGACAGCGATCTTACAGACTGAGTCTTACTTCTTAAAGCTGCTTGTTGCCGCCAAGATTAACTCTCATCCCACTCTTGACTCTGATCTATTTTGGTGGTAAGGTTTGGCATACGGTTGATGTTCAAGTACATCCTCAAGTAGAAGGATTGCTCTACTTTTTAGACTGAGGAACACTGAGGTGTGAGGTCCAGGTTTCCAAATGTGACAAATTTTGGGTTTGTGTTTTTGCATGGTTCAGTTTTTACCAGCATTTGTGGATGCGGTGATGAACAGTGTTCACAGAAAATGTATTTTGGAGGTGAATTTGAGCTTGTGCAGTGATTTCCACTACAGAATCATGTCTGTTTTTAAAGCAGTGCTGCCTGAGGTCTCAAAGATCAGGGTGATGAACCTCACTCATCTTCCTTTTAAGAGACTCAGCCTCTCTGAATGTCCTTTTTATACCTGTTGTAAATCAAACTCATTAGTTGGGAGATGTTCCTCTAGCTGTTTTTTAATACTCCTAAACTTATTACCTGTTTGATTGGTTAACATAGGGTGACCATACGTCCTCTTTTACCCGGACATGTCCTCTTTTTTGGGGGGCTGTACGGCCTTGTCTGAGAAGTTAATAAAATCCTTAAAATGTCCAGGGTTTTGTATGGAAGTTTCAAATTTGTGTTACGCGGACTTACTGAGTTAGAAGCCCGTAAAAGACACTCGATCCGACCTGAAAAACTCTAAAAATTAACTTCGTGCGACTCTGTGACTCCGCCCCCATGTAGTCCTGTCCTCTTTTCGGGGATTCAGATATTGTCACCCCAGTTGATGTAAAACTCACATCAATTTCAAATTAAACTTAATCTTAAACTAAAATCTTTATGAATTAACAACATTTTCAGTTTCAGTATCCTATGTTGTCTTGGCACTATTTCATCTAAACATGGAGTTAAAATAATCTGCAAACATCAAATTCAGTTCTTAGTCTTCACTTTTTTTTAAAAAATGGGATTGTATTTGTTTTTCCTGTCAAATGGTGTTTGTAATTCTTAATGTTTTCTGCAGAAAAAGTCAAGTATATTCAGTGTTTTACTGGATAAAGGAAGGGTCAGTTGATTTGTCAACTTCTGTAGCCTTTAAACCATTTAGTGCATCAACTCTTCTTGCACAAAAAAACAAAATTACACCTCCAGCCTTTACTAAACTTTACTAGTCTACTGAGGATCTGCTTCTTCTTTTTTTTTTAAACATTTTGTACAAAAGTTTTAAACATACTTCAAAATATATATATCCAAAATTTAAACAGACATGACCGGTGGGATTCTGAAAATCAGAAAAGGGCAGCTTGATTTATAATCGTATCAAACCAGCATTTTAAAAAATAAATTCTAACTTCTCAGATTTTATATTTAAAATCTTTCTTTTCCAAAACATTTTCCCTGATTCTGCTCATATTTTCTAACCTGTCTCCATACAAAGTGTCTGCACAGGTCAGCAGAGCCTCCTGCCTCTTGTCTCCTGTCTCAGGTGAACCGGTGAACATACAGAGATCTCATTGGCCGTTGAGTTCTGTTTGCCGTTTGGGCCGGCCGTGTTGAGGATGATTGGATTCCTTACCTCCTTTTTTTATGTCTCTCAATACAAGCATGCAAATACATGCACACACATGTGCACAGCCACACACACACACGCACACAGAGTTTCACACAGGTATGCAGTCATGTTAAGAGAAACCTGACCTACCTGACGGATCGAAACTACTCCTACGCTGCTCTGTTAACCCCTCCATGTACAGCGTGGGAAACAATGCTCCGGCTAATTCCTGCTCAAATACCGCAGACGGATGGATGGCTGGATGTATAATGGATGGAAACACTGATAACGCTGACACGGCCTCCAAAGGAAGAGCACACAGAGACAGAGGTTGTGCATGAGGAGGAAAAGGTGAGGGGGAGAAAAAGAGTGAGAGGAAGAGGTTGTCAATACACCTTTTCTCATTTGTTCCCTCTCCTTCCCTTCCCTCGCTCGCCCAGAAGAGATATCTGAGGCCAAAGGGCAGGCTGCCTTTTCAAAGAAACATGATTGCAGCCTTGTTGCGAAAGGCCTTTCTTTTAGAAATATGTGACTTTCTGTTGGAGGAGAAAGCTGAAGCATTCCCTCTCCCATCACTGCTTTTCTCCGCAGCACAAAACCATCTGCAGAGAGAGACCTTGTGCCTCTGAAAAAGGCCTTTCAAGACTCTCGTGTTTTCAAGGTCCTGCAGTGAAAGGCAGCCGGTTTATGGGCAGAAAAAACATCGCCTTCCGGAGAGAGAACCGCAGAGAAATTTTTCAGCTTCTCTCTCTCTCTCTTTTTGTGTCATATTTAATAAATGACTAAAGTTGTGCACAAAAGGACATGTGAGGATAAATCTGCAGCTTGTTTTATCCTTTAAAAACGCTGCGTCATGCTCCGGCCTCAACCGCGCTCTGCACAGGCGGCTCTGTTATTTTGGCCTCTCGTACTCGGAGGTTATGTAGCTGAGGTCAATACCATCTGCGTGTGACCGGTGTACCACGCCATGATGTCACATGGCTTGTGAAAGTCTGCTTTGATGTCAGCATTTAGACGGTCAAACTCTCAGATCTCAGCCTGCTGCGCCCGGCTCAGGGAGGCCGAGTTAACCTGTGAAAAACACTGACATCTCGCTCCTCCTCGGTGACGACATACGATTCTCTTCACGCGGTTTTCCCTCCTCATGCAGAAAACAGTCGCTCTTATTCTGACAGACAGGAAGTGAAGGTGAAATTTTAATAGATTTGGATTCATTATGGAAAGTTAGAGCAGGTCTGATGAGGTCACATATTTTCACAGTGAACATCTTTCTGTTGGATAAATAAAATCACATTCAAGGACTTTCCCTCCTCATTATTCATACTGGAACTACAGAAGCAATCATTATTTTCTACATTTGAAATAAACCCACATGACTTGTAAAGATTTTTGTCAAATTAAAATTCATAATGTTAGACAAGTTTAAAGAATATAAACCTTGAAGACCTTAGAAGTCCTTACAGTCACATGTCTAAGACTTTGAATCATTTCAAGTGTGTGCTCCTTCATCCTGCATTTCTTTTATTATTACTGAGCAATATTTCTCTTAAAATAGTGGCAGCCCCTATTGGACACTCTATGGAGCTACAGCACAAGCCATATCTTCAGAATAGGGCGTAATTCCATCCCCCGACCACCACAGAGAACAGAGATATGAAGACGACAACCTCAAGTTTTAGGCGCTTGCAACCAGGGATGGAGATGGAGAAGCGATAACTGCACAGCTCTAAAAGCATGGCTACAGATTGAGATGAAGTGAAATGCAGTTTTTGTTTTATAATAATATCACACAACCTGCATGACCAAGTACATCAGCTTTATGTCAAGCCAAAATGCAGAATCTTTGACTTTCTGTGGCTTGAATTAACTCCGTCTGAAGCTGCTGCTGCTTTTGCTATCGTTGTAATCGTAGCAAAGCAGCCAGAGTCGGCACAACCAGACTTAAGAGCAAGTTACAGGGCTTACAGTCAAGCTATGATGGTAGTTAGATTTGGTGATTTAATATCAAGTGTAAATAACAGTGGTCCTGAGACGGATCCCTGGGGCATGCCACAGTTTGAAGATTTCTTGTTTTGTCTCGGTTTACAAGCTCTGGGCAAAAATCAAATTATTGACAGAAGCATGTCTACCTCTGCTACCTCAGTAGGTGGCAACATCAGGTCGTTACTATCGGTCGTCTCCCAGTTGACATATAATGTGTTGAAGGGATTAGATATGCTTGGTTTTTTTAAGGCATTAATGTCTTATACTGTTCAGAAAATGTCATGTTTGGCAAACAAAAGGACTTGTTTTTTTTTAAATGTGGCCCTAATACTCCATCGTTGATTCAAAGACTGACTTACAAAAGTTCGTTTTGGCACAAGCCTCAAAGGTATAAACAGACGATGCAGATCTGATTCTGGACATGAAACTGTTCAACAGCGAAAACGTCTTGACTGCAGAACTTGTTCATTAAACCCAATCGTGTTTTGATGAACCGTGAACTCAACGACTCACAAATGAGAATGTGATCTCATCTCATTCTGAACACTTAGCCCTTGATAAAATTAAAGTTCAGTGTGTGTTTACAGGTTTTAAGGCTGCGTATTTTTTCTGTTTATTTGGTTAAACATATTCAGTGGCTTTTCAAAGTGAATATCTGTCTACGATCTTTATTCAGTTTAGGAAACATCAATGATTGAAGGTTATGAACTGAAGCTCAGGAGGCTGTACAGAAAAGTTTAAAGAGCTTTAAAAATAAACGTGAACTAGTTCATTTGAATCTGTGGGATCTGAACTAAGAGCTCACTCATTTTTTTGTGTGATTTTGTAGATCACTGCTGTGAGGATTTCTACCATAGCTGTGCCACTCTTTTAAAATCCTCACAGTAAAAGTGTCGAATCTCTCTGTTCTGCACTTTTTCCTCACACTTTCCCCGTCACTGTGCGGTATTTTGAAGCTCCCTGCGTGGGTTTGTCCACACGGAGCATGACCTGAGAGCGCTGTGATGTAGGCCACGCTGATAAGACTGGGAGACGGCGGGGAGGGGAGCGTATCCTCGCTCTGCTTTATCACCTGTGTGTCCTTTGAAACAGCCTCTCTGTCGGCGGATCAAAGCAGCCCGCCGACTCCGGCGACCACGCGGCTGCTGGAGCTTGGCCAGGCTGACGGGGGTGGACTTCAGCCAGCGTCCTGCACTCCTGACCTGTCACCGACTTGGAATGATTTGTAACGGTTGAGTAACGATGACTGTAAGTCACACAGGCAGGGCAAACTGCAGGCGGGCGGGGTGTGTGCCTGCAGACTGCTGAAAGATTCCTTTTTTTCTACCTCGGCTCCTCTGGCACAGGTGTCTCATTTCCATATTAGGGATTTCCCTCATTTCTGTTTCAAAAGCGGGTCAAAGTCCGTATTTGTTGTCTCTCAGGTGAACTTGAGTGTTTGCAGGAACTGGTTTCAGATATGAAATCCTGTCTTTACCATTCAGAGTCAGAGAGAGCTGCATTTCAGTGGGAAACCCCTCAAACACAACCTGAGACCTCTGTCAGGAAGTCAGAGATAGATTTCATCATAATCAGGTTTACGGTTGTTTTTTTTTATGCTCTGCTTTCTTTACCTGCGAGGTAAAGGCTTCAGTGGCACAGTTTAACCTCTCCGGACCTCGAGGCAATGACAACTTTATCTCTGCAAAGGAAACAACATGAAAGGATTGATGCATTTAAAAAAAAAACATCCTTAAAAACTTATTACTTTGGTCTGACTGAGGAAAAAGTGTGAAAATGTCCAAAACTTAAAATCTGAAGCGCTCTGAAACAGTTTATAACTCCCTTTATAATCAGGAATATATCCAATACGATCAACTTAGAGGAGTCTTCATAGAGACACGGTTCAGGCAGGAAAATCAGAAAAAGTAGAAACAATTAAATTGTATAACGCAGTGAGCACACAAAACAAGAAAAACACTTCAAACCTTCAAAAGAAGGAAAGTGAACAGAGTAGTTTTCTGTTTATGTCACTTTGTGTTTTTCATACTGTCATGCCGTGGTGATTGGGTCGGCCCAGTGTTGACTTCTTGTACTGATATAAAGACGTATGGAGATGATAGCTGTCACTGTTCGATGAAAATAAGAATAATTACAAACTTGTCGCATTACTGCTTTTGCGTGTGTTGTTAAAGCATGTGGAGCCATAGATCATGCATTGTATCAGGCTGTGCAAACAGCAGAGATAGATCAGATTGTGTTTTTTATATGCAGTAAAAATAGTGTGAAAAAAAGGATAGATCAGCTCTCACCGTTTGAAAAAAAAAACTAAACAGATATCATCCACACAGGCAAAGTTATAGGGGAGGCAGCAGCTATCTGATGTCTCATTATCAATGGCGTTCTCAAAGTCTAGACATCTTTTTTGTGCAGCACGCATCTGAAATTTACCATTAAAGGGATATTCCGGTGTAAAATTAAGTTAGGCTCAAACACACCATAACAATGAGTTAGCCACCCCCGTCAAGAGATGAATGATGCCGACCACTTGCTTCTCTAGTGAAACTAACTTCAGTAACGACCGCGGATAGCAATACAGAGAGCCTCACGACCAACCAAAACACCACTCTATAGCCACAAATAATGCTCAGAACAGCACCTAACTTCATCAACAGGACATATAGGGTCCCAGCCATAGTACGAGCCAACTCTTTTTAACTTTGCCTGATTTCTTTAGCAAAGAAACTAATAAATGTTCTTCCTTGAGCTGCATCCCCCGATGGACTCGCCCAGAGGTCTTCATACAAACAAGCGGCTGCTGGAAGAGAGTAGGTAAGTTGTGTTTAGTCTCTTTGCTAAAGAAATTAGGCAAAGCTAAAAAGATGTTTGCTGGCTAGGACCCTGTACTGTTGATGAAGTTAGGTCCTGTTGTGAGCAGTATTTGTGGCTGTAGAGCACGTGGCTCTCTGTATTGCTATTGTGCAGTTGTTACTAAAGTTGGTTTAACTGCGCATGTGCTGCAAATGTGGCTGCAAGAAGTAAATACTCCAGAGTCCATCTGTTTCTGTGGTTTACATATGTAGCCATAATGTTAATTGCTGCAGATAATGGGATTACACGCATTTTAAAAGCCATCTTGACTGTTGAAGCATTTGGCCAACACGCTGCATGCATCTCACAGGGAAGAAAATGCAAACTCTGCATACAAAGAAGTACTTTCTCACGCCTTGTGATGCAACCTTCATTGCTATTGCCATGGTAACACATTTTATTGCTCGACTTCACTCCCTGTGTCTTTGAAGCAAAATCTGCGTACAAGCAAAAATGAAAAGAGGAGTTTCAGGATTATGAATGTTTGAAGTTTGCTGGTCTTAATAATCAACTTATCACAAAGCAACATTATTTGGATTTTTGCAGGAAAGCGATGCAAGAAATCCTGAACCCATCAGAAGAATACAACCCTGTCTAATGATGATTTGACTTTTTTATCTGTCTCTGTATAAAAAGAAAAAAGTTTGCTTATTTTTCTCATCCAACCTCTTATTCTATGTTGAAAAGCAGAGAAAGTCCGTAAAGTTTGGAAACAATCATCGTCTCAATGCCTCAGACAGCTGTAACAACCTGTCTTAAACTTAAGCGCCACTTTTCAACTGTAAAGTCAACTTGATCTGCAAACACGACTCGAAAATAAGGTAAAACGTCTGATTTACGAACCACAGCAGCCAGGAAGTGACAAAGACTTTAGTTTGCATTGACTTCTCTCTTAAAGCTGACCTATAATTACTGTAAATGAGGATCTGTCAGAGAATGGAAATATTACCTTACATTGAATGTTTGAAGGTTTTCGCTGTAATTAGTTTTTCTGAACAATAATGTATCTGAAGTGTCACTCAGCAGCTCCTTCCTGACAAACAGACCCACAGCATGGCGTCAGCTGCGGGAACATTTGTTCCAACATTTGTTTCGAAGAACTCGAAACTTTATGAGGTTTTCACTTCTGTGTAAATAATGTTTGGAGTTACAAAATCAGACGTTTTACAAAGTCACTGTATAGATATCCTTTTTTTTTTTTTTTTCGCAGGAAAATATGGTACACATACAGCTTTTTTATTGTTCAGTTACCTTAAGTCATGAAGGTTGTGTTGGTTGGTCTAAAAAGAGTCTGTTACCGGTTGATGCAGAGCAATATTTAACAGTATCATCTGCATACAAACATATATTAGCATCAGAAGCATTTAGACTAATATTGATAATATTGAGTGTAAATAACAGTGGTCCTGAGATGGAGCCTTGGGGCATGCCACTATCTGTTGCAGTACTGGTGCACCCATAACGCTTGGTACGCTCAGAGCGTAGGGCCCCACACGGCCCATTACGTCACCCACGTTAAGGGTAAAAAAAACAAAAAAAGAAGAAGCGTTTAATGATTCCATCACACGCACGCATTCCCTGCATGGCTTGCAGCAGCAGAGCATCGCAAGATGAAGCGGAATTATCCATCAGGGCATGCGAAAAGAAGAAAGAGAGAGCTCATGATAAGGAACTAAGTGAACAGCAGTCAGGTAGGCAAGGCAACGTAACGTAATCCCTCTCTTCTTTTGGGTTACCCATTGTACGACGGAATATTAGTGCCACCACAGACTCTATGGTGGACTTTACTTTATGCTGCTCCAGCTGCTCAGAGCCGCTCCGCTGGCGCCACTGGCGCAGACGCAGAGAGCAGAGCAGCAGCCGCACGGACAGGACAGACACAGACCCGCTGTCTGCCCCTGCTGCCTTGTTGTTTCCAACAAACATCCATGTATAATATTTCCACCATATGATATATGCATGGACTTTCTGCTGCTGCTGACTGGAGCGGAGCAGAGCATTGGGCGCTACTGTCCCCTGGCTGTGCTCCATTCATTCATTCATTCATGCTTCATTGAAAGATAGTAAAATCTTCCTCACTGCATTCTGTTGTCATGCCAATCCATCTCAATATCCTGAAATGTCACCAAGATGATAAGACATTTGCGCCTATGTTGTCAAAACAGTCATAAGCTCATATGCTGCACCACAGCCTGAGGTCTTGGGGTGGTGGGGACTTGATTTTAGACTTGAGACTTGATTTTAGTTAGGAGGGCCCCTTGGCATATTTTTGCCTAGGGCCCCATGGAGGAACCAGATCTGATCTGAAGAGATCTAGAGGCTAGTCCTTCAGCCGGCACACACCGTGATCTGTTTGAAAAATCCTTCTCACATCAACAGACGGATTGTTCTGACAGTCCAGTAACAGAAAGTCGCTGTTTTGTTGTTACATGGTCCACTGTGTCAAAAGCTTTCAACAAGTCAATAAAAAGTGCTGCACAGTGTTCCTGATCAGTGTTCCTGACATGACTAAAGGTCGCTGATTATTCTGTTGGAAAAAAAGCACACTGAGTTTTTACTTAAGCACCAGCTGGGCAATGGGAGTTGACAGGAAATACTGCAGCTTTTCACTGGTGTAATGTGAAGTGGCTGAAGCTCTTGTTGAAGATTACTGTGATTATTTTTGAGACGTTATGGTTGATTGTAACTTTGGTTATATAGTGCTATCAAGACTATTTCTTCACCCAGTTCCCTATTGTCTAGCTGCTGTACTAAATTATGTAGTGCTGCCAGGGCACACTGTAAAGGCCCCTTAAACATTTCACTCAGTGAAGTGAGAAAATAGAATTCATAGAAGCTGAATGTATGACCATGTAAGGAAAAGTTAGAAGTTAGAAGCATGTAAAAGACACTTGATCCGACTGAAAAACTCTCAAAATAAACTTTGTGTGACTGTGACTCCGCCCCTACATAGTCTTGTCCTCATTTTGGGGATTCAGAATATGGTCACCCTATCCACATGGCGAAATGTCCTTGGGCAAGACATTTGACCTCATCTGCACCCATTAATGTGTGAATTTTATGAGGTCCATTCAGAGGCTGTATTCACAATCAGCTGACTTGTAAAGATCCAATCACTGTCATTGTTTTGGATTGCTGCAATAATAACAATAATTATAATAATTATAATAATAAACTTGATTATATTTTGAATGATAAAAAAAGGTGATTAATCTCTAAGGTTATCCAAGGACAATAAGTCATAAATCGGAGGGGGGGAATCTGTCCCAAGTTTTGGCTCTGATTGTACAAACCTCTTAGTGAACATGTTAGTGCCCTGTGGGTACAAACACATGGTTTTCTGTGTGTCAGCTGCTTTAGAGGATGTGCTGTCTGTCATTTAGCGCTAGAGGGTCGGCACTGTAGTCTGGCCTTTAGTTTATCTCTTACATACATCTGTCCTGACAGGAGGCTGGTCATGCCAACAACCTGCTGCCTGTAAATGCGCCACCACCAACATGTTCTCTGTGACGGATCATCACCACACACGGCGGTGACTCACGACATGTGTCTCTGTTTTTGTTTCTCAACCTCAAGGAAAAAAAAAAAAATCTTTAAGACCGTTTTTTTAAGACGCCAGCTGTCAAGTGGACAGGCTGCGTTTGAGGACACGTGCAGACACATGCACACGTTTGTTTGTGTAGTTTGGACGCTATGATCGCTCTGGCCACGGTGGATGAAATAGTGGTGAGAGAGGGGGCGGGGCTTCAGGCAGGTCATGGTAAATACCTCATGAGTCATGTACAGGCGACCATGTGGATCCACCAAATGTTTTTCAGTAGTCCTGCCGCTGAAGATACAAAGCCTGACTGATCTTGGATAAACCCTTCATGAAGATTTGTTTATCGGACAACATGAATCAGCTGTTAAGTTACAAGCTAAGCTGTGTCACTGGCGCGCTTCCTTCCAAACATTTTACATTTTTGCTGCTTTTATCACGTTTTTCGACTGCTTTCTGATCTTGTGTATTTTGCTTTGCATCATTTGTGTATTTGCAGCTTGTTAGTACAGCCTCTCTCTTACTTTGCTCACTCTGTCCATTGGCTTTTCAGACGCACACAAACACGTCTGCCTTCTGCTGCTCCTCTCCCTGCTCTCTTCTCTCTTCACCTCTGGCTGCCTGATAGTGTGCACTGCTGTTGCACAACTTTTTTTTGCGTTCTGGTTGAGCATGTGGCTCTCTGTATTGCTATCTGCAGTCATTACGAAAGTTGGTATAACTAGAAGGAAGCGGTCGGCAACATTTATCTCTCGACGGGGTGTCTAACTTGGTGTTGCGGTGTGTTTGAGCCTAACTTAATTTTACGCCGGAATATCTCCCTCACATACTGTTCAAATCCTGTACCCTCACAGTATGTTCCGGGTCAAAATTGCCCCTTCAAAGAGTAGGTCATTTTGACCTCTGTCTAGGTGTGTCTGTGTGACTGTATGTCTGTGTGCGTGTGTTTGTGTGTTTCTGTCAAGGTAATGATAGTTTCATAATGATTTGAATATATCTTTTTGAACAACAAACATGATATTGAACACTGTTGTTACTGTTTGTCACTTGTCCCACACTGCTAGATCTAAAATCCATCTAAATATAGATACGGGTCAAATTTGACCCGTAACAGCCTTAGAGGGGAAAAATTTGTAGCACATAAACAAAAATACACATGAATATTTTAAAATTAATTTCATGTATTTTGGGTTATTTCAGGAAAAGTCGTCAAGTTTCAGGCTTAAAAAATTATGTATAGGGTATTTTTACTGCTGTTAAAAGTCAAAACGGGTCAAATTTGACCCCGAACAGTATGTGATGGTTAAGATACAGCATCTGCAACTTTCTTGCACCCCCAGTTTAGGGTAGCCTCTCACCACCATGATCAGTTTGTCTCATTTAAATCATTCAAATCCCTCGACAAGAACACACGTCTAATTGTGTTTCTACATTGATTTCACATCTAAACACTCAAAAACAGTGATTTTACATCTCACATGTGAATGCAACATAAAATTAACTCTGAGATATAACTCCCGAGCCTCATCAACGAGGTGTTTGCAATATGAAAGCAAAGAAAAAGTAACCTATGATGATTTGGTGAAGTAAGTGTTTCCAGCAGGGAGTAAAGTGTATAAGTGATCCATACAGACTGGTACTGTCTGCACATAAAGTGCAGTTTTCAGTTTCTCAGCCTCTTTGTGTGTAATTACTGCAGGTTTAAATCAGCTTGGATAGGTGTATTGCCACATCAGGTACACCCACAGACTTAATTGAAGCCGCCCGCTGTGCAGTGGTTAAAGCCGGTGATTTTCATGATGGATAAAGTCTGTATCCGTCTGCTTTTCTCCCCTCTCTCTATCTCTCTATCTTTCCTTCCCTTTCTTTCTCCTTCACTGTGTGTGGCTTAAATTACAAAGCTTTCACTCAGAAGTGACTCATGTCGGGAGAATGCACTTCTTTCTCTTGCTTCGTTTTTTTTCTCAACTGTCTTATTGCCTCTCAATCTCACTCTCCCTCCATTTCTTAAGATGTCAGTGTATTTTTTTCCTCCCCCCTCTCCAAGGCCGTGTCTGTGCGGCTCTCCTGCGCTCTTTGTGCTGCTCTGTAAGAGATTAATTCAACTCGTTTCCTGCAAAAAAAAAACTGAGGATATCACGCCTCTTTCGCGATGTATGTTGCAGCAGCCCGAGCGGGGTATAACATCTTTGTCCTGGCTTTTTGCAAAACCAAAACCAAAGAGTCAGGAGCTCCAAAATCTGAGTCCAGAAGGGGACAGTGTTGAGAGACAAAAAGTGGGGAAAATGGAGCCAGGAGAGGTGGATAGTCGGAGAGAAAAAGGAGCACAATTAGTCATCGATTTCAAAGACAGCATAAAATAAAACATTTCCCCCCTTAGGTAAACCTGCTGAATGCAAACACGAATTAGCCGCCCACGCTCGCTCGGTGAATAAGGCTAAAAGAATGCACAGCAGCCCACTCATCGAACGCCACAGCGCCACTCTCTCCCCCTCTCACTCATTCTCTCTCCTCTTTCCGCCGACACATCTTATAATGGGTTTCACCTCCACCACTCAAACACAAGCTGCAGGGACAAAAAAAAAGGAAAAACATATTCATTTGAAAGTAAAATCGAAACATTGTTTAAAAAAGGTCCACGCCTGAGAAGTGACTGTCAGTTTTCAAGTTTTTTTTTTTTTTTTTCTGCATCGTTAAATAGCAGCACAATGACGAGGGCGTGACAACCTGCTGAAAAGGACTGTCGCTTCTGAATCCAATGAAAAGCATCATGTTTAATGGAGATACAAGGATGTATTTAGTGTGAGGGAGGAGGACAAAATCCAAAAGAAAGCCCCCCTCCAGTCCCCAAATAAAGAAAAGATGTATTGACAGCAGAGGCCACTAATGCTACACTGTCCTAGAAAATTATGATGAAAATAAAAGTTGTGCAGGAGCACCGTGCAGCTCTAAGGGCAAACCACTATTAAAGGAATGAAAGGAATGAGGCCGAGCTTTCTCAGGTACTGAAAGGATCGGCAGAATGATGTGCAGAAAGAAATGTTACTGAGTAATATACTGCATCGCCCCACAGAGATGAGGATCAGGACCTGTTGCCTCCTGTAAAAACAGGACAGCAGAGTTTGCAAACTGCTTTCAAACAGCATGAATCTCTGCAGAAAGTCAGCACTCAGAAACATGACAGACATGTGCAAAATGTGGCAGAAAATAAGTTGAGTTTTCTACCAACTAAGCAAGAAGAAATCACCTGCAAAGATTATTTTTTGAAGTAAAATAATCCACAATAACTAAGTGCATTGTGGTGTTTTCTTGAATCAAAAGCAAGTCGAATTTAGCAAACACAGTGCAAGTTAAAAAAATCATCTGTTTGGCTGCAGAATCTGTCTTAAAAAGTACAAAAATATGACATTGCAAAATGCGTTTCCTCCTTTTTTAGTTATAGTTGTGCATAAAAGCAAGACAAACACAGGACAGAGAAAACTGGTGCAACCACACGGATTACATAAGCATTTATCCACCTCATCTTTTCTGAAGATGCTGATCTGTAAAAGCAGTTTCGCTTAAAAAAAAGATGTTAGTAACCTTAAACCTTAAAATTATTACTTTTTTCTTGTTTTAATCTGACAGTGAAAGTATTGAGACACAGAAAGTAGTTTAGAAACTATGCTTTATGTGTAAAGTAGATCGAGAGTCCTAGTTTTATTAGCTAATCAGGTATCAGAAAAATTATCTTTATGGAGAGCAAAAGCAGGCAGAACACTGTAACATGCATAAATGCACCATAAAGACATCCCAGCTCCTATGGTTGGTAATCTGAGGAGGATTCAACAGGTTAGCAGGTCAGCTAACTGTTCTAGATCAAACATTTATGCTGAGACACTGATCTGCGAGATGCTGAGTCACTAAAGACAATCAGCGGTTAGATTTCCTGACTTCCCCGAATGCATCAGAAATGACAGATCTGACCTCCATTTAACAAACATTTAAAGTTTGTTTTCCTCTCCTTTTAAGGACAGACTTGACAAAACTTGACTTTTGACATTTTATTGATCTTTATCATGTTTTTATTTCAGCAAACTGAAGGAAATCACAAGATCATCAGTTTCTGTTTCAGGTTTTAACCAGAGAGAAGCATCTGTGTGACTGACGATTTGCACAAACAGATGAAGCCCAGAGTAGAGATTTAGTGTTACTTAATTTTGACAGTGAAACTCAGACTAACCATTAACAGTAAGCCAGAGTCAAGCCTCTGTGTAGGTTTCTTATTACAGTCAAACCGAGACAAAAAAATGAACAGCTGGTTTTCCAAAAAATGATTACTTTGCAGGCAGGTGGGGCAAATTTAATCTTCCTTATTAAACAAAACCTTTATCTTGAAACTCAGAAGGAAAGTCATTGTATCTTTTCAGGGAATTTGAGGCAAAAAGAAAAAGGTTAAAACAGCTGAAACAGCCCGGCATTTAACAATATGTTGGGAAAAATATCTTGTCAGACAAGAAAAAAAAGGACCCACTGCCTGATGACATATTTTATCCTAGTACAGCTTCAGATTTTGCAGAGATGGTCTAAATTAATGGAAAATCTTGTGTTTGCTCCGTCTTTTACACTGATTCTCACCTGAATGTGTCTTTTCTGTTTCCAGAGCAACAAGTGAAATTTCAAGGTCTCATACTGCAGTCTACTTCTTTATCACCCTAGCTTCTCTCTCTCTCTCTGTCTCTCTAACACACCGCGTCTTTAATACACAATCACAGTCACTCATAAAGTCATTGTTGTCCTTGCACAAGCTGACAATCAGCAGATGGAGACTGTTTTTGAAGGATGTTGTTGGTGGGGAGGAAGAACAAAAGAGCATGAAATTCAATGGCAGAATTTCCCAAAACCACATGGGCGTTTTTTACAGCACGTCAAAACCATCCAAAAAATCTGACAGAGGTTAAATAAACGAGGGCTTTTTGTACTTTTTGTGTTATTTTGCGTGTGGGCATCAGAAAAAATCCCAAAAAACACAAAAGCAACATGGAGGGGGAGGGGCGTAATCTTTGTGATGTGGAGGGTGACCAACAGTCCAACATTTAACCTGACATTTCTGACGGTCTGTGACACATCTGACTCACAACGCAACCAAAAAAAAAAAAAAAAGGCATCAACTTCTTTGGTCATCCTCTTTCTTTTTCAGTCCCATACACAAACACACAAACATATACACACATACACAAACACACGGCGATATCTGACGGAGATAGAGGGAAACCACAGTGAGTCAGATACAAACCACAATCAGCCGTCAAGCTTTATACTGAGGGGAAACACGGTGACATCAGACGTGACCTTCAGCATGCTAATGAACTCTGTACACACACACAGACACACACACACTCATACATGACTGTATCATAAAATTCCCACTTCGGTTTACTGCATCTTACCCATCAGCTTTCGAATAAATTGAAGCAGAAATGCCTCACTGTCTTAAAGTGTCCACTTTGAACCATGAGGCAAATTTAACCCTTAGGACTCCCAGCTATATTTAGCTATTTTTGTCTTTTTGTTTTTGTAAAAATCTATGTAGAAACTCTTTCTTTTCAACCACAGCAAATATTTACACATCTTTTTTTAGGACAACCTCAGCTGTCAGTTTATGTGTGCAAAAATTTTGTAGAACAAATGTGACAGTAGATTCAGAACCATCAAAGTAAACCAAAAAACAAAAACGGAAATTAATACCAACAGTACTTTGCTAAAAAAAACACATAGATCTTCAGTGATCAAGCCTTTTCTAACCTGCACATCATTCTGTTAAGTCTTGGCTATCAGGAGAAGAAATATTGGGATTGAAACAAACACACAGCAGAAATCTTTGTTACATATTTACACGAATTCTTCCAGGCGTTTTTTTTTTTTACTATTTCTTGTTGTTTTTGCCACTCCTTGAATCAGTTCCTGTCTGGGATGAGACAGAGGACCACATCATACTGCTCATAATCTCGTCTTTGCTTGTTTCCAAGCATTGAGGACCATTATTTCTTATTTTGCAAACAAGCAGGGAACTTTCTTGTCTCTTGTTGATCTTTGGTTGCAAGGGAACAATAGAAGAAGAATATGAGCTCATGTAACTGGTTGAAAATTTGACAGAAAAAGATGTCATCAAAACAGCTTGTCAAACCCGGAAGACATTAGCGGCATTTAGTGATAGCGACCTTTTTTTTTAATCACAACAATATGATAAATAATCATGTTTTCACCGGTATATCACTGCGGATTTACCATCAAACATCTTTAATCAAACATCTATTTTTGTGGCTGGATTGTAAACCTTGTGGCAGGTGTAGAAATGCCTGGAAACCCTCGAAAGATCGCCAAAAGGGTAAGCTTTTGAACACTTTTTATCCCATAGAGATACACAGTATAGTTCCCAGGAAACTGTAAACAGTTCTAAGTGTTCTCAGAGTTCTAAGTATTAAAACAGCAGTTCCTCATGTGTCCACTAGAGGCTCTTTTTTGAAGTGCGTCAGTCCCCATCGAGCTCTATGTGAAAAATGGGCTGAATTGCAGATTGAAGTTCTACACGTTAATGATATTTGTCGTATATTTATTTGTGGCAGGCATGACAGCCAGGATTTTTTTGGCTGTGTTTATAGAGCAGAAACTGGCTGTGATTATTAAAAAATTTGGCCGTTATTTGTGAGACAGACTGTGAAATTTAAAGTCCCACTGGTCATGGGATCAATTCCAGTGGTGTTAAGTACCTGAGAGTCCTATTTGAGCAACAGTCTAGACGTTACACCAGAAAAAGATGAGTGAGAATAAGTTTGGAGCCCTTCAGTTACTAGAGTCGAGTCTCATAAATCAGAAAGTAGACTTGCTGATAGTTATTGTATGTGGGTTTCACTGTTTTACATGGATACAAAAAAAGCCAGTGCAGGGAGAGCAGCAGCAGACCCCAGAGCTCCAAAGTATGTCATGAAATGCCAAAGCCTGAGGCAGGAGGAGCAAACCTAACTTCTGTTTCATGTGTGAAGAAAAGGCAAAGAGAGCAACAGCAAAGATGTTTCACTGAAAAAAAGTACAACAAGAAAACTAAAAATAATACAACATAATTATCAAAAAAAAAAACTTAATCTGTCGGGATGCAGCAGCGAGGTGGCTGTCTAGCATGAGTCTGGTCCTTCCCAAGGTTTCTGTCTGTTTAAAGGAAGTTTTTCTTTGCCACTGTCACTTATGTTAGATGAGATGGGTCAAATCTGTCCCATCTGAAGGTTGGGTCTTGGTAATTCATCAAACAATGATTGTGGTCTAGACCTGCTCTTTTTATTTTTTTGGAAAGCGTTTGGGATAACGACTGTTGTGAATTGGCGCTGTCTAAATAAAATTTGATTGATTGAAAGATTTGATTGAGGATAAGAAAGTTCTCAGGAGGAAGGGCAAAGTAAGAGAGGTCTTCAGTAAGGATTTTAAATGGTCAAAAATGGAGGTGGATTTTATTTGAAGTGGTCAGCTGTTCCACCTCTTATGGGTGGAAATTGTTCAGGGAGTGTCAGGTACATCCAAGAGCAGCTGATTGGTTGAGCTCAGTTAACACGCACACTAAAATGAAAACCGTTAAAGCTGTCTTTCTCCTTAGCATTATCCAACATGAGGTGTATTATTGCAGTATCTTTATGATTCTCACCTTTAATATCATTCTGTCTAAACTCTGAGAATCTCTTGCTGAATTCCCCGTGTTGTGGGCTGCTGTAGTATGAGACTTTCCTCCGATAGGGGATCAATAGAGCCTATCATACCTCCTCTTATTTCTGCACACAGTTTAGCCACAGCTACTTTACTTGTTTGAGATTCCTCCTCTTTTCTTCAGACTTTAATTTGAGTGTTTCTGCTCTATGAACTCACTTTCCATTTCTCTCCAACTCGCAGACTTTCTGAGTAAGCTAATCAGCATCTCCTGCATTAGTCACCTCCTCACCCTCTCCATCCTTCCCCTTCATCCCCCCCCCCACCAGACCCTCCTTCTCCGTGCCTTCTGTTAGCGCCGGCTCTGTTTGGCTGCGTTTGTGTCCTTTTGACTGTCATCTCATCTGAGGCCTCGATACACTTCTCCCTCCTCTGCTCTCTCCGCCTTAATGTGCATGAGTCAGGGTCTTAAGCACAGGTTTTACTCTGCTAAGTGTTGAGGACAACCTTTTATCTGTCTGTGTGTGTGTGTGTGCTTGTTTTTCCCTTCAGACGTGTTAGTGTGTGTGTGTCCCTGCTAATGCCAATAGGTACCATTATCTTCCCGGTGCTTCATTAGAATTAAATGTCAGAGCGATTACCTGTGTTTGTGACTCACCTCTCAGCCAGGTGCTTTCTCTTTGCTCACACATGCAACCTGCACACCAGGAATCCACAGTATGCAGGCACACACACACACACACACATGCTCTCACACTCCTGACACACAGCAAAGGAATGGGACTTACCCTTTGGCCAAACTGCTCGCCCACAGATGTACCTGACATACCGCAAATGAATCGGAGATATCATCACCCCTTTTACTTAACAACAAAAAAACCTCACAAAGGCTCCTCTTCCTCAAGTCCAGACTCATACCTTCATCTCCATCTCACTTTTTTAACACTTTTTCCTGTCAGATAAAAAAAATTAAGTGCAAAATCCCACCTGAAAGTCAAAAGTTCGGATCACGAATCAAGAAAACCTGCCTGCCGTTTTGCTCCGACACACTCCTTCTGATATCGAGACACTTTCTTTAGATCTAAACCGACTATTTGCACTTGTCGGAGGTGTTAAATATGTCTATTTCATCTCTCTCCTGGCTGCAGCTCTGTCTCTGGTACCTTGATGCAGTGACTCATATTAAAAGGCATGAAGTTTCACACATTTAAGCAACATCTCCTTGAAGCGTACATTGAACTGCAGCTGGCTGTACAGTACACTGTAAAAGTGACTGAAGTAGGTGTGTGAATAATAAAAAGAGTGTTTTAAACTCTCAGCACACCTGGCTGTTGCTACATTAAGTGGTCGTGGATTTCTAAATTTTTAGTTTTAAAAGTTATTAAACTTGTTGAAAACACCTGCTGCCCGAGCCGGAGCTTCAGATGGAAATCAGCTCCTCTCTGTGACACTTGACTCTGACACTTTGGCCGTCCTCATCCTGTTTTACAGAGCCAGAAGTGACCATATTTGGACAAGAGGGTGGTAAGTGTGAGGACTACTCTAAACACCACCATCTCCACCAATTCCACATTTTAATTTGATGAAAAGTTCATGGATAAACCCCTCAGAGTTTAATATTTCTACAGCCTCAATAAACAATTTTAGGAGGAGTAAATAATGGTATGAATCTTTCAAGCAGGAATACAGCCTTATCGAGCAGGTGTAGGGTGTCAGGACTTAATCTGTCTCCAAGATCGATAGTTTTATTATTCCCTCAGTGTGTCGTACTGGATGACAACCAAAGCAACATCAGGGGTATTTTCCTTCCACTTCTTATGATGTGGCAGAAAGTCACGAGCGTACACAAGAAAAACGGTGAAGCAATAGAGGCACTGGTGTGAGATGGAGCTATAAGAGGGGATAGTTAATCCATGATAGCGAAAATGATACGATGCGCTTTAGCAAACCTGCAGGGCTCTGTTGTGGGCCCCCTTTTTGTTTACTATCTATGTGAATAATCTGTGGCTAACTGTAACCGATGGTGCGCTCCATTTCTATGCTGATGACATGGTTATGTGCTGTTGTGAAGTAGACATTGTTCCTGAAGGATGTATTTGCTTGAGCTGAAGTTTGTTGTAGAGAAAACTAAGGTGATAATGTTTACCAGTTCAGAGGTTGTGCTACAAAACGTGCCTGTGCTGGTCACTGCTGATGAGAGGAGACAGAGGCTGGTTGTGATTGATGTTGTGTTTTTCTACTGTTGTACCCATACTGGACTTTGGTGATCTCTTGTATATGTACGTCTCTGCTCAATGTCTTCATGTGATTAATACAGCTTTAAGGTTTAAACAAATTGTGAAGCTCTTACTCACCATTGTGAGTTATATTCCCAGGTTGGTTGGACCGCCATCTCTGACAACCTGTAGGTTTAAGTACATTCTTGGCCTGTTACTGTACTGTCTTGGTGTTATTATCGTACAGAAAAGTGTGCGACAGTACCCATTGCAGTCTTAGGACTTTTTGTATCCTTTCTATCCCAAAAGCACCCTAAGCCAGGAATTTATTACAGAATGACCTGAAACTAAAGGAGCTGGTGTCTTCAAATGCTGATCAATCTAAAATAAACAAATAGCCCCAAAATAATATTAAGATTAAAAAAAAAAAAAAAACAGCTTAGACCTTCAGGGATTTCTTTGGCCCCATACTCTTACCAACAACAGCTTTAAACCCGCCCACTCCTGCAAGTCCACAGAATGCCAGACCCAATGCAGCCAACAAGTACAGGCTCAGGACCTCTCAAGATGCCACTCCACTTTGGCTGCTTCACTCTTTTTTTGATAAAATTGACTGTCAGTGATGTTTAGACCTGATATCATCCCACTGTTTGCTAAAAATACATGATTTTTACTTGAGAATAGAGAGGTAATAAAAAAGCGTCATGTTTTATCAACTTCTTTTTCAAATTTATGCACTTGTTGAAAACGGTGGCCATGAAAATAAAAGATAAATAATAATGAAAACTTAAAGGATGCACACATAAAATGAAGGAAATATGGCTAGTGTGTACGAGTTATAGATAGATAGATAGATAGATAGATAGATAGATAGATGGTGCAGAGTTAAAACTAGTAAAAGAATTAATGTTTCCGATGATGCGCTTAATCGCAGCTCCATCCTTTGTACAGTTCTTGCATTATTTCAGTCAAAACGTCAAAGGCCGTGTCACTCAGTTTAACTGATGGAATCTGACGGATTATTTTTAGAGGCGGTTAAAACTTGACTATTCATCTGCAGCACAGGGAGCAACAAAGGCTGCCATGCATGTCTACCGTCTTCAACAGTTTTTCCCTTTTTTTTTTTTGTGATATTTTTTTTTCTCCCTTAAATGTGTCCCCATGCTGAGATCCTTCAGAGCGCAGTGAACGTGAGAGACAAGCCTCTTAAAAGGACATTTAAAGGTTTCATTAAGAGAAAAAGGAGCTCAAAGAGCTAAAACGGAGAGAATGGAAAACAAAGTCACACAGTTTTGTTCGACGAATACAGACATTTCATAAAACCACCTCATGTTTCAGTCTTCTTTAATTGATCATCAGAATATTAATCATGTAATTATTAAGAAGATTTGATAAGAATCACAGGATGATTAATCAGAAATGAAACTTAATGATAGCAGCTCTGGTGACATGAGTTTTTTTCTTTTGAGAAATGTGTTGGCCAGTTTGCAGGAAACCCCCCCGGAGAGAGGATGTGACGAATATGGATGACATCCAATTGCTACAAATTATGAGACGTCTGCAGGTTATACTGCTGCGTGCAAATACAGCTCAGACTGCGAACATTCATCACACAGCGCGAGTTAATCACAGCCTCAGTTCTGGATAAATGATAGCAGCCTGTGATCATTCATGTCCCGTTTGCTGCAGACGAAGAGAGGGATAATATGCCGTAAAATATCAGCAATAAATGATCAAAACCTCAGATGCAAGAAATGCTAACTCTCGCTTTAACTCAGCTCTTGTCATGTTCAGGAAAGTCTCTTTATTAGTAACAGGAGGAGACACTGATGCACCTGACTGCTGTATGACGGCTATTCTGATGGTGTGCGAATGCTGGGAGCATAATTACACACAGGAGTATTCAGACCAATAATGAACCTCGCTCTGTTACAGGAATCGACTCTGGCTGTAGATGACAATTCTCGAAGTGAAAACGCTTTGGAGAATTGGATAAGAAAAACAGATGATGTGAAAAATGCATGAAAACTGTGCTGCTTATCTGACGCTGAAAACTGGATCTTTTCGAAACATAAATAAGAAGCAGGGTTAGCTCTGTCCTGAGTTAATACTCACACCGTGTCAGATCTTTGTGCTGTTTTTCTGCATCATTAAACAAAGAGGATGGCAGAGAAAACAGCAGGTCTTTATTAACCAAAGCTGAAAATAGTCCGAAAGCACAATCACACTGTGACGCTCTGATGTCTGCTCAGGTGGTGGGAGTCTGCAGAGACAGGTGAGACTCTTCAACCCCTGCTGCTGTCCTTAGTTATCTTAGTTTTGGATTACTTTTGTGCATCTTAAGAGTAGAGAGTCAAGGGCATGATCATAGGGGTGGGCGGTGAATCAATTTCAGTACCATCACCAGACTCTGACGCTGCAGAGCAGAGCCTCACATGTTAAGAAACACTGGAGGTAAACATGCAACAGCACCACAGAGTAGGAGGCGACACGTGACTCCTTTCAGTCTTGTTGTTAGACGAAGTGATAGAAACTAAAATTCTCCTGTATTCAAGCTGCCGCTGCCAGTCAACAAAAGCAAAAATGACTTTGGTTAAACATGATGAGACTAAAGGACTGGACACTCGTGGATGAGGGAGTTGAGAGAATTATTGAATTTCTCCATGGTGTTTTTAGCACATGGGCTGATGTCAACTTTGTTAGAAGAACAAACTTTAGAAAGCCAATTATTTGTTATCTGTTATTTGTACAGTTGCAACAGTAGCACTTTATTTGATGCATTATAAATGTATTTAAAATCACGTTAAAGCACTTTATAACTATTTTTTTTTCAGATTGAGATTGTTCATTCGATCAAATATACATACAGTACAATTTTAGACAAGAAATTCCCTATTTTTTTGGAGATCAAAAAGGAGTAGGTTGACGCTATTTAGCTTATATGTACCAACCCTCATTGTTTACTATTCATTTACCCTTTACATGTCTTTAAAATTTCTGATGTTGCCAAAAAGTAACCAAAGCTCCAAAGTCTAACATGAATATGTAACTAATCATTAATACTAAAACAAAGACCTTATATATACAAATACACATCCATACCTATATACACGTATGAACACACACATATATACACTTTATATATATACCTAGAAAAGAAACTTCAAATGTCTCATGTGTACCATATACAATATAATAAATGTGGCAAAACGAAAGTCACTTTTGTATGTATTTTTTAATCATACTCAACTTTGCTATAGTTTATAGTTATAACTACATTTCATCAGACTTACAAAGTCAGGTATTATAATATGTTATAACTGTTAACAACAGTTGCATTGCGTTATCTATGAGGGCATTGTCAGTGAGTTGTTAACAGTTGTAACACATTATAATACCTGACCTTGTAAGTCATGATAAAATGATAAAAATGATAAAATTTCATCACAGGTCCTACTTGTCAGTGTTAATATATCAAACAATCTGAAAGAAAGAATGATATCAGCGTTATATCTCAGCTATCCCTCACCCTGCTCTGTAATAATCGTCACATTTAAACACATGTATTTTGTGTTCATGAAGCATTTTTGCAGTTTTCCTTCAAGGCCACCGTACATAAGCTTAACTGAGATGTGTTTCCCTCAGTTCTTTCTGCCATTAGAACAGAAAACTCTACAATCTATGAGATTTAAACACGTATCACTCTGAAACCACAAGAGATATGAGTCATTTAAAGACTCACTAAAAGAGTTTGTAATTACCTGTCTCCATGTTTACATCGTCACACCTTCATGTCTCTATTATGTGGTTTTGGAGATTCTGTAGACCCATAATTAATCACTGCAGAGAGAGAGAGAGTGTGTGTGTGTTTGTGTGCGTATGCATGGCAGCGAATGTAAGGAAAGAGAGCTCGTAAACGCAGCAGAGATCAGAGAGAGACATACATCGCCCCATGTCGAGATGTGAAGTCAATGATGTGTTGTGTAATAATGGAGGCATATTTCTGCCTCATTTGTGCTGCTGAAACTCCCAGGAAGTCACAGCTTCTGCGCTTAATGCATCAGATCTGCACACCGCCGTACAGAAAAGACGCTGCACAACAACAGTCAGTCATTCACAGTCTAATGTATGTGCATGTGCTTGCCTGCAGTCAGCCTTGAAACAGGAAGTGTACAGAACCAGGAGAGAAAGCTTCAGAGGTCAAAGAAATATGATTTTCTGACAAACATGTTAACAGAAAATAAAACTGCCGCCTCTGAGAGGCTGTGAAACACGCTCTGATAAAGGCGGAGAACATTGGATTGGTGAGCTCAAGGCCTTGAATGCAGAGCGGCCTTATGACTGCGTAGGTGGCGAGGCCGAGCGGCGCCGCGTTAGACGGCAGAGGAGAGATACATCACCAGAAAAGCCGCATATCATCAATTACCAGGACTTCACCTGACAGTCCTTCCTCTGGCTCTCAGCCAAAGGCCTCCTGAGTTCATTTCACCTGCCTCTGTCACCTCGCCCTCCACCTCCACATCCCTAATAATCCTCTCAACGGGGGGACACCAAAGGCTGGGTGAGCTGCAGAATAAGGGGGGAGGTATCTGGTGTGTGCTGCTGTCAGCTGATGGAGCGGAGAGGGGTGAGTAATGTCCGCTGTGAGGATTTGTTAAGTTTTGGGGTCTGAGGAGATGCAGACGGAGGGAGATGATGCTGAAAAAAGGTGCTGTAAAAAACAGTAGAGCAGGTTTGGATGACGATTTTGGCTCGACAAATTCTTGAGCTTGGATTCATTTTTTTTTTTACAATGTGAAAAGATTTTATTCCCTGTTGGAAATTTGTCTTGGGCTTGAATATTGCTCAGATTCTGATAGTACAGACCCACCAGCGCCAGCCTGGAAGCCTAAGAGACTAGACCCGGTTGACTAACTGACTTTCAATTTTAGTCATGATTATGTCGCCTCAAGATCAGATCAGATTCACTGTAAAAAAGAAAAACTGTAAAATACAGACAGCTGTGGTTGCCAGGACTTCACTGTAAAAAAATACAGTTATGATGTATGAGACACTACGGTATAATGTTTTGTTAACTGTATTTTTTATAGAAGAGAACTGTTACTTATATACAGTAAATAACTGTAAAACATACAGTGACAGTATACTGTAGTGTCTCATATATTGTCACTGTATTTTTTATAGTTATTTACTGTATATAGTAACAGTTCTCTACTATAAAAATAACAGTTAACAAAACAGTATACCGTAGTGTCTCATATATTGTTTTGTTAACTGTAATTTTTATAGTAGAGAACTGTTATCTATATACAGTAAATTGCTGTTAAAAAATGCAGGTTAATTGTCAACCTCTTTACAGTGTATTGCTGTCAAATAACAGTACTGTCTTGTAAAAATCTCTCTTTTATGTCATCATTACGAGATCAGATCAGTGTGAACGTAGATAATTCCGATAATGATTTTTGCCAGAATCGAGTCCTTCCTACTTTGGCTGTTTCACATGTAATCTTAAATTTGTCATCCTTAAAAAAAAAACCTGCATATTTATGTTTATCTACTCAACAGGACTTTTTCTTTCAGACTTAAATGCTTCGTCTGTTAATCAGCGATCTCACTGAAACAGACGTGATTCTTTGTTTGCTTAGTCATCCTATAGTTGGATGTAGAGCTCCATCACAATCTAAAATATTTAATTCAGATGCTAAAAGTTTGATTCTGTTTCCTCCTGTCAAGTTTCAATCTACAGTTTTTAGTTCTTTATGCAAAATGTGCCATGAAATCTTATTTGCTGCAGAGGTGTTACTGCATGCATGGAAACCTTTATAGTTCTGAAAGTATCAGAGCCAGATCTGTTCAGATACGACCACTTTAAGATGCTTTTTTATCTGTTTTTTTATCTATTTAAAAGATAGCTGTTGACGCCTATAGCTGTAGGTTTATGCTGGCACTGGTCTTCCTGTGGGAAATTTGAAGCTTATCATCAAATAAAGATATTATTACACCCCTACAAACCAGGTATCATTTCTCTACTATGTTGACATATTTATCAGTTATATTAACAGTCCTAATACTCTCTAAATTAACTTACTCAAGTTCATCCAGCTTGCAACAAGCTCTAAAAAGACAGGTCTGAATAAAATGTGGACAGAGTTGGTGCCTGGAGCGGTGTAAACACAAACGCCAATGCTTTGGTATGAATGTTTTTAAATTCTGTGCAGCAGCCAAAAAAAGGAGCTGTGAGAGAGAGAGAAAAAAAATTTAAACTAATAGATTTGATCAATTTAACAAGATTTTGCCTGAATGTTTGAAGCGACTCTGAGCTCTGCCTAAATTTTCCCTCCGCACCCCTTTTATTCTGCTCCTCTCCCTCCATCTCTACAGACTGATAGTCAAACGAGCAACAGAGCAGCCCTGACAGGATGCTTCCCCCACCCACCAATCTTTCCTACTCCACCAGAACACAAGCCGTGCCCAGGAAGTGCACCAGCCGCCGCGCTGTCAGAGTATTTACATGTTTCACATACAGCGTGCAACAGGTTCAGTCTCGGTGTTTGCGGTGGATGATTTCCAGGCTTGTTTTGTTTGCTGCACTGATATAGGAGGCGGCTTTGTCCTGATCATTAGGAGGGTTTTTGTAAGAGATGAATGTATATAATCTGTACATCATTACTGTCAGCGTTCGGCTCCGCAGGCTTCTGCAGGATGACCCGTGGAAATGAGTCTTTAAAGGAACCTTTTTGTTCGTCTTCAGTCAAGGGCAGCAGCACTTGAGCGGCTCGTCGAGGTGCGATTACTGCCGAGCTGGAGAGGAGACGGAGAATAAAACAAAAGATTCACAAATACATGCTACTGGAGGCTCTGTCAAAAAGCTACTGCACACTCCTACACACAGCCGCCCACACACACACACACAACTACACAACTACACACTGACGCTTATGCACACATTCAGATGGTGGCACACAAAGAAGAGATGGTTAGATACACACACATGCACGATAAAACACACACACACACACACATGCACGAGCACACAGATGAACACAATGGCCCGGAGGCTTCTTTTGAAAATGCGAGCTTTTTTTTCCTCCTCTCCTTCTCTTCAGTGGAACCATATGGGGAATGGGAAGAGAAAGAGTGCAGCAGAGGTGCAGGTTATCTTCATATTTATTCATCAGGGTTCATCTCTCTCCCTGCAGACAGCGCTGCATGAGAACATCACATGGTGGGCAGGATCTGCTCTGCTATTCTCAGCTCCTGGTTTCTAAGAGCCTGCAGGTACTCAGGTCCCAGAGGCTGCTGCAGGTCTGTGGTGGAATAACCCTTTCCTTGAGACCGGAAAAACACTTCTTAAAGAAAGAAAGACCCCTGAGATTTGTAGAACGAGCAGGAGAGGATGGTTTCACCACAAAGCAGAAACATTTAGCTCTGTAGGTGTTTGTCCTCCATCATTTGGGCGGAGATGTGTGATCTGATTTTAGCTCTGCCTCTTCTCTGAACTTCTCCTCCATCCCAAACTCCATTTGATAAATATTTTATCCGTCAGGTTTGTTTTACATACTTGTGGGAAGCATATGCACTCTGTAGATGTGAGTGGTAATCTTTTTTGCCAAAACACACGTGTGTTAAAGTGCGTGCATATGTATGTGTGTGTGCGTGTGTAGGACCGGGAGCAGAGGCTAAGGTGAAGTCTGCACTAGCCGGGCTGAGAGGATGGATGGAGAACATCCGCGTTAGTCGTGACTGCTCAGGCATCTGTAGGAGGATCTGACTAGCACTCGCTGCTCCCTTATATAACATGGTGAAGCACACTGAGCTCTGATTAGAAGGCCACAGGTCAACCCTCTCAACACCTCTGCACTGATGTGTGTGTAAGTGTGTGTGAAGGTGCGGGATTTAGGGTTATAAGATTTTAGTGTGGGTGTGGTTACAGCAGATACTGCAAACATGGACAGGATTTATACCTGCATGGGCCGTAAAAACGAAAAATATATCTTACAAAGCAGATTTACTGACCTCATTTTCTCAGGATTCTCCTTTTAAGACTTTGTAAACTTTAGGATTAGTATTCAAAACACAAACTGTGCGAAGAAAATCTGTGATGATTATCGAAGAGGTTAAAAAACTCATCTAGAGGGACTCTTTTTATTGCCTGTCAGTTGATTCTGACTCCTTTTAAAGTCCCTGTGAGGAATTTTGTTCTTGTGACCTCTTTGGATGACATTGTCATTTTTTTTTTTAGGTGAAGACTGCATTTCCCATGAGCAACATCACCCACTGTGGTAAAGCTGTCTCTCTTGCCAAAGCTTGCTTTGATGTGGTTGAAAATGAATGCATAAAAATCTTCTCTGTAAGACTTCTTTTCTTTCTTCAAGACATATTTTTGTAAGATACAGAGTGATGAACCCAGACATTCATGACTAGAAGTTGTCTGCGGACCTGTGACCTGTTGCACTACCTATACGTAAAGCCTGGTTTATGTTTGTGCTTTAGACCTACATAATGGTGCCCGACGCTTTTGTGAGCACCACGTACTTCTGCATAAGAGTATCCACGTTGATCTGCAAACCTTGTCTGCAGTTTGTTGGCTATATTTTTCATATCGCCAGTTTCCTGTCTTGTTCCATTCCCACCTTGTTTGTGTATCAGAAACACTGAAGAGTTGGGGCTCATAAATGTTGTAGCAATTGATCAAGCTGTGTTTACTGCAAAGAATAAAAGAGGGGAGATGCTGGAAGAAACAGACTGAGGAAGAGCGCAGGGAGCGGCAGTGATACTGGAAATGACTGCAACCAAGCAGACCAATCACAGGGCTTAAAATCCACAGCATTTTGACATGTAGTTGCAATTTTAAGAAGCTGTGCATCGGTAATCAGGTAACAGTTGGCTGCTCTGTTGCCATAGTTACAGACATAGACATTAACAACAGCCTTGACCTTCTTGTTTTGCCAAACTCTGGACCAAACAGTAGATGCTAAATTATATTTGTAAAGTGGAGAAACAAAATAACAACGAAAAGTCGGTGGATACTAACGCAACAAGTCCAGGGTTCAAGACTTAAACCACAATCTTTGTCCTGTTCTCTAATGATGTAAATATGTTTTTATAGTACAGTTTACAGTCCTTTCCTCTTCCCATAAAATGTGCATACAATGATGGCGGCCATTTTTTCTGAGTGAGGAAGAGAAAGGTACTGAAGCCCCGCCCCTTTACATTTGGTATCATTGAAAAGCTCTAAATGTCCTCGGTAGAAACCAAAGGGAGTTAATTCAGTAGTATGCAGTGGGTGGGAGATATTGAGGTTTACAGTGGTCCTCAAGAGGACAAATTTGAACTACTGGTAGTCAGGAGTTATTAGGCTTAATGGGACCTCTTTTGCGTTTTAAGACAGCCTCAAGTGGACACTTAAGGAACTGCAGTTTTTGCACCTATGGAAGGTTTTTGCTGGGAGGCATCAAGAGTTGAAACACGAGCAAAATGACCTCAGCCAGTGAAAAACTGCACCTCTGAGGAAAATATGTTTGCAAAGTAAGATACTTTGCTATGCACAGGTAAATTTCAACAAGAGCAAGGATCAGACCCAGGATCAGCAATTTCAGCATTATGATCCCTCCGTCTATCAGTTTTTCCCATTCTTACCCCTGTCAGATTGTCTGTATTTACTTGTCCGTTTGTAACTTTTTCTATTTGGAGTCTTATACAATCTTATCCGATGACTCTGTTCTCTGTTTCTCACGCTATAGCAAGCTCCCAGAGATTTTTCTGTTGTTTACTCGCAGACAAAAGTGACGAGGAGAAAATCTTCACACAGTACAAAGTTGTTGGAGAGCACAAAATGTTTCCCCCTCTGGTGTGGGTGGGACTTAATTGCGAAGTCTCCATTGTGTTTTTTTGTTTTGTTTTGTTTTCTCTTCCCTTCTTCTGTCATTCTCTCTTAGTAAAATGTGAAAATGTCACGTCTAATAAAGCCTTAAATAACAAAAGGAGTGGTGGATGGACAGGCTAGTAATATATGCAGGTCGGTATTATGTAAACCATGAATCCGCTGACTAAAAAAGTAAGTCTAAAGGAGAAGTGAGAGATATTTTCCAGGTTGCTTTTTAAAATTCAGATTTATAATATCACCTTCTTTCTTGGTGTGTGTTTCTTTCTTCTTGTTTCACACTCTTTTTCACAGTGAATATGCGTCCAGATGGAGTGTGTACCGTGCTCTCAGATGGCCTTCTGTCTGATCATCCTCCACACACCTCCATGTTTCAGTCCACTGCAGGCATGAGCAAGGAAACTCACAATATCTCCTCTTTCTGACAAACGCTCTCACACTCACAGATACAACTGCAAGAAATGTCTGCAGTGTCCCTCTCTGTGCAGTTTCATACTTTGTTATATTACAGACAGAAAACCCAAAGAGTGGTAATGTGAGAATGCAAATATAGAGTCTGTACTGGGAGGCTTGGATTTGTGCTGGTTTCTGTTTGTAGTTTGAGTTATCAGGTGTCAGGCTTTGGCATCTGCAGGAAATAAACAGTCTGTATGGAGAGCAAAAGCAGGAGGAACAATCCACCAGAATATCTAGTAATCTGACAAAGATTTATTTCTCTCCATATGCAGGTATCTGTATCTAACTGTTCTAGATCAAGCATTTACACTGAAACTCTAATCTTTTTCATGCTGAGTCACTAAAGACAATCAGAGTTTAGATTTCCTGACTCCTCTGAACGCATCAGAAACAATGGATCTGACTTCCTTTCAACAAACTGTGTTTTTTGAGGAAAAGTGGTTTTCTTCTCCTCTTGAGGATAGACCTGACAAAACTTGACTTTGGCCTTTTACTAATCTGCATCCTGATGTTGTTATTTCACAAAATGTAAGAGCCATAAATCACAAGGAAATCTTTATTTTTCAGGTTTATACTGCAAAATTGGAGTGTAGTCTGTGTTTGACTTTGCAACTGATCACAAACATATGAACATTAAGCCAAAGGAAGGCTTCTCTACTTTATGTTTACATTGAAACTAAGATCCACCAAAACAGACTCACAGTGAGCCCTTAACAGACAAACAAATGAAAAGATAGCAAGAGTAAACCTTCTCTGTGCCTTGCTATCTACAGTGAAACTGAGACTGCACATCAGACACTGAACAGAAAGTCAGAGTGAACCTTTTTTGTAACTTTCTAGTTACAATAAAACTGAGACTCACCACAAATGATAAGTCAGAGTTAAGTTTCTCAGTACATTAATATTTACAGTAAAACTGAGCTTGACCACAAACAGATGTTCAGTAAGCCTCAGTGTAACTTAGTATTTACAGTGAAACTGAGACCCCATCACAAACAAGTGAATAGGGAGCATGGCTGAATCTTTTCTTGGACTCAAGGCGAAAACATAGCGAGGCAAAATTACAAGTTTGATTTAACTTCCTGTTTACAGTGAAACTGAAACCCTTCAGATAAATAGACTTTTCCACATGTGCACATTATAGAGCCTGTACTCAAAAGGAATCCCTCTAAAGAACGTCTTATTAGATCAAAACGGATATATAATTCATCTATTTCAAATGAAAAACACAATTATTTACTTTGAGGAAATTGGAACAATAAAGTCTCGGATAGGAAATGATGATTATTTTCACTGTGATGTCAATTATTGCTCCAACGCCTGACTGACAAACCTTTAAAATTTTAACAGAAGGATATTGTAATTGAAGAGGACAATAATGAACGCGACTCAGAATAAAAACAGAGTGAGTTTATGTGTAAATCTTGTCCAATTTACTAATTACAGTGAAACTCAGACTCACCAGAAACAGGCAAACAGGTGATCCTCAGGGATAATAGAACCAAGAAATGTCAGTGACGTATGTGAGTGGAGATTTAGTTTTTCTTTTTTTTTATATCTAAACACACAGTTGCTTCTGAAGTTGCTGACAAAATGGCAAACGTTTTAGCACTGATTTAATCATGACAGACCCGATAATAACAGAGAGAGTTGCGTCATTTCTTTACCTTGAGCCAGGCAATGCTAAACTAATATCAGTCACATCCATAAAGGTCCACTTTACTGGTTTAATTTTTAAGTCCCTCAACTGAAGTGTTTATTCTACGAATCCACGTGTCCAGTTCAGTACTGGACGAGTAAAAATAGTGTGAGAACATCTCAGCTGTGTATTTGATGATTTGTGTGCTGCTAAATGTGATCCGTGCACAATCATTTGCATGTCCAAGCTGTGAGAACAAGCCTCGATATTAGCATAAAATTATTCAGACAGATTTCTGTGCTTCATTCCTCTCCTTTAAATCTATTTCTCTGATATTCTGTAGCACACAGAGACATTTTCTGTCTGTTTTCATGTGTGCTGAGTCTCAACAATGCCAACTCCTCTTTTCTGACCCTCTGATCTCTATTGAAGGCTCGGCTTTAGAGCGCTTTGTTGCACCAGGGTCCTCGTTTGAACCTCCCCCCTTACAGGAAGTTACACACCTTTACATGAGGCAAACAAGGCCAGCTCACAGCAGGAATAAAACTAAATTGGATCAAAAGAGGCTTTAAATCAACCTTCATGTTGGATACAGAACTCATGGCTTTGTGTTCAAGGCTACCTCTGCAAAATAAAAAAAAAAAGAGGAGGGAGAGATTTACACTCATAAAGGCTTTCGATTACAGTGCTCTGTGATTGAGTGTCGGAGGGGAGGGTAGATCCAGACATATTCAGAGAGGTCAGGGGGGTCAAATTCCTCAGGAAGAGAATGTGGAGACAAGAAGGCAGGAACATGGGAACTCAGGAACCCACCCTGCAGCTCTCGCTCGCTGCACCCGGCGTTTACTGTTGCTTGGAAACCAAACAGTCTCTTCACATTTTTCCATCCTTTTCTTTCTTTTCTGGCTCTAAAACCTTCAATTTTCATTATGATTTCCTGTTAAGAGAAGCGGCGCAGAGCTCTTCAGGTGAATTGGTGTACTGATATTCAGGTTTCAAACAATCCTGTTCTGATTGTGAAAACTTATAGGAAGAATTATTTGCTCTAAAATGTCGGGTATTATTATCAGAAAAGGATGGCGCCATACAGTTAGAGGGAAATAATGGGAAATGGAGCAAACAAGGGGAGATAACTGACGCAGGGACTCTCTCTTTTCTCCGTTTGCATGTTTCCTGTCTTTTTCTAAACACAACTGATAGCACACAGGAAAGAGAAAAATCTGGATGATGGATGTAGCCACCCTGACGTCACTCATCAGGATAGTATTTATTCCTCGTATTTTGCACGGAAATGGGTCTTTGAATCGCCAGCTCATGGTTAGCCTGCTATAGTCAGAAAAAAAGAGGATGGAGAATATCATGATTTAGAGCACCAATGTGTAGACATGTTGGGTTATGAGGCTATCTTATCATTTTACTGTAAGATTTAATTGATTTAAAAAGAGGAGGGTCCATGTATTATCCGTCCATTCAATTATTCCATTCAATCTCGCAAACGAAAAATGAAAACACGAGTCAATATTTTGTTTATTTGTTTTTTTTGTATAGCCAAAAAAGAAAAGATGAGTGTTTGTTTTTGTATTTTCAGTTCAAAACAGAATATATAATAGAGAAGAAAATGAAATAATAAATCTAATTTACCTTCCAATGATCCCCAGCAACAGTTACCATGGCGAAAGATGCAACAGAGCGGTTGGAGCGCCAAATCTTGCGTTGTAACAGAGCTCTGGTTGTAATTTTTTCTACAGTCAGTTCCTCCTTCAGCGTGACCCTCCTGGCAGCTTTGAATAATACATTGGATGCGTCCATCTCCATGACAGCAGGTTAGCCTTTCTCTACCGCTCTGGCCTGGAGTTTTTTGTCCGCGTTGTTGGCTACTTTGTTGCGCAATGCACATGTGCAAACAGTTGAAAGGCACCATGGGAAATGGGGACATCAATAACCTGGAAACGAAAAGTAGATTTATTATTTTGTTTTTGTTTCCGTCTCTATTATATATTCTGTTTTGAACTGAAAATACGAAAACAAACACTAATCTTTTATTTTTTGGTTATATAGAAAAACAAACAAGCAAAATATTGACTCGTTTTTTTCATTTTTAGTTTTACTAGATTGAATGGAATAATTGAATGGATGGATAATACACAGACTGAGGACAGACACGTGTTTTCAAATGTTTGTTTCCACGAAAAGCCCGCTCCATCACTGATACTCCAGTCTCTAAATTTCATCCTGATCAAGTCGTAAAGATACACTGATCAGTGCTGTGGCTTAGCTGTGAACTCATACATGCATATTTTGGTCCTCTCGCCGGTATAGTACTCACCTTTTTACTGTCTTTCTGGTGCAGAAGTTCAAGTTCGGTTATGTTTCATCTCATTCTTATAAAAATAGATGCATGTTCTCATGTTCTTTTATTGAGCAAACTTCAGTGTTTCTCTGCACTGCTAACCCTAACCATACCAAGACTTTTGACTGGGTGGCACAGACATAGGGTATGTGTGCACATAGTTTATAATCATCTACGCTTCTGTTTCCCCCATTTACTCTCAACACTATGATTTAAGTGTCGTACAGATGTGATATCCCTGTGTATAACTGTAGTAGAATACAGGGTTCCTACGCAAGTATGGAAATAAATTTGATCAATTTCCAGGTCTTAAAAAGTATGGAAAATGAACAATAAAGCATGGAAAAATATTTATGTTTTTTATTACCACTGCTCTAAAATACTGTTTTCTACAAACGAAAAGTAGGTAATTCCAAACATAATCCTATAAAGTAGGGTATGGAAAAATATGGAAATTCCAACTGTGTAGGAACCCTGAGAATAATGTGTAATGAGTAAATGTGAATTAGCAAGTATGTACACAGGTACACATCTCTGTCGTGTCTTTAATAATACAGTTATCTTATCAGTTTGTCATGATGGCTCTGTGTGACAAAACACAGAGAAGACAGCTGAGAAAGAAATGCAGTATGTGACCATGCAAACAGCCTCTAAAATGATGGTTCTTGGTGCTCCAGTGAACGTGATATTGTGCTAATAAGGGTCTCAAATTCGTGATACCTGCAGTGTGGTCCTGAATCTGTAGCCTCCAGGCCTGAAGACAAACTTCTTGTTAAAAAATGAAGCAGAAAAATGAGCCTCAGAAACCAAAACTGTTTCTTAAAAGACTGTAAACATGAAAAACATTTTCATGTCTCAGCTTTGTGCAGCTCTATCCTCCTCTTTCCATACATTCATTCATTCCTAAACTTTTACATCCCGGGTTTCAACCTAAAAGGTAACTAAGATGCTCCATTTTGCATCAGTTTTATATCTTCTTATTGTGTGTATCCTCAAATGGATGATGTGCGCTGAGCTGTTTTCAGTGGTGAAATATCAGGGGAGCTGAAATGAAAGTTTTGTCAGAGTGTCATGCAGGTCGAAGCGCCTCCTAAATGTTCTTTTATACAGATAACATTATGTAACGTTATGTAATCTGAAAATCGAAAAGAGGTTTGAAGCTACAACCCTCCATAACTCCAACTCTCTGTGCTCTGCTAAATTTTGCACCACATCTAAAAGACAACTGTGTTCATGTGTTCATCCTCTTTGATGTGAAGCAGAGAGGAAGGGAGGAGGAGGATGGAGAGAGAGAGAGAGAGAGAGAAGAGGAGGAGGAGGAGGAAAAGAGCAGCGAGATGGGGAAGGACGCGGGTGGAGGACGACGTGGGTGTGAAAGCAGCTGGGGAGAGGAGGCAGAGCTGACACACAAAGGTGGACGAAGCTTCATTTCCAGGGAGAAGACTTCCCATGAGTCCCTTACCTCCTCCGTACACATCCGCAGAGCGAGCGAGCGAAGCCCGCAGCATCCGGCTGTGAAGAAGGGATTTCTCCGGCTGTTATCTAGAAAACACACAGGTGAGACTCAAGGTTAAGTACACGGGGAGGAGGAGCAGCATCCAACAAAATACTGTGTAATATGTAACCCCAGGGAGGTGGTGGGAGGGTGGAGGATTCAATAACGATGAGACGACTCTTTACAGATTCAACACTTTGACAAGGCGTGTCCTTAAAACTCCCACCGTCTGACCTCTGCCGGGCTCGGAGATTCGTGTTCGATATGAACCTTCACAGATCGCCGCAAGTGCAACCAAAACTTAGAGGAAAATTCAGTCGCAAATGAAAACAGTGCATTTGTACAGCGTTTCAGCTGTTTTTGAAGCAAGATTATGAGATATGGAGAAAATTCGCCGCTCTCACTGACCAAATTTAGCAGGATAAAGAAGTATGTGGTCAAAAACACTCTTTCCAAAAACTCTTAATTGGTTTCCTTTTTTTTTTAATTTACAAAAAGTCAAAAGAATGAAAAAACAGATGTCACTGAGAGCTCAGGAAAGAAATGCAAATCAAGTTGACACCATCACCTGCCCACACCTGGCTGATAGCTGCACGAAGGCGGTGAGATAGTCTGTTGTCAGTCCTGTAAAGTCAGTAAATATGTCCCACACATCCCCTCCAGCTTTGATGTCTCATACTTTCTGTGTTTACGTGTTTGTCAAGGATACAGAGTTGTGTGCCTTTTGTCCACAGCGCCTTTTCTTTGTTTCTCTTTCTCATTCTTCGTAGATTGGAAATATGCACTCGTAGGGATGTTTCAGGTCTTATCCGATCATAATTAGTAAATGGCACAGCGCTAATTGTGCATTTATAGCTTACAGCAGGTGTTAGCAATCAGCCGGTCCAATCACATCATTACCTCCGCAGAGAGAAGAGGAATCAACACCCAAACCACTGAAAACTCAGCGCACACAGCGAGCAAGAAAACCAAAACCTCAGCTCAGACAGAAAATGCTGGAAACACAAATTTAGCAGCAGCTCAGCCCTCCAAGTATGACATGAAATATCTGATCTGTAACATTTGACCTGTGAGAGCTTTAACGATCCAATTTTAACCAACTGAAATGCTCACAGATTTATCAAAGCAGAGTTAAACCGAAAAGATCTTTTAATCTGGAGGTCAGCAAACATCTTCTTTAAAGGAACAATATTGTGCGACACAGTTTCTTCAGATCTACAAAATCGTCTCTGGGATATTGTTGCATTTAAGTTTCAGCATCTTGCCAGTTTACTTGATTTCATATAAATTGTATAAATAAAAGAGTTTTCAATGTTCTTGCGATAGTTTTTAAAGGATCTTGCAAAAGTGTCTTGGGAGTTTCTTTAGCCTTTTCCCCAAGAGATCCCCAGATCTCTCAACGGGCTTTCAGCCCCCCTCACAACTTTTTCTCAACATCTTGCAAAAGTTTTCCTGAATCTTCAGAAAGTTTTTTGGGAGTTTTTTAGTATCTGGAAAAAGTTTCTCAGGATCTTACTTTAGTTCCTCTTGCATACAAAAGATTTTTTCAAAGGTTTCTTGGAGATCAAACCCTAACCCAAGAATCAAAAAGTATTTTATTAAGACTTCTCAAGTAATGGTCTTTTACAAAGAGGGCCATGCAGGTGGGAGCACTTCCTGGGATCTTGCAAGAATTACTCAGGGTTTCGTAAAACTTCTAAGGATCTTGCCACATTATCATAAATGTTGATATCAAGAGTTTCCTGGAATAGTGCAGAAGTTTTTTATTTATTTTTGAATTTCTGATCCCCTGAAAGTTTTTTAGGATCATGACTCAATTTTTTTGATTTTACAAAAACACAAAGTTTCTCAAAAACAGCAGATTCTAGAGTCTCTTGCAAGAATTTCCTAGGATCATGTAAAACTTTTAAGGATCTTGCCAGATTTTAATAGTTATCACAAATGTTGTTAGCAAGAGTTTTCTGGAATCTTGCAGAAGTTTTTTTGTTTGTTTGTTTGTTTTTAATCCTCTAAAAGTTTTTTAGGATCATGAATAATTTTTTTTGATTTTACAAAAACACATGGTTTCTCAAACATGTAGGTTCTGCAGTCTCTTGCAAGAATTTCCTAGGATCTTGCAAAACATTTGTAGGTGGGAATCTTGTTCAAGTTTTTGATTATCAGTTAAAAGATCAAGTATTCTACCTGATCTTGGGAAAAATTGTTGGGTCTATTACATCAAGAGTTTCTTGGGATCTTCCAAGAGTTTTTTTGGATCTTGTGAGAATCAGTTTTTTCTTGGGATCCAGAGATATTTCTTTTGTCCCCTCATAAAGAGGACCAAGGATCTTGCACGAGTTGTCTGGGCTCTTGCAAGAGATTTTTAGGATCTTGTGAAAAAGCAAAACAGATTTTTTCTTTTTCTTTTTTTCAGATCTCTTTTCTTGACTCTGTAAAATTTTGTTGTGATACAAAAAGGAAACATTGACTTTTTGGCTCCAGGCAGAAACAGTTGATCTACGACAGCTGACGGGACTCAGGAGGGGATTTCCAACAACAGTAACACACACACACCTGTCCCTCTTTACACACATTTACTCATGATTTTCTGACACATACACTCACACAAATCTAAAGTCCACTGGGACTGCGAGGGGAAATATTACGGGGCTGGTGGAGTCCCTTTTAAAAGAATCTGACTTCCCCAGACAGGGTGGACACTCATTATGTAGATATCATTATTTTTAAAGGCTTAGATAAATCTTTCCTCTGTATTATCTTTAAACCTAAACCAAAACTAGATCTTTATGAAGCACATCTTTCACAAAATAAAAATCCATGTGACATAGTAGCAGCACAGAGTTTTTCAGCAGCCCCTTCAGAGCTAAAATTAGCCGAATCAAAATGTCACTCAGTCTGTAAAGCCTCTCTGTGTGTTCTTCTAAAATGGTGAGAACAACCCGTTGACTTTTTTCTGTAGTGTCCTCTCCACCCCGAGAGCTGACGGTTCAACGGGCTGCATCATGACGCGTTCGAGGATCAGCGGGGATGAGGATGCTTCAGTCTCTGCGGCGAGGGACACAACTTTCACCTCAGGCTGCAAACCAAAAGAATCACGGGTGCAGGACAATAACTGGAGGGTTCGATACTCAGAATGGTCTGTGACATTTATCAGAAATAGCGTCACAATTCAGCAAATCCAAGATCCCAGTTTCAGCCAGTATGGTTTGATTTTCTAAAACCTCTTGCTTTTAATCCCCGAAGCCCTAAATAATCTTAAAAAAGTCTGTTTTAGGGCTTGATAATGATCATTTACTGTGTTTCCTCTTCGACCTGTCTAAATTTGTTGCATATGCACTTCAACAAGCCAAGCCAAATACCTGATTGTACAATAACTGCAAATAAAACATGGACTGTGTGCATTTATCAGCATTTTGAGCGAGAAAATGGAGATAAAATCGTATTTTAAATCGCCATGCGGTTAACTCAACCCAAGAGCATTGACCAGCAATAAGAATTAAAGTCTGGTGGTGCTAGCTCTGCTAATGTTAGCTCACCTTCCCCTTCATTTGCGTCAAACTGAGCTGGTTAGTTTACCAATCAACGAAATATGAGCGTGTTCAGCAAATTTGCAGTTCACCTGTTTCTGCTGCGGGCTGAAAAGACTCTGCTGGAGCTCTGCCAAAATCATTTTAGCTGAGTGTAATTTGGATCCCAGGACAAGTTAAAATTTGATTTTAGTTAGAAAAAAAAAAAAAAAACACCAGAAATTTCCCTTTCAAGGTCTTGTTCTCTGAGTCATTTACAGAAAGGAAAGTATCGTACATGAGTCTGTTTTTCCACGTATGACGAGATAAACATGAACGCCAGTGAAGTCATTAATATTGTGTAACAAATGAAATCGAAAGGTTTGGTTTCAGGGCTTTATTGACAATCGAAAATTAAGTCAAAGATCAAAGGTATGAATGAGAAGAGAGTTAAAAACAGAGCAGATGATCAGAGAAATTTCCAGCTCTGAGGGTGAGAGCTGTGATCTTTGACGGGACGCGAGGACAGAGTCCCCTCTGCAGAGAAAAAACAGAGGGGAAGTCCCTGCCAGAGGTGAAGGGAAATCACACACACACACACACACACACACTGGGTGACACATAAACTTGCATATATTTGTGATGCTGAGTTTATTTTTTCACATTCGCGGTGCTGAGTCTATTTCCCCGTCACTCACAGCTTGATGATGATTGAAGGCTGCTGTGATCATATAGTGAATATAAGGTGACTGCTCGCCTCTGTGTGTGTGTGTGTGTGTGTGTGTGTGTGTGTGTGTGTGTGTGTGTGTGTGTGTGTGTGTGTGTGTGTCTTCTGGATAGAAGAAGTCGTTGGTTTGTGGTGAGCGTTTCCTGTCAGTGGCATGTTGATGGGACCACCCTTCTCTCGGAAGAAGAGGCGATAATCCCCCCACCACCCTTCCAGTTTATCTCCTGATACTGAAGCACAACTTCTTACGATGTTATTTGAATTATATGCAAATTTATATCAAACATGACACTTAAATGAGGCTCGATTTCAATTAAGTCAAAAAGAAAGAAATTTGCTTTTTCAAGAAATCAAAGAGGTTTCTGAGTTATTGCGTGTCAACCATCGTTCTAAAACACTCAGATTTATTTGAAATTAAAGACAAAAACTGACTTTTGTGTTGGGAATATCTGGAAACTTAATGTTATACTTGTGATATTTGTGGAAACGTATCTTCCTTGCACCATAATGCTAAAGTTAAAAACGCCAACATGTGAACTTTAAAAAGCCATGCTGTTAAAATAGTTTGTATTTTTGTCTCTACTGTTTATCATTTACAAACTTTTATTTATTGGGTCATAGGTGTTCAAAAAAAAAAAAAGGTATTTCAAAAATATGTTTCAGACTATTTTTTGAAAACATTTGACTTCGGAAAATCATTAATCAGGATCTAAAATACTTTTTATGACATGTTATCTTGTCTTTATTGTCACTCCAGCTGCATTGTCTTCCTGCTGCTGTGATAGAAAATAACCACACAGTTTAATTTATTTATTTTTCTACATGTATTAATAAGTGTGTCATTTTTAAGATTTAAAACAAAGAAATTAGCAAAAACAAGTTAAAAGAAACAAAGACCAGATGAAAAAATGCAACACGTCTGTTGTGATTGATTGACAAGTGTGAGGGCAAATTAGTATTCAGTAAAAGAGGGGGCGGGGCCAATGACAAACATCTGCAAAGATACAGATTTTTTGACAGAACAATTTTCTTCTTCAGTCCTGAACTTTAGTCAGTTCTGTATTTAGGAGGTTTTTTTTGACTGCTTGTTGAGATTCTAGCATGAATGTATCATCAACATTCACTGCTTTGTAAATCTAAATAGAACAATGCCTCAGAAAACATGTTGAATTTGACGGCGAAGAGCTAAAACTTTTTTTGGTACAATATTTGGAAAACTTTGAAATTTTTATCTATTTCGCTTGCACCATAAAGCATTTTTTATATTAACTTTTATTTACTATTGGGTTCCTACGATGGAGTGTTAGGGCCACATTAAGAAAAAAAGAATTTAAGACTTCGTAATTACTTGCCAGAATAATGTCATAATAAAATCATTACTTACGAGAATAAAGTCGTTGCTAATAGATATTCTAACCTGTTGTTAGTTGTTTAAATGTGCGCTGTGGAGCATTTAGATGAATTGAACTTCAGTAGCTAGGTTTCACAAACAGGATAAATCCTTTGGCGTTTCAGCATCACATCGTCAGAAGTATCAGGACATATGCAAGAAATGCGTCTTTTTCGCAGAAAGAACCAGGCGGACTTGTAGGGAATCGCTGTTTTCGAGGACGGGGAAATGGCTGGAAAACCCTCAATGCAGCCGTTTATAGCAATAGCATATGGCTTTAGTTCATCGTATGAATCTATATGCGATAAGGTGTTGGTGCTTCTGCAGGTGTAGGTTGCTGCCAGTGTTTTGCCAGCATCAGAAACAGACGCGGTGCTTGTTGGAGCTCGACTCTCTCTGAAATGCAAATGTTGATCATCGGTTGGATTGTTTCTTGAGAAACCACAAAAACCCTCTGAATGGCCCACTGATGCACTCAATAGCTGCGTTTCCATTACCCATAGATTTGCGCAAAACGTAAATATCGCAATAGAAAACTGGTAATGGAAACACCTACATTTCGAAAAACCTCCCAAATATCGCTAAAAAGTTTTTACGCTCTCATGAGGTGGTTTTTCAGAAGTGTCGATATAGAAGTATATCGCAAAAGTGTAATGGAAACACTTTTCTCGCAATTCTTTGTCACCGGACGTGACGTAGCGGGTCAAGTGACCAGTTCATTTCGAGCGTAGATGGCACGGTATATGTGGACGGGGGAGGAGACAGAGTTATTTCTGAAGTTTTGAATTGTATTTGTATTTTTCTGAAGTTTTGAATCCACAATTCGTCTGTGAATTCCTCATTAACGATCCTCTCCCAGAAATCGCTCATCCGTGTCCGCTCCCATACATACGAGCTTTGCCTTTGAATTATCAGCCGCTGCCTTCGTCTTCTGATGACAGCAGCGGCAACAGCAGTAATGGTCACAGAAATAGCTGCTCCAAAACGCAAAATGTTTTGTGTCTCGTCCATGTTGGTGTGCAAAAAGGCTTAAGGAATACGAGGTCGCACGGGCAGGAAGTTTACCTCGTTGCTAGGCAACGGCCATTTAAACACGGCTCGCGAGAGGCAGACGGCTCGCTTATGCACTGAACACCATTCAATGGAAACACCCGCAAATCGCAATTGTACTTTGTCGAAATCGGATAAACATCGCTTTTATTTTGCGAAAAAATGTAATGGAAACGCAGCTACTGATAACTCTGCAGTTGACCAGTTCAGCCGTTTCCTCCTCCACAAAAGCAGCTTTAAGACTTCATTTACTTTACTTATTTTTTTTATTTCTTAATGTGGCCCTAATACTCCATTGAAGGTTTCTGCTTTGCTTTAATTTGTATTACTTTTTTCATGTCAAAGCACTTTTTCAATACCTGTTTTCAAAAGTGAACTGTGGGAAGAGCAGGAAACTGGGAGGGTGGAAAAAGAGCTGTAGGTTGACCTGAAACTGGTGTGGTTCATGTGTGGATTGTACCCTCCTTATATGGGGCACACATGTAGACTGCAAAGCCAGTGGTGCCCCAACACCACTGAATGACATTTCACTTTTGAAAACTCCCAGGCGGCTCAGTGGAAAAGTCAAAAGTAATCTGAACTTTGTGGCAAACAGATTTAAATATCTTTTGAGTCTGAGGTGACACCTATGAGCTAAGTTTACAGGTGCAAACCAGCAGAGCACTATTTTAGAGACTGTGAATCAGCACAGATGTAAGATTAAAAAATCAGCAAAATCATCCAAACTGAAAACCGCAAATCACACTATACTCAGAATAACTACAAACAGACTCAAAGTTGTTTTTAAATGTAAATAAATAAAGCAACCCCAAATCAACCATCAGATAAAATACAAATAAAATAACTATTTAATGTTAAATATACACCAAAATCTAAAGCATAGGATAGAAAATTTTATTAAAAAAAAAAACTCACAACAGATGCAACTCAGAAAAAAAGGAAACAGCATTTTTTAAAAGTTGCTTATAGTTATTTTAGAGTTTTCCTAAAACACAGAAACACAAAGTCCTCTTATGTTAAAACCTACATGGCTGATTTTTACGATCCAACATGTATAACTCTGGAGGAAATTTTAATGTTGAATAAATATTTTTAAAAGCTCATTTAACTTCTTACTATAAATGTTCTTCTTTTCCGTTCAATTTTGGTTTCGATTGTCGGGATTTCACCATCCATCATGACTTTTTTAGCGACCGAAATAGATTCACTTGCACTCATATGATCGCACTGATTTGAGGAAACGGAGCAGAGACGTTGATTATGTGTCATTATGTTACAGGAACTATTCCAGACTTCCCCATGGACAATCCCTTCATCGGGGACCGGAACCGTGTGACACCGCGGCAGAAAAAGTACCTTTCTTGGCGGTGAAACCCGAACTTTCAGATCACAGTGTAAGCGGGCAATATCTGACTTCTCTGGAAAAGAAATAACTTTCTTTCCTCTCAGATGTTTGTGCATCTTTAACTCAAAACATCGGAGGTCATTTCTTTTTTGTTTCAGTTGACAAGAAAAGAAACCGTTGATCCTCTCGGCGGTGCAGATATTTCCTTTTGGTACATCATGAGTCATGACTCTGAAGGCTTTAATGTGGTTTGCGCAAGCTAGAAACGTATCAGAGCAGTTAAAAAAACAGCACAACTGTCCGAATAATCTTTTTGGAACAACTAATAACCTTTTGCATCAAGTAAAACATGTTTTGTATGGTTATTCAAAGGATGCAGGATTTGTTTCACAAGTTAATGCAACACTCTTTTATAAGTTTCCTCCTGTTTTGCATCCAGACTCTTAAACTGACAAGAAATTATTCCTGAATCTTTGAGTCATAAAAAAAGCGCTCTTTATGTCTTAATAATTATAAATGCAGATAATTTAAGATATTTCAAAAATCAAAATTTGCATTGCTCCTTTTTAAAACGATAAAAAAGGTCAGCTCGCGGCAACAATTGGAAAACTCATCAGGGACTTCCTGAGAGGTATTTCCCTGCATGATGCCATTTTTCCAAAAATGCTGCCGAAAGCGAGAGTTTCACTTGATCATTCCACAAATATTCTGAAGTTTAAGTTTGTGTTTCCTGCTGAATATTTATACTTTTGTTCTGTAAGAAGGGTAATTTCACATTTCTTCAAAATTCATTCATGTGCAGAGGAGCTGATTGGTTTGAAAAGCTGACAGAAAACATGGTGAGATATTTGGAGTGATTGTGAAGTATCGGGGGTAACTGCTGACACGACGGGCAGGAAAACGATTAAACCATTTTCTCTGAAATTCATGTCATTCAACAGAACGATGGATTCATGGTGGCAGCTTGGCTGGATGGCTGCCGTCCCTTCACACGGGCTATTTTACTCTCCCACAGAGTGAATTCATGCCGCCATGTGTTTGGACCGAGCTCAAGATCAGACGGAGACACCGAGCTGCTGCCAAACCACACACAAACTCCCCGATAACCAAATGATTGTTAATACTGTTATGAAAGAAACGCCAATTAGTGTACAGAGAAATTCAGACTGGTTATAGTTTTCTCTTTTATAAGACTCTGCTGCTTTGGGAAAGAAATCAGCAACGACAAGGACTAAAGGAAGAGTTAAGATTTTATAAGGTGGGGTACAATTTATCATTTCCACATTTTCCTGTTTTAAGATGCTGTAATTCTATTATTAAAGCTTTTATCCAGGTTTAAATTACACAATGTAGGGCTTCAGTAACAAATATTTCCATTCAAAAGCTTCTTGTTAAATATGAAGAAGTTAAAATCCTAACCTCATATGTGTTTTGTCTGCAAACTATCAGATATTCAGACATGACAAATATCACATTTCCTACTGCATCTTGTTGTTTGTTGTGGTCACATGCTGAGTCATCTTTATTTACAGGCCCTGCAGAGAAAAACGCACAGGTAAGGATGGGAATTGATAAGTTTTATTGATACAGATGCCATTATCGAATCTGCTTATTGACCCAATTCCTGGGTCAATTCCTGTAGATTTCCTATGAGGGAAAAGTCAGCCTCTGCACGTGTTTAGAGTCAACAACTCAAATTCTGTTACAAAGATGGGGAAGCCCGGCTTCTTATTAAACCAATAAGGGTCAGGTGATTGCAGATACAACCTCTGATTGGTTGACGAACCAAAATAAACGCACTGACTTTCTCCTGGATGTCAAAGAAACATGGAATTTATCGCCGGAAAGCTGTTGGTCTCACGAAGCGAGTGGATTTTACTGTAAGCCTGTATATGTCAGTGTTTGATTTTTAGAGATGAAAATGTAAACACAACAACATCTAGTTGTATACGACGGCAGTTTAGACATCTTTTATTGACTATACACTGTGATTGATATCTTCCTCGGTTGCTGTTTGTGCTGACCACCTCTCGTATTTAATATCATATTTTTCTGCCTCACCACAAAAAAGAGGAAAGATTCGCATTTGTGAAGTATAAGTCTAACGGGAAAGACCCACAGGGTCTGGAACGGCTTCGCTCCGGCAAAGTCAATACATTGAACTATTCTTAACTTGATAATAGGAGAGGCCAGGGTTGTGGGATGTGGGTGTTTATACACACCGCCATTTGTATACACCGATCGGCGGATCATATTCTATGACTCTCGGGGAAACACGCAAGAGCTCGTGAGATTGCATCCAGTCTTGCAAGAAATATCAGTAATCTTGCGAGCGCTTCTCCTCCGATGGCGGTGGATTGGATCTGGTGGGCACTGTATGCTTGCAGACCTGATCCGCCTGCCGGTTCGGAGCAGAGTGGGCCCATTCCGGATCCTGTGGGTTTAGCCAGTGAAGTGATTTGTAAACTTGGTGCTTTTTTGAAGATTGTCCCTTTAGTATTTAAGTTATATTTGTCGTATTAGAGCCATGCTGTGTCCTAATTAAAATATTTTTTCTTACTCTATGGCAGGTAGTTGCAAACAAGCATAAAGTAAACCTATAGCATGTGTAGTTAGCTAATTCAGCCAGAAACTGACTGCTAATCCTTCACCTCTGATTGGATAGAAGTGCTGTAAAACGTCATCACATGTTCAGACCAAGCTGTCGGCTCTGTACATCAAACAGAACATTACAGAACCTAACCCTAACCCGACAGATGATGACGTTTCACAGCCATGAGGAATAACCAATCAGAGCCCAGCTTTTTCAGTCACCTTCTTACAGTCTCCCTGGGACAGAAGTTGTATCTCTGCTGTGTTTTCTCTCACTTGTTAAAACTTAATGGTTCAGGGTTGTTTTGCAGCTTTTGTTGCACAAACTTGTCGGCCTGTCCACACTCAGATTCTGCTGTTTCTCTGTACTGTCCTGCAAGGGCGTGTCTAGACTCTTTGACTGAGGTGGCACAGCTGAGGTCCTTTCATAGTGAGTAGAGAGTAAAGATCATCCTTAATTTGCATTGATACAGCAGTTATAGTAAAATTACATTCACATTAGCCAATAAAATACTCATTCCTGTAATATGTAACGACTGCAGCCCTAATTAAAAGTTAATCCCAACTCGCAGGTTCAGTTATAGTTCTTGAAATGCGCACAGAAGCAGCACATGCATCGTCTCTTGAAGAAGCCGAACTATCCCTTTAAATGTCTGAGTTATAGCTACAAATTTAGAGAGTGCGTCGTTCATGAAGACAGGGAATGAGATGTAGACTCGAAAGAAAAGCAAGAGTGAAGGAAAAAATGAGAGATTCAGAGATAGAGAGAGAGAGAGAGAGAGAGGTGCGAGGTCCTCATCATGCTTCGCCCACACATATTCCATCCACTTCTACATCACTCCATTACCTCCATGTAAATGACAGCTCTCTGTGTCCCGCTGAGGGGAGAAAAAGGCCTATTAACACCACAGCAGAGAAAGCCCGGGCACTGTTCCACCCACGCAGAGTGCTCCTCCTTCACCCTCACACTCCCACACACACTCACTCTCACACACACACAGATACGTACACAGCTGGCCAGGGGGAAGAAGGGCGGATGGTAAGAGGAGGTGGGCATGCAGGATGGTCATTCAGCAGAAATTCTGTTCCCGAAGAGCCTCCAAACAGCGGCACAAAAGCAGAAAGCAAGATGAAATCACTTATCTAGCCTTGATTGTTGGCGGATGTGGGCTGGAGCAGTAGGCAGCGTGGGTAAATTAAGCATTACGAATCAACCTGCCTGCTCTTTTTCTCACTTTCAAGCCTTCATGTCTGATTTCTCCTCACTAATGGAGGAAATTTGTACCGTGGTGGCAGACAGACTGGTACAGCTCTGTTATTATGTGGCATTACGGAGCGCGTTGGAGGAGGGGGGACCTCTGCTTTGGTGTCAAACGCTGCGTAATTTTTTTGTGTGAAAAAGAACGAAAACAATGAGCGACGTTGGACAAAACCTCAGAGTTTATACACCGCGGATGCAGCTACCGTGACGTCAAGCACAGGTTTTTCAACCTTCTCTCCTTCAGCCTCGAGGCTACAGATTTGGTTTTTGTGTTTCCAGAGCCAGAAGTGGCCATATTTCGAGGAAAAGGGAACAGGCTCTACAAACAGGGGCCTCATGTCTAACTTAAGTTGTGTTTCTGTTGATTTTGGTGTAATTATTTGCATTTCCATTGTCCAAGGTTGAGAAACACACATACAAAAAAAAAACATTTTGCACCATTCTAGCCTTTTGGGACCTTTCTCTTAAGGTAACAAATGTACTTGTCAGACCCCAACAGGCCCAGAAACACTACAATCTTTTGACTGAGAGAAAGATGAAGGGAAGATATTTCTTCAAACTGATGTTAGCTCATCTTTAAATTTGCTTTAATCAAAGGTGGAGTAGGCAGGAATCTGTTAAAGAAGCATCTTTTTTTGTGGTGTATATACAAATACAAAAAAGCTTTTAATTTCAGTCAATAGTTAGTTATAGATGACATTTGGTTTATATAACGACATAGCTGTGTTTTGTTTTGTCTGTGTAGTCAACGTTTTAAATTTTTTAGCGGCCTGCTCTTTCTGACTGTAAACAAAGTCATTCTCCGCCTCCCCAAACCTGATTGGTTGTGAAGCAGACGCTGCTCCCTAATGTTGTGAGGCACACCTCACGTCCTCCAATAATGTTCACGAGCCCAAACAAAGTTAGCGTGCTACAATACCGGACAGTAGAAACCAACCAGAAAGTACAGAAAATTGTCTGAATCCTCCTTTGGCCACGACTGCCAACACAAGCAAGGAAACTAAGTAAATATCGGAGACTCTGGCAGAATAACGTTCGCTTAAAAAGGAGGTAGACCGGACAAGAGCTAAAAAGCCGGGTCAACATTTGCATAAACATTGGGGGACGCTTCAGGATCTTATGGACCCTGTAACCTTTCTGCTGGACAGGTAAACCACTTTAACAAAATAAGCCAAGTGTCTTTAACAGAAGTGTTTCTTGTCAAACGGGACCTGCTGTGTGTTGTAGCGCCGCTAAACTGTTGACCTCGGGTCCTGGACTATGTCACTTTATCCTAGTTGTAGAAGTCCTGCAAACATTGTGTTTGCTGGTAGTCTGTTGGCATCTACAGTAGCTCCAATGCTTTTTACTTTCACATTGACTGGGCCACATTTGTAATTATCTGAAGTATTTATCTACATTATATCTGAATTTAATTGAAACAAGCAGGAGCGTCTGTTTGTGGGCGGGGCTTTCTGGAGCAGAGAGGGAGGGGAGAGGAGGAGCTGAGGGGAAAACTGATGGAGAGGGGTAGAGTTTATATTCAAGATTTCTCCCAAAAACTGGCACTTCCCCAGATCCTGCCTACCCCACCTTTTAGTATGATTCTGTTTTGTGTACAAAAAAGCTTTGGGCAGGTTTAATCTACAAAACAGACCCCAGCTGAGCAGAGAGAGAGCCACAGTGACTGCTGCAAAGAAAGAGAGAGAGAGAGAGAGATCCCACAAGAAGAAATATAACTGATACAGAGCTTATAAAGTCCTTAACTTTCCATGTGTCTGTATATTATGGCTGGTGTTCCATGTCTATTCTTCAGAGTTTTAGCCTGTGAGATGGCGCTGCTCACACTAGCAGTCTGAACAGCCTGGGGCATGTTTCCTCCGTGAAGCAACCGGGTACAATTGGCTGAAAAGCCTGCAGACGGTCAGGAAACAACTGCCGATGGATGGACAGCTCACTGTGCTGTAAACATTTTTTTCTCTGAGTTTATATTTCAGTTTTTATTGCCTTCACTGAGAGGGATAGTTGGGTGACGTGTGAAGGAGTCTCTGGCTGGAATCGAGACCACAAAGACAGCAGGGTCAACGTTTTTATCTCAGGTGTGAATTTGGACTTTTTAACATGGGGCTATATGGGGAGTGACCTTCTTTTGGAGACAGCCCCTAGTGGACACTTGAGGAACTACAGGTTTTTAGTACCTCCACATTGGTTTTCTCTCTCATTGCTGCTGTCATAAACTCAGGAATTATGTATCCTTCGCTTGAAAAAAAAAAAAGCATGAAACACTCAGACTGGAGTGTGACTGCTGTCCCTTTAGGTGTAAACGCTCCCAGACTGTCGTCCACTTCCCTCCCAAAATATTTTGTAGCCGGTGGAAACATGGGATAATATTTGGAGGGGAATGGAAAAGACAACGCAGATCATGGGCAACATTCATCCCCCTCGCCGTGTTTGGGTTGCTGCTGCCCGACTAAACCACGTTTGGAATTTCTGATTGCAACGTCAACACACGTATGTGTTTTTTTTTCTGCTGCATCCAGAGCAGGAAACTCACAGCGGCTGATCCCAGAGAGGAGTGAGACTATCTCACACTGCACACTGTTGTTCATGCAGTAATGAAGCTTTCTTGACACCAGTGTTTTCAAGGCTGCAGAGCTGACCAGAGGTCATGTTATTAGAATTTAACATTGATTTAAATCCATGTGCACAGTGTGATAAACAGAAAACTGAGGAGAATAATTCAGAAAAAAAAAAACCTCTCAGTAAATGTATTCATGGTATCTGGGCTCTATGGCTATCTGACCTTGGGAATGAAAAGGCTGAGAGGGTTATATAGTAGTAACATGTATTATGTTGCAGATTATAGAGTGAGAATCAGTCAGGGAAAGTATAGGATCAACACTGAAACACGTACTTTAACCATGACAACCCTTGCCCCCTGAAAATATCACACTTTGGCTAGAAAAGTTGGCATTTTTATATTTATCTATTTAACACATTTAAAAAATAAATGTAATTGAACCAAAGTGCTGTCCAAGCCTCAAAGAGAAATAGGTTTAAAATCTGCTAAAACAATAAATTAATCAATGAAAACACGATAAAAAAGGCAAATTATCACCTGAAAAATGGTGTTAAAAGCCAGAGATGGATTTAAGTGGATTTTAATGTGGGTCTGAGCTTCTGATTTGGTTTTTATATATGAATGAGGACTGAATATATGAATTTTTTACATAAATGCTATAAATCACCCAAAGAGTTGAAGTGTAGGTGACTTGACTTTGTAGCATGATGGTCTGGAGGAAGGTGCAGCAGCTTCACTCTTCACCTGCACAACACTGTAGATGGCATAGTGAGAATGTAACCTGATGATATGATGCATATGTATGATGCTTCTTGGGTGCCAAACCAAGAAAGAAAAGCGATGAGCAGATCAGCACATACAGATCTGTTATCCATACATAAATGGTCTAACCGTTTATCCAGAGGAGACGAGGGTTACCCACTGAAGCCACGGCTTTTGACTCCGCCTACCCACCACACATCGGAGTTACGCTGCTGAAATGAAGCCCACACAGGGACTCTGAATGTTACAGAGCGCACCAAAAGGAGGTTAGTGTCACACTACCGCTCACATACATACAGTATACTGTATATTTACTGAATCATATAACAACTTCAATCTCACCGGTCCACGGTAGGCACAAATCCACTCCTCTCTCTATGATGTTCATCTGCTACTCACAGTTGTGGTTGTGCACCAATATCAGTTCAATATCGATTGGCATTTGTAAACAAACTGACGTGTTTGGATTGTTTTCCATTCGATTTCTCCCTTTGAATAAGAAGCAGAAAAAAAATGACATTTTGAACATTTTTAGAAGAAAAAAAACAACTCTGCTTGAGAAAACATTTAAATCATCTCAAGGGGCTTTTTTTGTGAAATTTCCTGCGCTGACTTCGTACTAAACTTCATTTCGTATTGATGAGATTTATTTCCTTGTCATGTAAAATTCAAGAATGAGGCACAGGCACATACTTTGTGATTGTTTATAAAACCAACTTCAACCGTTAACTGAACCTTAAACTTTATGATTTTGACATGAAGTGTAAAAGAATGTAAATGACTGCATTTTGTCGTTTTGACTTTATACGTTAGACTGAAGCTCTTTATATGTACACTCTCCAAAAACCTTTACGTACACCTCCAAAAAATTTTGTGCCAGCCTGTCTCCAAATTTCTCTAACCTTTTTTTACTCCTCCTCTGTGTGAAGTTTTACCTGAGACAAGAGGGGAGTGGTGGAGCCATTCTTTAGTTTACCTGAGTGGCGCTGTGGAGAGCGCCAAAGCACATTTACGGTGCCCACTAATTACTTTAGGTGTTGCGCACAAGAAGCCTTTTGTTTTTTGACCGCAGGCTGGCTGGCGGCTGGAATTTGTCTTTGATTTATTGGTTTATGGTGCTTGAGTTTGTTTAAGAGTAAATGGATTGATATATCCAAATTAAGCTTTTTTTGCCTACAGAACTTTTATTGTTTGAGAAAGTAACAAATGGACACTCAGTGGACAAACAAGACTAGCCGAGGCTGTGAGGGCATAACAGGTGCGTCACCAGGGAGTCACACGTGATCTTTCAATGACGCCCACAGTGTTTGTAAAATATCCAAGATGGCGAGTGAAGCAGATTCAGTTTTCATGTATATCAGTGAAACAAGTCATTAAACTCATTCGCAGAATCAAAAGATGAGTAAGAGAATAAGCAGAAAAAAGCATGAAGTACCTTTGACAAGCATGACGATCTCACTTTGTGGCCTGATATTAGAGTCTTCACCACCCACTCATTCATGTTTAATTATTATGACTTTTACCCGCCTTGTTCTCATGTTGATTCATTCTTGTGAAATTTTACCTGAGGGGGTTTGGGGGGGGTTGGCATGAAAAAATTCCAAGTAAATTTCTGAGGAAAGGCTGTCATTCGTGTTCACGCATGCCGCTCACAATGAAATTTTCAAGAAAATATTGTATGCAAATCGTACTTCATGTGGTGATTCATCATTACCAGAGAAGAAAACTTAAAACAGTTTTGTTTCTTTCATTTAGAAACCAATTAGTCTATTCAGTGTTTGTGAAACAATGAACACTAAATATGTGATTTGTCTCTCTTTGAGTGCTCAGATCAATAACAGAGTATTACATGACTTAGTATTTCCCCTCTTTTAAGTAAAACATGAGGCGTGTACACCCAGCGGATAAACCTGCTCTTAGCAGTGATCATTTAATCAACAAAACCGGTGACTATGACTATTCATCAACGTCAAGATCGTGATGAGCTTAAAATCATCACTGATAATAAACTCTATAACAAATAAATGTAATTTCTAATTAAATTAGACGAGATAGACAAGCAGAAAGGTCACCGTAGAGTCAATCCTCTCTGCCTTCTTCTTATTTTCACGGGTCGAATGAGGACATTTCAGAGTTTAGATCACCTTTAAATCACTGAGGCTGGGGCATTTCGTGGTCGTCAGGGTAGGGCAGTCCCATCTTCAGATTTTCCCTTCATGATCATCCTGACCTTAAAATATCAGGACAGCAATAATATTATGATATTTAATGAAAATTCAGTCCAGTTGAGGTAACAAAGTCAAGGGTGCCTCATAAAGTTACTTTTTGTCATACTTTTATTTTGATATTTCGTCCATCTCATGTTCAAGTTGCATTTTTTCCTGCATTGTTAAACCAGGCTTTTATTTTGAAGTACGGGCTAGACCCGATTATAGCTGAATGAAAACCGATTAAAAACAGTTATTAAGTAGAAATGTTCGTTTGATCGCTAACCTGAAGAGACTCTAATGTTTCAGGGGTTCACAGTAAATCTTTGAATGTTTTTATTAACATTATCATAACCATACTTATTAACTCGCTTTGTTACCGTCTGTTTATTTGGAGCTAAATATCGATATTTTCTTTTCTTCTAAAGATGGATGGTAGATCGGCCAAGATAGCGCAGCAGCATTGCATTGTGGGAGAATCAAGGCAAAAATCATCCAACAAAGGTAAGGAATCCAGATTTTACACAAGTTTAAGTTTGAAGAGAGTGAAAATGTTACAGATTTCAACACCAGATAAAATCCTGACGCCAGTTTCTGATCATCCAACTACATTTTGTTTCTTTTTTTTTTATTGACTAAAACGAGACTAACAGGGAAACACCAAAATTTAACAAAAACTAAAATGCATTTTGTCTTAAGGACTGTAACTTCACACCGAGTCCATGTTTTTTTTTGGACATGTAATCTGATTTTTAAAAAGTCACTGCGCAGAAACCCCGCAGACGGAAATTCGCAGCACAAAATGAGTCTTTAAGCGGCGAGGGTGATTTTATCGCTCTTTGACTCATTGAGAGAAGAAAAAGAAAACATCCTCTTCTGAGAGAGAGAGAGAGGGAGATTACAGAGAGTTTCACCTGCTGAGAAAAAAAAAAAAAGCTGCACAATCATCCCGATGGCTTCCAGGTAGATTTCAGGATGTCAACAGTCCAGATTGAGACGCTTCGGGGGTACGCACTCGAAATGTTCCCTCTGAAAATTGTGCATATTCATCTGGATCTGATATTCAGTTAATGTTAGTATTCAGAAACCACTTACAGCACGTGGAGGGAAAACGCAGAAAATTTAACCTGTTACAAAAAAGAAAGAAAAAAAAAGAAAATCACAGACGAAAGTTTAGGAGTCAGCGTTCAAATGTGTTGACACAACATGAGATTATACTTCTTTTTCAGCGTGCAACAACTTCAGACTCCTCGTACAAAGACCTTAAATCTGAAATAGCTGCAAGAATTAACACTGGCTCTCTCTGCAGCGACGTGCGAGCACAAATTTACACCGCTTTTTTTTTTTTTCTTCTTTTTTTTCTATCATACAATTCTCAACAAGCTCTACAAGGCCATTTGCAGCTTTTATTATCAATGTTTCTTTTTTTTCCTTCTGTCCTTCTGTTTGAGAGCATTTCCCTTCCTCTGTATGTGCCGCTCACCTTCAGCTGAGATTTATCCGTAATAACATGCAGATATCTTATGGATTTGATATTAGAAAACAATCAAAGTGTGAATTTTGCGTATCAGAAGCACGATACACGATGAGCAATATTGGTGTCATGCAAGAGGGAGGAAAATATTTCATAGAGTGACTTGAAAATAAGATATTTAGGGATGTAAGGAAGCTTTATGATCGTAAAATTATATGTAGTGTTGCTCTAAAAGAGGAGAAAAGAGACTTGAGAGTGATTCATGCATCACTCTCAGGCATGAAGAGAAGAAACTTGATCGAGCAGAAGAAGAGCGAGGTGCAAAAAATGTGATGTAGAGAAGTTTGGAGGAAACAAAAAGAGAGAGAGCGAGTGAGAGAGAGAGTCAGAGAGAGAGAGAGAGAGGACTGTACAAGCACAGGAGGGGAGGGGAGAGGAAGAGAGAGAGTTAGAGAGAGAGAGAGAGAGAGAGAGGAAGGGGAGAAAGAGAAGAAGAGAGAAACGCAGAGAGACAGACAGACAGATGGAAGAGAAAGCATGCAGCGGAGAGGAGGAGAAACAAAGCGTGTTGACTGAGGAAGTGTGCATGCCATGCGGGCCATGTGCTCGTCTACGTCCCAGCTCGCCGACTCTCGCCGCTCTGAGACTCACTGCAGCTTCTCCTGCTCAAGTCTCCCACTTTTCACTCTAAGGTAGGACCGTCTTTACTTGTTCCTGTGTGTTTCAAAGAGTTTGTTTCGCCTCTTTTCTCGCCTTTTTCCACCTTTTTTTTTTTTTTCACCCCATGCTGTGCTGCTTTTTTTTTTTGTTGGGTTTGATGATGCCAGAGTGAGAAAAAGTTTGAGCTTTGTTTTAAATGCTGCATGATTTGATTTTGCAAAAGCACAAAATGTTGAATTTCACATGTTGAATTCATGCAAAAAAAAAAAAAAAAACTGTGGTGCAATTTAGTCAATGTTGGCAGGTCTGGCTGTTTGTTGCCATGTGTGTGTTGGTGTGTGTGTGTGTGTGTGTGAGTGAGTGTTTGTGTGGTGGTCTGGTATACTGGTAGAATATTGGCAGGACTGAGGAATGTGTGAGATCTCTTTGTTCCCTCTCTCTCTTTCCCTCTCTCTCTCTCATTTTCTTCTTTTTTCTCTCTGGGGTTGCACACACACACACCACACACACACACACACACACACACACACACACACTCTCTTACACACACATACACACACATGCAGTCAAACCAACTCTTGCAGAAAACCAGTTGAAACTTCCCACCGGCAGGAGAGAAATGTCTGGAATGTGATTATCACGTATTTGTGTTTATTTTATCACTGCGGGTCGCTCGCAAAGCAAAGAGGAAACCAGATCAGGCGCGTGCACGTCACTTAGCGTGCAATAATGTGTGTGTATGTGTGTGTTCATGTGTGTGCGTGGTGCTGGTGGGTGGGTGGGTGGGTTGGGAGGGGACAGGGTAGGAGGGTAAAGAGTGAGAGCTATTTGGCAGTGCACGTGAGTGTGTGGGTGGTTGTGTGGGTGTCAGGGTGAGTGGGTGCAGAGCTCTTTGAGTGAGAGCACATGTGACTCTGAGTGTGTGTGGGTGTTGAATGTGTGTCTGTGTGCGTGCACAGAAAGGTGAAAAGTATGTGTGTGCAAAGGTAAGGTGATTGTGTGTTTCCGAGTCTACCTTTGCATCAAACGGAGGCAGAGGAAAGACAAAAAAAAAACTACTCCTCTTTCCAAAACCTTTTGCTGTCCCTCTTTCTTTCTTTCTCTTACATGCACACACACACACATGTACACACACATGCACACACGCAAGGTTCAGGCGCCTGTCAAACCCAGTGCATTCCTGAGAGCTCGAACACACGGAGTCTGAATGGTGGGATGAATGCGGGGAAATTCAGCTGAAACGTGAGGACAAAAGCCAGGGGGACATTTAAGAGGGTTTAACTCGGCAGAACCCTGGGAATCAGGGAGGAAACACACACACACTAAAACACACACGGAAACACACATGCACGCTTGCATTAGCGCATGCCTGCACGTGCACTGAAATGAACTGTGTATACATCTCGACACACACACACATATGTACAGCTGCGGCTCCAACAGGCTGTTAGAGCCGGGAACGGAGGGGAATTCCCAGGGAGGAGACAGTGAAAACACACACTGCACCTCTGAATGTACACACACACACACACATACACATGCACACACACACACACACAAAGGCCCAAGAAGCCAACACACTGCGCTGCAGGTATCTCTGCAGTCCATTAGTAAACCATCGAGTTTCACGGCGAGCTGAAGAATAAAATCCTCAGAAATGTGCAAAAAAAAAGTCATGAATTCTCTGAGACGTTTAAAGCTTTACATGTCAACTTAAAAGCTTTTTAAATCACAAATACACACATTTTTAAAACAACCTAAAACACTCTTTTATCCACGTTAAAAAGATTGCACAAATCCCCTTTAATGTGGAGCTTTACGATGTTTTCAGTCATCATATCAAAAATCTTCCTTGCTGGTCTTTCAATAATGCACCACGTCAGGTTTTTATTCATTTAATATACCATTCCTTAGAGTGATGTCTCCTTTTTCTGTGTGCGGTTATGATTCAGCCGAGGTTTTAAAAGAAAAAAAAGCGGCAGGTGTTAAAAAGGTGTTCTGATAATGCCAAATTTTGACATTTCTCCAAATCTTAAAAGCCTGAACCCGCCTGAGAGGAGCTCTTACGCCGCCGCACTGAAACTGACTGGTTTCCAAAATGAATTTGCACTTTAAGAACCAAATTGATGCAGATTACCTGAGAGAGATTTTCTACTTTTCCCTGTTGAAGAGAAATTCAGTCCCTGTCCAGCTTTAATAAACCACCTGGAATTCCCTGAAGGACCTTTAAAGACTCCAGGAACTGCTTTGGGAACCTTTTTAAGTGCACACAGCAAAGAGGGGGGGGAAGTGCATCTCATTGTGTGCAGGATTTTTCTTTTACAGTTGAAAAGCGTCATTTTTGTTGCTCTAATTTCGTAGATTTGATTGCTATAATCTTCTCGATTTTCTGAAAATAAAGGGACTTACTTGTGAATTACTTATTTAAAAAAACACCTTTTGGATTTTGTTTTTCTCATCTGCATCTTTGCAGAAACAAAGGAAGTCTGATTTTTTTCAATGACATGAAGGTGTAACAGCTGTTTCGCAAATGCACCTGGACAGCTTGCGAAAGACCGCCTAGAAATTTCTTAAGGACCCTAAAAGGTTCCAGGAACCTGCTTGGAGATCCTTTTTTTAATTGCACCGCCTGCAAGACAGAAACTGCGAAGAAAAAAATCCATTTAGAGCCGAGAAGAAGGAGTTTTCTTTCTCAAAATTTACAGCTGAAGTTTGTGAAATTGTTTTCATTTTTGAGAGAGAATAAAAATTAAGTCGCCTCATAGATCACTCTCTGGATTGGACAGTTTTAAGATCGATACATCATTTGTGGTTCACCAGGAAAGAAAGCAAGATCTTTTTGTCAGTAATTAGAAACCGAATGATGGAATTCTGCACCTGCTCAGTTTGATAAAGTCTCCATGGATATTTCTGAAGGACTCTAAAAGGTTCCAGGAACCTGACTCGAGATCGGTCGTGATTGCACGACACCAGAAACCGAAAATGTGCATCGAATTGTGTGAAGATTTTGCAGCAAAGTTGCATCTTTAATTAAAGAAATCATCGACATTTATGGAAAAATGACAAAAGAATCAAACTGTTTGATTTTTGCTGTTTTGTCACTGACGATAATTCCTATTTGCGACTAGAAAGACAAGGAAATCTTTCTGTTTTCAATAAAAGCCACTTCAGTTGGTTCACCAATAATGAAATTCAGCACCTGCTCAACCCTCAAGGACCCTAAAAGGTTCCTGGAACCTTTCTTTGGATGCCTTTTCATTGCACAGCATGAAAAACCGAGATTGAGCATCAGATTGTGTGAGGAGGTGAAGTCAGAAGCGTTAATGAAGGGTTAGAAAATATGAGATTGGTTGAGTAAATGTTGCACCGTCAGTTTTCTAAATCGTCCAGACCTAGAGGAGAATTTAAAAGGATTCGATTTTGCTGTTTTTAAAGGATTTGTTATTAAATCTGCGTCTTTATCTCTGACTTTAAAGTGAAAGTTTGTGTCTCAGGTTTAGATTCCATCAGGTGTTTGTCTGAAAATCTGGATGTAAGTGGACATTAGAGGTCAACCTTCCTCTCTGCCTCCTGCATGCTCTAAGTGGGGGGTCAGGGGATATTTGTTCTGACCTGAAATCAACTTCAGAACGATAGAGCCGCAGAATCAGATGCCCCTCTGCTGAGAAACAAGAAGGGAAACACCTGGGATTATCCCCAATCTGTGCAGCTTTTGCATGTTTCAGATTGAGCTGATCTGCTGTCTGTGTGTGTCTGTGTGTGTGTGTGTGTGTGTGTGTGATGGAAAAAGTGATGAGTAATACTCGGGGATCTTGACGCTCAGTTCATGTTCAGTTTGGCGCATAATTGATTCAGCTTGATCTGGTTTATGGAGCTGAAAATGAGACAAAAAGCATGTGAGCGATTTCCTGATTTTACGCTCCAGTCACGAGAGTCGATGATGATGATTGGAGAGTCGAATTAAAGGTCAGGTTGTGATTTTCAAGATGGTTCAGGTGAATTTGATGCAGTGAAAAGGTCACGAATCATGTGAGGTAATTAAGGGTGGAGAAAAAATGTGATAAAACGCAGCTTTCATGAGGAGAACCTGACGTTATTTCGCCGATAACCTGCGTCTGAAAGGGTTAAATGAATCTGGTCATGAGATTTACAGAAAGACATTTGATTGAAGATATTTCTGGGAAGTTTAGGTTGAAGAAAAAGTACCCATCCCAAATACCAGAAAGTGAGGTCATAAGTGAGGCGATAAGAGAAAGAGTGGGCACAGTAATTTATTCAGGGAATTTCACAATATGAAGCAGCGAGCGAGCGGCTGATATTGTCAGCGAGCTGCAGAGAGCTCATAAAGCTGCTCAGACCTGTGCCGCCGCCGCCGCCGCCCAGCCCGAGAATCAAACAAGAAGAAGCCGAGAAAACAGAAGTTAATTTCCCAGACTGCTGCAGAGAGTCACTCTGAGAAAAACTGAGAGTGATGAGGTCTGCACGAGGAAGAGGAGGAGGAGGAGCAGGTGAGCAAGAACAAGAACCTCGAATTTATACTAATGTAGATGCATGAGTTTGAGTTTCAGCAGGTACAATCCCTCTGCAGGTGTATTTCCCCACAGGGAGATGAGATAGAGAGGCATCAGTCCAGATATGATGAGAGAGCGTTTCACATTCACTGTTCACTCACAACCGACTCAAAATACAAGAATAAAGAGAGAGTCTGAAGAATTTAAGTTTCCACGCTGCTTCAGTTTGATGTTTTCTTCATCAGATTGGTAAAAATAGCTTTTCTTACATTCATGTTTTTGTTAAAAAATAAAGCAATAAGGGAGAAAAGGATGTTTCTTTTTAAACGGTTTCATAAAAATGCACAATTCTGGCATTTCTGCAGCTTTTAAAAGCCTCAAATCATCTGCGAGAAGCTTTTTAAACCAGAGAGAGGTTCAGAAACGAGCATTTAAAACACCAAATGGATTCAGGTGATTTCAGATCTGCATGAGAAGGAAGGAAGGAAGGAAATCTCTCTGTTCACTCACCTGTTGAGCCTCAAGTGAATTTCAGCTTGAGAAGGACCTGCTTACAGAAATGTGTTTGTATCCTGTGAAAAAAATGAATAAAGAAATGATTATTAATAACCATGAAGAGTGAAAGTTGTTCTGTATATGAAGCTGCTTCAGTTATTAAAATCAGAGGATTAGAAGGTGGAATAACGGAGAGGAAAAATGAACATTCGCCTGCCATAAAATGATGTTTCTGAGGGGTGAATTATTCCCTTTAGCCTCTTCAAATGTGACAGAAAAGAATAAAGTCTTTAATTATCAAGAGCAAAAATTAGAGGTATAAATGTAAAAGAAAAATGCTGTAGTTATCCAGCAAATCCTGCAGCTCTAAATCTTAAAATCATCAAATTTTGATCAAACACAGAAGATTTGTTTCAGTCTAAAACTCTCAGTTTTTGCTTTTTCTGCAGGATTTTTTAACTCTTATCTAAAAGTTTTGTCTCTTTAATTTGCATGAATGAAATGTGCATAATTGGAGTGGACTCTGCTTCACTGAATTAACGTGTTTCTGCTGTAAAAGCACAAATTTAGACAGGAGTTTCGTTTTTTTTCTCCATAATAATTAAATTCGGGACTTTCTCTTTAAGTCGTGCTCTCTGCTTCATCATTTCCCTCTTTTATTCCCCTCTGTCATTCTTCACCTCTCTCGGAGTTGTCACAGTCTTTACTGCACTCAGACTCTCCGCGGGCGCACCGGGCGCACCGGGGACGGTCCCCGCAGCGTGGGGGGGCGACACGAGGAAGTAGAGAGGGAGGGGAGGGGGGGTTCTTTCTTGCGGGTAGACTGAGGCTGACTCTGGGGACGGAGCTGCGGCCGACTGCCGCAGGTTTTGGGGGAACCAGCTTCTCACTCTGAGGTCGCCGGGGCATTTCCGAGCGATCCGGGGTAAAACCCGGCTGACACACAGAGACAAAACAGAGAGAGAGAGAGAAAGAGAGAGAGAGTGAAAGAGAGAGAGAGAGCGAGAGAGATCAGGGCACAAACAGCCTCAGAAACATCGATCCTCCTCCTCCTCTCTTCTGCAGATATCTGCGGCTGTCTGAGCTCGTTTCACGGACACTTTTACGCGCAGCTCTCGGTGATGTTTGATTTGGTCTTTTGTGTTTCTGTGCGCAGAGGACAAAACCAGGAGAGCTGACTGAGCCTGCACACGGGGGAAGGTGTCTGGAAAAAGGGAGCTGATTTTCTCCTGCAACTTCTAAATCCAATGGCAGCGACACCGAAGAACACAGGTAACACATTTATATTCTTATCCGTGATTTTAACACAGATTTGAACATTTTTAAGAGACACTTTTACGCCTTAAAATCATCCAAAATTTCTGCTCCAAATCAGAGAACTGTTGATGCATGTTTCTATATCATATTCCTAAATTTGACTTTATCACTGTCGGTGTGTTTGAGTTGTGTTGGCGTTGTTTGTGCGTTCCTGCAGCAGTGTGTGTGTGTGTGTGTGTGTGTGTGTGGTGAGACTGTTGAACATGGCATTGCAACAGTGTGTGGTCTCCTCCAGCTCTGGCAAGACTATTGTGCACTCTTCACGTGCGCATTTGTTCGTGCGCGTGCTTGCTTGTTGGTGTGTGTGAGAGAGAGAAAAGAGAGAGAGAGAGAGAGAAAAGAGAGGGAGGGAGGGGGGGAGAGGAGGAATGTGAGTCGGGCTGGAGGAAATTCTTGTGTTTTGGAATGCGTTTACCCCGGGGGGAGACCCCGTGACTCCGGGAGAGAGAGAGAGAGAGAGAGAGAGAGAGAGAGAGAGAGAGAGAGAGAGAGAGAGAGAGAGACAGGGGTGTGATTGCATGGCTTTCTAAGAAATAATTGAATCATTGGTGTTATGCTGTTTCATGCAAGTCTCATGCAAATGCAGTGACAGTGAATATTTCATGATGAACATTTTTGCATATTTTTATGATCATTTCTCTCTCTCTGAGGAAGAGGACTATAATTAAAACCATGCACGCTCACTTTCACACACACACACACACACACACACACACAGCGGCTCTGCATCCAACAGGGGGAGCTTGTGACACATGGAGCTGGAAAATCAGTTATTAATGTGACACTAATATCAGCCTTCAATTTCACATGCGTTAACAAAGAGACAGTCATTTCTTTTAGCAAAACACTCCGTGAAAAGTGGATGAAAGGGCAGCTCAGACTTGCTTCCCCCTCGGTTCTTGGCAGATTCTGCGTCTTTTAAAATGGGACATAGATTTTAAAAAATGTCAAAAAGTGCGTCTTAAAAATATGAAACAAATGCACATTTCAGAGGCAGACATAGTCTATGATAAGAGCTGGATTTAGCAGCTTTCTTTCTGCAGAACATGCTGGACGTCTCCTACCTTGCATTAAAGAATACATGCACGGTAGTATTTTGGGAAATTCATCTAAAATATGTTAAAATTTATCTATTTTAAATCTCTTTTAGGCGAAGATGTTTTGCACATTTCAGAGGCAGACATAGTCTATGATAAGAGCTGGATTTAGCAGAATGGTGATTTCTTTCTGCAGAATATGCTGGACGTCTCTTACCTTGCGTTAAAGAATACATGCACATGTTAGTATTTGGAGAAATTCATGTAAAAAATGTTAAAATATATCTATTTTTAATCTCTTTTAGGTGTTAAAGGTGTTTTGCACATTTCCAAAATATCACTCAAGCAATATTACCGCAAGGCGTCGACAAAAAGAGCATTTTAAGTTCATATTATTAACAAACAAACAAGATTAAATCAAGTTTCTGCCAACTTCCTCCAACAGGCAGAAACCCCGAGCAGAACCAGACTGAAATCTCCCCCCCAAACTCGTACGAACTCGCTGGATTCGGATCATTTAGCACGTAAAGAAGGAGACATTTCTAAAAGCATTAGAGGAAACTTCTCCCTGAAGTCTAAATGATGAATTTTTGGAGATGCTGTGATGCTCAGCAGGAACTCGCCGCCTCGCTCTGATGTGTCGCACAGTCAGAACAGAAAGCATCCATCACTCTGAATGTGCTCTGCTAAAATCAAGTGTTATATTGTGAAGTATTCAGACAGTCACATGGCTGTAAACACATGCACACACACACACACACACACACACACACACACACACACACACACACACACACACACGCGCGACTGTTGCAGATGATGTATTCGTTTTAAAAAGCCGACAGTGTTTATCATTCCCTGCTCTTAAAACTTGCACAGAAGTTGTTTTTTTTTTGGATGTAAGCGTTCACCGGACAGACTGGGGTTAGAGTCCCGGTTGGTATTGGACAGAGAAGAGTGTTTCTGGAACAGCGCTGCAGACTAAAAGCTCGCCCACACACAAATGTGAGATATTCTAATGAGCAATCTGGACCATCTGAATATTATATTCCTCTTCGCAGTACAGACGTGTTACTTTGTGCAACTCTTATCATTTCTGGTTTATAAAAAAAAAAAAAAAAGTCTGTGTTTTAGTTTGAGAAAGGTGTGAGTGATGAGGAGACGATATGAGTGACGTGATCCTCTGCCACCTGTCTTTCACAGCCTCTTCATCATCATCGGTTGAAAAGGAAGCAACAACCAGAGAGCTCCTGTCCTGTCCTGCTGGTAAGAATATCACACATTATCTCTGATTTTAAGTGTTGCTGAAAAAGTGTGAATTCATGTATCGAGTGGAAAAGTTAACCCTGGCAGCAGAAACTCGGCTCTTTTCTTCCACTCAGAGGGTTTTTCGTTAATTTGAGAGATTAGTTGGTGAGAGTTTGTGCAGGGGGAGAGAATTTGACAAACTTTTCCTCCGTTCCTCGGTGTCACTACAGCAGATCAAACCCTCCCTGTAGCTGTGATTTAAAAATAACCGAGCTCAGTACAGTAGCCATGTGCACATGAAACATTTGACTTAATGTAAACCCAAAAAATAACAATCAGGCTGCGTGATTCACACACACATCGAGCGTGTTCAGCCCACACACTCCCACGTGTTTCCCCTTCCTCTGCTGCCTCAGATGTGAGGCACATGACATCATTAAAGAGGTGCTCTAAAATCAGTGTGGGTACTGCGTGTGCGTAGGCAGAGAGTGTGCGTGTGTGTGTGTGTGTTGTTTCTGTGTGGGTGCAGGAATGAAAGCCAAAGCTCCAGAGCCGTGGGCCCGGTGCTGGCTGCCTGTGTGTGCCCAGCCGGAGGCTCTGGTCCTGGGCTGCGCTGCCTCCCACGCTGGGGTTCGGTCGGGGCTCTGAGTGGGAGGAGGAGTGGGAGGAGGAGTGGGCCGGGGCTGTGAGTCAGCCTGCTGCAAAGCCCCCAGACGGGAGACCGCTGAGGGAAGAAACACACCACCACACAAGAGTCTCCTCTCCCTGCCGGCCTTCGCAGAAACGTTAAAGTTTCTAATGAGGAGGATCAGACGGGGGGGACGGAAACACTCTGCATCAGCTCATCTCTGAATGAGTTTTCTGCAGACACGTTTGTAAACACAAAATAGACTTAAGGAGTTTTTTACTTCTTAGTTTGTTTTGTTTTGAGATGATCCAGGTTTAGTTTCTATAAATGTCAGAGCTGTTGCTATAAGACAGTCATTTTGCGTTCGGCAGCTCTGTGATTCCTCATGATTACTCTTGCATGTTTGACATCCAAATGTGCAACTACAGCAAAAACTGCTTTCTCCATCTGTGCCTGTGTGCCCCTTAAATGAAGGAGCTGTACATCAGTTTACTCACGAAATGGCATAGATATATTCTACATTTGTGGATGCACATACATGAACTTTGGGGAATGACCGAAAGAACGAGATCGTGGATACAAGTGGCCGAAATGGGTTTCCTCCTTGGAGATAGGGTAAGGAGCTCAGACACTCGGGAGGCGCTCAGAGTAGAACCGTAGGAGTCAGCTGAGGTGGCTCGGGCATCTGGTTAGGACGCCTTCTGGACGCCTCCCGTTAGAGGTGTTCCAGACATGTCCCACCGGGTGGAGACCTCGTGGCCGGCCCAGGACCAGATGGAGGGATTATATCTCTCACCTGGCCTGGGAGCGCCTGGGAATCCCCCCGGAGGAGCTGGTGGAAGGGGTTGGGGTGAGGGCTGTTTGGGCTTCCCTCCTGAAGCTGCTGCCGGGAGCTGAGAATGACGTCACTAGTTACCTGAGTGACCAGTGTTTCAGTTACGGAGTCGGAAAAAAGCAAAAACTGAGGCAGAAACAAGATGGCTACATCTACGAAAGTTATTTCAGCGCTTGCCTCGGATATTCGGATAGGGCAATCGCTAAAATAACTTTCGTAGATGTAGGTATCTTGTTTCTCCGATGGATTTTCATTTTTTCCAACTCGGTAAATGAAACAATGGTAACTCGGGTGTGACGTCATTTTCAGCTCCGACATCTGACCTCCGAGGTAACTTGAATGCAGCGGACATCAGCTACCCTGCTGAAACTGGGTTTTTGGGGTCAACTAAAGTCTTATTTTAGTTTTCTTTCTTTTTCTTCTATAAGATGAGATTACTAAGCGTATACTCCACTTGCATCTGCCCCAAACCAATAGTGCTGTACCTGCTCGGTTCAGTGAATACACTCCCAGTGAGTCTGATCATGAGAGGAAGATTTCAACGTCTATAACGTTTTTAGAAAAGTTGAAGACAGATTTGTTTTTAAAGCTGTCATGACATTTCTGATTTGTGCTGCTGGGTTTAAAAATCAGATGTTAATTGATGAGGGTCGTTAAAATCCCATTTCAGCAAATTGTTAAACTCCATCCTGAGAGGTGGAGGTCAGGTGGAGGGCCGCGGTGACCCGGTGATCTCAGCAGCGTTTTGTCGCTCTGATAATGGAAGGTGGTTCTCCAGGAAACTCAGAGGGAGTCCACCAGTCTGGTACAAGGGGGGGTAGCTGGAGCCAGGCCGGGGCGTGGAGCAGAGCGGTGCAGCGGAGGATAGGGTGGGTGGGTGGGAAATGCATTGGCGTGTGGAAGCGAGGAGGAGGTGGAAGAGTGGGAGGAGGAGGAGGAGGGACGGGCGTTAAAAGAGGCAGGCGAGGAGCGTGAGGGAAGGACGGGGAAGTGAGAACAGGAAACGCTGGTCGGAGTGGAATGTTTCACAAGAAGGCTTCTCCGCCCTGCGAGCGTCAGGACGAGGGCGTCTGCTGCTCAGACAGCCACCAGCCATCCTCACACACACACACACACGTACACACACACACACACATTCTCCACAGTGTGACCCCTCACCGCTTTGGCAGGGTTAGCTTTTATATCCTGTGAGCAGAGGAGTCACTGCCTGGACTGAGCAGCTCTGTGTGACTGCAGGACAGAGAGAGAGAGAGAGAGAGAGAGAGAGAGAGAGAGAGAGAGAGAGAGAGAGAGAGAGGGGTGTACTGGAGCTGGTTTTCCTCTGACACCTCTGAAGGGAAGAGGAAGAGGAAAGGGGGAGGATGAAGAGGAAAGGAGGAGCAGAGAGGAGAGGGACTCACAGGGCAGGGATGATGGGGTGGAGTGCTGCACCGCTGGGGTCCTTTAAAGGAGTCACTGCGTGTTTACTGGAAATACAAAAGCAACATTTGTAGCATCACAGCCAGGTTATAAATTTTAATGTGCGTTTGCTCGTTAATATGGAAGATGCCGAAAAAAAGGCTGTTTTAGCAGTTCTGCTGGCGTGCATCTCCACCTGTAGTTCTAAACATTTCAAGTAGCTGTTCAAAAAGTACAGATTTTTATGTTAATGGTTAGATTTTCTGTTTTGATTTTTGGACGGGAATATCCCAATTGGTAACGGAAAAGTCTTTCCTTTGCATTTAATGGAAGGCCATGTTCAAATCAGAGCTGGAGTTTTAATTTTAGTTATGATTTTAGCTCCTCACAATCATAAAAAACTGCTTATCACGACTGTATGATATTGTGCAGCCCACTTTGTCTTGCTCGTTTTGCCTTTTATAGTGAATCAGGTGCTTTTTGTCCTTAAAGGGATATTCCAGCGCAAAGTTAATTTAGGGTCAAACACACTGTAACACCGAGTTACACAACCCCTCGAGAGATGAATGTTGTTGACCGCTTGCTTCTCTAGTTATACCAACTTTAGTCATGACCGCACGATAGCAATACACAGTGGTCTGAGTAGCCACACACAAACCTCAACCAAACGCCACTCTATAACCAAAAATAATGCTCAGAACAGCACCTAACTTCATCAACAGTACATATAGGGTCCCAGCCATAGTACTAGCCACCAAACAGCTTTTTAACTTTGCCTAATTTCTTTCATAAAGAGACTAAACACAACTCACCTACTCTATTCCAGCAGCCGCTTGTTTGTAGCAAGACCTCAGGTAAATCCATTACGGACTGTTGCGGGGGGAAGAACATTTATGATCATTTCTTCGTGGAAATGTAATCAGACCAAGACGCTGCAAAATGATTAATATGGTGATTATTGCGTCAAGGAAATGATAAAGAAATGATCATAAATGTTTTTCCTTGAGCTGTGTCACCCCGCTGTAGTCCGTAATGGACTGGCCCGAGGTCTTGCTACAAACAAGCGGCTGCTGGAAGAGAGTAGGTGAGTTGTGTTTAGTCTCTTCGCTAAAGAAATTAGGCAAAGTTAAAAAGATGTTTGGTGACTAGTGCTGTGGCTGGGACCCTATATGTAATGTTGATGAAGTTAGGTGCTGTTCTGAGTATTATATGCGGCTATAAAGTGGCGTTTTGGTTGAAGTTTGTTTATGGCTCCTCAGACCGCTGTGTATTGCTATCGTGCGGTCGTTACTAAAGTTGGTATAACTAGAGAAGCAAGGGATCGGCAACATTCATCTCTCTAACTGGGGCTGTCTAACTCTGTGTTACGGTGTGTTTGACCCTAAATTAATTTTACGCTGGAATATCCCTTTAAAAACAGAGTGTGTTCTCAGCCCTTCCCCTAAAACGGGTCTTACTTTCAGTCCATCGTCATGAGGTCAGATCGATGTGCATCAAAGTTTGAACTCTCAAGGGAGTTGCAGACTTAATAACAGACTGCTGTATCTTCAGTGAGTTGTGCTGCAGCTGCAAGTGGACAGAGGAGAGCAGGAGTTGCTCATGTGTGTATGTGTATGTCTGAAAAGTCAAAAACAGAAACAAAACAGAGAAATGGTTCTGAAGATATAAACATTCAAGTAAAGGCGAAGAATGTGGCGCATGTCCACAAATCAAATATGTGAAGTCTGAAATATAAAGATCATGGCGACATACACAAATAGAGGCTGTAATTTATGTAAGAAATGTTCTGAATTTATCTAAAATGGGAGGTATAACGTCACATATCTTGACCCCATAGTTTAACCATTGCATCACGTTTAAAGTATTTGTGTGTGATGTAATCAGAGACACTTGCATAAGTGATGGAAAATTCAAACAGCACCTAAACGCATCACTGCTCCAGCTGCTCTGGATGTCTCAGCAGGCTCAGAGGTGCCGAGGTATCCCTGAGAGTGTGTATGTGGATTTGTGTGTGTGTGTGTGTGTGTGGATTTGTGTGTGCATATTACCCTGTGATAACCCTTAGTCTCACACACACACACACACTCGTACTGACACGGTGGTTCACACGTTACTGCAGGGCATTGGAGAGAGATAAGACACAGAGTCATGCCTCCCCAGCGTGACAGTGACATCACAGTTGTATCTGTGTGTTCACTACCCCAGCACACACACACATACACACACACACACCTCCCCCTGTGTGCTAGAAAGAGACCAGCCTAATATAGTCAGCATGGATCACACACACACACTTAGACACACTTCCTCACAGGGCCAGAAGCAAAGGGGATAAGGTGGGGGGATCCGCCTGTCATATTTCCATCTCCTGTCCTTGGTTGGTTATAAGCATGTGTTCCTCCAGAGCCGAGTGTGTGTGTGTGTGTGTGTGTGTGTGCGTATGTGGGTGTGTGTGAATGGGATGACGTCGCTGTTACGTCTGTTGGTGTCCATCACTGGCTCAGAGTCCAGTCTTGGCAGAGACAGGTGCATCCATGGCTGCCTGTGTGTGTATGTGCGTGCGTACGGGTTGGTTTTTGTAGCCTATTTGGGACATGTCCAGTGTTGGACTTTGCTGGGACTAATTGTCCTCTAGGGGACCCACTCTGTCCTGGAAAGGCTTTCTCTGATGTTCTGGCCCTGCTTCCTGTTTAAAGATATTGTGTGTATAAGTCGGTGTGTTGCTGTATCAGATGGTTTTTGTTAACTTATCGTCTCAGAGCTCTGCTTGTGGGGATCTCGAACCTGTTTTTGGTGCATCACAGGGACCATTTCTAAAACAAAAACCCTTCGTATGGGGACCACTACTTTTTGTAGTGACACACTTGTTATAAATGCTGCAAAAAGTTGTTTCTGATGTTTTTGTTTCACCACCTAGTTTGTGTGTGTATGTGGAATCATTTTTGTTACGTCACAGGGACCTTTTCTCATATAAAAGCCTTATTTATGGGGACTACTTTGTCTTGTAATCACACATCTGTTACAAACACTGCTAAGTGTAAATCTCATTTTGTTTTGTGTGTGTGTTTATGTTTATTAGATTGTTCCTGCTGCCTTATGGGGACCTTGACAAATATCAAAACACTACTTGTGGGGACCACTATTTCTTTAGGACACAAGTTGGCTGCAATTGCCTCAGAATGTTAAATTTGACGTTCCCATGTTGCCTTATTTTCGTCGAGTGTGTGTGTGTGTGTGTGTGTGTGTGTGTGTGTGTGTGTGTGTGTGTGTGTGTGTGTTTCTTTTGGTTGTTTTTATGAACTTATAAGGACCACTTTTTTTTTTAGGGACAACTTGTTACAAAAGTCTTTGCTGATATCTCAATTTTGCTTCATTTTGTTAGCCCGCATGCTAACTTTGTGAGTTTAATGTATATGTTTGTGAGAGTGCTTTGCTTGCATCAGGGAGGCTTTGTTCAACATTAAAACTCCACTAATAGGAACCGCTGAAGTTAAATCTGGCAAGCAATATGTGATCAATGTCATGTTGTGTAGCAGCCATTGCTGTGTTAGGGACTCCCTGATGTTAGACAGCTACTGATGAAGATACCTTGTTGAAAAGATCTAAACACATTTTTAGAGTTATTCAATTAGATAGCTTTCAGAGAGATTGAGAAAAGAAAAGGCCTGACCTGCCCTATATTTTTGCCCAAATGCCAGGTAAATGCATTCTTAATCTACCTTGCTAGTCTCATGAACCTGTTAACAACTGTGTCTATCATCACAGACTAGTTGCACCAGCAAATATATTTTTTATGTTATTTTTTATTTAGCTTATACATTTTTAAATCATTCAGTTGCTACCACAACTGAGTAATTTTAACAAAGCTAAGCTTGTCAACAAACTCGCCAGCTGGTAAAATAACGCGATACAAGATTGTTTCATCAATTTTCTGGTGATCAAAAATAAATTGAAATCAACAGGTCACTTAGTAATTGGCTTTTTTTGTTGTGCAAAGTTAACAAGGTTCTTTTAATTGCTACCAACACTGTTGTCACAAATAAAACTGTACAAAAAGTAAACACTAATCACTCCTGAGCGCAAAGTACGTTCAAAACACTGAGATTTTGAAGTAGGTGCCACTGCAGCAAAGCTTGTAACATTGGTTTATAGTGGTGAATCTGTCACATATGCTTAAAAAAGTCATTTGTTCAGGTCCTGCTTTTTGGTATTTAAGTGTAGGATGTGTTTTGTCTCATAAAGACGCTTACATCCATGCAGAAACATTGTATATGTACAGAATTATGGTCCTTACGGGGACCTGCCCACTACAATCAGTAACAGTGAAATTTACACAAACACCCCCGCTGGCTGTCCTTTACATTCTTTCTCTTTCCTGTTTGAATTCTTCGACTTTATCTCTTCAGATTCTTCTCCTCTCTCTCTCTCTCTCTCTCTCTCTCTCTCTCTCTCTCTCTCTGTCACTAGCAGCTCTGGTCAGCCATTAAACTCCCTCTTAAGCCAAACCAGCAGAATTCCCAGGCTGCTCGGCTGCCCGGGTTCACACCTTTTTGTCCACAGGAATCTCAGGAATCCCCAGCTTCCTTTTCCACCGCAATCTCCATTGTGTGTGTGTGTGTGTGTGTGTAAAGCTATAAGAAGCAAAGGCCCCCGCCTGTGTTGTGTGTGTGTGTGTGTGTGTGTGTGTGTGTGTGTGTGTGTGTGTGTGTGTGTGTGTGTGTGTGTGTGTGTGAAAACACATCTCCGCCCTTGTACCCACCCAGTTTGTGTCCACAATAGTGTGAGTCACACTCAAAAACGACAAAAAACTCTCTGTTACTGTGAAACTTTACACTCTCAGACAAACTTGAGTGGACATTTAGGGTCACAGTGAAATTGAAGAACACAGATTTTGTAAATGAACTTTTGAGTCAGTAAATACAAACATATACATATATATATTTTACGTTGACACCATGTTTTTCTTATAACAGGCAAAAGTTTCGGGAGGTAACATTAGCTTGTTAGTACAGGCATTAAAAGCGTGGGATACATCTTAACAAAGAAATCCATTAGAGGGATTTGAGTGAATGAAATGGGATTAGTTTTATAAAAATACAATATAGAAATATTTTTAAAACTGTCAATGACAAACGGAGTAATGTGATCCTGAAAAATTGTGTTTGCGTGAAAAAAAAATGACACTTGTATTACAAAAATAAGCATAAAATGAGGCGTTTATAGAATATGAACATATCAATTAAAATGATGAAAGCTTAATTGTCACTTTTGATGGATTTTAACTTGCAGCAGAAAGTGTTAAGGTTCAATTAATGAGGAATACAAATACGTACAAACTCTGACATTTTTGTTATGACAATAAATATTTGAGAGTCAGTTTTTGAAAGTCATAGTTATGCTACATCCAGCTCACTAGCAGCTACTGCTTCTTCATCATCTTAACTATGTCTAATGATGTGGCAACCAGCATGAAGGAGAGAGAGACAATATCATAGTAGAGTGATATGATATGATATAGAACAAAACCCATGGTCTAAGATGATGATAACACCAATCACACAATGATACATCACAAAATCTGATGAGCCTGATAACAAAACATGTCCGAAAAAAATGAAGTTCACGTTTAATGCCGTTTGCGTCACCATGACAAGTCATAAAGTTAGATGAAGTGAGTCATTCCAACATCTACACAAAGATGTATTGTTTTTAAAGTGTCCATATTTGACTTCAGTGATACACAGACTATATATTTTTCTTTCCCTTATTTTCTGGTCTAAAATTTGTAAAGGCAATCCTGCAGCCCTGTTTTCTTAACATGAAATTACCCTCATTGTCAAGCAAAATATATGAATCTTAGTTCCAGTGAGTCATTGTTCCTGGCTAAGAGAGAGCAGCTGAGTAAAAAGAATAATCTGTCTGATTTTGGCAGGGAGGAGTCAAATGAACCAAAATAGCTCCAGACAAAAAATTATTTGTTTTCAGAGTTCTCACAGAGAAACCTCTAATGAGAGGTGATACTACGCCCATCCAGACAAGAGTCAGTGCTCTTACAGTGTGACGCCTGCAGGTTAACACTGCCGTTTGTCCGCACGTCTGGAGTCGTTTACCCTCGCCAGCCCTGACTCATCCCCCACCGGAGCCCAGCCTGCTGTCGGGGCTCAGCAGCACCCATTCAACACGATGAGAAACATTCAGAAAAACCAAACACCAACCGGACACACGACAGGCTGTGATTCACACACACCCACTCAATCTCCATCCACACATAAGCAGCCACAGAGGCGTACAGGTCCATGTCTGAAATGTTGTTGAAGAGGCCAGCCAGGAGGTGATCTAAGACAGAGGTTTAAACATAACATCAGGAGGAAAGGGATGGTTCTCAAAGTGAGAAACAAAAACAAAACAAATATCTGCTGCAAGTTTGGGACTTTCTCTTATCTTTCTCAGGGGAAACACAAGTCAGTTTTTTATTTACCCTTATAACAACTATCCAAACAATCTAATTGAAGTTGTTGTGAAAATTTGCTTAAAACTTTTATGACTTTTAGGCGTTTTATGACATGTAACCTTTAACAGACAGATCTCACAAAAAGCTCATATAAAACATAAATGGGGAGAAATACAACAGCTAAAAAGAAAGAGAATTAAAAGGAAAATACTCATTAAAAGTTGCATCATAGTAAAAAAAATTACCTCACTTTGAAAATTTGTCTGAAACTACGAGGGTGATGTATTACTCAAGTAAAACATTAGCAAAGAAAAGGGCGTTTTTCACTGTAAAGTAGGTCGTTGTATAAAAAATACTTTCTATTTCACAAGTAGAGAATACAAAGTAAAATGTATAACACTGAAATGAAAATGAAAGTAAGAGATTTTCAAAGGATTAATAGATATTTAAAAGCTTCGATGAAAAAGAAAAGAGGACTTCGATGAAAAAATTGAGCATAAGATAAAAGGTAAAGAAATGAACAAGCATGGAAAATTAAGATGTTAAAATTCAAGAAAAAGAAGTCTGAAAAGTCATGAAAAGAAATTTATAGTTGGCCGATATCAGTTTTAATGGTTGGTGCCAATAATGAAAGAGCAGATCAGCTGGTGTCTGATATATTCTATATCACATTGTTGTTGTTGTTGTTTTCCATTTCCAACAATTTAATAAGTCTAACAAATAGTAAACAAAATCATAGTTACATTACAGTATCTGTTATTGATGTGATATGATGTGATTTGAGAAAGAAAATTATCATTTTGAAAAGATTATTGTTCCATTGGTCTTGTAGTGTTGTTACTTCAAAATGTTATTAATCATACTAATTAATTAGCAGACTAATTGATCAGTCCATCTCTATTGTGTGTTTCAGTATCATCAGCATGTATCAGTATGTTGCAATCAGAAATAATTAGTGGGAGGTTGTCAATGAAAACTGAAAAAAAGAAGTGGTTTTAAGGTGGAGACATGAGGCACACCCCTCAGATAAGCTAATCAGATTTTTGACTTTTCACAACAACACTTTGCTTTCTGTTGTGTAAATAAGAATCAAATCATGGCAATGCATGCTGGGAAAAATGTATAGTGCAAAGTTTGTCCAAAAGTAGATATTGGGCCACCATCTGAAACATGAACAACCCTCTGCTTTGTCTCCAAAAGTATTAACCCAACTGTTTTGAGCAGCACAACAACTGCAGTGAGAGTCACTCCTTGTTTAGATATTGCTTCATATTCAGGCGCCTAAAACATCGTCAACCTCTGACCCACAGAGATTGTCTCGTAGGGTTAACAATATAGAATCAAAGGGAGTCTGCAGTATTTAGGTCGAATATTACTCAACCCTGTTCGTTACATGACTCACTGAAGTTATTTAAATAGTTATGAATGGAGCCTGACAAAGCCGCTCCTCCCCTTGTATGTGTGTGCATGTTTGCACACCACAATGTGTGTAACGGGAGCGTAGCATGGGTGCAGCCCGGCTTTTGATGAGTCACATGTGGATCCTCTGTGAGTAACTAACCAGCTATGTGAGTCCTGAAGTTTCAGACCCACACAGAAAACCCCTGGTCTCAGAGGGAGGGGGAGGGGCAGGGCAGGGTGGGGCGGCTCTGGACTGTTGATGGGTGTGGTCTGCAGGAGTGGTGAGGCAGAGAATAGATGTGGGGTAAAATAGCAGGATGTAGGTGAGGACCGGGATCTGTGAGTGGAAGGTGGAGGACGGGATGGTGAGGGCAGAGTAAGGTCAGGATTAGGGGAAAGAGGTCATCGCTCAGGGTCAAAAAATGGTAATGACTACATTTTACCTCACCCTGTTATCTCCCTCTAAATCTGTTTTTTAATTTGAGGAGTTTTGTGTCTGTACACTCAGGTACTTTCTTTGAATAACTCTGGTCACTGCAGAATAACATGTTTATCAGCTTCTGCATATCAGTCAGTTTTGGTAAATTTTGGTACTTTCTCTTTCTGTGGTCACACTCAGCTCTCTGACTCCAGAGGTGTCAAAAGTCCAAACTTTCTTTACCTATAAACAAAAACAAACTTTTACACAAAAACACAGTGGCAAAAAAGGTACTGTTTAACTTTTGGTTCAACAAAACTCACTGATAATGAATTTGTCAAAGTAACTTTGCAAGTCTGATATTGTTTCTAACACTTACCTAAACATAGAAGGACATATAAGTAATTTTAAAAGTATTATAGCCAAGCCTAACAAAACTACAGCTAGATATTGATTCGAGATTATCACCTGCATAAAAATGTTGAGGTTAGCATTAAGAATTGACAAATGTATAATTTTAAAGGTTTAGATGGTTTAAAAAAAAAGGAATTCATTCTTTTGTTTTTTCAAGAAACTTAAATTTGATACTGGGAGTTTGGGGTTAAAAGTTAAGAGAAAAACACCAGAATATCTACCAAAATAAAAATAAAAAAATTGCAAGTAGCCGCTTTTAAGTAAAGTGCAATACAAATACAATAATAAACAATACAAAAGACACATTACATGACAATATAAGATGACACAAAACAATTCATAAATATATAGTAAAATAAAATAAATCTCAAGAAAAAACATTGCCTTTAGATACAAATCAAAATAAAATAACACACCGTAATGAAAAAAGGTGATACAGAGTGATTCCAAATCAAAACAAAACATTTCAAAAGGATACTAAACAACACAAAATGATATAATATTATACAATTACAAAATTAACAGTACAATCAAAAGTAATATAAAATGATGCATCATATTAATATACGATATAACGTTAAACACATAATATCATGTAGTTCAATGCAAGCCAGTACAAAACAATATAGTTGAAATGATATATTTAAATTTACATTACAATACAATTTATCTATTTATGTAATATGAGAATTATGCCGATTGGCATGGCATTATATCTTAACAATAATTATAACAAACTAAATGCACAAGAGTTTAAAGCACGGTAAAACTGCATATATAATTGTTGTGTGTGTGTGTGTATGAATATATATAAATAAATAAATAAATAAATATATATATATATGTGTGTGTGTGTGTGTGTATATATATATATATATATATATATATATATATATATATATATATATATATATATTTGTATAATTTTGCTGTAAAGTGATAAATGTAAACAAATATAATGGAATTCATGAAAAATTTGTCAAGTATAAAAATGAGGGTCAGTGTTCAGACTTTTTGGTTACTCAGCCCCCTCCTTGACAGCATCCTACTCTTTTATCATGATTATAAATGCAGTATTCCTGTAAACCAGTGCAAAAAATGCATGATGTTAGTTCCTACATTTAGTGGGTATTTGTGCATCTGGTTCTGGACAACAACATAATGTATATTAAGAGAGAAGGCTGGGACTTAATTATAGCTTAGTTTGGACTGAAAACGAAATATGAAACAGGACTACTTTAGCTTTTATCTTTTGCAGGTGATTTTCTGAAACAAGCATAAGATGCTCTTATATATTTATTTGTGTGGGGTGTGTAAACTATGTGTGTGTCAGTGTGTGTGTGCTGCCAGTGGGGCTGGAAGTCATAAAGCACCCTCTACTGTGGCCGCTGTGTGTGTTTTCAGTGTGGGGGGGCGGCCGTCCCTGCCTCCTTTCCCTTTTTTAAGAAGCTGGGACCCTTTTTTCTACAGACGCCCCGACTCTCTGGCCAGGGGGAGTTTCCTGCTTTTGAAGACACACACACACACGCTCAGAGAGAGAGAGAGAGAGGGAGGCTGCCCTTACTTTTTCCTCCTCCTCCTCTCCCCCTCCCTCTCTCCTCCTCTCTTTTTCTGAATGGATGTCCTCTCTCTAACCTCAATTGAGCGCTGTGTAACAGGACACTGCCCTCTGCCGCAACAGGCTCAGCCCCCTCTTTAACACTATAAGAGAGTGCGGCGGCGCTCCCGAGAGCGTGTGTGAGGGAAAGTATGTCCGACAGTGTCAGTCTGAGGGAGAGAAGGAGGGAGGGAGGGTGAGGGAAAAAGAGAGAGAGAGAGAGAGAGAAACATGTGATAGCGTAACTTTGGCGGGGCTTGTTGGGAGTTTAACGGCTGTGGTGTCTCCAGAGCTCTGGGAAAGCACCTTTAGCCCAGAGGGAGCCTCACACACACTCACACACACACACACTCAGACACACACTCAGCCTCTGTCAGTGTGTGTGTGTGAGAAACTGTGTGTGTTTAGAGCTGCTGTTACTGATTACACTCTGAAGAATGCAGCAGCAGGAGGAGGAAAAAGAGAGGAGAGACATGAAAAGATGAGATCTTTTAGGATTTTTTTTTTTGCGTGTGACTTGCTCTCCCAGCCGTGGACAGTGACGTGGGTGAGAAGTTGTTACCCAATCGCGTCTCTCCCCTTTTCTCTCTCCCTTTTTTTCACTCAAGCAAAGTTAAAGAGAGAGGGGAAGCCGAAGGGAAAGGACACCCAGCAAAGTCAGACCGGTGAGCGTGAGGAGGGGGGGATCCCTCATTCCTGAGCCGGGAGGAAACTCACCCAGACGGGTAAGTAAAGAGGAAAAAAAGGGAGAGAGTGTGTGATAGAGGGGGGCAATGCTCCCAGAGAGTTGATGGATATCATATGTTAGATGTTAAAGCTTAGGAAACTGCTCCCAGATCAGTTTGGGAGCAGGAAACGCAGTCAGCTGAGCGTGTTTGTGAAAGTTTGAGCGTCAGGATGATCTTTACTCCATGAGCCGGTGGGTGTCACGCTGTGGGAGTTTGGGGTAGCGTTACCTCACAGAAGAGCTGATTCACTGTTACATAGCCGGCTTGTGTGTGTGTGTGTGTGTGTGGATCACACACTCTTTGAGGGGCTTATTACAGTTCAAGGATTAACTGAGAGGAACAATGTATGCTATCTGTGCGTAAAAATAGGTCTAATCTGCAGTTTTTTTCTTCACTTCCTCCCTGTCACGCTGTTTTCTCCCCCCCCCCCTCTCGTGCTCTGACACAGATAGCACAGTCCACTCTTGCAGCTCAGCAGCAGAGGGCATGAATGAACGGGGTGGAGGGTGAGGGAGGTGATGAGGAAGGAGGAAGGAGAGGGGGGTGGATGCATGTAGTATCATACAGCACGGACAGCGCAGTGTGGCTTCTTTATGAATGGACGTGGCAGCCGCGTGATGTGATTGGCTGAGAGCAGAGTGACGAGTCATGACTGCAAGAGCCCGAGTGTGTGGATTCATTTTAAAGAGAGCGTGTGTGTGTGTGTTTCAGGGGGGAAAATGTGTGTGTTAGTGGGACACAGAGAGAGTGTTTTTGTGTGATTCAGTCCTGGTGGTTCTGGGTTACATGTGTTTGTCTAAAGGGGGCTTAGTCACTGGCTCAACAGTGGGGTGTGTGTCTTAAAATCTGGACTTTTAAAAGCGGTGGCGGTCTGCCCGGCTGTTGTTCCTCTTCAGATGAGCTCCCACTCGCTCCCACTCGCTCTGACTAAGACCACGCTCGCTCCAGCTCTCATTACTCTTACTCACTTGTCATGTAATCAGAGGGCAGGTCTCCAGACTTCATGCAGTAATATCACTGCTGAATCACTCGCTGAACTCGTGAAACTGTAATGTCTTCTGCGTGACATTTACTTTTTTGGATTTCCGTTCAATAATTTAAGGGAAAAGTGGACACCAAAATTATCTGTAATCACCTCTAACTCTCAAAGAGATCCAGGGACTGAGTGTGTCAAAGTACAAGTGTGTATATCACCAGTAATAGTCACTTATTACAAATAATAAAACACATGCGAAACTTTTTTATGCAATAATAAAGTAAAACAGAAATTAATTTTTGTTACTAAATCATGAAAAACAAGTGATTCATCCATTCAGAAATGATGCCAAGTGCTTCTCTGGTGAGATCTGATGTTTGAAGAATGAATGAAAATTAAGTTATTTTTCTCTCATTTCTCATTTCTCTGAACTGATTAGTCACTGCATGACTTTTTAATTTTTGCATGTCGCATTATTTACTTTGCACATGTAAACACCTGAGTTAGAGAATGACAGTTTGCAACTTTTATAGCAGCTTATTTGATGGTTCAAGTCATGAAACTGAATTAAAAAAAAACATTAAAAGTTCATAGAAGAATGAGTTTTCCACCTCTCTCTTTTCTTTATCTTCCATACTTACTGAGGGTATTTTAAGTGTTTTTAGTTGGGTTGTATTTAAGAGAGGTTCATTTAGGACAAGTTGCTGCATTACTTTTTATTTTTGAACAAGTTGAATTATTTGAAATACTTTAAAGTCAATAATTGTGTACATGTAAACACCTGTGTTGCAGAATGACAGTTTGCAACTTAAAGCAACTTTTATAGGAGCTTATTTGATGGTTCAAGTCATGAAACTGAATTTAAAAAACAAAAGTTCATATGAGAATGAGTTTTCCACCTCTCTCTTTTCTTTGTCTTTATTTACTTTTACTGTACTTACTGAGGGTATTTTAAGGTTGTATTTAAAAGAGGTTGTTCAGTTAGGACAAGTTGCTGCATGACTTTTTATTTTTGCACAAGTTGAATTATTTTGAATACTTTAAAGTCAATAATTGTGTACATGTAAACACCTGCATTGCAGAATAAGAATTTGTGAGTTGAATGGAACTTTTAAAGTGGATTTTAGTAATGTTAAAAATTATCAAACAGGGTAGAGTTATTGAAAAAAAATTAACTGAGAGTGATAAGATATCTTGGCAGTCTTTTATTGCACTTAAAGTATTTTAACTGATTTCAGTGGTGTTGTGATTAAGGGATGTTGTTATTTATCTAATGTCTACTCACATGTTGATGCAGGACTTTTTATTTAGAGTCAACAATTTTGCACGTTAACAGATAAGCAGAAAAATGACGGTTTTCAGGTTGAATCTTTTTTTGTAAAAGTTAAAATTGTTGTACAGAATGAAACACATTTAAAGATTTATACAAGACTGATCATGTTTTAGCCGAAACATTTTTGCCTTTACTTGGTGGGATAGCTTCAGAGGGAAATAAGACGCCCAGGTGGTACTTTTTAACTTTCCTTTAAGTATTTTAAAGATTTTAGTAGGACTGTTTTTGAGAAAGGTTGTTTTAAGTGTTTAAACGGTTTTATTTTAAAACAACCAAATTGAGAAACAAATTGCCTCTTTTTTTTCAAATTGCTGATTCTACTACCAAGTTAAAATCATAAATTATGAACCATAATTACTCAGAAGTGTAGTGTGCAGTGGCAATATGAAATAAAAGTCCATCTGTCTGTTTGAATAAGTGTTTTTGTTTTGTAAAATTTGAATTATCCTTTTGCACCCTCACGCTTCTGCAGCTGCACAGAATGGACATATAGTGACATTCATGTTTTTATATTGAGTGAATTACAGTGTGAATTGCACTGGTTGGGAGATGAAGAAAAAGGTTGTTGTTGTGCACAAAATAACTCGCACTGATCAACATTTTTGATCATAAAAATTTGTCTTCAAAGGCCACTGTAGCTTCACTGATGAAAGTGGTGAGCAAGGGAGCATCTCACTCTCGAAGATCACTAAATATTCACGTCTGTTCACTGTTTTTTAAGAGTCATGGTAATTTTGCAGAGTTACTGAGGTATTTCAGTATTTCATTCACTTTTGTCAAATTCTTTTTATCAAGCTTGAACATATAAAAGGACTTCTTTGCGTATTTTTCTTTGTATAATTCAAGTTTCAAGTCAGCTGAAGCACAGGGGTTCTGTTGCTCTCATTATTTCTTCTGTTTAGCACCAAAACCTCAAGAATAATTCCGCTTTTCTGTAAACAACTTTGCAGCAAACCTCAGTCTGTTCTGACATCGTTACACATGGTGGTTTGAGGGTCACGATAATCGTATGGTTCCTAAAGAAGTGCAGTACTGTTTGACTCTTTTAGCAGCTCTTCCTTCACATTTTTACAGAAATACTGTAAATTTTATTGTTTCTTTTCCTGTCAATTTTCCTGCTCACTTGCAACTACATTTATGTTTCTTCTTGTGTCACTATTCTGCATTAAAACACTGGAAATGTTCATGTTGTGTGAACCAGCTTCACAACAAGACTCAAACCACAGGACTCAAGACTCTTAAGAATATTGTATTCTTACTATGATATTGTATTTATGTATATTTAAGGCAGTCTTTATATCTCATAATTGATCAAAGTGAAGATTACAGTTTAAGTTTATCTATTTGTATTTTATGTCCCAAAACTAGTGATGATGTTAGTTCAGGCAGGCCAGGAAAACTAGTTAACCCACCTTAAACCTGGCGCTTAGCTGCTACTCTCTATCTCAAGCTTTGGCATTTCCTGTATGCATGTAGGCAGCTGTACATGGGGGTCTTTGCTGCTGCTCTCTCTGCCTCAGGTTTTGGTTCTTCAGACCTCCATGCTTAACACGCATGCACAGCTGGATCTGTTTCCTTGTTTTACTGCCACTGAATGACAGCCGCTCCTTTAACTCCACCAAAGTTTACTGCAGTTTCACGTGGAACACTTTCTTCTTCACTGCTAGAAACTCCAGCATAATGGTAGTTTATGGCTCTAGTGTGTGTCTAAATGTGTTAGTGTGTGTCTGTGTGAGTGAGGAGTTGTGATAAGGTGCGTAACTGTCACATCATAGCGCAGAGGATCTATCAGCTCTTATCGGGCGGCGTTTCCGGCTGAGTTTGAGATAGGAGGACGGATTGGCGGTGAGATGCATCGCAGGTATCTTGATGAGGGTGGAGATTAAATTCCCAGGTGGAGATTAGCTGGAATCTGCCCCCTTGCCTTATCAACCTGCCGACACAGAATGAACTCTGACCCCGCAGCCTGCTTGGCAGGAAGTAGAGTTGACCTCGATCCAGGTTCCAATTACACTTCCGGGACAAAAATCATGCGTTTGTGAAACACGTGAACCATTCCTTTAAAATCTAATCATAACTATGAGAAAGTTTACACAGGTGACATGAGTTTATGAAACACTTATTTGAAAGAGTGCTTCATTCCCTTTTTGAAGGATCACATTTTATTGAATAAGGACACAATAACTGGATTTTTATGTACTTTTAAAAATGGAGCATTAGAATGAAGTCGAAAACTTATCGAGAAAATCCAACATCGAGCATGATTTCGTGATTATTTCCTAACTACATTTACCCAAAAACCTACTTAATTTTAAATTTTTGCAATGACTGATGCTTTGTTTTATTTCATTTAATTAATTTTTTAAATGCTTATTTGTTCCTGTAGTTTAGGAACTTTTTCAGCTTACTCCCTGCGATAGAGAACTTTTTCTAGCCTCTCATAACTTTTCTTTCAGACTTATCATCGAAGTATTTTTTAACACAAGGCATTCTACAGAGTCTGTATAAAGATCGGTGGATGAACAGATGATTCAGTGAGGTGGGACAGATTACAGGGACACAAGTCACCACACTGACTGAACCTCATTCTCTGCTCTGAATGAAGCACACACACAGAAACACACACACTCACACACACTTGGGCTGCAGTAAGTCAGGCGTTGGGTAAAGTTTCTTAAAGTGGGTTAAGCGGCACAAGAAGGATCTTAACCATCACTTGACTCATTCCTTCTTTTCTTTGCCCGACTTTCCTTTTCACATGACTCGTCTTTGTTTATCCAGCAACAAGTCACTCTCACAAGTCCGTCATTCAGCGGCAGATTGTGCAGTTAAGAGCTTAGCCGCATAACTCAGATGTCACAGGGCTGAAAGCAGTTTGGTTCAGCCCGTTAATGTGTGTGCGTCCTCTGTGTGTGCGTGTGTCTGTGTACTCAGGAACACTCGTTCCAACGGTGTGCTAACCACACACACCTGGCCTGTTTCCTCCCATGCTCATATATGGGCAAAGCTTCCCCTACCTGGGCCCCACTCTGGATTCCAATAAGTGGCAGTATGTGTGTGTGTGAGCGTGCGTGAAAGAGGCTGTGGAGACGGATGCACGTCATGGAAAACCAGGATCAATGGGCACGGCCGCAGAGCTGCGTTTTTAAGGTGTTCCTTTTGTTTTCCAAAGGTAATCAGTGAACACAATGACTCAGCCGGGCCGAGGCGGGCTGACTATTCAGAGTGTCCGCAGCAAGACGACGTCAGAGAGATGCAGCCGTCATATAACTATTATAGGAGATAATCCAAATATGAAGCAGGTACAAGAAACTCCCTATAGATCAGATTTTAGATCAAGAATCCAGACATGTCTTTGGTCAATCAGCAGGAGCACTGAGCCAAAAGAGATATAGTCAACTGCTTTTGACTTTATTTGAAATATTTTCTTTACCCTTCATCCAAAGAGACTCTCTAGAGACTCCAAAATACATAAACTCAAATTGTGCTGCTTGTATTAAAGTTAATCCAGCGATGAAGCAGGTAGGAGAAACTTTATTGTTAGATATTAGATCAGGAATCCAGCACTTAATAGAAGTAAGACACACCAACAAATATTGAAACTTCATTTTAAGATTATTTTCTGTTCTTGTTTTCTCAAGGTGATTTTTAAAAGACCTACAAAGATTTCTAGGGCACAGAAAGTCAGACTACAGACCTCTTTTTCAATGTAATCCAGCATCAAAGCAAGCGAAACAAAATCCCTGTGAGTCATGTTTGATATTTAAAATTCCACTCTTAATTTCAGCTAAGCTGAGGCATGAACTTTAAGGAATATTTCAACACTGAATATCACAAATCCTTTGAATTTTAACCTCAGTGACCCCCTTTATCCCTAGAGACTTTTAAAGCAAAGTGCTTTTTGATTGAGTCTTAATTTTTCTTGCCTCAAAGGAAAAATTTTTAAAACTTTACTGAAAAACTGAATTCACGTTTTAAGATTTTGATGCACAAATTCTTTCTGGAGGATATGTAAGAACAAGTGAAAAAAAGGTTTTAAAACACAAACACTGTGGAAATGTAGGTGTTATTTAAAGACACTAAAACCAAGATCAGGTGCATTATATGAAAAACGACTTTAACTTTCAAACATTGAAAAATACTAATCTTTTTGTGAGTTGTTTCCTAAAAGTCTGGATTTTCCCTACCTTAAACTTTTCAAGGCATATCTACGGTGGCCCTTGAGGTCAAGTGCACAACCATTTCATGACCACAAAAAGCATTTCATAGAGTTTTGAAAAACATTCTTCACATTTTGTGAATTAGTTTTGCATTTTGTTAAATATATTGTCGTGTTTTGTGAAATGTTTTCTGGTTAGTAACTTTTTGAATTACCATTTTTTTGTGTTTTGTAAAGCGCTTTTACTTTCTGTAAAATATTTTTGTTTTGTAAATTGTTCATGGATTTCATGACACATTTTTTTGTGCTCATGAAATGTTTGTGAATGTTTAACGCTTTTAAAAAGATTTTTTAAGACCTAGTGCGCAGTTATGTATATATATTTTAGCTAGAACTAAAACTGCAGTTAATTAATACCAAAAATTAAAAAAAATTCAACAGTCAAGCCAATACTCAGTCATTTTGACAGTTAAAACTTTAAAAACTATTTTAAAGCTGTTTGAGTCTTTTTTTTTAAAACAAAAAACTCTAAAGTACAAGTTTTCATAAATGCCATGAATGTTCAGTTTTATCTTAAAATACAGAGAAGTTTGGCAAGTTAATGAGTGCACAGTTTTTTGTTAATATGTAACTGTATATGTATGCAAATTCTTCCACATACACTTAATCATTAAAAATCTAAAGCTTATATATTTCTTTGGGATTCTCCTTTTAAAAGCTTTAAAATCAAACTTATTTATCTCTAATTTCAGGATGGATTAGATTACGATCGATAAAATCCTCCGAGAAAAGTTCACTTAATATAACTTAAATAATGGCATCCGCTCATGTCTGTTATACCGGAGGGATTACTTCATCAAAATTCAACTTCTTGAATATAATTACAGATTCTGAGATGATAAAATTAACCGGCACCAATACTTCCTCAATTTAACTTCTGGTATTTTAACATCTCTTAACTCTGCATTGGTTTTTGTCGTAAAAATCTGTATAATTGAGCTAATGCTGTGTGAATTATGTAAGTCTATAAATGATCATAGATTTTTCAAGAACACTTTTTTGGGACTCTTATCAAACCAGTGGATCCAAAACTATAAGAAGAAATATAGAAACATGGTCATGATATTCTTTAAGAGCCTGGAGACACTTCTTGTCTCCTAAATCTGTTTGGCCTAAAGCTTGTACGAGTTACGCTCGATCTTTAAAAGGTTTATTTAAGATTATACCATTTCTGCAAATTTTGCAGTGCATGCATCCTAAAGTGAAAGGTCACAAAGAGACGAAGGACGATACTGCGTGTAAGAGGGAAGCTTTTACTTTCTGTTGCATGGAGAACGAAGGGTTTCTGCATCTTTGGGTTTCATTTAAGATAGATTTATTCAGGATCAGACCCTGTGAGAGGCTGTCTCCAGAAGGATAAACCCTGTGACCCCACAAAGGTCAAAAGGTGAGGGAGACTCCTTCTTTCCCTCCTCTTTCTGTACTCCTCTGTTTCTCCCTCCTCTGCCGCCTCCTTTCTTCGCTTGCTGCACGTTTGCCAGGCCTTCATAAAGCAGCTCGAGGAGGGAGTTAGCTTTCCTCGCTCGTGTTGCCAACTCTTTCCCATCAGTCCAGCCCCCTGGAAGACTCTGCAGACTCCCCACTCTCCCTCTCTCCCTCTCTCTCCCCCGGCCTAAAGCCGAGCCTGGGGCTGGGGGACGGGGTACAGGCCGTTGTGTTCGAGGTGGGGGCTCCCTCTGGAGAAGCTCTTTGCAGGCCTGGATTTAGTCTGCACCTCCACGACAGCCACCAAGCAACACCCAGAGGAAGCGTTTGAGATCGGCTTACATATGAAGCCTGGTTCATCTCCTGAGTTTTAAAATGAGGATAGAAAGAAAGTGGGAGATGGTGGAAAAGGAGGGGGAGACACAGAAGGGGAAAGACTTTGGAGAGCGATGAGAGGTGGCGGGGAAGACGGAGACTCCATAACCTTGGTGTCTCTGCAGAATCAGACACATTGGCTTCGTCTCTTTGGTTGGACACTTTCACTCAACCGTAACGACCGATCAGACGAACAGACCGGGCTTTAATGGAAGCTGAAGAGCTGAGAACTGATATCTGATTGGCTGTCGGCCTCGTGGAACAACTGCTTAATTGGTGGCGAAACTGGTGGCGAGCGCTGCATCAAGACAAGACCCTGTCTGCAAGATGACTAACAGATGAGAGATCGAAATGATTGGTGCAGGATTCATGAACAAAAATAAGGGAAGCGATTTCTAATGTTGGAACTTTTCATCAGTATCGAGGAGGGCAGGGTCCTCTGTGCAAAAGGAACAAGGACCAAAACCAACGCTGGATGGATCTTACGGTCAGCACTGCATTGAAAACAGACAGGACTCTGTAGTGGAAATCACTGATCACTTCCAAAAACCATCATCTGTGTCCACAGTTCATCACTGCATCCACAAATGAGGTTGAAACTGAACCATGCAAAGAAATAAACAGATATAAACATGATCCAGAAGCACCAGAGACTTCTCTGAGACCTGAGGAATCAAAATCGGACATTCTTACTGGTAATCATGGTCATTGCGTCCTCCACTCTAAAGAACAGAGGGACCATCTGGCTTGTTATCAGCTCACAGTCCAAAGCCAGCATCCCTGATGGTATGGGGCTCAGAAGTGTCCATGGCATGGGAAGCTTCCACATCTGTGAAGGAGCAACATCTGCTGACATCCAGACAATGACCTTTTCAGGGAAGACCTTCATATTTCAGCAAGGCAGTCAGTTCATTTACATGACACTCGAGAATACCGAATTATTGCCTTATTCCGATTAAGACCGAACAACTGAAGTGCACGTAAACACCTTAGTCCGACTATAATCGGAGTTTGAGAACTCTGATTAAGACACCCAGATAATGCGATTGGAATTCGATTTTCTCTACCATGTAACCAGCGTAGACGGAGTATGATCGGACAATGCATGTGTGTACGCCACACCCTTGTAACCCCGGAACAAAAACACCAGAGAAGAGGAGTAGTGTGCATCTCATCTTCAGAAAAAGTAGCCCGTTCATCATGTACAACAAAAACGACACTGTACGATGCTCCATCTTCTTGCTTGGAAATGCCCAGCAGCAGTTGTAGACACTTCTGACGTCTGGCATGGACCTGCTGCTGTTGTTGACCGTTGTATGGGGTCGGATACGCGCCGCTGAAAAGACCCATATCACCCACAAGTTTTAGGGAGAAGGACACGTTCGCATCAATAATTCGTGGACAAGGAGACAAGTCCAATTTGGCGGAAAGAACGAATTATGAGCTTTGTCCGATCAAGCTGTGCATGTAAACGCACTGAATGACCGACCACATTCTGCTGGGATTACAACAGCGTGGCTCTGTAGTAGAAAAGTCCTGCCTTATAACTTTTTGAGCATCATGACACAAAAAAAAACAGGACAAAGGAGACCCTGGACCATTAAGAACACGAGGCTTTTGTATTTTAATAAATGTTAGAGTAGATGAATTTTCCCCAGTATGTTAAGAACGAAAGAAAAGATCGCTTTAGACTCTAGATGGTGTTTCAGTGAAGGTTACAGGGACTTCAGGTCGAGGAAGGGAGTGCTGGGAATCCTGAGGAAAGGGTGAGGATGGGTGATGCAGGGGGGGAGGACGGGTGAGGCCAGGCGTGCCTTCCATTCCTGCCTGCTCGGGGTGAGGCTATTCCTAGAGTGTGGTGGATGGCAGTTGATGTGGGTTTCCTCTGAGCTGCCTGGAAGATGACTGGCCCTGACCACATCCACATTCACACACGCACACACGTACACACACCAGACACACAGTGACAACTGTACAGCAAACACACACATGCAGAAACATACACACATTCACATGCATAAACACACACGTTGTAAGGAGAGGAAAGAGGAACTGAATCATTACGCTGCCTCAGCCTCTAAGCTGGGGGTGACCACTGTACAACTATTTGTGTGTGTGTGTGTATGTGTGTGTCTGCATGTGTGTGTGTGTGTGTGTGTGTGCAAAGATACGTTGCATTTCTGCAGTAAAGAGACATCAGCTCTTTGGTTGTGTGTCTGGGCTGTTTGTTGCTCAAGTATGTGTGGGCATGTGTGTGTGGGCGGGTGTGTAGGATGTGTGAGCTGGGTGTGGATGCATTCCCTCAATGTGTGTGTGTGTGTGTGTGTGTGTGTGTGTGTGTGTGTGTGTGTGTGTGTGTGTGTGTTTGCCTCCCTCCATCTGTAAAGCTTAGGACTCAGTGTGTTCGGTTATTCTCCAGAAAAAATAAACCTGGAAATCTTACAGTGTTCATTAAAATTGGCTTCCTGAATTTTTCAAAATCCATATTTTGCATGCAAACACATTCTGCACAAAGTCTTTGATTCACACGCAACTGCAAACGTGACGTGCAAAGTCCTTTTGAATCAAGACATACAGCGTTTGCGTGAACATAATGAGTGACAATTAGCTTAAATTTCCCTGCATGTGCTTCATTTAGTATTCGAGATTGGGTTTTGGTTATATTTCAGTATTTATTTCCATCTATAAACCGGCATATGTAGAGAAGTCCTCCCTTTCTGTCCTGTAACTCACAGGCATGTATTTCAAAAGGCTCTGCTGGTTGGATTCACTTGTGCATAAACTCAAGCTGATTGTTGCCTTCTTGAACAAAATAGAATATTCATCTTTGTGCTTTCATCTTATGCTCAAAAAACAGTTTTCTTGCTGATGTTGTTGCATAAACTTGACCAGAAAGCATTTAGATCCCCTTATTTCTCTATCCACCCTCACCTGCATTTCTATAGAATCTATGAAGGAGACTTCTCATTTTCTAATCACTGATAAATCATCTGTATTTCATGTGGAATTTAAAAAAAAAACATATTTTTGCAACATAATGGTATTCAGATTCACCAAAATTAAAGCTTTATATCAAACCATGTCTGAGTGGGGATAGACTTGAGTTTGGTTTCTCATGAGTTATTTTTCAGTCTGTTTTAAACTCGGATCACAAAGAGAAAAGAACGTTTTGAATTTCCTCTGACCTCACCCTGCTATCATGTCGAGTCCCACTAAGCAAAGGCTTCAGTTTCGATGGAAAAATCAGATGATAAAGTGACTTCAGGTACATCTGAGCTCTCTGGCAGCATCACCAAAGCGTGGAAAAAAAGACAGAGATAAGACATGGAAGACGTTATCAGCTTATCTGTCGCCCTGTGAGCTTATTCAGGCTCGCCAGTCTGGACCTGTCAATATCACAGTCCCTCTCGAGGTGCCGATGACAGCTATGACAAACAGCTGGGAATCCTGATTTAACCTGTATCACGATAACACGACAAGTTTCTGACCTCCCGTTTTCTTTCTTTATGTTTTTCAGGTCGTCTTTTGTGCACCAGCTCTTCCACAAATACCACCCGTGTGCTTCTAAATCTACACCAAGCAGAGGTAAGAAGTCGTCCCTCGATTTCTGCAGTTTTCTTTTCATCTCTCTTCTCTGACTCCCACACCTCCACCCTCTTTGTGCAAACTGTATTCCCTGCAGCAGAGAACAGAGCCCGAGGCAACATCCCTTTACACCTCTTCATATCCCCCTTCGTTTAAAGCTTCGGCAGAGAGAGAGAAGGACTGATGATAACTCTTAAAGTTCACAGGTCAAATCAGTCAATACGCTGTCAGAGGAAAGAGGGAAAAAGCACAAGTCACACAACCTCTTCAAACCTTTTTCTCCTTTCGTTTTGTTGATCCAAAGCTGCATCATGGAAGCAAACAGTGTTCCTCAGGGTTGTTAGAAAAGTATTGAAATTGACGCGAGTTTAAAAAAGTTCAGACAAGACAGATGTTGAAGAAAAATATTTGTATTGCAAAGCTCTTTCCACTTTTTTGATGAGTGAAAAAGACAGATCTTCATTTGTGTTTCTTATCTGCCTTTGTTAGGGGGAAACAGATTGCGGGGCTGCAAGCTGAGCCGTTGACTGTGCACAGTGTTGGGATTTCTCAAATAATTATGTCTTTCTAAGCTTTTTCCAAAGAGCCAAAATATCCACAGAAGTCCTCTTCTCTCTGAGACAAAAAAAATGAGTCAGTAAAAACCTGTTAACTACCTGAAAGAGACGGTTTACTTGAAAATTCAGGTTTTTTTAATGCACTTTGGTGAAGCCAGCCTGGTACATTAACATTAACTGCTGCTGACTTGTTTTCTAGCTATACAATCAGTTGAATTAGTAAGAGAGAGTGATTCAACAACTTTTAGTGCATTAAGGAAAACATTGATTGTAATTTTTAGTAGAAAACAAGGACTATTTTAGCGGTAAAATGTGAGACACGATAGGCTGATTTCTGAATTTGCTGAAGTGTTGAAATGCATTTAAAAAACTGATAGTCAAAGCTTTATTCTTCACTCTTCCTTGCCATTAAAATCTAGTTAAACTGACAAAATGAACATCAGGTTTAGCCCTAGAATAATCATACTCAGATGTACTTTTTTGCCTGAACAAAACTATTTGTTGCATTGAAATGTAACCCTGGAAAGGTCTGGAATATTGCGGTGAAATAGGTAAAAGGTGAGAGAGAAATAGAGACGGACAGAAAGAGCAGAGATGGTGACAGAGAGCTGGAATGTGAGACAGAGAGGGAGAGCGTCCAGCAGCACATTTCCCTTAATAAAAAGAAATTGGAGTCAAGTGATGATCAGCTGGTCAGAGGACGTTTGATCAATACGGTCACGGGGCCTCAGGTATGCAGAGCTCGGCGTGTGGCGTGTGACCGCAGAGAGAGGGAGAGGGAGAAGGAGGAGGGAGTCCTCCCTCTCTCACCTCCCGCTCCTCTCCTTCTGTGGTCACCTGTGCAGGTCGTCCTTTATTGACCCGGGTCAGCTCTCCCATTCTTGGCCTGGCTGAGAATTGGAGCCCGCATGGTGGTGGTCACCGCCTGTCGCGCCTCGGGGCTAATGGGAAAGAATGACAGGAATCTGCAACTGATAATGCCACGCTAGGAGAAGTTCGTCAGCAGATAATCTCCCATATCCTTTCCTCTCCACCCTCAGGCTGCTCTTCTTCTCCTTCTTCAGAGATACAGAAAGAAGTGTTACTTTAGATACTTATTTTTTTATGCTTTGAAGAGAAGATGTCCTGATTTTACTTTTATCTGCAGAGGGAAAAAAAATTGCTGAAGTTTTGGTTGTTTTAACAAACACTACTCTCTCAGTTAGCAGCACTTTCTTTTACGTCATTATCACATGATTTTTACCAGCAATTCTTCAAGAAAGCTGCAAGTCTTTTACTTGCACATATTTGTTTTATCTGCTTGCAAAACTTTCCAAAATTGTCATGAAAAACCGTCAGCAACACTGTGATTAAACGCTGCATCATTTTTACCCTCCCTTAATTGACTTTTTACTTTTATTTCGCTGTTCCTTCATTCATCAGCATATATCTAAACAGTTTGGTGTTATTAATTCAGTGTCTGGTGTCTTTCATACCTGGCCATTTTCTGCAGTCCACAGTGACCTTCTTTAGCATTTTTTTACCATATCATCACACAGCAGGTCCTGGCAGAAAAGAGCAGCATCTGTTTGCTGCTAAAATCTCACTGAGGTTTAACCCTGAAATGAGTATTACCTTGTTAATAATTAATATCAACGGGTTTCATCTGTAGAATCTTAAGCAGTTGCAGTAAACCAGTATTAATGACAATGACTTTTTTAAATGAATTAATTCTTGATATAACACTAAGTGGACCTGAATGATGGTTTCCAGTTCAGTTCGGTAACTTATGATCTACTAGAAGTAGTATATTTCAAAATAAAAGCACAGTTTGACATTGCAGGAAATAAAGAAAACTAAATGAAACACAGAAAGATATATTAACAATTAAGCCAGACCAACTATAATTTTTTGAGGTCATGTCTTCTCCAAAGAAGTTTCAGTCACAGGGCCGCTGATGTGGATAAATCATAAACTTGTACATTGTTGTGTAAATTACTGATGACTGTAAGTTAATTGTGTTTATTACATTTGTTTATGAAGTGTTATGTTGCCCCACTCTTGTCTTGCCTTTTCTCTGTATGTCTGATTGTGATGTTTTTATTCGTGTTTTCCATAAATACTACAACAATGTCTTTATTGTGACATTTTATGGCGATGATAATCAAGAGTTAAAAATCTGAAATCCTGACAGCCCTCATGTGCTCATCATTGAAACGAAACAGTTTGATTTTCTGTGAATATTTGTCATATTTGTGAGGCCTGGAAGTTTCTAAAGAATCTGAAGAATCTGACAGTGCTCCTCTCTAAATATGTAAAAATGAAAATCTGAAATGACCCTGCTGCCTGGATGTATTTATGAGACAAACAAAGTGCTCTTGGTGGGATTAATGAAATGTTCTGATTGATTTATTGAAACACCTCCTTCTTCATCTTTTCCTGCTCACCTCCCATCATCACTCAGGTCTTCATAGAAATGTTTTGTCTCTTTTCCCCTTGTTATCCCCACTTATCATGTTTCTAAAGTCTTCTTTCTCTTCTCTCTCTCCTCAGATTTGTCTCCAGGAGTTTGCTTCCCGTCCCTCTGGGCGTGACCGAAGCGTTCGCCCTTCACGCTTCACGCCTCTGTGGCTGCTGTCAGTTGCTCAGTAGGCAGTGTAGATCCTGTGTAGCAATCAGCAGCTACATCTGGCTACTGGGTCTCTGACGGCTCGGCCTACTTCCTGGTTGAACCAGTCCAAACCCTGCTCCTATTGGCTGCCGGTGCATTCCAATCCTGCGATTGGCTGCGACGAGAGGGGGGCTCCATCCTGTGACCCCACAGACAGGATGTTCTCTGTGTCACAACTCCACAAGGGGCCCTTGTCAAGGCTTTTTTCTCCTCTTCCTCTTCCTCTTCTTCCGTCATTCTTCTTTTAATTCTGCCTCTCTGCCTCGTGCTCTGAGAGATCCTCTTTGTACTAAAAACGCTGGGAACACAAACCCACAAAAGCATATTAGGGATGTTTTTAGGTCTTGTGATTATGATAGTGATGTTAAAACTCAGCATTTTAATCAAAATTCAAAATCGTATAAATTTCTAAAAGTCTGCTGACATAGGCGCCTAATGAGGTGTGTTGAAGCTCAGGTACTTGTTTAAAAGAAAAGGTAAAAATCAGACAATCATTAGTAAGAAACTATTGAATTGTTGGCATTTGAAGCGCCTGGAAGATACAGTCAGTTTGTGTTGATTTTGGCGCCCCCTGTGCAAAGAGCAGCATCTCTTTACGGAAACAGCTTTGAGCTTTAACAATAACCACATAATAAGTCTGTCTTTATGCAGATGATCTCATTTGTTTTGTGGATCACAGTGGCGTTTCATGAGCTTCAATTTCTCTAAATGTTTCTGAGTTGGGTTCGAGTCAATTCCTCCAAATTAAATTACTCTACGGGTTCTGTTCTTTAGTTAGTTAGGTTTTTTGTATTAGTGCAAAAACGATCATAAAAAAGGAAAGAGACATCTGCATACAAATTGCACATGTAGGATAAAAAAAAAGGGGTCTAGGTGTTCACAAAGGTCGAAAAGTTTTTATTTAAGTGTTTCAATTGATGCAGACACTTCACTGTAAAAAAACGCGTATTATAGTCTACCTGCAGTCCCTTCATTGTCCACCAGGAGGCTAAATAGGAACATTAGTCTTTTAATTAGGCAAGTATTCGATTTTTCGACACTGGTGGTTTGTTTTTGACTGATAGCTATGAATACTTTATCTTCTATCTTCTATTTCTCCATCATTTTAACCTTTACATTTCTCTTTATCGATTGCGAACTCACTACGTTGTCAGGTTTTCCGACACTATTTCAAATAAAGGAAATCGGTCTGATTTTTTAGGCTAACTTTGAAGGAACTTTAAATATCCTTGGTAAGAGATAATTAAAGGTGATCAGAAATGCCCTCGGGGAGATGTTTGGCCAAAGGAAAAGTCTGAATCGCTGCATATTTTCAGAAATGAACCTTTGCTCTGTCCTGAACCTGGCATACAATGTAGATTTCTGTGTGGTTCAATTCTACAGCTACATTGTCTGCTGGGTTTCTGGCTAGCAATATAAGCCCCCTGTTATATAAACCTTCCACACAGGTAAGCATTCATGTGTTCTGTCAATGTGCCTCACATACCTGACCTTGACTATTCAATAAAAAGGAAATATTTCACCTAAATACTACTGAGTGAGTGACTGTCGTTTGTCAGACTGAATATCACATTTGAAGGCAGGAAATCTGGAATCTGCAGAATCTAAATTGATCGAGTGTTGCCTCTGCGTCCCTGGAGTTAACCCCGAGCTGGAGATGCCAGGAATATTCTAGTAACTCAGCACAAAGCCAGCTCGTTGTCTGTCAGGAGGATGTCAGACTGCTGTCAGACCAGCTCCTTATTAGTGGGACAGAACTGTCGCAGCCAACACACACACACACATTCACAGATACACACACCTGGGATTATACCAAAACTTCATAAAAACCATCAATGCCTTCAGCAGATATTTGGCAATCCATCCTCAGGGTGCAGAAGAGAAAATCAAACATTTCATGGCGCTTTGCTCAGGGTTGCTCAGCAGAGAGACATTATCTTGAACAATCGCACAACTTCAGGTGGCAAATTGAAAGCCCACACCTGGGTGTTTTTCAGGTGATTTGAAGCTTGTCTAAAAATGAAACTCAAATATGTCCCCTGTTTGTAGCCGTTGTTTTTGTTAAAGGTCCTTGCAAGATACAAAAACAAGTACACACAAACAGGACATTGCCAGGACACTGATGAAAAAGAGACTTTTAATCCCAATGAGTTATGTGTCTCCAGGTTTAATAAAGAATAAATAAAATGAAAATGAAAAGCGTTTAATCCTGAGGATACTTGGCTGAGGGACTGCTGATGTTGGATCAAACTCTCACACCTTCAGGGCACTGGTTGTTTAACGTGTAATTTTCACCTGAGTGGTTTGGAACAATTAACATGTCAAAAATAAAGGAACACAAAAACGTCCCCACTTTGTAGATGTGTGACATGACAAAAGTTCCCTGATAGATAAAAAAGCAAGCACACAAAATTCACACGGATAAATTATTTCAAAATTTAACAAAAACCATCAATACCTTTAGTTGATGTCTGGCATACCATCCTCAGTGTGCAGCAGTTGTAGACAAACACTTTATGGACTATGAGTTGCTTTGAGTTTTTCATATACCTTCTGGTTGCTGAAAGGTTTTAAATGTAGAATTTTAAGAGTAGTTTTGTAATTTGTTGGAATGATTCAAGCACATGCAAGAAGGTGTTTGGGATTTCCTCCTTTAGTTACATCTATGTATTCCACCAAAATTTTAGCTGAAAGATGTCAGTACAAAACGAAACACCCTCGGGTCTTCTGGTGGCAAAAGTGTTCATCTCCTGGTTTCCATGTAATTTAAACACCTGTTGAATCTGCATCACAGCACTCTGTCTATTTGGTGCAAATGCTGCTTCTTCAAGAAATCTTTGTTGTTATGACGGCTTCACAGGTGACTCAAAGATTTGTTTTTCCCTCCTCATGAGGCATGTTTTACAAATTACTTTGGTGTTATCCTCCTCTGAAACTCTAGCTGCATTCACATAGTGCATTTTATCGAGACTGTCAAAAAGCCCAGTGAATAAAATTGTTTGATTTATAAACCTTATTCTGAATGACCACACCAAGGGGTAATATCAGCCTTTTCATAAACTGTTCAAAATAAATAGTTTTGGTAGAAAAACTCAACTTACTTCGTTGAAATGTGCAGGTGTGTTACCAAGTAAATAATATCAACTTTACTGATTGGTTTTACTAATTAATATTCTATTATCAAGTTAATAAATAATAATCAAATATTCTGTTTACTGAGTTGACAACCTGTCTGTCTGAATCCACTGTGCATCCTTTGTCCTAAGTATTAGGCTACATTCATACTGCAGGTTATGATGCACAATTTTGGATTTTTTTGTTAAATCCGATTTTTTTTCTCTAGTCGTTCACATTACAACAACGAATGCGGCATCTAATGTGAACAGAATGCGTCCGTGAAGTGACCTGCATGCGCACAAAGCACAAATTGCTTTCCGTGCCTATTTGTGTCCCGAGTGTCTACACTGCAGTCACATCAGATACATATCCGATTTATATCCACATACAAAAGAGGCCTGTGTCGGATCTGAAAAAATCAGAATTGCACTGTTCACACTAACATGAAAAAATCTGATTTGTTTCACATATGGTCAAAAAATCAGAATTGACCTACAGTGTGAACATAGCCTTAGAGGTCGATAGATATAACTTTTCAGTGGCTGATGCTGATTCTCATAATACGAGAGCAGGTTTAAATGTAATATGTATTTATAATTATCACATAGTTTTGTTCTACATTTGACAATTGAGTAAAAATTAACAAATGAGAAACAGACTTACTAAACTTCGATAAATATGAAAAACAAATGGGTGGTAGGGGTAAAGCTCTGCAGTAATTTGATCCATGTATAAAACAGATTTATTCTTTCATTTAAATGACAGTGAAAAACGTCAGCATGGCTCATTTTTCTGCTTTCATTTTTTGTAATCTATTTGTCTGCTTCAGTTTTTGGTCATTTTTCTAAATGTTTGTATTTTGTAACCCTGTTTTAAGCAAGAAATGTCATTCATGCATGATGCAATGGTGCATTCATATTATTTCATATGAAAATTATTGGTATATTTCTAAACAGACTTATTTTTTTCAATCGGTTTTACCCCTGTAGGTGTCTTACCTATTTGTAATGGAAATATTTGAATAAAAGTAAAAACAAAACATTTTCCATTCTAGTTTATGGATTTTTAATGCAACATAATGTATGTTGATGGATACAATCTTAAGAAAAAGATCATTTCTACTTTAAAATGTTTGTGCTTTCCCACTCTGCAAAATGATGCTAGCATGGTGTCCTGGTTACAGCAGATCTACGCTGGTTAATGTGGCTTTGCAGGATAAAAAAAGTGCCCCTCTTAGTGTAATTATACTGGATTTGCATTCATAATGGACTCCTCTCTACCATCAGAACAGGTCGTACCTGTTTCAGCTCTCGAGCTGTTAAAGTTCATCCTCTCTCAGCGGGGTGAATCCATCAGGACCGAGTGTGAGAATCCCAACAATGTGAGTGGTTGTTAATGGGCTGTACTGGGAGGTGTGTAAGTGTGTGTGAGTGTGTGGGCGGTTATTGTTGCTTTGATAAGCTGTTGATGACGCCAGCGGTGCGAGGTCTGCGTGCACAGTCAGAGTGAAAAACAACAGGACAGTAAGAGAAAAGAGGAGAGAAGTATGAAAGAGGAGAAATGAAGTAGAGAGAGAGAGAGACATTTGTCGTCATGTTTTACACACGGAGGAGGGAGGTGAAGGTGATGTTTGGGAAGGTAGCGCCGCTGATGTCATCAGTACACCTCACCTCAAACAAACACTGTGACGGTCTGATCTGCGTCACTGTGACATGTTATCTGAGTGACCTCTGCAGACGACTCGACCATCATTAGACCTGAACATGTAAAACAACGAAAGGTTTAAACCTTCGATAACAACATACAGATTTTACGTTAGCTTTGGTAGCTTTGGTAGCCCCTTACCTGTCTCTCTTTCTGAGCTGCTAGTTTTTCTCTACATTAAAAAAAAAAGGTGTTAAATTTTTAACACAATTAATTGCAACGACATAAATAGAAATATTTGGGACTTTAATTTCTCTGCCGAAGCTTGCGAGATTGAAGAAGTGTGTTTTTCTGTTTTTCCAGTCTGCAGATTGAACCTCCGACCCCTCACACATCACCTTTAAAAGCTCAGTCCTTACTCTGACTTTGTGTCACATCCATCAAAGTTTCTGAGTGAACGGAGATCTGCAGCAGATGAAACAGGAGCTGCTCCAGAAACCTTTCTCTGTCTGATATTTTACAGTTTCCTCTGAATGTCAACTCCTTTCAGACCACAGAGTCTCAGTCAGGCTCTGCTTTTTTACTTGAATGGAATTAAACGCAAGGTTAGGAGATTAAAAAACACAGATCGGCTCTTGTGTTTCACTGACAGTGATAAAACCAGACTCCGCTCAAGCTGAAAGGATTCATTTACTCAGAGTTGTACAGTCTCGGCTGAATCCTGGTTCATTTTTAAACTCCAGATCCTCTCTAAAGTCGCTATAGTGAATGAGGAGTTTGTTATTCAGTCAAGGTCAAGACTGAACCTACAGAGACTGAATCGTTGAGAGACTGTGTGAGCTAAAAGTTCAACAGTTTCAGGATAAAGTACCTGAAAGGATAAGTGGATTTCATCATCTTCAGAGAGTCTGGAGAAATCTCTGTGCAAAATAGACAAAGACCAAAACCAATACTGGATGGCCCTGATCTTCAGGCATTAGAAACAGACAGGACTTTATAGTGGAAATCACTGCATGGGCTCTTCATCACTTTCAAAAACCGTTGTCTGTGAACAGCTTTGTGTCCAAACTCTTATTTTGGACAATAAAATTCTACGTATAAATGTTACGTGCATTTAGACTGGTAGTCAGTCTGCCAAAACTAGAGGAATATTTGCTCATCTTGTTCCACCACCATCTTTCCTCCTGACGCAGATGAAAAAAAGAAAGGCATGGAGGTAAACAAACATGACTGACCACATCCGTGTTTAGATCCAACATGTTCAGAGACAACCGCTACCAGAGCTGAACAAGAACATATTTAATACTTGATGACGCATCCTGAATCATGACAGTTGTGTAAAACCTTAAATCCAATCTGGTGACTCAACCCCCTCTTGAAAGACAATCCAACAGATCGAGGGGAGAGAGAGCAGTAATCACACTGAGTCCGTCTCTGCTTTGGTTTCACCATATTACACCAGAAACTCAAACTGATGGTGAGCGCGGCAAATCCGAACACGTCTACACCTCATAATCTCTTACCAAACTCGCTGAGTCACTGTTTGCAGAGGAGGATTTACCACAGAATTTGGTGTGAAGGCGTCCCGATGATCTCTGACCTTTAAGCAGATGTGGGATGTCACGTAATGCACGTGTACTTGGATTTAGTCTTTAGAAAGTCTTTTATTCAGGTCAATACAGAATTTCTGTTCACCAACTGTTGATGATTTTCACATTGGGATTATTATGGCCAAAAATATAATATTATTGAGATAATTATGACATTTTTAGAAAGAAAATGACACACTCTGTCAAATCAAGAAAAATACAAGCAACAGATTTATGTAAATGTAAATGTTCTTTATTTTTACATCCCTTTACAACAACCCTTTCAGTGAACCAAAGTGCTTTACAATACATAGAACATTTAAATGAATTTATAAAAATAATAAAAAGCAATAAAAGCAATAGAAAAAGAATAAAATACAATGCAATAAAATGAAGTGTCACTGCGTTACAGGGTATTAAAAGCCAGCATAAATAAGTACATTATCAATCTGGATTTGAAAAAGTCCAGTTCGGAAATAAGTCTTATTTCGTAGGGGAGCTTCTGAAAAGGCTCGGTCACCCCAGTGCTTGGTACCTCCAGCAGAAGTTGATTCGACAACCTCAAAGCTCTATCCGGCTACCGAGCAGTTAAAAGCTCAGTTAAATAGATGGGGGCGAGGCTGTTAAGAGCTTTAAAAACAAACATTAAAAGTTTAAAATCAATCCTAAAAGAGACGGGAAGCCAACGAAGAGAGCTGAGGACAGGAGTGATGTGCTCACGTTTGTTTGTTTTAGTTGGCAGCAGCATTTTGGACGAGTTGAAGGCGACTAAGAGATCATTGGGAGATGCCAACATAAAGCGCATTACAATAGTCTAATCTTGACCTGATTAGAGCATGTATGGCTATCTCAAGGTCATGACGGCTTAAAAACATTTTGACTTTGGCCAAGAGACGTAGTTGGAAGAAACTAGTCCTGACAACATTGTCAATTTGTTTGTCAAACTTCAGGTGTTATGAATAAACTTCACTAGTACCTTATTTTTCACACTATAAGGCGCACTTAAATTCCTTTTGACTTGTCGGAGCACTGCAGCTACCGTAGTTTATTAAGGTTTATCTAGGTATTGTCTTAGTATGGAAACTCTGCTGTGATATAGTTCAATTACATGATATCAAAGACGGATTCCATGTTTTTTTTTAGTGTGTGCTTTTAAATTTTGTTTCACTTTTTCCAACATTGGTCTTCTTCATGCCAAGAAAACCTGCGTGTTGTTTAACACTCAAAATCCTCAAGGTAACTCTATACTAGAAGAAAAATCCAATGCAACTCTTCTAAGGTATTTGATCAAGCAGACAAAGATTTGCTTGTTTTATCTTCATATCAATCATGTCAGTTTGGACTAACCCCTCCTACATCTTTCACACACAGTCTCTGCTTCCTCTGCAGCCTGAATGGAATAAGTCACTCATGCGTCCTGGTGACTAGGTCAACCTCAGCTCACTGTAACACCCTAAAAATAGCCTCGTCTTTATCGTTTTTTTCCTGCAGGTGACACACACACAGAGACATACGACCACTTCAGGTGACCCTGAGGTATTTCTGTAACGGTGAAGGGGTCAAAGGTGAAAGATCGGCTGCAGAGTCTGGGTGTCTGCTCTCACGTCAGCCTCTAAGTTTAGCTGCACATGCAGACAGAGACGGGGGTCGAGCACGAGATCGGCGCTCCGGTCCGGCTGAGGCTGATCAGCAGGAAAACCCTGACGAGGCAGAAAGAGCAGCAGCACGCTCCCCGCCGTGTCAGACTGATGGACGGACAGGCGGCTGACCTCACGCCACCGCCGCATGTGACATGAGGAGCAGAGGGTGTCAGGGACGAGAATGAGACCCCCAGGATTTCACAATGTGAGGAAGATGAAGAAGAGCAGAGATGGCATGATGGAAATGAGGAGCACATGACGGAGGGTGAAAGTGTCTCTGCTCCATTTGTTTTCTGAGTGTACGTGTGCTGGTGAATACTAATCCTCATTTACCTTTGTAATGAGATTATAAACACCTGACTGCCAGCATGTCCCACATACTCTGCGTGTTTTTGCTGCAGTGATCCTGATAATTTATGAAAATGAATTCTTCACTCACTTAAAGAGGGCATTTTTTTTGTTAGTTGCACATCGGACTTAGATCCAATCTGGATTGATCCTGAACAGAGTTTTTTGGCTATTTTAGTTTGGGAAATAGTTTAAATTTATTTTTCTAACCATTGAAAAAAAGGAAAAGATCAGGTTCATCTAATCCTGATCGAAGGACAAAAGGAGGGAGAGTATCACCTGCCGATAGTTTGACTGCAGAATAATAATAATAATTACTGTCACTCCCAGGTATATTTGAGAGCATACGAAGCAATACTGAAGCCTCACATTGAAAAGGAGAACACCAATTCCTAAGAAGCAACAAAGAAATTTGGATAATGAAGGTAAAGATTCAGACTCAGTGTGCAAACCTGATCGACAAAATTAGATTGTTTTTCTTCCCAAACCTGCAACAATTTAGTCCAAACCTTTTGTGCAAAGGCTATTACTCATGGCTCTTTTCTTTTGTTTATTTAATTGTATTTATTACATCCAACATCTTCCAACATGTCCATGCTTGTTTGTGCAACTCCACATCCGTATTTACAAAATCCACTTTAGCAATTGAGCTTTTTATTTTGTGAATCGCATTTTATCGACAGAGAGAAGGACGAAATTTCAAAAACTGCTTCATTTGCTGCAAACATTCCTCGCTACAGACCTTCTATGCTGTGTTCAAATGAATCACTTGTTTAATTGCAAGTATTTGAACATTTGCATGTTTTGTTCTTGCTTTATTTGCACAAATAACTGGCTCCAGTTTTATGCCATATCTTATCTATGCCAGTTAAAAATGTAAAGAGAGGAGATGTTTCCTTCAGTCTGTTTTCATCAAACAAGGTTGAGGTGGACAACAGATAATCCAACCTCCACACTCACTTTCCTCAAAAATAAAGTTTCTTTTTATTCCCGTCTGCTAAAGGAATAAGTTGTGTCATAGAGTCGAAGGCAGCTGCATGCCGTCAGTATCAGTTTGTTCCCCGTTTTCCAGATAAATAAACCTCCACTGGTCTGTTGTTGACAAACCTAATCAGAGGATCTCCGTGCTGATTGGCTATCGCAGCAGGAGTTCAGATTTCTCAACTCTCACGAATAAGTAAATGAATCTGCAGTTGAATGCATCACAAATTCACTTAGTTTGCACGTAACACGTTCAATTCGCACCACCTGATGAAGTTGCTTTGGCTTCTTCGTATCAACCTCAACGTTGAGAACTTGAGTGGGATTTAATCTGCTTAAATTAAAGGTTGCTTTTATTTATATACAGATAAGAACGGGTTTAAATATCTGTTGAATTGTATGTTTTGTCGTAATAAAATCCTTATTTCTGTCTTTTATGAAAAGTTCTGTACCTGTATGAGAGGATTTTTCAAATTAAGTCAGTCCCTTTAGGTCTCACTTGGAGAGGGCACAATGACTCTATTCCAAAATATAACAGATCACAATTAAATTTTCCAGTTTGAATCCTAAAAGTCTTTTTGGCCGCGGCCGTCACTCTCATGTTCCTCGGAGTGTCTTTCTTTTACCGACCGTTTGAAGCTTGATGTGTATCTGTTTCGTTTTTTTTTTCTGTCTGCAGACACGGGTGAGTCTGTGGGTTTCGTTCCTGCTGAGAGTGAAAGCTTCTGTCCCCCCTCGTCGCTCCCTCCTCACCCACCCCTCTCTTCACTCTCCCTTTTTCTGGCTCTGAAACGAGGAGTGAGTCCCTGTTTCAAGAGGTTTGGAATTAGTTTGTCTCCTAGCAACAGCCGTACAATACAACATGGTTCTGTGAGAGACAGTGTGAGAGTGATGTGTGTGTGAGGAGTGTGAGAACTGATCTCCGTGTGTGTGTGTGTGTATGTGTGTGTGTGTGTGTGCATTAATCAGCTGAGCACACTTTTTCCACTGTCCTACATGTTTGTCGGTTTACTCTCATGTGGAAACCTGTTCCACTCCACGCGTGTCACACTCTTCCTCTGTCACACACACACTGGACACACACACACACAGATACATTCTTCATTCACAGCGGACAGCACTTCCTCCCTCGCTCTGATGTTACGTAAGAAGCTGAATGGAAACTGGTGATAAGCTGGAGTTTTATCACGAGGACAGAGGCAGTGACCATGAGAGTCTGGGTGGGACAAATTGTCTGGGAGAGGGGAGGAAAGAAGGAGAGTATCCTCTAAACAACCGCAGATTCCTCCCCACCTCCCACATGGCCACCATGATGTCACTGACTCTCTCTTTTGGCTAAAATATGGGTCAAAACCACGGACTGTAAAAAAAATGGATGTAGATTTCAGTAACGACTCCCAAGTTTTTTGGCGCCATATTGGAAATGCTGACTCAATACAACCTTAAGTCGATCTAACATGAGGCAAAGAGGTGGGGTTGAGGCCTTTAGTGTTCTCGCTACTAGCTCACCTGTAAGCCACACCCCTATGAAGAAAATGTCATAGTATAGTATGTTAAAAAAATGTCATAGTACAGTATGATGAAAAATTTCAAATTTTTGTATGTTAAAAATGTCATAGTATAGTATGATTAAAAAAAAATCAAATTTCTGTATGAAGAATATGTCATAGTAAAGGTCAGTATAGTATGATAAAAATGTCATAGTATAGTTTGCTAAAAATTTCAAATTTTGGTGTGAAAAGAAAATTTGATTATTAAGAAGGAAAAAAAAATGTCATAGTATAGTATGATAAAAAAAAAAGTCAAAATAATGTATGTTAAAGATTTTAAGTTTTAGGGTGAAAAGAAATGTAATATTTTGGTATGAAAAAAATTGTCATTGTATAGTATGTTAAAAATTCATATTTTAGTGTGAATTTTTTTTTTTTAATTGGAGTATGAAATAGTATTATAGTCATAGTATTGTATGTTAAAAATTTCAAATGAGGCTGTGAAAAGAAATTTAATTATTTAGAAGAAAAAAAAAGTCATAGCATAGTATGATGAAAAAGTCATAGCATAGTATGCTAAAAAATTCAAATTTTTGTGCGAAAAAAATTTCAGATTTAAATGTAAAAAAAAATCTAATTTTTGTATAAAAATAAATGTCATAGTATAGTATGTTATGAATTTCAGGATTTTGGGTGAAAAAAAATCAAATTAAGTTTTTAAAAAAATGTCATAGTATAGTACATGAAAAAATTTATATTTTAGTGTGAAAAAAATCTGATTTCTGTATGATAAAAATGTCATAGTATAGTATGTTAAAATTTTTAGATTTTAGTGTAAAAAAAAATCCTATTTTTGTATAAAAATAAATGTCATAGTATGGTATGTTATGAATTTCAAAATTTAGGGTGAAAAAAAATTTCTAATTTAGTTTTTAAAAAAAGGTCATAATATAGTACGTGAAAAACTTTATATTTTAGTGTGAAAAATAAACATATTTAAGTATGAAAAAAATGTCATAGTATGGGTTGATAAAAATGTCACAGAATAGTTCGTTAAAAATTTTATATTTCAGTATGAAAAAATACTTTCATGTTTGAGTATAAAAAATGTCATAGTATAGTATGATAAAAATGTCATAGTATAGACAAGCTTGTCTAGATGGTCTAAAAGTTGAAAAAGTTTTAAAGTTAATAATTATAATAAATATTTCCTGCAAATCCAATAGCGCTCTTTCCCGCTGCTTGCAGTGTCGACTCGAGCCCTAATAACTTTATGGCAATCATGTCTACAGAAAGACTGTTCTGTTTTTAGACTTGTTGCATTAAGGAGGTTTCGAAGCAACATATGCCGCCATCCAGACCATGACTTTACCCCTGTCAAATATGGTTACTGCTAGTCCAAAAGAAGCATCACGAGGGCATCCAAAATGCAGAATTCAGGAGCTTTCATCATGATGATTTGGGATTTTTTTACTACTATGAAGAGTGATTAAGTGACAAAAATGTCTTGGCAGTCTCTCAGCTTCAATATGTGTCACACTCCTTCTATCACTTTTACTTTCTTGAAGTCTAACTATTAAAACAAGCTTTTTATTTACTGGAGGTGAATGGGTTAAGTTGCCATGGCTGGGACTGTGAAATCTGAGAAGTGACTGTGGAGGGAGAAGGAAGGGGAGATTACTGGGGACAGAAGAAAAAGAGGAAGACCCAGAACGGTACCCTTTAACCTTCTCCTCTCTAAGCCTCCCCGCTGTTAGCCTTTCTTCTTCCCTTTCTTCCTTTTTTCCTCTTTTCTTGATTCATTTGTGCCATTTAAAAGCCCCAGATTAAACTCCAACACCTGTGACAGCTCTATTTTTTTTTTTCTGGGGGACTCTTTTTACGGTTACACCACTCCAGACAAGGTTCTTTCCCTCCCGGTGTTAAAGCTCAGCAGTAAGCGTTTCCCACTTCCGCTGCAGAGCTGAATCAGCCTCCAAGAATGTGCAAACCCTGACTCACACTTCCTCCTGGATATGACCGAGCTTCCTCTCCTCCGCCAACTGATTTAGCCTCCCCCTCCTCCCCCCCTCCACCCATCTTCCTTTCACTCCCCCTGAAACCGCCCAAACTCCTTCCTCTAACAGTTGAGGTTTGAGAGTGGAATAAATGAGTCCTGGCTCGTTGACCGACTGCAGCAATAAGTCACCGGTCTCAGTCATCGAGCATGTGACTCATTTGACTTTAATTTGTCGGGTCTATATTTAGACACTGCAGTCTGGCCTGATGATCATTCATAGCAGAGGACAGATGGGTCTCTGTTGCATCGCTTAAGCTGACAGCAGGTCTGCAGTTAGTGTCTCTCGGGCAGGTGAGCTGCAGGTCAAGTCTTATTAAAACAACTTACAGACTGGTAGTCACATCACAGGTAAAGAGACATTTAGCCATGCAAAAAAAAATAGGTTTGGTTCCAGCATCTGTATCAGGCGCGGAAACTACAGATACTAACAATACCAAACTTTGCACATCCGATTCATGTCCCAGTGTTGTTATCCTCGAGTTCAGAACTTGATCTCAAGCCTGATTCAAGTCTTGATTTTCACGACTTGTAAGATGACTTCATCTCCAGCAGTGGTAACTCAGAAAATATTATAGTATAACAATAAGGTCATAAGAATAATAATAATAATAACTTTATTGATGCCCAAAGGGAAATTCAATTGTCTGTTGTCTCATATGTCATTTCTCTAAAAGTCATAGTATAGCATGATAAAAATATCATAGTGTAAGATGATAAACATGTCAAAGTATACAATGATGAAAAATTTCAAATATAGTAATAAAAGAAGTCACAGTGCAGTATGATAAAAATGTAACATAATAATATAAATAATGTCATAGTATAATATGTTAAAAATGTCATGGTATAGTACGATCAAAAAAAAGTCATAGTATAGTATGATAAAAATGTCATGGTATAAGATGATAAAAATGTCATGGTATACTATGATAAAAAATGTCAAATTTTAGTAATAAAAAACTGTCACGTTGTAGTATGATAAAAATGTAATATAATAATATAAAAATGTCATAGTATAATATGTTAAAAATGTTATAGTATAGTTAAGCCTGTCTAGATGGTCTAAAATATGAAAAAAGGTTTAAAGTTAATAATAATAAAAATAACTTGTACTAATATTTCAAGATATTTTGGTTGAAAAACATTTATTTTTCTCTGTGAGTGGTGGTCTGACACTCTTTGAATGCACTCTGCAACAGTCTGAGTCACTGTGTGGGCTTCATTTCAGTCAGCTGTTCAAGACCCTTTTGTTTAATCTCGCCTTTATTTGACCTGTCTGCTTCTACATAGTTGTTTTTATGTTTGTTTCCTTGTTTCCTCTTCATCTTCCATTGAGAAGCCTGTTCTTGAAAGATAGATAAACTATTTATCCACTAATATTTAAAAAAAACAGAGCAAAGATTTATTTTGTTATATTTTTATATATATAAATATTTGCAATCTTGACCAAGTTTGTGTGCATATTATGCCTGAAATCTACACCATACTGAATGACTGAGCAGGAAGTTTCTACAAACTGGTAAATAGTGGTGAAAATAAAAAGTAGGAATACTAATCCTGTAAATTAAATGTGCAGTTATATATGAGAAATTAAACAATTGAAATATCTGCATGTAAATTTTTCATTTGTAATATTGCTGTGAGTTATTTGGAGCCCAATAAGTGAGTTTATTTGGTGCACAATTTATCAGTAGCCGAGTAAACTCTTCCATATTGCGTCACGCATGCTTTGTATTGTTGCGTCTTGCGTTGCACTCAGCTGTTTGCGTTGTGTTTGGCATTTGAAGGGCAGCATGACTGTGTTTAGCCTGGAGCAGCAGAAAACTCATGTGCCAGGCCTGACCTTAAGAAAATAATGCACCGACAATGCTCCTGACCACACCTCGCTGCAAACCAACACACCCTCCGCCGAGAACATTTACCGACGAGGGCGGATGAATGAAAAGTGCGTCACTCAGGAGCCGAGAATGACAGTTATGTCATGATGAGCTTCTGTAAAAACTCTGAGACCTTCACAGTGAAATCGAAGTCAACATGACACTGTTTTTAGAGTTATTCAGATGTTTCATTTTCATTTTAAGAAGTCAGAAGAATCTCCAATCCTCTCTTACATAAAAGCAAGATTCTCTGCCTGTTAAGAAACTGAGGTGACGTCAGAAAAATGTAATAGATCACAATATATCTGAGGGACTATATATGAGGGACTATATATATCATGGTGAAAGAGCTGCACCTTGAGTGGCTGGGGGGTTCTATACCTCGCTTTAAGGGATATTCTGGCGTAAAATTAATTTAGGGTCAAACACACTGTAACACCAAGTTAGACACCCCCTCTAGAGATGAATGTTGCCGACTGCTTGCTTCTCTAGTTATACCAACTTTAGTAACGACAGCAGGATAGCAATACACAGCGGTCTGAGGAGCCATAAACAAACCTCAACCAAAACGCCACTCTATAGCCACAAATAATGCTCAGAACAGCACCTAACTTCATCAACAGTACATATAGGGTCCCAGCCATAGTACTAGAAACCAAACATATTTCTAACTTTGCCTAATTTCTTTAGCAAAGAGACTAAACACAACTCACCTACTCTCTTCCAGCAGCCGCTTGTTTGTACGGAGACCTCAGGCCAGTCCATTACAGACTACAGCGGGGTGACGCAGCTTAAGGAAGAACATTTTTGATCATTTTTATATCATTTCCTTGAAGTAATAATCGCCATATTAATCATTTTGCACTGCAGATGCGGTCGTTTTTCTGCCTTAGCGTCTCGGTCTGATTGCATTTCCATGAAGAAATGATCATAAATGTTCTTCCTTGAGCTGCGTCACCCTGCAACAGTCCGTAATGGACTGGCATGACATCTCGCTACAAACAAGTTGTGTTGTGAGTTGTGTTTAGTCTCTTTGCTAAAGAAATCAGGCAAAGTTAAAAAGATATCTGGTGGCTAGTATTATGGCTGGGACCCTATATGTACTGTTGATGAAGTTAGGTGCTGTTCTGAGCATTATTTGTGGCTATAGAGTGGCGTTTTGGTTTAGGTTTGTCTATGGCTCCTCAGACCGCTGTGTATTGCTATCGTGCGGTCATTACTGAGGTTGGTATAACTAGAGAAGCAAGCGGTCAGCAACATTCATCTCTCCAGGGGGTGTCTAACTCGGTGTCACAGTGTGTTTGACCCTAAATTAATTTCACGCCGGAATATCCCTTTAAGAGCACTTTAGCAGCTCTCTGGTCTAACTTTCTTACTGTGGCCTGCTCCAGATCTTCATCAAGCAACCTCTTGATTCCCTGAGTGCTTGAAAGTTCCTTATAGGAGCTTTAAAGAAAATTGTTGCAGTGATATTTAAATGTTTTATATGCAGCAGCTTTATTTCAAGACCAAAGAGGTGAAACTTAAGATCGAAACACGAAGCGGCTGAGTGTCTGCCCCACTTTGAGTGCAGGACAGGTATCCAGTCTGACCCTGACACCTGTCTGTGTTACCTGCTCTGTAAAGTAGGCCACTCCCTGCCTACTCGAGTGTGAAGCGGAGGTCTTTTTCTCTGAGCGCAGTGGAAAGTTTATCTTGTGACCAAGGTGTGCTGCTGTGCTGATTATGCAAACATCCCTCAGCCCGCAGGAGCCTGCACACACACACCCGCCAAATGCATGCATGCATTCACCTGACTCAGGTGTGACGTCACGTATGACAGGTGCCTCCGTGGGTACAGCAGGACCTGAGGCTGTGTGTGTACGTGTGTGCGTGCATATGTGTGTATGCATGCTCTCTGAATTGTTTGCAGTGTTTACACATAACAGTTTGATCGTTAGAGAGCGAGCCGCGCGTCAGGGGAACTGGGAAACAGCGAGCGGTGATGTCACACAGTCATAACCAAGGAAAATATTGTGCAATACCTGCGTCACTCTGCACCGGGACAACAGCAGGTCAGAGCTGCAGCCGGCCGCTCGACCTCCAAACAACATCTGTCATACAGAGCCACGGGTTAGTCAAGGCCCAGTGACTTATACTGCAGGAGGAGACGGAAAGCACCGGACTGTCCTGCACCCAGAGATTATCCGATGACTGTTTGAGGCACTTCAGATGACCAAATATTGTGGTATGTTTGGAGAAGGAAGTAACACAAGCTCACATTCAGCTGCCTTTTCCTGTTTCTAAAAGTCACACACACACACACACACACTTAAAAAGAGACAATGATCCAGCAAAGTCTGAGTGAAACCCTAACCCTCAGGTCTCCTCTTACAGAGTGAGGTTTGATACCTTACAGCTCTGTTGGAAATGAAGACTTAAAGCCCACAATCCCCTCCTCTCGGGATCTGAAAGAGGAGAAATCATGAGATGAGTTCATGTCATAAATTTGTAATGAAATGTGGCGTTCGGTGATGCAAATAAATACGCGTTATCAAAATTGGCTTTCATTTTGCATCCTTCAAAAGAAGAGAGAAAACCTCTGAGGAAATTAGCTTTCTTGAATATTAAGGTGTGCGACTCAAACCTTCTGATTCTCCTGAAACTACTCTCTCAAACTGGTGAAATTTGCATTCATTAAAAAAATTTCAAGGCCTGTGTCCTCAGAGCTGGTGGCGCCCACTGCTTTACCTCTGCACTTGTTGCTTGGTAACCAAATTTTCTCCTTATTTCAGCTTTTCTTGATAGTTAGCGTTAATTCTGTTTCACATAGCTCTCAAGCTTTCTTTTGTTTTTTAAGGTATTTTATGATTTAAGAAAAAACATGAAAGTAATAATTCTCAGAGGATTTTGAATAAAAGCCTGCCTCCAATACAAGCCTGGTTCATATTTGTGAGTTTACAATATGTAAGCCATGGTCCTCAGTCGGAAAAAGGTAGATTGCCTTCTCCAGGTCAGAGGAGAGGTCCTGCCTCAAGTGGAGGAGTTCAAGTATCTCGGGAACTTGTTCACGAGTGAGGGTAGGAAGGAGCAGGAGATTGACAGGCGGATCGGACCGGCGTCAGCAGTGATGCGGGCGCTTAACCGATCTGTCGTGGTGAAGAAAGAGCTGAGCCCTGAGACTCTCGATTTACCGGTTGATCAACGTGCCGATCCTCAGCTATAGTCATGAACTTTGGGTAATGACCGAAAGAACAAGATTGCGTCAGGAGGAGTCAGCTGAGGTGGCTCGGGCATCTGGTTAGGATACCTTCTGGACGCCTCCCATTAGAGGTGTTCCAGACATGTCCCACCGGGAGGAGACCTCATGGCCGGCCCAGGACCAGGCGGAGGGATTATGTCTCTCGCCTGGCCTGGGAGCGCCTGGGAATCCCCCCGGAGGAGCTGGTGGAAGTGGCTGGGGTGAGGGCAGTCTGGGCCTCCCTCCTAAAGCTGATGCCCCCGCGACCCTGACCCGGATAAGGGAAAGGAAACAATGACGACAATATGTCAGCATCCTTTATACTCATGTCATTTGATTGACACCTGCTAGCTCCACCCATTTTCTAATCAGTAACAGTTTGCATGCATAATCGCCTTTTCTGCTCTGATATATACATGTAATGCCAGGTGAAGGTTCTGTAATATTAGCAGAGCTCTAATGTGTCATTACTCTCTTAATTTAGACTCCAAAACCAGTGAGAGCAAAGCCTTCATTTACAATGACGTCAAGTGTATAAAAGGAGCAGTAAAATGCAAGATAAACATATGATAAAAGTATGTCGTAAAAGAAAGATGATCACTTAATATGTCAAATTAAGACCCATAAACTGATCTCATCACCGTCAACAAAAAACGTAGATAAACTCTGAACTCTGTGACTGAAAAGTAAGCAGAAAATAAAAAGATTGAAAGATTCAAAAGAGAGTTTTAGTGTTGGAAAAATCTATAAATGTGGAGTTCTTATTCCTCCAAAAAAACTGTCACAAAGAAAAACAGGAGATGAAATCTGACATTCAGTGACTTTTACAGGAGACATTTCACAGAAACTCTCAGGACAGTACTCATTATTGTCTCCTTTTTTTACCAGCAAGTTGGGCAAAAGTAACACAATTTCAACAGTTTCCTGCTTGGTCCCTCCAATTTAAGAGCTTTGAGTCCCACCTGTTGCAGCAGCGGAGTTCCCCTCAGAGCCCAGGTGATGCAGCACCTGTCAGCGAGGGAGGACGTTTCTTTATGACCTCAACAAACACAAAAAAATCCACCTGATTTTTGATGCCTTTTTAACCCCGTCCTCTCTGACTAATGTCATTATTACTCATCTTAATCACTGTTTTTTCAGAGTGTGACCTTTCCCCCAGTTTATCCTGTGTCATACATCCACAGCATCAAAATGTGACTAATCAGAGCGAGTGTTTTAAATTAGCACCATCGGCCTGCTGTTAGACCGACCTCTGAGCTGATGGATGACTGTCAGAAGACTCACTCTGACTCAAACGCAGCACAGGAAAGAGGTTTTTAAGATCCTGGACTCAGGCCCAGACTGCCAGTTGTGTTTGCCATCTGCCTTTTTTTTTCTGCAGAGGACTGAATGTACAGATTATCCTCCTATATGAGGAGAATTTCGCAACTCATACACACACATTTACCAGTGGAGGACGGGACTTGATGTAGACAGTGTGAAAGTGGACATCGAGGACAAACTGACAGGGTTTGTGGACACTGCCCCCATGTGGCTTCACTCCAGCCAGAGTCAAATCACACACATGAAAAACTCAAATCCCAGCAGGTGATCTTGTCGATTTACTAGAAAAAAATGTCTATTAGGCTTCATCTAGGCCTGCAAACTCCAGTTACATAGCTTATTCAAGATGTTACGCTCCAACAATAAAACCTGAATCATTTGCAATGAATGAAAAAATTCTACCAATTAAATAACAGAAAAAATACTGATCATGTTCTGGATACAATAAATTTGAAAAGTGATTTTTTTTTCTTGTTTTACTGGCAGATTTCCTTTCCTACTCATATGTGATTCAGGTTTTATTTCTGTTGCAAAATATCTCAAAATAATATATATTTTCTGGACTTTTTAAATGAATTTGATTTAAATTGAATGAATCAAACAAAAGACAGAATCACTGGTTAAGATTTGAGTTTTTGCAGTGCAATGAGCGTCACAAAAAGAAAGTTTCTGTTCTTCTGTTTTTCATTTTTCACTAGAATCACTGTTTATGTAAGTGTTTAGTTGAGGTTATAATGCTTATCCTGCCCTGACATTTACTTCCTATAATAAATACACACTCGTGATAATCCTTCAGTATGTCCCTGTTATTAAAGCAGAGAATATTGACAGCTTATATCCTAATAATCCATTTTTAAACGCTTTATTTATGGACGTTTTTAATACTGATGACTCAAACGGCTGTCAGAGCCGGTTTCCTCTGTCATTCATCGCTCTAACAATGATCCTGTCAATCAAACATCAGCTCAAATATTATAAATAACCTTAAAATTAACCATTGTTAAAGGGGGATTATCTAACATTAATTCTATAAATATGAACACAGCATTATTTATGTTGTGATTTAACGGAGGAAGTCTGACACTGGAGCAGGACGAGCAGCTGAATAATTTCCTCCTGAACATTTTTAAAGCGTGATTCAGAGATGAACTGGACGCCCACTCATTCAACCTCATGTACTCATAATGAACTGAGAAAATAAATGAATTAATGAATGTAGCGAGATGTTTTTCAGGGGCTTATTGTGAACTGTGACGTGAAATCTGCAACACAAACCCTCTTCGTTTCCTATAGAAATTCATCTATATGATTTTATTCTGTAGAGAAGGTAGAGGGCGGGTTAAAGCTGAGACACAAAATAATCTAACTGTTATTTCACCTGCAGGTTGAATACAGCAGGAAGATAATGAGAGGACTCAAGATTAAGACAAGGTTTAAAGAGGGAGTTAAACTAATCATTTACCTGGCTATAGCAGTTTGTTTACTCTGTTTTAAAAGAAGTTTGGTATGTTCTTTCTCCATTACATTCTGTTATATTGCATTGCAAGTGTAGAGCAGTTTATGACCAATTACCAGTTTGGAGATCAAATAAATGCAATGAAAAGCTCTTGCATTTCAGATTTGTATTTCAAATCAGTTCTGCACCTAAATGTGATTTTTGCAGCTGGATTTTCATGCAGATTTATCGTTCTTGCTCTTCTGCACACATGAACTAAAAGACTGCAGTGTGCATGGATTAAAGACAGATATTAAATGTTGAAGACGATTGAGTTTTATGTTTTAAAAGATGCTTTTCTTAGACAAAGTGAAGGGAAAAACTGTAACAGAATGAAATGTTGATTTTGGACCTAAATTACATCATGATTACAGTTTTTCACAATCATTTTGACTCATTATTGGAAACAGCTTAAACTTTCTCCAAACTGAAATTACAATTGTCACAGAACAAGTTTGCACAAGGTAATGAGTCACCCAAAATATTTCATTTGTTTTTGAAACAGAGGTTTTTTTCCACGGAGACAGAGCCACCCTAACGAACAGTTGTTGTTGTCGATGTTTGAGCCATACTGCTCAGCATGTACAGATGCTTTTTCACCATGAGAGCCACAAATTGCATCTTCGGGAGTAAGCAAAATTGAAAACAGGCAAAAAACATCTTGTTAAAAAAAAAAACAATAACAACAATTTCAGTAAAAAAAAAAAAAAAAAAATGCAGAAAACCTCCCCTTAGTGATCCATACAGTAAAGCTCTCATCCGTAGTGGACATCCTCTTGGTCTTGTTGGTCTGGCCGTAGATTTTCTTTAATGTCACATGGCATTGTTCCTTCTCTAGGGAAAAATGTCCTTCATAGTCTTGGATCATGATTTGTAGTCCATTACTCACACATATCAGGTCTCTTTCCACCTTACTGTTGCAGAAATCACAAACACTTCACATCATATTTAATATTCAGAGCATACACATGTATGTCTGACAGGTTCTGATAATTAAACAGGTTATTTTCATATGATGCTCAAATAACAAAATCCTGTTTATGAACTGTGATCTGGCTTCAGGGCGAATCACAGCACAGAGATAGTACTAGTCAAAAACTGTGAATGACCCCAGGTAAACATGGATCAAAACACATCTTGTGCTGCTTGACCTGAGCGCAGCTTTTTAAAGTATTGATCACACAATTCTTATAAACAGACTTTTTATTGGCATCTCTTATCAACCAGTTTAAATTTTACCTCACAAAAAGTAAATTTCATGCAGTTTGGGCGAATGCTTATCTGGACACTATAAAATTGAATTGTGGTGTTCCCCAGGGGTCAATACTGGGTCCTCTACTTTTTAACCTTGACCTCTTGAGAATGACATCAGGAAGCACAGCATCAACTTCCACAGCTATGCAGATTACACGCAGATTTACTTTGCAGTGTCTTCTGATGATCAAGAACCAGTTGACACCCCTATAAGCTGTATCTTCGATCTTAAACAAATGGCAGAAAACTTTTTAAAGTTCAACTAGAACAAAACACAGGCTTAAGGCATTGATACTGGTGCTCCCAGAGACTGAACTCGAAAACTCAAACACTGTTTTTGAACCCATGTCAGCAGATACAGAATATAGGTGTGCTATTTCATCAAATTTTACTTCTGAAGATTGTATAAGAAAACCTTGACTTTCACATTTATTATTCAGTTAAATTCTGCACTGCAACACAAGTGTGGTCTGCAGCCTTTAAGAGAGGAGACAGCCTTGGAGTGTTTATTCTGTCAAATACAGGGTTTGTTTATATACATATTTCTAAGGATAACACTGTTACACATTGAGAAAAATATATAAATCCAAAGATGTGTGAATGAACTTGGATAATCTCAAACTGACTCAAACATCACAGACCCAAAAAGCTGATCAGTGCAGATGAATCACAGTACCAAGAGGAGTTGACGTGCCTTTTACCTTAACCTACATTTCTGCTCTCACCTCTTAACACAACAGGAGGTGAGTCTTCATGAGGAGTACTCTGGCTTTACACACACACACACACACACACACACACACACACACACACACACACACACACACACACACACACACACACACACCTCAGAAACACATACATTATAGTGTGTGTGTGTGTGTGTGTGTGTGTGTGTGTGTATAAGATCACAAGACTCCAATCAAGTTTAACCCGAAGCTTCCTGTGAGTCACGGCTCTAAATGCTCGGACTCATCGAAGAGGAATCTGAGTGAATCTGGATATTGGCACGGAGGAGGAGAAGGCGGAGGAGGATTTATGAAGAAATATAAAGAGTTAAAAGTGTATTAGGTTTCAGGGAGGCAGCAGAGTGTCTACTGTGCTCTATAATCAGACAGATACCAGTGATGAGCAGCACAGACCTGTTGGTTCGGGTGGAGCCGCAGATTATAGTCGTATTTTCCGCAGGTTCTTTCTTTTAATTGTGGCTTTACTTCTAACTATTATTCATGATGCAGAGCGACCAGAGTAACCAGGTAAGGTGGGTCCAACACTAAAGTATGTTTTAAAAATAATTCTTCCTATTTTTAATTCAGTTTTCTGCTTCTTTAGACACGTTCCTGGAAAATAAATACTTTGTTATCCTTATATATGTTTTAAAAATTAAAGATAAAGTTTTATAAACTCAACACACTGCTCACAGACAATGAATTACCAATAATAATGTATTCAAAAGCATTAAGAGGAAGACCATTCTGTAAGATAACTCATTTAACTTTTTTAAATGTCAGTGAATTTTGAAGATAAAACTTAATGAATGCACAATAATGTTTCATTTTAATACAGTTATTTGTCACTTCTTTTTCTATCACTGATCATAATTTTCCCCTGGGATAGATAAAGTATGATTCTGATAAATAGATTGAAACATAAAATTGAGGGCAAGATATTCACCAAAAATCAAAATTCAATATTAAAGGCAGTGATGAGCTTATCCAAAGTTTTCCAAATTTGGGTCCTTTTTACTATGAAAATTAGAAATTTTTTGAATTCACACCTTTTGTTTCCAGAGTGAATATTTTTTGAGAACAAAAATCTATAAAAAATGAAAACCCTTCATTTTTTATATATATTTCTAGTGTGATTTAAATATTGTAGAGATTATTGATTCTTAAAAGATGTCACACCTGTACGTTAAAGCTCCTGTGAATAACTTTTAGTTCACCAACTTCATGAAAGTATTTTGCAAAACACAAAAATACTTCACCAAAACAAAACAAACAAAAAAAAAAAAAAAACAGAAATTCTCTGATTTTTTTTAAAGTCCAAATTTAATGCCGGCCCTTGTTTGGGTTACTATTTTATTTTTATATATATGACATATAATTTCTAAGTTCTTTTAACTGTTTTCTTTCAGCTCCAGAACTTACTATCCACCAAAATAAATATGAAAACTTCAAAATAAAAGTTTACACTGTAGATTTAGATAAATGTTTTGGCTTTTAGGGAAATCTGTTTGTGCCCAATAATTATTTTTTTGTGTTTATGAAATATTTTTTGTTTGAATCAAATATGTTGGCATCCTGTGGAATATTTTTGTAGATCGTGAAATGTTTGTTCAGGGCTTCCATACCTCTGAGTGTGATGGGGGTTTTCCACGGTAATTTTCCACAGTATTAGTTTGATTCACTCCTCTAACACTGTATGTATCACATGTTCTCAGTAATAAAACAAAAAAACCTCCAGAGGAAGTTAGTCATTATTTTGGTTATCAGTCATGTCGGGACTTTTCCTGTTTTATTATGTTTATGAATGAATGAACACCTTCAGCTGCTCTCTCTCCGGAGGGTGGTCTCTGACACTTCGGACAAACTTCGGCTCTTTCCGTCATTTATTCCGCTTTTACGGACCTGTCAGTGTTTCCATCATGAGGTCAGGCAGAGTTGAAGGTTAGAGGTGGGTTATTCATGAGGACATCATGGTGCAGTTGCTTGACGACCCGTGGCGATACACGCGACCCTCGGGTGAGTCGGGACTGAGTCACGGACCGTTTACTTCTGCTCCCTATATAAAGACAGAGAGAGAGAGACAGAGACAGAGACAGAGAGAGAGAGAGAGAGAGAGAGTGAGAGAGAGGATCAACATGGTCACTTTACAGCCATACAGTTACTTACATATCATCTTTTAAAGAACGTTTATTGATCTGTTATTTATCTTAAGTCATTTGTTAAATTTTAAGGACATTTTGATTTTTTTTTTTTTTTTTTGAAGTAGTAAGTGAAATAAACATTTCAGCTCTAAAAAGTTTTTTGGCCATAATTTGTGGTTTCAGGCAATAAAGGGTTAAAAATGGTGCATATAAAGGTCACATTTAGGGACATATACACATAGACAGTCTATTAAAAAACATCTGATTGTGTTTACAGTGGAAGATAATTTGCAGCATCTGTTCTATTTGGGTGGATTTCAGACATTTAATCTTAAAACAGTAAGAAAAAGGTTAAAAGTTATTAACTATATAAATTAATATTAAACATTACTGCTGGGGAGGCTTGTCTGGAATAGCCGATCCTTAAAGATTGTTTATTTAGAGACTACATTTAGAGACAGATACACACAGACAATCTATTAACAAACATCTGATTGTGTTTATAGTGGAAGATCATTTGCAGCATCTGTTCTAGTAGGAGGGATTTGAGAGAATAAAAGCTTAAAACAGTAAGGAAAAGGTTAAAAGTTATAAACTATATAGGGGAGACCAGGGCTTGTTGTCACATGGGTAAGTTGTTACATTGCATTTAGCTTTGCCACCAGAGGGCGCAACTAAAAAGTGGAATACTAGTTTTCTTCCTTTACATGGTCAGGGGTTGTGTACGGTCTGAGAAGAGAAGAGCACATTGTGAGCTAAGATGAACGCCTTTGATGACTGACTTTGGTGTTCACTTTCATGTAAATAACGAGAACAACAGTAATTTTGTCCTTGTTTAATTAGCTGCAAAATCCACTGTGACATCTTACCCCATAAAGTGAGACAACTTACCCAATGGTGGAGCAACAAGTCACATGTTCACACTCTCTATTTAACTGCTTATAGCTCTGCACTGACACAAGATATGAAAATGACATGAATACGAAATATATACCTGAGACTTTGGTCTTTCTTGTGGTAGACATTTTGTTTATATATGATGTATTGATTCCAAGAAATATATAAGAGTGTAGAAAGTGTGACAACAAACCCCGGTCTCCCCTAAACTAATATTAAACATTACAGCTCCTCCTCTTTGCTGATCAGGCTACAGTAGCTCAGAACGGACAAACTTAACAGCAACTAAAGTGTTAAATGACTGGGTGGCTGAGTGAGACACGCCAGTAGGAGAACAGAGAGGACAGAGGGGGATCGTAAAAACTTTACCAGTGGGGGATCAGACTTATCAGGCATCACTGTAACAGGTATCCAAGTGAATCAGTGAATCAATGCCCCTCCAAGAGCCTGGGTACACCTCTGGACAATGACTACAGGTTTGGTTTTTGGATATGGTTTCTCTCTTCAAAGTGGAGATGTTTGGAATAAGTTTAATGAGAAGCAGACCAATTTCTGTATGTGTATAATTTCAATGAAAATCTGCATGATTAAAAGATGTCTCACAGACTGAAACTTCATGTCGTGCTGCTACGAGGCATCTACTGCAAATCTTATCAGTTGAGTTCAGATTACTAAACTCAATTTCAGCAGAGGACCAATTAGACAAAAATAGTGCTTCAAAACAAAGCAGAATATCAGTAGTTCTGCTGCAGGCGGATGATTAAATGATTAATATGTGTTTGTTTACATCTTCTGTGGTGATTTCCTTGAAACTTCAGCTTTAAAATACAGATAATAGTAGAAAGCAAACTTAAAACCTTGCTTTTTTTATTCATGTTGAAACTTTTGGAGTGCTTTAGAGTGCAGACACAAAGGCTAAACTTGAGAGGTGAATTTTATAGTGATGAAAAATGGAAACATATGAGTATTTTAGTTGACCTTCATTCGTTTTATGTGCAGCTTTTGAAAAAATAATGTACTATTTCAACTCTTTATTCAAACGATAACTTACAGAGACTCTTTTCAATAAAATTTCCCTGGTTTACTCTCATATTAAGGGTATGAATGAGAGTTTTTTTGTGGTATTTTGTAACATATTTGTAAAAGCATGAACGATTTTAAGTGCCTTGTTCCATTCCCAAAATGAGAGCATGTTTTGATCAGCTGATGTGACTGTAAATCTCATTATAATGTTATTATTTTTACTTCCTTGGAATGATTTTTACTATTAATGATTATTTGGGGAGATTGTTAGAACAGCTGGATGCGATCTGTAACTTTTTCTTTTTTATTTAGATAAACAACAAAAAAAGAGGATTAAAAAGTTTGCTTTCAGGATGTCAGAGCGTCACAGATCCTGCTCCATCTCTGCTTCGTCACTCTGCAGATATTTGGATTTGCGTGTTCACAGTAGTCCGCACTCCGCTCACACACATTCCTCTCAAACCAACACTTCCACAATGACTGTGATTTCCTCCAAGCTGCTGAAAGCTCGCAGTCCGCAGTCCAAGAAATATAATTTCTGCCCAGGCTGTACATCCACTTCCTGTTCTAAAATACTTTCACATGTTTTCTGTAGTCAGCCTGAGTCACTGCTTTAAAGAGTAAAAACAAACAGGAGCGGAAGAAACACCACTGACTCACAGCTGTGACTAACACATCTGGAATACACCTTCAAGATTTAAGGACAGCTCTGATCCTCTTTAATGTTCCGTGTGTGTGTGTGTGTGTGTGTGTGTGTGTGTGTGTGTGTGTGTGTGTGTGTGTGTGTGTGTGTGTGTGTGTGTGTGTGTTACAGATGAAAAGTTTGTCTCCACTGCCTTCGTAGCCACAGTGACATCTGCTGGCTGCAGGATAAAGTAGCTCTTGTTTCAGTAAAAGATGAACAGATATCTGATCAGTCTGTACCAGGAACAGATGGAGTCTGAATTCTGTTTCAATGTTTACACTGTCTAAATGACAGATTCAAGCTGCTAGTTTTAAGACTCAGTTTAATATCACCATCATAACACGCTCAGATTGCTTTAAAGCAGAATATCATGACAAACTAGCTGCAAGAAGCCGCTGCAACCAAGTGCGCTACCATCTGTACATACTTTTATGAACTTAAAGGGATATTCCAGCTTAAAATTATTTTAGGGTCAAACACACCGTGACACCGAGTTAGACACCCCGTCGAGAGATGAATGTTGCCGACCGCTTGCTTCTCTAGTTATACCAACTTTAGTAACGACCGCAGTTAGCAATACAGAGAGCCACACGCTCAACCAAAACGCCACTCTATAGCTACAAATAATGCTCAGAACAGCACCTAACTTCATCAACAGTACATATAGGGTCCCAGCCACAGTAATAGCCACCAAACATCTTTTAATCTTTGATTGATTTCTTTGCAAAGAGACTAAACACAACTCACCTACTCTCTTCCAGCAGCCGCTTGTTAGTATGGAGACCTCCGGATGAGTCCATCGACTGCAGCGGGGTGACGCAGCTCAAGGAAGAACATTTATGATCATTACTTCATCATCATATTAATCATTTTGCACTGCAAACGTGGTAGTTCTTCTGCCTTAGCGTCTTAGTCTGATTGCATTTCCATGAAGAAATGATCATAAATGTTCTTCCTTGAGCTGCAGTTCTGAGCATTATTTGTGGCTATAGAGTGGCTTTTTGGTTGAGCGCGTGGCTCTCTGTATTGCTATCTGCAGTTGTTACTAAAGTTGGTATAACTAGAGAAGCAAGCGGTTGGCAACATTTATCTCTCGACGGGGTGTCTAACTCGGTGTTACAGTGTGTTTGGCCCTAACTTAATTTTACACCCAAATATCCCTTTAACATGCACATCAGTAAGTTAAACCTGCAGACACGATACAAAGTATGTTTCAGAGTCAAAGTGGAGTGTCTGACCTTCCCGCGGTCAGGTTAAAAACAAACAATCATAAGGGATGAAACTGGGTAATTGTAAAAACCTCCTGCAACCCTGCAAAAAACTATATGATTTGCTTTTATCATGGCGCCCCCTGCTTATGTATGAGTTAGCTTTTGAAAGTGACGTTGCTCAAACAGCTGACGGCTGCCCCGTGACTTTAAAGTTCCTCCTTGTGGACAAAGTGGCGTTGCAAATGCTAACAGGAAAAAGGTCCCCGCGGTTTCTAGTTCTCAGGTGGTTCTCTTAAGAGTAGTCTTTCATTTTTCTGTCTCCAAGGGGATGACGAGGAGGAAAGCAAAAAATAAATCCACATGCATCACAACAGGTGAGCTATCCTTACAGGAAACACAAACCGGGTTTCATACGAACACTTGAGTTTATACGAGGCCGTGTCTCTGCTTCGGCTGTGATATTTCTCGAAATGTCACCCTCCCCCTCCTCTGCACTTTTAGAAAGAAGAAAGAAACGTAACCTGTCAGCAGAGTTTTCTAAAACCTGAAAAGTGAAAAGGGATCATGAATAAATTAAAGGTTTGTTGATTGGAGAGGTTGTCAGTCCATGAAGCCGATGGAGCCACCTGTGGTTGGGGTAATGAAATATCTGTCAAGTCAGCCCTGTTTTACCTGAATGATCCCACATTTACAGCTCACTCTGTCACAGTAACACAAAGCATGTCAGCCAGAGAGCACAATCAACATCCCTCAATTTGGATTTTCTAAAGTTTGGAGAAAAGGTTCAGGTGAGGGGGTTATTGTTTCCTCCTGCTGGCTCCATAAAGGAACAGACGAAGCCTCATTATAATCCCATTCTTCGTGCACTTCACACCTGGTGACTAAGTGTTCATGAAAAAGGTTGTCACACCACCTCAGTCCACACTTACACGTGCTAAGTCTTTAAGTATTCTTGCATCTTTCTGAAAACAACAAAAGGGCAGCAGCGAGCACTCGGAGGCTCAATAACTGGCAATTATCGCCTGATTGTTGTTACTGAACTTGAGCTGACTGTAATAACACAAAAAAAGTCCTGTTACCAGCTCTGACCTTTGGATGTGGGGTTTGTGAATACATCCAGGGAAGACTGCACAGCTGAAGGGAAGGCCTTGTGAGAATCAGAGAGATGATTTACAGTGTTTGCAGCCAGTGGCGTAGTCAAGATACTTGGAGGCAGGGGTAGAAAATTTGAAAGGGGCACCTGCTGTATGTCCAGTAAGAGTTTGAGTATTATTATACAACACTGACCATGTTTTACTATCAAAACTATCATCAAAATAAAAAAGACACTTAATGAACAATTTATCCACTGAAATGGCAACTAGAAAGTGCTATGTTTGCATTTATTCCATGAAAGAGCACCCAGATGGCTCTGAGTTTATCTACTTCAATGGCAATAACAACCAGAGGGCACTTTGTTTACACTTAATTTGCAAGCGAAACATCCAGAAGGCCCATTGTTTACATTTTTGTACTTAAACAGCAACAAGAGAGCACTTTGTTTTTATTCTATACAATGAAAGAGCAACAGTGAAGTACTTTATTTACATTTGACTGGCTAACAAAACAACCAATGGGTAAATTGTTTACATTAAATTCAATAAAGAGCAATGATAGGGCGCTTAATTTACGTTTATCTTTTTAAGAAAACAGCCTTAGGGCACTTTGTTTACATTTTATCCTACACAAGAGCAACTAGAGGGCATTCAATTCACTTTTTATCTGCAAACAAGGTTATCAGGGGGCGCTTTATTTTTAGCTCAGTTTACTAAAAACAACTATGGGGCACTTTATTTACATGTACCCTGCTGACAAAGCAATCTGAAGGCACTTGTGTATATTTTATCCAATGGAGCAACTAGTCAGCACTTCGTTTACATTTTATCCTATAAAAAAAGCCACTAGAGGGCATTCAGTTTACTTTTTATCTGCAAACAAAACAATGAGAGATACTTTATTTTCACTCAATTTACCAAAGATATCAACCATGGGGCACTTCATTTACATGTACCCTGCAGACAAAGAATATTTTATCCAATGGAGCAACTAGTCAGCACTTTGTTTACATTTTATCATACCACAGATCAACTAAGAGCACTGTGTCAGGGGCCTTTAGAGGGCCTTTATTTTCGTTTTTCACATCATTTATCTACCAGGGGAGCTATCGGTGGTAACTTGGTTTACATTTTATTCATTAACAAAGCAATAGAAGGGGACTTTATTAACATTATTTTTATGAAAGAACAACCAGAAGGTTTTCATTTCTATACTGAAGGACATCAACCAGGGTGTATTTTCATGTGATTATTTCATCAAGGGCACTAGAGAGAGATTTTTATGAAGTTTTATTAAATACAAAAGCATTTAAGAGGATACTTCAGTCTTTTTTTCAGAGCTCTCAGTCAGTGAGGGAGCAGAAATAAAGAAGCAGCAGCAAACTGTGGTCTTCAGAGAAAGCTGAATTAATGTTATGAGGTGCAGAAAATGAAGATACAAAATAAGGCACATTAACTACAAGTAAACAAGAGAGTATACAAAGTCCTGAACAGGACAGGAATGGATTTTGGAGAGACTGAGTTCAACAGTTTGAGAATAATGTTCTTGAGTGTAGAATGTCAAGGAATAAGTGGATTTTATCCTCTACAGCGTTGGTAAAAAAAAAAAAAAAAAAAGGTGTTTTCAATGACAGAACTCAGAGGGATGAACTCTATCAGTCTTTAAAAATGGGAAACAGCTTTATCAAGAAATATGAAATAAGCTGATTATTTTATGGATCGATCTTAACATGAAATCAAACTGTCACCAGGTGTTTCAGTGTTTACAGAGCTGGACTCTTGCCTCCTGCTGAGCTGAGTGACGGCGGTGATGCATTAACAGCTTCAACGGAAAACACTCTTCACACATGCAGGGATAAATATTATAATAAAATACATTTCTCTGAGCCCAGCACTGTGGAAACAAAATGACAAAACGGCTTTAAGATTTATTTCTGTTTTTCAGCTGAAGAGCAAACTGACTGACGTTCATCTGATGTCGAAACAGAGACATAAGAAAACACAATATCTACTCATAAAGCGAAAAAACTATTTATTAAAACGTGTCTTTGCTCTAACACACTTGCAATGTGGTTTTTCAGTTACTTTTGTTGTATTTTATTATGTTATATAATCTTTTTTGTAAAGCTCTTTATTAAAGGTCCTATAATTTTTGATTATTTTAAGTAATGTATTGTTATACAAATTATAATCACAAAGACTGTATTCTTTTTATATACCTTTATATGTGTAGATCATAGTTTATCTTCATTGAACTTTAATTTTATTTTCTGTTGAATTTTATCAGTTATTAAAGTGTTTCTTTTTACTATCAGCTCTTCTCCTGAAGAGAGGACAGATGCTTCAGTCTGAGCCAAACTCCTGTTTGAATCAGATGTTAATAAAACAAAGACAGCTGATGAATTCATGGAGTGACTTTCTCCAGAAAACTGTGAAGGGTTGTTACTAATTCTAATATGGAGAGGACTGTTTCATTCAGGCTCATTAAATATCTAATTTAAACCCTGATCAGATGAAATCGGTAAAAATATCCTCCTGTGGGCTGTTGAATCATTTTTATCCCTCCGTCTGTGGAGGAAGAAAAACTCTTTCTGTTCCTCTTTTACAAACCGACACTCGTCCAGCTTCCTCTTTTTATGTCCCGTAAATCAGACGCCATCAGGTCTTTTTTTAGGAGCCCTGAACTGTTTAATTACCTCAGACCACAGAGAAGACACACACACACACACACACACACACACACACACACACACACACACACACACACACACACACACACACACACACACACACACACACACACACACACACACACACACACACACACACACACACATATAGACCTTCAGAAACATCAGAAAACCTTTTGATTCCTCACAGCTGCTTTGTTCTGATTCATTATTTTCTACCCATGATTCTCTGCTGATGGACTTCATTCAGATAAAACCCGTTCCCTGCTGGACTGGGTAAACTGGACGCCCCGTGTGCACATTTAATGAGGCGTCGTGTCTTTGTTATGGAGCAGAGCTGACTGAAGCCTGATGCAGGGGACTTTAAACGGCGCAGAGTCGGGATCAATTTACAGGAATAAAAGGACGAACAGAAAGCTGTGTAGGAAAACCGAAAGAATCCAGACACTGTGAAAAGACTGGGAACGACGAAGTGTCTGAATGTTTACTTTCTACCTCTGTGGTTAAGATTTTAACTCCAAAACACGCTCATGGCTACAAAACCTCTTAAAAATCACAAATGATGACTAAATATGCAACATCTAAATATCCAATATAAACATATTAGATTAGAGCTCCAGGAAAGCTCAGCCTCACTCTGATGATTCTGTTATATGTCATCATCTATATCTGAGGATACACCTCTATTTTTGTAACTTCATATTTACTGTAGTTGTTCGCATGGCTATAACTTGATATCCTGCAGATTGTGACCTCAGACCAGGGCTGTGTGCAGACATTTGTCAGGGCCTCACTGAGGGGCTGACATGTGCAGGGGTGGATGTAAGAGTTTTACATCCAAAGCAAGTGAACCTACCAACTCAGACACTCAGACACATTTTTTATCACTCAAGAAGTTTCCCGGCAAGCATCGGTATCGACAAAACTATGTCAAAAAGTATTAGTATCTAGTATTACGATATTACCAAAGATAGGAATAGAAAAGTATTAAGCTGCTTTACAACATGCGCAAAGTTTCCAACCATTAAACATTACAAACATTATCGTCCCTTCCACTCACGATCATTAAAGGGATATTCCGTTGTAAAATTAAGTAAGGGTAAAACACACCTTAACATCAAGTTAGACACCACCGTCGAGAGATGAATGTTGCTGACCACTTGCTTCTCTAGTTATACCAACTTTAGTAACGACCGCAGATAGCAATACAGAGAGTCTAGCGCTCAACCAAAACGCCACTCTATAGCCACAAATAATGCTCAGAACAGCACATAACTTCATCAACAGTACATACAGGGTCCCAGCCATAGTACTAGCCACCAAACATCTCTTAGCTTTGCCTGATTTCTTTAGCAAAGAGACTAAACACAACTCACCGTCTCTGTTCCAGCAGCCACTTGTTTATAGCGAGACCTCAGGCCAGTCCGTTACGGACTGCTGCGGGTGACGCAGCTCAAGGAAGAACATTTATGATCATTTTTTCATGGAAATGCAATCAGACCGAGACGCTAAGGCAGAACTACTGCGTCCTCTTCAAGGAAATGATAAAGCAATGATCATAAATATTCTTCCTTGAGCTGCGTCACCCCGCTGCAGTTGATGGACTTGCCCAGAGGTCTCGCTACAAACAAGCGGCTGCTGGAAGAGAGATGGTGAGTTGTGTTTAGTCTCTGTGCTAAAGAAATTAGTCAAAGTTAAAAAGATGTTTAGTGGCTAGTACTATAGCTGGGACCCTATATGTACAGTTGATGAAGTTAGGTGCTGTTCTGAGCATTATTTGTGGCTATAGAGTGGCGTTTTGGTTGAGCGCGCGGCTCTCTGTATTGCTATCTGCGGTTGTTACTCAAGTTGGTATAACTAGAGAAGCAAGCGGTCGGCAACATTCATCTCTCGACGGGGTGTCTAACTCTGTGTTACAGTGTGTTTGACCCCAACTTAATTTTACAATGGAAAATCCCCTTAAGTTTACCTTTAACCTGTAGAGTTCACACATCATATCACCCCTATTTCTCTCAGACTTCACACAAAGAAGCTGGTGCAAAGAAGTCTGGATGAAGTCAGACTGAAAATATGTGTTTGCTTCCTTGACAATAACAGAAACATTTCAAAAGTGTGGCTCATGCGTAAAATCAGGCTTAATTAGACTCTAAAATAAAGTGGAACAGAGCTGCAGATGTAAATAAAGACCGTTTCTGTTTATTGACTCATAAAACATCCTTCAAACAATAAACCTATGTCCGGTAAGGTCTCTGTACAACGCTTACTAAGCAGTTTTATTTATATAGAAAACGTAGGAGGAGCCGTTGCTTAAAATCACAAGGCTCCTTCAAATTTAATGGCAGGTACTCTGGAAAAAAATTACAGCATTCCATCAACAGATATTTTCAAGCAATAAATATGCATTTATAAATAGTGTAAATTTACATCAAATAAAAAAAGAAACACAAATTAAAGTTCACTCTTTTGTCTGTGTGCAACCCTTTTTCTCTGTGACGTGGCTGTTTGTCTACAAATATCTCCTCCTTTCCAGCAAAGTAAAGGATTCAAAGAAAGAAATGTTGGAAAGGAAGAGTCACTCAACTTTTAACTGAACCTCTTATTTTCCTGACTGAGGAGGAGGAGAAGAAGGAGGAGGAAGGAATCTAGCTAACATACAAAAGACCAGCTATGCTAAATACTCGTCTCGTTGAGGGAGGGGGGGACAAAGCTCTGGTGTCGTCTCACAAACAGAAAAATGTAAAAAGAAAAGTCAGTAGTCTTTGTGTGAAACAGAATATGTACAAAACTTTAATTCATCATCTTTCTGTGGATTTTTGTGTTTTTCTGGGCCAGCAGGAGAACAGTCTGGTCATGATGAAAGAAGAGAAGGAGGAGGAGGAGGAGGAGGAGGAGGAGCTGCCTCCCCCTCCCTTGTAGAGTCCATTTTGAGGGAAGAGGAGGGGGCACACTGCTCCAGGCAGGTTGCATAGACACACAGCTTTCATCCAGCTGCCTGATGGGGGAGCTACAGAGCGCCGTTTGAGGACCGCCGGCTCACTTCCTGAATATCAGAAAAGAAGGGAAAGATTTTCCGCAGAGTTCAGATCGTGGTTCAAACTCCTCAAGTTAACAGTGTGAGCATCAGGAGGGCAGGGGGCTCGCCTGTGAGGGGGGACAGGGACAACACACTGAGCTTATGCATCCTAACTTTGAGAGGTAAATACATGCACAGTGACTTACATGTACTGCACAGTGGTTGATATAAATGTTTATTACGCAACTGACTTAAAAGAAAACGTCTTAAATATGGGAAAAAATGTATATTGAAAAATTCATAATGTATTTTATACGAAGGGTACTGAAAACAATGTGTTAGACAATGTATTACACATTGTAAAGAGTGTATATTGTGCAGCAGATGATGTAAATTGCATAGTTAATAATGTATGAGTGTTTAACCTATAGTAAATAATGTAAATAGCACGCTGAATCCTGATTGGTAGATACATGGCTGATGATGTAAAAAGCATGGTAAAGAATGTATACTTGGCAAATGAATGTTACATAGTGGATGGGGTATGATATGTTACATTACAATGTACATAATATATTTTCAATGGAAGGTCATTCACACTGTGCAGTGGATAATGTCTGTTGAAGGGTAAACAATGCATACTAAATGGCAAATATCTATGGAATGGTAGGTAATGCACATTACATAACAAATGCATACAGCAGGATACAGGATGTCATATGCAGTGTTAATCATGTTCATTGCAGAGAAAAAGTTTTGCATTGTAGATCATGTTTATCTTAGAGTAAAGTTTTTTTTTTTTAATAATTAGTTTTATCAATTATCTGTAATACATAGGCGATAATGAATTGTTGCTATAAATGTGAATACCACACCTGCTGTTATCATTCGTTTGTAGCTCCTGCAACCAGTACACATGCCTTTATCTTAATCATATTTTTAACAAGTTATTTTCAGGCTGTTTTCGGACAGTGGAAAGAGGAAAAGAGGAGAGACAGCATAGAGTGACATGCTGGAGGCAAACCCGTAAATGTACTCTGCACCAGAGTACTACTAGTATACAGTAAACCTGATGGAAGGCTTTGGTTGTGTGTGATACTCACGAGTGTGAACTGGTCATAAACCTGCATGAGGTCCTCGATCCTGTACTGCTCTAGCACCACAAAGTTTTCCAGGTTGGAGCTCGCCCTGCGGGCACAGTCCTGACAGTGCACCACGTACGTTTTCCTGCTGTTACTCTCGCTGGTGACGAACAGCAGGTTGAACACTTCCACCTGAGCGGAGTCGAGACAGGAAAGGGCAACAGTGTCAGAGCAAACTGAGAAGGTTGAGGCAGCTAGAGCTAATTAATGGTGCTAATTTATTCAAAGTTGACTTTCTTGTGAGCATATTTACTTATTTTTCATTCTTCGAGAGGGTTAAAAGTATGAAACAAGTTAAAATGCAAATGAAATATACAGCTTTTTGTGTTCGACAGTAAAAATGTGACAATAAAAACACTTCCAGCCTGGAGATGGAGCTTCGGTTTTATCATTCCTGATATCGAAGTGTAAATAAACCTGCAGAGCCAACAGCAGCTCAGGTCTCAGGGGGATAAATGCAGCACAGAGGATGTCAGTGCAGTTTGTGTTCTCACCTCACAGATGCTGCAGTAATGCGCTGGCTCGTTCTGCGTCCTCCCGTGCCACACCAGCTCTTTCCCAGCATTCAGGAGGAGTTCTCTCTGCATCTGACACTGCTTCAGAGTCCGTAACAAACAATACCTAACACACACACAGAGAGAAACACGCACACACATACAGGTGAGATGAGTTCAAACTGAGACAAACATACCAAACCGGTCGTATAGGAAAGCAGCGAGTCCTCACTTGATCATCTCAAAGAGCTTGTGGTCGGACACTTTGATGTTCCTGGCCATGTTCCAGGAGAGGTGGATCATGGGAACAATAGATTTGACGCTCTGCAGCTTGTTCCACTCATATCGCTCCACTGCCAACTTATACTGATGAGCTGAGGGTGAAAACAGACGATGCAAACGTCACTTATTTCAGTTCAGTCAACCAGCTGAGGATGAAGTTCTCAGTCATAGAGCTGAACCCGCCTCCACCTGCAGAGACTGTTTTCTCACCTGTGAGGGGTCCAACGTTCCAGGCGATGTTGTTGCACCAGCCGATAGCCTGAACCCAGTGGATGGTTCCTGTGTTGAGCCACACCAGGTCCCCCGGGCGCTGAATGAACCGGTAAACAGGCACGTTGGTCTCGTACAGATCTTCCAGGTTCGGCCACCAGGAGCCCATCAAGAAGTTGATGTTATTCCTGAAAAAGAAAACACACTCACTGATGAGCTAAAATCTTGATGATATAATACTTACATTACATTTTTCAAAAAGTGTTTTTTTTCAATTTTTCAAGTTGATTGCATGAGCCGGTGAACACAGAGGGTTGTAACAGCTGCAACATCAGCTTTCAGCACATATTTATCTCTTGGACATCTGTCCTTTTAACGGTGGTGAGCAATACTGACAGAAAATAATGTCCTGATATTTTGAAGGAATTCTGCAGATGATGACGACTAATGAGATTTTGCATCTATTAAAAATGCATAAATGAAAAACAAGAATGTGGTCTTCGAAGTCTTTTATCAGCTCGCTCTTGCATACTGCATGACCTCTCAATCTGCATGTACAGAAGTCTGTCCCGGTAGACTTGATCATACTGAGGTGGGTATGCGTGGAGTTTGAAGACATGCTCTGACTGGGGAAAAACTAATACCATATACTCCGTAATTTCATTTTGCTCATCTTAAAACAACTGTTGATATTTATCTCCCAGACCTTTAACCTCCTGAATCTCTTTTTTGTCTCTTGACAGGCTCAGATTGTTATTTCAAGTGTCTGACAACATTACCCAGAGGATCCCTGCAGAGACAGAGCTGTTATCTTAAAGGAAGACACTTTGATGCAGGTTTCTCCTGAGCTACCAGACTCCATTTACAAAACCTTTCCTTAAAAAAAATCTGAATTTGCATGGCTTCTGTACTTTTGTGCAACCTTTGTGTGTTAAATAAAAAAGCCTGGATCTAACACGAATAAGTACGGCGCCTAATTATGCAGAAAAAGCTCAAGCGATAAAGGCAGCTGTGGACAAAAGAGATCCGTCCTCTGCAGAATAGAACTGACATTTTTTCATTTCGACACACAATCAGTTAAAAAAAGAGCTGAGGTTTTAAAGTGTTAGGAGTCCGTTCTCTGTCTTACTTTTCACAGAAGTCGTTGATGACGCCCCAGTACGTCTCCGGCACAGCGAACCACTCACAGTCTCCAGGACCGATGTTGATGTTGACGGAGCAGAAGTTGTTGTTTTCTTGGTGACCTAGGAGACAAGAAGACTGAGTTAGAAACAAAGAGACACAAATAGAAAAGCGGATATTAGTTCTCTTGGTCTTGAGGTACCTGGAGTCCTGCTCCCCGGCACCTTCATGTAGAGCTGCACCGTGTTCATGCCGAGGATGGTGTGACCCACGTGACTCAGCAGGTTACCGGCTGACACAACCCGAGCGAAGGCTGGAAGTTTGGACAACTCCTGGAGCTGCTGTTTCCACCTGAGAGGAAAGAAAAAGGGTTAAAGGTTATCATAGGACTGTAGAAGAAGGAGGTGTTCCATATTTTCCAATCTTAGGGGGAAAGACTCACTTCTTCTCATCAGAGAGGTCGATGTTGGTGCCAAACTTGATGTGTTTGAAAGGACCTTTCCTGCGTCGCATCAAACTGAGAGAGAAATACAAGCTGATGGAGTTAGTGACGGAAATATAGAAGCAGACACCTTGAGCTGATACCTGAAGAAGAGAGACAAAAACTCACCTGTCTGATGAACCTGCCTCTGCCTCCATCTCCTTCTTCTTCTCGTTCTCCTCCTAACACAGAGCATCATACATTTAGAGGGGGGTGAGGGTTACAGCATAAACAGAGTTACATAAGTTTAACTGGAAATTCGAGCAAAAAACGCAGTACAGCAAAGATTGGTGTTGTGTCATCAACTGAGGTAGACTGGCGTTGTTAAAACTCTGGTAACACTTGTGCAGACAACACTAAACAGCATACGATTTATCTGTTTAACTTAAAAAAGAGAAATAAAAGTCTCTGCTGAGAATTTTAAGGAGGAATTCCCACAAGAATTCAACAGAGGTCAAAATAACAAAGCAGGAGAGGGAAGAGGTGCACTGACTTGGTTACAGATGCAGAATAGTAACAAATAAGAAGCTCCACACAGACATACAGTGATCTCATGCACTGTAGAGCTAATTCAATGTCCCTTATTAGATTTATAGTAGTTTGAATTTTGATAGACTTAAAGCTCCTGTGAGGAACGTTCGATTTGTGTCATTCTGGCGCCCCCTGTGGTCAAAGCAATCGTATATAAATGTTCTGTATGCTTCAAAATGACTCTTTACAGAGAAAACTACAAACACTCAAAACGAGCAGCTCTGGATCTGAAAACTGAACCTCAATGAAACAAGTGTGATCACTTCCTCTCCCATACGGACCTCTGCCAAGGATGTTATCAGAAGTCCCGCCCCTTTCAATTCTGATAGGTCAGTAGTCAAGAAGTGACAGTAATAAGCGCTGAGGTGTTTCAAATGTTGAAACATTTTTAACTGAGAAGGCAGAGACAGAAAAAGGCTGAAGCTGAGGCTTTTTAAGAGCTGCGGACCCCTCAGTGAGGAAAACGGTGAGCTGAATGTAGTTGGGCGCTTCGTAAAGGACTCAAACTTGGATCACACGGTAAAACTTTAAAAATCAAGTCTGGGATCAAACGTGCACCCTAACAGAACAATCTGCAACGTTAGTATGTGGCCAATAATACAAATAAAATCCCTCAGAGGTTCATTGCTCAGCTTTGGTCCATCTGCATGTATCAGTTTTCCAGCCAGTGTGTGTGTGTGTGTGTGTGTGTGTGTGTGTGTGTGTGTGTGTGTGTGTGTGTGTGTGTGTGTGTGTGTGTGTGTGTGTGTGTGTGTGTCCTCACTGACCCTCAGAGACTCCTGGAAGGACGAAGCCTGGTACTGAGCATATTTGATGATGGTGGTGTGCGAGCGGCTGCTCTCGCAGCGCCACATCTTCCTGCTGCCGCTCGGGTCCCAGTTCTCGTCGGTGGGCTGAGCGAGCTGAGTCCGAACCTCCACCAGGTGGTCTGGGTTGGCCTCCACTAATGTCTTCGTGGAGAACAGGCCCAGATCTGCATGATGTGGAAAATGAAGGAAGGTTTGAATTTCAGGATTTTGTTTTGTTTTCAGACTCAGAAAAAAAAACGGTTCTTGTTAATTTGAGGGTTTTTAAGGAGCTTCACCAACATGATTTCAGTCTTTGGGATCAAAAGGGAGACCGTTTAAAAAAAGTATGTTTGTATTCTTCTGTTTCCCCGAGGAAGAACAAGGTGAGACTCTGCTCAAAAGGGGGCATACAGGATGGTTCGGTTGTCCTTGTTTTTAACCGTTGATGATAAAATTCCTTTACAAATCAACCACAAACCACTCTGTCAGATTTCAGTTTTACATAATCAGGCAGTAAATCAGAGTGACTGAGCAGCAGATGCCTGAAACTTGTTGGCAAAAAGCTCCTAAATTTCCTCTCCAGCAAACACGTGCAGTAACAATTCTCACTTGCAGGTGGTGCTGTTGTTATACATGTTAAAGTCAAACACATACACACACTCACACTCATACACACATACACACACAATGCCTGTCATGATCTCAGAGACACACCCACAGAGCCATGTGAGACTGGAGCAGACACAAACACCCAGCTGCTCTCAAGCTCTACATTTCACCGAGTCTGACGCCTGAAACATAAACATTCAAACAATTTACAGGCGTTCTTTTCTGCGTGCATGTACCTAGTTTGAGAGCTCCAGCCAGTCCTCTGATGACGGTGACCGGGTTTGCAGAGTTGGTGCAGAACTGATGAAGAGGAGGGTAGAAGGCGTCCCTCTTGTTTTCAAGCTGCAGGTCAGAAAAAAAAAAAAAAAAGAGTAAATTGTGAGAGCTGCAGCCGCAAGAACAACATCTGAAATATTTCTCCTTGTACGGTGTGTCTGAACGCACATAAATACTGGGCGTGGGGGGATTGAGTTTGTCCTTTGGCAGCGGAGGAGAGGGGGGCCGAGGGGGGCGGGGCGGGGGACACTTGTCCAGGAGGATGCTGCTGGTCGACAGGCCGTTCTTCCCCAGGTTCCTGCAGACAAAACAAAGGTCAGAAAGTTAATAAAGTGCTCCTAAACCTATATATATTGTTGTATGTTGTCTTTTAAAATTTTCTTTGCACTATTTTCATTTAAAGACTTGACTGGTTCTTAAACCGTCAAATCAGGGTTGAAGTTCGTTCGTACCTGCAGGCTTTGAGCACCTCACTGGAGCTGGGGTAGATGGACACTGAAGACCAGGGAGCCAGACCAGCAGGGACGCTGTGTTTCTGAACGTCTCCTGAAGGCTCCACCTTCATCGGGCTCTGGGAGTCCTCGGGGCCCTTCCCGTTGACGGTGGGCCCCTGACTGGTCGTGCTGGACGGGCTGTTAAGGCAGGAGAGGCTGTTAGCGGTGTGAGGGTCTGCAGAGCACGGAGACGGCGTACCGACGGTCGCTGCCGGCTCTGACGTTGGCTTGGTGGCACCGTGGAGACCCGGGTGGACGTTGTTGATCTTCTCTGAGGAAGGTCCTCCATGGTTGCTGTAGTTATTGTTGTCGTCATTACTGGTGGCATTGGCTTTTCCCTTTAGCAAGGCTGAGAGCTGAGGATTGTCTGAAGTGAGCACGCCGGGGGCAGGAGAGCCAGGCTGAGACTGGCTAACGGTGCTGTCTGTCACCCGCGGCTGGACGTGATTAGTCAATCCCTGCGCGGGGGCGGAGCCGGGACTCAAAGGTGTCCCTGCTGAGTGCCTGACAGCGGCTTCCGAACCTGATGGCAAAGTGGCAGCTCCGCCGTTGCTGCCGTTGTTGCCCCCTGAAGGCGTGGCGTCTTTGGTGTGGACCCCTGAGGTAGTCGTGGAGTGGGGGGGAGAGGACAGGTGGTTGGGGGTGGAGTTGGGGGAGGTGGGGGACAAGGAGGAGGCCGAGGAGGAGGCAGTGCAGGGCCCAGAGGAATGTCCGACCTGATTCAGAATGCCAGAGGAAGAGAAGGAGGTCTGAGGGGAGGAGGAGGAGGAAGAGAAAGGGGGTTCTCCATTGGGACCTGCCGAATGTGAACCTGGACCTTTTTGAAGCCCCTGCAGAGAGAGGAAAAAACCACAATGTCACCTCATAAAACTAGAGACTCTGCAAAAGACAGATATGAGCCGTATCATGATCTGGGGTCAGTTCCCTGCAGGACCTCTTTCCCACATCTGGCTGAGTGAAAGATTTATCATAATGCATGTGCGATACATCAGGTTATAGATACGTTTTTTAGTTAGGTGATGCAGGACAGATCTGTGGTTGACAACATAAATACAGTGCAGACAGACAATGGAGACAAGACAAAGTGACAAGAAACACATAACATTTAGATACATTTAGACGGCGTTGCAAGGCTGTGTTTCATTAAGTGAGGGTAGGTGAGTGTTTTTATGTGTGTTGTGAAGTGTGTGTGTTTGTGGGTGAGCTCGTTCCCTCTTTATCCCCCTTTTTTTATAGATCGTGATGCTTGTTGAGGAAAGAGCGGAAGAGGAAAGAGCAAGCGTTAAAGCTTCACAAAAATTACAAAAATAATTACTATTATAATAATAGAGCAGAGAAAAGAAAAAACAACAAAAAATTAATCATAAGTCATCAAAATAAAATAATAAATAAGTAGGTAAATAAATAACAGAATAACGAGTAAATTTGAAATATATATGTATACACACATATATATATATATACATACACATAATAAAATAAAATAAAGTAAATAAATAAATGATCTCGGGTCAGTTTCCCTGCAGGACTTCTTTCCCACGTCTGGCTGAGTGAATATTTTTCACAATTCATGTGCGATACATCAGGTTATAGATAGAATAACATACTTTTGGGCCCCCATGCTCTTCATACAGTTGAACTCATGTTGGACTCCTGTTGTGTTCAGGGACTGTTGGACGTTTTGTTCTCTAGTCTGCCAAGTGGTATTTTGGTGCAATTTGTTGTATTTGTTACTCTGGGCCTCCTGCTAAAAGTCTCTGCGTCTTCTTTAGGCGTTTTTGTTTTGTTATGGTTGATTGTCAGAGTGCTACGTTTATTTTGACATATAAAGGATAAATATGATAACAGCCCATTATTGTGCTAAAAACAAGATAAACTGGATTAAAAACAAAAACACCTGAATGAGGTGATCATGTGATACCTGAGTGTTAGTGTTGCGTTGTTGGCTCCTCCAGGTCTCGTCTGTGTGACTGGGACTACTGGTAGTGCTGCTGGTGCTGGGGTGACTGGCGGCTGTGCAGTTGTGAGGTAGAGAGTTCTGCTGCGGGTAAGGCACGTTTCCGTTGCTCGCGCCGCCACCCCCCAGTCCCAGGGTGTGATTCTTGTCCAGGTGTCCCGGCAGCCCCGCTGAGGGACTCGAAGAACAGGATCCGTTGGCTGTGGGCTGGGTGACACACGGGGGCCGGATGGCTGTGTGGTTGAGGGGGGAGGTGCGGTTGAGGCCTGCGGCGTGGAGCGAGGGCTCAGCCAAAGGACCGTTGGGAAGGCTGGGCCGCGGCTGACCGCCTGCTGCTGCCTGCTGCCTCATCTAACACAGAGAAGGGAGGAGGAACGATTAAAACACAATTTACACCTTCTTACACTGCAGATAAACTCCGCTCATTCTTACACACGGGTGCGTTTGTGTACCTGCTGCTGATGCTGCTGCATGAGAGAGAACTGGTTCTCCAGCTGCTCCAGCATCTGCACCTGGGGGGGCTTGAGGTTTGCTCGGTTGCTCCTCAGGTGTTCCAGGTGCTGCATGTTACACAATAAAGTTACATTCATCAAGAAGCTCACAAACATCTTATTTGAAAGTACAGCTGAGAGTTGGGCCAAAGTCCAAAGAGACTGAGAAGCATCTTTTGTGATGTTATAACTGCTGGTTTTTGGTGAGACAGACTTAAACTGCCTCAGGACCAGGTCTGGGTATCAATTCTTGCAATTTAAAACTGCTTCTAAAGAGATTTGTGGATTCGTTAAGGTTTGTGAATTTCAGTTACACTTTTCAGTTCCTTATAGCAAACTAAATCTCTCCAAAGTAAGAAGTCCACAGACGCCAAACTTGCCTGCCAGACTAATAAAACAGTATACATATGTGAGATGAGGGTCATGGCAGAATTGCAAGTCTGGCCAAACTTAAGGAGACGCAGCAAAGTTTTCATGGGTGAAATGTGTTTGTCACTGAGGGAGGATTTATTTCCTTAACAATATCTAACTTTTTTCTTTAAATGAATCCGAGCTAATAAAGGAGGAGTGTTGAATGGGTCGGTATGAGATCGTGATGGTATGACAACCTTGAGAAGACACATTTTTCTGATCGGAAAAGGAAGAAGCGAGCAGCAATAAAATCGTCTTAAATCGGACAGCAGAGTTTCTGTTCAAAATAGAGGGCATGTTTTCGCAGAATGGCAAATGAGCTCAGTCCAACAAGTTAATAATGACATTCAGAATAAGCAGCCTTTTCAGAATAATGTGCAAGATTATCATTTTTTCATAAAGTTGAACTTCATTTAACTGATAAAAACTCAAGGACCAGATTTGTTTCTTGTTTCTTGTGTCTGCGTTCACAACAACAATACTTCAGAAAGTGTCCTGCTGGAGGGGACGGACTGATTCTGATAATGGATTGATTCATGGAGCAAATTCTCAATAAACACATCAGACTCCAGTATGAAGACTTTCTGCACATGACATTTGAGGCGTTTCCTACCTGAAGCTTTTGTGGCGTTAAATACCAGCTGGGGATCTGCTGCTGATTCGGGTTGTTTACCCACGAGTCTGCGGCACCCTGTGAGAGAGAGAGAGAGAGAGAGAGAGAGAGAGAGAGAGAGTCTGTGTTTTTCACGGATCTAATCACCTTTATTATCCGGCGCAGTGATATTTTTAATGCGATTGTTCTTAGCTGTACCTTCGCTGGGCTGGCAGTGCGTTTCTTCTTGGCGGGACTGGCCTGTGGATCTGTGTGGTTGCTGGCGGTCTGACCTGCCTCCCCCTTACAGGCCTGGAAGCACAGACAACGCAGAGGGTGAGGACACCGAATAACAAAATACTGAAACTACTTTTCTTTGAGCTAAGTACAGTACAGTCAAAGTTATCCCTAAAGTGGTGGTTTTATCAGAACTGGAGCAAACACGATGCTACATTTACATGCACAAGGATTTAAAGAATACTCTGATTATTAAATGATGGTCATTGTTTTCACCTTAATCTAACTGAGAGGGTTTGATTAAGGTGATAATCAGAGGGGTCATGCTGTGATCCAGATGTATGAATGAGTCATGCAAACTAATGTTGCATTGGTGAAGGGCTTTTTGGGCGTGCAAACAACATATTCAGAGGCTGATCAATCATGAAACTAAAATTCTTAAATGTTCGGTGAAAAATATGTTCTCATATTTGATTCGTTGTTGAGGATCGTCTCCAAGCTAATGAGGTTTAGGAACAACATATGCTGACATCCAGACACTGACTTTATCAGGGAAGACAATGAAAAACCACATTTAGCAGGGATTACAACAGCATGGCTCTGAAGTAGAAGAGTCCTGCTGGGAAACTGGTCTGCCTGCAGTCCTGACTTGTAACCAGTTAAAAACATTTGGAGCATCATGACACAAAATCTAGGACAAAGGAGACCCTGAGCTGTTAAGCAGCTGAAAACCTCTATGGGACAACAGAAACTGGTCTCCTGGGCTCACTGACATTTATTGAGTGTTGGTAAAAGAAGAGCTGATGACACATAGAGGGGAAACATGACCCTGAAACTATTTTTTTAGAAATATGTTACTGATATCACATCTAAAATGAGCAGAGATTTGTCAGTTACAGCATTGAGTATTTTTTCTTTGCACTATTTTCAACTGTAAATAGATTTTAAATGACTTTTAAACCACCATATTCTGTTTTAACGAACGTTTCAACCAGTATCCCAACTAGTTTGGAGTGAGAGTTTCCCCGGTTCTCTGTTTAGTAATGTATGGAGGGGAAAGTGAGCAAGTGAAGTTTCTGTAGCAGGCAGAGGATGATGTTGGAGTGAAAATCTATTATAGAAAAAAATCCATGCTAATAAAAAAAGAATTGCAAATTAAAAGTGCTGAAAAAAAACTGATGTGATGATGATGGAGAGTATTTATTTACCTCTAAGCTGTATGATTTGTCTCTTATCTTTAAAACTATTGTTTCAGGTTTTTAAATATATAACTCAAATACACGGCACAAAAATATAAAGAGGGGAAGGTTTCAGGTCAAACTATTACACATGCATTGTGATATACTGCATTAATTCAGCAAGCATTTCCTGCCTTGCAGTTTGCCAAATATGCTATAGACTTAGGCTTTATGTTTGTACATTTAAGATTAGAGTGACGGGACAAATAACATCTCTTGAAACTCTACAAAATGTTTCTTCCACTCGAGCGGCACTGACAAGGTCAATTATGCTTTCTACTAGCAAACAATACAGGCCTTACTCTGATTCTTCTAACTTTAACATCATGATCTTTCAGAGCTCAGATGCAAACCAGAATTTGAGATACATCAATTACCAAGAAGGAAATCAACCTGACAGGATCACAGCGATGCTTCAGCTTTCACAACCCTCTTAAATTTAATTGCTCAGTAATATCTCAGAGGCAGGAGTCTGCGGTAGGAGCTGGGTCTCACCTGCTGTGTCTGTGCTGTGTTCAGGGCCCCCTGCCTGGACGTGAGCTCAGCAGGAATGGGAAGGCTCCACGCCTCCTCAATACTAGGAAGCATTTTACTCTTATTCTGCAGACTACCTGGCTGCAGGTTACACAACTGAGCCTAGGAGAAACCGTGTGAGACACAAACTTTAGAGAGGTGCCACAGAGACGACATACAGGTGGTGTTTCTTAGGTTTACAGAGTATAATAGGAAATGTTTAATGCCATGAAGGAATGCTTTACAGGTACGAGTGAGGAAAATGTCTTTAAACACGTTAATATGAATCGTTATTCATATCTCAGTGCTCGTAAATCAAAATGATAGAAAGCTCGTTTGAAAAAGCTTTGGCATCAAACACAGCACTTTGATACACAAACACGAAAATACTCCACGATATCAAACAAACAGGCTGGACCCTGAGGGAGGGCTGAACCTACCTGCAGCAGTTTGATGCGCTGTGTGAGCGCCGCCGTGTTGAGGCAGGCCTTGCTGCGTGTAGCGTTGATGTAGCACTTGATGGCGTCGTGCGGCTGCCCGCAGGACTCGTACAGGGTTCCCAGGTCCATCCAGGCGGCGGCGTGGCTGTGGTCCAGCTGAACGGCACAGATGTAGGCCTGCAGGGCGTCCATAGGCTGGTTCTGCTGCTGGTAGAGAACCCTGAGGGCAGAGGGAGAGAAGAGGAGGAGGTTAGGCTTTGAGCATGCTCCAGGATTTAGGTCTTTATCTTATCTGAGCCATCCCACTGACTCCTGAGGGACAGACCCAGCCCTCTAGTCTCCATACGTTTATCTATCTATAGATCCTATCTCAATCCCCTCCCTCTGCCTGTGTCCTCTGTCACATTTCCCTCTTTGAATCATCATGAGAGTTTTTTTTAGAGCAGATGATGAACCATTTCATCCAGTTTAAACTGATTTCAGTTAAGGCCTCTGCCTCCTTCAGTATGAAAGTCGAGCTCTTCTGTTCTTACCCTATGGAGCACCAGGTGTCAGCACTGGCCTCCGACTTGTCGATGGACTGACGGTAAGAGATGAAGGCATCCTGCACCTTCCCGATACTGGAGTAGCACCTGGAGGAATGAGAAGGAGACAGAAGAGAAAGAGAAATAAATCACCTGTTTACAAATCAAAATGTTGAAAACACACCTGTGATGAAATATCATGGGATCCATTTTTGGTGAAGCAAAGTCAAACTAGGACTGGGCGATTATATGATCGTGATTGATGATCATGATAACTTTCAGTTCGATCGCGTTGATCAGCTGTGAGCATATTTACTTAATCAAACATGGCTGAAACAACAGCCAATCAGAGTCGAGCTTTTCCTGCTCACTTTTGTAAGTTGCCAGAGAAGTACGACCGAATGTGGAGCTAAACGCAGAGCTAAGGCAGCAAAATAGCTGTCAGCCGTGACCTCCAAAGATGCCATTGTTGAGAAGAAAAGTTATTCAGCGTCGGTTGTGTGGCGGTGGTTTAGATATCTCCAAAGTGACGCTGAGCAATTAAGCCGATGTACAAGGGATGTTGGCAGTCAGTGCCCTCAAAAAACCGGCTACACAACAAATCAGTTTAATCATTTGAAGAAGTACTTCCTGAGTGATTACGTGGAAAGCATGAAAATTGGAGCTAAGTTTGCACAGCCTGTCACTGCTGACGGCATGAGTAGCATTAGCAGTTTAGCCACAACTAGCAGTGCAGCCACCAGACCAAAGCAGCGATCAATCATATCATCTATGTCTACATCAGATGTTTACATTTTAAGGCGTCTTTATTATCTCTGAGGGAGGGATTTGTTTATTTTGGGTCTTGTATACCTGCAAAAACACTTAGGACTGTAAACAAGTTTACTGTATTATTTAGTATTTATCTACGTTTGTTGTACTGTTGAGTTAAGATGGTTTTTGTATTTTTCTAAGTGTCTCTTATTCAATTTGCTTTGTTATTTATTTTGTACGTTAATAAAATGTTGAGCTAATCTTTAGTTCTTAAAACTGGCAGTTAAAAAAAATTGTGATAATAATCGAGATCGGACGATATGACAAAATATATCATGATCATTTTTTCACCAAATCACCCAGGCCAAAGTCAAACCCTAGACTCTAGCCTCACAAACTGGTGCAGTATAAACACTAGCACAGCAAAAAAAAAAAAAAAACAACCTAATATGGACTTTAAAATTCTCACTGAGGTTTAAATATGAATGATTTAACTTACTATCAGAAACCGAAAAGGAGAATTGAAATTCATGTGCCTCATTGAATCTGCGTATCTTATAAATTTGGAGCCTGGTTTCAGTTCTCGACATCAGCCTTCAGAGGTGTGACTGTTGATGAAGAAGAACTAGTGAAGTCACCATGAGCCAAGCCCAGCCAAGCCAACACCTTGAGGGACAGCACGGCCCCTGAGGGAGTGATGTATGCTTTTCTGCTCCGATGCCTGTGTGCACTCAGACGCCTCATTTGCTCTCAGGCGGAAAAAAAACTTCAACGGCCAAGAAAACTGGAGAATTCAAGCACCTGCTGCCACCCGACCTGAGCATTAACCTTCACCGACAACCATCTAATCTATCAATCCAGATGGCTTTAACAAACAGTCTAATCAGCACATCTCAGGCCCCACTAGGTCAGAGGTCAGCCATGCAAATTACTCACTCACTCACTCACATCTTTGTTTGTCTTACCTGCCGAGGAAGTACCAGGACTGGCCAGAGTTTGGGTCTGCTTCTAGAGACTTCTGCAGACACTGGATGGCATAGCTGTCCTTGGTGCCTTTATCCCCAAGTTGCTCCACTGTGTGATGCATCCAGCCTGGAGGAGCAGAAATCAAGAGGAAGAAAGTAAAATTCACCACATAAAGAAACAGAAACAGAGAGAGAGTGAGCAGCTCTTTCTTGAGAATCAAGGAGAGTGGAATGTAAAGAACTCTGATGTGCAAATGGATATGACACATAAACAATCTCCGCAAAGGAGGGGAAGACACAAATGAAAAAGGGGGCGGGGCTTTACTTTGCAAACAAACGCACTTCAAACAGGTGTCACAGTCACATGAGCAAGCATTCACAAAAGCAAACAAAAACTCCCTGCCCTGCAACCTCCTTCCACGCAGTCAAACAAAGATGTGATGGGTGATTGCCAACAAACACACTCCCTCTGCTCCTCTCCTCTCCACCCGTGTGACGCTCAACAGGACACGATGGCAACCTCAGCAGGCTGGACTGAAGAAAGTTTTTACTACCGGTGAGCCATGAACATCACAGCTTCAACTTTAAGGTTTTTCTTTTGACAAAAAAATCATCTAAACTGTTCTGAAAACATCAACAATGCAAAAATCAGAAGTAGACAAACTTTATATTTTGTCATTTGTACAGCTGCGACTGAAGATGTCTCGTTCTTGTCAGTCATTTCAGTCCTGAAAAAAGCTCTAAATGAACTCTGAACACCTGCAGAGGTTTACTGAGCCTTCATTCTCTCTCTGGTTCAGTCCTCACAACCACAGTCCTGAGGAAGACTAATGATATGAGAGTTTTCCAGAAGACAAGCACTGACACCACAGAAGATTACTGCTGAAAAGGCCGGCTGTTCACAGAAAACAGATTCATGGAAAGTTGACTGAAGGCAAATGAGATGGAGGAGAAGGTGACCAAACAGCAGGGATGAGCGCAGCATTGAGAGGACTGTCACACAAAGCAGATTCAAGAACTTAAGGGAGCTTCACAAGGAGGAGCAGACTGAGGCTGGAGTCAGAGCATCAAGAGTGACTACACAACTATAAGTGTTGTGTTCTTGCTGTCAAGACACTCCTGAACCAGAGAGACAACCTCATAAGAGTCCAATCTGGGCTGAGAAGAAAAAGAACCGGACTACTGCTCAGTGGTCTAAAGTCCTGTTTTCAAAAGACAGTTTTACGTCTCATATGGAGATCAAGGTCCCAGATTCTGGAGGAAGATCAGAATCCAGTCCAGTATAAAGTTTCCACAGCCTGTGATAATTTGGGCACCATGTCATCTGGTGCAGTTGGTCTAAATCCAGAGTCAATGCAGTCTACCAGAGGGTTTGAGAGACCTTCATGCTTCAATCTGCTTAATGGAGATACAGATTTCCCTTTCCAGCAGGACCTGCCCACAGCACCAAAACTACCAGAAACTAGCTTACTAACCAAGGTCTCACTGTGCTTGATTGGCCAGCCAACTGGCCAGACCAGACCTGAACCCCATGGAGGATATCTGGGGTATCATCATGAGGAAGATGAGAGACACTAGAGCAACAGTACAGACAAGATGAAGGAGCTTCATAACATCACAGGAGAGATGATTTATGCAAAAGGAGCCCTGACCATGTACTGAGTTCATACATGAACATCATTTTTCAGATGTTCATAAATATTTATCATCAAGATTCAAATAAAAGCAGTCTTAACATATCTCTGTGAAAATATTTCCATATAGTCATGTATAAAATATTCAATGCAACCTTCTTTGGCTGATAACTTCATAAGCAGAAATGTAAATATCTGCAGATACTATAAATTCACTTTTAAGCTTTTCTCTAGCGACACCTTAACTATACTAGTAACACTGTGCATCCCTTATCATACAAATAAGAAGACTGAGCACAACTCTATTATCCAGACAAACTCAGGACTCAGTATCAGCGGACACTCAAAGTTGAAGCAGCTGGGTCTGGATCAAGACATCAACTGAGGTGTTGAAGCAGCTCTGTGCACAAGTGTGCAGCCACATGCCAAACTTCTCTCCATGCTTTTTACACCTTTAAGCTCACACTGTTTTTAACAAGTGTTGACATTAAACTGCACTAAAGGTCCACTGAAAGCCACCAATAAGTAATTTTTTTGTAATTTTTGTTGGAAGAAAACTTAAAATTTTTGGGGAAAAAATATTGATTAATTGTTTCAACTCTCTCTTTTTACTCTTCTTAATTTATCCAGACCTGCATTAACTAAACTGCACCTCCTTATTTTTACATACTGTGCAGGAACCGTGCACACACACCCATCCACACAACAGTTTTGCATTTGAGTGCACGTGCATGTCTTCTCTGTCAGTGGGGGGAGGGGATGGAGAGAAAATAGCGCTCTGCCGCTGCACACACTCACACTGGTACTTTAAAAATCACAGAGCATATTAAACAACTTGCAATAAATTCTGCTGCAACTCCTGGAAACACAAAGCAAAATGCAACACCGTCCCGAACAGTATCCATGAAAAGAGCTTGATGGTTGTGCAAAGAGGTGCATCGTGGAAAATGTTAAAGAGACAGGACTCAGTATAGAGAGGGACACTCACCCAGTTGTTGCAGAGTGGTGGCCTTCACCTGTGCAGGAAGATTTTCAGTCTGCAGCAGACTTTCATACGCTTCTTTCGCCGCTCTGTATTTCTTCTGAGGACGAGAGAAGGAGACAGAGGGGTTGTTTCAGCCAGACAGGAGGGTCACTGTGTTTTATGGTTACAACTGGCACACACAAAGAGTCCTAAGACCTCCTCACACTCGTAATGACCGGCCAGTCCCAGAGACAGACAGACACACAAGGGGGAGGGTCAGCATGGAGGAGGACAGGCCAGACTCAACACGTCTGGCAGCACCGAGTGTGTTTCTGTGCGTGACTGTGCGTGTGTGTGTGTGTGTGTGTGTGTGTGTGTGTGTGTGTGCATGTGACCGCTGCACTGCACTCTTTGTGTTTTTAGGAAACCTGAGCTCCGCGGTCTGAGGTGAGTCTGCTGTTTGTTTTCACCCTGCGACCTTATTGACCTTGAGTCTGAACCCGTTTCTGGAGGTAAAATATTCCCTTATCAGCTCAATCGCATGCTGACCCGCCCCTTTAAAACTCCTCACACACACACACACAAACGCACATCTGCACAGTCTGGTCGGAGGCTCTTCCTGTCTGCAGACAATAAAGACACCTCCGGGTAAACACCGACACTCAGGGCACATAAATGAGAGAAGCTCTAAGTGGGTCTTTCCTGCTCAGACTGATGATGGTCCTTGAGGCGGACGACAAAATACTGACACGACAAAAAATCAGGGAAATCAATCTCACTCTCCAAATTAATTCAAAGCTGCCCACTCACACCCAGAATTCACCAAAGGAGACTTTTGTGAAGAAATGCAACTAATTATACAGAAACTTCTAAACAAAACCCATGAAACAAGACTTTTAGTCTGAAACTATCTGAACATGCATCACGCTAAAAATGGTCCCATGCACAAACTGTCTGCAACACATCACAGCAATAAACCCTCTGCTCTCAGCCGTTTTGTGTTTCTGTAACTGCACATCTCCATTTCACAGCTCTATCAACATACTGCTAACATTTCGAAGTTTCCATATATAAAAATATATATGATATTAATTCTCAAGTCAAGATAGCATGATGATCTAATCAGGCTAAAAGAGAGTCAGATTTATGACTTCAAAACCAACAGGTCTGATTTTCTCTTCACATTTGACTCCTTAATGCATCCCTCTACCTTTTATCAATGCGTGGATCTTGTTGACAGATCACACAATACATACTGCCAGTGTGAGCTGAACATCTCACATAGTAAAAGCCTTAAGAGGAGAAGGCTGATTTCTCTGGAAGCTACAAAAAGATCCAGGGTGCTCAGCAAGGCTGTAGATTTAACACCCCCGAAGCATTCCCTGACATGAATTGAAGATAAATACAAAACTAAGTTGATCAAATAAAATCAAAGTAGAAAAGACAACATCCAGTTTAACATCACAAGATCGGTTATTTTGGTGCCTTTCCTCAACAGTGGAATCCCTGATAACAGCTTGCATGCCCTACTGACTGAACTGGACCAGACTTCTTTCATTAGAGAATAAAATCTCTGATAGGTTGTTTAGAAATCGTTGTTGGGTTCCCTTTATTAACTTCAAATTAAAACAGCATTGTTAAGAGGACAACTGACATTGTTCTACCTGAGTTGTTTTTTTTTTTGTTTACCCAGTAACAAATGATCGTGATGGAGTTGATTCAACTTTTATGAACATCAATGATCGGAAGAAAAATGAGAATGTGTCGCTCACCTGGATCTCATACAAATGAGCGATGTGGAACTGGACTGTGGAAACAAAGCAGAGACTTGTATTAATACAGCACAGGAATTATTACTGTGTTCAGACTGTAAACTGTATATAGCACTGATTGAAAAAGTGGGGGAGGGGGTGTAAATGCACATGCACATGTAATATGAAATCGCCATGTGCAGTCTCCAAGGCAACCGTGGTCTCATTCAGAGTCAGCAGGGAGACGGCAGCAAGAGGGGAAGAGCTGCTCTGTAGAAATATTCCTCTGGCCTTTTAATATGTGCTATCTGTCACTGACAGGCTGCTCCATCTAATCTAATATTGCATTACACAGCAGCAGCAGTACAGGGCCTCTGCTTACTCGAACTTTGATCATAATTTTACTTACTTTCAGCTTTGGACAAAGTGCAGAGGTTGGAGTCGATCAAAGCCAGCTGAAAATGCTGCAGAGAAAACAGAAAATAACATGAAGAAAAATCTGAATTAAGATGGACTTTTACATGATAAATGTCAATGTACTCATCTTTATCTCTTCTGTTAATAATCTGAATTCATAATGCTCTGGATTTCTTAAAGCTTGTAACCCCAGGATGGCCTCAGTGGACAGTTATGATTCTGTTTGAATGGATCTGAAATAAAAACCCAATTCACCAGAAGCTTATTTCGTCCTTCAAAAGGTAGGTAAGGCTTTCATCTTTATAAGGCGAAAGGTAATGAGTTTACACTGTAATGTCTTTACGCTACTGTACATGCAGTAGAACGCCAGCAGACAGCTTATTAACATCTGCTCAATTTCAGAGAAGGAACTTGAATCGCTAAAGATGTCCCTCTCCACACCACAGATTGCCACACAGGGATTTAAAATCTCCGCTTCGAATGTTAGGTCTTGGTGTTGGACATGCTCTGCTAATGCTGTCTCTCTCCGCTCTATCTCCCCTTCAGTCTCGCCAACAACACTGTCTGATTGACTCAACGCCACAGAGCTGTGCAAGTGTACCTCATAAACTTTTACCTCCTCTATTAGATGCTGAAACTTCAATTTTTAGTTACAAACCCAGTTCAGGCTTTTGATTTTGATTAGAACCCAGCTTCCTACAACACATTAACACAGTTCTTAATCCAGGTCAAAGCCTGACGTGTAAATTTGGGGGTCAGAACTTTGAGGCAAGTTTCAATCTGTTTGAGACGCACACATAGAGGAAAGAAAATCAAGCCCAACTGAGGACGTGTAAATCAGGTCTTTAGAGCGTATCTGATGTGGAACAGTCAGGACAATAACTTCTCATTTTTCAGTTTTGCTGGGTGACACGACCAGCGCTCTATGGCTGGACTTCATCTCATTGGCGACAGACCTATTCTCGCAGAATCTGGCTCACAGGCATTAGTGCATTTAGACACTATCAAACATAAAAACAATGAGCATCATTCAGTTTTAAAGCAAGTGGTGATGAAAAGTATTGAGATGTTGTAAATTTTACAGCCTTGGTTTAACACCCCGGCAACTGCAGGTACTCACAATCGTGCAGCAGATCACTGTGTGAATCAATGAATTACGGAGCCCATAGAGGCAGAAGCATAAACCTTTACCTCAAAGTTTGACAGATTTTAGAGATGGTACAAGACTTGAAATCACCTTTTCACTTTGCTCATGTAAAAAGGAGAATCCCAAAATCTTTAGGACTGTTATGAAACCATTCATTTTTCCCTTTCCTGAATCATTTGTATAATCTGTAAGATGTGTTTATTTGGCTAAATTTGATGTCAAACTAATGTTTTGGGGATCATTTGTGTACGGTCTATTGACTTGCACAGGTGATTGGCTCAGGCTGTCAATACCTGACAACAAGCAAATAGCACCCCTGACTGTGCCAGAAGAGCATTTCTGCTGCAGAGTTTTTTAAGGTCAAAGAACCCCGAGAGAAGTTCTTGTTCTTCGCTCTTTGGTCTGCTGCATTAAAACTCCATCAAACCATGAATGAACCTGCTGACCGCAACACCAGGCCACTGATAACCAGAGTGAGAGGGGCTGAACCGCGATGTCCCTGTTCCTGAAACACACATCCTGCTTCCTCCTTTATAACCAGGGAACCAAGTTTAAAATGCATCCCCACACCTTCATCTGAGCTGAAGACTGTTAATGTGTGAGGAAGATGTCTGCAGAGCCTCGTCGAGGCGTGGCTCAATACCGGCTAATATCTCATCAGGGTCATTGAACTGATTAGTGCAGGAGTGCTTCACACAGCTGCAGAGAGGACGTTTCTCTTGTTCTTTATTGACCCCTTAGGGCTTCCATACACCTCTGTAACATCCCTCAAATGCTGACATGGTGAGCCACAATGGTGATAGCGTTTGACTGTAATGAAGACACGAGCAGAGTCAAAAATATGCAGAGAAGACACATGATGCCGCTGGAAGGGTGAGAATATTGCAATCCAGTGAGGGTATTCTGCACAGGCAGCGCTCAGGCATCTATAGGTGGCTTCAAGGTGATAAGTAGTATTGCACCACGCTACAGCTGCATGCATTTAAAAAAAAAGGAGTCGGCAGCTCCTCTTATCTGGGTCAGAAAAAAACGGCATGTGAAATCCTGCTGAAACCAGGAAAATGAAGCGCGCACACACACACACAGAGTCAGAACAGGCTGTTCTGCTGCTGCTCTGGTGGAGAATTTCTCAGCGGAAGAAGAGGAAAAAATATCAGTTTCTGCCATCTGGAGCTTTAGGATTTAAAAAAAAAAAAAAAAAAAAAAAGCTGCAACCACAAACACTTAAAGCAGACGAGCAGCCTTGCAGCAGCCGGTCAATGTCAGACAGATAAAAATCAAGAAGCGACCAGCTGGATGTGTCTCTGTGTGGTTCACCCAGGGGCCGCCGGAGCGTCACACACTCACACGTGCGCCCACACACACACATACACACACACACGCACCGAGCTCAGAATAAACTCCTTTAAAGCCGAGCTATCAGACACACTCATCAGGAGCGTAATGTTAAGAGAATTCATGTGTTACCTAGACGGCTGACACTCCTCTTAGAAGCCCTCTGCATCCTCCTGAAGGTCTCTCCCTCCGTCTCCTTCCCTTCCTTCTCTTTCACACTTGCTCCTCCAACCAGGCAGATAATGCAGCACGATTGTCAGCTCGGTATTCCACCTCCCTCTCCCGCATGTCTCGCCTTCCTCTCTTCCTCTCCCTCTCTCTCTCTCTCTCCGTCTCTATGCTATCATTCTTACTCTCGCTCTCTCTATCTACCCCCTCCTTCCCCCCTCTCCTCCCTTCTCCTCTCTCTTCTCCTGGTGTCACTGATTACTATTCAGCAGACGGCTGCAGTGGAGAGTGCAGAGAGATGACACACAATACCTCAAAGCAGGAAAACACACACACACACACACACACACACACACACACACACACACACACACACACACACACACACACACACACACACACACACTGCACCTCTCCCTGGCTCTACAGAGACAGACAACTTCTCACCTTACAAATAAAAGCGTCTCAGTCCTAGATTTCTCTGCAGCTACGAGGAGTCTGTTTGGTGGAGAGTCTTTTCATGTAGTGGGTTCAGAGAAAAAATTCATATAGAAAGATAAATAATAAAGTAGATGTGAAAATAAATGCAGACCCTGGCTCCAACCAAGCCTCTATCACTTGGTTGTTATGCCGAGCAACAACACAATCGAGGGGTTGCCGTTTTGGGATTGCGTTAAAATCAACATCTTCAACTTCTGCGGCTCATCTCCAAATTCAACGTGTGAATAACTGGAAGGCCCGTTTAATACCTATTCAAACTCATTAAACTGCAGTTTGAAACTGCCATTAAATGTGGTTTGGTGTGATTTCTTCACAGTATGAGAAGGGCCATTTTTTTTCCTTGAAAAATTGGTCTGGAGCTGCAAATCTTTCAGTGACAGTGAGGAAGCCTTGAAAATCTCAGTCTGAGGACATGATAGATCTTAATGAAGATCCAGGTGTTCACATTTGACCACACTGCAGTAGTAAAAAAAAAGATAATAGAGATAGATTACTTAACCGCCTGCCATGTTGCCTTGTTTTGTTCCGTACGATGAATGCGGCACACCCTCTATTTCTTCCTTTACGGAAAAGCGTGGGCTCTGACCCTCCCCTCCATCAAAGTTCAGGAGGATGAGGAAGTTGGGATGCTGCTCAGTGTATAGTGAACTGCTTTATTTTCACTGTGTTGTGCTGCGGCAGCATGAGTGATCATGCAGCCACAGGTGGAGAGAGGAGGGCAGGGAGAGGAGCAGAAGGAAGAGCCGGGTGGAAAGGATGAGCAGGATGTGAGAGGGTGAGGCGATCACAGCCAAGCAAGATCACGACTGTCCAGCTTAATAAGTGACATGGGAGTGTGTTGTGTTGAAATTAAGGCTGAGGTTTTGAGGTTATCGATTTTGCGAAATGAGAGACACACTTCTTATAGTAATTTTGCCCCTCATTAAACAACAAATATGATATTATTATGGACTGCTTCTACGGCAAACCCCCAGTCTCTGTACCCTGACCAGGAAAGTGCATGTCTCCATCACTTGATCCCTCTCAATCTCTTTTTCTATCCGCCCTGCTCCAAGGGAATAAAGAGGAAGCTCTGTGAAACCTGCGTGCTTCATTTCAATCTCCACATCCTCTTCCTCCGCACATCCATCATCATCATCCTCTGCAGCTCTTTCTTAAATTTCCTGTGTTCCCCCCCCTCTCCCATCTCTCTTTCTTCTACCTTTATTCAGTCCCTGCTGCTCCTTCAGACATTTACCGGCCCCTCCCTGTGGATAACTGGGGCAGTCATGTGTGTGAGGTGTGTGTTTGTGTGTGTGATATTCTGGCAGAGAGCCAGTACGGGGAAGGGAGGGGTGCAGCCGAGAGTGAGGGAGGACGTGCAGCACGTGCAGCCTGCTGAGCTGCAGGCTCCACCAGCAAGAACCAAGACATCAAGATGTGCATGAAAGGATGTGATCTCATTCAAACTCTAAATTTAAAGATAAAATAGCTTAAAAAAAACATCCTTTCAAGACTGTTTGTTGAAACGGACTAAAATCATCTAAATCTAAGCTACAAACTCCTCTAAATAAGCGGGGAATCAGCTCTGAGGTTAAATGTACAGCAATGTTCCGCAAGTTTGCCAGTGCATTTGACATACATGCTAAAACCTCCCGTGACATAACGTCTGGGGCAGCACAAAGCCCAGGATCAGGTCTCAGTCTGGCCCTAAAGGGAACCAGGACTGTCAGACAACAACAGATCCATAGGCTCCAGTCAGAGAGCCCTTCATTACAGTCTGAACATGAAGGCTCGCAGGTGTCGGGAGACAGGAGACAGGCTTTAGCACAGACAGAGCAGACAGACGATCCAGCAGCCTTTGTTAATCTGAGGACTGGGGAGGTCACGTCTGCTGTGTGACTGCACATCAGGAGTACAATACCGAGCAGCATAAAGGAAAAATGACCCCACAGAGTCCATGTTTCTGACGCTTACAGGATGATCAGACCCTAACCCTAACCAATCTCTGTTAGCAGCTTTAAAGTTACAGTAGAAATATCTCAGGTGTGACAGTTTAGGGGTGCAACACTACATTGAATTACTACAGAATACAATCGGTATCATAATACGTACTTAACTGAGGTACACAAAAACTGATGTGATGCAATAAGATTCAATGGCGCGAAATACATGTATCTGTACTTTGTTGGTTAAAATCTGAGTGCGTTAAGATAAATACATGGAAATCCGGTTTTGTGCAGTTAGAGTTATGAATACCTGGAAATCCCCAATACTGCAGCTAGGGTTAAAATAAAACTGGGATATCATGGTAAGTGTAGTTAACGTTAATATCTTTCTATCTTTCTAATATCTCTTTAATATCACGTGCTGCTGTCTGCTCACTGGAACTCACTTGAAAGGGTGATCAGTAACTTGTTTATACCCTTATATCCTTAAAAATCGTTATTTTAAATTTTCTGGAGATATTTTGATATAATTTTTGGCCACATTTTCCTGCTACTTTTACACTCTTCTAAAGATACTAATGCTTTGTTTACAGCAAATACTCTAATCACATTTTATTTTCACTCCTCCAAATATGTCTGATACTAGTCGTATTGCTACTCCCATTATTTGAGTGACATTTTCTGATTTCCAAAAGTTGAAATGATTTCCATTCCCCTCTTTTCTGAAACTAAAAGGGCCAAACGGCCATCTTCTAAAGCTTAAGCACAGCAAAAACAAGCCTAAGAAAGGTGATGATGTTACAAGCATTTTTGCTGCAATGAGCAAAAAACACTACCAGAGGTTTGATCCAAATTTCCCGCAATTTGTACACATTTCACAATCAAGTTGTTCTCCATTAAAAACTACTAAACAGCAGCCCTAATATCTCTCTTTCAACGCAACTAAGAACATTTTCTTTATTTAAGCTTTAGAAGGACATGGAAGTTATGATCTGGTATTATTTCTGATATATTAGATGTAAAAATGTTATAGGTTTATACTGACAGGATATAAAACAGTGTCACTTAATTGTCTAGATAAAATTCATAGTGGAGCAAACTGACATTCAGGCTTACCTTTAAACTCGACTCGTAGTCTGTGTTGACTTTGAACATAAGTCCCAGTCTCAGGTGAATCTCTTTAGCTCTTGAGAAACCGGGGTCGATGTAAAGCACCTCCTGGAACGCCTTGATTGCCCTGGAAAAACAGACACAAAGTACACTTAACAAGATTCTGTTAACCAGCTGAAATCGGAGGTGTTTCACAAACAGTCCCTGGGATGGGATGTACTGACTGACTGACAGGTAAAAACAGATCAACTCTGTCCTCATTGAATAAGTTTGATGTATCCACTCTTTCTCCTCTATCTGTGCATACTCATATTTAAGTCTCTCTTCAAGTCTCAAAATCTCTTGTGCTTTTCAGTCTAGACACCTGCTGTAGATCCTACTCAAACCCAGCTGTTGAATCTGTGCAGCTTACTTTTATGAGACTGCACATTCTCGGTCTAATGGTGAAGCCACATACTTTCAGTGTGGGTATTTTTGTACAGGAATCTCCTAGCCCTCTTTCACCTTCATCTTTGCCTGGATGGGTTATTTGTATAAGGAAATCTAATCATGAGCTTTTGCATTAACACCCGCACTGAATGGGGTTGTCGTTATTTTAATTATGTCTGAACTGTGGGCGTGTCTAAGTACGCAAATAAAGTAGATGAGGCTGGCAGCAGCGTGGTCCTCATGTGTGGGGAACTACTTGTTTTAATTAAAAGTGAACACAATGCGTGAATGTAGCATCATTATAGGGCAGACTCTAACTGGACTAGTTTAGGTTTGCCTGTCTGATGGATCCAGATCCCTGAGATCTCGTTTCGGGGATTTTAAGGTGATGAGCTTATAACAATCTTATGATGTGCTTAAAAGTTTAACAGGAAGATTTGACATCGTGTTCCCTGACGACAAGCTGTCACCTCTTTTCAGTCCACAGCTATGATGCTACATGTTAAGATAACTCAAACATATCACGCTGGGATTTAGTCGCCATGGTTTCCTTTAAACAAATAGGGAGGGAGCACAGCAGGACAAGGCAGTGGCCATAGACATCTAACTACAGACTTATGTTTTGAAACTACAGCATAGGTCCGGCACAGACACATAGACCAGGCTTTAGAGTTTTACAGTAACTTCACAGCAGGTACAAACATAAAGATCTTTGTCAGGTCAAAATAGTTTTGGGTGGTATGACGGTATATACCATGTGACAGAATAAAAGTGTCTATAAGTAGGAATTTTGCTATGCTGTTTATACCAGAGAGAGAGAGACGATGTCTGCTGCATCTCTCTGAGTCAGTGTGTAGTTGTCTGAAATCGCTAACAGAAGAAGCCAGAGCGCATCCGTTTGGGTGCGTTTCCGTGAATTCACCAGTGTGTCGTGCAGAGTTTGTTCGCTCACTTTGATTGGTAAGGTTTGGATGCGCTCCCTATAATCACCAGCGTGTCCAGCAGACTGCTCTGCATAGTTTCAATGAAGAAGAAACAGTGTCACTGGTGGTGGTCGTGGCGGACACGGAGATTAGTGGCAGTACCGAGCAAACGGGGGCAGCCCGACCCACCCAACATGAAGAAGAGGAGGAGGAATGCAAGTCGCGACATGGGTTGTTTGGAGATTCTTCAGATTTAGAAAAGCCGACAATGATCAAAAAACTATACTATGTTAAGAGTGTTGTTGCTGGAGGAGGAAACACCAGCAACCTCTTCCACCACCTAAAGATAAAATACACCAAGGGAGCCAAAAGATGCATGACGCACCTGCTGCACCAAAAACTAAAACTGCAGCAGCTTCTCCCGTACAAAAGAGCTTGGCAGAGACTTTCACCAAAGGTATGCCAGATTAGTCTGGCATTTTTTTTGCATTTGTATACAAATCCAAGTTTGAAAATACAAGGAAAATGAACAAATGCGGCAGTATGGTTATTTTAAAGCCATTAATTGAATTTACAGGAGGAAATACCATACCGTGATTTTTACAGTTACCGTGATATGAAATTACTCATTTTGTTCATACCGCCCAACACTAGGTCAAAACCATAGACTGTATAAAGAATGGACAGAGTCTGCCTCCTCATTGGGTGAAGCCACCCCGAGACACTCAAACTTTAGAAATTTATTCCACAGAACATAAATTTTTCTCCCCCCAGCTTGTGATGTTGACATGTAGTTACAGTAAGACTGGTTTGTGCTCAAGTCCTATTTTTTCTGTGAAGCTCAGTTTTTAAAAGTTATTATGGGGTTCATGTTTTCTATGATTGACACCTGATACAGCCTATTGGCGTTCAGGGATTGCGTAGCTCTCCCGGGGGATACGCTGTTTAAGCCGAGCGTCATCACAGCGACTCTCGACGACTGCGCGCCCGAATGCGCGCATAGCTACTGCGCAATGCTGGTTTCAGGAAATGAAGAAATATCCTGGAAATACCGAGAGCTTTTTGGCTTCAAATCCATATACAGGCAGAAGGCAGAACCAAGTTGTCCATAGTATATACAGTCTATGGTCAAAACACTGTTGAACAACACTGTGCACATGGGAAGTGACCGTCTCTATACTCAGCTGCAGAAAACAGAGTCATCAGGCCTAACATGTAGCTGACATTTAAAACTGTTTGGAAAAACTCTCTTGGAAACCGCTGGCATTTGCGTGTTTTAGTCAAAGAAAAAGCTCCATGATAACATTGAAGGCAGAGATAGCAGATATTAACCAATAGTTACAATGGTAATTCTGTGTCTTTAGCATTTATTGGGTTACCGTCCTTATGGATGGCGCGTACTGTGGAAAAGATCTCAAACACTTAAGCGCCGCTGTCATGTTAGCAATAATAACATTAATCTTCACCTCCCCAAACAGTTTAAAAATAAACCTGAGTCTACAGAGACAAGAGCCCATCGAACCCTGAAACAAGCACCAGTTTCCATTTGAACCCACTCACTGTGTGGCAACGACAACAATGGCAACTGCCTGTCAGCACGAAGCCCCTCTCTCCTGTTTGAAGCAGCAGAGCTCTGAGCTCACTGCAGACAGGGTGCCCCGCACACACACTCCAACACACACACACACACTCAGTGAACTCAATGCCCCTGTTCCCTCCTCCCTGTCTCCCTGCCTCTTCCTCCTCGTTTATCTGGTCCCTCCTCCCTCTCCCCCTCCTCTCGCTGGCAGAATCCACAGCGAAGCTCGGAGAGAGTGGGATCGGGAGTGACACACAGCGTAAGGCGGTCTGCAGCCGAACGATGAACAAAAAAATACTCTCCTCTTACATAACTTCATCTGACAGGGAAAGGGTGCACGTTTAGCCTTCAAAATCAGCCTGTTTACTGTAAAACTTTGAGATTTAATATCCTCAGTGCTTCAATTTCCAAAATAATTCTAACCTAGTATTTGTCCTTTAGGAGGAGGATGGATTTGGGATGGATTTTCTAACCATGAGACAAACAAATACTCAGTTTTAATGCTTCGATCTTGTGTGTGAGCAAGCTGGATATTTTGGCTGCGAGTTCCTTTGCTTTGACAGCTCAGCATTCCTTCAGGCTTTGAGCTCAGGGTGACGTAATCCATCCTCAAGAGCCCGGCATGGACCCCCTCCCCTGCCCTTCCCTCCCCTCCTCCATGAATTCATTCCCAGGCTTTAGAAACGCGGACACAGAAACTTGGCAGTGCAACAAGGTCATGGCCGAGGCGGAGGGGCGGCAACGAGCGACACAGAGGAGTAAAACAGCTCAATTGGAGACGAAACCAATGATGTTTCCAGCTCTGGTTTTTAGTCTAGGAGCCGAACCCTTTACCTGAACTTCCAAACAGCTAATATTGAGTACCCTTCCAAATACAAGGCAACAAAAATGTAGTTTAATCTAGTTTTTTACTATATCCCGGCAGACCTGCATTGATGTGATATGACAGTTATCACTGTGCGGCTTTGATTAAACCACAACAAAAACATGCCTGCTAAATTCACAAATAAAACAAAATTATTATTGCTTCACTTTTTTATGACATATCAATTCATAATGGTCAAAATAGTCTGCAATGTCTTGACCGTTTCAAAACTGAGAAACTGTGACATATATTAAGCACAACAAATGCTGGTTATCTGGATGTATATCTGTACTTCTAATAAAAAGAAAAGTTAAACTGTAAACTTGTTATCCAGGTATACATTTTAAATTAACCCTAACGGCACTATCCAGGATATTCAGGTCTTCACTGGACTAACTGCACTGGTACCAAGAATGGCCAGGTATTCCAGACCCTGACTGCACTATCCTGGATAAACAGCTATTGATTACATGATGTGCACAATCCTGGATATCCAGGTACTCATTAAACTAACAGCACTGTTAAGGTTGGCAGGTGTTCAAATTTACTCTCCGGGATAGCCAGGTATTCATTATCGTAACTGCAGTATCCAGGAAAGTGAGGTATCCATAACCTTCATTTTAATCATTGGGATATCCCAGGATTGATCTTCTTACCTCTACTATCAAGGGTATCGCTTATTGTGAGATCACCTGTGGACTTCCAAGGATAGCTAGTTATTTATAACCCCTAGCTGTAGCTATCAAGGATAACCAGGTATTCGTTGCCAATATCCAGAATACCAAGGAAAGCAAAGTATGATGAAATATAACTGTATCCTCCAGGATCGTCAGATATTCATGACCGTTGTTACAGTATACAGGATATCCAGGTAATCCAGCCAACTCCTTTACAACTCTTTTATCTTCCAGAAAGTTCATTCAAGGACACTTTGGTTCATGCAATGTAATGTATGAAATCAGCCCAGAAAGAAAACAAAAACAGGACGCATTATCAGTCATTAAAAGTATCTAAATGCTGCCATTTTTCTGGGGTAGCTCTTACAACATCTATTGATCCTGGACCAGAGTTTAATTGCTGATCTAGTTATATGAAATCTTTCAGTGCAGAGCTACAGCAACCCTTTCAAATGTTGTCTTTATGAAACAACAATGGAGCATAGCTGGCATGAAATATCGTCCAAAAAGTGGCACTTTAAGCACCAAGCATGATGTTCACACTTTAAGGTTTGTTTTAACCAATTCTTGTGCAATTATGAGTCAAAACTTCTCACACATCCAACACGTACACATAGCCGAAGTCACAGACACCAAACGTTAATGGTGGAAACCAGAAAAAAAGACAATCTCCTAACATTTACTCTTTTTGCAAGCTGCCCAAAAAAACACTGTTACTGAACAAGTGTATAGAAAATCATAAACATTCACTACATCATGAGAGGGGATCAGATTTTGTATCGCCGGTTTGTTTTCCAATCAGCTAGATCAACGGTAAACTCTTTGAAGACGTGCATGCAATGAAAAAAAGAGGTTTTCAAGCACTTACCACTGAAATGCGTTGTAATGGAAGTAAACCATCCCAAGGCCGTATAAAAAGGCAGCATTCTGGAAAAAAAAGTTTAGAAACTGTAAGAATCATCAGCAATAAGTCTTTTTTATGTTTACATTTAATTTTTTTAAACAAGAAGCAAATTGTTGGACTGATAGCGAGTGACTTCACAACGTCCTCGTCTGTTAGGATGGTCACTAGGTCAGATTAGGTGACCACAGAGTGTTAAAGAAACACCGTCTTAACTTCCTGTGTTTCATGGCTGTCAAGATGGAGGTGGGCGAAGGATTTATTGACTTTCAGAACTAAAGTATTCATATCCATATCCAGTCACTCAGGTCAATAACAGCCCCTGTTTATACCAAATTCTGCCTCTTTATATCACTGCTGTCCCACACAGCCGAGGTTAGACCCCCTCAGCCCTCTGTTGAGATGTCTAATCCTTAGGAGTCCAGAGCTGTCAGGTCTGATAACCATCCAGCTCTCAGCACTTCTGTTAAATGGTTGCTCCGAACCCCTGAAACATTAAATCCAGCCGGCCTTCCCATCCTCAGTGAGAGCTGGGCGCCGCCAGGTCACAGCTGATTGGACAATTTACACCCAGACAGGGGGCGCAAACTTCAGGCTATCAAAACAGAGGTAAAACTGAGCTAAACCTGTGCGTCCTCTTCAGTAATTCCTTTAATTCCTCAGCCTGATCTTTACTAACAGTATACCAGTCCTGTCCAGTTATGACTCAGTGCCTCTTAAAGGAAACAGTCTCAGATAAAACAGAGAGGAGAGGATGTGACACTCAAAATTAAACACTTCTTATTCACTCGTCCTTTGAAAAGGCCGAGCTCTGACAGTTCAGAGCCGCCGGCTGTGGACACAGCTGCAGCTGTCTGGCTCTGCTGGTTACAGCTGAGACTGGGGACATGGTGACTGCTTGGACCACAGCTGCTTCAGAGATCAAGAGGGTGACGCTATGAACAGAGCATACGAGTAGAACTGAGCCTCATTTTAGCCATAACCAAGAGTGTCCCAATCCTGATCTGAGGGTTCAGATCGGACCAAATCTAGATGATTTTTTTAGCTGCTGTCAAATACTTTTTCACAGCACTGTACCTTGATACCCCTTCTCTACACAAAGGAGAAAAAAGGCTTGAATAACACCCATGGCTTTGAGAGGCTGTCCTGTCATCAGATTAGAACTGCTGGATTTGGAGAATTCAACACGCTGCCAGGTCTGGGATGCTTTGTGTGCAGCTCTCTTTTCATTCACTTCACATATTACAGCAGACTCCGAGAGGTCGGCTTTCCAGGAGCACTCTCACATAATATTACAACAGCAATATGTTTTCATTTCCTGGCCCTGTGCTTGGACACAGTGGACACGGAATTAAGCTACTACAAGATTACATCACAGAGCTGCAGCTGGAAGTGTCTGAAGATGCATTTACATTCACTGGACATAAAATGGATCCCAGTTTCAGAGCAATGCAAAGAAAAGATGGTCCTCTATGTCACTTTTCAAGCAGGCAGAACACCTGTGTATTCTTCAGTGGTTAATTCAGTCACCAAACCACAACCTCAGAAAGTGTGACAACATCAAAGAGCGGGAAGAGGGGGCGCCGCTCGGTCTAGCAGTTTAGGCGTGCGCCCCATGTACTGAGGTGACAATCAAAGTTGTAGCAGTCACTGCTTCACTGCAGTCTCTCTCTTCAACTGTCAGGTTTAATTAAGAGAAAACAAAGTTATAAGAGGACCAGGTAAAAAGAAACATCTCTTTAAAACAAGCTCAAAGTGAAGATGGAAACTGTAAAAGGTTGAGGGAACAGACACTGAAAGCCGATGTCTGCAAAATGTTAATTTCAACTATCAATAAAGGCATTGTGATAATAAAATGAGTTTCACTAGGGCAATGTGCAGGACAAGAAGGTGATAAGCAAAGAGCAAAAACAGTCAAATATACAGAGTGTAAAAGGAGAGTGCAGCCTGTATCAAAATTTTAACAGCACAAATAAAGACTCATGACATAAGGACCGGAAACCGTATACCAGGCTGTTACTGTTTCTTAATGCACTAAACTGACAGAGTTTTCCCACACTGGCAAAGCTGGTACATATTTGTACACCGGCAACTCAGAGCCTGGAGTGTGTTTTTTCAGCTGTGGAACTGACTGTGACCCTGACTGACACCGAGCACGTGGGCAAGCTTTATTTTCTCAATAAGAACAAGTACGCAGAAACCTGGACGGCAAAGTGACTCGGCAATATTTTCTGCTCAGCTCTTTTGTTGCAGGAATTTGATGTTTAGTAGTTTGAGCCTTGTATTGTATGAATACAGAGATTATTATACAGTCTGCTCCACAGAATCCCTTTTGGACCCTACCCCATAAGCAAACTTAAAGAGATATTAACACAGCACTCCAAGAAGTGTCCTTTCTTTTTACCCCTATGATACATCTTTATTATCTGAAGATTATCTGAGAACATCTGTAGTATGACAAACAAACACCGGCAGACATTATGGCACACGACCTCCCTTTTGAAATCAGGAGGTTAAGCTAAAAGCCAACTGACATCCACACGGAAAATCAAAAGTCTTGAGAGTTGGTTTTAATCCATAATTTCTTTGCAAGTTTTCTTTTTCAAGTGATTTTTTATGCATTGATGCCTTTATTTGACAGGACAGCTGAAAAGAGACAGATAATGTAGTGAGCAGAGAGTGGGCGAACCAGCAACCGCCGCAACAAGGACGGTAGTTTTTGTACATGGGGAGCACATTTACACAAGATTGACTGTGTCCCCCGATTTCTGAGTAAAAGCTGAAATAAAACCTAATGCTACAGTCTGATCAGCAGTCGTCAAACAAAAAGGGAGTGGAAGGATGAGACAAAAACAGGTTGAAAAAAAAAAATATATGGACTCACCTTCCAGTAGTCTGACTGTAAACTGAAGTACCTCTGGTATGCAGATAATGCTGAAAAAGAGGTGAAAGTGAGGGAAAGAAATCAGTTAGAAACATTGAAATACTCTGAAAAATTTACCACAGCTGCACTTTAACACTTTCCAACAAGAATGCACAAAGTGTTTCAACTAAATGTTCCTTTGTGGGCACAGATATGAAAATGAACAGTAACAAAAATCAAAGTAGCAGCAGCCTTGAAGAACATCGCTAGTCAGCTTCTTATTGGCTTCAACACAGTGACTTCACTCCTCAGTATGTACAATCCTTGGTTTATCTGAGTCTTTATTACGATACAAACTGATATGATTGGATATAGACAGAAAAATAATGTTTCTGTGTTTTGGACATGCCGCCTGGTTATAGAAATACACATGGAGACTCTCACCTTTTGGATAGTCCTCCAGCAGGAGGTTGAAGTGTCCCAGCTGGCAGAAAATGTCAGGGTCCACTTTGCCCTCTGCTTTCAGGATGAGAGCGTCGTAGCAGCTAACAGCCTGCACAGAAGAGCACACAGCAGATAATCAGAGTTAAAGAGGTGCTACACAGCAGCAGTGAAGAACACAGAGTGAAATAAAACAGCAGTAATACCCTACATGTGACATCAAAATTATGACAATCTCTTGATTAGAGATAATCACACACAGCTGAAAGACAGAAATGACTTCCTGCGGCCGTTCGGGGCTGTTTTGCATAGTAACAGCTGGATGCCCGTATATGGACCTCATCAGTCAGTGTTTAAACAACGGATAAACAAATGACTCCTGATAGAGCACAATACAGCCATGCAGAGATGATTAGTGAGCCGACCGTGTGTTTGTTAGATGACATGGCTTGGGTGAAATTGCTAGGTTCAGTTTCAGACAGCAATGCTGCGCAAGAAGTTGGAAACTAGCTTTGGGAGGCAATAAAGAGGATTTTTTTTTGTTTATTGTTTGATCGAACTTGCATGAAGCATCTGATTCCTGACATCTCCATGTGGGAAACTTGCTATTACAGGAGTACTTACTATCACAAAGTTACGAGCAGACCACCCAAGACATACTGGAACTTTTGCATTTTTAGACTGGTGCTACACCATTTATATATATAAACTCTTTGGGATCGCAATGTGAAAATGTGCAATTATATAACCGCACAAAAGGCTTGGAATTGCAATAACAGTCAATGTGAGAAAGTGTCTGTAAACATTTAAAGCTCTCCTCTGATTGTTTGAAGGCTGTTTGGTTACGCCCATCAGCTGCTCTGACATTTTGTGAGAGCACATGTGCGGCATGTTTGTTTGATCACATGACTATCCAGCACGCAGAGTGCAGAGTGACTAACATGAATACCAATAAGATGCAAGGTAACAAGCAAAAAGAAAGCAAAAGAAAACTGACAACCTCTGCTCTATGTACATGTTCTCAAGTCGGTGAAGACTGCAAAGTCAAAAGTCTCTATGTCACAACGAAACATGACAAATTATTAGACATGAGCAGCACAACAGAAAGTTATGAATCCGTATGTTTGCATGGACAGTTAAATCAGCCATGTTACAACTCGACTCAATGAATTAAGTAGACAACTGTCCTTGTCCCAGCGTATAAGCACTGAGCGAGAAACTGTTTATTTACAAGTGTATGCACACCTCCACCACACCAGGTGGCGATGTGCCGCCTTTCCGCTTGTAAGTACTGGGTTGACCTATTACATCACATACTAAAGCAATCCACATGTCCAGGAAGCTAACAGATTGTATGTTGAACAAAAGAAATGGGTAAGATGTTTCATACACAAACTGCTCCTCTCCCTGCTCTCCTCTCTTTTTGTGCTTAAAAAATCTTACTCAGTCAAACAGAAACTGACCCATGACATTTTGATGAGTTTTTGTTTATACACCTGGCGATCTATTCAAGTGAGACAATCAACACTTTCAGGAAAAGTCATGATAAGTTAAAAGATATACAGATTTCATGTGTTGTATCTCTTGAATACTTGCAAGTCTTGGGCTTCATGAGACTTTTACAAAGCTTTCTCACAGCTGTTGGAGTATATCAAACTGAATAGTAAGTAGACTGTGTTTTGTCAACTCTTTGCTGATTTTATCTAACCACTAAACCCCACGCTTCACAGTCAGTAAAACATCTCCGCCCATTCACTATTTTCTTGTCATTCAACTAAAATTAACTATACATGAGCTATCACACATTTAGGAGGAGCTGACCTAATGCCACGCTTCTCTTCTCCTCATGAATGTGTGCCGCAGAGGTTAGCTAAGGTCTTAAGAGCACCCTACAGAGACAGTGTGAGTCAGCAAACTGAACAATACACTTACACACACATAATCCAACTGCAAAACTATGCAGGGTAGGTGCTAAAACCAATGACTGTTTTCTTATCTTTAGCTGTGCTGACTTTGCATCAGGTTGAACTCAATACTCTCCCCTCCTGCCACATTTTAAAAACAGTGAAGCCCAGACAGAAAAACTGGAGTCAATACAGATTTATTTTACTCTGATAAATCTCAGCCATTCATTCATTTTACCATGAATCAAATTACGAACAACTGGGTCCCGTAGATTTGCTCAGGGCAGACAAAACCCCCAGAAAGAAAAGATATCAACATCCAAATGCATCACTGGCCAAATCTGTGCTCTGCAAACCTGAAAAATTATTTAGCAAGACCCATATACGCCACATGTTGAAGCCACAGATCATGCACTGGGATTATAACCTTCTAAAACCTCAGCCCTTAAGAAAATAAGGGGCAGGAAACACAGTGACGCTCACAATACTTCCCCCAGGATACAGCAAGTGTTTGTAACTGAAAGACAACGATACAATGATAACTGACACTATCAACTTAAAACCTTTCAAAGACTTCAAAACACAGTAAGTGGTAAAATAAATAAACTGTTCAGCCTGCTAGTTTTCTTTACTGAAGCATGTCTGTCTGTCTGGATGATATAAAAAGTCCTGTGGACAACTGAAAGCGACCATGCATCTCTTCTTTACTTTGAAGCTGTGACTTCATTTTGGTGATAACACTCACTAAATGAAATGACAGATTTTACCAGTAGTGACACATTTATACACTGTCGTTGGAGGGTTAGAGCTCTTTTACCTCAATATTTTAACCACAGGCTGCAGATCTGACAAATCATTCTGTATTTTCAAGCTTTTATGTAATGTCCTTTGTAGCTTCAAGACTTGGGCTTGTATCTTATTATGATTTTGAACGATGTCTCTCACTTTTTAGCCTGGAAGCCGGATTCGCACTACTGATCACTACTGTACAGCCTCTCTCTTGTCCCTCAGCTTTTCAGGCAAATACACACATCTTTTTTCTCCTGCTCCTCTCCCTGCTCTCCTTTCTTCACATGTGGCTGCCTGATAGTTCATACTGCTGTTACTTTAATGGCTGAAAACATAGCGACCAGTCTTTAATCTTAGAAGTAGCAGAAACTTCTTTATGCTCCCAAGCTTGCTTCTCATTGATCTGAGCTGCTTATGATATATGAAAGTAAAAGCTGTTTAGGAAGAGGAGCCAAACCCAGGCTCTGCTGTAATGAAAATGAGGGAGGGTGTACTTCATTCAAGAGGTAATGGGGAAACACAGCAGACAACACAATATTGCTCAGTCCCAATGATCATGTTTTTTTATATTCTTATAATCATGGGGAGCCAAAATTGTCATTAAAATGTATCCAAATTTGGAATATTACAAAATCCAATATAAAATGTACATGTCTACATACGTTTACATGCACAATGAAGTCGTGCAACGGTCATTGCTCGATTGGGTATTCAACTGAACTATTAATGTCCAAGGGGCAGAAATCAAATTACTGACGGGCAACTAACCCAGCTCAAAACCCAGCATACAAACACTTGGGTATGTGCAGGGTACTTTGGCCTGTTTCAGTCGATTGAGTCGTTCACATGACAGAGAATATCCACCCCCAGCTGCACTAACCAGGTATATTAGTCTGACTATGAGTAGTTTGATTTAATGCGATTGCAGTCAAAGTAATGTGTCGAGGTGTACATTAAAAGTCCAGTTTCAATCTGATTATCCAATCTTTAAAACAATCAAATGGACATACTGAAAATACAAGGGAAGCAAAGCTAAAGAGCCACAGATTTGAGTTCATTGATTTGGATCAGCTATCTGTAAAATAATAGGGTGATGAAGATTCAGATTATTGCCAGAATCATGTTATCAGTTGAGACCAATAAATGGTCTACCCCTGAATTTTATTAATCGAATGGTAATCCTAATATCGGCCTTGTGCCTATAGATATGATGCCGATTGTTGACAACTTGATTACTCAATCTTCCCCTCATCTTGTCCAACAAAAAACGCACTTCATTCTGTTTCAACTCTGTTTTTAAAATGTTTATAGTGTTTTCGTGTATTTCACTGTGTCTGAGCTCCTTTTACATGCCAGGAAAAGGTTAAAAACAGGTGATGTGCCGCAAACAATAGCCGACTCCTCTCTCTTCCAGCTGCCGGCTCTCCGAGCTCACTCCGGGCCGTTATTGGTCGTGATCGAACGGTGATTAGCTTAGCACCTGCCACTAGGAAGCTAGCAAGCGTTTGGCGTTGAGATATCTTTCTTTCTGACCCACCAAGTCAAGCACTCGTAATTATACAACCTTTAACTCTTTCTGTGTTTATTCCTCCCTCAGCTGAGTTAAACTGTTTGGGCTTTGTGTGCGAGCAGAGGAGGAAGAAAACCGCTGGACAGTTAGCCGCTAACATGCTAGCAGAGTGAGCTGACGCACAAACCCCAAACTCCGGCAGGCGTGAGTGAGGATGAACCGGGGTTGGTTTAGCAGCATAACCACATTTCTGCACACTGAATACCTCTCTTGGCCTTGGGCTTTAAAGAAGGATACTACTGCCTTCATTTGGGCTATATTTAACACTTTCCAACTCACAAAACAGTCGTGTGTGGTGGTGTTAACGCGTGTTACACCGTCACATTAGTGCCCCCAGTTTAGCTCGAGTTCACAGTTAAAGCAGCAGATGTAACACCAACACATGTGTCCGTCTCTCTTTAAGAACCAGTATCTCTTCCTTGGAGAAAGAAAGAAACGTCTAGGGGGAAATGGTGCATTATTTGGTGCCATTTCTTCTAACAACGGGTAGTTTTAGCTGGGTGGGGGGTTGCATTTCTTTGCACGGCGCTGAAGCTGTGAGTTTAGGCCTGTCTCAGCTGTGTTAGTCATAGCAGGAACCCTCTGACACGTTTTATTCTGCAGGGTGAGTGCAAACGTTGCATGCAACAATCAGGTCTGTAATAGTGAGCTATTTCTGCAGGGAGTCGGTGGTTCAACTTCAAAGTTGGGGGAGAAACGAGGCTTGTGCAAGAGAGGCGTTGTGGGGTATGTGACACTCATTTTAGGTGGGATATGTACTAATCAGAGGAGATAACCCACTGTGATCCTATTCGGTGACATACCTTTAACAGCAAGGCCTTCGTTCTGGCGCCATCTTCTTGAAGCCTATGAAATCCAAACAGAGAACTGCAAGTAGAGGACAGACAACACACAGGCGGTTCCGTGTTACTCACAGGCTGTCATATATGTTATTTTAAACTCTTACCAGAAGCATAAACGCAGAATAAAGCAACAGGACACACTGCTTTTCATAGTAGATGGTCTAACCTGTCAATTTCGGCCAGGCTTTCTTTTTCTGGCGTTGTTAGCTTCGGAAAGTCCTCTTCGATTTCAGTCGCTGCTCCCGACGCCATTTTCTCCTCGTCATTACCAGCAACGCCGAGACTCCGGGCAGCAGCAGAGGCAGCGGCTGTGAGCGACACCCCGCACGATTTCATGGGAAAGAAACGGGAAGGTCGATGGAACCGAGCAATTCCGGCAGAATGCAAAAACAGCGAATATGTTGCACAGCTATCCAGGACTAAAACGGGGCGTAGCGTAATTCTTGCCAAATCCTCAAGGAAATGATCCCTTCAAGTTACCTTCCACACTCTTCATTGTACATCGAAACACTGCGTGTATTCCAGTGGCAATTTATGCATGGAGTTGATGTAATGTTGGGTTTTGGAAGGGAGTGTTACTTGATAATATCTCAAACTTCCCCAACCATCGGCTCAAAGTTGTTGTAATTGTGTCACATAGGCAAACGCACGCCGCCACCGTCGACACGCCCTCCGTTCGTCCTGACCAATCAGCGGCCGGGATACGTAGTCACATGAGCGTCTCCAGTTGATGTGTTGCGAACACGCGGACGTACGCGCGCGCACACACACTAAACGGGCTTCAAAGATCCGCCTCTCCGAACGTGATTGGTTACTCACGGTATATTATGATTACGTAACTTTCTTTTGAAGCAGCGCATTGGTCAAAGTGGCTGTCACTCACGTCCGTGGGGGGCGGCTGTCAAGGATGTTTGTTGCAACGTTGCAAATACAGTAGTATCAATCCATCCATCTATCTATCTATCTTTCTATCTATCTATCTATCGATCTGTCTAGATCGATAGATAGATACTTAGATGTCTGGACTTCTCATCTTTCGTCAAAATCTCATGATTTGTATGTATTTGTATATATTCTTGTTGTTTGCATTTGCTTTCTCAGCGTAAACATATGTTTCAAATGCAAATAAAGTCTTTAAAATTTTATATCTTGTAAACATTTTCATAATACATTTCTGCATTGTTATTTTTATGCTTCTGCTTTAAAACTAAACCATATTATAACCTTTGATTTTGCTCTGGTTGTTTTAATCTATTTTTTAAAAATGATCATTAATGGACTAATTTATTGATTTTAAATGTCACCTGATTTTATTTTTTCCAACCTATTGAATTCTCTTGTAGAAATAAACAGTTTTAGATGTACAAATAAATTTGCCTTGCCTTAGAAATAGGTAAACTGTGATAAATAGTATAATAAATAGAAAAGTGATTGTGTGCGCACCAGCAAGTCTAAATGTACAGATATTTTGATAGTTAAAGTTTATGTGTTAATTTTTTTAAAAGTGGGAATTATTCTGCTTATCCACAAACCTTTGCTTTCAGTTTTTTATTTGTTTGATAGTATAGTGACAAGTAGTGTACCACTGTTACATTTTTTAAGCATTGCTGCAGATTTTATGTCATTATTTTGATTTCTGTGACCCAGTGCCACCTATTCTTAAAGTCAGTTTGCTTTAAGTTTACCCTGTCTCTAAACTCAGACTGTTATTCTGCAGAACTGCATAATTTTCCATCAAAGTTTTGCATGCTCCATTCCCTTTTATATGCAAACATATAAAACATCAAGCTGTTTTTACTGCAATTGTTTAGCAGATTTTTAAAGTAATGAAGACAAGCTTGGATGGATGACTGATTATTAAGGGAGGAAATTAAGAAACTGTTCTGTCAGACAGCAAACCTGAAGGTGATGAGTGAGGATAGCTTACTGTGACACTCTTGTTTATTTTCCATAACATTATTCCCCACCATAACCATTGCGTTGTGTTTCTGTTGCAATCCCTGGGGGGTAGCATATGGAAAACAGAAAGCTCGTTTATTATCTTTTACAGACAGCAAGAAAAATTATATATCCCTATCCTGACTGAAATCACCCACCCTTCTGTGGTGAGGCAAGTGAAATTATAAAGGGGGAAAATAACAGAAAAAATCATGTAAAATAGACTTACTCTCATTTTTTATAGGATATTGTTGTTGCTAACTTTACCGTAGATTACTAACAAGTTAGGGGGAGATACTGACTTGTAGTAGAGGGGTGGACTGAGGCATGAGTCAAGGGGCTCTGCACATAGACATGTCCAGAAAATGGGTTACAATTGTCGTAGTCCTACCTGGTTAAGTCACTCCTGTACCAAAGAGAACAGCATAAGTGTCTCACCTGATTAAGAAGAAAAAGAACTGGACCATTGCTCAAAGGTCCAAAGTCCTGTTTTCAGATTAAACTTAATATAGCATCTCATTTGAAAATCAAGGTCTCTGAGATTAGCAAGGCCTCCTCAAAGGAGCTTTAATTTCAGGTAGACTATTTCATTTCTTTTTCATGCTGATGGAAAGATTATTCAATAAAAATTGGTAGTACTAGCTCTTAAACTATAACTTCCTGTAAATATGTCAATTGTGCTGTCTTACGAAGACAGGGTATGGCTCTGCTTTCTTTTAGCAGTAAAATGTGTCACAGTGTAAAAGACTCTGCAGTTCGACACCTTACCCCTGCCAGCACTATCAGGCATTAAAATTACAGTGAAGAAATTCTCTGTCTGAATGTTGATGGTCTTGTTCCATTTCCTCCTGTTTTTTAACCAGGTAAAAACTCCTCAAGGGAGCTTTAATAGTTACTGTGTTTTTAAACTAGTCCTATTCCGGTCCTTTATCTTTTTTCGGCTTTACTGTCTTTTTAGCTTTTGTTATACTTGTACTCTTTTCTTAATGAACCTTTTATAGTTTTATCTCTTGCTCGTTTCTTTTGCTCTATTTCATCATTACTGTTATTATCATTATTATTATTAACGTTATTATTTTATTATCATTGTTGATATTGCCTTTTATATTTACTATCCTGTTTTCGCTTTCGACCCCCCTTTCAATTGCATTTCCTTTTTTTTCTTATCTATTTTATGTTTTTATTTTGGTCCTCATGGTCTCATTTTATGTCACATGGTTCTTGTATTGTCTGGGTTCCTTATGACATGAAAATGACCTTCAATTCCATTTTTACTGAGCTTTTTGTTTTCTGTCTCTTTCCATGTGCTCTATGACTATATGTCAAAGCACTTCGTAAACTTCTGCTATACAAATAAAGTTATACGGTTATTATTATTAATATTATTCCAAACAATTGGTATTCCTTAAAAATGCTACAAAGCTACTTTAAAAACTGACATGTTACACACAGTTAAAATTTTGTCATAACTGGAAAATAAAAGTTGTTCATTTCAATATTTAGTTTTTTTTTCCTCCAACAAAGGGCAATGAACCTTTTTCAGATTTTTACAGCTCTCTAACCTTTGTTCTTCCGTCCTGAGATTATTTTTATGATTATTGCAGAGTCTAATCATCATCAGCAGACAGACAGACAGACAGATTTTCCTCCTTGTGTCTCAGTTTCTCTTTTACTTTGAACGTCTCAATTATGGAAATGACGCCGGACGTTCAGGCAGCTGAGGACTGACTCCAAAATGGCGAACCACGACAAGGGTAAGCAGGCCTATAAAGTAATCACATCCCTCTCTAACTGGGATCATATGTTGATTTCGGCATGAATAATGAGTCGTAGTATGTTTTAAAACTACTGTCTAATCTTTTGTACCGTTAAAAACCCACTTCTCCCTCTGGCTTGTCTCTAGTGTGTTCCGACGCAGCTTCAACGGCTAACTTTTCCACTGTCGCTTAGCTTCACTTGTCCGATGATGCTAATGTTACATTCATGTGCACCCTGAAATGTTAGGTTTCCATAGTTTCCGAAGCTATGGGATTTTGTCTTAATATTTTTGTCTGCCAGCCCAAGACATGTTTAAAGCCACCACGTTATAGCCTTATCTTCTGTCTACCAGCCTAAATTGTTGTAAGCAAGCAACTACAAGCATTTAGACTGAAGCTTTTTGATGTGTCATATTTAATGCTCGCTAATTTATTCAAAAATTTTAGACGTAAAGTCAGAATTAATCTTAGTTCGCTTTGTCTCCATGGAGCATGACACCAAGCCTGTAAAATGCCCATCGTCTTCACCTGGAGTTGCTGGAAACTATTTTTTCCAGATTTTTTCAAGAGCACATGAACGCATAGTCAGAAGTTAACTATGATGTTGGTAGCAAGCTTTCTCCATCTGGTGTACAAACAGCTTTTTAAAGATAAAAGTTAATGGTTAGAGTTATGATAGTGTCGGGTTTCAATGTTGTATCTGTCGCTACTGTAGGCTCACAGTATTTTTCCATGCAGCTAAAGAGCTGGAGGAGGAGATCTACGACAAGGTGGTGGACCTGACAGAATATGCCAAACGACAGAGATGGTGGAACCGCCTGTTTGGGAAAAACTCTGGACCTGTAGCGGAGAAATACTCCGTGGCCACACAAATAGCCATAGGAGGAGTGAGTGGATGGTAAGATTCAGGGTCTACAATGATAAGCTTGAGAGCTACTTGAAAAGTATCTGCGGATGGATAGGAGTGCACAGTACTGCTTCAAAAACATACTGCTAATGCACCTAAAATATCTGCTTAGATTAAGGAGTAAAACTACAGGCTTGACAAGTGGTGGAGTTAGTGTGTATCATAGTAAAGCATTCCATTTGCAAGACTATAGCCAGATACTTCTTCAGACCATCAAGGACTTCACATTTGAAGACTGAAATGCAGCAGGCTGCTTCCAAAATGGATCAAAATATAACATGTAGGCTACCACAAAAGGCAACATGGCAGCAATATTCTCAGCTGAGTCTTTTTTATAGGTTTGCCAGAGCTTACAATGGTATAAAACCTCCAAATGATAATGGAAAAAGGAATTAAAGTCAGCTTTTTTTTTGTAAACAGTCAGACACCTGCCTTATTGAAACATGAGCCCTGGTGATAGTAATGTTGCATCAGCAGGATTACTCTTCAAACCAAGAGACTTTTACATAGCATGAGATATATAGTTCATCTGTTATTAAATAAAAGGCAAGTAAATTTTTTTTCACTGGCCATGCCTTCACAATGATCAGGATGCAAGAGAAAGCAGCGTAAAGATAAACTTCCTCTCCTTTTATCACCCCTAAATTGTTTTTCAAATCCATATTTGTGTATCGCTGGACCACATGAAAATTACTGCTAGTTTTAGTTAACTACTAGTTTTTTCTATACCTTTTACCTACAAACAGAACTTAGAGTTATGTAGTTTGAGTCATACTTTGTATTAACTTGACCTTCATGCTCTTTCTTGATTGATTTCAGGTGTGCAGGATATCTGTTCCAGAAGGTGGGAAAAGTTGCAGCGACATCAGTGGGAGGAGGTCTGCTGCTGTTACAGGTAGTCTTGCTGTAGCCAAGGATGATTTCATTCATGCTTTGGCTTTTGTTTATTTTCCTGACCCTAGTTTTTCAGTCTGTTAAATTACTGAAGAGTTGACAAAGGTGTTTCCCTACATGTATGGCGAGATTCCTAAATGTTTTGTATTGTCTGCAACCTAATTATTCTGTTAATTTAACAAAAAAAAATATTCTTTTAAAATACTTGATTTACTTGCTCAGTATTGACCAAAAGGTTCAAATAAAATCACTCAGGGTAGGGTTTTCCACACTGCAAAAGTTTGAGCATTTTAAGTGTTTAATTAACCTGACTCTCCCTAGATTGCTAACAACAGCGGCTACATCCAGGTGGACTGGAAAAGAGTAGAGAAGGACGTCAACAAAGCAAAGAAGCAGCTAAAGAAAGGCACTAATCAAGCAGGCCCTGAGTTAAACACATTCATGGAGAAGGTAAGAATATTAGAATTAATCTATCTCACTGATAATCACACCACATGGTCATTTGACCCCCTCACACTGTCTACTTTTGGTCATGCAGAATAGTTATTATAAAACTTTTGATGCAAAAACATGCCGGCATGCCTGCAAACCTCCACCAACACATCGAATGTTGAAAGTGAGAAATTTCATGTTTTATATGATTAGTTTAAATTTGATGACAGCAACATGTGTCTTTTAGTTCTAACAGGGTCATGTTTTCCATTTATTAGGGAACAACTTATCCCTCTTTCTCTTTGTATGGTTCAGTTTTAACCTGAATTTGTGAATGCAGTGATCAACTGTGGACACAGACAATGGTTTCCAGAAGTGATATAAAGCTTATGCAGTAATTTCCTCGACTGGATCCTTTTTTCCACATTACACAATATTTTTCCAGTTTGGTTGTTCCTCTAACAACTTTTTGCTGGCATCATATTTAATATGAGCATATATTTGTCATAAAACAACCAGATATTTCAGTTTGAACACTGATATGATCATAACAAAGCAGAACACCCTCAGCACATTATCAGTTTCCTCACTTGGACTGCCTGCCTGTCTGGTTTCAAAATGTCTTTTTATCTCCTCACTTATTTTTCTTGCATTTTAGTGTGAATTGAATTTTGGCTGCTGTTTTTTTTAATTTTTATGTATATTTAACAAAAAATTTGACCTCCTTTTTTTCAGACCACAGAGTTTGTGAAGAAAAACATCGTCGTCACGAGTGGTTTCATTGGAGGATTCCTGCTCGGCTTGGCCTCCTAGGATCTGCCAAATAAGAAGAGTTTGCATTTCTGGGATTTAATGAAAGCTATCGGGAAACTGTTTAAATCATTGCTGGAAGCATTTTTAACAGCAAGCAACCAATCTCTGATCGTAGCTCTAAGCTATGTGTCTCTGTAAAAGCTGCACATCTTTTTGTCTATTTTAAAACTGCACCCCTGTGTGCTGAGCACTGTGGGATCTATGGTTAGACCAGATTGACCCACTTCGAAAACCACACTTCCAGGCTAAATAAGAATACATATCATGCAAGAAGAATTTAATAAAAGCTATGTCCTTTAATAAAGGTATAATGTTCAATTTTTTTCTATTTATTTGTTTTTTTTTAACTATGTGAACCAAATCTGAACATTATGCACTATTACTGCTCACACATGCACACGAACATTAAATGAAATGTATGTAGATTCAAATTTACCTTTACATAGTAGGTATCGCCCATTGGTGCCATCAGTCCCAGTGCTGATTTTATTTTTATTGTCTAGCTGTTTAATCATCTCCTAGGTGAAAATATTTAAAGATGAAGTATTCTGCCTTTCTTTTTTGAGTTCCAGCTACATGGTTGATGGGTTATATCAGTGTCCCTTGCATCTCTCTTTTCATTGTGTTTGGACTGTTGGTATGCTGGTTCTTTAGATACTGAGAGTTGTATCTATTGTGTATGTTTGACAAACTAATAAAAAAAATAAGAAAATCAACTGAAGTGTATCTCATTCATTATATAAGGTTTATAGCACAATCTCTGTAAAACAGTTTGCATGTCACAATAAGCAACAGTAATGTATAACTATCTCAGGCTGTGCACCACACGAGGTGCACTTCACATGCATGTTTACAAACCTTAAAATTATGTTGCATGGGTAAATATTCTGAGTTATTTTTTCTCAATACACAATCTTGGAAGCAGTAATTTTACTGTTACCCAGCACTTTTTGCAGAGATCTAGAAATACCTTTGACATTCTTGATTATAAGTATATTTGTGCATTTTCTTTCTATTATATTACTCCAACAGTGCACAAACCCAAGGGTCTTTTCATTCACAAAAGTACACGACCTGAAAATCTGGTAAAAGAAGTGTCTTAAGACTGAGCTTTTGGGTTTCTTTAAATTGAATTAAAGCTCTATATGTTTGTCTTCAAGCTCTAAACTCAGTTGTATTTTTTTATATCAAGTGGATTCCATTTTATTGTAGTTTATTTCTTTTTTATGCGTTGTAATGTATTTAATGAGTTTTTTTATTGAAATAAAGCTCTATATGTTTATTTTTAAGCTCTTAACTCAGTTGTATTTTTTTTATATCAAGTAGATTTCATTTCATTGTAGTTTATCTCTTTTTTATACGTTGTTGTAATGTATTTAGTGAGGGTTTTTTTTTTGCTGAAATATGTTATGTTTAACAGTTTCAATGCATGCTTCTTGACAAGTATGAACCATAGACTGTATATATATATATATATATATATATATATATATACAGTATATAGACCTATATACAGTCTATGGTCTGAACCAATAACAAGTTTCACCTGCTTTACGTCAGTTGCTAAGGCACGCCCTTTAAGGAAACGCTGCCATGGTAACCAGAACACAGACCGTTGGGGATTCACCACTGCTAAGTTTAATTAGAAAATTTAACAACCAAAATTGAAGATTAAAGCCATGGCTTTACCTTTTCTACCCGGGAATTCATCTAACAGACAGGTAAGAGTCCAAAGTTTGTCCCAAGTCACCTTTTATGGGTTACTTGCTCGGTCATTAAGTTAAGTTTATGTACTGCAGAGAAGTTTGTTGGCTAGCTAAGAGGTAAGCTAAGTTTTTAACGTTTAACGTTACGCAGTTTTAACAAGCTAGCTCCTGAAATACACATACATTTACCGACAGTGGCTCCTTAATTTAAGTTATTGAGCAGCAGAATCACTTTCAATACAAGTTGTAAGAACAAATTTACCTGTTAGATAAATGTAACGTTAGTATTCGGAAAAATGTTTAAAAAATATACATAATAAATTGACAAGCACTGTTCTGAAGCACAAAATGGAGGACCGTTGATTCAAGTCGCCGATATAAATTAAATACTAATCAACACAGTGAAAGAGAAAAAAAATCACAAAATCAACATTAAAATGTGATTAATCACCGAGCTCTACAATAAAAGATATATTTGACTGTTTTTTATTTTATTTTTATTATTATTATTTTTTTATTATTTGTTTGTATTTTTCTTTTTTTCCTTGTCAGTAGACACTGTTTAAGGACAATGAAAGACTGCTTTATCCAAAGGGGATGCCAAAATTGGCTAGTCGAGAGTTCCTTGTTGATGCTTTTGGTTAATCTGCAGTGTGACCAATATGATTACATGCTCCATATACACTTAGATTTAGAGGAGTTTAACTTTTTTTTTCTCTTTGTGTCTCAGCTGGGAAAAGAGAGGTTCCACAAATCCCAACATTTCGACGTCATCAATAGACTTCCAGTGCTGGTGGGATCTGAGAAGCCAGGCATTGGAGGAGAGCTGCTGTTGGGCCAGAAGATCAAACCAAAGTTTTCTGTCTACCCAAGAGGACAAGGCAGTGATTTACCTGCATGGGTGGCCTTTGACAAACAGGTGTGCTGTCTTAAAATAGATCTATTTACTCAAAGAGATGTTATTTCTCTAAATACGTTGTAATGACCCACACCATGTCTTATTTAAACCCTACTAATACTGAGCAGTAGTTTTAAAAATAAATAAGCTACATACAGGACTGATAAGGTCCTGCACCAATGTTTTTAATGGAGTGCATGATTGTTGATTGGCATTTGTGAAACGTTAAAAAAAAAACATTGATCAGTTCAGAGAGTAAAAGTTAAAACCTGGTTTAATCATCCTTGACACCCTTTGCTTCTGCAGGTCCTGTGTTTTGAAGCATACTTCCAGGAGGCTGTGCCTGAAACCCAAACTGAGACATACCGGATCAGAAAGTTTAAAATCTACTTCTACATGGAGGATGACACCATACAGGTGGTGGAACCAGAGTACAAGAACAGCGGCATCCCTCAAGGTCTCACAGGAAATTTTTTGCCTAAAATTAGATTATTTTTCCTGTTCCTTTTTTTGCATGCAAGCTCTCGGCTGGTGTAATGTTGCAGTTATCATAGATGTCGAGTAGCACATTTCACTTAGATGTGATGAACAGTTTATCATCTGTTGCTGACCATCACTGCAATTTCATTTTGTTTAACAGGAACATTTATTCATCGTCAGCGCATCCCGCTGCCTCCTCCGAATGATGACCGGTTTTACAACATTTTCCATTTCAACATCAACCAGCAGATGGTGCTGCACTCACGCACCTTCACCCTGACCAGCTGTGACGCTTTTACTAGAGACTTTCTCACCAGACTGGGAGTTCAGCTAAATGAAAGCATCTCTGTACCTGAAGACCCCTACACCAGCCTCCGAGAACAGGTGAGGACCAAAGTCACACCTTCAGTTTTTATACCATTTTTTTTTTTGAAGTGCTGATAAATGATCTGGTGTGTTCAACAATGCTTCTATCTTTCCTTCTCTTCTATTATTATGTTATTTCATTCAAAACATGAATATTCTCATCTCACTAAGACTTTTTGTTGCTCTTTTTGTAAACATTAAAATTAAAAACAAAATTCCAGAAAGTGCTGGTAAGGGAGTTTATGTAGTGAGGATTAAGTTTCCTGCACGCTTGTAATATAATGTTTAACAATCCTTAATAAACCCTTATAAAGTCTAATTTTAATAAACATCCTTTTGATGCTTATGACTCATATAGAATGATAACACATTTCTAAAGAGACCTTTTAAGTGTCTAAAAGCAATCATAAATGTGTGAATTATGCTTTTGTTGACACTCAAAAATATGTATCAAGTCTTATAGGTGGCTTATTAACTATTAAATTATGCTTTATTGGTAATGATGTGATCTTTGAATGAATAAACCTCTGCCCCTGGTCCAGATCGAGAAGAATATAAAGCCTCTCCGACCGTACGAGAGGTGGGACACATTGAAGCAGTTCCTTGAAAACGACCGTAAAGTGTTGCGCTTCTTCTGTCTGTGGGACGACACAGAGAGTGCGTTCGGGAACCCCCACGAGCTCGTGCTGCTTTACTACCTAGCGGATGACACCATCGAGATCCGGGAGGTCACCTCACAAATTCCCAGGGGAGACACAGTGCCCAAATTCCTATGCCGAGGCAAGCTACCAAAGGTGAGGTAGTAGAAGCTGTTGCACCCAAGCACACTTCCATCTTGTAGTTATAATAGAGATAGAATTATCCAGCTTACAGTGATTCCTCTCAACAACATTTGAAGCAGCTTGTTGTACCTTTATTCTACCACTGAGGAAGCGGCAAGGGCGTTCATTTAGTAATCAGGATACAAGGATACATAATGGGGAACCACTATCAGTAACAGTGAAAACGAAATAATGTCTTTACCTCCATGTTTATGACAGTGTTTTACATTCATAGATGGTGATTTCAAAGCAAAAGGATAGCAGTACCTCTATTTCTGGTTGGGTGACTTTTCATTCTCCTCCCAGCATCCCTCCTCTCACCCAGACCTCATTCGGCCTGACAGACCTGCTGCAGCATACCGTCCCCCTCCAGCATTTTGGCTTTCTCCTCCACTTACTGACTGAAGGCTAATTCATGTTGAAAGACAGCCAGACCTCAACCGTGTGTGTGTGTGTGTGTGTGTGTGTGTGTGTGTGTGTGTGTGTGTGTGTGTGTGTGTGTGTGTGTGTGTGTGTGTGTGTGTGTGTGTGTGCGTGTGTGTGTGTGTGTGTGTGTAATTTAGTTTGTTCTGATGCCTTTTATTAAATGTCAGTCCTAAAGGTTGATCAGAATCAACCATCCAATAGGAAATCACCACATCCATCACTTCTTTTTTCCCTCTCTCCATGTGGTTAGTCTCCCTGCCTCTGTGTCTCTCTCGCCCCTCTGTCTCTCTTTTTGGTTATTTTATCTCTCCGTCCGGATGTGTGCATCTGTGTTTTCATGCAGAGTGCCTGTTAGTTCTCTGAAGGTCATGTGTAATGTGCTGGTGTGTGGTCTATCTGCAGCATGGACCCGCCCAAATGAAGCAGCCTGGAATGGCGGCGGACCGCACTGTGCTCAACGTTTTGGCCTCAACAACTCAGGGGCAACGCTTCATCCTGGACAGCCTCAAAGTATGTCCTGTCTCAGCCACATATAGAATCCACACATGCTGCAGGGGAAAAAAGAAGCACAAAACTAGATAAATTGAATATCTTTGAATTTGATTTTGCAAAGTGAATTAGCAGTGAGGGACTGAAAGAAATCCCTCCAAACAGAAAGACAATTGTCTTTGATTTCATTTGAATGTATATCCTTTTAATTTGCACTAACTGGGAAGTTAGGGGGAGTCAGGACACAGGGGAAAGAGACGGTAATGTCATTCAACAAATATTGCTGTCTAGAATTAAACTGAAAGTATTACATCAGCTGTGGAGGTATATGGCAACAACCCAGTCACCAAAGCACTTAATATTAGAGACAAAAAACAGATCATAACATGTAACCTCAACATATCAGTCAATACATTATCAGCATTCAGAAGTAAAATCCTGCAAACTAATAAAATGAGGATTTTGTAGCTCATAATAGAACAAGGGAGCAAAAACATGAAGAACACTCAAGCCAAAGGTAGAGTAAGCGAGAATAAAGAACAAATTTTAGAATATGAGATAGGAGGTTACAGTTACTGACAGCTTTTAACTGTTTCGCTGTAGAACCATGGCTCTATGAAGAGATCGTTCTTGGTTACAATATTCCCACCTGGCCATAGAGGTTGGTCACAGTGATTTGTAGCGGGACCACCTTTGTGGACCATGAACATCATTCCTCATAATATTCCAGGCCAAGGGTTTTTAAAGCAACACCAATTGGCTTTCAGGTTGGTTTTTTTTTATACGTATACCCCATGTCTGTAATGTTAGATGTCCAAGAGCCTTTTGGCTATGAAGTGTTTGCTGAGCTGGAACCTTAACAGTCATTAACTGAAGCTTAACTATTATTGACTTTATTCTGAAACAGTTTTCATTATTTTCTAATTTCTCTCTGCAGACAGGGGCTGTCCACGAGGAGTTTTATAAAGACTCTGATCTGACTGTAGGCGGCGAGATAAACGTGTGGGGCCGCAGAGTGCTCATCACTGACTGTGATAACTTCACCAAAGAGTACTACCGCCTCAGATACGGCATAGGTAAACATCTCATTAGTTATCTTTTCAGTGTGAATACATAACGTACAATGCTTCTTCAGCGGACAGACAATGGAGCTTGAAAAAAATAAGGTTTAAACATTTCAAGTTTTACATGTCAAGGTTCCCGATTCATGGAAAGTCCTGAAAAGTTGTGAGAGAGATTTATTTTTACTTGTGTGAGGTCTGTCTTTAAGACAAGAGGTGTTTGATCAAATAAACACTGTCTAGAAAGCATTTTATGATTTTCTTTTTTATTTTGATGGATTTACTTGTTTATGTGAAGCCTACAAATGGAAGAGCGAAGGTCCAAACAAAGAGAACATGCAAGTTCAAGAAAAGTGGCTTCAAGATGAAAATGGTTTGAAGTAACAAACATTATGAGAGGATTTTCAGGACACAAAAATAAGCATTAATATGACATGAAATAACAAATTTCTTGCCTTTGTTCTAGAATCTGAAAACATTTAACTTACATTTATGCTTCATATTCTACTTTTGGATCGACTGGTTTAGTCACTAGTTCTCCAGTCTGAATGTAATAATGTAAAATATGCTTATTCACTGTAATATTTCCTTTTTTGATGGATAACATTTTGGCTAGTGCTCTTCCCTGCAGCACATTGCAGTGACCACTTGGGGGCAGTAAGCACCAGCAAGAGATGTTAACCCTCCGAACACAGCCTTTTCCTGATAGGGATGGTACAGATAACATTCAGAAAACGAAGTAGTTTTATTCATATTGCAGTAAATCTCATATGTCCTGAGATTTATTTGTCTAAGAGCTTGAAGAAGCTTTCAGCAGCTTGTATGATCCTCTGGTTCCTGTGGCCAGTCCTCAGTGGATGGACCTAAGAACCACTAACAGAGCTGAGTTCCTCTGATCTGACATCAGATACCCTACCCCTCCAGCACCGGTATTTCTCCTCCACAGTAAGAGGCAGCAGGGACCCTGTGAGGCACACGGTGCCCCAGCAGGAGAAACCAGAGCTGATCCTGGACCAGTCTGCCACTCTGACCAGGTTCTGGGTCTGGTTGTATTAGTCACAGTAATACAGCGGGTCGAGCCTGCGGTGACAGACAGTTGTGATGGAGGGCCCTGTCTGACTCGAGGGTCAGCTCCTGGTCACAGTCAGACCCGGGTCTCTGTGCTTTTGCATGGATGGATTACCTGCTGCCCTCTGATCGTTGCAGCTCTTCTCCTTTTTTCTTTTAAGTGTTTTGTCTCCTTTCTCCCTCTCCCCCTCAGAGGACTTCACCCCAGTGCAGTACAAAGCTCCCCCTGACCCAAAGCCCCCAAGGATGATGCCCCCCTACAACGGCTTTGGCTCTGAGGAGGACTCGCTTGGCTTCTGCAAGAACCTGCTCCCCAAACCCCCCCAGAGAGATTTCCACAAATTCATGGAGAAAGACAGGTTGGCTGAGCTGCCGTCACAGCTACAATCAGTTTGAGTGTGTGTGTGTGTTAGTGTGTACATCTCTCTCTCCTCAGGTGCGGCCTTGACAGTCATGTGCTAAATTTCCATGCCAAGATGGTGACCAACAATCCAATTGACACAACTAGGGTGTTTGTCATCTCCTTCTACCTCAGCGATGATTCCATTAGCGTGTTTGAGCGCCCTACAAAAAACTCGGGTAAAAAAAAAAGTTTGGACCAGAGCCACTCCAAGATGCACGATACAACTCTATGACTCTCATGTTAAACATTAACCTCAGAGATACAGTTTCCATCTTCAGAGCCTTTTGAAAACAGATGAAACAGATAACAGTGGGTGCAATAGACCTACTTTTTCGGGGAAAGAGAAATTCCCATCAGTATAAATCTTTGTTTGACATATTTACTGCATGTCAAAATGAATAGCATGTCTTGGGGGTTAGGGTTGCAAAAAATTGAAAGGAATTGAAAGGATGCTAAACAAAACTGCAAGAGCAGCCGCCTAAGTTTGCACAGAGTAAGAAACTGACTGAACCAAAATATGTTCAATAATCAGACACCTCTTACCTCTCTTATGCTCACGCTCTAGGTGGGCTTGGAGGTAAGTTTCTGAAGCGCGGCCGTGTGAAGAAGCCGGGTCAGGAGCTGTTTAAGAGCGAGAGGTCTGAGTACTTTACAGCTCAGGATCTGTACGTTGGTGCAACCCTCTGCATCCACAACAGGAGCTTTCTGCTCTTGGGTGCTGATGAATACGCCCTAAGCTACATGGAGAAACACGCTGAGGAGGTAGGGGGGTAGCAAAGGAAGGATGTGTCTTTACTGTGTTTCTTGAAAATGTTTTAAAGGGTTTGAGATGAAGTAGGTCTTTAAAACTGATAAGTTTCACAACCAGGTAAAAGGCCCTGCAGTCATCTTCTCTTTGTCTTTGTGTTTTCATGATTCAGGGTGTAAAACTAAAAGATTTTATCAAATACTTAATGTTATCTGTGTTGCTGTGTTCCAAGCTGCAATTATATAACCAGAAAAAGTCAGAAATCTTTACTTTTTATAAAGCTTTTAATCTGCAGCAGTACATCAATGTGTTCAAAATGTGTTTATTTGTCGGCAGTTCCCCAAAGCCAACGTGGGGAACATCATCAGTAAGCTACGTTCAATCCCCAAAGACAAACAAAGCGAGGTCAGGAGGTTTCTGACACTCAGTGACCCCAGCAGCACTGGACTCATCCCCTACGAGTCATTCAGGTACAGTTATACAGCTAAATGTGCCCTTCTTTCTCAGAACTCTGAAAAAGGTAATTTAAAAGGTCATCTGTTAGAATAAGTCAATTAAAATATACATAAATAGATAAATAAAGAAAAAGATAAAGTCAGTCAATGTATATTAAAACATTGGAAATGTGTCAGACTGAGACTGACCTCGAATGTTAATGAGTCTGATGGATGTCAGTACAAAGCTGAACATGGTCTGTTTTGTTTTAAATAGAGAGATCTGTATATCTTGTAGTGGTTATGGAGAGTATGCACGAGGTGTCAGAGGCTTTTTGCACTCCTTTTGTTTTAGTCTTCCAGCTGTAGAAAGTGTGTAAAGTGTGGACAATCTAATCATATGTCCAAGCCAGAATGATATCAACCACCTTCAAATATTTTCAGTCAAGAAGAGCCTATGAAATAGGAGCCAGAAAAATTTCACTCTGAGCTTCTCATCCAGATATTTATCATAGTTCAAAAATGATTGTCCAGTTTCAAAAACAGCGAAAAGACACTGTGATGAGCAATGGAATAAACCATTCCCAATCAGTTAATTTGCCAACTATGCTGATGATCATTTAATTGCTTCAGTCTTGTGCTCAGCATAAAATGTCAAACATTTGCTGTCCTCGGCTTCTCACATGTGAGGATTTCAAAATATTTTTTGGCATTTTATGGAAAGACAGATGAATTGCTAGACTGTGAAAGTATTCAGCTGATTAATGATGATGTTGAAAATACAAGTTGCAGCCCTGATTTAAACATTTTGGAGACAGCGGCAAAGAGGATAAAAGAGGCAGCAGACTCCTTGTTGTGTGACCTGCTGGTCAAACAATAAGCTATTAATAAGATATTAGCAATTAATAAGATATTGGTCATAATTCAAACCGTATTGTCTGCAAGGATCAATTGAATAATTCATCAAAATCTTTTATTTCCTATGTAGATTATCAGTCTTTGGTCAAACACCTTACATTATTTTTGGCATTTTTATGGACAGAAAGTTGAATCCCAAGATAGTTAAAATATTCAGCCAAAAAATGGTAATGTCGAAAATAAGATTCGAAGACCTGATGTAAACTTTTTGGGCAAAGTGACAGACTGAAAAAAAGAAAATATATTTATATGTTAGGATCTTGTTTGTCCAGTATTCTGTTGATTTGACTTGAATTGATCAGTATTAACATAGTTTTTAATCTAAGTATAAACAAAATATTGCTGCATGAGCTCTTAAATTTATTTGGTCTTTAATGATTCTGTTGATTATATAGACTGTGTTTGTGTTGTTGAATACTTCCTGTCTTCTACTTGTTTACATTTCTCTCTTTACTTTTAATGTGAGTACCTGTAACTTCAGCTGATTTACCTCCTGAGGATCACTGAAATATTTCCTCCTGTGTCCCTGATTCCATGTGTTTTTATATCTGTATGTTTTGTGTATGTGTGTGTAAACACCTTAGGGGCCTGCTGACTGGTCTGGACTATGGTCTGTCGGAGCACGAGGTTCTGGTTCTGGGACGGAGCTTCTCAGGGCCTGTTGAGCAGCCTGAGGTGGACGTGGGTCTGATGCTGGCTGTGGCCAAGCACTTCCTCAAGAAACAATCCTTTGATGATATGCCCGCCATGGCCAGAGCATTCGCACACCAAGACCGGCACAAGTGGGCTTCAGACACACACACACACGCACACACATATACAGATGTTAGCTCAGGACCAAACACTGCTGCATACACACAGGCAAAGCGTCACAACAAGACATCAATCGTGCAGCCGGTGGCCCTGTATCTGAGCAGAGATTAGTTCCAGCAGTGTGTGAGTGCAGCATTGGAAGCAGATGGACCCTGAGGACCTGAATGGCATTTAGCTCTGCAGGCTGCAGGACACACAAACATGGCACTGCCTCTCTCTACTCTGTGTATATAAAAACATATACTTTAAGTTAGATTTCTTGTTAAAAAACCTGCAGAGGATGTCTCTGGATTTGCTGAAATGTATGGTCAGTGGAGCCACAGGGTTCAGCTGGCTCATCTGCTTGTGTGTCCATGTTGACACTCTATTAGCCTGAGACTGCTCATCAGCTTCTTGGTAATGAAGACAGCATGACAGGAATGAGTCTCTGGACTGTCTGACTTCACTGTGAAAAACAACTGTGGCATCGCCTGTTTCACACATTAACACACACAAACTATATCAAAACTGTCATGAAATCTCAGTTGCAGACTTTTTTTTCTATAAATACCATTTTACAACACAAATTTAAAAGTAAAGAAATTGTGAGACGTTTTCAACCAGTAATTTGAACTCTTTGGCCACATAATCCGTCTGTTACTTTTGCAGACTGTAATCCGAACCCAGATGCTGTCCACTCATTTAGGAAACTTGTATCCTAACCAGCACAGATTTCCTCACCTTTACAGTAACGGGTCTAAAATTGTCCAGTGTGATGCTACTCAGCAAATCAAAGCTTTTACTCAGATCAGCATTAAGGCTGGACTGGTGTATGAGGATAACTGTGGAGCCAGAGCTGAGAGGAGAGCTGGGAAAATGAGAAAAGTAGATGGCAAAGCAGCTTTGAATGTAAAACAAACAGATTCTCAATGTTTGTATTTTAGTATCCTTTCAACCTATTTCCTGTAATTGAATATGTTCAGATTCTAGCGACTTTAGTAGGACTTTTACAGCTACAGTGAAACTGAGACTCAGCAGAGACAAATGGACAGACACTCCACATCTGAAACAGAACGCTGGTAGTTGATGTTCAGATAATCCTAGCACTGATTCCAGCTAACAGGTTAATAATCTGGACTGGGGTTAACCTCAGGTAGCTGATTTTACTGGTTTCTGGCTTTGTGATCAGCAGGAAAGTTTACCCAGACACAGTTCATAGAGGAGGGAGGAGGGGTTGATGTTATGAGACAAATGTCACAGTGTTTTGGTTTCACACATGTCCAGATGGAACATTTTTTTTGTAGTTGGAGTTTAACCATCATTAATAAACACAAATGATTCCATGCAAGTTAACCAAGACAAAATTCGCGTCTGCTTCCCTTTAAATGTGAGCACAGCCTTGAAGGTATGTTTATTTTCCTTGTGCTGAATTCAAATAACCCATTAAAAACAGGCTGGTAGCCCAAATGTCCATCATTATCCCTGGTCACTCTGCTAATGCATTTGGGTCATTTGTTCTTACGTTTGATGTTTGTGTCTCTGCTTTTCTTTATGTGTCTAGAACTGGCCATCTCTCCGCCAAGGAGATGAGGACAATCTGCAAGGGCTTCCATCTACCTCTGCCTGAAAAGCTGCTGGGGAATTTGCTCAGCAGGTAGGAGCTGCACAGACCGGGGTCCATATCAAAAAGGTCCCACTACATTTATGAGAGATGAGATTACAAGATTAGACCAGACAACACCAGAACTTTACTCTCTCAGAGGGTGCTTTGGGCAAGAGTGCACGGAAAATATCAGTTTGTCCAACTTTGTGTCAATCAAACCTGGAGCATGGAGCAGCGTACAATTTCATAAAGTTCCAAATGTTTTCAGTGAGTGACAAATCAAGACTGCAGACAGGCCAGTTTAGCAGCAGGACTCTCCTACTAAAGAGCCATGCTGTTGTAATATGCACAGAATGTGGTTTGTCATTGTCTTGCTGGAATATGAAGGTCTTCCCTGAAAAGTCATAAACAATGTTTACATGTGCAAAATTTCTTGATCCAATTAAAAATATGATGGATTAGATAATCTGAATCTACTGTTTATATGGGTGCAAAATCAAATAATCCGACTCAGATTAAAAGCATTTGGACATGCGCAGAGTTGTCTGATTTCGCTAAAACAACTGCAGAAGAAGAATTGTATTTACACCTGTGCTGTCAACAAACCAACAAACGCAGTAGTGGCTCACTCCATCCAATTCAGGAGTTTTCCCTCAATGAAATGTTGTCACTAGATGGCGCCCTTGCAAACTTATTTTACTGTTCTATCAAAGGTTGCACTGTGCGTGGAGATGTGACATCATTACGCTGTATGTACGCCTTGTTATGTTACTGGAGGAGCAGACACGGTACCTGCTGTTGTGTTTTATGCCAGTGTTAATAATGAAACCTCCTTCACTGGCCTCAGTAAATAAACCAAAGGCTAAAGAGTGAAGATCGAGTCAGGTGAGAGAGTCACAATCGGAAAAAAGTGTTTACATAGACGCGTTTTGGAATAACGATCGGCATAAACCACCCCTGTCGATCGGAATATAATTTCTTCTAAAATGAGCCGAATTGAATCAGAATCCTCAGAACGACATGTTTACATGACGCATTTTTACTCCCATTCGATAATTCCGTGCCCATGTAAACGCAGCTAGTGTCTGGGTGGCAGCATATGTTACTCCAAAATCTGTTTATGTTGTTCAGCATTAATAGTAAATGCAGTGATGATTGGAAGTGATTTTTAGCCCATGCAGTAATTAACATTCTACGCAGCATCTTCACGCAAATTAAACTAGGGTGGTGATTCATTCCTGTTATTTTATATGTTTGTATTTTAGATATTCAGATGGAGACGAAATTGACTATCACGCCTTCCTGACTGGTCTTAATTGGTTGGAAAATCAGGGTCCCGAGGTAATGCCTGAGGATACCGTAAAGGTAAGGAAGAAGTGCAACAGATGCATTAAAAGCAAAAGCTGTAGAGAGGAGAGAAGAGAAAAGATGTATAGACTGGGAGTTAATCAGGAAAGCACTGTGACTTTATGGTGTGTGCAGATTTTCAAAATAAGTCTATATTTCACCCAAATCTGCGATGACTCAGTGGATGTAAGAGCCAAAAAAAGAATCAAGTCAAATGAACAGAAGACAATAAAAAGTCCACAAAAAGGTTTTAAAGAGACACACACACTTAAACACACTCACACACAAGCAGAGGTGGTCAAATAAAAAGGAAGTAGGTGCTTTGTCCGTTCCTTTTGTTATTTGTATCTTTCCTATGTTAGGCTGATTTAGCACGCTCTGCTACAGCCAAGCCTAAGCAGAAACAGGTGAGCAGCAGAGATATTCACCATGGCAGGACAACAAAGAGAGAATGAGAGTGTGTGTATTTAGGTGTGTGTGTGTGTGTGCGACACAGAGCTTACTTTACTCTCGTCTGTCATGGTTTCCAGCTGCTCTCTTTTTTTTCTGCTTCAAAGCCAAAACCAGTCACTCGGTCTCTGCTTAAATACTCTTAAGCCCCGACAATTTTTACAACAAAGGGGAGAAAATGAACACTGAATTTTCTCCTAGGGTTTCTTAAATGGAGTGGTGTTAGTTCAGTCAGGCCACAATGTCAAGTTTGGTCTAGAGTTTATCAGCTGATGCTAATGACTGCTAATTTCAGCTGACACTCTGCAATCGATCTTCAAAGAATCAAACCAGCAAATGGCAAAATTGGTGTTCTGTTTAAACTGCTTCAGCCTGACTTCTTTTGCCGCTTTCTATTCATGCCATCATATCACACGAATATCTGATAACTGTTGCAGTGATGTCAGGTGAATCATTCTGGTTTTTATATCTCTAGCCCAGAAGGAAAGTGTTCCCTCTTGACAATTCTGCAAACAGCTCACCTGCCCGTCCTCCCCACACCAATCCTTTCAGCAAAGTATTCAGCCTACATAAAAACAATCAGCCCCTAGAACAGAAACTGACAGGTCGAGCCACCCTCTTCTCTCTGATAGGTCACTGTCCTCTGCTTTTCATGAATTTCTCCACTCTTTGGCGTTAGTTAGTGTTTGGCATTTTCTCAATCCAAACTCTCAAGAATACACCCCTATCCAAAAGCTTACAACTCCTTCTCAAGAATAGATCACTTTGTCCTCTCCTACACATGCTCAAAAATGTCATTAATTATGATCGGGGTTCACGCTCCATTAGTACTTTTGTCCCTGTAGAAAGATTGTCAAGAAGACTTATGTGGAAATTCAACAATCATTTTCTCAAAATCATGGAGTTTAATCCCAGAATGTTTTACTTTAATTTTGATACAATTTGTCCATACAAATAGTGTGGGAAGCATTTAGCTACTTGACTGCTAAAAAAAAGAACAGATAAGTAACATGACCTCCATCCTCTTGGAGAGATCTCGAAGTTAAATACATGAAAAACCCAACTGATCGAGGTTGTTGTTGTTTGTTTGTTTTGGCTGCTGCTGTTCTTCCTGCCTTGGCTTTCTCTGCTAAATCTGCAGACTAGACGTGAACTCTCCTGACGAAAGTGGTCCTGACTGATAGTGTGTTTCTGTCGTTTCCAGTTTGATCTGAACGTGGCGTTTGATAAAGGTGAAGCTTCTCAGAAGACTGTCAACTACTCCTCACTTCTGGAGAACGTCTTCATTGTTTCGTCCAACAATGCTGATCCAACAGCCTCCATCATCTCTTAGAAACAAGTGGGAGGTGAACAGACTTACCTCACACATGGACACGCACACACTTCTCCATTAAAGAACATAATCCATCAGCTCACAGGGTCTGTGTTTTCGCTGTGTGTGGTGGTGTTGGGGGGGTGGGGGTGTAAAACTCCTGGTGGGACATGTTTGCATCATTTGAAAGTTTGTTTACACGAACATGAATATTTTGGCAGTAATGGCCTCTTCAAACATACACGAACACAAGCCAGTTAAGTGGAAAATTGATGCTGTGGAGTGGGAAACTTCTGACGGCTTGCATGCTTTTTGATGTTTGTCTGTGTGTGTGTTTACATGAGTTGGTGTGAATCCCTCTGAGACAGGAGGCGTTAAAACAGAACCACATTTTAGCTGCACACACACATCATAAAGCAGGCTTTAACGCTGTATCCTTCAGCACTGAGCCGAGTTGTTAAGAGGGGAAACTAATCTCTGAATGACTGATGTGTGCTGTAATGTTGTCTGCAGGCTTGCTGTGAGACAGACACTGTCTATATTATGAGAAAAGCAGATATTAGAGAGCTGTTATGAGTCCAAGAGACAGGAAGTTTATCTATGTAGCTTTATTAGGTTATCACCTTACACACTGAACAGGAATTTGGGTATTTTAAACCTTGGTTATATTGTTGCACACATAACAACAATATCAATCTTTACTGTATTATTTCTAACATGTAAAACTGCTGGGAAAGGTGTTGGTCACACAAGGCTTTACTGAGCTGCTGGCTTCCCTCTACAGTTAACTTCTAAGTCTTAAGAGCATATAGTATTTACCTGGATTTTGGGGGGAAACTCACTCTTTTTGTTGTCCAGGATTTGGTTATTTTAGATTACCAGAGCTCCAAATGCTCCAACATCACACACACTTCATCCACAGGCAGTGCCAAAAACCACACAAACTGAAGGTTCATCAGATTTTTAATATTTGATATTATTGTGTGGCTCATGTTTACCCAAAAGTACTTTCACAGAATTTGTCTTGCTTTATGAGCAATTTGAACTGTGTGCAATGTTTTTATTTCACCTCAGTGGGAGCCTCACTCCCCCTGTCCTGTCTTTAGGCTCCCCGTGGGGTCCTACCCCTCATAAACACTGTTTTATGGAGAAAAGTTCCTGCACTTTTTCACAACCTTAACATGCACTTTATGTGCTTTATTCTTGTAGGTCAAGAGCATTAATAATAATAATAATACAAACTTTATCAAAAGTATAAATTAGATTAAAACTAGTTTTAAAGTTTCTGACATTTCATTCATGTACTCCAGTTGGAAGTTCAAACCAAGATTAGATAACTTGATGTTATCTGGTCAGTTTTAACCAACGAGATTGCTTTTGATCATTTGGGCCTTGTAGACTGAATTTGGCCACCAAATGTTTTTGTTTTGCATTTTATAGGCTTGGATTGTTATTTCAGGTGTCTCCAAAGGTGCCTTCAAATTTTATGTTTTGAGCAGCACAGTTACCCAGTCCTGATTTTATTTGCAATATGGAAGTTACTAATTTCAGGAAAGGATCTAGAATCTCAATTACATACTGTTATTCCTTAAACACACGCCTTAATTAAAAAACTATTAATCAGCTTTAAAAGATCCAAATGCAGCAGCTCTGCTTTTTACCAGAACCAATGATGTGTTTACAATTTTAGCCCAAATAGCATCTGTTTTTAGGATGAAAAAAGGTTGACCCTTTCCTGTGGGGCAAAAAACTGTACTTTGTCAAGGAGTCTGGTGGTTTTGAAGAAAAGTGCTGGCTGTCTGGTTTTAAAAAATAGCATGCAGTGTAATTTTTTTCAGTGCCATTGTTTGCATTAGACTCAAGAGGTCACATTTTTTGTCTGAGTTGGACACCAGCATCAAAGGAAATCTGATTATATGGGAAACTAACTGCAGTAGCGGGTTTATAGTTTCTGACAGTGGGTTGATTTATACTCTCTTAATAAGTGGATTAAACACAGAGAGGAGAATAAAGAGAGGTTTAGAGGAGGGGACTCTCAGAGGTCTAATTTGCTAAGAACCTCGCCCTCATTATGTGTATGCGTGCGTGTGTATGTGTGTGCGTGTGTGTGCCGACAGCGTTTGACTATAAAAAGGCACAGGTTGTTCAGGTTGCGGCGCCACAGTAATCAGAGCCTGTGTTACAAATTCTGGTAAGGGGATAAGTCGAACATTAGGTAATCAACCACCCGATCCCCCTCCATGTAACCAACACACACACTCGCCTCACCCCCTTCACACCGAGCACAGAAACGGTGCATTACATCACCGTCGGCATTATCAGGTCCGCTCTGTCTGCTTTCACACATACTAAAATATTGGCTTCAATAGTCGCCCAACGCTGAACACAAAGGGTGACGTCGCTGCGGTCGCTGCGAGAAGGAGCTTCCTGAGAGGCTTTTTCTGTCTTTTCAAGAACTGGAGCAGAAAAGGACAGAGAGGGAGGACAGAGACAGACATCCCCTCCCTCCATGTCCTCTGCTCCCTCTTTTCCTGTCAGTCTCTGTTTCTTCACACCCACGCATCCCATCCCATTTTTTGCCTTGTCATTTCTTTTCAGCTGTGCGTCAGCCAAGAGATGCTGTAACGTCTAAGTCTGTGATCTGAATTATTCAAGGACTTAAAGACTAAAAGACTAAAAGTTTTGTCCCCAAAAGCAGGAGATTAACAAATAATGTCCATCCCAATAAAAGCAGAACGTCTGCATGCTGTTCCTGAGAAGCCAATATACAGACTGTTTGCTTTAATCGACCAAACACTGTCACTCACATTTCACTGCATTTATTGGATTAAAGGCCTTCACTTCTTCATTTTTCAGTAGGAATAAGACAAATAGATCAGAGAGTGACCTTCAGATGGCAGCAGCTCAGTTAGCAGCCCCCAAAATTGAAGAGAAAGAGGGTCCGTTTTTACCTGGTCCTTCTTTCAAGTGAAGAAGAGGCCCTCAGATAATCCACTTTACAGTAAGAAGTAACCAACACTATATATAATTTTAGCATATTCATTGCACATTCATATATATATATATATATATATATATATATAGTATATTTAGTTCATACCTGCACTGCCTATATACCTTGCACTTTACAACTTTGCTTTTCTGGTTAGATGCTAAAATGCATTTCGTTGTTCCTGTACTTGCACCGAGTTCAATGACAATAAAGTTGAATCTAATCTAATCTAATCTAATCTAATCTAATCAAAAAGTTTAAAAAGAAAAAAAAAGGTTAAAATGAACATTTGAGGAAACGTAGACTTAAAATTGGCTAGCAGCAGCTCAGTTTGCAGCCTACCGAGCTAAAGCAGAGGAGAGGTCAACAGGTAGTCTTGTCTGCAGGTTATTTGTCATCTCTCTAGATCCTTAATTGACTTCCCGTTAAATGAAATAAATTGAAACATGACAGTCAAAGAAAAATAATGAGACTCATTTGTAAACCCTCTCGACTGTCAGTGCTTTTCTCTTGCTCTGTGCACAATGACTCAGCTAAAATACAAAAAATGTACAGATTCAACCAACAAAATTTTCACCCTCTCTGAGGCCTCTTAACCCAATATTTGAATCTTGGACTTTAAGCATGCAACCCTTCTTTTAATTTGATTTTTTAAACAAAAGACTATCAGCATTTTCACATCTTTGAAAAACTCTATCTTTCAAGTCGAGCCACTACTCATAGAAAAAAAACAAAAGAACTTTGCACTCTAACTTTACTTGGAGACATACATTTACCTTCCTCCATAATTAAGTCTCTTCCCAGCACTTCATGCTTTAACAGTGACTTTTGTTGTTTCCGTTTCTCTCAGCAGAAGCAGAACATGTAGGCTTATTGTAAAGAATCCGCCTCTCTTGTTTTGTCATCTCTCCATTTTACTGCTGCTCAGCTCACAGACCACCGCACAGTAAAAACTGATACACAGGAAGGTCAGGGATCTCTCTGGGGTTAGGGGGGATCTCAGTGTGCACATTTAAAACTGAATGTGTGTCTGTGTGCACTTCACTGACTGTGCGTGCTGGGCTTAATGCGAGTCTGATGCAGTCATGGCTAATCTATGAAGTCTAAACAGATATCTGAGAACAAGAGGGGGAACTTCTCTGTTTACTGGCGGCGTGCCTTTCTTTTCTCATGACAACAAATCCTAAACCTGGAAGCCCAGAGACTCACACATCACGGAGCACCTGCATTAGGAGGTTGTTTTTCTCAGAGCGGTTCCCCCAAAGCAGCAAAGCTCACTCTGAATAAACTTCTAGTAACTGACACCATTGTTCAGATATCCTGGTTTCATCTTGTGGCTTTAATTGATTATAACACGAAAGTTTGAAGTATAGACACTACATGTATTTATACTGACAACTGCTGATTGATGTATAAATAGACAAAACTAGAAGTAAAGAAACCTTTGTGCACTGACCCAACAAAACCTTGAGTTTACTGATCAAGTCCAGGTCAAGTCTGAGTCACCAAAGAGAGATTTAAGTCAAGTCCAAGACAAGTCCCCAGTCCTGTTTACCTGAGTCAGAATAGCATGGTCACCAAATCTCAAATCATAGTTTCGTTTTGAGCCCTCAGTATTCAAGTCCAAGTTGATTGATTGGAGAGAAATTCAAGTTCAAGTTGTGTCCTGATTACCTGAGCAGTTGAGGTCACCGAACCACAAGTCCACATCAAGTCTCAGGTCCTCAGTTTTGTGAATCAAGTGACCAAAGAAATTGGAGTCGAATGTGATGCAATTACCAATTACATGTTTGAGTCCAGGTTATGTCCTGAATCCTGTGTCCAAGTCTGAGAACTGGAGGCACCAAATATTCAGTCTTAGTCATTTCTCAAGTTCTTGGAGTTCAAGTCCAACTTAAGCTCATGTAACTAGAGAGGTAGAAGAGTTGAATTCTGTTATATCTCTGATTACATGTGTTTGAGTCCAAGTCATTTCTGGCTGGCTAGCTTGCTGCTGCTGCTTCTTCGTAATCCTCTCTTATCTATTGTAGCTAAAATCAGTGAAAAGTACTAGCACTGCCTCTACTGGTCGCCAATTTCTTTTATAGTCTTACTGTATTCTTAATTCTAGCATGACATCATTATTTTATTGTTTTCCATCAGTACTGGAATACTAGATCAGTCCTGCTAGCATGAGTTTGGAAAATTTCCTAAAGAATTCTCGTGGATGGAGGCAGTCGTCATTTCAAAATACTGGCTTGAAATACAAAAGTCAACATTTTAGTTTGCCAACTTATCATTTTTCCTGATATTCTTGGTAAACAGTAGAATTTATTTTTTCTTTTTCTTTTTTTTTAATATAAAGATTACGTTTCCTTTTTGAAATGGCCATGCTACTATTCAAAAGTCTGTACCTGTTGGCTTCTCAACACAAAGACTCAGTCAGCGTTGGAGCCTGTTGGCGTCTCTGGAGGGCTGTAAAAAAGATTGATCAGCCCGCTAAGTGTTCTCAGCCTGAGCCAAATTAGGGACCTTCTGTAACGGCACTTCTATAGTGAGGGGGGGAGTTTAGCAGACTGTTTTTGGCCGCTCTGCCTCATTCCTGTGATTCCTCAGTGCCTATGGGCATTGGCATGAAGAGGAGGAGGGGGGCCGAGGCTTAGACCCGCTTTATGCAGGGTCAGCCACTGCCTCAGGTGCACATGGGGAAACACTTAGCTCCTCTCTCATTGTTCGGTATCTGTCTCTGAGTTATTCACTTTCTCTATTTCATGCCTTTCTTTCCCAGCTGATCTGATTGCACTAACAACACCGTGCACATGACTCTGTGTGTTTGTGTTAAAACCATTAGCTTCACTGTGGTCCTCATCTGAGAGGTGCCTTCTCTCTTTGATACTGCTGTTTAACTCGATATTATTCCCCGATTCTGAGGACTTGTTCTGGCTGACTGTGTTTCCCCTGAACTTTGAAACCAGACCTGGTACGCTCATCAAACATCGGTTGTCTTTGGCAGCGGCTGCGACATTACTTTACCTGCTCAAGAAAAGAGAAAGTTATTCTACCCCGGCTGTAAATTACAACTATGGGACTTTTCCCTTCTCTCAGCGGAGACCATTTCTGAGGCAAACACGCCAGATTTTCTGTCGAGCACCACTCCGCATAAATCTCCCAAAATTATAGCCCCCTTCCATTTTTTACATGTAGCTTAGCATAAGACTGGAAATCAATCCTCCAAATGAAGACTAAATCAGTCAGTGCGCAGCTTTATGTCACTCACAGATAATAATTAACCTCCTGAATTTGACTTTTTCTGCTTTGAAGGAGACTGGGTTTAACTCTTTAGATGTTTCATCAGTCCACATTCCTGTACAGCAGAGCTAAAGATAAACGTGGCGCGTGTTAAGACGTCACGCCCACAGGCCGGCAAGTATGACCCAGGTGTGAGCGAGCTGTGAAGTGACCCTGCCCTGCTAATCCTGTTAGCCAAAGATGGAGGAGATGACTCATGTCACGCTGGGTCTAGTCACATCTCTGTTTGCGGTGTGTCGGACCGCCTGCAGCCGAGGTGGAACCCGACAACCTCCCATGTCTCACTTTTTAAAGTTAGCAGGTTGAACACCCAGAAAAGTTTCGGATTTATTTGATGGGAACCAAACTTTGTTTTCAATGTCAGTATTTCTAATCCAAGCATTTTATCCTTTTCACCTCTTCGCAAATTAAGCAAAGCCATCTTTTATTGTGACGGGACAAACTGTGAGTCATTTGGACTGCTGTATTATTTCCTCATGTCCCTGAAGATGGGATTTGACTTGTTAGTTTGGCAGAGAAATGTATTAGGCAGAGATTTATTATTTCTTCAAGGAAGCCAATTTTTTTTTCGACTACAAGGACATTTAGTCAGTGTTACTTATTTAAATGTCTATGTGCTGGATTCTGGACTGTACAGTGAGAGGACAATAAATTTAGCAGGTTTTCCTGCAAACTGAAAACAGATTCTAGGAAAATCCCTTTATACCTGGTGTTGCGTCAATTTGACCCTATCAATTCACAAAAAGCAAAACTTAAAATCCAACCAGCCACATTACACAGGGATCTAACAAGCTGTGGATGTCCATGCAGAGAACATTGTATCTATGGTGTTTATTTGATTTTTGAAAAGCCTGTAGTTTAGCTTGAAGCCCAGGTTGCTTTGATGGTTTCTTTCAGATGTTTTTTTTTTTTTGGTCCGGATGTTTCTCATCTTCTTTCTTTACAAATATTCCACAGATTCAGGTTCAAGTTGGATCTGTTTGCGGGCCACTCAAGTACAGTAATATAAAGGTCAGTGAACCAAATGGTCATAGTTTTGGCGCTGTGGGCAGGTGCTAAATCCTGCCGGAGAATGGAATGAGTAATTTCACATAGCCGGTCAGCAGATAAAACCCTGAAGTGTTTTAAAATCTCCTGGTAGACTTTGGGCTGTGTTGACTCTTGACTTGATAAAACCCCAAAACATCACACACTGGGGGAACTTCATTCTAGACTTCTAACACCTTGAATTCTGGACCTCTCTGAGCTTCCTCCAGACTCTTTGTTTCTTAATGAGAAGAGGACTTTGGACCACTGAGCAACAGTCCACTTCATTTTCTTCTTGGCCCAGGAGAGACTTCAACAAAACCACTTTGATTTGGTCCTGCTCCAGATTTTTAAAACCATCTGTCTACTGTAGATCACCCCCCACGTATTGTCCAGTTTAAATATCTTAAAAAAGTTTTTAACTCCGTGTTTTTTTTACTTTCCTTTTTTCAAATTTCACGGTATTTCTCTATGTCTGGCTTGTAGCACTTATGATTTTGAGTTGGTCTTGTAGGTCTACTAGACCATCATACTTGGCCGAGCTGATATTATGTCAGTGGACTTCTTTCATGTTTTTAAATAATTTTCATGTTCAGATAATTTGTTTGACTTTAAGATGACTGCAATAGCGCTTAATGCTGATTAAAGCAAATTTGACCTCACATTTAGAAAGTATTAATATGTTAAAGACCTGGTAGTCTGGGGGGTTCCTGACACTGGATTTCATTTCTTCAGCAAGATTTATCTTGGAAATTTTCTTATTCTATTGGGAAATAACTTCACTCATTAAGTTCTATATCTGTGGCCACTTTTTTATTGTTTTTGAGAGCTGACTTTTAGCACTTCATTTGTCATTGAGAGATATTTATTTCAAGTTAATTTCTAACTTACAGTGAGCCAAACTCCTTTTAAATACATCCTCAGTTCCAAAAAAAATGCTGGGACGCTTTGAAAAGTATTTTAACCTGCATTTGTGGATGCTGTGATGAGCTGTGTTCGCAGACAGTGTTTTTTTGGAAGTGATTTGGATACCATGCAGTGATTTCCACTACGGAGTCCTGTCTGTTTTTAATGCAGTGCAGCCCGAGGACCTGAAGATCAGGGCCATCCAGTGTTGGTTTTGGTCCTTGTCCATCTTGTACAGATTTCTCCAGACTCTCTGAACCTTTAATGGTTTTATGTTCTGTACTTGCTTCCCTCTGACAGGTTGCGTAATCTTATTTTAAGATTTTTGTCAAAGCCTATTATTTTAATTGCAGACAATTTTTTCCCACAAACTGAGAAAATCATTATTTTTTAAGTATTATTCCCCTCATTTTACTGCCCCCTTTTCTTCTGTTATTTCAGCTGGTTTGGATGCAACCTGAGCTGCAGCTTTAGCACTAGTTAAAGGTCCAAAATGCTAACCAGGCAGTTGCACACCTCTAAGATTACCATGCAGATTTAACAAACAGTGGTGGCAGAGTTCATCTCCACAATGATCCTAATCCTGCATGTCAACAGCTGTCACATTATGACAACATTACTTCTCCGTATTTCCCTCCATTTAGAGAAAATCGCTGCAGAGAGAGGAAAGTTTTTACAAGATGTCAGAAAGCTGCTTTAACAGCAGTTTGTCATCTCCCTGTATCCCCCGCTCTCCCCTCTCCTCACCCCTCCCTCCCATCCCTGCATATGGGATTCACATTTGGCTTGAGCGAGCATTTTCTTAATGTGATATTATGATACATTATCTGAAGCCATCCACTGCCTGTCACCACCTCTCATGTGGACTGGATCTGAGCGGGGCCAGAGGAGAGGCGGTCACATTGTGTCCAGGTGAGTTATGAGCATTTAACTCGACACTGTTCGCAGCGGGGATCGTTTACAGCGCCTGAAAGTGTAATCAAAATACAAACTGTGCTCATGTGAAGGCTCTCGCTCTCTCTCTCTCTCTCTCTCTCTCTCTCTCTCTGCAGGAGCCTGTTGGTGCTGGATACGTTTTCACCCTCTCCTGCTGCCGGCCGTAAATCGCCTCTGTCGAAGGTGTGTGTGCGTGCGTGTGTGTGTGAATGTGTGTGCGTGCGTGAGGGAACAGAAGGTGAGAAATTTGGGGGTCAGCCGAGGTCTTTCAGGTAATTGTGCTTCTTAAACTTTTGACCCACTAAGCCGTACTTAGTGTGGTGCTGCTCGCTCCCCTTATTTCCCCTGAGAGTTTGGACTCTGCATACCAGGACCTGTGTGTGTGTGTGTGTGTGTGTGTGTGTGTGTGAACAGTGTGTGTGAACATATGCTCACACAGATCATGTTATTCTTTTTCACCTATTTTGGCGTAGAGCTGACTGTTATTCCCACACAGTCTGACCGCCCTGCTCCTTTTCAATCCATCAATGAGAAATACATGAGTTTGTCATGTTGGACCCTAACTCCTCTCCTCTCTCCTCTCCTTCTGAGTGAAACATGTTGAAAGAATGCATCCTCAGTCCTCACACACTAAACTATATGACTTATTCGTCTCCTGATCCTCTCCACACCCAAACGAGGGGATGAAACTGTCACCATCAGCGTCAGTTTTTGTATCATAATGCTTAATGTAGTCAATTTATGGGGGGATCCTGCTTTCCTTTTTGAACCCTGAACTTTGTTTTACGTGTTTTGGAGAAAAAGATTCAAAAAGTTTTGGAATTGATCTCAAGGTTCCTACACAGTTGGAATTCTCATACTTGTCCATACCCTACTTTTTAGAATTGTTTTGGGAAATACCTACTTTTCTGTTTTAGAAAACAGTATTTGTTTTAACTGTGGTAATAGTCTGGAAACCTAGATATTTTTCCATACTTTATTTTTCATTTACCACACTTTTTTAGACCTGGAAAATGATGAAAGTACTTCCATACTTTTCAATACTTTCCATTCTTGCATAGGAACCCTGAGTTCAAATCTGTCACAAACTTCTTCACACTGTAACTTGCAAACACAACAACTAAAAAAGCAGGGGTAACCAAACACTTCACAACAACACAGTTCACAAGAGACATGTGGGTAGAGACATGCACCAAACCACATCAGGACCCAACCGGAGCCTCTGTTTACAGGGCACCTACTTTACCAACTGAGCCAAACTTGTGCCCTGTTTTCTCCTAATCAGAATTGTTGAGATGAAGCGATAGTTATATAGCGATAGTTATTTTGTGTTTGATTTTCTAATGAGTTGTGGTGTTTGGAGTCCCTCTTTTCTCTGAAACATATCTGCATATTGCTGATCTTTGTCAGAGACTGTGTAGTTTTGCTATACTACGTCTTTCTCTCATTTTTAATCATTATGGTTTGTTTGTCCAGCAGGGGGCTTCTTCTGCACATAGGAAACTTATCAGAATCTGCACTGAGCAGTAATAGCTTTCCAGATTTACATCTATCTGAGGATTAAGATAGGACATAACAGAAAACAAATGAACATCAACTTCTGACACCCCTGCATCACATGCTATTTCCAGGTGTGTCAATGTCCTTAAAACAGGGCTTATATCTGCAGATACTGAAATGCACTTCTACAAAATAGTTGTTTTTATTATAGGAGTCTGGTAGGTTAAAGACACAATTAAACAAAGGGTTGTACATTGCTGAACATAGGGTTAGTGGTCTACTTCTGCAGTGATTGGCAAGTTTGTTTTTATAATTGTGTTGAATACCGACTTTACCTATGAAATACTAAAACACACAATAACAGAACAAAACTAACTGAGAGAGGCTTTTTTTCAGGGAGCTGCGAAGAGCAAAAACAAGAACTTCAGGCTGACACATTTTGATTATCCTGGGTTAGATTACAGTTATTACAGTCTGATTCAACCCTCCACTTATGCAAAGGAAAGGCTACAGTTAAGAGAGAGAGGTGTGTTCACTTTAAACACAAACCTGTCCAGAGAACAGTGAGAGCAGAGCGACTGATGTAATACGGTGCAATAATCTGCAGACGTGTTCAAAGCCTCTGTGATGCTATGATTGCTTTTGTCTCATATTAACAGTGATGCGTCTGACTTTATTAACCCTCATTCATCACAGTCTGACTCTTTTATCATTTCACTGTGTCGGTCTTTATATGACAACAGTGGATGTTACAGTTTTGAATTGACTCTATTGAGTTTGTTTTCTCCTTTTCCAAACATACAGGACAAGAACAAAAGTGTTTTTTTATGAAGATGAGGAGGAAAGTAAATCCCTGGAGTGGCTGAAACTAAAAACACTGGATTGTATCCATGTCTTAAAAAGTGAGTGGAAAACTCCTTTACCTTTAGAGTTTGAGACATAACCTTGTCTTTTAATTATGAATTTAAATATTTATTGAATTTTCAAAAGAAAATTTGACATATTTTATTTTGCTTTCCTTCAGTATGTTCAAAAATCTACGGACAACTCCATTTCCAAAACAGTTGGGATGTAGTGTTCGATGTCACTAAAAACAGATTCTGATAGTTTGTAAGTGATTCGTACTCTCGTGTTATTTGGTAATAGTGCATAGACAACAATATCAAAACACTGAAACTAAAAAATGTCCTGAAAACTATATGCACATTTTAAATTTAATTTCAGCAACACATTTTTAAGAAGTAGTTACAGCGTCATGTCACCAGCTCCTTAGTGAACCCAGCAGACAAGTTTCTGGAGTTTGAAATGAAAATGTTGTCCCATTTCTTGATAGAGGAATCCAGCTGCTCAACAGTTCAGGTCTTCTTTGTCCTGTTTTTGTGTCATGATGCTCCAAATATTTTCAATTGGTAACAAGTCAGGACTGCAGGCAGGTCCAGTTTAGCAGCAGGACTCTTCTACTACAGAGTTGTCATACCTGCAGAATGTGGTTTGTCTTTCTGAAATATGAAGGTCTTCCCTGATTGTCTGGATGCCAGCATGTGTTGCCCTGAAACCTGAATTTACAGTTCAGCATTAATGGAGCCTTCACAGGTGTGGAAGCTACCCATGACATAGACACTGATGATCCCCATACCATCAGGGAGGCTGACTTTGAACTGTGAGCTGATAACAAGCTGGGTGGTCCCTCTACTGTTTGCATGGTTCAGTTTGAACTTGCATTTGTGGATGCAGTGATGATTGTGTTCACAGACGGTGGTTTTTGGAGGTGATTCTGAGCCCATGCGGTGATTTCAACTGCAGAGTCCTGTCTATTTTTTAATGCAGTGTTGTCTGAGGGCCTGAAGATCAGTGACCATCCAGTATTGGTCTTGGTCCTTGTCCCTTTTGTACAGAGATTCCTCCAGACTCTCTGACTCTTTTAATGGTATTATGAACTGTAGATGATGAAACCCACTCATTCTTTGACATTTTACACTCAGGAACTTTATTCTGAAATCCGTAATCTCTCACAGAGTTGTGAACCTCACCCAAGTTTTCAGATTCAACAGTCTGTATGTTATTTTTACAGTATTTTCAATTGAATACAGCCTTTGAAATGATCCTTAGCTCCTATGTAATCAAGTCTGTGTCTTTCCCTGCAGATGTTCCAGGATGAAAACCTCTGCTTTTTTAACTCCACTTCCAACACAGATGTCCCCATTAAGAGTAAAGACTGCTGTGGTGAGTTATTTAACCTCCTCTCCTCCTCCTTCCCCCTCACCCTCCCAGCCCCTGAAGTCATTGTAGAAAGCGCGTGAAGAAGAGGGCCATGGGGGGCCAGTTGTTTTTAAATAAACTGAATCTGCTAACACTTTTATAACCCTGACCTCGTAAAAGCTGCAGCAGCTTTTGGTCTGCTTGCTCCTGATGGGCCGAGCAGAGTCCATCCCAGGCTGGAATCCCCATTTGCCGCTGAGGAGCGTGTCGGTGCGTCAGCTGGTGTGTGTCACAGAGAGGAAAAGAGAGAGAGAGAGAGAGAGAGAAAGGGCGTGTGATATATGACTGCTGTGTCACGATCCACATGTGACGAGCGTCCTCACAGGCAGAGCATCCAGCCTGCTCCCTCTCTCTCTCTCTCTCTCTCTCTGCTGTAAGAGGAAAAGAGTCACTGAACAGAGGGAGGGAGACACAGAGGGAGGAGAAAGAGAGCTCAGACAGTCAGAGGAGAGAAAGAGAGAGGAGGAGAGGAGAGGTGGAAGCAGGAGGAGAGAAGACCTCTGTGGGAAACAAGAGTTGAACAACAAACCCAGGGTTGCGTGCAGGATCTCAGACTCTCTGTGGATACGTCTGCTGTCGGTCTGCTGCTGAAGGTAAGAGCACGAGCCTGCACACCTACATCTACACAAAGACTCCTCTCTGTCTTTTTCATCCTCTGGCTCCTTTTACACACACACACACACACACACACACACACACACAAAAAGATGCATAACCGGTAGATTTGATATGGTTTTGCATGTTTTTGTAGCATTTTAAGCTGAATCAGAATTAAAATTTATTGCAAGGAAGGTTTACACATACCTTAAATTTGTCCCTGAGTAGATATTGGACTTAATCTTAACGTAGCAGAAATCGAACCCAAGTTTTGCAGAGCCGTTGATGTGAAGATGCACAAACAGAGACAGGAAGCGCTCATGATTGTTGCCTCAGCTGGACGCCACAAAAGGAGGGCTGAAAATTAAACCTCATCAAGCGCTGGCCACTTAAAGTTCTTTGTTTATGCCTCTGACACGCTCAGATTTACAATTTAAGTGTCTGAAATTACAGAGAGGATTCCTGAACAGACAATTAGAGGATGATTTTCATCCAAACAAGGAACGCTCTAAATTCACTGCAGGGATCGATCAAGTTCTTCGTCTTCTTCTTCAAATTCACTCGGAAAAAAAAATGAATTTTCAATTAAAATTTAAATCAAACATTTTTTTGTATGAAGTACGTTTAAAATAACTTGCAATGGCTGAAAAGTAGGCACAATAGCATTAAACAAAATTAAACAATAATCTGCATGGTGTGGAAGATATAAAAAATGGAATTAATGAATAGAAAGAAAAATAGGGGAAAAACGAAAATCCTGAGAAAACAGGTGTGTCTTCAGTCTAGACTTCAAAACGTCTGTAAAGGGCGGATATTCGATTGTATAAACACAGACTATTGCAGAACAATTTTACCTTGAGGAAGACGCTCGTTGCTCGCATACCCCGGTGTAAATCTGTGAGCGCTTTTGCGCAACACTGACTCGATTTCGCAGGAAAGAGTTGCATGTCTGCTCAGTTTGTTTGTTTTTGGCTGATTATGTTTGATCAGCTTTCAACGCAGACATGTGCTGAAAACAAGGACGAAAAGCTTGACGAAGACGTTTAAGCATTAAAATATCATCTAATGATAAGCAGATATGAACTGAGAGCGTTGAATACTGTTGTATGCACATTTAATTTTTACGTTGAATCGAGAATGAAGATTATAAAAACAGCAGAAGCAAAAATAAACGGCAAAACCAATAATGTGAAAAAGTAATTAAATGGAATAATAAAATATAAAATAATGTTAAATTTAATCTCAAAACTGTATTTCTTTTGACTTTACTGCAGGCATATATTTCCTTATCAGTGTAAAAAAGTGAAAAGAACCTCAAAGTATAAATTACATACAATTAAATTGTTGTAAAAGATATATTTGTGTAGAAAAGTTTTTTAATTGGAGTTCGCATGAATCTGCAGAATAAAATAGAGACAGTACGGAGTGCAAACCCACAATAAATCAGTGTGATTTAATCTAAAGACAAAAGCTCAGATAAAGGGGGGAATTAAAGTTAAAGTAAGAGGCGACTTTTCCTCTTTCGCTCTCCTTCTCCTCTTCTTCTGCACATCTCAAATCTCAGGTGCGCATTCCTCTTTTATTGCAGGTATTTTGCGCGTCCAGAAACAGCAAGTGGTCATGATTAGGAAGCGGTGTGACATGATGTGTAATAGGAGGAAACATGTTTGTGTTGGCGCCGGTGGATTTGCTAATCAGGCACTGACAGCGAGATGGGAGGACGGAGGAACTCACACAGCTTATAGACGGAGAGAGAGGGAGAGTTTGTGTGTGTGTGCGTGTGTGTGTATGTGCGTGCATGTGTGTGAGCCGGAGCATGAGGTTAATCGCAGGGTGAATAACCTCACAGATTGTATGGATATGTGTTTTACAGGTGCGTGCGTTTCTGTCTGTGAGTGTTTGATTGACTTGGCCCGCTCTGTTGGACCCTGAGGCTGCTGGCTTATGCTAGAAGGAGATGATGACAGATCTAACAGACTCTGTGGTAGGTAGGAAGAGGAGGAGGAGGAGGAGGAGGAGGAGGAGACCAGCTACCACTTCTATAGAGCTGAGAAGGAGAGGCGAGCGTGTGAGAACGAGACACAGAGAAGGTGTTTAAATGAAAAATGAAGTGAGGGAGGATAATAAGACGGGGGAAGAAGAGGAGAAGAAGAAGTCAGAGTAGGAGGAAGAACATCTGAGAAAGAAAGAGGCAAGAACAGAGGGTGCCAGAGAAGACAAGGAGGAGAGAGGAAACAGAATGAAACTGAGATGTGTGAGAGGCAGAGGTGGGAAGTGGACAAATGCTGTGTTAGGATACTTAAAGAGAGTTTTCAGGTTCGATCAAACCTCAGCATCTTCATTTCTAAGGATATTATAATGTTTACCCCACAGTTTAAACATGAACATCCACACAGTTTAGAGTAAAGACGGGGTACGGTTTATGGATCCTTCAAAGACTAAATTCACTCATTCAAAGAATTTAGTGACTGAGCCAGGAGGTTAGAAATGACATAAAGCAAAATCAGACTTAAACCTGAACACACAACTTACACACCTTTATCTCGTAGAGAAATCAGACTCCATAACAATGTGCAGACATTTTAAAAACACACGTCTTCTTTCTATCGAAGCCCATCTCCACCAGCATAAATGAAAAACAATGGTGGCTTGGCCCTTTAGAAAGAAAATAAACACTGAATAAGAAGGTCATAATTTTAAAAAGTAGTATTCATAGTTATGAGATTTAAAAAAATTAAAGATAATAAGAAAATTAAAGATATGAGATTAAAAGAGTCATAAATATAAGAAAAAGTCATTATATGATAAAGAAGTCATTACTATAAGGTAAAAAGTCAAAATTGGTGTAGTAAGTCATGATAAAAAAAAAGTCATGCTAATATTAAAGCCCAAAAAATTAAAAATCAAAATTATGAGATTAAAAAGTCATAATTATAAGATAGGAAGTTAATATCATGTGATAAAAAGTTAAAATGAAAAGAAAGTCAATCATTTTTATTTGATAAAAAGTCATAATTTCTGGGTAATAAAGTCTTGAGATTGGAAGTCAGAATTTTGAAATAGAAGCTGTGATTACAAAACAGCAAGTCAAATTATGAGATTAGATAATTGTCATAGAAGAAGTTAAAATTATGACATCCCAAGTTACGAGATAAAAAGTCAAACTCTCAAAAAGACAGTCTGCTCTTTTTTTAATATTATTCTGATGTATCTCCTTATTTTGTGATTTAATTCCACAGTTGTTACCTTTTCTCACAGCTTTGATTCATATCTTTTTTCCTGAAGGTCAGTCCATTTTGTTTTTGTCAGGTATGGGCTTCCATACATGCATGTCAGACCATTTCTATCAAGTTTCAGGATCCTTGACCCTGCAGTTTTTCTGAGTTGTTATTCACTCGTGTCCTTCGCAGTGTGACGTTTCCATGTCAGACTCGTGTCAGGAGGCAGGACGTGACATAGAAAGGACACTGTGGTTTTCTCTCTGTTACATTCACAGCATGTCACGAGTGCCAAAGAGGTAGAGTGTGACTCTTTTACGACAGCTTTTGTTTCGATATCAGCGCTATACCTGGGTTTGGACGTATTCATGGCATCAATTTATGATCGGGGTTCTCAGGGATCCTAGAAAACCTGAAAAACAGTCGATCAGTTTTCCAGTCATGGGAAAATGAGAGGAAAAGTAAAATGATGTGGAAAACCTTTGTGCTTTCCTGGAAAATTATTCAAACATTCTCCTAATTTCATATCAGAGTTCACATAAACAGATGACATCTTCAGGTGACTGAACTGTTGTTGGCTTTTGACAGGACACAGGGATGCTCTTTGGTTATCTGATTTGTGGCCTTTCTTTGCGGTCGTGGAGACTGAATAACTCGGTTGCCTTTATGATTGTTTTTTTAGTGGCGTAGACTGTTTCGTTTTGATATCTTGGCATACGTTTTCATTGTGCTCCTCCTGAGCTTCGCAGTCTTGTCCAAATGTGGTCACCTCTGGCTGCAAAAATGATCAATGCAGCAAAAAAAAGAAAGACATGCAGCCTCACATGGGGTGCATGCTTTACCGGCAAAGGCCTGGCATACACACCATTCTTAAAAAGTGAACTTTTATGACGCACAACCTCAGCTCATGAGTCATGCGCTCGCACTGTACAGTCCGACTTGACCTGAGTGCTTACGCAGCATGAGTCAAATTGCAAAGAAGCATTTTTCTGTGATTCTTTGGAAAATTCCCACACAAAAGCTGAAGTCAAAGAATATGACTTTAGCAACAATTAGAAGGTTGAATCATCACATTTACAAACTCTCTTAGACTCATACAAAGCTCTCCATCGCACATGTGGAGTCCATGTGTATTTGCAGCCCACGGAAACAGACACACGGTCAAACTCAACCACTGCAGCAGGATCATTTTATAAATAGATGTTTACGGCCTACGTTTGTTTGATGTTAAACACAGTCTAATCACGTGCAGCCCTGTCAGTGAGTTTTGAATAAATAATGAAGTTATGTTGATATGCCAGGTGTTTAAACACAGTATCCCTTATAGAATTCAAAGTCACTGATCATTTATTCACTGAATTGCAGCATTGCTTCTGTAGATAGAGCAACAATCCAAGCACTGACATTAGGGCTGGGCGATAAAACGAAAATTTACAGGTATCTAAATTTACGACCATAATCGACATCATTTTGCCCATGTCAATATATTCAGTGTCAAAAAAATTAATGAATCAAAGTTGGTTTTGGATGTGTGTAGGTAGGCTTTGGTCTCATGTCCCTTTAAGACACTGTCCTACGTCTGGACATGACTCCACCTCATCCAGTCTGTAACAAAGAGGGAAAGACAGGTGAGGAGATGGAGGACGGTTCAAAAGTTGTAGCGGCTGAAGTAGACCAAGTTAATGTGGGAGGGGGTGAGCAGCTTGTGGAGTAGTTATCGTCCATTTATCGTTATCGAGGTGAACTGCTCAATATATTGTGATATAAATTTGAGGCCATATCGCCCAGCCCTAACTGACATACTGTGAGTCTCTGTGATTGAACATCCTGTTTGCAGGTTTATAGGTGGCGCATCACTAAAGAAATGTGAACAGCTGAGGATCTGCCTCGGCTTTAAGATAGTAAAAGTAATTCCTGTATTATTGCCACAGTCAGCCTCCGTCCCTTCACAGCTATATCCAGTATTGTACAGTTCAGTTCAGTTCAGTTCAGAGCTCCTCAAGGGAGATTCGATCTCCAGTTGGTGGCACAAAACACACAATATACAGGGCTCGACAGCGCGACCGTTTCACTTGCATTTACAACTGAAAATAGATGTGTGAGAATCGTAAAATGTATTTAGGGAAACGTGAATAAATCAGCCGAGGCAGCAAGTGTTTTTCATGTAAATTTCGTGGTGAAGTTAGTTTTAGGTTGGATATCCGATGGACACTCACTGCAGATCTGCCGGTTTCTTCTCACTCTCCATAATCAGGAATGGCAACAGCAGTGCGGTTAAATCTACTCTCTCTCGTTGTCAACATCGGGTGTTGATTAAGGGACCATCAATAAATTACCAGTTGATTTTCTCAAAAAAGGCTGTTTTCCTTCAATAGCTTCCATTACATGTGACCAATTGACCTAAAATTGATTTCAAATAATAGTACTTATGTCGACCAATAAGACACACATTATTTAATCATTTTTCATTGTGCCCCCAATGTCTTTGTGTGCTCCTTACTTTTTCAAATTAGGAGCACATGTACCCCTCGTGAAAAAAAGTTAGTGTCAAGCCCTGACATATATTAATATGGGTCATCACAGTTATAAACAACCAACAAATGATTAGAAGCGATCTTGATCATGCTATAAGTTCCTCCAAGAGTGTGCAGCCAGAGCGTGACACAACCGATCGTACCTCCTGCATAACTTGTCGGTCAAAGATCTTCGTGAGCCAAAGAGAAATGCTAAATGCTGATCATCTTACAAGCTTCTGGACCAACTCTTGACAGATAGTTTTTGATCTATACTTTAAGGTTCCCGTAAAGTGAAATGAAACCGGAGTTTGAATGGACTGGATAAAAGATCTGCGAAACGAAACCATCAAAGTCTCGTCGACATGAAGAGAATTTAGTCTGTGCAGGAAATAGAGTCTCTGCAGGCCGTGTTTGTAGAGTTTTTTTTATCAATCACTGTCCCCAACTATCTCCACATATGTACCTCTGACTGTGCTTGAGGGAGTTGATTGTTACTGTTTTATGCTTTAAATACGACTATCTGTACTTCTACTTAAGGAGAGAACGACTGAGCGTCTGCTGATCAGAAGGTGAGAGTGACAGAGGGTCAGACAGACGCTGAAAAGTGAGAGGAAGATATTGAGACGTCTCTCTCTCTCTCTTTCTCTCCACGTCTGGTGACACCAGATGAGAAAGAGTTTGTTCTGCGTTATTGTCCCTGCAAGAAGTAAAAATCACAGTCAAACATTTCGAAGAACGAGGACGAGGAGTGGGAGGTGTGTTTGAAAGATCGCACATTCAGCCAGGTGCGGAGAGACAGCAATGCTCTGGCAGAGCGGCGTACGCTGGGTATAGTGTTTCATATTCACACACACACACTTACACACACTCACACACACACACAGGGGCCCATTGTGAGTGTATTTATTTGGACAGAGCTGCAGCTCAGATAGGCAGTTCACAGTGTCTCACCGCCGCAGGAATGTGCTTCTGACAAATGGATGCTCTGCACGAAACCACAGGAGATCCTGAACGCCACGCCACCAGCATGTGACAGATCTGTGCTGCCCCGAGAAACCCGGTCCAGAGTGCTAAAACAAACACGACCACAACTCGCCTGCGGCCTGTGGCTGAATGCAGGATTGATTTGGTTTCATCTCTGAACGCTCTTTCATGAGCGTGGAGACGAGGCAGAGTCAGGATTCAGGGCGCCTGTTTCTAGACCCATCAGGTTATTGGCCCTGGACACTCAAAGTAGACCACATACCACCCCTTACTCCACGAGAAACATAAGAAATAGAGTATTTTTACATTTACGCCCTCTGTGTCTTCTTCCCTTTCTGTCTCCATTGTTTCTGTAAAGCTAACGCCAGCTTAGCCACGGCTCACACGTCAGCCCCTGATTGGACGAACGCCGCTCTCAAATCCACACTGTTTGTCTTATCTTTACTCGGGGGGGATATATTTAGTGAGGGGCTTAGCTTTTAGGAGGTCGGCGCGTGGGGAGGGTAACTGTGTGTGTGTGAGGAAGTGTGTGTGTGTGTTTCAGGAGCTGGCGTCAGTAGACAGTGGAAGAGCTTGGCACTCTGCATGCCAATCTGTGAGTGAGTGTGTGTGTGTGTGTGTGTGTGTGTGTGTGTGTGTGTGTGTGTGTGTGTGTGTGTGTGTGTGTGTGTGTGTGTGAGTGTGTGTGTGTGTGTGGAGGACAGGTCTGTGGGTCCCCCCCTCCTCTCTCTCTCTCTCTCTCTCTCCCTCGCTGCAGTCAGGAATCTGCCCTTTAGTTTATTAAAAGCTGGTGAAACAATGGAGGGAGGTGAGGAGGGTGAGAGTGAGGAGTGTGAGGGTGAGGGTGTAGTTATGATGATGCAGTCACAGAGGAGCAGGCGGAGGGTGGAGATGCAGCGATATTCCTGAAAAAAAATCCCTCTCTCTACCTGTCAGCCCTCCTCCTCTGTTCTCCGGTGCACCTGTTCTCAGCTCATGGCGGCAGCAGCGGCGGCGGCTCTTTAACAGCCCGTTTTCACTCCGAGAAACTCGTTCCCCGAAGAACAACTGTGTACTCAGCTGCTGACCGTTGGGTCGGTGATAAACTGAAGGTCCCTCTGAAGATCTGACTCTCACCATCTCAGCAATGCTCAGATCCTAAAGGCTGCAGCAAGCAGACGATCCGACTGCTTTAGATTTTAACTGAATGAATTAAAAAGAAAATTAGATATTTTTTAAATTTATCACAAATAATAATAATAATAATAATGCATCAGATTTCATATAGCGCTTTATCAGAGACCCTCAAAGCGCTTTACATTGGATACATCATTCATTCGCTCACACAGTCACACTTTGGTGGTGGTGGAAACGTGGCTGCCATTCTGCGCCTACGGCCTCTCCGACCACCACCACACAACACTCACAATCATACACCAGTGGAGGACACACACTGGGAGCAAGGTGGGTTAAGTGTCTTGCCCAAGGACACAACGGACAGACTTGGATTAGGGGGGAATCGAACCGCCAACCTTCCGGTTATTGGACGACCGCTCCACCTCCTGAGCTACTGCCGCCCAAATATATGCAATAATCTGCTCATTTCTGTTATTTTCAGGCATCATAGATCTGTCATCAGTCAGACATGTTAAATATAGCTTTTAATTTAACAATCATTTTTTAATAGTTTAATAGTTGTTGGTCTTAAATCCTTAATTTTTGATTGTCTGATAACTTTTCTGACGTAGCGCCTTTCAAAACTAACATTCACAAAGGCAGGAGCTCATGGGGATAATAGTAGAAACATAAAACAGACAGAGCGGTCCACAAAAGTCAAACAATACTAAAACAAAATTCAATACAATAACAGCCTAATTTACCAGATAATAAGAATGATATTTATTCACACCTCCTGCTGCTCAAAATAAAACTGGACTCGTGGACTGTGAAATTATTTTCTGCACACCATATGGCTGAAACAGTGAGACGGCTTCATGGAGAGATTTTAATTCCAGTGTTTCGCTTCTACTTCTGTTACAAAAAGACTTTCTGCACCTCATTTATTTTAGCTCATCCAGTTTAAAAAAAATGATTTCTGTTCAGGATGATATTTCTTAAATCCAGGGTTTAAATGCTTAATTTTGTCCGTCTCCTCTGGTATCTTCTCCTCTGTCTTTAATATTGCAAATAGTGAGATAAACCTTGAAACAAGGATCTTGTTGTTTATGGGCTTTTGGCAGTTAGCAGCTTCATTTCTCAAGAGGAAACTCTTCTCATGCATGTTTAGAGGGATAGGTATGTCCAAGAATTTGTGGGTTACACCCTAAACTTAATGTCTTTATGAGATCTCACTCCCCAGTGGTAGAAGAAACATTCACATCCTTAATTCAAGGAAAATCGTAAATACCATTGATTAAGTCTGAAATGAGGATATCAAAAGTAAAAGTTATTCAAATCTTGCACTGACATTCAAAACTTTAAGATCTTGGTCAGAAAGGGAGTTGTAATAGTCTTTTAAACGCTTCTAGTTGTAAGACTCCAGCTAAGTAACACAGAGACACCTCATGATTGTAATATCCTACAGCGCAGGAGTAAATGAACTTGTATTACAGTATCTCGATCCTCCTCCGCCACCTCTGAGAGAGACATCTTAATACCTGCTGTCCTTCAGCTTCGAATCAGCGTTTTGTAACCCCAGAGTCCTGAAGCTGCAGACTGAAGGATGTTGCTATGTGAGGAGGATTATTTGGTGGTTTTGTGGTTTGGCGCTGGAGTTTTCTGGACCTGGACTGGATCTTTCTACAGACTCCGGGCCCTTCTTGAACGATCTACCTCTCAGCGCTGCTGAATCTAGGAAATGTGATTTTCTCCATGACATGTGATCTGTGCTTTATGAAGCAGTAAATGTCGATGAGGAGATAGGCATACACAAATATTATGTGCAGTTCCATGTAATGCACATGCTTCTATAATTTCCTCCACCTGTGGGCCTCCAGCTTTTACTCTCTAATTAGCTTTTGAGTACCAGGAATTCCTCATTGATCGCTTAAGAGGAGAAGTGAGTGCTTCAGATTTCTCAGTCGTTCTGCCAAATTAGGAGAAAAAACAGAGCAAATTGACATCCTCAGTTAACTGCCAAAAAGAGCTTTTTATAGCTCCCACTGTTTGTGTTTTCTAAATCAAGCAAGAAATTAACGAAACGCTGCATGAAAGAAATCGATCAGAGTCTGGGTCAACCTGACATCCTGAGGCGGCAGTAATGATTGATCCGAACTCCATTTAAAAAAGAGCATTTTTGAAGTTGTTTATTTTTGAAGAGAATTAAGGACCAGCAATGAGAAAAATATGCATCTGTATGTGCATGTTGAAGCTCTTTTATATCATGCTAACAATAACCAAGACGTGAGCGCACTGAGTATGAGTAAGATTAAGATCTGCATGAGATGAAGTAGTAGTAATAATAATAAACATAAGCAAAATAAAACAAGGTGGACATACAATCAAGAAAACGTCAAGAAATAACAAAGATTATACAAGACATGCAAACTCCAAAAAAGGTAGAATTCTTTTGAGGGTTCAATAAAAACAGTTAAAAACATTTAGAACTGGAATTTAGGTAAAATTAGGAAAGGCTTAAGGAAGACATCACTGACTCAGCTGACCTGAGAGTTTTGGGCCCCTCACTGCAAATGCTCCATCCCCCTCAGTTTTCTGTTTGGTTTCAGGAACACACAGTAGACCCCTGCTTTATGTTCTTAATAGTAGCAGGTCTGAGACAATAGTCACTAAAAAGTTCAAATCAATTCTAAAACATACAGGAAGTCAATGTAAAGACACTAAAACGGGAGTGAAGTGATCATGTTTTCTGGTTCTAAGAAAAAGACATGATTGAATAGTGTCAGAGAGGACGGATAGAGGCAGGGAGGGAGAAATTAACAAAAACGAAAGTTAGCGCAGAGAGAGACATTCTCACCTGAAGCAACGCACACTGTGGAAAACGTCCCTGTGTGAGTTTTTGGAATGAATCTGAACACTTTGCAGTCTGATTGAGTTGAATTCATGCAAGAGAAAATAGATCCCTTGGTCATTTATATGAGAAATCTTGAATGATAAAACTTGGGCCTGGACTTGTTGTACCCAAAGGTTTACTTATGGATGTATGCAGTTTATACCTTGTACCATACCTCAAGCTAAAACTCTTATTAATCTGTCAGAACAAGTTTTAGATGATCAAAACAAAGAGGACAAAGTGGTTCTGCCTGAATGGACTATGAATCACTCTCTAATTGGAAGTCTGGCTTTCCTGTTGGCGTCATTCTGGATGGAGCTGAAGTCTGTAGACGACAGTCATCGAGTGAAGCTGTTTACTCACAATAAACTGAGACTTCGAGAGTGATTCAGAATGATTGACTGGCTCTCTGCAGAGCTCTGCTGCCAACAGACCTCATCTATTCTTCATTTTCGTAATGAAATCATGAAGCCCTCAAGGTGACACGCTGAGGTTTGATCCAGTATTTCTCCCAAGCAGAACCGCGGTATCAAACAGACGGGTACGAAGAATCGATCCGTCTCGGGATGAAGGACGAAGAGGAGGTTTGGGGAGGACGTAAAATGAGGACGAAGACTGGAACACAACCTTGGACTGGACTTTGTGATGATATCAGAGGTTTGATTGGAGGATGGGATGGTTTCCAGGAAAGACGTGAACTGCTAAAGTTTGTCCATCATTCAGTTTGGATGGGATGTAGGATTTGCTCAAGAAACTCGAGCCCTGGTCCACCACGGTCGCCCTGAAACCTCCAAACCTCATTGACTTTTGCCTCAGCCTCCAGTACAGACTGAAGGAGAGGCAGCCAGGCACCACACACTTGGTTAAACACTCACAGAGCTGTAATGAACTCACTCACTCAGATAACATCTCCTTTAATATCCCAAAAGCCCCGCTATCTGAGCCAGCTGCCAATCGTAGCGATGTATTGATACTGGCGTTCAAAGCCCGAGCATGAGTCATCGAAAGAGACGGGAATGAAGCGGCGTAGTCACCTTGTAGTGAGGAATGTCCTTGTTTGCATGAGAATGTGTCTGGAGTCGAACTGCCGCCGTCGGCTGCATAACAAGCAGTGGACGATCAATAGAAAATCATCCGTGCTGAACATTAGGAGGTTATGTCGGTGATGTCTGGCCAGCTCAGATAATTGTTCATCAGAGAGGACGGAGCTGGCTGCAGACCAGACCGACAACATTTGGCTTGTTGCTGTATTTAAAGGTGGATCACCTCCATCTTTGTGTTGTTTGTTTGGCTTCACTGGTACAGCCAAGTAAAAACACATGTTTTCGGAGAGTTCAGTGATTTATGGGAAAACACTGAGTCAGTTTTTCTTCTGTCAGCACAAGTGCAGTCACATATTTCACCTGCTTTCATACAATATGTTTCCACTTCGTGAAACCCTTTCACTGAGTGTAGCAAATACTTTAAGTACGTCCATCAACCTGTAACTGTATGTAAACATGACAACGCATCTCCATCTTCACCAGGTTTACAGACATGAAGCCAAAGGACTGGTGCTGACATCTTAAACATTCAGAGCCAGAGTCAAAAACATACACAGTTTATTTATTTAACTTTATGTCATGCAAAAAAATGGATTTCAGCGATTAAGTCCAACTGGAACTGGACTTTAAAATTACACATGAACAGATTAGTCCAGCTGAGTTGGACAAGTTGGACTAACATACCTCGATAACGCGGTTTCTCTTGCATGAATTAGATCTTTTAGGACTTAAACCTGCCTAAGTGTTCTGCTCGTGCTCCACAGTTTACACCATTGTCTCTGATCCTGAAGGTGAAAAGCATAAATGTGTTGAAGGAGGTCGGGCAGGAAACAAATCCTCAACAGAGGGAGAAGAAGGGAAGTAGACATGATACAAAGCTGTCAAAGGAGATACAGTTGACCACCTGCCGATGTGTTTATCAACTGTTGGTTTGTAATGTATTGGGTCCACCAGGTCCAGTAGTAGCTGGCTGAAAGGTGGGTGCATTGCCAACAAGCATTGCAGTTAGTGAGATATAACCCTAGCTTCACGTAACTGTGTGTGTGAACTTACAGAGTGATGTCACTTGATTTCTTCTGGAGTGGAGTTATGAAGGCCTACGGTGGCTGTCCCCAAATTAAAAATGCTGACTCAGTCTATCTTCCTGTAGAGAAACAGACAAAGAGGTGGATCTGTGGAGACCCTACTAGAGCCGACATCACAGTGAAACACAAATGTCTTCCACAGAAGACCACATAAACTTCTCAGAGTGGGGTCTTGTAGTGTTGTTGGTGCCAGAATCAAGGAATGATAATAATGAGACAGCCTCCTGTGGACACTAGAGGAACTACAGATTTCTTTTATTTTGACTGCTTTCATATCTCTTTTGTAATCTTATCTTTATTCTGCTGATTGAGCACTCAGACAATATCTTGTATCTGCAGAGCTGAAGGCTGCAGTTTCAGGACCGCAATTCTCAGACTTCATCTCAAGGATCCTGGCGGTGTGACTGTTCGGGTTGAGGTCGGGACATTTGATATCAACTCTTCCTTCATCATCCATCTTGACTCTGAATTGCGGTTTTCAACAATCCATTGCACTGTGTGGTGCACACAAAAAAACAAGCTTCTTATCCCTGAAACCCACCCAGGAACTGAACTGTGAGCATCATGTTACAGTTTTGCTTCGTCTGGGGGTGCGTGCCCACTGGCCCACTGGAAATATGTTGTGGTCGACATGGATAGGCTGTTGTGTGGCTGGTTTTTGTTAACAATAAATCCATCATCAATGAGTATTTCTTATTGATGCAATCTGATATTCGGTTGGGGGTCATCACCTGGTGTTTTATTTTGAAATCTACTAGATGGTATCTGCTGTTTCTGTGTTTAACATCTACTGGGACTTTGCTAAGGAAAGCCACAACGCTTCCGGTGGAAACATAAGCGTCGACTAGAGGGTTCACAGATTGGCTGTGGCACTAACGTAAAAGCACGCATGCATTCAGGTTTTAGAAATTAAATTGTAGTCTCAACAGACCTGCTCAATCTCTGAGATTTAATTCTTATCTCGTCTGTAACACCATCCTGTAACTCTGGAGTGAGAGTTGATGCTCTTAAACTCCAAAATTCAAGACTTTGTTCCTCAGTTGGTCCCTTGCTTTGACAGCAGGACAAAAAATGAAGAGCAGAGTGGATTTTCTAGCTTTTCTCTCAATCTGCTGCACCTGACACCAACACTGAGGGAGTAAAGTTGTGGGTTCGACACCTCATAAGAGATGATCAGAGCAGCTTTAGGACCCTCTCACAGTCTGAGCTGTGTTCTGAGGGGCCCTGCTTGTATGCAGATGTTGTTTTAATTATTTCTGGTTCATCATGTGCTTTCTTGGGGCATATTCCAAATTAAAATTGTGCTCCACGCACTTAACTAATTCACAGAAAACCTGGAGCTCATTAATTTTATTCCATGATAGCACAGCGGGTTGTTCTCGGGTGTTTAATGAAGCTGCCACGTGCGCGCGGCTGTACAAAGTGTGCTTCAGAGGAATTTGGAGGGCAGAAACACGGTGCATCAACTGAGGCGAAACAGCAGATTGATTATTCTGATACCTGCTTCGAAAAAGATGGAGGTGAACATGTTCAGGTTCCCGCGTGAGTTGCACTTTTCTACCTTCATTTGAGTTTGATACATGCTTGAGTGATGCTGACGCGGAAATGGAGGCACACGTCGCCGTTTATACGCCGTCCAGTGTACAGCTGGCAGGACTGGAGATGCTGATGGGTGCTGATTGTATTTGACCGCTCTTAGCTCTTAGAGCACCGGGGCGTCTGCTGTGTAAACCCTGCAGCACATGCTCGACGGGCCAACCAAACATCTCAGGGAGTATTTATTTGAACAGGTCAAATGATAGTTGTGTTTCTCTCTGGAGGAATGTTAAGGTTAAATGTTTCCCCTCAGAAAGAAAAACATGAGGTTGGAGGGGTTTACATGGGGGAAGTGTGATAGGGTTTCTGGTAAACTTGTTGTATTCTGAGGTTTTAGCTCAAATATGGAAATTAGAACACGTTTTCAAGTTTGTTCATTGACTTTGCTCGAACTTTGTCAAACCCCCTGCACAAGGGCGTAGCTTCCGTAGTCACTCGATATGCAATCGCAAAACACATTTGGGCTGGAGTGATTCCTGGAATACCTTGAGGCAAAATAAACTGTTGTTAATATCATTATTTAGCAAAGTTCATGGACATGTCATGCAGGGTTATGGACCTGTCTAAACATTTCAGGTCATATCATACTTATCCTTTTAATGGTGGGGAAAAGACATTTATTTCTGTTGCTGTGTCCATGTTTATTTCCATCTTTAGTCCTACCTGTCTTTGTGTGGTGAAAATTTCCTTTAAACCTCATCCTGATCAACTTGTTGGAACCTGTTACATATTATGCCCTGGCTGACCATTAATCCTCATCCTGCCTGTACAAGATTCACCGTTTTACTGTCTTTTTTAAACAGATGTTGATTTTTAACCATGTTTTCTCTTAGTTGTTAAAAATGAATGCTTTAGTGTTTTCTTACAGTTTAAGTAGCACAATCTTCACAGCCTGTGAGCACTCAGATCTCAGTGTTTCCACTGTGCTGCTCTGCAGGGGCATGTCCAGATGTTTTCGACAAGGGTGGCTCAACCAGAGCACTGAATAAGTGGGGTGGCAAGAGTGTCAAGTGCCTTTATTTTCACCCATCGCAAGTAAAATCATTTACCCGCTTAATCCACGTGAATCTAAACGCGTGAATGAATAGTATTTACTCGCTTCATTCACGCATCAATAGTAATTTTGACGGTAATCCCTGCCAGTTCAACCAGTTCAAGTGATAGACAAATTTTTTTTACAATTTACCAGGTAATCCGACCTCCTCACTCACTTGCCTCCAGGCAAGCTCCTTTTTATTACGGTTTTAGTAATTGAAAGAAAAGGTATCATATAATTCGAGGCACCCACACACCGACACGATCGGTGTTTGTCCGCCATTTTAGATACCAGTGAACAACGGTCCGTTTTCATACGTCACCTGGCAACCTTCATGCTGATCAGTTATCTGGTTGCGAATATCTGCAACATATGAGACATATTCAGCTTCTGCCCAATTCGCATCGTTCACACCGCTAGAGTAGTAGGAGCGTCTAATCGTGTCTTTACATTTACTTAATGTGTAATTCATTCGTGCTTGGTGCGTGGAGACAGTAATAATAAGAGAAGATGATCGTTTATCATTACCACAGTTAGGAAAGTTGCATACTTACAGCAAAAAATGGCCAAAATACAAACAATGAAAAAAAATGTCTTTATCAGATTACTGAAAAATCTATAAAGATTATTCAATTAAGAAATAGATTCAATGCTCAATGATTAAATCTGGTTACTGCAGCCTTACGTGAAATTGACACGTTTGTGTTGGGACATGCGTCATTGCAGTGCACTGTTTTTGGGTTCCTCTTTCACTGCTTTCACAACAACTCTTTCATGTAGTGTAACAAATTAAATTTCAGACTTGCTAACATCTGATGCACAAACTTATTCATGAATTTTTTGGACCTGAAAAAAAAACCCTGAAGATACAAACGTTCAAACATCACGCCATGAGACTACTCTGTGCTTTCTTTCACTTAGCAGCATTTAAAAGCTTATCTTGATCTGTTTTTAGTTGACCTTGAAACTGAAAAGACCCTGAATTCATGCATATTTCTTTGAAGTTTAGGTGAATGTTATTTGATCAACGAAGACAGGCATTTACAGCCCATCTAAACACTGGAGAATAAAGCATTTTTGTACATAAATACTAACGATCATAACATGATAAAACAAATCTTGCCTCTTGAACTTTGATCATTATGCTCCCCTCATGTAAACACACTCTCTGTAATTTACAACACATTGCCTGTTAGCGAACCTGCCCGGCCTCAGCGCGCTCCCTCTTAACACGCAGCTCATTATCAGGAGGACAATAAAAGTATGGAGCTGGAGAAAGAAAGAGAAACATGGGAACATGTGAGCGTGTGCAGCAGGACTGGCAGAAGGTTCAGACTCATGAGAGGGCTTGTTGGGAGAGCGATTTGTTTTAATGAAAAAGTCGTTCCTGCAGAGAGGAAAGGGCTCGGCTGCAGGCTGTTTGTGCATGGCTTAAGTTTCTGCTCTGTAATAAAAGCACAGGGACTTATGTGCGTGTAGAGTGAGTGCAGTGTGTGTGCTGTCTGTGTGGGTGCATGTAGGGGCGACCGAGGGATAAAGGAGACAATGCAGGCGGCCAGGTTTGGAGCAGCACATCAAACAGTCAATCACGAACGCTGGCAGAGACGTCTGTGAGAATGTGTCTGCAGGGGCGAGTGTGAGCTCTGTGTTGGATGAAATAATGACTGATAGACAAAACACACTGCCCACACACACAATATTGTTTCTTTATGTGTCTTTATCACTTCATTTCCCCACTCATGCCTTCCTGTTTGTCTTTTCTTTCAGACTGTGGGGGATGGAGCGACTCGACAAAGAAACCCTCCTACAACCTGTCTCCCTCCGACTTTCTGACCTGGAGTTTGAAATACGAGATAAAAACAAATAAAGAGACTGAAAAACAACATTCAGGAAAGAGATCAGAGGAAAAACATCAGAAAGGAAAATAAAATTAAAGGAAACAGAGACCAGGTGAAGTTTCGGACACTCCTGCGGGATCAGGATCCCCACCATGTCGCTCTCTGTGGGCCCTTCCTCGGGCCTGCTGCTGGTCCTGATGTGCTGCCCCCTGCTGGGCCTTGTGCAATCTGCAAGTAGCAACAAGGCGAGCGATAACGCACACCCGCACTTGGGGGACTCTGACCCAGAGCGCTGCATGAGGCACCACTTTGTGGAGACTATCACACACCCCATTTATAAATGCAACTCCAAGGTGAGACACACGAACATATCATGACAAATCTTACACATATCAACAGATCTTATAATGCCAATAAAGATTTGGAACGTTGTGATTGTATTGGAAGCAGAGCTCTAGGTGAGTTAGAGGGCGTAAGAGTTGACAACCTGCTTTCTTTTGGCTTTTACTCAAAGTAGAGATGCACAGCTGTGCTCCCATTCATTAAGAAATATCTGTTTTTTTTACTGATTCAGTGAAATAGAATGTTCTTGAGGGGTCAGAGGGCTTGGAGATGCAAACATTTCTCTTTGTCTCATGATGTGCCTCACTGCTATTTCCTTAGAACCTGCACAACCCTAAAGCTTCAGCCTGAGACTGATCATAGTGCTCCCTGATACCAATAAATACTTCCTTTATGTTTGCAATACCCTGTCAAGGTCTTTTAAGTAACGAATGCAGTTTGGCTTTTGTGTCCCTGCGCATAAATGTTGATACAACTGCTGATTTGGAAGGTCAGTGTGTAAATCAGTAGATTTAACATCAATCCATGCTTTACAAAAACTCATACAGTGACCTGTGAGTGTTCATTGCATTTGTAAAAGTGCAGTAGACAGAGGGAGGGTGGGCATACCAGTGTGAGCCTGGCCTATTTAGGTAAAAAGACAGAAATGAGCCATGTAAATAGCAACACGCCTGTCTGCAGGCGCACCTGGCTCCTAAAGGGAATGAAAGCAGATACACTAATTAGCCTGATTTATGTAACATCTAAAATAGACCTATGAATAATCACACCAATCCTCGCACCTCATTGAGCACCAAGATTGTGAACCACTTAACGAGCTTGATTCAGTGTTATAATATTACATTAAATCATTCTCACTTTCACTTGGTGGGTGACAGAAGGACAAAAGTTTATCCACATATTTCAGCCAATCCTTCTGCTATAATTCTACTTCATTCTTGTTACTTTTATTGTATTTTTAACACTTCACCTTCCACCATTTTTAACTTTTTAGTTAACCTGCACAGGTTTATCCTAAACTTCATCCTCCTCTAATCTACCTCTATCAACTATCTCAAACTGAGCTGAAAGACAAAACCTGAGTGTGATCTCAGTGTGCAGAAAAGATCAACATAAGCCTTCATTCAGATATTTTTTATCCTCATAAAATCTCAGAGAGCTCACATGCTTTAAAAAAACTAAGCCTGAGGTTTGTAAATGCCGTGAAATGTTCACAGATTCTGCAGGAACTGTCAATAACTGATTGGACTCGCATTATCCCGTGGATGTGAGTCACTGCTCTGCTTTACCGCAGCTTCAAAACTGACCTTTAGCAGGCGACTTCAGAGTAAATTTAGACGTTTTAAATGTCAGAAAATGTTCCTTGCCGCCTGCAGCCATCATCTTTTCATAATTGTTTGATAATTCACCTTCCTCAAACTGATCAGAGCTTCCTCTGTCTCTGAATCTGTGGCTGATAAAGCTGCACAAACTCATTGATTGAGCATCAAACAGTGACATCACAAAACGTGATAATCAATTAATCATTATAGTCAATTTTCTTGCATGTCACGTGTTATTTTCTGCTACATTAGTATGTTTTGACAAGGTTTCCAAGCTTTTTTCTGCACCCAAACGCTGTTGAGGGATTTCTAAATCTCAGCTATCATGATGAAGTGATTAAACAAAATAAATTGCGCAAAATTTGATCATGCGTAAAAACATATGATCAAATATGAATCAAGAGCAATATTTAGTTATAAAGACTTTTAAGTAGGTTATCTTTGCTCTGACTTTTCTTGTTGCAGTTTTGAAGCAGCAGTAAAAGAGTTTCTCACTCTTGTTTTTGATGCTCGACTCTTAGAGAAACTCAGATGCACAGGGCTCAGTGGATCTGAAATTTAGGGCTTGTTTTCAACCAGAACCGGTTCTCTCGCTTCCCATCATTCACACACACACTCACAAATACGCACACGCACACACCTGCTGTAAACTAATCTGCCTCACTGTGGTCGTCAGCTCATTTCTGGCCACAAGCTGTTTAAGGTAACAGAGCGGCTCTACCTGACAAATGAGCTTCATGGTTTCAAACACAGGGGGATTGATTTCCTCCAAACCAAACTTTAGAGACACAAAGAAAACCTCGAAACACACTCAGAAAGAGAGCGAACCCTCCAACACTAACCGAGCAGTCGTTTATCTTGCTCGCTTTTTCACTTTTGCTACTCGGGTTTCTCCTTTTTCCCCTCAAAACCTGGTCTGTTCAGCCAATCCTATGCCACCTTTTTTCCTCCCCTCGTTTTATCTCCATCTCTCAGTCATTCAGACGAGTCATGCTTGGTTTGTTTTGGAGTGTGTGTCTGTGTGTGTGTGCTGGACAGGGGCCACACTGCAGACATACTCTGCACCTCAGCTGGGACTCAGATTTGGCTGAAGTGGACGCCTCGCTGCTCGGGTTAGAGAGCTGCAGAGAGAGGAAGTGGAGTGAAGCTGCACTGAGTCATCCTCTTTCATTTCTGTCTGAAAGTGTCTGAAAACTTTGTGAGACTCGGCGTGTTAATCACAGTGAACATGTGACTGTTATTGTCAGTGCTCGCTCGCTCGCCGCCGCTCTTGTTCAGCAGCCTGCAGTTGTTCAGCTCGCGTGTCCGATCACTTCTTTGGTCTTTTTTTAATTTTCTGACTGAGTGCAGGGAGCAGGTGGCCAAACCACAGCTCAGCTCTGCTCTGGGCTGAACTCACTCCCAGCGTGAGTCTGTTTCTCCGTTACAGTTCACTGAGAGCTAAAAGGGCACCCAGCTGAGCGGCTGGTTTTACTCCTCAGTCTGTTTCACTTTACACTGAATCCACCTGGATCAGGGCCGGCTGTGCTTTCAGTTGGTGTGCGCATGTTGAAGAGTTGTTTGTAAGGGTATATACAGTTCTTTCACTGTTCAACAGAAGAAGAAATAAGTCGATTTTGTGGCTCTTGTAAATGATGTCAACAAATCAGTGCAGAGATCAGTGTATTTGCATTAGTTTTCAAAATCAAGTTGAGCATAGAATAAGGTGACCAGACGTCCCTGATTTCCGGGGACAGTCCCCGTACTGGATGACCCGTTCCAGGCTAAAGCTGTCCCTGGAAATGTCCCTGATTTAAGCGTTTCATAAATGAGAACAAAATTGTTGTGTGTAGACTAAAAGGGTTATTATGGTAGCCAAGTAGGTAGGAAGCAGGAGTAAGCATGTTGCACACAGACAGAAATCTGGTCACTTTAAAGGGATATTCCAGTGTAAAATCAATTTAGGGTCAAACACACCGTCACACAGAGTTAGACACCCCCTCCAGAGATGAATGTTGCCGACTACTTGCTTCTCTAGTTATACCAACTTGAGTAATGACCGCACAATAGCAATACACCATGGTCTAAGGAGCTACACACAAAGCTCAACCAAAACGCCATCACCAGTACATACAGGGTCCCAGCCGTAGTACTAGCCACCAAACATCTTCTTAGCTTTGTCTGATTTCTTTAGCAAAGAGACTAAACTTCCAGCGCTCACCTACTGTCTTGTTTGTAGCGAGACCTCGGGCCAATCCATTGCAGACTGCTGCAGGGTGACGCAGCTCAAAGAAGAACATTTATGATCATTTCTTTATCATTTCCTTGAAGTAATAATCATCATATTAATCATTTTGCACTGCAGAAGCGGTAGTTCTTCTGCCTTAGTGTCTCGGTCTGATTGTATTTCCATGAAGAAATGATCATAAATGTTCTTCCTTGAGCTGCGTAACCCCGCAGCACTCCGTAATGGACTGGCCCGAGGTCTCGCTACAAACAAGCGGCTGCTGGAAGAGAGAAGGTGAGTTGTGTTTAGTGTCTTTGCTAAAAAAATCAGGCAAAGCTAAAAAGATGTTTGGTGGCTAGTATTATGGCTGGGACCCTATATATACTGTTGATGAAGTTAGGTGCTGTTCTGAGCATTATTTGTGGCTATAGAGTGGCGTTTTGGATAAGGTTTGTGTGTGGCTCCTCAGACCACTGTGTATTGCTATTGTGTGGTCATTACTAGAGTTGGTATAACTAGAGAAGCAAGCAGTCAGCAACATTCATCTCTCGAGGGGGGTGTCTACTCAGTGTTACGGTGTGTTTGACCCTTGATTAATTTTACGCTGAAATATTCCTTTAATTTAGGAGACCTTGGTGCCAAGGTTATTTGCAGCAGGGTTTGAAAATATCTGACCAGTAGATGGCAGTAGGTCCAGGTAAAATAATCTCTGTTTTGTAAGAATTCAGCTCCAAAGAGTTTCACAACATCTAACTCTAAATCTCAAACTGCCACGGTCTGAATGCTGACAGGCAGGAAACTCTGAGTATCATCTGCATAAAAATGAAATAAAACACCATGATAATTTATGACGTGCTCCAGGAGTGCGTGTATAAGAGGAAATAAAATGGAGCTTAAAATTGACCCCTGAGGCACACCGTACCTCACATCAATAAAAGCAGACACAGAACCTTCTGTTTGTTAGAGATTATTTTACTATTTAAAACTAACAGAAACTCTCAGAGAGTGCTTCAGTCTGGCTAATAAATCGTTGTGGTCCATGGTATGAATGGGTGTACTCAGGTCCACGAGCACAAGGACTGAGCACATGCCTTGATAAGCAGCCATGAAAAGGTTGTTTGATACCTTGAGCAGTGATTTCTCTTTGCTGTTAAACTTCCAGAAGAGACAGAAACTTGTCAAAGATTGTCTTTTCAAACACAGCAAGAAATTGTTCGGACTTCATTTACCCGATTTTCAAACTAAGACAAGATAAGAACTTTATTGATCCCCAAAGGGAAATTCAATAAAATGATGTCAGAGCAACTTAAAAAAAACAATCAGACTGAAAACAAAATATGTTCAACGCAGAGTGTTTTAAAGCTCCAGTAGGTGTGGCTGAGTGATTACAAGTTTTCTGCACATTTAAAGACGAGAGTTTATGTTATAGACAGACCTCATATTTTCTCTTGTAGAGAAAATACTTCCTCTTTCCAGGAAATGATTGTAATCTGATCAAATACAAACTACACAAGTCAGAACAAATTGAACCAGAAACTGGTCACCTAAAAACAAAGATTATTAACAGTAATACTGATCAATCAGCGATTTTTACCATCAGATTTGTTTGATCTAATAGATCAAGACATACTGAGTCCAATGAGGTCCAAGAACCTGTTTTCAGAGTCCATCAGCGGTCTGTTTGTTATTTTGGATCTGTTGAGACCTTTATTGTCGAGGAGACAAAACCACAGTTTGAGTCTGACACTTCAGCTCACACACACACACACTGATACAAACACTCACACACTCGCTCTGTGGCCTGATTAGTGTTGTGGTGTCCGGCTGACATTCCTCGGTGTGTCACCACATTCCCGTCGCTCCCTAAACAGACTCCTGTGTCATGTCCTCCTGTCAGCTGCTGTGTGTCGCCACCCGTGTTCCCACTTTGACAGAGGCCTGTCTGGGGCCACTGCAGGGTGACACACACACATACACACACACACATATAAAGACAAACACACATGTACACACACCCTGGAGTGTTGTCGCCACTTTAAGACCATTTGTCTTTGTCCCAGCAGAGAATCAGGCCGATGGTGACAATTCCTCCTCTTTGAGGCCTCTTCTTTGTTCATACCTCTGCTGCTCCTCCTCTCATTCATGATCAGAGAGTTTAAATATTTTGTTTACTACAATCAAAGAAGTTTTGGTTTCACATTGTAGTAAAAATAGCAGAAACAACAGCTTCAAAATATCTCTTCCTTTTGTCTTTCAGATGGTGCTGCTGGCTCGCTGTGAGGGTCACTGCAGTCACACCACTCGCTCTGACCCCCTCATCTCCTTCAGCTCTGTGCTCAAACAGCCCTTCAAGAGCACCTGCTCCTGCTGCCGGCCGCACACCTCCAAGCTGAAGGCGGTGAGGCTGCGCTGCGCCGGCGGGACGCGCATCACCGCCACATACAGATACATCCTCGCCTGCAATTGTGAGGAGTGCAGCTGAGCGGGACGCAGCTCCCCCTCCTCCCAGACCCCTGAGACTCTTAAACCCAGATCCTGTTGGCCCTGAGCCGGACTCTAAAGCTTCCCAGAGGTTTGAAAATTGGACCAGAAACTTAACATGCTTGTTGTTTTCTGGGAGAGACAGTTTGGAGCGCTCGCACCTCCCTCCCTCGCTCCAAGCAGAAAACTATCCCCTCCACATTCAGAAATTTTCTCCAGGCCAGACACCACAAACTGCTGCTCCCCGGGGCCCACCTCGCAGAGGAGACACTCATTACAGACCGCTGTAACTCATAACACACATGCTCACAAACCGCAGAGGCCCTTACGAGTATGTCTTAGCGCTTTCTGCCTGCAACTCCATAAAAACCACCGCTGAGCATCCGACAACAAAACAACCCGGCTCGTTAAAAAGCAGCGCTGGAGAAGACGAGGCTCGGCCCGGGCGACATATATGGAGGATCCCCAGAGGAGCACCTGTGCTGTGTTTACTTACCTAATAATGTTTTACACGCTCCCTGCGGACGCTGATCCGGGCGTGTAAATGTGAGCAAGGCTGACAGGAGGACGGTAAACGAGAGGAGGCAGACGCTGTTAAAGGAGGCTGAGGGTAGAGACTAATAAAGACTGTGGAGGCGATCAGTGTTCATTTCAGTGTAATCTATCTGAATCTCTGTGATGGCGACTTTCAAACTGTAGCTTTCGTCGCTCTTGTCTTTCCTGTTGACATGTTCGATGTTTTGACACGCTTGTCCAACTCTGCATTTGTCTGTAAATCCTGCAAACAGTTTGCACACTCTCTGGAGAAAACCTGCAGAATATAACTCGTTCACTCAGTCTGTGTTTGTGCCAGATCATAAAACAGTTTATCCAAATAAAAACATGAACAAATCACTCCATCTCTGCCCATCATGGTTCCTTTTGTCTTTAAAACTCTCATTATCTCACTACAAAAGTTTCAGAGCTTAAAATTTTAGTTTGAATGGACCGATGGTGTTTATGGACGCCAGTAAAAAAAAACAAATAGTTTGAACTTTGTGAGAAACTCTTTTCAAGGTGAACCACAAACAGATTTTTAAAGCCTAAGTGGAAATACCAAATTATGAACTTTAGTAGGAAGAATGAGCTCTAATCTAAAGCTTATTCCTGGTCATTAAAAGTTGTGGTCATGTTTTCAAACAGCTGTTCTCATTAAAGGGATATTCCAGCGTCAAACACATTGAGAGATGAATGTTGCCTAGATCTTGCTTCTCTAGTTATACCAACTTAAGTAATGACCGCACAATAGTGATACACAGCAGTTTGAGGAGCCACACACAAACCTCAACCAAAACGCCACTCTATAGCCACAAATAATGCTCAGAACAGCACCTAACATCATCAACAGTACATATAGGGTCCCAGCCACAGTACTAGCCACCAAACATCTTCTTGACTTTTCCTAACTTCTTTAGCAAAGAGAGTAAACACAACTCACCTACCCTCTGACAGCAGCCTCTTGTTTGTACAGAGACCTCTGGCGAGTCCATCGAATACAGCGGGGTGACGCAGCTCAAGGAAGAACAGTTCTGATGATTTATTCATGGAAATGCAATGAGACCGAGACACAAATGGGGAAAAACCCACAGGGTCCGGAACGGCTCCGCTCCGCTCCAGCACGGCCGGCGGTTCAGCTCCGGCGGCTGGATCAGATACGCAGGGCTTATATTTTTGACGGATGCCACAGCACGCATCATTTCAGTGTAGCGTTGCACGAGCAGCAGCGGAAGTTGTATGCAGTAACAGAGTAAAAAACCCGGTTAATTTTCAAAATAAAATAAAGTCAATACGTTGAACTGTTTAACTTGATAATAGGAGAGGTCATGTTGTGGGATGTGGGTGTATATATACCAGGGCTCTCAAGTTTTGAACTAAGCTTAGAGTGAGATTTCCTGGGGGGGGGGGGGGGATTGAAGATAACTATTGGTATAATTATCTCTTAAATACAACGGAATATAAGGGGCACAATTAGAAAAAAAAACGTTTTTAAATATTAAAGAATAAAGTTATTATTTGGGAGAATAAAGTCATTTATATCAGTATTAAGTCGTAAAGTTACCTGTTGTGAAGGAGAGTTGTTAAAATCAGCACTGTGGAGCATTTAGATGAATTGTACTTTAGTATAGGTTTCACAAACATGGAGATACTTAAGTACAATTCAATACTTAATCCTTTGGTACATGAGCATTACACTGTCATGAGTATCAGAACTTATATTTGAGATATATGAGAAATGCTGCTTCTGTGGAGGGGAAAATGGCTGGAAATGGCTGTACAGAGACTAAATCCGTCAATACAGCTGTTAATACCTATTTACTCATTTACTTTATTTATTCGGAACTTATTTATTTATTTAGAACTGCTATTTATTACTGTATTTGTTTTTAATGATGCACTGACTGTCTGGCACTTTTTTTAATTTCATTGTACTGGTTACAATGACAATAAAGGACTATTCTATTCTATTCTATTCTATTCTAATAGCAATAGCATAGGGCTTTAGTTTATCATATGAGTTTATATGCCATGAGGTGTTGAGGTCTCTGCATGTGTAGGTTACTGACTTACTGTAATCATCGGGTCTATCTCGTCCTTATAAAAACCTGCTCTATTACGGCGAGTGTCTGTCTTCTTCTGTAGTCAAACCGAAAAATATCAAAATCTACTCGGATACAGCAATGCTGCTTTTTTATTGGCTGTTCAGTAGATATACTTTATTTGATTGGCTTGCGCGTGGCACACAGCTTCTGAACTCTCGGAGGAACTCAGTTGATTCCTACCTGTTCCATAGTTAAAGAGGTGCAACTTGGTGGACATCACCATGTTCATTTAAATGCGTGAGAAATAAAATGTGTGGCGTGTGAGCGTGTGAACGGGTGGGAATGCGTGTGTCACACGCTGAATGCGTGAGACTTGAGAGCCCTGTATACACTCACGTTTATATACGGCGATTTCTGTGACTACCGGGGAAACACGCTCGTGAGATCTCGTCCAGTCTCGCGAGAAATATTGGTAATCTCGTGAGTGCTTCTCCGACGGCGGCGGCGGATAAGATTCGGTGGGTGTTGTGGGCTTGTGTATCCGGTCCGCCTGCAGGGCCGGAGCGGAACAGAGTCGTCCCGGGTCCTGTAGGTTTAGCCAGTAAGGCAGAAGAACTACCGCGTCTGCAGTGTACAGTGATTAATATCGTGATTATTACGTCAAGGAAATGATAAAGAAATGATGATAAATGTTCTTCCTTGAGCTGCGTCACCCCACTGTAGTCTGTAATGGACTGGCCTGAGGTCTCTACAAACAAGCGGCTGCTGAAAAAGAGTGGGTGAGTCGTGTTAGTCTCTTTGCTAAAGAAATTAGGCAAAGTTAAAAAGATGTTTGGTGGCTAGTACTATGGCTGGGACCCTATATGTACTGTTGATGAAGTTAGGTGCTGTTCTGAGCATTATTTTCGGCTATTGAGTGGCTCCTGAGACCGCTGTCCATCCTGTGATTGTCACTAAAGCTGGTATAACTAGAGAAGCAAGTGGTTGGTGTCATACATCTCGTAAATGGGTGTCTGACTCTGTGTTACGGTGTGTTTGACCCTAAAATAATTTTACGGCGGAATGTCCCTCTAAGACCCAAGCTGACTGGCATCCATTGTGGCTAAAACACTTCCTAGTGACATGTAACTCATACAACATTACTTTAGAAATACTGAAATAGTCCTTCGATATCTAAAAGACCTCTTATCAGCTGGGCATTTATAGCAAACATGCAGCTTTACTCAAACTTCTTACCAACTTTCCTGAAAGACATTCAAAGGATGAGGAAAAAGAAACTTGTCAGTGCGGCTGAATTTCATCAGATTCAGAGATGCTGCTGATTCTGCATCCCAACATCCCCGAGAGACAACAAAACCTGAATCTGCTCATGAGGAGGACTGAGGTTTCTAATCTGACATCTCTTTCAGGCAGATTGTGAACACACACACACACAGACATACAGTGTGTTCGGCTGTCTTTGTCGTGTGTGAAGCTGTAAAACCTGCAGCTCTGTGGATGCTTCAATCTGACCAAATCTGACAGCTCAGCCGCTGCCTCACACGTGAACTTAATAAAAACGTTTTTCCTGCGACTCTTGAGATTAATCTGCCTCTCTGAGCTGTCTCCTCTCACTGTGTGTCCCCTTCATCAACATACACACACACACAGACACACACACACTGACGGAGAAGAAAAGGAGGAGGAGGCGGTGACATGAGGCAGGAGGTGTAATTATTTTGAGAAAGCAGAGACAGAAGTGCGCAGACAAAGTCTCTCTTCTCAAGGAGGCTCATGTTAAAACACACACTCTTCATGTTGGTGTGTGAGGCAGGCCCATGTGGTGTTTTATGACCCTCTTCACACCGGCAGACTTTACTCGCATTTATCCATCTCTGTGCTAATCATAACCATCCGAGCGTTGAGTAAAAATCAGAGAAAACAGACGTCTGACTGCAGAAAGAGTCACATCTGTGTGTTTAACATTCCATTAAAGTGCCAGACATGAAACATGGACGGCCGCCATGTTTGCAGACTTCACCTCCATTCAGAACCCAGGTTTGTGTTCAAGCTGTCAACACATACTTTACACAGAAAATAGGAACACAGTTGTGATTAATGTGCTGGAACATTTTAAATAGTCCGAGCACAATTAATGATTCGATGATGAGAGAGCCAAACAGGAACAAACGTTTTTGTACTTTTTCAACATTTCAGAATGTGAATAATGAGAGAATAGAGGTGAGTGTGAGTTTTGTTGACGTTTGGAGGGATGAAAAAGTGAAACAGTCGGACAGTTTTGGAGAAAAATGATGTTAATGTTGAATTTTACAAACAGAAATATGCATCAGGACTCATTTTAAAGTTTAAAAAAAGGATTAGAGCTCTTGCAAAATATCAGATATGGTGATATTTGTCTTTTTACGAATGAAATATTGATATTCTGCAAACAATTTAAACATGATGTCAAAATTTCGAGTTCTTAGTTGTGGTCCTTTACCCAAGTGTCAGAAAACGAAGAAGAGGCAGCGGCTGCTAGTGAGCAAGTTGTACCACACCTCTTAAGAGACGATTAAAAACTGACTTTCAAAGATTTATTCTTAATCTAAAACAACAATAGAGCTTGTGTCTCTTCAGGTTAGAGGTCAATAAAACATTTATACTTTCTAACTGTTCTTATAGCTGCTTTCCTTAATTTACAATCTATGAAAAGTAGCTTATTTTTCAAAATAAAAGCATAGTTTTTCCATGTAAGTTAAAAAAAAGAAACCGTTTTTTTTTTTTTTTGCATTTGAAATTTCTATAAATGTGAGACTCATCTCCTGTCCCCATCATCAGCCCAAACCTGAGGAGTCATGTACAGAAAGTTATCGTTTAGTATCTTTAGTAAGGCCATGCTGAATGTTCACACTTGTACAAACTGTTTTCTATTGTGATGAACTTTTCACATCATGTTACTTTTATTCATCGAAGACATTCAACCTTACTTTTTAGGATGGATTATCTCAAGAGTAAACTTTGAAAGTTCTGTAAAGTTAGAGTGTTTTCAAGCTTAGGCTGCTGCTGCCCCCTGCTGGTGAGCTGCTGTGTGTACAGCTGGTAACTTCCAAACAAAACAGTAATTCACTGTGTGCATTGTTGTTTCTTTTGTCTCCTGCCGCAGACACCAGACAGAGAAAATAGACTGAATATAATGTGTTATTTTTCAATACATCAAAACTGTTAAAGTACAGGGAATTAACCTGCTAACAGAGAGTTGCAGATCATGTCAAATTGATGTTTTGATTAGAGGACTTGGGAACAGACTGCAGAGAAGAAAGTAATCTAACTGAAAAGCAAGGCAAACCCTTTTTACAGATGTGTTATATCCATGTGTACACCTTTACCTTCACTCTGTGAGGGTGGGAATGTTCTGGCACTGGACGTTAGTAGCTTATTCCATAAATTAGATCAGAGGAGGATTAGGATTGAGCACAGTGATGATCAGATTAACCTGCAATGAGTCTGTAATATGAAGCAAACACAGCTGAGTATCTGCACTGGAGAGATGTTTTTATATTCAACTAATAAAGGGAAATTTTCTGCAATAAAACAGTCAAAACTTACAGAACTGTTGAAGTTTATTTTCACTGTCATGACAGAAAAGTGTAAAAGCTTAAGACTGACTTTACTGAATAAATCTGCAAGAGAAAAAGAGCATAATGCTGAAGTGGGAAGGCAAACAAATACGTAGGATTTAAAGGGGGAAATATTTGCATTCATTGAAATTATATCTGCTCATTTGAGATTTAGCATCAACAACAAATCTCTAAAAAGTCGTTCCAGGATTGTGTTTCTTATTTTGTGCCATCAGCTCTTCTTTTACCAACACTCTGTAAACTTTAGCAAACCTTGAAGAAAAATTTCTGGAGTTTGGAAAGTGAAAAATTGTCTCATTCTTACCTGACAGAGGATTTCAGCTGCTCAACACTCAACACATTGATTTTTTGAGTCATGATGCTCCCAATGTTTTCAGTTGGTGACAAGTCAGGACTGCAGGCAGACCGGTTTAGCAGCAGGACTCTTCTACTACAGAGCCATGCTGTTGTGATACCTGCAGAATCTGGTTTGGCATGGTCTTGCTGTAATATAAAGGTCTTGGTTTAAGGAACTACCTTTTGTTCTGTGTGTTTTTCAACTATTATCTTATTTCTTGAGGTTGCCTCCTTGACTTAAAGTCTTAATATATCAGCTTTATTTATCATAGTATTGTTTATATATTATCTATTTAGTTTATATATCAGATTTATTCTGCTTCTTTAAACTCTCAGGGCTCCACAGCACTGTTCTCTCTGGCCTCCTGGTGACCTCACATTAACACCTGTTATTTACCTGCTGAGACCTGCTGCTGTCTTCTACTAAGTGACCACAAGGGGGCGGCAAAAACTAAAGAACACAAACACCTCACAGGAGCACAAGCTGTAAAAGTGCAAGGTCTCATGTAGAGTGCAAAGCTTTGGGATTTTGAGATGTTTAGAGATGAAGCTTTAGTTACATAAGATGATAAAGCTTTTTTTTTTTCAAATGTGGGTCACAAGACGTATTTCTTCATTCAGTTCTTCATCTTGTGGCATCAGACTGCTCTCTTAGCGAACAGCTCCTTTACTATCATCTCCATCTTAATCATACAGGCCTGGTTAGTCAGAGCTTGCAGGAAGGAGTTTGCGGTTTTTGTCGCAGTAAATCTGTTTTATTGTGGCAACAGAAACATCTGATGTGCAGAAAACTCTGTTGTTTGCTTTAAAAGGGAGTCAGAGGAGTATCATGAATTATCAAATGATCTACAGCAGCTTATCAGAGTTGGACTCTTGATAACACAGACTATTAAAAACCAAAGTCCATCATCTAAACCACAGGTGTCCAACTCAAGGCCTGGGGGTCAAATCTGGCCCACAAGATCATATTTGTATTATTATTGACCCACCAGTACAAAGTCTGCAGATTTCCTCCAGTATAATAATGTAAACTTTAGCACCATTATTTAGAATATTCTTAATAAGCCAAAAAAATCTGGGAAATTAAAGAGTCAGGAAGATTTGATAGATGGTCAAGAATTTGGGAGAAAACAAATGGTGTTTTTATTTCATGTTTTCAATTGTGCATTTCAAGATTACAGGTCAAACAATTGGATTTTTTATTTCATGCTTTGATTTTGTTTAACTCAGTATTTAGACGTGTTATTTTTATACTTTAAATTTTAAGTCCTATTTTGAGCTTTTAAACCTGATTTCAACGTTCTCCTCGTGTATTTGCTCTTTAAAAGCATTATTTTTATATTTTTAATATCATGCTCTGATCATATTTCCCCCATTTTAGCCTCTCTTCACTGGCTTCCTGAGTGTTTTAGGATTGATTTTAAAATTTTGTTATTAACTTAAAAAATCTTTAAACGGGCTTGCTCCTTTTTTATCTCTCTGACCTTTTAAAACCCTAAATTTGATCTCGGACTCTCAGATCCTCTGACCAGTGCCTTCCAACTGTCCCTAGGTCAAGACTAAAGTTCAGGGGTGACCAGGCTTTGAACTAACAAATAAAAATAGAATAAAAAAATATACAAATAAGAAAATTTTTCCATCTCATATTGCCTTTAAGCTTATCTTTTTATCTATTTTGAATGTCCAAATGATTTATAATCATTGTTCTGTTTTTGTTACATGTGTTTTGAAAAGGAAGTTGACAGTTTTGGTTAAATGTTGACCCTGTTTAGCCCTCAGGTTAGACCGAAATCCAGATTATGACCCTCGCTGTGGTTGAGTTTGACACCCCTGATCTAAACTCTCTAACTCTGCTCCTAAAGGAGGTCAAAAGTGATGTCTGTGTGCAGGTTGAACCCTCCCAGGGGCTTCTCCTCTCTCGGTGGGCGGAGTCAGGAGGGAGGGGGCCTGCCCGGAGCTTTAATACAGATGCGCCTCTCTGCGCGCCCTGCGTTCAGCGGTGGACAGAGCAGACTGCACCATGACTGCACCCAGCAACACCTACGATGTGATAGTGGTCGGCGGAGGGATATCAGGTAAGATCTCAAACTTTCCTCTTCCCTGCGGTTTTTTTTTCTTCCTGTGTGTGCGGAGGGAGCGGGGATGATGGCGCAGCGCGGGGCGGTGATGCGCTTCGTGTGTTCCGAGCGGAGCAGACAACTGTTGCGCGGAAGCTGCTCGTGTTGTTGTAGCTGATCTGCTGTCAGCTGTGGATCAAACACACTTTTCTCCTCTGATCGTGTTTTTTTCCTTCCTCTTCTTCTTCCACGTTTCCCCCCACACTCACGGCTCTTCCGTGAGTCCTCCCCTTCTCTCCCCGCGTGTGCACCGCTGTCTCTCCGATTAAATAAGAGCTAATCAGCCGGAGCAGAGTTTGTCTTACATAAGAAGAGGGGGGGATGATTTCAGCTGGTTGCAGTTTGGACGTGTGTGTGTAAATCTTCCCCCTCGTCTGTCTGTGTGTGTGTGTGTGTGTGTGTGTGTGTGTGTGTGTGTGTTTACAGAGACTGTGTCAGGTCTGAGTTTGAACTCTCCATGTTGTCTGTCTGTTTGTGTCTGCAGCAGCAGCTGTGTAGTTCAGGATGGAAAGGTTACATGTTTGCATGAAAATAACAAGCTGATTAGGAGAGGAGAGCGTTTCCCCTTCACCACAACAACATGAGGAGTGCATGTGAGGAAAGGGGGGGGGGGGGGGGACTTTGTTTCACATGTGAACACAGACTGTCTTGTTGAGCAACATTTATCTGAAGGATGGAAGGAGGGGTGGGAGGGTGGGGGGTAGTTCCTGGAAAGAGTCCCTAGAGTGGAGTATGGTGGTTGACACTGCTTCTACTTCTATTATGCACACCATTATGTCTGCATGAGTATGAACTTAAAGCTAGAAAATATGGAAAAATAAGCATAGGGTAGAGTGGGGTAAGTTGAGCCACCTCCTGTTTCTTGGAAATGATAAAAGAAATTGATCATGTGACCAAATATTTAGGAGATGGGCATCAATTCATGGAGTCTGTGAAGGTTAGAAGCACATGGGTGAAAAGGTTAGACATTTATTTCCAACAAAACAACATTCTTCACTCTTGAAAGTGAATTTAGTCTGTCATAAGTTTTATTAGAATTGTGTTCACACCAAAAAAGATCATTTTAAATTAACAACTTACCCCATACACGGGTAAGTTTATCACAGGAGACCACCTCTTTCTGTCATGCTATATTATCAAGACAGTTCTGTTTACACTCATTCTGTTGGTTTGCAGGGATGAACAACATTTTGAAATATATGCAGATACACTAGTTAGAGACAAAACTACGATTGACTTGATGTAGTGATCAGGAATATGAAAAATGGCTCATCTTACCCCATACCTAAGTTGCACAATAAATTCACTGATTTTGCAGAAATGCTCTTCAAATCTAAGTTTAATTTGAGGTAAACTTAAACGTTTAAGATTGTTTGAGCACATGGAGGACTCTGATGCAATGTCAGCGTTTTTGTTTGTTTTTGCAGCTTTAAAGCTGTAAAGTTGGATAAGTATTTGATAACGTGATAAAGTCACTTTCGAAGAACTCGGTGAGTTTGCATTTCAAGAATCCAAAAACTTTATTGATAAGCAGTGAATCCAGATGAAACATGTCTAAGAGATTTGTGTTGAGGAAACAGTTGGACCCTCAAGAGTCTAAACTGATGACAGAGTGAGTTTCTAAAAGGACCTTTCGTGAGAACATGATGGATTGTAAGGAGGAAGTTGTGGTGAATCCTGTGACGTTGAATTTGATGTGAACTTTATCAAAGTCCATCATCTACCTCTCTGTGACTCCAAACAAACTTTTATGTTTGGCAAAGTGGACAGACATCTCAAATGCTAACGCTGAAAGGCTGTATTGTGTTATGAACAAAATTTATAATCATTTCAAATTTGATTCCAGCAATTAGTTTCTTAAAAGTTGTTGGTTATAAACATGACTGGACATAAAAAGAGAGGCTGAGTCTTTCAGAAGGAATGATCAATAAAGGTTCACCATTCTGTTCGAGAGACTGTGCGAATTAAAAGTTTAACAACTCCAGACTAATATTCCTGAGTGTAAAATATCAAAGAATGAGTGGATTTCATCATCTGCAGAACATAAAATCATTAAAAGATTCAGAGAGTCTGGAGTAATCTCTGTACAAAAAGGACAAGGACCAAACCAATACTGGATGGTCCTAATCTTCAGGCTCTTAGGCAGCACTACATTCAAAACAGACAGGACTCTGTAGTGGAAATCCCTGTGCAGACTCAAAGTCACTTCGAGAAACCACTGTCTAACTAGCATTACAACAATTTCTCTCAGAGTTTTGTTGTCAGCATACCAACCTCTTTTAAACTTGTTGCTCATGTTGAAGTTTCCATATTTCACACTTAAAACAATATTAGTTTGCAGTTTTAGAATTTGATTTGTTGTCTTTACCCAGCTTCCACTCTATCCTGGTAACCCTGTAGTTGTAGAGTTGACTTGTCATTAAAAAACCATACCCTGGAGCCCACAGAAAGGATTTGGGCCACCAGTTTTTAATCCTTATTTTAATTTCTACGTCTGAATCTTTTCTCAGAGTTCTAATGTAAGGGTCAGAGTTCTGGAAAAATTGTTAAAAAAAAATCAGACAGTCAAACTCAAAAAGTCAAGAGTTAGAAATCTATGAAAAATCAGATCATCCATTGAAAAAACATTGATGTCCAAAATAATAGCACAAAAGAGGGTCACCAAGGGTGTAAAAAAGGGTGTAAAAACTCCCTAAGTGACCATGATTCTCTGTAAACATGGTCTATATGGCCAGATGTTCTCTGAATGGGTCCATTAGACTCATATACACTTTAACAGCAGGTTTGAAAAATACATGATTGTTTTAGGGTGTGGTTTTGTTTACATTTAAATGTAACCAAATCGAATGTAAACAAACAACAGGAGATATTCCATTATGACATCATCATGACATCATCATGACATCATCAGTAGTGATATAGTATTCGAGGAGAGCGGCTGTCCAGGGTAGGATCGTTTGAACCTTTCAGCGAGTGACTGCACTTCAAGAAACAGACAAGCGAATCTATTAGCAGCAGAACTCTAAGACTAGAAACAGTCAAAGACAATGTGGCGATCAAACAGACCAAGGTTGACTCGGACCTTCAACAGGAGGGACAGAGAGATCGGGGAGCTCCGCAGGAATACGAATCTGCTCGCTTTAGAGCTGAGGAGAGAGAGGGAAATCTGTGAAGAGGAGAGGAACCTAAGACTTCTGCTCAGCCTGAAGTTGGAGGAAACCAAAGACAAGCTGGTCTTACAGAAGAATCACACGAAAAGGGCTTTTGACAAATGGAAGGAGACCCAAAAAGAGCTGGACATGCTAAAAAAGCACAGCTCAGAGGAGGCCCTGTCCAAACACAGGATTGCTCTGAAGGTGAGGGACAAGAGCAAGAGGATGAAGAGGAAAGATCTTCATGATCATTACGAGGAGCTAAAGGCGGCACACAATGAGGAAATTAAGAAGATCACTGCACAAGTTGAGGGTATGACTAAAGACTACATGGCACTTTCTGAAGAACTGGGCGAGATAACCATCTCATACCGCGAGCTGAGCTCCAAGTATAAAAGTCACCTCACTTCTGCGAGACAGCAGGTAGAGACTCTTCAGCGTGAGCAACAAAATCAGGCTCACCTTGAACAGACCATCCAGAGTCTGAGAGCCGAATTGGACGCTGTGCGTCTGAAAATGACAGAGGAGACTGCTTTTCTGCAGCAGACAGCTTCTGAAACTGAGAAGAGATACAGGACTGAGCTGGAGGAGCTAAAACAACAGCTCCAAATCCAGAAAGCCAGTATGATGGACTCTGATGAACTGGTGGAAACTACAGGACCTGCAGAAATAACCACATCAAATACCACCAAACCACCACCTTCAGTCTGGAAACAAACCAGATACTTCCTGAGGTCAAGAAAGCTGGAGAAGTGGAAAAAAAAACAATTTCATTCAAGTTAAAAAGAACTTGAAGTAAAAAAAAAAAAGCTCTCCAAAATACCTTTACCCTAACCCATGGGTGGGTTTTTGCAACAAAAAAGAAAGAAAATAAAAATGAAAAAAAAAATAAAAATAAAACCCTTGTGGTTTTTCCCTCCCATGGGAGGGTTTTTAATCCCCCTCCTCGAGCTACCACCTTACCGTGGTGGAGGGGTTTGCGTGTCTCATTGATCCTAGGAGCGATATTGTCGGGGGCTTTATGCCTCTGGTAGGATCACCCAGGGCAAACAGGCCCTGGGGTAGGGACCAGACTAAGCGTAGCTCAAAAAGACCCCTTATGATGGACAAAATATTTGGCATCAAGTTTCCCTCGCATGGATGTGGGGCAACACATCATCACAGTTAGCGCCAAACACAACACTCTTTTGTGCTATTATTTCGGACAACAATGTTTTTTTTTGAACCCATATGAGCTCAGGATGATTTGATCTGATGATCTGATTTTTCATAGATTTCTAACTCTTGACTTCTTGAGTTTGACTGTCTAATTTTTTCTAACAATTTTTTTCAGAACTCTGACCCTTACACTCTGTCAGAACATTTATGATCATTTTTTTGTCATCGCCTTGAAGTAATAATCACCATATTAATCATTTTGCACTGCAGACGTAGTAGTTCTTCTGCCTCAGCGTATCGGTCTGATTACATTTCCATGAAGAAATGATCATAAATGTTCTTCCTTGAGCTGCGTCACCCCGCTGTAGTCCATAATGGACTGGCTTGAGGTCTCTGTTCAAACAAGCAGCTGCTGGAAGAGAGTAGGTGGGTTGTGTTTAGTCAGCAATGTTAATCTCTCGACGTTTTACAGTGTGTTTGACCCTAATTTAATTTTACGCCCAAATATCCCTTAAAACAACATTATCAGGTGTGCAGACAAGCTCTCCGTCAGGATGTTTGACCCTCTGTCTGACCTCCGTCCCTCCTCCTCCTCATCTTCTCAGACTGATGGATCAATCTGCTGCCTGTCTGCACGTCCATCAGAGCCTGATGTAGGTCAGGTGTTGTCAGGACAGATCACTCTCTAACAAGACAATATTTGCTTCAGAAACGAGTAAATCTAATAAATCTGACACGCCGCCGCCCCGCTGGCCGCCCCCCTCTCCTCTTGTGTCACATTAGGCTCCTTTAATTACACCATCAGTTAGAGCTGCTGCCCTTTACTGCCCTGCAATGAGCTCCACATATAACAATCAGTGTCCAACTAAAGGCCAGATGACACAAAAAAAGGACAGAGAGCTCTTCATCTCCTCCTCCTCCTCTTCTTCACCCTCCTCCCCTCCTCTCCCCACACGTCTCTCTGTTCGCCTGCAAATGTGATTGTCATTTTTCTGCCGCCCACATGGCAGCACGGCGGTCCTTAGCAGAGCACTTTCTGAGGAAACATTAAACACTTGTGACAGCCTGTTATCAAACCAGCAGCAGAGAGGAGGAGGAGGAAGAGGAGGAGGAGGAAGAGGAAAGCACTTCTTCCTGTTTTGCTGAGCAGCTGTGAGTGTGGGAAATCAAACAGGGCCGAGAGAGAGAGAGAGAGAGAGGGAGAGGAGGAAGGAGGCAGAGATATGAACGTCTTAGAATTCAGGAAGCGTGCGTTTGCAGGGAGAGTAAATAAGGAAGAGGAGGCGGCTGAAAAGAAGAATCAAAGCTCTGAAACACTCACAGCATGAAAAAGTAAAATGAAAATAGCCTTTTGATGTCCAGACCTCTGGGTTCACGCTCAAGTAGCAATACTGCAAATGATTTATGGAACCTGGCTGCATGTGCACGACTGCAGGCCTGTGCAGGGTTCTTCCTCTGCGCACATCTTAAACAGAGAAATATGCAGAAAATATCAAAATAATGAATTTAAGGAGAGATTTGTTGTAAATTTTTGTTGATTTTGCAGAAGCACACCCTAAAAGTTTAGCCCCTCAAATTATTAAAGGGATATTCCAACGTAAAATTAAGTGAGGTTTAAACACACCATAACACAAAGTTAGACCCTTTGCTTCTCTAGTTTTACCAACTGAAGTAACAACCACATGACAGCAATACAGTGAGCCATGCGCTTAACCAAAACGCCACTCTATAGCCACAAATAATGCTCAGAATGACACCTAACTTCATCAACAGTACATATAGCGTCCCAGCCATAGTACTAGCCACCAAACATCTTTTTAACTTTGTCTGATTTCTTGTTTCACACAAATCACCCACTCTCTTCCAGCAGCCGCTTGTTTGTACAGAGACCTCAGGTGAGTCCATTGACTGCTGCAGGGTGCCGCAGCTCAAGGAAGAACATTTATGATCATTTCTTCATGGAAATGCAATCAGACTGAGACGCTAAGGCAGAAGAACTACCGCGTCTGCAGTGCAAAAATGATTAATATGATGATTATTACTTCAAAGAAATGATAAAGTTATGATCATAAGTGTTCTTCCTTGAGCTGCGGCACCCCGCTGCAGTCGATGGACTCGCCCAGAGCGGCTGCTGGAAGAGAGTTGTGTAGGAGCTGTTCTGAGCATTATTTGTGGCTATAGAGTGGTGTTTTGGTTGAGGTTTGTTTATGGCTTCTCAGACCGCTGTGTATTGCGATCGTGTGGTCGTTACTAAAGTTGGTTAAACTAGAGAAGCAAGCAGTCGGCAACATCCATCTCTCAAGGGGGTGTCTAACCCGGTGTTATGGTGTGTTTGACCCTAACTTAATTTTACGCCGGAATATCCCTTTAAGTTAATCATGCATTTGTTTATTTTGAGCAGAAGTAAACAGCACTCAAATCATGTGCACATCTTTTCGTTTTATAGAAATAAAAAAGTCATTAGATTATAAATAATGTTACATTATATAATTAGAAAAATATAAAAATATCTGCAGGTGTAAATATCCACTGTGAAGCTGATGCATTAATTATGTGCACACCCTGACCGCTCACATATGCTGGCTGTATGGATGACATATGTATGCAGACAGACAGCAGAAGCATTACTGACTGTCTGTTCTTGAAAAAAAAGGTATTTATAATTTACAGTCAAGTCAGTATTGTTTGTCTTGTGCTGTGTTTGGCTCAAAGAGAAACTCTGCACTTTTTGCAAAGATAGAAAATAGATGTGATTGTTTTAGTATAAGTATGCGTTCAAAATGAGTTTGAAAATATCAGCAGAAATCCAGTATAGTGCACGTAAGTGTCTGCTAACTTGATAGAGTAGTCTCTTTAATGTTACCAGTCCAAGATGTAATATTTCAGACCCTGTCTAACCTTTCATATAAAAGTCAGAGCTGACAAAGAATCAAACACATTTAGCAACTGAGCTGAATCAGAGAAGAGGAGTGAAGAGGAATCAGTGCTAACAGCAAATGATAAAACGGACAGTAATGTAACAAAAGCAACAGAACATACTGAGGTATAAAAAGTGTTCAACATGCTGAGTATCAACATGTGGAGCAGACTCACAGAGAGCAGTCACTCAAGCGCAGAAGTTAAAAAAAAAGTTTCTCAGGATCTGGATGAAAGAAAAAGTGGAAAACAACCTCAGCCTGGGACAGTTCTGCAGGAATTCAGCTGCAGTGTGAGTGTGGGCTTTAATATGAAACATGTGTCTCTGTTGAACCAAAGACAGGAACATTATCTAACTTAAATCCACTGTTACAAAATGTGAGAATTTTAGTAAAAAGTGCATAAAAAAGTTACAATTCCTGCAGCAGAGTGGGTGCAAAAATCTGCTCAGATATAAAATAAGATCTGTTTTTTGTAGCTTTACTTACAAGTGCACCAAAGTATAGTTAGATTGATGTTTATTTCAAACACTAGAAGAATGGATCATATGTTTTTTACATCTCAGAGAGCAGATTAGGACATCCTCTTCACCAGGAGAAAATAAATGCGATGTCCTTATGATGGTTCCTGTAAATGCTGCTCTGTGTGCAGGACGCAGATGTAAAAACAGTAATCAGAGAAGATCTGACGCCCTCCCTCCCTGCTGATGCTCTGACCTTTCACATGTTTGTTCAGTAAATGTCACCCTGAAGTGAGGAGGCTCCTCCTGCAGAACACGCAGACGCTCTGATGCTGTTATTGTGTTAATCGAAGTGAGTAAAGAGGTGTTTGCTTTGGACATACTTGTGTGTGTAACAGCTCTGAGGTCTTGTGAGGACGTGCTGGCTGCTCTGTATAAACTTTTTTGGCGTGTTTTGAAAAGCAGCTGTGATTTATACTTTCAAACAAAGTCGTATGAAATGAAGCAATGCTGCAGTGAACTTGAATCTGCAGCATTCATCAATCATGCACAGATTTATTCTGAGGGAGTTTGGTCTCATTTTCCAGCCACACACACATATATCTGTAACTCTGATGCGTGTGTGTTTCTCAGTCATGGCTGCTCATCTCTTTTGACTTGTAATCTGATTTCTCTCTCTTAAAAGACACAAAAGCTGCAGCACTTCATTCTTATGAAGCAGCACCATTCACTCGCCCTCCTTCCTTTCAGTGAAGCTCAATGGAAACTGTTTCACAATTTCTTGTCAGTCCTCCAGGAAAAGATGTCCCCCTCCTCTTATCTCCATGCACTTAAATGAACCCTGTGTTCACTGACGGATCAACACGGCTGCAATCCTAGAAAAGTCTCCTCCTGTCAGTCAGCTGTGCAAACAAACAGGCTGCAGGTTAAATTCATGAGAAGTGAGCGGCTGTGATCTCAGCTGTTGTTAATCATATTAATGGTGGCACTTATTACATAAAAACACTTAAAGCTGATGAATGGTTGCACAACACAGAGCGTTTTTTTCTTTGTGATGCTCGGAGTGAGGTCGCTACACGAGCCAGATGTTTTTCAGGAATTCATTCCTGTGTCCACTTCGATCATCTCTCTGAGAGTCAAAGACCCACTCCGATGAAGATCATGTTTTTCTTGTTGTCTGCATGTTTTTATGGCATTTTTCTGATGCTACAGGACATATCATGAGAAACACACTGGGACCGTTTTTGTCATGTGATTATTTCGGACATCAATATTTTTTTTCGAACCTGTATCCTGTCAATACAAGCGTTCACATCAGTGACATATTCCCGTCCTGCGATATTACGGCATTTATTTTTTCTGATCATGGTTGATTTTTCTAAAGTTTCGCATACTGTGTGTCCACTTCTGACCAATCAGATTGCGTGTCGTTGCAACGTCAGATTCACCAGTATATCCAACATGGCCGACCTGCTGATTGTTTACGTGTCAGGGAACAGAGTATTTTATGATAAAAAAAACACAAACATTCCAAAGATAACGACCTGAAGGACAACTTGTGGAGAGTCATAGCGTCGGATTTCTCATATGACGATAGTTTGTGTGCTTTAACAGTTTGCTAAACATCTTTGTTTTAACTTTCATCTTGTGCTAACGTAAGCTAACGGTTGGTACCATACTTTCACGTGCTTATCTTATCGCCTCTGATTGGCTATAAAATGACACAGATAATGTGATTTTTGGTTAAAAACTTAATAATCACAATTTAAAGACCACTGAGAACACTTTAAGTAGTAAAAAGATGGGAGTGGGACTTTAACTTCAGTGTTTGCACGAAGTGGAAATACTTCTTTATTGGGAGTCCAGGTAGCTCACCTGGTTGAAGTGAAAAAATGAGCGTCTACTTTTCATCAAACAACAACGTCTTAATGTTGTTCATGCACTGTTTCCATTTAAACATAGAGTTTACATGTTTTGCAAACCATAAGATCGTTTTATCAACTTTTCCACAGGATCCAAACTTTTTCAGAACTGCAGTTTTATTCTCCTGTCATTGAGATGATAATAAAAACTTAGTGTACCGTTGTAAAAGGACTATAGAAAAGCCTGACAATGCAGAAACGGACTCATTCAGGTAATGTAGTCTAACTTTTTGTAGCTTTATACACCAGAGGGCAGTTTATAACTGCACCATATAACTTCAGATGTATGCAGTCGTGCATCATATGCATCAGCTGAGAACAAACTCCAGCACATATACAGCCTTTCTGATTTTGTTTGACTATGAATGGAAATAAACAGTACAAATGTTTGGCCTTGTAAGTGTTTTTCTTATCTTTTGGCAGAAATATATTCATCCTACACTCTCTGTCACTTTTTCAGATGTGTTGTTGGGTCATCTTACTCTGGGCTTAACCTTGAAAACACCTTACAGGCTGTTGTTTTGTCTCCATGTAAACAGAGAATAATCATTACTCCAATCACTCTGCTGTCTTCTCTCCTTCACGTTTGAATCCCATCATCCTCTGATTATTCGTCAATATTTCTCTCCTCCGCTTGTCGCTCTTAAACGTCCAATCAGTGTTTCCGTGTGAGGACACGAGACGGGGAAATGCGATTGCTGCTCGGGATCGATTCGCAGCCTTTCAGGGCCTGATTCAAGAGCTGCACCTCTCACTCAGTGGGTATTGGATTTTTGGTTTGTGTTCCTGTGAAAAGAACATTTCGCTATAAGATATAATAACAACAAAGAAGAAATCAAACGCAGAACAAGTCAAAAAGGATGGTGTGAAGCAGCTCTGCATCAAAATGAATCGTCTTAGACAACTGGAAAGCAGAGAGAGAGAGAAGTCTGAGAGTCGTAAACTTTATCAAACCTGCAAACAGCTGCAGAAATGAGATTGATCCTGCTGTAACAGATGGATTTCCACTCATTATTTGAACTCAAATGAACATTAATGTGGGCTACAGCCAGCTGCAGATACTTCTAAACCACTTTACGCAGAAATGTTGCCATTTTAAAGGAACAATCCCCAATTTATTATTTTAAAAAATCCTTTTTTCTAATTCTGCAGAATCTGCTCATCCACCGTGTTGCATTCAAGGGTCATAGAAACTTGTGCAACTGTGTGTTTTCATGTTAAATTACAGTGGCAGGGAAGAGAGTCAGTCCAGAAACAGTGGGGGGATTTCTGAACACACACACAGACACACACACACACACACGCAGAAAGACAGAGTATACAAATACAGTTTGTTCCTGCCAAGTGGCTTAATCTTAACAATTACTGTTGTCAAGGAAACCGTGTCTTTCCCCTTTCTATTTTACTGCACAGAGGGCAGAAGATGAGTGTGTGTTAGTGTGTGTGTGTGTGTGTGTGTGTGTGTGTGTGTGTGTGTGTGTGTGTGTGTGTGTGTGTGCGTTTGCACTATGAATCTATACAAATGCATCAGAAAATTAAGTCAATCAAATCTTGTCAGGTAAAGAAAAACAAACATCTGTATCCTTCAGCTTGAGAGTAAAGCCTATTAAATAAAAACACACAGAAAGGTTTTTTATTAATTGATTGATAATTGATTTCTAAGATCTCAGAGACATTTAGGTCAAGCAGAGCCTGGAGGAGCTGCAGGGGGAGGAGAGGGGGAGTGTGGAGAAGCCAGAGGAGAAAGAAAGGAACAAAAGAGCAGAGAGAAATGAGAGTAATTTAATTTTCATTGTCTGTTATTGATTTTAATGCTGCTGCTGCAACATCTGCTGCAATTTAGAACAATGAAAAGATCAAACTAATATTTAAAAAAAATAAATAACTTGATAAAATGTCATGAAATGTAGATGATGAATGGGAATTAACTGCATTTTTTATTACGTTTGAAATTAAATCTTTGCATTTTTAGAGAGATTGAACTTAGAGCTGTCCACTTTCTTATTAGCGCTACAGTCGATCACATTTTGCTGCATTGCATTAACTATAGCTGCATGAACTCCTGCTGCTTCTCAGAGGTTAGATATTTCCTCCCTGCACCCTTCACTCACCCACTTTATCTCCTTCCTCCTTAAATGCATCTACACTAAACCAGAGAAGAACACTGCTGAATGCTCTCCAGCTGCGAGGATGTGTTTGTTTGATAAATATCGGACATGATGTCTTTGGGTTAAATAACAGAGGAGAGAATCAGGCTCAGGGGAGGAGGAGGAGGAGGAGGAATCTGTGTCCTCTCTCTTTGATTCTCCAGGCTCTGACCTTTTTCCTCCTTGTTTAATCCCTTTAGGCACACTGCTGCTGCCTGTAGATTGAATAGAGATGTTGTGCATACCGTTATTTTCTGTTACCTAATTCTTTAGGTTCAGTATGTCAACCTGCTGAAGTCTGATAGATCGCAGACTGCATCTGGTTAGTGTCACAGTGAACGATTGTGAGGTGTGTGCATGCGTATGTACTGTAAGTAAGCAGCAGAAGAACATTGAGAGACAAACAAAACTGCAGGAAAAAAAAACTGGTGGAATTTTTATAAACTCAAGGTCCAGATTTTCAAGTGTCCACTAGAAGCTGTCTCCCAAAGAGATGCAGTCCTTAGAGAGCTCCGTGTCAACACTTCACAGTAGAAATAAACAAGATTAAGGCTCAGTGCAGAAACAGGTCTCTAGGCTCGCATAGTTAGTTAGTTTGTTCACATTATGCAGCCGTTAAATCTTTAAAATGCATCCATCAAAAAAGGTAAAAAGAGTGTAAGAGTTATGCATACATTTTCCTCTTTGGGAGCAGGGTTTCCGACATGATGTGCTGTTTTTGTAGCCGTTATATTTTGTATATCATGAGTGGTGAAGGGACATGCGTGGGTTTGAGGAAGAAGAGAGTTGTTGTTGTGAGCAACGAACTTGTGTTAAACTATGATTAAATGGTCAAAACTTGACAAATGATGGAGCACGCATGTTTCACTTATTCCCACAATAGTTTCACTGATGGGAGAGGTGAGCAAGGGAATCTGACCATTAGATATAACTAAATATTCCCACAGCTGCTTCTTTTAACTTCTGTCTAAACTTTTAAAACTTTTTTTCATTCTTCTTTAACTTTGTCTATTATTCTCATTATATTGGTGCTGGAAGTTTTGCCTCTGTTTTTATTGTCAAGTTATTGCTTTTTATGATGATCTGATGAATTCATGCACTAAATTCCTTAAAGTCTGACATAAACGAGGTTATATTTGATCATTAAACTCAAGAAATGGAAATCAAAGTGCTTCAGTAGAAATCCCTCTTCATTTTCAACCTAAAAGCATCTCAAAATAAAACTTTTTGTTTATCATAAACTTTACTTGTTACATATAAATATAAACTTTTTTACTTATAGGTTGAGATTTTCTCCTTACAAAATACTTTTGAACTAATTAATTAAAATAAACAAAAAAGAAGTGCAGATGGCAAGATTTCATGGCAGGACGTGACTGGTTAGTATGTTGATCTTGAAACTGGAGATAAAATAGTATATAGGCTGTGTCTGGTTAAACTAGTTAAACTTGTTTACCACCTCTTGACCAGAGCGAAGAATAACAGGCATGTGGACGTTAACCTGCGAGGAGAACTAAAGACTAGTGGTGCTAGCTCTGCTGATGTTAGGCCACACACTGTGAACTAATTTGTCATTATTTACCGGAAAACAGTTTGACAATTGTGCAGAATTTGAATTTCTTTTTCAGAACATTCACTTTTTAGACACTGAGTAAAAATCTGAGCTTCTAGATGACAAAAATATAAAAGTTTAGTGGAAAGACTTTGATCCTGTTGCAGCTATGACAGCCTCTTTTGTGGCTCTCGTCTAAAAAAGCAGTTTCAAGTCTTTGAAAAGTTAAAAACAGTAAAGTTTCCCTGAGAAAGACGGATATATAACAGTTGAATTCCTTCAGTTTTATGAAAATAATTAAACATCTTCCTCGTGTGTCTTGTTGCTGCATGAACAGAATCTCTTTGTTAAGAAACCGTCTCTGCATGTTGATTTTTCCAGCTAATTCCTCTTCTTTGTTTCACAGAGGTAAACAACAGAGGGAAGCTTTGAAGTGCTGAAACCTCTATACAGATCCATTAGTCATATTTATACAGCACTTTGTGTAGAAATAATGTTTCTATGAAGAAGATCAAGCCTGTGATCAAAGCCCCGTCCCATCAGGACTGTAGTTTCTGCAGTGATTGCTGTAGGCGTAAACAGCAGCTGCAGACAGACTCTCTTTGTTTTGAAGGCGGACTCTGACCTTTGGAGCTGAGTGCAGGTAATAACATCAATTTAACGGAGGAAGATTCGTGATCCCCCTCTAGTCCGGGCTAATGCGTCCTCAGAGTCCGTCTGGGTGGTTATGTTTGTACAGGGAGTTCAGTAATGTAGGACAAACTATGTGTAAACTTCTATAAACCTCGGCAGCTTCGGCAGAGCTTAGCAGGATCTGGAAGGAGAGGAGGTGAGGAAGAAGAGTCGAGAAGCGGGGGGAGAGGGCCAAGAAAACATTTGCACAGATGTGAGAACCTGAAGAGAGAAACTCTGAAGTTCTCCTGACGTCTTCAGCTTCATCAAACCTGATTAAGACCAAAGATATCGCAAACCCAGTGAAAACAAACTGAGCACCTATCAGCCCAGGCAGTCCTGTTCCCTGAGGAGCGTCTGAAAAACTGATTCATGGAGTGTAGCTGTTTAATTCATTTATTAATTTACCTTCTGCATGCCTCTACAATTAGTAACAGTGAGCTCATTATCAGAGGAGTTATTAGATCTTTGTACGAGCAGGATTCATGCTAACAGGCTCAGTGATGTTCAGTCTTCTCCACAAACTTTTGCGCTGTAGAGTATCAGCAGTGAGAGGTCTCTATACAGTAAGAGCTCATCTGTATCTTCTGTAAATCTCTCTTTTTTTCTCTCTTTGTGGTCTCTGCCGCCTGACAAAGTGCAGTGCTGTTCGGCCATATGCTGCACACTAATCCTCTGCATTTGTTTCTCCTCGCCTAAATGCATTTACGTTCTGTCTTATTGAATCACGCTTATGAGAAGGATTGCCCGAGGTCAGTGTGTGAAAAGCTCTGCGGTCGGTCAGTCGGTGGATATGAGATTCAGGCTCCTGTCTCGGCTCTGACCTCTGTGTTTGCTCACATGATCAGCAGGTCAGCTGCTCGCTGGTTCTCAGTGCATGCTTAGACCTCATATACCCACACACCCACACACACCACTGTTTTCCTAAGCCTCTGTGTATGCACAGGTCACTCAAAAGGCAAATGTTAGGTTCATAATCTGCTTCTTTATCCTATTCGAAGAAAGATCTGTGAGTGGAAAAAAAACACATTTTCAGCCACTGTAAAAAGTCTGATTTGAGCATTGAACCGTAGAAATGAGCAGCTCTGTGTCAAACAGTCACATTTAAAAGAGTCAGTTTTATACTCCAGCTCACAGTGATCATGCACAAACAGTAAAGTCATCTTGCTATGTTTAGTACAGGAAGTGCATTACATTTGACAGTACCTCTATTTCTGTTTCTATGCAGGTTTGAGTGCAGCGAAGCTGTTGAGAGCCCATGGACTGAGTCCAGTGGTGCTGGAGGCCAGGGACCGAGTTGGAGGTCGAACCTTCACTGTGCGGGTAAGACAAGAAGGACACTTAATAATAATAATAATAATGATAATAATAATGATGATGATGATGATCATGATAATGGTGATGTGTTAATGATGATGATAAAAATGATGATGATGATGATGATGATAATAATAATGATGATAATGATGATAATGATAATGGTGATGAGGATGTGTTGATGATGATGAGGATGATGATAATAATAATAATAATAATAATAATAATAATAATAATGATGATGATAATAATAATAATAAAAATAATAATAATAATAATGATACATTGTATCTGTAGTGCCTGTAGTAGGCTCACTGAGTGGGACCTGTATGCATAAAACTTGCTTCGCATATGTGGTGGCTAAGACAAAAAAAGTCTCTTATTGTCATGGTGAAACCCCAACAGGAAGTTCCATGTTGAGTTTTCATTCCACCGCGTTTTTGTCCGTTTACAGCGGTGCATATTTGCCCAAGCTAGGTGTTTCCCTGGCAGCTCGTCAAACTTCAGTGTCTGGCTATAAAACAGGAAGTCATCGTTTTGCCTTCATTTAGTCTTTGATCAATTTGAAATTTTATCAAGGTTCACCCTCAAACATATCTATGTATTGATCTCTCTGCTACAATCATAGCGCCACCCTGTGAGAATACATATTACCTGCTTTTATGCACAAGAAGCAAAAGAACTTTATTGATCCCCGAGGAGAAATTCAATGTTTCTTCTGCTTGATTTTTGTTTCTTTTTCAGAACAAGGAAACAAAATGGGTCGATTTGGGCGGAGCTTACATCGGCCCAACTCAGAACCGCATCCTCCGATTGGCCAACGAGTACGGCATTAAGACCTACAAAGTCAACGAGCAGGAGAACCTGGTGCATTATGTCAAGGTGAGTGTCTCAGCCCTGCATGGTCTTTGAGATGCCGAGGATTGTCTGCAGAGGTCTTTTTGAGTTACAGATTTGCTTCAGATGCATTCTTCAGTTTGCATTGAAACCGTTTTTTTATGGATCTCTCAAACATGTGCAGTCTGAGCCATTATCTACAGACAGTAAATCCTCATCTTTAACAATCTCCTGCCATCATTCAGCAGTCCATTGAGGCATTAAGTGACTTTCCATTATCTACTAACGGCTAAATCTGTGACTGAAAATACAAACGTCTGGTTGTTCAGCGAGGTTTCTGGAATTCAAAACAATAAGAAAATATTTTTTAGTTTGCCTGGAAAAAAAAAAAAACACTGTGCAACAAGTCTCTAGACAGACTCTCTACCCACATATAGACAGTTTTTGATCTGTTGTTCAAAAATCTGTATTTTTTGCATGTAAACCACAAGATTCAGCTTTGTATTTGGTTAATTCTTGCGGTCTGGATAAAACTGCATGATAGAATACAGTTCAGCATAAAAACATCCCAAACCTGATTTGCACCTTTTTATCAGCAGTTTCTCTCCCTAGAAACAGGTATTTGAATGCAAGGTTAGCTAACATTCTAGTTCTAGTTAGTCAGAGAAATGCCTCAGTATTACTGACTATTCACAGTAAAACTGAGACTCAGCAGAGACAAATAAACCAAGGCTGGTGGGCAGCCTCCATTTGACCTCCTGTCTACAGTTAAAGGGATATTCCGTCGTAAAATTAATTTTGACCCCAACTTAATTTTACGACGGAATATCCCTTTAAGCGGAGACTCTGCACAAATAGATTGACGGTTAGCTGGAGTGAAGCCTCTGTGTAACTCATTGTTTACAGTGAAACTGAGACTCAACACAACAGATATACAGCCAGCCAATGTAAACCCTCTATTCAATTTACCATCCACAGTGAAGGTAAGACTCTGCACAGATGAACAGTGAAGACTGAATGTAAGTCCTTGTAATTCCTTGGATTGGGCGCTATCAAACTAGACTAATGATGGGTCGTCAGCCAATGTCAAGATTCTCAGTTGCAGCCGTTTGGTTGATTTTCATGTGCAGCGAATTAGTGGAATTAGCAAGATAACATTTTTACAACCTGTCATGAAAGGTGTTCTTGCTGAAGAGCGTCAATCATCAGGGCCAAGGATCTGCTTTGGAAATATGGATAATTTTGGTGCATTTGCCCATTAGCAGCTGAATGCATGTTTCCATCACAGATATATCTGCTCAGATCTGCATTTGACCCACTTGACGGTAAGAAGAAGTGACAGCTGAGTTTAAATGCACTGTCTGGATTTGGAGCTGGGTTTTCATTCAAGCTTCGGTCACTGTGAAGAATACGGTCCATTTCTGCTTTCCTGTCGGTCCTCAGACTCGCTCAGAGGATAACAAGATACCCGGCTTCTGAGCATCAAACACTCTTCCTGTGCCGTCCTACATGTCTGCCGAGCAGCAGGCCACCCCTCTCCTCCTCTGCAGCATTAGCGGCTGGAGATGCTAATCTGAGCCTGAGGGTTTTCTGTAATGTGGTTTCTCTTCTCTGAGTGGTTGAAAGGACGGCACAAACAAACAAAGGAAGTAGGAGAAAGGCTGCTTTTTGTTCTTCCTGCATATCTTGTTAGTGTGGGTGCACCGCTGTCCTTAACAGTGTTTAGTTCCTTTACCTGATTTGATTTTACCTATACTGCCTCATACCCTGCTCGTACTAACTCTACTGTAAATCACAGGCCTGCTTGAAGTGGCCGAGAGCTTCCTGTGTGATTGTGAGAGGGCTTATCTCAAAACTTCAGTCACTGAATCTTACCCCCAGAGCTGGACTTTCAACCTCTAGCGAAGGGTGTGGACACGAAGTTACACAAACACACTTTCACTGCTATTTAAAGGAATACTCATTCCTGAAACACACACTCTATGTCAAACTAAACCCCGAACACAGCCGCATAAACCATGGAAAACCATAATCATAGTACTGTGAAGGCGTGAAATTAAAGATTACATTTTATGGGTTTATGAGGCTTGTTTAAATGTGAGACCAGTGAGGGATTATTAAAGGTGCACACTAGTAAATATTGGCGGCAGCTTTGTATAGAGGAGATTTCCACTCAGGGAGCAGAGTTAATACTTTTTTCCACAGCTGCTATTTGTCCTGAACTGCCCTTGAATGTACCTACGCTCATATAACTTCATTATCCAGCTTGACAACCAGCCTGAGTAAAACTATATAACAAGATTATAAAAGGAACAGATATCACCATCTGCAAGTGGAGCCAAATTTCAAAAACGGAGACTGTCTTTTTTATGTTTTAAGAAAGCTTATTTTGACACTTAAATACATGACAATAGTCTCTCAGTGGCCTCATAGGTGTCTTTGCTGAAGCATGTAAGCCTCCAAATAGCTTTCGGGCACAAAATGGCAAAAAGTCAGTGAGCCCAGTATTGAGCCCTGGGGAACACCAAGTTAAATTTGATGAAGGGACAGAGTTTTCACGCTTTTGACTGTGGAAAAGAAGCAAACTACCTGAAGCTTGCTCAGAGAAATTGAATTTGGACGACTACGACAAGAGGATGTTGTGATTCATGGAGATAACGCCTTCGTAAGGTTGTTCTAACTCAGCTGTGAACCCGAACTATCACAGAAGCAGTTTGTTAATTGTTACACTTTGCCCTCAGTTCTGGTTTTCTTCCTTATGTCATCTCAACATCATGCGGTTGACTCCTCTCCGGTCAGTGTGCCAGTCATCTCGCTTCTGTGTCCTTGGCTCTGCTGGTCTATTGACATGACCTACTTCTGCAGCGCTGTGAATGTCAGCAGCATGACGTTCAGCCCTGGCAGCGGTTAGAGAGTAAATCTTTGGTTTGGTGAAGGAAGAACTGGAAGAACTGTGAGGCCATACACACTCATGTCTAGGAGCTCCTGTGTGTGTGTCTCCTTAGCTACTATCTCTGCAAGATCCACTCCAAGGCCCAGAGTCACATACACACATGCAAACACACACACACACACACATCTCGTAGCTTCCTGGCGGGTTTCCATGGCAGCAGGCCTCATCAAAAGCTGCTCAGCCCTGTCGGTGTCAGACAGCGTTTTTGTCTGTTTCTTTTTGTGATTGTGTGTGCTTGTGTTCGCTAAAGCAGCTCTATTTCTGGTGTCAGTGATCCCACAGCTGACTTTGCAGAAATGCTGCCAAGATCTTCATTCCCAGACCACTCAGAGTCAAAACTGCATAACTCCACAGCTATCTAAAATCAACACTGACTCCTCTGTACATGTCAGCGTTTCTCAGTCTCATCCAGGTGAAATACCTGATAATTTCTTTGCCTACGTTACATAATAATGGTCACAACCTATTTAACCAGCAAAAACTCCCTCTGAACCTTGTGCCTGATGTCTTCCCAAACATTTAAAATGAATTTCTACGGTTCAGGTATGATTTTTTTCCATAGCCAAAGCCCTAAAAAGCTTAATGTTTGCCTGACCAGCATGGCTTCTGGTGCATTAGGGGACAACAGGTTTCATTTATCAGACGTTTACAAGGCGAGAGTCTAGGTTTAGAGTGTTGCTGTCAGGAATGATAAAGTGATGTGATCCTCATCAGCAGTAGGAGAGACAACAACAGCATTAATATTAAAGACAGAACAAGCCAGACTGCAGTGCACAGAAACTAATCCTGAGGTCCAGGAAAAAAGTAGGATCTCACTTTTTGACCATGCATGAAGAGAAGTGGGCAAAAATGATGTGTATTTACTAATAAATCAGTTTTTTTTAAAGGACAGGAGAGTGGATAGCAGGAAAATGAGCAGAGAGAGTTTGTAGTGAATGTGGGAAAGGAGCCAAGAGCTGGAAGTCAAACCAGGCTGACTGCTTGAGGCATAACCTCAGTATATGGGGTGAAGGTGTAGACCCCCAGGCCAGTGCCGCACAGGTGTATGCAACATTTAAATGAGCCGGTGTGCATTTATTTGCATTTATTATGCCCCTGACTTTGCCAACTAGCTTCATTGCAAAACCGCTGACATCCACTCTTGGGATGTCAGCAGTCGATACTTTAAGCTACTGAGATGCTTGACCCAGAGTAACCTGGTTGACGCAAATCCTTGGATTCAGCTTACAAAAATATTTTTTGCGATGAACATAACCAAATCAATTTTGCAATAGATATCTAACACTAAACAAACAAGGAAAATGCCGGCAGTTAAGGCCCTTCCGGGTCAAACACCTGCCCACAACAGTGACATGGCTACCTTTATTCCTGAGCCCCCAGATAACAGGACAGCGACACCCAAGGCACACAAAGTGAGCTGGAACTCATAATATGTATCACAGCAACATATTTGGCTTCTACAATGTACATTATGCACAATATGGTCTTTTTTCAGCTGCTTTTGCTCGCTTGGTCAAGGAAGTAAGCTGGATAAAAACTGTAAAATCACTGTCACATCTGTTATGAATCAAACTATACAATAAACCGGTGGGAACTTTTCTTCCATCCAGCTCATTTTATATGTCAGGACTCCATCAGGATTAGAGTGCACAGCAGAGCTCTGCGCATTAGAGAGTGGAGATGCTGACAGCTCATCTATTGCTGCGTTTGAGTTACCTCACAAGTCAGAAGACAAGATGGCTACATCTACGAAAGTTATTTTAGCGCTTGCCTTGTCTGAATATAAGCAAGGACAAGGCAAGCGCTAAAGTAACGTTCGTAGATGTAGCCATCTTGTTTCCACCTCTGATTTTGCTTTTTTTCAACTTGGTGCTGGTAACTCGGGTGAGCCGTCATTCCCAGCTCAGACATCTGACTTCCGAGGTAACTTGAACGCAACATAAGTCACAATAAAATGGAAAAATGGAGCAATCACATCTGCAATTTTTTGACATAGCAGAGAGTGTCTTGGAGTCTTGGAGATATTAGCAGCCGCAATCCATTCTTCACTAACATTTGATATTTTAGCCCAGCTGGAGAAAAGCAAGGGGGGGTTCAGTGTTACCACTGTTTCTTGACCGGTCAGTCACTTCTGTACCTGGACTTTTTGCTTTAAGTGTCACCTCCATTAAAATAACAATTAAATCTTGCTCTTTTCCATTTTAAGCAACACAGAGAAAAACTTTTCGTTCTGCTTCTCCAGTGGAAGTTTCAAAGAAGTTTCTGCCTGACAGTCACTTCATTGTGTTTTAATTGTCTAATTAAAACACAATGGAGGAGGCCTGAACAGCAGAGAACATTTGGAGTGATCCAACTATATGACAGTGTCTACATTACTTCACAGGACAACAGCTGAAAGTAAAGCAGCATGTGAGCTGAGCGGTTGTGTAATTAGAGCTAGCTTTCAAGCAATCCGCGTAGCTAATCAGCTTTTGTTTGGCAGATTGTAATCCAAAGGGCCGGCGCTGGTTTCCCTTATCAGCAAACTGCTGTCTAACAGACAGCTGCAGCTCTCAGCACAGGATTTATTAATGAGCTATCACTATCAGAGATGGGAAAACAGACTTTGATTAAATACTGTGCCCTTATCAGAGATCGAGGAGCCTGGGATTGTCCTGCCACGCCTGCAGCAGGGTGGATGTGACTGTTTGCACTAAGAACACAAGCAATCATTGTGCAAGCATCTTTACAACCATAATACTTTTCTGTTTTATTGATACTCCCTAATAGAGAGAGGGAGCTGTGGGGGGAACTACAATCTCCTTGATAATTTCATTCATTTATTTGGCAGCACTTAAGTAAAAGATGAGTGCTGTCTTTTTCTTGATGCTTTGTGCATGTGTTAGTTTATTTAGTTTAGTTTAATATTTCGAACATGTGCATGCAACACAAGAAAGTAAACTGAAAACAAACAAACATAACCAGTGAGAATATTCAAAACAACAATAACAATAATCCAAGCAAAAAGTAAAAATAAAAAATAAAAATAAAATATTCTAATAATAATAATGCGAATCCAACATGTCCGAAAAGGAGTAGAATGAAGCATTATGCTTTTTTAACCTACCCCTCTTCCTAATTAAACAGTCAGGGCTCTATTTTGGTGCCTCGCCGGAGATCTGCCGCAAGCGCAGCGTCAATCAGATCCGCCGCGCTGACAAGGCGTTCCCAAGCACATTTTGGTATTTTGGTGAGCCGCGCAGCCCGGCGTAAGTATCCCCCCCTCCCTAACTCAGCTCCTCCCAGCACCATAAGTCGGAGAAAGGGCGTGTAGTGATTTTAACAAAGCCGAGACCTGTTTTCACCAATCACATAAGCTCCTCTCCTTGCCTTTAAATCCGCCACCGGCGAGGCGTATTACTATTTTCATGAAGTAGTCAAAGAGATCAAGAGATGTCTTAAGACAGTAATGCCACAAGATGGCGACAGAGGGCAGCTGCTCAACAAGTGTCCTCCACACTCTCTCATATGAGCACAGATGGATTTAGTGTGCGTAATGTTGGACCCACTGGTAAGACAAACACCCTTTTCCACAAATAAAGACACTCACATAAAGTTGCTCATATTCAAACCTCACGTGACAAAGGTGGGTTTAGCGCACAGATCACAACATAAACTCCAAAAATGGCATTAAAATTGGAACCATCTGTGCGTAAATGACGCATCGCGCTCCGTGGCCTGGCTCTTTCTTTCATAGATGTTGGCATATAAAATAAATTTGGCTCACAAAACTGAATATTATAATATCCGTATGTCGGCTTAAAGTAGATCACGCATCTAAGCACTGAAACAAATCATCTGTTCAGCCGCAGCAGCAGCAAGACGGACAGAGGACACGGAGACGTGTCCAGGTCGAGCTGCGCGAGAAATAAGAGGAAGAGGAAGAAAGAAAAGGAGGGAGACGAATTACATATCGAGTTAACTTCATCATGTGTGTATATTTACTAGATATTTAATTTAATTTGATGCGGTTTCAGCTGTGTTGATTCGGTCAGGTTGTGTGTCCAAACGCGTGCCAAACGCGCTCATCAGATCAGGTATAGATCAGAATATATCTATATAGATCTAAATGTATGTGCTGACTCAGATTAATAGTTGATGATGATTATTTATTGCACTGAAATGTGCCTGACACTGTGGAAACCTGCCGGTGAGGCATCAGTGACGTATGTCGATACGCCGCCGGTCTACCAAAATACTACTAGACCAGCTGCGTTCCGCCTTGCGCTGAAAGCTGACCAGGTTTGAATCGGCGAGCTTTCAGCGCACTTTACACGCCGTTGGCGAGCACGAAAATGTCACTGCGCCAGCTGATTCTGTCAACACCTCCCCCTGCCACACCACCACGCCCAGCTTGGCGGATCTCGGCTCGCCTCCGTGCGGCTCATGCCACGAAAATACCAAATTGGCCTTACGCTGGGCTCCGCCAGACGAAAATACAACTGCGCGGGGCTCGCCGCCCTCCGCCGCCTCACCGGCGCGAACGAAAATAGAGCCCCCAGTCTCCAGCGTATTTACATCAAATTAACAAAAAATAAAGTAAAATAAAATAGAACATAGATAATAATAATTTAATTTTCTCCAAAATCCTCAGTGAGCCTTATAATCAGGTGCACCATATGTATGAATTCTGGTTGTGCTTACTGACCTCGAACCGATTTTATGTGGTACACAGCGCTCAAAATCTGTCAAAATGTTTTATTATGACTTCAGTAAGCTACAAAGCTGCACAGCCTGATGGCTTGTCGGAGCCCTTTGTTTGGCTTAATGCGCTTTATAATCCGGTGCGCCTTATGTATGAAAATAGACACAAATAGACGCATTTATTGATGGTGCGCCTTATAATCGCACCTTATAGTGCGAAAAATACGGAAGTGTAAATAATAGAACATAAATAGTGTAAATAATAGAACATAAATTGTGTAAATACAGTGTGTTTTTAAGAGTAGTTTTAGTTTTGAGAAACTTTTCTTAATGCTTTCAACCATCTATTGCAGTAGAAAATACAAACAAGCTAAAGAAAGCTGAATACACAAAATCTTATTTAAATTAAATTGAAACAGATATTAAAAAATTCTTTTAAAATGCTCCCGATGGTTTGTAAGCAAAGTCCTCTTTCAAGGAATCCTGGTCAATATCACTGTAATATCATTAAGTATCATATCGTACCATGTTTTATCAAACCAATCTATCATATTCCATCATACCTTAATGTAGCCAAGTCATATCATATCGTATCAAAGTGTAATAAACTCTTTTGGACTGTATCACTTTGTAATGTCCTGTCATATACCGTCATGTTTTTTTTATTATTTTACTGTTTCATTCTATTTTCATATCATTACATAATTAAACCTGAGAGTGTTCACGGTTTAAATCATGCCTCACCCTCTTTTCATGAACTGTGTCTGGATGAACTTTCCTGCTGCCCTCAGCTTCTTCTTCTACTCTGCTGTGAAGCCAGCTTTAAAAAGATTTAATGGTGATTTAATGGCAGCTCACTGGCTGAAAGGATGCTGAAGTAAACAATGTCATGGTGCTGATATGCAATAAGTCTGAGTTCAGGATTCGCCTGGTGTTTCTGAAGGATGTGAAGTCAATAACTTTTATTAAGTTGTTTCTGGAACTAAGTTTGGTTTTTTAATTTCTCATATAAGTTCAAACTCAGGATAATCTTGATGCTTTAAGTTTTCATGGTTTAGCTTCGCACACTTTCGAGCAAGGTAATATAATTTGCAGAGATTTAACCGTGTAATCGTGTCTTATGAAACATTTGCCTACTTCTGGTCTGAACCAGCCTGAGCAGATGGTTTGTACAGACTCTGTACACCAACATGTAAACCGGTGATGTTTGTGCCATCGATCACAGAACAAGAGCTGATGAAAAAGTGATCTTACAGACACCCTCAGCTGTGTCTCAGCTCACACTTTTCTCCCTGAGTGAGGCTGAATCATTGCTTACCGATGTGGAAACAGATGCGGCTTCCTCCTCCTCCTCTTCTGCACCCCCCTCTGTATTCACTTGGACAGCATCTCCATGGTGACAGACCTGTTGTTTCACGGCAACGGTCACTTCTGATGCTGTACATTAGGGAGATGCACAGTCACCTGTGCAGCGGGTATAGGGGTTAAATGTGTTTCATAGTGAAGAAATAATAATACTTGGAGATATGTTACTTAATTATCCTCAAACTGTCACTTCATTACTTCGACAAATTCTCCCCTGGTTGATGTTGTCAGTAAACATGGTGTCTTATCTGCTGTTATGCTGATGATACTCTCTTGTACTTCTGTGTTTTGCCCTCTGACCTCTGTATGTTGCAGTGATATTAATCGGAAACACAGAACACCTCCTATTAAATAGAACATCTCCCTTACATCTACTGCCATCTACAGGTGACCACATGAACATGAACAACCATGATGCTAGAAATCATGGTGTCGAATTTAGCAGCTGTTAGAAATCCAGAAGTTGTCAATTCAAATGTTTATCATCTCATGAGTGTTTAAAAATGATGTTAGATTTTAGTGATGCAAAAACTTCAGTATTTTTTTCATTTACTCGAATCTCAGTAGACTTTTAAAAGTTTGTGTTTAAAAGAAGTTTTTATTCCCTTTATTATCACTACAACTTTTGCAGCTTTTGTCGGGATAATCAGTTTGAGATTTTGAAATATTCTATCACAATATTTTTAGGGACTATCAGCAAAGATATATAGGTTTTTAAGGAGATTTGAGGTTTTTGATACTTCTTGTGTTTAAAGAGACCACATAAACAAGAAAAACTTGAAGCTAGATTTGTTAAACCTTTAAGAAAAAAAACAAATATTGAGTATAACATTAGTCTTGGGAGGCCAAGAAGTCAAGCTCTGACCACAGTGAATGTGAAACTGGTCGTTCTAACCAAGCGTCTGTATTCTGCTTTCTCTTCCTGCTTCTTCTGCAAACTGATTTGCAACCCCCCCTCACCCCAGCTTCTCTTTTTTACACCGTGCCTGATTTTACCACCTTTTGCTGGAGTCTGGATTCTTTGCTGATGCTCTGCCTCCCCTTGCTTTATGTAACTGCTCATGAAACATAGCGTGGGTGTGCTGTTTTTGCATTTTTATGTTTGCGCATAGATGGCAGGAAGCTCTACACTGGAGGTTTTTGCTTCTCACCCTGCTATGACTTTTTGACTTTTTTATGCATGTTCATTAGAGAGGGGAAGTGAGCTGTCCCTACATGCCGATATCACACAGGCATGTCTCTAAGCATGTCATCCCTCTAAGCACAACTCACTGCCTGCAAATGATTAACTCTCTTTTACTCTCTCTTGACTCCTGGTCAATGAAAGTTAGCAAATATATCCTCAAATGAACTCTAGAGGGAAAAAATGCTCTCATTAAACTTTTCCTCTCCAAAACTCAATTCTCATTCAAGGGGAGATTGTTGTAGATACTTGATAAAGTGTACTAACAGCTCACTGTTTCAGGAACAAACAGCTCTTTATGGATTACTGGTAAATACTTTGTGTAGGCTGTCCACTGTTGGACTTCTTATTTGGACACTTATCAAGCTGTCTCTCATTAAAGATCATGAAGGTGCATCTTTTCCCGTCGATTTTATGGTAAACGAGGGATTGTTTGATGCTTTACTGACTCAACTTTGAAGCAAAACTCTGTTGGCTGATTTCTGAGCTGCTTTAAAACTTTTCGAACACATAGAGGTGTCAGAAAAATATGTGCAGTTTTATTTTGATACCACCTGTGAGTGACAGATGTGAGATTTAGCAGTCTGTTGACATGCTGAGTTTTGTTCTGTGACTTTCAACCTCTTTAGATTGAGATGTTGGTATAGTTAGATAGTTACAATCAGAGAAATCAGACAAATGCACCACTTTTTATTGTCTTCTGTCAGAGGACGCAGTTTTTAAACCATCTTAAAGAAATTGACCTGTCAAGCTCAGAACAGCGATTCATGCATCGGCACACAAACACAAATAGACCAATTTAGTTCATGCGGAGCAATAAAAGCGAGTCTTTAGAAAGCAGCAAACTTCAATCTACACGTCTGTGTCAGAAGTGTCCTTGGATTGTGAACGCTCTTATCACAGTTTGATGACTCTGAATGTTTGAATCAGCCATAAAATCTTATATAACTGCAATAAACACAAACATTACTCCTCTTTTAAACTCAACTCCGTGATTAAAGTCCACATTCAGGGTGACTCAGCAAACTAGTAGTCAGCTAAAGGTCAACTCAGGTGGATTTTTAGGTCAAATAACAATATCTTCACCTTTTTTCCAAGTTTAACTCTCTGAAAAAGTCCCAAAAAGTTAAAGACTGACCACATTTAGACAAAAGTAGAAAGTAAAGTTTATAGAGAGTGTCAGTTTGAGGCTTAATGGTAAGATTCTTGTTTAAAAATATAGCTTTGCCGAGACTTTGTGACTTAAACTTTATTCTTTTTTTCATAAAATATTACTCTGTTTCTTTGCTGTTATTCTTTGCTTATATCTGGCGTGTGTACACCACTAAAGTTGTCTTAGTTTAATTTGAAAAAGTTCTTCATACATTTAAAGCTTCACCGCTTTACCTTTTAATCAAAACAAGGGAAAGATTTTAACTAAAATCCTCTTTCAGCTGTTTCAAGAATGAGTGTAAACTTTGATCTGTAGTCTGAAAAAAAAGCTCTCTGCTCTGTCATGTGGACAGGATATTTGTCAAAAATGGAGGAGAACTTGTCTTGAAAAAATACCCCTTTAGAGTTTGAGCTTAGCCCAAGATTCCAAGTCTAAACAGCCTCATGATACCCATATCTACACTTAAATAATGATGGTGTGACTGTCATTTGTATATGTTTTAGATTCTGTCCAAATAAAGCTGCTTCATCTTTCCCTGAAAATAAACTTTGATCAAAAAGTCTTTCAGAAATAACAGAAAAACTGTGATTTGCCTGAAAACAGCTCAAAATTTGGGAGGAGCATCTGCCGCCCTGCAAAAATATTTATTCAAAGTAGGCACCAAAAGTCCACAATAACGGCCAGTTTCAGGCTCTGATGTTAAAAGAAGTGATTTTATATAAAAAGTGATAATACTGGCTCGTATGCAAACAATATGAGAAAGAATTGGACCAATTTTTAGAGAGTATTTATTAGACTTTAGTTTAATCATCATTATAGAGAGTATGAGATGATGATACTAATGGTGTTAATGTTGTTTGTCTAACAGGGGAAGTCGTACCCGTTCAAAGGCTCCTTCCCTCCCATGTGGAACCCCTTTGTCCTGCTGGACTTCAACAATCTGTTCAGGACGCTGGACGAGATGGGCAAGGAGGTAAGGAAAGGATGCATCCTTACCGCTTGTTTCAACCGTCATCAAGATTTGTGCCCCATCTGTTTAAAAATGAAATGTTTGTTGATCTTGTTTCAGATTCCCAGAGAGGCTCCGTGGAGAGCGCCGCACGCTGAGGAGTGGGACAAAATGAGCATGCTGCAGCTCCTGGACAAAATCTGCTGGACCAGGTAACAGAGACTCGAGAGGGTTTGATCGCTTTTCCTGTCTTTAGAGAGTGAGGCCAGGTTTGATGGTCATCGAGAGAAGTCATGGAGGAATCTTGTCTGAACAGTCAAATAAATCTGTGTATCATCTTCTTACAAACAGTCAGAGTCACCTGGTCTTCAAATAAGTCTCTGAATAAAGTCTTGACATGAACAGAGTTTAAACCCTTCATGTCTTCCCCTCTTTTTAGCACTGTCCGTCGCTTCGCCACCCTCTTTGTCAACGTGAACGTGACCTCTGAACCCCAGGAGGTATCAGCTCTGTGGTTCCTCTGGTACGTCAAACAGTGTGGAGGAACCATGAGGATCTTCTCCACCACAAACGGAGGACAGGTAGGTCTGCAGAGTCGATATGATGTCTTTCTTACTTTTTAAACTCCTGCTTCCCTTTTAGAGGCTTCAACCACAACCTCTAAATGGTGTTGAGTGTCCCAGAAATTAAACACTTGAATCTGGAGAAGGCTAGATCTATTTCTAGTGCACAGTTTATAAATTTGTGTCTATATTAAGGCATTAAACTCAGACTAATGGAGGATCAGATGAATGAAAATCCCTCTAAGTGTCCCTAACTGAACTCGCAGCACAAACAGAATACTTGAGTATCGTGTTCCCGCTCCTCCTGAAAGTCTTTCTGCAGAAAAACAGTTCCCTGCAGAGCCGAAGAAGTGTTCTGAGCAGCACCAGTCAGAGGTCTCAGCCTCTTCAATCAGTCCTAACACGTTTACCTTCAGTCAGCTCGCCATCATTACCAGCCTGACAAAAGCTGTTTTCCTGGAGGGCTTTCCAAAGCTGAGTGTTCCTGTTGCCATGGCCGCAGAGGAAAGGGACTGTCTTTAAATAAACAGACATTCTGTCCAATTGCTGGACCTTCCTGTTTAAGACATGCTCTCCTGTTTTTGGATATATGAGTACAGTTTGGAAATGCACATCCTGGCGTTGGTTTATATGATCCTGTGCAGGTTATATCAGAATACAAACTGGAGCTGGAGTTAGAGCTGCTCCTTTTGCAGCAGAAAGCTCCGACTTGGATCTTTTGTGTCACTACAAAGTTCTTTTATCCTCAGAGGAAAGTGGTCATTACATTACTGTGGCCTGACTTCATTAAGAGGGGGACACAGGGGTCCAAGCTCTAGGTTACAGGCCCCACTTCAGCACCGTGGGAGTGGACAACCAGTTCTTTTGTTTTTTGCTGCATTCAGCAAAAGGAAATTGTTTGCGCACCACTGTGGTTGGTGAGAGTCTGGGGAACCCACTGGTGGAGTTTTCTGATCATCTGGTGCCGCTTCATGGTGTTAAAGGGAAATTACAGCGCAAAATTAAGTTAGGGTCAAACACACCGTAACACTGAGTTAGACACCCCCTTGAGAGATGAATGTTGCAGACCACTTGCTTCTCAAGTTATACCAACTTTAGTAACGACTAAACTAACCTAACTTCATCAACAGTACAGATAGAGTCCCAGCCACAGCACTAGCCACCAAACATCTTTTTAACTTTGTCTAATTTCTTTAGCAAAGAGACTAAACACAACTCACCTACTCTCTTCCAGCAGCCGCTTGTTTGTAGCGAGACCTCGGGGGAGTCCAAACTGACAGTGGGGTGACGCAGCTCAAGGAAGAACATTTATGATCATTTCTTTATCATTTCCTTGAAGTAATAATCACCATATTAATCATTCTGCACTGCAGACACGGTAGTTCTTCTGCCTTAGCGTCTCTGTCTGATTGTATCTCCATGAAGAAATGATCATAAATGTTCTTCCTTGAGCTGCGTCACCCTGCTGTAGTCTGTAATGGACTCATCTGAGGTCTCTGTACAAACAAGCAGCTGCTGGAAGAGGGTAGGTGAGTTGTTGTTTAGTCTCTTTGCTAAAGAAATTAGGCAAAGTTAAAAAGATGTTTGATGGCTAGTACTATGGCTGGGACCCTATATGTACTGTAGGTGCTGTTCTGAGTATTATTTGTGGTTATAGAGTGGTGCTTTGATTGAGTGTGTGGCTCCTCAGACCGCTGTGTATTGCTATTGTGCAGTCATTAAAGAAAAGCAGAGAAGCAAGTGGTCAGCAACATTCATCTCTCGACAGGGTGTCTAACTTGGTGTTACGGTGTGTTTGACCCTTAATTAATTTTACACCAGAATATCCCTCTAATAGCAGAACTGAAGTTACTGAAGAGGCGTCAGGCGATGCTATTCTGTCCTTTTATTTTTGTGCTGTACTTAAACTTGTTGTATCATAAAAGTTGAAATAAACAATGAAATCATAAAAACCCCATCATTGATTCACATCAAGGACAGCTGTGGGTTACTGTGAGTCCAAGGATGGACTAAATCATGTAGACACATGCATTCCTCTTCCTGTGTTTCCCCTGAAAAACAAACTTATCTTTAATCAAAAGACAAACACAGTTAGTTTTAAGGCCAAGGCTGATTTAGATGTAGCCCCTGATGTCTGTGGGCTGGCAGGCAAATTTGTCCAAATGCCACAGAGAGGCACTCACAGTGTGTTTCTGATTGGGGAGACACCGACGCTAACCATACGGAAAAGGTCACAGTGTATTTCATTTTCTGTATCCAAGCTTTGCAGCTCTCTCTCTCTCTCTCTCTCTCTCTCTCTCTCTCTCTCTCTCTCTCTCTCCCTCTCTCTGGAGCATTACAAACACATTTCCTCCTCTAGTTTTAGAAGTTAAATTTTTAGTAAAGCAAACAGAGGCCAGATGGAGGATCAACAGTAAAACCTGAATAAAGCTGCAGATTTTATCAGACTGAGTCTGTGATGTGGGTTTTTTATGAGGCTACCAGAGTCAAACTCTGAGCTGGATCAGGCTGCATTGAAGCAATTTTACCCAGAATAAACTAAGCACACCTTGTAAAGTTAGCATAAAAAAGCTTTAATAAGTTACCCCCACCTTAGCTGCTCTGATGGCTGACCCCTGACCTCTCTGTTCACCTGCAGGAAAGGAAGTTTGCAGGCGGCTCGGGTCAGATCAGTGAGTGCATGGCGAAGGAGCTGGGAGAGAGGGTGAAGCTGCAGTCTCCGGTCTACAGGATCGACCAAAGCGGGGACATGGTGGTGGTGGAGACACTCGACAAACAGACCTACATGGTAAGAACAAGAATGCTAAAATCATGCAATACATCAAAATAATATGTCATCTTGACTTTTGCGGATGCTTAACTTGAATATTTTTCCTTTTTGCAACATCATACTTTTACTCCACCTTATTACAGGAGTGTTCTGCACATTGTGCATTTTCCTTCTACAAGATTTATTCCAGCTATTGACAATTTTCCTCTGCAACAGCCTGTGAATACCAAATAATAACCTTTCCTTTGTCTTGGAGTCTGTCCTGCAGCATCAAATGCAAAGAACAAACTTTGCATGCAGTATGCATTTGATAAATACTCACCTCTTTAAATTAGCTTTCAAAACTTTATTGCTGCTTACATGAAATGCCAGTTTAAGTTTAGGTAAGTTTTGCCCAGGTAGGTCAAAAGAGCGGCTTAACTAAGTCAGGGAAAATGAAAACAAGTCTCTTCCACCAAAATATCTCTTCTTTTTTCATGGCTTCACTCTTACTTGTTAGTTTAACTCGTTCACACTTGTCTTTTTTGTGTTTTTCCATTTGCACTCATCATACACAACCTCTGCAGCATGAATTGATAGAACTCTTGCTTTGGGTTATGTTGTTCTCTGCTGCCATCTACTGGTTTCTCAGTGTGGTGCAGCTCACTCTCTTACCAGTGTTTTGTTTCCTCTCTGATTTTTAACCTGTTTGTGTTTTATTTTAGGCCAAGTACGTGATCCTCGCCACACCCCCGGGTCTGAACCTAAAGATCCACTTCAACCCTGAGCTGCCCCCGCTGAGGAACCAGCTGATCCACCGCGTCCCCATGGGCTCCGTCATCAAGTGCATGGTTTACTACAGAGAGAACTTCTGGAGGAAAAAAGGTAGAGAGGGGGAGAGAATCTGGGATGTTGTTCGATCTGGAAATATTTGTCTGTTATGAGCTTTAATTGCTCACCCGTGTCCAGGTTACTGCGGCAGTATGGTGATCGAGGAGGAAGGAGCGCCGATTGGCCTGACGCTGGATGACACAAAGCCTGATGGGAGCGTACCTGCCATCATGGGGTGAGTAGAAAATATGCATGCAAAATTCAATGATGCAAAAAAAGAGGGCCTTATATAATTGAGTCTGCAATGTTGAAAAATTGTAATATTTCTGGAGTATAATAACATGATCGCAGAACCAAAAGTGCACAAAATACCCTCATGCTGTCATGAATCACCTGCAGTGTCTAACGCTGCTCCTCTCCCTCTCTTGCAGGTTCATCCTGGCCCGTAAGTGCAGAAAGCTGTCAGGCCTAAGCAAAGAGGAGAGGTAAAGTGCACTCTGCAGAAAACACAGCAGATTAAATCTCTGTCTCTGCTGGAGCTCAGCGTTAACACACTCTACTGTCACCCTCAGGAAGAAGAGGATCTGTGAGATCTACTCCAGAGTCCTGGGCACAGACGAGGCTCTGCATGTGAGTTAGATTCAGACTAAAACACAGACACACAGAAGTGAGACAGAGATATTTACCTCTTCGTGTTTCCTCTTTGCTCTATCAGCCGGTGCACTATGAGGAGAAGAACTGGTGTGAGGAGGAGTACTCAGGAGGCTGCTACACGGCCTACTTCCCCCCAGGAATCCTCACTCAGTACGGCAGGTAAGATGCAGGACAAATATTCACTTTTAGATGGTTTAGTTAGAATCTAGATGACTTCAATTATTTCCTAGACAACTAACCAAACATTCAAAAAGAGGCCATTTTAAAATACACTAAAAGTTTTCTTTTGTCTGTCCTGTGTGCAGGGTTCTGAGGGAGCCGGTGGGGAGGTTGTACTTCGCGGGAACAGAGACGGCCACAGAGTGGAGCGGATACATGGAGGGAGCGGTGCAGGCTGGCGAGAGAGCAGCCAGAGAGGTCAGAGCACGGAAAAATACCAGACCCATGAACAAAACAAGAAGTCAAAACCCATAAAGTGTTTGCTGTATCAAGTTTTTACAGCATTCTGTTCAGTCTTATTTACTCCAATCTTCCAGCTCCTCTCTCTGCTGAACCTTAGGGCCTTCGCTGCTGCTCTCCCTGCTTTGAATTTTCTTGAATGTTTATAAATTAGAGGTAGTGTAAGCTCCACCTGCATAAGGTTTGGGTATTTCATTTGTAAGTGGAAAGCTCTACCACAGGGATCTTTGCTGCTGCTCTGTCTGCTTCGGTATTTTTTGTATGCACATATAATGTTAAGGAGGTGTGCTCTCCCTGCCTCAAGCTTTGGCATTTGAGGAAAGCACGTGGAAGGGCAGGGGACTTTTAGAATAGAGCGATACCGGCAGAAGAAATTTATTGCAGGATTATAATTATAAGTAATGAAGTTTGAAGAGTCATGAAAAGCTTCTTGAGCAGTGACGTAACTTCTTGTTTGAAGATTTTCTGGGGAGTTTGAAACAGCAAATTTGTTTTAGAAAGACCCTGAAATAACACTTAAAAACTAGAATGTACATCACCTAAAACTGGATTATTAAAATGTTGATGAGAAGGTGCTGATTTACAGATAAGTGTGTTTTGTTGCAGATCATGTGTGCGATGAATAAAATCCCAGCAAATCAGATCTGGCAGAAGGAGCCGGAGTGTGCGGTGAGAGGAAATTTTATTTGTATTTCAGATTGAAATCAAACTCAAAAGTCAAATGACTGAAACGCTTTTTTCTCTCATTACAGGAGATCCCTGCACTTCCCTTCCACACCTCCTTCTGGGAGAGAAACCTGCCTTCTGTCGGGGGCCTCTTGAAGTTCATCGGGGTCTCCACCTTCCTGTCTGCTGCTGCTGCAGCCGGCCTTCTCGCCTACAAGAAGGGGCTCCTCCCCAGGAGTTAAACCACTCCCCTCCTCACCTGTCCACTCACTCCTCTGCTCCTCCAGGAGGAACATCTCTACAGACACTCTACCTGTGTACTTTTAGTGTGCATACTCCAGAGTAGGGAGCTACGTGGAGTATAAGGATGTTTTAATGAGAAACACCCTGCTGTAAGAAAGACTGTACAGCTCAACACAACACTAACAACCGCTCTGTTTATAAAAAGAGAGAGAGAGAGAGATTTACAAAGAAAGAGAGATAAGAGAGAGAGAGAGAGAGAATAAAGAGGTTCAGAGATGTAAGGTTTGGAGGAGAGAAGAGGCTCGAGCTTCAGTTTTAATCTGCATTTAATCTGAGATTCAGATTGTGAAACAAATGAAGGAGAAAGAACAGAATCGATCTTAAAACAGAGAAAATATATCAGATATAAATCTATAACTCTTAATATTGCATACATTGCCAATGACATTCATGTTCTCGATTCCATGTGAGTTTATTAACTCCTCGTGCTTTCTGTCTGTGTGTGTGATCTTTGTTTGCGTGCATGTGCACACGCTTCAGCGAGCATGCATTTGTGAGTTTGTGTTCAAAGTGTGTGTGTGTGTGTGTCTGATGAGTGTGTGTGTGTGTGTGTGTGTGTGTGTGTGTGTGTGTGTGTGTGTGTGTGTGTGTGTGCAGTGAGTCTAATTACCTCTGATTTTAGGTGCTGATTTGTTCTGGCTGTGCAGCTGCAGCAGTGTGATGAATCACGGTGAAACATCAGAAAAAAACCGAGCTGTGTCATTGCCCGTCACAAAACCACAAGATCAGAAAACCACAGAGCAGATTTCATATTTTATTTAAGAGGACGATCTTTATTTTTCTCTTTCTGTCAACAAATCTCACGCAAAAACAAACACCACCTTTTTTTTTTTTTTTTATTGAGTCATGCCCGTGCAGCTAAAGCTGGATTCAGTTGTTCTTGACAAAAAAACGAAAAATACAAAATGTTCTCACAAACAAACCAAAAGTCAACCTTTGCAGAGCATAAAATATTCCCTTATTTCACTGGTTGTTTTAAACTGTTGGAGACGGGCAAAAAAATGAATGAAAAGACTGAGATTTTTTGTATTTTGTTGGAAAAAGAAGACTTGTGCACTAAAAAACAAAAATTTTTAAATTTTACACTCCCCTGAAATGCAAAAAGAAGAGCGCCCCGATTTTTCTGCAACAGCCCAAAATCGTCTGCAGTTTGCTTTGTCAAATGAAATGCAATTTCTTGACATCATCTGTGCGAATTTGGTTTTTATGCACTTTTAAATGTCCTGCATCTGCTCAAGTGACTCTTTACATATATCCATTTTCAGTTTCCCTGATGGGCTGGAGTCAAACCCAACTCCCATTGGCTGAGAGGTGATGTACAGGTTGTTAGCCACTTTTTTAATACAGCCCCTTACTTTACATCAGGTTGTATAATCTGATTAAATCCTAGGAAAAAGGCTCATCTGTATCTGATCTAAATTCTCATCAGAATTGGAGCTCTTTCTCTTTTTTCCCTCCTTTCCTTCTTCCCTGTATAATTATGAATCTGGACTCATACCGCCTCGGGAAATCCTCAAATCTCTCACTCAAGTGGAAACATTTTCAACTTGTGTGGACGCATCAAGTCAACTCAGTTTTATTTATAAATCCATGAATCATAAATTCGCCTCAAGGGGGCAACGTATTCACTTCATAGCGGTAGTTTGTTTTAAATTTATCCCTCAATGCTGACCTCGTGCCAGATATTACTCACTGGAGCTCCGGAGCTTCAGCTGGAAATAGTCTCCAATTGAATTTACTTTTTACTCTTAAGCTGTTTCAGGTTTTCAAAATCATCAGATATTTGTCAGCTGTTTTTACAGAATAAATCACAGATGTTTACCTGGGATTTGTTGACACTAAGAAACAAATTTAAAAGCTTTTATTTCCACAGATAAAATGCGTTTTAAGAGGTGAATCAGTGTGATTATGCTGCTCTGTTTGTCTGTTTGTTTTTAATGTAACAGAAGCATTTGAATGTATTCTCCTCACACCGGATAACACAAACTCTTTGTTGCTTTATCACGATCAGAGGTGTGAGAGATATCAATTTATTATTTTAGGTGCATTTTTATTGAAAGCCATTTTTAACTAAAGCCCAAATGCTCCTGCTTTGAATGCCTGTATGTAGCAAGATTACAAAACACTATTTTTAATCTTTGGGTTTAATTAGCATTTATATCACACCACTTTTGTTTCCTCCTAATTAGTCCCTGTAGTCAGTGGGTTAAAGCTCCTGCGAGGAAAATTTGGTTTGTGCTGGTTTTGGTGCCCCCTGTGGGTAAAGGTTTCCTCTTGTCTCTTTGCTAATTTCTTCATGGATAACGTGAACAAAGTCCATTCCTACAGCATGCTCTAAATCACTTTATCTGACACTGATCCACTGACACTGTTTACAGGCAATAAATAAAAATAAAAAGACACTATCGATCTTTTTCTTGATGGTCTAGTTTGTTTTTGTAGCTTAAGAAGAGGCAACATCAACATTTAGGTAATTTTAAATGGGACCCCTGGTCGAAGTAAGGTTAAATTTGGTGGTATAGATCAATTCTGAGAGCTCTTTTAACCTCCAATTAGTTATGCAAAATGCCAAAATCTGAGGCAGGGAGAGCAGCAGCAAAGACTGCATAAAGTAGAGCTCCCTGGTTTTCCCTCATACATGCATTAAATGCCAAAGCCTTAGACAGGGAGTACTCCTCTCCTATAAAACATTTATATTCAAGAGCAGCAGAGGCAGGCAGAGAAACAGCAAAGACCTACCCACTGCACAATGCGACGTCGAAATGACATCTATTTAACGTATTTTTTCGACAACGAGGTAGAAATGTGGACGTCATTTCAACGTTTAAAAGAGGTCCAATAAAGACGTCTAAAGCTTGGATATATTTATCACATTGTGCCGACGTCTAGATTTGGTCTTCAGATGACGTCCAAATTTTAAACGTCAGAGCGATGTCTAAAAAGGGTCCAATTTGGACGTAGAAATGTCTAACCTATAATGCACGTCGCACTGACATCTAGATGTGGTCTTTGATGGACCGACCCAATACTGACTTGTCCTGTACGTCTCTTCGACGTCCAATGTTTGGTGGGTACCTAAGGTAGAGCTCACTGGTTTCCCATATGCATACATGAAAAAGCCAATGTCTAAGGAGAGTACAGTTTTCCTTTCCAGGCATCTCCAAACTCTTCCACAAAGGGCCGGTGTGGCTGCAGGTTTTTCTTCCAACCAAGCATCAGCAGCAGCAGAAACACACCAGACTTGATTCATTTCATCAGCTGATCTTGGTCTTCAGACAGCTGGTTGGTCAGACTGCGTGCTCTTGACTGGTTGGAAGAAAAATCCGCAGCCACATCAGCCCTTTGTGAAATAGTTTGGAGAGTTTAATTGATTGACATGAGGGACATGCAGGGAGAGCAGCAGCAAAGATCCCAGATCCAACAGAACAGATCAGACATGATTGCCAAACCTTATCAATATCCAATGACAGAGGAGGACTTGGCAGACTAAAGCAGTTTAAATAAAAGTCTAATTTTGATGCTGATGAACTGTGGGCGGAGCTTGATTTTATTGCCTGCCTGAACTAACACTATTCTCAGTTGTGTTAAAGAACTAACTATAAAGACCTCACAGGAGCTTTTAAACACGCACCTTGTTTTATTTTATTTTAGCACTGAATTGTAACAAAAATTATTTCTTGAATCACATTAAAATAGTGATAAATACTTGGAAAATGGTTATTAAGTCTATCTTGTACAATGAAAACAAAGCTGAGTATGTGCGGTAAAGGCTTAGTCAGATTGCAAACACTTCAACAGCATCTTCAATGAGCTAAAATGACCAATGATGTGTGTCTAGAGTGGAAATAAAGGTCTCAATGTAGACATGAAGAGGACCAATCATTACATGTTTGAACCTAAGAGAGTTCCTCTGTCTGTGTGTCTGTTTTTAGAGGGCGTCATCATAGTGTGTGTGCTCACTGAGGGGAATCACACTATTAACCTCCCAAAGATCTGTATGTGTGTGTATGCATGTAAGTAAGTGAGTGTGTGGTGATCTGTTGTGCCTTAATGGAAGTCATAGTGTATTTGTCATTTCTCTTAAAGTGCCTGTGTGACTCTCTGACACTCACTGTCACCCATCACCTCACCCCTGAACCCTTTCCCACCCTGCCTGCACCAGACGTCAGAGGTCAAACTGACCGGCTGATTGGTAGCATCTCTAATAATGATGTTCAGGGTCCAGAAATAAGTAAATACCAGAGCAGTGGTTTACTGGGACTTCAACACAACAGGCTGTTAAAAGGTTTTTGATTTACTGACAGATATAATAAAAGAGAAGTAGAGAAATCGTCACTTTTCAGAAGCTGGAACCAACAAATCTCGACTGAAACAATCAAGCAGTTCTTTAAAAAGTCGGCATTTTACCAGTCAAGTGACCATTTCAGCTTTGTACCTAATGTTTATCTCAGCCTGTTTCTGGGCTAATATCATTAAAAACCTGCTTTCAGTCCTCGGTGTGAACTTGAATAAGGTGCAGGCAGGTGTATAACTGCAGTATCAGCTGTGACTGAGCTCAGACTGTTAGATTGATCAATCTGCTTCTCTCCGGTGTCTCTGTGTCTGTTTTGTGTTGTGATTGTAGTGTTCCTCTATCTGTCCTCCTGTTTTGTGTGTTTCCCTCTCTTTCCGTTGGACAAAGATGTCGCTCACATTTCAACCTGTTTTTCTAACTCCAGTGAACAAAGAAAGCCAGCACACTCTTTCCGTCCTACTTTACTACAGGTTTACACAATCAGCAGGAATAATGTACCATCATTAATTCAAAACGCACAGTTTTCTGGAGACTAAAGACTGCTCTTCTTCTTCTTCTTGTCTTTTTGTGCACTCAAACCCACCAACGTCGCTGTGACTGATTCTTTAATGTCTTTGATTCTTTAAACAAAGCTGGTGATATTTAAAGAAAAAAATGTGAAATAAATCTTTTACTCGTCTTAAACTGCTCTTCTGTGTTTCTTTGTATAATTCCACATTGGTGTGTACAATTATTTGAAGGAGATTGTTCACTTTTGGGACCCCAGAGTTTAATCTCTGATTCTATGCAGAAGATGTGGTTCTGTTGGCTTCAACAAATGCTGATTTTCAACAGGTGCTGCAACCAGGGGTGAAAGTAGAATAGGGTTATTGCAGGTACTGTGTCCGTAGGCTTTGTACAAGAGGAAGTTTTCTCTTGTACCCACAGTGGTCAGTAATGGACTGGCCCGAGGTCTCGCTACAAACAAGCGGCTGCTGGAAGAAAGTAGGTGAGTTGTGTTTAGTCTCTTTGCTAAAGAAATAAGGCAAAGTTATGTTTGGTGGATAGTACTATGGCTAGGACCCTATATTGGTGTTGATGAAGTTAGGTGCTGTTCTGAGCATTATTTGTGGTTATAGAGTGGCTTTTTGGTTGAGGTTTGTTTATGGCTCCTCAGACCGCTGTGTATTGCTATCTTACGGTCGTTACTAAAGTTGGTATAACTTGAGAAGCAAGCGGTCGGCAACATTCATCTCTCGAGGGGGTGTCTAATACTGTGTCACGGTGTGTTTGGCCCTAAATTAAATTTACACCGGAATATCCCTTTAAGATTGAAGCAGCTATCTCTTTAAAAGTTCCTCAGCGTCTAGGCAACCAGCGTCCAATCAAAAGTGCGCACTGTGCTCTTCGGAGTTTGTTTGTTTGCGGAAGCAAATACGACTCAGTCGCAAGCAGCATGGTCCCATTGGATTACTACGGTTACAATGCCGAGTGCAGATTGACGTGCGGCAACACGGTAAGCAAATGTAGCCTACTTACACTGAAGGGGTGAAAGTTTGCGTACCGACAGTAAACTGCTGTTTATGTCTTCCCGGTACGACGTACCGCGGCGTACCGACTTCCCTTCACAGTTTGGGGTTCCTTTCTCAGGCAAGAGTCCTTGTATCTGAGGGTCTTGTTCACAGCAGATTATAGGTTATACATTATCAACAGTGAACCAAAGTCCTATCCAGTAAAGTCTCCCAGCCCCTTTGCGGGAACCAGGGGTGTTTCCGGGACAGAGGGATGTTGGGTCATCTCCAAGGTCTCTTGTTAGACAAACTGGATTGGAAATAATTCATTTCTGAAGTTTTCCTGCTGCCTGCTGAACAGGAGAAACTGGCTCATTTTGGCTCCTCAGAGTTTGTCGAAGTAGACATCACAGCAGAGTCAGGTGTGTGTGTGTGTGTGTGTGTGTGTGTGTGTGTGTGTGTGTGTGTGTGTGTGTGTGTGCCTGATTGCTCCTGATTGGTCACAGATGTGGGGAGGTTACAGATTCTGTTGTGCTCCAGGTCCATGTGCTGACTTATTAGCTCATTTGCTGTGGTTGTGAGAGGGTCTCCCTCTGTGTGACGTCTGTGTTTGCTCCATAAGAGCTTCAAGCCTTGTTGGGTGGTTCCTTCTCTGTTTTCAGTGGTTGTCTTGAAAGTGGTAGACTCAGAAATAGGACTTTAAAGCTTCAAGCCAACTGTACACAACTTCCCACCAATCAAAGTTAAATATAACAACTTAAGGGGTATTGTCTGATTGAGGTCATAGTGATATTCCTGTGTGCCAATGAAGGAAGTAAGTTATTGATATATGACAGTTGTGCATCAGGAACTTTGCAGGAAAGCCATCATGAACAGATTTCTTTATTTCTTGATGCATTAACTTATCAAAGTCTTTACGGACTAATCCTGAGGAAACCATGAATTTATGTGCATGATTGTGTCCAAATGCATTCAGTAGTTATTAAAATATTTCACTCTGGACCAAAGTGATGGACTGAAATTGCAGCGCATTGAGACGCGCTCCATGAAAATATGATATTTAAGTTCACACTTTGCTTAAATAAGCAGTTTCCTCCTGTTTTAGCACAGAGGACAAAAAGCTAGAGCAGTAAATTGCCATAAGTGGGTTGTAATAGAAAGAGGCAGCCAAAGGTTATGAATACAGATGGTTAAGTGATTTACATTAAACTCAGATTTAGTGTAATTTTCCCAGCAGCCCTCCAGCGCCCGTTCAATGTGTGTGCATATGTGCATTAACCAAAGCACATAAAGATCCCTGGCTTAAAACCAGAGGAGCTCAGACTCAGATGTAGAAAGACAGGAGTGAGTTTATCTCTCTGCAGAGACAATGAGACCCCAGAGAGGACGGAGAGAGAGTCTGACAAGATCACCTCTGCACGTCAGAAACATCACAAAAGCACAAAGTCTGCAGACTAAAGCTTTATCTGTTAGACCAGTCCAGTCTCCTCTGAGTGTGTGTGTGTGTGTGTGTGTGTGTGTGTGTGTGTGTGTGTGTGTGTGTGTGTGTGTGTGTGTGTGTGTGTATGTGCATGTGTGTGTGCGTGTGTGGCTCCATGCCAGCTCCTCTGCTGGGCTCTGCAGGGATAAGCTGCCGTCTTCTTTCATCTGCTCTGTATTTAATTTAATCTCTCCTCTGAGCCGCTCCTCACCGTGGGCCGTTCACATAAATTCAACAATTGTAAAATCAATGTGAATCATGATAGAAGACCTTACATAAAGATGTTCTTATTGAGATGATAATCTGCTCCTGCTGCCTTTTATTTCTTTCCAACAAGTCACCATAATTAAGTGTCCTCTGATCTGTAAGGTTCAGATGTTGCACACAAATTAACCTTGAGCAAAATTAGTGAATCTCTTCATGACAGAGGGGAGATCATTTCCATCTCTGCTAAATTTAAAAATATGTGACTTTGGAGCTTTTTTATTTAGCTAATCTGACCTCAGTCACAATGAAACGAAAACCAAAGCAAACAGCACATTGTACTAAATGTGCTAAACCCTTAGGAAGGGATGCATCTCAGGGTCAGAAAGTGAGTGGGTGTGGAGACCGAGACTGGTGCTGGGTCTTGTCTAAACCTGTCAGGATTCATTTTTATACAACCCATGACTAACAATAGATCATCTCTTGAAATAAAGACAGTAGTCAGTATGCAAACATGATGCTTTGTGTTTTAATCGGCTGATTTAAGCAAAATAATGTGAACATCTGAAGTGCTATCAGTCCATTTACCAGATACTTAACCTGCAGTTCCTGTTTGTGCCACTAGAGGGCAGATAACAACTATCAAACTAAATGTAGACTACTGAAAAAATAATATCGTTTTTTCTTTTGTTCTCACTCTTATCTCTAGAATTGGTGGATTGGAGACTAGTGTCCACACACACACACACACTCTCTCTCTCTCCCTCTCTCTCATGCAGGCTGTGTGCCGTCACATTAATCCAGACCGGGTGTTACTCATGTTGTCTCTGGGCTGGTTCTGCTGGTTGACATATGGCACTTATGTTGCTCTCATCGCTCCCCTCTGAGCTGTGATAGCCAGAGGCTTGTACAATCCCAGATTGACACACCAGGCTTAGTCACTGCGACCACTTTCCAATCCCACGCCACAGGCGGGCTCTGACGGCTTCCCAGCATGCACTGAGGTTGTGTAACTGCAGCCTGGAACAGCTGGATGGGCAGCTCTTAGAGTGCTGGGGTTGCTGTTTTTTCTTCCTTTTATGTGGGCGTCAATACATCTGCATGCAAGTGCACACACCTTAACAGACATGCCCCCTCCCATACACACTCACACACACACACACACACACACTGCCACTTTAACACACTCTGTCCTCTCTTTATTAGACTGCAGCCCTGCTCCCGGCCTCGCTACAGCCCGCTCTGATATGAAATCTGACACTGCCAATTTGCCTCCCAATCCGTCAGACCATGGATTGGATTCAGATGGCAGGAGTGTTGGAGGGGCTCAGGGACTTGGAGCTGTGGCCTAGGCAACTGCTTCCCGCCACCCACCCACGACCATAACCCCCAACACACACAAACACACGCACACACAGCAGTGAAATCATCTACACTCTACCATTAAATGTTCCACTCCAGGACTCGTTCACAGAAGGGGCGAAAACCTTTTTTTCTGCGGTTAAACATAACGACTAAAGCTGCCAAAAATAAGACTTTGTGGTGGAAAGTATTTATTTCTCATGGTTTATATTGCATACTCACATACATACATCTTCTTAAATGATCCTAAAACATGCATTATAGTTCACTGTTGACACTAAGGCTAAATGGGGGCCCACACATCCAACACACATATACACTTCAATATAGTCCGCATGTACTTCTCTGATTATCCCTCTAATATTCCCCTAAAATATTGCCTGTAATATACTCCTAATATACCTTATGATATACCATCAAGTATAGCCAGTGAAAAACCCCTAAATATACCCTATGATAAGTTACGCCTGTAGTATACCCTCTGATATAGCCTGTAATATACCCCCTAATATACAGTCAGAATACCCTAAATTACACCGGTAATATACCCCCCAATATACCATCCAATATACCCCCCAATATAGCCTGTAATATGGGGTATAGTTAGTATACCCCAAATTAAGTCTGTAATATACCCCCACTATACCATCTAGTACATCCTCTAATATAGCTTGTAATATACCTTATTTACCATCTAGTATAGCCAGTGATAAAGCCCTAAATATACCCTATGATAAATTATGCCTGTAGTATACCATCTAATATACCCTCTGATATAGCCTGTATTATACCCCCAATATACAGTCAGTATACCGAAAAATACGCTCTGTAATATACCCTCAGTATAGTATTTAATATACCCTCCAATATAGCCTGTAATATACCCCCTAATATACCCTATGATAAACCTTCAAACATATCCAATGATATACCACTTATATACCCTCTAATATACCCTCCAATAAAAAATATGATGTTCCATGCATTTAACCCCTACATGTACCCCTTATATACCCTATGGTATACCATGTTACATAATCTATGATTTACCCCCTATAAACCCTGTGTTTTACCCTTTCAATATAGCCTATGATATACCTCTATTCATACCCTATGATATACCCTTGAATAAGAGCCATAGTATACCCTTTGTTACAGCCTTCAATAAAACGCATGATAAACCCTTTTAATTTCCCCTTATACACCTTTTAGCATATCATATGATATACCCTGTAGTTTACCCTGTGATTTATACCCAATGATATTCCCTCCAATATAAGTAATTAAAGCTGACTCTTTGCTTTAGTCACCATGTCTTGTAACATGTTGTCTAAGCAGTAAGTTTTCAATCGGTACTAGACGTTAAATACTAGAAACGATGAATGATGCAATATACTTGTACAATACACAGTACAAAGCACACTTTGATCTACAATGCAACATAGGATACTATAAACAGTAGGATATTTGATTTACAGTTTGAAATATGATGTTACAATACAGTAAACCATGTTACATATTGTATACATCATGTTATTTGATACAGTGCGATAAGCTCTTACTGGAGGACGTCTTCAGAGTCATTCCTGTGTTTTTATTATCAGTGTCTATATTTCCTGTCCTGTCCTCATCCTTTAAGACCCGAGACTCTGCAGTCAATTAAACCTGATACAGACAGCCCTGTGTCTTATCCCACCTGAGTTTATCAACTCTGGATGAATCAGCGGGCGAGGACGGAGCTTTCTGAGCCGGCTCTGAGCCCGAGGTGTTCACAGCTCCCCCGTCTCATGCTGCTGTTGGCTTTCTAACTTATTGTTCTGTGCTGGTGGGACCTGAGCGAGATTTACCGCCAGATCCTCAATAGATTACACAATCTCCACTTGTTAGACATTTCACTTTGGTCCAAGGAGGACAAAAAGCTCTCCAGTCGTCCACCTTTCTGTTTTATTGGACCTGTTTGCTGAAATATCGTCACACAGAGACCTGAAAGTAGAAAAACAACAGAATAATATTCAGGCTGGTTAACTGTGGTTTACCTCAAGGAAATTCTGAACTTTCTCAGAGGAAATCTTTGACATTTTGGGAGTTATTTTGATTTATTCGCTTCCTGAATGTTAAATTTAGGACTCTGATTCCACAGTAGTGTCCTGTCATGTCGCATTCATCTGAAACTCAAGATGTCCAGTTTCTCTAAATCAGCTCTTCTACAGATTTCTGAAGACACCCCAGAGCTGGGGAAATTCTTCAGCTTTTACTGACCTCACTGACATGTAAGTGTCAGGTTCCTACATGGATTCATATTATCCAGTTAAATACAGTCTTTGTGTTATTTTTACTCTAAAGTTTCACTGAGACACGGGTGCTGGAGTTGGACCATTAGCCTCAGAGTATCTCCTCAGTGACATTGACAGAGTGCTAAGGAGGATTTCATCTGATAGAGAACCATCAGAGCCGGTAATGGTCCACATCAGTCACTCTGTCAGAACTCAGAGACCCAAAAAAAAAGAGGGAGCCGGAAGAAAAGTTACAGAAAGGTAAGTTCTTTGGAGAGAGGGCGAAGAAGGTGAGAGTGCAAAAAGAGGAAGTGAAGAGGAAGGTGAGAGGATAAAAGAGGAAGGGATGAGATGATTTGTTCAGGTGCTCTCATAACAAAGACTCTTCTGTCTGAGCTGATCCTTAGGATTTACTCTCACTGAGTGTGGAGAGGTGCTGGAGGAGAGAGGCTTCAACAACTCGGTGCCTTTAGCGTCCCTGTAACGGTGAGGGAAACGGCTAAAACACGGGCAACATCGCCGAGAACAGAGAGGTGAAGCCAAATAACTGCAGTACCCTAAGTGTCCACTAGAAGCTGACTAGATAGGTGAGTCTGACCCCACAAAGCAAGGCAGAAGAACTACCGCATCTGCCGTGCAAAATGATTAATGTTAACTTCAGGGAAATGATAGATTAATAATCATAAATATTCTCCCTTGAGCTGCGTCACCCCGCAGCAATCTGTAATGGACTGGCCTGAGGTCTCACTACAAACAAGCGGCTGCTGGAAGAGAGTAGGTGAGTTGTGTTTAGTCTCTTTGCTAAAGAAATTAGACAAAGTTAAAAAGATGTTTGGTGGCTAGTACTGTGGTTGGGACCCTATATGTACTGCTGATGAAGTTAGGTGCTGTTCTGAGGATTGTTTGTAGCTATAGAGTGGCGTTTTGGTTGAGGTTTGTTTATGGCTCCTCAGACCGCTGTGTATTGCTATCGTGTGGTCGTTACTTAAGTTGGTATAACTAAAGAAGCAAGCGGTCGGCAACATTCACCTCTTGAGGGGGTGTCTAACTTGGTGTTATGGTGTGTTTGACCCTAAATTAATTTTATGCCAGAAAATCCCTTTTAAGTGGACCAACAACCGCCTTTTCTAGCAGTCTCAGTCTGCACTAATTTAGCAAAAAAAAAAAAATTCGAGTTTGTTTTAACTGAACCCAAAAAAGTCAGGTGCAAAAGTAGCAATACTTTCTTCAGTCCACGAATACAATCTTTTTCTGTGAGCAACATGTACAGCTCCACTTCCTCTTTGCGTCATCCCCTAAACCAGCAGGGTTGACCCTGACAAAGTGAGACTTCCTCTGATGGATCATAGAGTAATCAAATCAAATTACTCCAGGCTGAGAGTTTTAATTCCAGCCCCGGACGCGTGTCGCTCTCCCCGGCTCTGCAGGCCTTGCCGTCAAAGCTCCAAAGTGATAAATAACCGGGTAAATAGTAAATCCACTGGCGGCTGCAGAGGGAAGGAGGAGAGGAGGGAGGGAGAGTCAAGGGAGTCTTAATCCCCCGAGTGAAATGACTGCAGTACGAGTCGAGCCCTGCACCCAAAAATAGTCTTTTCCTCTTTCTCATTTCCTCGGCTCTGCTGTCTTCTGCTGTGAAGGTAAACGCTCCATTACGGTGAAAGCAGAGGAATAAACACTCGAGTGCAGCACTTAAGGGAATCATCCCCCTCTGTCATATTCCCAGCTGGTTTCAATGTGTTCCATTTAAATGCATAATGCCTCAGAGGGTGGAAACAGCTAATCACAACTCATTCGAAATTAGTCTGTGCGAACGGCAACCTGGCTTAATCATACTGGAAAGCAAGCTGCGTGGAGTGTCATTTGATTATTCCGCCTCAGCGACGAGCCGGCATGAGAGCTCAGTCTGCAGCACAAGACGTGGGAATGCAGACGAATGCATCATGGTGCAAAGATGCAGGAGAGTCATCGAATCCCATCTGCTCACCTGTGGAGCCAAGTGCAGATCTAACGTCAGCGAGGAGGAAGAGCAGAGCTGCATATTTTCATTTTTTTAGAAGCTTTCTTACACTATTTGTAATCAATAGATCTAGGTTTATCTCAAACAACTTGCAGGAAAAATGACTGTTTAGTCTGAGTGAGCAGAAACATGAGGAGGGTCTCTCTGTTTGAAGAGCATCGTAAAGGATCAATTCTGGTCACACTCCGTTTGGCAGGATGTTGCTCCTAATTCAGAGTCACTAAAGCGAACAAGAAGAGAGAGAGAGAGGGAGGGTTCACTGCAGAACACGACCAACCTCACAGGTCATTCTGGGCCATGTGCAGATTTTAAAGAGAGCTGCAGAAAGTCTGGAAAACTCCTGCTTAAAGTTTAGGGATAAAAATGAGCATATCTGGCTGGGCGATGTGGGCAAAAGTTTATCACAATGTATTTTTTCATATCAGTCGATATCAATCATGATATAAAAATGAAGTTTAACAGTGTTTATTGGAAGTATGTCTTTTTCAGTACAATAAGATGCTGCATCTTTGAGGTCTTTGTGTCTCTTCGATGTTTTGTTGTAAGGCGTTGCGCTTGAGAAAGAGGACTGAATGGTTGGCTGTTTTGGCTGCGCAGGCGCCATGGGCTCCATGGGTTTGTAACCTTTTGCATTGCCCGTGCTCTGCCCCGTGCCACTGCTTCAGGTGGTGAAAAAGATTTGAGGTATTCCCTGACTTTGCGAGAACATGTACTCGACATTGTTTGCAGTGCACATTACTCGGCTTCATGTCAGACCTCAAAAAAACAAAATACCTCCACACCACCGACGTTTTCATGTCGCTATTTTCGACGATGTCATCATCTGTTGAGTTCATCTGCATTTCTGCCGGGAGGTAGCACTCATTTTCTTTTTTCTCACCAACATTGCTGTCTGCTTCACCTGTTAAAGTACTATGGTTGCATGTAGCTGCAGCCTGCTACTACACAGTTGTTTGCTACTTGGTTCTAATTCAGCACATGATTGGTTCAGCGCGAAGCGGACCAGGAGCAACTCCCCTTTACATTAGCAATTCATATAGTCTACCAAAACATGGCAGAATGCCAACAATATAAAAGGATATTGACCATGTTTTATATTGATATTGAGGGAAATTAATTTTTGATATATATCGTTTTTATTTTATCGCCCAGCCCTACATGGGACATGCATGCTGCTCACTCTTAAAACGATGAAAAAACTCCCTTAGTTGCTGTTCTAGGATACTAGGATGCACCATAATGTAAATATTCTCATTTCTGGGCATGTATAGTATAATATCATGGCTTTAAGTGATGTCTAAACCATCAGTAACTTGCAGCATTTTTCCCCAAATGAAAAATGTTCTGGGAGATATTGATAGGTTAGCCTTGTTAGTGTTAGCCGTCTTTATAAACAAACTTATTTTTTACAAACCATCCCGTCCATGTTCAGATTTTCCACTTTGCCTCCCTCTGTTTCTCTCAGACTCAGCCCACCTGTGTGTCAGATACAGAGGGAGGTTCTCCCCCCTGCGTCTGGCGTTCAGCCATGCTGTCCACTCGGCAGGTGTCCAGTGGAGCGTGTGAACAGGGTCAGGGTTTGGAGATAGGAGACGGAGAGTGGAGCTGCCATCCGTGAACATGGAGGAGAGGGGGGTCTGACTCCTGAGGCCTTCTGCTCTGCATTAAGGAGATCTGAGAGCCTATAATGTAGTCTGCCTCTGCTTTGTTTGTCTCTCCTTCAGATGCTTGAAGGAGGAGATGATTTCTGCTCTGATGGCGGCTGCAGAGTGTCTTTTTGCCGCTGTGTGTGCTCTGAATAAACTAAAGTAACATGACTGCTGTTTCTCTGCTGCTGTTTATTTTTTTAAATGCCAGCAGTCAGAGATGAAACCGCCGGTCGATGTTATTTTTGTTTGTTGTAATGGTTTCCCATTTTCCCGCCTATGACTCAGTGAACTGCAAATGAATCATCAGCGCTGCTCTGCTGCTGTTTGTATTTAAATATTTGTCTCTTATCAGCGTCTCAGGTTGAGGAGCACCGTAAACTAGATATGAAGGAAAATTTGAATATGCGCTCTAATGCGTTTCCACCACTTGAATTCAATTATCAGGGTAATGGAGGCGTTCGCCCTCCGCTCACAGGTTTGGAAGTAAAATATTCAATTGTGTTCATAATTGAGTGCAAATGAATATGACGGCCTCAGGGGGGCTGGGACTGATCTGCAGGGGGTCCTTCATGTGTCTCTGTGTCTCTGCAGACAAATACGCACCAGTTATTTTTACACTTGTAGTGATTTGAAATGAGCCTCATACGGTCGCACCAAAATATATGTAGCGATTTGAAATGAGCCTCACAAGGCCGCACCAAAATAATACTTGGCGATTGGAATTTATAATAAATGTCTAAAGATTAATAATCTCAAATTATGACATTTATGCACTCGTTGAAAGGGGCACCACCCACCCTTAATGGTGGGAAAATAAAGAAAACAAAAGTTTAATTCAGAAATCAAACATCAAGTCAGTTTTAATTAATCAGTCTTAATTAATCAGTCTTAATTAATCAGTCTCATATCTTAAGTCGAAATTCTAATTTCAGGGACTCCACTTCTGGAAGAACACTAACAGACAGGAACTTAGAAAAATAATGATCTGTTTATTACAGGATAAATGATGGTACAACACACATGCAATAAATGATGATAAGATAATGAAGATAGATAATAATAGGTGAATAAATAAAGATTCTGAGTCAGGCTAGGAGCACTAAAGTTAATGATAGTGAGTGAATATGCGCTAACATATTAACCTACACTAACTTTGGTGTCGAGATAAACTCGGGTGTAGATTTGGAGGAATCTAAGATCACCAGAAATAGGTGGATATCTGAGTTATGAACGCGTGAGACAGCATCAGCCCTGTCTGGAGCTCTGGAGGTTTGCATACTTAAGTGAGACTGGTCCTTGGAGAAGATGGAGCAGGTTCCGAAGGTCCGGGGCTACTGGCGGTTCGAGCGGTTCAGCTCAGAAGACGACTGAAGTCAGCCGAAGGATGAGCCAGGAGTTGCAGCACTCGGGCCCGAAGCAAAGCCAGCGCCTGTGGATCCTGTGGATGCTCGTTTGGGTACTTCTTTGGTCTCACTCAAAAACTCTAGCACAGAGGATGACCTGGGCCTGCTGGGTTGCGTTCAGAGGTGACTTTGAAATCACGCAGAAAACTCAGAAAAACGAGGCTCGAAGAGCAGAGAAAACTTTCAAAAATGGCTTCGCGAAATTAAAGAAAAATCAATCAAAGGCTTAATCTTGAATTGCTATGTGCACAAAAAGTTGAAGTTTCAAAACTTGAACTAAGACGATGTTAAAGAAAAATCAACGTGAATCAACACGTGGCGTAAAACTTAGAAAACTAAGAAAAAGTTCTAAGATAAAACAAAGAAACGCACCACAGAAGGGTGTGGGCAGAAAAGAAGGGGCATAAGAGCCGGGGACAAGAGAGTCAGCAGAAGAGCAGAAGCATAAGAGGAATAAGAGCGTAAGATAAGAGAGTGAGCAACCCGACTTCACTGGTTTTATCTTCTCACACTGGGGGTGGCTCCGGCGTGTGTGTGAGGAGACAGAGGAGGGGTCGTGTGGTCTTTGATTATTTGATCTAACTTATTCTTTTGGCTGGCAAAAGAGTCAGATCTGATACTCACTCACTATGATTAATATCATTGAATGTTTGGTTTCATGATAAATAATTTGATACTAAACACATATGAATGAAGTGTAGGATCACATCAAACATTCTCATTATGTTTTAAGTATCACATTGAACAGGCTAAATTACTCTGAAATGAAACAGATAGTAACACATGGAAACTGTGAACAACAAAAGAGTAAATACATGTGAATGAACGTCATCATGATTAATAATGGATTCTAAATACTCACATTCAGGTTATTCAATGACATTATAACCACCTAATGGTTAAAAATACTAAATAAACGATTAAAATATAGAACAAACATTTCTAAACCATTTCTGTTAATTAGAGCTAAGTTATGAGTCACAATCAATAAATTTAACTCTTAAAAGTTCATGAAACAGTCTGAAAAGCTGTTGGTCTAAAGATATCCGGAGTGATAATTTGGCTTCTGAAGCACATAGAAAAACGGGAAACATCTCATTTTAACACAAATTTCATGATTAGACAGATTAGTACATTGCTGAATGCATAAGATGTCATGATCAGTCATTTGTATTCTTTCACCAAAGGAATGCAGTCTTTATCAGTGTATGGTTGAGCAGGGTTTTACGACCGAGGTCTGGAGGTCAGTGTCCCCCCCTTTTCCTGGGGTCCGTATGTTCACACACTTTAAGACGCTAAATCTCAAATGAGAGATCTGGGTTAAGGTTAATGTTTATTTAGATGGTCAGCAAATGGAGTCAGTTTGAAAGGTAATAAAAACTCTGTCTCTGTTCGCCGAACTGACCAATCCTGAAGAGTCAGAGGTTTAGTCAACCTCCGGTTGGGTCACTTATTCAACCTGAAAGGGCAAACACGTCTGGAAAGATTTATATCCTGTTTCCTGGGACCAGATAAGGAAACTTTCCTGTAAGGAATGTGTGGGTTTCACATCCAGGGTTGTCTTGATTGCTACAGTCCCCCCTTCGTCACGGTGGTCCTGTCCATGGAGCATCGGGACGACGAGTAGACAACCATGAAGCAGCAGCAGGTGTATGCAAATAGGACTGATGCGTCTCGTCATCACTATGTGAATCACTAGTACTGCTTTGAGATAAAATTAAGCATGCATTAAGCTATCAAATAAAATAGTCTTGTTGTTAGACTTTTCTCAGTTAACTATTGGTAGACTAATGTGAAAGAAAATCTCCTAATTTTCAGTATTAATGAGATTTAGGAAAGCACTATTTAGTCTGAATGCTAACTGGATCTAAAGATATAGCTGTTTTCCATGCTTGCTGGAGAAGTCTGAAAGTTCAATTTCAGTTTCAAAAATGGTTAAGACTTAGGTGGAAAAGAAATGTCTGCTATAGACATATTAACCATCTGTGTATGAGCATAGTCAACCTGAATCACAAACATCAAAAGTTTACTGCACAGAGTTTCTCTTAAACTTTGTCTGTTAAACTTGGGGATGATGCTCTTATCGGTTTGACTAATTATCTGCTGTTGAGTCTGAAATTTGTCAATCTGAGTCTTAGTGACAGAAATTTCAGGTTTTAATCTGTTCATGGGATATTTGACAGCTGACAAGCTGACTATATTGACAGAGGAGAGACAAATGCTAACAAAGAAAGCAGCAACTGGTATTGCAGTCATCAATGTATCACCACAACATTTGGATATCTTATTGGAGTCATTTAGCTTTGGCTAGGTGACTTCTGCTTTCGCAGGACTCACACCTTCATGACTCCACAGTGTTAATCTCAGTGGTTAGCTGAGTAGTCATGTTTATTCACCTTCAAAGTGGATGAAACCGATTGAGGTGGATAATAAGATCGTCGTTTCTGAGAGTGTGATTTACTCTGATTCTGCCAGTCATTCACCCCCCTTTGGCGGTGTCGATGGTTTTTCCTTTGTCTGGGACAAAACCCACCGTGACGGGAGTCTGAATAACAACAGTTGGTCTCAAAGTTTACCCGGCATTGGTCTGAGTCAGACCTGGGCCTTGGTGTGTAACTTTGACCTTTGTGAGTGTGTTGAGGTCGAAAAGGTTTTGGAGGCCTGGTTAACCACTCATTTGGAGGCTTATCGGAGCCTGAAAATACACAATCTGAAGCTTCGTTCAGCTCCACGGGCAGTGATTTTGTCTCCATAGCCAAGAGAGTAACGGGCTCTGCTTTCTTAGCCAAAGTTTGTCGTTGTTTGGCAAAACCTTTTACAGCAAGTTCACGAAGCTGTCGGCTAGTCAAAGTGTTTGGACAAGCTAAGGCGCCAAGGTGATGACTGGTGGTAGGGTGGAGGTTCTGGACGAACAGCGTTTTGAAGTTCAAGTCCTCCTCCATTTCTGGTTCATTTCGGAAACCAAAGTAAGCTTCGCGTAAGCGGTTGTAATATTGTTGGGGAGGTTCTGATCTCCCTTGTTTAATAGACAGAGCAGCAGAAAGGCCTGTCTGGGTCAAATAGTCAGAAAACTCTTCAATTAATGCTTGGCAGAGCAAGTCATAATTATTTCTGACATGATAAGGCTGTCGCTCAAGGAAACTGCTAACCTCTCGACTTGACGTTGCCTTAATAAGGTAGATCTTGTCATCAATGGTTGCACCTGGAAATTTCCTCAGGTAAAAGTCAATGTCTTTCAAGTAGGTGCAGGTGTCAGTAGCACCTTGGTGCTTAGGTTCAAAGCGTGCTATGTTGCGAGCAATTTTGTCAAGATCCCTATCTGAGGGAGATGGTAAGAAGCCATCATGAGGAGGAGAGTAGGACTCTTGGTTTAAGGATGACCTCTCAGGGTCAAGCAGGGTCCTGTCATGATGCTGAGAGAGATACTTAAGAGTTGGTTTGGAAGGAAGTGATGGCGCTCTCTCAGGAGGCTGATCACCTATCATTTCTTCAAGAAACGTTTGCTCCATGCGTTCTCTTTGGGCTCGACCTGACTGGAGGGAGCATTGTAACTCTCTTTGGGCATCTTCAAGTTCTTTGTCTGTCTTTTCTTGCCGTTCTTGACAAAGAATTAACTGTCTTTGAGCTATCTGGAGCTGGTGCTGTAAGGTAGAAGTTTGCTTCTCCTTAACTTCAAGAGCTTCAGCACGCACTTTGACCAGTGCTTTCAAAGTTTTTACATCTTCTGTTGCTTGCTCTAGTAGGGATTCTGACTGTATCAGATCCTCTGTGGTCTTAGCAAGCTGCTTATTCGTGTCATCAAGTTCTTTCTCCTTTTTGTAAAGGGTTTCATTAAGTCTTTCAATCTTGTCTTTGAGATCAAGATTTTCTTCATGACTTATCAGTGAGGGAAGCTTTGACGCTTCACATCTGGCACTGTGTTTTTCTAAAACACTTAGAGACTTCTTAGTCTCCTCTAGCGTCTTTTTCAGAGCGCTGTTTTCGTCTTTTTGCGCCTTTATCTTTGCTAAAGCGCATTCCAGCAAGTAGTCTTTATACTCAAGCTGAGAAGACATCATGACAGACATGCATCTAGTGAGCTCTTTGTCACGAAGTGTCGTGGTTAAGGCTGTTTCCAGTAAGTCAGCCATTGCATCCTCCGGATTGGAGGGTTTGGCCTTTTGAATCTTAGTCATGTATTGAGGTATCAACTGACTAGTCAAGTTTGCCAACACTGTGTGTATGTCCCTCAGGGGGTCTCCCTGGCTGGACTCTTTGTGTTAGGCATGTTTGGTTTTGGTAAAGAGGTGCAGCTGGTTGGTTGATGAGTTTGAGTTGACTTAAAATGAAAGGAAGAAGCAAAATATCAAATTAAGTGGGTTAATCGACTTAATTTATCAGTGCTTGATAAAGAGAAAGAGCCTATCTGAGTAGATCTCTAATGGAGAGAAAAAACCATAAAGTTAAATTCATTTCAATGAAAATTGAAAAAAGTGAAATGATGTTAAATTAAATTTAACATCAGATACAGAACCATTGAATAAAGGGTTCAATTTGTCTCTGTGTTGCAGAGATCAGCAAAGCTTAAATAAACTGCCTGCTGCAGTTGGATGAATTTGAAAAATCAATGAAATTGTCAATTAAGGAATTAACTCTGAAATTAATTCACAAATCGCAATAAAGCCAAAGATTCAACTACCCAATTCATCTGAAATGTTAAAAGAAATTTCAAGTATTAATTAATTTGTTCATTAATTAATTAATCTTATGAGGAGGGTTAATACATTCATGTATTATAGGGAACAGTAAAACTGCTCAATGGTGTGATAAGTAACAACAAGATCAGGTGATTGATTCAAGGAGTTACTTCATCAATACCTTACGGAGGCTCTTATAACAAAGATTAAAATCAAAAATCAATGATCAATGATTTAGAATAAGCACATCAAACTTCATCAACCAAGTCAATCACTTGAGTTATGTCTGTAGAGTGTTACACACTGACTACAGAGAGGCAGTACAGCTAGCTGATACTGCAGACAGATAATAGCAGTGTTAGCTCAATACCAAAAGCAACCATGTGGGGCAGTATGGAGTTGGGGTAACTGCACAAGCTCAACACAAGTGGAGAAGAAGAAGAAAAGAGGAAACAGTCATCCAACTAGCCTCTTGTGGCTGTGTGAAGTTGGGAAGTATGCAGGAAGGGGCCTTTAGGCTCTGCCTCCTTGAAGGGCCTTATCTGCTTAAGGTCAAATGGTCAGTCTCTCCACTGACAACAAAGGGTTAACATTTCACAGCAGGCTGCATCTGCACCCTCAAACATAGAACTTTCCACCATCTGCTCAGGCAGATTGGTTCAATAAAATCATTTACAGGAACAAGAATCAAAGTGGCAAATCCCTCAACAGCAGATTCAACTGCAGACTTAAAAATCACAAATGCGGCGATTTGTGATCACAAATTTTATCTGAATTCATTCAAACAACAACCTCCCACTGTTACAGTGGTTTCCTGTGACAGTTAGCTTATCTGTCAGGGGAAAGGAGGAAATCTAAATCCCATATAGTTACTAGAACTTCATAGCAGACTATAGTGACAAGAATCAAAGTGACAAATCCCTCAACAGCAGATTCAACTGCAGACTTTAAAATCACAAATGCGGCGATTTGTGAACACAAATTTTGTCTGAATTCAATCAAACAACAACCTCCCACTGTTACAGTGGTTTCCTGTGACAGGTAGCTAATCTGTCAGGGGAAAGGAGGAAATCTGAATCCCATATAGTTACTAGAAACTCGTAGCAGACTACAGAGACTTCAGGGGCTTGAAACCACAGCTCGGAGCATCGCGAACACTGGGTTCAGCCAAAGGCCTTAAATACAAGCGTACGGCGACGCAACAATCGTGCACTTAAATATTGGACAGTCTAGACAGAGCAGAAGAAGCAGTCTCACTGCTACTCAGAACAACATTTCACGCTGTCCAGCTCAAACACAGACTACAGGCATGTAGTACAAAAGTGTGTGAAACACAGAGCATAAAGGTTTTATGCATAGATCAGGAAAACATCAGAACTTAGTCAAGCAACTTCAGCAAGCATAGCATTTATTGTGATTAAGTCTAGGATAGCCTGGAAATAAGTTTCTCTCATCAATTTGGAAGGCTAAGTTTTAGGTTGTCTGTTAGTATCCAGAAGTTTTGTTTGAAACGCCTCACGCAGGGGCACCAAAATATATGTAGTGATTTGAAATGAGCCTCATACGGTCGCACCAAAATATATGTAGCGATTTGAAATGAGCCTCACAAGGCCGCACCAAAATAATACTTGGCGATTGGAATTTATAATAAATGTCTAAAGATTAATAATCTCAAATTATGACATTTATGCACTCGTTGAAAGGGGCACCACCCACCCTTAATGGTGGGAAAATAAAGAAAACAAAAGTTTAATTCAGAAATCAAACATCAAGTCAGTTTTAATTAATCAGTCTTAATTAATCAGTCTTAATTAATCAGTCTCATATCTTAAGTCGAAATTCTAATTTCAGGGACTCCACTTCTGGAAGAACACTAACAGACAGGAACTTAGAAAAATAATGATCTGTTTATTACAGGATAAATGATGGTACAACACACATGCAATAAATGATGATAAGATAATGAAGATAGATAATAATAGGTGAATAAATAAAGATTCTGAGTCAGGCTAGGAGCACTAAAGTTAATGATAGTGAGTGAATATGCGCTAACATATTAACCTACACTAACTTTGGTGTCGAGATAAACTCGGGTGTAGATTTGGAGGAATCTAAGATCACCAGAAATAGGTGGATATCTGAGTTATGAACGCGTGAGACAGCATCAGCCCTGTCTGGAGCTCTGGAGGTTTGCATACTTAAGTGAGACTGGTCCTTGGAGAAGATGGAGCAGGTTCCGAAGGTCCGGGGCTACTGGCGGTTCGAGCGGTTCAGCTCAGAAGACGACTGAAGTCAGCCGAAGGATGAGCCAGGAGTTGCAGCACTCGGGCCCGAAGCAAAGCCAGCGCCTGTGGATCCTGTGGATGCTCGTTTGGGTACTTCTTTGGTCTCACTCAAAAACTCTAGCACAGAGGATGACCTGGGCCTGCTGGGTTGCGTTCAGAGGTGACTTTGAAATCACGCAGAAAACTCAGAAAAACGAGGCTCGAAGAGCAGAGAAAACTTTCAAAAATGGCTTCGCGAAATTAAAGAAAAATCAATCAAAGGCTTAATCTTGAATTGCTATGTGCACAAAAAGTTGAAGTTTCAAAACTTGAACTAAGACGATGTTAAAGAAAAATCAACGTGAATCAACACGTGGCGTAAAACTTAGAAAACTAAGAAAAAGTTCTAAGATAAAACAAAGAAACGCACCACAGAAGGGTGTGGGCAGAAAAGAAGGGGCATAAGAGCCGGGGACAAGAGAGTCAGCAGAAGAGCAGAAGCATAAGAGGAATAAGAGCGTAAGAGTAAAAGAGAGTGAGCAACCCGACTTCACTGGTTTTATCTTCTTCACACTGGGAGTGGCTCCGGCGTGTGTGTGAGGAGACAGAGGAGGGGTCGTGTGGTCTTTGATTATTTGATCTAACTTATTCTTTTGGCTGGCAAAAGAGTCAGATCTGATACTCACTCACTATGATTAATATCATTGAATGTTTGGTTTCATGATAAATAATTTGATACTAAACACATATGAATGAAGTGTAGGATCACATCAAACATTCTCATTATGTTTTAAGTATCACATTGAACATGCTAAATTACTCTGAAACGAAACAGATAGTAACACATGGAAACTGTGAACAACAAAAGAGTAAATACATGTGAATGAACGTCATCATGATTAATAATGGATTCTAAATACTCACATTCAGGTTATTCAATGACATTATAACCACCTAATGGTTAAAAATACTAAATAAACGATTAAAATATAGAACAAACATTTCTAAACCATTTCTGTTAATTAGAGCTAAGTTATGAGTCACAATCAATAAATTTAACTCTTAAAAGTTCATGAAACAGTCTGAAAAGCTGTTGGTCTAAAGATATCCGGAGTGATAATTTGGCTTCTGAAGCACATAGAAAAACGGGAAACATCTCATTTTAACACAAATTTCATGATTAGACAGATTAGTACATTGCTGAATGCATAAGATGTCATGATCAGTCATTTGTATTCTTTCACCAAAGGAATGCAGTCTTTATCAGTGTATGGTTGAGCAGGGTTTTACGACCGAGGTCTGGAGGTCAGTGTCCCCCCCTTTTCCTGGGGTCCGTATGTTCACACACTTTAAGACGCTAAATCTCAAATGAGAGATCTGGGTTAAGGTTAATGTTTATTTAGATGGTCAGCAAATGGAGTCAGTTTGAAAGGTAATAAAAACTCTGTCTCTGTTCGCCGAACTGACCAATCCTGAAGAGTCAGAGGTTTAGTCAACCTCCGGTTGGGTCACTTATTCAACCTGAAAGGGCAAACACGTCTGGAAAGATTTATATCCTGTTTCCTGGGACCAGATAAGGAAACTTTCCTGTAAGGAATGTGTGGGTTTCACATCCAGGGTTGTCTTGATTGCTACACACTAGATAAAACTCCTGACCCAGTTGTGTGTAAAAATTTTGATTTTATTCCAGTTTGAAACAAAAGCACTGCTGTTATAGGGATATTTCAGTATTTCTGAGCTGGGGTTGTATGAATCTCATGTCTGTAGTAAGAGCTTTAGCAACAATGTCAGTCCTGTTCATGAGGGTCTGCAGGGAGAACCTGCACACAAGCTAGGCTACAGTTTTCTGCAGACAGACTCTGCTATGTATTTTAACAAATTTAGACTGACTGTGACCTAGACACTCATCTCAGTTTAAGTGTAAGCTCCAGCATATGTTTCCAGCACTTCTTGGCACAAGAAATATTATTTGTTGTTGCACTATTTGCAGATGCAACAGACAAACAAACTCTTACACATGCAGCTAATTAGGTCAATGATGTACGCGTCCCTGATTTATTGTGAATTTTGATTTTTTTTCTTTTGTTCCTGTTTTTCATGATGTTAAGCATCAAATGCCTCAGATCAGTGAGCAGACAGAGTGACGTGTGTCGAGTTTATTCTTCCAGCTAAGTCATCCCCTTCAGTAGTCAACACTGTGTGCTTTAAACAGGCAAGTATATCCTGTGGACCAGGAGTTTTGTCATTATATAGAGTGACCATATTCTGACTTCCCAAAAGAGGACATGACTACCTGGGGGTGAAGTCACGGAGTCGCATGAGGTTAATTTTGAGGGGTTTTCGGGTCAGATTGAGTGTCTTTTGCGCAGTCCTAACTCACCAAGTCCACGCAACACAAAATGGAAACTCTTATACAAAACTGCGGACATTTGAAGGATTTTATATTTTTTTTAAACTTTATTTTTTCAAGTTTTTTTGCACAAAACATGGGTAAACAACAGCAAAAACAGAAAAAGGAAAAAACTGAAAATAAACATGCACACATATGCCAGTGTACCTGAGCACATAAGGGCCCGTATTCACTTTCGCCCACATGTCCAAATAATCGTAGACAGATCAATAGATACATAATTGCACTTATACACATGCGCACATTCATAAGAACAATACATGAAAGAAAACGTGGGGTTGCGAGTGAGTCGCCACTGATTTGAAGGATTTTATAAACTTCCCCAGACAAAGCTGGACAAGACTGGACTGCCCCCCAAAAAGAGAATATGTCCAGGTAAAAAGAGGATGCATGGTCACCCAATATTATGCAGAAAAAAAAACTGACAGCTGAACCCTCTCTGAAGACGCTTTTCCATTCAGCTTTTCTGGTTTTTCTGATTGAATTCCTGATTATAAAAGAAAGTGCGTAACAAAGAAAGAGCGTTAAGTGTTCAATCCCGTAGTGGACTCCAGAGGGGCTGTTGTCACTCCTGACAGACGGTAGTTTTCTCCATGAGTGGACATTAAGTCACAGTTTACACACCTGTACCACCAGGTAACTTTCTTAAAAACTGTAGCCTAGCTTGCGTTCAAGTTCTCCTTTAAATGAATTCATTCAACACCTCTCTCAGCTTTCAAATGCCTGATTTTGCAGCTTTAAGCTTTCTGATATGTTTTGCATTGTTCACATCCTCTGTGACAGCTGAAAGGGTAAAATAAATGAATTAATCCTCAAGCGCAAACAGTCCAAAGGTGGATTTACTGCTCTGATGGTTTGAATTTCAGTCATAGCTGCAGAAAAAAACATTAAAAAACAGCAATAAAAAGGTCATTTTAATCAGGAGTAACCAAGAGAAAGAAAGAGGGGAGGTACAGCTGCAGAGCGGCTGAGGAGAAGTGTGCAGGTAACTGACTTAGAAGATGAGCTTGTAACACCCAAATTTAGAGGTTTTCTAATCTTTTTCTAACATCAGAAAAACTGCATGCTTTGCTCTTTCCCTGCTGCAGTCAGAGTTTTTCATTAAGACCTCATATCTCCCTGTTAAACGAGCTCCGTTCAATCTTTCCAGATAACCCTGTTCTGTTTATATCAGCTTAACTGTGCAGAGAAAATAACCCATTTTCATTTCATTCATTAGTCACTTTAAGCAAAGAGTGTATGCAGCACCTGAGCGCTCTCAAAGGAGGCATCAAATTATGATAAACAGTGTGTGCGTATGAAAAATGCAGGAGAATTATTTCAGAGAATCAAGCGACACACTGATGGATGAGAACCACACACACACACACACTCGTACACACATGAGAGGAAGAGTCAGGGTGTTGCTTTGTGTCTAAAAAAGGGGGACAGGGTGAGAACAGGGGAGACAGGATGAAGTGGTGAGGACTTTGTGAAGGTGTGATGGCAGCACACGTGTCGGTTGGCCTGGCTTCAAAATGGTGATTTAGCCGCAGTCAGCTGCAGGCAGATTGAGATTAATGGGCTCCTCAGGAGGTCCAGAAGCACCCACACACACACACACACACACACACACACACACACACAAACACACACACAAACGCATAAAGAGAAAACAAACACAATAAAAATGCAAACGTTGCAGGAATCTGCTTTAATAATGAATTTTAATCCAAGTATTTACCCGATTAAAAATACTGTACATTGCTTTGAAATGAATGTACTGAACCAAGGGACGTTGTTCTGAAACTGTTGAACTCTTTGCTCTCTCAGTCTCTCACAGAGTGGTGAACCTCTTCTTATATTTCTGTCTGAGAGACTCAGCATCATGGGTTGTTTATCTCACTATTATATATATAATTTTTTCTCACGTTTGGTTGTTCCTACAAAAACTTTTCAGAAACACGTTGCTGGAATCAAATTGAAATTTTCGTATAATAATAACAACACTTTTTTACGACAGAGAATCAGGACCACATTAAGAAAAAAAATTAAGACTTTGAGATTAAAGTCATTACTAACGAGAATAGAGTCATAGAAAAATCATTTCTAACAAGAATTAAGTCGTAATCAAATAATTATGTAGGAGAATAAAGTTGTAATCAAATAATTACTTGTTAGAATAAAGTCATAGTTAATAGCTATTCTAACCTGTTGTTAGTTGTTTAAATAAGCGCTGTGGAGCATTTAGATGAACTGAACCTCAGTAGTTAGCTTTTAAAAACAAGGAGCTATTAGCTACGACTTTATTCCCATAAGTAATGATTTCATTACGATTTCATTCTCGTGAGTAATGATTTTATTACCACTTTATTCTCATACGTAATGATTTTACTACGACTTTATTCTCGGAAAGTCTTAATTTTTTTTGTCTTAATGTGGCCCTAATACTCCTTAGTACTTTTTAGTTTTAACCTATAAAATGTTTTTTTCTCCTATTATTTCTTAATAAACGTGGGATTTTACTGATTTGAAAACTGCAAAATTATATTTATGTTGACATTTTACACAGTGTCCAAGCTTTTTTGGGGTTGTGGATGCAAATTTTAAAACACGTGCAACAGAGGAAAGATTTTGCAAATTAAAAAAAGAGGGTTCAAAAAGCCAAACATTTACATTAACTCCAAACTGTTGCAACACGCTGACTACTGCAAACACACAATAGATGTTTTCACAGAAAGCTCATAGAGGCAGAAGATGGTGACATTTAGAGTGTATTTTCACGAGTTTAAACCAGGTCACTCGGGTAACATGAGTGTTAAAGAATTATGAACACTTCTGCAGCGAGGTTAGAGTAAATCCACAGTATGCACGGAGGATCATCACTTATCTCTGTGATGAAAGTGCAGTGCGATAAAAAGAGCGACTGTTCTTCATGGTGACACGGAGAAACTTTGATCTTACAACCAGGCTGACACCACATCCAGGCAAATCCATCACACCCACACATTTATTTAAAGAAAAAAACACTCTATTAAAAGTCTTTTAATCCTCTATTCTCTTTTAAAGTTGTCTTCAAAGATGAGATAAAAACAGGTGTGAGGATGAGGTTAATTGTGAACATATTTCCAAAAGCCAAAGGTGTACTTTATGTTACATAAAGATATGAGGAGAGACTCTTTGGCTATTCATAGAACAACCTACTTACAGGCTTATTTGGGATGCACTTCTATGTTAGTGTGTTCAGGTGTGTCTACTATTGGGTGTCTTGCTGAATGACATCAAGTTGCATGTTTGGCAGGATAGCTGCAGACAGACGGTGAATGTGTGGAGGGAAAGTGGGGCAAGGTGTCTGGACCAAGAAGTCCTGCAGCTGGTGGAAGAAGGACTGCAGCCTTTGTAATGGGGTGCCTGTTCTACCAACCCAGTTTTTGCAAAACTTTAAGTTGGGGTAGGCAGGAATCTATCAAAGGAGCATCTTTTTTGTGGTGTATTTACAAAAAAGCTTTAAATACCAGTCAATAGCTATTAGTTATTGATGACATTTGGGAATATCATGATATCGCTGTGTTTTGTTGTCTGTAAAGTCAACGTTTTAAAATTTTTGAGCGGCCGTTCTCCACCACCCACGTCAAAATATTTGACGAACAATGTCATGAATATCATCACAGATTACCTTTGTTTATGATTGATTGGGTCTTGACAGACTCTGAAAACACTCCGATCTTCTCTGTTGTAAAAAAAAAAGACACAAACACTCAGAGTCTTTTGTCAGAAAGCTGCTGCTCTCACAAACTGAGTGGATTTTACAGCAAACTAATTCATCACACTGCTCTAATTTTACAGCTGATATTGTAAACTTATTATCTCATCAAGCTCTTTTTCCTCTGTCTGCTCCTCATTTGTCTTCTCCCACCTGACATTTGGGTTCACGCTGCAGGACAGACGGAGTCAAAGAGAGAAGGAGCAAAACGGAGAGAAAGAGGCGAGGCGGAGTGAGGCTACTATAAGAAAAGAGAGGTGATGAGGAGGCTGACAGGTGTTAATGAGGAGATAACAAAGTGCAGGATGAGTGGAGGTGAAGAGAGGAGGATGCAGAAATCAAACCAGGAGGGGAGAGAGAGAAAATAGGGTGGATGTAGTTTCCATAGTAACCTGAAGTTGTGTAAGTCTGGGAGGAGGTGAAGAAAGAGACAGAGATGAAGAGTAATGTCGTGGATTTAATTGCTCTTCTCCAGCCTAATCTCCTGCAGGCCCCTTTCAGCCTCCTCCGTGCCTGAAACAGGACGAGGATCTATCTAAAAAAGGAAAAAGTCGTCTCTGCTCGGCTGCAGTCTGAGGAGGAGTTTGTGAAGCTCCTCCACCTCCTGATGGCTCATTTCTCTGCATGGTAAAGGATCCAGAGGAGGTTTATCTAAGCTCTGGGTGTGTTAAAGGTGAATTCTGTTCTGTGCAGGTCTTTGAGAGCGTCATGTTCACCCGCTCTGGAAATAAATCCCTGCTCACGCTGTGTGTGTCGGATGCAGTTTTCTCTTCTGTGCCGTAATCAGCTGAATTGTGAGAATAATGACAGAGTGGAGTATTTCTGGCCTCCTGCCTTTGCACGCAGTGAGGGTCCGTTTGTGTTGGATGGGAGTTAATGGTGAGGGGCTCCTGTGGATTCTTACCCCGAGGGCGAGTTAGAACCAGTCAGCGAGCTCTCTGCGCAGTTTGGCGCAGCTTTTTGGGTGATTGTGAGAGTGTGTTTGTTTGCAGAGAGAAAGAGGAGCTGTGTGTGTGCATGCATGTGTGGTTTTTAATAGTCTAATTCCCACAGAAGGGGGAGAGAGGGGGGAGGCAGGGGGAGATAAAGCTCTGTGAGATGGTTTTCCTGCAGCACCAGAACCTGATCCTCTGCAGGGAGAATTTTCCGGAGCACAGATCTCCTGAGCTGCTCTGTTTTCACTACTGGCCTGAATCCCCCTGTTGTTTATAGTGACAGCTCTTTGATTGACAGGTATGCAGTGAGTCAAAGCTGCGCATGTGTGTGCACGTTTTAAAGGAATGGTTTGGATATTTCAAAGGGGGGTACATGAGGGTCCTATCAACACTTTTGTTGTCTCTTTGCTACTGTGAAAAACAAACGTTTGGAGAAGAAGCAGAACGTTAAATCAAAGTCTGTTCATTCAATGTCTGTACATGTATGAAACATTTGTGGAAATGAAAAAGGACATAATTACCAATACATGATTAACAAAAAATAATACTTTCTGCACACAGCTCGTGTTGTAGATTTGTAATAAGATCACATTACTAGAAGCACCTTACTGTACCTTAACAGGGACCTTCAGAGGGCACTTTACTTTTAGTGAAGAGACATACAGATGGCATGTTTTTTAACCTTGAAGGGATATTCTGGCATAAAATTAGGTTAGGGTCAAACACACCATAACACAGAGACACCCCCTCAAGAGATGAATGTTGCTGACCGCTTGCTTGATGACAATAGCAATACACAGCGGTCTGAGGAGCCATAAACAAACCTCAACCAAAAAGCCACTCTATAGCCACAAATAATGCTCAGAACAGCACCTAACTTCATCAACAGTACATGTAGAGTCCCAGCCACAGTACTAGCCACCAAACATATCATAAATGTTCCTCCTTGAGCTGCATCACCCCACTGCAGTCGGTTATGGACTAGTCTGAGGTCTCCGTACGAACAAGCGGCTACTGGAAGAGAGTAGGTGAGTTGTGTTTAGTCTCTTTGCTAAAGAAATTAGTCAAAGTTAAAAAGATATTTGGTGGCTAGTGCTATGACTGGGACCCTATATGTACTGTTGATGAAGTTAGGTGCTGTTCTGAGCATTATTTGTAGCTACAGAGTGGCGTTTTGGTTGAGGTTTGTTTATGGCTCCTCAAACCGCTGTGTATTGCTATCCTGCAGTCACTACTTAAGTTGGTATAACTAGAGAAGCAAGCGGTCGGCAACATTCATCTGTCAAGGGGGCGTCTAACTCGGTGTTACGGTGTGTTTGACTCTAACTTAATTTTACGCCGGAATATCCCTTTAAATAGACTAAGACAGCAATTAGATGGCATATCTTTGCATTTCAGCCTGAGTAACATTACCATATATGTTATTGTAAAGTTACTCCGAAGGCACTTTTCTATGTTTTATACAATAAAGTGCATGCAAAGGAAAAATGTCCTCTGGAAAAGCATCCAGAGGACATTTTTCCATGTTTTATACACTGGTAATGCACCGAGAAGGCACTTTCAAGCCACTGGAGGGGTTTGCAGAGGGTGCCTTTTTACATTTGATGTAATGGCACTTGTTTGCATCTTAGCTGCTGTGAGAGTTTTTACACTTTTAAATTCAGGAAGGCCATTAGTAAAAAGTACTTTATCTACTGAGTGTGCATCCGGGGTACACAAAAGGCAATTAAAAGGCAAACCTAAAGAAGTTCAAAGACATAAAAAGAAGAAAAAAGAGCTACTATTTGCTATCTTATTAAACAGAAAGAGTTAGAGACCCCTTAAATAATGTTAATGGTATTGGCTTTAGGTTTATCGTCATAGTTAAGCATTTCAGATCGTTTTGACAGCTCTCTGTTCTTCTAAATGAACATCACTTCTATTTTTAACAAGAGGAAGAACAGACAGTTGTATTAAATCCTTCAGAAAGAAACAGAGACATCCCTTATGTCGTGGGGAGCTCACTAACACCCCGAATGCTTCATTTCTTCCCGTCTGATGAGTGTGATGATCCCAGAGACTCATTAGCATTTCACAGCTGAGATCCAAACAGACATGTCTCGGAGTGTCCTCGTCCTCGTCTTTGCAAACTTTCAACCCCTTCGCTGCTCTCTGTCACCTGCTGCATGAAGGCAGAGTCACCTTTTCTGTTTGTTTGTTTGTTTACTCTCCGTTTAAAAAAAAAAGAGATTTAAAAGTCCAAATCTCTCCGTCTGCACCATCTGCTTCCTCTTTTTGTTCCTGTTTTTGTGTGCATGTTTTTCTTGATTCTGTTTGTCTTTTAATGAAGGTTTCCATTAAGTTTTCTGCATGACTCATTACACAATCATGTCCCCACAAATATCAGCATTAATCTGCTAATGAAAATGCACATTAGCTCTGGCTTGGTGCTTTGTGATCAGGACAAATTAAGAGTGTTTGTGCTCGTGTATTTTTCTATCAGTGTTTACTTTTGAAGTTTTGCAAGACAACTGAGTTCTTGTAAATTTTCTTGGAGCTTTTAAAAATTGGAGAAAAAAGTGGGTTATAAGTCTGCTTTGGGTTTAAATTACCACCGATTTAAAATCACTGGATAACAAATGGAGAGGAAACTGGTTGAACTTTTGCCTTTTTAATCTCAGTCTCGAAGTTACACAACATCAGCTGCCTCATGATCACCACAGGGTGCAATTTAACTGGATACGCTGTCTTAAAAAATGCTGCAAAGGACAAGTAAGTGGAGCATCAAATGTCAGGTTGAATTTCTGGATCGCCCCGAGTATGACAGGGGCTGACTGAGACAAACGCACAGCAACAAAACAAAAGATTTTCCTTTAAAGAAGCAGCCTGCAAATCCTGAAATACGCAAAATAAACAACAGACATGTCATGCGATTATATTTTAAAACTGTTCTGTATGAAGTCAAAACAAACGCAGTCAAAATTTCTGCAACAGCATAAATGACATAAATTCAAAAACTCAATAGCCATATTTACATGTGCAAAATTTCTTGATTCAATTAAAAATTTGAGGGATCAGATAATCTGAATCCAATATGAGTGCAAAATTAAATAATCTGATCATGACGTGCGTATACATGCACCAAGCTTCATTCAGGTTTGAAGCATTTGGACATGCACAGGGTTTTCACTAAAACAACCGCAGAAGAAGACTGTGCTGTCAACAAATCAACGAACGCTGTAGTAGCTCACTCCAATTTAGGAGTTTTACCCCTGTTAAATGTTGTCACTAGATGGCACCCTTGGGTGCTTATTTTACTGTTCTGTCAAAGGTTGCTCTGTGCGTGCAGATGTGACATCATTACGCTGTTTGTTAATGTGTTAATAATGAAATCTCCTGTACCTCAATAAATAAACCAAAGGCTAAAGAGTGAAGACCGGGTCAGGTTAGAGAGTCACGATCGGAACAAGTGTTTACCTGGATGCGTTTTGGAAGAACAATCGGCATAAACCACCCCTCTTGATGGGAATACAGTTTCTTTCCGATTGAGCCAAATTGGATCAGAGTCTTCCAATCGACATGTTTACATGACTCATTTTTATTCCGATCAATCGGGTATTCCGATTATTTGTGCCCATGTAAATGCAGCTAATGATAAACTGACAGAAAATTGCCTACCTTTTACCAAGCATTATAGGCAGTTTAAAGTTGTTTTGTTTCTTCTGTGGACAAAAGGAGCATAACAAAAGATCAACCCCTGCACGTCTCACTGCGTTTTGAGTTACAGCAAATCCTTGGATAATGTCCAACATTCAATCTACAGCCGTGCCCCTTATAAAGACCAGGATCATGAGCCTTACAATTGAATGAAGACTATGAGGTTCACTAAAATGTTTGCAAATACCTCTGGTGCAAAGAGACAATATTTGCTCAGTAGTGAGGTTTGTGGAGCATTAAACTCTTTGTGCTCTGTGAATAAAGGCCTGCCTCTAATACAAGCCTGATTCATATAAAGGCCTGGTACCTCAGGCAGTATAAGCAAATGAAAGATATTTGGCACTCAGATGGCACACTTGGCCTCACTACCTTTAGAAAGTACCACAACTTTAAATTTGAGGTTGGATCTTCTATCAGTGTAAAACAACGCCCTCTAACTGTGAACAGATTCCAAGGCTGGAGACTCACTGAGGTCTTCTAATGGTTCCTGGTCTCTGGAGAAAGTTCTTGCAGTGGGAACACAGTTCTAGTCTTTACTTTGTGGACAAACAGCCTCTCCAATTCAGCTGTAAAAGCAGCATCATTCCTGTTTCTATGTAAAAGTAGAATTATTTTGATGGTGTTGCTTTTTGTTGCCAGGAAACACAATAATTGCGGTGTTTACAGAAACCTTTCAGAACAAAGTGCACTTCAATGAAAGCACAACAAGGCGGCCAGGAGTGTCAGGATCTTAAGAAAGAGCGAGGAGATGCCGCGAATGATGAAGTGAGCGGTGTCTGTGCGACTGAACGGTCTCACACTCAGGAGGGGATAGTCAAAGAGTCAAACAGGTTTTTACTTTCTGTTAACCTGCAGGAGCAAAGTGACTGAGTTAGTGGAAGGATGTTACACGACAGCTCAGTTATGACTTCTGCTAGACCTCTGAAGAAAAACAACCACTTTAACTAAGCCTGTTGAAATTACAAATCTGACATTTAGAAGCTGCTTATGAAAACAGTAAACACGCTGAGTGAGATTTCAGAGGGCTGAAAGCAAAACAAGCAAACGAAAGAGAAAACTGAGAAGTTCACGTAGCAGAAATAGATCTCATGCATTAATTTATAGAAGGGTTTTATGGTGTCACATGACCTGCAGTCATTATTCCCCAGTCTCCAATCGGTGCTTTGGCTCCAGACCTCTGCACCTACGATGACGCATCCACCATGCAATAAAAACAGTTAAAGGTGAGATATGAAATGATAAAACACAGTCTTTAAATTTGCATTCTGAAAAGCTCGCTGCACAAAACAAACATTAAAAACAGTAAAATTAGTCCATCATGTAACCCGCTCTGCAGCATGATGACAGAAGACGGTGTCAGAGACCACCGAGTTTCCAAACCTCAAGATTCAAGATGTTTTAAGCACAGGGGTGCACTTGTTGATGTGAGTTTTATTCATTTTAAAGACTTTGCAGAGGTCTGTGTTAAAAATTCAAAAAATTTGCATTTGTATTACCTGTGCCCTGAAGGGATTTTTTACAGCAATTTTGCATATTTTTAATCATCTCTCTCTTAAAAAGTAGAAACTCAATCTCTGATAACTTTCTTAAACCTGACCAAGTTGTCTTTGTACACAAAAGTCACCCAGCTTCAACCGTTTTACCCTGTTGTTTTAACTAATGCGTATCCAAAGCCTAAAATGGTGTAATTCTCTCCCTATCATCATAATTTACTGCTCCTTGTTAAAAAGCTACTTAAAGTGGATATTTATTTGTACTCTTCTTTTTAAGCTCAGAATCACCTAATCATATTTTCAGGTATTTACATGGCCTGCAAACAAACACAAAGTCCTCATATTTCTCACTGCTACTAATGACAAATATCTGGTTCAGCTAAAGCTCGACTTAAACATCAGCAAGGGGACATAAAAACATTTGTTATATCATTGAGTTTCAGCCCGAAGATATCCTGAGTTTGCCCTTATTACACTGTGAAACCTGATACTCCTTTTCAAAATATTAGTATCTATCAACAGATTTAAAAATTAGGAACACTGATTTAATCAAAACAAACCTCATACAGAGTCATGCATGTGAATCACTAAGACTAGAGGAGTGCCTGAATTACATTATGTCTCATATTTGGAAGCATAAGGCTGCTGATCGAGCTGCTAGATTTAGTTGCCGTTGTGGATGCAGTTGTCTTCAGTGTTTTGTGTCTGGGTGCAGCTCGATGCCGCAGTGAAGTCCCCCAGACATCCTAAACGAGAGCTGTCACATAAGACAGCCTTTCTCTTAGACGCAATGCAAAACAATTTCCTTTGAACAGACATCCTAAAATAGAAGAGCAGAGATGTTATGACTGACTTGACCATGTTTTGTTTCACTTTCCATTCATTCTGTTCTCTTGAAAAGCAAGAGCGAGCTCAAGGCCGACACAACCGGCAGATGAACTCGACTTTCTCAGTGAGAAAAGCAGCTCTAAAGTTTTTCAATTACATTCATTTATCTTCAAAACTAATCGGCAAAAAAACAGAAAAATCTTGGACATTTAAACCACTGACTGTTCTAATACATATCTGCAAGGAAACGCTTGCAACATTGTTTGGAAAAGAGGATTTAATAGGCTGATTATAATTACTGTGAGGCTGAGGCTGCATCAATCTGTGACATGCAGTATAAACACAGGAAGTTAATCTCAAAACAAATAAGAAGACTCGTCTTATTAATGATAACAGGACAAAAAAAGAACATCACAGAGACGCTGTCAGTGTGTCTGACTCTGAATATTCTCCTCCCACAGATGCCTGTCTGCATGGACGAACAGACCCAGTGAGTAATGGTGTTTTCTCCTCCTTCTCTCCTCTGCAGAGCAACAATCCATTAAAATTGTGTCCATTACATTCCTCCACCTCCGTGTCTTTCAACTCACCTGTCTGGGGACGAATACCGTTGGGCAGAGGAAATTGAGCAAACACCAAAAGAGTCATTTTTCAAGGCAGCATATTCATTTAGAGAGAAACACACACATGAACACACACGGGAAATGTTTTACAGCCGCAGAGTGAGTATGCAGAGCAGACAGAAAATGGATGCAAAGACATGAGTGTGAAAGCCTGACATGAGTGTGAAAGCCTCTTTCCCTGTCCATATGGTTATGTTGTCTGTATGGCTGACAAATGAAGCTTTACAGCCTTAAAAACTGCAGTTCTTTAAGTGTCCACTAGAGGTGGTGTCTAAAAGTGAGTCAGTCCCCATGGAGACCCATGATAAAACTTTAAAGTAGAAACATACAGTTTTACAGCCTGGTACAAAACAGTTTGGGTGTAAATACAATATTTCTTAATAAATGAAAACTGTGCTGGACTGAATTTATAGAGAACCTGCCGGTTTTGACCATAGACTGTATATACTATGGACAACTTGGTTCCACCTTCCGCCTGTATACGGATTTGGAGCAAAAACGCTCCCGGTAATTCTGTGTTTTTTCCTATATTTCCTGAAACCAACATTGCGCAGTAGCGTTGTACGCATTCGGCGGGAGAGTCGCCGAGAGTCGCTGTGATGACCCTCGACTCAAACAGCTACGCAGGTGAGCTACGCAATCCTTGTACACCCATAGGCTGTATCAGGTGTCAATCATAGAAAACATGAACTCCCTAATAACTTTTAAAAACAGAGCTGTACAGAAAAAAGAGGACTTGAGCACAAACCAGTCTTATAATAACTCCATGTCAACTCACAAGCAGGGGGGAGAAAAATTTATGTTTGTTGTAATTAATCTCTAAAGTTTGTCCACAGCCCCATAAGCTTTGCTGGCGGAGGCGGGATTTATGACCTATACTGCAGCCCATCACCAGAGGGTGCTGTTCTCGGAGTCGCTTCCCCCAGCAAGGAGGCAGACGCTGTCCATTCTTTATACAGTCTATGGTTTTGACGAAGTTGAAGCCAACAGTTGTGTTTACTTACAGACTGAAGTCATTATTTCCTCTTGAATTGAAGCAACTTTTGGGCCTCAAAACACCTCTTCACTATCAAATGTGTGACGTCACTGAGACTATGTCCATGTTTTATACAGTATATGTGATGGGCTTACGTAAATTCAACACCCATTATGTCAAAGATTCATGAATTTCCTAAAATCTACAAAGGCCCCGTGCTCTTTCTCAGGTTCATCCATCTTTACACATAAGTCACTGTATATACTGTATATATTGACAGGGATAAACCAGGTATGCCCTCATGGTTGCACCAGCTCCAGTCCATAGTTCCCCGCTGACATATCAGGGGGTGATGCTGGGAATCTTGTAAGTGCAGCAATTAGGATGCAGTCCAGCAGAGCAGTCACAGTGCTTAAGGTCTGCATAACTTTGACATGAAGTTGTATTTTTGAGAAAGTGCACGTAAGGCCATGTACTTAAGTTTCTGCACAAACTCCTGATGGGCAGATGAAGCTTTATGAAGCTCTGGGGCTTTCTTTGCTGAAAAGATTCGAAGCTTTGAAGCTTCAGACTCGGCAAACTCAGGGACATCTGGTGGCTTGTAAAACTAATGACAGCCCCCCAAATGCATTCCCCAGATTTAGTGTTTTTAAGAGATAAAAGCTGTATGTTATGAAGAAATACTATCTGTATATCCATCTATACACATCTGTCTCTTATTCAAATTTACCAGACTACTGTAGTGCGAGTTTGTTGCAAATAATGTATAATCTGTGTGTAATCCAAAAACACTAGTATGTATTTGCACATGTAGGACATGAGTTAACATGTTTCAGAGTGAATGATGCAGCAGAAATTTGATGTAGAAGTAGAAATCAGGCTTAATTTGCATAAAAACCTGGTCACCTCTATCACCTGAACGACTAATCCAGTAACTCAAAGCTGCTTCTCAATGAAAAAAGTCCACCTGTGCTGCTCTCTGTATCGCCAGACAAACGCCGTTTTGGGGCAGAAGGAGAGACCAAATGTTTTCTTGTGGGTTTCATGTGTCTGCATCCCAAACAAGCAGGCTTAAAGAAGTCAGACACACCGTTTGACATTCATCTCATACCGCCTCCTCCTCATCCTGTCTCCTCTCTCCTCCGCCTCCTCCTCCTCCTCTTTCTGCTGCTGCTCACAGTGTCCTGATAAGCACTCTGCAGACAGCCTCCCTACACTGCAGACACCGAGAGGGATGAGCCTCATCTCTCTCTGTCCAACACACAACTGTTCACACGAGATACAAGGAAAAAAACAAACACTCTGATTTTAAGTCTCTCTAAACACTTCATATTAAAACACCGCAGTGAGGTTTTACACAGATATTAGAAGGTTTTATTCATGTCAGGGTTTGTTTAAATAAACATTTATAAAAACAGGAATTGATGCTTTCTATTTGAGAGACTCAGCTTCTCTGAATGTCCTTTTCATGTTACTAACCTGTTGTAAATGAACCTCATTAGTTGGGAGATGTTCCTCCAGCAGTTTTTTAAGCATTGCACAACTTTGGACCTGTTTGGTTGTTCCTGGAACAAATGTTTAGAAACATCAAATTTAAAATCAGAATGTATTTTTCACTAAAGAATGACATTTTTCAGCTTTTTAAAAAATACATATATTTTTATTGAAAATTTTATATAGATGAACATACAGAGGGATCACAATGGAAAAAAGAAAAAGGAGAAAAATATGTATGTATATAAAACCAAATTAAGCTCATACATGAGTTCGCCAACACTGAGGCTGTGCACAAAACAGGAAGATAAGGTTCACATGGATTTGATCACAATCACAAATACAGGATGGGTGCTAAGTGGTTATTAAGTGGGCACAGTTTTAAGTTTACCTCAATGTTTCAACACCGTATCCCAGACAGAAAATAATTTGTCTCTAGGCCCTCTGAGAGTATATTTTACCTTCTCTAATTGTATGAATTGTGTCAGGTCACTAAACCACACAGATACTTTGGGTGGGTTTTTTGATTTCCAAAGTAATAAAATTCTTCTACGTGCAAGCAGCGTCGTAAAAGCAATTATGTTTGTATAAATTTTCCTTAATATTGTATATCTCCTATCTGTGGTACCAAATATGGCCATTGCTGCGTTGGGTTGAAGATTAATAGTCAATGCTTCTGACAACGTTTTAGACATTTTTCAGTTTTAACGTTTAATATGTGGTCTGTTTCCTCTTCTCAGCTCAGCTTTCACTTTGGACATCCGTCCCAGGGGACAAGACAACTGAGTGGGTAAGACCCTGACTTTTTTCTTGCACAAAAGCACTAAGATTTAAAAAAAATACTGCTCTTAAAGGCTAACTGGGAGAACTTGAAGTCAAGTGTTTACTTACTGCATCAGCCCCACTGGTAACCAAAATAATCACTCCTCTTGTGGGCGTTGACGTGCATTGATCCAGCTCATGTTAACCAGCATTGATTTCTGCTCCGTTAATAACATCAGAGGAGCCGCTTGTCTGTTCTCTGCTGCAGCAGGAGGATTATAATGATCACTGTCTGTGGGTTTTTGTTTGCCTGAGGGACAAAATAGACTTGAGGACACAGAGAAAATTGACCTGCTGATAATCAGTGACAGGCTTCAGGTTGGTGGAGGAATAGGACTTGTTGATGTCTGTCTGAGCCGAGACAAAAACAGAGTCACTCAGTTAGCTACGCAGGATGGAAAATAACAAGGCAAACAAACACGATCAGCACCAAAAATAAAAATATTGCTCTGTTTTTTCTGCTCTACACTGTAGGGGAGAACAAGAAGAGAGATACAGCCCTCTCCTAATGGATCCTGCAGCAGCGGGATGATGCATTCTGCAGGCAACACTCTCCCCAGAACCTCCTCGCAGGAAGCCGGGTTTACTCTGCCGCTGAAAAATGGAACACGCTCTGCTTTAGACTCAGCCGGGGGCGAGACTTAATGCTCCAAAACCAAAAACCAGCCGAGGAGATCATGAAACTACTCTGTCATGATCTGCCTCTGTGATGTGTAGCAAAGAGCTTCATGGTGAGTCATGCATCAGAAACATCACAGACACCAGGATGTTTGTAGAGAAGTGTACCGAGCAAATACAGATGTTTCTAAAGAGAGTACAGAAAGCATGCAGAGGGGAAGTGTGCAGGAGTATTTTTGCAGTTTCCTTCATTTCTTAATGTAATTTTGACATAGTGCATCTCAAATGGGCTTTAAGCTGCACAGATGAGGCAATAATCACTGTGGCAAACAATCTGCAACAGCACAAACAGTCTTCATGAGGAGAAATGTGCTGCGAACACATGCAGCACATGCAGCAAACCATTGAAACAACTGCATGAACGAAAAAGCAAAAGTGCTGCAAACACACAAATGATGCAAAGCAATATCAGTGATTTAGATTAGAAGAAGAGGCAAATATTTGAAACCTTCCAATAACACTGTCGAGGTGTGTCGGCCAAGACAGCCAAACAAGGTCCAGAGCCTTTAGCATTTCAGGGCATATTCAGACTCCTGACACCTGCCATGGGACAAATAATCCAAGTTAAATAGTTAAAGTTATTTCAGTCTCAAATTTGTTTGTAGGAAGTTGATCTTTGAAGCTGTAAGCACTGACAGCTGCATGTTTATGGTGGATACGTGCATTAGACTGATGCAAAATGTTTACCTGGCATCTGATGGATAAAGAGCGTGCAGACCACGTTTCTTCACTGCGACAGTTTCTCTAACAAGCTTGTAATTCTGGTGCAGACTTGCAACCCTAACCCTGAAGAGGCTGAAGATATCTGCTTTGACTCAAACACAGAGGATGTAGACATGTTGATGAATGAAAATGAGGACCCTTTTCACCTGATCCTGTTGTTCAAATAGATATTCACCTTATTTCTCAGATGAATTTGTTTTATAATGTTGTTTTGTTGTGATAACACTTTAAATTGCCCTAAGGTGAAGAAAAATAAATGGATGCAGATTTGCTTTTTATAAAAATATTGAGTTATTCATTTTTGCATCAGCCCTTGAAGATACTTTGTATCTGTGAATTTTAAGAATGTTAAAGGGCAAACCTGAACAAAATTCATCCTGAATGAATCAAGGTTGGTGTATTTACTCTACATGACCTTTAACTACAAAATAGTGTGTCAGTGTCTTGGCTTTTTGCAGGCTGAAGTTAATTCAATGACTCTGGATGGAAGGAAAATCGGAGCGTCACATCTTTCAACGTTTATGTCAAAGAGAAAAGGGTGAAAAACGAAGCATAAAGCCTGATTTATTAAAAAGTTTCAGTGTTTCTGTCACGTCTGCACACAGAGCTCATCCTCAGTCGTCCCAGATTATAAACTCAGTAAAACAAGCAGAGGAGGAGGAGGAAGAGATGTGATGAGAGAGAAAAGAGACTGTCAGCAGAGTCGACTGAGATCGTGTCGCCCTTCAGCGGACTCTGCAGGGAAGCTGATGACTTCATGAGATCAGAGAGACGATGAAGACACACTCTGATCTTCCTCCTTATCATCATCAAAGCAAAACACACACACACACACACACTCATATACACACTGCTTTCTTTCTTCTCATCGTCAATCAAACTCTGCTCTTCATCCAAATGCTGCTGCTTTAGAAGTCAAACTCTGTCAGAGGGCCTCCAGAATTTCTCCAAGTTACACAACATGAGTCAACAGTGGTGCTCTCGCAGTTCCTGTTGCACTGCTGCTCACCTGTGGATCTCTGTAAGGTAACCATGGAAACATCAACATCTTCTGTGTGTGGAAACATTGAGTTTAATTGTTTATAGCAGTACAGTTTTACCCAAGACTGCAACAACCAATAGAAGGCACATGAAAGCAGGGACAGAGTTGGTGTATACGCAACTAAAACTTGACTTTGATTATCTAGATATCTTTAGTTATTCATCAGGTTTGATCTGTGTCAGAATGATTCAGAAATCCACTTTTTTGTGTTCCAGGTTCAGTAATCCCATGTTTAAAATGAGATGTTTAAGGATTACCAAACCCAGATTACCATAACTCTAACAGAGACTGCATATTTCACAGGAGTTTAACAATCCCCTTCTACTTCAGAGAAACTTTTTGACCCATCTATGTCGTCCTCAGACGAGCTTCCATCGGAGTCTCCAATCCTCCCGATTCTCCATACACCCGGCCAGCTCCGTAGAACTTCAGCTCCTGCATCCTTCTTCAGGACGTCCACATACGTTAGTGCTGAACGCCCTCGCGAATGGTGCCCGTGTGTTGGTTCCCATAGGACCAGCCTGCTGGCCGGGAGCTCCTGATGTCTATGGTAGTGGCCGGCCGGCCTCATCCTCCTAGACGCTACCTTCTTGCTGAGCTCGGCAGTTCCCCATACAGGTCCTTGTTGGTAATGTGGATGTTCTGGTTCACATTTAGAACAGCTCATAGCATTCTGACACAGCTTTTCGTGAAAACCGCAGCACTGGGTAGATTGGCACTCATGGTGATGGTGTTGAGCATATTAATGATGATGATGTTGACAGCTGGGATGTGACCTCATATGGATGATGATTCAATATAAGTTGAAAGGAGAAATATTTTTAAAACCTTAAGTCTGCTTTACCCACAGTCCAAAACTCCACCAAACTGCATTTTAAACTACAAGATGGTAATTGTTGCCCCCTTCAGGATTCTCATTTCCATAACTACCTGTTCACTCTGTGTTATCCCTGAGTATGTTTGCATGCAAACAGTCTCTGAGGAGGAAGGATTTGACATCAAAACCACTGAATTAAGACCAAATGTTTACAACACGATGAAGGACAAAGCGGCAGAGATCTGCGGCATGATGACAGTTTTTACGACTGCTCTCGTCTTGAAAATGATTCTCCTTTCTCCGCCTCAGATGTTTTTATTCCCCCTTTTAGTGTCACTTTATAGTATAAACGTCAGCTCCCTGCCCTCTAACTTCCATTGAATTTTCCTGAATATTTTCTGCTGCATGCCCACATCAGCTCATCCAAACTTGAAGCAGATATACAACCAAGGAGCTGGCAGTAAAAAGTCCAGGTTGATAGTTTTGGCTGTTAAAGGTTAGGGTTAGGAAGTTTTCTAGGACTTCTGTGGGTTTGTGATAACATTTGTATAGTTATCCTATGTAAGTGGGAGCAGATCAGGCTTCTGTACTTGATGAATAGGCTGAATTTGAATATTTGGAGGCTATTTATGACACTGATTTTGCAGAATTTATACTGTAAAAGTCATGCAAAAACCAATTGGAGTCATTTTGCCTTGTTGTAACTCCTTAAACTTCATGCAATTTCATTATAACAATATCACATTGACCAGTAAGTGAATTCCTCAAGGAAAATTTGATCCACTCTGCATGAAAAAGAAGTAGAAATGTAAATAAGAAGTATTTATTTGCTGTAAAGACGATCAATAGATGCAGCTTCATGTGTTCCGCCAGCTGATCCTACATCAGATTTGATTTCTGACGGTGGACGGGGGGGTTGAAAACATCTGGTGAACAATCACATACAAACACACACTCTGTTTGCCCCACCAGCTGAGTCTGGGAGGTGTGCCGGTCCGAGATAAGATTTTCTCTGATGTCCTGATTTCTCTCGTTCCTGAGCCAAACTGCTCCCTGTGTGTCGCCTCACACATCCCACCTCACCTGCACACGAACACAACCTCACATGGTCAGCAGGACCGCACACATTTTAGGTTTAGTAACAGATTTTTGTGCTTCATAAGCAGCTGAACCCCCGGAGAAAACAACACCTACAACAGCTTCTGTGGGGCTCCTTTAATTACACCTAATCCTTTCTGTTGAAGAACCATAAATAAAAGAACAAGCTCATCATCTTGGGTTTACTAACTCTGCTTAATTATTCACTCAGCATTAATAAGGCAATCAGCGTGCAATGTATTTAGCCCACCAGAGCCCATGAAATATGAATAGGCACTTGTCTGTGTGCAGAGCTCAGAGGTCTGCAACAGCTCTGTGTTTAGCTGCATTTTTAGGGCAGTAGCACAGTGCGTTGAAGAACAGAGCCTAATCCAAAACGAGGAGAAGAGGCAGTTAATTTAATTCTGGAAAATAACCAAGAGGCAGGTTTACAGAGCAACCTGCTACTTCGCATTTTAGGTGCATCAGATTTCTGCACCTTTGAATTTCCTGGAGATACCGTGAAAAAAAATAAACTACAGCTCGACCTTGAAATTCATACAGTGCTGAAGTGTCAAGAAGTTCAAATGTAGAAAGCAGGATATTCACATATTTTTCTCTTTGCAATCTTGACTTCTTCCAACCTTTATAAGTTGTAAGTTCAACAAGGAACAGGCTGGTTTAAATAAAGATAACCCGACTGCGTTATCCTCCTTTCAGCATTTCCTGGAGAAAGCAAATCACAGAAGATTGTGATGGTATCATCACAAAAAATTCTGCGTTTTTGTCTGTAAGATTGGAAATCAGACTTTAACTGCTACTATTAGTACTATAAGAACTTATTTCACTATAGCATTACTCAAGGTATATTTAATACCTAGGATTTTTCCCAAGAAACTTTAAGCATTTCGTGAATACATTTTTTCCCTATAAGATGCACAATTTATTTAATTTCTCATTTAATCCTGTAACATTATTTTAAGATTTTTTTTGGTGCATCTATGTAAAAAAAATAAAAATAAAAATTACAATTTAATGTATTACAATGTAAGTGTGCGTGTGTGCGCGCGTGTGTGTGTGTGTAAATCATACAGTCTATGGTGTAAATAGAGGATTGTTTATTTAATGCCTTTATTCTGGGATTATTTTCCTGTTAATTCAGAAAAGCAAAGCGGATTTTTTTAGGCAATCACGGGCTATTCACGATTTAAAATTCAGACAAAATGAAACTGACTTTGTGTCTGAAATAAACTTCTCTACGTAGTTAAAATCTGTCACTGTTTTTGATTTTCTTCATTCATACTGCTCTGACTTCCGGGTTGAACTCGGCTCCATGCCTCTCCATTGAAAAACTCCGAGGGAAACTGCGGTTTCACAGGAGCCTCCATGGCGCCGTTACGCCGCCATGTTGGCTCAAAGCCTACCAGCCTCTACGGGGAACCTTCGGTAACATCTTGGCGCCAAAATGGAGGAGACTAGGACAGTTTCATAACCCCCGTGTGGGCGGAGCTTGGTGGTTTTCTGGAAGCTCTGTGGAGCTGAACGTCCAGGCAGGCAGACGGGCGACACTGTTTGGGGGGAAAGAGATCCAAACCAGCGGCTGGAAAAGTGTCTCAGAGCCGGGGAGTGGAGCTTCCCAACAGGGCGTTGAGGACTTTGACCAGCCGACACTAACACGGAAGACGGATTGAGTGTTCACCCCCGGAAAAGTGTGGCAGCTCGGGAAGTGAGGATCAGTGTAGCCCACCTGGATCGGTGCTGCTGCCAGAGCCTGATGCACACCGTCCTCCGGGTTTCTGCCTGGGGGTGAGAACGAGACTAGACCCGGTGACGAGGAGAAGTGTCGTTAACGGGAGCGCGCACACTTCTACACGTACACACACATACACACGCACTCACCTACACGCGCACACACATACATACACACATACACACTAGCGGAGGAGTTACTATCATGTTTGACAACCACGTATGCGCTGCTCTCTAACGCGGGTTACCGGGAAGCTGTGGGAAAGGCGGGGCCGGACCGGCGGACACCCCAACCGGATTACTGAGCTCCCCGCGTGCCGATTCACCCACCGCGACGCAGCGTTTTTTTGGGGGGGCGCGGGGGTCGACGGAGGAGCCAGCGACTGGAATATAACCAGCTTTCTGTGGAACTCTGTACCGACTGACAGCACCGGCGGGATTTGTCGGTTATTCCCTCTTTAGCTGTAGGAGCACAGCCGGGTCTGGGACGCGTATTTCGGGGCTAATTCCTCCCCAGCCGGGGTCGGTTGGACTATGGCGGACGACGACATTCTCTTTGAAGATGTGTACGAGCTCTGCGAGGTCATTGGCAAGTAAGTGTTGCATTGCTCATTTATTCTCGCGTTAAACGGTCAGTGGTGGTCTCTGGGGCTTTCCAATTAGCCCCTCATAATATCCCGAGGATATGGCACACGCACAAACTCAAAGCGTGGGGATTGTCTAATTGAAGGTGTTTGGACCCTTCATTTACATAGACGCATGTTGATGTGATAGCAGTTGTTGCACACCCACTTTTACAGCTTTATTCCAACTGTAAGATAAGAACTTTGGCAGTGTGTATCCTCGTCGTCCTGCGTGTTTTGTGAGTTATAGTTGCAGACGCACACAGTTGTTGGCATGCACAGCCCTGTTCTTTGACCTGGTGGCAGTTGGCAACTTGCTGCAGAGATTAAAGGGCAGGGTACCAGAGCGTCATGAGTCATGCACGCAGCACATCTGGTCATGGTTAGAGGACTGGAGGTCTCCTGCAGGCTGGTTGGAGTGGTATTCACTGGGGTGTGCTGGGAGTGTATTTCCAACGGGGGAAGTCCCAGCATTTCATCTGAGGTTGTGGAGTGAGGTGTTTACTTCATAAGAAAGTTAGAGAGCATGTACTGCAGTTTGCATGGATACATCAATACGCATAATAATGAGATGCAACAAGCAGAGGTGTGCACAGACTTTTAGGGGGCCAGGGCGGAACAAAAAAGGAGGGTGTCAACGTCCAGAGGGTTGCCGGACACAGTGGAGAACTTATCCTTTGATTACTCTTAACTTAATTTTATTCTATTTTATTCCATTTCATAGCATCAAGTTTTACATCTATGTATTTTAGTATTCATTTTATTTATTGTAATTGTTGAAATTGCACTCAACCCTGGTTCTTTTAAATGTGCTCTTCAAAAAAAGTTTGAGTTGAGTTTTCTGAATGTCTCTGAAGAAGCGAGTAAAATCATGATGTTGTGACTTTTGTTGGGGTCTGTACCAAGCCACCCCATCTGATTACAAACAGAGAGCAACTTCTGCAGGGCCGCTTTCTGATAATGCTGTTTATGACAAATTTATGCTGATTTGGGAACTACACTTTTGTGGTTAATTGTGCAGCGAAACATTCTGATGTTGCCACGCTGCCATTCATAACAATACATACTCGTAATACACATGCTGAAACACTTCGATGTGACTCAATTTGATGTGATTTTATTGAACTCTTGGATTTTAAGTTGTTAGGACTAGTTTAGGTTCGCTAGATCACTGCTTTCCTGTACGAAAGGACAACTGAGAATGCTGCAGTTAAGGATGAAACCCAAATTACTTTTACTCTCAATAGGTCAGCTTTTTGGCTATTATTCTTTTTTGTGGATATTCTTGTTTAAATATGACAATTTAAGGTGTTTACAGTTGGATATTAGGTATGCACTCAGAAGGGGGAAGTGGTAGAAGGTGAGAAAAGTTTGTATCCAAGATGAAATAAAGAGGGACTGGCTGCAAGATGCAAAAAAGGCTTTTAAAGGCAGGTTAGAAATGTCACTGTGTTTGTAACACTTTGTTCATCTCTGCAATCATGGTATGATTTTTTCCCCCTTTTTTTTTTTTTTGGTCTTAAATGTGATCTCAAAGAGTGCAGCAGCACTGATTGTTGAGCATGAAATTGTTGATATTTTGTATGAAATCCCCCAGAACAGTTAAATGATCAAATTTTTTTCTTATGACTTACTTATCCAGTTTTTGTTCATTTTAAAACAATTTATCCACCTTTCTCTGTTTTAAGCACACATAGATGTTAAAGTTCTGTTGCATTTGCTATTTAAACACAAGCGATGTTGCAATAGCTTCACAAAGCCATCTGCAGACGAGCCATTGTGCACAAGTTTGAACCCAGCTCAGGTCATGACAACCTGATAGAGTCAGAGAGGAATCAGAATTTTGTGATTGATACCGTAAAACTAACAGATCATCTGCTACAGTGAAGAATGTAGCTGGAGAAAGTCTGCAGCAAGTGCAGGAGTATCCACATTTTAATGAGTGTGTCTTTCATTTGGGTGAACACATGCAAACTTTTTCTGCATGCATTAATGCGAAGATTACAGTATCAACCTCATACTGTATAAACCAGCTGAGAGGGCAAAGTGCCAGGTCTTTATTCATGCACCTGCGAGCAAATAAACCTCTGCTCACTCTCCTGGATTACAGCTCTTGTTGCGGAATAAGACAGCTGAATTATACATCAGGATGCTACAATTACCTTCCTTTTGTAATCCTGCATTTTCCACGTAATTACAGTCTGCAGCAGCCAGGTAGAGCACTGAGAAAGAGCCAGAGTGCGAGCGTTCCCATGCTGATGACTAATAACTCAAACCGGTTAAAAGTAGCACACAGCTTGAGAGTCTAAATCTGATGACCCACCCTCAGCGCTTATTTGTTTTCAGCTTTGTTCTCTGGTACCTGCAGCACACACACATGCATGCTCACACACACACGCACCTGGGACTTTCCCACCTGATATCAGAGCGTTTTACAAGAAGAGTGGCGGTGAACGCTGAGGGAGACAGTCACTTTGTTTTCACGCACCGCACAGACAGCTGAATGAGAGAGAGAGAGAAAAAGAGGAGGGGGGGATCTGTTTCTGTTTGAACGACGCATGAATAAGCCACTGTGTCATCCAAACTGTTGGCCTTGAATGAAGCACTTCATTGGGCGTACAAACAGAAGCTCCATGTGAATCAGCAGCCTGTCAGTCAGCCGGAGCAGGCTGACTGGTTTTCAGCCATGTCACAGAGATGGTTGACTGTTTGACGGGGTGATAAGACCTGCCGCCGCTCGCTGCATGTTTAGGCAAGCCTGAAAACTGCGTGCAAGCTCTTTTTAGCCCACACACTCTCGCTGTCTCTCAATCAAACTCACGCAAGCAAGAAATCCTACGACTCTATCATCGCTGTTCCTCTGAGAAGACAAAATCAGAAATAATCTGCAGAGTAAATACGTCTCCTCAGCAAACACTCAAATAGCCCTTAAAACTCTGCAATGGAAACAGATCTGCCAGCGCTCACGTTGCGATTTTTGCTGATCTTGCAGTCGTTCCTCAGAGTATCTTCAAGTAGATTTCATATTTTGACTCTACAACTTTTTATAGCCCTTCAATTCATAGCTCCAAAAACTACAGCTCTGTGGTTTTTTGTGTTTTTTTTTAAATGTGATTACTCCAGACAAGATTAGGCCAACAACCATTCCCCACATTCAGATTACAGCAGCCCCCCTGCAGGCCGGGCAGTTTCAGCATGCTCAACATCACATGTTGCATTATATAATAAGACAGTCAACACATATTCAACAGTGACACATTAGACCAAAGCTTAAGTTTTCTTTGCAAAAAAGACACCAAAGATTCTGACTCAGTTTTTTTAACAGGATAATCCTCCTGCATGAATCTTAAACTGCACAGTACCAGGAAAATCTCACATATTAGTATAATTATTCTAAACTGTCTGGTGGAATAAGGAAATAGACATGAAAGTTTATACAAAATGAATGCAAATTAGAATCCTGTTTCTTCATGACCAATATGAGAAAAGTAACTGATGTGCAGCTACAGCAAAATGAAGTATGAAATGTTAATATTTAAGCATGCAGGGCCATAACTCAGTTTCTAAGTCTGTATGCAATGTGCTGCTGCTGCTGGAGCTGGAATGATAATAAAATGGTTCTATCTGACTTTTGGCACAATAGCATCCTGAGTGAGAAAGTCCTCATTTATTTTTCTTTTGAAGACTTTTATTGAATTTATTGTGATGTGCTTTGACTTCTGTATTGTGTTTATTTCCGATGCTCATAATTTAGTGTGATAAAAATGTTGTGTATTGTGCAGTCCTAGTCTGCTGGAGTTTTTTCAGCATAATATAAAATACTGAGGTGCGAGACAAAAGTGCAATGAGATGCACAAAATTAGGGCTTGCATGGTGCTTCACCGTTAACTCACCGTGACTGAGACCAGCACAGCGGGGAACATCGTGACGTGGGTTGAACTGAAACTTGTTGACTTATTGTCTACTTCACAAACTGGTTTATTTATCGTTGAGGCGGACCACTTTCCTCCGTGCGTCCCTGAGCTGCCTGCTTCAGATCCATCACTCTGCTGTGCTGTGAGGTAGTTCGTGGATGAAGATTGTCATGCAGTCGCTGCGCCATCTACAGGATAAGTTGGGGAAGTTGGCCAATTATCAATTAGTCTCAAATGGGCTAAAATTGGACGATTTAATCAGCTCGCTGATAAATCGTTCGGGCCCTACACAAAATACCAAAACCTTTTACATTAAGTTGCAAAGAGGAGTGGAGAATCTCTTTCAGCTCTCTAACCTTTGTGCCGCCTTCAGTTTTTAATCGGAAATATGTCACCATTAGTGAAAAGACCAGCACCTTAAGGATCAGCTGCAAAAGGGTAAAGGTTTTAGCTGTTGCACTTCTTAATTGTGATTTATTTCAGTGGAATTATGTATAAATTATTTTTTCTGTGGCTGTTTTGCAGCCATTTCTAGAGGTCTTGGCTTTCAGCTGCAGAAAACCAAAGACTTCCTGGTCTGTATTTTTCTTTTCCTGTCACTCTGACAGACACTGCAGCTCAATTTTGGAGGTTAAAGCCAAAGGTGCATTGACTCAGCTGCACAAGAACACTGTTCTTCTTCTGCCTGAATTGCAGCCTTCCTCATTGTATTTTTCTGAGATTGTCTGTGATTTAGAGGTTTGCAGAAGGAGGGAGAGAGAGAGAGAGAGAGAGAGCGAGCGGTCTTTTATCAGCCGACCTGCTGTTCTCTGTGGAGAGCTGCAGCAGCTTCTTTTTTTTCTTTATAGACTGTGCTGAAGCACCGATTGTGGGTTTTTGATCCTGACAGGGACTGGATTAACAGGAGGGAAACCCAACCAAAAGTCAACACTGCAGTCGTTTTTAAACCCCCAAAGCCCTGGATGCTGCACTGGTGTGGGTGTCCTGGAGGGTTTGACCCAGCAGACACAGAAACAGGCCTGTTATAATCCCTGGAAAGCTCCCTGCTCTGTCCCTGCTTTAGTTATTTTTATGGAGGTGCTGGAAAAAGAGGATCCACCCTATAATTGTGTACATATTTTTGCAGCATGTGACCGTGCACGAGTGAAATTTAGCCTTTTGCTTGTGTTCAAGGCCTGTCTGTCACCCACGTGTGCCTGCACATCTGTCCTCCTGAGAGTCCTGAAGCTTAAAAACAGGAGGAAGAAAGAGTAAATAGAGATGCTAGGACCAGGAGGAGGAGAGTAAAGATCCGTGATGGAGGGGGAGGAGGGGGTGTTTTGGGTCTGGGATGAGCAAGGGAGCAGGAGAGGTCAGGGGCGCAGTAGAAGGAAGCAGTCCATTAGTTTGACTCACACATTAAGAGACATCCTGCGCCCTCGGGCCTCGCTCTTTTCTGGTTCATCCTCAGTATAAAAAGTTGTGCGTGTGTGTGTATGTCTGTGTGGGTCTGTGTTTCTCACAGTGGGGGAGACGTTACACAGCTCTCTGCAGAAAGAAAAGGAGTAAGAGGAGGATGCAGTTTGCCTTTTGTTTCTCAGTCCTCGCAGCTCTAAATGCTGCTGCAGATAATGCATGGTGACAACAGCCGATGCTAATTTCACTGCATCGGACCAAACTGCAGCATCACATGTTTGAATCAACACAAGGCCGACAACGCTGACTGTGTTTGCATGCAAAAAATCTGGGCCGCCTTTTAAAGAGTCCACAATTCAAATGATTAGTCAAGAAAAGCCGGAGGAGATTTGCATTCCTCTTCAACTCATATTTCTGTGCATGTTTTCTGCAGAACGATGCAGGATGGAAAACCAACTAACCGAGGCTCAAAATGACCCTTTAGTTCACCGTTAAAGAGGTTTTCATAGGGAGCCAAATTATCAGCAGAGGTCTCCTGCTCCTAAAAGCTAACAAAACTGAAGATACAAACCGATTAAACGTTAAAAAAAGACGATAAATATGTGCTTTTCTGCAGTGCTCTTCTGCAGAGCTTAGCCGCGGCTTGTTTTCATCACAAGCTGAAATAAAACCTCTTATTTGAGGAATTCAACTGAGTCACAAATGAAGTCAGTGTGGTTTAAAACATCACAAAAATCATCCTCTGGAAGTGTTTAATGCCTGACTAAAGTCCTCTGTTTGTTGGACACTAATAAATGTGCATCTTAAAGGTAAAGCAGGAGACTCATGCAGGCGGAGAAAGGAGCTTTGTGAGGCTTTAAACTTTAAGAGGTGGTAGACGAGAGCAGCGGAGGGGTAAAAGTCCAGACAAGTTCAATTATGAGAACAGTAACTTGGTATGTTAACCTTTCTAGTTTCAAAGTTAATATTATAAACAATGTTAGGTTGTATCCTACAGTGTGTTGGACTGCTTCTGCCAGAATTATTTCCACTGATATTTGTGCTGACTGTCGCTCAGATTTTACTTGTATCAAGTATCTTTTATACGCAGTTTTACTCACTCAGTGCGTTTACATGCACAGCTCAATTGGACTAAGCTCATAATTCGTTTTTTTTTTCGTCAGGTGGACTTCTCACCTAGTCCATGTATACATGCAGCTGAGAAAATGGAATTAATGACCACTAGGGGGCGATATAGGTGTTTTTAGGGTCGCTGTTTCCGGACCTTTTTAAAGATGTCTCCATTCCTCGTTTTGCGACTGTCTGTATACTTTAAAATGTCCATTTCTGTCAGGAGGGAAAGCATAACGGCACTCTCCTCGTTGTTCCAAAAGTGGACATTCTTGCATGCTTCAGCCATGTTGCAGTTGCTTCTGAGTTGAAAGTTCTTTAAATGATAGTGACACTTCTTCTCTGGTGTTTTTGTTACGGTGTTATGGTGCGTGGCGCACTCGCACATGCATTGTCCGATCATACTCCGACTACGCTAGTTACATGCTAGAGAAAATCGAATTCCAATCGCATTATCTGGTTGCCTTAACCGTAGTTCTCAAACTCTGATTATAGTGGGACAAAGGTGTTTACTTGCACTTCAGTTGTCTGGTCTTAATCAGAGTAAGGCAATAATTTGGTTTTCTCCAGTGTCATGTAAACGTACTGACTGATTGAGACTTGTCCTGCAAATTGTTGGCCGTTTAGTTTTATATAAATCTTTGTTGACTGCAGACGAAGAACTCAGTTTAAAAAGCCAGTTTAAATGTATATTGGTGGGCAGTTGAGGTGCCTCCAAAGCCCAAATACTGTCTGCAGATCCCACATATTTCTATCAGGGAGTATATCTCTAGGATAAAGGCCCATTACTGAGCATCCATACAAACTTTACCGCTTACAAGACCTGCAACCCATTTACAGATATTGCTTTATATTGGGGGGCTCTCAAGCAGGGCAATGTAGCTGATAGTGTAGACGCATAACTAAATTCAACCACTGCATGCAGAATTGAAAAGTAGTATCACAAAACATTAAACTGCAATACTCTAGATTGATTTTTCCTTATGCAGACCACCATTTGGAGTCTAAAAGTGAGAGTGCATGTTAGCATTAGTGCTGCTGTTACAGGCCATTGAGAGATTCTGCAGTGGAGCGTAGTCCAAGTCTGTCATTGTTCGTTAATGGAGCCAGAAATGAGAGTTAATATGACTCAGCTGAACGGATCAATGGCCTCCCTGTCCTCAGTGTTTGGACTCACTGTGGATTTAACAATGGGTGTCCTCCTATAACGTGTATCTTCTGCAGAGCTGAACCCAGAATAAAATGAATTACCCTCCATCTGCATACCTCACAACCAGGGAGGACAAAGACTGGCATCCGTAAAACCCAAAGAGGAGTGTGTATGTGTGTGTGCATGTATGTGTGTGTCCACTAGTGTGTCCCCGTGCCCGAGGCAGAGCTCTGACTCGTATGTCCCATTCAGCTCCTGGAGTGAACTGACGTCAACCTGTAATCCACAGGGAGTGAACTACCTGCAGGTTCAGCGCTCCACTGCTGCTCTTTGCAGCCCTTTGAACGTGAAATTATGCAAATCAGGAGTTCATCAGCTCGTCTCTTTCATTTTCTCCTTTCCTTTGAGAAGAGTGCAGTCTCTGGATTTTTGCTAAGGTGCTGCACAGACAATTACCCACTGAGGTTTTGTGGGTTTATAATAATAATGGTAATGTCTTTGTTACTGACTGAACGTGCAGATCTCAAGTCTCAGTGGATATCTCACTTCCAGGGGAGCTGCTAGCTAAACTACTGCTTAGATTAGCAACTGCCGTTTTGTGTTTCTTTGCTTATTTGAGGTTTGAGTTCGTCAGTGTTTTAATTTCCCTGAGAGATCCTCCCCTCTACAGAACAAAAGGACAATGACTGAAAGCAATAAAAACACTGATGGTTGGTGCGACAGGGCTCTATTCAGAGATATTTTAAACACTCTTTGGTGTAAAACGTTAATCAAGAATATGAACACAATCTCCTGTATGTAGAGTTTTGAATTTATTCCTACATTTATTCATTGCTGCCTTACTAAATTTAAAACCATTAGGAGGCGTCAGAACAGAAATCCTAACCTTGAACAGCTGTGTGTCGTCCTGTGTGCACTATCCAGGACATCAAAGCTTTAATGACTTCAATTGAACTATCCAGGTTATCTGAATACATATAACCCTTACTGTACCATCAGGCTGTTTATAACCCTGAGTGCATTATCCAAGCATTAAGGTAATTATAACCCTGATTAATATTCAGGATATCCATGTCTAATAATCTCAACTGTGTTATCTCGGTTATCTGGTACATATAACCTTTACTGCACCATCCAGGATATCAGGGTGTGTATAAACTGCACTATACACAATATTAAGGTATTTATGACCCTAACTGCACTGTTCAGGATATTTATATTCTCTATTCCACTATCTGGGATATCCAGGTATGAACAAAGTCAACATTGCTAGTAGCCAGGAGATAAAGGTATTCTTAATCTATGCAAAACCATCCAGGTATTTATAACCCTATAACTGCATTATTCAGGATGTCCATTTACATTTTTATCTGCACTATCTATAACAGGGGTGGGCAATTAGTTTTTACATGGGGCCACATGAGAAACCTGAACTGTGTTGAAGGGCCGAACCAACAATAACTTCAACTTCAAATTCACATACAGAAAAGCAAGCCCAAATAAGCAACTACTAGTTAAAAACAAGCCCAAAAAAGCGCACCCCCGACTCACGAGTTTTACAATACTCTGAGAGAAGCAAGCATAAAGTCTGTTATAATAAGCAGAATTTATAACTATGAGGCGTCCACGTGTATTTTGCTAATGTTCACGAATGCAGATCAAGGATGTACGGAAATAAAACGACGGCTAGGTTTTCCAAATAATAGCGACACACTTTCATAGCATGTTGATGATTTGATTGACGGACCTCACGAAGGGCCGGGCAGGGACATCCAAAGGGCTGTAAAATGCCCAGGTCTGATCTAGAATATCCAGTCGATTACCACACTGTCCAGGGTATCATAATTATTTTCACCCAAGCTGCATTATTCAGGTCGTCCATGTATTTATGACTTTACCTGCATCATAATTTAGTAGTCATACTTCTTGAATGGCTCAATGTTATTATTATATCGTGTTGCCCACCATATACTGTGACACATATAGTATCATCTTGGAAATGTGTTGTCTCTCCTTCACATGACATGCAGCTCAATGTTTCTAACAGTCGTAGTATTGGTAAACTGAAGTAGAGGTAATGATGTTGGCCTTAATTTAAACAGTCTACAGGTATATGAAGGTAAAACTGGCTCCTGATTCTGCTGAGTTTTTGCTGTGAGTTTGAGTCCACATGAGAACAGAGTTTAAAGTGCACAGCATGAAATACCAGGACCATCCAGTCGGATTAAAAGAGAGCCGGCTTGGTGACATAGAAAACTCTCGACATACCTCTCTCGCCCATTAATCTGTCTTCTTAGTGCACCCTCAGGGCCCCAGCAGACCCCGGGCTGTGGGTCAGTGGGTTAACTCTGCTTTGTTTACAGACTGGAGTGGGTTTTGTTCAAGGATAGACTCACTTCTTCTAGAAATAACATCACACTGCGGCTCGGTTTGGACACCAGCCTCTGCTTGGTGTTTGTGTTTTCTGTTGTGTTTCTCCCTCCGGTGTGTGTGTGTGAGGTGTGTGTTTGTCTCTTTGGCGTTTGAGATGTGTGCGTTTGGCAGAGATGCCGCAGACGGGTGAACGTTCCTTCTTCCTCTAACGAGCTCTGTTTAGCTGCAGCCTAATAAATCCATTTTAATTGGGAGTCAACTGCACAGCATCCAATTAGAGAACGTCTTTTCAGTCATAATGCTGCAACAATGTGCTGCTGCTTATGACTGAATGAGGTCCAGGCCTCGGGGGAACACACACACATGCTGACGTCTCTGGGGACTGGGCCCGTGCTGTGTGTGTGAGTGTGTGTATATGTGGGTTTATGTTTCATGATCTTAAACCTCTCTGCAGGGGTGTGGGGGAGAAAATCTGCTGAAAGGATGGTTCCAGCACGCACAATTACACATAGATGATATAGCAGAGAGATCTCACACTCCACTACTGAAATATTTATCCATCCTCATCAAGATGAAGGAGGGAAAAAAAACAGCCCGACCCTGTCAGTGCTCCGTGAGCAGAAAAAGAGCTTCATATGAGGCTAGTTGAGCCCCTTTAGAAGAATGAGCTCTTTACAGTCACACTCTAGCTGCAGTCTCAGTCAGATTATGGTTTTTATGACTTTTGAGCTGTCAGGTCTTTTACAAAGCGCTAAATTTTTCTGCCTGTTTCTGTTACAGCTTCCACTGGGGGAAAAAAGGCAAAGAAAAGAGTGAAATGTACAGTTTGTCTCTTCGGCTGCTGAATTCTTTTCTTCATTTACCAGTTTTACTCTCACAGTATTTGACGGCAATTCTCAGAGCTCATGAAAGGAATGAGGGCTGAGAGAGTGTGAGCTGTAAGGGTTTAAAGATGTAGATTTGTAAGAAGCCTGTTAATATCAAGAGCAACTCACTTTACATGGAGATACAGTACAACACGACACAATACGATACAACAGGATGTGATGAGATACGAGACATGATATGATACTATACAACCAGACACAATATGATACAACAGGATATGATGAGATTTGACATGGAACAATGAGATATGATACAATATGACTGGATACAAAACTACACGACATTATACTATAGATCTTTAATGGTACGATATGACATGATATGATACAACAAAACATGATAAAACAAGATACAATACAATATGATATGACAAGGTATGATAGGATGGGATAGGATACATTGTGATAACTGGACATGACAGTTTGTGACATGATATGACAGGTACAATACGCCAGGATAATATATGACAGGATAATACAATAAGATATGATGTGATCTGATGATATGTAACACAGTATGAAGATGTGATACAACATGATGAGATATGACATGACACAATAACACAGGATATGATGAGATATAATGAGATATGACATGACACCATACAACAAGATATAAGGCAGGACATGACATGGCACAGTGAGATATGATGATATGATATGATATGACTCTATGGATACGAAACTACACGACATGGTATTATAAATCTGTTATGATACAATATGATATGATTTAACACAACATGACAAAACAAGATGACAATATGACAATACAATACAATATGACAAGGTATGATAGGATGGGATAGGATACAACATGACAGGATATAATTGGACATGAAAGTTTGTGACATGATATGACAGGTACGATACGTCAGGATAAGATATGACAGGATATAATACAACAAGATATGATGCGCTTTGATGATATGTAACACAGTATGAAGATATGATACATGATGAGATATGACATGACACAATACAACAGGATATGACATACGACAAGTGACCATTAAATATGATATGATACGCCGTTACACAACAAGATATGACATGATAAGAGAGGACAAGGTACCATAATTACAGTGAGATATGACACAATATGACAAAACAAGATACAATACAATATGATATAACAAGGTACGATATGATGGGATAGGATACAATCTGACAGGATATAATTGGCTATGACAGTGTGTGACATGATATGACAGGTAAAATACGTCAGGATAAGATATGACAGGATATAATACAACAAGATATGATGTGATCTGATGATATGTAACACAGTATCAGGATATGATACAGCATGGTGAGATATGACATGACACAATAAGACAGGATATGATATACAACAAGTGACCAGTAGATATGATATGACGTGATAAGACAGGACAACACCATACTGACAATGAGATATGACACAATATGATATGATGATACCTGTCAAGTTTTGGCTTAGAAAATAGGTGCTGGTGGTCGGTAGGGGTAATTAATTGTCTGTTATCATTAAGGACAACTCGTACTACTAGTACTGCTAATACTAGTTAGTGGGGACTCAGCGGCAGAGAGAGAAATGTTTTTTTTTTTCGACAAATATAGATTATTATACTGGAGATTTACAAGAGAATATTAACATGGAAATACGGAGGGAAAGTTGGGTGAAAATCTGGTAGTTTCACACAGATGATGCACAGAACTGAAATCTATCTTGGACTCTCGCTGCACTTGCTCTATTGCACCTACAATCGTATCAATATGTAAAACAAATTAATATTGTAATGTTAAAAACATGCCAAGAACACCTCAGCTAACAAGCAAGACGAATTGGTCATTACCCACAAGAGGATAGCACAGGGAGAGAAAGAGAAAAGCACACAGATAAATCAGAATGATCTCAAAGATAGAGGAGGATGTTTCAGAGAGTCTGTGTTCAGGTATAAAGGTGCTGGAGCTGCCTCTTCATCCTCTCTGATAATTCCTCCATCCTCTCGTCCCTCTGGTCCAGCTGGAGTTTGGTGTTCTCCAAACTTTGTTCCAGATCTGGGCTGCCGGAGCACATTACTTGTGACAGGTCTCTTTTGGGATTGTCTGGAAATGTTCTCTCTCAGGAAACTGAACTTTCTGTCTGCAGGATCTTAATTTGCTCGGCTGCAGAGGGGAGAGAAAGAGAAAGAGAAAGAAAGAGAGATCCTGGAGGAAATGTCTGTCCAAGATTAATAACTCAGAGGCTGTCATTAGAGGAAAGAGCAAACTGATAGTTATTTGAAATAAAACTGTTTCTAGTTTTATTAAGTAACTTAATGATTATTTTTAATTACAGTTGTGGCAGCGGTTTGCCAATAAATCATAGTAATCTCTTGAAACTTGAAAAAACCGAGTTCAGTCTTTTTAATGTGACAGTTCTCTCATGTGGCTTCTGGACCAACAAAATAAGACTTAATAAAAACAAACAACTTTGGTAGTTTAAAAGAAATATGAAAGTACACAAGTCTTTTCACTCGTGAATTTTTAATTTGCTCAAATCGGTCTAGACTCAGCTGTTTAGTGCTGTTTATAGCTCTTAAGCATGACGTTCATTTCCAGCATGTTGCTGATAAAATGATCACAAGGCTTTATATGACGGATTTTGCTATCTGATTCTGCTCGATCTTTAGCCTCATATAGTAATAAAACTCCAATAAACTTTGATGTATCTTACCTTCGGAATAATCTGAAGACTTCACTGTGCCTTGGTGAAGAAAGAGAAAGATATGGTTAGAAACTGGCATCCAAAATCCAACAGTGATAAGGGTAGTCTTTAATTTGAGGACTTCTTACCCATTAGAGAAGTTATTTTTAAGATTTTAAAAAATTTTTACACTTTAAAAAAACAACCAAAAATCACGACACAGAGAATATTGCTGCTGGGTTTGGCAGAATTGCTATTATTATGAACAATATTGTGATTTGGGGTTGGAATATAATTAACATTTTTTCATCTGGATGTAATTGCAGGCTTTTAAAGAAACACAGTTCTCATCAAAAGAAGGTTTGAGATGTTAGACTTTCTCTCTTGTCCCCGAAACCATAAAGAAGAAGAAGTCTCTGATAGAGAAACCCAGAAACTCCACACATGCATAAAAACCATCCCCTCGTCCCGTTACTGTTTTAATATGTGAGCGTGAATGTCGGAGTTAGTGGTCACAGCAGGTTTCTGTTAGCTAATGAGGTGGTACAGTTCCTTCATTAATGCATTATTTATGTCTTATTTCCCTCTGACCCTGCGAGAGTGGGAGGATTTCCCACAGAGGTGTCAGGTGTGTTTAATGAGATTTAACAGGAGGTACATCACACAGAAACACATCAGGGAACATGACGAGGATTTCTGTAATGAAAGCAATGTTAACAAGCTCGCTGCCTCTGGGTTTCCACTTAAATATGACATCACTGCTGCTTAAAATGACCTCCTTTTTAGTATGTGGTGTTTTTTTTTTGTGGGTTTGGGAGTCGCGGCCTGTAAATTTCAGCGCTATTCTCTCCTCCTTCTCATGTTCCCTGTTTGTTTTCTTTGTCCTTCTCCTGAACATTTGGAGCCTTTTTTTTAAAATCTAAATTGATTTCCTCGCCGCATGCCAAAGCAAACACTGTCACCTGGGTTACAGCGGGGGCCTCGTGGAAAAACAAAACCCACCACGCTGCACAGAAGGAAAAGACATCTCTCTAAAAAGCCTCAAGACTGCGTTTAAGTTTTACACCAGGATACCTTCAGCCTGCACGGAGCATTTAGAGTTACTTTGTAGAGCTGTTAGCGCCAATCTAATGAAAGATAAAAGTTGTTGTGATTGGGTTAAATGTCAAGCATGTGCTCCCAATCAGAGTCAGACCTTTATTTTAGGAGAGAAAGCATATAAAGAAGAGGACTGGTGTTATTTTAGAGTCTGAGGATGGTTTGCAGATTTTTGTTTTAGTTTTTTCTACTTTAAAACATCTCTGTGGTTTGTGTTTTGCATGAAAGCTGCAGCAATAAAGAGGGTGACACCTGTGTGAGGTGAAAAATGTAATACCTAACATGAGAATTGAAAACTGGACATCATAGGTTAGTCCAACCAAGATAATTTTGAAATAGAGCAATCTCAGTCAGGCATACTATGGTTTCTGTAAAATGGTTTTCATTTGACATTGCCATCAAACAAAGTACCAGATTTTTAGTGTCCATAACATCTTTAGAGTGTTAAAATAAACATGAATAGAAAAATTAGGGGATCTAGGACGCTACCTTGAGGAACACCACCTTAACTAAAATTAGGTAAGATTCAGCATAGAGCTGTTTAGATAGATATTCTGTGTACTAGAGCTGTTTTCAAACAATTACCCTGTAATTAGATGTGAATATGTTTGTGATGTTTAATTTTAGATAGAATATTGAGAGCTCAAAGTCTGTCCACACCAAAGATGGTGTGCAGCTGTTAAGAAGCTTTGCTGTGATTTTATCTTTTCTCTCCATTAAACCCTCTTTGTGGTATCTTGTGTATCTGCTAATCCTGCCACAGCTTATGCATAATTGAGGTCAAGTTGTAGTTTAAGTGCATCGATATGAGAAGATGTTTAAGATAAATCCCAGAAATTCCAAAGAAAGGATGGTCATATGTTGCAGGGAAGTGAAAGACGTCCTTTTTGACACTTGGCTCCAGTGGAAACATAACCAGAATCATAAGAATCTGGCTGAGGCCTGTGATCTAATAAGGTCTGAGAGCTGGTCAGGTGCTGGTTTCAATGCCAAACTCTGTGCTGAATGTAGAGCGAGGACCTTGGAGTTGTATAATGAGCTGTCATAATGTGCTTATTTAAATTATTCTGGTCAGGATGGTGGAAAAAGGGACTTGATCAAGATTCAGGCTCAGTGTGGATGAGTGAGAAAGTCAAAAGCCCTGAAAAATCACTGTCGTATCAAAATTTCAGAATATGAGGTCCAGAAAACTAAAACATCCTGACCCTGTTAGTGGTGCGTTGCTGTTAAAGCTGCGCAATCAACTTTTTGGCGAAACTATGACATATTTTACAAGCTGGATCAGCCAGTGTTTTACTTGGTGGCATAGAAACTCATGCAATCTGCAGTTCTCTGCTTGAATGTTAAATGACATGCTGTTTTTCTATCTTAAATTGTGAGTTCAAATTGGAAAAATTAGGGGAATAATGCTGCTTTCCAGTTACCTTGGAGGTTGGATGTCAGAGCTGGGAATGAGGTTACGCCCGAGTTGACGGCGATCCTGTAAACGAGTCAGGAAGTCAAGGTGGACACCTACAGTTACCCATTGTTAGCTGTTGTTTACAACTGTCAGCTGTCGTTGTCCATTGTCAGCAGTTGTTAGCGATCGATACCAGTTGTAAACAACGCACAACACAGTATTTAATATCTACAAACACCATAGCACCATGTTCACAGTGAGACATTTGGTGGCACAACATATACAACTGGAACGCAGCATCAAGGGTGCAGCATTTAAAAAATGACAGATTGTTGTTGTTTTTTTATCTGTGTTAGTCACAAAGTGCTGAATGTGGAAAAAACAAAACAGCCGATCAGCAGAATTTGGTTGATTTTCAGTCTTTGTCAAGAAAAAGCTATTTGCTTGTCGGATAACTGCATTAACATTTTGCATTAACATGACATATTGTGAGTAATACAGTTAGAAAGGCAACAACAAAGTGCTTAATGTGCAAAAACTAAAACAGCTGATCAGTGCAATGGGCATTTTTGCAGGGATTTCAATGATGAATTTGAAACAATGCAAAATCAAAAAGAAGCGTGAAAATTTCATGACTGATGGTACCACCCAAGACAAAAAAAAGGATAAGCTCTTTATTTTTCTTTAATTTGATTTTTTTTGAAAAATCCCTCAGCCTGGAGGAGCTTTCCCCATCAACCTTAAATTCAACTCTGTCTCCTTCTGACACCGAGCTTTAGCCTGAATGTGCACGGAAAAACAAAGGGATCTGGGACGCTTCCCTGAGGCACACCAGTCTTAACTGTAGTAAATTACTGAGAACACATTTTCACATTGAGTCCTTTAGGATGAATAGAAGTGGAACTGTTTCCTGCCTCAAGGCCTCTTCCTCACACAAGCAGGCTCATTGTCAGTGGCATGAAGGCCTGCAGGTTTAGTGCTGTAACAGATATTTTTATCACCCTATTCAGCTGCAATTCTAAAGCTGTTTCTATAGAGCTCCATCCTGGCGCTTGTGGATTTCTCATTATCTGTGCCAGTAAAGGATCAACATATACTGATGCGTCACTCAATTCTCTCTCTTTTGGGAGCATTTATTTATTCAACAAACCGTTTTTCAATAAGGCGGGTCAATTAGCATCAAAATCGTGTTTGTTACAAAAGCATGGATTGACAGCTGGGGGTACAAATGCGCTTGTCTGGACTTGATTTTTAGTTTCCTACACCTTTAACAGGTGCACTGTGTAGCATTGTGTAGCTCAAGAACTCCCTGAATATCATCATGCAGAGCAGACTCATAAATAATCTGTGCAGACATATAGTCATGCAGGGAGGGTCTCGATTTACTGAATGTGGAATTGATGCAACAAGAGAACTGAACAGAAAATATTTCAGACTCGCAGTGTCCAGTTTTCTGCATAGCATGCTCATGTGGTTGGGGTCACAATCTCACCACTGAGTTCCTGATCTCTGGATCTGTAGTGGTGGCTGTTGGGTATTGCTCCCCAAAAAAGGCTTGCAGAGACCTCATGTAGATCTGCAGCCCTGAGCTGAGCGTCTCCACAGTGCACAACACCTTCAGCCAGTCGGTTCACTTTGAAACATGCTTTAAATTCAAAACATCACGCCGACAAACTTCATTTTCGCCTCCAGCTTTGTAAAATTTCCTGAATATTTTCTGCTTCAGAAATTTAGAGGACTTACACATGCAAGTTTCAAGAATTTTTCAGGTTCTTTCTAACAACATTTCTTTTTAAACTTGCGTCCGAAGCATCAGCTTTAGAGTTTGAGTCTATCTGTCGTTTACTATGCTTCCTGCTGTGCAAACTTAAAACATTGAACTTTCTGTGATGAGGAAGAAGTATTATTTGTCTTTTCTCTAAATCTAAATTTACAGAAGGCAGTAACTAGGGCTACGTTCACACTGCAGGTTTTGATGCACAATTCGGATTTTTTGTTAAATCCGATCTTTTTGTGCGGTCATTCACATTACAACAATGAATGCGGCATCTAATGTGAACAGAATGCGTCCGTGAAGTGACCCGCATGCACACAAAGCAGGACGTGACGGCTCGAACACCGCCTGGTTTTGGTATGAGTCCTCTATTTTGGCTTGAACTGACCGGTCTCCCCATATGTTTATCAACTCTAATGTTTCTTCTCTTCGCCACAGGCTGTTCTCCGTTCCCTCGTCCGCCATTGCTTTCCGCGCCTGTTTGTGTTGTCGAACAATGGTGACGTTTGTCGCATATCGATGACGTATAGATCGGATGAACGCGACCTGACCACACTGCCACACAGTCACATCAGTTACATATCCGATTTATATCCACATACAAAAGAGGCCTGGGGCGGATTTGAAAAAATCAGAATTGCACTGTTCACACTTAGATGAAAAAATCAGATATGTGTCACATATGGTTAAAAAATCAGAATTGACCTGCAGTGTGAACGTAGCCTAAATATCTGACTCACTACATTGTGAACAAAAGCACCACAGAGCTGCTCCTTACAGCTCTCCAGAGGCAATACCGTGCTTTGCAATCAGGGCCCATACAGGCGATTTAGGATTGATCTTTGTTGGCTAAACACGACCAGATCAGTTTGTTACACTGAGTTTTATCTGCTTAGGACTTAATGTAAGCTGATAATGGCTCAAAATGCACACAAATATAATAAACTGCTGCAGAGTTTAGTTGATTTCTGCAGATTTTCAGTCCATGTGGGAACAAATTGTGGCTAAAAAAAAAAGCAATTTTCTCGTTGGATAACTGCATTAACATTTCATTTTATGCATTCTGATGGTGCATGCAGCATGTCACAGCCTCTCTTGATCAATTTTTACTGATTTCCCCTGGGATTTGGTATTTCTGATTCTGACTCTGAGCTGCAGAATATCTCAGATTCCAGACCCCCGCTGTTGAAAAATCAGAATTGCATGAAATTTTCTGTTTGATAGATTTGAGTACGCTCTTCATTGTGCTGATTATTGATCGTTTTAGGAGGTGATGTTACAACTCCAAGTGAATGATGTGAAAAGAAGCCAGTAGATTAAAAAACTCCCTTTTCTTTCCATTTATATTTGTGATTAAATAGTTTGAATTTATTGATTAAACACTCACAAAACTTCAAGACATCCACAGGTTTTTATGTTCAACCTTCATAAGTTTGTCCATACTCGAATATAAATGTGCATTCAGATGATTTATAATGAAAATAGTTGGAAGTCAACACCAGATTAAGTGCATTTTATGTGTTTAATCGACTCTCATTATTGTTTTTATTGTGGACATGTTTTTTTAATAGTTGTAATTTCAGAGGGACAACGTTTGAAATAAGAGTGATAAACTCTGATCACACTGCAGCTTGTTGGAATCAAAAAAACATCCTTTTTATTGATCCAAAGAAGGCTTTAACACACACAAACACACACACACAAACACACAAACACACAAACACATAGCTTGTAATGTGTGCCCTTGAGCAGGTTTGTGATCATCTCATCCTTTATAGTTTAATAGCTACAGACCAAGGCCAAAGGAGTGCGATATATCACAGTGATGCAGACGACATGCCAGCACAGAAACACGCCACACACATACATGCTCAGACACACCACATGCATGCTGATGAGCGACAGTAGCATGTAGGAGATTCAGGTCTATGCTAGGGATGCACTGATCCACTTTTTTCACCTCCAATACCTATACAGATATCTACAGTTTAGTATCGGCCAATACCGACCCAATTCCGATACAGAAAAGCCGCGCTGAACTACCTTTTGTCATAACCTAAAATTTTACCACTGGCCCTCGGAGCGTTTACTGCGCAGGTATTGCAAGTGGCCGTCAAGTTTGTAGCCTGAGGTATTGTGATAAACTTCAAGGTAGCAGACCCCTTCGCTCGCTCCATTTTGAAAACAATGTGGGCAACCACTCAGTGTGTTTACTTGTGGACGCCACTCACCGCACATAGCACCGAGTTAGACTGAATAGATCAGCCCCTATGCATCGCGCCCTTTGTCATGATATCCGATCTAAAATTTTCTTCGGTATCGGGACTGATACTGATACCAAATATCGGACTGGTGCATCCCCAGTCTATGAATGTGCAGGCCTGCAGAGATTAGATCAGTTTTCAACACCCATGAAAACTGAGTGGGTGGGGGGGAGAGGGTATGTACCCTCTTAAGTACACTTTTGTACTGCAAATTATATATGCTTTTTTTCTTTCTTTTTCTTTTTCACGTAATTATGTTAACTTGACGTTGTATTATTACTATTATTACTTGTGTATGTTTGTGTTCTGTACTTCTTTTCTCTTTATTTTGATTGTACCTCAGTTTTTACTCTCATATAGTCATAAATATGAGGAATCTAATTTTATTATTATATTTATTTATATTATTTGTATTTTTTCCAGCACTTCTGTTTGTGTAAAAATTTAGCAAAAACTATTTAAATAAAAAAATGTCATTATGGAAAAAAAAAAACACCCATGAAAACAAATAGAAAGTTAATGAAAGACTCTGACATCAACTTTTTTAATAATTCATCATCAGGTCAGTTTGAATCATGTACGAGGCCGAGCTCTTCAAATAATCTATTATGTGTTCAAGAATTTTGCAGATCTTTTAATAGATGAATTTGAGTTCTTCTTTTGGACAATCACTGAAGACTTTAATGTCCTCAGTGGCACCCTACCTGAGAAGTCCCATTAAACCAGAGTGAGATACATGCATACTGTGGGGGGTTTCAGCCCTGCCTGTTACCTGGGAGAGTGTCGCTCCCGTGTATATTCAGAACATTAGAATAAGCGGCGTGTGAAATGACGGTGTCTCTGCAGGTTAGGCATGTACATGAATATTTGTATGATCATCCAAGCAGAGGGCTCTTAATGGTCTGCAGCCACACTGCGTTGGGCGTGAAGTCTGTGTTGACATATTGTCTGACAGATGGGTGACACATGCTCCGCGTCGCTCCTCCATTGTAAGAGCTGCCGGGGGGCTCAGGGCGACAAGAGGCGCGGAGCGGACTCGGTGTGAAAAGCACATTGTCTTTCTTCAAGCTGCTCACAGAACCATGCTCTTCATCTCCTCCTCCTCCTCCTCCTCCTCCTTCTCGCTCGGTCTCCGCTCCCTCTCTGGAAATATCAGTCTTATTTATGAGGCTGTTAAGTGCGGTGTAAATACTCCACCACTGCTGCTCTTTATTATTTCAGTAAATCTCAGGACTCTCTAAAATGTGGAGGGAGGTCACAGAACAACTGGAGTATAATCACACTGATTCGGCTGCAGTTATTCTCGGCTCTCCTCTGATAATGTGCTGTGGAGCCGGTTAAAGGTGCTCTTTTATTCATAACAGCATGAGGAAGAGAAAATTTACTCTATTTTTTTTAATTTATTTTTTATTAACAAGAAAACACATTTAAAATTTAAACATATTTATAAAGAAAGGAGCTTTAGAGTCGTGTTCCCTCAGCTCTTCTTTTACCATCACTCTGTAAACGTGAGTGAATTCGAAGACCAGTTTCTGGAGATCGGAAAGTGAACGTTGTCTCATTCTTGCCTGATAAAGGAGTTCAGGATCTCCTTTGTCCTATTTTTTTTTTTTTGTGTTGGTCAAAAGTCTTTTTCATGGAAGTAGATAGTCAACGATTGTAAATGACCTCTCTTTTGGACTCTTTGTGGCGCCTGAAGGATTTAAAGAAAAGAATCAGAGGACGTCAACAATAACGTGATGTTTTCGTGCACGTTCTCTCGCACAAACTCTCTGACTCTTCTTTGTGTCACTCCCACTCGTGTCCTTGTGCAGCGCCTCTGCTCGTGTTTGTTGTTTTTTTTCACTCTGCCAGCTGTCAAATGAAGCTGTCAATACTCCTCGCTCTGCAGCAGAGTTTGACGTAAAGAAGGATGGAGACTGTGCCGCGAAAGCTTCAGGCTGAAAAAATGAATTTATGAACAGTTCTTCTTTCGCTGCCTCTGGTCTGCATAGATCTGAAGTGTGAACACATTTGTAAAGAAAATCTGCTCGGAAACATGGTCCTCATCCTCCTCCATCTCCTCCTCCTCCTTTTCTGTGGGCCTGCTGTGCAGCTGGTGCAGATCTGGTAGTGTTGAATCACGTCCTGTTAGTCCACTCTGTCTGCTGTGGAGTGTTTGTGCTTACACAGAAACACTCTGCAGAGATATGATGGAGAGTGTGACCGACTCACTCTTCCTCTCAGATATTTACCTCCTCTCCCTCAGTCTGTTTCTCTGAGGAGGAGGAGGAGGAGGAATGATAATGTGAGGAAGAGTTTGGATCTTAATGAACGGGACGGATGAAATTCACAGAATCATAATGTTCAGGTGTGACATTTGCGGCTGTTTGTGGAGCTGCGACGTGAAAACAGCTTTTCTTAGAGGCGTGGGAAAACTGCTGCGCTCTGCAGTTCCCTCAGGGTGTGTGTGTTGATACTTGAGTGTGACTTTGGAATAAATTCAGCTCATATAAACTCTCCTCTTTCCCCTCTTAACCTCAAAATATCTCACCTCTCTCCTTAAAAACTAGAGGTGTCCTGATACAACTTTTTGACTTCTGATAGGATACAGATATTGTAGCCTTCAGTATCGACGAATATCGATATTGATTTGATATTGGCACAAAATTATGCATGACACAGAGCTTGACACTAACTCTTTTCAAAAGGAGCACACGAAGAACTTCAGGGGCACAATGAAAATTGATCAAATAATGTGTGTCCTATTGTCCGACCTTCATACTTTTATTTAAAATCAATTTTAGGTCAGTTGGTCACATGACATGGAAGCTATTGAAGGAAAACAGCCTTTTCTGAGAACATCAACCGGTAATTTATCGACGGTCCCTTATTCAACACCTGATGTTGACAGCGAGGGTGGCGAGTAGATTTAACCACGCTGCTGTTGCTATTCCCGCTTATGGAGCGTGAGAAGGTAGATCCACAATGAATGTCTGTCGGATATCTAACCTAAAACTAACTTCACCGCGGCATTTACATGAAAAAAAACATTTGTTGCCTCGGCTGATTTTTTTTATGCGCACATGTGACCCTAAATACATTTTACAATTCGCACGCATCTATTTTTTTGTCGTAAATGCGAGTGAAATGGTCACTCTATCGAGCCTTGTGACAAGTTTTTCACTCAGCTGCTATGTTTTTTTCAGACTGAAACAAAAAAAATATTGCCACAAATCCGACATCACTCTTACGCCTAGCTACTTTAGCTGCTAGATATAGGTGCCGGAATGGAGTCTGGAATGGACTTCTTGTATTGGAGTGCTGATATCAGAGATTTTAAAAGCAGGACGATATAATCCAATGCTTGTTTCTTTGCCGATTTCTGACTGATATCCGATATCAATATCATATTGGAACCCCCCTATTAAAAACCACCGACACTCTCTGCAGGCATGATTTTAGATAGATGTTTACCATAGATTAATCCCAGGTGACAGCATGTCTCTCTGGTCATGTGACTGACATTGTACTTGCATTGTGCACATGTGCAACAGTAGGGTTGCAGCAGGTGTGGGTGGAAAAGCACTTTAACACATACTGACCTGACAAAGACTCAGTAGATGGAACAACATCTGCCCACTTCCACTGCCTATTTTAGTTCAGCTTTAAACCGTATGAAGAAGTACAAGAGTTGAAAATGTACTTTAAACTCTAAACTGTACATCCCTGATGTTTTAAAGTCCTTGGAAACAAAATCAGAAGTTGTTTTTCGCAGACGAAGAAAGCTTTGTCAGGAATTATAAAACGGGATAATCCACAAAGGATGAAGAAATGAGGAAATCTTAATCCGAGTGTTTGTTGTGTTCATCACTTCAGCACACATTTTTTTTTTTAGCCTTTTCAGTCGCTCTGTTTTGACGTGTGGCTCTCAATCCCACGACTGAATACTTCACTCACTGTGTGGACAAAATAAACTCCACATTTATTTAGTGTAAACTAAACAAACAGCTCTGGTGTTTACCCGTGAAGGTGCAGAGCGGAGAGTGTCAGAGGCGTCCTCTGAGCGGGTCAGGTAAACACACAGAGACTGATGTTTAAACTGCACAGGTCACTCACACACTTCCTCCTCTGTTTGGTAAACACACACACACACACACACACACACACACACACTGGGCTCTGACACACTCCATATGTCTGCCTGCAGCTCTGCATTCAGCCTCTTTGCGGTGTGTGTGTGTTTGCTGAAGCTCTCCATCAGATAGGAGTGTGTTTGTACAGAATGATATCAAAGGCTTTAGCTCACACACACACACTCACACACACACACACTGCAGCAGAGTTTACACTCTGGATGATGAGCCAACGGAAGTAATTGTATCTAAATATCATCCAGCTTAATTCTGTTAAACGCGTGGACGCCGAGAGGCTGAAGCTCCATGTTCAGACTGTGACCTTCAGTTAAATTCAGCTCATTTGAATACTGTTAACACACTCATGTAAATGCACAACGCTCTGTGAGAGACACAAACTGTGTCTAAACCTGCAGGGAAACACTTTCACTGTATCTCTGTGTCTCTACATCCTGATGAATACTGTAGGAAATGATGAAATGATGATGCACTCGCTGAAATGGAAGTGAAAGTTCTCTGAAGCTGTCAATGAAATCAGGAGAAAGGAAATCAGAGGTTGTGGTCTTCAGCTGAGAGGACACAGAGAGGGCAGATTAATGAGGATGTGGAGACACCGTCATGATGAGGACAGTCGCAGGTTTGAGATAATATTACACTGAACATGTGATCAAAAGTGTCACCTCTTTGTGCAGCTCATTAACTGACAGAAGACATTAGTTTTTAATGTTCTTTCAATGTGTATATCCAGCAGATTCCTCTTTGCTCCACTACGGGAGTCGCCTTTTTACTACCTTTCCTTTTATTTTTATCAGGACAAAAATTTTTCTGTTGCTTTGTCAGCCTGACATGATTCAAGTCCTGATCTTCAGTGTTGCCAACCTAGCGACTTTGACGCTAGATTTAGCGACTTTTCAGACCACCCCTAGCAACTAATTTTCAAAAAAGTGCCTAGCGACAAATCTAGCAACTTTTTCTGGAGTTTGAAGACTCTAACATTCACGCAGGAATAGATGTTACTCTTCTCAATGGGTAGCCATATCAAAAATAGAGACACTCAGACACCCCGAGGAAGACTCCTCCTCCTCCCGGAGTGGGAAATTTATTTTTGGAGGATAGGGGAAGGTCCCGCCCTCCTTCGCCTCTGATTGGCTAGAAGTGCTGGGCTCTGTTTGGTTTTTCCTAATAGCTGTGAAACGTCATCGTCTGTCAGCTTAGGGTTCGGGTTAGGAGATTCAGAAGTGAAGGTGAAGGAGGCGGGACTTTCCTCTACCGTCCAACAAAAAATATATTGCTCCCGGGGTTGGGGGTTTGACAGAGAAATAATGCGAATTCGGCGATGACGCCATCTAGCGACTTTTACGACAGCCACCAGTGACTTTCCTTACTGAGGAGTTGGCATCACTGCTGCTGTTTTCTCTGTACTGCTGAGCTGATGTGTGATGTTTACATGAAAACAGAAAATCAGGTGCTTCACTGGTCATTAGAGGTCAAAAGTGCCAGAGCACAGTACAGTAAATATTTTATCTCCATGCAGGTGCATTGTTTCTAAGAGAGAGCACTAAAATCCTATTTCACAGATTTGTTTGTTCATTTAGTTCAGAAAAGCTGACAGAACAGGGTCTGATTTATCCTCCACATCCTGCCTTGAGAGCATAAAAAATGAAAAGCTGAGATTTCTGCGGTCGAATATTCCACTTTGAGCCCTTCACAGCTATCAAACTGTGTGAGCATCATGTTAGAGATTCAGCTCTCCCTCTCCTTTGAGCAGAGAGTGCTCCCGTTTACAACAGTGTCACCCTGTTTACGCAAGACATACATGATCCTTCAGTTTGTGACCCCGTGTGAGTGTGAGTGTGACCTCGTGGTGTGTGTCTAAGTGTGTGTATGTGGGCTAATCTTAGCTTTAACGCTGGCCTCAGCCAAAGATGAGGATTAGGAGACGTAAGCACATGACAGAGCTGCTGGACGGAGCTCATAGTGACAGCACAGGAAACACCAGGAAGTAGACCGCACCGAGGTGAGAGCCTTAAAGTGACAGACGCATTTAACCCTTTCAACTCTGGAACAGACCAGTCTACCAGCTTTGTTGTTTATGGGGGTGTAGTTTCTGGGTCCATTTTCAGATGAAATTGTGCAATTTGGAGAAGAGATGCACGATCCATTTTTTCCCAATCCAATCCGATACCGATACCTGGGCTGAGCGTAACAGCCAATATCCGATACCGATCCAATACCACTGTTGAATGAATGAACTGTATACCTCGCCCTGTGAGTGAAGACATCAGGCTTGACATTAGCCTTGTTAAAAAAAAGTAACAAATTAACACAGATACAAATTTACTTAATATTATTTATTAACAAATAACAAATTGCGCACAGCAAAAAGAAGTAAGACTTCCATGTATTAAAAAAAAGACTGGATTGGAACACTGGATCGGGGCATTCATCAGATATCTGATCCAGTTAATTTGTCAATATCGGAGCCGAAATCTGATCCAAATATCGGATCGGTGCATCCCCACTTTGGAGGTTATTTTCATAGTTTTATTTATTTTTTTGCAACTTAACACCACATTAACAATCCTTGTTTTGTAAGAGTTTGGGGACTGTGTAAAATCTTGGTAAAACTTGAGTCTAATGGTTTGCAAATTATTGAAGGCTTTAACCTGATTGAAAATAAAGACAAAATATCAAATATTGAAACTGAAAAGTGTTATCAGTTCACTTTCCAAACTCCAGAGACTGGTCTCCTGGGTCTAATAGAAGAGGTGATGCAGCACAGTATGTTCCTGATAATGTTGTTGCACCTTTCCTGTTTATTTCTGCCGTCCTTTTTCAGATGTTCTCGGTAAAGAAGCCTCTATAGTTGTGCGGCCGCTCACAGACTACTTCCTGAAGGTTTCCGCCAGAGACATCAGAGCTCAGAGAGACGGTAACCTTCAGCCTCCCTCTGAACACTGAGTGTATCATCCTATCATTACCACCTCGACCTCTGACCTCTGCTGCAGCCTGAGAGGGTCAACAGGCTCAGGGTCGCGCTACACGCCCACAGACAGGCGTCAGACGAGGAAAAGGGCAAAGCTTTCCCCCCTGCTGTGGCGGTCTCAGGCGCGGCTCTTTGCTCTCTTTGTTAAAAAGAGAGATGTTTGAGCGCTCAGGCTGTGACCGGCTGCTCTCAGGGTTAGCGATGGCCTTTACCAGCACACAGGAACTTATTGAGGCTTCGCTCAGGCTTTCTGCAGAGTATTGAGTCTCTCTCAGGCCGAGCTCAGACGATTGACTGCAGAATAGATTTAGTGTTTTTTCTGTGTGCGGCTCAGAGCTCAGAGGAGCTTCAGCGGCATGTAGATCAATGGAGGAATCAGATACAGCCCTGACTGTGGAAGTGAACATGGTGAGGGGAGGCCGCCGTCTGTGCCGTGTGTGTGTGCGTTGGTGTGAGTGTGTATTAAAGTGTGTGTGTGTGTGTGTGTCAGGATGCAGATTCTCAGTTGAGCTGACAGTGTAAGAACAGCAGAAGTGAGCAGGAGGGAGGTTGTGTTTTACAGCAGACACGATGAAAATAAGACCTGTCAGTGTGTCTTTGTGCTGTGTGAGGGAGACGTCTCTGTGTTTGGTGTGTGTGTGTGTGTGTATATGTGTGTGTGCTGACTCTCTTCCCTCTGTGCAGGATGTTTTTCTCCGTGTCACTCCGTCTCTCAGAGGTTAGCCTGACTTTCCTCCAGGTGGCTGAGCCTCGACACTTTAATTCACTCGCCTGATGTGTCAGACTTTCGTCAATCATTTTTTATCTGTCTACTAAACGCAACACTTTGGCTACATCTTTTAGTTTAGTTGAACACCAAACTAGCAAATCAGTATCAGTATGAGTGACATGAGTTTCACCCGTAGGATGCGCAGAGTTTTCCAGAAGTGCCAGCTGACTGACAAGGTACAGAATAGTTATTAACATGCACTGTGAGACAGCCTGTCAGCGCTAACCTGCACCAGCACAGAAGGGAGGAAGAGAAACTTCTGCTGATATGATCATTTTCCAGGGAGTTTCAAAACGGTATTTCTCTCTCTTATTAATCTAAATATCCACCCGTCTTAGTTAAACGTATTACAGATTAACAAGCTGTTATCAACTTATCCGTAGAGCATGAGTAAAGTCACAAAATATTCAGAAATTGCAGATTGGTTTGAGTTTCCTCCTTTCTGTGGTGACTGACTTTGCAGATGCGCAGGCAGATACAGTATACACTCACCGGCCACTTTATAAGGTACACCTGTCCAACTGCTCGTTAACACTTAATTTCTAATCAGCCAATCACATGGCGGCAACTTAGTGCATTTAGGCATGTAGACATGGTCAAGACAATCTCCTGCAGTTCAAACCGAGCATCAGTATGGGGAAGAAAGGTGATTTGAGTGACTTTGAACGTGGCATGGTTGTTGGTGCCAGAAGGGCTGGTCTGAGTATTTCAGAAACTGCTGATCTACTGGGATTTTCACGCACAACCATCTCTAGGGTTTACAGAGAATGGTCCGAAAAAGAAAAAATATCCAGTGAGCGGCAGCTCTGTGGGCGGAAATGCCTTGTTGATGCCAGAGGTCAGAGGAAAATGGCCAGACTGGTTCGAGCTGATAGAAAGGCAACAGTGACTCAAATAACCACCCGTTACAACCAAGGTAGGCAGAAGAGCATCTCTGAACGCACAGTACGTCGAACTTTGAGGCAGATGGGCTACAGCAGCAGAAGACCACACCGGGTGCCACTCCTTTCAGCTAAGAACAGGAAACTGAGGCTACAATTTGCACAAGCTCATCGAAATTGGACAATAGAAGATTGGAAAAACGTTGCCTGGTCTGATGAGTCTCGATTTCTGCTGCGACATTCGGATGGTAGGGTCAGAATTTGGCGTCAACAACATGAAAGCATGGATCCATCCTGCCTTGTATCAACGGTTCAGGCTGGTGGTGGTGGTGTCATGGTGTGGGGAATATTTTCTTGGCACTCGTTGGGCCCCTTGGTACCAATTGAGCATCGTTGCAACGCCACAGCCTACCTGAGTATTGTTGCTGACCATGTCCATCCCTTTATGACCACAATGTACCCAACTTCTGATGGCTACTTTCAGCAGGATAATGCGCCATGTCATAAAGCTGGAATCATCTCAGACTGGTTTCTTGAACATGACAATGAGTTCACTGTACTCAAATGGCCTCCACAGTCACCAGATCTCAATCCAATAGAGCATCTTTGGGATGTGGTGGAACGGGAGATTCGCATCATGGATGTGCAGCCGACAAATCTGCGGCAACTGTGTGATGCCATCATGTCAATATGGACCAAGCTCTCTGAGGAATGCTTCCAGCACCTTGTTGAATCTATGCCACGAAGAATTGAGGCAGTTCTGAAAGCAAAAGGGGGTCCAACCCGTTACTAGCATGGTGTACCTAATAAAGTGGCCGGTGAGTGTAGATGTCCATAGTGTGATAAAGACTCAGATCACTCAGGCCTTTATAGGGCTGGGCAATAAAATGATTATGATATATATTGAAAATTAATTTCCCTCAATATCAATATTAAACCTGGTCAATATCCTTTTCAATAGTTGGCATTCTGCCATGTTTTGGAAGACTATAACAAGAGCCAATGAAAAGGGGAGTTGATCCAGGTCCGCTTCGCGCTGAACCAGTCATGTGCTGAATTAGAACCAAGTAGTAAACAACTGCGCAGTAGCAGGCTGCAGCTACATGAAGAAAACGTGGAAGAGACACAAAGACCTCACAGATGCTGTAGCTTATTGTACTGCAAAAGACATGCTACCAATAAGCACTGTTAAATTTCCTTTTTTGTATCATGATATACATCGATATCGACTGATATGATTGTGAAAAACTTTTTCCCGTATCGCCCAGCCCTAGGTTTTTCTTGTATTTCCACCTCCTCTCGCTTCTCCTCATTTTGTCTTCAGTCACTGCAGAGAATTAGGCGACCAGGACAGCGACTTTTTCTGAGAACTCTGATTACTGACCAGAGAGCGAATCCTCACAGCCCTGTGAATCACACACACACACACACACACACACGGAATCAGTGTTAGCAGAGTTTGGGAGCAGTGTTACGTAAGGAGGCTTACTACTGAAGTGAGTGTGTGAAATTTGAGGAGACGGGGAGGAAACCTCGTCCCCGACTCATCGGAGCCGAAAAGACGCGACTGCGAGGCATCCTGTTTGGATGTTTGTGTCAATGTGTGTGTGCGTGTGAGAGTTTATGGTACACGTGAGCTCATTTACATGTCTCTCCCTTTACATAAATACCCTGCTGTGTGTGTGCATGTGTGTGCGTGTGCATGTGTGTGTCCATCTCTGCGTGCCAAATCTGTCCGCTCAGTGGGCTCATTAACTTTTATAGACTGCAGCCCGAGCGCGGAGGAAACGGCCGAGCCAATATGCTGACCACTGTGCAGATTCACTTTGCAGAGGACACACACACACACACACACACACACACACACACACACACACACACACACATAGATGATTAATGGCTGAGAAAGATGAGGTCGGACTCTTCATCAGTGAAAGACAAATTCCTGGTTGTTTTGTTGGTAAAGTCCGGCAGCAGCTGCTCTCTCTGTCTCTCATTATTCAAATGCAGGGCAGCATTAATCAAACTCCGATTGATTGCATCGATCGCTCTGAGCTGAAGCTCTGCAGACTGGTTTTTTAGAGACTCTGTTTTTAAGAAAGGGTTCAGTGTCAGAGTTTCCTCTCCATGTGTCTCAGGACGTTTTTGTTAGTGGTCAGTTAGGCGGTGGTGGTTTCAGTTTTAATGTTTGTGTAATAGCTGGTATTTTTACAGTGATTTTTCTGCTCTCTCTGTCTCTGCCTGTGGTGCTGACCGCTGTTCTGTGGCTGTTTGAGTTTATAACAGGACACAATGTTCAGCCTCGTCCTCGGTTTGAACTTCACATGGAAACAGACCTCCCACTGCAGCTTTACCTGATCCTGTCTAATTCAATCCAACATAAAACTTCACTATTGTTCGCGCTCAGAGCTTAGACTTTCTACCTACACATGATGTTTTTGACCCTCAGATGTGTACAGGGTGGTGTTATTTTTATTTTTTATAGGATGATAGGGGAAAGTCCCACCTTCTTCGCCTCTGATTGGCTAGAAAAGCTGGAAACGTCATCACATGCTCAAGCCAAACTCGGGCTGTCAGCTGTGTACAATCAAACAGAACATTACAGAGCATTATTGCACTTCTCAATCTCCTAACCCTAACCCTTACCCTAAAGCTAACTCGATAGACAATGATGTTTATAGCCATTAGGAATAACCAATTGGAGCCCAGCTCTTCTAGCCAATCAGAGGCAAAGGAGGGCGGGACATCCTACAAAAAATATTTTGCTAGAGGGTCAGGCTCAGCGGTGGACTTGTGCTGCGTTCCAGTTACCTTGGAAGTTGGATGTCGGAGCTGGGAATGATGCTACATCGAGTTGACAGCGTTCCAGTGAAACAAATCGGAAAACCACGATGGACGCCTACTGTTAGCCATTGTTAGCTGTTGTTTACAATTGTCAGCTGTCGTTAGCCATTGTCAGTTGTTGTTAGCATTTGTCTGCTGTTGTTAGTTGTTGTTAGCTATACCAGTTGTAATGCTGCATTGGAGTTACCTCAGAAGTCAGAAGTCTGAGCTGAAAATGACATTACACCCGAGTTACCAGCGTTTCAGTTACCAAGTCGGATAAAGCAATATCGTAGGCAGAAACAAGATGGCTACATCTACAAAAGTTATTTTAGCACTTGCCTTGTCCAAGTATAAGCAAGGACAAGGCAAGCGCTAAAATAAGTTGAAAATAACGTCATTTTCAGCGCCGACATCTGACTTCCAAGGTAACTTGAACGCAGCATAAACAACGCATAACACAGTATTTTGCTGCGTTGCAGTTACCTCTGACGTCGGATGTCAGCGCTGGGAATGACGTTACACCTGATTTGACGGTGTTCCAGTTAACATGTCAGAAAACCAAGATGGACGCCTATTGTTAGCTGCTGTTGTTTACAATGTTTACAATACAAACGTAATATAAGTGCTAATAAATAATAGATTATGAGAGCTTTCACTGTTACTCTTTACTGTCTATATACTGCGCTGCCATCTTGGATAATGACGTTGTCGTCAAGTCGGGTTGGTGAGGACAGTCTGACTTTCCGAGTTGGAAATCCGACTTCAGGGGGTCGTTCCAGATGAATTTTCTACTCAGAGCTCGGAAATCCCGACCTCCAAGTATAACTGGAACACAGCATTGGCCCTTTATCTCATCAGATTTGAGCTCATACAGACAGTGAAAGAAAGGAGACCACAGTGACCTCAACATTCACACATGTAGAGCTGAGTTTGGGGGTATTTCTCCTGTGGATCTAAAAGGGTTAATCTGAGCTGTAAATCTGTTTATGTACTAATATGTCTACTCTCAGATTATTCAGTACAAATCTGGATCTGCTCAGTGATTGTGAGCCGAGCTGACAGCTTCACAGCCTTCATGATCTGTTTATTATTGGCAGCGTTTATTATTTCACTTCCTCTTTGCTTTTCATTCGGAGCCGACGAGCTGTGGGAGTGGAGCTCCTAATTTAGCCTGAGTATAAAAAACGAGGAGCTTCAGTTCATAATTTCACCGCCAGTTATTAATGAGAGAGGCCGACCAACATCATTCAGAGCAGCTGATTAAAACAAAAAGGGGCATTTTAATTCACCACTCTTGAAAGTGAACGATTAACAACTTCAAACCTGATTATTTAAATCAGATAAACTTCACGAGTGTGATTCACAGACACAGATTTCATCCTTTAAAGACTCCAGTCTTTGTGGTTTGTTTGTCACTCTCTTATGAAGATGAAATTACTTCATCTGCGCTGAACGTTCCTCATTTTGCTCGACTAGAGAAGGTAAATACTTTGCAGGCGATGATTTCATCCACATTAAATTGTCACATCCTGCTAAATGAGAAGTCTCCGAGCGTTTCTGCTCGGCTAACTCAGGGAGAACAGTTTATTTTTCAGCCCATTTATTTAAAGATCCGAGGCAAAGAATTCTGGGAATTTTTAGGATCTGCAGCGTGAGACACAACAATGAGAGTATCTGTTAAAGAGGAGCGCGGTTCACTCTGGAGATAATGAACCACCGCCCACTTTACAGGAGGATCGGAGAGTTACTGAGTGCTGCTTTATTCAGCAGCTGAAGTCAGATCAAGGGATATTCTGGTTAGACACCCCGTTGAGAGATGAATGTTGCCGACCACTTGCTTCTCTCGTTAGGCCAATTTCAGTAACGACCGCACAGAGCAATACAGAGAGCCACGCGTTCAACAAAAACGCCACTCTATAACCACAAATATGCAAATAGGATGTTTGGTGTCTAGTGCTATGGCTGTGACCCTATATGTCCTGTTGATGAAGTTAGGTGCTGTTCGGAGCATCATTTGTGGTTATAGAGTGCAGTTTGGTTGAACATGTGGCTCTCTGTATTGCTATCTGTGGTCGTTACTAAAGTTGGTATAATTAGAGCAGCAAGTGGTCGGCAACATTCATCTCTTGACGGGGTGTCTAACTCGGTGTTACGGTGTGTTTGACCCTAACTTAATTTTATGCCGGTATATCCCTTTAAAACACCCAGCATGTGTAATTTTCAGAATAGAGCACGTTTGATGTTTTTCTCTGTTTTTCCCCTTTAGTCCTTTGGGTTTAGACCATGTAAACCTCCTCCCATTATCGTCAGTAATGAAACAGATTTTTCTCAGCATGATCTCAGCTCGGGTGTTTGTTGCTGTCCATCTTTGGCTCCTGACCTTTCACCTCTCACCTGTTCGCTGTAATAGAAAGTCAGCCTCTCCAAAGTGAGTCCAGGTGACTCTGAATACCTCACAGGTATCCATCACAACTGAAACACCTGAAGGCGCCGTGCGTCATGAGCCTCTAATGTGACCTGACGGGGGTGCTGCTGCTGCTCTGACTGTAAACATGCTGTATCTCCTGGGGGTGGGGGGGCTTCTTAAATGCTCCTTAATGGGCCCCTCTGCTCCAGCTGAGGCCCCGCAGCTGATCAATGATTCAGCAGAGGAAGTCGAGCATCGAGCTAATGGTCCATCAGACACATTAAAGTTTCAGCAGGTCTCATGAACACACTGCTACACACACACACACACACACATACACACCTGGAGCATGACATCATCCAGCAGCTCGGATAACAGGGATCATTCAGGAGATCTTTTTTTTTAATTAAATCATGCAGACTGAAGCAGGGACATGCTTTTTTTTCAACTGGTTTGATATCAAATGAGTCCAGACTGTGAGGTGTTGCTCCTGACTGAGCAGTCTGCTGCAGGTGAAACACAATCAGACTGAAGGATGAGGAAGAGTGTAGCAGGTTCACTTCAGGACAAGCTGGGGACTTTGTTCTGCGCTTTCAGTCTGCTATAAAACACTTTCTTTGTTTCGTCTTGCTCTATGGCGTGTTACAAACAGCATAAAGGACTGCTGCCTTGAACTCCAGTCTTGCCATATGTTTGTTTTTTAGCATTAAATCAATACTTCACATCGATACTGGCATATTGTGACAACCCTAGACTCTCTACTCCACTTCAAAAAATACAGACTAAGTCCTTTTCTCAGCCACAGAAAGAAACAACAACCTGTGAGTATGTTGGTTTTTAGTACACTGAGTCCAGCTTCTCTTAGCTGTGTGACGCTTTAAACACACTCCCTCTGAGCCCCCTCAGACCAAGCCTGACCTGGGCGCTAAATTGAAAATTTACTGATACTGAAATATACGACAATAGCGAACGTCATTTTGCCCATATTGGTATTCGGTGTCAAAAAAAAAAAAAAAAGTTAGTTTTGGATGTGTGAAGGTAGGCTATGGTCTCATGTCCCTTTAAGACGCTGTCCTACGTCAGAGACGTGACTCCACCCCATCCAGTCTGTAACAAAGAGGGAAAGACAAGTGAGGAGATGGAGGACGGTTCAAAAGTTGTAGCAGCTGGAGCGGCGGCTGAAGTAGACGAAGTTAATGTGGGAGGGGGCGAGCAGCTTGTTCAGTAGTCATCGTCCATTTATCGTGATCAAGGTGAACTGCTCAATATATTGTGATATTGATTTGAGGACATATTGCCCAGCCCTAGCGTTATGCACACCCATCCTGTAGGTTTTTGGAGTTGCTCATACAGAGCCAATGCGAAGGCAGGGCTCAGACAGACAGACAGACATCTTTCTCATGCTCTTATTTCTGTCAAGTAGAGGCAAGTGCTCCTAAAGGTTAAATGTGTTCTAAATAAGCTCTAGACACTGTCTTTTTTAATAACATGCTTATGTCGGCTGTAAAGTTGGGGCACTAAGTAGACTGACTCACTTTTAGAGACGGGACCTGCAGCTCTTGGCGCTTTTGCGCCGGTTTTACCGTAAGCTGGTTCAGTGGACCAGAATAGACCTGCAGAACCAGTAACCGTCTAGACTTTGGGTTCGAGATTGTGAATCAGAGGGTTTGATAACAGTTTAATAACAGAGGACTGAAGAGTTCAGCTCGGCTCGGTCTCCTCCTCTTTCTCTCTTTTCTGTCTGGTTGCCTCTATTTGAGGAAATCTATCATTAATTACTTTAATTCTACGGTAAATAACGATCACTCCTCAGCGCTCAGATTGGGTACTTAGTCAAAGTTAAGCAACAAATCAGCCGGTTAATCCACTGAGTGCCTCCTCTCTGTCTGAAACAGCATCAGCAGCAAATCTCAGACTTGGCTCCTGACCTGAAACACTGGGAGGATTTTCTTACTCTGCTTTTTTTAAACTCTATTTTTCCTCCTCCCACGTTCACACTCAGTCTCCTCGGCTGTTTCATCAGCTCACTTTTTCACCTCTCTCTGAAATCTCCCCCCTCCATCCTGAATGTGTTTCCTGAGGCGTCATTATGATCCGTTTGCTTTCATTCAAACTCAGAGTACGGTTTCTGTCTCTTCTCTGCACACTGAGCGATGGAGCAGGTTGCTTTAGGCTGTTTGCATTGATTTAATAAGTACATATAAAAGTGCACTAAATAGAGGAAGAAAGATGTCAGGTTAGACAACAGAAACATATCAACAAAGATGACTGAAAAACAAGTTGATCACAATCAGAATTACATCAAGCAGAACATTACAGCGAGGGATACAGGATATTTTCAGCATTAGGAGATAACAGTTGAAAGAGTTTCTGCAGATATTATCATCATTAGTCAACAGGAGAGAGCAAACCAGTCTGCTGTTGTATTCCCGAATGTTGTTGTGCTTACAATGTCAATTTACGACGCATTGATTTACAGTAAAATCCACTCGCATTGTGAGACCGGTAGCAATAATCTTGATGTGTTTTTGCAATATTAAGAAGCTTTTTTAGCCCCACAGAGAAGATTTTGAAGATTGTCTGGATCCAATCCTGTAAAATTTAAAGTAATCGGTGATGATTCATGTCTAAATTTGAGCAGAATATCGTTTTTTCTCTCGTGATTGGTGATGGTATTTGTAAGCTGCCATCTTTGCTCCAGTCCAACCAACAAATTATTTTTTTCAATTTAAAAAAAAAAAAGCTTTTTAAACTATTCTGCAGCCCTATTATTTAACGGTATCATTTATTATTATTTTATTATTTAAAGGATATCTGTAAAGTATAAAAGAGGATTAAGGCCACATGAAGAGAAAAAAAAATGATAATTACAGGAAGGAGATTAAAGTCAAAATTTAGAGATGGAAAATATTGCAATCATGTTAATTAAGTCGAAATTTAAAGATTAAAAATTGAAATTTTGAGATTAAAGTCGGAATTCTGCAATTGCAAAATGTCAAAATTTTGAGATTACAAAATGTCGTGAATAATGTCAACATTTCTACATTAAAAAAAATCAAAATTTTGAGATTAAAGTGGAACTTTTGAGATTAAAGTAGACATTAATTAAATCAAATTTCGAATTTTAAAATTTTCAACTTTAATTTCGAAATTTTAACTCTAATCTGGAAATGAAAATTTTAAAAATCTCCTTCTTGTAATACAGTGCAGCCTCCCTCCAGTAGTCAGGGGTCTAGCTCTGGTTAATGTCCTCTGCTGTAATGCTTTACTACCTGGATGTAAAGAAGCGCAGAGGTCAGATGACATTCAGTCGCACAAGTTCAAATTTTCTTGCAAAGAAAAATAGTTGATCTACCTTTTTACTTTTTGTTTTTGCATCTAAATCAAACAAACATGTAACTCTGAGTGTTTAAACCAGTTTTATCCAAGCGAGCGTTTGCAGATAGGACGCTTGAAGCAGTGAGTATGAACCAGGCTTTTCTGTGTGTGTGTGTGTCTGTGTGTGTGTGCTGTCTCCTCCTCGCTGTGTGTATTCAAAGCTGCCCTGGCCTCACTCCATCGGCCAGCTCAGGCCCAGACCCTGGTGGGCGGCAGACCGGACTGAACCAGACCAGACCACATCAATCCACACCGGACAAAGAGTCTGTGGTTCAGAATCACAGGAGTCATTCTGCGGATGTTTTTCTGATGATCTCCTGCAGCTCGGAGCTCACAGAGACTGTTAGAGGGCTTCACGTGGGCGGAGAGGTGGACTCAAAATCTCAGAAAACACCAACTCCGTCTGTTCTTACTTCAGCCGCCTTTTCTCTTCCCTCCTCTCTGTCTCTTTTGTGTTTCTGCGGGTGATTGTAAGTCAAGTTATTAACAGTTAAGGCAAAGTCGGAGCTTAAAACCTCCATTGTGAGTGTGGGTGTAAAGGTGAGGGGAAAGCCAGGGAGAGACTGTTCTCTTAAATCTGTGCAAAGAAGATAATGTCTCAGCTCAGAAAAGAAAGGAGCTTTATTTAAAAAAAGAAAGAAAGCTGGAACCAGAATCTGTTCGGTTCAGAGGAGAGGAGCAGAAAAAAAAACTCTGCATGAAGGTTTTTATCTCCTCTTCTTGTCCTTCTTTTTATCTTCTTCCCTATGATCCGCTTTAACACACCAGAGGTCTCATCAGGTCCAAATCCACTCAGACTTTTTCAAATATCAAACACAGAACCTTAAATAGGACAAAAAAAGGTCCGATCATGCAGGTTAGAGAGTAATCTGAGGGTTTGACTGACTGCCGGAGATGACAGGGACATTACTGCAATGTAAGGCGCTCTGATAACACGCTAATGTACAGTGTCGTCCCTGGAGCATGACACCATGCACAGGAAAACACACTTTCTGCATTTTGCATGAGACACACAAACAATCTGAACCCCGAGAGAGTCACTACGCATTCAGAATCAGCTTCACTTTGCAAAGTTCTTGTATTAAAATAGTCTGTGCGAAGGCTGAACAGAGCAAATTAAAGCAATCTTTAACGCTCTTGTTTTTGTTGACAGCTACTTTCAGGTCTTTAGGAGCTTTGTGAGTGTTTTTCCTCCAGAAAAGAGCAGCTTTATTCATAAACTGCGTCATCATCTGCATTTCTTTTCTGCTCTGCAAGATTTCTGCAGAGGAATAAAGTGAAGGTAATTATCAGGAGTGGATAAAAGCTTAATGAAATGGCTCGGCTGGCGTCTCACTGAGACTTTAAAGGAGGTGATGAATTCAAGTATTTGAAGAGGAGAAGGAAAAAAGCTGCAGGGGCAGAAGAGAAGAAGAGAGACATGATGTGTGAACAGCAGATGGATGGATGGATGGAAAGGTAGATAGCTAGATAGATAGATAGATAGATAGATAGATACATAGATAGATAGATAGATAGATAGATAGATAGATAGATACATAGATAGATAGAGTGCATTAAAATATATATATAAATATATATATATTTCACTCCTGTTTGGTTTGTTCCTCTTATTCTTTTACCAAGTTCATTTCAGATTCTTCAGGTTTCCACTCAGGTTAAACCTGTCAGAGAAACCCTTTCACAATAAAAGCATAAGCAAAGTACGCTGCTGTTGTAAATCTTGAGTACGGAGAAGTTTTCAGTCTTCAGCTGACATTTTAAAGGAGTTAATATACTTTATTTTTCTCATGGTATTTTATCCATAGCACTGCAGAAAGGAGAAATTTGCATTATTAGTTTTTAAGTATTCTGCAGCCCTAATCCAGACCCTCAAAAGGACATAATCTTGCCCATGTTTTGTGTTCTTCCTTTTTTTTTCAAATCCGTCAATACTTTTAAAATTTCTGTTAATGTTTTCTTCACTCTGCCTCACCCAGTCCAAACAAATAAACAAGACAAGTAAGCAAAAACTAGGTGTGTCCCGATACGACATTGAAATCTAATATCGGTCAAATATCAACAAAAAAACGAATATTGGATTTTATCGGCCTACATCTAAAATCTCTGATATCAGCACTCTGATACAAGCAGTCCATTCCAGACTCCTCTATCTAGCAGCACCCTGATCCAGCAAGCTGAGCCCACAAAATCACAACAACAGTGTGTACTAAGGTACTAACAAAGTAACAAGGAGTAAGAGTGATGTCAGCCTTGAGGCAGTATTGTTTGTTTAAGTCTGAAAAAGATGTTGCAGCTGAGTACAAAACTTGTCATGCACAATTTTGTGCCAATATCGGATAAATATCAATATCAATCAATATTGAAGGCTACAATATCGATAACGTATCAGAAGTCAAAAAGTTGTATCTGGACACCCCTAGATAAAACCAAAATGTGTTAATCCTAAATGAGGAGTATTGTTAATGAAGGTTTGGATCCTCAGTGTAGATGCTGCTCATGATCAGAATTCAGCCTCTGATCTCTCTGCTCCCAAACACCTCCTTGAGTTGGGTTTTCGAGCTAAGTGTTTCATGACTGACAGCTCCTCCCCGCCTCAGTGCAGATACTGTCTGAAGCCACAGTGTTGAGCTCCTTTTCCTCACTGTGATGGCCCTGCCTTGGGTTTCTCTGCTGATGAGTTTGAGCAGGTTGTTTCTCATCCAGAGTTCATGCAGAAGAGCTGGGATGCTGGTTTGGTGCTGATGTGGCGGACGTGCATGTGTTGTAAAAAAAACGCTTGGTGTGAATGTGGACTCCTGCAGATCGGTTACGTAAATATTTGAGTATTTGATTCCAGGACAAATTGGATTTTGAGTTTGAGTCGGATCTGATTTTTAAGGAGATTAAGGTCATCCCTGGAGGTCCGACATCTCTTCTCGTGCTGTGAAAACAGCTGATCTCATCAGTGACGCCATCGGTGATGTCATTAGCGTTTGCCTCCGAGGGAAACCGGAGATGGGTGATGGTTATTTTACACACAAACTGCATTATAAATGTGGATCATTTTCGGTTTTGTGGATTTGTGTTAAACTCTTCAGCTTTGTACTTTAACATAAACAACAAAAACATCCAAACTGTTCAGGAATAACATCCAAATCTTCCTTTTCTGACTCTGCAAGCTGGCTGCTGCTTCCTCTGCACTCATACATCAGAGTGCATCCCCCCCCTCTCTCTTTGAAGAGTGTGTGTTAGTGTGTTAGGCTTGTGTATGTGTTGAGGGGAAGCCTCTCTCTGCTGCAGAGCTGAGCTCTCTCGGTGTCTCTGCAGACTCTCTCTGAGCGTTGCAGGTGCTGGCATGTCCGAGCTTCTGTTTAATCCCCATGAGAGCGTAAATAAGCTGCACGCTGCGCCTCCTTACGTAACCGCTCTGCCAGAGAAAGCGGAGAGATATGACGGCATGGGTACAGATAGAGGGGGAGGAAGGAGGGAGAGGGAAGGCTATTGGAGAGATAACAGGAATAATAAGACTGCAGGAGAGCTGGGTCTGCAGGTGTATTTCCCCCTTTTTTTTCATGCACAGTCTCTGTCCTCTCTCTCTCTCTCTCTCTCTCTCTCTCTCTCTCTCTCTTTTCAGTGTTTTCCTCTCGTTTCGTGCCCGTCCAGTGGAGCCTCTGGGCAGTTGTTGGTAAAATGTCAGACATTTAATTGAATTTGTGTCTCTGCTGGATGCATGAAGTGAGCGTAGGCAGCATACAGCAGTGATTCAGCACACACACTCGTTCAAATTTCGCTCTGACGTTCAGACCCTGCCATGAACAATGAATAAAGCCTGAAACACTGGAGTGTGTGTGAGTGAGTTTGGAGGCTTCTGTGGCTTCTTGACTCACTCAGTTGCTTCTTGGCAGACAGGATTGTTTTGTCTTGTGGAATTGTGGGGATTTTATTAATGCGTGTATGAATTTCACAACAGAAAGATGATATTCAAAAAGCTGCATCAATCAGTGCACAAAATACTGCAGATCACCCTCCGAGAATCATGAATATCTGTCGTATAAGTGCTCTTATTTAAGTTTTGTCAAGTTCAAAAGCTTTTTTTTTTTAAAGGGGGGAAACTCTTGACAAAAAGATGGTCTGGAGGGTCATTAAAACTAAGAAATAATCCTCTAAAGGGACCAGGAATCAACATACTGGTTTGGACATCCTTATTTGAAAAGAAAAATCTCAGACTGAGCGTGTGATCCTGGAGCTTCAGGGAGTGGAGGACTCAGAGGGAGTTGTTAAGCAGCATGAACTGACAGTTTTGAGACTCTTCCACCAGCTTCTGCCTTTTTTCCTCCTTCATTTAGACACACATTGATTTAACTGCTGACAGTTTAACTTCAGCCAATCTTGAATCTGCGGCTGTGGAGATGAAAGATGTGTAACTCATACTTCAGCTGCAGACACAAAAACTTTGGTGAATAATTCAATTCTTACTCGGTGCTTGTAAACTAGTAAAAGTACAGTAGCCAAGTGAGATTATCTATCAAGATACCACTGTTGCTCATGCATGTATCATACTGCATGTGTGTGACCAATCACACCTGCACCCATGCATTATCTGACGAATTACGTTGATGCATTCAGAATAACAATCACAGTGTTTGATTGAATTATGTAAGAGAAAAGTAGAACTGTAACCCCCAATTTCCACCGCATGCTGGATTGGCTACGAAAAGGCCGTATCCGCCGATAGCAGATGATCATGTTGACTGGTCTTCTTATTGGTCGATACGTGCTGAGTCGACCAAAATTCTGATTTGTCAACGCGATTTTTCCAGCGTCAGTTTACAGTCTATGGTTAATTTCATCAAGCGGAACGTACCAATTGCTAATGGTAACAGGTAACAGCTTGTCTCAGAATACCCGCCTTGTTTTCACAATTTTGGATTCACCCAACCCAATGCAGACCGACTGGAGACATGAAGATTGAAGAGCGTCCCGGTAATCAACATCCGGTGGTTTTCTGAGTCTATAAATCTTAGCCTTTTGTGTTTAATTTACCCCACCCCCTGATTAGTCAACTTTTGGTTGGAAATATCCGGGTTTTAGTCAACCAAGCATTTCTTTCGTCGATTACAGCGCAAGAGAAAGATTTTCACTCAAGTAAAGCATCATGAGGCCAATTTGAGCCATTTTGTTTTTTTATAAGAATTTGTTGCGAATCCAAAGTTTCTTTATCTTTCAATTTTTCTCTTTTTGTATCTATGCTATGCTGTAATTTTGGAATTTCCCTCTGAGGGACTAATTAAGGAACATCTTGTCCTATCTTATCTATCTCGTCCATCACCGTCTGCTATATTAGTCCAAAAATCAGACTTGTCTTTGTGTTTTAAAACCCAGATTCAATCTTTTCTTGAGTTGAACCCGTCATTGTTGGCTACATTTGGGATCTGCAGGGATTTTTTTATCACTCGCCCCCAGCATTAAAACATCCAGCTTCTTTGAGATTTGCATCTGGTTCTGCTTGACCCACTGGATCTTTTTATCCACTCATGAATCTGTGGTTAGGTTTTGAAAGCAAGGAATTTAAAAACAAGAGTAAATCCTGAAAGCTTTACTGCATTTAGCTTTGATTTGCAGAATTTGCTTTCACATATTTTTGTTTTTTTTGGACTTCCCTAAATCAGTCTGTAACAGGAGATAAATAATAAAACCGCCTTTCTTGTTGCTTTGAAAAACCTAAATGTTTGAAACTTGCATGTGTGTGTTTTTATGTGTTTGTGTGCAGAGCGTCCTCCTTTAGGTGCTCTGTGAGCCTCGGTTTGATGTGAGTGATGCTGCGTTCTTGTTGTGTCGTAAAGCTGCTGACATTTACGGAATGAGACGCCGCGTGATTGATGCTTTATGAAGTGAGGAAGGAGTTCAGCCTGCAAATCAGCTTTTACCGCAGCAGCACACACACACGCACACACTTGGAAACACACACACAGAAACATGCAGATAGATGGCGTGCAGGGCAGAGCAGCCCATCTTTTTGATGCTGCTGTAAATTCCTCTCTGTTATCCTGACAGTGAACGCAGCACAGTCCTCTCACAGGTGAGTTATAGTTTAGCAGATTAAAGCCCCGGGTTTCTGAGACTCCGCCCACCTGTGAGGTCACCTGCAGGGTGCAGAGTAAAGGTCAGGAGCTGAGTGTGTGGTTAGGTGCTTATTGCTGTGAACTCTAGTGTGAAAAGGTCACACGTGTTTACCTTTAACCCTGGAGACGAGGTCAGAGGTTCACAACACATTTAGTTCACCGTCACAGCTCTGCAGGAAAAACAAACTGACTGCACACACTGAGGTTTCTGCTGATTTCAATGTCACTTCTAAGTGTGTTTTAAAAACTTGAGCATGATTAACCAGTATGAGGTGATACCTGAAAAGTCCTCCGCCAAGTGGACCAATCACAGCGCTCTAAGTCAGTGTGGTCACATTTTTGAGGAGGTACATGTCAGGCTAAGTTTCTGCAGAAGCATAAACCAGATTTTTCAGTCAACCCCATTATTTGTGTGCAATATGCATGAAAATCATTGTTACACAGAGTATGTAGAAACATTTATGCACTATTAATTCTCTCATTCTCTCCATAATTCGGCTTTTTTTCTTAAGTAACAGCAGCAGAAATGTAAAATAATGAAATAATCTGCAGGACCGTCCTGTTTTTGAAGTCGCCGATTTGAGTTTTTCATGACATGATATCACACCTCAGATTTAACTGCAAATGGATGTTGTGACCTTGAATGTGTGATTCTGCATGAATCGATTATCCTGCAAAGCATTAAGTCACTGGACTGAAACATCGTCTCTGAACTTTGTACTTTTTAAAATTTCTCTCTTATTCCTGCACAGCTCTCCTACTGCCTTATTTTTTAATTTACATACATCTAATATTCCGATTTTGAGTGCATGCTTGTGTTACATTTAAACAACATATTCTAAGAAAAAGGATTAGGGCCACAAGAAGAAAGAAAAAAAAATGACAGGAGGAGGGAGACTTTTTTAATTTCAATTTCGAGATTAAAATCAAAATTGAAAAAGTCTAAATCTTGACTCTATTCATGTCGACTTAAATCGACTTGAAATTTTAATTTTTTCAATCTGGAAATCTCGACAGTATTCACGACATTTCGACATTTTGTAATTTCGACTTTAATCTCGAGATTTCAAATTTTTTTTCATCTTGAAATTTCGACTTTATTGACATAGTTTCAATTTTTTAATCTCATAATTTTGACTTTAATCTCCTTCCTGTAATTATTTTTTCTCTTCATGTCGCCCTAATCCTCTTTCATAATATTCAGATTATCGAGTTTCTTTTCTTTCTTTTTTTCCACACATTAAACAACTTTGTAGTTCGACTCCTGTGCAATCAACTTGCCGTAAAAGACGTTGGAAGCAGTTTTACTGTTGCACACTCTCACATTAATCTTTATATGTGAAAACAATAAATCATGCAGCGAGGGAGAGAAAATGTTTTAATACTTGTGAGGTAAACGCTCCGAGTCGTGTTCTGCATGAACTCTTGCACATAAAAACCATGAAATCTTGCAGTAAATCTGGGTAAATATGAAGATGTTTTTGCACAAATGGGACTCACCCTGCTCCTCTGCTACTCTCCTGTCTCCCCCTCTCTCCCCCCTCTCTCCCCCTCTCTTCCTGTTATTTGAGGCTGTCTAAAGTGCAGGACTCATCAGAGCAGCCCGTGTGCAGCTGAATCTATTCACAGCTGTAATAACTGAATATGTGTGCAGCTGAGCCTCATTCAAACACACAATCACTCGTCCACGTTCACTCTCTCTCTCTCTTTCTGCCAGCACGCCCAGATCCGGCTCTCCAGCCGTCTGAGGCTCAAAAAGAAGAACTGTTCCTTCGTCTGCTTCCTTCACCTCCTCTCTTTCTCTCTCTTGCTCTGATTTCTTAAGTTAATCTTTCCTTCTTTAGACTTTTGTGAGCCCGGTGTGAGTGAGGAGATCGATTAAATCTTTTCTTAAAGCTCGCCCAGCAGGCTGTGGATAATCTCCTCATCTGCACCTCAGTCCTCCGTCTCACACATGTGTGAAGAGACACGCACTTCTATTTTGATCGATACAGCTGTCTGCGCAGAGCATGTGGAAGAGGTCATGTTTCACCAGCAGGAAACACGCAAAAATGTGTCTCAAAGTGTATTTTTAGGAGTGTGGATTTACTTTCATGAGCAGCCAAACTTCAGTCCATACTGTGCCGAAGAAAACCAGTGGAATGAATTGCGTTATGCATTATAGCACTGCACTGTGACATGCAACACACCCCAACATGCACAAAGGTGTGAGGGTTTAGAGCTGCTGTTAGCCGCAGTTTGATATCACTTGAGTGGGACGCCTAAACCGACCTGCTGTGAAGCGTATCGCTCTGCAGGAAGTATTAAAGGTTAATGCACACGCAGCGGATAATGTGCTGTTATCTGGAGGTCATGCGAATTAAGAGATGAGACAGGACCCCTCACTATACACCAGGGATGTCCATATTTAAAGGGATATTCCGGCGCAAAATTAATTAAGGGTTAAACACACTGTAACACCGAGTTAGACTCCACATCGGAGATGAATGTTGCCGACTGCTTGCTTCTCTAGTTAAACCAACTTTAGTAACAACCGTACAGAGCAAGACAGAGAGCCACGCGTTCAACCAAAACGCCACTCTATAGCCACAAATAATGCTCAGAACAGCACCTAACTTCATCAACAGTACATATAGGGTCCCAGCCATAGTACTAGCCACCAAATATCTTTTTAACTTTGCCTAATTTCTTTAGCAAAGAAACTAAACGCAACTCACCTACTCTCTTCCAGAAGCTGCTTGTCTGTAGCAAGACCCCAGGCCAGTCCATTACGGACTGCAGTGGGGTGACGCAGCGTAAGGAGGAAGAACATTTATAATCTGGAATATCCCTTTAAAGTCCATTTCAAGCCCTGCACTTAAAAAAAAAGACTGATAAATGTTCATCTGACAGGCAGAGCATCTAAACATCATCCACAGGTGCAGAGCTTCGACTGCAGAGCTGATTTTTCTGAAGTGTTGCCCGTTTGATGTATTTTTAAAAACTCTTCTCAGGAATCCAAACCTGTCTTTTTTTTACTCATGTGAATAATCTCCTCTTTAAAATCTTACACAGACTCTTAACCAGCAGCAGCGTCTTTGTCTGAATCCTCTCTCTGTCAGCTTATGTTCTCATTTCTGTTTTAATCTAACAAACTTTTGCACCTCTAGAGTTTTACCTTTTTTTTTTGATCAGATAATGTCAGACTCAGGATTTCCTCCCCTCTCCTCCTTGACTCTCCTTTGTCTCTTTGTAAAGCTCCCACTCCTCAGTGTCTCCTGACATTTTCCTCTGTGTGAGAGGGGTCAAAGGTGAAATGAGTGGACTGTAACTCACCTGTTTTACTAATGTGAGCTGTGTGACGGGACTTACCTCCTCCTGCAGAGTCTGAATCTGATCGTTTCTCTGCTGGAACTCTCCGGTTGTACTCTCAGACAGACTTTCCTTTTCAGCTCTAAGTGCTGACTGCATGAAATCCACAGATTCATAGTTTTTTCGGTAAGTGTTATCTCTGAGCTGGGACGCAGATCTCCCTGCAGAGATGAGCTCTTTAGTCAAACAGGCTGCAGGAAAGTAAAGAAAGCTGATTTTTGTCGCACTTTCTTCTCTTTGCAGACACAGCAGACTGTAAAACAGCGGGCATTATTCAGATAGGACTGATTAATGAGGAGTTATTAAATGAATCAAAAGAAATGGATTTACCAAATGTTAACTAATACTCTTTGCATGAGTCTCAGTTTCGCTGTTTGTTTGTTGAATGGAGGTCAGATTCATCATTTCTGATGCGTTCAGAAAAGTGAGGAAATCTAGATGTCTTTGATGACTCAGCATATAGTAGATTAGATCTATAACAGTTTGTGAGATTACCTTAAAGGTGGGGTAGGCAGGAATTCATTAAAGAAAGATCTTTTTTTGTGGTGTATATACAAAAAAGCTTTTAATATCAGTCAATATCAGAACGGCTTTCTGACTGTAAACAAAGCCATTCTCTACCTCCCCCAACCTGATTGGTTGTGAGGCGGACACAGCTCCCTCGTGTCGTTCATGAGCCCAAACAAAGTTAGCATGCTACAATATCGGACAGTAGAAACCAACCAGAAAGTACAGAAAATTGTCTGAATCCTCCTTTGGCCATGACTGCCAACACAAGCAAAAAAACAAAGTAAAAACCGGAGACTCTGGCGGAACACCGGGCGGTTAAAAAGGAGGTAGACCGGACAAGAGCTAAAGAGCTGGGTCAACATAAATGATTGGGGATGCTTCGGGATCCTACGGACCCTGTAACCTTTCTGCTGGACAGGTAAACCACTTTAACAAAGTAAGCCAAGTGTCTGTAACAGAAGTGTTTCTTGTCAAACGGGACCTGCTGTGTGTTGTAGCGCCGCTAAACTGTTGACCTCGGGTCCTGGACTATGTCACTTTATCCTAGTTGTAGAAGTCCTGCAAACCTGGTGTTTGCTGGTAGTCTGTTGGCATCTACAGTAGCTCCAATGCTTTTTACTTTCACATTGACTGGGCCACATTTGTAATTATCTGAAGTATTTATCTGCATTATATCTGATTTTAATTAGAACGATACGAGCGAGCAGGAGCGTCTGTTTGTGGGCGGGGCTTTCTGGAGCAGAGAGGGAGGGGAGAGGAGGAGCTGAGGGGAAAACTGGTTGGGAGGGGTAGAGTTTACATTCAAGATTCCTCCCAAAAACTGACACTTCCTCAGATCCTGCCTACCCCACCTTTAATGCAGGTATTTGTTTATAGAGGGACAGAAATCCACCTGCAGATGTGATCGAGGTGGATTGTGTTCCTCCTGCTTTTGCTCTCCATACAGACTCTTTTCCATGCTCACAGCTGATTGGTCGATACTGACTACAAACTAAAACCAGAACACTTCTCACTGTAACTCTAGAATCTACATTTCTATATAGCTCAGATGTTTGTATTTTTTTTTGTAGTTTCATCTCTGTGCTTCATGGTGAGTGTTTTAGTGTTTGTTAATAGCCATGCTGTTTGTGTGTGTATCAGTGTGTGTACGTGTGTGTGTGTGTTTTAGCTAATTAGGCTTAAAAGCAGCTGGTTAAATAAATATCCCTCATGTGACGGTGATCCAGGGACACGCAGGAATGTTTGCGCTCACTAAACTGGTGACCCAGTGATCTGTGTGTGTGTGTGTGCGTGCTTGTGTGTGTTTGTGTGTGTGTGTGTGTGTAAGAGACAGAGAGAGTTGGTGTGAAAACATTGCACAACACTTCCTTTCGGTGTTTATTTATTCACAGTTTGATCTATGTTTATACACTGTTCCTGTGTGTGCATGTGTGTTTGTGTACTGTGTGTGTGTGTGTGTGCGTGTGTGTGTGTGTCTCCTGTGTGTGAGTGTGTGGGCACCGTGCCGTCCCACCTCACCCTTGTGACGTTAAGCAGCTTTAGCTTGATCACCATCTGTTCCACCAGTCTGTTTGTGCACAGATACATCTACACACTCCTCACCCACACACACACACACACACACACACAAATGCACGCACACACACACACGCAGCTCTGCCTGTTGTGTGATTCAGGGTTTTGTGTAGCTGTGAAATCGTTGCTTTCACATCGGAGTGTGATTTGCTGAGGGATGCTATTTCACAGGGAGACTGCAGGAAGTGTGTGTCTGTGTGTGTGCGTGTGTGTGTGTGTTTGTTTGTCTTGGCCAACCCCAGTGTTTCCCACTTCACTAAAAGAACAGGAACAAGAGAGTACAGAGAGGTCAGAGGTCAATAAACTGACCTCCCTGGTGAAACTGGGCCTATATTTGGATAGGTGTGTGTTTATTTTGCAGCTTTTTGACACGTCTGACAATCACAGCTGGAGTCGGTACCCTCGTAACCACGGTAACTGGGCAGGAGATGCTCCTGTGTTTCTGTGGGGAGCGCATTCACACTACTTCAGCTCAGTTTAAAACTCCTCTCTGACAAACAGACCGAAAAAATAAACTTGTTGCATAATCAGAGGAGGAAACGTTTCCTTCTGCGACATTATTAGCATTAAAAGAAGAAAATTCATCTGTAAATGTGCCTCAAAAACTATAAACAAGTTATAAAAACTACAACAATATCCTTAATTGATCTAAATCTAGTAATTATAATGTTTCCTGAAACCTGTGGTGGTTCTTAGCTTGATTAAGAATAACCACATAGTTCCACTCTGGCAGCCAGAGGCTCATAATCCCATCTATTTTCTCTACCTGCTCATTCCTGGAAAATATCCCAGGATGCACTGGGTGAGAGCGAGGAAATCAGAGTGATCAGGTCAGCGGGGACGCTCTGTGATGTGACAGATTAATATGTGAGGAAAGCACGCAGCAACTCCCCGTAAAGCTGCAAACTCACAGGTATTTATGGACACGGGATTACCGAAGTATGAGATTATTGGAAATAGGTTGCGTTTGGAATCTTCTCACAGCTGTTATGACTTCCTGTGCCGATATTTTAACAAAGCAAGACCGTTTTGTCCCAGTTATTAAAACTTGTCGAGCAGCAGTGAGCAACTCTAAATAATTTCACAATTTCAGGAGAAGAAAATCACATCTACATGATTATTATTCTTCTAAACACAGGAACATTATGTCTCTACAGCATTTTAATGATAGTTTTTAAAGTAAACAGGAAGGACAGAATGATGAAGTGCTATTAATTTGTGTGCACAGATGCCCTGGCCACCCCTATTTATGTCAGTACCTCAGTTGTGCCACCCTAGTCAAAAGTCTGGGTACGCCCCTGCTAAGCAAATCATTTCTCTGTTTATTCATTAAGAACGAGAGGAAACTTTGCCCTGAAAAGTTAGTAAAAGATGGACTTCTGTACTTTTCTTCACCTTATAGTAACCAGTGTTATACAGTAAGTAAGTGGCAATACTTTAGTACAGTACTTAAGTATAATTTTGAAGTATCTGTTCTGGAGTTTTTTTTGTGCCTGCTACTTTTACTTTTACTCGGCTACATTTCTAAAAATAAAAGTATAATTTTACTCCACTACATTTCACAGCAGCATATTTTTTACTACTATATTTTTACTTCGTCACTATGACAGCGGGTAGGGGGAAAACACTTTTTTTACCCTTTTACCTCATGTTGATTTGCATTGTGCTCGATCATCGTCAAACAGTCACTCAAGCCTGGGCATGTCCGCAGCCACTTGTAGGTTGCACAGTTGCTTGCACCCACCCTAAATGTCTAGTGGCTGTTTTGATGATTCTCATCATGCCCAACTGGCATCTTAAGATCTTTGACTGTTGGAGGACGCACTTTTGTTTCTCCTGATTGGTTGCGTGTGTGCCCCTCCCTGTGTGTGTCCATTTACTTTTTAAGTTGTTGCTTGCATCCCGGAAATGTGTGCTTATTTGGACATAAGTGACTTTCGCAAAAAATAAGACTATATTTATTTAGACTTTGACATTTTACTTTTACTCGGAGTACATTTACTTGAGTACTTTTGATACTTAAGTAGAGAGAATGTGATATACTTTAATAATAATAATAATAATAATAATAATACATTTTATTTGAAGTGCCTTTCACGTCACTCAAGGACACTTTACAGAACATATAAAACAACAATAAAACACTATTAACAATGAAAGTCATCAATCATCAAAACAGTTAAAATCAACAAAGCAACATTAAGACTTTAAGACTTTGACTTGAGTCATTTTCTGTAAGATAACTATACTTCAACTTAAGTATATTTGTTTAGTACTTCATACAACACTAACAGTAACACAGCATGTTATAAAAATACTGTTTAAAAAGACACCAACTTGCTGTGTTCCTGCTCCTCCTGCTACATCACACTCACTCTCTCCTCTTAAGGTGTGTGCGCTCGGGTCAGTTAAAGCCCATTACCCTGCAGAGAGTGATCTGTGTTTAAGGTGACATTTTCCTCTGCAGCTCTGACCTCGTCGGCTCGTTAACTCGAACCCTCAGACGCAGACTGAACACCTCTGTTTATCCCGTTTACTGAATGAGATGATACAGTCGCTCCGCAGGGGGGGAGGATTCAATTTGTGAACTCTCAGACCTCAGCGAGAGGAGTTGAGACTGCTCTGCGGGAGACCAAACACTGCCGCTGCACACAGAAAACAACAGAAACACACACACTCTTAGACTGTGTGTTTACTTTGTGTACTTGTTTTACCTCTTGGGTTTACATTTAAATATCACTTTGATGGTTTTAGATCAAGAGGAGGAGCTGCAGAAAGGGAGGGAAGAAAGGCGGTGCAGTTTTTAGGGCTTTTTATTTGGCGGAAAGAGTTCTGCTTTATCATGCAAAAGAGATTTGTTGTATATTAAAGAATCCCAAATGAAAACCACAAAATGTTTCAGATTTCAGTCGTCTATTTCCAGGCGTTGTGCCAAAATTAGTGGATTAATATGAGACAAAATAACGAATACTGATGTTTCTGTTCGCTCTTTGGTTGCTTTGAGAAGTTGAATGTTTCTTATTTGAAGCTATATTTCAGTCAACAGAAACACAAACACTGAACACGACGTTAAATCTTCCTGCTCTTTCTTTTCCAGGGGTCCGTTCAGCGTGGTGAGAAGATGCATCAACAGAGAGACGGGGCAGCAGTTTGCTGTCAAAATCGTGGATGTGGCTCAGTTCACGTCCAGTCCAGGTCTCAGCACGGAAGGTAAGACCTCAGACCGCTGTGTATCATTTAACCAAAGATAATTGGTTTGCTCGCTCGGCTGAACACTCAAAGTTGTTAAAGTGATGCAGAGGTCAGACTCTCCACACTGGACTCCTTTTCAATCACACCTGGGAGTTCACCTGCTCAATCTCAGTCTGATGTCGTCCTATCAGCGTGTCATTAAACATCTCAAAGAGGACACTACCGGAGGATTAGCACTGCCTCACCCTCAGACAGAGATCGCTCCGTGTGTTTTTTTAAAGGGAACATTCACAATCCCACCAAACGCACATTTTTCATGCACTTCCTTCCTACCTTGTAGTTTTGTCACCATACAGGAGTTAATGAGACTGGGTTTGATCCATTCAGAGAGAGTCTGCTGAGTCTAGTCTAGACGAGTCAGACTGAGATCATATCGCCTTTCTGTCTGAGGGAAGAGAGGAGGGAGGGATGGAGGGAACAAGAGAGGAGGAGAGATTGAAGGAAAGATAGTTGGATGATAAGAGGCGGAATCAGTTTGAGGATGTGCCGAGAGGTTGGGAGGAGTGCGGGGCTGACTTTATAAGAAAAGGGAATGAGGTCAGTCTGCTGTGAGCGTTAATACAGTCCATACGTTCTGATGCTATTTTTAGAAAACAATGAATACACTCACGGCGCTCGGGCTGCTTGATGGAGGGATGTTTTTGTCTTTTTAAAACCAGACTAAAGAGAAGAAAGTGCGCTAAGAAGCAGCTCAGCTTTCAGATTTTTACAGAGACACTTAAAGATGTTCGAAAGCCGTGAATCTCCGACATGTTGAAATATGAATTTAACTTAACCAGCGAGTCTGAAGGTCTCAAAGGATTATGACGGAGTATTAGGGCCACATTAAGATAAAAAAAATTAAGACTTTGAGATTAAAGTTAATTTATGAGAATATCATTATGATACTTATGATAATGTGGTGCTGATGTGCTAAAAGATTAAGCCTCTCTCTGTTTGAGAAATCTAAATTAAAGTACATTTTCACGACATGCTCCACGGCTCTCATTTCAACACTGTCATCTTAAACAGCAGGTTAGAATATAAGGACTTTATTACGACTTTATTCTCATTAGTAATGACTTTTAATCTTGAAGTCCAAATTTTTCTTAATGTGGCTCCAATACTCTGTCGTAGAAGATAGTCAAACATGGGATCGTAGAGTCTGCAGGTTAACTATGTCTACGTCTCATCAGAGGTGGTGCAGCTTTTGAGGACTGTGTAAAAACAATGTATAACTTACATTTCAGGCAAACTACAATAAAGATTTTAAAAACTAGCTTGTAAGGAATCTACTGAATTAGTGGTTGTGTTCGGGCGTTATGCAAAATAAACTTCGGGGGATCGACAGGCGGATCGGAGTAGCGTCAGCGGTGATGTGGACGCTTAACCGATCCTTAGTGGTGAAGAAAGAGCTGAGGCGTAAGAAGAGACTCTCGATTTACCGGTCGATCGACGTGCCGACCCTAACCTATGGACTTCAGGTAATGACCGAAAGAACAAGATTGCGGATACAAGCGGCCGAAATGGGTTTCCTTTGCATGGTGGCCTGGCTCAGCCTTGGAGATGGGGTAAGGAGCTCGGACACTCAGGAGGCACTACTCCACGTCGAGAAGAGTCAGCTGAGGTGACTCGGGCATCTGGTTAGGATGCCTTCTGGATGCCTCCCGTTAGAGATGTTCTGGAGACCTCGTGGCCGGCCCAGGACCAGGTGGAGGGATTATATCTCTTGCCTGGCCTGGGAGCGCCTGGGAACCCTCCCAGAGGAGCTGGTGGAAGTGGCTGGGGTGAGGGCCGTAAGGACTTTCCGAAGCTGCTGCCCCCGCGACCCAGACCTGGATAAGCGGAAGAAAACGACGATGAAAATTGGCTTTCTGATGGCAAAGTACTGAAAAGTTTCTCAGAAAGACGAATGCTTGGGTCAGAGTCTCTCAAAATTAGCTAAATTATACGTCAAAGTCCACTTTGTCTGCAAAGAAGTGTAGCCTAGCTTGCATGCAGGTACCCAACAGTTTCTCATTTAAGGAGCTTTCAAAAAACTCCCTTAAAGTTGACTTACTGCAAACATTCATACTGAATTTGTCTCTCAGCGATAAAAATATATATTTGAGCCTCGTGTTTACAGGAAGAACTGGATGTCCTTTTCTTTGTTGTTTTTAGAGGAGACTCAGGGATAAAGTCAGTCTTAAACTCCTGCAGTCTGAACCCAGAGGTCACCTGCTCTTCCACCTGCTGCTGCCCCTCCACACTGACTCTCTCTCTGCGTGTTGGGGGGCCTTTTGTAGGACATCTTGATTTAGAGCTCTCTGTCTAAAGCCATGTGTACGTCCGTCCCTCTTCTCATATAGCAGAGATGAAAAGCTGCTCTGACGGATCACCACAAACCCTTTAATCAAAGTTTTTCACCCTCGCTCAGGTACCATTTCTCTTCATCACCTGCATCCTCCACACGTGTGCGGTTGTTATATTTTTGTGGTCATCCCCTCCTCCGTATTTTATTTTCCAATCACCTCCCCCCCACCTCTGCAGAAATCCATCAAACTCCCCTCCAGACGCCGGCCGGCTGTTCTCGCCGTTGATTTGTTTTTATTTTCCCTCCTTCGTGTCGCCTGTAGAAAGCAGAGCGGTTTCACTTGAGCAGGCAGTGGAGTAATCAAACACACACACACACACACACACACACACACACACACACACACACACACACACACACACACACACACACATCAGACCAAAGGAAGTGGGTCAAATGGTTCGTGTCTTGGCAGAGGATTGGCCAGCTAGGGACTCACACACAAACACACACAAACTTACAATCACACACACTGACACTCTCACATACTCACTCTCACACACTGACACACACCAGCCTTTTCTCTGCAGCGTGTCCGGGGGTCCGTCTGACGAATAGGTCAGCCCTCTGAGGGGGAGAGAGAGAGAGAGAGAGAGACAAGCTCACCAGAGAATGAGCAGAATTCATCTTGTGCCATCGCCTGCTCGCATCCTCACACTCTTTTATCCTTCCTGATTCCCTCATTGCTCCCTTGCCTCCTTCACCTTCCCTCCTTTCCTCTGGGTTATTAAAGCTGCAGCCCTGTGTTCCTATAATTGGTGGTATGTGGAGAGTTGACCGTCAACCAATCAGGTGTCAGCAGGTTTAGGATTCTGCAGGAAAATGAGTTTGTATGGAGAGCAAAAGCAGGAGGAACACAATCACTTTAATGATATTCCAGCTCCTGTGGTTGGTAATCTGAGGAGGATTGACAGAAGCAGAAGAGCTCTAAACTGTCTTTGACTCTCTGTAGGACCAAAGTGAACACCTGCTGTCTGAAAAAAGACTGAAAACTAGAGATTTAGACCATCAACTCATTAGAAAAAGGTTAACAAAGGGATTCAATCAGATGAGGAGTAGGACCTCCTTCTCAGAGGCTTCTTTCAGTCAGACGTCTGCAGTCGCCTCCTGCTGGTCGTTCAGTTTTCAAATTCAAATTCAACTTTATTTGTATGGCACTTTTCAGACATAAAATGTAGTTCAAAGTGCCTCACAGAGGCTAAAAACAACAATAAAACAACAATAAAACCAAACCCTACCACCAATGGACCCCCACACACACAAAGACACACACCTACCCTTACTCACTCACACATACACGCACACAAGCGCACACAGAGTGAGAATTCAAGATATATTGTTAAAGAGACATGGCCTGACACCAAGACGTTGCGTAAGGAATGAGATACCTTTGGGAAACACTGGAGATAAAAGATAAAAAATAGAAAGTAATAAAAAGAAAAACTAAAACCTGATGGACTTAAACAAGAAAATGACAATAAAATGAACAAATTAAGAGCTCTTTACCATGTAAAAGGGGTAAAAGAAGTAAAAACCTCTAAGACAGTAGTCAAGAAAAAGACTAAGAACAAAGATGATTAAAAAGACTACATAAAAGAAACACTAAGAACTTTGATTACAATGAACATTTCAGAATCAAAAATACTTTATTTACAGTGGTCAAGTGCAAATACAGTAAAAGAGGAGATAAATAATAGATGAAATAAAAGATAAAATAGATAAAATAAGTAAAAATATAGAGATAAAGAGATAAACTAAAAAAAAATATAGAGATAAATAGATAAAATAAGTAAAATAAGTAAAAATATAGAGATAATATACAACTATTTAGACTATAAACAACACAATAGTGACATTGTATGCATGTAAAACAGTGAGCAAAGTGAGTCTCGAGCTTCTTCTTAAAAACATCAACAATCTCTAAAGCTCTCGCAGACTGTTCCTCAACCAGGTGTTAAGTCTTTCTTTGGCTTCACTTTTACAGCTTTAAGTTTACAGAGTGTGTTTTAGGAGATAGTGACATTTTCCCCGACTGTGTGTTAAACTGCTGTCAGCTCACACACACCTGGAGCTCAGTGTGGAGTGTCTGTAGTATCACTGCCTCCCTCCTCTGCAGGCTTTGACTCCCTGCAGGAGGAACAGGGATCACTGTGGAGATCACATCTGTTCATCTTCTTCTCTTCCTCTCCATCTGTTTTCTGACTCTTTTCTTTCTTTTGCAGTTTACTTTTGTTTCTCTCTGACATCCTCACTATCATTGTTTGTCAGAAAGATCTGCTTTAAGATGATACACCGGGAATACAAGTGTCAGTCAATCGTGTTATTCCTGGGGTTAATCTCTCGCTCATTTCTTAGAGATAATTTCAGCTTGTCGTCACATTTCTGGAACAGTATAGAGAAATAAAGTGTCATATTTAGAAGGTTAGAGCTGTTCAGGCAGTAATAAGACACTAAAACACTCCTATCAGAGCCAAAACACTCCATCACACCGGGTATTTGCCTGCAGACATAGTCGGAGTACTCCAAGTTAATGTAATGCAGAGAGGATGTCAGCTCCCCGCTTTACAATAACGGCTGTAAATGTTAAATTGAATGGACAAGTCCAGGTCTGCACCTCAGGGAGAAGCTTTAATTTAGGTTTTCCACTCTGCGTTTATGACTTGATATTGTCTACAGTCGGGATAAGTGGAGGAGCAGCGCCGGCTGAATTTAAATCAGGACCGTCCTCAGCTGAGAATCTGTCAGCTCATTTGGTTTTTCACTGTTTATCAGACGACTTCAGGCTCGTGTCTTACCTGTTAGAGGCATTTAGTTTTGAGTTCTGACATCCAGTGGTCACAATAATAAAGGAAACAACATACTCTACAATAAATACCTTCTGTAGTCTCTCGTTTTCATCCTTAAACTACAAAAGAAGCTTTTATTTCTCCTCATATTTCTTTATTTAGATGCATAAAACTAGATTCAGGTTCGATTAAGTCAAAGTTTATTTATTTTGCACATTCAAGAACAACTGCAGTTAAACCAAAGTGCTCAAAGACAAAGACAAAGACACTACAAACACGCTAAATAAGAGCCAATAAGACTGTATCCTTGCTTTCACTTCGAAGGTTTCTTTATAAATAAGGTTTTTATTATTTTTGCAGATAAAGTGTCTCACTGTAAAAACCTTGTGCGAGGTAAACCAGAAGGATCTCTTTGAAACTACATTTATAAGGTTAGCCCTGATATCTTATTGCTCTTTTATAGCTCTGTGCACAATAACACTGTTAGAAAACAGTGGAGATTTAACATGCACAGTGAGGTTTATAACTTTAAGACTATAGATATGAACCCTGTTCTTTAGGGAGATGACTTTTTTGATGACTGCTGAGATGACTGAATTACTTGCATGTTATTTATTTATACATTAGTTTATTTAACATGGACATGCAGGAAGAATAGATGCATTAATATTTAAACATGAACAAATCCCAGATGGATTGCACTTAGTGTTTAAAGCCCAATGACTTTTCTGCAAACTTGCACATAGGGGAGAGTGGGGTAAGATGAGCCATTTTTCATATTTCTAATCACTACATCAAGTCAATCATAGTTTGGTCTCTAACTAGTGTATCTGCATATATTTTAAGATGTTGTTCATCCCTGTAAACCAACAGAATGAGTGTAAACAGAACTGTCTTGATAATATAGACTGAGACAGACTGAGACTTCCACCTTGCAAGACGGAGCGCTACCGCAGGTCATTCCTCCCCTCTGCAATAAGACTTTACAACGAACTGTAATAATAACTGGACTTACACCATCACTTTTTTCTGGCATTTAAATTGTGTATATTGTAGATAGCTTTATTTTTCTTCTCCCTTTTTCCTTTTTCTAAATTTTTTCTTAATTATTACATTTATTTAAGTTCTTAATATTACGATCTTTATTTTTATAACTGCATTTTTGCACTCTTTGTCTGTGATGCTGCTGGGACAAAAAAGTTTCCCCCATGGGGGATCAATAAAGGAATATTCTATTCTGTATAACCAAAAAAAATGGTCTCCTATGGTCAACTTACCCCGTGTATGGGGTAAGTTGAGCTGTATCCCTACTATCTGCAGGTCATCATTCCTTATCTGTCATTTTTAAGTTTTAGATTCTCTGTTGCAGGAACAACACACGCTCATGTGTGTATTCTCCCCCCTGCAGCGCTCATAAAAACCTCTGTGCTCACTTTTTGATTCATCTCTTTTATTTTTTAATCTCCTCCAGCCGTTAACGGTGACAGTCTCCACCAGCAGCAAACCACACCACATGACATTAAACGCAGCGGCCTGCGAGGCCCTAAAGGTGGCCACTTATCCGGCTTTAGCTGCATTAGCATCATGTTAGCGCTAGACCCTCGCCTAGCGCCCCTCCTCAAAGGATTAGCTTAATGTTAGCGCTGAGGCTTGCAGCAGCACGAGGGGCTTCTACTGGAGCTTAATTAAATGTCAGTGCATCCATAAAGGAACAATACACCAACTTTTCATGAGGGTGTGAGAGAGATTGCATGCTGCACACTATCACATCTCTGCAGAAAATTGTGCACTCAGCTCCATCTTTTTTATTTTTTTTTATCTCCAGCTCAGTGTCCATAAATCTCCTCCAGCAGCTGCAGCTCCTCCTGAATCTGGAATATTCCGCCTCTGTATATGGAGCATGTTGACTCTGGCGGAGAGGAGAGGCAGATATTAAAAGTTAATGCAGTTAAGTGTGCTGGAAGATGTATTTTCAGCAGATAAGATTGAGCGGTTATGTTTATGATGTATATGTCTCTGGCTGAGAGTCTGAGAGCAGCTGCAAGGAGAGACTGCTTTGTGGAGGGTTTGAATGAACGAATAGATTGAGGGATGGCGAGACTGAATGGAGGGATGAGGGAGAAATAGATGGAGAGGCTGTGAGTGGAAACTGATTTAGGAGGGAAACTACGGTGCCTGATGAGGCTCACTTATCTGCAATAGCACAATTGAATTTTTATAAGGAGAAATGTGCTGCAAATCCAGAAGGTTCAGAACACATTTACAGTCAGAAACGTGAGAATGAGGTTGAAAGATAAAATATTGACATTGATGGCAAATATACAAAGGTGTATTAGGGCCACATTAGGAAAAAAATTAAGACTTCGAGATTAAATTACAAGAATAAAGTCATTGCTAATAAGAATAAAGTGATATAAAGTAACTACTTACGAGACAAAAGTCGTAATAAAGTAATTACTTATGATGATATCGCTAATCCAGTGATTTTGACTTTATTCTCATAAATAATGATTTTACTTTGACTTTATTCTCGTAAGTAAATACTTTGTTACGACTTTATTCCTGTAAGTAATAATTTTACTACGATTTTATTCTCATATGTAAATACTTTATTACGACTTTATTCCCGTAAGTAATAATTTTACTATGACTTTATTCTCGTAAGTAAATACTTTATTACGACTTTATTCTTGTATGTAATTACGAAGTCTTAAATTTTTTTCCTTAATGTGGCCTTAATATTCTGTTGTACATAAGAAATGATTTTATTACGACTTTATCTCGTAAGTCATGATTTTATTACAACTTAATTCTCATAAGAAATGATTTTACTACGACTTTATTCTTGTAATTGTTTTAGTACAACTTTGTTCTCGTAAGTAATGATGTTACTACAACTTATTTCTCGTAAGTAAATACTTTATTATGACTTTATTCTCGTAAATAATTAAGAAGTCTTACTTTTTTTTTCTTAATGTGGCCCTAATACTCCTTTGTAAAAATATTTTCTTTTATTCTCTAACAAATATCAGGTCTTTAATGACTAAAATTCCTCATCTGGTATAGAGATAAAGTTAAGTTAGAGTTGAAGAACACTTTGTGGAGCTTTATTTCTTATTTCTTAGTTACTTGAGATCTGTTTTATACCGTAAAAGAAAGTAATCGGTGGATTCAAGTCTTTATTAGAGGTATGCTGCAGGTTTTCAGATTCACTGCTCACCTTCCTCCCAATTCTCAGCTACTTTTACGTTCCAGTGATTTTACATTCTCCTGAGACGCTGAAGCGCAGAGTTTATATATCTCTTCTCTTGTTCTCGCTCTGTTTTATCAGATAATTCACCCCTCGGCTCGTCTTCTGTTTGCATCCTTTAAAAGCCAAACTCAACATAAAGTTTCTTACTTCTGCGTCTCTCGAGGAGGAGTGTTCTGCACGCCGTTTTGGCTCGCTGTCTGTCATCTCTCCCCTGCGACTCCTCCAAACAACCAGCCCTGCATTGTTTCTTTCAGCTTCACTAACTTCCTCCATTAACCCTCCTCTTCTTCAGGAAACCAATTAAAGAGTTGGATGTGTCTCTCCCAGCAGCTGCGAGAGGAAATCACATAATGGGAGGAGTACAAACAAACAGCACTCCAGCTAAAGAGCGCAACGATGAGATTTTCATTTGCATATGAGACAGTCAGATGAGTCATCATCGGGGTGTTTCTGGAGAGCCCGTCGTATGCTGCGTGGTGCATTTTGACGTCTAATCTCTGCAAACAGTTACAGAGAGAGCCGAGCTGCAGAAACACCTGAGGGAGGAGGGATACAGGTGCAGAGGTGGAAAAGCTTCAGAATCTGTGCACCTGTGGGAAGTTATCCAGAGATGTGGCGTTAAATGTGTCAACTGAGCCGGCGTGAACTCCTGCACACTGAGGCGGGTGTTCGTCAGCTTTATACCGACATGATGAGGGCGAGGGCGGAGGACAGCTGACGCCTGACAGGACTGGTCAGCCCGTGTCAAATGTCAGACCTCATGAATAATGGAGTTCAGGCAGAGCAAGGCAACCTCATTAATACACTCTGTGTCAAATCTAGAGGGAGTTCATAACGCCGATATGAAGCTGATCATGTCTAATGCTGTTGAAGGGATATTCCGGCGTAAAATTGAGTTAGGGTCAAACCCACCATAACACTGAGTGAGACACCCCGTCTAAAGATGAATGTTGCTGATCATTTACTTCTCTAATTATACCAACTTGAGTAACGACTGCATGATAGCAATAAACTGCGGTCTAAGGAGCCACACACAAACCTCAACCAAAACGCCACTCTATAGCCACAAATAATGCTCAGAACGGCACCTAACTTCATCACAGCACTAGCCACCAAACACCTTTTTAACTTTGCCTAGTTTCTTTAGCAAAGAGACTAAACACAACTTACCTACTCTCTTCCAGCAGCCACTTGTTTGTAGCCAGACCTCAGGCCAGTCCATTATCGGCTGAGGCGGGGTGTCGCAGCTCAAGGAAGAACATTTATGATAATTTCTTTATGGAAATGCAATCAGACCGAGACGCTTAGGCAGAAGAACTACGGAGTCTGCTGTGCAAAATGATTGCTATGATGATGGTTACTGGGACCCTATATGTACTGTTGATGAAGTTAGGTGCTGTTCTGAGCATTATTTCTGCCTGTAGAGTGGCGTTTTGGTTGCGTGTGTGGCTCCTCAGACTGCTGTGTATTGCTATCGTGTGGTTGTTACTAAAGTTGGTGTAACTAAAGAAGCAAGTGGTCGGCATTTTTCATCTCTCGACGGGTCATCTAACTCCTACCTGTTGAGTTTTGATTCTAAAAAGTGAACACGTGGTGCACAAACAGGTCTAATCAGATGTTGTGTTTTTCTCTCTGTGTTTGTGTTCCAGACCTGAAGAGGGAGGCCAGTATCTGCCACATGCTGAAACACCCTCACATCGTGGAGCTGCTGGAGACCTACAGCTCAGACGGGATGCTCTACATGGTGTTTGAATTGTGAGTCGGCACACATGGAAACGGTTCAGCTCAAACAATCAGACGCCTCACCTCACACCTGCGCACCTGAGGGGGAGAGAGAGCGATCGTACCTGTGGTGTGGGTGAGGCGGAGGTGTGAGGAAGAGAAAAGAAGGACGGGGAGGGGGCGAGTCCTGCGGTGGTTTTATATAATCAGCTCTGATATGAGAAAGCTTGTTAGCTGAGGGAGGAGGGTGAAGGATGGGGGTAACGGTGCGAAGTAGGGGAGAGAAAAACTATATATACGAAGGGAAGGAGATGAGATTAAGATTTCACACTTGCTGCTACCTCCAGCCTTCTTCAAAGCTGCCGTCTTCCTCTCAGCGTGCTCTGTATCTCCATCTCTCCTCCTCTCCCAGAGCTAATTCCTTTATCGCATAATTCTGTTATCGCTGAGCAGGCGAGAGCTCACGCTGTCCGTTATCATACGGCTCCGTGCAGGAGAGAGAGAGAGAGAGAGAGAGAGGAAACTTTCAAGGAAACGCAAAAGCAACTCCGCTTAAAGGGATTTCCACTGTGAAGGGACTCGTATCTGCAGCTTGTGTTTCACATGTTCACTAATGCACCTGTTGATGTTAGGAAGGGTTGTGCAGAAATGAAAAAGTGAAAGCACTGACCTCTACCTAAGCTATCCAGCTATACATGGGGGTAGGGACAGGAACCAAAAACCAGCTCCAGATTAGAAAGGGTTCCAACTAGTTTTGAGCCATCTGTATCATTTTCTTTTATGCTTAAAGGGATATTCTGGCGTAACATTAATGAGGGTCAAACACACCGTAACCCCGAGTTAGACACCCCCTGAAGAGATGAATGTTGCCAACTGCTTGTTTCTCTACTTACATCAACTTTAGTAACGACCGCAGGATAGCAATACACAGCTGTGTGAGGAGCCATAAACAAACCTCAACCAAAAAGTCACTCTATAGCCACAAACAATCGTCAGAACAGCACCTAACTTCATCAACAGTACATATAGGGTCCCAGCCATAGTACTAGCCACCAAACATCTTTCTAACTTTGCCTGATTTCTTTAGCAAAGAGGATAAACACAACTCACCCACTCTCCAAGCAGCTGTTTATTTGTAGCGAGACCTCTGACCAGTCCATTACTGACTGCAGCGGGGTGACGCAGCTCAAGGAAGAACATTTATGATCATTTCTTCATGGAGATACAATCAGACCAAGACGTTGTGTTTAGTCTCTTTGCTAAAAAAAAATTAGGCAAAGTGAAAAAGATGTTTGGTGGCTAATACTATGGCTGGGACCCTATATGTACTGTTGATGAAGTTAGGTGCTGTTCTGAGCATTATTTGTGGCTATAGAGTGGCGTTTTGGTTTAGCACGTGGCTCTCTGTATTGCTGTCTGCGGTCGTTACTAAAATTGGTATAATTAGAGCAGCAAGGGATCAGCAACATTCATCTCTCGATGGGGTGTCTAACTCGGTGTTGGGGTGTGTTAGACATTAATTTTACGCCGGAATATCCCTTTAACAATTTCCTTACGGACTTCTTCCACATAGATTTGCATGTCTGTTAAAACCACCTAGGAAGCAATAATGGCGGACAGAAGAAAGGAAGTAAACATCAGAATATTGTTGTGTTTACTGTATCAGCTCTAAACATGTGAAATGATCAGAGCTGTTGACACAGAAAACCTGTCCACACAGGAGTTATTAAGAGAATCAATCAAGACTTGGATTGATAAACAGAATCAATGATGACATTGGTGTCGATAAAGTCTTATTAAACATCATCCCTGTGGTGGGGGGCTGCAGGGAGGTTAGTTTGCAGAGTAAACGTGGCGGCGGATAGATGCTCCCAGCTCTCTGTGCTTCTCGGTTAATCATGTGAAAGCAGTGAGAGGACAGAAAAAGAGAAAATATGGCCGAGTCGAACATCACAGGCTGGTTTAATTGGTGCAGAAGCTTAGCGACAATAAAGAGCTGGACTCAGTAATTTGGCGAGGAACAAGAGCGGAGCAATTAGAGAGAGAGAGAGAGAGAGAGTCTGCTGCGGCTAAAAGACTGGTTCATTATTAACCGTATGTTAAACCAGCTGTTTGTGATTTAAAAGTCGTCTTCCTCTCATACCAAAAGCTCTCTCTCTCTGCAGGGATCCTCTCTGTGATGTTTTCAGACACTTAAAACAACAATCTGAGTCTGTCAGGGACACAAACAAGAACTTTTAAAGGCTCCATAAATCGAAAAAAACATTTTTCCAACATGTTTACGTCGGTCATCCTGCAGCCAAGCAGCCCTGAGAGTGTGGAAGTTAAAAGCCTCTAAGTTGTCTCTGAAGCCCGCTCGCTGAGAAATGCAGCATCTATTATAGAGCTTGAATTTACTCCCTTCCTCTCTCCTTGATCCTCTCTCCTCTAAGCTGCAATAAAATCCATGAGACTCTCTGCCCACACCACTTTTCTCCCTCCCCCTTTTCTGGCAGCCAATCAGAGCACTGCCTCATTATCATAGCAGCCCCGCCCACTCAGATCACCACATAGTTAAACTGAGAGGCTGCAGAGGCTAAATTTGTGACTTTATTTTTCTGCAAATGAATTAAAAAGTGTCCTTTAAGGATTTCCAGGACAGATTGTAAACAGTAAAATACAAATATATGAAACATTTAAAGAGTTAAATTTGGTTGCATGATGTCTTTACAGCCAAAAGTAAAGAGCTGAAGCTGTCCCTGGACTTTATCTAGAGGTCTTATAGAGCCCATTTCGTTTCAAAAATAATAGAAGTGACCTTTCAGCTCTTGTTATTTGCTCATTTGTCATGAAAAATGTATTTTTGTGTCGCTATTATTTGTAGAATCCAAAAAAATGAACCTCTCTGTGTGCAAATTCAACAGTAACAAATGACCTTAAGCAGCACAGTACCTGCAGACTCCATTTTTCTGCACTTTTTTCCGGTTACGTCCGAATGTCCTCATTTAAAGTTGTTTTTAGAAGATAACTCTGACCCCTAAAAACTCTCTGACCTGATGGAGAGGTTCACCAGACTTTCCTCAGCGTCAAACCAACCTCAGTTTTGTCAGTCGAGGTGATACCGCTGTTTCTACCTGCGTGTCAGAGAGGGGAGGTAATTACTGTGTCTCCTCAGCTCACCTGTGTGTCCGTCCTCACCCACACAACCAATCACAGAGAGACACACCGCTGGAGCTTTAATAAGTCTGACCTTTCTGAGCCAGACTCCTGCCCTGACCTTTACGCCGCACTCATCCTTCCTCTCTGTCTGGGTTTCTCAGTATGGATGGAGCTGACCTGTGCTTCGAGATCGTAAAGCGGGCAGACGCTGGGTTCGTCTACAGTGAAGCGGTGGCCAGGTGAGACTTCAAACATACACGTTAAACCTGCCTCATCTTTGACAAACTGTTTTTAAATCTCAACAATCACTCAAATACAGACAAACTTTACTTAAATGTGAATATAACAGTTTGACGTCTTTTCCTTCAGTCACTACATGAGACAGATCCTCGAGGCTCTGCGATACTGCCACGACAACAACATCATCCACAGAGACGTCAAGGTACTGATAAAAATTCATGATTTCACGCTGCACCTGTTTGGTTTTTTCGCTCACAAATGTCAGTTTGTTAGAAAAAAAACATGAATAAAAGATTAATAATGATAGATAATGTATGCGGTTAAAAAAAAAAGAGTCCATACCACATGTGGTTATTAAGTTATTGCATGTTAATGTGATGCAGAGTGAGTGCAGATCACACAGCAGTTGATTGGGCTTAGATGCTGATGGATGCATAAATAGTCAGCCTGATCAATCGTGATTATAGGTTCTTATACTAACAATAAATGCAGGGTTAGGGTTATATTTTCTTCACATATCAGGAAAGGTTGAAACATCTTTAGTCATGATATTAAAGCTTGAAGTTGTGAGACATGAAAGCATCATTTTTAACTCAAAGCTGATGAACATGTTCTTTATAATCGCTGCACAAACAGAGGGTTCTCTAAAGAGCAGCGTGATGGGCTCCACTGTAAAAAGAAGCTGTTTCCACATGTTTGAAATCTGCTCACAAGCACGTTGGCATGTGAATACAGATTTTAGCTCTGGCGCTGCATCAAGAAAGTCTTCGCAGTGTCGGTTTCTGCATGCATCGACTTTACATTATAGTCCAGTTTCCCGGAAAAGGGAATCTTGTCATCTTGCAACACGTCTGTTTGATTTGTCTTTTATCTCTCTGTCTGTCTGTGTTGGATCCAGAAACAGTTCAAAGATCCCAGCTGGCAGATTTATGAGGGTCCCCTATCTTCTGATCTAACATGTAGCTGATCAGTGACAAATCAGGAGATGATTTCTTTACTATGCTGGTGTCTGTCTATGTCTCTGCTGAAGTTGGCTCAGCCTTAGGTTCCAGATTTGATTGCTTTGTTGTAAACCTTTGGGTCAAATCTGAGCTGTTCTCTATAGAATAAACGTCAGATTTCTTTTACCGTTCTCGTTGAAATCTCAGCTTTTCACTTGGTTTTCCTGTGAATCATGTGTACAAAGGTCACCGCGACCGTTTGCGTCATTGTGGTGATTGTAGGCGAGTATTTGTGCTGCAGGTAGCAGTTGTGTTTGCCAGTTTTCACCAGACTCTTACAACCAGCAGATTTGGCCTGGTTCCAGAAAAATAAGACTTCTTCTTTCAGAGCGGCCTCATTTTTTCCTCCCAGTTGCTCTCAGAAAAACAGGCAGCATCATTTCCCTCGGCAGCTTCAGCGTTTAGGACTTTTTATGTGATATTGGAAGATCTCAACTGCTCTACTCCCTTTTATTTGTGTTTCATTGCCTTTTGAAGAGCTCCGTAAAGCAGATTATAGACCCTCATTCAGCTCCCAGCTCGTGGATTACCATCGCTCCCTCCTCACATTGTCTTCAGGTATTAGTCATCCCAGTCTATAGAGTCTATCTCCCTCTGTGTTCAGGCCCAGGCTCTGTGTGTGTGACTGTGAGGGAGATGCAGCTGCAGAGTTCAGACAGGCAGCAGGAGATTAAGGTGGATGTTTACAGACACAGTTTGTGTTTTCAGAGCATTACATGGATGTTACTGTGATTTCTGTTTTCTGTCTGCTGCTGCACTTATCCTGTTTTCTGACTTTTCGCCTTTTGTTTCACATAATTGTCCAACAAGTCTTTTTTCTTTGCTCTTTTTATTATGTCAGGTCCTAAGCATGGTGGAGGGTCTTTGACACACCAGACAAAACCTGTTTTAAAGTCCCACTCCGATTGTTTTAAGAGTGTTATCAGTTGTCTTTAAATTATGATTATTAAGTTTTTACCAAAAATTGCGTTACCTGTGTCATTTTCAAGGGCTTTTCTTCTGCAGAGCTCCAGTAGCTCATTAGCAATTCACCTCTGAGTCGTGGGCGGAGACAGCGCTGCTCTTGCACCCTCCTCCTCACGTTAGCTTACAGCCTAACATTGCCAGTGTAATTGAAATGGCAGGTAACATAGGAGCCATTCAGCACTCTGACATGAGTGTCTTTATGGACATGTTGAAAGTTAATATCATAGTTAGCTTTCTTATGAGCGTCACAATCCACTAACGCACACACTTGTTCCGCCATCGTCCTCTGTATTTCTCCTCTATATGCAGAGTCTAGCCTCTGGGGCGGAGCTTAGATTGGTTACGTATGACATCTCCCTGTTTCTGAACCTGCCGTTTGGGTTTGCCAGAGATTCACAGCGATTCGAATTAAGAAATACTCAGAAAAGCAATTTCACATTTAGTAATCTCATGATAGCATTAGAAAAATGCCGAATGAACATAGAAAAAACAAGAAAAACATGATTTTTATCAGAGTGGGTCTTCAAGGGGGTTTGAAGGGTGTATTTAAACACTGTTTGATCACTATTACACACCCAAAAGAAGCTTCAGGAGATGAGCTCTGTTGTGATTGGAGATGTTGGCACTCACACCTCCAGAACACTAGATGGCGGTGATGCGCTGACTGACCTTGTTTAACTTTTTTCAACTCCTAAAAGTGAATAAATATTCAACAGGGACAACTTTGATTGAAATTACAGTAAGTCAAATCTGGATGTTGGTGTAAATAAACACTAGTATGTGTGTGTTTGTGTTTGTGTGTGTGTGTGTGTGTGTGGTTAGTAGGGCTGTAATGAAGCTCTGACCTTGACTCAGGACGACACACACTCCTATTATCACTGTTTAACGGTGACTCGGAGACTCTGACACCTGCTGCAGACTTATCAGATGTACTTACTGAGATGTATGTCCTCTGCAAGGTAGCACAGACTCACACACTTACACACACACACACAGACACACACACACACACACGCTCTGTGCATTAACAGCCGTCCTTGTTGAATATGGATCTGCTGTAGTGAGCTTCATCTCTGTGCATTAAAGTCACTGAATACATTGAACTCCTCGTGTTCATAAATCACTCTGATATTTCGGTATCTACCTGTGTCCTTACCTCACTGTAACTCTGTGTGTGTGTGTGTTTGTGAGAGTGTGTGTGTGCAGGTCTCTAATTGCTGCAGAGCTGTAGACTCGGCTTGTTTGGCTCGGTTTGAGAGCGCAGGTTTGGATTCTGAAGGTGATCTTCCCTTTCAGAGACGGTTTGCGCCTCCGCTCCAGCGTTCTGGTTTGAAGTCGCAGGTTTGATCTGAAAAACACACACACTCACTGGCGGCGTGTCGAGCAACCCCGAAGAATCCGTAAACACGAGAAAGCTTATGATGTCGACGTGAATGATAGGGTGCAAACACATATCTATCTGACAACAGGTGTGTGTCTTTTCCTCGGCAGGTAAACCGAGGACAGACGGCTGTACCTCTGTGAGCGTTAGAGAACAGTTTCCTAGAATAAAACACAAAGTCTCTGCAGAAAAGTTTGCCTGGTGACATTTCAGTTTGTAACAATAGAAAAAATCTATTTTTGCACCGCTGAAACTTGTGTTTGCACCGCTTCACATAATGTGTGCTTGTATTTTAAGACTGAGGGTTTTGTGTGAAGACTTTTGTTTACAGCTTGTTCCTCTGTCAGTGTGTCTTGTCCAAATTAGAAACAAAGCATCTGATGACTTGTTGTGCACATAAATACAGTGTGTGTCAGTCTTTTACTTAACAGTTAACAGATAGGAACTGCTTTAGATTTTTTGAAACAGCAGGAAATAAGAAGTAAGGAACTCCTAAAATTTGTGCAGGTTGTCTGCTGTGTGGTGTCTTTCTAAAATGAGTGAGAGTTAATGTTCCAGGGTCACGAGTCAGGACTGTAGCAGTTCTTCTCCTTCATAGAGGATGAAGTATTCATAATTTGATGTCAAATTTGAGTCGTCAGGCCACAGGACAGTTTCCCCCTCAGTCCACCTTAAATGGGTTCAGTTCCAGAGAAGTCTGGTGTTTCTGGATCAGGTTTATATCTGTTTCCTTCTTTGTACAGTCCAGTTTTAACCTCATTTGTGAATGCAGTGATAAACTGTGTTCACAGACATGTGATTTTGAGTCTTCGTAGTGATTTCCACGACAGAGTCCTGTCTGTTTTTAATACAGTGCTGTCTTAGAGCCTGAAGATCAGGATCATTCAGTAATGGTTTTGATCCTTTTCCCTTTTCTCTGAATCTAATGATATTATCAATCAGTCAGTCTTTATCAATCAGTCTTTATTTAGCACTTTCAATACAAAACCATGTCACACAAAGTGCTTCACACAGCAAAGGAGGAAAAAAAAACCAACCCAAATCTACCCCAACCCAATCCCTCATTCCCGCCCCACAATCTAAACACAACAGAAACATGTATTAAAATGCATTAACTTGAAAATGGGTTGATTTCATAGAAACAGGAATGTGCGCACTGAGGAAAGGTTTTTTTAAACTTCAAGATAAGGAGACATGTTCTGTATGTTCTATAAGTGATGAAATCCACTCATTCATCCACATTTTACACTCAGGAACTTTATCCTGAAACAGTCAGACCATTAGCTCACACAGTCTCTCATAGAGTGGTGAACCAGTTTTTACCGGTTTGGTTTTTACTCGAACAACTTTTTAAAAATTTGTCGCTGAATCAAATTTAAAATGAGAGTATATTTTTCTTCTGAAATGTTTTCTACTTTTTCTTTAAATGATTTCCAAACCATCAAAATCTGAACATAGAAAACACTTTATTACTTGTGTGTGTGTGAGCAGGTTAATTTCCTGTTACGTCTTATTTTGACAGCATTTTCAAAACATCCAAATTATTAAAACTATAAAACTTTGACAAACATCCGACTCTGAATTATCTCCTCAGCCTAAAAGCCGTCTGTAGCCTGAGCTCTTCGCTCACACGGATAACTTTAAGATGAGTGTGTTATTATTTAAAACAACGTCTGACAGCAGGAGATGCACTTTAGTATAATGGCTCCGTTTTGAGATACCAAAATGGTCCGAGTTAGACAGACGCAAACACAAGACGTTGTTTCAAAACATGCACAGCAGCATCTATCGTGGTTGAGGTGAGTCAGATCTGGAGGTGAAAAGTTGGTAGATGTGACTTCTCTCTGTCCTCAGACACCCTCTGTGTGTCAGCTGCAGTCTGTCACATCGGTCCCTCTCTCTGGTTTCCCAGCTCGGCTGCAGAGTAAATGTCAAACTCTGCATCTGAATAAGAACAGGTGAGACGGGAACGGTGAGGACTCCCAGCTGAATACCTGAATGTCAGCTGTCTTTGGTAGGCGACGGTGTCTTTGCCTGTTTAGACTTCTCTGTGAAAGGACTGTGAGCCTTGTCGTTAGCTCTGTCTGCGTCTTTTTCTGATGTTCAGCGAGGTTTGAGTAACTGACCATGAGGCTCTGTGGTTGAGGTTTAGCAGTCTGACACCTGCACGTATTTTCAATCCCACTAAACACTGTAAACTGCAAATCTGTGCAGGTTTGATGGCAAATAATGTCAGTTTTTGTTGCGTCTTTGCAGAGGAGTTTCGTCTTTAACTGAAGGAGATGAAATGATCCAGGTTTCAGAGGCAGAAGAAGAGATTCCTTCTGAGAGCGCCACGAGCTGATGATCCTTCGCCTCTGAGAGTGTTCAGCCTCGACACACAAACTGTAATCAGTCATTGTTGTTTGCTTTTTTGCTGCGGTGCACAACTACTGGAACTAATGCGTCTCTGAGGAGGATCCTGCCTCCACCGCAGAGGCAGATCATCACACACAGACGCTCCTTCATATACATTTAATCTTCAGTAACACTCTGAATGTGGCCGAGCAGTTTCAGAGAATCAAAGTCAAAATCAAGAATGTCTGCGATCATATATAACCGCTTATACTGCCTCATATGAACTGTGGTTGAAAGTGAAGAAAGTAGAGTTTGTTTCCTTCCTTCAGAGACAGAAATAGAAAAATGTGTGAAAAATGACGGAAATGTCACAGATTAACACCTTCAGTTTAACAGTTTCTCTTTATCTCTGTGATCAGGTTTACAGTAAGAGAGGCTGAATTTCTCCATCTATGGACTGCAGGCTGTGTTTATTTTCAGATTCAGAATACATCAACTCAAAAATAAGTTCACCTAGGCGAGCGTCAGTAAAAGTCCCTCGGCTGTCACGTAACATGTTTTAATGTTCAGCTGCCGCATGTTTCAACATCACTTCCTTCTTCAGCTCAGAGGTGAGATGAAAAAATTTTACAAGAGTTAAAAACACTGCATCTAGCTTGAGGTTAAGGTTTTTCTAAAGTACAAACAAAAGATTAGGTGGAGAGGTAGAGTGGCTAGAGAAGAGAGAGTCTGCAGATAGAAGGAGGGAATAAAGGAACTTCAACTCCTTTTATAAGCTTTGGCCTTTTATAATACATGTATAAACTTTTTAATTCAACACTCTGACAGGCCGTTTTATCGCAGAATAGATATAAAAATACTAAAAGAAAACAGTGATAGTATTGTTTGTTTTTGCTCTTCCTTATATCTCTGTTTGTGTCCACGCTCCTCTGATATCTAACACTCATCTCCGGATGATGATGGCACCTTCACTTCCTTTTCCTCCTTCAGCTTCAGAACACCGCAGATCTCTTTTTTTATCCTCTCTTCTCTTCACTCTCTCCTCTACCTCTGGCTCATGTTTGGTTACATTTTTTGTGTGTTTTCTGGGTGTTTGCAAGGAGGAAAGAGGGACACTCTGCGGGGTGTTTGCTTCTCTCAGCTGTCTACTTCAGTCTAAGGAGCCGAGGGCCCCTCAGGAGGGACTCACACCTGCAGGGGCCACACTTCACAGAGCATTCTCTTCTGCAGAAACTCCCCAAACAGTCCCACACCTCCTGCAAACACACACTCCTGCCCAGGCTGTTTCTTTCATCCATAATTCACACACAATTACTGAACAAGCTTTGTGACACTCATATCAAATATTTATAGCCTGCTGCTGCTGCACATAACGGCTGCTCTGGAAACATTTCCATGTATACTGGAAAATGACTAAATGGCATTGTGTTTTCCCCACAGATCATATCACTTAAAGAGTATTTGATAAGAGGACAGAGAGAGAAAGAGAGAGGAGGTGTGTGCATCTCAGGCTCTGATAGAAAAGCATGTTTAAAAAGATGCATTGAGAAGATCCGACTTACAGGAACTTTAATGCATCAGTACCCTGACTATATAACACTGGCGTGACTGGACACAGTTCCTGTCTCCACATGTCGTTGACCGACGCTGCCTGTAACTGACCCACATGTCAGCTTGTTCCCTAAGCACCTTAAAAGTTTCAGAGTTTGACACCTGAAGGTTTTGTCCAACATGAAGTACATCACGGGGTCGGTGGCTCCTCTCAGTGCAGCCAGAAGCAACAGTGAGTTCTTTACCTGCAGCAGAAAAGGAAACAGAAAGGGTTTAGGAAAGTAGATCATAATTAGTTTAGATTTTGAAACTTGAGCTCTATTTGTGCACAAACAGATTAAAGTGTGTCCACTAAAAGTTCTTGTTTGTTTTCAATTTTAGGAAAGATCCCTGCAGAGATGGAGCGATGATTTTAAACCAAAAAAAGCTGTTACATTACGTAGTACGTCCAAATCTAATTATTGCTTTAGTCTGACTTTTAAATGCATGTAAGAATTAAAATCAGATTAATCACCCAGCTCTAATAGATAATGAGAATAGCTGCGTTTACATGGGCACAAATAATCGGAAAAAAGCTCAATTGCAATAAAAATGCATCATGTAAACATGTCGATCGGAAGATTCTGATCCAATTTAGCTCAATCGGAAAGAAATTGTATTCCGATTGAGAGGCGGGGTTTATGCCGATTGTTATTCCGAAACACGTCCATGTAAACACTTATTCCGATCGTGACTCTCTTACCTGACTTGGTCTTCAGTCTTTAGCCTTTGGCTTATTTATCGAGGTCAGTACAGGAGGTTTCATTATTAACACAACCGCAGGTGCCGTGTCTGCTCCTCCGATAACATAACAAAGTGTACATTCAGAGTAATGATGTCACATGTGCATGCACAGTGCAACCTTTGAAAGAACAGTAAAATAAGTACACAAGGGCGCCATCTAGTAACAACATTCAACAGGAGGAAAACTCCTGAATTGGATGGAGAGAGCCACTACCGCGTTTGTTGGTTTTGCGTCAATACAACTCTTCTTCTGCGGTTGTTATAGCTAAATCAGACAACTCTGCGCATGTCCAAATGCGTCTAATCTGAATAAAACTTGGTGCACGTGTACACACGTCATGATCGGATTATTTAATTTTGCACCCATATAAACAGTGGATTCAGATTATCTGATCCCTCAAATTTTTAATTGAATCAATAAATTTCGCCCATGTAAACAAAGCTAATTATTGTGCGTTACTAGTGGGTCGACTTCTGGTTGATCTAGGACATCCGATTGAAAGCCTAGTGGACACACTTTGATCCATTCAGGATAATGGTTCAGACTTCACCTCGACGGCACTGGAAAGCTGATGACAGCTGTTGGTCTGAAGTGAGATTGTCTGCTGATGTTGATGATGAGCCAGAGAGATGAAGATGGGTTTGAAGATGTGATATGGGAGCAGACAAACCGACAGAACAATCTGGGAGGAGCCAGCCAGGAAAGTTATGACAGATTTTTACAGATTTTATGACCCAAGAGATAAGAATTGTCAATGGTTGCACAGTCCATAAACTCGCGCTAATGTTTGCATAGCTGCTCATTATTTCAGAGTAAAGTAGAAATGATATCCACCTGGATGACCACGATGTTTCTAAGCACCTGTCCCAGGATGTTGTGGGATGTCGGGACACTTGTGCTGCGTCGGGAGCGTCGGATGTGTCCCAGCACGGTCATGTAGCACAGCAGCACGGCCAGGTAGAAGAAGAAGAAGATTATCATCAGAGTGATGCTGGAGGAGGCGGAGAGGCTCCCCCCAAGCTCCACCATCGGACTGTAACAAACCCCACCCTCACCGGCTGACGCTTCCTTTACTGAGTAGTAAACCGTCACCGGCACGATGCCCCCAATTGCCACAACCCACACTACTGCACACACCCATTTGGCGAAGGTGGCTTTGGTGAGGCAGGAGAAGAATTGTTGCGGCAGTAGGGTGGTGAAGAAGCTCGGGCGGGAGGCGTGGGTGTGCTGGATGAGGGCAGCGAATCGGCTCAGGGCGACGAAAGTGAGGATGATGAGGCTGATGTAGATGTTGATGTGGAGCTGCGGGGTGATGGCATGCAGGACGAGTTGACACAGAACATGGCTCAGGGGTAAAGTGGCGCTGAAGGCGTAGTACACCGCCAGGAAGGGCATGGTGAGGGACGACATGAGGTTGGAGAAGCTCAGGTGGGACAGGTAAACATGAACGGGGGAGACAGAGGGGATGCACCGACAGAAGACCCAGAGAGCGAGGGAGTTTCCTGGGAGAGCGGCGAGGAAGACGACGCTGTAGGTGACGGGGAGGAAGAAGAGCGTGACGGGTGTGGAGCAGAGGACGGAGGAGTTTGATGAGAGCTCCATTTTATTTGGAGGAAACGGGAAAAACGGTCAGCTGAAAGAGAAACGGTCACAAACCTGCTGTTACGAACAGAAACACCCAAAGAGATCACCAAACACAAAAATAATCAACCATCAGGTTAGCAAGTTACCAACAACCAAACATGATATGAGCAAACTACTACATGAAACAACCAGTCAACTTAGAAACCAGGCAGTGAACTTACCAAAGAGCCAACTGAGCAACCAGCCAACCCACCAAACCTTTATCCAATCAGCCAAAGAAACTAGCAATACAGCCTTCAAACCAAATATACAGCCAACCAATAACGTAAGTAAACAACCAATAAAATCAACAAAACTAGCAAACAATCTTGAAGGCAACTACCCACTGAGCATTTTTTGGTCTAAAAGAGGCCTAATAGACGTCTAAATGTAGTCTAGAAGACTAGTCTAAAATCAGACTGCCACAGGTCTACAAATTAAAGTTTTTTAGACGTCTAAATTTAGACCAAGTCTAAATCTTGGCTATATCTATACGACACTGTATATTGCCCAACAGCCATCATAATTACTTTAGTTAAGTACTTGGAGTTCAGTTATGCAACTCACAGTTTCTTTTTGAAATAAATAGTTATCAAATAATAGGTCTAAAAATATACAGACTCTAGACAGTTTAGATCAGGTCTAAAAAAAACTAGACATCCAATAGCTGTCTATTGCTCAGGTAACTCCTTAGCTGTCAAAACTGAAGTCAATTTCTCTGTTTGCTCAAAAAGAAAAATCCTCCTGCTCAGCCGACACCAAACCTGCTTCACCTCATCCTCCGACTGCTTTCAACAAATGACCGAGACGGATTTTTAATCTAGCACAATCTAAGCCAACAGTGCTTCAAATGTGTTTTCACTGCAAACAGCTGCTCCTCTATTCTCCATTATCTCAGTAAAATAATCTTTGTACAAAAAAAGCTCTTTTTTATGTTGCAATGTTTGTGAAGAGAAGTACATATAACACAGTTTGGGTCTTTAAATTACAATGATTAAAATGCACATCATGGTAAAAGACATTTAATCAAAAAGTTGAGTTGATGTTGTACGTACCTCTAACGGGAGGTCTGGTGAAAATCCAAACTTGTCCAAAACATCGAAGTCAGATCAGTGTAGAAGTGAACAAACTCTGTTTTAAAAGCCACCCTCTCTCTTCCTGCTTCCTTTCCAACTAAAGATTAGTAATAAGCTACAAACAAAATGCATACGCAATCTCCAAACTTGTTAACATTTTCTCAGCTCTCATGCAGCATACAGAGAACTGAGGGCGGATTGTGTGAAGTTGTGGTTGCATGGTTAACATATAGCGTGTGAAAACGTGACTAGAGTTTGGTCTGATATGAACTATGGTTCATGCTGACCGCTGTTCTCTGCATAACAGCTTTACAGTAAAACAAATGATTTTAGAGACAAGTTATATATTCTGTCTCTCTTTTTAAAGACCCTCTGCACAATCTGGGGTATTTCTATTGAGACATAGTCTGATTAGAAAGGGAGTCCTGGTCCAGAATTAACATCAGACTTTCACAAACATAATTTAATAAAACAAAGTTTGGAAATTTGTTATCATTATTCATAATCCTGCATCTTTAACTCTCAAAATAATCTAGTTAAAGGTGAAATTATGGGTTCAAGGAGGAGAAAACTAGAACCACTTTTTTTAACTAGGAAGCAGGTTTGAGGGATTACGCTTACTCACTGCACACTGTCAGTATTTGTTCTGCCTCAGGGGGGCGCTGCTGCTCCAGCACTCACTGAGAATCAAAGGGGAGTGGGTGTTCCAGTCCAGCTCTAACAGAGGAAGTATCCAGACGTGTTACTTCAGTGAAGTCCAGAAACCACACAGTGAAAATACTCTACTGTAGTCCTGTTGGTAATCTGGACGAAGAATTGAAGCAGAGATGATCCCGTATGAGTCTCCCTACCATGAATTTATCATCCTTCCTGTGTTAGTTTAGGAGCTGGGATTGTTTCCCAGTGGAGCTCACTTTAAACTGTTTGGGTTGGTTTGTTGGTTGGCAGTTTTTTCTTGCTGAGTATGTGTTTGACTGTTTGGTTTGTAAAGTGTGGAAGTAGCCAAGAGGGATTTCTTTATGATGTTCAATTTGTCCCTCCCAAAAAAACCCAAACTAGAAAAGCAAAAATCATCTCAGAACAAACGCAGCGAATCAAAGATATTAACAGTAAAGGTGCAGTTGGCACAGCTCTATTCAAGAACACAAATACAAATCCTCATTCTCACTGTGAATACATCAAATCAAGTCCAGACGGTTTCAGAACGTGTTTGGCACATTTACAAAAAGGTCTGACATTTTCACAGGGTTGTTTTATCAGTCTGTGCTTTGTCTTTGTTTGACTAAGAGCTCTGATCTGTTTGTAATGAAAGTTCAGGCTTTGATGATCCAGTAAATTCACATCTTCTCTCCTTTACGCACTCATGTCTGCTCAGAAAAAGACTTTTTATTTTCCAGAGTCCCATTGTGATGCTGTAAAATCATGATATTCTTGCTGTCAGGATCTCATTCCTGCCCATGCCTGCTTGCTGAGAACTTGAGTATAGACTTGAATGAATGAATTAGGAAATAAAACATCGCTGGTGTTGATTAGCTGGTTATACGTGATGGTGAATTCAACACTGCCAGACTGCAAAATCTTTTTCCTCAAGGAGTGAAATCTTTTCAGCAAATATTTAGGTCTGAGTGTTTACAACAAATTGAAAACACACTGCCAACTCAGCGAACATTTCTCACGCCTTCATCATCTGCACATCTTCAGCAGTTTCTGCCTGCCCTGACTTTACACGTTACAAACTTGACTCTCCATTTTTTACTGCTGTTGTTCCGTCATTTTTAATGAGTCATAATAATTTATTAATCATGTTGCTTTTGAACCTTTTTAATTGCTGCTATCTGTAGTTTGTTGAAAGAGAGCTGCACCAACAACACAGATGCTCTCTAGTTAAATCTGTCGATGAAACAGCACATTCGGACTTCTTCAGCGTCTGCTGTAACTTCCTATTTCTGTCTGCAAATGTTGAGGTTTTCAGCAGACTTGTTCCTTGTTTTTTTCACACCTGGGTTTTTCTTAGAAAAGTTCCGTATCATGCAAAAAAGCAGATTTTTTTGCATGATACGGGGCAGATTTTAGTGGTTACTTTGGGGCTAAATTACATTGATTTGGTTCTTTAATTTTCCTGCGAATAAAAACCAACTATGATGAGTGGGAGCTGCAGCTGTAAGAAAACAGGATGCTTTATCACCTGCTCTAACCACACCATGTTGCTTAAGAAAAGAGTTCCTGCTGAATAAAGAGAAGCCATTTGTAGCCTGAGTAAAGAAGTTGTATACACATTGAGCAACAGATCTCTTCACTACAGTTATTCAGTGACACCTAATAACAGTAATGAAACCCTTTTTTAATTCAGGTCAAAGTGGTTTGTCGGTGTGTGGTTTCTGTTGTCATCGGTAAATGTTGTTCTGGAGGAGAGGTGGCAGATTTCACGGAGAGGTAGTCCAGTTGTGTGATGGAAATTTGATGTGTTAGAACTTTAAAGATGATTATTTTGAATTTGAATCAAAATGCAGATTTTTTCTGGTGGATTGGACGACACTTTCGCACAAATATGACTGCAATGTAAACATTATTAAACATTATTACTGCACTTTATTGTTGTTATACACATCAAACTAATGCATTGCGAACTGAAGGACATATAACATCACTTCTAAGAGCTTTTTTTCTTCATGATATTCTCTTTAAAACAATTCATACTATGTAAATCGGCATATAACTGTGACAAGCCCAACAACCCAACCTTTGCTGCGTTAATGCTGGGTCACATCAGAGATAAAGGTCCCTCCCTTCAATCTGCTTGGTACTGCAGTCCTGCTCCTTAGCGCCCTACTCAACTTCATATGTATGTACATGATAGTTCAAATTCATCACCTCAGAGTGTTTTTACTGCCCTGTCGGTCCAGTCACTTCCTTCTCCTTTAGATTTTCACAGATCAAGCTCACGGCTGTCTGTCCTTTCTCTATCCTCTTGCCGTCCAGCTCAGCAGTCGAGCTGCTCCCGCTGACTCCAGCAACTTCTCGTCCTCGAAACATGTTGCCCACCAGGCGCAGCACCTCCTTCCTCACCGACGAAGACAGCAGGAAGTACATGACAGGGTCAAGACAGCTGTTCAGAGCAGAAAACAGCAGAGCCACCTCATTGGCTTTATCCGCCACCCCTCTCCAGAAACAGGACGTGTCTGTGATCTGCGTTTTGATGTAAAAACCTCTGACCACGTGATAGGGCACGAAGCAGACGGTGAAGAGGAAGAGGATGAAGAAGGACTTCCTGGCGGAGTGGGTGTAGTGCTTAGCGTTCGGCAGGTCCGGTTTCTCATGAGAGGTTTTCAGGAGCTTGAGGGCGATTTTTCTGTACGATGACACCAAAGAGACGAAGACGAGCCAGAAGATGACCAGGAGGAAGATGTTGACGTACGCTTTCCACTTGGCCTTTTCAAGCGTCTTATAGTGGAAACACCTGCGAACAAGAAACACAACCCTTTAACTTTTCAATCCAATCCACTTATATAGCACTTTTGCAAAAACATTCAAGTCTACCAAAGTGCTGCACAATGAAATTAAAAGAACAGACAATGCTGAGAACATCAAGAGGAAATAAATAAAAGTAGGTAAGAAACACTCAAGGAGCTCAGCTTGTTTAAGTTCGGGATTTTGCTGAATAATCTGCAAGGATCCATTTATATCTGTTCCTGTCTGATACAAAGTGGAAGTGAAGACACTCAGCAATTGCGTTAAAAAGAAGTCAGACTAAGACCGGGTTTAAAATCCATGATAGTCCGCCTGAGTTTCTTGAAGTCAAACTGTCATTATTTCTTGTTTGTTTTTTAAGTCCTGACTGAGAGATAAAGTTGCATAAGAAGAATTATCTGATGTTTTTTTTCCTCTGCGCACTTGTGGTTGCAGTCACCAAAAGATAAGTTGTACAGTATTTCTAAGCTGCTGCATAAATCGTCTAATGAAAACTAAAGTGGTCCGAGGATGCTTCCCTGAGGAATCCCATTTTCAATACAAGTCTGATTTGTTTGTGAGCGCCACCTACCTGTTCTGCTGCGAATGATTCTTTGAACACAGGTATGTCAGAGTTAAAGCCAAGGCCAGGATCCAGACCACCGCACAGATGATTGAGCTCGACCTGGTGGACCTCAGCCCGCGCTGCCCCCCGGCTCCGCGATGGATCTTTAAGTATCGATCCACGCTGATCAGCCCCAACAGAGTGACGCTGATGTACATGTTCATGTAGAAGAGGGTTCCTACTATTTTACACAAAGTGGGGCCGAGGTGCCACTCGTTCCCCTGGCTGTGATACAGGATCCTGAACGGTAAACAAACCACCAGGAGCAAGTCCGCAAACGCCACATTAATGAGAAACACCCGCACCGAGTTTTTCTTCGAGTGAACGCAGAAGAAAACCCACAAAGCCACGAGGTTCCCAACGAGTCCAAGGATGAAGATTATAGAGTAGAGCACCGCCATGGGGGTCTGGAGAGCGTCGTAATCCACACAAGTGTGTCGGGTCAGCGTTGAATTCATATTTGTGCGAATAAGGGAAGCGTTCAGAGTTTGGTTGTTGGCTGTGGCAGGTGTGGACAAGATGTTCCCAGTCATGGTGTAATCATCAGCCCTGCAGACAGAAATAAATGAAACACTCACATGCAGCACTTATCTTATAGCAAATGTAACAAACAAAAACTAATTTCCTGTTGCTTTAAAAAAATCACGAAATACTCACATAGTCACTGAAAAGCCGCATCCTTTAGTCGCTGTAAAAAAGCAGCACACTTGTGGTTTCTGCTGATGTTTTATTTCCTTCCTCCGGTATATTCCCTCGAGTTAAAAATGTAAGAAAGACTATCCAAACTTTGCTGCATCTTCTCGTAGTTTATCCAACTTTCTGCTGCTCCGTCTCTCTCTGTGGCAGTCTATAAAAATAGCCCCGCGTTGAGGTCTGCTGTCTTTGTTTCCTCTCTGCCCTTCCCTGCTGCGACACTGAAAGTAGACAGGGAACTGCTGAAGTGAGAAAGAGAGAGAACTTGAAGCTGCGATCAACCAGCCCTCCTCTTTCCATCCTGCAGAGCTCAGAGATGAGGCAGGGCTGAGAGTCCGACCCTCTTATTACACACAGGAGGGATCACTGAGTGTTCAGAGCATGTTTGTGCACAATAAGCTCTCCACTTTGGCCTCTGATTATAATGTGGAAATATCTGCTCAGTGAAGCCAACTGTACAAGAAAAAGGATCCTTAAAATACAACAGTGTGCTCTCAGAATAAAAATAGTTTAGAAGGCTTTCACAAAGGAAGGTCTGAGTTTAACTGCTAACCATGAAGCTGCTGTGGACTCTCTTCAAGTTGCAGACTCATGCAAATGAAACCTGCTTTGACAGTTAGTCATGAGTGAAACTCTACAGATGAACAAAAGGCTGAAACGGACAGCGTTGTAGAGTTTTAGCTGTATATTTTTTTTTATGATTAGAGTTTATGTATTTATTTTTATAATAGGACAATATGCATTAAAGAACATTTACATGTAAATGCATGGGATTATTTCCATCCCCAGTCCCATTAGCAGGTTGGTGTCAATGTATAAACAGAAATAAACATTAATAATAGGAGTGAAACACACAGCCCACTGAGCAATAGATGGCTATTAAAAAATCTAATTTGTTTTTTTAGACCTAATTTCAACCATTTAGATTCTGTATATTTTTAGATGGGATTTAGACGTTGCACTTAAACCCATTATTTGATAACTGTTTCCTTCAAATAGCAGCTGTGAGTTGCATAACTGATCTCCAAATACTTCATTATGATAGCAGTTGAGCAATACACAGTGTAGACCTCTGATAACCGGCTGGTCGAAACTTGTTCTAAATTTAGATGTCTAAAAAACACTTTCATTTTTAGACCTGTGGTAGCCTGATTTTTGACCAGTCATCTAGGCTACATCAAGACGTCTATTAGACCTCTTTTAGACCAAAAAATGCTCAGTGGGAGAGCATTTTGGCAACAATATAGATGACATATAAACCATAAATAAGAATATTTTACAAATTTGGGGCTCTTAATGAATCAGAGGTACAAAATTCTGGTTTATCTTTAGTAAGTTGTCGCAGATCCCCACAGACATACACCTCAGAAAGAATGAATCCCATCAAACCTGAGTAACAAAAACCTCTCAGGACCCAGAAGTTACTGGTCTTCCTCTGTCAGGGTGGTTAGCTGTTATGTGCTGTTCTGTGAATTTGGTGTTTTGACTGGTCAAAAACTCTGAGTGTGACACAAAAACCCACCCCTGAACAATCAGTGTTAAAGTGAAGCTCCCACTCTGGTGTTTTGAAGCTGAAATTTCTGTTTTTGAAACTTTAAAACTTAATTTCTGTTGTTTCCTGGATAACCTGCTCCAAAGTTTCCACCTCAGCAAAAACAGAAGTTTCAACCTCTTCATGTCTCACACTGTTGGTCAGCTTCGTCTCTAAATAAACAGTTCTTGTAACACCAGAACCCTTGAGGTTTGTTTTTATTAAAACTCACGTAAAATGACTTGGAGTCAAACATGTGTTTGCAGATGATGTGACACATGACCACCATCATATAACCACAGATGAAAACAGGAAGAGTCTTGAGGATATTAAAAAATGTCTTGAGGTTAAAGTTTTTTTTTCTAATATTATGTAACTTATATAACAGGAGTCATATGACATGTTATTTTTTCCTTCCTTGTCAAGCGTTTGAAACAAAATTTAATTTGCAGATTGATCCAAATCGCCCTGAACATTCGCTCCATTTTTACTGAACGCCTCCTGACTTGAAGGTTTAAAATTCTTGGCTTTGACAGAAAATGATAAAACCTTGTTTAAATCAGATTGTCATCCTGACTCTGGAGCAAACTCTCAAACATATTTCACACATCCTCCTGTGATCCTCCCGCACTGATGTGTTTTTAGTGTGTGTGGTCGCGGTGGGTGTTGGTCCGGGGGTTTGGGTGTGTCGTGCGCATGTGATGCCGGTTATTTATAGGAGGGTGTCGCTCTTTAATTAACAGAAAACCAACATTAAAATGACGACTCTGTCTCTTCTGGTTCTCAGCCTCACTGCGTGCTGCTGGCGTCCAAAGAGAACTCTGCGCCTGTGAAGCTCGGGGGCTTTGGAGTCGCCATCCAGCTCGGGGAGTCGGGGCTGGTGGCAGGAGGTAACATTAACAGGGACATGCAATCATTCACTACATTTCAGTGTCAACTACATATTAGGCTTCATGTGCTTAATCTGCGGATCAGAATTCATGATATAGAAACAAAAATATGATGAACTAACTGAGTGTCTGCGTCTGTATCTGCAGGGCGGGTAGGAACCCCTCACTTCATGGCCCCTGAGGTGGTGAAGAGGGAGCCGTACGGTAAACCTGTGGACGTGTGGGGCTGCGGGGTCATCCTCTTCATCCTCCTCTCAGGGTGTCTGCCTTTCTACGGCACCAAAGAGCGTCTGTTTGAAGCCATCTGCAAAGGAAAATACAAGGTGAGAAAGTCTATAGTCTGTGAGGAGATTCAGACACAAGAGTCACAGAATGAAGCGAACAAATCAAACTTTATTTCAGCCTTTTTGTTCCCCCTTCTGTGTCCTAAATTTCTCTTTTAAAAGCTTTATAATTTCACTTTCCTGAGCTCTCAAGATAGGAGCTTTTTCTGAAATGAAGTGACAATGTCGATTAGCTGACCCACAGTCACACTCACACAGAAACATCCACACTCTGCAGCGCAGAGACAGAGCTGTAAAGGACATGAGGAACAAAGAACATCATATTTGACCCAGAGTCAGAACAGGAGCGTGCAGATCATACAGACCCATATTTCACATGACCCATATTTCCTCTTTTGACGTATACCCAAGTTACCCAACACCACAATTATGACTGATAAACTTACAAAGAAGTCATCTTTGAATTCACTGAAAGAGTGTGAAAAAGTCTACTCCAGCTGATGAAACAGGACTGGATGTTTGGCCTCTAAATTTAGAGTTTGAATTTGTAAAAAATTCTTCAACATCTAGTTTTTTTTTTACCAATATGACAGCTGGCACCCTAAATGCTTTTATAACTTTTTCATATTGCAAGAAGATGAAAAAAAGTGGTATTGCTGAATAGGGCTGGGCAATAAACCGAAGATTTACCGATACCGAAATTTACAACAATAAACGACATCATTTTGCCCGTATCGGTAAGTTCGGTGTCAAAAAATGAATGAATAAAAGTTGGTTTTAGATGTGTGAGTTGGTTTTAAACCATTGAAGACGGTTTAAAAGTTGTAGGAGCTAAAGTAGACAAAATTAATGTGGAAGGGGGTGAGCAGCTTGTGGAGTAGTTATCGTCCATTTATCGTTATTGAGGTGAACTGCTCAATATATCATGATATTGATTTGAGGCCATATCGCCCAGCCCTATTACTGACAAATATTAAACCAAAAACCTCAAACAATACAGCTTTAAATTTGAGATAGTGAGTCACCACTTACCATCTCAGCTGGATGTGAAAAATTGATGCTTTGCTGAAGGGTCAATCCAAAAGTTGTTGCCTTCCTCTAAAGTTTGTTTCTGTCTGTGAGCAGATGAACCCTCGTCAGTGGGGTCATATCTCAGAGAGCGCCAAGGATCTGGTGAGACGCATGCTGATGCTGGACCCTGCTGAGAGGATCACAGTGTACGAGGCTCTGAACCATCCCTGGCTGAAGGTAACAGAGACAATCTGAATCCCTGATGGTATGGGGATCATAAGAGTCCATGGCATGGGTAGCAAACACATCTATAAAGGCTGTATTCATGCTGAACAATAAACACAGGTTTAGGAAGATTTCTGTGAGGTTTTCTTCTTCAACAATCTGCATTTTAAGTTTAGACATTAGCAAAACTTTTCCTCATGCCTATTTTGAAGATAATGGAAACTAGTAAAACCACGTAGCCCACAATATCGCACACTGATCGCTTCTCCGTGCTGCAGCTGTTCACACAGGAAACACTGACAGCGAGCAGCGGCGCAGAGGTGTTACTGATGTCGAGTGTTGTCAGCGAAGGCTTTTATTGTGTCGTCTTCGGCTGACAGTGATGGAGCGCTGCTTAAACATGAACATTTGACAATTCAACCGAGAGACGAGGGGATTCATCTGGGAGCTGAGTGACACATCATTCATCAGAGTTTACAGAGCTCACAATGATGTTTCTGAATCCGTGTCAAAGCCTGGCATGTGTTTACTGTAACAGTGGCAGATGAAGTCCTGTTTAAACCGCTTCATTAGACTCTCCACACTGAGGAGCGTTGTTCTCAGACTCATGTTTCCTCATTTCTCTTGAATATGGTCATCAAGCGTCATAATTCAACCCTGAAACTCAGCCTCCTGTTTGCAGAACTATGCCTCACAGTTATGCATGTATTTCTACATTATTGCATGACAGGAGATCTTTAATAACTTCCTAAAACCATGTGATGAAATGTTTGGGTCAGAGAATGATTCCGCAGAGTCGCCCCATCTGCAGAAAACTGTAGCCGAGCTTACATCCAGGTTCTCCCTGCAGGTTCTCATTAAAGAGGCCGAGCTGACCGACATCCATTGTGGCTAAAACACTCACTAGAGACATGTAACTCATACAACATCACTTCAGATGTACTAAAATAAATGTAATACTGCAGACAGAGGCAGAATTTCAGGTTGCGACTAGTGCACCCAAGAGAGGATGTTATTTTTATCAGTGGAAGATATCCACAGCCAGATGAGCTTCTGTTTACACGGCAGAAAATTCATCATGAACCGACATCAAGTCAAATCAATCAAAAACTCATTAAGAGTAAAAATGAGCTGAGCAGTTAATAACAAATAACAAAAACATGCACACCTGCAACACCTCTGATCGTGTCTTTCATACGATGTTATGGTCTCTTAACTCTCTTTATGTTAAGGGACAGATGAGCTTGCACACTTCACCGCAGCTCTTTAAAGTCAGGTAGTGAAGCAGACAGAGATCCTCTCATAAGTATATTTACATGCACGGCTTAGTTAATCAAGAGTTACAACTCCATCGGGTGATTCAGCCGGACTCCTGAATCACGAGGAAAGATTTATGGACAAAAGAGTGTCTGCCTCCACTACAGTAGGTGGCGATAAACCCTCTTTCAGCTCATTACCTCTGTGGCAGCTAAAAAAAATTAAACTTACTGTCTCCTCATAACTTTAAGATAATGATTTTCTTTCCTATTGTTGTCAGGAGCAGTTTTTTTTTCTTCTTTAAGAGCCTAAGTGAAAAGCTTAGGAAGTGAAACTTGTTTTAAGATGAGAACAAAACCTTAAAGGCCAGCTGCAAGAGAACCATGAAAAAATTATGAGTGTTGGTTCTGCTTATGGTTTCCTAGAAGCGATAATATTTGTTTTTGCAAACTGACAGCTGCACATCCGCAAGATTGTTCAAAGATATGTGCCAGCAGCATGCGTCACAACAGGCAGGCTCTGATTTTTTTTGTTTAAACGTTCAACCAGTTTTTACAGCTTTGATATAAAAACTGAGATTTAAAGAATAAGTTTCATGAATAAAAGCCCTGACCCCGCCTCACTACTGCTGAGTTTAGTATGTAAAAAATATACAGACTGTCCCTTTAAAACTTTTCCTTTTGTAAGATGTTTTCTTTTCCGTTTGATACCCAGGAGAGAGACAGGTACGCCTACAAGATCCACCTGCCAGAGACCGTGGAGCAGCTGAGGAAGTTCAACTCCAGGAGGAAGCTCAAGGTCTGCACACACACACACACACACACACACACACACACACCATGCGCACATGCATGATCAGATTTTTAAACTCTCAGTTTTTCTATGAGATTAATGTTCGGACGTCGTGTTTCAGGGGGCTGTTCTGGCCGCGGTCTCAAGTCACAAGTTTAACTCGTTCTATGGCGACCCCCCTGAGGAGATCCACGACTTCTCTGATGACCCCACCTCCTCAGGTACACACACTCTGTGTGACACTCTCTGACACACTTTCTTCACTGGCACACTTCCTCCCTCACACTTCCTTCCTCTGGTTGTTTTTGAAGTTCTTCTTTTTACCACAAACCAACTCATCTCTAACCTGGACTGACCTAAAAAACCGAGAGAAAGACGTCAAATGAAATCCATTGAAGTAGTAATAGTATCGAGACATATAAATGTACAAAAACGTCTTATAAAGGTACATTTTACTCAGAGTTATGATTCATTACACGCCTGCTGACTTTCTCTGAAGTGATTTGTTTGCGATACAAGCTCCAGTCAGCTCATATCTAATTGTTTCCCACTGTTTGTAAAGTGCATTTTAACGCCTGTATTCATTTGCAAACTGTTTGTCTGTTTCTGTTAATGCTTCCCACCTGCTAGGACTTCTAGCAGCAGAACGTAGGTATCCTCTGCTTCTCTCTGTGTTGGTGATGCATGAATTTACCTGTTCGTGTATCTCACAGCAACTTTAAAGTCTTTAATCTGCTTTTAAAGAAGTGTACAAAAGAAGATTAGGGCCACATGAAGAGAAAAAAATATTACAGGAGGGAGATTAAAGTTGGAATTTCGAGATTAAAAAGTCAAAATTATGTCAATAAAGTAGAGATTTCGAGATGATAGTCGTAATTTCGAGGTTACAAAATGTCAAAATGTTGTGAATAATGTTGAATTTTTAAGATAAAAAAATTAAAATTTTGGAGCTAAAGTAAAAATTTTGAGAATAAAGTCAACATGAATAATGTTGAAATTTTTACTTTTTTATTTCAACTTTTTTCTTGAAATTTCAAGATTAAAAATTGAAGTTTAAAGATTATAGCCGACATTTTAAGATTTATTAATTTCAAGATTCAAAAATCTAAATTAGGTCAATAGAGTCGAAATTTCAAGATTAAAAATTGAAATTCAAGAGTAAAGTCAAAATTTCGAGATTACAAATTGTTGAAATGTGGTGAATAATGTCAAAATTTTGAGATTAAAAAAAATTTGATTTTGAGAATAAAGCCGAACTTTGGGATTTACGTCAAAATTTCAACTATTTTAAATTTCGACATCAATCTTAGTTTTCAACTTTAATCTGGAAATGGAAATGTAAAAAAATCCCCCTCCTGTAATTATTTTTTTCTCTTCTTGTGGCCCTAATCCTCTTTTCGTAGAAGTGTGAGGAGGAGGAGAGATACTGAACTTTCAGAGAATGTTTCTGCAGAGAACAGGAAACCTGGAGGCGACTGATGCATCTGTGTGTGTGTGTGTGTGTGTGTGTGTGTGTGTGTACCTTATATGTGTGTGTATTGCAGGTGCTGTGTCTCAGGTGTTGGACAGTTTAGAGGAGATCCACGCGCTGACAGACTGCAGTGAGAAGGATCTGGATTTCCTCCACAGTGTTTTCCAGGACCAGCATTTACACACACTGCTGGATGTGAGTCTCAACCAACATACACACACACACATCTACACACACAAAAAAAACAATCATATTTCTGTTTAAACTTTTTTAAACTATTTTTTTTATGAAATTAAACAAAAATTGATTGTTTGCATATCATTGGAGGGCCTGTAATTGAAAAAGTGCAAAGACAACATATTAAATGTCTAGACAAAGAGTTTTCAGGGAAGACCTTCATATTTCAGCAAGACAATGACAGACCATATACAACAGCATGGCTCTGTAGTAGAGGAGTCCTCCTGAGAAACTGGTCTGCCTGGAGTCCTGACTTGTCATCCTTTGAAAACATTTGGAGCATCATGACACACAAAAAATGGACAAAGGAGACTCTGAACTGTTGAGCAGCTGAAATCCTCTATCAGGCAACAATGGGACCGCATTTCACTCTCAAGCTCCAAAACTGGTCTGTTAGGTTCACTAACGTTCACACAGGGTTGGTAAAAGAGGAGATGATGACACTTAATAAGAAACATGACTCTGAAATAGGGCTGGGCGATATGGCCCCAAATCAATATCACGATATATTGAATAGTTCACCTCGATAACGATAAATGGACGATGACTACTCCACAAGCTGCTCACCCCCTCCCACATTAACTTCGTCTACTTCAGACGCTACAACTTTTGAACCGTCCTCCATCTCCTCACCTGTCTTTACCTCTTTGTTATGGACTGGATGGGGTAAAGTCATGTCTCCGACGTAGGACGGCATCTTAAAGGGACATGAGACCATAGCCTACCTACACACATCCAAAACCAACTTTGATTTATTTATTTTTTTGACACAGAATATACCAACATGGGCAAAATGACGTTGGTTATTGTCGTAAATTTCCGCATCAGTAAATTTTCGGTTTAACCCCCGGCCCTAACTGAGACTACTTCCAAGAAACGTCTTATCTCTCATCAATGTTACTCATCTACAGGAGGTGCTTAAAGGTCAAGTTGTTTACAGATGCTTCAGTTATCGCTCGTCTAAATCATCTGTATGTGAAGAAACTGATCTTTCAACTCACGCTACAAACTAAACTGATGGACAGTTTCTCCTTCTTGAGACACAGAGGTGTCAGTGAGCTCTAAACCGTCCGTCTGTCTGCAGATCACAGCAGAAACACCATATCTGGTCAGAGAGTCTGAGCAGCCAACAAACATGGAGGGCAGTTTATTCAGACGAGTTTGTTTAAACTCTGAGAGCATCATTTAGTCTGTGAGACGTCTGTTTTCTGTTACATCCTCTGTGTTTGCTCTGCTCACTGCTTTCTGTCTCCGAGTGTTAAACTTTCAGATCTGTCACCAGAATGTGGAAACTAAAATATCAGAAAAAAAAGTTCGCAAGATAAACAATAAAAAAGCATTATCTTTTTGTATTAATTTTGAGAAAAAGAGAGAAAAAGGAATGCTTTTTTTCCAGGTAACCTTTAGACTTCCAGTGTTTTCTGTGCAAAGACAAAGGCAACGATTCAGAGTCCAGACATCAGTCGGCGTTTGTCCCTTCTGGATCTTTGAAGTCAATTTGAAGAGTCTGCAGCGTCACTTGTTTAAACTTTGGTAATGACTTCATGTCTTTGAGGATGGAGAGTTGTAGCTACCAGACTTGAGGATGTTTAACTTTCGAGGCTGCAGCTCTTGAGTCAAGTAGAAATACTTAAACAGCTCTGTGTCATTAAAAGCATTTCTTTGATGGAGCTGATGCAGAGTCCAGACAGCAGCCTCGGAGTTCAGACAGGGACAGGTCTGCAGGACTCTGTGGTTTGTATCATCAGGATATCTCTAAGAGGAGACACTTTCCTTCTCTTATTATACCATAAACGCTCCAAACGAGAGATTGAAGTTAATAAAAAATGTATGATGGCGATGACATTACCATTTCTGCTTATTGCTCTGATTTTTTATCGATCCCTGTGGATGTTCTTGGTTGAAAAAAACATTTGCAGATACAGGTTTTCTGAGTCAACAACACAGACTTTACTTTGAGTTTTATTACCATCACTGCTCTCCTGAGACGGAGAGGCCTGGTTTCTGATTGGTCCTTCTCATAGGCCAGTTAAACAGTGGTAGAGTCTCTCACTCAGAACGTTGGGGATTCAATCCCAGGTCCCGCTGTCCACTTGCTGAAGTGTCCTTTTGCAAAACACCAGAACCTAACCTGCCCCCACTGCTTGCAACCAGTCTTGTTTGAATGGGTTTAACAGTGGTGGGTTCTTTTCAGAGGACTATGGCTGTTTTTGAATTGGCCTACTGCATACTCCTGCCGACCGCAGTATGCAAAAGATACTGCATACTGGAGACTGTGTTTGATAGTAGTGTGCAGTATGACTGTAAACCGGCCGTTATTATGCAGTATGCTTTGCCCGGTTTAACTGGTTTCCTGTACGGAAAAGTACATCGTACTCTGGTAAATTGCATTGACACTACAGTGTTGCCCATACATTTCCACACTGAAAAAATCTTGTGTTTTAATTTGATTTTTTTCTGGATTTTTGTTGCCCAATACCAGCCATCAAAATGTGTTCTGTCTATGCAATGACTCCTCGATCTGGCAGCATTTGATTCTCATCACAGCACTGTAAATACAGCAAAGTTATGTTGTCAGTTGTGTTGTCCTCGTTTCCTGCTTAAATGCAAGAAGTTGCAATATTCGCTAAACATGTTGACTGATGGCGTCTGTGTGGTGTGGTCTTAAACAACTAACAACTTTGACAACTACAGTGAAAACCGCCTAATACAAACTCCTCTCTCCTGTCAATTTATTTCAAATACGGTCTTGGCAGCTGATTGAGTCTGACTGCTTTAACGTTGACTCACCTTTCTGCATTAAAGTCCAGCTCTGTGATGTTAACATCGCTGATGGCTGTGCGTGGTAAACATCACGGGTACCATACAGTATAAAGGATGAGGACAAGCAGGAAATTTGAGGTGATAGAAATAGAGGATAAAAATTTGTGGTATGGCAACAAAACATTGCATTCTTGTCAGTGGTTTACACTCATAATGTTGAAAGAAGGAGGAGAAGACAGGCTGTCAGAAAGAGAAATCTTTTAGTTGTTCTCTGCGCAGGTGAAAAGTTTTGCCGCTCTTCGCTATTCCGCCATGTGCCCAGGCACTTTGCATTGTGGGTAACAGTAGGCGATGCATAATGTGGGTATGCAGGTATTTTTGTTTGCCTACTACATACTGCATACTAAATTTTGGGCAAATCGGTACGTACTGCTAGTGTAGTAGGGGAATTCGAAAATGGCCTGTGTGTGTTTGAGTCTTTCCCACTTACTGTTGGCTGAGGATGTTGCAGGAACGGACTCATTCTGCCAAGTGTGTGTGTGTTTTGAGTTTGTGTGTTAGTGTCAGTGGGAGCCGGGGGCTGCAGATGTCTCTTTCTCAGCCTCACTTTCACAACCAGCCTGCTTAGTAGGGGGGGGTTGAGGGTGAAGTGGGGTTGGGAGGGTCTGCGGAGCAACAATGGCCGCTGTTGTCGGGGCCTCGGTGCCGTTCACAACCAGCACAAACCTCCATCACTCTCCTCGCTGCAGAAATCCTCTCGACAGCGAACGGATGGAGCCTCCTGTGTCTGATAACTCGTGTCTCGTTTTCTCATCTCTCTGACAAACCATTTCCTCTCCTGGGTGAGTGTGTGTGTGTGTTTGTGTGAGTGTTCTCTCTGATGTGTTTGCAGGAAGAGCGTTTTGTCAAAGACGCCTCCGGCTAATTTGAAGTCTTCCCCCGGTGGTTGTTTTGGTGTTTGACGCGTATAATAAGCTGCATTTGTATTTCTGTTTTTCCTCTGTGCTCGTTTCTGGAGCACCTCGGGCTGCGGCGCTGATGGAGGCAGAGGAATAAGTTACCCTGAAGGAGGACACGTCTGAATTTAGTCCTCACTAATCGGGAAATTAAGAAATCAAACAGCCTGTTGTCTTAAAAACAGAGCGTGCTTGTCGTAGCTGTGGGCTGCAGAAATGTCATGCAGACGTTCTTCTTTCTGTTAGATTCTTAAACATCTGCACACCTGAGATGTTGCTGCCTTTACTCAGCATCAGATGCATGTTTTCTGTTTCTTTGTGCAGGTGTGTTTTCACAATAAAAGCCCTCAGAGGTCGGCTGCTCTTTGTCGAACTTTGCACAAAGAATACAGAGATGCTGACAGCCTCCTCTCTGAAGGAGTGAATCTGACGACACGTACAGATTCAGCCCTCAGGCTCTCTGCTTTACTTCTCTATGAGGGTTTCCTGAGTGTGTGTGTGTTTGTACTGACACACACTTGAGACGTGTGTTTTCTATGTGTCATCTCCTAGGACTCCTTTGTTTGTATTCTGGTGGTTTCTCAGCAGGGGGGGAGATGCATCATCCTCCTCCTCATGCGGGAAAATCTCATTCTCCTTCTTATTTTCACCCACAATGCTTTTCATCTCCCGCTCCTCCCGCCTGTCTGCAGGCCGTCCTCCTCCGCCGCCCAGTTTTCAGGTCAAACCGGCATCATCGTCTCCATCTGGGATGAGTCTGAGGAGACTCACACAAACAGATCAGTTCACAGAAACAGGACGGTTGTACTTTACGGCTCGTTCGCTTCATTATTTGATGCTTTTAAGGAGTTTTTCCACATTAAAAGGCTGTAATGGAAACCGTCCTCTCAGAAGTGTCCTCCAACGATTGACGATTTTATTTGTGAACCTTTTTCATGTCGAAAACTATCAGCAAGCACTGTTAAACCAACATCATTGCTTTGGAAAAGGACAGCTTTCGTACCAGCAGGAAGTTTTCTCGGACAGAATGCTAATTCTGCTGTCCCGTGCCTCTCTCTCCCTTACTTGTTCTCTCTCTCCTTCCTTCTCCCCTTGTTCTCTTTTTCTTCCCCTGCCCTTTCTCCTACTCCTCTCTCTCCCTTCCTATCACTCTGTATTTCTCCCCCAACCCAGCAGCGGCTTGGTGGCTGTCTAGCATGAGTCAGGTCCTTCCCAAGGTTTCTGCCTGTTAAAAGGCAGAAGTTTTTTCCTTGCCACTGTTACTCATGTGAGATGAAATGGGTCAAATCTGTCCCATCTTAGGTTGGGTCTTGATAATTCATCAAACAATGAGCGTGGTCTAGACCTGCCCTTTTTCTTTGGAAAGAATCTTGGGGTGACGACTGTTGTGAATTGGTGCTTTATAAATAAAATTTGATTCAATTAGTTGATAATTACAAATAATCGGAATAAAAATGTGTGAATTATACGTGATGATCTGAAGATTTTGATCCAGTATGGCTCATTTGGAAAGAAATTGTATCCCGATCGAGAGGGGTGGTTTATGCCGATCGTTATTCCGAAACGCGTCCATGTAAACACTTATTCCGATCGTGACTCTCTTACCTGACTAGATCTTCGCTCTTTAGCCTTTGGCTTATTTATAGAGGCCAGTAAAGGAGGTTGAAACACAACCACAGGTGCCGTGCCTGGTCAGATATTTGGGCAATATTTTTTTTCATAGGATAGTAGGGGAAGATCCCGCCCCCTTCGCCTCTGATTGGCTGTGAAACGTCATCACATGCTCAAGCCGAGCGCGGGCTGTCAGCTCTGTACATCGAACAGAACAATATCATAATTCTGAATCTCCTAACCCTAACCCGACAGACGATGGCGTTTCTCAGCCAAAAGGAATAACTAATTGGAGCCCAGCACTTCTAGCCAATCAGACGCGAAGGAGGGCGGGACCTTCCCCTACCATCCTTCAAAAAATGCTGCCTCCGGTAACAGGGCGTACAGATCGCATAACGATGTAACATCTGCACGCACAGAGCGACTTTTGACAGAACAGTAAAATAAGCATGCAAGGGCGCCATCTAGTGACAACATTTAACAGCGGGAAAACTCCTGAATTGGATGGAGTGAGCCACTACAGCGTTTGTTGGTTTGTTGACAGCACAGGCATAAATACAACTCTTCTTCTGTAGTTGCTTTAGTGAAATCAGACAACTCTGCTCATGTCCAAATGCTTTTTATCTGAATAAAGCTTGGTGCATGTACGCACGTCATGGTCGGATTATTTGATTTTGCACATGTAAACAAGGCTAGTTTGAGTAGTTTGTGCATCATGTTCCCTGTGAGGGTGTCCAACATTACGTCTGTCTGTTGTTGTGTTTGTTGTTGTTGTTGTGAAAGTGTTGAACAGAGGGCGCCTTCAGAGTCGCAGTCATTGAACAGTCTGGTACAGAGGCTCTCTGAGTGTCTCTGAGGGTGTTTGTGTGTCTCACTCTGTCCTCTGTGCAGCAGGTCACATAAAAAATACAGCCGACAAGATTCTCATCTTTGTTCTTCTGAAATGAGAAAAGTTGTGTTAAATAAAACAAATGAACCCACCCACTGCTGTGGTTTGATCCCACAGCTGCTGGTTTTGTGTCTCAGGGACAGTTTGTCTACAAAACGTCTGAAATCCTCCCACACGTGTCTCTGATTCGACCTCACAGACGCTGCAGTCAGCTCCAGTTTATTAGTCAGCTGTGATTTTATAAACAGGCTCTCTGTGCGTCGTCCTTCAGACTGAAGAGAAAACTGTTTCTTTTTGTCGAGATGTGGAGAAAAGATCTAAAGAGACGCGTAGAAGGTCTGGAGCGATGACAGATCTGTTGACATGTAGAATAAGGTCAAGATATTCAGTTTACTCATAAAGAGAGGGGAATAAAACTAGGACAATGAAATCCCTCTCTGGTTTCCTCTTTGCATGGTTCAGTTTCCCTTTTCTGAAATTGTTAAACTGTTAGCTCACACAGTCTCTCACTAAGTGGTGAACCTTGTCCTTTTTATACCCAGTCAGGTTACTTACCTGATGTAGCTGAACCTCATTAGTTTAAAGTCCCACTCTGATGGTTCTTTTTTACTTCTTCAAGTGTTCTCAGTGGTCTTTAAATTGTGATTATGAAGTTTTTAGCCAAAATCATGTTACCTGGGTCATTTTCAAGCTCTTCTGCAGAGCTCCAGTACCTCAGTTGCTATTCGCCTCTGAGTTGTGGGCGAAGACAGCGCTGCTCTGCACCCTCCTCTTCATGCTAGCTTGCAGCCTAACATAGCAGGAGTAGTAGAAGTAGCAGGTAACATAGGAGCTGTTCAGCTTTCGGACACTAATGTCTTTAGGGTCATGATGAAAGTTAGTATCGTGATCGTCCTTTCTAATTTTCAGAGTGTGGCCTTCATAGCGGGGCTCCAGGGGCAGAGCTTGGATTTGTGACATAGGAAATCTCACTGAATATGAGTCTGCCAGAGATTCACAGCGATTTGAATGCAGAAATACAATTTCAGAAATGCGATTTTGCACTTAGTTTTCTCATGATACATCCTGTTGCATCAGCAAAATGCCATATAAACATGTAGACAACAAGAAAAACATGATTTTCAACAGAGTGGGTCTTTGAAAATGATCCTCCTGCTGGTTTAAGTCTTACAAAACATCTTACTTGTTTGTTTTTTCCTCTATCAATGTTTTTTGAAGGCTGTTGCTTTAATCCAATTCAAAATAAAGAGATATTGTTCATACGACAAAAACATTTTTAATTTTAACATATCATTTGTTGTCTTTGCACAATTTTCAATCCAAGAAAGCCTCTAAATGATTTGTAAACCATCAAATTCTGTTTATATCAAAATTTCACAAAGCTCCTTTTTATGGTATTTGTTTGTATATATTCATGATTCGAGTACTTCTGATTTGTTTTTCTCTAAACTCTCTGACACTGTGATCTCTTTCTTTTTTCAGCTCTACGATAAGATCAACACCAAGTCGTCCCCCACCATTAGAAACCCGCCCAGTGATGCCGTGCAGAGAGCCAAAGAGGTGACACACATCCTCCTTCCTCCACGCTAACACCACAAATAAATTTACACCCTCTATATGAATTTAATCTCCGTAAAGATGACAGACCCTCTCACTGCTGCTCTATTTCTTTCAAACTGTCTGACTAAATCTGCTGCATTAATCCTTCCCTAAGCTCTAACTCTGTTCACCTGTTCTGCTCTCTGCGTGATGAAGGTGGGCACAATCTTCATCTTTTAAAAAAGCGTATAACTCGCTGTTTAATCCAAAGTCTCCGTCTTTAGTGAGTCTGATATTTGAGTTGAAGAGAAAAGCTTGAAAAACTCCTGACTCGTGTATTATATCTGCGGTATCGCTCGGCACATTTGTCACATTTTGCTCTTTATGAAACACGATTATTCTCAGATCAGTGTGATCCTCAGTCTAGTTTATCTAAAGCAAAGGTTTGAAAATGTCATTTCTGCTTTTAGAGCGAGTTTTACAACCCGAGGGAGCTCCGGAGAGATGTAATAAAAAGTTCGTTCAGTTTTAAAGTCAAATGGAGCCTCTGGTGGAGTCAATTTCTGCCCGTTTTTTGAAATATTGACAAACTTGGAGAGTGTTAAGGTTGTACTTTCTGGTGTGCGCATGGTCCAGGTGGAATAAAGCAGGATTATACCTGAGGCAAAGGGGCTCATAACAGTCATACTTTTGATTCAGCACTGCAGCACTCTCAATCCTCTCACTCTCTGATTTATGAAAGAAATCATGTCAGAGTTCACCTTGTTTTATTGCTGAAAAGGAGTCTTTTTATAGTTCTTCACTGGCTGTAGTAAAAGGAAAGGAGACAGAGATATGATGGATGTGTGTGCTTGAGAATAAGAGTCTTTACTATGGAGACATACGAGTGAAGATGTTGCACAAAACCATACAAAAAAAAAGCTTGACTGTGAAGGACGAGTGCTCAGCGAAGAAACCTATACCATGATCCTAATGCTAACTCTCTTTTGATGAGTTACAGCTTAAAGGAATATTCCGGCATAAAATTAATTTAGGGTCAAACACACCCAAACACCCCCTCGAGAGATGAATGTTGCCGACTGTTTGCTTCTCTAGTTATACCAACTCACGATAGCAATACACAGCGGTCTGAGGAGCCAACGTACACACCTCAACAAAAACGCCACTCTATAGCCACAAATAATGATCAGAACAGCACCTAACTTCATCAACAGCACAGAGAGGGTCCTAGACACAGGACTAGTCACCAAACATCTTTTTAGCTTTGCCTAATTTCTTTAGCAAAGAGACTAAACACAACTCACCTACTCTCTTCCAGCAGCCACTTGTTTGTAGCGAGACCTCAAACAGTCCATTATGGACTGCAGCGGGGTGACGCAGCTCAAGGAAGAACATTTATGGCATGAAAATGGAGAGTCAGTAAGTCATTGGGATCGTCAAGTTGCTCCTCCCTTCACTTGTGTTTCCTTAAATCAACTGTTAGCTCCAGCTTCCAGAGACCACCGCCCTCTATCAGCTATCTCTGCCAATTACAGCCACACAGACTGGTCTGTACACCCAACCTCCCCCTTCGCCAGTTTCAATGAGGTAAAAAAAAGGGTGTAAGAAAGAGGATGGAGGGCAGAGGTTGAAAATCCTATTTTGTCGAGGCCATGCAGTGCCAGGTTAGGCTGGACGCTCTACCTCCCCTGATTCCCCTATTCCTGTTAGAATAAGTTGGACCAGAAAGGTGAAGTCAGATTAAGAGCCCTGTTTCAGATGGAGCTAACCAGAGTCCTGCTTTGACAGAAACTTAAACTGCCAGGTCCAACTGTGCGCTTTACCTCCTCAGACTATTCTATACACCTGAGAAAAGGGTAAGAGAGTCAGAGGTGTGTAGGGAAGAGAAGAAGCATGTTAGGCCTGGAGTTCACGCTGCAGGATAAGGATATACGCTCGACCTCCCCCTACTCCTTCATATTTGAATTAAGAAGTGGGGAGGGAAAGCAAAACTGAAGGACTGTTTTTGTTTTCCTTTTTTGCAGTTGGACTAAAATGAAATCATCTCCAAACAAACAGAGAAGGAAATTGAATGATTCATTATTAATGTTCACATATTGAGTCCTCTTCACGTCAGACTTCAGTAACCTCAGAGCTTTGTTTGCTGATCATCCAACTGTGTGAGTGTGTGTGTATCTGTGTGTGTGTGTCACTCACACACAGGTTCATAAACATCCCTGACCTTCACATCGAGAGAAACAAACACCCCCCCTCAGTGTGTTTGAGCTGTATTAGGCTGGTTTACTCTCAGACACAGAGCTGCTTTCTAGTCTCAGGGGTCTGGCTCTGATTGGGATGAAGTCACACACACACACACATGCGCACAAACAGAGTCGGTTTATGTGTTCATGTCTCGATGTAGTGAAGCTGGATGCAGACTGGATCTGGTGCACGGAGTGTGTGTGCAGAAGAGCAGGGTTTGTGTGTGTGTGTGTGTGTGTGTGTGTGTGTGTGTGTGTGTGTGTGTGTGTGTGTGTGTGTGTGTGTGTGTGTGTGTGTGTGTGTGTGTGTGTGTGTGTGCTTTGTTTGTAATTAAAATGAACAGAGAGGGAGTGTGTGAGTGTGTTCAGACAGAGAAAGCCTGTTACTGTGTTTTATGTGGTCGTGGTTTGCAGAGAGCAGCTTTAATGAACCAACTGAGAAGTTCAGAGTCTGGATCATTTTTTCCATCTTTAAGGTGCTGATGGATTAAAAGTTGTGGGCGGAGTCTTAGTGAGAGGGAGTGAAACCTCATTTGGTCTGACTTTTGTGAGTTTTATGGCTGTTTCTGCAGAAAATACAGAATTACAGACACGTTCAACTATGTAATCAAAGTCTGTGTGACTTTTGAGCATCGAGGGAGAACAAAGTTTGTCCTGAACATCCTCAGAGTAAAAAAAGATACTCAGCTTTGAAGCCTTTTCATTTCTGCTGTAGTATTTGGAGGACCTCAGGTTTGTCTTCATTACAGACAAAAACGAAAACAGTGGAAGAAAAACAGACAAGAAATCCAAGAATATTTGAAGAAACATATTTGAGGTAAAGTTTCCTGAACTTGTAAAACTGCTAAAAGATCCGGTAACCCATCTACCCTGAGATGAAATAGTGGGACAACTTTTGAATCCAAAAAGTGATTTGTGTCCCATACAACTATGTTACCAACATGGCAGTATAAATGCAGAAAAAGGCTGAGTTTCTGCAAAATAACAGCTGGTTTTGAATCTAGCAGAGCTACACGTCTGCACAAAAACTGCACATTGCTGAAAACAATGTAAGTCTTAATGCAAGAACGCTGGTTAAACTTTTTCCTCTGTGAGCCCCCCGAACCAGTGTGACTTGTATTCTGGATTTTAAGATAGTTAAAATTAACTATATAGTTTCATATACCTTTAAAATTCACTAATGATTTTTGTGGATATTTTAAAGAATCTCATATTTTTTTATAAGAATTTTAAGTCAAAAAGTGTAATTTTCTAATTTTGAACACTGCTTGCTTTGTAAATCAATTAATCAAATTATATATATATAGCGCCAAATCATGACAGTCGTTATACCAAGACGCTTTCCAAAAAAAAGAGCAGGTCTAGACCACACTCATTGTTTGTTGAATGACCAAGACCCAACCTGAAGATGGGACAGATTTGACCCATCTCATCTATAAAGGGTTTTTGATGGTCTTACTTCATGTCCAGGTATATAAGCAGAGGTGATACTGAGAATCAGTTAAAAAGAAAAAAAACTTCTCAAAGTTTCATCTCTATAAACTCATCATTTAATCTTAGTTGTGCCTCCAGGATCTCTTCCTCTTCCTCTTCTTTCGCCGTAGCTCTGTCTCTGCTGATTCTCTCTCGCCAACTCTGAAATGCTTTAAACCAATCAGGGAGCAGCTTTTTGTGTGTTTCTGTGCGTTTTGACTCATCATCGATCCAATGCTTCAGACCTCCACTGAGCTTCACTCTGACTGCACTAACTCACTTCCTAACCTCCACACTGACACCTGAGTTTGTCTTCAGGTAACTGAAGTTACCTGTTCTGCTTTTAGCGACTAATCACTCAAACTGAGCTCATCCACAAACCAATCAGATCAATGATTAAAGACAGGGGGCGGAGTCTCGGGCTGCATCCACACTGATATGTTTTCATGTAAAGGAATCAATGTTATGCCAGTTTTTAGACAGTTTTTATTCCTGCTAAAAAGGGTTGGATTTCACTAATCGATTATCCATTATGAGCCTTTTTAGTCGAAATTAGTGAAAGTTTTCTGATCTGAGCTTCTTAAATTTGATATTTTTGGGGTTCTCTTTCCTCCTCCAAGACTTTTTACAAATAAACCTTCTCAGAAAAAAAAATCAAGACATAGTTTGTGCATTTTTACCTTTCTTTAGGTCTCTAAACAAACCAAAATGTATCTGTTAATTCATCAGATGAACAAAATACAAAGCAGAAATTAAAAAACACGTAAATCAAGTACCAACATGTGTTAAATTTTTAAACAGAGACGGGATCAGCTGTGGTTCCTTATGTCTCAGCTTGTCGAGGGTTTGAAAATGTTGGTTTTAGTGATCTGTAGACATATCCATTAGTATGAAATGTGTATTAAAATAAAAACCTCTCGGTGTGGATGTAGCCCGACTCTCTCCCCTGACGTCTTAGTCTCTGATGTGTAAACAGTCTGTGTAATCTTGTTCCTGTCTTCCTCCATAAAGAGATCCAGCAGAGGTGAAGCAAGTGGAGCTTTGAAACAACTGGAATATGTAAGAGATCAACACACACTGGACATGATGATGTTCACACTCATTCTACTAACAACTAGAGACAGGAAGAGAAAGAAAGAGGAAGAGGAACATAAGGAGAAATATTCTTCATAAAGATTTAAAACTCTTCTGAGAGTCTAAATCAAATTATCAAGACTAACAAAAGCACCACATTAATCCATAAACCTGCAGATATTTTTTGCAAATGTTTAAATTAAATAAAGACTTTAAATGATTTGCAAACCATCAAACTCTGTTATTAAACACTGACTCCTACCATGTTTGGAAATTAGGGTTTCACGACCTGCTGAGAGCTGAAATCTGATCAATAATAATACTAAGCTGGGAAAAAACTCAATACTTCATTATCAGGAGTGAACATCATATAGAGCTGCTTCATTTCCCAAACAAACGAGCAGTGTTAACATTTTGATAAAGCTTGTTTTTCTTCTGTCTGTTTGCACACAGCAGCAGGTTTTCATTCAGTCTGTCTGCAGATTCAGTTAAATGATAATCAGGATCAAACAGAGTAAAGAGGAATTCATCCGTATCCGTAGAAACTCTTTGTTGTCACTGAAGTGCTTCTTTGTGTCTTCTAACCCTGTTTTAAGACTCTCTGTTGTCTCTGATTTGATCTAAATGAATGATAATGTCAGGGTGAAGGAGAACATTAATCACACTTACTCTGTGTGTGGCTCATCTATCAGCGTGTTTGACCTTCATTTAGTTTGGTTATCTCATCAAGATAAGAAAAATAATAAAAACCTCTGAGAGAAGCAGAGTTTACAAAAAAAGTTATTTTGAGAGAGCAACACTTTGAAATCATCCAAATCAAAACTTAACGGACTCAAAAACACGAAAACTGATGTGATGCAGACATACAGAAGACACTTGAGCAGTACAGGGAAGGGTCACGACAGGGAGGATGTGACAGGGTCAACAGCAGGGTCTATACACACAAAGTTCTTAATGCAGGAAGAGTTTTTTTTCTGGGCGGTAAGTGTTTGCGCCAAAATAGTCATGTAGATCAAACTTCTATATAACTGTTAAAATAAATGTAACTTTATTGGTTAATGCTGAACCCTCAATAACTAATGGGAACAACGCCAATAGTGTCACACATGAGTACGGAGGAACATGCTGGAAAAACAGAGCTGGAGTCATGCTGCAATCATGTTCACTACACAACAGTGACCCCCTTGTGGCTCCTGTCATGTCAGTTTCACTTGCATTTGTAACTAAAAAAAGATTTGTAAAATAGATGTGTGTAAATTGTAAAATGTATGTAGGGGCACATGTGCGCATAAATACCGCTATGAAGTTAGTTTTAGGTTGGATATTCGACGGGCATTCACTGCCGCTCTATCAGTGTCTTCTCACTCTCTGTAACCGGGAATAACAACAAAAGTGGGGTTAAATCTACTCGGCATCCTCACTGTCAACATCGGTTGTTGAATAAGGGACCATCAATAAATTACTGGTTGATGTTCTCAAAAAAGGCTGTTTTCCTTCAGTAGCTTCCATGTCATGTGACCTAAAGACCTAAAATTGATTTCAAATAATAGTACTTATGTCGACCAATAAGACAAACATTATTTGATCAATTTTCATTGTGTCCCCAAAGTTCTTTTTGAGCTCCTTGTGAAAAAAGTGTCAAGCCCTCTAGTTGCATGCAGCCTTAGCTCCCTAGTGCGCCCTCTACAGGTCTCCCTAGCAGGACCTGTTGTGCATAATTAAGTATGTGTACAGTTATGTTCATGAAGCAGCTGGTTGTTCACACAAACGCAGGATTAAACAGCAAATATAGAGATCCGGCATTTAAGTTAAGTTGCAGCGCCCCCTATGGTATGACAGTAAAAGATTCACTTCCTGGTGTGGAGAGGTTTGATGTCTTGATGAGTGAACATAACAGAGATCTGTTACAATCACAGCGCAGAGAAAACTACCTCAGGAAACACACACATCCGTAATTCTTTATCGTAACTTTGCAGTGCTTCAGTTACACACACACACACATACACACACACACACACACACACACACACACACACACACACACTCTGAGGCCTCACCTCTACAATGCCACATTCACCATTCAGGCGATACATAACTGGAGCTGACATCAAGCCCAGTCAGGGCTGCAGGAGGGGGGCAGAGAGGGACCAGCTTCTCCAAGTTGGTCTCACATTGGCTGTGGAGCTGCAGGAGGCGGGGGTGTTACAAGGTTTTTGGGTCATCAGTGCTCTGTCCTGAGGTGCAGCAGGTACAGCGGGCGGCGATTTCTGGCTGAAGAAGACGCAGAAGAACCGTCTCGTTACAATCAAACTGATGAAGGTGTTTTTATCTTCTTCCCCTCCTCATCTTCAGGTACTTGAAGAAATCTCCTGCTACCCCGAGAACCACGAAGCGAAAGAACTCAGACGGATACTGACACAGCCGCATTTCATGGTGAGTCTGAGAATAACGGATCTACCTGAGCTGCTTTTCTCACAGTTTTGACACATGAAACCACATAAATACTTATTTACATGTCAGCATGTTGAAAAGAAAGTTCACCATGATAGAAACTTGGACATGAGGTGCAAAGTTTTGTTTGTTTTTCACACTAACATTTCAGTGTGAAGCTACAATTTCACCTTGATATGTAAAGTGAGGGTAATTTAGCTTTGCACAAATCTGCTTTGACCAATTTAATATAAAAAATGTAAAATCCATAGAGATTTAGACCAGATCTAAGATTTCCTGACTTTCCTGAATGCATCATAAATGATTGATCTGACCTCCATTCAACAAACAAACATTTTAAACTTCTTGACAACAAAACTGACAAAGCTTGGCTTTTGACTTTTTTATGAATCTGCATCATGATGTTATTTCAGCAAAGTGAAGAAAATCTCAAGAACGTCAGTTTCTGTTTCAGGTTCAAACTCCTGAAGTAAACTAGAGTGAAACTTACTATTTACAGCGAAACTGAGACTCACCACAAACAGATGAACAGGCTTATATTCAGAAGTTGTTTCACTTTGCTCTCAACTCTGTTGTGCTTCTTCTGGACGAAATTCTGTCCACCTCTGATGATGGAGACGCTACAGTGTGTCTTTTAGAGGCTGAATATAGAAAAACGTTCAATAGGTTAAAATATTGTTGTGTTTTGGTCAGTCTGCTCATGCAAGTGTCTGTACTCTACTGAAGAAAGCCTTTATGTGCAGGTGTGTGGAGTCTATCGGTTCATTACAAAGTTGTGCACCAACTATTAGCTTAGCATCTATACTCCAGTACTTTTAGCTGTTTGTGTGGCTCCATGTGCTCAAGGGTTGTTTTCACAATGTTGTCTTCTCAACGTGGAGTCTTCACTGCAGCCATTCTTATTTAATCAAGACCACAAATACTCACATCTCCTACATTTGTTTTTTATAAGGTTTGAAACTGCCACAAAAAAAGAAATATGTGAGTTTTAACGGCATCTGTTAAAACTTGACTTAAAACGTATAAAGGTCACAGACTTGTAGCAAACATGTAACAAACACCTCTCGGTCATTAAACAGCAGTCCATGTGTGTGATGAAAGGGAAAGGGTTAATCCACTCCAGAGAAACTCTTTCTCGGGCTGTCAGCAGCCCCTCTGTTAATCCCATCACATTAAAGCGTCTCTGATCAGAGAGCTGCTCCATATCAGACGGACAGAGGAAAGAGGGGAGAAAGAGGGGGGAGAATGAGGGGAAAGTTTATCAACAGTAAAAAACGAGGAGGGAGGGGCTGTTATTGATAAGGATGATTAGAAGCAGAGGAAACAGCAGCAGCAGGTGGAGGAGAAGGAGGAAGAGAAGGAGGAGGGAAGTGCTGATGGAGGTCAGTAAGGCGTGTCTGATCAGATGTGCTGTGTCGGGTCAGAGGCCTAATCTGGGAAGGTGGGAGTTTGACCTCCTTACATTCCAGTGAGTTCAGGTTAGAGTGAGGACAGAGATGTGGGAACACTTTCTTTATTCAGCGGTTTTTGAGGGGCAGATATTTCACTAAACTTTAGATTTTTAGGCCTCATTGGTTCATCGGGTTAGACGCAGTTTCTAATAGAGTATGTAAAACCCTTTTTACCCTGAGGTCTCTGGAATCATAGAACTCACTGGAGACATCAAACATTCAGGGAGCTTATCTTTTGGGCGAAAAGAAAACAGAATATCAGCACAGAAACTCCCGGCACGCACTGATCTGTGTATCATTCATTCATTCAGTCTAATAGAGCTTATTCCCATGTGACATCTCCCAGGTTTTAAATGATATAACAACACAGCTCCCTGATTGATGGCAGCCACAAAGACAACAGATATGAATGTCAAAAACATATTTGACGGCCCACTAGCTATTGTCAGGACACAGCTGACTGTCTCTGAATGTGAACTGTTAACCTCCAGGGAGCAGTTTCAGGGATAAATAACATCTAGGGCTGGGCGATAAACCAAAAAATTTACCGATATCGAAATTTGCATGTCATAAAAATAAATAAATAAATAAAAATTGGTTTTGGATGTGTGAAGGTAGGCTATGGTCTCATGTCCCTTTAAGGCGCGTAAGTCTGTAACAAAGAGGGAAAGACAGGTGAGGAGATGGATGACGGTTCAAAAGTTGGAGCGGTAGCTGAAGTAGTCGAAGTTAATGTGGGAGGGGGTGAGCAGCTTGTGGCGTAGTTATCGTCCATTTACCGTTATCCAGGTGAACTGCTCAATATATCGTGATATTGATTTGAGGCCTTATCGCCCAGCCCTATAATCAGCCTTTAACTCATGGTCTGGTTTGCTTTTATCGTCCATATAAAAGTTCATGATTAGTTTCAGACCGTTTTATTTGCAGATAAAAATCCAAACAGGAGCTTTAAATAAAAACTGCTTCTATGTGATGATCCAGGAAACAAAGATGTGAGTTACAACAGAATTTTCTCCTGTATATGTTTTGTTGAGACAAACTGATCGTTAAAGTCTGAAGGGTTTCTGAACTTCCTGTTATAAACTACAATCTGCTGCAGGCTGACCTTTATCACCCTTAAACAGTTGTCTTACTTTTGATTCTTTTTCTGTCTCACACTCGTTCTCATGCCCCACAGAGCTGCAGGGATCAGTTAACCCTTTACCCTGTGCTCATTAGTGCACACACACACACACACACACACCCTTCACTTCATGTGTGTCCAGAAACATCAGTGTTATTCTGTGTGTGATTGGCTTTGACGTTGGAGTTAGAGACGCTGCCATCGCCTTCATGTCTCTGCTGCTCTGATGTGCTCTCCCCCTTCTCTGGAGTGTGTGTGTGTGTGTGTGTGTGTGTGTGTGTGTGTGTGTGTGTGTGTGTGTGTGTGTGTGTGTGTGTGTGTGTGTGTGTGTGTGTGTGTGACACAGAGGGAAATCACTGACAGGTTTCCTCTTTGTGGAGCTTTGATTGCTGTCTTCTGAAGTTCAGACTTGTTTGTTAAAGTGTCACTCAGGGGCGTCTGCAGCTGTCAGAGGAGTCGAGTCAAACACTCTGTAGTGTGTGTGTGTGTGTGAGGTGCTACACAGTACAAACCCACCTGTGTGAGACGGGGAATACCTGAGACGGCAACAGAGGAAAGAGTCAGATAGAGTCATAACGAGGTCTGACTGCTGAATGAAGTCACAGTGTCAGTGAACCTGGGCTATTTTGATGTATTTGAGGTCAAACTAGGAACTCAAAGTTAGTGAGTTCATCCTGCAGCGACTGCTATGTGATCCTCAATGGACCAAAGGGTGCCCTCTGATAGTGCATTTCTCTTTATTAAAGGGATATTCCAACGTAAAATTCATTTAGGGTCAAACACACCATAACACCGAGTTAGACACCCGGTCGAGAGATGAATGTTGCACGATAGCAAAGCGGCTGCTGGAAGTGAGTAGGTGAGTTATGTTTAGTCTCTTTGCTAAAGAAATCAGGCAAAGCTAAAAAGATGATTGGTCGCTAGTGCTTTGGCTGGGACCCTATATGTACTGTTAATGAAGTTAAGTGCTGTTCTGAGCATTATTTGTGGCTACAGAGTGGCGTTTTGGTTGAGTGCGTGGCTCTCTGCAGTTGTTGGTAGTTGGTATAACTAGAGAAGCAAGCAGTCGGCAACATTCATCTCTCGACGGGGTGTCTAACTCGGTGTTACAGTATGTTTGACCCTAAATTAATTTTATGCCGGAATATCCCTTTAAGTCTCGTGTTTATTTGATGAAGATGTGAGAAAAATAATGAAACAAAACCCCAACAGTATGTGTCTGCAGTTTCAGGACTGCAATTTCTGGACTGCATCTGTAGGACTCTCAGATTTTTGGTTTGGTTTCAGTCCCAGTAATGCAGTCCTGAATCTGTAGCCTCTGGGTCTGCAGACACATGCTACCTACAAAACCAAATTATATTAAATCCTGCAGCCAGAAGTAAATTTCAGATCTGCATCAAAATATGTTTCATGTGATTAAAACAGGAGGACAGGACATTCTATCGGATTCTGTCATTTGCGGCCGCTTGATTCTGTATGAAGAGCTTCTCCTTCAGTCTTCAGTCTCCCTGCGGCATCTGAAGGCATCATGCATGTTTATCAAACCTAAAGACTGTGATCTTTCTATTTGAACATATGCTGTTAGTCTTAATTTGATCATAAACAGACGCCAGCAGGCTGCTACAGGTTAACAACTTAACACCTCACACCTGGCAAGTCTCTCTTTCCTGCTGAGGTTTGTTAATCCTTTTCTTCACAGCCTCTTTTACTACGTTGTCTGAAAACCAGTCAGAAAACCCTTTTTCCTGGTTAACTTCTGTTTTTTTCTCACCCCCAAAACTCTCACTGAATCTTTTTTTTCCTCAGGCCTTGCTGCAGGCCCACGACGTGGTCGCCCACGAGGTTTACAGCGACGAGGCTCTGAGGGTGACTCCTCCACCCACCTCGCCCTACCTGAACGGAGACTCACCTGAGAGCACCAACGGAGACATGGACTTGGAGAATGTTACCAGAGTCCGCCTGGTCCAGTTCCAGAAGAACACAGACGAGCCTATGGTAGACTCTCAATTATCTCTGTAAAACACACAAGTACACACACACACATTTAGACTCTACGTCAGAGCTGATGTGTGTTTTATTCTCTCTCCCCAGGGCATCACACTGAAGATGAACGAACTCAACCATTGCATTGTTGCGAGAATAATGCACGGGGGAATGATCCACAGACAAGGTAACCTCCTCTCACAAATCATATTTATGTCTACAGCTGAGAAAAGGCTGTGTGACTCAGTTTATGAGTCATCACTTATAAAACTTTAAAAGGAATCAAATCTGCAGTCTCGCAGTTCCTCCAAGCAGAAAAACCTCTGAAATCTTTTGATTTTTTTTCTTTCAAAGTAAGGTCAAAAACATGATCTCAAAAGCTGCACTTCCTCAACTGTACACTAACTGATACAAACCGGGGCAGTCCCTCAACTCTGAAGAGCGGAGGATGCAGCATCTATGATTTCCAAAAAAAACGTCCAATCATTATTTTTTGTTTCCTCTTTGTAGGCTTCAGTTTTTACATTTTAACTGTTTTTAGGAGTCATTCTGAATCATAGACTGTATATACTATGGACAACTTGGTTCTGCCTTCTGCCAGTATACAGATTTGAAGCCAAAAAGCTCTCAGTAATTCCGCATTTTTTCTCCATTTCCTAAAACCAACATTGCGCAGTAGTGTTATGCGCATTTGGCGGGAGAATCACCGAGAGTCGCTGTGATGACGCTCGGCTGAAAGAGCGTATCCCCCGAGTGAGCTACACAATCCTTGTACGCCCATAGGCTGTATCAAGTGTTAATCATAGAAAACATGAACCCCCTAATAACTTTTAAAAGCTGAGCTGTACAGAAAAAAAGAGGACTTGAGCACAAACCAGTCTGACAGTAACTACATGTCAACATCGCAACTAAGGGGAGAAAAATTTATATTTGCAGCTCCGTAAGCTTTGCTGGTGGAGGCGGGATTTATGACCTATACTGCAGCCCGTCACCAGAGGGTGCTGCTCTCAGAGTGACATTACTAAGCGAGGAGGCAGACAGCGTCCAATCTATGTACAGTCTATGTTCTGAACCCATGCAGTGATTTCCACTAGGGCTGTCCTGATGCTCTTTTTCCACTTCCGATACAATACCGATATAGCAGTCATGATTATCGGTAGATACCGATATCATCCAATATCAGCACGCCACGAATGATACATGCTTTCATCACTTATTTTGTCATGTGGAATGTTAGAAAAGGCTGCATCAAGTGATATTACTCAAACAGAGAACAATAGTCAGCAACAGTAGTTTATTCTTTGGCGGGCAGCACCAGCGTTGGTTTATTACCGCCACCTGCTGTGTTGGAGTGTGAACTACAGTCACCTGTTTGTAGAGGGCAGAAGCGCTGGAGCAGAATGGACTGTTTTCATCTGAGTGTTTATATCGGAGATTTTAGATGCAGTCGGATATAATCCGATATTCTTTTTTTAGCTGATATCCGATATCAGAGTCCTGTCTGTTTGTAATGCAGTGCTGCCTGATGGTCTAAAGATCAGGGCCATCCAGTCTTGGGTTTGATTCTTGTCTCTTTTGTTCCCTTTTCATTTAAAATCTTCTTGTTTCGTCACAGGGACTCTGCACGTTGGAGATGAGATAAGGGAGATCAACGGCATCAGTGTGGCCAACCAGACTGTGGAGCAGCTGCAGAAGATGCTGGTGAGTATGTTTGTGCTTCTCCATGTGTCTTTATTCTATAATCTGTAAAACGTCTCGCGCCGAGCAGATGACAGGAGAAATCACTTCATATTTACATGTGTGTGTGTGTTTGTGTTTGTGTGTGTGTTCACAGAGGGAGATGCGAGGCAGTATCACCTTTAAAATCGTGCCAAGTTATCGGACTCAGGGCTCATCTTTTGAGGTACCACCTCCTCCTACTCCTCCTCTTCATCCACCCTCCTCTACACTGCTGATTGTGAGCTCTGATCTGATACTAACTGCTCGCCTCCTACTGAGCGTGTGTGTGTGTGTGTGTGTGTGTGTTATTTGGGTGTGCGGTGTGTGTTTGTGTGTATTTTGCTGGGGCTGGGTCAGATATTCAGCACACCAATTTCACAACCAAGATACCGGAACCCCCTTCTTCTTCTTCTTCTTCCTTCTGCTGCCTACCCACTTCTCTGGTCCGGGAATGAGCCACACCTCTATGTGTGACCCCACCTGCTGACCCCCCCCCACAGACCAACAACTACAGCAGGGCACACTGCAGGCTGCACACTTAAAAACACACACGGAGCACAACATCTGTACAGCTAACATGCATTAACAGCAAAAAGTGAAAAAGTAAAGTAGATCTCATTCATGCAGAATTGTTCAAACTGAATTAACAGTTTTAAAACCCCAGCATGGAGGAATAATTCAGAGGGAGACAACAGAATTACAGTCAGAGTAAATGTTTACACAGTCAGGAGTCAACTTAATTGAAAGCAATGGAATCAGATTAAAACTAATCAGATTAGCTCAGATCTTTAAAATGTGCTTGTCAAATGAAAACAGTAATCTCATCCTGTTTGTATCCTGATCAAACCTCCAGTTTATGTTGTTGAAAACTTGAGCAGACTGACTGGATCATTAAACTTTCAATAACACCTTAAATTAAACCCGCCCCTATGTTATATTACAATACATAACATCCATACTTATAAAGCATAGTGATGTTTTTATAGTACTGTGTCGTCAAAGGTATGAGCGCTCAGTTAGAACTCATTATGACACAGGTGTTTATGAAGACTTACTCATATATACTGGTAACACTTTACAATAATAATTTTCAATTAGTAAATAGATAGTTTATTAATGGAAGTAAATAGTTACTTTACCATTAACATGCATGAAATTATGATTCATAATTTTCATTACTTATTAATGGACTATTTATTAAAGGTTTATATAGGGTTTAAATATTGGTTGTAAAACTTCTAGATTTAAATGTGTGTCAGTAGCACTTTGTAAATTGTTAATATTTGGTTTTGAAAAAATCTATAAACATTACTTAGATGGTTATTATAAAGTTGCAACTGATGTTTGTAATACTTTGTAAATGATTAATAAGTGGTTTATAAACCACCTATAAACATTTCTTAGTTAGGGTTAAAATTTACAATTTATGGTCTATATGCTATTTATAAATGATAAATAAACATTAATAAAGTATCTGCTTACCATTTATAAATGCTCTATTTACCGTCTATAAGTTATGGTTATTGTAAAGTGTTACCCATATACTCACAATATTTAATAGTGTGCATATTACAAATGTTTGTAAATGTTCATAGCAATAATTATCACATGCAGTAAAACATTTTAGAAACACTTTTTTGACTGTTATTGATGAGGAACTGCTGATCCCAGACAGAATAGTAGTTTACCAAATCTAGATCATGTTTTCAAATACAGCAATATAAGGTATATTTCATTTTTTTAATCATACAACCAGCCCAGAGCAGCTCTAAGTAAATGTATACAAAGATCCACACACTAACAAAGCTCCAAATCTTATTTTCTAGATCCTTCTTCATTAAATTACATCTTTCATTTAGATTAATCTCATTTGTGCATCATATGTGAATATATTCGTTTTTATAAAGGATTTTAAGGAGGGACAAGAAGATTTAGAACAAAGACTATACAGAGTACTGTAAATACTGTAGCAAACCACAGTAACAAACAATAACAACCTCAGATTTAAATATAGATGTTTAGGGTTGTAAAGGAGGGGAAACAGTGAATCATAAGTTTTATTGCCTGTTTTGGTTTCTGGAGAGGTTAAAAGAATGAAAACAGCAGATGTTTTTGGACAAAAGTGAACTTTTCTACAGTCGTCCATCCATGCAGAGAGTGTGTAATTTTAAAACTGGCCGAGACCGTCGCTGCAGAGCCTCTAGAGCTGGTTAGAGTGGATAATGTGGTCGTCTTTATTTAGACCACAAAGCAGAACTATTCAGAGTTAAAACCACAGCCCTGCTCTTCATTTTTATACGTGTAGCAGAATATAGAGAAAATGAAATCCATTTTTGTGCAGCATGTACATCCTCTCTTTACACACACACACACACACATTTAGCTCGTCAGTTAGGGTCTTTCACTGTCAGTCTAGCGCCCCCCTGTGGTAAAGTTCAGACCTGCAGGCCACAGATCTGCAGATGATGCTCTCCATGTGTTTTTTGGCGTATTCATGACATCAGCATTGTGTCCCCTCTCCATCGCCTCCGGTCACTGCCCAGAAATGAGAGAGCACGCGTGTGTGTGTGTGTGTGTGTGTGTAAATGTGTGTGTGCATGTGCGTGTGTGTGTGTGTGTGCTGCTGCTGACCTGTGTGTCTTATTTCAGAAAGAGTCCCCCACCACCTCCAGGCAGTCCCCTGCCAATGGCCATTCCAGCATTAACAGTTCTATCTTGGTAAGGACCCCTGCCCACCTCCCCTGAAAGAAACCCCCCCACAGACAGACCCACATTTCTCCCCCCTCTCCCCCTTGAGTGCGTCTCATGTGTCATATTCTTACCTGTCCGTGTGTCAGTATAGGTGTTCATGAGTCTGGACTGATAGTAGTTTTAGTCGATTTAGAGGCAGACGGGTCGAGTTGATCCTTTATTCTTTACCTGTCAAACTGAAGCCCCTCCCCCTCACCGATGTGTCCGATATCTCAGTTCAAAATTGGTGTGCCTCTCAGAGCTGCGTGCTGTCTGTGCTCGCTGCTGACACACACATCTGATGGAAGGAGGGACACACACACACTAAACCTGCTCAGGTGTCTACAGACGCTGTGCTCTCACACTGCTTTGCTCGCTCTCTTGCTCGCTGTGTGGCTCCACAGACTGATCTGCTTCGACCAATCAAAGATCTCTGTAACACCTCTCCTCTTCTGTTTACTGTTAAGACACTGTGTTAGCTTAAAAACTGCAGTTGAATGTGCATGTATATTTCAGTTTTTCTAACGCAGTGTTTCTCAAACCTGAAACTGAAGTGGTGCTTGATGTTTCTTTGAATAAGAAAAAATCAACGATACATGATTCTTGAAATACTTCATTGTAAAGAGTTCCATGATTATGAATTACAGTTATATAAAATACTGCCCCGGTTTTAAAATGTTTAAATTGAAAAATTTTACTACATAACGGCTTCATAAGCAAGTCGGAAAAAAGCAAAAATCGGAGGCCTGAAACAAGATGGCCACGTCGACGAAAGTTATTTTAGCAATAGCCTTAAGTACAGACACAGCAAGCGCTAAAATAACTTTCGTGGATTACACAGCTGTTTAACTCAGATACTGAAGCTGAAGAATTCGATGGATTTGTGGAAGAGGAATGAATCAATATGTGACTGTATTTTTCTGTACCGAAGTTTGATTTACCAGACTGTGTTGTTTTGTGTAATGCGCCTTACAGTACGGTGCGCCTTGTGTGTGAACATATACACGTTAACTCATAAAGTACCTTATCCGGTGTGCCTTATGGCCCGAAAAATACAGTATATACACCGCCGATCTCATTCAATGTGTCACAGTGAAACACGTGAGATCTTGTGAGATCTTGTCCACTCTTGCAAGAAAAATCGGTAGTATCGCAAGCGCTTCTCCTTCGCTTGCGGCAGCGGATCGGATCTGATGGGCGCTGTATGCTTGCGTTTTTGATCCGCCTGCCCTTTCGGAGCGGATCTGCATGCGGTGGAATCCCGGTGTAATGGACAAAAACTAACTCCAGAAAGTAGTCTCCTTAGTTCACTGACGTTTACAGAGTGTTAGTAAAAGATGACAAATTATAGAAAATTTGACCCTAAAATTAGATCTCAGCTATGTAACTACAGTTCAACTCCCCCTGTGTGTATCAAATGTACTAAAAAGCATCTCTTGACATTATAAAGAAGTTTGAGAAGCACTGTTCTGAAGTAAAGCCGTACAGTTGGAGTATGAGGATATTTTTAACTCTCTCTCTCTCTTTCATCGATGGTTTCTCTCCTCAGGACCTACCGTCCACCATCCAGCCCAAAGGTCGACAGGTGAATAGATGCACTCACTTATCACACAGCAGTAACTTCTCCCTCACGATCCGTCTCTAACACACTTCTCTGCCTCACACAAACTCATCAGTATGTTTGGATTTATTCACCCGATGGTTCAGACTGACAGCTCGCTGACCCTGACGATAAACGTCTGAAGTCTAACCTCTTTCTGAACTTTTGGAGAAGAAGTTTGGGAGTTTTTTTTTTAGCCCACATCAAAATTTGCATTTAAATGATATAATTGGGCACCAGGATGTTCTTCAGATCTCAGCAGAGCAGAGAGAGGACATGAGGGCAGAGTGCATCGTGACTCAAATCAAGTCCTTCTGTTCACAAAGTATTCTGGGAAATAAGATTGAATTGGTTTTGGGAGTTCACTGTTTTTTAAAAGTGCAGGAGGAAAACAGTCTTGAATCTTTTAATGCAAAGACTTCAGTTTGTGTGGAGGACAAACTCAGAACTGTCACCACACATCTTCATAACCCTTCCTTCCTAATATGTCCCCAATAACAACCTTCTTCCCTCCCCCGTCTGTCCTCAAGAGTGTAAACTCATCCAGAAATCACACTGCTGCAGCGGTCACTCAGTTGGTGTTCATTTAAACATACATACAATTATTCTGATATTTTGTTGTTAAAGCTTGCAGAACAGAAACTGGCAGCTGAATTTTGCTCATGTCTCTAGATGGTTCTGATTTAAAACACGCACAAATGATTTGATTTGATGATTTGAAGGCTGCGAGCAAAGTAGACTATCTTCATTTGAAACCATGACATGCTCTCTTGCTTGAATTTTCCTGTCAGTTATTTTTGAAGCTGATTGAAATAATTGAGGTAAGAAAAATAAGAAAAAGTCAAAAGGTTTCCATGCTCATATTTTGTACAAGAATCCAATTTAACTCAGAAGAAACATGAGGACTAAAGTTTGACTCTGATTTATGTTGTTTGGATTCAGGCAGAAGTCTTTCTCAGATCAGGGCTCGGTTTTTAGTGAAGTGTTTTTCTGCCTCTGAATCTGTTAAGAGTGACCACTGACAGTGTGATTCTGCACCACCTTCACTATAAATGTATTTACAGAAATAACAATAACAGCACAGGCATTGTTTAAACCTGCAGAGTCAATAAAACGCCCTCTAACCACCGATCCACAGTCAGATACAAACTCATGTCTGTGCAGTAACACCTGGAGGTTTTTTACAGACAGCTTTAAAACAGACATACTAATTTATAACCCTTAAACCACCACATCACCATTTTTCCCTGACACTCCCACCAATGTTAGTCACCAAGGGATATTCCGGCGTGAAATTAATTTAAGGTCAAACACACCGTAACACTGAGTTAGACACCCCATCGAGAGATGAATGTTGCTGACTGTTTGCTTCTCTAGTTATACGAACTTTGGTAACAACCGCACGATAGCAATACACAGCGGTTTGAGGATCCACCAACAAACCTCAACCAAAACGCCACTCTATAGCCACAAATAATGCTCAGAACAGCACCTAACAGCTTGTTTGTAGCGAGACCTCAGGCCAGTCCATTACGGACTACAGCGGGGTGACGCAGCTCAAGGAAGAACATTTATGATCATTTCTTTATCATTTCCTTGAAGTAATAATCACCATATTAATCATTTTGCACTGCAGACGAGGTAGTTCTTCTGCCTTAGCATCTCGGTCTGATTGCATTTCCATGAAGTAATGATCATAAATGTTCTTCCTTGAGCTGCGTCACCCCACAGCAGTCTGTAATGGACTGGCCTGAGGTCTTGCTACAAACAGGCGGCTGCAGGAAGAGAGTAGGTGAGTTGTGTTTAGTCTCTTTGCTAAAGAAATTAGGCAAAGTTAAAAAGATGTTTGGTGGCAAGTACTATGGCTGGGACCCTATATGTCCTGTTGATGAAGTTAGGTGCTGTTCTGAGCATTATTTGTGGCTATAGAGTGGTGTTTTGATTGAGGTTTGTTTATGGTTCCTCAGACCGCTTTGTCTTGCTATCGCACGGTCGTTACTGAAGTTGGTATAACTAATGAAGCAAGCGGTCGGCATCATTCATCTCTCGAGGGGTTAGTCTAACTCGGTGTTACTGTGTGTTTGACCCCAACTTAATTTTACACCAGAATATCCCTTTAATAGCACCATCTCACTCATGTTGAGGGACATCAAACCTGCTCAGTGATAATGGTTCCAACCAGCAGAGGGCAGCAGAGTCCACAGCAGACAGCTGAAAACCACTTCCAGTCCCGATGGATGGATGGATCTCTTCCCCCATAGACACTGATGTATGGAGGATAGAGTGATGGTTACAGATACAGAGAATAGAGATGGATTAAGAAAGATGGTTACAGATAACTGATTAAAGGAGGGATAGAGAGCGAGAGAAGGAGAGATACAGAGAGAGGAGCTTCATCTTAATCCCTTTAAACTGTCTTAATATGCTGTCTGGAAGTAAATATTAAAAAACAGTCAAACTACCACCATCAAACCCCCAACCTCCTCCCCTCCTCCCAGGCCTCCTTCCTGCTGTTCAGACATTGTTAGACAGTTTTGCTGCATGATGTATGTGATCCTCTCAAATCCTAGATTGTATCAAGACCTCCAATCAAGGACAAAATGTCTGTGAAGGTAAGAGACAACCTCACTTCAACCCCCCTCCAGTAAATACTGCTACATAATTAACAGAAATGAACAAATGAGCCCCCCCGTCTGAGATCCATGAGGGTTATCAGTGATGTTTTTAACTGACGGACACGTAAACAATGCCTGTGCTGTAATTACCGAGCGTTAAGAGGCTCATTAACAAGCAGCTGTGTCTCCGTTTATCTCACTTGAGGAAGCTCGCGCTAAGAGACCAGTTTACAACCTGGCAACCAAAACACTCTCAGTGTTCTCATCCCCTCCTGAGAGCCCACCGCTCATACAGAGACGAACTCCACTCTCTTTTTCTTTGTACCTTTCTTTTTTTGACTCATACTTGACCCTCCCTCCACCCGGCTTATCTCTCCATTTTCATCCTCAGATCTACGTACGGGCTCAGTTTGAATACGACCCCTCCAAAGATGAACTCATCCCCTGTAAAGAGGCCGGCATTCGCTTCAGAGTGGGTGACATCATCCAGATTATCTCCAAAGATGACCACAACTGGTGGCAGGGAAAGCTGGAAAATACCAAGAACGGCACGGCTGGTCTTATCCCGTCACCGGAACTGCAGGAGTGGTGAGAAAAAAAAAACACAAAGAGAAGGTTCAGACCGCCAATCTGTGATTTATTTTCCATTTCATAGTAGAATGACTCAGATCTCTTTGGTATAAACAGCATGAATGGAACAATCTGACCTTTGAGCCACTCTTGTTAAGTCTCAATCCACAAAAAAAAAACAATCAGTATCCATGCAACTTCCTCTGCACATGAATTTGCAGGTCTAAAAAGTCGATATTGAGACCCTGAAAACTTTCACTCTGTTCTGTGAAGCCTCTCCCAATATTCAACAAATCAAACCACTCCTGTCCACACACACATGTACGAGAGACTTTTACTCATTTCTTCTTGCTCTCACTATCATCTGCTCCCAATTTCAGCTTGATCTTCTGCAGAGCAACTTATCAGACACCCTCATTTCTACTCAAATACAACAGCCTGCGAGAATCTGATTAAACCTGAACGGAACACTGAAGCCTGGTCTAAGTTTCTGAAACCAAAACTACAGAGGATGCCGTGCTTGTTGCCCAGAGGGTCGACTGATATTGGTTTTCAGAGCCAATACCAATGATCAGTATTAATGAGATCGATAACTGATATTTTGGAACTAATATGCATGTAAAACTTTATGCCAAAACTGAGAATTTTGGATGTTACAAACTCCAATACAAAACTTTGTTAGGGAGCTTAGAAACAGTTGTATCACACAGTCAAACGGCTGCTGGAAGAGAGTAGGTTAGTTGTGTTTAGTCTCTTTGTTAAAGACTGGGACCCTATATGTACTGTTGATGAAGTTAGGTGCTGTTCTGAGCATTATTTGTGGCTATAGAGTGGCGTTTTGGTTGAGGTTTTTATATGGCTCCTCAGACCGCTGTGTATTGCTATCCTGCAGTTGTTACAAAAGTTTGTATAAGTAGAGAAGCAAGCGGTCGGCAACATTCATCTCTCGAGGGGGTGTCTAACTCTATGTTATGGTGAGTTTGACCCTTATTTAATTTTGCGCCGGAATATCCCTTTAGGCCAACCAGATACTGTTATAGGAAGCAGTGGAGCTGAAGCACCGCACACTGGCAGGCAGCACAGTAGTCGATCAATTTCAATCATTATGTTTTCATGATTGTGGGGGCTAAATGAAATTGAAAATTGATAAAGTCGTCCAGCACTAATAGATGCTGTACTGTGAGTTACAGCCCAGAGCTGCCATATGAGGGAGGAGAGTTAGGGTGGATAAAAGGTTCAAGATTGACAGGAGCTCAAAAGAGAAGTTAAACATTTGCAGAAGCAAAGGATGGAGCCCAGTGTGAGGTTTTTAAAAAGGGCTCAAAATCCCTGTTGGTGCCTTAGGTTAAAGCGAATAAAGCACACATTAACTGGTGACGTGTAAAGCTCAAACTTTCCATCAACTCAGAGCAATCACATCACACTTAATTCATTTCACAGAGGCCTAATCTCAAACTTACTGAAATAGAAATTAGGTTCAAAGTTGGGTTTACAGGGATATTCTGGCGTAAAGTTAATTTAGGGTCAAACACACCATAACACCGAGTTAGAGTGGCGTTTTGGTTGAGTGCGTGGCTCTCTGTATTGCTATCGTGCGGCCGTTACTAAAGTTGGTATAACTAGAGAAGCAAGCGGTCGGCAACATTCATCTCTCGACGGGGTGTCTAACTCAGTGTTATGTTGTGTTTGACCCTAACTTAATTTTACGCCGGAATATCCCTTTAAGTTTTTTCTTTATTCTGACTGATTTTGTGTTTTTTCTGCAGGCGGGTGGCGTGTATAGCCATGGAGAAGACGAAGCAGGAGCAGCAGGCCAGCTGCACCTGGTTTGGAAAGAAGAAGAAGCAGTATAAAGACAAGTATCTGGCAAAACACAACGCAGGTACCCTGTGAACACGCCTTTACATGCATGTGCACACAAAACACACTGCAGATAGATTAGTGATCAGTGTAGGTCTGCCGTCTCTACATGCATGCTTTTATGTAACGTTTACATGTGTGACTCCTAAAAATGTGTGTATCCATCTGTGTGTGTGTGTGTGTGTGAATGAATGATATCTGTGTGTAACAGAATCTCTAAGCGTTCATCTCCAGCTGCAGAGCGGCGGCCAGCTCTGACAGAAAAATCTGCAGCTGAAGCAGAAATCTTAGCCGAGCTCTGGTAGGGGGTCGAGATGTGTGTTCACCTCAGTGACACACACACACCCGCACAGAGAGAGCAAATCGACTGTTTTTAAGCAAAGTTTGAAATAACACACCTGCAGGAGGACATGCATGTGGCCTTTTGTGTGCAGAATATCTTTGTGTCCTCAGTAAGCGACGTGCAATATGAGTCGCAGAGATGCCCAGCAGCCTTTGCAGCAGATATGTTTAGCGCTGTCCGGAGATGCAGATTTACTCCTCAGATATCGCCGCCATGTGTCAGGGTTGTGTGAGCTGGAAAAAAAAAAAATCTGCACGTGTGTTTGAGAGCAGACCGTGACTGGTGATTTAACATGAAAGCAGCAGGGAGTGCTGAGGTGGGAAAAAGAGGTTCGAGAGGAGGTTGTTAAGAGATAGCAGAAAGCAGTGTGAGCAGATTTCCTTTAATCACAGAGTCTTTAAAAGCCTCTATGTTATCTCCAACTAAGTACTCACAGTCCTTTTTTTTTTTTCTTTTGCATGAAAACATATTCAAAAGAAAGTTTCACCGCTTTATTTGCTCACTCCCTTACATGAAAACAGTGTTTTGGGCAACCTTTGAAACCGTGAGTCTCTCTAAAATGCCACTCCCTTCTGTCACTGTTTAAACTGGCAAAATGCTGATCCTGTAAAAAGGGTGACATCACGGCCCCACTTGCACATGCATACTCATTTTCTTGGTAATGTGTTCTCACTAGCACACGATGTACTGAGGAAGTGTTTTATTACAAAGTTATAGCACCCAGTATTAAAAAAAGCTGACATCGCCATATGTTTTCTTTGTGCAATAAAAACACAAAGTATATAAATGTGGAATTTTTACAGTTGGTTGTTCTATAACTTATGATTTCCGGGTGATTTCTCTATCAAAACAAAGGTTATCTCTTCTTTCACCAAACACAGTTCAGCCCTTTAGAGGCAAATTTGACACTGGACCTGCGTGGCTTGAAAATGTTGCATAATGTCATCATTTTTTTTCTTAAATCCCATTATTTTAGAGCTGTTTAGAGCTGAATGTTTGGTGCTCTCCTTTTGCAAGATCTTTAAGTATCTGAGAACAGTGTTTGTGACAAATAAATATGGAAACAAAAAGCTCAGAGCTGAGTTAGAAAGTATTAAAGTTGGGTTATGATTACAGCCCAGACGCCCAAAAAGCTGTTTCAAGCAAAAATAATGCAAATGTTTTTTTTGTATGCAGCTAATTTTTTGAAAGTTATATCATCATCACTCCTGCAGTGCATCTCAGGAGTTATAAAAGCTGTCAGAAGTCAGAGCAGAGGGCAGAGGTGAAACATGTTACACATCGCTGTCTCAGGTTTTGGGGGTGTCTGATGTCCGCAGCTCGTGTTTGGAGCAGCCGGGTGGGTGTGTCCGCGCATGTGGACTCTGCAGCAAACTGATCCGCACCAAGACATGAATCTGTTATGTTACACAGCTCGCCAAGTAAGCACATGGGGGCAGCAGGTTTATAAACTGATCTGGACATGAGGGGGATGGTTTAAGCTCACACACCTGCAGAGAAAAATCAACAAGGGGTTATTTGTGACGTCTTTGCACGTGTTGTTGAGGATGAAAAGATGTACAGTATGATTGTGTGTGTGTGAGTGCAGATACTGTATGTCTCTTTAACCGTGACACTGTCATCACATCTATTTTAAAGGGAGAGCATGATATTTTAAAGCATGCAGCCGACAATCTGGCTCAGTGGTCTTGGAAGCATGAGTGCATGGTGTCTGAAGTCACTATTACTCCAACTCGTCAGTGCAGATTTATCGATTAGTATTCACACAGTTGTTCAGTTTATGAGTATCATGGTCTCTTTCAGTGTCCGTTAGATCCAAAAGAAGGTTTGTTTTCCAGCAAGTTCTCGTCACATCTCTCTCTTATCAACTTTACACTATTTCAGTCTGAGGTTTAGATCATTTGGACCTGACCACAGCTGCCCTTTGAAGCATTAGGATCAAGTTTTTATCAAAATGTCTCATGGAGTCCGACTCTCCTGGTCGTGGGGTTGTATTTGTATCTAGGGCTGGGCGATATGGGAAAAAGTTTATAGCGATATATTTTTTCATATTAGTTGATATCGATATATATCATGATATAAAAATGAATTGGAAGCATGTCTTTTGCATTCCAATAAGCTACTGCATCTGTGAGGTCTTTGTGTTTCGTCAATGATTTGTCGTAAGGCGTTGCGCTACAGAATCCAGAATGTGAGCTGTTCCTTGCTCCGCTCGGGGTTTGTAACCTTTTGCATTGCGCATGCTTTGCCGCGTGGCACTGCTTGAGGTGGTAAAAAGATTTGAGGTATTCCGCAACTTTGCGAGAACATGTACTCGACATAATTTGCAGTACACATTACTCTGCTTCATGTCTGACCTCAAAAAACCAAAATATCTCCACACCACAAACGTTTTCATGCCAGTGTTTGTCGACGATGTCATCATCTGTTGAGCCTTCATCTGCTTTTTCGACGGGGGTAGCACTCATTTTCTTTTTTCTCACCGACAGTGCTGTCGGCTTCACATGTTAAAGTGCTATGGTTGCGTGTAGCTGCAGCCTGCTACTACGCAGATGTTTGCTACTTGGTTCTAATTCAGCACATGATTGGTTCAACGCACTGGGACCCGGAGCAACTCCCCTTTTCATTGGCTATTTGTATTAGTACTATCGAAAAGGATATTGACCATGTTTCATTTCGATATTGAGGGAAATTAATTTTTGATATATATCATGATCGTTTTATCGGCCAGCCCTATTTTTGTCCCAAACACACTTTTTCTGTAATTTTCAATAACGGATCCTTTAAACTCAAACCGACCTCAGTCTGTCAGAAGAAGCTGCATGTTATCACTACATTTCACACTGACATGTTACCAGTTAATGTGAATGAACCCTCCAACAGCAACAACAACAACAGAGAGGGTGTATGCGAGTGTGTGTGTGTCTGTCTGCTGCACACTGACGCCTGTTGTTTCCTGCTGTTTGCGTTGTTGTATTTCTGCTGTTGTATCTGAACTGTGTTATGACCCCTCCTCTTCATCTCTCTCGCTTCTCCTGAACGGCCTCTGTGCATGTAAGTAACAACCAGTGACAGCTACCAACCCTCTCTCTCTCTCTCTCTCTCTCTCTCTCTCTCTCTCTCTCTCTCTCTCTCTCTCTCTCTCTCTCTCTCTCTCTCTCTCTCTCTCTCTCTCTCTCTTTCTCTCTCTCTCTCTGTGTGTTTTTAACCCTGTAGATAAAGTCAGCTGTCACTGCGTGTTTCAGTTTTGTTTCTGTTGATCACAAACAACAGAAGTCCGTATAAAACTGAAACCAGTGGCTCAGATTGTGTGTTTTTTGTGTGTGTGTTTGTGTGCGGTGATGTTTGTCTAAACTCGGACAGATGCTCACAGATCCTCTGGTATTAACAAACATATTATTCACGTTAAATGATTATTACTCAGCGTCAGCCTGCAGCCTGTTGCTGCTCCAGCTGAGCCCAGGGACTTGTGGGTATTGTATTTCACTCATCAGCGCCCTGCTGTGTAGCCTGTATGGTGGATCATGTTCCAGAGAACATGCTGTACAGAGAACAAATGTGCATGTGATGAAGTAATCGGCATCACTGAAAACCTGCTCTTTATTCTGCTCCATGAGGACAAACTCGATATTTTTAATACACGGAATAATCTGAAGCTGCAATCTTGAGCTGGGAGGCATTTTTTTAAGAACGCTGTGCTGCTTTTTGATCATGTTTAAAAAATTAGGGAAAAAATTCACTAAAGACAAAAATATTTCTATTCAAAGAAGCAAAAACCTTCTTAAGATTTATGCAACAGTCCCAAAAGTCTGTCCTCTAAGCACAACCTTCCATGTTAGAAAATGAAAACAACCCAACAGACACTTGTTATATATGCCATACAACTGCATCACGTGGAAACAGCTGTAGAGTTGCGTCCAGTACTACTTGACAACTTAATCTATTTAGACATCTCAACACAACACCAGTCTTTCACTTAAGCATCAGAGGAAAAGGCTGCTGCGCCAAAGCAACAATCTCTTTAGTGTTTTTAGGTCCACAGTGCGTCCTCCATGCTGCATGTCGACAACATAGGAGATAAAACCTGATGTGACTGCTTTAAGTTTAACAACCGACATTTATCCTGTGTTGATGCTGAGTCTCAGTGTCACTTGATTGATTCCTCCACAGAAGAGTACAAGAGTGCAGTGTTGCACCAGTTTCATGTATTGAAGACATCTTTTAGTCAATTTTAGCCCATATGGTTAACACTTTACAATAACCATAACTTATAAATGGTAAATAGACCATTTATTAATGATAAGCAGATAGTTTTTTAATGTTTAATCATCATTTATAAATAACATATTAATAAATTTTAAATTTAACAATTTTAAAAACCTAACCCTAACTTTACAATAACCATCCAAGTAATGTTTATAGATGGTTTAAAAACCTCTTATTAACCATTTACAAAGAGCGACTGACACACATTTTAATCTAAATGTTTTACAACCAATATTTAAACCCTATATAAACCTTTATTAATTAATAAATAGTCCATTAATAATGAATGAAAATTATTAATCATAACTCCATTGCTTGGTAATGGTAAAGTAACTATTAACTTACATTTATAAACTATTTATTTGCCGTTTATAGTTGGTCCACACGCTGATTTTAAATGATGATTAAACATTGATAAATTTTCTTTTTACCATGTATAAATTATGGTTATTGTAAAGTGTTACCCTCATTTGTTTTAAGTTGTTTTTGTAAACAATTAAAAAGTTGTGCAGCGCTTTAATCTGGGCAAATACAAGCGTTGGATCTGGAGCCACAGCAGCAGATATGAACAAAATCAGATCAGGATCAGGGGCCGAAAGAGCTGATCATCTTTAGCCTGTAGCTAAGAGTGTTTCTAAATGAAGGAGGGAAAATCTCCCTGTCAGCAGCAGAAAGACAGTTTGATATGAAATGTGTTGAATATCAAATTACTGTGAACTGAACGGACACGGCAGGAATTTCAACTTGTATCGCAAGTCGCTGTGGTGCTTTATTTCTTGTTTCTTCAGGTGGTTTCTTAGAGAGAAATCTGCAGCATTAATTTTACATAGATCTTATTTTCTTAAAGCCAAAGATGAAATATTTAAAATCCTTCAAATCTTGCAACTCGAGCTGAAGCTGTCAGCTGATTAATTTTGAATCAATCCACAGAAACATAATCTTCTTATTTTCCTAAAGTCACTTCATGTTCCAGAGAAAAATAACACGTCCCCTTTTAGGTTTTTACTCTTTTGTTTTGATGAGTGACTTAGATTCCTCTTCTCTTCTCCCTAGATTTTTTTAGAAGATCTCATCCCCTCCTCTCTTTCTAGAGCCTCCCGGTTTTTATTTGTCCCTGCACACTTTTCTCTACATCCTCTAACTCTCTCTCTCTCTCTCTCTCTCCCAGTGTTCGACCAACTAGACCTGGTCACGTATGAAGAAGTAGTGAAACTTCCTGCCTTTAAGAGGAAAACACTCGTGTTGTTAGGTGAGTTCTGTCTGACAAAAACCATAAAATATCTGCATCTATAACAAACCTTACTGACCGACCATCGTGTGTGTGTTTATGTTTATGTGTGTGTCTATCAGGAGCTCATGGAGTGGGAAGACGACACATTAAGAACACACTCATCACCAAACACCCGGACAGATTCGCCTACCCAATCCCTCGTAAGACACACACTCCTCCTCAGCAGAAATACGTTAAACGACACGACACACGTCAGGAGACTTAGATCCTCTTTCTTCAACAGACACGACCAGACCTCCGAAGAAGGACGAGGAGAATGGGAAGAACTACTTCTTTGTGTCACATGACCAGATGATGCAGGACATCAGCAACAACGAGTACCTGGAGTACGGCAGCCACGAGGACGCCATGTACGGGACGCGGCTGGAGACCATCCGCAAGATCCACCAGCAGGGGCTCGTCGCCATACTGGATGTGGAGCCTCAGGTGTGTGTGTGAGAGAGCAGGTGTGTTTGTATCCTTGTGTTAGCATTAGGACATTCTGACCTTAAATACCTGTGCTCCATCAGGCCCTGAAGGTCCTGAGGACGGCTGAGTTTGCTCCCTATGTCGTCTTTATCGCCGCGCCAACCATCACGCCGGGCATCAATGAGGTAGGAAAACACAAAACTCAATCTACAGATCATATCTCTCTAATTCCTGACAAAAGCATCAGTTATTGATTTCATTCACACTTACCAGACCATTGATTATTTTGTGTCAGCGAGCTCTTTAAAGGGATATTCTGGCGTAAAATTAATTTAGGGTCAAACACACTGTAACACAGAGGTAGACACCCCCTTAAGAGATGAATGTTGCCGACCGCTTGCTTCTCTAGTTATACCAACTTTAGTAACCTCAACCAAAACGCCACTCTATAGCCACAAGTAATGCTCAGAACAGCACCTAACTTCATCAACAGTACATATAGGGTCCCAGCCATAGTACTAGACACCAAACATCTTTTTAACTTTGTCTAATTTCTTTAGCAAAGAGACTAAACACAACTCACCTACTCTCTTCCAGCAGCCTCTTGTTTGTAGCGAGACCTCAGGCCAGTCCTTCACGGACTGCTGCGGGGTGACGCAGCTCAAGGAAGAACATTTATGATAATTTCTTTATCATTTCCTTGAAGTAATAATCACCATATTTATCATTTTGCACTGCAGACACGGTAGTTCTTCTGCTTTAGTGTCTCGGTCTGATTGCATTTCCATGAAGAAATGATCATAAATGTTCTTCCTTGAGCTGCGTCACCCCGCAGCAGTCCGTAATGGACTGGCCCGAGTTCTCACTACAAACAAGCGGCTGCTGGAAGAGAGATGGTGAGTTGTTTTTAGTCTCTTTGCTAAAGAAATTGGGCGAAGTTAAAAAGATGTTTGGTTAAGGTTTGTTTATGGCTCCTCAGACCGCTGTGTATTTCTGTCCTGCGGTCGTTACTAAAGTTGGTATAACTAGAGAAGCAAACAGTCAGCATCATTCATCTCTCAAAAGGGTGTCTAACTCAGTGTTACGGTGTGTTCGACCCTAACTCAATTTTACGCCAGAATATCCCTTTAATTAAAAACTAAAACCAGAATCAGCAGAGTCAGTGTATGAACCCCTGCCATCACACAGCATGAGTCTGGACCTGCAGCCTCGCTTCCTGTCTGCCTCTCTCTCACTCCGTCTCATTCCTCTCTGTACTCGTTTATTTCTGCATGCTGCATGCGTTCGTTTCTTTGGCTCTTCCTTCAGATGCCCAGGTGGTGTCGAACGCTGCCAGTAAGTAAAATCTGACAGGATGGTGTCCATGACGTGTGATTCTTATTTACGTATGTGTGTGTATCCGTCACCATATGCTTGTCTGTGCTTCTGTGGTCAGTGCCTTTCCCTTTCATTTGATCCTCTGCTGAGCAAAAGCCTCTACATACTGTGCCAGGTCCTGCAGGTTAGCAACATGCTACACTTTAGATTTCTTTTGTCTACTAAAAAAAACATGCAACAAAAGAAACTACATGAATTTTCACTGTACAGCTCAGCAACAAAGCATGTCTCTAAAAGTGTTTTCAAAAGCAGTAAGCTGTCAGCTTGTATCTATTGCATCATAAGCTGTTTTTTTCTGTTATTTTGCAGAATTGGGTCAAAGTTGTCTATTACATCAGGATAAGCTGGATTGTTTATTTGTTGTATTGTTGCACAATCTTTTATAAAAATTAAAATTGCATTCAATGCCTTAAATTCCTCTTATGCAGCACAGAGATACCTCAGACATCCTGCTATGTTCGATCTGCAGTGGGATGGTTCATTTGGACCAAAAGCAAGGCCATTCTTTTGCACTGCGCTCACACATACAGAGTTAATGCAAAGATATGAAGTCAGACAGGATGGTACAACAGGAAAGTAAAGACACAAATCTGCAAAAATGGTGCCATTTGAATCAGAGATCGGTGCAACACTGTGTTGAATGGCCGTCATCAGCCATATCAGGTTATCAAAGTATTGTACAGAAGCGTATTGCATTCATCGGTAAAAAAAAAAACAACTGTTTTTCAGAGTAATTTTTTTCTGTTCAGTTCTTCTGACTATTTTGTGTTTGTTTTGTTTTTCGGACTAATTGTTTTTCTGTTCTCTGGGATCATGATCATTTAAAAACAGACGCTTTAACCCCCCCTCTACTTGATTTATTGGAAGCAAACATGGCCCACTTGTTTAGTTTATTAAGTTTTACTTTCTTTTGGATTTGAGACACTATGAGATTCTCCTTTCTTTAAGTCAGCTAGATGGAATTGTCATAAGTTTGTCTCCTTTGCACAGGCACCTCAGGATTTAATAACGTGCTTTACTCTCATTGACCCCGTAGTTAAAGTTATCTAGGAGCTGGAAAATCTGCTAATTTGGAGCAGCCACAGTCATTAACATTATCTGATTGTATGAGATTCTCGCAGGATTTTGAAGTATCTCACGTTGTAAGGAAAAAAAATAGTCAGAAAAACAGAAAGACGAAAAAAATAGTACAAAAAAAACAGAAGAAAACAAAAGGCAGAAAAACAGAAAGAAGAAAAAAATTAGTCCAAAAAAAAAAAAAAGAAAATAAAAAAAGCTTTTTTTTTTTTTTGTAAGTGAATGCAGTACACTTCTGTAGTTTTGTATCAGACAACTACATCAAAAAAAGCTGTTTTTTGTTGAAGCTGTCCTGACATCTGAGACAAACCTAGAATATCCTGAATTCATACTTTTAGCAAATTAGCATCATGATGTAGTTGTTTCATCATCAGAGTTTACGGCAGATTTTATTTCTGGTCCAAAATTCATTCCAAATCTGTCAAACAAACGTTCCAAATATCTATACACATACCTAAAACCTCCTGCAGTACAGCACAAAAACACTGAGGCTACAGTCCAACAAATTCAAATGTATCCTGTGAGTGTGGATGTCACACAGTTTGTAGAGGCTTTTGTAGTTCTTCTATCACTCCTGCACAGTGTAAGCTCTCATGTGTCCCTCACTCTCACAGCCCTCATCAATATCTGACACCTTCCTCTTCTCCCTCCTGCAGGATGAGTCTCTCCAGCGGCTGCAGAAGGAGTCGGAAATCCTACAAAAGACCTACGCCCATTACTTCGACCAGACCATTATCAACAACGAGATCGATGAGACCATCAGGCACCTGGAGGAGGCCATCGACCTGGTCTGCACCACCTCCCAGTGGGTCCCTGTGTCCTGGGTCTACTGAGCTCTTATCCACACCTCCACCTGCTCCTCCCTTCTCAGCATCAACACCTCAGACATCTTTTCCTCTTCAGAAAACAAAAGAAATTCAAAACTCTCTCGATCAACTCCCCCCTCAGCGTACACAGAAAATCTTCCCGACGCAGCACTGACATCCTGCAGCAGAGAAAAAAACGGACTCGACAGACGACCTCGTCCTAGTGTTGTACAAAATCAGAGTAAACAAACGTGAATATTGTCATGTCTGTTCTAGCTAGGAGGAGACATTTTTCTAGATGTTTGTTTTAAAGAGACAGTACCACGTCCCGTCCTCCCACAATCCTCAGTTTCAACATTGTAGTCCTGTTGGGTGTTGTAGTTCTTAAAGACACCAGCGGTGTGTATTCTGAATTAAAAGCACACAAACACACTGCGATGTCTTCTCATCTGTAGGTCATAATTTATTCACCCCTGTTCTTTTCTAACTCTGGGTAACATCCTCACCTGTCTGCCCGCCCTCCAGGTACTGTCTCTTCTAAATAAATCCATTAATGTTTTAGAGATTTGAATGAGGTTTTCATGCATGTGGACATTTGCAAGCAACCATGCTGTCAGTCAGTGTTCCCCGTGTCCCTCTGTGAACCTCCAACAAAGAAAAGAAGACGAAAATATATCAAAATATGAAAAAACATTCCAGCTGTTTGGAAAATGATGGACTCAGCCAGGGGAAGCACGAGAGGGCAGCAATGGAGCCGGACTTTGACGTGACGCCTATGCACATCCTTTGCATTTGGGTGACATTTCTAAACCACAGGTTTACTAAAAAAAATAAATAAATAAAACTGATCATGTAGTGAAATGTGTTTGTAAAAGATGAAATCCAATAAAAGTCTTGATTTTTCTCTTTTTGATTTGTCATACACTCCAAAAAAAAGAAAAGAAGAAAGGAAGAATTTCACCTTATTCTTCACATGAGAATGTGATGTTGATGAGTTTAGTGTTAAAAATGGAGTTGAAACAGGAGATAAAATGCTGATTTTTATTCTGTAACCGAAGTGTAAACTATTCTACATTCTGCAAAGGTGATCACTTTGCAAGGGAGAGGAGGCAGTATGTGTGCGTGTGTCTGTGTGTCTGAAAACTGTGTATAAAAATGACAGACTGACATACAGCTGCCCCTTGTGAAAATGACTCTGCCATGATAAAAGTTCTTCAGTATGAACAGTTTTTTAAATATATTTCCTTTTATGTGTTGGAAAAGTGAACATGGAGTGGCTCTTCTTTTTGTCTGGAACACTGCAGAAAAACCATGAAAAAAAAACACATGAACACAGAACAGTTCATAAACTGTTACTGCTGAGTTTTGATATCCTGTCCTATCACACCATGAGAAATGACTCCATTATTGCCCAAAATGCATTTGCACATGCACCAGACTGCGCCAACCACGTATCAATCAAAAAATCTACTTCAATTTCTGAGCCAAACAGCAGGTGTCTCTTTTATGCAACTGTAGATTAATGACGACTACTAATAACTGAGACTATTCTTCCTCATCATATTATACTATGAAATTTTTATCATACTATACTATGACATTTTTTAACAAACTGTAATATGACATTTTCTCATTCTTTACTATAACTTTTTTTTAACATACTATACTGTGACTTTTTTATCATACTATATTATGACCTTTTTTATTAAACTTTACTATGATTTTTTTATCATACTATACTTTTAATTTTTTTTTATCATATTATCGATGACAATTTTTTATTAAAATTATAATTTATTATCATTTATTTTTTAATCATACTGTCCATGAATCTCTTTTTAACGTACTATCCTATAACTGTTTTAAGCATATGATACTATAAATTTTTATCATACTATACTATGACATTTTTTAATCATTCTATACAATAAATTTTATTTATTATACAATACTATGAAATTTTTTATCATACTATACTATGACAATTTTATCATACTATACTTTGACATTTTTTATCATACCATACTGTAATTTTTTTGTCATACTATACCATGGCATTTTTTAACATACTATACTATGACTTTATTATCATACTACACTATGACATTTTTTTATAATACTGACCTATGACAGTTTTAACATACAAAACTATTACTTTTTTATCATACTATACTATGATACTTTTTTCATTCTATACTATAATCATATAATTAATTAATTATAATTCTATACTATTTATCATATAATACTATGACAATTTTGTCATACCATACTGTGACTTTATCATACTATACTATGACATTTTCCGTCATACTTAACTATGAGATTTTTTTTATCATACTATGCTATGACTTTTTAATCATACTATACTAAGACATTTATATCATACTATACTATGACATTTTTTTATTGTACTTTCTGTGATTTTTTTTTTTTTATCAAACCAAACTATTTTTTTTTAGCATTTTATACCATGGCTTTTTAATCATATTATACAATGTCTTTTTTATCATACTATATTTTGTCATACTATACTATGACATTATTGTATCATACTATACTATGCCTCCTTCAGGGCGTTCTCCAGAGCTTTCACAACAAAAGAGTCAGATAGTTATGGACACCTACACTTGTCTTTGTGGCTCACAGGGGAAAAGACTGATTTAGACTCTTGACGTTGAAGGTTGGAACCCTTATCCAGGTCCTGGTGAATTTTTAAGTCCAGTATCTAGAGAGGAGAGGATAGTAAAAAACCTTTCACGAACTGGATCCTCCTGTGTGTCCACATGGTTCAGAGGATAAGACAATTGACTGGGACTCTTGTGGTCGTGGGTTCGATCCTTACCTTATTCAGGTCTAAATGAAATTTAAAGTCAAGTGTCTAAAAAGGAGAGTGAAATATAAGGAAACCTGAATTCTCCTGTGTGTCCACATAGCTCAGAGGATAAGAAGCCTGACTGGGACTCATGAGGTTGTGGGTACAAGCCTTATCTTATCCAGGTCTAGGTTGAATTTAAAGTCCAGTGTCGAGAAAGGAGAGAGAAATATAAAGAAACCGTATGTCCCCTGTATGCTCACATAGCTCAGAGGATAAGAAGACCGACGGGGACTCTTGAGGTTGTGGGTACGATCCTCACCTTATCCAGGTCTAGATTAAATTTAAAGTCTGGTGTCTAGAAAGGAGAGTTAAAGGGGAAAAAACCAAAACACTCCTGTGTGTCCACATAGCTCAGTGCATAAGAAGACTGACTGGGACTACTGAGGTTGTGGGTTCGATCCTTGCCTTATCCAGGTCTAGTTTAACTTTAAAGTCCTTTAGCCAAAGTAATAAGATAAAAGTGGGTAGACGTCATGCCCTAGTGTGGATCCTATCTAGTGGCCCTGCATGGAAGTCTATTGGCACCCAATGGGGCCTGGTTTGATACCAGCTCGTGGCTGTAGAGTATTAGTAATGATCAGATTGTTTTATCATCAGAAGTGATGTTGAAAAGTCATCACTTCTGGAAGTATTCTATACCAATTATTCGATAGAATATGTATTTTCATCATTTCATTACTTTGAACTTCCCCGTCACTCACTGGATTTGAACCGGGGTACCAACATTGGGAGCCAATTGACTACCGCACTGCGCTACAAGATACGATCCACACTTTGGTATGAGCTTCACACGCTTTTATTTTCATCTTTTGGCTCCTGGACTTTAAAATTCACATAGACCTGAATAAAGTTAGGATCGAACCCATGACCTCAAGAGTCCCAGTCAGTTTTCTTATCATCTGAGCTATGAGGATACGTAGGAGAATTTTGTTTTTTCCTATTTCACTCTCCTTTCTAGACACTGGACACTTTGACCTTGACCTGGATAAGGTAAGGATTGAACCCACAACCTCAGGAGTAGCATTCAGTCTTCTTATCCTCTGAGCTATGTGGACACACAGGAGAATGAATTTTTTATCCTATTTCATTCTCCTTTCTAGAAACTAGACTTTAAATTTCACCATGACCTGGATAAGGTAAGGTTCATACCCACAACCTCAGGGCTCCCAGGCAGATGAAAAGTTTTCTCTCTTTCCTCTCTCTAGAGTATGTTACAAATGTCATAGTATAGTATGGGTTGGGGAAAGGATTTTTACCAGACTATACTATGACATTTTTATCATACTATACTAAGATGTTTTTATATCATACTATACTATGACATTTTTGTGTCAAACATTTTTGTATCAAACTTACTAGGACATTTTTAGGTGTTTTTATCCAAATTATACTGTGATATTTTATCATACTCTATATTTTTATCATACTTAATTGTCATTTTAACATGCTATACTCTGACATTTTTGCCATACTATACTATGCCATCCTATACTATATTGTACTGTGATATTTTTTGTCACACTATACTATGATATTCTTATTAAACTTTACTGTGACATTTTTTTTTCATATTGTGATATGAAATTTTCATCATCCTATAATATTAAATTTTTCATGTACTATACAATTACATTTTTATGATATTATACTGTTCCCCATATTTTAACATAAACTATGTTGTTTTAACATTCTATACCATGGGTATAGTTTAAAAAAGATTAAACTAATGGTGGTTAAAAAAACAACAAGAGCTTCTGTTTGAGGAAAAATGGGCTTCAAGTCACATATTGCAACAGGGAGACTTTTATTATTATTATTATTTATATGGATAAAAATACTACATTCATATGTTTTTCTTGTATCTTTATATTAACAGAAAAGAAAACATAACCCCATGTTGTTGCTTTATTTTAAATCCTGCTAAGGCCACATTAGGGTGAGCAGCATTGTACACAAACTCTCGTATTATGTGATACAGTTGTAACGTTACAGGTAAACAAGCGCTCAGATGCTGCATTTTGTGATTTCAATCAATGAGAGTGAGAGATCAGATCAAACTGTAGTCTGAATAATGTTCTTCTGTTACATAATCCAACATCAGCATTAACATCTAAAAGAGAAACTGATCACGGCTTTGATTTTAAACAACCTTTTAACCAAAATGGTTATTAAATCTCAGAACTCGCTGTTTTATTGATAAATCATTTTAAGCCATATCAGCATACACCTGTTACAACACACTGTGAGTGGTGTCAGCATAAATTTAAGGTGAGTTTCTCCTGGAAACCTTTTTTTTAACCTTTGTTACATAACATGCTTAAATTTGATAATTTTACCAAAGACAGCAAACCATTGCTTTAAAATAGAGTGACAAATCTGGATAGCGGTTGAGAATATTAAGTAAAGTATAATGTATAGTTAGTGCATGTTTTTTTTGTTTTTTTGAGAGAACAGTAATTTTGAACCCAAAAAGTGATTGCCACAGATTTATGTATTCATTCATTCAGTGCAGCTTGAAGGCCTAAAGATGAGGCCCATAATTGTTAAATACAGTATATACTCGTGGATATCTGAGTGACACCTCTGACACTTTACCTTTAGCCTTGATAAATTAAATGCACTCTGAACAGGTTTATCCTGTGGATATAAACAGCTGAGATGAAGATTGGGAGTAAGTGAGAGGGGGGATGAGATGTCTTAGTCCCGGTGTAATCCCACGTTAAAGGGCCATCAGGAGGACAGCGTGCAGATTAACTGGTGCTGAAACTGGTTGAGTCTTTGGCTGCAGGCTGGAACGAGTCACTCAGACTGGTCATGAAAAGTTTAGCAGGAGAATTTTTTATTATTGTGTAAAAAAATATATAATGTAACAGAGCATTTTGTTGTATGTCACCACTGAATCTGTCAGATAAAACACAGTAGCATGTGAATGAGGTCTATCTGTAACTTTTCATCTTTGAAATATTCATATAAACTTTGTAGAATAACTTAAATACTAAGAACATCAAGAAGCTCATTTATATGCAATAATACTCACCTGAAAGCATTTATCGTCCCAAAGAGAAAAACTTTAACACTTCCCCTCCCCCATCTTCAACCTGACATATGGTAATCACACCCACCACCACACCCCCGTATGCACAGAGGTCGTGTCCATAAGAGGGCAAACATACATGCATATATGAGGCAAAGCGATGTGAAAGTCCCTCCATTACGCTGCAGCGCACACAGGCTGCATGCAATAAGAAGATTAATGAATGCATTTATGGAAAAGCTGCAGAACGTACATTTAGAGCTGAATGAAGAGCAGAGAGGACATCTGTTAAAGAGACAACCGCAGGAGCTCTCATCCTTATACAGCTCATACATCAATGTGAATGACAATACAAAAAAAAAAAAAACATTAGACGTAATGCTATGAATATTACGTAATATTAATTAAAATTGAGTGTTACACAACAAAAGGTAGAGGTTCACATAAACACTTTTTTCACAGTAATCCACAGTTTGAATCAACGCCTGTGCAATGAATCCTGCAGCAAACAGCGTCGATGTCGTCGTCTCTGCGTCAGGACAGCAGACATGTTGCTGCGGTTTCTCTTATGCAAGAAGTTCACCTATAAATAACAAGAGATTATTTTTCATAAGCAGCCATGTCACGTCAGTCCTACTTGTAAGAGGAGCCAAAAATACTGAGTTTGAACGTCACAAAAAACATTCTGAAAATCCTACATTTGGCAGTGACCACACTCACAAGGACGAGCATCCTCTGATATCATCTCAATGGCAATTTGAAAAGCTAATCCGTGGCGTTCTCTCGGTCGAGGAAACAAACTCCTCCCACATTTCTCATGTCCAAAAATAACAGAAATCAACATCCTCTTGGTCTATCAAACCAAAGATCAGCCACACCACAAGGATGCAGAGAAAGGGTTGGCTCCTGTGGTCTTGTTGGCCTCTGACCCCTGCAGAGAGCTGCCCATCCTCAGGTTCCAGCAGAGTCCCGTTGCGGACGCTCTCTGTGCTGTTCCCCATCTCCTCTTTGAGCTCCTGCTGCAGGAGTTTGGAAATGAGGCTGTTGAAGCGGTTCTCCGTGGTGGAGATGATCGCCGAAGACACCGTGGTCAGGTTCAGCTCTGCGGGGTCCACACAGGTGCCGTTAATTTTGGCAAAGACTACCTCACTGAGATCCAGCCCCGCCACGGAGGATGGCGAGGCACAGGGTATGTCCCGCACCAGCTTGTAGCTCTCCATCCACTCCTTCAGCCACTCCAGGGAGCAGTCGCACTCCCAGGGGTTCCTGAACAGGTAGAGACGACCCAGGAAGTAGATAGGCTGGAAAACTGGGAACGGGAGTGTGGTGAGGTTGTTGCTGTTCAGGTGCAATGTGATCAGGCTCGTCAGGTTCTCAAAGGTGCCCTCCTCAATGTAGAGCACCTGGTTCCTGTCCAGGTACAGGACCTCTAGCTCCACCAGGTCACTGAACCAGGTCTTGGACACATTGGTTAACTGGTTCCCCCCGAGGTTGAGCATCTTGAGGCGGCTGAGACCCTTAAAGGCCAGCCGGGGCAGATCAGAGAGCAGGTTGTCATTGAGGTAGAAGTTCTCCAGCCTCACCAGGTCCTGGAAGGCCTGATCGTGGATCACGTTGATGCGGTTCTCCTGGAGGTTCAGATACCTAGGACAAAAAGAGGGTGATGAGATTTACAGACTGAACTATGGACTTCATTGACAGATCGTCCTCGGTGATGGCAGCTAATCCACAGAGATGAGCTACAAAGACACTCCTACCACCATACCATGACCAAAAAAGTATGACACATCAATATTAGTTTCGTATAAATTTTTCCCCCTCTGGTTGCGATGTTGACATGTAGTTACAGTAAGACTGGTTTGTGCGCAAGTCCTCTTTCTTTCTGTGCAGCTCCATTTTTAAAAGTTATTAGGGGGTTCATGTTTCCTACGATTGACACTTGATACAGCCTATGGGCGTACAAGAATTGAGTAGCTCACCTAGGGGATTCACTGTTTGGGCTGAGTGTCATCACAGCGCCCCTTGGCGACTCTCCCGCCGAATGCGCACAATGCTACTGCGCAAGTGGTGGAGTGCATACAAGGCTACTGCGCAATGTTGGTCTCAGGAAATGGAGAGAAAACGCGGAAATACAGAGAGCTTTTCGGCTTCAAATCTGTACACTGGCAGAAGGCGGAACCAAGTTGTCCATAGTATATACAGTCTATGATTCAGGTAGATGACAACAACAAAAGTTTTGGAAGAAGCTGCCATCATAACAGCGTCTGGTAACAATGAATGCGCCCTGTACTCTGTCAGACATAAGCCTTCTTCAAATGGCCTGATGCACTAATAAACTGTGACACCACTACTAGGTGATATCATAAGAAATGCTCCATCATGTTTCACTGTTATGCAGATGACACCCAGTTATACCCAAAAGAAATCAATCAGCAAGCTAAACTAGAAGCCCACCTTAAAGATAAACAGACCTGTATTACCAGAATATTTGGTGCTCAGTTCTTACAAAACTGAAGTTATCATTCAAGCGACTGACATTCAGCTATTTTTGACGGATCCCGAGGCCTTCCAAGTCTACAAGTCTTACTTTTAGGTCTACAGGGAGGACGCTGAAGGTGCTAACCCACCTCAACTCTTTTCTTGCTCTGTGAAGAAGAACCAGCTCTAGACAGATCTCTGAGCTTCTGATACTAACCTCAGCCATCATCGGCAGAAATATTTTACTCTTTCAGTCACTACCTAAAGCTGATGACCATATGTAGATTGAAATGTTTGCTCTCTGCCTGATCTGAACTCGTGTTGATGCATTGCCAATCTGTTTCTCTAGGCTTGTTCCTGCTAATCTTCCTTGAATAATCTAAAGTGGGAGCATTGTGTAATGTCCACCCTGAACTTTGAATACAGCATGAGTACCTTACAAATTATTCCTAGAAGTATCAACGGTTAATAAATCATAATTTCATTTCACTCACTTGAGACTCCCCAAGCCCAGCAGGGAGTTGTAGGCCACTGCTTCAATCTTGTTTCTCTCCAGGTAGATGTGGGTCAGGTTCTCCATGCCCCTGATGGCTCCGGGGATCCTCCTGAAGTTGTTCTGGAAGCAGAGCAGCTCCTTCAGCGCCGTCTGCTCGATGAAGATCCGATCTGGGATGTTGAAGAGGTTACAGTCCGATAGATCCAGACGCACCAGCTTCTTTAGTCCCGTGAACGTCCGTGTGTGAAGGTAGCTGATGTACTCGTTGTGAGCCATTTTAAGGTCCAGTAGGTTCGAGAGCCCCTGCAGGAGAGAGGTTTAGGTGTTAGTTAGACAACCTATAACTAGACTACCTAGACCACAGCAGCCCCAACTATTAAAAACTCTGCAGTAAATTTGCTATTTCGCTTTTTTTCTTCTACCAATAACTCAACAAAGCCTGTACTTCTTTTTGTTTATCCTGGTCCAGTGTCAGCCACGATGATGAAACATTATTTCAACAGGAAATTTCCTTTTCGAGCAGGAGTCAGGACCTGCCCACAGCGCCAGAACTACTCCAGAATTTTCGGTGACCACGATAAACTTTACAAACAGAGCTTTTATCAGAGACACTGGGGTTACTATGGCCTCATGGGTAATCTGACCTTAATACTGACACTAAAATTTAGTCCTAAGAAATAAATAATCTGATCAGTTAATATTTAATTTAATCCCGTAGGTCTCAAACACTTAAACATGAGTTTGCCTCTCCATGAAAACAGTTATATCTGCTCAGGTTTGGAGGTGGATGATGGTTTTTCTAACAGCGCTGAACAAATATCATTTTCTCGGTCCACTGTTTTAAAAAAATCACTTTCCGTGACAATGGTTACAGTTATGTGTGTGTGTTTTATCTGGATTACCTGAACTCTGATTCTGCTTTAAGCTGTTTTGTTGTTTTTTTCTCAAATGTTATTATCTGAGTGTTTGATCAGGAACATTTACAATCCATTCAGTGATTTTGAAATGAATGTGGACGTCTCAGCAACAGATATTTTAAAACCCAGGCAAATACCACCGAAACCATCTGCATCACTGGACATCAGAGGTCAGTGGGAAAGACAGAGGGACATTTTAAATACATCTGATTTAAATCATTAAAATTTTCTTGAATTACACGCAAATTTTGATGCTTTTTATTTACAGACCAGACAATAATAGTTAGATTTTTACTGTACTACTCAAAGCAGAATGGAGATATAAGATAATTATGTCTATAGAGAGTCTTTAACGTGATTGATCATGACACATTATTGAATAAGATAATTAACTGCCAGTTACAGCGCCTTTGAATGGCTAAAAATCTACAGAAGTAACGAGAAACAGTTTGTTCAATTGGGACAACGCAGGTCTAAGCGCTTCAACAGTACCTATGGCATCCCACAGGGGTCAGACTCGAGACCCAAAATGTTTATTCTTATATAATGATATGTCAATGTGTGAGATTCAGTGGTCAACTCTTAATGTTTGGAAACAGAATTAATGTTCAGATATAAATGAAGGAGCTTATTTGTATTAATTTGTTGATGATCTTGTATGTTATTTTTGTTGTTTGAGATGTTTATATCATAATTAGGCATTAAGAAAAAAATTTTACAAAATTTTCCATTTTTTAAATCTTTTGGATTTTTTTTTAGACAAATAAAGATAAAAATTAATCAAAAGGATGACCTCTGTATTCATAAAACCATCCTTCATTTTGTTGGAGGTAAATGGAAAAAATCCATTCATGAAAGAGTAAGAAATGTTAACTTTCTTTTCATGTGATAGAAACCAGATCACAGCCTTTAACAGAGAAACATTTCTCAGGTATTTACATCTGAGTGGGTCCAGGTGTAATCCATCTCTTATATATCCCAGATTAAGTTAAATTTTTTCTACTGTCTCTAAAAGATCAAATCAAAACAAACAGCAGAAGAACTTCCTCACAGACCTTGAATGCTCCAGGTGTGATGAAGGAGATGTTGTTGTGGTCCAGAGACAGAGACTTGAGGGATGGCAGGGTACCAAACGCCCGCTCGGACAGGAACTTCAGTCGGTTCTTGTCCAGGTTGATGGCGGAGGCCTCGCAGGGGAACTCTTTAGGAAGCTCAGCCAGGCCGGAGCGGTCGCACAGCACGCTGCAGCTCTTCTCCTGTGTGCAGGAACAGGACGCCGGGCACGCCCGAACACATGCCCACCGTGCCAGCACCGCCTGAGGCAGCAGGCACAGCACAGAGACTGGAAGGAGAACAAATAGTTTGAGTGAATCATAATGAAAACAGCTCCACAGTCAGTCTAAGAGCTTAAATGTGAAAGGAAGGTTAAAAGTCTTCCTCCACCTCCTCTCTCCTCTCTGTTGATTCACTCTGTCTCTAAAGTTCCCTTAAGTCCTCTTTTGGTTGTAAAGTCTCAGCTACTTTCTGTTCCCTAAAAACGAAGCCTCTAGAAAACAGAAGGAAGTTTGGATGTTTTCAGGACATTAACAACCACAACATAACTGTATGTGCTCGAGAATTCTCTGATGACACTTTTGTAAACAAAGGCCAGTATGAGCCTCAGCAGTCACTGAAACCTGGAGCTATTCATTGATAAATGTCTTTATGAAGCTCAAGCAGGAAACATTATCATTTTCTGATTATATTTCATAAAATGTCATAAGAATAGTGTCAAATATCTCCCGCTTATAGTATCACAATGTATTGTACTACTACCACTGTGTCAGGATACGTGTCATTTTGTTGCCCTGACAGGTACACAGGTGGAGAACTGATTTGATGTTTGAGTCACGTTGATCTGCAGGTTTCGTGGCTGAACGTTTCTCCACCAGCTGCTGCTGAAATGATGTGATTAAGAAAGAGCAGCTTATACCAGAGATTAGCTCACAACAATAGAGACTGTCTGTGCGCGGGATTTCACCCTCCATCCAGCCCAACATGGGTCCACATTGGCCTTTTAGTCTGATCGATGAAGGACATTTATGGAAAAAAAAAAAACATTCATACTCCAATTTCTTCTATGTTTCCATGAAAGAAAACCTGAAAGCTACAAACCGACCTGAGCAGAGACGTGTTCACTGATTGTTTACAGCTTCATTTTTAGGATGTGAGAAATTTTAACAGCTGATGTAGTGGGAGAATAAATAAAAAAGGGTGAGGGAACAGAAACTGACCAGTGAAAGTGATGACAGTCATTACTGAAGTCTCTCATCTGGGACATGCCAGGATTAACGGAGGTCTGAAACAGCACAAAAGAGCACAGCGGCACTCAGTAATGAAGCACAGACAGATACAAAAGAGTGTGACAAAGCCTGAAATCTGAATATGATCCAGTTGAGAAAGTTTTAGCTCACAGTTTGACTTTGACTAGAAGCTCTGAGAGTTCGGGATCATCGTTGCAGAAGATGATTTAGAGGACCAAGAGAAAAACGAAACTATGGAAGAAACACAGGAATAAACTGCACATACCTGTACAAGTTTGTGGACAGGTGCATCCATGTGTGCCTACAGCCACTGTCCAAACATGTGAGTCCATGCTCTCCATCCGTCAGCACCCCCAGCTGCTCAGCCCTGACACACACTGCTGCTGCTGAAGTGATGTGTTTTCACTCCTCATCCTCCCCCTCTTCACTGTGTGTGTGTGTATGTGTGTGTATGTGTGCTCCATAACACACACAAACAGCAAAAAGCCATCTCTTAATGGCACTCAAATCCGCCTGAATGGAGAGAGTGATGCAGGGATGGAGATGGAGATGTAGGATTACAGCAGCAAAGCGAAGCGAAGCTCTCAGAACGGACCGAGGCCGAGCGGAGAAACACACACACACACGATGAAGACGACATGAAACTTCACAGAAATGCAGATGTTGAAATGGATTATGGGATCAGCCTCCATCAGCGGCATGATCTGATACGAGGCGATCGATACGTTAAATAAGACTCTGGAGCAGAAACTGTGTGAAGGGACAGGATGTTTTCACAATTAATGTCCCCACGTGTCCCTCAGTCCAGCTTTTAGTTTAGCCTTACATGAGTGGATTTTATCATCTACGGTACATCATATCATAAAAGAGTGAGAGAGTCTGGAGAAATCTCTGTGCAAAAGGAACAAGAACCAAAACAAGTACTGGATGGTCATGATCTTCAGGCCCTTAGGCAGCACTGCATTAAAACAGACAGGACTCTGTAGTGGAAATCACTGTCTGTGAACACAGTTTATCACTGAATCCACAAATGCAGGTCCAAACTGAACCATGCAAGGAGGAGACCAGATAAAAACAAGATCCAGAAACACCAGAGACTTCTCAGGACCTGAGCCCTTTTAAAGGTGGACTCAGGAGAAGTGGAAAACTGCCTTCTGGTCTGATGGATCCAGTTTGATGTTCTTTTTAGAAATCATGGACACCCCATCCATCCAAGAATGAGATAATTAAGTAAAGTTTATTTAATATAGCACCTTTCATAGAGAAGATTCACAAAGTGCTTCACCATAAAAAATTCAAACTACAATCATAAACATCAAGTAATAACAATAAACAATAGCATAAATAGAGCATTAGTTGAAACGGGGGGAGGTAAAGGCCTGTTTAGATAAGTGAGTCTTTAAAAGCTTTTAAAAGTGACGATGGAAACAGCTGAATGAATATCAGCAGGTAAATTGTTCCACAGTGTTGGAGACACCACTTCAAATGCGTGGTCACCTCTTGTTTTTCGAGTGATTGAAAGGAAAATGACCTTTTTTGGAAGTTGTGGACGCTGTTCTACTTTCTTTTTAAATCATGTTGCAGGTACCAAACTAAAACCGAGGATAATTTTTACATAATACAACAAAGTATTTCCATTTGTACAATTTACAGGCTCACTTTGCCCTACTTTTAAATAAATATAGACTTTAAATAATTCTTTCATTCGTCCTGTTTCCTCTCTCAAAAATGATAAGATTTATTTGTCCTTGAATGTAGTTCAGGTCTTTTCTGTAAAATTGACAGAGATTATAAAAGCAGGTTTTTTAGAGTGTCACTGCCTTCAGCTGTTATGAAACTACTCAGCATATTAGAGACCATGTGACCCTTAAGAGTAACCTAAAAAGGCTTAACATGCATTTTATCCAGAGTGTGACGACACATTTCTGTCAAAGCAGAGGGACAGAGGGTGGCATAAAATCCAGGTCAGCTGTTCTCTTTTTCTAGTTCATCATTTTAACCTGATTTTAACCAAATGAGTTACTACAAACATCAGCTTTCAGCGCTGATGGTGGAGTCTGCACGTCTGGTTACCATGGCGAGAGACGATGTAACATGTTGACTGACAGTTTGACAGGATTTGGGTCATCAGAGATTCAGCGGAGAGACTTTGACACCTCTGAAACCCAAAACACACAAACACAAACACCCAGACACGAGGCCTGGAGAGCTGTCAGACATGATATGATGACAGCAGTGTCGCATAAATCAGCCCTGCACTGATTTACAAATTCATGATTCAAATCGAATTATAAAGTTGTCATAAATCCAGAAATGAGTCACAAAGACCCAAACTGTTTTTGTTCCAGGCTGTAAAGATCTTTATCTCTGCTGTTATGTTTTAACATGGGACTCTATGGGAACTGACTCACTGTAAGAGACAGCCTCTAGTGGACACTGAAGGAACTGCAGATATGTTTGCTTTACATTGCCTTCATTTGCATGCACTGGTTGTTGCCTCTTAGTTAAATGAGTTGTGAGACTAGAATGAAACATGGTGACAGTAACTCGGTTTGAAATCTGCATTCTTCCTGACAGCCAGTAGGGGGAGATTCCTCTACAGTCTTACAGTACTTAAGTCTATGAGATCAAAATAACTAATTTAAAAGGTTAACTCAAAATAATTTTTACAATTAACATTTAGTTTCTGTCTGATTAAAACTGAACCATGCAATGAGGAAACCTGATATAAATATGAGACCTCACTAGACCTGAGCCCACTTAGACTGAGGGGAAGTGGAACACTGCCCTGTGGGCTGATCACTCGAAGTTCAACTTTTGGGGAAATCATGGATATGACAGCCTCCATTTTCAAGATGAGAGGGACTGTGAAATTTTATCCAAATTTCTGTCTGCCAGCTTACTCGTAAAATGCCAAAAAATGGTTTGTCTAATTAGAATTTGACAAACCACTTTTTGGAAATCCTTCGACACCACACTGCAAGAGCAGAGGAACCACACGGCTTGTTTTCAACTCTCTTCAACCCTTATGAGCCACAGAGAGGCATACATTTTACAGAACTTTTGTGCCCATCTTATGATTTGCATGAGATGATCTGTTAAGTTTCTCTGTACACAGCTGACAGGTTCAAGAGTTTTAACAGTAGTCTTTTAATTCACATTTGCTTTGGTATAACATATAGTTAAGAAAATCCTTATTGAATTCTTTAATGTGGAAAAAGCCTTTTTGCACCGTTTAAACTTTGACACAGGACATTTCTAAAAAAAAATGGTTAAGACCAAAAAAATCCACCACAAGTTTGACACTGTTTAAAAAAGGGAGAAAGGTTCCTTGTGAAAGGGGGTTCCTTTTATATAGGAACTAGAGTGATCTAGTTCCTATATAAAAGGAACTGGATCAGTCTAGTTCCTGTGTAAAAGGAACTCGACTGATCCTGTGCATCTCATGTTTTACATCAGGTAGGTAAAAATCGGACTTTGACAGGTTAGGGGAATAAAACTACTGACACAGTTGAATTTACAAATGAAATCTTTATATTTTTTTGTCAAAAGAAATGAAGCCCATCCAATCTACAATACCAAATTGAATTTCGCCGCCCGTCTTTACGCCCCGTATCCACGTGAGGCAGTGACAGACTGCTTGCTACAGGTCTTCTCTGCACAACTACAGTAAACAAGTCTTCATGAAACATGCTTGATTTTTCCAGATACTTTTGCATTCAAACATTTTATTTTGGTAAAATCATACAATTGCACAGCTGAGTATTTCCCATGCAGTGCAGGAGCCTATAAGCTAATACAGAAAGCAAATTCTACGTCTAAAGAGCTCCAGGATTCTCTGCGCAATGTGAAGCCAGTCTGGGGGGGTTCAAAGTACGGAGAACCTCCTCAACACTTCCTGCAGCCGCTGTGCAGACCAGCCGCGCATAGGCAGAGAACTCCGGAGGATTCATAAATGCAAATACAACAATGAGAATAAACCACATGTTTGTTTCTTTAAGGATTGCCATGTGCCAGACATTCACTGGAGAAAAAGAATCATCAGGTCAAATTAGAGTAAAGAATCAATAATGCACACAATTGGAGAATCTGAACACTTCTGCACTGATATGCTTCGGAAATTTATTTGCTCTTTTGACAGCTATATTCCAAACCTTGGCATGTTTGTTCAATTCCATTTCAAATTTTGTCGACCAATTATCATAAAGAGATGACTGGCCCTGAGGAGGCCTGAAACAGCTGTGGATATTACTGACTGAGTCCAATGTATCTTATTTAAACATTAAAAAGCTCACACTACCCCGAAATATATAAATTTCACGCATACAGGTGACATTCAACATTCAAGTGCCAGTGTTTTTGTTACTGTCTTTTGGTCAAGTTTCTGAAACTTTCAAAGAATCACTTTGAGGCTTACAAAAATAAATATTTGTCAAAAATGCTTAATAAATTACACAAAACTAGCAGCAAAAGTAGAATCTAGAAATCTGTGCAAATGGCTAAATTCCCCCGACTGCTAAATCCCCTGGTCCCAAATAAATCCTGGTTTAAACGTTGAGAACCCTTCCCCTTTGTAAACAAGCTGCGTTTGTCAACAATCTCCTCACACACAATATTTGGAAGCTTAAGGACACATATCCAAAACATCTATATAAAACTCTAGATGTGCAATAAAAGAACTTTTTGTAAAACTTGATGGGCACGACGTACAAGGGCCTACACACCTAAATCAAGTAGCACCATTCAATCTCAAGTTCTCAACACTGTCAGTGCATCCGCTTTTAGTTCAATTTCTTAAAAAACAAAAAAAGGTTTCAAGGCACAACACAGCCAGCGAGGAGAGCTGGGGGTGAGACGCCCCGTCTCCCCTCCTTCTCCATGGCTGCTCCTCTTTGAGAGGAAAAGCCTGCTCTGGATTTTTAGAAACATCTGAGCAGATAGACTCAGACGACCTGACAGTACGTTAATAACAAAGAGGTGGACATCCCCCCCCTCCCTCCCTGATCTTTGGCCACCTCCACAGTTAGACGACGCAGCGATGGAGGAACCAAAGCTGCGAAATGACGGCGGTGCACTGAAATCTGCTACCCACCCCCCAACCCGAGTGTCTCGAGTGCCGCTGAGCACTCTGCGCCGCCGTTTGAACCTCAGTGATCATCAGAATGCCTGTCTCTTTTATTAAGATGAACCGTGCCTCCAACGCAGCTTGAAAAGAGAAAACGTTTGGTAATTAAGTTAAGCCTGCGACTCAATTCTCCTGCCTTTCCTTCCTTGACCAAAAAACAAAACACTTGCAAGCGTAGAATACCATCTGAGCCTCGTGGTTAAACACTAACACCGCGCTGTGCCCCCGATGCTGTGGTCCTTTGTGCAGCCATTTTGAACTTCACTTTCAAGATGGCAGGCATTTTTTGTTTTGTTACATATTTGTAGAGAAACGATTCAAAAATCGAAAAACTGAAGAGGTGTCAGTTTTTCAATTTCGCACACACCTGCACCAAAAATGTCTCAAGTAGAAAGAAACAAAAAACACCGCCCACTTCGTGTAGCTAGCACTCGATCATATACTAGCTGTCGTAACACTGTCAACGAGTCAATTGAAAAATGTGGAGTAACAAGTTTCCAAGCAGAGATTATTCCGTTTAAACCTCAGCGTGTGCCGGCACTGAGCTTTAATGACTTCTGTGTTTGTTAAGATTTCGTTAGGAATGACTGTCACACCCGTTTAAAGGAGCCTGTCCAGGATAGAGTGAGCAAAATAAAAAGAAAAAAGAAAAACAAATGTAACTTTGTCCCCGAAGGAGTCAAATACAGTTGCTTCACAGAGTGGCCCAGTTTGATTAGACGGAGAAATGGCTCCAGAAGCTGTTCCACTAGAAAAAGGCTACATGATGTTCCTGCGATTAATTTGAAGTTCAAATGGATTCATGACTCAGAGCCACGAAATCCCAGTGTTTGCCAAGGTTTGATTAAGTCCAAGCTTATTTGACCTTCCTAATAGTTTTCACCAAACAAAAGAATCCTCAAATCAAATTTTTTTTTTTAGAGCTCTTGGCCATGTTCGTCTGGTGAAATGAAAACATAGATTTCCTGTTTCAATTCCAAAGGCACAGTACATTAACATACAAATGATCCTCAGGTTATTCGATTGGGTTTTTTTTTTCCACAAAAAGAACAAAAATACTTTGAACAATGAGAGTCCGAAGTTGCTATCGGACTATGCATGTCAGCATCCATGCTCACTCTGAGGTGTGCGAGTCTCTGCGCTCTCCGGTGCGTTTTAGCACGTGCTGGTGACTTTCCTTCGCGTCGTGCTGCACTTCCTTTGACAGAGAAGCGAATGGCAGAGAACCAGGGTTGGTAATGTACTGTGTGTCAGTGAAGCTACACAGGGAGGGTTTGGTATGGTCTGGCTTAAGTTAACATGTGGTTTCCATTGGGCTGGGTTGGCAGGGCAACCTGTTCCTATGGCGACTAATTGCCCCACCAATCCACACTACCAGAGTGGCTGTAGTTTCCTCCGTAGCCGTCGTTGCTGTAGAAGTTGCCGCCGAAGCCACCTGCAAAAGGCCGAGGTCAGAGGTCAGTCAGGGAGCAGAAAATGTCCAGGTATGATTTTAAAGTCAAGAGATGCTGCTAGTGCTCAGAAATGATTTAACAACAGTGTTTGAAGCATACAGGAAAAACTTCTATAACCATCACTGCTCAAAAGGAGCATTTTTCTTTTTGTTTTTCTCACACCAAATTATGTGTTTCAACTGAGTAATTTGAGGATGGTTAGATGCATAAACTCCCTGTATGATGCAACATATTGTTACAGGGTTAAAACAGAAGCTTTATGCAGTCTTAACTGAACACTGAATTAGACGTTTAAACTAAAAAATAAAGCTCTCTTCCTCACCTCCACCAAAGCCGCGGTTCCCTCCGTGGCCTCCAGTGTTTCGTCCTCCACGGTTGCTGTTGAAGCTTCCTCCACCACCGGATGTCTGACGGTAATCCCTGGCTCCGAATCCGCCAGAGAACCTGAATGAGGAGGAATGTTTGTTAAAAACTTAACCCTACAGACCTTTAAGGCAGAGTTTGACCTTTCTTTATTGACACACGCAGCTCCGCATTTTCCTCGTATCAAGTCTAATATGTAAACATCTATGTTGGTTAAAATACTCGTGTGTTTCTTTACCTCTTGGAGCGTCCACGGCTGCTGCTCTTATGCTGGTGCTCATAGGCCAGGCTTTCAAGCCAGGAGGGAACCTCCTGCTTGGCCTCTACCAGAATGTCCAGCAAATCTTTGGTTATGTTGCTGTTTTTGTCGTTAAAGAACGACGTGGCCAGACCTGAATGAAAAATAACAGTAACATCAGACTGGGGATTCATTTATCGGGTTTGTGTTTATAATGTGGTTCTCTGTAAAGTTCTCACCAAGGTTGCCCACACGTCCCGTACGGCCGATACGGTGAACGTACTCCTCAATGTCACTGGGCAAGTCAAAGTTAATAACGTGTTTCACGTTGCAGATGTCCAGACCTCGAGCAGCCACCTGGAAAAGTTTAAATGGTTAAAAAAAACTTTATAAAAGCACAATCAGACTGATTAAAGTCCAAACTCTCCACTGTTTCAAATGAATTATAGATATTGGGCCAAAAAGCCAAATAAGAAAAGCTCAAATCTGTTCACACCCAGTTGAGTTGCAACAGCCTAACGAGTCCTAAATCTGAGCATGCTGGGAGTTTGACACAGTAAGAATTTAAGAATTAAGAGAAATGTTGCCTCAGAGAATTTTGCCCTAAATACTCCTGCATCTGACCTCAATTTATTTAAACCCCACAAAAATGTCTTCACTCTAACAGGAGAGTGAAAATTGGAGCATTTATTACTTACAGCTGTAGCCACCAGGATGGGACAGCGTCCAGATCTGAACTGGTGCAAAGCCTCCTCTCTGTCCCTCTGGGATCGGTCTCCGTGGATGCTGGTGCAGGCGTAACCCTCACGGTACAAAAAGTCCTCCAGAGCGTCTGCTCCTTTCTTGGTTTCCACAAACACCAGAGTCAACGAGTCTTTTCCTAAGAGACCGAGGAGAGGGGACAAGAGGGAGGAGAGCAGGATGAAGAGCACGAAAAGAAGAGAGGGGAAAAAAGAAACAAAATCATTGATAAAGGGGAACGAGGATGTGGGTGAAAGTTTCTTAAATCAAAGACGATGGGAGCAGAACTTAAAGCTGTCTCTAAAATAAAAGGTCAGCAACTGCAAAACATGAAGATAAAGAAAAACCAAAAACCCAAGATGACAACTCAGGAATGGAGACAGGGGTTGCATAAGAAGCTTTACAATCACGGACAACCATTAACTGACCCTGGCTTCATCTTTTTCAGCATGAAGCATCAAAATGAAGATTTCAGTTGTAAATGATATCTTTATTTTTTAAACCACTGTTCTTTTTCGTTGACATGCGAACACCTCTGATTAAAAACTTCAACTACGACTTAACAATTATTGATCACAGATTAAATTGTAAAATCTACAAAAACAACTAAAAATGTAATTTTGTGGAGTAATCCACCAAACATCTCAAGTAACTGGAGTCATTTTCACTACAGCAGCACTCACAGTCCCTCATGCTGCAGAGGAAGATGTCATAAAATAAAACATGCCTGATGTAGATCAGGTCATCAAGTTTTTACATATAGAGGAAAGTGTTGAGGTTTTGGACGTTTAGGGCTCTACAAACACCTGAGTCTGGACTATCTGATGAATCACTGCCTAAATTTAAGGGTATGTAACGGTATCCTCAATTTTATATCATTCAAACTGAGAACGAATGTTGGACCTAGTTCACTATGAAGACCGTGAAGGGTTGCTTACATTTTAGGAGGATCACAGAGGTCTGGACAGTTGCTGAACACCGTTTTATGACAGCTTCAGTCCGATTTTCAGCACCTGCATAAACTACAAGTAATCCAGATGCAGTAATTCATGCTCTAGACTATTTAGAGGACTTATATGGTTGTTTTGTCAATGTTTCTTTTAGGGGAGGTGTAAACCATCTCAGCTACATTGTCTTCAAATTGAACACCTTCTCCCTGAGTATTTGTTCGATCTTTTAGCCAAGCATTAAAGTTATGACTGTGTTTCTAGTTTTAAAAGCCTCACTGTCTAAGTAACGCACTACCATACTAAATACTATCCTACAAACTAGTTCGAGGTGTTTTTGTGAAATTTGATACCGGTACATCCCGGGCTGCTAGCCTACATCTTTAGCATTAATGGTGACCAGAGAGAAAGCTTGAGATAGAAATATCTGAGGGGAGACGGTGGGAGAGGCCAAACAAAGTAACTCATCAAGCTAACTAAAGCCCTCTGGTCATCTGAGTTACTGATGTCGGAGTCTAAATCAGCTCAATTAGATGGTTTTAAAGCGACTAACCCTCGTCTCTTTACTTTGGTTCTTAATGGCTAAATATGGGCTCTAACAAAGCTGTTCATGACATCAATCGCACATTAGTTTTGATTTTTATGGTGGCAGCTGCACATTTTCACTTCTACAGCTTTTATGGAGGTTCCTTTAAAACGAGACATTTTTAACTCTAAATCTGCAGCTCAAACACAGTAATTTAAGATTACCATGATTCACCTTCTTTCCTTTTAAAGAAATCAGAGGTCTAACCTAGATCCACAGAAACTGTTTCTGCTCACTCTAACAGATGGTTGTGACAGATTTAACAGCGCAGACCTGACTCATGGAAACTGAGAGCTCTTTCTATGACAACCAGCCAACATGGCCGTGTTGAGCCAGCTGACCTTAACGCTGGAGTTGATGACACTAAAAAAATGCATCTTTTTTTTTTTTTTTTTTAAATTAAATCAGGACTAGTGTGAAGCAAACATCATAAAATGTCCTAGCGGCTCGTTGTAAAAAATGAAAGAAACAAACAGAAGTGAGGCAGCATGTCAGCCGGGGAGCGAGGGACAGGATGAGCTGTGGGATGTGATGTTTCTGGCTTGTGGGTCAGAGTGAAGTTATGGTATATGTTCATACTTACCGGGCTTCTCTGGGGCCTCTGTCACATTTTCCTGAACCTCACTGGGAATAACTAAGATAAAACCAAACCGGCCAGTAAATGTGAGGCTACTCAGCACAGAGAAATCACAGCTTAAGATCATCATGAGAAACCCTTACACACAGCTGTCAGCGCCTACTTCTCCCCTGTATGAGAGTGTGTTCTGATATTATATCTGTCACTGCGAGCTCTGGCCATTATGAACAACATTTGTTAAGTAAGCAGAGATGCAGCAGAGTCAATATTAGCTTGATATGAGGCAGACTGACAAACACAGGATGATGGGTTAGAGTCCAAAGTGGCCTTCATGGGAGGTGGAAAGGGTTCTCTAAGTGTTCGGGTGTCCGGCTTACCTGTGGCATTGAGCAGATCCAGAAGGAAAGACCTCTTATCGGTCTCTTCTACCCAGACCACCTTCTGGGTGATGTTCTCGGACGTGGAACCAACACGGCCCACTGCCAGGAAAATGTAGTCCTCAAGGAAGTCACGAGCCAGGATCTACATCGACAAACAAATCAAACAGATAAGAGGCAGATATTTTTAACATCAAAACAAGATAAACCGACCGAGAGCGAGAGAGGGAGGACAGTTTATCTTTCTACTGTGAAAGACTGCAGCAGCTTCTCCAACACAAACATCATCTCCTCCGTTATATAAAAGAAAAACTACTGAACACTCAATAGGAAAACTTCCGTTTGATTTGAGTTTATATTCACTTTTCGATGGCTTAGATAATCCCTCTGGAAAATGGCTTGTATAGTTCTTGTTGTTTTACAAGGTATTATTGTAAATGCCAATATGTTGGACTCTTGACTAGGACTCTGGACTTACTTGTATTTTTGATTAGTGATCTTAAATCCCCAGTATTTCCAATGAGATTTGGTTAGTCTGTATTTCATATACTAAACAACAGGAAAACTGGATTACAAGATTGTCAGAGAGGAAGATACTCTCCAGGGAAATAAACCTTCCCTTACTTTTGAATATATTTGATGAATCTTTAACAACTTGAGTATACAGATAGTATAAATGAATAGAAATTTTCTTTTATCACTTTTAAGCAATTAAACCTCTAAACTTTGCAAAACACTGCCATTCTACAACTGCAGTTTACGTTGTTCGTTTGCCTACATACCTGGATTTCCTTGGGGAAGGTTGCGCTGAACATCATGGTTTGACGGATGCCTTTAGGCGGCATGGTATCCTGCTCCACTATACGTCTGATCTGTGGCTCGAAACCCATGTCTAACATGCGGTCAGCCTCATCCAGGACCAGGTAGCTGCAGAGACATGATTTATTAGAACACAAATCTCCAAGTCCGACTGTTACCTTTTAATAAATACTCAGAGGATCCTCAGCAGAACTTACTTGCAGTAGTCCAGACCGATCTTGCCCCTTTCCATCATATCAACCAGACGTCCAGGTGTGGCCACCAGCAGGTGACAGCCTCGTTCCAAGTCCCTGATCTGCTGTCCGATGTCAGCACCTCCATACACCACGCAGGGACGCACACGGGAGCGATAGGCAAACTAAAGAGACAGATAAGAAGTTAAGCTTAGAGTTGCCTTTTGTCTCTACACTAATAACTAAAAGAAAGTTCAAGTTTCATTACATGCATGTTTTTAGCTCACCTTTCTGGCCTCATCGTAGATCTGCAGAGCCAGTTCTCTGGTTGGAGCCAGGACCAGGGAGATGGGGTACTGCTTGCGGCGGCCATACCTTCCGTTCTCCTGAGAACGCAAAACATTTTGTTTAACAGAACAGTCAGATACTAATGCTGTTTATACTTCGTCGATTTCTTTTCCAGTACCTGTCCAGTGTTCTTGGGGGCCTGCAGAGCGTCTCCGGGCCCCTCGGTGTAGATCTGACTCAGCACTGGCAGCAGGAAGGCAGCGGTCTTGCCAGAGCCTGAAATACAGCAGGGATCATACATTCAGTTTTAGAGCAGAAACTAAAAATATCACAGAGCTGTGGAGCCCTGAGGAAATGGACCATAACTTTCCATTTTGTAACAACTGTTATGATTCATTCAGCTCGGAAAAGAGATGGTTTATCTACAGTGAAAGAAAAATGGGTGCTTATGCTCACCGGTCTGAGCACAAGCCATCAGGTCTCTCTTGGACTTGATGATGGGGATAGCGTGCTTCTGTACAGGAGTGGGCCGATCGTAACGGCTCAGATTGATGTTCCCCATGATGATCTCGCCCATGTCCACATCATGGAACTACAAAAACCATCACAAACACCATCAGTATGGGAAACAACATATCTTAAATATACAAAGGCGTGTGTGATGATCTTATTTCAGACTTACACTCTCGATGTGAGGAGGGCAGTTGCTTCCTGTGGCCTCCACTGGGATGTCGTCGTATTTCTCAAAGTTTATCCCAGTGTTGCTTCCAGAGAAAAGCTCACTGGACAGAAAAAAAAAAAAGAGTCACACAAGTTGAGATTGAAAGCAGAAAAGAAGAATTCTGTTGCTTGCAAACAGAAATCTAACTTACTGTTCCAGGCGCTCATTGGGGGCGGTGGGCTTGGACCAATCCTCCTCTCTGACATCCTCCACCCAGCGAGTGTTTCCTCCACCAGCAAAGCCTCCACGTTCATATCTATAGTGTTAGAGTGTTGAGAAACAGAATGTTACTCAAACTTCTCTTGAGAAATCTTTGTCAAAGTAGCTGAAGAAAGATCCCCTTTACATGTTCAGTACTCATAAAAATAGTTGCTGATTAAAGAGCCTTGTGTTTGGTAAGATTTGTCGCTATTTTGGAGACTTTAAAATACCGGATTTTTCGCACTATAAGGCGCACTTAAAATCCTTTTGACTTGTCAGAGCACTGCAGCTACCGTAGCCTCCCGAAGTTATATAATGAGGAAAATAAATAATCTGGTGCGCCTTATAGTGCGAAAAACAAGAAAGATCAGCTAAATGTAAAATATTTTGTCTTAAATCCCATCACCACATCATATGGACATGAATATTAATAATAATAACTAAAAGCAAAACATAAAATGAACACAACCACACACCTTCCTCTTGAGCCCGCCCCACGGTCATTGTAGAAGCCGGTCTTGGCGCGATCGTTGCGTCCTCCGAAGCTGCTGTAGGCTGCGTCTCTGGGTCCGCCCCAGTTTCCGTCCTTGTTCTCATAGTTGCCGAAGCCTGTTAAGAACCAAAATTCAGATGACGTTTAGATGAGGGAGGCTTTTTTCCCTTTAGGAATCAGCCTCCGGTGGGCGTCGTTTTCTTACCAAAACCGGACACAGTAAATCCCTTTGAGCAAGTAAAGTCACGCTGAATTAAGTAAACTCCTAAAAATATCAAATCTGATCTCCAGAGCCATTATCTAAATGCAGAGTTACATCATTCTGACTTCAACAAGGGTGGGGGGAGGGCTGACCTTAGATTTTTAACTACTTCTGTTTGTCTACGTCTAGTTATTGATACTGAGGAACGACAGGATTTCCCCACCTGCATTCTGTAATGGTTGATTAAACGAGCCTCCACCCCTGTTACCACGGTAGGCGCCTCGCCCACCTCTATCATTGCGAGGGGGTCCTCGGCCTCCAAAGCCCCCGTTTGTGCGGTTGTCGTGGTAACCATTCACAAATCCATTGCTGCGTCCTCCATCCCATCCGGGAGAATCTTCATGGGGAGACAGAGGGAGAAGGAGACTGAGTTAGAGGCTTCAAAGAAGAAAGACAAACTGCAAATGTTAAAACACATCAAAAGATCTAACTGTCATGAGTTTCTCTTTCAGAGCTAATTTTACTCAAGAGCAAAATTTCCTGACGGGTGGGATGCAAACAGACCACAACCAGGACTAAGTTTGCTTTAAGTTAAACAGCAGCAACAACCTCTGTGTCACACTGTGAGTATTGAATATTATGCGAAGCAAGTTCTACACTTGTGCAAGTGACAAGCTGCAGAATTTGTTAAATTTCTATATCCTACATCCTAAGGACTGGTTTTAGTTTTTTTAAAAAGGGTGACATCTACTGTTTGGGACACTACGCTGAGCACACTAGCTGCGTCATCGTCCCCATTTGTGGCCTCACTGTTATCAGCACACTGAGAAGAGGCTGGTGGGGGAGGACTAGAAGGGCTGCTAAGTGGGGGTGGGGTTGGTGGGCTAAAGCAGCATTAAGGCCATACAGACACAGCCTCTGATGAGCTTTGCTGCATCTTTAAGGCTGCATCTGTGCAGGTCTTGGTCGATTCCTGCAGACCAACAGATAAATGCTTCCAATGATGAAGCATGTTGATGCTCGAAAAACAAACACAAACACACGCACACCAATAATCAAATCCATGCCAGACAAGTGAGAGTTTGTCCATCTAAGAAACCGGTCTGAGCAGGTGAGTTCACGTCATACTAAACTAAACTTTAAGCGCTTAAGCAAACTCTTGGTGGTACTGAGGAATCATCACATGTATCTTAAGAAGGACAAGACTGTTTGCAGCTGCAGTTTGAATCTTTCCCTGCTCCCTTTATACATCTGGGAAGGTAAAGCTCTCCATGGTTGTTAGCTTTGCTTGAGCTGGTGGGCATTGCGTTTTGTCTGCTGTTGCTTTTTTGTTTTGCTCTTGATGTCCAAGCCTGCAGCATGATTGTTGGCTGCTTGGTGTCTTCTTCCACCTCAACATCAAGTGTATCTAGTGTTTGGGTGGTGCAATTACAGGTTTAGATTGATTGTACTTCTCGGGATGCAGTTTCATCGGCATGATATCTGTATCAGCCTGCCAAGTCTGTTATCAGGATCAACAGATGTGAAATTTCTGCAGATAATTATTCCCCTAAACGGTGAGGCATTAACTACGTGTATATGATAACAGCTCGCACATGTTGGCAGTATAGAAATTTTTTCAGTGTCAGACAGCAGACAAGTTTTTTTAATTCACATACTTTGTCAAATACATTTATCATTAGTGGGAGTATTTGTCAATACTGACATTTCGAATGTCTGAAGAAAACAATATCAGGCATCCCAATTTCGATCGAAAATTTTACATAATAAATACTATCATTGTTTTATTGCTTAGCCCTGTTTGGATGTGCACACTGCAAACATCTTCAAAGCCGGTTACATCAGTTCACATCAGACAAAAACACGACCTAACTTACAAGTACCACCACAACGCAATATTGATGTAAGAGCGCGCTGTAATGCACCAGAGATACTAAATATACAAGAATACCTTTAAACTTCGAAAACTGTCACGTGAGAAGCTTGCAATGATCTAGTTGGTGATTTTACATGACATTAAGAAATGCCTTTTTAGATTTAAGGAGGGGAAAAACAACATTCCTATTGTATAAGCCGGAATTAACCATGCATCATTTAAAACTAGCATATGGCTTACTAGTAAACACGAGTCGCTCAGACAGGAGATAAAAAAGTTCTGCCCAGTCCTCCATATAAAAGGCGAGCACTGATGCGCTCTTTGCCTTCTTTGATCATGGTACCAAATCAGTCACACTCCTGATCCCGACCACAAACTGACGCCATATTCCGGGTTTTTCTGCCAAGCCTGCTCGACTTCAAAGACTTTAAAATTCATTTGACTCGTTCCTTTAATCAAAGAAAGAGCTCCACTCGGGGTACAAATTGACACAGACACTCTGCCAACTCCCGGCCTGAAAAAATCTGGTGCATCGTTTTCATCACATGCCTGATAATCAGTCTGCAAACAGCAAAGATCAGGCTGGGGAGAACAGCCTCTTTAATTAACTAGCACTGCTTTTTTAGACCGACGCTACAAGTCACCAGTGTCAAATCATGTGCCAAAGAAGTGTGTTTCTGTTCCGCCACCTACTGCACAGGGAGATTTTAGCGGCTGCTCTAAACTCACACCAAAGACAAATGACTAATCAGAGAAATCTCTGCGAACAAAGGCCTGAGTGCACTCATGATCTCAGCTTTGTGTTTTATAATCTCTTTATTTCTGTTCAAAGCATGCCACTGGCAAACACTAAAAAGCTAAAAGGTCTTTTAATAGCTAAAAAGAAGGAGAACTTGTGATTATCAATAATCTGGATTTTACTTGTAACTATGTAAAACTGTAAGAATTAATGTCAAAATAAAACCCCTGCTTTTATTCCTCGACTTGAAGGTTACAGAGTTTGAGTGTTGCATTAAAAAGGAGGTGTTGGGTAAGTCTCTCACAGCTGATCTTGTGTGGTTATTAGTACAACAGTCACACTAGTGATGCAGTGCAGCCGCACCTTCACCATGCATCACTTCACTTGCAAGCTTTGACAAACATGTTAGGCCCAGATTTCTGCTGCTTTCCTAAGTGACCATGCCAAAGCAAGGGCATGTTAATTTAGCCCTGGTGTTCAGCTAAAATACACCATTAAAAAAACTCTGCCAGTACGTAAATGGCATGACATGCAGGTAGAGGTCAAAGTATACCACTTCTGTTTCGCCAACCCCCACTGTAGGCATGGTAAAAGGCAAGCTCTTGAGAGGCCAGTCTTGGGTAACCTGAGCAAAGGTAGGGAAGCAGGCTATAAAAAGACTCTCCCATCATTACTGGCTCATGCAGTAAGAGTGTTGGGGCTTGACTTGACACTGATAGTTACCAATCGTGCAGTCATCCCATCCTGTTGTACAGTTATCGTTTTGTCTTTGCTGGCACTCTGCCTGCCATGGTTGTGGGCACTGTTTTGAAGAAACTAAGCGACATTGCAGGTGAGATATGGGCTGAATACACAGTGAATAAATGTGTACCAATATATCTGCCACAAAAATATTAGCAATTAAATTAAAACAGCACTGATTTGACAAGCTCTTGCTTAAGTCAAATTGCTCTTTACTTATGGTATGATATATTTGTCATTGGACTGCGAGCATCCCAGCAGAGAATTAACTTTGAATTAACAGTGAGGTGTTTAGCTCTAACTCATCCCTCTCCCCCTTTGCTGCTGTGTAATAATGGCTACTTCATGCATCTGAAAATGCAGATTGCCCTCAGCGAAAGCAGACAGAAGGGACTTACAGAGATTTACTGGTGCCACTGTATAACCGCACTGTCTAGCAGCGGAATAAGCATTTCCTGCTGTGGAACAAGAAAACAGTAAAACGAGAAAAACGTCAAGTGTGCAATGACACAGAATCATAGTTCCAAGATGTTTATTAAAAAAAAGGTTAAAATTATCTGACTGTATATGCCAGGCGTGTGTTCTGAATAAGAGCCTTTAAGAGGCTAAAGCAGCACAAAAAAAAACTTATTAAATCTCATCCTGGCTTTGAAAAAAAAAACATTCAAAGTAAAGAGATGTCAATATTTATACAACCCCACCTCCCTTTACTTTCCCCTTTATCAGAGCAGTCAACAGCTAGCACTCCTCGTTCCAAATGTGGGAAAATAAACTTGAGAAGATTGTGTTTTTCTAAAATGTCAATTCAAATCAGACGGTTTGGAATTTATGAGCAGGTTGTGTTGAAACTTCCCGGCTAATCATTTTTTTGTACAGAAATCCTCGAACGAAATGCCAAAATAAGCTTTCAGGCACAGACAGAGGACCACTTGGACATGGCTCTCTCGTCATTCTGTGCGCTGGGTAACGGTCACATGGTGGGAATGAGCTGAACGCTGCAAATGCAGCCATCTTTGAGCCGGTGAAGACCAATGTGTCCAATCTTGCCTCACCATTTTTTCCTTTCTCATTGTGCTTGCTTTTACCATGCTCTGATGGGTTTAAACAGTGAGAACACCACACCTCAGACCTGTGTGGGTGCTCTTACCGTGGCTCAGCAGATGACTGGTCCATCAAACTTACCATTTTTAGGAGCATCTTTGTTTCTCAGGTGTGGTGGAATGTAACGCCCTGAGGAGAGAAAACAGAAACACGTCATTTATGAACGGAAAAACAGATAAACATATTTCAAGAGTCTGGTTTACTTCACCAGACTGAGAGCCAAAAAATGGATAAATAGATAAATAGATGCTGCATTTTACTCCCAAACTACTGAGGTTTTATCACAGTTGCACAATAAAAAGCACTGATTAGTTCGGTTAGGTAAAACCTCTCCTGTTTTCTATACACAACTAGCTACAAAAACTGTAATCAGATGTAATATGGCTTGATATAGTCATTTACAATACATACTGCCAGTTCCTCCGCCTTGTCCGTCAGGGGAGTTCAAGTCTAGGGCAGCAAGCTGCAAAGAAAAGGGGTGAAAATTTAAATTATTTTATTTACATGGTTATACGAAAACAAAGTTCACATTTTTTCCACGGAGACTGGCATTTCTTTTCTTTTTAAGAACCCAGAGAAAGGGGAAGTTGGAGCAAAGAGAACAATGTGTGCAGTGCTGAGGCTTATAAAATAAATTAACATGCAAAGATGCAATTGTTAATTTGTAAAACCTTAATAAAGACTGACGATTTCATGTTTTTTTAATCTAGTATAGATCACACACCAACAGGAGCTGATCGAAAATTAAAGATGGTGCAAAAAACTGCAGTTCCTCAAGATTTCACCATCAGAATAAAGGTTTAACAAACAAAAGCTACTTCAGATCTAAGAAGTCTTGGGGGTTTGGATACGGACCTGCTCAATATGTACAGTCTAGACAGAAAACAAGAAGTAAAACTGCCTCTTTTGGAGTAATTTCACAAATAGAGTAAAAACCCTAACTGTATTTTATAGCTACTTGGTGAAGGCCTGTCATGTGTGGGATGTCCATGTTTTGGGGGGTTTACAACAAAAGAGCACCTATTTAAGATTTTTAAATCAAGAATAAAAGTTTGACACACTCAGACTGCACACCCTCTTACATAATCTTGTCTAGCTCTGACAAGTCTAGGTATGGAATTCAGTCCTGGTTTTTCATTGTCTGAACAGACAAAATCAAGTTTGCTTTTTTTTTATTTTTACAAGTACCAGTTATCTTTCCTAAATATTTTCCTCGATTATAAGACTAAGACACATACACACACACACTATGGTAAACCTGATCATCTGAGAAGTCTGAGTATTGGGATTCAGGCCAAGACAGACAAAACAATAAACAGCCCATCTTAACAGAATCTCATATAGACTGAAGGAATCACAAGTCTAGTCTAGATCCAACGGTCTAGGTGAGGTGGTTTCTGATGAAGACCTTGTTCCTTAAGCCTCACTAGTACAAGCTTGAATCGGAAGCTACGAATGAGATGCTAACTTCAGCGTCGTCATAACACAACGGTAGTCAAAATTCCGTCAAAAAACACCTATTTTTGTGTTAACCGTTTTCAATTTTACTCGATTAATCGACTGATACATGACACTGCTATTGAGTTTTCGGTTACTCTGACCAGAAATTGCTGACAATTCAGAAAAATAATGTAAAAAATCGAAATAACGTCTCATTAACAGCTTAAACGGATCCAAATTCAAACAACTGAATGATTTGTTGGCTCTGGCGCTTCGGCTTTCAAAAACATAAACAGTCGATGAAGCCGGTGCCAACATTTTTTCCTGCGCCACGTTTCAGGTCGAGAAGGCCGAACATTAGCCGGGCTAGCTCAGGATACCGGCACGTTCGTTATCGACAATTTAAGTCGAAAATAGCCGCATAGTCGAATAAAACCCGGGGAGAATACAGGGTTAGTAATTTTTAGATGGATTAGGACTATTTTTCGATATGTCAGTGAGTAAAAACCACTAGAGTAGCTGTTAATTAGTTCACTGGCACAGTGGAGAGAGGAGCTCCGCCATCACAACCTCCTCCACAGCGACATCAAACCTCCATTTTAGCAGCCGCAGCGTTAGCTTAGCTCGGCGCTAACAGACCTCTTTCTCGGTCGAAACTACATGTGCGTAGCGGAAAATTACAACATTTTTTAGTGAAAACAACACAATAGAAAACACATTAGAGTACTCACCTGCTGATCTAGACCGTGTGGATTATCAACGACCACATGACTCATAACTAAAGAGAGAAGTGGGGGATTATTTCTGAAGAGAAAGGATTTTCTTTGTTAGCACGGCCCGGCTATGCTCAATCGTTAACTTCCTTTCTTGTATAATTAACGACCTTGAGTTACGTATATAAAGTTATCTAGACGTTGACGCGTAATTTAAATAAATAAAACGACGGTGTTAGTTATAAATATATAAATTCCGTTCAAGTTTCCAGATGAAATGCTTGCTGTGGAGCTGCTGAACAGAAACCCCCTCCCGGCAGGTTTGATCGTGGTGGAATGAGACATCGAGTGCTCAGGTAGCGCGAGATATCATCGCCTCTGTAACCCGAGGCCAGAGAGTCGCTCGTTAAGTATCGCGAGATTATTTTTTTTTTTCTCTCTCTCAAATGGCCAACAGCAGAGAAAGCAGCTGAAGACACATGAAACCAATCATCACGGTTGGCTGGAGTTTCTCAGTCCAACAGAAGTAGAAAAATGTGAAATATAAACCTCGATGCGAAACATTAGCTTCAGAATCATTATTAACGTTCAATATTACTAAACATGAAAATTATTTGGCACACTACACAAGCATTTCTGGGATTTTAAGATATGCTGTATGTGTTTAACAAATCCCAGTGATCAACAAGAAGAAAGATCATTTATTTATATATGCATAGTTCATATCTACCCCAGATACATCAAACAACCCCCACATTTCCAACATGTCCACAATTATTTGATCTTATTTTGGCTTACTGTCCTTTTAGCCTTTGTTTTACTTTTAATCTTTTCTTATTTAACCTTTTAGGCCTTTTATTGATTTATTCATTTTTTCCTGCCCATTTTTGTCATTATGAATATTGTCTTTTCATATTTACTTCACTTCAACTTTATTATCTCCCAAAATGGGCAAATCGGGTTGCAGCAGGCACAGGCATTAAAAACACTGCCATACATCATAAAAGAAGATAAAAGAAAATACATTTACATAAACAACAATTTAGGAGGTAAAAAGCATTAAAAACGATTTAGAAGGTAAAAAAAAAGCAGTATATGTCAGTCATACCAGGCCCATCAGACCTAGAGCCGATACCCCTACTCCATAGATCACAAGATCACAATAATAATTTACTGTCCCGTTTCCTGCTTTCTACCCCCCCTTTTTATTACATTTCTTTTTCTTATCTATTTTATGTTTTTATTTTGGTCCTCATGGTCTCATTTTATGTTAAAGGGTTCTTGTATTGTCTGGGTTTCTTATGAAAAACGATATTGGCCTTTAATTCAGAGGCCTTGTTTTCAACTGAGCTTTTGTTTTTTATTTACATGTGCTGATGTTCTGTGCTTTACGAAAAGCACTTTGTAAACTTCTGTTTTTAAAAGTTCCATGAAAACAAAGTTATTATTATTATTTTAGACTCTTTAAAGAGCCTTGTAGTCACAAATAGTAATCTCTTCATTAATGTGCAAGCAAGGTATTAACTTGTTTTCATAAGATTGATAATTCGTGTGCACAAGATTTTTACTTGTCCACACAAGTTAACAATTCATGCTCTCAGGATATTAACCCATGCACACAGGATAATTTGACATGATAATTTTATATTGTGTGCACAAGATATAGGCCTACTGTAGATCTGCACAAACGAATAACTTGTGTGCGCATGATATTAGTCCATGCAAAAAAGATAACAAGATGTTGACCTTGTGATAATGAGAAATTATGTTTTGCATGCATGTTATTACATGTGCACAAGACACAACTTTATAATCCTGCGTGCACAAGCTTTCAACTTTTAACCCCAAACAACTTGTTACCCCCTTATAAATATTATTCATACTAACCGTGGCATACAAATGAGATAATAGGATGCACACAAAAACATTTATGTGAGCAAGATAGTTACATGTAGTTATTTTGTTTGCATGATTCTTATCATGTTGGCACAAATTGATAACTAGTGTGTAAAAGATTAATTCCTGTGTGCACAAGATCCTAACTTGCTGCTACGAGATTTCTATCTTTGAAAACATTGTACAATTGTACATTGTACAAAATGCCTTTTGGACAAACAAGGTTATCAAAAATGGTGCAAACACTGAAGAAGATAGATCCAGATGGTCGCTCACTGCTAAGCAGGCCACAAAGTCCTGGTGGTTCAATAGGACCATAAACCCAGAAAGAAAGGTAACATGCCACAGAGTTGATAAAAGCTCAACGACCTGAATCAGAGAGGACTAAATTCTGAATACAATCCCTTTACTGTTCCTAAAAGCTGTTCAAATTGGCCAAAAGATCCATAAAAACAGTTTTAAATGTCCTCGGTCAGGTCAGAAAGGTCAAACATAAGCTGAACCAAATCCTCCCCCCATCCTCTCTCATCTCTTCCACTCACATCCCCCCTCTCTGTGTTCCATTCAGCAGTCTGTCCTGCATACAGTCGCTGCAGCCTGGGAGGCCTGATCCAGTCATTTATCCCCACTGCACGCTGCACCAGCCGAGCGAGGGCAGAGGGGACCATATGTCACCAGGATCAGGTACACTGGGAGTAATTGGCTGTGAGGAGAGAGGTCAGCTGTTGAGAGCTTGCTGACATGACAAAGAAATCTCCCCTTTACTTCACCTTTGAGACGTCACAGTTCAGGAAAATGAAGTTTCTCATGATAGAGATGAGTCACAGAGAGGGACTCACTCTGTATCTTTATTCATGCTCTAACCAGACTGTCCACTTTACCTGTTTGAGCCGTTATTGAGGACAGACAGGAGGATCAGAGCGTGTATTTCCACCATAATTATTATCCATGAGTCATCACTCACAGTCATTTGTATTTTCCAGCAGGTAAGATGAACCTGCCTACTCAAAATATGTTGCCTAACTTGATAGTGAGCCGTCAGAGTGGGTGTGAAATGTAAACTTGTGATGTTCATCATGCACTGATATGAATCCATCTCAAGTTTCTTTATCTCTCCTCTTTTCTAAACTTGAATTTTATTTTGGTTGGTGTCACAGAACAAAAGTGTGTGCTTCGATAAGTCTTAAAGGCCTAGTTCAAGTATGTTTTCCTCGAGGTTTCTGTAGCTGTACTTTTGGCTCCATCTGCTGGACAAAATTATACCTTACGCTGAAAGTAAAGTCTATAACTGCGCCACTGCTCCTGCTAATATATGCATAAGTCCCCTCCCTTATTTAACGTTTGATCAGTGGCTAATAGCACGATAACACATTAACCCCTTGCAAACTATGCGTATAATCTGGATAAACTTTAGTTTGAAATATTTACCATATCTGAGGCAAGTATTTATCACAGTAGAGAGGATGTGATGTGATTATTTCTTTCAGTCAGGGTTGTTTTACTGTCCTGTCTTTCTTATAGCTCACTCAAGGGGTTTCAAAAGCAGCCATTTTTTCTGGTTGATTGAACAGAAATTGGACGAGTAGACGAAGTACCTGAGAAATTATCCTGTTTCCTACATCTTGAAAATCCATAAAATCAGATTAATACTTTAACAGATTTGAAACATTACACACACCCTAATTTCTCTCATTTGTATGTAAAAGCTGCTGCATGGTGTCTCCTCCAGCGACAGTTCTGACCTCCTCACTTCACCCCACGTCCATTTTATTCATCTAACCTGGACCTTCTGTCTAAATCTGGCTCCGTCTGCTGAATCTTAAATTGCTTCAAGAAGCTGCTTAAAACTCATCTGTACAGACAAGCTTTTAATCAGCCAATCAAACGTCTTTAAGATGAACAAGAAGGGAAAGCCACTTGATAATAGTATTAAAACAGTTTCTGCCGACTGTTGAAAATACAAGGTTTAAAAACATAGCACAGGCTGATTCATTGTCTACTAACAAGATTTCACTCAGTGTTTCATTTGTGTTAACTTTCAGTCATATGAATGCACTCTGTAAACTAAATAGCTTCACCCAGTGGCCGCTGAGAGAACATCACCTCCAAATAAAAGTTTCAAATCTGACAAAACTTTATTGCGACAAAAACATTAAAAAACAGTGATCGTTAAAGAGAGAGCGACAGAAAAATCCTCCAGCAAACGCACACACACTCACTCACTCACACACCCACACACTGTAGTGAATCAGTTCATCCATCTGTCCAATGACTCCCCTCTCCTCTGATTCTGCAGGTTTTCCATGATGCTTTGTGAAATGTCACCAGCCAAACATGTACTCCATCGCCTTGGAGACAAAACTATCATCTTTCCTGGGCGTCTGTCTGTCTGCCACCACCTAAAAATCACACAAAGAAACACACATCAGTTAATCTTGGAGGTCAAACTGACACTGGACTCAGATTTTAAGGTAAGGAAGTGCATCATGAGGTCACCTGGTAGTCGCTGCTGGAGTTCCTGTAGGCGGCGCTGAGCGGTCTGATGGCAGAGCGAGGAGTGCAGGGGAGAGTGGAGGAGGGGGTGGAGAGAGGAGAAGAGATGGCAGTACTGCTCTCCATCACGCTCTACAGAGAAGAAAAAACAGTCAGGTTTTAAAGCGACTCTGAGGACCAATCAGACGGTCATGACGGTGAAACAGGAACCGACCTTGTCTATGCACGGCTTCACTCCCACCATGATGGCGTCTCCGAACACTTTCCCATCTTTAGACAGAGCTTTCCTGGCCTGGAGTCTGGACTGATACTGAAGGTGCATCCAGTTACCAGGAGACGCCATCTGTCAGAAAACCAACAAACCAATCAGTTCACTTTTCCCTCCTGTCCATCCAGACTCATCAGATTTCTGTTCTGATGGAGGTTTCTGCTCATTTTCATCAACTTGAAGGGCATCCATAGGGCACTTTGTGATTTTTCATCTTTTGGACAAACAGCTTCTAGAGCAACTCTTCAAGCATTTACCATGAAAGGTCCACCAGAGAGGACATTTCATTATTTGTCATTTACATCAAGAGTACCTAAGAGGACATTTTAGCTGCGTTTTTTTCAAGCATGAGGGCAGAAGGGGTGAGAGTGTGAGTGTCTGTGTCTCTCTTACCGTGTGTTTGAGGATGTTTCCATATTGTGCAAACTGCAGCAGGATGTAGGAGGCCGAGGCTGGAGGAAAACTGACACACACAAACATAAGACCATTAAAATGAGTTATTTACTTTAAAATAAACAGAAAAACAGTCTTTGGTGGTATACTCACCCAAACACAGTGACCCAGGTCTGGTCCAGCTGGTCATCAGACGACAGAGACTCTCCCTGACTGTAGAAGGGATCTACCTGAGCTGGAGACAGACACACCTGCTGCACACCTGGAGACAGAGAGAGAGAGGAGCTCAGGATGTGATTTAAAGAAACAATGCTGCCTTTTTCTCCTGCAGGTATTTCACATTACTGCTCACACCATGAATTAGCAGCAGGCTTGACCCAGAATGCACCTGCCCATTTAATATCACCGTTTCAGACACACCACGAACAAACTCAGCTTGTACTGAGAAAAGAAAACAAAGAAAATTAAAACTGTTTTTTCTTGAGTGAGGAGATGGAGTTTATGAAACTGTTTCACTTGTTAGGAGTCAGCAGAGGGTGACTGAAGAATAAATTAGCTAAGTATGGAAAAAAGGTTGGGAATGTTCACTGAACTAGCAAATGATGACCACCAGAGAGAAATATAAACATGTCAAGAGGCTGTGCTTTTTCAGACTTTATTATTATGGACTTTAAAACAAAGTCTGAAAAAAACTCCAGAACTTGGAAAACCAACTGTGACAGAGGTGGACATAAAATCAAAATTTTAGGATGGTAGAAGCCTTCATGATTGATGACTCTAAGGAGTTTTCAATAATGAACAAAATTGACAAAATTGAAAGAAATCCATCATCGTGACAGAGAATTTTAACCCCTCACACTGTAAAACAAACAAAGAAAAACTATGATTTAAAAGGGTGACTCAGCAGTTGCAGTATTAGTGGTTTTGTTGCAGACTCAAACACTTCAAATACCAGCAGTACAACAGGTACTTAAAGCAGGAGTGAAAGTATGAGTGTGAGTGAGTACCTGATCCTGAAAAGGAGGCTCCGCGAGCAGACAGAGGAGACTGCATCACTGGAAATGACTGAAGGGAAACAGAGAAAAACTCATTCAGACTTTGAAGTGAAACAGAGACAGACATCCTCACATAGTGTTACCAGATCAATTAATTCAGGATAGTGAAACGTAATAAAGTTCTGATTATGATTATTATGATTAGTTCTGGTATGAATGTTACTCGAAATGCAAAGTGAACCAGTGGACTGAGGGTGTTGCACACAGCAGAGACGCTCAATGTGGAGCTGCAGCTGTACACCAGGTCTCCATGAGCTATACTTGTCTCAGTCTTATTTCAGCATCATCACCAAATCCTCTTCATCACTCACACACACACTGTGAACTAACCTGCCTGTGTATGTTGAGGGGCGATGCCACAGTTATCAGGTCGTCATGGATACTGCGAACAGGTGGGGCTCCACTCTTGTCCTTAGGAGTGGGAACGACGGGCTGCGGTGCAGAACCTCCACCACCTCCTCCGACTAAAGAGCAGGAGAGACTAGTGATAAACCACAGACTGAATATAATAAGCTAGTGGGTGAGCTCCTGTTGACCTCAGCACCTACCTGTGCTCTCCACCAAGGGTGAGGCCAAACTGAAGGGGCGTGGCTGAGGGGTGACAGGAGCGGGCAGGTCCCCCATCAGAAAGCCAGGGAGAAACTGAGCCCCAGAGGTTGGCTTTGGAGACGTGGGAGACCCGAGAGTCATGGGTTCAGATCCCACTGCGACACAGAGAGAAACATATGTGTGATATAGCTTTGCTCAGGGATGGCTGGATTCATGCAGGTTGGAGGGCTCTCTTTATGGAGTAGCAGAACAACAGAGGCAGAGAGGGACTCAAAAAGAAAGATGTATGTCTGAGTTAGCCACCCCATTGCATTGCCGTAGCTACTTAAAACATTCATAAACATCTTTTGTGCTGTTAATAGTTAATATTACTACACATGCACCATAAATCGGCCGGCCGATCGATCAGCGCCAATTTCCTCAATTTTTGGGGGATCGGCTGATCCTTACATAAGAAACCGATTTCATCCTCCCATATTATCTACCTCAGCAAAGGTCTGAAAATCAGCCGTATTAGCTTTTTGTTTTGCCAAAATAACAAGCCCGTCCACTGGGTCAGGTGTGCACGCATATTATTATAAAAAAATCGGTATCAGCCAAAATCGGTTTCGGCAGGTCAAGCTTTTTAAAGATCGGCGATCGGACAGAAAATTGTGATCGGTGCACCTCTAATTATTACAGTATCTGTGTGTCAGCCAGTCTGCAAACTGGGTCCAAAAACATATTTCAGTCCCGTTTCAATCCAGATCTGTAAACGGTAACAGGACAGTAACACAGAGTTAAATATCTGCTTCATAAAGATCTCTGTTTGTGTACATGAACACATTACAATTTATTTTAACATGTAATAAGTCGCTGGATGGCCTTTAGTCACAACTTTCGCTCTTGTAAATCAGGAAACAGTGAACACACACGACAGATCGAGGTTAACACACCAACACAAAGAAATATGGGTATGAACACACAAATAACAGCAGAATAGTAATATAGCATCACAACAACAACAGTTTAAGTCTTCGTGCAAGTTATATTACCTTGAAACTCCATCTCTGTTTAGGTCGTTTCTTCTTCTTTGGTATCTGGATCCTCCGGCCGCGATTTTCAAAACTAGGAAGTGACGCCAGGCGAAGAGATGGCGAGCTAGCTAACGCGGCTAGCAAAGCTAATCGATTCGTCCCTATACCTCGCTGTTATGGACCCATAAACCTAACACAAACAAATATCGATGTGAAGAATTTATATAGTAACAGTTGAGGTCCTTATATTGGGATTCTCTGTCCGCTGCAGGCTGTCTGTTGAGGGCCGGTGTGTCGGTCTGACTTCGAGCTGAAGCACTGCAGTTCACTGACAGAATTACTTCCGGTGCGTTCAATAGAATTGGATTATTCCATTTTTTCTCTTATTTTTTGAAGAACATATCAATCTGAACAGTTTTAGATTGTGCAAGGGGAAAAAAAGACTCTCCCGCTGATTGCTACTGGTTCAAAATTAAGTCAGAAAATTCCCATCTTTCCTGCACCCACAGAGAAGTTGAGGGAAAACGATGAACAGGAATCAAAATGTCAAGACTTGTGTAAAATATGTTCATATCTTTTAGCGTTATCTACGTGTTTCTAATTAATTAGCTATTTCATAATTTCAAACACATTTTGTCAATTTTTCTGTTCATTAACATGCTTTAGTAATATCCACGTTTATAAACGAGTGTCCATGAACGCAACAAACTTCATCATCGAAATGCGGCCGATGTTCCTTGGGTAACGTCAAGTTTTCTCAGCCAATGAAAACCACAGTTGATTTCCCTCCTTTTATTTCAAAATAAGAGCACCTTTCACTACTCATGAATAATTTTACAATAACACAAACACACCGAGCATCAGAGCCAGCTGTAATTAAATAAAGTATGTGAAATTAACTTAAAACCGTGTGTAACTTTGAATACCAATGGTTTGTTATATGACATTAAAGGGATATTCCATCGTAAAACTAACTTAGGGTCAAACACACTGTAAGACTGTGTTCCATTAAGAAATGATCACTAATGTTCTTCCTTAAGCTGCGTCACCCCACAGCAGTCCGTTATGGACTGGCCCGAGGTCTCTACAAACAAGTGGCTGCTGGAATAGAGTAGGTGAGTTGTGTTTAGTCTCTTTGCTAAAGAACTACGGCAAAGTTAAAAACATGTTTAGTGACTAGTACTATAGCTAGTACTTTGGCTGGGACCCTATATATACTGTTGATGAAGTTAGGTGCTGTTCTGAGCATTATTTGTGTCTACAGCGTGGTGTTTTGGTTGAGCGCGTGGCTCTCTATTGCTATCGTGCGGTCGTTACTAAAGTTGGTATAACTAGAGAAGCTAGCGATCGGCGACATTCATCTCTTCGTGGGCTGTCTAACTCGGTGTTACGGTGTGTTTTTTACTCAACTAATTTTACGTTGGAATATTTAAACACTTGTCATGAACCTCTTGCTTTAACAGCTATATTGTGAAGGATAAAAACGGAAGTACTTCTTTTTTAGTGTGTGACACTTGATCCCGGTCTTAGCCGGATCCTGATGCGGATCCTCAGACTTTGAGAAGTTTAGACACGTCTGAGATAACGAAGCTGCTGTGTAATCAGGGTTTGACTGTGGCAAATGGCCGATAGATATTAGCAGCAGCTTCTTCTTCTCTGCAGACAGATTTATGTCGCGGTTAAAGCTGATCAGCTGGTATAAGCTCTAATTGTTTCTGCTGACTGAAGAAAAACACCGTTAGCTTAGCTCATTTAGCTTCTTTTACCCCTTTCAGCTGTCTGAACTCAAAGGTAAGATGACTTATTTTCTCTTAACTCGTTTATCACCCACTGTTTTAAGTATTATGTGTGTATTACCGCTGGCTGCACATGTTTCCTGTGTATGTTCTGGAGGTTAATTCTGCAACAAAGACCAAACATCAACCTCTAAGTTTGTATTACTATTTTATTTTACATCCCAGAACACACCCCTGATTACAATAACAGATTTTAATGGTTTGGAAGCCTGTATTTAATTGAAAACAATGCAAAGACAACATATCAAGTGATGAAACTGAAACTTTTTACTATTTCATGAAAAATATCTGCTTGTTGTAACTTTTATGTCAACAACACGTTGTCAGAGGAACAACCAAACAGGAAAAAAGTTACGCAATCGTAGAAGAGCATCCGCCCTCAGTCAACCCTGCATTAATAACAGACAGGACTCTGTAGTGGAAATCACTGCATGAGCTCTAAATCAGATCAGTGAAGGCTCCACTAATGCTGAACAATATACACAGTTTTAGAAACAATACATGCTGCCATCCAGACAAAGACCTTCATTTTTCATTCACACATTCTGCAGATATTACAACAGCATGGCTCTGTAGTAGAAGAGTCCTGCTGCTAAACTGGCCTGCCTGCAGTCCTGAGTTATCACCCATTAAAAACATTTGGACCATCATGACAAAAAATAGGACAAAGGAAACCCTGAACTGTTGAGCTGGAATCCCATGAAAGAAGAGCTGATGCAACACCATTGTAAATATGTCTCTATCATCACATGTAAAATGAGCACATATTTGCATACATCAAAAACATTTGTATTTGTTTGAATATTCTGTATGTTGTCTTTGCATTCTTTTAAATTGATTTTAGGCTGATAAAAATGATATCCAAACCATCAAATTCAGTTTTTATGAGCGTTTTAAACAGTGTCTGAAGTTTTTGGTAGGTGGGGTTATTTGTCTTCCTGCTCATTCTGACACTGCAAGTATCTGGAGCATTTATTCAGTGCAAATATTTGTGAGTTACCTGCTTGTGTGCAGCTTCAGCTGTCTTAGTACACCTTATCGAGCAGAGAGAGTATGAATTCAGAAGTCAGATGGAATATTTTGCTTTCTTGTGTGGAAGATATCTTGTTTTGTTTGATTTACACTGCTGAAGCTTCGGTCTGGCTTGAATTGGACCTCTACAATGTGTTTTTGTGTACAGATAAGGAATAAAAAATTGCTTTGAGACCACTGGTTGACCTGCTGCTGTTGCTGTTAGCTCCTTACCCAAACTGAAGGCCCTGCAGGGTGTCAGACCGGGGGGCTGGAGAAGCCTAATTGGCTTCAAACACGCCTCCAGCTGCTCCTGTGCTCTGAGCCAATCCACTGCAGACACATATCTTACACTCAGAGAGCACAGCAATGCAGAGCATGGAGCTGAGAGCATAATTACAAACAAGGCTGTAAACCAGAGTGGCTGTCCTCTTAAAGGCTGCAGGGTTAGGTGGACTATTTTTAACCTGGTCGCTCTGATATTGATGCCTGTGTGTTCCAGCTGCTGGTCTGTACTGGGAGGACTGGTGATGGGGCACAGGGTCGTCCTCGGGGTTCAGCAGCCCAGTCCCATCCGGCTCATGCTGCGGCTGCTGCTCCTCGTCGTCCTGCTGGTGGCTGTTTGTGCGGAGAGTCGAGATTTCTACAAACTTCTGGGAGTCAACAGGGAGGCGACGACCAGAGAGATACGACAGGCCTTCAAGAAGCTGGCGCTCACCATGCACCCCGACAAAAACCCTGTGAGTTAATGTGGGACACAATAAGGGCTTTCACAGGGTAGTCAGGTGGTGGAGATTGTGTCAGCAGGTACTCTTCCTGGGGTTCACATCCAACAAACAGGAAGAGAAAAGTCTCTGATGAATATCCTGCGTTACAGGGTGACCCCTCAGCCCACGAGAAGTTCCTGCAGGTGAATCGAGCCTACGAGGTTCTGAAGGATGAGGACCTCAGGAAAAAGTACGATAAGTACGGAGAGAAGGGATTGGACGAGCAGCAGCAGCAGGGCGGACGTTACGAGAGCTGGAACTTCTACAGATACGACTTTGGTCAGTCTCAGTTGTCTTTCAGGAACAGAAAACAGTTTATTTTCTTTGGTCCTGATAAAAGATTAATGTCTCTGTGCAGAAGAAACTTTCCTCTAATCTCTTTATCTGTCTTTGTGCTCAGGTATCTACGACGATGACTTGGAGATCATCACGTTAGACAGTGGAGATTTTGGTGAGGATCTCTCTTTCATTCACACTCACAGACGACACATTCTTTTCACTGTGTTTCATCTGAGTGCCAAAGACTTTTCTAAGAATGCTAAGAAAAGGTGATCTCAGAGTTGCAGTCCTGGATCTGCAGCTTTGGGGTCTGTACTTGTAACTTTGTGCCACGTCATGAGAAATCTTACACACAGTGAGATTCTCTGAGCTTTTCATGGCTGTGAAATGTCAGCGAAGGCATTTCAAACACGACATGGTAATTTCTGTGGGTGACACAGGAGACAGGTAACAGGGTAATAACTGCTGTGTGTGTGTGTTTCAGAGGCAGCAGTAAACTCTGGAGAAATCTGGTTCATCAACTTCTATTTCCCACGATGTTCACACTGTCACACACTCGCTCCAACGGTAATATGACACTAAAATACTGAACCTGCTCACAGATACACAACATTCCACTCTTAGACCACTCTTAAATCTCTCATTCTTACTTTGAGACGTCTTTTATATTTTAAGATACATTTGCAGTCCTTTGTCTGTTCGATTTTCCTCCTACAAATGACAAATGATGAACACAATAACTAAGCACGACACCATCTGTCTGTCTGTCAGTGGAGGGAGTTTGCTAAAGAGATGGATGGAGTGATCAGGATCGGAGCGGTGAACTGTGGAGACAACAACCATCTCTGCAGGAGGCAAGGCATCAACAGCTACCCGAGCCTGTTTGTGTACAGAGCTGGACAGGTCTGTGTGCTGGTTATGATTGATCGTTTTAATTTAGATGTGAAATAATGAGCTAACTGAGGGTGCCAGTGTGAAAAAAAAACCCTGCAGTGAGTCAGAGAGGACAGGACTTTATCATCGTTGTCTGACGGGATTGAAACCTTCTGTGTTTACACAAATAAAACTCTGCAGGATTTGCTCACCTGTTGACACTCAGTTGCAGAAATATGCATGATCATAAGTAACGCTTGGAATTGACAAGATTTTATTTACATCAATGCCATTATTGATTCTTCTCATCAACACCTTTGGATTTTCTGTGTGGAAAGATGTCGACATCATTTTGCACGGCACACAAACCTAAGTGGAAGGTGTCGATAAGAAAACCATTAAGTATAAACGCAAATAATGTTGAAGACTTGAACTAAATGAAACTGTTTTATGATTCCCATTCCTATTTATAAACTTTCATGCATTTTTATGCATCTGTAAAGTTATTTAGAGGTTTAATGAAAAGCTAAATTGATCGATATTAATCATTTTCTGTCTTTCCACAGAGACCAGAGAGGTTTGTCAGCGAGCGTAATAAAAACAACCTGATTAGCTTTGCCATGCAGTTCCTCACGACCTCCGTCACTGAGCTGTGGCAGGGTGAGCGCTCTGATTTATTCACTTTATATCTTCATAGCTTCATTTCCGTCTGATTATTGCTCTTGTTTTGGTCTCACACTCTGTGGTCGGACTGGTTGCTATGGTTGTGTTTTCCAGGAAACGTGTTCGCCGAGATCGAGTCTGCGTTCTCGTCAGGCCTCGGCTGGCTGATCACTTTCTGCTCGGACTCTGGAGGTAACTCACAGAGGAGTTATTTTTCATGCTCAACAGTGATCCTGTCACATTAGCCTCCCTGTATTTGCTGATAATTTCACCACAGTGTGTGTAGTCATCCTGCACAGCCAGTTTTTTATTTATCTAATATTTATTCACCAGGATGTACATTACAGAGGTAGAAACATCAAGCCAGATATAAAAAAAAGTCAAATGCAAAAAAATAGAAAAAAAAACAACATTGCACACTTGAAAACAAAGTAAGGTGGTGGCATTTTAAGTTTATTTTAAGGCCTTTTAAGTGTCACAGACTTTCACAAGGACCCGACGTTTGTTTAGTAGATGTAGAAATTTAGATTTAAAGTGTTTGAAAGTCGTTTTTATAATCAAAGATTAACGAGACAGACATGATAATCCTCTAAATCTCTCCCTCTCAGATTGCCTGGAGTCAAGAACACGGCAGAAGCTGGCCGGCATGTTGGTGAGAGCATATCAGTCATTTTCTTCAGCTCCTATCTGTCAGTATTTTTCATTGTCTTGAAAGTAGAAATCGTCTGCATAAGATGCAAAATCCAGTTATTTGTCTTTTCAAGTTGCATTTTAAAGTCATAAAAGTTTATTTAATATTTTAAAAATTGCTTCAATAAAACTTTAAAGTTTTTCTTTATTAATTTAGCACAAATAACATAAAATTCAGGGGTATACCCTGTCCTGAGCCTTTGCCATTTCACATGAAATGGTCCTTGCTGCAGTATTATTTCATCAGTGTGCTCACAGGACTGCCTGTGTTTTTGCAGGATGGTTTGGTGAAGGTGGGCTGGATGGACTGCACCTCACAGGAGCAGCTCTGTGAAAGTTTTCAGGTAAGACTTACTGCCAAAACTTAAAATTCATTTTTTAACAAGCAGTCTTGTCCACATGGCTCCATTTTTGTCTTTCCCTTAAAAAACTTGCAGACTTACAAATCGATGCACCACATTTTTGAGGTACTTTTGGATTTACCTGGAAGATAAATCACTGTGTCATCTGCAAAGAAGGAAATTTAGACATTTACATCATGTCTTTGGCTTCATTTTAGATGATTTAACACAAGAAAGCTTCTTAGAAGAGATGTGTTGATTGCAATTTCATTTGTTCAACTATTTTCATACATGACAAGTTAATCTTCTCTGTAATCTCTCAGGTGACAAGTGGAGCGACTGCTTTGTTCCCACCTGGAAGCTCCCTGGATCAGCCTGACAGTGTCTTGGTAAGAAACACACATTACTGACTGTCCATCTCATCTGTGGGAGGAAATTATCAGATTGATGAGATCCTGCAAATCATCATCATGATATGTGTTTTTGTTGCAGTGGTTGAAGACTCTGGACAGTCGAGAAATTTACAATCTGGTCATCGATCATCTGCCTGGTCTGGAGCTGCTGACAAGTGAAACCTTCAAGGTGCGAATCCTCAGAAACCTGCTACAGCTGTCATACATGCTGCATGCTAACATCCTGCTAATGATATGTAACATCCTGTCTACAGAGCAAGCTGGCTCATCATCGCTGGTTGGTCAGTTTTATGTTTGGAGACAGAAACCCCGCCTCCAATGAGTACAAGAAGCTGAAAGGTGCACTGCGAGATGACCACATACAGGTACCTGTCTGACTCTCTGACTGTCTGAAATCAGTCTCTCCGTATGTCCACCTGACTGACTGTTTGTCTGTCTGTCTGTCTCTCCAGGTTGGCAGGGTTGACTGTATATCAGACTCAGAGTTGTGTGAGTCTCTGTACATCCACAAACCCTGCGTGGCCGTCTTTAAAGGACTGGGAATCCAGGACTTTGAGATCCATCATGGTCAGTCCACTGAGCTTTACTTCACTGTGTTTATAACCTGCTGTCATACCACATAAACCAGGGGTGTCAAAGTCAAATGGACGGAGGGCCAAATAAAAAATTTAGCTACAAGCCGAGGGCCGGACTGATAGAATGTTCATTGAAAATTTTTTAAATGACGCATGTAGTCTAGTGAACCTAACTGAACCTACTGAAAACCTAACAAATATATTCCAATATGATCAGATAAATAAAGCAATATTTTCTTATGGCTCTGTCAGTAATCTTTAATTTTCAACAGACACAAAAGACAAATTTCCTTTATATAAAAATCCCCATAACATGAACATTAAATGAAAGAAACCGGTATTATTCAAGGCACCATCAGTAGCCTATATTTTCTATTTTAGCAAAAGTGGGCTAAATTTACTTCAAAGAAAAAAATAATAATAGCAATTTTCTATCATCCACTCAACTGAAATATTTTTAAAATATAATTGGATTGAAATACAATAAAAATGTGTTTCGTTTCATAATGTCGTCTCAGATTATACTCTTTCAGTACCGCCACACTTTCTCCACACAGAAGACACACAGGTTTTCCAGCTACCTCCGTGAACATATACTCCGACTCCCACCTTGTTTGAAACCCCCGGTTCTCAGTGTCCACCTTCCGTTTTGCCATTTTTGATGGGTATCTGAAAGTTAATTTTACTGTTATGCTGACAACTGCTGTGCTAATAAATATTGAAATGAAGCAGCCTACTGCTCGGTGCGTCACCGTTGCATTGTGGGAAATGTAGTATTGGTGCGTGTAAAAGATCTGCGGGCTGCCGGCTTGCTGCGGTCTGCGGGCCGGTTCTAATAATAAATCAAGATCATCCCAGGGGCCGTAAAAAACCTTGACTCTGACATATGTGACATAAACCAACACCCTTTTAACTCTTATGTCATGATAAAACTCAAGCCGGAGAGACGGATGGAAGAAATAATTGGGGTTTTAGCTGTGGAGTTCCTCAGGGCTCTCTGTTAGGTCCTCATAAATTTCCATTACTTGCAAGAACACAATATCTGTATACTAAATCTTGTTTGTTAAACCTTTGCGTTCCTCCCCTCTGTAGGTAAAGATGTGTTGTACAATATTGTGGGGTTTGCAAGAGACAGCGTTCGCGCTCATGTGACGACTCTGAGACCTGAAAACTTTCCTGCAGACAAAAAGGAGCCGTGGCTGGTCGACTTTTTTGCTCCGGTTTGTAGCGCATGACTCTCAATCAGAAAACTAATTTTTTTCATCTGTTCAGATTACATCTACTTTATTTTGCTTTTATGGTAATTTTGGTGCTGAAAGTTCTATACACTCAAAGTTGAAACACAAACCTTGTCTGTCATTTTTAGGAAGAAGTACAGCTATGAAGTTGTTCCTTAAAGTTTCGACTTAGCATGTTTCTTCCTAATGAATCCCTGTTTGCCCTTAAGACTGGAGGTTCAGGTTTCGCCTCTAATGCAAATAATGAGCCACAGTGTGACAGACACAGTGATGCAGGCAGGAGTCACACTCAGGAGCCTGATGTGTGGTTATCGTTGAGTAAATAAAGTCAGTTCCTGTTTAAATGCTGATGACGGAAAACCTTAAGAGGAGATAGAGGGAGATCATGAAACTTTAATTTGTGAAGAACTTTTCGTCCTGAGGCTGTGACAAATTAAATCTTGTGATGTAACCTTCTTAGATAACCATGATTAAATATTTTCTCCATGTTTTCAGTGGTGTCCTCCCTGTCGGGCGTTACTGCCTGAACTGAGAAAAGCTTCAATCCAGCTGGCGGGACAGATGAAGTTTGGTACTCTGGACTGTACCATCCACCACAACCTCTGCTCCATGGTAAGGAAGAACAAAACTGGACTCAATGTTTATCAAAAATCAAAGAGGTCTGAGGATGGAACCCTGTGGGACTCCATACAGAAGCTTTGCCTTATATAAACAGTTCTTCCATTTGATGCTTATACTTTTCATCCTTCTGTTTTCAGTATAATATTCAGGCCTATCCCACCACTGTGATCTTTAACGGCTCCTCCGTTCATGAATATGAGGGTCAGCACTCAGCAGACGGCATCCTGGAGTTCATACAGGTATTTATACTTTCAGATAACATATTAGACAACAGAAGCCCCTTGTCATACACTCTACAAACTCCTGAAAATTTCTTAGCATTGTCTTGGCGAGCTACGTGAATGTTAACGGCTAGCTCTGCTCACCCTGACTTTGTTCTAAAAAGTCCCGAATGGGCGTAAATGTCCTAAAATTACCCTGAAAATTACAGAAATTTATGCTATAAGGTGAAGAGTAGTGTTATTTTCCTTTCATGCAGGAAATGATTCTTATTGTTAAATACAATATCAAAGAATTTATGGATTTCTTTCACATGGAGAATACAGTCTTGCACACTGCTTCTACCTTTCCCATGATGTTTATCTTTTAAAATGGCGGCATCAACATCTAGTGAGGGACTAAAAGAGATTTTTTGTGTGCTTACAGGATCTTGTGAATCCATCTGTTGAGGTTTTGGATCCTTCAAGCTTTGCAGAGAAAGTTTCAGGTAAGCTTCAGACAGCCCTCCAAAAATTGCCTCCTTTATTCTGCTTGTTCCCAAGGACACATAAATTCCCTTCTTATTGGAACAAGGCCATAGTCACGGGGTTACAAATATAAAAAAATCTTAAAAGTGTCATTTTAAAGTGTCACTTTTATGACTTCCTCACATTACTTCTAAATGTTGAACGGATTTTCTGCTGCCCTCTTCTTTACAGGTCGATCTGACGAGGAGGTCTGGGCGGTGGATTTCTTCGCTCCGTGGTGCGGTCCCTGTCAGGCTCTGAAGCCAGAGTGGAGACGCATGGCCCGGGTACAAGACACACTGCACACACTGTTAAAGACTTGTGGAGAATCTAGAAGCTAATAAGTATCTGCTGTGATGTATCTTGTTTAACCAGTGTCTCTGTTTTTTCTGTCTAATCTCCGTACAGATGCTGTCCGGTCTGGTCCAGGTCGGTTCAGTCGACTGTCAGCAGTATCAGTCGTTCTGTAGGAGTCAGAATGTGAGGGCGTATCCTGAAATCAGAGTTTACCCCGGGAACTCCAGACAACCAGACCGATACATGTATGTACCAAATATACCAACACCGTAATTCTACTCTAAATAAAACTGTTTAGGCTCTTGTGTCATGATGAAGAGGGAGGAAGATGGATGACATGATTGGCGTTTTAGCTGGGGAGTTCCTCAGGGCTCTCTGATAGGTCCTCATTAATTTCCATTTCTTGTAGGAAACACAGTAGGTCTGAGCTTTACACTTTATGTATCTGCTTACTTATTGGTCTGTCTGTCTCCTCAGGAGTTATAACGGTTGGCACAGAGACGCCCAGTCACTGAGATCGTGGGCATTGAGGTGAGTCACAAACTGTCCTGAACTGAATCAATGATGGGGTTCATTTTGAATATACAGAAGTTTAGTTAATGTTTACGGTGGGAGAAAAAATTGATTCACATAAGGATCCCAATTTTTTCTTTTACAGTTTTTAAATCGAATTTTTTGTTTAAATTAAGGAATAAATCTTAAAAACTGACTGACATGTGATGTGTATGTTTTGGGGAAATAAGGTTCCTGGAATAGTCAGTAGACAATCATAATCATTCAACTGTTTCACTGGTGTTAAAAATGCAGACTAAAAATAGAGAAAATTGACAATATCGTAGAATCGCGATTTAAATCCAATCGGCATCCAAAAAAAAATCATAGAAGAATCGAATCGGGAGGAAAGTTAATGTTAATGTCTTTGTTCTTAGCGCTTTACCCAGAGCGTCTGTGGACCTGACTCCAGACACCTTCAGGACTCTAGTTCTGTTGGGAAAGGATCACTGGGTTCTGGATTTTTACGCTCCATGGTGTGGACCCTGTCAACTCTTCGCCCCAGAGTTTGAAATCTTAGCACGGGTGAGACGATTTTTTCTTCCTCAGTCTCAGATAAACTGAATCAGACACTGAATCAGAGGTTTAAAATGATTTTCTCTGTGTTTGCCAGATTCTTAAAGGGGAAGTCCGAGCAGGGAAGGTGAACTGTCAGGCTCACTATCAGCTCTGTCAGTCAGCTGGAATCATGTCGTACCCCACTGTCAAATTATCCGCCTACATGGGAGTAAAGAGGGTGAGGACTCACACACACATACACACACAAACCAGCAGCTCTCCCACACAAACGATAAAATAAAACAAACAAATATATAAAATATAACATACAAAACAGCCTGGAAAATTGGTGCTAATTTAGAGATAAAATAAAATAAGCTTTTTATATTTGAGACTGGGGAAAGGTGAATTGTAAGTGTTTTAGTTAATGCCAAACTGTGGTGTTTGCAGCATGAAACCACCGGAGATCACATTAACAGCCGGGACTCAACCATGATTGTTAACACAATCAGAGAGTGGCTACAGCAGATGGCGCCACGGTTACAATCCAAACCAAAGGTGAGTGACAAGTCATCTGAAATTCATCTAATAAAACCACATAATGACTTAGAGCCTCACTCTACGTTTCTGTTCTCTGCAGGACGAGCTCTGAAGAGGTTATAGAAACGATCTGATAATGAATTTGATTGGTCCGGATGATGATCGATCAGCCAACACTCCTTTCAATGAACACAGCTGTGACACAGAGACTGACTCACACTGACTGTTACTCTGCTGTGATGAATGTATGGAAAACTTTCAGCCTTTATTTTATTTGTTTTTATGTTTGTCTCCATCGTTTGTATTTACTCTATGAAGTAAAACTGTGGGACGCTGAATACTGGACGCACACACACACTCACTCACACACTCCACACTCACAGCGTGCCACGTTGGACATGGTGTTGTATTTTACTGTTCATGTTGAAACTGTCAAACCTTCAAAATAAAATGGTGTTTATTTTAAAATAACTCTAGAGTCACATTGATTTTTAACGCAATCATTTATGGTGAAAAGGTGGTTGTGGAAATTAGGATCTGAGAGGGTGAGCAAGACCATGAAGTGAAGAAAAAAGGGATGAGATTCACCCTGTTATTTCTAGACTCTCAAGACCAGCGTTCACTGTTATTATATAGTATATACTATACACAGTCTATGGTTTCAACCAATCAGAATCAATCATTAACACACCTTAATGCAGAGACATTAAATTAAATGTAAACGTGTGTTAAAACAAGAGCAGATGTGTTATGCCCCAGTCTCAGGAGGCCCAGTGGAGTTAACAACTACCCACAAAATGACCCAGTTTAAAACTCTATAAAACACTCAGCCACACAATTCATCATAATAAACACACACACAGCATTTAAACTGTTGAACAAAACACACTCGCTCATGACTAAATTAATAAAAACTCAAGCACACAACACAAAATCCCGGACTGGGAGGCAGCAGTTCCACCTCTTCTCTGAGATCAGCACTAAGGTTTTAAACCTTAAGGACCCCACTTTCGACCTCCCTAATTGCACCATCAACTATGAGATAAAGTTGGTGAAATGTTTCAGTTTCTCATACTAAATGAAGCCTTTAAAGCTGATATAACAATTTGACTTCAATTTTCAAAAGAAGACTGAACCCAAATGCTTTTTCATCGTGTTGATCGTGTGCTGAAGCTGCAAGACAAAGAACATGGCTGACAGATATAACCTCCACCTGCCCAGGTGAGCTAATTACTCCACAGGCTGATTCCACTCAGCAAATTGGCAGGTACAACCCACCACAAAAAAATTACCTCACTCTTTAATGGACAGCAGCCCCATCATTAAAACTAATAAACATGTAAAAAGTTCAAATCAGCTGATCTGAGATCATCAGTTTCAATTAGAAATGAATTACGTTCAGATACAGGAAGAGCTCAGGGTAACAAAAGATTGAAAATGAAAGCGAATTCATATAAAAACAAAAAAGCTTTTACTGAGATGTTAGTTGTGTTTCCAGCTAAAACCAGCAGGCAGCACTGTTGCGCCTGAAACAGACAGTACCTGAATGCGTGTAAATATTTAGATTGTAGAGGGATTAAGAAGTGAGTGTTAAAGAAGTATAATGAAGGTATCTACATGTAAAAGTAATCTCTGTGCAGAGGTTAAAATGTTTCCTACTGAGTTTAAATTTTCAGTTTCAGGTTCATTAAAGTTCAAATGTGACCAAAGAAGCAGCTCAAAGTAAAGTAACCAAGCTTTGGTTTTACAATAGAATATCTCAGTTATTGTTTATATATATATTTTTTACAAGATGTTAAAGACTTAACTGTTCTGTTTGTTGTCCCAAGTTTTCTTTGTGTGTGGATCAGTGATTTAAGTTCTCACAGAGGCATGATCAGCAGGTATCATCATGTTTGTATCTCTGTACACAGACTCAGGAGTTTTGTTTGGACCTGAGTAAAAGACTGTTTTTTTTCTCTCTCTGTCTTTATCTGATGGCTTTTTTGTTTGTTTGTTTGTTTGTTTGGCTGATCTCAGTTTATGCAGATGACAGTAAAACAGCACAATTGAAGACCCTTTTCAGCATATTGACCTCCTGATGAATGATTTTTTCACAGTGAAAGTGATTTTTTTACATCTTAAAGATAAGCAGGATCACATTTCTTGGATTGCATTTTTTTTAATAACATATCAGTTTTGAGGATATTAAGGTTAAATGTTTTGCATAGTTAGACAGGTGGGCACAATTTAGCTGTTAGTGAGGGGGCCAAAGTTCTGTCTCAACTCAAGTGACTGACCAGACAATGGTTTGGTCAGACAGCACCCTTACATTTGTCTTAAACACAAATTTAGGTGCTGCTAAAGGAAAAGTCGGCAGAAGTTTCTTGAAAAAAAAAATTCTGACTCAAATCATTTCCTAACTTAAAGCTCCTATGAGGAAATTTCTGGTTGCATTAATTTTAGCGCCCCCTGTGGACAGAATGGGACATTTGACTTTTTATCTGAGCCTGTTGTGGACTAAACAACTTCCTTAGTATTTTATACTTTTGTACTTTATGCAAGTTTACTTCTATTATTATACCACAATTTGATCGGAAGGAAATCGATGTATAAATGATTATACTTTTACATAGTTTTCACTCTAACTCAGAGGGTTTTCTTATGTTTCCAGAATTAACGAGGATTAAAAAAAAGTTGAAATTCTCACAGGGAAAAAAACCTCAGGGAAAGTCTGTGACTTTAAAATGTTATCTAAGAGCATAATTAACTAAATGACCTTACGTACTTTCCACCTCTTAATATTATTAGAGCGGGACATATCTCCCCCTCCATCCCCCCTCCTCACCCTGGCTCTGTTTTGTGGGCAGTTGGAGGTCAGCATTGACGCAGCACTGCTCCATAAACCACTGGAACCACTTACTGTGCGTGCGTTCTATTGTTTCATGATGTGAAATGGAGCAGCAAGTTGGACAAACACTGGCTGAGGTATTGTGGGAACCAACCTGGTCTACACTCTGTGTGTGTATGTGTGTTTGGATGATGACGTCAGGTTCAAATCGCTTCGTGTGTTGGACTGTAGAAGCTTTGGCTGTGCGTGTTTGAGTTGGAGGGAGAGCTGATCACAATGATTAACACACAAAGGAAATTCCCACCAGATCTGTGAAGGTTTTAACCTTTTCACTCCTGCAGTGACATTTACAAACAACAAGGTTAGATTTCACAAATGCATTTCTCCGGACAGCTCAGGAGTATAACACTAACAATGTGCAAAAACAAAACAGGTCTTGATTTCTGGAGGTTGCTGCTTCATTTCTTCTGTCAAAAGCTTGGGAAGGTACGAAAATAAGGAATATGTAATGGCCTACTTTTTGGTACCCTAGCCGTTGGAGTATTGACCCAACCCTATAGGGCGGAGCTTAACACAGTGAAGTCCATTGATTGGTGGAAAGGCTAACACATAGACTGTATATAGAATGGACGCCGTCTGCCTCCTCACTGGGTGAAGCCACCCTGAGAACAGCACCCTCTGGTGACAGGCTGCAGTGTAGGTCATAAATCTCACCTCCTCCAGCAATCCCTATGGAGCTGTGGACAAACTTTAGAAATTTATTACACAGAACATAATTTCTTTCCCCCCTGCTCGCGATGTTGACATGTAGTTATTGTAAGACTGGTTTGTGCTCAAGTCCTCTTTTCTCTGTAGAGCTCAGTTTTTAATAGTTATTAGGGGGTTCATGTTTTCTATGAATGACACCTGATACAATTTATGGGCGTACGAAGATTGCGTAGCTCACCTGGGGGATACGTTGTTTGAGCTGAGCGTCATCACAGCGACTCTCAGCGACTCTCCTGCCGAATGCGCAAAATGCTACTGCGCAATGTTGGTTTCAGGAAATGGAGAGAAAATGCAGAATTACAGAGAGCTTTTTTGTTTCAAATCTGTATACTGGCGGAAAGCAGAACCAACCAAGTATACAATCTATGGGCTAACACCATAGGATTGAAAAAAAAAAACGAAAAAAAAAAAAAAAGGTTAAAAGTAGTTTTTAAACTTGAGTCAAAGTTCAAAGAAAGAGAAAAAAAGTTTGAATCAAACCAAAATGAGAAATTCATATCAGACCATCTGAGGCAGTTTGCCTTTTTATTCAGCAGAGGGCCTTTTTGACGTAACCTGACTGTTGAATAGCACTGTTGATCTCAGTAAATTAATACAGTGATGATTCCCTGCAAAAATGGAGGACATGTGCTGCAATCAAAGCTGTCCTGAGACAGGCCTAGTGGAAAGATTTTGAGTTCAGCACCACAGATAGCAAAATACCCAAGTCTGCAGGTCTCCTGAGCTGCACTCAGTCCTGATCATGCAGTAGACTTGGCCTAAAGGCGAATGATATATAGCTGCTGCAGCGCAAAAATGATGGAGTTGTCTGGACCCAACTAGATCCAACATCCCCATTAATACTGGACCAGACTTATCAATGTTTGACTAAGAATGACATTAAATATCGGACCAAACCAGGACCAAAGAGTCAGAGGACACTGAACACAACCAGGACTTAAACATCGACTTGCTAAAGGGCAACCAGAGAGTAAGTTGTCAACATGTAATACGATGAAAGAGCAACATGAGGGCACTGTGTTTACATTTTACTCACTGACAGAACAAGGAGAGGGCACTTAACTCACTTTATTTTTGCAGTGAAGTACCTGGAGGGAACTTTATTTATACTTTATCTGCCAAAAAAGCACTTTATTCTAAACGTGATACTTAAAGAATGACTGGAGGGCATTTTACCCACAATTAATTCACTTCAAGTGCATCCTTGGGTACTTTTTTCATTGCATTCAGGAGGGCACCTATGTGGCATATTTTTAGGCATGAGAGTACTAAGTTCTCCCCTTACCCCACCCTAGGTACACAGGAGTCCAGGACAAAACAGGACTAAAGTACCAATGAAAACTGGGCCAAAATGGGGCTTAAAGCTTGTAAAAATTAGAACAAGTGAAGTCCAGAATACCAAAGAGTACTGGACCTGGAACGCCAGCCCGTACTGGACCAAACAAGAGCGATGACACCCGCTGCACTCGCCAAACTTTGGCTAAAATTCAAAGAATGTGGGGAATGACCAGGACTACAACAACACCTGAATGTGTTGGACCAAATTGGGGCTTCAATACCCGTGAAAGGTCTGAGAACTGGAGCAAAAAAACACAGGGATGAGTCAGACCCAGTCGAGGTTAAAGCGGATCTGATAAAACTGCTTTAAACTCAAAGTAAATTTCAGCAGAACGGCTATAATTCCTGTTTTTTATTATCTTTGCGGCGGTGTTAGTCTGAGGAGTTTAATGAGATAAATATAGTCCACTGAGGCTTCTGTGTTTTTCCCACTTCCTGCCCTCTAGTGTTGAAAAATCACTTGACGCATCTTTAACTTCTTTCAGCGAGGTCAGTCAGTATGAAAATATTCAGTGTGTGAGACTGTTTGCTGTGTCAGCACTCAGGAACATGAATAGAGGCACTCAGCCCGAAGGAACAGACTTCACCTTATACCAACACCAGGTGTGTTTTCAGTCAGGCAGTCAGCTGAAGGCAACGTGGACCAGATGGGGAGGGAGGGGAGGGGAGGGGGATAAGGAGGTGTAATAGCAGTAAATCTATGAAAACATTTTTTTTCTCCCCTCTCATGGAAACTGCAGCTGAGAAAACAGGGCTGGAAATTAGCAGGCAGGAACTACTGGAAGCACGCCTATACACACACACACACACACACACACACACACACACACACACACACACACACACACACACACACACACACACACACACACACACACACACACACACACACACACACACACACACACACTGAGCATGTTCCTGCTACTGCTCTGTTCAGTTAAACAAACTTTACTCCCATCAGTAAGAAACTCTGAAGGTCTGAGGGTTCAACTCCTCTTCTGTCGATCTCTATCAGTCTGTCTTTACATCAACCGTTACAACTGAGTGTCAGATAATTTAGCAGTTTAACTTCATGACCTTAGTTGAAAAAACAAAAGTTGTAAGAGAAACAACCAAACAGGTAAAAAAGATTAAGGGCTCTCGTCTTAAATTTTGATTTTTGGCGATTTCATTGGTATTTTACACACTCGTCCAACATTTTTGTGATGCAAAGAGGAAACCAGATATAAACATGATCCAGAAACACCAGAGACTTCTCTGGACCTGAGCCCATTTACTGTAAGATGGACTGAGGGGAAGAGGAAAACTGCCCTGTGGTCATGAATCAGAGTATGACACTCTTTTTGGAAATCAAGGACTCTGCATCCTCCTCTTGGAAACATAGAGGAACCACCTGGTCTGTTATCAGCTCACGGTTCAAAGCCAGCATCCCTGACGGTACGGGGATCAAACTCGTCTAATTTTCACATCTTTTTCCTATGTGTGGAATATATCAGCCGTAAGACGTCATACAGCTTATTGTATTTCATATCAGCAATCCGTCCTGTGTGACACTCTTTGGTCCTATCTCATTATTAAACAACAAAAACAACACGGGCTTCATCTTTGACGTCTAAATTAATGTTTAATGGTTCAAACAGCTGAGGAGAGTCCAGAGATCAGAATATCAGAGTGTTAGTACAGTTCTGTGGAGTGTTAGTGTGTTTACATGGACAGTTACGGTGATAGTGAAGGAACTGATTGTCTGTCAGAGAGCAGTCTTACATGTTTTCATTACTTTTTCCTCAGAAACATCCTGACGAAACATGAGGAAAAACGCAGACTTATTAGATTATAAAAGTATGATGGTGGAGTTCAGCAGGTTCCTGGAGTTTGGCCTGTGTTTTTACTCCGCACGGTCACGGTTTACAGCTTTAGCCTTCGCCGACTGAGTAAAGATGTAACTCAGACGTTTGCAGTCATGCACCTGAAGCTGTTTCTCATTCATTCATTTTCTACCACTTCTTCACGTTGGGGGTCACAGGGGGGCTGGAGCCTATCCCAGCATCTTCAGGCGAAGGCAGGGGACACCCTGGACAAGTCGCCAGTTCATCAGGGCTGACATATAGAGATGAACAACCATCCACACTCACATTTACACCTACGGGCAATTTGAAAGTGGCCAATTAACCTAACCCCACTTCTGCATGTTTTTGGGATGTAGGAGAGACTGGAATACCCAGAGTAAACCCGCGCAGACACAGGAAGAACATGCAAACTCCACACAGGAAACACCCAGATTTGAACCCAGGACCTTCTTGCTGTAAGGCGACAGTGCTAAACACTACACCACTGTGCCACCCAAGTTGTTTGTCAATTACTACAAAATAAAATAGGCTAATTCTGCTCCTTTTGCAACCAAAGTTTAATGCAAAATGTGGTTAAGTGACATGACCGTGGCCTTTTGTGTTTCCAATTCAAAACCTGAGCATCTTTACTTGCAGATTACAACCTGATCATACATCATAACCTCAAACTAAACCATGTATCAATGTGAGGTCAGTTTTATTCTCTCTAACCCGAGTGAATCAAATCAGATTTATGTTTCTATCTTTGAAATGTCAAAAAATGATTAAATGTGCATGACAACTGAACGAAACAGTATGTGATGCCTTCTGAAGGACCACATTAAAGGTCTTATTTGGGGTCTTTTCCTCACTGAATGTCTCATGGTGTAATCAACGTAGCCTGATCAAAAAAGACAGATTACAGCTAGTTATGAGTAAAAGAAAAGGTAAAAAGTAAAGTTAAATCTGACTGTCCCAAAAACTCTCAGTTAAACTCGATGATGACATCTGTTTTTTAAAAAATACTTCCAAAGTCTCGTCCTGTACCCTTCTATCTGCGCTCACCAAGCAGCCCTGTTCAGTTTGGTTCAGTCCGATCCTCAGTTATGTGAGTTTCCTGGTTAAATGTTGGAAGAAGTGGAGCGACTTTGGCTTTGGCTTTCCAGGAGCTGTCATGAAGCGGCGCTTGATTTACGCACAGACACTGACGGAGCAGAGAAAAGGACACTGAAGGGAGAGGGAGCTCATCAGAGGATTTATCCTGTGATTCATGATAACTTTCATCCAACAAAATCCACTTTAGGCTCAAATATAGAGCCACGCAAGCTACTTTATCTACCAAAAATACAGCAGTAGTGGTGTGGCGGTGCATGTGCATGTTTACATTCTAGTCATGTGCTGCAGAGTTCAGCTTTTCTGTGTGTTTGGATCTATTGTTCATTAATCCTGGACAATGTGGAGTTAGTCCTATGACTGATGACATAAAAATTGTAATGTTTCAATGATACATATAGATCAGCCTAATTCTATATCATATTTGTGACATAAATAGAGCAAATACAGCCCTCTGCTTATCACTATTCTGTCTGTAATGGCCAAGTTCAACGAGACTCAGCAAGCCTTCAGCTCTCTGGATTTTTGGCCCATGAAACATGCCGTCTACACCCACAGTCTGCACGTTTGAATGTAAAACCAAGATCCGACACACTTCCTGCATGAAGCACTCAAAGGTGCAGTCTGCTGTGGGAATGAAATGTCAGGGTGAAATGTCCGAAAATTTACTGCTTGGTGAAAATAAAAATTGACAGGTAATGCCATTTACATTAGAAACGTAGTTCAGTAGAGACTTTGATGCACACACGCTAAATACACGTTAGTCTTTTTCTGTTGTGATGACACATTTATGAGACGTCTTTGGATTCTGGAGAAGCTGCTGCTGTTGCTCTTCTTCCTTTGAGCTGCTGCAGTTGATCAGTTTCTTTCTCTCTGCAGAAGATGTGAATTTTGCTCTGTTTTTTATTTGCACATTTCAGCACAGTTAATTTTACAGCGATTGCTACAGATCCAACACGGTCCAAAAAGTCCAAGTCGATTAATTTTAGTTTCACTAAAATGTCCTCCATTATGTCACCACGGTAACATGGTCAACATCCAGGATTACTGCAAGCTGCGACCGCCAAGATGGCCGTCACCAAAAAGAAAATGTCCAAGAAAAGGCGTTGTACTGAAAATATACTGTAAGGCTGTGTGTAGGTTTAGTACTACAGCTTTGAAGCTACATCCCCTCGCTAGTCTTTTTGAGTGCTTTAAGAGTATACACACTCACACACCCTCACATACACACTCACACACAGGCATACACACTCTAAACGCACACTACATAATGTTTGTGCAAAGAAAATAAAAGACAAGATCAGACTGAACAGCCTGACTGATGAAGAGATGAACTAGATTCAGCTACAACATCCTGTCATAGTGCAATATCTACACACACACAAACACACATGCATTCACACACATTCACTCACAAACACACACATCTCCACACATACACACACACATGCACACACAGTCAGGTCTTAGTGGCGATTCCTGCGCTGGTTCCCTCGTCCTTTCCCCTGCAGGATCTGATCCCATCTCTGCAGACAGACACAGACGTTGTTTAGTTTTAAGGACACAAACTCTCAGTCAGACTCAGAGTAACTTTGTGCAGAAACAGCTCTGCTGCAGGTGTGTTTACACAGAAAATAACAGGAAATGCGGCTCTGAAACATCAACATGTTTTCTTTTCGGATTAACCCCGGCTGCCGTCTGAGAGCAGGTGTCAAGAAAGTGAACCGCACCTTGACCTTCCTGGCCATTTTTTCCTTCCACCTCTGAGCGATGGAGCCGTCAATCAGGAGCAACCTGTGACCACAAACACAAACACAGAGGGAGGATTATGCAGGGTTCACCACACTGACTGTAAAATTAGGCTATTAGACTTCAGGGAAACGAGTAATAACCCTTCATTAAGAAGAGCACACCTCATTTATTACTCGTGGCAACTGCAGAATCATTTCAGCACAAGGTAATCTGATGCATCAGGTACAAATAAACACCTGTGGTTCACTTCAGTGAGTCTGCATAGAGAGTTTAGTATAGATGCCTTTTGCTTACATATTTGATTTGTTACTTCCATGCAAATCTCTTGCCTGTTAAGAATGCACTCACACTCAGTCGATCTTTGTTGTCCTGTCACTGTCCCCTGTTTGTCTACACTCACACTGCTTCAGACTTAAACTTGACTCCTTATCGCACCTTTATAATAAACTAACGGCTTGAATTCGCCCCATCATGTAAGAAGATTTGACAAGAAGTGCTCTAAGCTGCACAACAGCACAGGGAATGACTGTAGCGTTAATGACTTTGTTGCCGAGTGCATCATACTCCTGCCAACAACTATTGAACAGGTATGTAAGTCATTAACCAACATTTACTGGCAATAAAAAACAAAATCACTCATGCTATGAACCAGAAAATTACATTTAAAGTCTTTAATTAATCATGAATGTGATTATGCACTACCAGACAGCACAGCTCGCTGCACAGAGAGTGGGAAGAAAGAGAGACCCAAATCATGCCTTAAACCTTACCAGTGTTTAAGGCTATGAAGCTGTCTAACCTTTTTATTTATTATCATCTAATGTATGTAATATACCATAAAGTGTCCCATGAGTGTGCTCTCTCAATGTTTATTTCCATCTCTAAAGCCAGCACAGGCAGCAGAGTCCTCCTCGTTCCTCCTGTAAATTGGTGTGAAGTAAATCTTTTAGACCTCAGACCACGATCATGCCTTCTTTGTGCACTGATTTACTTGTGCATATGATGCTCTGTTAAATCTGAAATCAGGCAAAATAAATCTCTTTGAATAGTAAGTGCATTACTAAGGGTCTAAAGTAGATAATTTATCTTTATGGAAATAAAAGAGGACCAAGGATGGAGCCCTGAGGAACCCCTTAAAGCTTTGCTTGTTTTCAAATTCAAACTGTTCTCCTTTTTTTCAATAATCCTTCAAGAGTAACATCATGAGAGACACATTTATGTAATTTTGCGATAAGGCCACAGTACTTAAAGTTTTAAGTTCCTGTTTCCCGGAGCTGCACTCACCTGGATGTCTCCTCGTTCTCGTAGCCCATGATGAGGTACTCCTCCCCAGTAGACAGAGGAGGACACAGGCAGGAGGAGGAGTAGTACAGCGTCTGTGTCTCTTTGGGAATGTTGACCAGAGAGGATTTCAGCACCTCCTTCACCTCCACTACGGCTGTGGGCTCCAGACCGCGATTCCTCACCTCCCTAACCCTCGCCCTGATCACTAGAGGAGGAGAGAGAGTCGTCGGCATATGGGTACACAGTGGATGCTCAGATGCTCGATGCAGTAGATGTGCAAATCCTCAAAATTGACCATGATTTGCAGTTTTATATTGTGATTGGCATACCATAGAAGAAATAATGTATTTTACGAGCAAAATTGTCCATTGTTCATCATATTCAGTGGTGCTAAAAGACATGCAAAAAAAGTTTTATATTCCAGATTGTCTTCAGAGATCCTTTGTGAGCACAACTGTTGGACAGCAGATTTACAAAAGCTTCAAACTACAAATAGTCCTGTGATTAGGGCAGAAAGTATTATAAACATCATTAAATCAAACCGTCTGTGCAGGACAGAGTGTTTTCAGGGTACAGGGTGAAACTATCCAGGGTGCAGCAGCAGGAAAAGAGGTAAACTATTACTGCAGAAAAACAGATATTTGGCCGTTTTTGTCTGAAAAGGCTCCCTAAAAGCATTCTTTCAGCGTGAGGCCACCAACTGCACACACAGAGGAGGAAATAATGCAGAGCTGGGCGAGGACGCCAGCAGTTAAACTCTTCAGACCACCTTGTTGTTTCGCTCTGTCATGCCACCGTGCTTCACCTCAATTATATCGGAATATTTCTAAAGTGAGCTCTTGTTTTTATGACGGCTGGAAAGAATCTGAAATCTTCCCCAAATGGATTCTGTGGCCGGAGGCATCAGTGAGCTCAAAAAGTCCTTATGGAAATCTCTGCTGGATTCGCCAAATCGTGCCTGTGCACAGGAATCATCTGGAAAAGCCTTTTTAGCATTAGCGTGTCTAATTTAATCTGACTAACCTAAACGCCTCCGAACCGAAATCTTTCCTCCATTCAGGAGAAATAAAGCTCAGAGAGAAAGAATCCCCGTTTGAGTCGTCTGATATTAAAAAAAGGTTTCTCATTCAGCAGCACAGTAAAGCCTCCAAACAAGTCAGACACTGAGCGTTTAGACGTGTTTTCAGATCTGGGATGATTTTATCTCACATGGGGCAGTGATTGGAAAATAAGATTTGACACTCGGAGATCACTTTCACTCAAAACTTAAAACCATCAACAAATTAAAACCAGGTAGAAGAAAGTTTGTGAAACACTTTGAATCAGCTTTTTAATATGAAACATGAAAAGGAGATGAATATCAGTGTGATATTCCTAAAAGCTAAAGACGATTAGCTATGGAAGAGTCTTAGCTGATCAGCAGAAATGAAAACAAAGAGAAGTTTCTCTTTGAATCAGCAGGAATGTGCCTAAAGTGACTCACCGTAGTTGTAGTTGTTCTTCACGTAAGTTTTCAATCCCATTTTCACGTTCTTACATTTGCAGGGATCTACAAAAAAAGGACAAAAACCTTTGAGAATTAATAAAAAACAGCAGTCTGGGGTAAAATCAGAGAGGCTGCAGAAGACTGTGGAAGTTTGTGCAGTACATATGCTCAATGAAGTGACACAAAGAGACAAAAAACACTATTTCATGGGAATCAAAAGTGTGCATGGCATGGTGGCTTCATATTTTAGGAAAACAGTTTAATTTCTGCAGGGATTACAACAGCATGGCTCTGTAGTAGAAGAGTCCTGCTGCTAAACCGTCCTGTCTGCAAATGTCTGCAGACATTTGAGCGTCATGAAACTTAACCAGGTGAGCAGACAGGTTACCTCTGTTTGGTCCCCTGCAGTGGAGGTTGTTGGAGTCCATCGGAAAGTCTGGACTGGATTCTGTTGGAAGGTCAGAGGAGATCAGGAACTGGTTTCCACATTGTTGATGTTCAGATGTGCAAAATAACTAACAAAAGAAGCTGGTTTTCAGAAGTAGAAGCTATAGACTATTATTGAATGTGCCATACATATGAAAAGGTTCTCAGCTCAACATATCATGCAATGACAGTACAGAGAGAGGACCAAAGGGTGGTCTCACCTGGGTTACACCTGGCTGGATCCTGGTAGTATGGATCTGTGAAGACAAAGTACGGCATTGATCAGCAAAAGAGTTACAACTTTTTGATCTACAGAGGATAAGTCGGACCTGTTTTTTCTAAACTTTGGTTGTCCCTCCAGCGTTAAGATTTGCAGCTTTGAATGAAGGATCACGATCACCGGAGTTTTCTTTTTTCAATTAACGTCAGGAATTTGACTGAAATCTATTTTTACTGTCAAATGTTTTGGTTTTGGGCCCTGAGACAAGCAGGACAAGCATAAACCAAGACTGTGACCAGAGACACCGAATATTTGGTCTGGTCAATCATCATTTGGACATTTGAGACGAACTTGTGTACAACAGAACAGACGATGACTGGAAGAAGTGAAAAACATCAGGAATGGAAAGTTTGGTTGTTTAGTTTGTCGGAAAGCAAAGAGTTTGATACTCTTAGAAAAAAAGACAGAGTATAGGCGACGAAGAGCTTAAGGATCATAAGTATGTTTGGCCAGGAGAGCAGGTAGCCTTGACATTGTCTGGTGTGTGTGTAGCCGAGATAAATCACTACGTGAGCCTATCAGGAGTGCTGTGGGTCCGTTTTTAGAGAGTGCAAGCTGCAGTGTGCACCACAAGAAAAAAAAAAGGAAAAAACGCTCATAAATGGTACTCAAAGAAACTGTAGATTGGAAATGTCTGATGTTGATTTCTGAGCTGTATTTTTTAATCAACAACCTTCTCAAATCAAAATCTCAGATATCTCGGCCTAAATGTTCGTATCAAGTACAGAAAAGAATAAGTTTGAATCAGAGAGTAAACACAGATGTATTTCAGTCTAATATCATTAGTGTCCTGAGTCTTCTTCACTTTTTCATTAGCTATTGTAAAAGTTGTTCCTGGTTGAGTAAATTTCTCCCACTTGATTGAAAACCATCAGGAAGCAGTTTCCCCGTTCTGCCGAGCCCTGCCGACGTTTTTTCTGTCCTGTTTCTACTCTCAGCAGTTTGTTCCTTCTCCCTCTCAAACAGATAGCGTGACTCATTTCCCCTCCGACTTCACTCCCACTGACTCTCTCAAAGAGCTCCTTGATACCGGCGGCCCACTCATTTTACACTCCATAAAACCCTCACTGTCCTCTGCTTCTTCAAGGCCGGCCCTGGACCATCTCAATCCCCCTGACCTCCATAACCGTACACCCACGCATCCCTGTGCCGCCACGGCCCGGCCCGGCTCTGCGGGGTCTGGGGATTTTCCCTCGCCGTGATTTGTTGATTTGCTGAGGTTCAGGCAGGGTGGGACGCTCAGCTTGTTCCAGTGAATTTCAGAGGTACTCCTGTCTGAGAGTTTCAGAGAGCAGAGTTTGTGTCTTTGCTCCATGTATGGCTCAAACTTTGCTGTTTCACTGACTCTGGAATGAACTCAGTGAAAGTCATCTTTGAATAATGTTAGAGTTAAGAAGTAAATAAGAAAGTCGAGGCTCAAAACTAAAGGTGATAGAGCTTTCTCCATCAGAGCTCCTCGACTTGGGAACGACCTGCCAGAGGAGAGAAGGCGTTCAAAGACAGTTCCTTCTTTTAAGTAAAATTTAAAAACTCACTTTTACAGACTTGCTTTATGTGATGCCGTCTTTTATCTTTTCTCTTTTTTCTTTTATACCTCCATCTTATTTTGACTTAGTGTCCTTTCAGCCTTTGTTTTACTTATAATCTTTTCTTATTTAACCTTTTAGGTCATCATTATGAATTTATTATGATTTTATTATCATTATTGATACTGTCTTTTTATATTTACTATCCTGTTTCCTGCTTTTCACCCCCCTTTTTATTACATTTCTTCTTCTTACCTATTTTAGGTTTTTATTTTGGTCCTCCTGGTCTCATTTTATATTGTAGGGTTCTTGTATTTTCTGGGTTTCTTATGACAAATAAAATTGGCCTTCAGTTTGGAGGCCTTGTTTTTAACTGAGTTTTTGTTTTTTATTGTTTTTATTTCTATGTGCTGATGTTCTGTGCTTTACGACTGTTTGTCAAAGCACTTTGTAAACTTCTGTTTTTAAAAGTGCTATAAAAATAAAATTATTAGTATTATTGTAAGAACAGAGTTTTATCGGTGAGGCTAAAATGAAAATGCCAGAGTTCTTCTGACTAAATCTCCACTAAAACAACACAAGGAACAAAGACTCAAATAAAATCAACCACAACTTTCTGTACATGGCAGAGACTAAAACTGAATTCAATGCATCACACAGACGTGCTCTTCTGACTGCAGTGTAATCAGCTGATCAGGTCTGTGATCCACAAATCAATGATCTATCTTTTTGGTGTGAAACTCAATCAATTCTTTAAAACACTTTTTTTCCCCTTTCTCATTGTGCATAAGATTGGCAAAGTGTCACCATGAAGATAGGACTGACACCTGATACCTGGTCTTCTGAATAATAAAAGCACTGATACCTGGACCCTCCGCCTTAACGATGGCCTCAGGTGAGATGCAGACTCCGCGGTCGTACAGCGGCAGCTCGTTGCAGGCCAGGCTGTCGGGCCAGCTGTGGTTGTAACGCTTCATCACCGGCTCGCAGCCGTACTTCGCCCGCTCGCACACCGCCTTGCACGGTTTGATGGGCTCGTGCTGGAAGTCGATGGTGCAGATGGGAGCGTACATCGCACAGAGGAAGAACAGCAGGTCCGGACTGCAGCCAGTACCTGAAACACAGAAACAGACAGGTGTGTCATTATCAGACATGACAACATTTTTGAGAGATTTTTGTGGCGAGCGCCGGGCAGTTCTGGGGTTACCTTGTATGGTGGATATGAGATAATTATGAGAGTATTTGTAATTAAATTGCTCATCCAAATAAGTATAAGTGAAGCTGCACACTTTTTTGTTTAGTTTTGACAATAACAAATGGTTTAAAAAATTATAGCTACGATGTGCCTTGAACTTACTTAGTCCACTAATATTAGTGTTAAAGTCCTCCTATGTTTTACATCTCTCCTATATGAAGCTCTCTGAACATCTGTATGCACAATAGGCTGCCCTGAACGCATCACTCAGAGACAATGCAAGACTATCAACGTAAATATTATATCTCACATTTGTTTCCCTTTCATTAAAGTGTTCATTTTGCGACAATCCCATCCCAAATTGTGAAGTAAAAGTATCAATCCAGTGTCTGTGAGGCTCAGCAGAAACTTTGGACAAATATAGTGATGCGATTCATGAATGAACGTGGATCATCAAACTACAGGAGAAAAGACAATATGTGAGGTGGGTGGGAGATAGGTCTGAAAAACGGGAGTGTTGGCAGGTATGGTCATTATATCTATCTTTGATGGTGCAATTCAACCCAGCAGTTAGGTTTGGTTCTGTAAACTCTGATCTTGCAGACTGCACCTTTACTTGATAGGTGGGGGTGTAAGCCGGGTGGAGATAGCTGCATCACTTATGTTATAAAGGGACATGATGAAGATATATAGTGTCAGTGTATTTAAAAGAGCACTTTTGAGTATACTAACTCTCTTTTCAACAATAATCTAGAAAAATAGTTTTGGTAGGTAAAAGTGCAAATAATCAACTTTCAACCTAAACCACAAAGTCAAACTATTTCTGTACTATTTCACACAGGAAACAACATTCAGCTGAAAATTTTCACTTTTGTTGTGAACAAAGTTACAGAAAAAAAAACTAATTTGAAACATCCAGATTTTTCACCAAACTCCCCGACTTATTTTATTCAGACTGAGGAAAGTTTTTCCCGTTTGCAGTCGAATCACACGGTGGATGTGGTTAACCACACCCAGAGCTCCTCCTGACTTCATCCTGCTGCAGGTTTCACACGGGATGAATCTGGTCAGAGCTGAGCACATAGGAGTTCAGCCTGCAGAGATGGACTGAGGTTTGGCGGAGCAGCGTTATAATGAAGTCACAGAAAAACTTTGAACTCCTGAACTGAAACTGCTTCCTGGTTTTGGGCTACAGGTCTTTCATTAAGACATTTTTCTGGTTAAAGCTCTTCGCCTCTGCATTTTCTCTCCTCGCTGCCCTGACCTCAGCTACAACCGAGTTCAGCCAAAACCTCAAAGTTTTACAGAAGACAGACATGTTTGTATGATGAAATCTTACAAAAGTTAATGAAGCCACATCAGTTTAATTCAGTAATTATCTACAGTTTAGTGAACCACAAAAAACAAGTGAAGAGTATCAACAATTACAGCTTTTATATCCCTTCAAACTCTCTGCATGATTATCTTGAAAACTACAGCTTAAATATTACATTATACTTATGAAATGAAATAAGCCTAAAGACAAAGTGAAAGAAGGCATACCCACCTACTCATATCTTTGTGTGTGCCTTCATTGAATTAAACTGATAAGAAGCAGAAGTCAGAGTTTACAGAAGTAGCTGTAGGTCTTTGCTTTGAGTTGAGGTTGCATTGAGCTGAAATGTTTACATGTTAGTCAGGGGTTTGTTTAAATTCATTTAGACAGGAGTGGCTGATTTCCTCTGAGCTTCTAAACTTTTTAACAAGGATTCAGTCTTTGTACAAAACCACAATTTGGGTAAATTTGCCACAGAGACGGTGTTTTGTGTAATGTAAAAAGATCACGGATGGAAATAAACTTCAGAAGCTACAGGAAGCCTGTTGCAACTAAGTCCAAACTGTTGGTTTTGTACACATGTCCGACCTCTGGCAAGGCAGCCAATCACAATTAAGGATTTGGAGTAGCACTTGGGGTGGCCAATTACATTTTAAAGGAGGGGGGCATGTTGGTTAACCAAGTGAACCATCAAAGTTTAGTACTTGAGCGTGCTCAGATTTGAAGCTCTTGGAAACGGTTTCTGTTTAGGGGTAAGAGTCCTTTTTGAAGGTGCCCTATGATGAAATATTTAGAAACATGAACCAATCATCTTTTAATCTAGGTTTTGAAAGTATTAGCAAAATTCTGCAGCCTCTCAGTTCCTAAACTCATTATCTGTGGAGTGATCTGAGTGGGTGAATATGCTATGATGAAGCGCTGTGCTAATTGGCTGCCTGACTGTTATCTGAGGATGGGAGGTGCAAACTGATGCAGAGGTGGAAAAACACAAAAACAAACTGGCGAGCACTCCAGGAGGGGAATTTTTTTTTTAGGATGGTAGGGGAAGGTCCCACCCTCCTTCGCCTCTGATTGGCTAGAAGTGCTGGGCTCCGATTGGTTATTCCTAATGGCTGTGAAACGTCATCGTCTGCTGGGTTAGGGTTAGGAGATTCAGAAATGCGATAATGTTCTGTAATGTTCTGTTCGATGTACAGAGCCAACAGCCCGCGTTTGGCTTGAGCGTGTGATGACGTTTCCAGCTTTTCTAGCCAATCAGAGGCGAAGGAGGCGGGACTTTCCCCCTACTGTCCTACAAAAAATATTAATATATCGCCTTCAGGACATTGTGGGAATTTGTGTTGGGTTTTGAAGCTACTGTGCCTGACTCTAACTTTTGACATCTTGTCTCTGCAGCAGAGGTAGGGGAATCACTCAGGAGTGGGATTTTCACTCCTGTTGTGACGTCACGACAAGAGCAAATACAAATCTCCTTGTAGAAGTTGTTTTCCCAGTAGGTGAGCAGCAAAATTGATGCAGTCTTTTTTGCTTACATGTTCTCAGAACTGCAGATGACTAGAGTGTATGAGCAAGGAAAAACTGTTTTTCATACTATGGAAGTATTTGAAAATATTGACTTTATGATGCACTGGATTAAGTGAATTTAAAGTTAACAAAACTCACAAGAGGGTCGAGACATTCTGCACTAAAACTCATTGCAATGATTCAACACTTTTGAGATATTTTACCAAAAGCTAAAAACATAACAATGGCATAAAAAAAGAGGATAGCTCGACTCTCGGAAATTAGATATTGCTTACATGTCATCAGCTCACAGTACTGTTTATTTTAACACAGCAAGTTTGTAATATTTACTCTCCAGGGAGAGAGACAGAGATTAAGAAGTAAAAGGTGAGTTGTAAAAAAAAAAAGTTATCTCTGGTGTCAAATCAGACAGAGAGTATATGTGCAGAACGTGCAGAGGTGCAGAGCAGCATTATTGGCTCAACTTATCAAAACTACACAAAAGTTTTCACATTCTGTACTGTCTGGTGTGTAGGAAGGAACGTTTGAGAGGAAAGAGAAGAAATCTAGTTTCGGTTTTGAGTTAAAAGCTGACATTTTTATATCAAAGAGCTCATGGTGCATTATTACCTGTCTGCAACATCACGCTTCCTACTCATGGTGGTATGGGAGGTAGAGCCTTTAACAATGTGGCCCTCCTAGGTTAAATTATTGTAATCCTCCTTCATCAGGGTGCTGGTGTTAGTTCCTCTGCACTGTTCCAATAAAATCTCAATTAGACTGAAAATCCCTCTTCTCACCTCATTCATGACCATATCCAAAAGATTTCAAGTTATCCAATAACCCCCTAGACCAGTATCCTCCCAGCTCTTAATCTTGGTTGTGGTACCTACAGTCTCTCTTGTCAAACGGGACCTGCTGCGTGTTGTAGCGCTGCTAAACTGTTTACCTTGGGTCCTGGAGTATGTTACTTTGTGCTAGTTTTAGAAGTCCTGCAAAAATTGTGTTTGCTGGTAGTCTGTTGGCATCTACAGTAGCACCAATGCTTTTTACTTTCACGTTGACTGGGCCCCATTTGTAATTATCTGAAGTATTTATCTGCAATATATCTGAATTTAATTGAAACGATACTAGCGAGAAGGAGCGTCTGTTTGTGTTTATGATTTGTGGATGTATTATATTGAATCTATACGAGAGCTGAAATAGGAGGCAGAGGACGACACAGGGCGGGAGATGTTAAGGAGTGTTTTCTTGGACTTTGATTTGTTAGGTGGGGTGACTTTCTGACTGTCTGCACTTGATGTTCATCCTGAGTGAGCGCCTGACTGACTGCAGTCAGACCAGAAACCTGCAGAGGGCCGTAACAAACCAACCCTTTAAAATAAGACTGCTCTATCACTGAGCGCCGCTTCAGGAGCCAAGTTTTCCCCTCCTAAGTAAACTAATCAGAATGATGTTTCCACAAAAATGTTTCCATGCTCTCCTCACCAACTGATGGTTTTAGGTTTCCTGTTTCTCAGACAGTTCAGATTCAGTTCTGCTCCAACAGAAAACAGAAGAAAAAAGGAGGAGAAGAGGCCATAATCTGGAAGATGTCAGTTTGAATTTCAGCAGAGACGAATCTATCAAAAGAAATAAAGTTTAAATGTTGTTTTTAATTGTGTAGGATTTTAGGTGTAAAGTCCATCTCTGTGGTTTCTCCTCCAACTCTGTGTTAAACCTACAACCATGCTCTGCAAATCTGTGCAGAGGGGAAAGTTGCAAAGTGAAATCACAGACAGGTTTGCTCAAAGGCACACCTGACCACACCTAAGCGTACACGGGTAGGATGTTGCGAGATACTTTGACTTTATTGAACTTCTCTGAATGTTCTTGTAGACACCAGATCAGGCAGGTTATCTAGTGGTGGCTACAGCAGAGATGGATGATTCTCCACCTGAACACCCATGGACATATCTTGAGCCTAGGGCTGGGTGATAAAACAATACCAAAAATTAATTTCATGTTTGCCCTGTTTACAGTGCAAATCTAAAAACTTCACCATCAAACCTGAAAAAAACATTTGTTTTATTCTAGATTCACATTAAGCTCTCTGTGCTTGGTGGAACTCAGCTGCAGTTTTAATTGTTAATGTTAATTTGAAGCTGTTAATCTGCAACACATGAGCTTAAATGGAATAACCCTCTTTAGCCGTGTTCTTTGTCCACCAGGTGTCAACAGGTGATGTGCACAGAGCCCGCCCAAGGCATAAGCGAACAAAGTGCCAGCTTGGGGCCAATAGGGGGCCCCCCCAAGCGTAATCAAATTTTCTTTTTTAATATATATAAATTTTTGCATGTATGAGTGGTGCTTTCTGTATGATTAAATATATATCGTAAAAAAAAAAAAAAGTAAAAACACTTAAGTGATGCTGCTGATGTAGGCTTATGATTCTTACTGCCGATATGTCAAAGCTCTGCCACCATCATGTGCCTTTTGCTGTGCAATGTGCACTAAGCATCCAAAGTTCAAGTAGTTGTGGGGCAAAACAATGTCGCAAAAAGCTACGTATTCTTCAGGAGCAGAGAAAAGAAAAAGAAAGCGAGCGGAAGAAGAGAAAAAACACCAAGATAAAGGTATGTTTGCATGTCATGGAATGTTAATCAAAGAGATTTGTGAAGGTGTGTGAATGATCAACAATCAATATTATTGGCAGAAATATAGGGTCCCAAAATCAAACTTTGCTTAGGGCCCCATTGAGGCTTGGGCCGGCTCTGGATGTGCAGGTGTAGTTCAAAGAAATGAGACAAAACTTCTGGGTGAACTCTCACAACAACACCTTAATTGGCCGGACAACCAGGTGAAATCACACCTTGGGCTGATTTTAAAAAGCTCATTTGAACAAAACAGAGACTCTAAAGAGTATGATAGTGTCCCCTGATATTTAAAAGTTGATAATCTGACAACTTTCAGGCCTGTTTAAAAGCATTTTTGTCATTTTTCATCATTATCTACATGTTTTTTTCTTTATCTATAAATGTAAAATAAGAAGACTGCAAAAACTTTAATGCTTTATAAATCACAGGGGGTAAAACTAAGTCAGAGTCGTACTTCCTGGTGTTTTTATAAGTTTAAGGAGCTCTTCACTCAGTTTGACAGCTGATTGGTCCACAAGAGAACTCATTAGAGAGTTCAGGAGCTCTACACTCACCCAGCAGCCCCTCGTACTGCTCGATGGCCAGCACCGCGTTGTCCTGCGTGCTGTGGTGGAGGTGGTTCGGCATCTTGGTCATGTTCCACGGCATGGACTGGCACAGTGGGATCCGGACCGACTCGCAGGACGCCGCCCGGACCGCAGCCGGACACAGCGCGCAGGACACGGCCAGCAGAGACACGCAGAGCCCCGGGGAGAGCATGACGAAAAGGTCGGCGAAGGAGTCACGGAGGAGTCACGGAGAGTTAAATCCAAACAGAGGCGTGTTTCTCCCGCGGAGTGGGACCTCTCTGCTGCTGCTGCTGCTGTCCGGTCTGCAGGCAGCTCGAGGAGGAGGCGGAGGGAGCTGCTTTCTTATTCACTTTCGCCTCCTCCTCCTCCTCCTCCTTCTCTGAAAAGCCCCCTCCTCTTTCCCTCCTTTCCTCCTCTCCTCTTTTTATCCTCCATGCATAAAGTTAGATTCCTTTTAGATGAAAAGTAAATACCAGTAAAGCCTTTAAAAGCTCATGATGTTTGGGTCATTACACTCCATTAAATCAGTGGATTTTACATCATTTAGCGCTCTGACAAGTGTTCAGCTACACTGCAAACAAAAGGTGGAAAATAGAAACATCAGTGTGTTGAAAATGTAGTTAAAATAATTACCTTAGACAGTTTAAAAGTAGGTTTTACTTGAGGAAATAGATCTGTCTGAAACATTTAGTATGCCAAATGATTCGTTGATCTTAGAGCAGCATGGAGATCTGATCACACATGCACCAAACCCTTCAAAACACTATATGTATGAATGCAAACAGACGAAATTTCCACCTTACTTCAACTGGACTAACACAGCAGACACTATCAGGTAGAATAGTAGGGGAGAGTGGGGTAAGTTGAGCCATCCCCTGCTGCTTGGAAATGGTAAAAGACATTGATCATGTGACCAAATATTTAGGTGATGGGTGTCAATTCATGGAGTCTGTGAAGGTTAGAAGCTCATGGGTGAAGGGGTTAGACATTATTGTACCAGTTGAATAGCGTATAATAGATAAAAATACACATGAATGTGAAGAAGTGACTGTTATTTAGGGAGAGAGAAGGTGAGGGAGGGCTGGGATGGAGAGTGGGGGGGTAGCAGGAATACAGCTCAACTTACCCCGCTCCTATGGTCAGCTTACCCCATACACGGGGTAAGTTGACCATAGGAGACCACTTTATTGGCATGCTATATTATCAAAGACAGTTATGTTTACACTCATTCTGTTGGTTTTCAGGGATGAACAACATCTAGAAATATATGCAGATACACTAGTTAGAGACAAAACTATGATTGCCTTGATGTAGTGATCAGGAATATGAAAAATGGCTCAACTTACCCCACTCTCCCCTAAATACGCAGGCATACAACTGTCTGCTCACACAGCATCTTCTTCTGTGGTGTTTATGTGACGGACTGATCAGCATAAATGGTCTCCTTTAATCCAGGCTGTGTTTGAAGACATGCAGAGCTGGTGCGACCCGGTGCAGGTGCAACACATTTTGGGATTCACTAATGTGACTTCAACAATCTTTATTTAGCCTACATGGTCTATAGTGCAGCCTGTGACCCTATAATGAAAGTCAACTCAACTGAGACCAGTGTTGACCTTTGACCTTTGCAGGTTTGTTGCACCAACGGCTCAGCAGCGATTGGTCCATAAAAGCTGAAAATGGTGTTGCAAAGTGTGTGTGTGTGTGTGTGTTGGCATTAACTTGGACATAGGAAGTTCCTCCAACATCTGACAGTCATTAGCTCTATCTCTCCCACTCTCCCTCCATTACACACACACACACTCACAGTGACACACACACACACACATACACACACACACATTTTCTGACTCATGGGTCAACATGCAGAGATTTGAGTCAGCACTTTTCCCTTCTTCATTCCCACCTTCTTTCCTTCCTTCTTTCCTCCCCTTGTTTTCCTTTCCTTCTTCTCTTCCGTCATTCATTTTTCTTCTCTCCGTTCTCATGACTTCATCTCAGCGGTGTGTTTCTGTTTGTGACGTATAAGGACCCCCTCACACTTTGGCAGGACAATCACTAATAAGAACACACATTTGCTCATATAGATACACAAAAGTAAAAGTGAGGTAAGTACACATGCTTGCCTTGGCTCCTTACCCTTTCCTCAGATTTTCTTTCCTTGTTTCCTTCTCTTTCTTTCCCATTTTATTGGAGGTAAGTACTGCACTGTTTTCAAGAGGGTCCAAGCAGCTGAAGTCACAAATACATGGCAAATTAAGAATGAAAAAATATCTTAATTAATAAAGTTTGATGGTCAGGATTGCAGGCAGACCATGGATGCAGTATCCATGGTTTCCAAAAGGAATGTCAATTCTGATTTTTTCAGGTTTTTCTGGATATGTTCATTTTTATATTTGCTTTTTATACAGCCTCCCAACCTCTGCAGACTTGGACTTGTAAAATAATGATTGATTAAAGGACAAATATGCAGTTGTTGGGGCCCAGCACTGCATAATCAAAAAGGTTAATTTCATGTTAAAGTAAAGTTATCATTAGATAATAATTAATCAATGCCAGGGTTTAAGTTAAATCAATAAAGATTGCTTCTTTGGGATTACTTTTTTCTGTTTCCTTGACTTCTTTCCTTTATTTGCATCTATAATCCTTGTTTCCTCTACCCTCTTCTTCCCTGATCTCCCTTTTTCTCTCCTCTATATTCTGATCATCTTCTGTTTCCTCTCCTTTTTTAAAATGCAAACAAACTTCTGTGGAAACCTGACCTTCCTCTCTCTCTCTCTCTCTCTCTCTCTCTCTGTATGTATGTGTGTAAGGAAGATGAAGAGCTCCAATTTCAGCCAGAAACTCAGAAACACTCTTGCTCTCTCTCTCCCTCATGCTGGAAATATTCTTGGAAACTACCAGAATCTTGTCCAACATAAATAAGAACGCAGCTGTCTACACACACACACACACACACACACACACACACACACACACACACACACACACACACACACACACACACACACACACACACACACACACAGAAAGAGAGAGAGAGAGAATTTCAGAGGACTGAAAATGATCTACAGCAATTACTAATTTTGCTGCAGAGGTCTGAGTGAAGCTAAATCTGTAGAGTCTGAGGGCGGAGCTACACGGTTGCACACATTTCTTACCATTCTCGCTCAAGGCCACACATGCAGAGGAGATGGAACAATATTTCAAGATAAATTATCTCATGTTTTAGCAACTTATGATCAATCTCTTCCATTATTACAATGATTCAACGCATGATGAAGAGATGACGCATGTGTACGCCGGCCAGTCTCAATCAGGCTGTCACTTCAATCATGATTGGCCGGTGGAGATGTAAAACTTTCCCTAATGTAGCAAAGCCTGTGAGGTACTTCAGACGGTCAATTGGAGCTGCACTGGTTTCCCTCCTGATGTGTGTCCTCCCAGTTTGAGGCTCAGTTTAAGCTGCGGTCTCTGACCCCGCTTTGCTGTTGTTCAGTTTCTGCGTGTACAAATACAACTGCAATGATTTATATTACTCATTTTCTCAACAGCAAAAGGTCTTTGGTTAAATTTTTTTTAGAATAAATTCATTCAACAGCTTCACCTGTCTGTGTTTTTAAATCTGCAGTTGCTCATAAAGGCGGAGGTTTAGCTCCCTCTTGTGGCAGGCACAAGTAACAACAACCACTACTATTCTCATATTTTTGTTCATTTCTACCTTGTACATCTGAGATTATAGTAATTTTTTAAAGTTCAAATAGTAAAATAGATTAAGGATTTTTTAAGATAACAAAATCCATCTTTTTAAAGAAAAATTAAATCAGATTTAAGAACTTTACACTCAAAATGCCCGTTCACCTCATTCTGCGTATTAAATCAAAATGACTTAAGTGTAACTCCTCACCTTTGGTCAGTGGATTTGTCTCTGTTGTAGAGCACCAATGACAGAGTGGCAGACGTTTGGTTTCATGTTGCACAGCAGCACTTCAGTCTGACCTCCTGCAGAGTCGGTCCTCTTCACAGTCTGACTCAGTTTGGACAGCCTCCCTGTAAAACAACAGACCGGATTAGATCTGGACCTGGTCTGACATTGACAAGGTTTAGTCAGTAAGTTGAACCTGGAACAAGGTTTTCAGTGCTTCCCTTCTGGACTGGAAAATAATGAAGAGAGACATTTGTTTTATTTTCTGCAAACTGACCCTGGACCTTAAACTGGACTATTAAGAGCCATTCTGTGTTGCGGTGGACCAAAACTGAACATCTAAAGAAACAGGTTTTCAACACACACAGTGCATCACACATCCTCTTACGTTATCTATATCATACCACATCTATAGACTTTTTCTTTGGTTGTATTACAGCTTGTTTGATTGTCGTGATCTTTGATATTTTGTCATTTTCATCCTTTCAAATTCAAGTTTACTTTTGCTGGTTTCTTCAGAACCTTAAATCACATCTTTCAGTAATGCTCCCAGTGCTGTCAAGGACACATTTACAAACAAGCTGCTTTAAGAAAATTGCCAAAATCAACCTAGACCACTTTTAAATATGTGGTACAATCTCAGTGCATTAATGCTAAAACCCTCTAAGGATCAAACACCTGCACTGAGATCTCTAAAGTTGCATGTATTACTGAGGTGGAAACACAGCCTAAAGTGCACAAGTTGAAATATTCACTATCTTAGTTTGGCGTGTTAGCAGGATCAAATCTGCTAAACAGCTGTTAAGACAATGCACAGCTGATTTCAATGGAGAGGCTGCTAGTTCTGCAAGTATTTCATCATTAATCAAAGTTATATGTTGATGTGACAGCGGCACCAAGGGATTAGAAACAAATGCAACAACTCATCCTAAGGAGAGTGTGAAATTGACCTTAAAGAGGTGCTTTAAAACCATTCAGTCGAACACCAAAGTCACTCAGATAACTCCATTCTAGGGCATGATTGTCTATTTAAAGGTTCAAAACATCACATAGATGTCATTTTTTATGTAACTGGACAAGCAAATCCTACAGTTGGGGCTTTTGTCTCAGTATCTATAGTCTATCCTCAGGGAACCATGCATAGCTTTGCAAACTTTCACAGCAGCAACTCTGAAGCTGTACTTTGTTTTCTGTTGCATCTTAAAAAAAAAAACAGATGAATGTGCCAAAAATTAAAAGTCTCAGTTCAACAAATCTTCTGGGGAACATGAATATCTGATGTAAATGTGATGTGCATCCATCTGTTAGTCGTTAAGATACTTCACTTTGGACACACGTGGTTAGAGAAAAATGTTTTTGTCCAAGCAAGCTAAAGAGTCATAGATCTTTTCTATTTCTTAAGAATGGGTATGAATATTTAGGAACTGGAACTCAAAGAAAAATTATGATCTGCACATCCTTTAGGAATAACCAACAGTTCCCAATCAGAAAACCTCACAAATCTTGCAGTGATCTGTAGGAAGTTATATATATAGACTGGACTTTGCTGCGGAGCACTGAAGCTGATCATCATGGAGATCTCAGTCTGAAGTCTAAGTCTGATCGTGAGCCAGAAACAAAACAAAGATACCGTCACATGAGAACTTTAAAGGATCTGATTAAAAGCTTTACAGCATTCAAGCATACAGAACAACCTGTAAGTGATCCAGAGGAGGTGAAAAGAGAGTCTAAATTTAGTAACGTTCTCCTTCTTTAAAAAACAAAAGGAACACCTCTCATGCTGCTTGAAAGAAGCACTTAAGGTTTCTTTGTCAGGATGGATTAATTGAAGAAATGGAAACATGGATATTGATCATCTAGGAAATTAATCAGACCAGGTAACAAAAGGGGCATTACTCTACCTATATATAATGTCCTGCATTGTATCTATGAATCTGTAAAACCTTTAAAACTTTATCATCTATAAAACAGCAAGGTAATTTCCTGCAACTGTTTTTTTCCCTTTTAGTTTGTAGGTAATTAGAGCATTTTTGGTCTATAATGCACAATAGTGCAAACATCTGAGGACCCAGGATGGAACCCTGGGAAACACCACAGAGCAGAAACACCAGTTACAGATAAAAATCCCATGTGTTTATTACTCAAAGATCATGTAATTAACTTTTTTTAATACTCCTCAGGTTCTTGTCTGGTCCACTTCAGTACCGAGTTTAGTTCCCTCCAGCCATGCAGTCCCTGACGGAGGAGATCCAGAGTTTCTCTCGGACGCGGCTCAGGAAGCAGTGCACCCGTGTGACGTCGCTGAGCGGCCGCCGCATCATCGAGACATGGAAGGGTTCAACGATCACCGTGGTCGAGGACCCTGTCCCCCCAGAGACGATGCTGGGGTATGTCCCTGACACCTCCTGGGATGTTCAGGTCGGCATTGTCAAACCCTACCTGCTGCTGGGTGAGTGAACACGTCCCGAAATGATCGAATGGTCCTCATGAACCACCGTTAGGTTAGGTCAGTGAGGTTTAGCTGCAAGGTCAGGAGGAGAAACAGAAGGACAAGAGTTAGTCATTTAGAAATCAACATAAAAAAACAGGTTTGAATGAGAGGTGGGAGGAAAGACAGGGAAGTGAGCGCCTTATATCATCAAACCATCAAACTCTAATCTTGCTGTCTTCAAAATCAGGTGTAACATAGTCTAGAAAAATAAACCTGAAGAGGAAATTAGTAAATTAAAGCTCCTGTGGGAGTTTTTCAACCTTTTATGAAACAGACTGAAATTCATATTGCGAGGGGTTAGGTGTCAGCAGAGTGGTTGAAGAGACAGCTCTTTGTTTATGTTGTCTTCACTAAATATTGACCGTGAATGAATGTTCAATTTCACTGTCAAAAGTAGGATGGGATTAGGATTAAGTAAGACGAGGACAAATTTAGCAAAGTTCTCTTTGTCCACAGGGTGCACCTGTTTGACTAATTTGCACAGTTTTGCACAGGAGTTTTAAATTAAAAAAAAAAAGTAGTCTAATACATGAGTTAAATAAAAAACAACAGTATTCCAGTGGATCGGATATACCCTTATCTCCTGCCCTGGAAGTCACCCTCAGTCCCCCAGCTCACCAGCGCTGAGTAACATGAATCCAGACATGGGGGAGAGGTGTGACCTATCAGGACTCACCTGTTCACAGGTGTAACAGGAATGACCCTGTGACCTGCAGCAGACGCTCCGCGGGGGGGATACTTAGGTTATCTGTTCACTGCTGTACCCTGGATGGGTTGACCGGCTTACTAACTGAATATCTGATGGAAAATTTAGATAAAATACATAATCAACAAGACAAGGATAAAAAACTTTAGTTCATAATGTCATGGTTATTAAAACAAAAAATGACTCTTCACCGCTCTTTCTGCTGTTATTCACTGTCTGTGTGTGTAGGTTCTCAAGATGCTGCCCATGACTTTGGCACTCTAAGAAAACACAAGGTGAGATTATTTTTCTCCATTGCGGCTCCATTGCACTTAGTTCTGCCATATAACTCATATAACCTCACTTCAAAAATACTGAAATATCCCTTTAAAGCTCTCAGACAAACACTGGGATTGTTGAACATTAAGATGTATTATAGATGCTTCTACTGTGAGATAGGTGAGACAACCACATTTGAGCCAAAATAAGACTGCAGGAAGTTTGTTCATATCTGGACTCAGGTCTAAACCTGTTTGGACTAAATCTGAGCCTCCTCTTCCTCTGTAGGTGTCTCACATCCTAAACGTGGCCTTCGGGGTGGAGAACGTGTTTCCTGACCTCTTCATCTATAAAACCGTCAGTATCATGGATCATCCTGACGCTGATATTCTGCTTCACATGAAGGACTGCTGCGACTTCATCCAACAGGCTCGCAATGAGGTAACACATTAAAATTGATTTACTATCGTCTGTTAATGCAGAAATTCAAAATTTTGACTGGACAATCGTTTAAATTCAGCTAAACATTTAGAGCGATAGAAAGAAATATCATCTGGGAGATTTTCTCACACTGGTGTCATTTCGGCTTCTCAAACACTCTTGCTTTTCTTCTGATAGACAGTTGGGGTGTTACTTTTTACACAGCTTTGAATTTATAACCAAATCTTTAATTCTGTACCAAATGATTATTGACACAGAACTTGTTTTCAGAAGAAAGGGTCTTAAATGAGTGTGACACCTGGTCCACATTTGTCCGTCTCTCCTCCTTCCTCCCACCTTGACCCTCCTCCTGTGTTAGGGTCTGCATGGACCCGTTTTTGATTTTAAATGCTAAAAAGAATTATGGCTCTTGTGTTTGGGTCGCTGTTGACCCCGTTAGATCAATATCTAATAATTAGAGCAAAAATTAAAATCATAAGTGCACTCTCAGGCACTACACTGACAGTCAGATTCTCATCCAATCATGTGAGGTTTAGGAAATTCTCATTTTGCCATATTTTTCCCTGCACAAAAAAAAAAACGTCAGGCATGTTCAGACATGTGAGATCAATTCAGTATAGATGTCTGTATGAGGGGTTTTCTGACAAAGAAAGGCCCAGAGGCCCACAACAAAAATACTACAAACAATATTTTCATGGATAATGAAGCCTAATAAGGTAACCTAGAGATGAGAACCAAATTGGATGATAGAGAATTGTTTTTAGTGTGATTTGAAGCTGATTTAAGACACGGGTCAAAAACGATCCTCAACATGGAGGGTGCGTAGTAAAAGCTAACACAGGAGGAAGGTTAAAAAAATAGAAATTTAACAAAGAGTGAGAGCTGCTGTAGCTTGGTCAGACCAAAGGCAAGATCAGGTCCAAAAACAAGAAACAGTCCCATCAGAGGACGAGGTTGAACAGTAACACACATTCCCATCTTCTCCTCCCTCCTCCTCCTCCTCTCATGTTTTAAATAATGGATGTTTAGTTTTGCTCATCTTTTATTAAACTGCACACAGATCAGATCTCAGTGTCATACAAGCTTTTAGCAGCAGAGCCTGCAGTTCACCTTAACATGACACCGAACACACATGCACACACAGGGACTCACACACAGGGATACACACAAACACACACATGCACACAGAGGGAGTCATTAGGCAGTTATTAGGGGTGTATGATTACAGGAAGTATGTGCGTTCATTATGATATGTCTGTCTATGTGCGTGTGTGTGTTTGTATTCGGGGGTAATTCCAGCTTCGATAATCAAACTGATGCATGTACTTTGAAAGGCAGGGTCATATTACCCAGCAGGCCATCTGGTTGGAAATGACCCTCAGGTATTCACTCTGTCAAAGTGACAGCGTCATGTGACTGAATGTGTCTGTTGTTGTTTTGTGAGTTTTTTTTTTTATTACAAAATGCAAATCAAAAAGTATTTTACGATTTTTTTCACCAAAAGTTTGCAGTCACTTAAAATTATTCTTATTATTATTTTACACTTTTGCACTTTCTTCAAACACACTCTAATTTATTTCCTCAGACAGGTGCTTTGAAAGGAAATCAGACCATCAAAAAGTGTACGCAAACTTTCCAAAGTGTTACTCAATCCAACCTCTCCATCCTCCTCCTCCTTAATCGGGTTGATATCAATGAGCTTAATCCCCATCTCATTAACTGGGACACAGATGTAGTTTAAACCTCCCATGAGACGGAGAACAGAGGCAGTAATGGAGACGCTAATGGGACTCTAAAGACACTAACAAACAAGACATCCATTACTTAAAGTGTGTGTCAGTGGTGAGGCTGGTGAGGCTGTGCATCACTTTGTTTGCTGGGATTTAGAGACCTCTACTGGTCAGAGAGAGCCACTGTACCTTGGTCTTCCAGGATTTGTTTGGACTACAGTACTGTGAGTGCCAGGCATATTTGCAGATTAGCCGGAAAGAGGAACACCTGCCTGTAGTGATGTGTTGTTACTGAACGATTCATTCAAAAGAACCAAATCTTTTAAGTGAACATACTGAACAGAATCATTTCCTCGAGTGATTCGTTCGTTTCTCACTTCAATTGAGCTGGAGTGAGAAACAGCATTGCCAGTCGAGTAGCCTGCGAACGAGGGACCGCATGCACAACACCTGAATCACTTGGTGAACGAATCACGCATTGAACTACACTCTCTGGAATCATTTTTGTCCTGAGCAGACCTGATAAATAGCATATCATAGGAACAGAACACTTAAAACATCATCACCTTTCAACAAGTTCATTTTTATAAACCTGTTTGCCATAGCAACACAGCCAAACACTCGTCTTCTGGTCCCAGAAGCTATTATCTGAACTGAATCCTGAACCGTTCAGCTGTGTATCAGTTCAGGAGGTCGGAGTCGCAGGCTTCCCCCGCCAAACGCAACATGATATTTGGTGAATGAATCTTTTGAACGAATCTTTTTAGTGAACTGATTCTAGTGATTCAGTACATCTAAAAGAACTGCTGTGCCCATCACTTCCTGTCTGAATTCTGTGATAGGAGGGTCAGGGGGTTAGAAAGGCTCTCCTGCCCCCTAGTGGATGAAACCAGTTCCTGCAGCTTTGACCTCACCTTCTTGTTCCCTTCACAGAAAGGAGTGGTGCTGGTCCACTGTAACGCAGGCGTGTCGCGAGCACCTGCAGTGGTCATCGGCTACCTGATGTCATGCGAAGGCCAGTCTTTTGACGGCGCTCTCTCATTGGTCAGATCAGCCAGGCCCGCCTCCTTGCCTAATCCAGGCTTCTTGGACCAGCTGAGGAACTACAAAACGCCTACAATGAATGGATCCAAGCACTAAAGGAGGAAGAGAACAGAGTGATTTAAAAAATTTAAAACCAATGATGAAATATTGAAGTCAGCCCAAGAACAGAAAGAATATTTTATTATGAAATTTATCTGGTTTTTAAATAGAAAAGGTTTGAATTATTAAAATAAAAATGTCAGATTTCACATTTCTACCCTCTTATAAATGATATTCACACAAAAAAAAAACTTTCTACAAATGCTTAAATGAGTGTGTCTGAGGTTAGTTCATCCAAACTTTTATCGTTTTCTCTCCCTGTTTTGTTATTATTTGTTAAAGTTTTGAGAAAAGGTGTCATTTCTTTGTGTGGGTGTTACTTATGAGTTCCTGTTGGTGTTTTGGTGCTTTTTCATTGTCTGTGTTTGTCAAATTGATTTTTGCATTTTCCTCCTGCAGCAGCAATGCAGATTATATCTCAAAATAAAAAAACAGGGTAAAAAAAAGCGTACACAGTGTGACATTTGAAAGTCATTATTTTAACTGTTTTTTGTTCAAGCACCGGTAACTGCAAAGAGACGAGTATTTACCCATTTATCAGTCGGAGTCAACTCAAACCATTAAACAAAGAAAAACCAAACAGTGCGACAAATAGTAACAGGCTGTTTTCTACTAAATGCACAAGTTTTGAACACTGGCCATTCCTGTGGACATCAGCAAGCCGTGCCGTGCACTGCCTCCTACTGGCCAGATTGAGCTGTGTTTATCAATACAGCTTTGAGCAATGGTTCCTCGTCGCTCTGGTCTTGCGTTTATGAACCAGTTAAATAAAGTAGACACAGCCTACTGATGACTTTGTCGCAATTGTCTTGACCAAATCACTGACAAAAAAATAACACACCATGAGATGAGACAAGAGAAAACACTTTGTCCACAGGGGGCGCCAAAATCAACACAAACTGAGAGTTCCTCACAGGATAGGGATATTCCGGCATAAAATAAATATAGGGTCAAACACACCATAACACCGAGTTAGACACCCGCTCAAGAGATGAATGTTGCCGACCGCTTGCTTCTCTAGTTATACCAACTTTAGTAATGACCCCACGATAGCAATATGCGGCGATCTGAGGAGCAATAAACCTCGACCAAAACGCCACTCTATAGCCACAAATAATGTTCAGAACAGCACCTAACTCCATCAACAGGACATATAGGGTCCTAGCCATAGCACTAGCCACTGAACATCTTTTTAATTTCGCCTTATTTTATTTAGCAAAGAGACTAAACATAACTCACCTACTCTCTTCCAGCAGCTGCTTGTTTGTAGCGAGACCTCAGGCCAGTCCATTATGGACTACAGCGGGGTGACGCAGCTCAAGGAAGAACATTTATGATCATAGAATATCCCTTTAAGTTAAACAATTTTCATTAGAAATGATCATGCTGAACGTACGCTCACTCTGACCCTCTAGTGGAAGTGGAAGAGTGAGAAACCTCTACACATTGAGAGAGAGAGAAAGAGAGAGAGGTAATCACTAGGAGACAGGCCACTGTGCAGAGCAGCATGTGGATTACAGAGGGAAGAAGATGTCGCTCCAACATGTGAGGGAAGAAAAATTAAAAGAGCCATCCGTCTGTTTGGAGACTCCTTCCTCCTCCTTCTCCTCCTCCTGCTGATGATGGGCTCTTTCTGCTCAGCTTTGGACAAAAAGACGGCAGTGGTGACCATCACACCATGTGGAAAGTCTCCTGTCAAAACTGTTACAGGTCAGAGCTTCATTTCCTACCTTTCTATCCCTCTTTATTATTTATTGATTAAAGTTTTGAGTTGCCACAGGTCTTTAACGTCTCCTCTAAGCTTTTCATTAGGCCTACTTATATGATATTTCCCTGCAGCTTTGCATTTAAATACAAGGACTTTTTGATGCAGACATTATTACACAACCTTTTGGAAAATACACTTCTTTAAGAAAACATAACTATATAACTATTTGAGTAGGGAGTAAAGAGGTGGATCATAAGGGGCGTGGCCTCTTTGAGTGACAGGTCGGCGCTGCTTAGCGTCACCTCAGCTTATTTAGTTTGTGCTGTTGGAGCCTTTAGAAGACTTTTGCATGTCAATGTTGGTCTAATAATCGGACCTCCTGTTTTTGCTCTTTCCTGGTCTACATTGCCCGACAATATTTTTCCCCACTCAGTGACATTATAACAATGTTTTATGTATATGTAACTGTAATGAGACAACTGCTTTCTGCTATCCACCTTGAATTCACCCCTCAAAGGAATGCAGGCTCCTCTGGTTTGGACAGGAAATGGGGGAGTAACGGTTTGCACACCAAGTTCCCATTTACGACCCAGGCAACCATTTGGGAGGTGATAGTGAATCTTTAACGCTTCCCAAAAAGGACAAGTTGCTTATCAACCACACAGACCCATAAACACGGAGTCTCTCACCCTGGTTGGGAAAGATCAGAATTGACACTTCAGGATTAACCCAATGACCTAGGGGGGAAAACAGGCCAGTTGGCGCCAAATCTGAAAAACCAGATGCCTGCCATAAATTCCTTGGCTTTCTTTACAGAGCAGAAGGAAGAAGATGCCTGAAAATGGTTTAACTTCATGTTTAATGGACACTTCACCAGGATTTTCTGTCTGTACACCACATTCTTAATGAAATGGTCTTTTTTCCAATTCTGTAACATATCCACAAGCCAAACTGTTAACTTCACAAATTTATTCCAGGTTTTCCATGGACCAAGAGTTCCTCCTAGTGGTGATGCCTGAATATGGTTTGATCAGAGCCAAATGGCAGGAATCTAATCACGTGTATTTCTTTCCTTTTGTTATACACTTCGTAGCTTAGTAAATGGTATTCCCAAGATAGGCTAGTAGTTTAGAAGTAGTAACGTGAAACTCGTTTAGACTCAAGTTAAGAGTTTCGGAATGTATCCATACTATGTTTTATCTACCTCACACAAAAATATATATTAATCATCTGGGAAGCTTGATTGACAAGGTTATAATGTTGTCAAATATTATTACGTATGTGTTTCTTATGCTGGATGGTGTTTCTGTTCGAATAGATAATTTGTTTTCTGTCCCTCTCTAACTTTTAAAAGTCATTAATCCTCTGTTAGTGTCAAGAAGACGGCTGATCAAAGTTTACTGTTTGCAATGTCATGCTTTAATGCGTCTGCTCATAAGAAACAATGAAGTGAAATGTGATCGTATGTGATGTTATAAACAGTTTAATCATAGTGAGTGAGTAAATTAGATCTAGCTCGCTTTTAATATCAAGTTGAGTTAAATTCGCTGCCAGTCGATGTGCTGCATCGGGTTACAGCATTGGCTGTAACTTTCCTCTTGGCTCACGCCCACACGGGATGGTTTAAAAGAGCCCGGGAGTCTTTGCTCGGTCTTCAGTTTTTCTTCAAGTTTTGTCTTCTCTTCAGTTTTTGTCTCTTCCGTTTTTGTCTTCGTCTAGTTTTCTTTTGTCTTCGCCTATCGTTCGCAATTTTCCCCGCGTTTTATTAATTGCCTTAAGCTCAGATTTTATTCTAAACTTGGATGAAAGCATTCCCAAGTCCTTTAGAGCCTCAGTAACAAGCTGCGCGCATAAGAGAACCTCAGTCTAAGTCTTTTATTTTTGTTCGCTAAAGTGACTCCTGAAGATAATATCGGCTGGCCAGCGAAATTATTTTCTTAAGTTATTGGCGCGAATTAATCTGCAACCAAGCAAGTCCTGAACGCCGACCAGCATCATCTGCCAAGCTGCTTTGCCACCTGGTTCCGAGAGGCCCAGAGATCCGAAGTATCTAACGGCGCTGACACGGTCCTGAAGCTGAGATCCAGACACGGCGGAAGAATTCCCCGCCGAACCTTCAGTATCCGGTCCGGTAGCCACAGAACTTCAGCTGATCCATTCCAAGGGTGCCGCTGAGAACCGACGTCCAAAGTAGGCTAAATCCTCTGAACTGCTGTGATGAGAACTGGGTGATGCCGTCAACCGTTCAGTAGCTTACTCTTATAAATTATAGTTTAGTTCTCCAAATTCCTTTTATTTACCCTCGTAACTCCGTTAACGTAGGTTAAATTTCCCCTTTATTCACTCACTATTATTAACCTCCAGTCTTAGGTTTAATTTAAACCATTCCTTCGTTTATTCATTAGATGTGCTTTGATTTGCTCATTATTTGATCATCATTTATTGACGTTTTGTTATCATATAGCTTGTTAATAAATTGTCCATTTAATTCTAAGTTGTCGTCTTAGTGGTCTTTCAGAAAGTAGTCCCTGAATGAAGAATTCCGGCCTCAGATGAGAGACTGATTTAAATCTGTGTAAGACTGATCCAACGTTTAATTACTCAATTGAACTTTGTTTCGTCCTTTTTCCCACCAGAAAGGTGGGTGGTGCCCCTTCAACGAGTGCATAAATGTCATAATTTAATTTGATTAATTTTCGACATTTATTTTGAATTTAAAATCGCTACAGTATTTGGTGCCCCGTGTGAGGCCATTCAAACGACTTCTGTAAGGCACTAACAGACAACTTTAAGATTATTTTAGATTCCCAAACTAGTGAGAAACCCAATTTCCCAACTTAGACTTCTTAAGATCTATGCTATGCTTGCTGAAATTACTGGATTGCTTGCTTAATGTATGTCTGATGCTTTTTGAAATTGCTGAACTGGGCGTTTGATGTATTTTCTGTTTCATGTTCTGATGATATTGAGCTCTGTGTAATAGCGCTGATGATTTTTGCTGCTGCATACTTTTGTGTGTGAGCGTAGACCACGTGGATCATTGTTTTGGATTGCAGCGAGGCTGCGCTTTCTGCTCTGCGCGCCGCCGCTGCGCGTACCCAGATTGTTAATTTTTGAGTGCACGATTTTCAGCGTCGCCGTACGCTTGTATTAGAAGGCCTTGGGCCGGACCCGGTGTTCGCGAAGCTCCGAGCCGTGGTTCCGAGTCCCTGAACCCTGTATAGTCTGCTACGAAGTTCTAGTAACTGTAAAGGATTCAGTTTATCCCTCATTCCCAGGCAGATTAGCTACCTGTCGCGGGAGATCACTGTTTCCAGTGAGAGGTTGTTAGAGTGATTTCAGACACGATTCTTTTTCACAAATCGCCGCATTTCGTGAATTTAAGTCCGCAGTTTTGTCTGCTGTTGTAAGATCTGTCTGTGTAAACTCTTGTTACTCCCAGAGGAGTCTGGTGAAGCAATCCGCTGTTAGAGACGCAGCGTTGAATCTTCCCATTGCCACTGCGCGCGCAGCCGCAGTGAGGTGTTAACCCTTTGGTGTCCATTGGAGAGACTACTCGGCCAGTGTTGAATAGGCAGGCCACCCCGAGGGGTGGAGCCAATAGTTACGTCATAACGTTGCGTCGCGACGTACGGAGCGGTTGAACCGCCCCCTAGAACATCGCCCTCGTGTGGTGAGCGGCAAGCACTGCAAGCCGGCTCACAGCCACGTGGCCTTTGTTTTGCTTGGACCTCATTGTAAACAGACTGCAGTCTAGCCGACTGCCACGCCTCCCTGTTGTCAAACAGATGCCATGCAGACATAGTCAGATTGAGTTGGTTGATTGAGTCTTTAGTTTCTGTACTACAAATAAAACGTTGATTTACTTGATAAACAACTTTTATTTTTACTTTATACAGATAGATCACCTGCCTTATCAAGGAGAATAGCTGAATCAAATCTTTGTCATCCTGTAATCATTGTTCATTGCCTCCATCTTTCTGTGACCCTTTATAAAACACTTAAATGTGATCACAGACTTAGGGCAATAGTTAATTAATTCATTAATGTAACATTAATCAATTAATTCAATAATTCCCTAATCAACCTACGATCAGAATTTTTGTTTTATTCCTTTAGGTCAATTGAATTTGGACAATTTTACTTTGATTATCTGGTGAAGACTTGAAAGATTTAATTGCATCTACAACTGCATTGTTGATCCTGATTACTTTCAGCTTTTACCTTCCTTCCACGCTTAGCTGACAATCCGCTATTTACTTTTAAGGTTTCCCTGTACTCCTTTCTGTAAAGTTTATTTGACCAAATCCGGTTTGGACTATGAGATTTGGCTGTGATTAGGTTTGATTTTTGTACGTAATTCTTTTTCAGCTAAAATCCAAATTCTGTTTTAGCTTCCTTTGTTTGTTTCATTCCGGAAATAAACATCCAGCTATTTTAGCGTGAACCAGACTTTGCTTAAAGCGCTTATCTTCTGGTCCTAAATTCACAGCTTTTCTCAATTTGCTTTATAGGCACGGCTATTTTGTTAAACTCATTAACCTACCAACCTTACTAAACTTGAAGTAACATGGCAGAACGTAAGGAGGCAAGTTGGCAACTATTTAGTGAGGAGCTAAAGCATGCGCTGACAATTCTGACTCAGCCGCTGCTCCCAGGCTATGTAGACGAAGCGAATCGCACTGATAACAATGGGCTTCAAACTGTGTTGAATGAGGTGATCGATTGGGTTACAGAACACCCACCTAAAGAGAAAGAGATCCCCAAAGCTTTAGCACGCTTGGCTTGTGTGATGTCTGTCCAAATTAAGAGACAAGACGAAGCCATGGGAAGGGCCCAAGAACAGATACGGGCACAAATGAAGGAAATTGATGATCTCAAAAAGGAGCTGGGAGGCACTGAAAGGGCTCTACAGCAAGCTCGAGACAGTTTGGATGAGATGCAAGCAGAGCCTCCATCCCAACATGATCAAAACCCTTCCTTAGTAACCCAAATCTCAGAGTTGCATGACACCATTGAGGAAAAGGAAGCTCAGCTTTCGGACGCTAGGTCCACCATTCATGAACAATTACAGGAGTTGTCAAGAATGAAAAGCAACCTAGATCAGTCCTCAACTGATGCAAGGGACTGGAAGGCCCAGTTTGAAAGTAAAAGGGTGGCCCTCGAAGCAGAAGAGAGACATTCTGCTAATCTAAAGCAAATGCTCCTCGAGACTCAGAGGAAATTTAGTCTGGGTCAACCACAGCAAGATCAGAGCGGGCGAAGCTCGCCAAGCAGTCAACAGACGCTTCCATTCCCTACCTTCCGACCGAGTCGTGTCCCTAGAGGACATTCAGGTCGATCAAGTCCGGATGACACCGGACGGAACTTGGGTCATACTTTGTCGCCCCTTCCCCAACCAATACCTTCCGGGTATCGTTCCCTGAGTTACCAACCTCAGTCCACGCCTGCTGCTCGTCAAGCGGCATATCCCACAGACAGGGATCTGGACAAGATGGCTCGTAACATCACACGATTTGAACCCGGTCGAAAAGGTTCAGAAGACCCAAGCACCTACTTGAAAGACATCGACTTCTACTTGAGGAAGTTTCCAGGTGCTCTTGTGGATGACAAAATCTACTTGATCAAAGCTACCTCCAATCGAGAGGTTAGCAGCTTCATTGAACGACAACCGCGTCGGGTCAAGAATGACTATGACCTGCTGTGTCAGGCATTAATTGACGAGTTTTCTGACTCCCTTACACCCACTGGTTTAGCTGCTGCACTGTTAGTCAAACAGGAGAGACAGGAATCTCCCCAGTTGTACTACGGTCGCCTTCGCCAGGCTTACTTTGGTTGTCAAAATGAACCTGAAATGGAGGAAGATCTAAACTTTAAGACTTTGTTTGTTCAAAACCTCCATCCAACCACGAGTCATCATCTTGGTGTTGCTGCTTGTCCCCGAACCTTAAACAGCAGACAGCTCCGCGAACTGGCTGTAAAAGGCTTCGCTAAACAGCGACACACCCAATCCAAGAAAGCCGAACCTGGTACTGTCTTGGCTGTGGACACAAGGTCCATGCCCCTAGATCTGGAGGGCGGTGCCGTGGGTGCGCATTCAGATGCACCTCAAACTGCAACAGCCCGACCAACCCAGAATCTGAAAACTTCCCGATATCAGCCAGCTGATAAAGGTCAAAACCTGAAGCAGCCTCGGTCTGACAGTGAACAACACCAGGTCAGATTTGACGAAGATCGTCCACCCTCGTACTCTCGCAGGGATGGGGCTCACCCTAGAAGGGATGACACCCATCGGCCCTACCGACCTGACAACAGGGGGTGGAGAGACCGGTCAGATCGTTATGGCCCACGCCGAGAACGAAACTCAGAGCGACCTTACCCGCAGTCTCAGTCAGCATTTTCTGACGAAGAGATGGGTACAAAGGCCAAATCAGACCCTCCCCAGAAGGGTAGTGGATCTAAAGGCGGAGCTAAGGGTGAATCAAAGTCCTCTGATCTGACAGAGGAAGAACGTAAACTCCTTAGACAAATAATCCGTAGAATACAGAGAAAAGGAGATAAGAAAGCAGATCTCTTCTCTGTCGCTGTCGCCGCCGTCCAGGATGACACTTCTGAGCCAAACATGATGCCTGTCCAGCAAACTGAATTTCAGGAGGACGTGTGTATGTCCTTACAGGAGTCGGTGACACCCTCACCAGCTGACACTCCTGCCGATCTTGAACCTCAGGACAACACATCACAAGAAACGACATCTACCAGCGCCGTCTTGGTAGTACAGGCGAACTCCGCAGAGGAGCCAGCCGAAGAAGACTCCTCACTTATTCGGCTTGAACCACCTTTCCTCCAATTCTTGTGCAACCTCACTGAGAAAGGCATCGCACAGAAGTTTTACGTTAATACCGTCCTTGAAAATGAACTTCAACACGAAGCACTCCTGGACACTGCTGCTGACATCACTCTGATGTCCTCCACGCTCTTTAATCGCTTGCGCAATATGGTGCAGCAGTCCAACAGGGACATCAAGCTGCAGCCCTGCGCCATGGAGATTCGGCCGTACTCTACAGACAGTACGACTTTAAATACAATGACGATGTTGAACATCTCCATTGGACCAATGAAAATCATGCACCCCGTGTATGTGTCGCCCCTTGAGTCGATTCCTTTCCTCATCGGTCAAGACCTTTTAAAACGGTTTGAGCCCCTGATCGACTATCGACAGCTGAAAATATGGGCACAGGTCCGCAGACCATTACCCATACCAGCAACCGACAAGAATCGGGCTCAGTGTTACGCCTTGACGCGTGAACTTGCTACAAGCACACCGACAAGTGTAAGCTCACCGGAACAACCCTACTTGACTGACGACGAGCCACAACCCTGCCCGTGGCCTTTCGATGACTCAGTCATAAAAAGGGACACATTTTTGTGCAAATTCGATGACACCAATGGACCCGACACACCCGGGCCATTGATCACTGAAGGCATCAACTTGAATGAGAATCACGTCAACGATGTGATTTTGGCTCTTTGGGCTGACAGATCAGCCATCAGCCGTGAACTGTACGACGCCTTGTCTAGGGATGACCCGAACCTCCAGTGTGTTCGGAAAGCATTTCGCTTCCCCTTGGACTCCCTTCCTAAAGCTACCATGACTGCTGAAGGCGTCTGTGCCTTAACTGTGCGATGGAACAAAAGGGAGATGACTCACCACTTCTTGGTCATCCCAGACCTACCATATCAGGTCTACATGGGAAGTGATATACTGGTCAGGTTGGCAGTCCAGGTCGATACCATTAACAACATACTGTGGTCCCTTACCAGTGTTAATGAGGAAACCCTGACCCCTGATGTCGACAACATCATATCAGGACAGTCGATCCCTGAAGCCTGTCAGGTAGCCAATGAACTTGACATTGTCATACCTGCAATGACCACAAACGTTCCCATTCGCTTGAACCTACAACGTGGACAAAAGCTGTCGCACACTCAAGCTTTCTTCCAGCCGTCGTTGCTCTTTCTTAAACTAGGGCTGTCTACTCAGGCAACTCCTCTTCTTGAGCTTCACTCGAGATTCACACACTTGCTTGTACAAAACACGACACCCGAAGATATCCTGATCCCTAAATCCACCCCGCTGGGTTGGTTGATCAGCACGTCGTTCCACGACTTTGAATTGAGGATTCCTGTAATAGGAAAAATGCCCCGTTCTCTGATGTCAGACCATTCGCCGGAACAGGTCTTTCATACCCTACCTTCCAGGGCTATCTCGCTCTTCCCAACTGTACCGCTGGACCACGACACCATCTGTCAGGTCGACCTCTCTGAGGACTCACAGATGATCCTGCACACAGTGCAAGTCCTAAGCGTCAGTTCGGAGCCAGAATCGGCCCATACACTTTCCGGGGTAGAACCCTCTATCTTCCCAACCGGGCAAACACCTGAGCACGATCCAGACTTTGATGCCAAAGTCGAACAGCTCGTAGCTGAGGCAGACGCCCTGAACGGCGAAGAGGAGCGTGAAAAGCTTCGCAAACTTCTGCACAGATATCGAGCCTCTTTCGCAAAAGACTCGCTTGACTGTGGCTTAACCTCTATCCACTCTATCCGCATTCCGACACCACCGGATGCACCACCAACTTTTGTACGCCAGTACAAAATTCCCTTAGCGTCCTATGAACCTATTCAGGAAATCATAGACGATCTTTTGGCGAAAGGGATCATTCGGCCATGTAACAGTACCTACTCAGCCCCACTCTGGCCGGTACTGAAACCAAACGGTAAATGGCGACTGACCATCGATTACCGAAAGCTGAACCAACAAGTTCCCCTTTCCAGGTGGCCTATGGCTCAGCTCCAACAGGATCTGCCAAAGATCACTGACGCGAGATACTTCTCCACTCTTGACGTGGCATCAGGGTTCTGGACGATACCAGTACAGGAAGCTGACCAGCACAAACTGGCGTTCACTTTTGCCAACAGGCAGTACACCTTCACCCGATGCCCTTTCGGCTATGCCAACTCGCCAGCAGAGTTCAACATCTTTCTGAACAAAGCCTGCCCAGATGCTAGTGAGAGAGGCACCCTCATATATGTCGATGACATCTTAATGAGGAACCAAACCCTGGACATGCATCTCGCTGAGATTGACCATGTCCTGAACCAGCTCACGAACGCCGGGGCAAAGATATCTCTGTCGAAATGTCAGTGGTGCAGGACCAAGGTGAACTACGTCGGTTTGCTGGTTGGTCCAACAGGTGTCGAACCACAGCTGAGTCGAATTCAAGGCCTGTCAAACCTTAAAGCTCCCACGAACGTCTCAGAGCTTCGCAGCTTTTTGGGAGTATGCAACTACTCCCGACAGTTCATTGAGGACTATGCAGACTTAGCAAAACCCCTCACCAACTTACTGAAAAAGGACGTCCCATTCATTTGGGGACCGTCCCAACAACACGCCATGCAAGCTTTAAAAGACAAACTCTGTGCAGCTCCTTGTCTTGCCTACCCAGACTGCAACAGACCGTTCTATCTGGAGGTCGGTTTCTCTTGTCACTGCCTTAGTGCAGGATTATACCAGATCCATGACTCGGATAAACGAGTTGTCGCGTATGCTAGCAAAACCTTGTTGGCTCCTGAACTAAAGTTCTCCGACTGCGAAAAGGCGCTTCTCGCCACTGTGTGGGCTGTGAAGCATTTTTCGAATTATCTTGGAGGCCAAAAGGTGATTGTGGAAACCAATCATCAACCAGTGACCTTCCTTAACAGCCAAAGAATCAGAGACGGCGTTGTAACCAACGCTCGTGTAGCATCTTGGCTTATGGCTCTTCAGAGCTTTGACATCGAAATCCACTACGCCCAAAATCGCAAAACACCTCTCGGGATGGAACTCGCAGCGTGCCAAAGCTGCTTGACAGACAGCGCGGACACAGGGTCCCCAACCTGCGACCCCGAGCCACCTGAATTATCTTGCCACCGGTACTTCGACGACAATGTCTGCAAAGACATGATTACAGCTTACGTTGATGGTTGTTCATACCATCACGACACTGTTCTTAGAGCAGGCGTGGGTGTTGTCTGGGTCAACGATGAACCGTGTGAACCACTCAGCTTCAACCTAGGGGCCCAAACGTCCCAGTATGCTGAAGTGGCAGGCATTCTGATTGTTTTGCAACTTGCGGTGGAACACAAAATCCACGCCTTAACGATTTGTACAGATTCCAACTATGCGCGACTCAGCTTTTCATGTCATCTGCCTTTGTGGAAACGCAACGGTTTCTTGACCTCGAATAGAGAAAGCCGGTCAAACACAAAGATCTGTTCCTGGCGTGCGACTTCTTGACCTCTAACCATGATCTCCAGATCTATTGGAAGAAAGTCAGGGGGCACTCTCGTATCCCTGGTCCAGACAAGATGTTTAATGACCAGGCTGACTCCTTGGCCAAGCAGGGGGCCTTAACTGGCTCAAACTGGCACTTTGAGCCCTCTGTTTTTCCCCTCCCACCCGTGCCCCTGGTTTGTGCTGTCACCAGAGCCCAGTCTCGAGCTCCACCTCGCCCGGCTCCCTCGGGCCCGGTCTCCGCCACTGTGGCTCCGGCTTTTTCTGACTCTGACTTGCTGGTGCTCCAAGCTTCGGACCCAGCCATTGCTGCCATGACGCAGTTCCTTTCAGGGCCTCCTGACTCCTCCATGCCTCCTGACTTGCTTGCCTCCATCCCTGACCTGCGCCATCTTTTCCGCGTGCGCTCTTCACTGCGGCTCGTCAAGGGCCTTCTGGTTTATGTCTCCGAAGCACTCACTTCGCCTGCCCTCGTGGTGCCTCGCAGCCACAGGGGGGTAATGTTGACATACGCCCATGACACACCGTGCGCAGGACACAGAGGAAACAAAGCCACGCTCCATGCTCTCCAACAGGTGGCCTATTGGCCACACATGCAGAAAGATGTAGCTGATTACATAAAAGGGTGCCTGGTTTGCTGCCAGTTTCAACCGGCAAACCCACTTCATCGAGCACCCCTACAGCGCAGAGGTATCTCCTTTCCTTGGTCAGACCTCCAGATCGATTGGGTGGGTCCTCTCACTAAGTCAGCAAGAGGAAACAAATACTTCCTCACAGTTGTCTGTGCATTCACCAAATGGGTAGAATGCCTACCAGCCCCAAACGATACGGCTCAGACCACAGCATACCTCTTGATGAACCACATGTTCTCGCGGTTCGGACTCCCAACTCGTGTCGACTCTGACAGAGGGACACATTTCACCTCAGAGGTAATGCAACAACTGTGGCAACTGTTGGGCGTCAAAGCCAACTTTCACATCAGCCACCACCCCCAGTCGTCTGGACAGGTAGAACGGGCAAACCGAACAGTGGTAACCATACTGAAAAAGTATGTGTCAGCCAACCACAAGGACTGGGATGTTAAGCTTCCCTTGGTCCTGATGGCCATCAGAGCGACTCCACATGGGTCAACCGGGTTCTCACCCTTCGAGTTGATGACGGGCAGACAGATGACCCTACCTCTGCACCTGCTGTATCAGCCAGGTGAGGCCAGTATAGCAACGGCCTACACGACCCATCAGTACATGACTGACTTACACCAGCACCTGAAGGCAACGTTTGCCTTCACCCAAGAGCATCTCAGCAAAAGTGCTGAAGGACGCAAGTCCTATTATGACCAAAAAGCCTCCCAACAGGAACTCCAAGTAGGTGACAAGGTATGGTACTACCTGTTCACCCAGCCCATTGGAGATAAAGCCCCAAAGTCTGGGAGACTGGCACGAAAGTTCCTGCCCCGCTGGGCAGGTCCGTACCTGATCACTGAAAAGCTCTCTTCTGTTGTGTACCAAATTAAGATCGCAAAGGGCAACAAAGAGCCGACCCTTAAATGGGTCCACCGCAACCAGATTAAACTTCACCACAACCCCATGGGACTTGTCGGGGCCTCCAGCGCCACCCTTGAGTCATAAACTAGAACAGTCCTAAGTTCTCCTGATTGACGTCAGGTCCCCTAGTCCTCATAGATATTGTGTCCACGTGAAGTTTATCCTATTTGTGCGTCTGTATTATTGTTGAATTGTTGCCACTGAGTTGCCCGCGGGCACACTTTGGGTTACAAAGGGGGAGGAGAAAATAAAGTGACAGGGAACATTTGAATTCTAGATTGTCCTCTACCAACTCATCCTAACTATGTCCACCCTCTTCCTCAGGATGATTTGGCTGATAGCGCTCCTGATTCTCGGCTTGGTAGCTGCTCCAGCTAGCCCTGAGATCATAGAGCCAGGACCGGACTCTGGAATTGTGTTAAGGGATCAGCCTGGACTCCTGATAACAGACTGTCGCCTGCACACACAGAAGGTGTTTGTCAGGCTCAACCCTAAGGAAGTCCTCAAGAAAAATGTTCCGGTAACAGCTCAACTGACCAGTTGGGCCGGGACACATTGGAGCAGACAGGTCGTAAATCATGCCGAGTTGGACATTACTTACATGTTAGAGCAACTTCAGAAATTCACTGTCTCTCAAACAGAGTTAAGTGGTACCAACAGGAGGTCCAAGCGTTTTATCGGAGCATTGCTCACCGCAGCCTCGGTTGTTGGCTCTCTTTTTGGTGTTGGGCTCTCCTCTGTTAATGCAATTAGCTTAGCTGCCGTCAAACGCCATGTGGGTGAGCTAGAAGCCGAAATCCCAGACATCAGGGCTCAGATAAACAGACAGCAGACACAACTGCAGACTATTGGTCAAACAGTCAAGGGCACCGTTCTGGTGGTTAACACCCACACAGAAGTCCTGAATAAGACGCTGCGTGCTGTAAATTCTTTGTTGTCGGTGGTCCAGGTCGACTATGCTCACACAATGCTATTGAATATGCTCATGTCAGACATGTTGCAAGAAATATCATCCTCAATAGACAGTTTGGCTGCAGGCCGGATTCCTCCGTACTTGGTACCTCTCTCATTGGTTCAGGATTTACTATCAACTGCAACCAGAGAGGCCACCACTCCTTTACAAGCCCACCTCGCGTATACCCTAGGTAGCGCTGTGCCGATCTACGTTAATCCCGAAGATCGAGAAATTGCTTTCCTTATTAACTTGCCAATTATAGCATCAGGAAGCATCTATAGGCTAAAGGATGTAGTCAATGTCGGGTTTTGGAAAGAGGACGCACACCTCCAAATTCAGACCCCACCAGTGGTCGCTTACCACGACAGCAATCCTGACCTATATCTAGCTCCTAACCTGCGTATGTGCACACGAACCAAAGACATACACTACCTCTGCCCCAGTAAACCATTTGTGTGGGACAGTACTAATGGCCTCTGCGGCCTTACGCCCATGGTGGCCGACACCAAATGCCCTACTACAGCAAGACACCGCTCACAAGTGACTGTAACGCAGGCCGAAAGAGTGGGTCACCGTTGGTTAGTTAACACCCCCACCAAGACTGCCATTGTAAATTACGACCAGCACGATACTGCCACACGCATTTCTCTACTGGATCAGACCATGTGGATTGAGGTGCCACCAAATGCCATTCTCCATATAGATGACATTGCCCTCTTTTACCTCAACCCTGAGCAATTCGAAACAGAGATTGAAGTGCCAGCGTTTTTCAGCAAGCATACGCTGCAGTTAGATCCAAACACTATTTCTCAAATCCAGTATGCAGGTACTCAGATCATTGACCTAACGCCTGTAGATGACGTCCTTATAGACATAAGGTCCCAAGAGAAGTCCCCGCTGCAACCAATAGTCTATGTTTGGTCCACCCCAGACACCTTACTAGCAGCCGCCATAGTGTTAGGGTACCTCCTGACCTTCGGGTTAACCTTCATCTACGTTAAACGTGGTAAAGCCCTACAGTACAAAATAGACCACTGTGTCACTAGGTTACGACTCCGTAGACAACCTGAAACGGAACAGGAAGTTGAACAGCCAGAGGAAGACAAGGTGAGCCACATGCTCGAGGTGTAGTCAGCTTCCTGTAACCCCGCACCCATAGATGTAGTAGGCTTAACACACACAGTAGATCTAACGAAGTAGATAGTTCTGAACGAGACGCATCACCCTCCTTGGACTAACTGCTGCTTCCACCTGGTCGTCTCATCTCGTCGTCCCAATGGCTCCTGGAGCTGCCATCGAGACGAAGGGGGGATATGTAATGAGACAACTGCTTTCTGCTATCCACCTTGAATTCACCCCTCAAAGGAATGCAGGCTCCTCTGGTTTGGACAGGAAATGGGGGAGTAACGGTTTGCACACCAAGTTCCCATTTACGACCCAGGCAACCATTTGGGAGGTGATAGTGAATCTTTAACGCTTCCCAAAAAGGACAAGTTGCTTATCAACCACACAGACCCATAAACACGGAGTCTCTCACCCTGGTTGGGAAAGATCAGAATTGACACTTCAGGATTAACCCAATGACCTGGGGGGGAAAACAGGCCAGTTGGCGCCAAATCTGAAAAACCAGATGCCTGCCATAAATTCCTTGGCTTTCTTTACAGAGCAGAAGGAAGAAGATGCCTGAAAATGGTTTAACTTCATGTTTAATGGACACTTCACCAGGATTTTCTGTCTGTACACCACATTCTTAATGAAATGGTCTTTTTTCCAATTCTGTAACATATCCACAAGCCAAACTGTTAACTTCACAAATTTATTCCAGGTTTTCCATGGACCAAGAGTTCCTCCTAGTGGTGATGCCTGAATATGGTTTGATCAGAGCCAAATGGCAGGAATCTAATCACGTGTATTTCTTTCCTTTTGTTATACACTTCGTAGCTTAGTAAATGGTATTCCCAAGATAGGCTAGTAGTTTAGAAGTAGTAACGTGAAACTCGTTTAGACTCAAGTTAAGAGTTTCGGAATGTATCCATACTATGTTTTATCTACCTCACACAAAAATATATATTAATCATCTGGGAAGCTTGATTGACAAGGTTATAATGTTGTCAAATATTATTACGTATGTGTTTCTTATGCTGGATGGTGTTTCTGTTCGAATAGATAATTTGTTTTCTGTCCCTCTCTAACTTTTAAAAGTCATTAATCCTCTGTTAGTGTCAAGAAGACGGCTGATCAAAGTTTACTGTTTGCAATGTCATGCTTTAATGCGTCTGCTCATAAGAAACAATGAAGTGAAATGTGATCGTATGTGATGTTATAAACAGTTTAATCATAGTGAGTGAGTAAATTAGATCTAGCTCGCTTTTAATATCAAGTTGAGTTAAATTCGCTGCCAGTCGATGTGCTGCATCGGGTTACAGCATTGGCTGTAACTTTCCTCTTGGCTCACGCCCACACGGGATGGTTTAAAAGAGCCCGGGAGTCTTTGCTCGGTCTTCAGTTTTTCTTCAAGTTTTGTCTTCTCTTCAGTTTTTGTCTCTTCCGTTTTTGTCTTCGTCTAGTTTTCTTTTGTCTTCGCCTATCGTTCGCAATTTTCCCCGCGTTTTATTAATTGCCTTAAGCTCAGATTTTATTCTAAACTTGGATGAAAGCATTCCCAAGTCCTTTAGAGCCTCAGTAACAAGCTGCGCGCATAAGAGAACCTCAGTCTAAGTCTTTTATTTTTGTTCGCTAAAGTGACTCCTGAAGATAATATCGGCTGGCCAGCGAAATTATTTTCTTAAGTTATTGGCGCGAATTAATCTGCAACCAAGCAAGTCCTGAACGCCGACCAGCATCATCTGCCAAGCTGCTTTGCCACCTGGTTCCGAGAGGCCCAGAGATCCGAAGTATCTAACGGCGCTGACACGGTCCTGAAGCTGAGATCCAGACACGGCGGAAGAATTCCCCGCCGAACCTTCAGTATCCGGTCCGGTAGCCACAGAACTTCAGCTGATCCATTCCAAGGGTGCCGCTGAGAACCGACGTCCAAAGTAGGCTAAATCCTCTGAAACTGCTGTGATGAGAACTGGGTGATGCCGTCAACCGTTCAGTAGCTTACTCTTATAAATTATAGTTTAGTTCTCCAAATTCCTTTTATTTACCCTCGTAACTCCGTTAACGTAGGTTAAATTTCCCCTTTATTCACTCACTATTATTAACCTCCAGTCTTAGGTTTAATTTAAACCATTCCTTCGTTTATTCATTAGATGTGCTTTGATTTGCTCATTATTTGATCATCATTTATTGACGTTTTGTTATCATATAGCTTGTTAATAAATTGTCCATTTAATTCTAAGTTGTCGTCTTAGTGGTCTTTCAGAAAGTAGTCCCTGAATGAAGAATTCCGGCCTCAGATGAGAGACTGATTTAAATCTGTGTAAGACTGATCCAACGTTTAATTACTCAATTGAACTTTGTTTCGTCCTTTTTCCCACCAGAAAGGTGGGTGGTGCCCCTTCAACGAGTGCATAAATGTCATAATTTAATTTGATTAATTTTCGACATTTATTTTGAATTTAAAATCGCTACATAACCCTCCACGAGTCTGCAAGAAAAGTCTGTTAAACCTCAAACATGTGTTGTCTCTTAACTCTGACTCATTTGAAAGCAAAGTTGCTCACTTACTGAAAAAAAGGCAACTGCTTTTCTCTTCAAGACAAAGGTCAGCGAATGAATGGGTGAATAAATGTGATAAGCCTTTTGTATTGGGTTTTTACACTCTTTTTATTAACTGTATATTTCAGTTGCACTATTCACAAAAGGATTCTACATATAACTTTGAGTGTAGTGTGCAAAAAGCAGAGCAGAGCAAAGCCTGCAAAAACTGTCTGTGTTTGTAGCTGCAGCCTGATGAAGCTCTGATCATAATGACGTCTCCCTCAGCTCACGGTGTTCTATTTGTTTTCTCAACAGCCTTCGACAAACAAAGACCTGAATACGAATACACACACGCGCGCACACACTCCTCCAGCTGCCCACGCTTCATCTTTAATCGTCTCTTAAGTGTCGCTCCTGATTATGAAGAACCAATTAACAATCAATTAGCCAGCTGGCCAATCAGACTGCTGGCCGTTGCCATGAGGGTTGATTCATAACCAGGAGAGCTGCTCTGTGGACAACATAGATGCAGACAGACTGTAACACTAACACACATTAACTCACTCTGATGATCTGCTGTGCACGACTATAAAAGGATTTACTTTTAGTCCTGAAGGAACAAACTGATGTATCAGATGTACAACCTCTCTTCCAAAATAGTCAGGAAGCTGCAAATCAGAAATTCTGTAAAACATTTAATTTGATTGAAAATGGGGCAAAGACAAATGTTAAGGCTTTTAACAATGACTTTATTAACAGGAGAAAAAGTGACAATGTGAACTGTTTAACACATGGTTAAAAGAACGACTTGAACACTGAGTTTCATAAATACTATCTGTCACTGAACTTTATGGCCTCAAACTTGAATCAAACCTCAGATACATCAAATACAACAGAGGTTTAGCAACTACAGCAGAATGAACAGAAAACAGGTTCAGATTAAACTGGATGAGATTCATCTGTGCAGCTGCAGGGTCGAAATTTAATCAATAATAGAGATAAATATGAAGTATCTATTACTACAAACACCCTTCAAATTCAGCCTCTCAGTTTGAGAACCCCTCGACCTGTGGTATAAACCTTTATTGTGGATCATTAAACATTTGCACACAGCTCATTTGCATGTTCATGGATTGACTGTAAAACAAAAGATCTACCGCATCTGCAGTGTTCCTGATCTATCTGATGGACTGGTGGATGACGCTGTTGGTGGGTTTAGTCATCCTCTCTTTGGCCTTCTTCTTCACAGGATCCACCTCAAAGCTCTTCCACAGGCGAATTGTCTCATCTCCGGCGACAGTTGCGATCGTAGAGCAGTCGGGGCTCATAGTCAGACTCAGGACTCTGTCCTCATGACCTGAAATTAAAAAAGCACCATGTTCAGACTCATCTATTTCCAGTTTAGAGCATGTTTGATTCAAATTGTGTCGTGTGTGAACAAAGAAAGAGGGTTTACCGTTGAGCTCAGCGACTTTGGTGAGAGACGGATATTTCCAGATGACCACGTTGTTGTGAGCGTAGCCGTGAGCAGAAACCAGCTCTTTGTAGTTTGGAGCAAAAATCAGCGATGAGATCTAAAAACCAGAGGCACCGTGCTGGATTAACAGTAAGTCCATATTGTAAACTAAGGGAGGGAATTAGTCAGTGCAGAATCTATTAAGTCCTGGCCTGTATAGTCATTTCTTTAATAAGATGTTTCCTAAAAGATTTATAGTTTTTCATTCACTTTTGTTGAAAACTTGCTGAGCACATCTAAACTGCAAGCAGAGATGTCAGTGACGTATTAAAGTATTTGATGGTCTAGATAAGGAAACATTAAACTAGAATAGTTACACAGCAGAAAGGCAGTCAGTAGAGACTGAGGCTGCAATGCATTCTGGTATATGTAGGCACTGCTGTGGCTCCACTCCACAGAAAACTCTGCATTCTTTGTCAGTGAGAAATTTTTGTAATGCGTCATCTTGTGTCATTGCCACTGAGCGTCTGCAGCTGTTTGCAAACTGACAGAAACCCAAAGTTGGACCGAGGTTTCTCATGATCAGGCAATCTTAACATAACAACTCATTATTTTGGGCTGTCGTCCAAACAGATGTAAAAGTGTGTGTCCACCTGTGACTGAGTGTCCAGTGAGCTGATGCAGGAGCCGCTGTTCACGTTCCAGATGCGGATGTGACGGTCGCTGGTCCCGCCTCCTGTGGCCAGGATGTTTGGTTGCCAGGGACACCAGGCTAAAGCCTCCAGTCATAAAACATTAAAAATTACTTTCAAATTCAGAACAGTTGATAACAAAGACTCTTTAAACCTTATCCTGGAGGACAGTGGTAGGTGTGACTGACCTTGACAGCCCCTTGGTGTTCGCTCCAGCAGCGCACTGGCTGGTTGGCGTTCCCGCCCTCCTGCGCACGCGGCCACACACAAACCAGGTTGTCGTTTCCTCCACTAGCTAGGAACCGGCCGTCAGGTGACCACTTCAACCCGCACACCTCCTGAGAGTGACCTGTGAGCGTGCAGATGTGATGCTCCGCCACCCTCACGTCATGGTGGTGGATGTGTCCAGATCTTGAGCCGCTGTGGGCGGGACAAACTACATTAGACTCAAAGAAAGATTGTTTTTAGGCGCTTTGGGATCAGGTAAAAAGGAGGCAGGTGTACCTGGAGAGGACATGCTCGTTCCAGGTCAGACTTCCGACCCGAGAGGTGTGGCTGGCCATGCTGCGTAAACGTTTCTGGTTGTCAACGTCCCACAACTTCAGAAAAAGATTTGAACCATGAAACAAATATCAGCTGCAAAGACTGGATATCAGCTGTCTTCTGTATGCAAGTTAACTTCTTGAATCATACGAGATTTCTAAAAGACTTTCTTTTATTTAAAACAGAGTTGAGGATCATAACAAGTTAATCCAGACCTTTACAAACAGTCTGACTGTGTGAACTTATCATCCTACTAACCTGAACTTTACAGTCGCTGGTCCCAATAGCGAGATAGCTTCCTTCTTTGGTCCAGGACAGCGAGCAGACGTAGTCCTCCTCGCTGTCCAGCTTCATGAGCAGAGTGATGTCTCCCTGCGAGGCGTTCCACAGGTAGACGCTGTTATGAAGAGCCACAGCTAGAACGTTTCTGCTGCTCCAGTCAAACAGATTCAGATCTGCATCAAAAAAGAAGGAAAGTAGCTTGGTCGACGAGCATGTAGCAAGAGGACGAGCAAGATAGGCTGTAAACCTGGCATACTGGAACTCCAAAAAAAAGACATAAGCAAAAAACTCAGTGTCTTTATTATCACACTTTTAGAGGTAAACTTACAGAAATCGTTTCGAAGCTCAGGAGCATCCAGGATTCTGTCTGGTGTTGAGGAGATGTATCTCGTCTTTTTGACAGACGCAGGAGTTGTACCCTGACTGTAAAGCACCTTCAGGTTGTTCTGATAGCCTGAAAATTTGATTAGAAAATAACAATTAATAACGAAACCCCCAATTTCTACTTGTATGCAAGCTGAGCGGGCAGACTTCCTGACCTTCAGGAGCATTCAGCGGCTTCCCTCCAAGGTGCAGGATCTTTGCATCCTCCACGTTGAATCCGTTCAGTGACATAGACCAGGCTTTCTGGTTTTCCTAGGGGAAAAAATAATCTTATAATTAAAAATGTCAATTTGCAAAAGCACAATAATGAAATACATAAAAACAATGGGACAATCTCCATGAAATAAAACAATAGATGCAAATTTTAAACTCTTGTGAGAAACTACTTTGTTTTGATTTCTCCACATGAAGGATTTGTTTTTCAAGAACAACTACAAAAAATCATGTAATCTTGATTAGTTGTCCCCATCAAATTAGGAAAAGTCATGAAATATGAAGCAAAAAAACAAAAGTCAACCATTATTTTTCAAATGATAAACATTGAATGGGGTCAAAGTGACCCCAAGCACAATAGGAGGGTTAATATTTTTGAAGTAACTACCATAAAATCAAGATTATAAGTGGTACAAACTTAGAAAATTCTTTCAGATTACAAAAATATGTTAAAAATGTTGTTTTTCAGTTAATTTTATAGAATAGGAATAGTTTACTCAGTTGCGGTGGTCCAAACATGCTGCTGTAGTACATTAACTTACAGCTGTTCCTGTTGTGTTGCTGGTTTCCATTGGCTCATTCTCCTTAGAAAGCAGGAAACTTGCCACATCCATCTGTTTGCTGTTTCTGGTGGGAATGAAGCGATCGCCCCCCATCTTTGAGGGGGTTTGTTTTTTGTTTTTTCCTGTTGAAAAAACACAAAAGTTTATCCAAAACTGTACTTAACAAACCAGAAAGTAAAGCACAAAGCAGTTATTAAATAGAAACGTGAACACTCAGTGGACCTGGTGTTTTGTTGGGAGTTTTTGAAGAGCTGATGGAGGTGTTGCCGGATTTCGAAGGTGATAACCCGCTGAGGACGGAGGTGTTGTTGGAGGCGATGGCCTTCCTCTGCCACCTCGCCATCGGAGCGTCTGTAATCGGCTTGTCCAGCCTCAGGATGCTGTGGATGTCGTTCTCAAAGCCAAAATGCGCCATCTTAACCAGGTTTGCACACCACCTGTAGACCAAGATCATCTGAATTCAATACCTTACAGAGCAAACATTACCCTTAAGCTGAGTTATGTTGGCAGAGCGATACTAAGTAATGAGAGCTGACGTTAATATCGCTTATGAAGGATATAAACTTTAATTCAAGGGGTTTTTATTTCACTATTTTCACATAATCACTGACCCGTAATGCCTGTGTCGACTAACGAACGAGGCTCAGCCAAAGTTAACCGACAAACTGCGATATATGCATGCAATGAGTCAACTAGAACGACTTATTTCTGACTTCGTATGAAATTTTTCCGCTGTCTTAAGAGAAATGTGACATGTTTCTCAGGAATAAATGTAAAAGCTCTTACCTCGGCGAAAACAGTCGCAGTCTGAAACAGCGTTTTTCTCTCGTCCCTTTACAAAATTCAAATTTCGTTTGGGCGATGACATCACAGCAACAGCCCGAAACGCGGGTCTGTGATTGGTTCGTTTCAAGACGCAGCCGTTAAAACCGAGCCATTGCTATGGTTACAGTTTTCGTACGTTGCTGTGATTGGTGGATTGGAGCCCCGCCTTTCCGCTCTTCTTCTACAACCTCTCAGTGGAGTTTAAACGTGAGCGACAACTAGTGTTAAAGGTGAACTATCGCATGTAAGATGGAGGCCAGGCCGAAGGTACAACTTTTGAAAACCACAAAAACTAATCAACATGACATAGTTTTTATGTTGGTTGAATTCTTTCAACCTTAGAACAATATCGCCGGGTGATTTTTACCCGACCAAATATGTTTACGTGATTTTCATTATGTTGTGTTTGTCTGAGTATTATGGGTCACTGGGTAGCTTCAGCATTGCATTTGAGATCTTTGAAGGCATATTTGTTTCCCCGATCCAAAACCTGCTTGGGTGCATTTGATAACTGCGTTCAGGGAATAAGGTCAGTAAGAGTGGTCCTTGAATATGCATGCTATCTTTTATTTAGTGCAGTGGTTATGAATAACTACCACAAAGTAGTGATTTTCAAGGGAATTCACATGGTGATAAGAACTATTTTAGTCAGCTGGTCATTTTTACTCACTTAAAATATGCCATATTTGTGCCTAGGACCCTGAGTCTTCACCAGGGAAGACTCACATGCCCCAGGAATGGGTGGAAAAGAAACTAAGTTTACACTCTTCAAGCTCGGGTCCTCTACCAGAGGCCTGGGAGCTTGAGGTGTCTGATGTTTCTCCAGGGATCTGTTGGAGCCACTTCTCCAGCGTGGGGGTTACTGATTGCCCCGATGACCACAGGCACCACTGTTGCCTTCACCTTCCAGGCTTTCTCGATCTCCTCTTTGAGCCCTTGGTACTTCTCTAGTTTCTCATGTCCTTTCTTTCTGATGTTGGTATCGCTTGGGATGGCGACATCTACCACAACGGCTTTCCTCTGCTGTCTGCTGTTTGTCTACTATTACAGTGTCTGGTTGGTTGGCCAAATACCATTTTGTCGGTCTGTATCTGGAAGTCCCACAGGATCTCGGTTCGGCCATTCTCCATCACCTTGGGAGGTGCTTCCCATTTTGACCTCGGGGTTTCCAGTCCATATTCTGCACAGATGTTCCTGTACACTACACCGGCTACTTGGTTATGGAGTTCCATGTAGGCTATGCTTTTCCTGCCAGCATCTTACATCCTGCTGTTAGGTGTTGGACTGTTTCAGGGCCCTCTTTGCACAGCCTGCACCTGGGATCTTGCCTGGTATGGTAGATCTGGGCCTCTATTGCTATATTGCAATGTTATAGGAATTTGTTGTTCATGAATGCCTAATTTCAGTTATTTCCGATATTTTTTTATATTGTCCCCTCATGACACTTTTTGTTCCTCCCTTTGGACATTGCACAGTTAAAAATAAAAGAAAACTACTTTAATATGTATTGTCCTATTTTGATATATTTTGATTACAAGTACTTTTTTTGGGGTATATTATTTCAGGTAAAAATCAACCGGCAATAGTGATGGTGTCACTAATTATAGTGATAGTGTTCTAGGGTTAAGACAAATCAATATGACATTGATTTTATGTCGGTTGAATTCTATTAAGAAGCATTATCCCATACTGTCAGGGATACAGTTAGTTCCTGAGCTGGATCTAGTTTTTCAGAAGTAGATTGACTGATTGGATTTCAGTTGTCTGATTGGTAAAGGTCAAAAAATGTTTTGCTCGAAAGGAAAAAAGGACTCCTATAAAAGTTTTAAGAGTAGACTGACCAACAGAGGGAGACATTTAGCCATTTATTCGCCTTTTTTCCCCTTGTCATTCAGAGATTCTTTTTCCTGTGGCATGTCATGTTATTTTCTGTCATGTTCAAACCCCTATGGTTTCTGCAGCAGATCTATGACTTCTGCTTTTACCGGTGTCATAAATGCTGACAAGATACGTCCATGGACAGAGATCATGCATACATAATGCAGAGGATATGATCAAATATTTGAATATTTGATACATTTATAGGCCAGGGTGGTAAAAACAAAAGTGCTCTGATGCTGCTGTGGCCCTTTTAATTTTAGCTCCAGTCCATTTTGGTTCATCTATTTTTAGGTCTGACGTCTGGGACAAATAATGAGGGTCAGATTTGTGTGGAAATTATTCTGAAGAGTGAGAAGGAGAGCAACGAGGAGACAAAAGACGAAGCAGCCTCCCTATCAAACACTTAAATATACTCACTGACTCTTAATTCACTGTTTTACACCATCTAAGATGATCACATTAATCAGCTTAGTTTGTTCTTCACTGGAAAAGAACATTTGTGTCACAACAAAAAAAAAAAAAAAAAACCCAAACTTTCATCATTAGATAGCTGAAATGTTTGCATTGTTAAAACAGTTTTGTCCTTTCTCTCCTTTCCTCAGGTGACTCTCTCCAGCCAATCAAAGCTGCAAGTTGGCCCCGGCGGCAAATTGGGAATAGGTGCAGCATCAGGAGGCGTGTCCTAGGACCTACTGATCACTGCACTGCAAAAAGCACCAAGACCTGGTAAAAACTTCTTCACTAATGTTCACATTTACATGCAACACTACACACGTAAAAGTTAGGAGGACTAGATATTCAACAAACAGCTGGGGTAATAGTTTTCTGTCATGGTGCATGGATCTCTGATTCTGCTTTACAAACTGTTTTCTTGTTTGTGAACACCACAGAGGTGACAGTAAGCAAAAAATGAGCTGTGTGCTGCACCTCACAGCTTCTTCGGTCAAGTAATTAAAGCACACCCCAGGTGGACACAGTCCACGCGGCACTGGTCATAGGATTGATTCCCAATGTCAGCCCAATTTGGTGCATGTCAACCCCTTTCTCTTTCCCCACACTCCCGTCTTCCATGAAGCTGTCCAATTAGAAATCCATCAATCTTCACTAGTTACTTTGTTTTTGAGGGATTGGATCAAGACAGTCTCTGAAAATACTCTGATCTTCTCTGTGAGATTAAAGAAAAAAAAAGTTTCCTATAAAAGCTGTCAGTTTCGCAAAGCGAGTGGTTTTTACAGTAAGTCATAGTGTTTTATTCCTAGAGCTAATACTGTATACACAACAATATTAGGGCGGGTTCGACAGCATTTTGGAGTGATCCTTTCATCTGTTCGCAATAATTACTACCTTAAGGCTGACTGCCTCTCATGATGTGTCACATCACTGTTTTGTAAGGCATGCAGAAGTAAGTGGAAAGCGACGATAAGAGAGCAATTGATGCCGAAGGCTCAAACTAACTGGAACCACTTTTGGACTCTTATCTCTGGTTGTGCATGTGGTGCAAACAGACTAATTTAAAACTAGTTTGCACAGTGTCTGAAGACAAATCGAGCATAAGCGAAATGAAGGCAGTTTGCAGATTTGTTAAACTAGGACCTGCAGCCATGTATTTCATTCACTTTGCTTTTTCTTAGATGACATCCAATTTCCACCTTTTCTCAAAATCTCATTATTTCAGGATATCAAAGTTGATTTTCTTATTTTAGGGGTTAAAGAAGGTGTCTGCACATCCAACTATCTCATATAAAATCCATAGTTTTAAATAGAGCAAATCGAATTCTGCTCCTGTTTAGACCCTTCATGTGTTAAGATAAATTACAACATAGCAACCCCTATTTTTCAGCAAGCTTGTAAAAGGGCAAGGAAAAGAAACAGAGTCCAGCTACTATAGTCTCCTGACAGATGTAGGTGTTAGCAAAGGTTTCTTTATAACATACTGAACATGTAGCAGAGCGTGCCCTCAGCTCATGGATACGCTGGTGATTCTGCTCATGAATAAAGAGGAAGGCAGGATGTCAATTATCCCAAACCGGGAAGATGTGGTGCTGCTGCTGCTGGTTATCAGAGCAAATACAGCAAATCCCCCCAACAGTCATCTTACATAAATAAACACTGCAACTATCAGCAATGCTAACCTAAGTTGTTTGTTTGCTAATTTGACACGTTTGAATAATAAAAGCTGAATTTATTGTTGCAGTGTGAACGTGTGATTGACAGCTCTGCAGAGCCTCCTGCTCCATTTGAATGACAAGTATGTTTGACACATGAGGCTGCCACCTCCTGTGATTGGCATGCTGTGATTGCAGTTTAGTCTTTAAAACATGCGTGTGCACCAGGCCTTAACACTGATGAGATCTTAACAGCCTGTGTCATTTTTGTGGTAGATTTTTATCAGATTAAAGAAGAAAAGTCTGTGTTTGTGTGCTGGTTTGAGCTCGGCTGCAGTAGCTCTGCAGGACAGATGGGGTGAATCTCAGTGAGTTGCTGTGAGATGAAGCTCAGGTGTGAGAGGTGAATGAAGCGTTCAGCAGCTCCGATGGTTCTCCCACAATCCTCTCTGCAGCTCCACCTGTCAGCCTGCAGGAGTGTGAAACGTCGTGTCGGAGGATGTGATGAGAAATCCTGCAGGGTGCTGTGTGGTGGCTGGTGCAGTTTTCTCCAGGGGGGGCTGCTATAAAAATCTAAAAATACACGTTGCAGGTATAAGATACAATCACAGGTTCTATAACAGCGAATTAAATTAAATTAGATGGGCTCTTAAGATGACTCATAGTCTGTGATCATAGTGTACAGTAACAGTATAGACAGACATGATATGGTACAGATATTAGTCATTATGAGCGAGATGAGACTGAATGCAAAGCTTTCTACTCATCCATCCATCTCTATTCCAGTCATAAACTGTTGAAAAGATGGATTCAGTCTCAGTCACATAACCCATTGGTTTCTGTTGCAGAGTTTTGGGCCCATTGGCGGTGGTTGCCATAATGGAAATGGTGACTCATGCTGTAACCCTGACACCTTCAAAATGAATGAGTTATAAAAATTTCAGTTGAGCAGACAGAGAAATAAGCCATTCACACTAAACCTGGTTTTTGACTTACACTGTAAAAATTATATATTTTTCAGTTTTGCTAAAAAAATAGGCTTTTGGAATGAGTGTGTATGTGGTTTCTGGTCCTTCTGCAGACAGCCTCTAGTGGAAACATAAGGAACTGCAGTTGTAACCCAGCTTAATTTCTTGTTTTCACTGAGGTAGTGGGTAGTGACTGGAAATATGAGATGCTGATACTTATTGTCTGAAAGGTGTCTGGGCTAAGTCTTGGAGATACGGTCAGGGGCATATGGAGGACTCATGGTGTTCAGCCTTCAGACCTTTTCATCAGAATGAGTCAGATTTGTGCAAGAAGGAGCATGTTACTCTACTGGATACAGCTCCCACCGTGGCTCTCAGTTGATGGACTCGCCTGAAGGTCTCCGTACAAACAAGCGGCTGCTGGAAGAGAGTAGGTGAGTTGTGTTTAGTCTCTTTGCCGAAGAAATTGGGCAAAGTTAAAAAGATGTTTGGTGGCTAGTGCTGTGGTTGAGACCCTGTATGTACTGTTGATGAAATTAGGTGCTGTTCTGAGCATTAGTTGTAGCTAAAGAGTGGCTTTTTGGTTAAGAGCGTGGCTGTCTGTATTGCTGTCTGAGGACGTTACTAAAGTTGGTAAGACTAGAGAAGCAAGCTGTCGGCAACATTCATCTCTCGACAGGGTGTCTAACTTGGTGTTACAGTGTGTTTGACCCTAAATTAATTTTACGCAGGAATATCCCTTTAATACTTCTTGCAATATATACATCTGCAGGACAAGGGTCCTAGAGCATCTCCAAACAGATCATAAACTTCCCCAAAACTGCAGCTTCATATTCATTTACTGACCAGTCATACCTCAGACTGCACCACTACATTCTCACTCGTTTAAGTCTGGAGGAAAAATCTGTGTTTGCCAGATTGTTTACTTTGATTTGATGCGAAGAGTTGGGTCTGTCGTGAGGTTACAGAGAGTAAATTTGATCAGAGCTGAAGGATTAAGGGCTGAGAAAGGATGAAGTGAGATAAGACAGGACTCCCTAAAGTTTGGAGGGATTTTCTTCTTTAATCTAAAACGAAAAATAAAATCAGATTTCAGACTCTAAGACAAAACTTTCCATTTTCTTTTTTGCTAAGTGATTCACCTGCAGGGTGAGTCCTTCATATTGCACCTGCAGGTAGGACTGGCAGTTCTTTGTGACCTGATGAATTTTAATGTTTGACTTTACAAAAAGCTTTTCAAGAAATGCAAAACTCCTGCATGCTGTCTAATGTGCCAAAATGACATCAATTAGCAGCGTTTCAGTCGCAGACCTTATCAGGGAAACCAGATGTGCAAAGCCTTTTTCCCTTCAGAAAAGCTTTTGAAATGTCATTTTGAACGTAATGAAAAGGTGTTTATCTCTCAGGGGGGGTTATTGTGCAGAACAATGAAGTTGTATCCATAAAAATATTCATTAAAATATCAAAACCCCACAAAACTGAGAGTACACATTCAGAAAATGAGACATATTTGGGAAGAAGTTGTCTTTTCACACATTTTTCAACTGCTGTGATAAAAATTTTCATCATTTTGTATGCACGCAAAAGCTACTTTCTCCCTCTCAGACAAATCGTGTGCAGTCTTTGGTTTAACTTGATGAAAATTGTAGCCGAGTTGAAGTGTTGAGTAATCTGTGTTTGCAGTTTCCTCTTCAAACAACGGGGTTTATGTAAGGATCATAATCCGCTCATTAATCTACAGTTACACAGAGTCAAACTGTGAAGATGGAGATGCAGCAAACAAAACAAAGCTCCTATAGGAGCAGGTTACCATGGCAACAGCTCTCCTGTTTGATGTTGTGTGACCCGCTCTGACTGCGAGTCAAAATGACTACAAAGAAAAGCGTTTTGAAGAAAAGTGAGAAATGGTTTGAGGTTCGGAGAAATCTCTGCAGCGTTCAGAGGGTCTGAGTGAGTGTTTCATCCTCCGTTCATGAGGACAAGAGAGCGAAAAAAAGACTTTAGGGACGTGAACACATGAAGGAAAAAGAGATAAATGAATTCATGGATGTGAACACATCAAGAAGAAAGAGAGAAAAAGACTTCAGGGACATGAACACATGAAGAAAAAAGAGAAAAAAAACATCAGGGATGTGAGCACATGAAGAAGAAAGAAAGAAAAAACATCAGGGACATAAACACATGAAGCAAAGAGAGAAAGAGACTTCAGGGATGTGAACACATGAATAAGAAAGAAAGGAAAAGACTTTAGGGACATAAACACATGAAGGAAAGAAAAATAAGACCAGGGAGATGAACACATGAGGACAAGAGAAAGAAAAAGACGTGAATGCATGAAGAAAAGAGAGAAAAAGATATAAGGGTGGTAAGCACATTGGGAAGAAAGAGAGAAAAAGACATCAGGGGGGTGAACACATGAAGAAGAAAGAGAGAAGAAACATCAGGGATGTGAGCACATAAGGAAGAAAGAGAAAAGACATCAGGGACATGAACACATGAAGAAGAAAGAGAGAAAAAGACATCAGGGATGTGAACACATGGAGAAGAAAGAGAGAAAAAGGCATCAGGGACGTGAACACATGGAGAAGAAAGAGAGAATAAGACATCAGGGATTTGAGCAATGAAGGAAAGAGAGAAAAAGACTTTCGGGACATGAACATATGAGCAAAGAAAAATACGACCAGGGAGATGAACGAATAAGGACAAGAGAGAGAAAAAGACTTCAGGGACATGGAGAAGAGAGAAAGAAAAAATCAAAGAAATGAACACTTGAAGAAAGAAAGACAACAGACATGAGGGAAATGAACACATGAACAGAAGGAGCTGGTTTGAACTAATGAATTCATTAAACGTGTAGAAAGTTAACAGAACTGAAACCGAGTTTCTCATGTGAATCACAGGAGGACATGAAAACTCTGCAGAGACCTGTCTGATGATGTTGACTTGTCTGTCTCTCTTCCCTGACAGTAAAAGTCTGATTTCCTCTCCCAGCTTGACAGCGATGATAACTTCACAGACACAGAAAGCTTCATTCTATTTCTGATGGGAGCTGTGCTGCTTTCAGACTTTCTCTTTTTGTTTTCAATCCATAAATCTTCCTCGTTTCTCTTCCAGACACAGAAGTGAACCTATAGCTCTTTTCGTCCTCAGAAAGTCATTTCTAGTGGTTGACCAGGTGGTTTAAATTATTATTAAATAACTGCAGACAGAAAAACGTTTGGCTCAGTAAAATTTCCCCACAAGGGAGTTCATGACTCTTGATCTTCCATCAATCTGATAAACATGTTTATTAATACTACTAACATGCTTTAGGGTAAGGAAAAGGGTAAGCTGTAGTTGTTTAATCTATAAATTGAAGTTATTTGCCTTGAGCCTGTGTTTATATCAAGAGAGCATAGAATACCAACCACGTCAGACATGAGCTCTGTAGCCTTATATTGCTATCATTTACCAACAATAAACGAAATTAGTGAGCCAAAAAATTAAATTCAAATCTCTGAAGTAGTTTAATCGTTTAAATAATCATACAGGGAGATAAAGAGGGGAAGAAGAGACCTCTGTGAATATGATCATTTACTTCAGTTTATAGATAGGACTGTGGAGCTGTCTCAGCATTTCACTATATGTTTTATTTGCTGCTATAATGCACATGTTGTACCATAAATAACCAGTGAGTCACAGAAATATGACGTAGTTTTCATAGCTGTTTCCATGTTTATCTCCACCTTTAAAGTCCTCCCTGTCTCTTCAGTGTGGGGAAAGTTTTCTTTTACCGTCATCTTGATTGGTTTGTTGGAGACTAATACTGATAGGTGCTGTTTTACCCCAGCATTTGACTCTCCTGCCAGTATGAGAGTCACCTCTGTACCATCTCAAGTTGAAGTTCAGTTTGGTTTCCTCTCATTCTTCAAAAATACTCAAGCACCTATTTCTATTGGTGTTTGGTTGAGGTTTGTGTGTGGAGACGTACGCCGCTGTGTTTTGCTATCGTGTGGTCGTTACTAAAGTTGGTTTAACTAGAGAAGCAAGCAGTCAGTAACATTCATTTCTCATTCATGTCTAACTTGGTGTTACCGTGTGTTTGACCCTAAATTAATTTTACGCCAGAATATCCCTTTAATAGACAGAGAAATTACTAGATATAGCAGGTCATAGAATGATCATTTATCATTTCATGTCCATCTCAACTTTTCTTTTTTACTTTCCTCAAGATAAACTTTACACTTACTCTGCTGTTTGTGACTCTCTGTCCCGGTCTAAACCCCGGTGTAGAGGGTGTGTAATGACCTCTGCATTCTGCAGGGGGCAGCAGCACAGCTGACTGACTGACTGGTTTGTGCCACTCGATTGGAGAGGTTATGTGACTCTCGTTTTCAGGACCATTACATCATCATTGTCTCAAACCGCACACAGACATGTTTACAGATGAGCACAGAAACACACACATGCAAACACGCAGAGGATCACTCTCTGTCATGCAGCCTAAACACATGGCTCTGCACTGTAAACACACAAACACACACGCACACACACTGAGCTGCAGTGGAGGGGGGCAGATTGAGACCCCTGTTTGTGTCTGAACAGTGCGTAAAGTTATGTGTGTTTGAATTCAGAGGGGTTGAGGAAGAGGAGTAGGAGGAGGAGGAGAGAGGGAGGAGGAAGAGGAGAGGAGGTCTGTCGACTGCAGGATTCCATCACTCTTAGCAACCATTACTGAGTTACCACGGAAACGCTCTGCGATGTTCTCTGCTTCTCCTTTGTCCCCCCCCTCCTCTCTCTCTCTCTCTTCGTCTCTTTCTCTCGTTCTCTCTCTCTCTCTGTGTCCCGTCTTCGCTGGTCGACTTCCTCCTTGCGTTGTTGCTACGGCGATGCTCTGGGACATTCAGCTGGATCACTCTGCAGCCGCAGCATCGGAGCGCAGAGCTGGACTGTTTGCAGCTGCAGGAAGTCATCAGCTGATCACCGCAGCTTCATGCCACTGCAGAAACACGCCGTCCATCCTCTCTGGCTTTTTAACTTTTTAATCCACAACTACACTCCATCCTGTGACCTTTAACCCTTACATTCTCTCACACATCAGCCTCTTCAGATTGGTCAGGCTGTCCGGTGACATCACAGGAAGTTGGATGAAGTTCTGTCGAACACAATCGCTCTCCATGTTTTTACAGCTCCGTCAGGCTGAGATTCGAGCACACTCTGCTCTGTGAACACTTCTACAAACGCCAGACCAACCCCACCTCCTCCACTGCTGAGATGAACGAGGAGACGGAGGAGTCGCAGCTATCTGAGGAGGTGCTGGAGGCTGAGGATCAACAGGAGGAGGAGCAGGAGGAGGAGAAGTCAGTGCAGGATCAAGAGGAGGAAGAAGTGCTTCAGAAAGAAGAAGAGGAAGAAGAAGAGGATGAAGAAGTAGAGCAGGAGGAGGGGATGCAACAGGAGGAGGAGGCGCAACTTAAGGAAGAAGTGCTTCAAAGCGGACAGGAGGAGACTGACTGTGAGGGGGTGCGGAAGAAGGAGGAGGTGGTGCAACAAGAGGAGGAGGAGCAGGAGAAGGACATGCAACTTTTAGAGGAGCAACAGGAGAAGACTGAGTCTGAGCAAGGAGAGGAAGAGGAGATGCAGAAGGAGGAGGAGGAGGTGAAGGAGCCTGAGGAGCTCTTGCAGCAACAGGACGAAGAACAGGAGGAGGCGCAGCAGTTTGAGGAGCTCCTCCAGGCTGAGGAGGAGGAGCTGCAGCAGAAGGAGGAGGTGCAGATTGTTGAGATGTCACAGACTGAGGTGCAGCAGACCGAGGAGGGGGTGCAGATCGAGAAAGGGGTGCAGGACTTAGAGGACGGTCTGGAGCAGAACCACAACCAGCAGGTCTTGATCCGCCTCAGAGGGATGTGAGTAAACCTGCTCGGCTATCAGACGCTGATGATGTCACGGTGGTGGTTATGATGTCATGGCGATGGTGATGATGTAAAATGATAACAGGGGTTGATTGTGTTGTTAGTGGGGAGACAACCTCGGCATCAGTGTGGTCGCCTGGTTGCTGTGGTGATGCTTCCATGAGGCGAGGACGGATGGAGGGAAGACGGATGACAGAGAGAATGAGTGAGAAACTGTGGGCGTGCGACATCTCTGAACATAGGAGAGAGAGAGGGGGGTGTTTCTGAAGTCTGTCAGTCAGATATTTTTGGGCGCTAACAAGCTAACGCCTCAGCGGGAAACATCAGAAGCACATCTGTCTGTCTTTTTGAGGACACGGCTGCAGATGTAGAACAGCCTTCCCTCCCTTTTTTTTTTTTTGTCCCCCATAGTTGCTATGGTGATGGCGGAGCGTTGCGATGCAGCAAACTCTCTGCAAAGATAAAGACGGATCAGGAACGAGAGAGGAGGGGGTGAGGCAGGGCATGAAATGATGTTTACACGCTAACTACACGCAGCCTCAACACTGCACAATGAGAACATACATGATCTCAGAGGCGTCTGTGCAGAACTTGTGAAGAAATTAAAGGAACAGTCCAACATTTTAGGATCATGCGTCTATCTTGAATGTGTTAATTTAAAGTGAAATCAGAGTTGGAAACTGTCAGATTATCTGGTTGTAAAGTTCTCTCTTTAATTTTGGGGTGTGAAAGATTTCTGTCTGAAACAATTTTAGACTGACTGTGCATGAAGATGAATGTCATATCTCTACCACCAGCCATTGAACAAAAGTGAAGCCAAACAATGAGACCAACTGGAGGCAGAGTCCAACCTGGACCTTCTGAGTGAATTCTTCAAAATAAATATCAAGTCTGCTCCACTTTGGTCAAATGGATAACTTCTTTCATGCATTTAGATATTTTTGGTAGTATAGCTCTGTTCTGAAAACTTCCTGCCTTTCTGCATATGTAATGCCTGAGGCAGGGAGAACACCCTTTTGTTTCACGTGCAAACATGATGAACAAAGACAAACAGATTGCAGCAAAAGCCTCCAGGGTGTAGAACAGAGCAGCATCAGCGGTACTGGTAAAATCAGTCTAAATATAAATGGGAGGAGCACGGTCTGGAGGCAGGGAGAGCATCAGCAAAGCCCTATGGTAATAAACAGAGCAGCATCGGTGACAAGACATATGGTACATACCTCTCTCGTTAAATTATAGAAAGGTGGATCTGGGGTGGAGGAAGGGAGAGCAGCAGCAAACATTACAGAAAGGCAGAGCTGGGGTGGAGGAAGGTAGAGCGGCAGCAAAAGTCGTTTGGGATGGAACAGAGCAGAGGTGTATCAGTGGCAATACATATAGTAACTCTTGTAAAATTGTACAAATATAGAAAAAAAAGATAGGATGGAGGAAGGGAGAGCATCAGCAAAGCCCTTTGGTAATAAACAGAGCAGCATCTGTGACAAGACATATTGTACATCCCTCTATCGTACAATTATAGAAAGACAGAGCTGAGGTGGAGGATGGGAGAGCAGCAGCAAACATTACAGAAAGGCAGAGCTGGGGTGGAGGATGGTAGAGCACTAGCAAAATTCCTTTGGGACAGAACAGAGCAGAGCCATATCAGTGGCAATACATTCAGTAACTCCTGTAAAATTGTACAAATATAGAAAAGAGAGGATAGGGTGGAGGCAGGGAGAGCATCAGCAAAGACCCTCTAAGGTACAAAAAAGAAGAGTAGAAGAAATAAGAAGAAAATGGGGAGCTGAGGTGGAGGCAGGTTGCACAACATACAGTCTACAAGTTGCTCTTCTAAGGGTCATAAAGGTGAAAACTGCTTCCACTTCCCCTGCCTTGCTGGTCATATTATGCGACCAATAGAACCAAAAACTGCAAAATGGGATTAACCCAAACATGTCAAAGTAAAAACATTTTGGAACAAATCTAACTGCGTCCTCTGGCTGCAACTCGTCGTGATGGTATATTTTTAGATCTACACTGCGGAAATGTTCCTTTCTTTCAGGCGTTGTTGTGTTGTATTTAGTTGGAAAGGAATCATAACCCATTAAGCATTAAATGTCAACACAGACAAAAAGATGACGCAGGGATATTTTCACTCTTTTTTTAATGTTTTAAACTGCCCATCTCTTGGGGCTAAGCAAAGAGGCTTTATTCAACATGACAAATCTGTCTCAGTCCAAAAATACAAGGACTGGAGTGTCTACATACTTTTGTCCGTGAAGTTACTCTCCCTGCAGGAGAACTCAGACATTAAACTGTGGGATTCCTCTTTTGGAGGTGTTGTGTGGAGGCTGAATGTGTGATCAGCGGTCTGTTTTAGACTCAGAGGAACAAACGGTGAAGATCGCTGCTCTTTCTTCGGAGGGGATCTGTCTGTTGTGTTTGCAAGTTCCATATTTGAAGAAACACAGATGGGCACTTGAGTTGTTAAATCTCAAACGCGTTGCATTCAATCTAAAGAAATTATCCCTGAAACACTTAGAGCTTCCACCCAGGTGTGTGCCTGCAGGAGTCTAGGTGACTCTGCTGTTGTAATACATGAAGAGTGCTTTGACCTCAGCTCCCCTTGACTCGAATAAAATCAGAGTCAGTTTGTCACTACAGTGGTAAACCTCTGTGTTTACGAGCCTGTAAAGGGGGAAACCTGCAGCTGGTCTCACATCTGCAGGAAAAGACAGAAAACACAGCTGGTGCAGAGTGGGGTTTGATGTGGACATCCTATCAGGACGTCTGCGAGGGCAAGAAGCTCCTTAGAGCAGCTGGACTGACAGTGAAAGCTTATTTTTCTGACACTTTTCTCAGCTTACTGCTGTCAACCAATTAGTTCATTTCTGCCGGAGGTCTCAGCCTGACAGAGAGACTTTTTTTTTTCTCCTTTTGATTCTGTCACTGAGTTTTTGCTCATTGGTGGATGAAATTAGGTCTTTGTTAGAGACATTAGAGACATTTCAGTCCTGCTCTCTACAAGAACAGTTTGTTTTAACTTTATACAGAGATTCTGGATCATGCAAATGAGAAACTGATGAAACTCTGCACCAATTGGCTATTGTCTCACTGCGATCAAACCTGTGGGAGTGGCGGCTAACCTTTCGAGGGGTTTCTGCTGCAGCCAAAGATAATCAGCAACAACATCTGATGAAGACTTTCTTTGGTGCATTGCATTTATTCACAGCCTTACTGAGAAGTGAGAGTGGGTTATTTGCTGCACCTGCATGTAGGTACCCATTTTGAAAGATTTATGAAAGGTAGATGGTAGATCCGGTTTCTGTATTTCTGTGCAGATCTCATAAAAAGAGACAAGAGTTTTATTGATTTAAAACCCAAATTTCTGATCTTTCTTTGTTTTGCCGCCAGGAGCCAGAAAAGGGGAGAGGAGAGAGGGGTTATTGAAAATGTCAATATGTTCTTTCTGGTGCAGTGTGTTCAGTAATTACACCCACCGAAGCACAACGAGTGATTTTCTGACTTATTTTCGCCTCTCAGGCTGCTCAAAGATGAGTGCTCGCCCTGCTGGCTAAAAGAAAGCACCTGCAGATTGAAGCCAGGTGTTTCAACATAAAGAACTAATGCTGCCGCAGCTTCTCCTGCCAGGGTCTGAGTGGGTGCATAATCAGTGTTGATGGTAAATGAAATCCAGGAGGAAAAACATCCTGAGTTTGGTCTTTACTGAAAGGGAAGCTGCGTCCTTCCACTATCTTGACATTTGTATCAAATGGATTCGAGATTCAAGCTTTTTTATTGTCAATTTCAGCCTCATGTGAGTTCATACACAGGAACTGAAAAAGACGTTTCTTTCCAAAAAATTCAGAAAATAATTTTTAAAAAGTACATTAGAGAAGAGGGAGTGGTTTATGTGTCCGCATCTACTCTCATGTCTACTTTGTCTATGCATATATACAATCCTATACACTCTACTACTCATATTTAGGGATCAGTTGATGCCACTAAAACATGCATGGGATAGTTTATGTAAGACACTCTGACACTCTCTCAGGTCAGATCAGCACCTCTGTCTGCTCTTTCGCTCTCTTTCTGGACTGATATGCAGCGAGACGCGTCACAGGGCGCATTAAAAATGATACAAACCCTTTAGGGCTCATATAAATAGTTTAAAATCAAGTTAATTTTAATACAAATGTTAAAATGATTCCTGTTCAAATGATTAAATCTCCAGTTGCACTTTTTTTCCGTCTTTTATATAAGATTTGAGTCAGATTTAACGCTCTGGAGTGTCTTTCGCTGATGTAATTGAAGTGTTAAAGTTGTAAAATGAACTCTCTCATGAGATTCGTGAGTGCATTTTACAACTCAGCTGAGAAACAAGCCTTTAAAAATAACATTGAATTTTACAAGAAGTCGTGTATCATGGAGGAAGCAGCATTTTGTGGCCTGAAAATCTAAAATATAGGAGTATGTATAAATATCTTGAAACACATTTTCATTTTATGTCTTTATTTTGGCACCAAATTACGGAGAGTAGTACTGATATAGAATTTTCATCAGTAGCTGCGTGTACATGGGCACAAATAATCGGAAAAAATGTCCGATCAGAATAAAAATGCGTCATGTAAACGTGTCTAACGGAGGATTCCGATCCAATTCAGCTCAGTGGAAAAGAAATTGTATTCTGATCGAGAGGGGTGGTTTATGCCGATTGTTATTCTGAAACGCGTCCATGTTAACACTTATTCCGATCGTGACTCTCTTAAAAAAAAACAAAAAAAAACACAACCGCAGATGCCTTGTCTGCTCCTCTGGTAACATAACAAAGCGTAATGATGTCACATCTGCACGCACAGCGCAACCTTTGACAGAAAAGTAAAATAGTACATAAGGGCGCCATCTAGTGACAATATTTAACAGGGTAAAAACTCCTGAATATGATGAGGTGAGCCACTACCGCGCTTGTTGGTGTGTTGACAAAAGGTGTCAATACAACTCTTCTTCTGTGGTTGTTTTTAGAGAAATCAGACAACTCTGCGCATGTCCAAATGCTTCTAATCTGAATAAAGCTCGGTGCATGTGTACATAATCTGATTTTTAAAATTTTGCACCCATACAAACAGTGGATTCAGATATTCTGATCCCTCAATATTTTAATCAGATCAATAAATTTTGCACATGTAAACATAGCTAGTCTAGGTGTTGACCATTACTAATGGTACCAGTTCTAGTTTTGATAATATCCCAACAATACACATGTATTTATGTGTAGAAAGGCGGAAATCTGCTGTGTAAATAGTAACACCTGCCTGTGTTCTCAAATATAAAGTAATCTGATCTCACTTTAATCCTCCCATTTTCTCCCTCCATTACATTGTTTTAAAAAGCAGAAATTAAGGCTGAAATACTCCAAAAAATACCTCCAAAACACTGACCATTCTCTAAAAGGAGGCTTTCTCTGATGCAGAGGACGTTTGCCACAGCTGAAGTTTGTCTCTCGTACTATTTATCTGACTCTAAAAATAGAGAGAAGGCAGGAAATTAGAGACCAACCCCTCTAATGAGTGTGGTTACATAATAACGTGTTCAAACCGGACGTTTGGCTGGAGTTTATATGTCCAGAAGTGCCGAGACTTTTGAATGATTCACATGTGAGGCGAGAATTTCTATCCTGCTTTATTTCACACTCTGGTCCATCTCATGTCTGATGCTGGTGAACCAATTTGACCGCTGAGAGCTGATCTGTGACTCATCGATCTGCGGACAGACGCTCCCAAAACCAGGAGAGTCTGATGTCTGAAATATCAGATGAATGAAATTGAAATATTCCTTAAACACAGTCTAGCCTGTGTCCTCTTTGTACATTTACATTTTGTAATGAGATCATTTGTCATTCTTCGCATCCCTGTTGTCTCATTTATCACGTTGCAGCAGAAAAACTCAGCAGTGATGTTGCTTTAATGGATGTTTCTCACCGGCAGCAGCAGTGAAATAAAAAATGCGCAGCATCATTTTCACTACAAAAAAAAATCAGATTTATGCCCCCTGGCAGATCCTGCTCTGTTTAACAGACCTGTCTGCTAACAGCAGCTTGTTTAGTTACCAGTCAGTGACAGAGAGAAACTATGACAGGAGCAATAAAAACAGAGACTGACCAGGAGGAGTTACCGAAGAAGCTGAAGCCAAGGGAAGTGTTTAATTTAGCCAAATCCTGTAATAAACATTAGTGAGTAAAAGTGTGAACTGTCAGCAGTGATTCAACAACAGAAACTCTGGAGGTGTAAAAATAAGAACACAGACTACAGAAACCAGACCAAACACTTACATAACTCCAAATGTAACTCTGAGGGGATATCCATCATTCATAGAGATATTCAATATTTATCAAATATTGTGGAATATCTTTTTTAAAGGTTAGAAAGAGGGTTTCTGCAAAGCTTGAGGCAAATGTCTCAGAGTGGGTGTGAAAACTTTGGTTTGACAGTTCAAAGAGGACTGAATTTCAAAGCATGCATTCTTCTTTGTCAGTGTTGAGGCCTGCGTTAACCGCAATGCAACTCTAGTGTTTAAAGTTTCGCATCAGGATCTGGCGAATTCATAGACTGTATATAGAATGGACAGCGTTAACCGCAATGCAACTCTAGTGTTTAAAGTTTCGCATCAGGATCTGGCGAATTCATAGACTGTATATAGAATGGACGCTGTCTGCCTCCTCGCTGGGTGAAGCCACTCCTAGAACAGCACACCCTGGTGACAGGGTGCAGTATATGTCATAAATCCCGCCTCATTTAGCAAAGCTTATGGAACTGTGGACAAACTGTAGAAATTTATCACACAGAACATAAATTTTTCCCCCCCTGCTTGCGATGTTGACATGTAGTTACTGTAAAAGTCCTTACACACCGGGAACGACGCAAATTTGACGACGCAAAACTCAGAAATATTCAGAGGCGAATTTTGACACGCCTGACTATACACATCAGGCACGATACGATTTTGCGGCTTTCCAAGGGGAAAAAAGATGCGAAAATAAAGCGAACGCCGAAGTCCCAAAACTGCAGTTCCTTAAATGTCCACCAGAGGATGTGTCTTAAAGTGAGTCAGCCCCCACTGAGATGTCAAACTTAAAAGTGGAAATAGACATGTTTACAGCATGATGCACAATCATAATAAAAATTACATTGATAATAATAATAATAAGGATAATAATATTAATGCAGATATTGTAATGAAACTTAAAAAATGAAACTTGGACTGACTCTCAGATGGACAACACTGACATTGATTTCATCGTAGTCCAGATCGAGTGCATCTACTCTTCAATCCACAATTCTGTCTTTGCATGGAGGGAAAGCAAACACATGTGCACAGATTTTTATTCATTTTTAGTTTGTCATCCTCCTTGTTACCACGGTAACAGCAGAGCATTTTAATGCATTAAAACTCTGCCGGAGAGACGGGAGCAGAAAATTTCATCTATTCATTAATTTTATAACTCTCTGTCTTTATCTGAGTCGTGTCTTTGTGATTGTTTGTTTGAGTTTCAACATCGATTTATTTTTGTGTAAATGCTTTTTTAGGGAGGAGTGATAGAGACAGATGAAAACAGGGGGAAATATAGAGACTGTGCATGTGTGAGGAGTTCATCAGTTTGTTTAGCGAGGCGTAAAATAGGACAGAAACCTGTCGGAGCGGTCCAATAACTGAGATGGTAAATCATTTTTTTTCCAGTCACCTGAAATATGAAAATGAAGAAAATTTGGACTCAAAGAAAACAGAAAACACGCAGTTCCTGTACTGAAACTCATCTGTCTGGTTCAGTAAATACATCAAATTCCTCCACTCAGCCGTGTGAAACTGTAGAAAACAGGATGTCATTTTTCCTTGACATTGCATTTGCATTAATATTTATGTGCTAAAGTGTCAGCCTGGAACAACAGAGATATTTACATGAATTTCTATATTTTTATGGTGCTTTCTCAGTCGCTTCATTATCAGAGCTGCTGCAGGGCGTTTGGTGTCGATGTAGGCGGTGTGGATGGAGTTTACCGCTCAAAAAGTGTGAAACGCACCCTGTGGTAGAGCCTCACATCGACAGACTCACACAGAGAAGTAATACATGTTTAATAAAAAGATACTTAATGTGCAATAAAACGTCCAAGGTGAGGACGACACAGCTGGAGGACAGGGACGAAGAGAGGGAAGATAAAAAGTGTCAGTGAGACTTCTGCTCAGAAAAATCAGACAGAGTGGTGACTCATTCCTCATAAAATATCTCTGTCCTTAGCTATTTCTGTGTCCGTCCACACCTGTCTCTGTCCTTACCTGTCTATGGACTTGTATATCTCTGTGTGAGGAGAGAGACGGAGGAAGATCTGCCCTCACCTGTCTGTGTCCTCAGGTGTGACTGTCTTCTTCATTGTCCAGAGATTCTTACCTGTTTTTTTTCGTCCACACCTGCCTCGGTTTCTGTCCCCACCTGTCTCTCACTCTACTCAGATGTCACTAATACCCTACTTGTCCTTGTCCTCACCTGTCTTCTGTGATCACCTGTCCATGTCCTTCCACCTTCTTCTGTACTTACTCTCCAACGTTACTCTCTTTATCGTTGCCTTCTCCTTACTCTCTCTCCTTACTCTCTCTGTCCTTGCCTTCTTCTCTCCTTACTCTCTCTGTCGTTGCCTTCTTCTGTCCTTACTCTCTCCATCCTTACTCTCTCTGTCCTCACCCCCTTCTGTCCTTACGCTCTCTGTTCTCACCTTCTTCTGTCCTAACTCTCTGTCCTCGCCTTCTTCTGTCCTTACTCTCTCTGTCCTCACCTTCTCCTTTCCTTACTCTCTCTGTCCTTGCCTTCTTCTGTCCTTACTCCCTCTGTCCTTGCCTTCTTCAGTTTTTCTCTCTCTGTCCTTACTCTCTCTGTCCTCGGCTTCTTCTGTCCTTACTCTCTCTGTCCTCACCTTCTTCTTTCCTTACTCTCTCTGTCCTTGCCTTCTTCTGTCCTTACTCCCTCTGTCCTCACCTTCTTCTGTCCTAACTCTCTGTCCTCGCCTTCTTCTGTCCTTACTCTCTCTGTGCTCACCTTCTTCTGTCCTTACTCCCTCTGTCCTTGCCTTCTTCAGTTTTTCTCTCTCTGTCCTTACTCTCTCTGTCCTATGCTTCTTCTGTCCTTACTCTCACTGTCCTTTGGCTTCTTCTGTCCTTACTCTCTCTGTCCTCAGTTTCTTCTGTCCTTACTTTCTTTGTCCTTACTCTCTCTGTCCTCGGCTTCTTCTGTCCTTACTCCCTCTGTCCTTGCCTTTTTCCGTCCTTACTCTCTCTATCCTCGCCACCTTCCGTCCTTACTCCCTCTTTCCTTGGCTTCTTCTGTACTTACTCCCTCTGTTCTCATCTTCTTCTGTCCTTACTCTCCACGCCTGTTTCTTTATACCTTAACTGCATTTATTTTGGCCTTCTGTGTCTGTGTGTCTGCCATCATCACACCTCTCTCCTCTGTCTTGTCCTCACATGTCTCCCCCTCTCACCTGTCCATGTTTTCTGCGCCTGCTTTTTAGTCATTTTCCTCCCCGGTTTCTGTGTCTGTCATCATGTCTGTCTCCTCTCTTCAGCTCTACATGTCTCCCACCTGTCCCCGTCCGTGTTTTTCTGCAGCAGGTATTTGGATTTTTTCCCGTCTCTGGCAGCGCCGCGCTCGCTGCTGGCTCTGCTGTCCCCCTCTTTGTAATTCAGAGTTTCTCCGCCCACGCAGGCCGGGGTACAATTACTGCTGGAGCATGAAATAACAGCTTCCTGCAGGCAGGTTTCAAAGCCCAGACGTGTCAAAGCAGCGATCAGCCTCCAGGGTCAGAGTCCAGGGCTGCTGGTTTATTTCTGCTGGACATATTCACACCAGAGAGGCCGTTTGATTGGTCCGATTCATGTTGAGGATTTACTGCAGAGCTGAGTGTTTACTGTACTGCTTTGGTTTACAGAGGACTCACTTTCTTAGTGTTTGAGTTCTGCACTGTGCTGAAGCAGCCCTGGAGAAATATCTGTCTGAGTCCATCATAATTTCTCACTTATGGACAAAAACACACTATTTGTGTCTCTAACAATATTTGAGGAGATCTCTGCAGAGTCCAGAGAGAGCTCAATCTGACGGACAGTTTCACTTATCGAGACAAGTCTTGGCACTAAAAAGGCTATGAAGCAGGATTAGAAAACGCAGGAGACGTTAAAGACACGTTTGTGTATGCTTGACTGATGGGAGGAACAATTTCAGAAACTGACCAGAAATTAACCAACAAAGAGGGGGGTGTCACAGAAAGACTCGATAGTGACAGGGGGCAATTAAGCCTGAGTGTGACACAAGAAAAGATGTGTAAATATGAGTAATTTCAACAGATAATTAAGTTTGTACGATCCTGATATCCAGCCTCATGAATGAGAAGTATGGGCTCCTCTAAAGAATAAGAAATCAGCCGTTATGCTCGATTGTAGCTAATGCTCCGAACTCCTGCATAGTAATTCAGACATGTCAAACTGAATGAAATCACATTTTTTTGATGAGCTATTTCAGTCCTTATTTGGTCGTCTAGATAATGTTTTGATCTCTATTCATACCTGGAGGATAAATGAGGTTTAGGTGTCTTTATTTGGTCTCCTGTCTCCAGAGATAATCCCGATGATCCCTCACTGAGTAAAGAAAAGACTCTGTGAACTTTGATTTGATTCATTTATTACTTATAATTGTATTTGAATAATTCAATACTATGGTATTTGTGAAATGTAATCATTATTTTGTAAGGAGTTGGATTTGATATAATCCTGTTATTATGGCCAGTGTGCATTATGTGACCTGCAGTACCAAATGTGGCCACTGTGCTGAAGTCGTCTTATGCTGATCTCGGTCTGAACATGGTGTGTTTTGTATGTTTCACTGACTGCTCTGATTTTGTTTTTGTCTTTTTTTTTCAGGCAGAAGTATAAAAGTACATCACAGAGGTAAGAAACACACAAGTACACAAACACACTCAGTAAACACATTTATTTACTCAGGTCAATTTAGAGAAGTGTATGCTTTGTGAACTTCTCGTGGCATCAGGCAAAAGTGGAGGCTTATCTTCTTTATTTTTTTATTGATAATGTTTAAAACTGCTTTTTTTAAAATGTGTGTATAACCACCTGTTATATTTGTTTTTCCATCCTGTTTTATGGCCATAACAACAACAACAAAACATTAAATCACACAATCTTAAAGCTCCTGTGAGAGTTCTTTTAGTTTGTGTCCATTTTGGCGCCCCCCTGTGGCCGAAAGGTTTCGCTCTATTTTTTCTCTTTTTCTCTATTCCAAAGCTTTTTTGGCACTTTTAGTTTAGTCAAAAAATGAAATCATGTTTTTTTGATATGTCAGTATTGTAGAGAGAAATTTTGCTCCTCCATCCCTCCCTAAAGAGTTTAGAGGTTTTAAATAAATGTGCAACATTTAGAAATATAACGTGGATGTTTTTGGATGATTAATAGATGGCAAACTGAGTTTAGACTACAGCTACAGAAGAGCATAAATGTTATTTGTAAGATTATATGAGCAAATTTTTCATATAGCAGTCCCAGAACAAAGTTATTGTATATAATTGTAACTTTGCTGTATACTGTTTACTTTTATATATGCTATCCTGTGACTGAGACTTTGTTTTTTGTATTTCTACCTCCAATAACTAAATCTATAGGAACGAAGCACTCTACTCTACTCTACTCTTTTCTATTGTATTCTATTCTTATCTATTCTGTGTCCTCTGCAGCGTATGATAAATCCGTTTTCCAGGAAAATTAAAAATGCTTCGGTGTCCTCAGTCTTGAACTTTGTGTTCCCTCCTTCCCTCCTTTTCTGACTCCAGCTGTAACCATGGCAACTGAAACATATTCCATCCAGTTTACGAGGAGGTGTTTTGATTGCCATGGTGACGGCACAATGCTTAGCCGCAGTGGAGTCTTTATGTGTTCTCCGTTGTAAACATTCAAAACCATCGAAACCCTCCCTTCCATCATGTGTCCTGTAAAAACACAGGGACAGCCTGCAGAACACACACATACACACATTTATAAATATATATATTCATTATTTGTCCATCCACCCATTCTACCAGGGCTGCAGGACAGGTACAGGGCGTTTTACGAGCAGTCTTCAGGGTACAGGTTGCTCTTTCACACCCACTCAGCATCTCCCAGCAACAACAGATTAGGCCCATAATTCACTTTTACGACGCTGGAACTTTTGACACTGTTATGGGAAATGTTCTATAAAGGTGCAGCCAAACTCTGCATTTTTATAACCTTGAAATCCACTGGGGAACCATCTGGTATTGGTAATTGACAGGGAACAATGGCCAGCTTTTAAGGCGCTGTGATTTATCGGGTAGTCGGCGGTCACTGCTGCAGTGTTTACAGTGAAACTAGCAGAAGAGAAGAGAAATTCAGCCCTGCAGATATACCTGAAAAACAAACGATTTTTAGTTCAATGCGTCATATTTATGTGTTTCTGGTGAGTCTCAGTTTCTCTGTAAATAGAAAACAGAAACGGATGACTTTCCTTAGTCAAACGTCAAGCTTTGTCAGGTCCGTACTTGATGGTTGTGGTTTTAAACTGAGATGAACTGCCTTCCTGACAGAGGCACAATGAGTATACAAGGATAGAAATTTACACTGAGGTCCATCAGGCAGCACTTTCAGGAGACTCCCATTGCTTTCTGTGGGCGTTGGATGATTGACAGGAGGTAGGGTGTCATGTGACCATCTGGAGGAAGCAGATTTTCATGTTCTGGTTGTGTGGTGAGAACAGGACGGCAGCTGTGTGGGGGCAAAGTATGAAAAACAGTACTTCCTTCTGTCAGATCGCAGGTGTGTGAAGTCTAATGAGACGATTTCTGAAGAGTATCTTAGCTATCGTTTAGATATGCTGAAGAATTATACTAGTACTATTAAAGCTGCTGTCTTAGAAACCAAGAAAAAGTCTCTGAATCTCTGCAACCAGGTAACAAGGTGTACATCCGTGAAGTCGTGCTGAATGCTCTGACGTCCACTTCAACATCCTCTGTGAGATTTTCTCGGACAAAGACTCTTGAATTGGATGAAAAAGTTGTTTCCTGTGTACCTGCAGCAGCTCAGACAGCGTTCCCAGAATCTGACCACTCTTTATTCAAGTGGGCGGTAAAAATAGTTTTGGGTGGGCGAGTTCAAGGCCGTGATTGTCTGATTGAAATCAGTGAACACTGAGCCGAGCAGAGGAGCGTGATAAGAGGGGGATAACAGCTGGTACAGAGTGTTTCCTGCAGACCCACTCAGGAGAGGCCAGGTCTCTGCAGGCTGATGAAACTGAAAACAACATGAAGTTGAAGAGATTTCATTTCGGCAGTGAATGGACGTGCTGTTTTACTGCAAATCATGAACCAAAACTCATTCTTGTTTCATGCATTTACAAGCAGAAACACTCAAAGGACAAATTTCCCTCTTCTTCTCTGCAGGCGTGTGAGATAGGAGTTCATGAGCGACTTTTCATAGGAGAGGCTCAAATATCTTTCAAAGTCATTGATTTTTTGTACAGCTCCTACCTCGTTCTTGTGGGCTCTTGTGTTTTCTCATCTGGTCCTTTCTTCCTGAGCAAATATCAGTCTTTAAATCTGAGCACATAACGTTATAACCACCACTGCCAGATTTTTGTATTTGCTCTTAATCATTCTTTTCGCTCTGCAGTACTTATCCACTTCCCTGAGTTTTGTCGTTACCTCCAGGTCCGGCTCAGACTCTTTCATCTTCCTTTCCCGTAAGCTTTCAGGCGGCACTGAGGTTTAAACATTTCACTGATTCGCCTGAGAAATGAACAAAGTTAAACGGTCCGTTTTATTTTGCTTGCACGTTGCTTTATGTTGCAAATGCAATTACCCTGTTTGTCTCTCTCTCTCTCTCTCTATCTATCTATCTTTGCCTCTTTCTTCTTTTTTGGAAAAGGACCAGGATGTGTGACTTAATCTCAAAAACTTTCAGATCAGTGATCAATGAAATGATATCTCTGAAAAGTGTAACACTATAATTTGCAAATGCAGCATTTTGTATTTGCAGTTTTTGAAGTTTGATTCTTTAAATTGGTTTGAATCCACTCTAAGCCCTCGCTCAACTCAAGAACAGTTGACTGAGGGCCATTTCACAGAGTATGCCAAAGTCAGAATGAAGCTTAATGACACAATAAATCTATGATTTAAACAGGGATCCATTAATAACTGTGGCGTTTCTGTATGATGGAGGATTATTGTGGAGGATTATGGTGATTATTACTTCAAGGAAATGATAAAGAAATGATCATAAATGTTCTTCCTTGAGCTGCGTCACCCCGCTGTAGTCTGTAATGGACTGGCCCAAGGTCTCGCTACACACAAACGGCTGCTGGAAGAGAGTCAGTGAGTTGTGTTTAGTCTCTTTGCTAAAGAAATTAGGCAAAGTTAAAAAGATGTTTGGTGGCTAGTACTATGGCTGAGACCCTATATGTACTGTTGATGAAGTTAGGTGCTGTTCTGAGCATTATTTGTGGCTATAGAGTGGTATTTTGGTTGAGGTTTGTTTATGGCTTCTCAGACCGCTGTGTATTGCCATCGTGCGATCGTTACTAAAGTTGGTATAACTAGAGAAGCAAGCAGTCAGCAACATTCATCTGTCGAGGGGGAGTCTAACTCTGTGTTATGGTGTGTTTGACCCTCACTTAATTTTACGCCGGAATATCCCTTTAAGTTAAACAAAAAGGAAAGAGCCCAAAATCCAACAAAAGACAGCGGAAGGAAAAAAATCTCAAGGAGACACTGGCATAAACACAGAGACATCGGCATACAACGCCAAATGAACCAACAAAGAAACAGGGGAAGACAAGGACTAGAAACACGGGGAATAAACTTCTACAAAATAAAACAGGAAACACAAAAACTGAAGAAAGAATAAAACACTGAGAACATGAGGGAAACAGGGTCAGATACAATCTGGAAACTCACAAGACAAAACCACAGTGGAACAGAAACAATAGGAGAAATCACAAAGAAATGAAACTCAAATCAGAAAATGAGGGGAAAACTAGATTAACAGAACATATCATGACACCTGCTGTGCTCACTGATCTGTCCTCTTATGTACACACCACTGACTGATCACATGACTTTGTTTGTGTGTGTTTTTAGGCTGAAGATGGTCCTGGAGCAGATGGACCGAGGCGTGGTGGACCTGCAGGAGCTCCGCAGGAACCTGGAGCTCGCCGCTGCCATGTTGGACTCGGTGTACACGGATGAGACCAGGTGAGACTCAGCAGGGCGGTGATCTATTCTCTGTTTGTCCACACTGACACTGACGATTGTTTGTTTGTTTGTGTCTGCAGGCGTCTGTTAGACACCGAGGACGAGCTCAGTGACCTGCAGGCCGAGTCTGTGCCCACCGAGGTGCGTGATTGGCTGGCGTGCACATTCAGCAGGAAGATGGGCGTGGCCAAACGCCGTCCCGAGGAGAAGCCGAGATTCAGGAGCATCGTCCACGCAGTGCAGGCTGGGATATTTGTTGAGAGGTAACGGTTCGCTTCAGAGATAGACGGATTTATTGGATTTCTTAAATAACTGATATTGGCTGATTTAAAAAATGAACAAATCATTTCTGCAGACACTGTCAAGCAACGTCAACATGATAAATGACAGGAGATCAAATCTGACAGTACGTGTGAAGTGTTAGATTTATATTCTGTTATCATTTGTAGGATAATGCAGTTTAATATTGACCATATATGGACCAAACTCAGTGTTTTGGTGAAATAAGTAGGGATAGGAATCGAGAACCGGTTCCAAATGGTTCAATCCATCGACATCATTTACATTTTATCTTAATGATTCCTTTCTTTTGGGTGCCTTGAAAAACAGTCTCGGAGTGCCAGTCTACGCAAACGGGAGCAGAGACAGAGAAAAAAACATGTCGGATGGCACGAAAAGTAGGCAGAAATGAGCTAAAGCGTGGCTTAATTTTACAAAGAAAGACGACAACAGTGCAACGTTTGTTGAGCAATTATAACATCCAACAACATGCTTAAACATTTTCTAACAGGGCACGGCATCAAATGTAAGGAGTCATGTATTTGATGCTCTCCAAAGGTCGTCAGCCGCTGCAGCTCCATCTTAGCACGGCATGGAAGGTACATATGATAGAGTGACCATACGTTCTCTTTTACCCGGGCATGTCCTCTTTTGGGGGGCTTGTAGAATCAGTGCATCAGTGCTCTCTGCAGCTCTGCCCCTCCACTCACCTCTAAGCAAAGCCACCGACGCGACGCACGCATGCATGCACTGTCTTTGGGAATTCAGAATATGCGTTTAACTTAGTTAGAAGTGCATAAAAAACACTCGACCCGACCCCAAAAAACCCTCAATATTTCACACACAAGTCCGCCCCACGTAGTAGTGTCCTCTTGTTGGGGATTCAGAATATGCACACGATGTATGCTAGAAATGCTGTACAAATAGCATTATTAAAAAAATTATTATTTTTAGACTCTCACTGAAGGTGGCAAACATTTTTTTTCTGTTATCAGAGACTCAATAAAATGTTAAGTTAACGGTGAAAACCTAAAGTCTACTTTTTTTTTTAAAATCAAAGACAGGCATTGATAAGGGAATCATTAAAGAATTGAATCGATAATGGCATCGATATTGATAAAATCTTATCAATTCCCATCCCTAGAAATAAGAGAAGAGACCTGCGTCTGTGCAGCAGGCTGAGGATGGTGAGGGAGATTTGAGGAGATTAGAAGTTTCAGACTTTCAGACTTTGATCTGAATAAAATTAAAACGTTGTAATCTTTTATTTCTTTTATGGGCACATTTTCAAGATTCAATCTAATCCAATGACTTTAATCAGATGAGTGTCGGGCAGCTGGGTCCTGTTTTAAAGACTGAACCCTGCAGAGAGAGTCGATCAGAGGAGCAGGTGAATGTTCATGAGATAAAGAGCAGAAAGAAAACCTGCGACTGCTCTCAGATCAGTCAGATATCAGAGTTATTTCGGTCTCTGTCTCCATCACCTTAAGAGAGAAGAGAAAAACAACTTCTCAGAGACCAACATGAGGGAAAACATCCGGCTGAAGTTCTGCTGCGATGTGATTAAAGTGGAGGACGGCCGAGTAACCACGTTAGCGTACAAGCAGAGATGGAGACGCAGATCAAGGAGGGAAACCAGGAGGTCCGCTGTCATTAGAGAGTCAGTGAGAGCGCTATCACTTCATCTGCCGCCGCTTAATGACGCATGAAATCAGAAAATATCTGCTGCACCGTGACGGCCCTGACCACGCCACTGCTCACTCTGGGTGTTTAGAGCCCCGTTACTATGGCAACAAACACTCTACCCTGCTCACAAACTGAGGAGGATGGAGTGTTTATATGCGCACAGCTGTCTGTATCAGCAAGTGTGAGCTCTGATATTTATATCTGTGTGCGTGTTTGTATGTGTTTGTGTGTGTGTGTGTGTGCGTGCACGGCTTCAGGATGTACAGACGGACGTCCAACATGGCCGGTCTGACCTACCCTCCCACAGCTCTGACAGCTCTAAAGGTAAAAAACTGTTTGACAACTAAAGAACCATCTGCAGGAAGTGACTTCATTTATTTATTTTCATAATAAAAGCACTCAGAGTTACTTATTTAAATACTTTTCAAACTTTTAAAAACTTTTGTGCAGGAGGTTTCTGCTCTAAAAAAGGAAAGGAGGAAATGAAAGTGGGAAAGGAGGCTAAAGATAGGAAGGAAAACATGACTGAGAGAAAAGGAGGAAGTAGGAAAGGGAAGATGGAAAGAGGGATAGGATTGAGGATTAAAGGGAACAAAAGAGGAGGTGAGAAAGTTGAAGGAAAGAAGAAGGAATTGAAGCAGAAAAGAGGGGGAGTAGACATATGTAAAAAAAGAATAAGAAGGTTTTTGTGATAAAGAAAGGAAGGAAAAGGTTCCACTCAGATTATGAAAAGGGTGGAAAAATAAGGAGAAATATAAAGAAAGAAGAGATATGGAGAAGGAAAGATAGGAAGATGAGAAGCGGACAACTAAAAAGACAAGGCGGGTTAAAAATTGAGGAAGCAATGAGGGAGGAAAAGAGGATGAGAACTGACAGAAGTGGATGATAGACAGAGAAATAAAAAAGTAAAAAGAGGATTGAAGATGGAAAAAAGAACCATGAGGGAATTTAGAAGGTAGAAAAGGAGACAAGAAAAAGGAGGTATATGGGGTCAAGAACGTGGAGGGTGTAAATTATAGAGGTGGAGGAGAAATAAAACAGAGGGCAAGTGAGGAGAGAAGGAATAGAGATGAGAAGAAGGGAGGTAAATGGAAGGATTCAAGAGGAGGGGGGAAGTAAGGAAAGGGAAGAAAAAAGGACACAAAAATAGAGGCAAGAAAGGAGAGACTAATAAATGATGGACATCAAGACAGCAAAGAAGCTTAGAGAAAGGAGGGAAGAAAGGAAAGAAAGGTGTTTAAGAAGGAGATAAGGAAAGAGAGTAGAGGGAAAGTGAACAAGCGATGGAAGAAAGAAGGGAGGTATAGAAAGGAAAGAATGAAAACCTGGAGCGAAAGATGAAGATTGAGCGTGAGGAGAAAGAGGTGGAGAAATCAAGTGCCTCTGGTTTTTGTTTGTGTGATGAGAGATGTTTCCTCCTCTGGACCTACACTACACTAACTCATGATTCGATTAGATATATAATGATATAATAAATGTTATTATTCTGTCTGTTCTTCCTCATTTGTGCTCCTCTGAGGATGTAAAGCATTTAGAAGAAGAAAAGAAATAAACTTTATAGAGAAAAACAACATAATCTATAATGTAAACAACACTGAATTCAATAATGACCTCATCAGTAATCATGATCAGTGATTTAATTGGCTGTTCTGTTTCACCTCCTGCTGCTCTGAGTAATCGTAGTCACCACACCGCCCTCTGCTGGCAGTAATCCTACATTACACTGAAAGTAGATAAGAGATTTAAGCTCTCTCCTATAGAAACTGTTATTGATAAGACTGACTCCTAATCTGATTGGTTGTTCTGCAGGAAGTGGATCAGTGGTCGTTCGATGTTTTTGCCTTCCATGAGGCGACTGGAGACCATGCGCTGAAGTTCCTGGTCTACGACCTGCTGACCCGCTATGACCTCATCAACAGGTTCAGGGTACACATGGCTTTTATGGTTAACATCTTTAAAGTGGGTGGAGCTTGATGTCAGAGCCAAAGGCAAAGGTGTGCTCAGATAAGAAAATCATTCAAAACAAGACAGGACTCTGTAGTGGAAATCACCTCATGGGCTCGTAGTCACTTTTCTGGACCTGTACCCGTTTAAAAAAGGAAAACTGTCCCGACTTTTTCAGGAAGGACCTTTTGTTGGTTTTCAACATGTTACACAGCGTCCCGACTGAATTATTGTTGGGGTTGTCCTTCTAAAATGAGTCCTACTTGTGGTTTAACCTGTCATCTCTCTGGTTTCAGATCCCGGTTCAGGCTCTGGTTCAGTTTGTTGAGGCTCTGGAGAACGGATACAGCAAACACAAGAACCCGTACCACAACCTGATCCATGCGGCGGATGTCACACAGACTGCGCATTTCCTCATGCTACACACAGGACTCATGGTAACACACACACACACACAAAAAAAACATTCACACTGTGGCATCTCAGTTTCTGTACATGATCTCAGTTGATGGTCACACTTTGGACTCAATAATAAACAGTCTGTTTGCCTGTAAATTTGTGTCTGTGTGTTTTCAGCACTGGTTAAGTGAGCTGGAGATCCTCGCCATGGTTTTTGCAGCAGCAATTCATGACTTTGAGCACACAGGAACCACCAACAACTTTCACATCCACACCAGGTGAGTGAGAAAGATAGGAATTAATCTGTTAAAGAAAAAGCTGACTTTGGAAATGAACAAATTCAGGAGTAAAAGTAGAGACAGCATTTGGATCAATACTGAAACAGACAGCTCCTTTGAGTCGGATAATATGTTAGCACAAAATAAGCTGTATTTTTACTTTTGTTTTTTGTGTTGGAAAAACTAAAGGTCAGATCATTTCATCTGCAGTAAGTTATATTTGGCAGTAAGACCCTGTTCTAAAAGCTTCCTGCCCTTATATAATGCCAAAGGCTTATGCAGGAGGGGACGACTCCCCTCTGTTTCATGTGAATATATGAAAAGCCAAAGCAGGGAAAACAGCAGGGAAAAACAACAGCGACAACAAAAAAAACAAACAGGGTAGAGCTCCTTGGCTCCACACATGCATATATCAAAATGCAAAAGCCCAAGGACAGGAGAGGACGCCTCCCATTATGCACAAAAATGGATTGCCATGGCAGGCAGAGCAGCAGCAAAGACGCCTAGATCACGGAGAGCAGCGTCAGTGACAATCACTACTCAGACACAGGATAAAAAAAGAGGAGCTGCGATGGAGGCCGGGTGTTAAAACTCTTTAAAGAGGCTTTAATTAAGAGTTTTAACATGTACTCCTGACGCCAGCATGTGATTGGCTGTCATTTCTGTCCATCAGGTCAGAGGTCGCCATCTTGTACAACGACAGGTCGGTGCTTGAGAATCATCACGTGAGCGCCGCCTACAGGCTGATGGCAGAGGAGGATATGAACATCCTGATCAACCTGAACAAAGACGACTGGAGGTGATTGATTACCCTGATCAGAGAGCTCTTACTATCAGAGATATTGATTATGTATATATGTATTCATACAGTATGATGTGTGTTGTTTATCTACAGGGAGCTGAGGGCTCTGGTGATTGAGATGGTGATGTCCACAGACATGTCGTGTCACTTTCAGCAGATAAAGACGATGAGGAACGCTCTGACGCAAACACACAGGTACCTGCTGCAATAACAATCTCATACAGGTGTGTCTGAGTTTAACTTGAACACCAGAATAACAGACAATGAGAGAGTTAGTAACAGTCTGAAGTGGTTAAATGAATATTCTCTCAGACATCTTCCATGTTTTTAATGTATTAAGAGAAAAAAAACAAAGAGGAGCTGGTGTGCAAAATTTTTTCTGCCTCATATTTTGCCAAAAAAAGGTCTTGTAAATGACGCTGTGGTGCATTGTTTGTCTTTTACATCCAAGAAAATCCCGTTAAAATTAAGAAATGTAATATTAGACAGTTCAGGAGAAGTGTGTCCTGCCAGACTGTGTGTCCGTGCGATGAAGACGAGCAGATCTTCAGTGGGAGTTTGGTGAAACAGCAGACATATGTTCCTGCAGGCTGCAGAAACAGAGCGGGCTGAGAGGATACGATCCAGTCTGATCAGAGTCCAGATATTTCCTCTGTCTGTCAGACCTGCTGGACAGAAGGGGGAGGAGGGGGGTTACGCTTGGATAAATGCTGTCATCACTCTGCGCACAGGCTGGATTTGGATTCACTCGTGTTCCTGCAGCAGCAGCTGTGTTACTGCACGCTGTGACCAAAATACAGAATCACAGACTCTGCACAGCTCAGATAACACACAGGGGGGATAAAGAGGAGCTCTTTTTATTCTTTCTCACGCACCAATTACGAATTCACATTATCAGTTTGGGTGGTAAAATTTTTGGAGAGGTGTTAATCTGTCACGCTATCAACTTTATTAGTGCTGCTCCTACTTATTAAAGTTCTCTTAACACTTCCATCTGAGTGCGGTTTGATTCTGCAGTGTTATTTTATCATCTATTTACACGTTTCCTTTAAAAGCAGGGAGCTGGGGGAGTCTTGCCATGGTTATTGATCGGTGTGTACAGCAGCCTAAAGTGTTTGTGTTTGAAAGTACATACATTCATCAAAGTGACAACCCATGACTGCCAGCTCCTGTGCATCATGGGAGAAGGAAACAACCTACTTACTTTAGCCTGGAACTGAAACACCGCCAGGAACACCTCTGACATGACTTATTGGTCTGTTTTGCGCACTAATGCTCAGGGTGAAGGACATGATGAAGAAAAGCAGTGACGTGTGATTCTCTGCATACCTTTCTGATCATTTCCTGCTCTCTCTTTCTCTCTCTCTCGCTCTTCAGTATAGACAAAGTGAAGGTTTTGTCTCTGATGCTTCATGCTGCAGACATCAGTCATCCAGCTAAAGCCTGGCCACTACACTACCGCTGGACCCACAGTCTGATGGAGGAGTTCTTCAGACAGGTAACAGAGCACACAGGTTAGAGCAGGTCAGCTGCATAAGTGGATCTCATCATCTACAGGATTGTTGAACAATATATACAGGTTTAGAAGCACCATCTGCTGCCATCAAACCACATTCTGCAGGGGTTACAATAGCATGGCTCTGTAGTAGAAGAGTCCTGCTGCCGAAATGACCTGCATGCAGTCCTGACTTGTCACCCATTAAAAACCTGGGTTCCTCCTGGGTTTAAAAATATTTACTAAATGTTGGTGAAAGAAGAGCTTAAGACAGAGAATGAGAAACACAACCCCAAATTATCTTTATTCATCTCTAACAGGAATGTAAAGGTGGTTTACTGTTAACTCTGACATTCCTCCCATTTCTGTGTTTGTTCTGCACATATTTAAAAATTACTCTGTAACATCCAGAGTGCGTCTGAGTCTCATGTTGCTGTGGTGACTGTGTCTCTTTCAGGGAGATAAAGAGGTGGAGCTCGGCCTTCCTTTCTCTCCTCTCTGTGATCGTAAAGCCACCATGATCGCCCAATCACAGATTGGTAAGAAAAACCATCTGCCAATGAACTGTCAGGACCAGTACTAGGAGAAGAGTACCCATAACTAGAAGTACTGAGGTGCTCAGGATGCTCAGATACCTTAACTGAACCCTGCTGTCAGCGTTTATAACTGTGGTCGGACAGAGACACCTGCTGGTGCTTTGAAGAATTACACTTATTTGCTGAGTTTTAACAGACTGTTCATTTAAGTATTAAACAAACACTGCGGATCAGTTTTTCTGTCTTTCCTGTATTTTATTCTCCTTAATCCTCTCTCCATCTTCAGGTTTTATTGATTTTATTGTGGAGCCAACTTTCAGCGGTTTGATCGACACCACAGACAAGGTGATCGGTCCTCTGATAGAAGAGGACAGGAAGGCCAGAGAGACTGGAAACAGGAGGTCCAGGTACAGACTTTTTTACAGAAAGTGTTGGTAGAAAAAAAAAGATGCAAAAAAATTAAGTGAAGTGTGAGTTTACATCTAAAGTAATCAGATTTCGCTGATTACTAAGCAGATTAAAAGCATGCTGAAATTTTGACAAAATGATGCAGATCTGTAAATAGTCTGGTTGCAGGATTTTTCCTGTCTCTCTGAATGACAAGAGGTAAACAACTTTATATCAACTGTTTTTTGACTGGGGTTTGGTTTTACCAAATCTAATCTTTTTGAAACTCTGAGTTCACAGGATCCATTCAACCGTTTCTTGTTGTTACATTCATGAACATTTTTTTAATGCCATGTCATTAAAAAGGAATTTCATGTTTTTAGATGAAAAGTCTTAGTGTTACAAGAATATTGTCATAATGTTGGGATGCTTCAGTGAAAATGTAAAAGCTATGTTTGAAGAACAAAGTTGTAATGTTAGAAAACAATAGTCCTATCATCAAGACGCTTAAATCCTAATGTTGCAAGAAAAAAACATGTCAAAAGCCTGAAGTACCACTCTGACTTTATTCCTGAAATCAGATTTTTTAATGTGACCCTTATCTGTAGGACTAAATGAATTATGTAAATTTGCCAAGCATGCAAATTTCTGTCATTCAGGGGTGACAAACTTGAATTTGAAGTCTGAACTTATCAATCAGATTTTTTTTTTTTTGCTTCAGTCTAACAGGAAGTGGTTCGGTTACAGTGGAGTCTGTGCAGAGACACAGCAGTGGTCGCCTCGGTAACAGTGATGACGGACACATGGACTTTTCCTTGACAGCCATTGACCTGCCAGCTCTGAGGTGCCACCTATCAGGCGTCATCGCCAGCAACAAGGACAGATGGAAGGAGCTGTCTGTGCACGGTACTGACATGTGCTAATGTTACCATTAAGCGTGTAATCATGGTGTCGAGGTTTTTGTATCTTATTCTTTTTTATCTTTTTCAATGTAACTTTAAAAACTTTTCACGATAAAAACAAAAATATCCAATAATCCTGTGTGTTTCTGTTGTGCACAGAGCTAGCCAATAAGGAGCAAGAGGAACAAAAGGGTTCGGCTTCTAATGTCAACTCGCCCAATCACAGCGCCCCTGATGAGAACACAACTGACCAATCACAGAACTGCGACAGCTCCCTTCCTGAGGAAACACAGGAGGAGGAGTCAGCTGACCACGACCCTGAAGATCACCTGACCTGGAACGGTACGTTAAAATCACATGAGATTGAAATGTTTCCTCACTGTAAGGCGTATATGAAGCTGTTGCTATGGTTACCATTGCAGGGGCGGGGTCAGTGGAGGAAAAAGAAGAAGAAGTTGAAGAAGAGCCTGAAAACGCCTGAGGATGAACTTTAGCCAATTTGCCACTCTGGTTGTGGCAGGTTACTATGGCGACAGGTGGTGATGACGAGGGTTCAGACTCTCCTGTTTGGGCAGCGGCTGACTCAGCGGTCCTCAGTGGACCCTCGAAGGGCCCTCAGACCTTCTGTTTACAAACAACAATGAAAAAACATTTACACATTTAAAGAGACGTCGACCATCAGAGATCAGTCTCTGTTTACAGAGCTGAGTGTGTTTGTGATTTTATTCAAGACTCAGAGGAATTATGTCTGAAATAATATATATATATATATATATAAAGTCCGACAGGTGAAAACCGAAGGACAGGAAGGCTGAAATACTCCTCTAATTTAAAATAACTTAATATATATACGGAGGAATCAGACATGGAGCTTTTATGAAACTGTCATGGGGGTTTAATTCTGCTGTTGAGAGTGTGCGGACACTTAAATTATGACTGCTGAGCCTCTGGCCACACCCCAATATGTGATGTCATTCACCGTGTTTACATGGCAGCCATTTTTCTCCGACTTCAGGGTCATGTTAAAAGGCTGCAGCGCTGTTATTGTGTTAAGTGACCGTGTTCTCAGTTTCTAAATCATACCATATACAGCAAGTCTGATGTATTACTATCATGTACAATTCGGTACTTTATCACAATGTGTGTACATCTTAGTGTACAGAATGTAACAGTGTACCCCTGGATGCCCTTTTAGGATAGAAAGCCTGAAAAATGTTTCCTCTAGATGCCCCATGGTGTGGAAATCATGAAAAATGCCCTTTGAATGTCCTTTTAATATACTCAAAAACAGCGCCCCACACACTGAAGCTATCTCCCTCATTGCAGTGGTCACTGGCCGGAGTCTTACCTGCTCCCTCCTCCCCACATTTCCTGTCTCCCTTTAGCTGTCCAATCCAATAAAGGCAAAAATCCCCAAAAGTATTATTAAAAAAAAAAAACAGACCCACATGATGCCATCCCACTATAGATAGTAAAAACATGTCCTTTAGAGATAGAAAACACACAAACATGTCCTCTGGACCCCCTTCCAGAATACAGACCATAGTCATAGTGCCCTGAAGGTGCCTTCCTGGTATAAAGACTGAAAAGGAGTACCCTCTGGATGCCCCACAGTAAAGATATAAAGAAAGTGCCCTTTGGATTCCCTTTTGTGGAAAAGTGCCTTCTGAATGCCCTGCTGGTACAGAAACCTCAAAAAAGTGCCCACAGGATGGCGTCTCAGAATAGTTTGTCCTCTGGATGCCCTTTCACTATATAAGGTTTCCTTTATACATAGAGATACATAGAGATTGTAAGAGAGTGTTCTTTCAAACCTTTCTGAAGAAAATTGCTCTCTGGAAACTTAAGTACCCTTTAGTTTACTTTTCCAGCAAAGGAATCCCTCTGGTGCCCTTCCAGTTTATTAAATCGAAAGGTGCCCTCAGGATTCCCCTTCAGGAAAAAATACCCCCTGGATGCCCTTTGAGAGAGCTCCACAGAGACCATCCCAGTGTATGAATATTAAAAGAGTACCCTCCAGATGCCCTACCAGCCCCTCTAACCCCTGAGAGTTTACAACCTGCTGTCATGCCATCAAGTGATAAAAGTGAAGAGGTCGCAAAGTGTTTTTTATAATGATGTAACGGGAAGTCTTCATGAATGGCAGCCTTCTGTTTACTGGCTACAGGAAGTGCCCTTTTTACTTCTTCTCACCCTGAACCCCCAAATTTGATTCCTGACTCATGATCCCCACCTCCTTCTTTACTGTGACTCTGGAGGATGTTTTAGTTCCATTTCGCCTGGTCCGCTTACTGTGCGCTAACCTACTACATTAATACAGAAGTGCAGGGTTAAGTCAAAGTTTACATGCACTCACTGTGACATCACTAATGTGGGCGTGGCCAGACGTCAAACAGTTTGAGTCCACAGAGAGCAGAGTGGCAGAAATCAATCAGAGTGGATATCTTATCAATCAGAAACACACCTGAGTTTACACCTGACCGCTTTATGGGAAGTTTTTACTACAACACTGGTTGTCATGTTGTACTTTTGGCTGATGTAACCATGATTTAGCGTAACGTTATACACTCCACCATCTTTGTAGAAACTCTCTGAAAACAGTCGATCATCCATCTGAGAAGAAAAAAAACAGCATTTCAATTTTTAAAAGGGAGAGAGAGCAGCTCAGAGATCAGAGCTCCTCTTTCCGTACGTCTGACTGTTGACGAGAACTGTGCATTATCACCATGGCAACAAGGACAACAGAAACACCTGTTTCTATAGCAACAGCCACCGAGCTGGAGGGTGGAGCCAACTCTTTGGGTCTTCTGAGCACTGTGTTTGTTGATGCAGCGTGTGCTATCGTCATTGTTTGCATTTTGGCTCTGTGTGTGTGTATGTATGTGTCTGATAGAGAGAGAGCGAGAGAGAGAGAGAATGTGTGTGTGTGTGCTCTGTATATTGTACAGCTGTTTTCTGTATTATTGTATTAAACACTGAGAACTATGATTGTCCCCCTGCTTTTGTGTCCAAACTCTTTCAGTGTCCAGGACTTACTCAGTCTCAGGGCTGCATGCCTTTAGGGGCCTCGGCCGCTGTTGCCTGCAGAGACCTGTTAAGTCAAACTGAGATGGTCTAACCCTAACCACACTCATAAATCTGGAGAGGAGTGAGGGGAGAGAGGTTTGAAGCTGGAGACAGGTGAAACAGGTGACTGTAAACTGACAGAGGAGTGATGCAGTGTGCTTCATCTGCCAGTAGAGGGCAGAGTCAACAAATCAGAGCAGATTCTGGAGGGAAATACTCTCATCCTGTTACCAAAGATACAGGAAAAGGGTATAGAATAGGAAAAGTTATGATAATATATACATAGAAAGTTATTATTCATGCTTTCGAGGGAGTTTCCACCCACCCTGAGACTGACGAGGATGAGGATCAAGTCCTGAGTGCAGAGTAGGAGAAGTCACCAGCTCAGTTAACTATAAGTTGTCAGCAGCAGACTGTGAATTTCTGCCAAACTCATTAAAATGCAGTGTTTGATTTGACTGACAGTGGTTTTTTTTTTCAGCAGAGAGAGTTCAGTGTCAGCAGCTGGAGGAAAGCTTCACCTCGGCCAAATTCATTATTTCAGACTGACAGGGCTGTGATTGAAGGCTGTGAGTAAACTTTATTTTATCGACTGTTCACTTTGGCAGCTGTACACTTCATCTGACACCCTGATTGATTATATTGATCTGGTCCTGCAGCAGCTTAAAGAGGTAAGGAGAACACAACACAAGCATTATTAGTGGCCAAGAGTAACCCATGCAGGATTAACTCCGTCTGCGCTGAGATTTAGCACCAAAGCCACGTCTATTTATCTGAAATTTGGTTCAAGATATCTGACTGAGATTTTCACCTCATTCTTATACAGGCATTGCTTTGTAAATCTTCATTATATCTTTAAGTGTTAAGCTGAATTAATATGAGCACAAACATGCCAATGTGTGTGATCTTGTCTTTTTCTGGGTGCTTTCAGAGAGTAAAGAAGACCCTCTGTGTCTGTCTGTGTCTAATAAAATCACTCAGGGTCAGGTTTCCTCCCGGCTTTTCTGCTGTTCTTCACCTGTGAGCTGAATCCTAATGCTTCAAACACTCTCCACACGTCTTATAATGTTATTCACTGTGCTGTGTAAGAACAGAGTGAAGTGCTGAGCTGTAATGTGGATGTGACAGAAACTAAAAAAAATGTGTCCAAACCTTTAATCCAAAGAAAAATGAGGTTTGGAAAGCAGTTAACTGGTCTGTTTATCCAGAGAAAACACTGGATTTACTCATTATCTGATCGTTCATCACATATTTACCATCTTCCCTTCATGAAGTCCCTGCAGACACCCAGACAAACAGAGTTGTAGCAGAGCTGAGTGAGTTTGTAAATCACTTCAGATCTGATTAGCCTGTGTGGGGAGTTAAATCTTAGTGTGATGAAACTGCTTACACACCATCCATCAAATATATGGATCTGTTTGTTTCCTTTGTGCAACATCATATTCATGCTTGAAGACAAATAAACGCAAACTTATCAAGAACTTCACAGCCACGTGTTAAAAGGGACAGTTCAGAGTTTTTAGGCATGGTTGGGAAAACTTCAGACTTCACATTTGCATACCTGGCTAACTAGCCTTCCACCTGATGTGTAGCTCAGGTGCTCTGTCTGTGCAGCTGCAGCTCTGGCTTCACTTTCTATCACGAAACAAACTCATTTTAAAACATTTCCATTCAGCAGCGAACTTAACGGCAGTTTCACAATCCAATTATTCAGATCCTCTGTGTGTCAGGACCTCTTCTCACTCAGTTTATGGCATTCGTCACGCCGTCGACTCAAATAAAGAGCATACACACACTAACAGACACACACTGACAGACACTTTGTATCCGAACAGACAGACACATGAGTGGACAGTTTCTCCGAGAGTCTCTGATGATAATCTGCAGGCCAGGTCGTCTTCATTAAAGCTGCTTTTATTCATGAATCATCTGTTGTTTTCTACTTTATTGTGAGTCTCCAGCTTCAAATGAGTCGGTCCATCATGTAAAAATCAGCAGCTGACAGAAGCTGAGTAATAAAGGGCTTTCATAAATGGAAAATTGATGGCAGGATTTCAAGCAGAGAACGGTTATTGGATGACTGAGGGACTGAATCATGGTTAGAGAGATGGAGGAGAAACAGACAACATCACGACCGACTGCAGCTGCAAACAACAAACCCATAACCCTCTTTGAACTGATGTAAAAGGGGTTTTGTGTTCATACTTGTGGTTGCAAAAGATATAAAGAGTCGATCTAACACACTGTCCTCACTCAGAACCACAGCTATTCAGAAAAAAACTATGAACTTTTTATTTTAAATTATCCAAATAGATACAAGAATACAGGAAATAATTCAAATGTGGACAAACTGTTTTAAAGCTAACAATTTTAGTCAAAATTTCATCTAGCAGGCTTTATATAGAGCTTACGTCTGGGTATTCTGATGCTCCCTACTGGTGAAAATACTTTACTGATGTAGCTTGAGATTGGTCAGCATTAAAACAAGTCAAAAACATCTGTTTTTATGGCTGGATGTCCCGTCATTTTGATGACTACTACACCTAGTGTTATATTTAAATGAAACCTCTCTGCAGAAACAGACAAAAATTTAGATTTAAGACGTCAGGTGTTGGTTTATGCTAAAGGACAAATATGAAAAACATCATTTTGCATAACTTAAAGTGTCCCTGTGTTTAGATGACAAAACAGCTCTGCAGAAAAATCTTCCTGCTGCTGATATTTCAAGGGGATCACGTACTTTCTCTCTTTGTGCGCAGGCTTCTTCACAGCTCTGGAATAAATAAAAGGATCTCCTGTTGACAAAAGGCTTTTCAAACTTCACTCAGACCTTTGTGTCTCAGGGGGGGAATAAGGGAAAGAGGAAAGATGTTGGCTCTCTGGAGCTGAACGAACTGAAACAGCCTCCTTCTTTAACCAGGCTCTATATTCAGGATGTTTCTCTGTGATGGAGCGTGTTAAAGCTGACCGTCTTTCAGACCTTTTCTGTTTCCAATCCTAGAGGCAGAAAGCGAGAGTGATTTAAAGTTTAGTCAAGCTCTACAGTCCGAAGACCTTTTTCTTTAAGAGGGGGTGCTCAGTGGCTTTCACTCCTCACCGCGTCAAGTTTTGACAAAGTGAAACAGTCAGATCGAGAGAGTGTTGTGGTCAAGTCTTCAAACCTTGATTCCCAGTCTCTGCTGTTCCAGTCTGAGTTAAATCAAAATCACCAAAGAAGTTAATCTGTTAAGGAATAAATTAAAAAGTAAGGTTTCCTGTCCTTTATTAAAATTCAGCTGGAAAGGAAAGACTGATAATTTGGACATGTTTTTCCCAAAGTGACTTTTACCTGCCCTTCACAGAAAATCCAGTGATTGTTATGAGTCCTGATGAGTGTTCAGCTTTGACACAGAGATATAAGGCGTCCTGCTCTCAATGTCACACTTTAAATTCATAATTGTGCAGCCTCAGCCTCTTCACAAAGGTTCAACACTTTACTTTTATCTGTGTCACGCCTTAAAGCTTGATTTCCTTTTAGTTCTGCTAGTTCCCCTGTCTTTAGACCATTTATCAGTGTTTTTAAAAACCCGTCCTCATCCTTATCTGTGACTCTCAGATGGCTGCGTCCATAATGAATATTTTTGATATGATACTGAGAGCTGAGAGTGTTTTTAAAAGCAGAGATATCTTTAAAGGCACAGGACCTCCACTTCATGCTTTACAAGGAGCGGCACAGAGAGAGTGTCTCAACCTTTAAGTAACATGGTATTATAATCACATTATCAGTGTGAGGCTGTAATTTTACACCTGCAGAGATGAATGCGAACATAGACGTCTGATGAGGCTGACCTTTGAGAGAAAATCCATCATGGTGGAAAATATCAACACTATTTAAAATTTATAGCCTCTGCAGACGAGCAGAGCAACAGGATGACTCAGCCAAACCAACACCTCAGACATTTAAAATCTAAAACAAAGTTATGTTTCCTTAAACTAATGATATTAACATTAAGACAACAGAGACACAAAGCTGTAACGTTATGCTAACAAGTTGAACACATCAAACAAACTTTTAAACTGCTCTCCCTGCCTTCACTTTTCATTTGTCCCCATTAAAACAGAGCTTGGGGGGTCTTTGCTGATACTCTGCCTGCCTCCACCCATCTCCCCCTTTTTACGCTCTGTCTGATTTTAGCAGTGTCATATGGATTGTCACTGATGCTAACCATGTGGAAGGGAAAGGAGCTCAGGCAGCTTATGCTAATGGCAATTGTTTATGTATTGCCATAACCCAAGATAAGAAGAACTTAATTGATCGCCGAAGAGAAATTCAATAAGATGGTGAGAAAAAGATGGTGCGCTACCTATTTAAATTGATGTCTGCTTTGTACTGTTGGGCTTAAATCCGTGTTTACAAGGAAAACTAGCTTTACTTCATCATTTTATACCAGTGTGGGGTAAATTAATGTATCATACTTGATAGTTTTTAATTCACCACTTGGCACAAAGTTTAACTTAGTTAAGAGGACTCTATATGCATGCATACAATGTTCTTCTATGACATTTTTTATTTCAATTTGTCACCACCTACTGGCCTAGCATGCTTATGGAAGTGTTTTTTAACTGCCTCTGTGTTGAACATTATGTGTCGTATAATATTGTTGAACTTTTTCTTTCTTCTCTTCTGTCTTTAGATATCCATACAGCTGTAGATGTAGCCTCAAAGCCTGCCATGTCCATGTGAACAGATGGGACATGGGTCATACTAGACACATCAACAAATGTTTCTAAAATATGGTTTCTGTCACTATAGTTTGTTGGTTTATGTCCAGGTGTGACTGTAACCAGCTTTAGGGTCACTGAGGTCTGCAAAAATTGGTACAAATCGATGTCTACCGGGATGGATTTTACTTTGAAGAGACAGTTAGAGGCGAGCTGTAGAGTCATACACTGTAAGAAATAAAGGTGCTAATGTGATTATTTAGTGAAAATGAATCTGAGGAAAGACAGTTTTAAACTGCTGCTCATGGCTTTAATGATTATAATTACAGTCATTAGCATTTGGATGATTTGAAAGTGGATGTTAATGTTGGATGTTGTTGGAGCTGAAGCACCAGGAGACTCTCCGAAAGTGTTTACTCTCCGTTCCAACAACAGTATGACTGATTGCAGAGGGATTCCTTCTTAAATATTTAAACTTGTTTTCAGCACATTTGCTTTCATGCACTCTCTGCAGCTGCGCTCTCAGTCCTGATGAAAGTCCTCTTCTGGATTTATGTCTCAATTAAAGTTTTTACACCGCCTCCAAACCACAGAGTTATTACAGACAAAGTTTTTCCACCCAGGAATCAGAGCTTTGATCGGATATTTACTCTGTCTGTGCTGCAGCTGGGAGCCTGTCGTTACCAACTTTAAACTGAGGCTGTTATTTATCACTAAGTGAGAACATTTCCAACTGTCTGCACATTCATCCATCACAAACTCACAGAAAATTGACTTTTATTAGGAACCAGGTACCGGCAAATCCTCACTTTAAATTGAACAGCTATTTTCCACAAAGTTTGCTGCTCATAACAGGTCACAGTTTTCAGTGCTTTAACAACTTTTTCTGGTATGGACAGGAATTTCTTTAAAACATAGAGAGAATAATCTGGTCTTAAAAGTATCTGTATTTGCGTGGGTATAGTTAAAACAGAAGCGACAATAAAATGTTAACAGCACATTATATAAAGACTCGAATCTGCTTAAACATTCATATGGTATTTGGTACAACTGAACCCCCTTCTTTAATGGGATATGTAAGAACTTTTTAAGTGTTTTAGCTACAGTGGATGTCAGACAGCTCTGCCCCCTGTAACAAGAAACTGCAGAGAGAACCTGTATGCAAGCTAGGCTACAGTTTCATGCAGATGGGGCACATCGTCTACCACATCATCATTGTTGTCGTTTTCTTCCGCTTATCCGGGTCCGGGTCACTGGGGCAGCAGCTTCAGGAGCGAAGCCCAGACGGCCCTCAGCCCAGCCACTTCCACCAGCTCCTCCTGGGGGATTCCCAGGTGCTCCCAGGCCAGGAGAGAGATGTAGTCCCTCCACTTGGTCGTGAGCCAGCCACATGGGACATATTTGGAACACCTCTAACGGGAGGTGTCCAGAAGGCATCCTAACCAGATGTCCGAGCCACCTCAGCTGACTCCTCTCAATGTGGAGGAGCAGCGGCTTTACTCTGAGTGCCCTTCCAAATGTCCGAGCTTGGAGGAAACCCATTTCAGCTGCTTGTATCTGGGATCTCATTCTTGCAGTCATTACCCAAAGTTCATGACCTTAGGTGAGGGTCGGCACGTAGATCGACTGGTAAATCAAGAGTCTTGCCTTACAGCTCAGCTCTTTCTTCACCATGACAGATCGGTTAAGCGTCCGCATCACTGCTGACACCGATCCAATCCACCTGTCGATCTCCCGCTCCATCCTACCCTCACTCGTGAACAAGATCCCGAGATACTTGAACTCCTCCACTTGAGACAGGACCTCCCCTCCGACCCGGAGAAGGGGGTCCTGAACTGTAGATGGATTGGGCAGCAGACTAAAGCAGGAGCCTTGACAGTCTGATTCTGATCCTTGGTCATGGAAACTCTACCACATAACTGAGCTAATCTGGAGACTTCAACTCTAACACTCAGCTCAGTTCAAGTGTCAACCCATCTGCAGAAAACTAGCCTAGCTTGCACGCTGGATCTTCCTGCAGTTTCTCATTAAAAGGGGCTGAGCTGATGGACATCTATTATGTCTAAAACACTTAGTGATGACATGTGATTTACAACCTCACATCAGAAAAACATTCTGGCATATCCCTTTAATCTACATGACGCAGGTTGTCATGGTGAGTATATAAAAATGTCAACACTGTAATAACGAGACAGGATATGACAACGTTTGAGAACAAACACTCACACACCCATCCCTCAGCTCCGTGTTTACCTGCAGGTTTAACCCTGAATCTCAGAGTAAATATGAACACACATTCATGCTGACCTGCGTTTGTGTGTTTGAAGAGACAGTAGTAAAGTCTGTTCTGACACCTTCAAACAGACGGACAGGAGGTAAACTTCTGTGGGAGGATTTGATCGGTTGTGGAGGAAGAGGAGGAAACGGCGTGTTTGTCACGTGGCAGGAGTTGCTGGGGGTTGTTGTTCCTTTCTTTGTCTGAGACTTCCAGCTTTTCTTTCAGAGACAGCTGGAGCTGACGACTCCTCACGCTGACGCTGAGTCATGCTTATTTTATCGGGCTGCTGGAGTTTGTGTTTGTACCGTCACTGTTCTACAGAGTGTTCAGCTTGTCTCTACAGATTTCACACTCAGCGTTTCTCTTAATTACAATATGTTACTGTCTGTATTAAAGGTATGCATACAGCCTCTTATCCAATCTCTCAGTCCTCCCAGAATGCCTTGCTGTTTGCCTGAAGCTGGAGGTTCAGGGGATCTGCTCTGCTCAGAAAACTGCAATAATGGCTCCATTAGTTTCATGTGCAGACACGTATTATGAAAGTTATTTGATGTATTTTCAATCTGTCTTCACTCTGCCTCCCAGCCTTACTATCACAGCCCACATCTCCTGAGTGTTTTATCAAGACAAGCCTTCCTCTGAATATAAATGAACAGATTTTCATTCTGCCGCCTCACTCTCTCTACATCTGTTTCTATTTTTCATGATTGTGAAGATGGGAGCGCGCTTTCTTCCAAGGCTGTGAAACAAAGTGATTTGTTAGGTGTTATTATACAGTGTGTTCGCAGTCAGCTCTGTTGTAATGTAATCTTGCTGTATGGACGTCCTGTTTGTCTGATTTATGATGGACAGGAGCCTCAGAGTCGATCAATTCTTACATCACCATCCTGACATTCATCACTCTGAAAGGTTTGAAAACACGGATGGATAAGAGGATCACTCAGTCATACAGCTTTTGCATATGCTTTCTCGCTGTACAGGTGTGCTTTTAGCCTTGTAAGCTGCATGGTGTAAAGCCTCCAGGTGCTGAGTCAAAAATAAAAATAAAAAGGTACATGCAAATCTGTGCGTGAGGTTTGCAAACCACAGATTTCTGCAGAGAGATTTGTAACCCATGGCTATGAGTTAGTCATCGTTAATCATCTTTATGCATCTACTGTTCATTATTGTTTCATTTGCTTTTAAAATATGCAGACTTAGGAGCAGATTACCCAAATTTACCTAAGAGCTGAACAATAATACAAGACAGTTAGAAATCTGTAACTGGTTTGCAACTTCAGCTTCTTCTACTCTTCTCTCATTTGCTGAATTAGAGCCACATTTGCATTTATCCATTTAAAGTTGTTGTTTCAAGTCCTGCAGGAGTTTTGACTCTTTCTACTGTCACAATGTCCCATAGTTACTGGTAAGTAATGTTTGACATTTTCCTATATTTCAGATTTCATAATACTGTCAGCCCTCTCTGTATTTAATTGGATTTGTCACAGAACACTGAGCAATCTCAAAACAACGCAAAATACAAAACTAATTGATTAAAAACAAGCTGAAATGTTTATTGTTTAACTCTTTATCAACAGAGCTCGCCCACTAATACACATATTTCTCCCAAAAAAGCTGCCACGGGGCTACAGTTAGTTTCCACCTGTTCTCTTGCCTTGATATAGATGGTAATGATAGACATTTAGAAATATTTCCCTGAGAGAGTAAACACATAGTTTTCAGGCCATCAGTGCAGACTGTTTGATGTATTTCTCCATCATGGAAAGATGAAGTTTCTTATTTCTAAAGCTGCGTCTCTGCGGAGGTTGAACTTCAGTTTGATATTCTGTCTCTGAGCTTCTCGCTGCAAATCATAAATTATTCTGTCAGACACTTTACAGTTATTGAACATCACACAGTCGCCCACACGTCTACTCTCAAACCAACTTATTTTCAAATTTGGGCTCTGTTTAAATCTTTAAAAACTGACTTTTTACAGAGTATTCATGGGCTGGCATGTTCCTCGATGACCACAGTAGGCAACAGCCATTGTCCTATCATGAGAGGAAAATATTTTATCTTAATTCAGAGCTGCCAAGTGTCACGCAATCTGACCCATTCTCACACCACACGCCACAATTGACATTTCTCTTGCTTATATTTCCCTATTCAATAGTCTGCATTTATTTTTTTCATGATAATAAGCATGGCTTGCCGTAGTTCAAGTAACTCTGATTGACTGACCGAGATAACCAATCCCAGACCAATCCACCAGTCCTTTGTGCCAACCACGGAATTGCACCACGCAATGTAAACCAATCAGAAGGAACGTAAGGTGGGTCTTGGCGTCTCTAACTATCTTTCACACACAACAGTGGCGACATTTAAAACCCCTCGACTACCTAATTTTGATTGTACAAAATTATTCCAAATGAGTTCACTTTTCAAATATTTTTACTAGTTTAATATCAATGTAGGACAAATATTGCTATTTTAAGGTACAAATCAATGTTAAAAAAGGCCATATTTCTTTTGCTGCACACAGATTGGCACATTATAACGCTAAAGTCTCACTCTTGTCATTTTCTGAAACTTGGCAGCCCTGTTGATTATGTTTTGCAAACAGATTTTACCATATTTGAAAAACACAATAGGATAGGAAGATAATGAACTTCGATGGACAGTTTACTTTTTGAAACATGTCAACACACCAGGACGCAGCAACAGAACAGGAAGCGCAAAAAGGCCTAGTTCACCTTAGCTAAAAGGGAGCAGCAAAATAGAAAAGTATAACAGGCTAGCTAAAGCTTATGTTAGAAAAGGTGTTAACAATAGAAACAAAAGATTGTTTACTATCTAGAAAGTAAGAACGGATGTCTAGCTAATGTTTATGTTAGCTAAAAGGTTGTGGAAGATTAGGAAAGTAATGGCTAGCCAATGCGTTAGCTAGTTGGCAGTAAAGGAACAGAAGGTACAAATAGCTAGCTGTTAACATTCGCGAGCAGGTGGCTACAGAATAGAAAAGTAGAAAATAGTTTATGCATGTTAGCTGGTAGTGTGCTAATGTTGACCCCTGACAGTGAATATGAAGAGTGAGAAAGCCTTAAACTGATAGTCTACTTAGCTAACAGTAGGCTAATTTGTCGGCAGTGGTGATATTAGCAAAAACCATTATGAAAACCAAAATGAGGTTCCTTAAAGGCTTAATTGAGAGTAGCCACTGCCCTAACTCTAAGTCAGATTTTTCATAGCGGCTTGGTTAATGTTTGCAATTATGTTAGCATGAGCATGGATATTTCTGTTTACAGATGTGTTAGCAGCATGTTCATGGGACTTTGTGTTCCAGCATGTGGAGCCAGAGTGTTTTGAACCGCTGACATCACGTCCTTATGAAAATGTGGCCCGGAGAGGCTCCTCCCTGTCCCGGTGACATCAGCCGGAGCTCGGCTGCTTTCCTCCAGGAGAACCCGGAGGATCCGCACACACACATCCAGCAGCACGGGGAGAGGACGACGGCTAAAAACTGCGCTTCAAGGGGGTTTGTCGCTTTATTTATGGGACTAAAAAGGACTTCTTCATCTCTGCGAGGTAAGCCGACATTTCCCCATTGTCGTCACCTGTTAATGCATCTGTTGAAAGGTTCTTTTTTTCGTGTTTTTGACTCTAAAAAGTGAGTGAATTGTTGGAGTTGCTCCACCTGGGAGCGACGGTTTCCATCCTGGAGCCAAAGAATGAGCTGCAACTTTTCCCTGTGGATATCCAACCCCAGAGCTGCTTTTTCTCTGGAGTCTTACGCTAAGATAATAGCGGGTAATCGAGAGCAGACTGGTGTAGTTTGACTTGTCAGTGTCTGGTCTGGGTTCAGACTGTAACGGTTTGGCTTCATTCCTCTCTTATTTTCTGGTATCTCTGTTTTTTGTCGGACCATTTTTCAGCCTCTGTCTCTCTCTCGCTGTGGGTGTAACTATCAGAACCTGCTGTTCCTCCACAGTGAGGGCTGTTTCTCTGCTTTTTTATGTCGTTAATGTCATCAAAAGTGGTTGTAAGTGAAGCCCTGTAAGTTTAAAAAACAGACAAAGCGTTGTAAAGCTGTTACAGATATCATTAGGTTTCTAACTGTAATGGTTATTACCCTCTGATTAATCGGTCAGACTCACTGTAATGCTAATGCTTTCTGTTTCACGGTGGTCTGTCTGCAGCTGTGGTGGGGGCACGGTGTGAAGGATAAGGGGTTTGTTTTGGGTCTCTGGTTGCCATGGCAATAAATAACATCATCTTTATAATCCTAACAACAACACCCTATGTTTGCATAAAAGCAGATCAAAAATACAAAGTGTTTTCACTTAGAGGTGTTTAGTATCTGCAGAAAATTTCATTTATTCATTATATTAATACAAAGGGGCATTTTTCATATTTGTCCTCATAAGCCTTAGGTTACTTAAAGAAACTTGTCATCTTAGTCATGATAAAAACTCTAATATTAGAAACTTATACAATTGTAAGCATAAGGAATTCATGTGATTTTATTACTCATTGGCCTACAGATACAATCACAGTCATCCAAACTTAAGGCAGCAGAAGAAAAACATTTCACAACTTAAGGTCCTTATAGAACGTGAAAGTACGAAATATCTAGAAACGTCATTACACGCTCAGCCAAACGGTCAGCACTTATAGCCAATCAGAGGCAATAAGATAAGCACATCAAACTATTGTTAGCTTACGTCAGCACAGATGAAAGTTAAAACAAAGACGTTGAGCAAACTGTTGAAGCACACAAACTATCGTCATATGAGATCCGACGCTACGACTCTCCACAAGTTGTCCTTCAGGTCGTCATCTTTGTAATGTGGAAGATGTTTTCCAACACATACACAATCAGCCGGTCGGCCATGTTGGATAAACCGGTGACCCTGACATCGCAAAAACACGCAATCTGATGGTCAGAAGTGGACACACAGTATGCAAAACTTTTAAAAATCGATCATGATCCGAAAAAATAAATGCCACAATATCACAGAATGGGGAAAATGTCAGGATACGGGTGCGAAAAAAAATATTGATGTCCGAAATAATTGCACAACAAAACCAGTCCCGGTGTGAAAGGACCTTTAAAAGAAAACTTTGACACCTAAAAAAACTATTTTTGTGTGTGTGAAACTCCAAGGGTGGTGATGTGATATTACTTATATTAAGCAGGCAGGAGGAGGACCCAACTGAGCATGTGCAGAGCCAGTGTCAGAGCTACAATTTGTTTATTGTTTCAGATATTGAGTGTGTTACAACTGCCTCTGGTCTTCCCTACTATCCCAATTCCTGACAGGAAAATAATCTGCTATAAAGAAATGTCTATTTTTAAAGGTTAAAAAGGGACACAAAATCAATAAGGACAAGGTTTTCATGTATTTAAGGGTGGAAAAAGTATGATTCAGCTCCCTTATTTTCAGGAGGTTAGTGCAGAAATTTCATGCAACAGGAAAAATATTTGGATAATACCAAAAGAAATAAGTTTGTATGTAGATTTACATATTTTATTTGATTGTATTGCAATGTCACCTTAAGTTGCATTTGGAGTATGGGTGCATTGTTTTCAGTTTAATATACACAGAGGCTGGAACCGAATCTACTGTTATAGTAAATCAAACCATTAATTTGTTCACATACTTGATTGTTTTTTGTTCTCAAAAGGGCATGTTGTGAAAAGCAGATGTGGTAAATGTCGGGTTTTCTAAAGAACTTAATAAATCTGGACCGATCTCCTGATTTAAACTTCTCAGTTTTTCAGGTTGTAAAGTTTTAATATATTTAAATGATCCTCAAAAGTTCAAATTTGCCAAGAAGTAGGGCTGCCAAGTGTTCTCTAAATATCAAACATAATGTGTGTTCTTAAACTTGATGACTCCTCTATCATTAAGATTTACCCCCTCATTCATTGACTTTAATGTTAAACCTCTTATGCAGCTTATTTGTCTTATTATTCTGAATAACCCTGCTGAGGTCAGAATTACTGACATGTAATTGTGGTTATAAAGAGAACAGCCATGCAGCTTTAGTGAAGAGGAGGTGAAGTCGATGTCTGACAGCAACATGCTGCGGTGAGAAGTTGGCGTTTTAAACCTGCTGTTCAAGAGGAAGGGAAATCTGTTTACTGTGATTCTTCGACTACAACATCAAACTTCACCTTTGACCCAGCGTAGCTACTATTTTTCAGCGCACATAGTTTCCTGCATTGTGTGTTTTTAAAAGCCAAATACTGAAGTTACTGGTTCCCTTTATCCCGTTCTTACTTTCAGAGCGCCAGCTCAACGTGGAGATCTCGGTTGGCTGATCATTTAGGTCTGACATGTATCACAGCTGATAATGTTTGAATGCAGAAGACTTAATGAGCTTCGTATAGGAACTGAGTTATCATCATAAGCTGAATATAAGCTACTGCTCATCTGCCTCAGGCTAACACATCAGCTGCAGCTTGCGGGCAGCTGCTAACTAGTATGATTTGTGGTTTTCTGACTCCGTTGTGGTATGAAATGAGGATATCAAACTCCAGCTGTTTTCTTTTTTTTTTGACCATGGATGAATAACTTTTTACACTTTCATTAGTATGTGGATGTCCAAGTAGAGAAAGAGAGAGGGACAGAGGGGTGTGGGGTGGAATGAGGTAAAGGGCCACAGGCTAAAGTCGTACCCAGTGTTGCCACTGTTGCTGCATTTATGGTCTCAGTTTGTGAGTAAAGAAGTTGGTCCTCTGATTTGCTGCTGTTGACTGCTTTATTGAATGACTTTAAACTGGATCTTAAGCGTTTGTGTTTGTTACTTATCGGGTTCGTTTATCCTTTAAGCACCATGTTGCTTGTGTTACATTTCAACCCCGGGACTAATTACCCTCTATTATGCAATAGCATTATTCATTGTTTGTACAATGCCTGAGCTGGGATGATGAAAAAAGCCCGCGCAGGTTTAACTGATGAATCTGAAAGTATGTTATCACTGTCTGTGGTTGAGCTCATCTCTTTATAGTTAACGCTGGCTCACAGCTGGAGCTGAATACTCCTCATTGTTTGAATGAGTTCATGTGACTTCAGATACCCTCACCCTCCCCACCCTCTCCTCGCCTGCAGGGGTGAACGTGCGTCTCCTGGCGTGGCGAGGCACAGTTCCAGCTGATTACAGCAAAGTTATGACAGGATGTGCACGGCTGGAGCTGGCATGAGGCTGGTACCCCCTCCCCACCCAACCCTGACCTCATACTGAGGCCACCCTGTCAGATTTACATGACTGAAGGCGCCCATTATCCCCGCAGTGACTCATACAGGAACTATAGTTCACCTCCTTCATGCTCCATCAGCTGGGGCTCAGACGAGTGACCGCTCACTGGTCTGAGAGTCGTCTCCACGTGTTCCCAAAGACTAAAATAACTTTATCAGTTTGTTTTTCACGAACTGCTTGAACTGATTGTTCAGTGACAGGATGTCAATGTTAACATCCCTGCTCCTGTTGGTTTTAGCTGCTGGTTCTGTGACCTGAAAGCTGAAAAGTCTCTCAGTCAGTTTGTTGTTTTGCTTTTAAGTGGAATTAGTGGTTTCGTAAATTTGCTTATTTGCAAAACTGCATGTAATGTGGAAAAGCAGCCTTAGTGGGTCAAAGCTGCAGCAACACCTAAAGCGCCACAGTACTGGAAAAACTTTTTGAAAGATTTTTTTAATATATAGTTTAGTTGTATAGACTCCAGTGGATGAACCCTTCTGCCTCTGGATGGTAGGGCTTGGTAGGGATAGTGTTAATGACTCGACCCTGAAGTCTTCCCATCAAATTTTGGGTTATGATTTTACCTCACAGGACTCACTGCGCTGACCTTGGCTGCTTTGGGTGAAGAGGAGGATGGCAGCCCTGCAGCAGCTTCAGTTCGGACAGAGTTGTTTTAAGCCCCAGACAGTCAAAGAGTCTTCATTCTGGCTTGATTTGATGCTCATTGCTCATGGAGGTTGTTTCCCACATTGCAAGAATTCACTTTGCATTGAAAACTGCATTATGCTTCATCTCTGTCTTCAGCTTTGAACCTCCTCACATGTTCATCTATAGCCACAAGCAGCTGACCACCAGGAATCTTCCTCATGTTTAGTACCTGTTGGTTTTTTCAATAACTTTCAGTCTGTACATGTGTGTGTGTGTGTCATCGATTTAATAACCATGAACTGACCCTCAAGACTTAATTGCAGACTCAATCATTCCAAAAGTTATTGATTTTCTGGTTTTGAATAATGCCATCTGGGTATTTAATAGACCCAGGTATTGATCCTCATCCATAATTAAATAAGAGCCGTGAAGTTGTTGTGCAGTTTAAAATCTGAAGTGATTTCAATAATTGATGACTTTTTAAGTATTAAAACAGTCATTGTGGTCTCTGTGCCAGGTTTTCTTGTACTTGTAACAACTTTGCAACTTGGAAAAATGGGTATTATCATGGTGCTCCTACTTAAAACCCTGTAGTTGTTTCCTTTGTCTCCTTGCACCAACTTTGAAGTCTCTGTGAACTACGTCACTGATCAGAAATGTTCACCAGTCTCTGAACACATTCCTGGATCTGTAGATGATTAAAAAAACAAAAAAAAAGTTTCCTTCATTAGTTTAAGATTTCTGTTTTTTGATCAAGCTTCTGAGAAAAAGCAAAGAGAGTAGAGTGTGTGTGTGTGTTTGTGTGTGTTTGTGTGTGTGTGTGGTGGGGTCAGGGCAGACGGCTGTTAGTGTAATGCTTTTGTTTCATGCTTCGTGACAGGACTGGTAACACGGCGCTCGGCCCCATGAATTTCCTGATAAAGCTCAGACTGACAGTTTAACGTGATCTCTAACCTCAGCTTTGTCGTCTGGAGAAAGAGAATTTGTCCTTTTTTCCCCTCCTGCTTCACTTGAATAATACATGATTTCATTTGGGGGCTCTGCATTCCTCACATTCCTCTTGTGTCCGTCCTGCAGCTCCTGCTCCTCGGTGTTTATGTTGTCTACTGGAGGGACGGACGGACGGACGGGGCTGCAGCTACTTCACGCTCACACAAAACCCTCTCTGCTGCAGAATATCTGACTGATAAATATATGTTTAAGTTTAATTAGCTCCTGGCTGACAGAGGCAGGCGGTCTGCAGATGAAATGTTTAACATGCTGAGTTTAGTGCCCCCCAGCCAGCAGCAGAGCACTCAGGGGAGAGTTTGGAATCAACAAACAGACCGAGCATCCTACAAACAGATTAGCGCTCTGAAGAGGAGGCTGTTTGTGGGTTTGTGTTTGTCTGACTGTCAGGAGTCTGCAGCCCGAGGGCCAAACAACAGAAATGAAAATGTCTTCTTTAGGGGAGCAAATCTGGATCTGATGAGTTCTGAAATGGAGCAGAAAACTGAGCTGAAAGGAAGAACTTTACCCGAGTTAATTGTTGGAAAACTGCAGTTTTGGTCTTTCATAACCTACTGAGCTCTCATTATTTAACAGTGCAGATTAAGTCATTCTTTAAAACTGATTTTGGTACATAATCCACACAGTGATTTATGATTTTGGCTTTTTGGCTGCAGCTTTGCAGGTGAGGATTTTGTTGTTACATGAACTCAAGAGCTACAACAAAACTTTGACAGATGTGGGCCATCTCAGCTCAGACTGCGGCTGCATCAGATTTTTCTCTTTCAGACAGCCTTTTCAGACTTTTATTCAATGCTTTTGCACTTTGGCGGGCAGCAGTGTGAGCAGGCGGACTGGACAAACACGCAGGAGAGACTCGACACAAAAGACCACCACAAAACCACAAAGATAAATGCGGACAAAAGATGAAATCTGTCCTTCAACCTTTTTTCATTTTAGAAAAGTGACAAATCAACCCGTCTGCTGTTTCTCCAGGTCTTTTGAACCAGTCACCTAAATGTCGGACCAATCAGAGAGGAGCTCTGTAATCAGTGTCACTCTGACTCAGGTGGAATCAATCAACAGCTTATGCTCAGCTGTGTTTTGTCCCTCAAATTCACATCCGTGTAGTGGTAAATCCTGAAGCCTATTGGAAATGCTTCTTTCTTTACGTGAAATGTTTTAGCAGCAGATGTTACTCTTTGCTTTGTCAGTGAAATTTAGCCAAACCTAAGATCACTTGTAGTCCATGATCCTCTCTTCACAGCTAGAGGAACCTGTCATCGTTTCTGCTCTTTTCTTTTCTTCCCCGTTTGTCTGGATGTTTTATGATTTTGGAGAAGTTGACAGAGTTGTTTTAGCTTCTAGTAAATTAAACTTCTTGATTGAATGAGTGAGCGAAGCTGAGCTCAGATTGCTGCCGCTAAGGTAGGGCTGGGCGATATGGCCTCAAATCAATATCACGATATATTGAGCAGTTCACCTCGGTAACGATAAATGGATGATAACTGCTCCGAAAGCTGCTCACCCCCTCTCACATTAACTTCGTCTACTTCAGCCGCCGCTCCAGCTGATGCAGGGTTATATAAAACGCAGCTTAATTAGTTTTGGTTTTCAGGCAGGTCTGACAAAGCACAAGGTCTGGGATGAAGTTCCCACCCCCCTGAGTAACTAAATAGTTTGCAAAGAACAGCATGCTGACGCTGTTGACTAAGACTTTAAAAAATAGTAGCACTGTATTCATTAAACTTACCAAGTTGGCTGCTCCTGAATGTAAAACGTCAACAAATCAGTGGATTTCATCATCTATTAGGGCTGGGCAATATGACCTTTAAATCAATATCACGATATATTGAGCAGTTCACCTGGATATGATGAATGGACGATAACTACTCTGCAAGCTGCTCACCCTCTCCCACATTAACTTTGTCTACTTCAGCCGCCGCTACAACTCTTTAACCGTCCTCTCACCTGTCTTTCCCTCTTTGTTACAAACTCAATGGGTTGGAGTCACGTCTCTGTCATAGGACAGCCTCTTAAAGGGACATGTGACCATAGCCTACCTACACACATCCAAAACCGATTTTTATTGATTTATTTATTCGACGCCAAATGTACCGATATGGGCAAAATGACATCAAATATGTCATGTTAATATGTCAATTTTCAGTTTATCGCCCAGCCCTACACTAAGGACTTTGTAAAGTAAAGATGTCATCAGTAAAACAGGAGCTTTGTTGCAGAGAGTAAGACCCCAGTTCTGTGGGTCTTTGAGACAGTTTGTGTCCCCCACAGCTCTCTCTGCCCGTGAACGGGACATCTGCTTTTCTCTCATTATCTCATGAATTCACACTCGAGCTGATTCAGACTCTGTGAGCTCACCGAGGCAACGCTCATCAGCTGTTCAGGCCTCGCTCAGAGGAGGAAAAACAGACGACTCGGCAGGTTTGAGGCTCTAAATGAGGGAATCAGATCACTTTAACTCCTCAGTCTGTTCCCATGAAGTTACAGAAGGTATCCGGTTTATCATTCTGTGACTGTTTCATTGACGCTGTGATCATTAAGTCTTTGCAGCATAATCAAAAACTTTCTTATTACAACGTTTAAACTTCAGGAGTTTGATCCACCAATTATAAATGATGCTCAGTGTGCAGTCGCTACATCGCTCTCAGTGTGAAATGATGTCCGTCTGTCTCTGCAGCATCTCCCAGAGCTGCATTAAGATGAGAACAATGTGTCGAAGGCGGTGCTTTGAAGGAAATGTTGGCGGCGGGAGGAGTCAGCAGAGATCGGCCTCTCATCACAAAGGCATTTCCTCCTTAGCCACTTCCTGTTCAGGAGCGTTGGTCCTTAAACTCCTGCAGAGGCTTCAACACGGAGCGGTCTGTGGTCAGCAGGAGGCTTTTATTGCAGCGGGGTGACTCCGACCTTGTGAAGTGACAGGGTTTATGAATGCTCCTCCTCTGCCGTCTGTTTCCTGTGTGGATCCTCTGAATATTTACAGACTGTTAATGTATGACAGTATAAACTCCAGTGATGATTCAGCAGGAGGAGGAGAGCGCTGTTTGAGGACATGAACCACGACCAAACATAATCAAACATAAGCCCTTCTTCTGCAAATTCTGCAAATTCTCCAGAACTATTTATATTTGCTGATGCAGTGAATATATATATATATATTTTTTAAACGGTTCAAGACTGAGGCAGAGGAAAGAAAATTAACAGGTTGAAATATTTAATCAGAAATGTGAAAGAGTAAACCACATGTTTGTTATCATGTCGCTCCACCTTCCTCTGTTTGCATCCAGCTTGTCAGCTTTTGCATGTTGAAGACACAGACCAAGAAAGCAGCTTTTTATTTACTTTCCAGCCAGAGAGTCTGATTTGTTTTTTGCTGTTAGACAGAATTAGTAAGAATGATTCTAAATTGAATCATTTTTTGAAGATTTTTGGACAGTTCAGCTGATTATCATTTGCCATCCAACAGTCAAATGTGAAATTGTTAAATTAAACATCTTCAGCCGTCCTACTCTTCCTCCTTCCTCTGCTAAGCAGAGGAAGCACTGATTCTGCTCTGCTCTGGACCCCAGTAGCGCAGACCCCAATCGATATCTTTAAACGTAGCAGAATCCCCGCTACAGCTGCGATGTTTATTTATTTTCAATCTCTCCACCTTATTGCGATATAAAAGAACGATGACTCACGCTTGTTTACCGTGCTGCTGTGTTGTTTCCGCCGACAGCGACACACAGAGAGGTGAGTTTTTCAGGGCAGGGGAGTGAATCTTCCTTCAGGACTTGGCAAATGAATGACATGTGTCACCCAGTGAATGATGCTGTGACTTCAGCAGCAGGGGAGGGGAGGGGCTTGTTCAATGAACGAACTCGCAGCTGTGTCACTCACTCGTGTACTGCACCGGCAGGACGGGGCTCTGAAGCACTGACTGATTCAGTGAACGAATCTTTTGAACGAATCCTTTTAATGAACAGATTGTAAAGATTCAGTACAGTCAACAGAACTGTTCTTCCCATCACTAGACCCCAGCGGTCTTTGCTGATGCTCTGCCTGCCTCAATTCTAGCTTTCCCTTTATGTGCTGTACCTAAAATGGTGTGATACTTGATCATGACTTAGACAGAAAAATAGGATGATTGGTCAATTTTAGGGGAAAAGGCAATAAATGCTGAAACTAACTTGACAATAAAATATGCACAGCTCAGTTGGACTAGCACCTTGTTTTCAAACTACCTTACAACTTCTCAGAGAGACTAATATTTGGTAAATAGTTATCGTTCAGACACTTATCTTTCACTCTGGATGAATCACTTTCCTCAGTTATTATCAGCTTATCTGACGTTCAGAAAGCCTCAGTTTGAGCTCTGAATCTAGAGGTTTCTATCTGAGGCTGCAGTTCCAGCAGAGAGGTGATCCCCTCTGACGTAGTAGCTGATCAGAGATGTTTTGTATTTTGTAAATCAGTGATAAAAATATCTGGCGTGCACATGCTCATGCGCACCCACAAACAGGAAGTGACTGTCAGCATTAAGGGATCAGGATGGATGACAGCTTCATCGCTGTCCTCCTCTGCAGGGACGCTGAATGAAGACTGTTCTTTATTTTAAGCACGTACACCGCTCTGAGATGAAGTGTACTAATCGGCTTACCGTGTCCCAGTGGGGTCAAGGCTCTTCCGCCACCCACGACCACAACCATGACCACATCAGGACCTGGACAGGAAATGAGAGAGGAGAGTTAGAGGAGGGCAGACATGATTGGGATTTAATATTCATAGCTTTGGTTTATGTGAAGGGAGTCCCATCAATCTGACGCTGCACTTTACACAACACATCCTCTTCGTCCTCCTCTTCATCCTGCAGACGGTCTGAGGGTGTGAGGGTCGGCTGACGGAGGATGTGCGGTTGTAAACGTCTCAGCAGAAAGAAGCACAAACAAAAGAAATGAGTAAATGTTCTCCTCTCAGGCTGCAGACTCTTCGTCTGCAGCGGAGTTTATTAGAAAGTCTGGAAGTCTCTTCAGTTTTCAATTATTTAAGGTTTTGTCTCTCCTCTCTCTCTCTCACACACAGCTGCAAAACTTTTTATTTGTTTGGAGGGTTTGGAGTCAAAGAGAAGTCAGTCTGTACTAAAGAATCAAGGTAGAGCCGTAGTCTTACATGGACTGGTGTATTCTGGTTTCAGAATTGACTATCCTCATTTTGTGTTTGTACATTTTAACATCATATCCTGATATTTTGGGATGTTTACACCAACCTTACCCAAATTTCTGCACAGGTACAGCCTCAGACAGATGATGCATCAGCAAAACAACATAGCGGTAGCGACGACAGCACCTTACTTCTGGTAGAGAGACTGAGTTTTGCGCTGTTGCATCTCTTTATTCGATGAAAAACCAGGTTTCCATGTGTGCATGGAAAAACCATGTCCTCGTTGGGATCCAAATCAGGACTAATGCTGCGTTCGAGTTACCTTGTAATTCAGATGTTAAAGCTGAAAATGACATCACATCTGAGTCTGCAGCGTTTCAGTTACCAAGTCAGAAGAAAAGCAAAATCGGAGGCCTGAAACAAGATTGCTTCATCTACGAAAGTTATTTCCACGCTTGAGTTATATTTGGACAAGGCAAGTAGATGTAGCCAACTTGTTTCCACTTCCGATTTGCTTTTTTCCGACTCGGTAACTGAAACGCTGGGAACTCGGATGTGACGTCATTTTCAGCTCGGACTTATGACTTCTGAGGTAACTCGAACGCAGCAAAAGACCAGAGCCGTTTGGTAGATTTACTTTTAAAGTTTTAATCATCCAAACAGGACTTTAGAGTTACTCCAGTGAGCTTAGTGCAAATTTACCCGCTATGAAACTGTCATGGGAAAATAACTGGAGCAATAAAATGATCAATAATTGATCTAGTTTGTCCAGAGAGTGTCGTTTAAACAGTATCACAGACTTCTCTTCTTAATAATCACGAACAGGAAAACATCGTTCGGACCAGACTGCAGCTCTGCAAGTTAAATCTCATATAAGAGGAGAAAAGCCTGATGGGATTTTCTTTTTCCAAACATCCTCCTGAAGCCAAAAGACCAACAGGAGCTATAAAGCATGAAATCAGCTGTGGGATCTTGTTTCTGTTGTTGAGGAAAGTACCCACATTATAGCCGGCTCTCTGAACTTTCTGCGTGCTGATTGGTCCGTTAATTCTCCCTGTGATGAAAGTAAACAGTTGTGGAGTGATATTAAAGTTCCCGGGGGAGAGATAGTGACAGTCTGAGGCTCATAACCACCTTTCACAGAGACTCTCAACTCCAACCTGCTCTCTCACTCACACTCTGATGTGTTCTCAGATTTACATGCTGCGCCCCCACCCACCATTGTTCTGTGGTGGGAGGGAAACAGTGAACTGCGGTTTGTATATCAGCTGCTATAGACCACCCAGAGTTTACATCTGACCCGACCTCCTCCCCTCCTCTCTCCCACACATCCCCTGACTCCCTCCTCCTCAAAGAGATGAGAACCAGACGTTGGACAAGAACAGAGAGGACAGTTTGCAAACATAAGGAGGAATCATAAAGGTTTCACCAACATGGATTTGTAAATTGTTGTTGGTTTTATATTTGGATAAATTTAATCATTAGAGTAGGGCTGGACGATATGGCCTCAAATCAATATCAGATATATTGAGCAGTTCACTTCGATAATGACGAATGGACCATAACTACTCCACAAGCTGCTCAACCCCTTCCCACATTAGCCGCTACAACTTTTGAACCGTCCTCCGTCTCCTCACCTGGCTTTTCCTCTTACTTACGGACTGGATGGGGTGGAGTCACATCTCCAACGTAGGACAGCATCTGAAAGACACATGAGACCATCGCCTACCTACACACAGGGCTGTCGGCTGGCCGGTCGCACTCGCCAAATTCGACTAAAATACTCCCCTGGCGACTTAATTTTGGAAGGCTACATGCCATGGAGGGGGTAGATGTTCGTCCAGATACACATGCAATAAATATGCACGATGTGTCACAAAGCGTAGCTATAACATTATGAGTAACGACGGTAGCTAATGGTAGTGGCTACTGATTTGTTGTGTATCACAATGAAGTGGGGCTCTGAGCGGAACTATTTTCTAGGTTAAGATGTTTCTGTGTGACTCAACAAATCTGCGTAGGTTACCAACGCCACGTGCAGTTGGAGTCAAGATGTGGCTTGGGACGGATGAAAAAGACTGAGAAGAAGGGGGAAACGTCGGCGAAAAAAGTGAGGAACTTCCAGGAGAAGTGGAAGATTCAAAGAGAATCCTAGCTGCAGTATAAGGACGCCGCGGGTACAATGTTTTTTAATATCTGCAGATTTAGTGGGAGTGGTCTTACGTGCGGGCGGCCTTTTCGCTTGTTCCTGCACACCATGATGAGAGACGCCGTGTAATAGTGAAAACAGGTCATACCTGCCAACACTCCTGTTTTTCTGAGGACTCTCCCGTATTTCAGACCTATCTCCCGCCCACCTCCTGTATTGTCATTTCTCCCGGGAGTCTCCCGTAGTTTGATGGTCCACGTTCAATCATGAATCGGATCACGATATTTGTCCAAAGTTGCCAGGTTTCCAGACAACTGAAGATTGTCCTATGTTTCTGCTGAGCCTCACAGATACTGGGTTGATACTTTTACTTCAAAATTTGAGATGATTCTGGTCGGTTTAAGCTGTAAACTATATTTGAGTAGTGTTTGCTGCGAAATGAACACTTCAATGAAAGGGAAACAATCGTGAGATATGATATTTACGTTAATAGTCTCGCACTGTCTCAGAGTGATGCGTTCAGGGCAGCCTCAGATAAAACAGTGCTGTATTTCACGCACAGATGTTCAGAGAGCCTCATGGGAGAGCATGTAAAACATATGAGGTCTTTAACACCAATATTAGTGAACTAAACAAGTTCAAGGCATATAGTAGCTGTAACAATATGGGCAAAATGACGTCAGTTATTGTCGTAAATTTTGTTATCTGTAAATTTTCGGTTTATCACCCAGCTCTACATTAGGGTCAGAAAAACAAACAGGAAATCACAAGAGACAACTGCACAGAAAGGTCAGATACATCCTGGATATGAACATGAACTGATAGTTAAATGAAATGAACAAAAAACAGGACACCATAAAATCATGAAATAATAAAACCCTGTAGGGCTGCAGCTATCGATTATTTTAGTAATCGAGTACTCTATCGATTAATCTGTCGATTAATCGAGTAATCGGATAAGAAATGTTTTGCTCTCACTGTAATACTTTGCATTGAATCACGTTTGCCTCAGAGCGGACTTAATGCATGGACCGGGTGTTTTCTTTTAAGGTGCTGCAGCATTGACGACATGCTGTTGTGAAACGCCAACTCCGCCTTACAGTGAACACACTGCACGGCGTTTTCTTTCCTTTTCAGTGTGTAATGGTCCCACACTTTAGACACTTTCTGCCGTTTCCTCTGCGTGTCATCTCTTTCTTCCTCTCTCTGTCTGTCCTCGTTTCCCTCCATGATTGAACCAAACGCGCCATAGACATAATAAAAGATAGACCCCGCATCGGCCGCTACCACGAATGGGCGCTGTCGAGAAATGCGGCCGCCATCTTGGTCCGGTCATCCGCCTCACTCTGCACCGCTGTTTAACCGGCGGAATGAAGTCTGAGCGCATTAATGAATCATAGTTCGCTCAATACTACGTAATTTTCTTCTCTGCAAACGCCATTCAAAGAGGCGTTTTCAAATACTCAGAATGAATAAAATGATATTTTAGAGCATGGCACTAGTGGCTGTATTATAGTATAACAATTAATCAAGGATATATTTAGGTTTAGAGCTAGGTTCCTGCTATGTCTCAATAATTATTAATAACTGGCGGTATTAATAGGCCAATTCAATATATATTGATTTGATTATAATTTTTTATATAGTTTAATTTTATTTATCCATTTGTAGACACACACAAATAATGTCATATAGAAGCACTATTTTAATAACTGGAAAATACACACAAATATATAGCCTACATATCAAAAAGATTTAAACACAAGAACAGCATGACAGGACAGCATCTAAACTACATATCAATTTGCTTGTTGGCTACACAGCACAGAGGAATCACTTGCTGCGAATTTCTCCCTCTAACAGCAATCTCCCACTTCTTCCTCAAGTTTTTGTCCTTAGGAAATCTTCAAAATGAAACAGGAGATCACCACAAAGAAATCTTTAATAAAACAGATAATAAAACAGAGCTCACTTTCTTCCTTTTTCTTTCTATTTTATTTCTTAACATTTCTTAGAACCTCTCTCAAACAAAAGTTTTTCAATCTAATGCAGATCTGTTGATAATCGACCAAAGTTGCTATTATTGTGAATAAGCTAGCTGTTCGCAAATGCTGTTTCCTTTTTGGAGTTGACCGATAGTCTTCCTCTTTGGCCTACAAATGACTCTACAGTCAAGTGTAATGTTTAAAAAACGTTTAATCATAACTGTGAAAAGTTATTTCTTGAGCCCTGTTCTCTGCTGTCCGCCTGTTGGCACAGGAATACGCCGCACAGTGCTCCGGCATCGCTGAATGAATGAATATGATTGACCGGAGCGTATGGGAAGCTTGACCTGACCAAGATGGCGGCCGCATTTCTCGCTGCGCAGCACCCCCAGCGGGGTCTACCCTTTTATTATGTCTATGAAACCATAGACATAATAAAAGGGTAGACCCGTAGTATTGAGCGAACTATGATTCATTTAATGCGCTCAGACTTCATTCCGCCGGTTAAACAGCGGTGCAGAGTGAGGCGGATGACCGGACCAAGATGGCGGCCGCATTTCTCGACAGCGCCCATTCGTGGTAGCGGCCGATGCGGGGTCTATCTTTTATTATGTCTGTGTATGAAACGCGCGGCAGCGGAAGGAGCGGAAAGAGCACGCTGCTGCGCAACAGAAATAACCGTCCGTGTCAAACACCGTGCGCTGCACATGGTTCCGGATTTAAACGATTCCTCGAGGCATATAATTTGCCTCGAGGAATTTTATTAATCGAGTTACTCGAGTTACTCGAGTAATCGTTTCAGCCCTAAAACCCTGTCTTCGGTTATTAGAAATTCAGTTCCTGCAAAGTTGAGGATGTTTGCAGCAGACAGAGAGAAGTTCTGATTTCTCTTTTTCAGCTGAAAACAAACACATAAACCAGAACACAGAGCTGAGCTGCTGTGTGCTTCAGCTTCATTATTCTCTCTGAGAGGAGGAAACCCTGTGAATGTTTTATAAGAAGACAGAAACAACAGAACAGACTGTCAACAAATTCAAACACAGACTGACGCCTTTAGATGTTTCAACAAACTGGTTCACTGAAAGAAACCAAAGACTGAGAAGAACTGTATTATTAAGACTAAAACTGACTGATGTGACTGGGAATGTAATTGTTACCTGATCGAAATGACTGCAGCATATGTTGCTCTAAACCTGCATATATATTGTTCAGTATTAATGGATTCTTCACAGATGTGGAAGCTACCCACGCCAAGGACACTCCTGATCCCCATACAATCAGGGATGCTGGCTTTGAGCTGTGAGCTGATAACAAGCTGAGTAGTCCCTCTACTCTGAGGAGAGGAGGATGCAGCATTCATGATGTCCAAAGAGACTATTCAATTTGGACAGTGTTCCTCTCAGTCCACATTAAACAGGCTCAGGTCCAAATCTGGTGTCTCTGGATCATGTTTCTTTCTGGTTTCCTCTTTGCATGATTCAGTTTTAACCTCATTTGTAGATGCAGTGATGAACTCTATTCACAGACAATGGTTTTTGGTATGGGTGTACAGATACAACTTTTTGACTTCTGATACGGTACCGATATTGTAGCCTTCAATATTGGCCGATACCGATATTGGCACAAAATTGTACCACAAGGCCAACATCACTCCTACTCCTTGCTACTTTGTTAGCACATTAGTACACACTGTTGTTGTGATTTTGTGGGCTCTGCATGCTGGATTCGGGTGCTGCTAGATAGAGGTGTCTAGAGCGGAGTCTGGAATGGACTGCTTGTATCAGAGTGCTGATTTTAGAGATTTTAGATGCAGGCCGATATCATCCGATATTTGTTTTTTGCTGATATCGGACCGATATCAATATCATACTGGGACACCCCTGGTTTTTGGCATTGATTTTAAGCCTGTGCAGTGATTTCCACTACAGAGTCCTGTCTGTTGTTAATGCAGTGCTGCCTAAGGGCCTGAAGATCAGGATCATCCAGTCTTGGTTTTGGTCCTTGTCCCTTTTAGTACAAGTACAAGATTTCTCCTGACTCTCAGAAACTTTTAATAATATTATGTACTAGAGATTATAGGGCTGGGCGATAAACCGGAAATTAACCGATTCCGAAATTTACATCGATAACCGACGTTATTTTGCCCAAATCGGTAAAGTTGGTTTAGCATGTGTGTATGTAGGCTATAGTCTCATGTCCCTATAAGACGTTAAGAGAAATCAGAACTTCTCTCTGTCTGCTGCAAACATCCTCAACTTTGCAGGAACTGAATTTCTAATAACCGAAGACAGGGTTTTATTATTTCATGATTTTATGGTGTCCTGTTTTTTGTTCATTTCATTTAACTATCAGTTCATGTTCATATCCAGGATGTATCTGACCTTTCTGTGCAGTTGTCTCTTGTGATTTCCTGTTTGTTTCTCTGACTCTAATGTAGGGCTGGGCGATAACCGAAAATGTACCGATACTGAAATTTACAACAATAACCAATGTCATTTTTCATATCGGTATATTTGGTGTCAAAAAAATTGATAATTAAAAGTTGGTTTTGGATGTCTGTAGTGATGTGACTCCACCCCATCCAGTCCATATCAAAGAGGGAAAGACAGGTGAGGAGATGGAGGACGGTTCAAAGGTTGGAGCGGCTGGAGCGGCGGCTGAAGTAGACAAAGTTAATATGGAAGGGGGTGAGCAGCTTGTAGAGTAGTTATAGTCCATTTATCGTTATTGAGGTGAACTGCTCAATATATATCTTGATATTGATTTGAGGCTGTATCGCCCAGCCCTAGTAGATGGTGATATCCACTCATTCACTGACGTTTCACTCTCAGGAGCTGCCAACTTGTTGAGTTTAATGGACACAGTGCGACTATTTTTAAAGTCTTAGTCAACAGCATCAGCATGCTGTCTTTGCAAACTATTCAGTTACTCAGGGGGTGGGAACTTCAGCCCAGACCTTGTGCTTTGTCAGACCTGGCTGAAAACCAAAACTAATTGAGCTGTGTTTTATTTAACCCTGCATCCTTCCACCGAGTCCTGAGTATCAGATCAGTAGTTTTTCCATGCAGACAGAGTGCTGAGCCGGTTCTGTTTTGCTGATGTACTTCAGTCTGGTGCTGATCAGCATTCACAGACGGTGCAGCTGAGGCTGATGGGAAGGTTTTAATAATTGCTGGTATTCGAGCATAAACCAGATTATTGGACAGATTGACCCAAGGAAGGAGTCTGGATGTAAGTATAATTCATCCTGAGGGTAGGCTGGGTGTCTGCTGGTGGACTTGTAATGATGATATATTAACCATGGAGGTATTTCAGCTAATATTGAGTGCCCATAGAAAATGTTTTTCCTACGTGAAATATTCTCAGGTTGATGCATTTAAAATGATGAAAACTTTGCTGAAAGAGAAAACAATTTGATTTGAATTGATGGGAAATGATCAGAGTTTATTGATACTGACTCCATCTTTGTTTTGCAAGTCATGCAGGAATAAATGAACAGAATAAATCCCTTAATTCCCTTTCATTTATTAACTCTGAATAAACATCTTTTAAGAGACTTTTGTAGCTTTTATGAGGATTTAATTGATGGAAAACTGCACACCTCTTCTGGACAGAGTTAGGACTGAAGTTCAAAGTGTAAATTACTAAATGAAGAGAAGTAGTGTCTCCTAGTTAAAGGTCTCCTGCAGTAGAAGTGTGCCAGTTAAACTCTTCCTCGTCTTCCTCTTCCTCTCTCTGCAGAGACTCGTCCTCAGGCTGACACTGTTATGAATTATGGATTAATGTAAAGAGCTGAGTGTGTCTCAAACCCTGCTGTTCCACTGACCCACATCTGCTGTTTGGAGATCCTCAGCCTCTTCTTTTTATACTGTACTATCACTCTGGGTTATATCATGGATATTTACATTAGTTTCGAGCAGAGAGTCGGAGGGGCTGCTGAAAAAGAAGAAGCACTGACTTGTTACCTCCAAACTTTTAAGGATCGCATAAAAAAGTCTGGCAGAGAAGAAAATCCATTGTTGAACGGAGCTATATTTGTATAACATCAACTGAACTGCATGTAAACATACTGACTTGTGCTGCTGGTATGCAGATACAGTCTGGGAAACCTCTCTGCTTCCTATTCAGAGATGAGCTGTTTTAAACTGTTTGGATAAATTTCCTGCTGCATCAACAGACATTATTGTATATCATTGTTTTTTAACTGGCCTTGCAAGCTCAGACTTTGGCTGCTGATGATTGTTTTTCAATGCAATTAATAAGCCTGGCTAATGGGCTGATGAATCAGTGTACCTCTAAGTCAAAAGATTTTAGCTTTAAAACTGTCAATGTGGAGAGAGCTGGTTTGGCTGAGAGAGTAAATTGCATCTCCTATGTGTGGAGACTTTAGTTCAATTCTGGTTCAATTCTAGCCTGAAGCCCTCTGCTGTATGCTATTCACCACTGTGTCCCTTCAGATTGTTTTCTCTGTCCACTATCATTTTAATAAAGGCATAAAAATAGTGATACTGCCTTGTTTTCATGTTTGCATTGATATGATATGATATGTCTAAAAATGCATCTTTCCAGTGTTTTTGGTCACTGGAAGCAAATGTTAGAAAAAGAGGCTAAACTGACATTGGCAACAAAGTTAATCTGTTTTTATGGACTTGAAACTGGACTTAAAAACTCCTAAAAGGCTGAGAGCTCAACTCAAAAGAATTTAATCTCTTATTTATTGGAGTACATCCAGTTTATTCAGCAGTTTACGACTAAATTCATGTTGGTTTATGACCACTGAGAGCCTAAAAACACACTTGGTAAAAACTCTAAATCAGTATCAACAAACATGAAATAGAGGCTGGAGATTCAGGCAACTCTTCACTTGTGATTTTTCTCAGAATAAACAAATACAGATAAATTCAGTTTTTCCTGTTCCAGTGAAACATTTTAACAACTCAGTATTTCTGTGTCTTTCAGAGGTCATGGGAGGCTTTTGACATCCGACTTGCCTGCTGCCGAAGGGATCCAGAAAAACTCGTCTAGAGACGCCGCTTGGTGCAAAGTGACGGTCCAGATATGGCCGCTCATCGTATCAGAACCACGGCCACCAACAACACTTCCCTCCCACGCTGCAAGTCTGAGGGGACGCTGATCGACCTCAGCGAAGGAGTGTCAGAAGCCAGTCTGACGGATGTTAAAGGTCAGAGACTGAATCTATAAAAAACATTTACACTTGGAGTTTTATCAGAGCTTAAACTTGAATTCCTGTTTATTCCTATATGTTGTTGCATGCATGGAAGCTGACGCACAGTTTCTGAGCGGTAAGGTTAAAGGTAAACATTTACAGTTGCGTGCTGACAGGTGGACAAACAGACAAAAAAACAGACTGAAAGAACAGGCAGTTCCACGAAATGAAGATACAGAAACTTGCTACTTGTTGTTGTTCAGGTGGTTTGTTTATTCTTTCTCTTCACCTCTATCATCCCTCCCCTCCTGACTCTGTTTTCTTTTGCAGTGCCTTCCCCCAGTGCCTTACGCCTGGACGCTACCGCCTCCTTCGGTGCCGCCAGAGAAGTCGTCGCCATCAAGGACTACTGCCCATCCAGTTTCACCACGCTAAAGTTCTCAAAAGGGGACCGTCTCTATGTCCTGGACTCGTCAGGAGGGGAGTGGTGGTACGCCCACAACAACACAGAGATGGGTTACATCCCTGCGGCGTACGTTCAGCCCGTCAACTACAGAGACTCGTCTTTCAGCGACAGCGGGATGATCGATACTGTGGGAGACTGTAACGAGGAGGCGGCCAAAGAAATGGACCTTCTGGGAGAGTGGGCGGGGGTGATTCTGAAACCGACCACCTTCCAAAACGGGAATCCTTTTGGATCAACTCATACCTCGACTAATCCTTTCCTAAACGGAGGTCCTCAGAGTTCACTGGATCAGAACAGCAACGAGAAATCAGTGGACCTCCTTCTCTTCGACACGCTTACTCCATCAGTGCCAAACTCCACCAGCAGCACAGCTGATATCAACGGTTTTGGTGTTTTTCACTTGAACCCTCTGAGTCCTACAGGAAGTGTGGGACAGACGTTACGCAGGGACAACCCGTTCTTCAGAAGCAAACGGTCCTACAGTCTGTCCGAGCTGTCCATCCTGCAGGCTCAGTCTGACGCCCCTCAGGCCTCAAGTTTCTTCGGAGGCCTCAAAGCTCCAGCACCAGAGCAGTTCCAGAGCAGGGAGGACTTCAGGACGGCGTGGCTGACCCACCGTAAGCTAGCCAGGTCCTGTCACGACCTGGACTCGCTGGGTCAGAGCCCAGGCTGGGGTCAAACGCAGCCAGTGGAGACCAACATCGTCTGTCGGCTGGACAGCTCGGGAGGGGCCGTCCAGCTTCCAGACACCAACATCAGCGTCCACATCCCTGAGGGCCACGTGGCCCCTGGGGACACTCAGCAGATCTCTATCAAAGCTCTGCTGGATCCGCCGCTGGAGCTGAACAATGACCGCTGCACCACCGTCAGCCCGGTGGTGGAGATTAAACTCAGCAACATGGAGACCAAAACCACAGTTACCCTGGAGATGAAGGTGTCAGTGGTGGTGAAAATGGAGAGCAGGCAGACGACTGAAGTCCTGTGTGTGAGGAGTGATTGTAAAGAGGGACCTTACACACCTGTTCCTCAGGCGTACCTGTATGGAGACACAGTCCAGGTGTGCCTGGATAACCTGGAGCCGTGCATGTACATCTGTGTCGTGGCTCAATCTCAGTCCTTATCTCCTGAATCCACCGTTTGGGATAATGTGGTGAAAAAGATCACTTTAGGGGTTTATGGTCCCAAACACATCCACCCATCCTTTAAGACGGTCGTGGCTCTGTTTGGTCACGACTGTGCGCCTAAGACGTTACTTGTGAGCGAGATGGGCAAACAGGTGCAGTCCTCGCCATCGGTGGTGCTGCAGCTTTGGGGTAAACACCAGTTTGTCTTGTCAAGACCGCAGGACCTCCGCGTTGATGTTTACTCCAACATGGCCAACTACGAGGTGAAGTCCAGCGACCAGGCCAAGGTGGTCCGAGGCTTTCAGGTCAAACTTGGGAAAGTCAGCCGGCTCATCTACGTCATCTCCTCACGCAACTCTGAAGACGTTTCTGATTTCACTTTGAGAGTCCAGGTCAAAGACGACCAAGATTGTATCCTGGCTCAGTTTTGTGTCCAGACTCCGACACCGCCACCCAAAGCAGGACCAAAGACGTCAGTACAACGGCGCTTCCTCAAGAAGAAGGAAGTGGGCAAGATTGTCTTGTCTCCTCTCGCCATCGCCACCAAATACCCTGTTTTTCAGGACAGGAGGATAAACAACCTGAAGTTTGGAAAACTAATCAAAACTGTCATCAGGCAAACGAAGAACCAGTACCTGCTGGAGTACAAAAAAGGAGACTTTGTGGCTCTGCTGAGCGAGGAGAAGATCAAGCTGAAGGGCCAGCTGTGGACTAAAGAGTGGTACATTGGATATTATCAGGGCAGGATGGGATTTGTTCACGCAAAGAATGTTCTGGTGGTCGGAAAGGTTAAACCCATTTACTTCAACGGGCCTGACCTTACAACCTCTTTGTTACTGGAGCAGATACTGAAGCCCTGCAAGTTCCTCACGTACATCTACGCCTCAGTAAGAACGATACTGATGGAGAACATTGGAAACTGGCGTGCTTTCGCGGACGCCCTCGGATACGTGAACCTGCCGCTGACTCACTTCTGTCGGGCAGAGCTGGACAGCGAACCGGAGAGGGTGGCGTCCGTGCTGGAGAGGCTGAAGGAGGACTGCAATAACGCAGACAGCAAAGAGCGGAAGTCGTTCCAGAAAGAACTCCTGACGGTGAGTTACGGCTTTGGCTTCCTCCTCTGCTCGCCGCCGTGACATTGCACTTTATCTGCGCCCTTGTTTTGACAGAATGGATATCCTGTTTTGTATATCGAACTAAGATGCGTCTCCTGTCCTTCATGCGTCCCATTAAATGTCCATGTGTTTTGTGTTTGTTAGTCCTGGCCCGGGATTTGTCGCTCGGAGCATCTATCTCTCTTCCTCTTGTTATCTCTCCGTGGCTGCTTCAGGCGTCTGGCTTTAGAGGCGAGGTGTTGATTCTGCAGGGAGGCGAGTCGATAACTGCTGTGTAGGCACGGAGGTCTAATCGGACCCGAGGAGCTTTAGAGATCAGCAGAATACGTCGTCCTGTTGCTTACACAGTGTTTGGTGTGTGTCGTTCTTTGCTGTGTGTGTGTGCAATTTGCTGATCTTACAAACCGAATTGATCTCTCTGACTGCTCTGGTAATTTTCTATCTTTATGTACATATGAATCAAAGCCCTGAGGGAGGAAATCAACAGAATGAAACAAAGCCTCCCTCATGTATTAACATTAAAGAAAAACAGAGCAGGTGTTGTTAGGTTGAAAGATTAAGTTTACGCCTTCCTCAGTGAAAGGAAATGTTCTTTTATTGAAGAACTCTGTCGGGAAACTCCTCAGGCCAGGCCTTTGAAACTCTTGACTTGGCAAATCTTGACTTAGTTCTGATCAAATTTCAGCCTAAGAGCTTGAAGAGTAACTACTTTTTACCTCTCATGAATGTAATAATTCAGTAAAGACCACTTTCATTAAAGAGAAGTATTATTTGTTTGCAATACATCAAATTTGGCAGTATGGCTCTGCTCCGAGAGCTGTGTGTTAAGAGGAGGGCCAAAACCTGAGGCGGGGAGAGCACACCTCGCTTTTAATTTATGTTGGCTCCAATGTGATCATTCTTAATCAGTAAAATCATGGTATAACAGATATTTGGAACAAAATTATTGTGTTTTCAAGACAGTGTCGTTTTCCCTTTTTTTTCCACGAGGAAGACGTGACGTTGACGAGCTAAACAAGTCTTAGATGTGTAAAATGTGACTAGACGAATGTGTTTAAGTTGATGAGACGAGACTAGTCGAAAACGTTAGTGGTGGACGACGAACAGAGTTGCAAAATTCATGAGCATTTCGTCAGTCAAATGCTAAACATATATTCTGCAGTGTTGTTTCCGTTGACGTCATCGTCAATGAAAACAACAGGAAGCAAATATAAACTGGAGAGACCCAAACTATGTCTATATACCTGGCTGTGAACGCAGGAAAGCAATTTGATCAATTTCCAAGTCTTAAAAAGTATGATAAATGAAAAATTAAATATGGAAACATATTTATGTTAACAGACTATATTACCACAGTTATAAAATACTGTTTTGTAAAATAGAAAAGTAGGTATCTCCAAAAATAATTCTAAAAAGTAGGGTAAGGAAAAGTATGGAAATTCCAACTGTGTAGGAACCCTGTAAACGTGTTTATTCATTTCATTTTTGCATGGGTCTCTATGGGAGCTGACGTATTTCAGGAGACAGCCTCTAGTGGACACTCTGGGAATTACATTATTGAGGCTTTTAAATTGGCTTCATTTGTCAGGCCTGGTGATGTTTGTCTTTTTAATTCAGGATCTTAAAGATGTCGGGGACAGATTAGTGCATGGAGAGGTTTCCTTGCTAATTCTAGTCCTTTCCTGAGAGCTGTATCTGATGTTTATCTAATACTCTGCACAGCTGTATCAAAAGCCCTGGATGTACGTTGCTCTGTGTGTTTTCTGTGCTGTCCTCTCCCAGTTTATTCAGCTTTCTTTCCAAACCGTCTCTCTGTAGCCCTCGGCTGTGGATCTTCTGCCACAGAAGTTTCTGGATTCAGGGATTTCCATTGTTGTCGGCAGCAGCCTGAGCACGCCAAACCACACTGACAGCATTTGTCATTTCCAGTCTGTGTCATGTTCATGACCTCATGCTCCATAAAAGTCCGAGTTTCATTTTGATTTAACAGTCTGTCCCTGTTTGAACTTGATTTTTACACTTGGCGGCGAGCTTTCTGTCTGCATTTAAATCACCGCTCTCAGACTCCCTTTCTCTGTCAGCGTTTTTTCCTCCTCAGACTCTGTCAGAGGTCACGGACGTTGTTCGGCTAAAGTAACACCGAGCAGGAAGGCTGTAATTTAGGGCAGGTTGTAAACACTAGTTAGGCCCATTTTTAGACAGAGAAACTGCAGCATTGGAGAGGACATAATAAAAGGTGGTCAGTGGAAATATGCCCTCAGAGAGAGTCAGAGCTGCACGATTCATGTCTGAACACAGGTTTGTTTTTGTGTTTCTGCTCACAGGATTACACCTAAACTACCACTCACTGCACAAACAACTAAACCGAATTAGAAACCGACTCTGCAGCTCTGTTAAAGTGACACTAAAGTGACACTCCTAAGATGCTGGTTTTGAGGATTTATCCATGTGAAGCTGGGAAACCTGTCAGTTAAAATGTAAATCTCCTTTCTCCTGTTTTTTTCTAAAACAAAGACAATCGGTCTCTCTCCGTCTCTGTCATTTAAAGTGGACAGAGGTCTATTTATAGATGAAAAAGAGACAAATTAAAGCACAGCAGAGCCTCCTCCGCGCTCTGATGTCTGAATCCTTTCTGCTCGGTGGTGATTGTGGGAGAAAAGCTTCATCAGCAGAGCGGGATCACACAGACAGGCGAGAGTGCAAGACGTCTTTTATAGATTTTATTTTTATTTCCATCCTCTCTGTTTTTTTTATTGTCTCATTTTGTCTGCTCTTTTTTATGTCACAACAAAAATAGCTCAGAGAATACAGAGAAAAAGACCCAGTCATTCAATAGTGACCAGATCAGACTGGAAAAGGTCATGAAAACAGGAAAAAAGATTACAGAATCAGATTAGACCAGGTAACTTATCTCTTTTTATATCCTGGTTTATGATGTTGAAGACTTTGGAGAAGGATTGGGATAACTTTGACAAAAACAGCTCTTTGTATCTTATGTGGGGGAGTAAAGCCTGTTATATGCTTCAATGTTGGACCTCTATTGTTGCCATCACAGGCACTACAAACCTCTTTTTCTAACAATTATGGTGTACTGACTTTACCTAAACAAAAGTTTGTACAGATTTTAGAGGTTTAAATGTGAAAACACGGAAAGAATTGGCTTTAAAATAAGAAAATAACACCGTATTCACCGGCAGGCCACAGGGTTTGTTCGTGCCTCTCTCTTTCACTCTTCATGAAGTGTCTCTGAAATAACTCCCACATTCCTGAACGAGGCCAAATCTCCAGAGAGACTGATCTGAACTTCAGTCAATTATTCCAAAAGAAGCAGAGAGCCACACCCAGAGAGAGAGGGAGAAGGAGAAGGAGGAAGTAAAGGAGGAAAGAGGAAGATAATAGAGGCAGAGAAATCTAGATTAGCGTTAAAACACGGCAAAGAAAGACCCTAAAGTTTACACCGTCTCCTTCTACTCGAATGAATCATCTCCTGTGTGTCGGCGTCTCCTCTGGTTAAAAGTTTCATAGTGTTCTTCCTCTCCTCCTGATGTTTGACAGAATATTTCAGCACATGTACAGCTTGTGCCTTCACAGTGATTTCCTCCATGTCGGTGTTTGTAACAGTGGAGGCAGAGGGTGTAATCTGTCCTCCAGCCTCAGAGACTGTGGGACTGTCAGCTGACAGAGCAACAATGGCAGCCTGCAGGGTCAGAATTTATCAGCGTACCTGCAGGCAGGGATAACTGTCAGACGCTGTGCAGACATCATTTTCACCGTGCATCACAGCTTTGCGCAGCAAGTCGGGAAATAATCAGAAAGAGCCACTGTGGTTACAGCTTTCAATAACAAGGGCCTCTAAACTTTTAATTCAAAATGCAAATAAGGCCAGTATTTACATGCTTTACCCCGAGGACAGACTGACAGGCTGCTGACAGGTTTATTATCTGAGGTGTTTAAACTGTTCTAACTTTTAAATACTTGTTAAACTAAAAAGTTTAGACTTGTTTTTACATTTTAGATAACATTTATTTTGTGTCAGAGAAAGGGATGAGCAGGGATGGATTCATTTTAGATTGTGTTTTAGCCCAGACATGTGATGCTTGTTTTTATTACACAATATTGTTTCGTTTTTAAAGTCTTCACCTTTACTACCTAAAAACTTTTTTAGGCGGATCAAATATGCAAGCATATAGCGCCCACCAGATCCAATCTGCCGTCGCCATTGGAGGAGAAGCACTCGCAGGCTTACCGATATTCCTCACAAGACTGGATGAGATCTCACAAGATCCCGCATGTTTCCCCGGCATTGTATATAAAACACCCACATCCCAAAACCCTGGCATCTCCTGTTAAGAACAGTTCAACATATTGACTTTATTTTGAAAATTAACCGAATATTTTACTCTGTAGCCGCATACAATTTCCTCTGCTGCTCGTGCTGCGCTGCACTGAATTGATGCGCGGCATCTAGCAAAAAATGAAGGCTTGCATATCTGATCCGGCCGCCATGCCAGATCGGAGCACAGCCATTCCAGATCTTGCGGGTTTTAGCCGTTAGAGCATGGAACTGTGTAGGGCTCGGTGATAAACTGAAAATTTACAGATACTGAAATTTACATCGATGACAAACGTCATTTTGCCCATATCGCTATATTCGGTTTTGGATGTGTGTCGGTAAGCTATGGTCTCATGTCCATTTAAGACGCTGTCCTATGTCGGAGACGTGACTCTTCCCTATCCAGTCCATAACAAAGAGGGAAAGACAGATGAGGAGATAGAGGACGTTTCAAAAGTTGAAGTAAGCGAAGTTAATGTGGGAGGGATGTGGAATAGTTATCGTCCATTTATCGTCATCGAGGTGAACTGCTCAATATATCATGATATTGATTTGAGGCCATATCGCCCAGCCTTAGGTCTGTGTTTTAATGTTGTAGATCTTTTGTCTGTTTTTCCATCATAAACAGACTCCTCCTCGGTTCTTATATTTCACCAACAATCCACAGATCTGTGAGTTTTATTTCATGCCATCACTCCAGTTTACAGTCCTCCTCCTCTCTGCAGCTCTCAGGTCTCCCTCTCTCGGCTGGGAGTCGACATCATGGTTCATTGTAATTGCATGTTTCTGAAGACCTAATTAAGGTAAATGAGGCTCCGTGTTAATTTGCGTACGAAGCAGGAAAGCCTCATGATTAATTTGCATTAAAAAGTAATTAACATGTTAAGGTCTTGATCTTGTTGCGTGTTGACAGCCATGTCATGTCCTTCTCCGCCCGCGCACAGTGTCACTTCAGCAGATCAGAAGAGTTGACACCATCAGCAGTCACAGAGAGGACACAGTCTGTGCAGAATATTAGATTTAACTTAAGACTTCAAACTGAAGACAGATTCAGAGCAAACTCTGCTGTGCGACGTCTCTGTGAAGAAATTCAGGTCAGATGTTTTAAATGTTTAAAACCCACAGGATAAGAAACTTCAGCGTGAATGAAACAACCTGAATTATTCAAATCATTCATTGTCTGCAGAGCGGCTGAACGCTGACATTAAAACACAAATTCTGCTCGGTGTTAACACAATTCACCTGCAGCTCATATTAGATAACAGCAACATGTGCAGAGGGGGGCGGGGTCGGGGTCACAGAGGATTATGGGAAGTGGCGTGGACCTGCAGGCGCCTGCAGGTCCACGACTGGAGCTTCTGTTTGGTTTGAGAACAATGAGGCAGGAAACATCTGCAGGGCTGAGATCCAGCAGAGACAAACATCATCGTAGCCATCATCCAAAAATGACAACCGCGACACCACCTCCAAATAAACAAACAAACAAGAAGCAGTTCAGTGGCACATGTGGGTCACCTGGGAATTAATAGAAAAAGAAACAGGTGTAAAACCGGTCTGAGAGAGTCTGCTTTAGTCCACAGTAGATAGGAATAAAAATCTGACTCAGTACGTGTCAAAGAAGACTGGAAACTTGGTTAAAATTAAATCACTCACTCATGTGGAAGTTCTTCTGGAAAAAGTTTCATCCTCCTGCAGGTTTATACCAAGTTTGCATCATACTGGGGGTGGTTGATGCGGCAAATTTATTTTTTAATGCCAGGAACAAACAGTCCTCACTGCATCCCCATTTGTTCATGTTTGATTTTAAGTCTACTTCGATAAGACTTCAAGTGTGAGCTTAACAAGAGCACAAGAGTCCATTTCCTTCTCTTTGTTTCTGAGGTAGCACTCATTATGTAACCGTTGATTTCAATAACAAATGTCTGATACTTCCTGCACTTCCTTCTCCACTGAAAAGAGATAAAGACATGATCAAGTGTCAAATGACAAACAGCTCAGAGGCCCGAGGTATTTGAGTGTTATTTTCTTACAAACACAGTGAGACTGACTTTGTGTTTAACATGTTTGCAGAGCGCTGTTTTGACAGACGGGCTCCGCAGCCTTCCCACCATGAGTTTATCCAGCACTCGTCATGAAACACTGAGAGAGTAAACTTCTCAAATGTGTGTTTCATACCCAGCATGCCCAGCTTAATGATGCCGTGGCTGCTGCAGACGTGCTGTTTGTTTAGACTGTGCTCTGCATCAGAGCTCAGTCTGCATCAGTAAAGACGTCAGCATGCGTCTGTGTGAGAGTGTGGAGCTGAAATACAGCAGATACTTCAGTGACTCTGGATTTGCAGATTCTAAACACGTTCTGATTATTCATTATCTGTTATTGTCCTCTCGCATATAAATGAAAAGATCATTTACTCAGGCATTCAGTACCTTATAAAATCTGACACATAAAAGAAAACTCTGCTCGCCTATGTTTACAAGTCACCATGTGCAAGAAGCAAGAATTTAACAAGAGAATGTAACATGATATTAAATGGGGTGGGAGAAAAAAACGATACAGCATAATATTGTGATATTTTTTCTGGTGATATATCTTATCGTCTCATTTACCAAGTATCCATTTTACAGATTAATTGCTAATGTGAAGTCAAATCTATGATAATGGAAAAATAAAATCAACTGTTTGTCCAGTGAGGTTGGCATCATAGAACAGTAAAAACTTAATTCAACAAATATATATGTAAGGTTTGCAAGATGTGGTACATGAAAATAAAATATAGTGTAAATAAGACAAACATAAAGGAAAGACAAAGCTAAATTAGGCAAACGGTTGAAAAAAATATATAAATGACAATATATTGTATCGCAATACTCACTGTATCGCAAGATGTTCAAAATCGCAATAATATTGTATCATGGCCCAAGTATTGCAATAGTATCGTATTGTGGCCCAAGTATCATGATAACATTGTATTGTGACCCAAGTATCGTGATAATATCGTAACATGGTCCCAAGTCTCGCGATAATAACGTATCATAGCCCAAGTATCGCGATTATATCGTATCATAGCCCAAGTATCGTGATAATATCATATCGTGGGGCCACTAGTGATTCCTACCCCTAATGTTAAAGGTGCACAAAATGAAGAAATTACATTTTAATATTTAAATTGAGCCGGTGCAGAAATAAAGATCAAACCTGTGAACATATAAGATTATGATAAAGATTTTAACAAAAATAAATGTTTAATGCTTGCAAAAAGAAATAACTTTTAAGAGGGACATGTCAAATACAAAGTAAATAATGTATGAAGAAAGTGCATACTTGGCTGTATAAACAGAAAAGTATTGTGCAAAAAGTATTAGGTGGAATTGTGCAAAGACGAAAATAGATAAATAAATAACAGAATTATGTGCAATGGAAACGCCTAAAGGTCCAATGAGGAGTTTTTTTCACCATTATAAATAAGACTAAAATTCCTAAAATAGTCAGACTAATTTATGCATTTGACTCAAGCATAAAGAGGATAAGACAAACAAAGACTGCTTCATCCACAGGGGGCGCCAGAATCAACACAAACTTAAAGTTCCTCACTGGAGCTTTAAATTCAGATGCGCCACATTTAACACGATGTAATCTTGCAAACAAAGAGCACAAAATGTGATGACAGACAAGATGCAGGCTCTAGCTGTCTGTTCCACACGAATGACGACTGAAGCTAGCGTCAGTGTTTCTCTGACTGCATAGAGGAGGTCTGAACTCAAAGGGTTGATGTCTCCTCAGGTCTTTGATGTCTGACCTCTGTTAATCTAAAAGGTGAAGAGGTGAGGAGGAGCAGATTTAAAACCAAACTGGAAGGGGAATGAAGTGCAGAGAGCCACAGATGGAGAGTGAAGGCTGCAGATGGAGGAGGTGGAGGAAGTCAGATGGAAAATGAAGACGGGATCGAAAAATAATAAAGAGGAGATTGAAGAGCAGAGACGGAGCGTCAGTCTGCAGCCCAGAGCCAAAAACAGAGAAACAGAAACACAGAAACATGATCAGGGCAGAAGTGTTGTTCATCAGAGAGCGCACACTCCATTTAAACTGTGTGTGTGTGAGTGCAGGGACACGCAGGTGTGTGAAGGATCACTTCATTTCCACATGGAGGTTATCTCTCTGGAAAAACGTCTACAGGAATTTTGTTCTTATTTTGACGAGTAGGTGATTTATGCCGCCAAGGAGCTGAAGGGCCTGAGACAAACTCAGTGGCATTTAACTACAAAACACACACACACACACACACACACACACACACACGCACGGTCATACACACACAGAGTCCCGTAATGTGCTCACACAGACCAGCTGACATTTTAAAAACCGCAGCGTAGCAATAAATCCTCCTCCGTCTCTGTGTTTCTGACTTTCACAGATGAGCGTGTAGCCCCTCTGTCTGCTGATCTTGAACTTTTACTTAAAAACCAAACTCCGAGCTCCTCACACCCTAAAGTCCCTGATCTGTTGATGATCCCATCTCCCCCTCAGAGTGATTGAGACCTTCCTGAATGATGAAGATATTCCTCTGACCCCAGTATTTTCAGGGTCGGCTGAACTGAAGCTCATCTGCAGTTAAAATCATGAGACCAGCCCGGCGCTTTAAAAACTTTATAAGAATTCAAGTCCCTGAGTTCAGATTCATTTTAATATCACTCCCTCTGGCTTTTAGCATCTTCAGCACCTCATATCTGTAGAATAATATACGACACATTAAAGGAGTAGTTCAAAGTTTTGAGATATGTGTGAATTATTACCTGTTTGGTTGTTTCTGAAACAACTTTTACGAAACACTAGATCTAAAACGAGCAGATATTTTTCCTTAAACAACATTATTCAGCATTATGGATGTTGTGCTATTTCTAATTAAAGGGATATTACAGCGTAAAATTAAGTCAAGGTCAAACACACCGTAACACTGAGTTAGACACCCCCCTCAAGAGATGAATGTTGCAGACCGCTTGCTTCTCCAACTTTAGTAACGACAGCACGATATTCGTTGTTATTCGTTGTTAAGGTGTTTTGGACTCTAACTCAATTTTACACCGGAACATCCCTTTAAACATACGATTTACATAATATGCAAACCACATGGTTTGTATGAGTATATTACGTCCCTCTTTTGTATCAGTTCTGAACACTCAGAGCAGCTCCTCTGTTTATACTCAGACTTCAACCTGTAAGACAGGAAGAAATGCTTTTATTTTGACGGGAGTTTCCTGTCGCTGTAATGCAGCGAGGAAACAGGTGTTTTCCCTCTTCCTCAAACATCCACAAAGACTCAGAAACAAATCAATAAATAAACATCAAATTCAAATGTTAGTCAGATTCTTCAGCTCTGTTTTATTTCGTCTTTCTGTTTTTACTTTAATCACAGAAATATCAGGAACGTCTGGTTGGTCCTCAGCCGCTCTGTTATCTCATCCTCAGAGTCAGAGAGGCTGCTGGACTGGGCATCGGCATTCCTCACCCCCTCCTCCCCCGTCTCCCCCTCCTCCTCCCCCTCCTCCTCCCCCTCCTCCTCCCTCCACATCCTGTCGTTCCAAACATTCCTGGACTCAGAACTGAAGCCAAAAGTGGAGCTTTAAATTTACCTCTGCTCGGCCGACTCTCATGTGTGTGTGTATGTGTGTGTGTGTGTGTGTGTGTGTGTAAATGTGGGAGTAACTCTCTCTTTGTGAGTCAGAGTTTTACACCTGCAGAAAAAAGAGCTGGACCGTTATAAAAGAGGAGCTCTTATAAAGAAGTTGGACATTTCTGAGTGTGGGAGCGTCTTCAGTTGTTTGGACAGTTTCAAGAATTATAAATATGTTTTCAGACTCGACTTTTTTTTTAACTTGATTATTTTGGACCTTGGTGCTTTTCTGTTTTTTTTAGTTAAAGATGGGGGAGTTTAGGGTCTTTACAGTCAGGCTGAAATAACACAGATCTTTACTGATATTCAAACGGTTTGAATTGATGTCCTAAATGCAGGAGACAGTGGGGTCTTTCCCCATCATGCCTCTGTCCTTTTTCATCAAACCTAGCTAAAATCAGACAGTCTGACGTCTCCGACTTAAAACTTAAATCTTAATTTTATTACTTCACTGACTTGCATAACATGGACCTTGGTTTCTGGGAGTGAAAATGTCCCATCTTTCCAAAAATGGAGACGCTTTCGTAGGAGAGGGGAAACTTCAGGAATCTGAGGATATTTTTAAAAAGTCAGGACAGAGTTGGAAAGTTGAAATATTTCCATAAAAGAGTAAATATGATTTTCTGACATTTTTAACTTGATAAACATTTTAAAAAACAAGTAAGCAGAGTAAACAGGTTTAAAGGCTTTCAGTTCTACACCTGTGGTTTTGTGCCAGAGTTGTGGGCTGACCCTCACCCTACTGACTCTGACTCCCACAGCTGCCTCCTCCCTGCTCTGTCTTGGTTTCTGTATCCAAGTTTAAAAAACACATTTTCCCGACTTGACTTTGGATTTTTATCTTTTTACTTTTGTCTTTCTCTGACCCAAATAATGACTTGCACCATATTTTGTGTAAACACTGACTTTAAGTGTCCATTCTCTAAAGCTGCAAAATCACGAGTGTTTGCTTTCCCAGATGTTAAGCGTGGCGTCAGTCTGATTAAAACTTGCCCCCCACTGTCTCTCTCTCTGTCTCTGTCTCCCTGCCTTCTGGGTTCAGTGTGTTTCAGTGTTGTAACCTGGAGAGTAAATCCTGAGTGTTTCTGTCAGAGCAGCATGAGGCTCTTATTCCTGTTTCCTGCAGAAAGAAAGCATGTGAAAAATGCAGAAAGCTGAGATTTATGGAGGGATTGTGTCAGCAGGCGCTGAGAAATAACTGAGGATCAGTCAGAGGAAAGAAACCTGAACTCGAACATTTATTAATCTCTCTGGAGAGTTTGAGTCAAACTTCACAGTTTTCCATCCTCTCTGGTTAACTGTCCTGCCCTCCCTCTCTCTTTTAGTCTGGTATATCATTTCTGCTTCTGCTTTAAGGTTCAGACCCCATCCTGCAAATCTGCCTCTATTTTCCTCTTATATTCATGATCTAAGGTCTTCCTGTGCTCCTCTCCCGCAGGCTCTGTTGAAGATGGACTGCCAGGGACTCGTGGCGCGGCTCGTCATGGACTTTGTTCTCCTGACCACGGCGGTGGAGGTGGCCGGACGCTGGAGGGAGCTCGCAGAGAGGCTCGCCAAGGTTTCACGGCAGCAGATGGACGCGTATGAGGCGCCGCATCGAGACAAGAACGGAGTCGTGGACAGTGAGGTATGTCAGCTTTTGAAAGAGTAGATGAAGGTTTTATTTTCTTTATTGAACCTTTATTTAACTGGGAGGCAAACCAAGACGATCGCAGTCGCGTCACGTACAGTCATGTCAAGGACCCAATTGCAGAACAAAAAGTGATTTAATGAAAAAATAACTAAATAAAAAGCAACAAAAGCTCAGGACAAAATGTACAAAAGGCACTGGCAGAAAAAATCACAAGGAGATCACACTGGGGACACTGGGGACACTGGCATACAGGCACACACATACACACAATGAACCAACAAACAAACAGGGGAAGACAAGGACTATATATACACACAAGGAAACGAGCAACGAGAGGCAGGTGAGACACTGAGACACAGGTGAGGACAATTACAGAGGAGGGAAAACTGAGGAAGTAAAACAAGACTAGAAACACGGGGAATAAACTACTACAAAATAAAACAGGAAACACTGAAAACTGGAATAAAACACTGAGAACATGAGGGAAATGGGGTCAGACACAAACTCAAAATACACTCCAAGGAAACAGATCATGTGACCTTTGCCTTCTCCTTTCTCTGCAGGCGATGTGGAAGCCAGCGTACGACTTCCTCGTCACTTGGGCAGCTCAGATCGGGGACAGCTACAGAGACGTGATCCAGGAGCTCCACCTGGGTCTGGATAAGATGAAAAACCCCATCACTAAACGCTGGAAGCACCTGACCGGCACGCTCATCCTCGTCAACTGCTTGGACGCCCTGCGGAGCTCTGCCTTCAGCCCCGCCTCTCAGGATGACTACGCCATCTAACCCCGCCCCGCCCTGCCCTGCCCCTCCCTCCTCACCAGCTCACCCCGCTCTCTCTCTCTCTCTCTCTCTCTGGGAGACTCTTTCTTAGCCCGTCTGCAGAGGTGGTATTTTTGTACTCTTCTTACAGCATTTTATAAAACTTCACTTTGAACGCTTTGGTTACAAACTGTGGATCCAACCAAGACACTTTTTAAAAAGAGACACTTTTTATTATTATAATTATTATTATCATATCCTGGTCACACGTGTCGAAGCTGTTTTATTTATTTCTACAAAAAAAGAGAAACGTCACTTCTTCCTCTTCTTCAGGTTCTCTCTGTGGTCCTCTTCATTTCACTCGTCCAAATACTCTCAATCTTTAAAGGAACGTTCTGGTATTTACAGCCTCTTTACCTGCTGCAGGATGAAGAAATCTTCTGCAGATATTCAGAAACCCTAAGTCATTTCAACTTTAAATGTTTTAAAATGAATCACAGGCTAAAAAAATAACAGAACTTTCCTTTACAAGCTGCCAAGAAAACAGAAGCATTTCTTAATTTTTACAGGTTTACTAAAACTTTCTCTACTGGTGCCAAAAAATGACAGAGGTCTTCAACAAAATGAAAAAACGCTAACAGGTTAAACTGCTGAATTTGGTACAAGAAGCATTTTAAAGGTCTTTAATTCAAGCGTCTTAAATTTCAGAGATTACTGCTCTTGAGATTATCTTCACTGTGATGAGTTTTCTGGATTAACTTCTTCACTTCTTCTGGTTCTGACAGCATCATCACATGGTCTTCATCAGCAGATTCGGTTTACTCATCTTTAAAAGGAACATTTTAATCAGCAGCTACTTCTCCACCACGTCACTAACGGTGGATTTAAACTGTTTTTAAGGAAATTCCACTCCAGCAGAAAAAGTCCCAGAGTCTGTCTCCACATACCAAGTGCGAGTAAATTCAATGTCTCAACTTGAGCGGATATTCACATCGTGATAACCAATCAGTTCAAAGGTTGCTGGGTGACGTATGAAAACAGATGGTTTTTCACTGGTATCTAAAACGGAGGATCGTGTTGGTGTCTGGGTACCCCGAATCATACGATACGTTTTCTTTCAATTACTAAAAACCACAATGAAAAGGAGCTCGCCTGGAGGCAAGTGAGTGAGAAGGTCGGATTACCTGGTAAATTGTAAAAAACTTTTGTCTATCACTTGATCCCAGCGGTTGAATTGGCAGGGATTACCGCTGAAATTAGCGAGTAAATACTATTCATTCATGCGTCTCGATTCGCAGGAATTAAGTGAGTTAATGATTTTACTCCAGCTTGTTTTATGGGGCGCTCACACCAAGCTTAAGTATTAATCTAGAGTTCAGGAACTCTAGGTCTGACTGAGGTGGATACATGGAAGAGAAAGTCACACACTTGTCACTCAAAGTGGCCACACCCCCTTATTTTCCACAACTTGAAACCTTAATCTAATTAAAATGTGTACTTTAAAATAATTTTACTACAAAATGAAAACAAAGAAATGAGCCCAGACTGTGTTTTATTTCAGGTTCTGAAGATGTTTATTTCTGCTGTAAGGTTTTAACATGGGGCTCTACTGGAACTTACTCACTGCCGGTCATAGCCCCTAGTGGACAGGAGAGGAACTGCAGCTTTTTTTACTCTTTTTGAGGTTCTTCTTGGTCTTCAGCTCCCAGTATCTTTTTTTCTTTGTAATTTTCCATCAAGAGCATGATAGAAAGAATCTCAACGAGAGTTAAATCCTAGTCTGTCACTTTCTGTCTTAATCTAAGTAATATCAGATGGTCTATATCCAAAGTTTCTCTAGGCCAGAAGGAGTGTGATGGATTTTAAGCATCTGAAACTTATTTTAGACATTTTTAAGCCCTTTTAAAAACTTTAGTTGAGTCGAAACTGTCAAACTCAATCTGCTGATGAAATGACTAAAAGCCTCAGAACAGATTGTTGTGTCATTTATAAATCTATTGATTGATTTATAAAGTAAAATTTCAGCCTTATTTTTCATAAAACAACCAAACCTCACTTTCTTTTCTTTTGCCTGTTTTTCTTCGTCCTGTTGAAGCTTTTTCTACCAAAGTTTGCCAAAAATCCTCACTGATCTGTCACGTTGTCATCGTTTGACCATTGTTTTATATCTGTCTGTCACGGCTTCTGTTCGCTTTGTCTCAGCGCTGCATACTGTAGTGAGTTTGAACCTCTTTGTGGCTGCAGACTTCTGTGGAAAAGACTCTGAATAAATAAAATGTAAATATTTGTACACACACTGCGTCGGTCTGAACTTGTTTCTATCTGAGAACACGGACAGAGCGTCAGATGGAGCTTTTTATCAGGAACAGAGCGACAGGCCGTCATGTTTCGCCTGTTATCAGCGCTCTGTTTGTGGAAAAACAGGCTGGAAATACAGCCGGTGAGAAAACGAGCAGTGAAGGTAAACTGTGCCGCAGGCCGAGCCCGGAGAGAGGTCGAGCTCAGAGAGGGGAGATAAAACCGAAAGAGGGAGGTTAGAGAGAAAGGCTCTGCAGCACAATGACCTCCTGCGGCTCATCCATTCATCTTTACGCTCTTATTATCTCTATATGTCTCATTTTCTACAGATCGCACCATGCAGCCTCAAATACAGTGTGAAGGTACAAATAAAGGCTGATGGTTCAATCTCCCAGCAGCCCTCCTGTACAGTTAGAAATGTTTTTGCTATGTGGAAAACAAAAAGAAAGCATCACAGAGAGAATAACCCACTGCATGGTTTCAAAGAGTGTAATAATATTCTGGAAAAGACAGTTACATAACCAAAAAACATACATGTGGAGTTCCCCAAGGCGCCATCCTGGGGCCTCCTCTGTTTAACATCGACATGCTCACACTGCCTTTTATTGTAGGAAACAACCAAATCAGGTACTATAACTACGTAGACAACACATAGTTACACATCTCAGTGTTACCAGGTGACCACGACCCCATGTTGACCCTGAATAAACGTCATAAACAAATCCATGGATGTAGGTCCAAAACGCTCTTCATTCAAACAAAGATGAAACTGAGGGAGGAGAAATTAAAAGTAAGTCAACAGCCTCAGATGCTGCAGATGAAAATGAGTATAAATATGCCTTGACTGTATGAATTATTATACCGAATTATAGCGAATTGTAATACTGTGAGATTTAAACGAATTATGTTTTCATGACTTCGATCTGTAGTTTGAGGTTTTTATTTTTAAGCCTCTAGTTTTACATTTTAGCTTCTCCAATCTGCAATTTTCACAAGTTCAATCAGACAACCTGAGAAGCTGAGTAGAGAATATAAATGTCACATCTGTCGAATTTAAGACGAACTAGAAACTAACCTGTGAGCTACACTTTATAACCAGATATCAATCAGACCTCACTGACATCCTGCAGTTTGACTAAATTCTGCGCCCTGCAGCAGGAGTAACATCTGTAGGATGGAAAAACTCAAAGCACAGAACCTAAAGCATTAAAAAAAGTTTTTGGTATGAAGACTTCAACAAGTGTTCACAAGCTTTTGGTCCTGCAGTGTTCAAACCGTGGTTATGAAACCTGAGGGGAGTAAAAGCAGGTTCTGACTCGTCTGATATCAGAGAGCGCTTTGACTATCAGTGAGCTGTTTTATCTGCTCGGTTTCAGGATCGAGCTACCTGACTGGACAGCAACTCTACCTTTAGAGACTGAAGTTCAGAAAAGTGCAGTTCCTTTAGTGTCCACTTGAGGCTGTCTTCAGTGGTGAGTTGGTCTGCATACTATGTAGCTCCAAATTGAAGGAGACTTAACACAGTCTCCTCCTCTCTGCTCTTTGTAGGCTCATCTATGAAGATACAAGCTGAAATACACATAACAACAGAGTGACCATATTCTGAATTCCCAAAAAGAGGACACAGAGTCTCGGAGTTACGCATATTTTATACGTGCTTCAACCTCAGTAAGTCCACGTGACACAAACTCCAAACTTGCTTTCAAAACCCCCGACACTTGGAGGATTTTATAAACTCCTCGACAAAGCCGGACCAGGCCGAACAGCCCCCAAAAAAAGAGGACATGTCCAGGTAAAAGAGGATGTACGCTCACTCTACATCACAGTACTGAATGGAGCTACAGCTGTGTAAATAGTAACACCCCAAGTTATGTTTAACTTTCTATTCGTGTAAAAGCAGCAAAATGAAGAATTTCAGTGAGATGCTAAAGAGAGGATCAGAGACCGTGTTCAACAGGTGCCCCGGATTGAAAAAATGTTGAACTCAGAGGCTTGTGAGTAACTTTTATGCTTCTGCACGGCTGCTCTCTCTGCAGATCAGGGGAACTTTGATTTCCTGCTTCATGCTCGGTCACCACAAAGAGCCAAATTTAGAAACAGCTTTATGGAAATGGAAATATATGAGGCAGCGAGGGCAGAGAGGAGCCACAGTCATTCAGACTTTAACCCTGCGTTAAAGTGTCCAGCATGTTCTGCACAAACAGAGCAGGAGGATATCGAGTTAACATGCTGATCTGCAACCTGTGCACAGAGTGAACCAGAGCGTCATGTGCAGAGAGAGTATTTAGGATGATTTTTGGAGGCCTGAAAGAGAGTAAAATCACAGATACGTTGAGGATGACGGTGCAGAGTGAAGGTGTTGAATGAGCCGCCCTGTCTCTCCTCCGTGAGCAGATTATTCTGGATTTGAAAGCTGGGAGCAGAGCTGTGTGCTGCTCGGCGAGCTGTCACCCGGGGGGAGCTCATTACGGTGCTGCAGGCCGGGATCTGAAGCATGTCAACCCAAACTCTGCTGTAATTAATTTCACTCCTTTGGCTCTTTTTTCTCCTCCATTAATCTGTGTATTTAATTAAGGTCTGCCCGCTTTACCAGCACTCAGAGCGGGAAGCTGGAGGAGAGAGAGGAAGAAAACTAAAAAGCAAAGTTACAGACTATTAGATACAGAACTCAGCCAATTATCAGAGTAGAAGAAGCAGGTCTTCAGGTTTCCTCTTTGACTCGAACACTGTGCTCTTTGATTTCTCACACAAACGGATCCGTCACTCCATCAATCTGACAAAGTGGCCGCTCTCCCCGCAGGAGTCGTAAACTGTGAGATGAGTCAGGATAGAAAGAGAAGCACATTTTCTCTACAGCACTTTCCCTCAGTTTGTTTTATTTCCATTCAATGACATTTCATCAAGAAGTCCCTCCCTTCCTGATGCAGTTCAGTCTTGAAGAAATGATACAGTCAGACCAGATTTGCGAAGGAAATTCCCTCAAACCTCTTTCCCACTGTTTCATCTCTCCTCCTCCACAAAGTCAGAGCCGTATTTGCATTTCCATTTCCTCTCAGTGTGACAGAAACACAGCAGTGAAACGGTGACCCCGCCGCTCTCTGACACCGTGATGGCTCTGTTTTTATCCTGTCAGCCGCAGCTGCGTGATGTGAGTGAAACTCCAGCAGACTGAGAGTCAGAGACGTCTCTGCCATGAGGAGCAGCTCCCCGGAGCTTCAGTCAGTCTCTCTGAGGCAGATATCAGCAGAGCACAGAAAAGGTCAACGACCTGAAGTTACCTCAGAGACAGTAAATGAAACAGTTTCCTCCGTCTCGCAGAGAAAACTGACCCTGAAGGAAACCAATTGAATTCTGTTTTTACTCAGACAAACCTCTGCTCTCATGGTTGTCTTTGGATGGATTTCAACACATTTCTGCAGAATCTTGTCTCGTCTGAAACGTGTTGAAACTTGTTGAAGCTGCAGATGAATACGAAAGAAGAAACTTCACAACAAACTCAAATCAGTCATTTTATTCTTCACAGCAGCTCATGCAAGGTTACAGAGTCTATCTGCGTAGAGATATACCGACGAAAAGTACAGGTACCAGTACTTAAAGGTCCTGTGAGGACTTTAGATTTGTGGCGCCCCCTGTAGTTGAATACGTATCTTGTCTCTTTTATCTTGTATGTGCAAAAGCAGCCTGTTGAAAATACTCTCTTCAGGATATATCCTCTGAAGTCGGCAGTGTTGAGGCAGTGACAGGTGTCTCTACAGTCACACAGTGTATCGCCGCTCCAGGTGAGTTATAAGGTCAGTCACTCTGTCTGTGCTCTTCAGAGCAGCAAAAATAAAGCATCTGACTTTTCAAGATGCTTGTCTATCCAGTAAAACACCCAAACTTTTGGAGTTCAGAGGTGGAGAGTTAACTCACTCAGCCTCATGTTTGTTTTTCACGACTCTTACCCTGTTGTTGTGATTTTACTATTTCCAGTTGGACCCAGAAGCAGAGAGACAGACAGGAGGAGATGGGTGAAAAGGTGTTTTATTGAAAGCTAAAGGATAGGTGGGGAGGATGGGCGGAGTAAAACTGGAGCTCCAACATTTGTGGATGAATATTTCACAATAAATAAGGAGTATTAAACAGTTTAAGACGCACATGTTTAAATCAAGAGGTGGTGGAGACCAAAAACAGAGATACAAGACTAATAATAAACCACTGAAGGCCGACTCATGGTATATACAATTTCTCTTTTATAGTGTTAGGAGTCTTTATACTGTTGTGCTGCAGAATTCATTGTTTCCAGAATATCAGCACTAACTGTTGATTTATTTTTCTCATCTACTTGAATTTTTCAAACATTTCCACCTGCACTTGAGGTTATTCAACATTTATTCCAAATAATTGTCCAAGTTAATGAGCGCAATGCTGCTCCTCAGAGGATAAACCCTCTCTGATGTGAATGACCTTTTAACTTATTCAAACATTTTTCACCCATTCTTGAGAGTCGGGACAAAACATGTCCTACATAGAAAAGTCTAATTTATTCAAAACAATTAAGAAATTCTAAATGTTTGACATACTCAAAAAGTTAAATCTAATGGATTTGTGTATACCAATCCTATTTTTTAGCACAGATATTTACTTTTTTGGGGGATATTTGTTTAAATGAAACGTCTGTGGTTAGAAGGTCCATGTTATTGCTTGTGTCCTCAGCAAGAGGTCACAATAATGACCAGCCCCAAAAAACTTTAAAAAACTCTATAATTGTGAAAACATATAAATCAAATAAAAATTCAGGGCTATAAATATATAAACAATGAATGGCCTGAACATCAAATAGCTTTTTGCCTAAAAATCTGCCTATCAAAGTTGTGTCCTCAGTTTCTGTCAACTCCGTCAGATTATTCTATAAACCTCATTAAATCATGCAATATCATGGTCAGCTATATCCCTGAGCACCCCTTTTCATTTCCTGCTTCTGGTGAATGCAGCACCACCACACATGGTCTGGTAGGTTTTACAGTTTTTGATATTTTAGACAAACAATGTCAATATTTGTATGGTCACAGCTGGACCATGTCAACACCGTCTCTCCATTATTATACTTTTTTTTAAACCATAGTGAGTTCAATTAAAGTATTTTAGTGAGATTATCAGGACAGCTAGCAACTGCCAAAAAAGTAGCTAGCTGCACTGTACAATAAATGTTTTGGAGGGAAAATACATGCCCTTACGTCAACTCCGTCAGACGTCAACTCCGTCAGATTTTGTGTCTGACGGAGTTGACATGTAAGCTGATGGAGTTGACAAATCCACCTATAACCTCTTAATGTGCTGACATTATGCTATTTTTGAACATGGTTAAGGATAACAATGTTATTCCAGGGTCTTATCTGCACATAAAAGTACATATATAGCATATATTACGTTATTTTACCATATACTTCTGTTTTGTAGAGTAGACCATGGGCAGGCTGTCTGCTTAATTATAACTGTCAAACTTTCCCAACACACACACACACACACACACACACACACACACACACACACACACACACACACACACACACACCTAATCTCATTGATTGATTGATTAATGTACAATCCTAAAGGTGCAGTATGTAATTTTCACTACATAAAATCTACACACTGGCTTCTTATAGAGTGCGCAAGAAGTTCTATGTTGCTCTTTTAAACCCCAGTGTAGGTGGGATACCAGATAGAAGAAAAAGGTTATTATTTTTACATTGTTAACTTGGACCCTCAGACCTTGGGCTCTATTTTTGTGTCCACCGGCGACATGGCAGAGGGTGGCGAACCCCGCGTAGTGGCATTTTCGTCTGGCGGAGCTCAGCGTACAGCCAGTTTGGTATTTTCGTGGACTGAGGTGCACCGAGGTCCGCCAAGCTGGGCGTGGATGTGTGGCAGGGTGAGGTGTCCACAGAATCAGCTGGTGCAGTGACATTTTCGTACTTGTTGCCAGCGTGTAAAGTGCGCTGAAAGCTCGCAGATTCAAACCTGGTCAGCTTTCAGCGCAGGTGGATCCGGATGGGCTAGTGGTATTTTGGGAGACCGACTAATAATAATCTAATCTAGGGAAACAACTAATAATCTGAGTCAGCACATACATTTAGATCTATATCGATATATTCTGATCTATATCTGATCTGATGAGCGCATTTGGCATGCGTTTGGACACTCAACCTGACCAAATTAACACAGCTGCTGAATCTGCATGAAATTGAATCAAATATCTAGTAAATAAACACACATGATGAAGTTAACAAGATATTTAATCTGTCTGCCCCCATTTCTAGCTTCCTCTTCCTCTTATTTCTCGCGCAGCTCAACCTGGACATGTCTCTGTGTCCTCTACCCGTCCTGCTGCAGCTGCTGCTGCGGCAGCTGAACAGATGATTTGTTCCAGTGATCAGATGAGTTTTTTTACTTTAAGCCTACATACAAATATTATAATAATCAGTTTTGTGAGCCAAATTTATTTTATATGCCAACATCTGTGAAAGAAAGAGCCAGGCCACGGAGCGCGATTTACACACAGATTGGTTCTGATTTTAATGCCATTATTGGAATTTATGTTGTGACCTTTGCGCACAACCCACCTTTGTCACATGAGGTTTAAATATATGCAATTTAATGTGATTGTCTTTATTTGTGGAAAAGGGTGTTTGTCTTACCAGTGGGTCCAACATTACACACACCAAATCCATCTGTGCTCATATGAGACAGTGCGGAGGACGCCCAATGCAGCGCTTACAGTGACACTTGTTGAGGAGCTGCCTTCTGTCGCCATCGTGTGGCATTGCTGTCTTCAGACATCTCTTGATCTCTTTGACTACTTCACGAAAATAGTAATACGCCTCGCTAGTGGCGGATTCAAAGGCGAGAAGAGCTGATGTTATTGGTCAATACAGGTCTCGGCTGTGTTAAACCCACTCAACGCCCTCTCTCCTCCCTCCCTATGACCTACACCGCTGGAAGGAGCTGAGTTAGGGGAGGGGGGATACTTATGCCGGGCTGCACAACTCACCAAAATACGAAAATGTGCTTGGAAACGCCTTGTCGGCGCGGTGGTTAATTGCATTAACGGTATGTTCAGTATGAAAACAAGGAGTTGTTAGTTCTTAATCTATTTTCACCTATTGACCTATTGTCAATCGGTTTAAAAACACATTTGTTCAATAACATATGCAATGTCATCAACTCCGTCAGTTTCTCGTCAACTCCGTCAGGTGTTCGTCAACACCGTCAGATGTATGTTTTTCTTCAATTTTGGAGAAAAAAAAATTTGTTTCTTCAGTTTATATTGTTTAAGTAATAAAGGAGCATTGGCTCTACATCCTCTTGTGTCTTATTTACTTACAGAAATTGTTTTTATAATATAAAAATTAAAAACAAAGTTTGAAAATGCAACTATTTAGAAATCTTGGTTTTCAAAATAGTGTGAAATCACACATTAGGTTTATATATTATATTTCATGGCATATCAGAGTAACTAAACACTATTACAACATACATCAGAACTTTAGATTCTTGTTGGACTAGAATTATTAAAATTATATTCTTTTTTGTGTGTCTGATGGAGTTGACACAAATCCACTGTCTAAGGGAAACATGTTAATTTATAGAAAAAATGTTTTTATTTAGAGCCTGTTCCTTTACGGGGTTAAATAGCTAAGACCTTTCTCTACAGTAATAAATAACTCTAATCAATATAGTGTGCATCCTCAAAAAAAGTTTTTTAGGAAGTGTTTTGTCCCGACTCTCAAGAATCCCTGTTTTATTTCTGCCCCTGACAAAAAAGGCTCTCCTCTTTTTGAAACATTTTCACTTGCACTTGAGGTTAGTCAACATTTACTGGCAATTATTATTATTGTTGTCCAACTTAATGAGCACACTGCTGCTCCTCAGAGGATAAACCTTCTCTGATGTGCGTGACCTTTTCCCTTATTAACACATTTTCATTTCAGCCCCTGACAAAAAAGCTTCTCCTCTCTGAAATAAATCTGTATTTTTTAATTTTTTTACACATCACTGAGCTCTGAAATTAGCAGAAGTCCAGTGCATCATTGAGAATAGTTCACCAGTTTATATAAACACATATTCAGGCCAGTTTTTACTGTTATTTTTGGGGTTGTTTTCGGCTCTTTGGTGCTTTCTCTTTATATTTGTAAAACAAGTAAAACAAATTTGAATCTGTTTTTACTGTCAGCTTCAACTGCAAACTATAACATTTCACCAGAGCATTTGGGGATTCATGAAATAAACATGAGTTTATGCTTTGAGTGGTTGTAACCCCAGCTGGACTCTCAGCTATTTTCCCTCTCTGTCCCGCTGCACAATCAGTTTCCACCCTGTTGCATACAGTTTAACTTTACTTTTATACAATTTAACTTTTTAAAATTAGTATTTAAATGATGTTTAGGGACAAATGCATGAATAATGTCAGGTGATTGCTGTTTCTGGTCCTCTCTGCGGGTCCTCGTGTCTCAGCAGACTGAAGAACAAACGCCTGTTTGTTCTCTGATCAGGAAGGTGAGCGAGATCGAAACCTGGCAGAGGTCGGCTCTCTCTGTGTACTTTGCACAACCAGCTCCCCCATCAAAAAAAAACACCCCCCACCCTCGCCCAGTGTGTGTGTATTTGTGTGTGTGTGTGTGTACAGTCCACTCACTTAACCCTTTGTGAGAGTGTGTGCTAAACACACACAGATAGGAGGGTTTGAGTGGAGATAAGAGCGCTCAAACAGGAGCCAGGAATAAAAGACAGACTGATGGATGGATGGAGGAGGTGTGTGTGCATTTGTATATGTGTGTGTGTGTGTGTGTGTGTTGGGGGGGTGAAGGCCACAGGCTGCTCTGTGTTTACTCTACACACAGGTGAAACAGCAGCTCAAACAAACACATTTGGAGGTTTCATGACATCTGTCTGTAAACAAAGTGCAGCATCTGTCAACATGTCTTATTCAACCATCTCAAACTTGGAGAATGAAGATGCAAAAAGTTGGAAAATTTTCGGTTTGGATGTCACACATGCCGTTACAGATCATCTCCTTCTTATGCTGTATCTCGTCACACAAACACTCCTGATAATTTCAAGAAAATTTCAGGTCAGTCTCCCCTGAAAATTTCTGTTATTTACATATCCCTCACAGCGGGAGCTCTGATTTTAGTCATCAGAATATGATTTAAAAGACAGTAAAGTAGTCATATTTATGAGTTTTCTAAGACGGCTGAGCAATGACAGCGTTTGTCTTTCTATCAACTGCATGTGATTGGATGTACTCACAGTATCGATAAATGAGTGGGGAACATAATGCTGAGAACAGAAAAGAGGATAAAACAGTTTTTTTATGTCTATATCATGTCCTATTATAAGATCATAACCCAGCCTAAACTCTGCAGAAATTTGACTTCGTATCTGGCAGAGAAAAGTCTGGGTAAAGTTGAGGTGAGATACTCGGCAGTTTGCATTCTAATAATAAAGCATCAGATTTCATTTAGCGCTTTATCAGAGACTCTCAAAGCGCCTTACATTGGATACATCATTCATTCGCTCACACAGTCACACCTCCGTGGTGGTAAACTACCTTAGTAGTCACAGCTGCCTTGGAGCAGACTGACAGAAACATGGCTGCCAGTTTGCGCCCACGGCCTCCCCGACCACCACCACACAACACTCACAATCACACACCAGTGGAGACACACACTGGGAGCAAAGTGGGTTAAGTGTCTTGCCCAAGGACACAACAGACAGACTAGGGATAGGGGTTATTGGACGGCCGCTCTACCTCCTGAGCTACTGCAGCATTCACACATGTAGCTCAACCTGAAAGGTGTCAGTTTGTAGTAAAGGTGTTTACACTGGAAAAAGACAAGATCTCCTACTCCTCAATATCAGAGATAACACCAAATCCCTCCACCTTCACCTCTTTCCTCTGAGGATCTGACTCACACATTTAATCCTGATGAACCAGAGTCAAAATAACTGCAGCTTTATGTTGCACATTACATCTTTGCAGGAGTTTGTCCTCCATAATATGACTATAGCAGAGCTGACAGTGCTTCTGACAGTCCCTCTATATTGAGAGAATACAGAGGAGTCCTTGACAGAGCTGCAGGGACTGAAGAGCATTGATTATCTGAGAGCAGAGACAATGGTTTAGACCTCTGTTAGACTTCAGGGACTCACTGTGGAGATGGGGAGCTGGAGATCAGCTCCTCACAGATCATTGAGGGGAATAAGGAGTGAGCTGAACCTAAAGGACTAATAAAAAATCGGAAACTGAGCTGAAAATGTTCAACACTAAAGATAAACCTTTTTACCCTCAGTCTAGTTTGTTTTAAAACTTCATCTTTCCCCTCAATCCCTCGTTGATCAATGATGATTTACTTCTGAGTAGATTTCGGTGTATTTTTATTCTCTGGGTTTTGTGGCACTGTTTTCCCCTCCTGGCTCCCTCTGGGCTGAACTAAGAACAAAAAGAGAATAAATTACAGTAAAATCCAAGAGTGACACCAAGCCGAGAGGAAGTGTTTTTTCATGCTTTTATCTAAAGATGAGGAGAAATGTCTCAGGATACTGAATTCCACTCAGTGCAGACGATCAATCTGTTGATTTGTGTTCTCCTCAGGCTCCCCTGACTCTGCCTTAATGTGCACAAACACACACACACACACACACACACTCACTCAGAGCTTTTTACATCTTTAAAGCCTGAGCAGCTCAGCCAGGAGAACTAATGGAGCCAGTTTAGGACAAAAACAGCGTGACTGAGCGATCATCGTTTGTTATTTTGCAGCAGAGGCGAGGCTGAGACTGTGCCCTTCCTCCTTCTCTCCATCCTCCTCTTCAGCCTCTTTAGGTTGTTTTTTCAATCATCAGATCACAGCTCATCTCCTGAGCGACGCCCCTTCATCACTCGCCGGCTCGCCCACGCCCTCCTCTTCCTCGCCCTCCTCTCATTAGGATCCATTTCAGAGTCAGTAAACACACCGTGCTGCATTCAACAGCCACAAACAAAAACTGGTTTATTAATGAGAGCGGCTGGAGGAAAAAAAAAAAACACCACGCTCCATGTGAAAACTGCTGCCATGGCAACCTCCAGAGCACAGCATGCAAATCACCATGGCAACCTGTGTGCGCTTGTGTGTAGGGGTGCGCGTGTGTGTGAGACAGAGTGAGACAGCGGTAATGGCTGGTGATGTGTGAGTGAAACAAACAGAGGAGATGTGCAGCTCGAAGCTCTGAGCGTGTGCAGCAGCAGCAGCAGCAGGTGAGTGATGTGCAGCTGGAGGGAAAACCTGCAAACAACAACAACAGCTGATTTTCTCTCACACGCCTCGCCTCTGTTCATTTTTCACAGATGTTCACGCTATTCCAGAAACTTCATTAAGCGTCAGCTGGAGCTCAGACTTCATGAATGGAGTCATAAATCACACAATGAGACTGATTATTTGTGTCTTTTGTCTTTTAGAGGCTAATTAGCCGAGGAGACGCCTAACAGACAGCTGGCAGCTCTCACCTGTCAATCAAAGAGGCCACACCCCTTACTGTCCAAGCCGTTGATTGGAGAGATGTTTCAGTGCTTTTGCAGTGGGGGTCTCTGTGAGTTACACATCATTAGTAAGTGTTTTAGTCCATAGACTGTATATAGAATGGACACCGTCTGCCTCCTCGCTGGGTGAAGCCACCGCGAGAACAGCAACCTCTGGTGACAGGTTGCGGTATAGATCATAAATCCCGCCTCCTCCAGCAATCCCTATGGAGCTGTGGACAAACTTTAGAAATTTATCACACAGAATATAAATTTTTCTGATGTTGACAAACATGTAGTTATTGTCAGACTGGTTTGCGTCAAGTCCTCTTTTTTTTCTTTACGGGTCCATTTTTAAAAGTTATCAGGGGGTTCATGTTTTCTATAATTGACACCTGATACAGCCTATTGGCGTATGAAGATTGCTCACCCGGGGATACGCTGTTTGAGTCAAGCGTCATCGCAGAGACTCTCAGCAACTCTTCTGCGGAATGCATACAATGTAACCGCGCATTGTTGCTTTCAGGATATTAAGATAATCCTGGAAATACTGAGAGCAATTAGGCTTCAAATTCGGATTTTGGCGAAAGGCAGAACCAAGTTGTCTAAAGTATATACAGTCTATATTTTAGGATGTCGGTCAGCTCGGACCTTGAAATTAGAAACTACAGAGGGATATTGTATGCAAGCTGGGCTACAGTTTTCTGGGCTGACTAGCGAATAATTCAGCGAATTTAGAGACTCTGATCCATAATCGGTAATTATCTGATGATTTAATGACTGGGCTACTCTGCTCAATCCTGATGCCACATTTTAAGCAGCATCAGACTAAAACTCATTCTAGTATCTGTAGCCATACACAACGCCTTATACTTTACTTCTTTCAATTAAGATGTTTTGTTCTTAGATAAGTGTTTTTCTTTTGTTTGCACACAACTCAGATTTTAGTCTGCAGTGAATGTCCTGTTTGTTGAGGCTTACAGATTGAAACACGGACAGTTCACAGTCGGTTTTATCATACTCTGTTGTTCACCTGAAACTTGTTTAGGCAAAAATAAATTCAGGAGCTCCCAGGACTCCTCTGATCACCACCAGACTTTCAGAGACGCCGCTGTGAGCTACAGATCTCCATTTTCAGCGTCTCTCATTTGCATCAAACGGGAAGTGTTAATGAACGGAGCCGACTGCTGAGTGATCGAGGACGCTCGCTGCGTCTGCATCTTTGAAAACCACCACACACAGGGATCAGACTCCGAGACACCAGAGCTGCTGGTGTGAGAGCCAACTGTGTGCGTCACTCCTCCACCTGACTGGATCTGAGTCCAAACTGGCAGTTCGTCACTCAGGTGATGAATTCCAGTCTGAGAGGCTGTAGTCTGCAGATGTTTGTCACACAGACTCACCAAGAGTCAACAGGTGGATATGAAGTTTTACCACCGCAGGATCAGACTGAAGGTCGACTGAGGAGTATGGGATATTTATCAGCACTACTGTGGGCTGAGCTCTACTACTGTGCAGGGAGCTGTTCAATACAGATGCTTCTAGAAAGAGCTAAACATGCTGAACCAAAGAGAAGTTTTACGGAAGGAACAAAGTTTAGTGACATATGTACCAGGAGAGCTCACAGTATAATCTAGATTTCAAGACAAATCTCAACATTTAATCAATCATTTATCACACTTTGGTCCACAGATGTTTGTGATGCTCTGATTTTAGCCAAATCTTGGCTTTTCCTCGGTGGCACAACCAAAAGTTGTGCAGTTTTGTTACAGTGAATACAAAGAAACTCTGCACCATCCCCAGAGGATGATGTGAAAAGCTCTCAATCTAGTACGTTTTAATCTACCCCCCGAAGAACAGTCAGAGTTTTATTTTAACCAGAAAACTGGTGCCAGCGTGTCCTTTTTATAACAATATTTGGGTTTCATATCTTTAGTCCTAAGAAACACTCAAAAATCAAGACAATGACTCACTGAATCACCGATAACTGAGAGTCACTCAAAGTCAAACCTGTGGGACATTTTCTGTTCAAGATAAAAAAGGACATGAGTCGAGATGTGAAGCATTAACATTATTTTTTAGACTTCTTTCATCTAAACGACTGATTTTCAGTCAGAGAGTCTCTCAGAGTTCGGCCTCTTTCTTCAGGGTGGTGATCCAGTCCTGTCAGCCTTTATTAAACCCCTGCACAGACATTATGGGAGTGACAGAGAGTATTATCTCCCTAAAACAGGCTGAAAGAGCCATTAAGACAAGCTCAGTGTGTGATAACATGAGACCCGCTGTTCACCTCCATCAGCAGCAATCAGCTCCATCAGAATCCTCATAACATGTTTTAATATTCAGGTCAGGAGGGGAACAACATGCAGGTCTGCACAGTGTTCCTCCTCTGGGGCAAAAACCTTCATCTCTTCATGAAATACAGCACTACAGAACATAAAAAGAGTTCTATTGTTCAGTCCTACAGGTTCTCTCCTGCAGGGAAGAAAACCTTCCTGATTTCTTGAAAACATCCATATTACTCTGATCCTGCAGGGGGAGTTGAGGCTGGAGGTCAGGGGCAAGATTTTAGGAAACCTTCCTCTGCAGAAAAGCAAAAGGATGCATGCAACAACTAAGGAAATAATATATATGTAACAAGAAAAAGCAAAATATAGCCATTAAAGCCATTAGAAATAAGCAAATATTTTACTTTTAAAATTCGATATTTTGTCTTTGCATATGATTCACAAAACCATCAAACCCTCTTTTTTAAATCAACTTTTTTCACAGTTTACAAACTTTTTTGGAGTTGTTGCTGTAAGTATCTGACCCAGTTTTAACAGCAGATAAAGACAAACAAACATGAAAGCTTAAACTGTTAATTCAGGGAGTATCATGTCTGGAGTTTTTCTGGAAAACAGACTCAAAGATGGTCTGGATGAGCCGATCCTTGGTTGCAGGAAGGAGATTACAAAATCCCAGTCAGTCTGATCTGGATTAACGTTTTTACACCTGAGTAAAAACTCAGCAGAGGTTTGATTTTAACACAAGCTGGTCACTTTCGACTGCGTCTTCACCCCTGTGCATGCTGGGATATCCTCCCTTGGGGCAAATCAGATGAAAGTCATGGATGGACAGCGTTTCCTAATAAATTTCATTTTTCGGGTTTGAATGAAATCTGACTTCCTGATTGAAGTGAGCTCAGCCCTGAAAACTGCCGGGCTCTTTCGTTTCACTCGATTTCACAGACAAACACCTCGATTTCATCACTCATCCTCCACGGCCGCCGCTCTCCTCCTTCCTCTGTTCTTTTACTCAGAAATAGAGGTTGGAGAGCAGGAAACACTTACAGGTTATTAGGACTGTGAGGATTTGATTTTACAGCAACGTCTGATCCAACTTTGAAGTCTCTGTTAGGGAAAAATAAGCTTGGATGGACCTTTCACCACCTGAACTCTGTTTTTCTTCACATCTTAGTAATTTAATATCAAGTACAGATGGTACAAACCACTCTAAATAACATTTCACAGCTGATATCAGTTTCAGAGCATGGATGAAGACGGTCCTGTCAGGGGTGTTTGTACAGGCGTGACCCACTTTGAGCTTCATGTGAATGTTTAATATCCTAAGACGACGAAGAGGAGCATGAAATTTAAATAACTTCATAGAGGAGCTGGTCTGGTCTGCAGGAGGACACCCGGGCAGATTAACATGATGCAAACCAGCCTCTCGGTTAGAAGATCAGAAAACTCCCACTGAGAACATAGAGATGCTTCAGGAAAACACGCCCAGTGACATGAATGAAGCATGAGTTTTGATATTTCCATCAAACGTTCATATGGATATTAAAGCTGCAGGCAGAGTGAGAGTCTAAATCCACGTCTGCTTTAAAGACATGGTTGGATAAAGACAACCAATTAAACACCGCTGTGAGGATGAGATTTATCAAAAAAAAAATGCATCAAAAAATGAACATAATAGATCCCCTAAAGTGAGGCTCAAACATCTAAAGCTCTCCCTATTGGCTGCTGGTATGTTTCCACTGTAGTGTTGTGTCATTCACAAACGATTCGTTCAAAACAACTGAATCTTTTAAGTGAACTTACTGAACCGAATCACTTCCTTGAGTGATTAGTTCATTTCTTACTTCAGTTGAGCTGAAGTGAGAAACAGCATTGCCAGTTGAGCAGCCGGCAAACAAAGGACCACACGCACCGACACCTGAATCACTTGGTGAACGAATCACACATTGAACTACACTCTCTGGAATCACTTTTGTCAGATAAAACTAACTTATTTTTTCATTGCTAAATTGAAAAAATTACCGAGCCGACCTGATAAATAGCATACCATAGGACAGTACCCTTAAAACATCATGACTTACAAACAAGTTCATTTTTACAAACCTGTTTTCCAGAGCAACACAGCCCAACACTCGTCTTCCGGTCCCAGAGGCTTTGAATTGAACTGAATCCTGAACCGTTCAGCTGTGTATCAGTTCAGGAGGTCGGAGTCACAGGTTTCTTCTGACATGCACTACATGATTCAATGATTTAGTGAACGAATCTTTTTAGTGAACTGATTCTAGTGTTTCAGTACATCTAAAAGAACTGCCGTGCCCATCACTATTGCAATTCTACACATGCTCGCACTGTTCATCTTCCTGGACAGTTAAGTCGTAATTAATAAATTTCATGAGTTTCTGCTGCTGTGTTTCAACTTTTGGTTGATCATGAGGCACATAGGTGCTTATCTGACTGCTCATCAAGCCAGCTGTGCCTCTAATTGAGTGAAACTTGTAAATTGAATATCTTCAAAATAAATGAGCTATAAAAGAATTTACCTCATGTACAGTGTGTGAAGAGAGACAAATTGGCTACACAAACCAAAATCCTTTTTTAAATCAGACTGTAAACATGTTCTTTTCTGCTGTAAAGATGAGCTTTGTTGAATAGGTGTGTATGTGGCTTCTTGGCTTTTAGGCCCAGCCTCTAGTGGACACTCCAGGAACTGCAGTTTTTACTTTAATTTTCCTCAATCATCATGCAGAAAAAAAGGGTTCAAATAAGCAGCCTCAAAGAGTTCATTGTTCATGTCTTGTATCATTCAGTAACACATTATTGGAGTCAAAGCAGCATTTCCAGAGTGTTTACTCTTCATGTTTTGCTTCATTTCAGAGTAAAAGGTCGAGAGAATTTGATCTGAATCTTAAAGTGTGGGCGTGTCATTTAGATATTTGAACATTTTCAGTCTTTATGGGTCATAAAACGACCACCATGTGTTTCTTTCTCTGCTTTTTTGCATCGATGTGTGGATGTTTGTGTGTCTGTTGTGTGTTTGCTGCTCCACCTCTCCTGAGTGGGTGGAGGTTAATGGCTCCTCTGTGCTCCCGTGGAGATAACATTATCCCGCACTATAACAGGAGGAAGATGCTGAATGCTGTCTGTGCTTTTGCAGACAGAGACAGTAAATGGAGCTTATTTATGTCCCTCCTCCTCTGCAGCCTCAGTAATGACATCCAGGAAACCAATCAGGCTTCAGGGAGCGAGTGCAGCCTGATAAACACACTCAGATGAAACTCACTATGTGTCAGTGTGTGTGTGTGAGGACAGTGTTATATATATATATATATATATATATATATATATATATGTGTGTGTGTTTGTGTGTGTTAGTTGTCGAGAGAGGTGCTCCTGCAGGTATCCTCTCTGGAATAGTGATGAAGGAGGAACTGAAGAGGCTGAGCGTGTGTGTGCATGAAACACTGATACTTCCTGGAAATGAGTGTGATGGAGTGTGTTTGTGAGAGTGTGTGTGTGTGTTTATGTGCCGAGAACATGCTCAGACTTATCTCCTGATTCATTTTGACATTATCACTCCTGCACATCACTCTGCTGTTCGAGTCTTTCTCTCTGTGTGGAAACTTTATGCAGAAACTGTAGATTAAAAATCTGTTTATCTACGAGTGTATTCTTGTCACATCGGTCTGTGGAGATGAAATACAAACAGGTTTATCGGGTATTCTTGTCACATTCCTCTGTGGGGATATAATAAAAACATTTGGGAGCTGAGTGTGGGAGGAAACACAAGAAGCTAATATTGTCAGACTTCGCCACCTAGTGGAAGAAAGGAGTAAAGCATAAACTGTATTGTGTTAAAATCAGTCAGTCTGATTTGTAAACTTGAGAAAACATGGTGCATTAAGCTGAATGCAAAGGTCAAACATTAAATTTTACAGAAGAAATGATTTTGTCATTAAAAATATATCTCTGAAGATAAAAACCTAAAGTGAAAATCATCTTTTTCTGACTGTCCTTAAGATTTTAGAAGAGCTTCCTGGGAAAATCTGCTGCCCGAGTAAAGTTATGCATTACTCGAAATAAGAAATCAGAAATCAATCCTGATGTCCTAGAAAAAAGTCCTCAGACAAACTTGTTCCAAAAACTACCATAAAAGCAAAATCTGAGAAATAGAATTATCAACAAGGAGGAAGGACTGTTCCACATAAACAATTCTGGATTATTACCATTAAAATATATAATCCTGCACTTTAATATGTTGGTATCATAAACTTTTCATCCACGTGCAGAGCCAGCTCCAAACTTTTTATACTTTTTATGGCCCAACTCCAGGGCTGACTCATACAGGGGTGGCTTTAAAAATGTGAGCACACATGAATCAAGATGATTTATTTTCCTTCATTTACTTCACAAACTTTCACAACAGCAGAAAAATAAGTCATCACCTTATTAAAATAATGGCCTAAGTCATTTTTTGGAGTTTTTGGCCTTGGGTGATGAAGTGTTAAATTGAGCCCTTGAAAGACTCAAACAGGTAATACTGCTTGTGTCCACTAGATGGCACTATCACTATGCCTCACCATAGACTGTGTATACTATGAACAATTTGGTTTGGCCTTCCACCGGTATACGGATTTGAAGCCAAAAAGCTCACTGTAATTCCGCGTTTTTTCTCCACTTCCTGAAACCAACATTGCGAAGTAGCGTTGTACGCATTCTGTGTGAGCGTTGCAGAGAGTCGCTGTGATGACGCTCAGCTAAAACAGCGCATCCCCCGGTGAACTACGCAATCTTCATACGCCCATAGGCTGTATCAAGTGTCAATCGTAGAAAACATGAACCTATGACCTATACTGCAGCCAGAGGGTGCTGTTCTCGAAGTGAGGAGGCAGACGCTGTCCATTCTATATACAGTCTATGTGCCTCACTCTTGTACATGTAGCTAAATTCAAGATGTACAAAACAAGTCTGGTGATGTATGAAAAAGATTGTAACGTGTATTGCCACAGGGTGGTACAAAAAATATAGTCTAAAAAATTAGACACATAGAAGTGCTCAGGGTAAAACCTTGATCGTGAAATATCAAACCGAAGGACCTGTAGGCTAGACTGAAAACTGGAAATTAAGGGGGGCACTCTAGAGCCATTTAAAGATTGTTTTTTTTTTCTTCAAGAAGAGAGATGATTTTTTTTGTCAGGCAACTGAGTTTTGAGGAATGTTAGGGTTTCTATGTTTGCAATCATGTGAGCAATAAGAGAAAGAAAGAAAAACTATAAGATATATAAGTATATAAGATATATTTCTTAAAATATAAGAAAATAGAGCTCTCCTCTCCTTCATGATAAAAAACAATAACTTTTCTCAGCCTGTTTCCTCCATGATCCTGTTGAGTCTGCAAAAACTCCCTGTAGTTCTCATCCGGACCACAGGGTGGCGTAGTTGTCTGTGATTGACTCCAGAAGCTGTACTAAGAATCTTTCTTTATTCTACACAAAATACACAGAGAAATTCTGCGATTAGATCAGGATTTCTGAGACTTTTTCATCTCTGACGTTTTCAAAGAAATCTCACAAAAAACTGTAACTCTAAAAACATTTTCAGTTTTGTTTTTCTTCAATTTCACAGACTTGACTGATAGACAGTTAAAGTGAGGAAGTTTGGACCTGTAGTGTGTGTGTACGCGCGCGTGTGTATGAGCGTGTGCGTGAGAGTGTGTGTAGCCAGGGATCAGCAGCAGCTCGTGAGGCCGCCTCATTGGCACATGTCCCGGCGGGGTGGAGCGATGCGGGGCCGCCTCTTGTTTTGCGGTCTTGTGTTTTCAGCTTCACTTCAGAGCAGCTGCAGCAGCGCGAGGACCGGAGCGTGGACCGTGGGACTCTCAGTGGAGGCTTTTTTTCCGGTTTGATCACCGGAGCAGAAAACTGAGAGGTGGGAGTGATTGTGCGCACAGAAAACCGGATTCTAGTGTGAGACTGACTGAGGAGCAGAGGAGCTGTGATCGCTCTGTCCCCTCCAGTCCTGCGGGGTGTTTCACTGAGAGCAGAGGGTATCGCTGAGTGGGGTGTCACTGTGGAGCTTCCTCGTCGCCAAATGGATGTGCGCGCGTGAGGAGACTACTAATGAACGGCGCGCTGCGTCCTGCCGAGGCGCGCCGCGTCCCCTGCTGACGCTGAGGGCCACAGAGGAGCCGATCCGTCATCCAGAGGGGGGCCTGATCCTTACCTGAGGAATTTTACACCTTCGACACGGGGGATTAATGCGCGCGGCCTGACACCACAGCTGTTTTTGTTTCCACGTCCACGGGAGGAGGATTTCACCTCCAGCAGCTGCAGAAAATGGGCAACAGCTTCTCGAACATCTCCGCCTTCCAGTCCCTGCACATCGTCATGCTGGGTCTGGACTCAGCCGGGAAGACCACCGTCCTCTATAGACTCAAGTTTAATGAATTCGTGAACACGGTGCCCACGATCGGCTTCAACACGGAGAAGATCCGGCTCAGTAACGGCACCGCGAAGGGCATCAGCTGCCACTTCTGGGACGTCGGGGGTCAGGAGAAGCTGAGGCCGCTGTGGAAGTCCTACAGCCGCTGTACGGACGGTATCATATACGTGGTGGACTCTGTGGACGTGGACAGGCTGGAGGAGGCGAAGACGGAGCTGCACAAAGTCACCAAGTTTGCGGAGAACCAGGGGACCCCTCTGCTGGTCATCGCCAACAAACAGGACCTGCCCAAGTCTCTGCCTGTGGCGGACATAGAGAAGCAGCTGGCCCTGCACGAGCTCACCCCCTCCACCACCTACCACATCCAACCTGCCTGTGCCATCATAGGTGAGGGGCTGCACGAGGGCATGGACAAATTGTATGAGATGATCCTGAAGAGGAGGAAGTCTCTGAAGCAGAAGAAGAAGCGGTAACAGGAGCTGACTCTCCACAGGTTTCCTCTGCAGTGACTGAACCTCCAGTTTGGATTAAAGCTGCGTGACACTGTGAAGCTGCTGAGTGATGCTTCTGCAGGATTTTTACTCATGAAATAACCAAAATAAGAATAAAAAAAGACTGAGAAACTGACTCCAGATCAGCAGCAGGCGGAGGAGCAGGCTGGCCTGATCCTCTGCTGCAGGACTCGGATGGTTTTCTTTCCTCTGTGGAGACACATGTTTGATTTTGCACGAGGCTGGGGTCACGTGCTCCTGCTGCCCTCTGGTTTGATTTTTTAACAGACATCAGCGCTGGATGTCCTTCGACTGTTTTTTGGAGCATTGAAGTAGCCTTTTCCTCTGCGTGGTGGACTGAGGACTCACTGTTCACTACTTTGCACTTTTATTTCCTAACAGACTGTAGAGAGACACTGTATTCATAGAGGAGCAGATCAGGTGGTTTATGTACTAAGAAGCCAAAATTGAAGTATTTTTGGAATATTAAAAGATTTAAAATCCAGTTTTTCTGTCGCTGTTCTTCATTGTCATCGTGTGGTCATGAGGAATCAAGAGGTCAAAGGTCACAAGGAGCCTGGGGGGGCGAAACTCAGAATAATAAAAGTTATGGAATCAAACATAAGGATCGATCTCTGTGGGGGTATTTTCTAAAACGTGTCACTGTGTAAGATGCTGATTTTAACTGGAAACAGCCTTTATGTACAGTGGTTGGTAATTGCAGGTGATTGGCAACAGCCCAAAAAGTCTTAATTAGGTGAACTGGCTGCAATTGCAGAAAAAGTGCAACTTTCAAAAATGCACACAAAAGACGAAAACAAATGAAACAGCAGAAATGCACTGCAAAAGAAAAACTGTGCTGCAGAGAGATGGGACATTAGCAGAAAATAAACTTCAGATACAGAAATGATGACAAGTTAAAAAAAGACACAAAAGAGAGAACAACTGCAAAAGAAAAAGCTGCAAGTCAAGATTTCTAATCAGAAGTGCTCCAAGCTGTGACACTCAGCATCTCTGAGCACTTCTTAGAATTACTCATTTGCACTATTTGCTCATGATGGCCTCATGCAAAGTGTTTTACCTGCAGTGTTTTCATCCTGATGCATTTGTTTTGCATTTTTGCATGTTTTTTTCTTAAGTTGTGCTGCATCTACACTTTCACCAGGTTTCTCTGAATCACAATTGTTTAGTCTGCTGCAGGCTGTCTGCACTTTCAGTCATATATACTCATTCATCTGTCTTTAAAGCCCCCAGACTTTGTCGATTAAAACAGTGAGGGTCCACTGCTGCCTCAGAGAGTCAGTTGGGTGTTTATTCTTGATCCAAAGTTTCATATTCATAGGAAAACTAAACCTGTTGATCTGAGTTTGGTCTCGTCTCTGGTAAATAAAATCCTCTTCCTCTGTAGTATAAGGCTCTCTCTCACTGCAGGGATCCTTTCTGTCAGACTTTGAGAAAAACAATCTGAGACTGTCTGGGGCAAAAACTGCAACTTTTAGTGGGCACACCTTGTTCAAATTGAGGATATCTTTGCAGACATTACAGCCTGTTCCTCTGCTGCAGAAAGCGCTCATCCCCTGCAGATACACTGTGTTGTCTTCTCAGTCATTTAAGCTCTAATAAAAATCGGCCCTGGTCTATAACTGGCTGAATTCCCCTTTAAAAATCTCTCAGCAGAGCTCTAGCTCGTTTGTGAAATTTATGGATCTGCATTGCGGTGCAGAGCGGCGTCTACAGCAGCAACAAACTGGACCAGAACTCATCAGTATGTTGGTGTTTTCTCTCCTGAGTTCTCTGTCACTCCTTCCTCACTGATTTAATGAATGCAGACATTTATCAGGATGTTATTTTTGGACAGAGGACGCCTGTTTGCTTGTGCAGCTGCTGTATGAAACACAATGTGGAGCTCAGCTCAGTCTGACAGGTTTGGATGAAGAGATCTGATTTCTGCGCAGACACTAAGGGAAGAAATTACACGTGTTTACATATGTAGGGGGATGCACATTTTATCACTATAATTAATCTGAAAATGGTGAAAATGATCAGCATGATTTATGAACCATCAGAAAACACAATTTGTCACAATTCTCATAAAAGTTGTCCAGAAAAAAGTCTTATTTCAAGATATTAAACACCCAAAATAAGTATATGTCCTACTCTAAGACACTTGTAAACAGGATATTTTTGGATATGTCAAGTGAATTTGGTTTAAATTAATCCAAACAGTCTGTCCTTTTATTAGAAATGAGGCGAAAACACTTGCTAAGATGAGACAGCCAACATCTGTTCCTCTTTTAATTAAACATTTGTGTTGATGTTAAATTAACACGTGAAACAAACTTATAAACTTATAAAGATAAAGTCTCCTTGTTTGGGACTTTCAGTGCAATATAACAAAGAAAAAACAGGTTAATCTTCATTTTTACGACAGAAAATGATTTTAATTTTAACTTTTTTAAAATATGAGTTTTCATGTTTCTCTGCAGGCTCTCTTGTCTGTCACATACTATCGGCTGATTTTTCTACATGTAAAAGTTGAAGCAGCTCTGGTAGGTGGCTGGTCAGGTCATTTCACATCAGTATTAGGTTATAATCATCAGCATCCGTTTGTCTGTAAAGCCTGAAAACATGATGTTTTAGTCACCTTTTATCAACACTTCACATTCAGCCTAAAGCCCGGACAAAAAGCAGCGTGCTACTGTAACTTCACAGCTTCTAATAAACAAACCCAACTCACAATCACAGCATGCTACACCTTACATTGGCATGATTCAATCAGACAGAAGAACTCAGAGCATTACTTTTACTGCAGAGACAAAGCTGGACAGTGTAACATATGATCCAAATCACATAAAACCCTTACTTAAATGTACATATGGTTACTCCAGTATTTTTAAAACAGTTGCAAAGTTATAGTAAGTACATATATATGTGATATCTGATGGTCAGAATCTAGATAGAAAGCTCCCTTGTTCACCCCTCCTGTTGGTGAAAGGATGGTGGCCTTCAAGGACAAGAAGCACCTGTGATGCATGATAAGTCTGACGCTCTATTTGTCAAGTTTCTACCTCAACAAAGGTCTATCAATGCTGTATGTATCATAGTACTGATACTATGCCCTCAATAAAAGTAGTGATTCAAGTTTCAATAGATGACTGTGAATTAAAATTTAGGTCTAAAACTCAAGTTATGTCCTTAATCACGTCACAATAATATCATGATTGCTGTTCTGATGTCTGTTTTGGGGTTTGCACGCTGAAAAGTTTGAGGACTCCTGATTTAGACGTCTGCTGCGGCTGGAAACCTTTTTCTTTTTTTTTTCCTGTAGTCAGAGGAAACACCCACTCCTGCTTTCCTGTTTCTGTGTTTGCTGCTGCTGCTTCACGCTGAGGATCGCTCAGAGTTTGAGGCTCTCCTCACACGACGAACAGACAAAACACAAAGTCCTGTCATCTCAGGACTCCCCGTCGCTATAGCAACAGTACAGCAGCACCAAACCCAGTCCACCCTCAGAGATTTTAGAAACAGATTTCCCTTCAGCCGTCTGCAGCTTCAGCAGCAGAAACCGTTCATTCTAAAAAGACGCACGAAAATATTTCAGACTATGAATTTTCATATTTAAATAAACAGTAATTTACAGTTTCCTATCTGCTCTGCGCGACTCTTTTCAAAGCTATATGATGTTTAAAATGAATATTAAACAGAGCGATTCGTGCCTGCAGGAAACCTTCATGTGCGTACTGTCTCTAAAATCCAGCCTGTATTAATCTGCATGTTTAATTCTGAGGTTCATTTCAGGATAAATCCTGCAGCCTTTGCAGTGATTTATGAAATGAACCACGTTCCTGGATGGTTCCTGTGTTAGTTAGTGAACCATTATTATCTGCAGTCTCAGAGTGTATTTACTCTGCTGCAGTGATTAAACTTCAGCTGAACCCTGCTGACAAAGACTGTTAACAGTCCCGGATCAAACTCTTTCTCACACACTCACAAAGTCAGCTTTTTATCCAGCAGAGCAACAATAACTTCTCACATCAAAGCTCTGTGGTGACTTCAACCGCGTATGAAGATGGTCCTTTTTTATTTTATTGTAAAGATCATAAATGAGGACAGACTGTCTCCTCTCCTCTCCTCTCTTCTCCTCGTCTGACCCTGTCATCTGAAACAGAAAGCTGGAGCTGCTGCAGAAATGCAGATAGCCACATGTGAGCAATGAAAGGACTCAAATACACTCCACCTCCAGAGGAATATACATCTCTGCTTTCAGCTGCAGGAATGATGCAACTGTGCAGAAACGTCTTTATCGATAAAACAGTGTGATAAATGATAAAAGAAAGAAAGTGATCTCAGAGACCAGCTCAGGATGGATCAGTTAATCCAACAAAGACTTAAACCTAAAGAATCCAGAAGATCAGCATGAACTCGACAAACTGGACCAGTTGTGTTTAATTTCACCTAAACTGTTGGAGAACCATGAAGTTTCGCTGCACTAATGGTGCGTTTTCGCTGCAGGGTTTGGTTCAGTGCAGTTGAGCACAGTCTGGCACAGTAAACCCTGATGTTGTTTGCCTTTTTATCGCCTTTACCCCGGTGCTTCACGCAATAAATGTGTAGACAGTGGATGGCTTTGGAGTAACTTCATCTTTGGTGTAAGTTCTCGACCAACAATAAACAGAAAAACAATCAAGTGAGGGTCGTGTTTACTCTGGTTTCTCATTGCTTTGGTTGGGAGGTTATATTCCAGGTTATGAGACGCCACCTGTGTTTGATTACATCCAGGTAGTAGAGCGTGAAAGCATTTTGCGATCATTTCAGGACTACAGTGGAAAAAACATCAGTATGTAAATTAACAGACCAGCTATTTGAGTACAAAAGTGACGTGGCTGAGATTTTTGACATGAAGAGGAAACATCAGACTGAAAATCTAAAGAGTTGACTCCACCACGACGTGCCTCTGGTTTCCCTCAGGGCTTAAAGTCAGAATAAGTTGCAGATTGTCTCCGAACTCCCCTCCCCCCCTTTTCTTCGTCCTCCCCCTCCTCCCTCTTTGTTGGTGTCTCCCTCCTCTCTCCAATTATCCTCTTAGAGCAGAACAGAGGCGTCTCTGCTGGAGCAAAACAAACTGCTGATTACAGAGCAGCGTGTCTTTGTGCTACTTCAATCACTGCAGAAATTAACAGATAATAAGCTGACAGTGTAAAAGCTCTCAGGCTGAACGGGACCATCTCTGTTTCTCTCTCTGTTTCTCTCGCTCTCTCCTGAAGGCTCAGTGTTTCAGGGAACATCCTCGATCAGCCTGGTGGGTCTGCAAACCTTAGTCAAGTTTGGATCTTCTGGAAACACAGGAAGATACTCAGATTTTAAGTATTTATTGAAAGTCAAAGTCAATGCCCGACATTGTCTGTTTTTGTTGCAAAACAACGAAACTAGTTCAGTCAGGAGGTCTAAGAGAAGAGCCTGGAGGAGTCTTTGCTGCTGCTCTCCCTGCCTTGGCTTTTCATGTAAAATACAGGAGTACAGCTCAAGGTGGATATATCTTACACTGATGTGATCTATCACTCAGTGTGTTTACATGCACAGCTTCATCAAACTAGGCTCAGAATTCGTTTTTTCTCTCCTTGTTCGCGTACATGCAGCTGAGAACATATAATTATTGACGTGAACGTGCCCGCCTGAAAACTAGGGGGTGATATAGGTCTTTTCAGCGGTGCAGTTTCCGGTTGAACCAATACAACTGTCAACAACAACAGGTCCGTGCCAGACGTCAAAAGTGGCTACAACTGCTGCTGGGCATTTTCGAGCAAGAGGATGGAACATCATACGGCGTTGTTTTTGTCGTACATGATGTAAGCGCTACTTTTTCTGCTGACGAGGTGCACGCCACCTCTTCTCCTGTGTTTTTGTTCTGGGGTAACGGGGTGTGGCACACATGCATTGTCCGATTGAATTCCAACTGCAGTATCTGGGTGTCTTAACCAGAGGTCTCCGACTCGAGTTCTCAAACTCCGGTTATAGTCGGACTAAGGTGTTTACGTGCACTTCAGTTGTTTGGTCTTAATCGGAGAAAGGCAATAATTCGGTTTTCTCGAGTGTCAGGTAAACGTACTGATTGAGAGCATGTAGCAGACACAACACAGCAAGTCAAACCTTCTTCTCGTCCTCTTCCTGGTTATTAAGGCCTGTGTTCATAGGGGACTTCACGCCTACTCAGAGCGAGGTGCAACCTCAGCACCACATTGTTTTATGTACCAGAACTCTAAAGAGACTATGTAAAAAGCCAAGACATGCGGCATCCCCCTTCAAGACAACATTATGTGTCCAATCAATGACTTGATTTTGACTTTAAATGTGAATTTATATAAAAGACTTTCATTTAAAAATCTGAATATTTGTGTCCCTCATGCTGCATTGTAGTTTGAGCTTACACACAGATGGTGCGACCTGATCTCTGCTGGCTTGTTTCGCTCTGCATCAGAGTGCGATTGCTGTGTCCACATATGTCCAAACGACCCAAACCAAAGTGTAAAATCATCACCAAGTAGAAAATGTCTTAAGTTTACCATCTTTGTCATGATTTCACTCTAAGAAATACTCTCAATGTTTCATCCCCCAGCTCTGTAAGATCGAGACGTGTCCTTTTGCATCATTCGCCTCTCTTCATTGTGACTAAAGAAACGATCTTAAGGTATGCAGGGCTAAAACTCTACTCTTAAATGTAAATATCTGATTGATGATGTACACAGACTGATCTCTCGGTCTCAGAAAGCTTCAGACTCTCTCTTGCAGCTGTTGTTCTGCATCAGACGGGCGATAAGCCCAGCATTGTTTAGGATCTGAAAACAACGAGAGCATGACCTATATATGACGGTCTCCTCCTCTCTGTACATTCACTGTCTGTGTTTTCTGAACAGTATAAAACAGTAGAGGTTTCTGTATGTGGGGGAGGGGAGCTGCTGTCAGTGGAAACCTCTGACGTCTCCACATCACAGCATCAGCTCGGGAGTGGCATGGGCAAACTCTGCAGACGTCTCCACAGACTTTTACACTCACACTCAGAAAAATAAAATGAAAAAATCTCCCCCAGAAATGTCCCAAAGTTGTTTCTCACACATGTTCCCCTCAGCGGAGAGTTTTCTTTGTTCAAGGTGTCTCAGGAGGACATGGCGCTAAAATGACACTGTGGTAAGACGTCCAGGATGGAGGCTGAAGCAAAGTCCGACAATAGGATGTGATTTTCTCTTTATTAGGGCTGTCAAAGTTCATGCCTCAATATGAGTTATTGCAAATCTTAGTTTTAGCTCATATGTTCGATAATTATCACTCTTGACTTGGTGAATAGTTTCCAAAACAAACAAAGGTGAAACTTGTGGATGGCGAGCAGAAACGAACCTCGTTGCAGTTTGAGCAGAAATGGGTAAATGTACGAGTCAGGTCGAGCAGATTTAGCATCGAAGCTAAAGTTATCGAAGCCAAGTTATTTTAATCACTGCTGATGCGAACCAAGTTTCCACCTGAGTATGTCTCATTGCTGGTCGTTTTAACTAAAAATCGCTAGTCTGGAATAGAGGCCGGTCCTACAGCATGTTTATCTGACTCTCAGTGCTGCAAACTGCACTGAGGAAGAAGTCTGAGATAAATTTGAAGCGGCCAGTTGAACGTTTGCTGATGTGAACTTTGTAAGAGCAGCGATTGGACGTTATCGAGTCAATCTAAAAAGAGTCAGAGGATGGTGAAAGTTCGACCTGGCTTCTTTCTGAGCATGCAGGATGGCGTCTCATGGGGTGAAGGTTAAAGAAATCTCTGCCACGGTAAAAGACAGGAAGAGAAGTTAACAAAATGACTGGACATTACTGCGACAAATCCAGATGAAACACTTGGATCAGTTTAGAGCGCTTAATCATGAAGAGGACATGGAGCATCTTCATTTTCTGCATGAAGATCACCGCTCACATGATAGAAACATCACCTCATCAGCTCATCTGACTTGTAACCCTCGCTTTTGAACGTCCGCTCACCCCGATTTCTCTTCAGAATTTTACTCTGGGGCTGGTAAATGTCTCGGTAAGATAAGGGGGAAAGTGTTTCTTTGATTGATTTGCTTTGGTTTGCTGATCATCTCAGATGCTAACTGAGGCTCACACTGACAGATGTTTCAGTCTCAAGTGCTTCATCTCTGGAGTTTGGTTGGTCTAAAGAGAGTCGGATCTAAATGTCAGTGTTTCCACTCCACTGACCTTTCGTTTCTAACCACATTTCTGATGATATATCCTTTTTGAATCACGTTGTTCAGAAATATATGTTGCTCATGTTAATATTAATTCATTTATATGTTTGATCATAGAGGTGTGAGATGAAATAAAGCAGTTTATCCTTCTCGCCGGTGTTTGTTCGCTCAGAGCTGCAGACTGAAGAATGTGTCGCTGCTGCAGTTTAGTCTGAGAGCTCCAACATGACTGTATAAGGAGACGATGCCTTCAGGGACACACACAATGCTGCTGAGGGTCTGCACCATTCATCCTGGTATACCCATCACCACACACACACACACGCACATACACACACACACACGCACATACACACACACACACGCAGAGGTTAAGACGACCCATTCTTCTGGCTCGCTGCTCTGTAAAGTGAAGATAAATTATGTATTTTATCGGATGACAAAGAGGCCGTCACTCTCTGAATAATCACCAGAGCGGCTGCTCGTAGACATCCATCATCTGTGGAAATATCACGTGCGTGCTCACGTTTTATCTTTACACTGAAGGTGAGATCGTCCACTCTGTTTTAAAGCTGCTTTCAATGAAACATTAAGGCCTGAATTTGTGTATTTCTGCACAGACATGAGCTTTAAGGGTAAATTTTTCTCTTAAACTCAGTGTGAACTTATTCAGACAGTATTCTGAAGACAGACATGCAGCAGCACTCAGACATCAGGTTCCTCAGGTATAGGAGTCAAACAGACCCACACATGGAGCTGAGCTTTAAATCCTCTAATAATGACTAACGAGGTGCAGCTGTGCAGCCAGGTGATCACCATCATCAGGTAATCAGCTGGAGCCGAAAATGAAGAGCACCTGGGATCAAAATCAGGCGTCAAAAACAGGGAAGAAAAGTTGATTTTCTTTCAAACCTGCTCAATTCAGAAGATCAAGAAAAAAATAAGAGTTATAAAATAAGGAAAAAGTGAAAGCTTGGTTCTAAACATACATTTAGTTTTTTTTAAAATTTTTTTTATAAATAACAAGATTATGTTGCATCTCAAAGTCTCTAAGGACAAACTATATATTTTTAAACTGTTCCAACAGTACCAGGACAGAGTGCCTCAACTTTGTCATGGCCTGGTGAACAGGGAAACATCGCAGTGTTGGTGAAAGAGTCAGAAATTTAACAAAAACATGTAAAAAAAAAAAAGATGATTGCTTTTGGAAATTCCTGAAAATTCCCCAAGCACTTTTGATATAAATTGTAAAGTCAAATCTTGCCTCATACATAAAAAATTCTCTGCAGCTTTCATTTGTTTGACGCTGAAACAACATGTTTATTTTTCAGATTACAATCTTTTCTTTCACTGTGTTGACTCGTAAATGTCAACCATGTGTAAAATGTAGCATACACCCCAAACTATCCAAACTGTGGAGTAACTTCGACAATCTCACTGCTGTCACTTAAATCAGGTGACCGGGAGGGTCTTCCAATCTGATAATGTTTTATTTTTCCCACATCCTCCTTCAAAATGTAAAATCAACCTCAGAAACTGCAGTTTTGTGAGGGTCCACTAGGAGCCATCTACTATAGTGAGTCAGTCCCCATAGAGCCCAATGTAAAAAGTAATCTTGTTTACAGTCTGGACCAGAAAAACAGTGTGGTTCTTGATGTTTTACATTTTGATGGTAGTGATCTGTGAACTGGTTCCTTCTAAGGTTTTGGGTATTTCAGACATCAAGAAGAAGTCCATTACAAACGTGCTCTTACAGCTGGTCTCCTTGAGTGGGTATCATGATGGTTAACCGGCTCATTAGCTGGCTAATATGTAACCCAAGGCCACAGACTGTTAAACTTTGATATCTTATCATTTACTAACTATTCAGTCCTTCACGGATCCAGAGGCTTAAGACTAATGGGTAACTTCACAGCTCAGTCCACCCCGGAAACTTTTAATGACCTGAAAACAGAAACAAAAAACGAGCTTCCCTTAATATCTTAAAAAGTTACAACAACAGCTGATTCAAACCTCCTCTGTGGACGGGGATCTTGAAGATAATAACATTTGTCTTGTATTCATATTTACTCTTGCTAAAAGCATCTTTATGATTGATAACATACGACGTCTGTAAATGCATAGCTCTCCCACTCCTCTCTGAAGTCATTATTAATAATATCTCAGCTCTCCTCAGAGACCGAGGAGAACAAGACGAATGTGAGATGAGTTTTGTGTTGGTTATGAATAAGTCAGCTCGGCTTTGAGGTGCTGACTTTGAAGCTGAGAGTGAAGAGGAGGGTCGGGGTTATCTGGGAGTCAGGGTGGGCAGATGAAGGTTCGTTAAAGTGGATCAGTGGGGAGGGATCCCCTGCCTCCCTGCCCGGCCTGCACACAAATACAAACACACATACAGGTCCTTTTCTGCCAGGAAAAGTGTCTTTCTCATGGAAATGCTGCAGACTTTCTCTTGCAGACTTTCTCTTGCCCCAGTTTTTGTTTTCTCTCCGAGCTTCCTCCCACTCACAGTCTCGGGTTTTCTTCATCCTCTCCTCTTGTTTCTGTCATCCTTCTGCTTCCTGAGACTCTGACAGTATCTGCTGTTATCTCTCAGTGTTTGTTTGGTTGTTTTCTGAAGCCTGGAAATAACTCACTGCTGCTCTGACTCGCAGAAGGATTGCAGAAGTATCTTATTTCAAACTACAGATTTTCTGTCTTTACATACTTTTAGAGTCAAGTTAAGAAACGGATGTTCTGGATGCTCTCTGAACATTTTCAGATCCAAAAATGGGTGAATTTGATGTGAATGTTTGTGAAGAATTCTGTTTGAGCTGCTCTTGAACAGCACGATTCAACACTCTCATTGATGTACAAACAACTCTTTAACTCCCGGTTAAATCTTAAAAAGGGAGCTCTAACTGCAGACGCACAACACAAAAACATGAAAACAAGTTTGCGTTTCAGATCTGGGCACCATCACTACTCCTCAATGTTCCTCAAAAGCTCTCTGCACAAAGAACTTCAGAGGGGGCTGCAAGCTGAGCCGCTACTGGGCCTCGTTCAAAGGTTTCTTCTCCAAGACAGTTTATCTATTTTAGCATAAAATTCATGATGCATGTAGTTGAGGCTTCCTCCAGGTCTGCATTTGACCACTCCAGTCCAGTCTGTTTCGGCTACATGTCAACCAGCTGTGTTTTCAAAGTACAGCACCAATGAACAGCTAGAGTCACAAGACCGATAATTTCCGATAAACAAACCCATGTCCGTGGTTTGGTCTGTTTAGGTTTCACAATGTCATTACTGCAAACAGACTAACCCCAAATTTTCACCGCATCCAGAACGGCTCCAATCCGGAATGGTGGCAATTTTCAACGTCCACCAATTTCTACCCGGTGACTAACTGTGGAACGATCAGCTACGATCAGCGGAAATAGCCTTTTTGTAGTTATTCTGGATGCGGTGGAAATTGGGGCTAACAGACTTTACATGACAAGCCTACATGATATCCTCATCAACTACATGCTTTGCGTGTCTCTGTAGTTTACACTGATTGGCCATTTGGCGGGCGTCTGACGTCAACAAATACGGGTCTTGAATACTGTAAACACAAATAAAATTGTAATTGCCCCCATCATATTATTGTCAGTTTTTAACTACCAACAGCGATAACTTGAAGAGCTGTACATGAGGCTGGTCCAAGGTCATCTTATAAATTTGATCATTAGACGATGACTTTATTGTCGTCGACAGGAAAGGAGGAGGAAGTATACAATCCAGCAAGCCACTGCAACAATGACACTGGAGAGAAAGTCTGTGTTGTAAAACTCTTGAAAAGATAAGCTGTCAATAGTGAGGTATCTAAAATATTGTAAAACTTCCTGTTCATGAACAATCTCCATAAAAACATAATAACGGACACTTGTACTCCTCGTGTTATTTCCTGTTTTTGGTACAAAGGTCCGAACCTTTCAAAATAATGCTTTCACACTGGGCATGAACCCGAGACCACCTCTTTTGGTCGGACCAAGGTCCAGCTGTTTGGTCCGGACCAAGGACCTGAGGAGGTTTCGCAGCTATCATTTTGGTTTCAGATTAAACAGAAAAGACCGAAAGTCCAGACCGAATAACGTCGGTGTGAAATCCCCCTAACACTCAGCTCATTAGAGGGGTTTTGGAGGCTGTGAGCTGAGCTGCTTTGTTTATTTTTTCTCAATTCAAGTTATCTAATAATCAGAAACCTTCATGTCGTTTTGTTTTATGGGTTAAAACAAGACTTTAGATATCACAGCATTATGTGTGAATACTTTAAATGTTAATTAAGGTCAAATACTGCAGAATAACTGTCTGTTTAGTTTGATTTAGTTGTTCATAGATATTTAAATCTGACCAATATTCAAAATTTACAGCCGTCAGTTGATAAATCTTATTACACAAACATCTCTAGATTGTCTTATCACTCAAAAAGCACGAAAGAGGTTTCCTGTGCATGTCTTTGAATCAGTTCCCTGCATACAGAAAAACTGATGTAATTCTAACCAAACTTGAACATGATTAATCTGCTTTTATGACTGTGGCTGCTGAGCAATCATCCTGAATGTCATCCTGCTGAAAACAAGACAAACCCACAGACCTCCTGGAAGGCAGCGCAGACCTCCGAAATCTGCCCCCATGAAATCTTTTAATCTGCATCTGGATCTGGTTTAGACAATGACACAGACTTCAGGACACGACCGCAATCCTAGGACCCTCGTTTACGTCTATTTTTCCATCTGAATTTGGTTGTTATTTCAGTCTATACATTTCAAATCAAATACAACAAATCATAACTTCAGCAATCGGATCGTCCTGAACGTGAGGTTGGTTCAGCACGGAGGACTCTAAGGTTACGTGACAGTTCTCAGGTCACAGAGGGAGCATGAAAACACTCCCACCACCCAGTGTGTTTACAATCCTCTGTAGTCTAATGGCTTTATGGCCTGTTAGTGTCACACCTGGTTTGGTGACCCACTTATTTAAACTCTTTGATGCATTAGCTTTGCAGGTGTGGCTTTACAACAGGAGGTTCAGATTGAGTTAGCGGTTCTGCTCTCTCTGATGAGGTCTGGGAGCGTTTGTGAACTTTAGCGACCCTAAATTACTCTCAAATCCCTAGAACTGAGACTTTAAATGCACCACTGCTGTTAAAAATCACATTTAAATCTATGTCATTACAAAGAAACCAAACATTTGTTTACCCTGAGTGAACACCTGGCAGCAGTTGAGATGAAAAAACTTCCTTATTGTGCTCAGAAACCACATCAGACCCAGAGTCATTGTTTAAAGAGAGCCAGCTGCAACCAGACCGTCTGAGATCTGAGACACATTTTCACCTGCTATTAAAAGTCCTTGTTTGAATACGATTAATACATTTTCAAACCTGGATCATGTCATACAAACTTTGGAGTTTAAAGTGTAAATATTAAACCAGACTGAAATGAAATTCTTCGTTTTCATCCCTGAGACTGCAGCTCTGTTTTATACAAGGTGTGATCTTCTGCTCCCCTATCTGTGAGTTAGGGTTATTAGGGTCTTATTCAGATCCCTGGTTTGTTTGACCTTTTCAAATTCACCCCACCGGGAATAAATTATGTAATCCGTATCATCAGATTTTAGCTGTGTGCTTTTTTCTCATGGTGACCTCTCTCTACTTCCCTTTTTCTGAGTTTCCACTCCTCAATGTTCTCATCTGCTTCTTTAAATAAACCCTGAAATGAGAAGTATTTCAGTGTTTGCTGTGGTGACATGTGACCTGCAGTGACCCTGACAACCACGGTACAAATTCAGTGACTGGCTGACATGTGGGAAATCACTCCACAAAGACGTTCCTGTCACTGCCGCAGAGATCATTTCCTCTATTTAAACACATGAGCAGCAGAGATAATCGTTGACCAACAGATTCCTGTTTTTACAGGAAGGTGATCCCTCTGTGTCTGAGAATATCTCCACAAACCAAGAATAAAATTCCTATTTTAGAGTCAGAAATTATGTCAACATCCTTTGTAGAGTAGCCAGCAGGTCCTTTCAGCCTCTTATGTTCAATGAGAGTGACTTTACAGCTCCAAAGTTTGACAATTTCTTGATTATGATCATCAGAGGTGATACTTAACATTAACTTCAGTGGTGTGATGTAAAGTATATCCATTTTAAAAACCTTACTGATGAACATAATCTGTTTACTCTGCATTTTTAGGATGGCAAAGGCATGATCTGCCCACTCTGATTGGCTGGTTCTCACTCCTGAATGAGAGAGGAGAGCAGGGAGAGGATACATACTTTTATGATACTTCTATCAAATCAATATGATCAACAAATGACTAAAATAACACTTAAATACAGTCTGATAAATGATAAAAATGTCCTCTATTGGTTTATCAGTTTCCAAAAACATGTAATGTATCAAACGAGATTGATGTTTGCTCAATTTTAAGGACATTTTGATTTTCTTTTTAATGTAGAGCTTCAACAGGGATCCAGGTTTTACCGTGTGGAGGAGAAACTCTGCAGGACTTCACTGTTCTCTGCAGCCTGTTAGCTAAAAGAGGGGGAAGGGATGGGGTCAAAGGTCACAGCACACTGTGGATGAGTCCTGCAGAACAAACACAGGCCGACTTTTACGGCTAACAGCCTCAGTGTTTGTGTTTCAGTGTTAAACATTAACCGTTAAATGTTTCAGCAGACTGAGTTCAGACACACGCGCGGACACACTAACACACACTCACTCTCTCTCTATTTGTCTGAACATTTACTACAAAGTGTTTAGACTAATTGATGATTTGGGATAATAAGCAGCAGGACAGTTTTCATGTTCAAACACCCCTCCTCCCTCTCTCTGTCTCTCTCTCTCTCTCTCTTCTGGACCCGGCTCTGCAGCTCTGATCGTCTTAATGAAACACAGAGAGGAGCTGCTCCTGATCACTAACCTGTCTGTTTTCTCTGAAACACGCAGAGCTTGAACCCGTTAAAAGAGGAGAAAACACGCCGGCTGGTTTTGAACTTAATTTCATTAAAGCTGGTGTAAACAGAACAGAGGCTTGTTAACCACGAGCAGCAGCATCTCATCCGCTGATGAAACGAAACCAGAAAGACCAGATTTAACTCATGTTAGAGGAAAACAAATTCAACACGTGTTCTCTGTTACCTTTTTTAATTGCTGAAGACTGACTCCACTCTTCTTCTCTGGTTAAAATAAAGATCAGATGCAAAGCTTTATGAAGTGGTTTCCAAACTTGATCTGCAGGGCCCCCCTTACCCTCACCATAGACATCAGCAAGGCTCTGTAGTAGAAGAGACTCTAATCTTTAACACTTGTTTTATTGAGTAAAGTACATTTGAGAGAACATGACGGGGACAACATGAGGATGACAACTACTGTAGTTGCATATACAGAAAATATCAAATATCACATTAAATATTCACTTTTTTGACCAGCTGTTCATGATCCATCCAGAATGTGTCCATGACCCACTTTTGGGTTGGGACCCACCAGTTGAGAACCACTGGAATAGTCAGACTGGTCCTTTGACTGTGGCCCAGATCTCTGGTTACATCTCTGAGGTTAAGCGAACCCCTCCTCTGATAACCTCGCTGCTCTCTCAGATTATGTACACAAATGTTTTCAGAGTCTTGTGTGAGGTCTTTGTGTCCCTCTCCTCCAGTGTGACTAACTGTCAGTGTAAACTGCTGACTGGTGGACTGTTCGTCTCCTGACGCTCTCAGGGTCTCTGTGTGTTTTCTGATTTGAGCTCAGAGACAGGGTGGTCAGCTGCTCAGACATGGAAACAGCTGCAGCTTTGTTTGCTCTCTCACTGATGGAGTGTGTGTGATTCCGCTCAGTGTTTCTCCGGTTTAACTGTGTGGATGGAAAAGTCTGCAGCAGCAGCAGGAGGAGGAGGAGGAGTTTGACTCATTGTCTATCCAAACTCAGGGTGGTTATAGCAACAGTGGCTTCTCCAAAATGACTCATTTATGATCTGATCTGTCATAATTCTAGACAACCGATTCTTGACGTTCAGACTCAACAAACATTTAGACAATGAAGAATAAATGATGAGCTGTTGGGGAAAGACACAATGAGAACCATCTGCTTACACCTCATACAGAATATCATACAGAGCATCTAAGTTCAAAAACCTTTTCAGGGCATCTAAGGAAATCACCTCTTTTGAGTATGGGCTGATAATGCATTCGTTATTAATTTCTGCAGCACATGCCTTTCACAAAAAAAGAGGACATGTCCGGGTAAAAGAGGACGTATAGTCACCCTATGTTAACAATCAATAACAAGAGCAAATACTTCCTTTTACATGGATCAGCACAGTAAACACGCTCACTTCCTGGTTCATTTCAAGCAACGCCTGTTCATCTAAGTCTCAGTTTTATTGTAAATAGTCACACAGAGGCTTCACTCTGGTTTACTTCAGCAGTATGAAACAGAAACTGATGATCTTGTGATTTTCTAAAAACATCATGATGATGCAGATTAATAAAAAGTCAAAAGTCAAAGTTAAATGGAGGTCAGATCCATCTGATACATTCAAGGAAGTCAGGAAATCTCAATTCTCATTGTCTTAGTGACTCAGCATTAAGCAGATTATTGTCGCAGTGTTAATGTTTGACCCAGAACAGTTTGTCAGATGATCTTTATGCAGAAATCTGTTTATAGAGAGACCGAAATCCTCCTCAGATTACCAACCATGGGAGGTGGATGTCATTATTGTGTTCCTCTTGCTTTTGCTCTCCATACAGACTGTCTCTCCTGCAGACGCCAAGGCCTGCTAATACCCGATTGGTCAATATTCAGACTACAAACAAAAAAGCAGACCACCAGAACACAGACAAAAAGCAAAATCTAGACTTCTGAGTCCAGACTCTTGGTGTGTTCGAGTTACTTCGGAAGTCAGAAGTCCGAGCTGAAAATGACGTCAGACCTGATTTACCAGCTAGCAGTTACCAAGTCACAAAAAAGAAAAATCGGTGGATGAAACAAGATGGCTACATCTACCAAAGTTATTTTAGCGCTTGCCTTGTCCGAATATAAGACAGGCGCTAAAATAACTTTCGCAGATGTAGCCGTCTCGTTTCCGCCTCCAATTTTGCTTTTTTCCAACTTGATAACGAAAACGCTGGGAACTGTTCTACCGGGCATGCGCAGTGGACGTAATAGTGGTAGTAATATGGCGGAACGCAGTAGACGCTCACACTGCTCTAGGGACTTCCGGTCGTTTTTTGGACGTGACCAGCTCTGGACGCTGGAGAGAGGATCACGAGAAACGAAGACACGGATGAGCAAGGTTGGCGGCTGGCACAGCCGGACTGTGAATGGACAGGAGATGGAAGAGGGAAGTGACGGGTCAGGAAATGATGGGATGGAGTTAGGTGGCGGGAGAAATGAAAATTGGAATGTTGTGAAAGGGGGAAAAGCTAAGCGCAAACGCAAAAATAATAGGGGACAGAGAGGAGTGGGCACAGCGTCTGAGGAAACGGATAGCGAGCAAGCAAGAGAGGACGAGGAAGAACACAAAGTAATCATTAGATTGGAGCAAGAAGGCGCCTCGTTTGGGGAGTGGAATCCTGTAAACCTTACAAAAGCAATAAATAAACAAGTAGGAGATGTGAAAAGTGCGAGAGTGTTGCGCAATGGAGCACTGCTGATTTTTTGTCGAGACAGCGCACAGTTGGGGAGAGCCATCAGAGTGGATAAAATTGAGGGGAAGAAGGTGGTAGCAACGCTAGCTAGGAAGGGAGGAGGGATCACCCGAGGAGTAATCTTTGGGGTGCCGATAAGTGTATCTATTGATCAAATAAAAGAAAATATAAAGGGAGCGAAAGTGAGGGAAGCAAAGCGCCTGAAAACAACACGTGAGGGGGAAAAATGTGACAGTCTGTCGGTTTTGGTTACGTTTGAGGAAGAGAGAATCCCAGAAAGAGTGCATATAGGATACATGAGCTACGGTGTGAGGCTCTATGTGCCTCCGCCATTAAGGTGCTTTAAATGCCAGAGATATGGGCATGTTGCAGCAGTATGTAAGGGGAAACAAAGATGTGGGAAATGTGCTGGGGAACATGAATATGGGAAATGTGAAATTGGAGCAAAAATTAAGTGCTGCAACTGTGGAGGGGAACATACCTCTGCATACAGGGGATGTGAAGTCAGTAAGAGAGCAGCAGAAGTGCAGCAAATGAAAACATCGAATGGAATCACATATGCTGAGGCAGCCAGAAGGGTGAGGGTGCAGGCAACTGAAAGTAATGCCAGTACAACCGAAAGGAAATAAGAACACATGAAGGATGCAAAAGAATTAAGGAAGACACAATGGTTGTGGGGAAGAAAGATTTCATACTATTCATGGTTGAGGTGGTTAACTGTACAGCGCAAACAGACAAGAAAACAGAAAAAATCAAAATAATAGTGAGAGCAGCAGAGAAATATCTGGGACTGGAGGCAGTTGGGTGGGAGGAAGTGGAGGACCTGTTGAAAGGAGGGGGGTCCAGCTCACAGAATCCATCACAGCAGTCATCAGTATGGGATGGAGGATCATCATGGTCCTAAGTATACTGCAATGGAATGCAAGAAGTCTCATAACCAATGGGCAGGAATTTAAGAAGTTTATATCTGAGTTACAGGACAAGCCTACTATTATATGTATTCAAGAAACATGGATGAGGGAGCAGTGGGATTTTGTAATACATGGGTACACGGCTGTAAGAAATGACAGGAAAAATGGGATAGGTGGTGGGGTAGCTACCTTTATAAAGGATGGGATAGGGTTTAATACAGGTCAAATAGGGACGGATCATGAGTCCATAACAGTAAAAATCTGGACAGGAAGATATGAGCTAGCAATTATTAATTACTATAACCCATGCAAGAGATTGAGTATGGATACACTGAATAAGGTACTGGGGGAGGTGCAAGGGAAAATATTGTGGTGTGGGGATTTCAATGCACATAGCACTTTATGGGGGAGTGAGAGAACAGACTCAAATGGTTCAATAGTGGAAGAATTTATAGAAGATAAAGGGTTAGTGTGTCTAAATGATGGGAGGGGCACTAGGTATGATTGTGTACGAAATAAGGAGAGTGCAATTGACTTAACTTTAATGTCCAATGAGATGGCAGGTATCACAAATTGGGAAGTGCTAGATGAAATATTAATGGGGAGTGATCACTATCCTGTGATTAGTAAGGTGGGTGTAGAAATGCAGCGAGAGGAGGAAAGGAGGGTGCCAAGGTGGAAAATTCAGAATGCTAAGTGGGATGCTTATCAGGCAGTGAGTAGAAATATATTTGAGGAGTTACATGAGGAGCAATGGACAGGTGTGGATGAATGGAATGAGAGAGTGGTAGCAGCTATAATACAGTCGGCTGATGGGACAATTCCAAAAGTGTCTGGGGGCAGAAGTGTAAAAAGTGTACCATGGTGGGATAATAACTGCAGACAGGCTATAAGAGCACGTAACAGGGCATTCAGATTGTTAAAGAAGCAACATACAATGGAGACATTAATCCAATACAGAAGATCACAGGCAGTAGTGAAAAGGACAATCAGAGCAGCTAAGCGGGCGTGTTGGAGGAAGTACTGTAGTGAAATAGGGCAGGAGGTACAGCTGTCAGAAGTTTGGGGAATGATTAGGAAAATGAGTGGAATAAAAAGAAATATAACAATCCCGATTCTGAAGAAGGACGATAGAACAGCAGTTAGTAATTTAGAGAAGGCGACGCTACTGGCAGAAACATTAATTCAAGTTCATAGCTCAGAAAATATCTCAACAGAAGCAAAGCAGCATAGGCAGAATGTACTGACACAAAACACATGGATTAGAGAGAAAAAGCAGGCAAGAGGGGATGATCTAGATCTGCCCTTTAATTTGTATGAATTAAGAAGAGCAGTAGCCAAAACGCGGCAGTCGTCACCAGGAAAAGATGATGTGTGCTACTGCATGTTAGATCACATGGATGACAGGTCGCTGGGGGTAATATTAAAGTTATTTAATAAAGTATGGGAGTCAGGGGAGGTTCCACAGGCATGGAAACACTCAGTAATAGTGCCAATTTTAAAACCAGGTAAAGGAGCATCAGATCCATCAAATTATAGGCCAATTGCCCTTACATCTCAATTAGGGAAAACAATGGAGAAGATGGTAACAGAAAGGCTGATGTTTTTTTAGAGAGTCATGACCTGTTTTCTTCATATCAAAGTGGATTTCGCAAAGGAAGGAACACGATGGATTCAGTGCTCAGTTTGGAGTCAGATATCAGAAAAGCACAGACAAATAAAGAAATAGTGATGGCTGTGTTCTTTGACGTAGAGAAGGCATATGATATGTTATGGAAAGAAGGGCTGCTCATTAAATTAGATAAGATGGGAGTGGGAGGGAAATTATATAACTGGGTACTAAGTTTTTTATTTAGAAGAACAATAGAGGTGAGAGTAGGGCAGGAATTCTCTCCAATATATGAGGTTGAAAATGGAACCCCGCAAGGGAGTGTGTGTAGTCCAGTAATTTTTAATTGTATGATCAATGATATATTTGAGGAGGTGGGGGGAGGAATAAGTAAATCATTATTTGCTGATGATGGGGCCTTATGGGTAAGAGGGAGAAATCAAGACTATCTGCAGAAAAAGCTGCAGGCAGCGGTTGATAAAGTGGAGCAGTGGACAAATAGATGGGGATTCAAACTGTCAGTGGCGAAAACCCAAGTAATATGCTTTGCTAAGCGACATAAAGAGGTGTCAATAAAACTATATGATCAAACGTTAGAACAAGCTAAAGTAGTACGGTTTTTGGGTGTCTTATTTGATGAAAAACTTACCTGGAAGCAGCATATAGAAAAACTGAGAGATAAATGTAAAAATGTTAATAACCTTATGAGGTGCATGGCAGGACGAGATTGGGGTGCAACTAGGAAGTCTCTGTTAAACATATACCAAGCAATGATGAGGTCCAGAATTGATTATGGCAGTGTGGCTTATATGTCAGCAGCAGAGAGTCACCTGAAGAAGCTGGACGTGGAACAGGCTAAGGGGCTGAGGATATGCAGTGGGGCGTTTAAAACCTCTCCAGTGGCTGCTCTTCAAGTTGAGGTAGGGGAAGAGCCTCTAAGGATAAGAAGGGTAAAGCACATGCTGGCATACTGGGTATATCTGCAGGGGCACAAAAGGTCACATCCAGCAAAAGCAATATTAGAGGAATGCTCAGAGCACGACAAGACCAATTTTTTGAGTTTGGGCTGGGTAGGGAATGTAAAAGCTGAAAGTGTCGGTTTATGCAACATGCAATTTGTATCAAGTCATTCTTTACCAGAAATCCCTCCATGGGTATTTCAGGAGCCAACAGTGGACTTTGGTATTCAGGATAAAGTAAAGAAGAAATCAGGGAATACAGGAGATATTGTGCAAAGATACATTGAACAGAACTATGCAAATAAACTGTTGATATTTACGGATGGATCAAAAGATCCAAAGACAGGGCGCACCGGGGCAGCAGTCTTCATCCCAGAACAAAGACTGGCAATTAGAGAAAGGGCTACTGATCATGCCTCAGTATACTCAGTGGAGCTTTTAGCAATAATACTTGCATTGAAGTGGATGAAGGGAGGGAATGTTGTACATGCAGTAATAGCATCAGATAGTTATGCAGCACTGGAAAGTATCAAAACAATGAAATCATGTAGGCAAGATCTTGTTATGGAGATTCATCAACTGCTACACCAGATACAGAACAGGGGGGGACAACCAGATTTGTATGGGTTCCAGCACATGCAGGTGTTGAGGGTAATGAGGAAGTAGACACACTTGCAAAACAAGCTGTCAGAGCACAAACAATAAAAAACAGCATTCCACTGGGTAGAGCTGAAGGGAAGTCAATAATCAAGACACAGATGCAGAGAGTTTGGCAGGAATATTGGGACATCAATGACACTGGGAGACATTTCTACAGGATACAGAGTCAGGTGGGTGGAGGACGGGTATTTGGCAGGAGCAGGAAGGAGGAGGTGGCCATCACCCGTCTTAGGCTTGGGCACACAGGGTTAAACAGCACACTAAAAATAATAAGTAAACACCCCACAGGAAAGTGTCAAAGCTGCAATGTACAGGAAACAGTCGAACATGTCCTAATGGAATGTAGGGAGTATGAAAGAGAGAGGGAAGTATTAAAAAATGGCTTAAAAAAGGAAAACATTGGATTTACATTAAGGAGTGTGTTACAGAGAACAAAAGAGAGCAATAAACATGTACAAAGATATTTGAGAAGAACTGGCCTAGTTAAAAGGATCTAGTAGGGTTTGGAGGGGGTTCCTTTTTTTTTTTTTTTTTTGTAAATTACCAATCTAATGTTCCACACTCCAGTTCGGTAGGTGGCGGCAATGCGCCAAATTGTTGGATGCCAGCCGCCAATCAAATCCAAGAAGAAGAAGAAGAAGAAGACGCTCACACTCATTCATTCACTGACAGGAGCGCACACACCGTCGGTGAGTAGCGACTAAACTTCGTGATCCCGGAGTTGCCAGCCACTGTGGGGACTCACTGGTGATGGGTTTAGCACGTGGGAGCGGCTGTAGGTCCAGACGATCTTGTAAAGTTATTGATTTGCGTTCTGAGACGTACATCTTTGTATTGATGTAGTTAGCGCTTGTGTTAGCAACATGCTATCCCGTCTCGGTCGCTCACGGCGTGAGGCACGTTCAGTAAGCCCGATTGCATTGTGGGTAACGTAGTCGCTTATTGTTGCGCTCTCACTGTGTTGCGTGTTTAATGCGAGCCTTGAGAACTACATATTTTTTTGCACCGTGGTTTAGCGATGGTCCAGGCTAACAGACTTTAAATGTTATTGCTTCTTGTGTTTAGTAGTAGAAACAGTCTTGTGTTTAGTAATAAAAAAGAGAAGCATTACACGCAATTAACTCAAATGTTTATTGTTGGGCATGCTATTTTGCATTTTTGGTTTATTTCTGTGTTCCTTCCAGGTTTATAACCTGTGCAATGGCTGTGCAATGTTACATTAAATAACAGCAACTAGTCAAGCACGAGTTGTAACAGTGTGTTTCCTGTTAAGCCCTTTCCAAGGGCTAAGCTCAAAATGTCGGAACTATATCTAGTAACGTCTTTAAGTCTTTATATGTCGGTCCTAACAGGTTCTCATGAATAAACCTTGATCATTTTATATTCTGTTTATTAAAGCTGTGATATTGTACAGTGGATGTGAACAGCTGATGCTCCGTGTAGATGCAAATCTCTGTCAGAGCTTCCTGCTGAGGTGCAAATGGAGGCAAAGACTCTCATCACAGGTGCTTCTTCAAGTCCTGACCGAAAAATAATTGATTTTAAAACCTCGTTTAAGGCTTAATTTTGAGTACAGAGCTGAATATTTGGAAATAAAGCTCATATTTTCTGTAATTTGTCTTCTTCGTGCACACCGCCTGCTCCTCTGTGTCTATCTGATGTAGATCTGTGTCTCTTCATAATCGCATTCAAGTCTTTGTCTCTGTGCTGACAGTTTAGGCCGTTACCATGGCAACATCCATCATGTGAAAGAAGGAAAAGCGCATTAAAGCTTCAAAACGCGCGACTCCAAGCTTCACACCTCGCCGATGATATCAAGAAGTCATTATCACCTCAGAGCGAGGAGGACGGGATTATTCCTCGCCGCTTCGCCACCGTGGGGTTTCACACTGCTGTTTGTGCGCACGTGTCAGCGTGTTTGTGTGTCAGCGTGTTTGTGTGTCAGTGTGCTTGTGGTCACTTGGCTCATAAAGTGGGTGTTTGCCAAAGTGAGAGGACAGAGCAGCTCTCTGTTCTCAGATCAGTTGGTGGCAGCGTTTTTTGGCTGAAGTGCTTGGAGGACATTCAGTCAACGTCTGTCGTCTTTGTTTGTTTGTTTTGGGATTTTTTGTTAAACCCAAACCGTAAATAAAGCATGAAGAAGTGATTTTAATTCGCAAAAGAACATGCAAAACAATCATCCTCGCTCAGCTGTTGCTACACATCGGTACATTCTCACAGTAACGTTATCAAAACAAGCCAAGAAGAGCAGCTTGACGTATGTTAAAAACGTTTATGTCAGTCTCTTGCATCATTAAGACCTAAAACTATTTCACAAGTCTCTCTTTAAGCAGTGCTAAGGCAGCTCAGTGTGATGGTAACTTAACACAGAAATGCTTTTGCCTTTGTCTGATACTCTGAGATTTTTGCTGACATGGCTGCAACAATAACCAGCCTCCTCCTGTGTGGACAGAGCATCACTCTGATTCAGACTTCTGCATCAAATTTACTCAGAAAGTAGAGGCATCCATACACAACCTGATGTACACCTTCTTAAAAATGTAACCACTTGTTGTGACAATGCAAACTAAGTAAGTCCACGTGACACAAACTCGAAACTTCCGTACGAAACCACAGACATTTGAAGGACTTTATAAACTTAAAAGCCGGACAAAAAGAGGACGTATTCTGGATTTGTGGCCTGTGCAGGTCTTCTCTATAGCTTACAAACTTACTAAAGTGCTTAAATGAAGCCCCATGCGCACGGAGGTTTTTGTTCTTCACTTCTTAAAAGTAATGATTGATCAGGTTTCCCAAGTCTGAAGACAGCAGACAGCACCACATTAAAGTCTATTTTCTTTTGTCTCTGTTTTTGGTCTCCACCTCCTCCTGTGTGAGAGAAGGCAGCTGGTGTACAGTGTCTTTTTAAAAAGCCCTTTCTCTGAAAATAGTCACAATGAGAGCACTAAAGCAGACCGAACAGAGATGGTTTTGGAGCTGGACAGATAACAATGAGCTGAAACTCATCGTAAACCTCCGTAAAGCGCAGGCACTGACCCTCTTTATGGCATCACTTTGTTGTCTTATGGTCACTTGGTGCATTGGTTTGACCTTTCAGGATTGTATTAGTTGTGGGGGAAGCAGGGCGGAGCTCTTTGCATATGTGCAAATGTTCAGTTTTTCCTTGACATTGTCAGGCTGCAATTTAATGCTCTTGAATTTTGAGGCATAATATAATCAATCTGCAAGTTTTTGCATGTCCCATCCCATTACTTAGTGCTCAGGCTCAGTGGTGAATTATGACAATGACATAAGGAGCCATGTGTGGAGGTTTATCGTGTCCCAAAACTCAAAAAACTTGTCAAATTAGACTCTGCAGACACATTAATACTCTGGGATAAGGTGATTAGAATTGGTAGACATGTCAAGCATGTTACCCCCAATTTCCATCGCATCCGGCACGGCTATGAAAAGGCCGTATCCACTGATCATAGCTGATCGTAAAGTTAATGTGTCAATTTCCACCGGCTTCTTTCCGTTCCGCTGACGATCGCCGAACTCCACAGCTAATTGCAAGAGTTCTAGTGTTTCCAGATGCCGGAGCATGCCGGATATTCAGTACAGATTAACCCATGCTGGAAAGGAAGTCGGGCACAGACACAAAATAAAACACCCAGCTTCTTTTCAAAATTAAACACTGTGTTTCAAGCGGATCATATTTCACACTATGCAAATGGGCGGGGACAAACAAGTGAAAGGATTATAGACAGCATTTCATCCCGATGACACCATGGATGAGAAGATGCTGATTTCCACCTCTGGAAGGACACAATCTACTGCTTGTATGGTTAGCCTCTGTGGCTAAAGACAACTTGTCATTGCGCGATTGCATGTGAATCCACTGGTTCTTGTAAGTTTTCACGATTCCTGCTGTCCGTAAACCGCCATGAAATTTGCCTCAAAAACGTATCCTGTAGGAATGGGCGTACGGCAAAAATCGCTGCTGTTCTGGATCAGAGCCGTTCCGGATGCGGTGGAAATCCCGGGTTAACATATATAAAAAAAGACTCCTGAGTTCATTCCCAAACTTAACAGGAGTTTAGCCACTCTGGTTTGATATTTAGTTTACTGTTGGTGATATATAGGGCCTGTACTTTGCTCTCTGGTGCTTCCTTCCCAAATTAAAGTGCTTTAAAACATGCGCTTGAACAAAGTAAGAAATACAGTCCTGTGGCAGTAACCAGCCGCTAACAGCTCTCTAATGAAACCAACGCCGTGGCACAAAGTTGCAGCTCCAGCAGCCTGAACAAAGCGGAGGTCAGGCTGTGACTCGGAGAGAGGAGAGCTGGATTAAAGGGCCACTGCGTCGGTCACATTCATTGTTTCAGGATGAAAGCAGAGAGGCGTTCGCATGGCAACAACGTCAGCTGGTTTTCTGCCAGCTGTCCGGGGCTGTGGGTCTGTTTTCAGGGGTGGAGGAATGTCACGACTCCCCCCACTCAAGCTCCACAGGGACCGGACTTGTTTGGCAGAGAGCCACCCCCATCCACATTCACACGGCACACAAAGACGAACAACGAGGGGCTGAAATATCTGCGGTGTGTCCTTCCCTTCAGTGACAGGAGAAGAGTCTGTATGACCTGATTCTGTCACAATAACCCTCGTACATCCCTGTGGTCTTGATCGTAATTAAACTCATGATTTAAGGAAATAATATCTGACATTCATGGTCCCCTGAGGATATATGATTGAGAATACTTTCACTTTAAAAATCGACAACATTTGCCTCCTGCAACCGAGTGACTGAGAAGATCATCAAGTTAGTTCAACCATACATCCTCAAAATGTGCAAATTAAGATCAACCAGACAATAAACTTCATCCAGTCAGTGTTCAACACATTTGTCAGTGATTATCAAAAAATGAATGCTAATTCCAACATGAGGCTCAGAATACACTTCTGTACCACTAGGCCAAATTACCAGAGGATCATCTAATCACATGATAAAATATAAGAGGAACTATAGAGCAATTTTCTGGTGTTTTAATTCAATGGAAGAGCATTCAGAGGGTGCATTAAAAAAAAAAAAACATTTTATATGCAGTATAGGGCAATATTTTGTGATTTTCTAAGACTTGGATGGGCATCCAGAGGGCACTTAATTTCTTTTTAACTCCAAGAAGAAGAAAAAGAAGAGGAAAACAGGAAGATGAAGAAGAAGGACTTTATTGATCCCCAAAGGGAAATTCAATAAGTGGTAGTTCAATAAGGACATCCAGATGGCGTTTTTCCACATTTTACACTTTTGAAGAGCAGATACTCAATAAATTCATGTGCATTTTAATGGAAAAACCACCAAAAAGGCCTTTGATTGTTTTGGTTGCAGGGGCATCCCAAAAGGTCACATTGGCAGCCTTTTTTTTTCTAACATGGCAGAAATTCATCAGACTGATCAGTACAGCTGATTGTTTCTTCCCCCATACAACAAATTCAAACTCTGAAACCTTGTCCAGCACTGGCTTTAAAATGCAGCAGGTTTGAATGTCTGACAGCTCCACATTACTCAGACTGAATAAATTATGTGCATCTTTAATGCATGGACATTCTGGCACACCTTCAGGAGAGATGGTAGGATGAGTAAAGGTGTTAACAAAGAACGGAGTGACGCTTGGTCGAAGATGGTTTTTTTTTTCCCTGTGAACACCACCTTTACTTCAACGGCATAGGAAACAGAGAGGCAAATTTAAAATGCAGGACAGTAAGTTTTTTATCTTAAACATGATCAAAGAGGAGTTCAGATTTTCCTTTTTTGACAAGTGAGATTGAACTGCCGATAACGTAACGTACAAAACTCAGTTCTGCAGTGAAAGAATAATAAAACCTTTAACTTGAAACTCTGAGTTAGAAGTTTTTTGTAACATTTAGAGCAGATTAAATTTACAGAATTACTCTGGATTAGTTCAGATCTGCTCCTGACTCTGATTCTTTGATGTTTGAGTCTTTCAAGTTGTTCGGGTCATTGAAGTCGACGTGTCCTGGTGTAACACCAGCGTCTCTTCAGTGTGTCTCATTACTCGTGTGTAATATCACGAGCAGCTGATCTGAGTCTGAACTCGACGACTCTGATATCACTCTGAGTATAAGCTGTGAGAGCTAATTAATGAGAGCAGATTTAGAGAGCAGGGTTAGGGAGTGAAAGCGGAGATAAACCGCTCTGTTATTTAAAAACACAGATGTATGAGAGGTCATGAAAAGGTCGGCTCCATCAGCCTGTAAACCTGTTTTTATAACCTTCAGAGAATGGGAGTTTTTAAGTCCTCAGTCTGGTTCAAAAAGCACTCAAACCACCATCCCTCCAAGGTAAAAGAGCTCTCTGCTTTCTACTCTGGATATGGACAAACTCATACAACTTAAAGTGGTCATTGCTTGAGGTCAGACTTTATTTAGCTCTTGAAAATACTGTACAAAAACAGTTTACAAGTTCGGGGTCTCCTTTGTCCAGTTTTTGTGATATGATTATCATGATATGTTTAGTTTGTGTCTGACGCCGTTTCCCTCTTGTTCTCAGTGTTTGGTTCTTTATCAGTTTTCAGTGTTTCCTGTTTCATTTTGTAGTCCTCCATCCTTGTATTTCTAGTCTTGTTTTACTTCCTCAGTTTTCCCTCCTCTGTGATTGTCTTCACCTGTGTCTCTGTGTCTCACCTGCCTCTTGTTGATCATTTCCCTGTGTGTATATAAAGTCCTTGTCGTCCGCTGTTTCTTTGTTGGTTCATTGTGTATGAGTGTTTGTCAAGTTCAGTGTATGCTAATCTCCCCAGTGAGTCTCCATGTGGTTTTTCCTCAGTGCATTTTTGTTGATTTTGTCTTTGGGATTTTTGAGTCGGATGTTATAAGTAAGTTTTTGTTGCTTCTTATTTGGTTCTTCTTTTAAATAAACCATTTTTTTTGTTCTGCATTTAGGTCCTCTTTTTGTTTGTTTAACTCTGGAACATCACAATGATGCTCCAAATGTTTTCAATGGGTGACAAATCAGGGGCCTATTCTTTGAAGCAGGATTACTGCTTAGCGAGGTAACTTCAAGGGTAAGTTCGGGGTTTCCTGTTCTACGATAGGAATGAACAAATGAATGAATTCATCTTGGAAATGAATAAGACATGTCTGGTGCATGTTAAAAGCGCATGTTGAACAGTGCCATGTCAGGGTGATAATGGCATCAAAGATTTTTTGCGCACTATACTTACGCATTGAAACTGTCGGCAATTTTCTGCCAGCATTCCCTTCGTGCTTTTGCAGCGGCGACGGTGTTGCTTTTGAGGTTTATGATAGATTGTCATTCTTCATACTTTCTCATGATCGTCTCCTGCTCCTCGTTTGTAAAGTACGCAGTCCTTCGCTCTCCGGCCTGTTTGACGCTCCAGACTGGTTTGGTTGGTCAGATACGGTGGGCTCCGCCTTACATGTGTGCACAGCTCATAGCAAAGCTGGATCCACTTACGAGGTTGATAACCAGCGTCATAAGACTGTTTAGCGAGACCGCTGGCTACCACGCTAAGTTGAGGGAGGTAGCTCCAAGGCTACCTCGCTAGGTTGAACTTGCTTCGTAGAAAAGGCCCCAGTTTAGCAGCAGGACTCTTCTACTGCAGAGCCATGCTGTTGTCACACATGCATGAGATCTTCTAATGATATTATGTTCTGTAGATGATTAAATCCACTCGTTCGTTGAGGGATATCAAGTTGTTAAGCCTGTTAAAGGTAATCAACCAAAGTTTGCGGTCTCCATACAACAAAATTTTAGTTTTTAGACTAACCTGCTGCACAAACTTGTGAGAAAAGTAAAGCTACAACATGTTCAAACATAACATCTGTGTAGATGAATCGTTCCACTCAGTCCATGACCTAAAAGGGTTTGGATCCACTTCAGAATACTCACTAAGTAAACCATGACTCAATCACGTTTTTCCGAACTCTCATCCGTTGGATGTGTAACTGTGAAAAGCCTTCAGGTTGTTTGCTTAACCTCCTGACTGGTTTGATAATTCACTGTAATATTGCGTAATCCCGACTGCGTAATCCTGAGTGTACCTCGGGCTGACTCACTCCTCAAACAGAGAGACCGATTATCTTCAGATCAATCTGAAACCTGCGCTGATATAAACAGGAAGCTGAGGAGCCGTGAAACAGTCAAACAGTCTGAGAGGTTTGGCAGCGGAACATATGGCTCAGTTGAAACGCTGATTCGATGTGCCTGTTAAAACTGAACACGGTGGAGAAATGAGAATGTCAGCTGTTGGGTTCAGTTTGAAGTGTTTTACACCGACAAGGATAATTCAGATCTCAGAGGAGAGTTCAGTTACACTGTTTTCTCTATGACCTCTTCATGAGAAAAAGTTCAAATCTAAGTCCACCTTTCTTTTAATCAAATGTGAGGTTACGTACAGACTCTAAAGACTTAAGTTTGTAAAGTTTCACCAACAAAACCCATCATTTGATTTGAAATTGCTATTTTTTCTCAGACTGTGGTCGGTTTTTCTCAGAAGAAAGATTTTAAACAATCCTCCTCATAAAAAATAAGGTCAAATTTTGATTAACTTTTGCCGAGCTGGTACATTATCTCGCTCTTAAACTGCAGAGACCCGCTGCTACTGTGGGACACTAACAGCAGATCCTGAACTCCTGACCTCATCTGGTCTGCAGAAATACAGGCAAGGAAACTTAAAACCTGCACGTCCTCCAGAGACACGCAGAGAGAGGTGTGATCTCATTCTGTCAGTGCATTATTGATGAAGACTAAATGCATGTACAGAGTTTAAGAGTGGGGGTGATTCACAGTCACTCATGTAATGAGAGGAACAGCTTTATAGTCGGGCTGCAGTACACAATAATTTCCTTTTAGGATTATGAAAATCTCATTTGAAAAAATCCATAAAACCACAGATTTCCTGAGTCCACACCAGTAAATATTTGGCCTCTGGATATGTTTGATTTTTTTAAATCATGTAATTGCTCAACAACATTTGAGGTCACATCCACACAAAATAAGATCCTCTTCACACCAGCAGGTCATACGCCTGAATGTAACAGTCATGGCCGGCTCAAGGCCAGAGACAAAGCTGAGAGGATAGGCGGAGCTAATGTCTGAGTTCAATGTTTATTTACAAAATAAAATGTTATGTAGTGTGGACATCAGTAGATCAGTTGTGTGTTGTATGCATGCGTGAGTGAGGGTGATGATACAAAGTTGGTCGTGAAAGAAAATGCCAAAAAGGAGCTTGCCAAATTAACCCAGGATTTCCATCGCATCGGGAACAGCTCCGATCTGGAACGGCAGCGATTTTCGCCGCAAGCCAATTCCTACCGGGTCTGTTTGTGAGGTGAATTTCATGGCGGATTACGGACAGCAGGAATTGCAAGAACTTACAAGAACCCGTGGATTCAGGTTGTCTTTAGCCACATAGGCTAACCATATAAGCAGTAGATTGTGTCCTTCCAGAAGAGGAAATCTACTTCTGGACTTATAAAATCAGCATCTCCTCATCCATGGTGTCGTCAGGATGAAATGCTGTCTGAAAACCTTTCACTTGTTTGTCCCCGCCCCTCTGCATGGTGTGAAACACGATCTGCCTGAAACATGGAGTGTTTTATTTTGAAAAGAAGCCGGATGTTTTATTTTGTGTCTGGTCCAACTTTCTTTCCAGCACAAGTTAATGTGCTGAATTTATCAGCAGTGACTGGTCTTGTTCTGGCTTGGCACACTCAGCGTCGGTTTGGGTTGAAGAGCTGGTTGTAGCTAAGTCTGATTCCATTTATGAGGTCTCTTTCTGCTGTTTTATCCACAAAACTGCTAACACTGTCATCTGGACTTCACCAGATTTAGACTACATGTAGTTTAAAGATGAGGCTGTGGTATCATGACGTGAGGACAGCCCTGTGATGGTGCTTTGGCCCGCTTTACAGATCTGTAGAGTGAACACAAAATAAAGAGAAAAATACAAACGATACATTTTTTTTTTAGCAAATGCCAAAGCAAACAAACCATGGATGTGACAACAGCCACACTTTGAAAAAAAAATAATAAAAAGACCCAGAATTTAAATCTGATGACTTTATTTGAGGACAGTGGGGTCAGGTCAGGTAACACAGTATACTGTAAGTCTGAAGATTTTAACATGATGAGATTGTAATTTTAATGTCTCACAAGGCTGAGATGTTGCATATTTCAAGAGCTAACAGTGAAAAAACACACAGAGTTAAGACTGTGACCCAGCTCTCTCTCGACTATTATCATGTTTGATATTCGTTAGAACAATCAGCTCAAGTCTGATTTTCCTTTTTAAATTGAAACATTTTAGGCAGTAACACCCAAAATTAATCCAAACCCTCAATAATTCGGTCAGATTTTCATTTCCCTCTCGTCTTTTTCTCTCTGTCTGGTTTTGTTAACCTGAATAATGATGAATGTAAGATCTCACTTTAATATTTCAGCGGTCTCTGGGTGGGTTTTGGAGGACAGGATCTTGCTGCGGGGTCAGAAATGGTTCAAAATATGCCTCCTGTTGTTTCACAGCGGGTGGTCCACATTCACAGCCCCACAACCCCTTAAATTATAAAAGGAGCTGCTCTCCATGAATCATTGAGAAATTTCCATCAGGATCCCCTTTGAGCCGTGAACGTTCCCCGTCAGACCCTCATTACCTCCTGACTGTGAGCGCAGATTAAAACCGAGGAGGACTGAACATGTGAAACCGAAGCGGCCCGTCGTGTTTGGAAACTCCTCGCTGATTAAGTGACGTTAAATCCCAAATCCTCCTCTTCCTGTTCCTGCCTTCTGCTGCTTTAATCCGGCTCTGATCAGATTACTGAAACTGATCTTTTTGACTCACTCTCTCCCAGATTAAAATTTCATATTCACATTATTCTAAACAACATGTGCTCACCGCTCAGCCTGTGTGCAATCATTTAACCGACACGTGGGGGATGAAATGCTTCGTCAGTGAGTCCCTCTCTACAGTTATTGTGTCAGTGGTTTAATCCCTGATGGCTTTCTCTGAAAATAATGAAAACAATCTGACAGCCCAGAGAGATTACGGAGAGACCAAAACCTGATATCACCCTTTAGCTGGCTGCTGTTCCACCGACTCCTGTATGGTACAGTATGAAGACCATAAGTGTCCATGTCACGGGTATCTTATACATTTATGAAGGCTCCATTGATGCTGAACAATATCTACCTTCATATTTCAGCAAGACAATGACAAACCACATTCTGCAGGGATTACAACAGCATGGCTCTGTAGCAGAGGAGTCCTGCCTGCAGTCCTGACTTGTCACCACTGAAAATATTTTGGGGCATCATGACAAAAAAAACTTGGACAAAGGAGACCTGAACTGTTGAGCAGCTAAATTCATCTATCATGGAAGAATGAGACAATGTTTACTTTCCAAACTCCAGAAACTGGTCTCCTGGGTTCATCATCTTTTTTCTGAAACTAACTGTCTCCACACACCAAGCGCGAGTAACATCATTCGCGCGAATGAATTACATGTTAAGTCAATGCAAAGACGCGAATGGCGCGAATGACGCGAATTGGGTGTTAGCTGAAAATGTTAAACGGATATTCACATTGTGATAACTAATCAGCACAAGGTGGTCGTGTGGATGCTGCGAATTATATGATACCTTTTCTTTCAATTACTGAAACCGGAATGAAAAGGAGCTCGCCTGGAGGCAAGTGAGTGAGGAGGTCTGATTACCTGGTAAATTCAAAAAAACCTTGGTCTGTCACTTGATCCCGCCGGTTGAATTGGCAGGGATTACCAGTGAAATTACTGTTGACAGGTGTAAATACTATTCATTCACGCATCTAGATTCGCGCGAATTAAGAGAGTAGATTATTTTACTCGCGCTTGTTGTGAACACCCCATCAGACCATTCTGCACCACCGTCCTTTACTCTTCTTAAATTCATCCAAATACCACTGTTTTCTTTGAATGGGTTTTTGACAGAGCATGACAGAGAAGCTATTGCTAGCTCACTCACGAGGTATCTCAGAAGGCTTTATGCAGGGGAGCAAACAGTTTCAGCGAATAATAAATGGAAGTGAATTACTAGCCAAGCTTCTTTCAGTGGGTCCACACTGTCAGAAATGAGGGCTTCAACCTCCGACATTTGAACATTGTGGTTTTCCTCTTTACTTTAACTAATCGGCATCATGATGTTATTATTTCAGCAAACTGAATGACAGGAAAATCACAAGAACATCAGTTTCTGATTCTGGTTCATACTGCCAAAGTAAACCAGAGTCTGACCTTTTATCTACAATAAAACTGAGACTCACCACACTGATGAATCTGTTTTGGTGTCTACTTATTGATTATTCTGCATACCTAGCTGGAGTAATTCCACCTTACATTACCAATACATTATCAATCAAATTTTATATATAGCGCCAAGTCACAACAGTCGTCATCCCATGGCGCTTTAACAAAAAAAGGGCAGTTCTAGACCACACTCATTGTTTGATGGACTACCGAGACCCAACCTTAAGATGGGACAGATTTGACCCATCTCATCTAACATTAGTGACAGTAGTGGCATTACTACTTCAGAAGTTGTTCATTTAGACTTTGACCAATGCAGCTCACTGTTTCGATGGAAAGAAAGTGAGTATGAGGAGTTTTAGAAACTGGGTTAAAGTAGTGAACTTACAGTACTCAGGATGAACTTTGGATCCTCGTGCAGCCTCGTTTTTAACATCTTTACCGAACAGAAATGTTCATTCAAACGTTAAAGTAACATCAGAAATAGTTCCAGGTCCATTTCCCGGGTCCGCCGCTCTCAGCTGTAAAAGAATAATGCACGCTCTGTCGGAGGTGGAGTGGACACCAGCAGCAGCCATCAGGTAAATGGAGGAGCAGCTCCAACACTCTCTAACCTCCATGTGATGACAGTCTGAGAGTAAAAAGCCTTTATTAAAGCACTCCAGTACTGACCTGAATGTGCAGATTCTGTGTGAGCTAAATATAACCTGAAGTGATGGAGGAGATGGATGGTAATAAAAAAGCTAAGAGGCTCTGAAATAGAGACGACCCTTCAATGTCAGGATGAGCCCTATTTATACTTTCTGACTCTTTTTTACCATGAAATACCTGTACCTTTTAAAATGACACGTTTTAGGAGACCGGACAGGATCAGTAAACACGACTGTTTTGTTTGAGATAGTCAATGGTGGAGATGTGCAAGAATCAGAGGGTCTCTGCTTGCTCACCTTCACAAAACAAAGGAAACATCCTGCAAGAGACAATCAGTGCGTTTACATGCTCAGCTTAGTCGGACTAAGCTCGTCATTCGTTTTTTTTCACCGAATCGGACTTCTCTCCTTGTCCGCGTATACATGCAGCTGAGAAAACTGAATTATTGACGTGAACATGTCCTCCCCAAAACTAGGGGGCGATATTCAACAGCGCTGTTTCCGGTTGACCCCATACAACTGTTGACAACAACAGCAGGTCTGTGCCAGACGTCAGAAGTGGCTACACTTAGTTCTGGCAGTTAGTTAGTTCTTGCAGGTCACGATGTCAAGCGCTGATCTGCAGCCAATGGCAAGTAACCACCTCAACCAGCTGATGGCCCAGCTGATTTCCTCCTAGCTCCTATTGGTCCTATGCCTTTAGAGTGCCCTATTAAAAACAGCCCTAACCCAGCCTCTTCCCCTGCTTCGATAGCCACCCTTGTGCCGGCTAAACTGCTCCCCTACCCTTGAAGCGCCCCTGTTCTGGGGCGCTTCTGTTCTCTTCAGTTCTGAACAGAGCAGAAGAAGCTTCTTGGATAAGAGGCGAAATGTCCTCTTAACTCTACACAGTCCAGTTGCCTGATTTTGGAGTCTTTGAGATAACCATGACCCGGATGAATGAGAATCTACATGGACAAATTCCAATCGCATTATCTGGGTGTCTTAATCGGAGTTCTCAAACTCCTATTACAGTTGGACTAAGGTGTTTACATGCAATTCACTTGTCCGGTCTTAATCGGAGTAAGGCAATAATTCGGTTTTCTCGCGTGTCATGTAAACTTACTGAATGATGTGACTTCAGCCGTCACTGCAGGAGTACTGCATGCCTGAGGAGACTCCCAGTTTAACAGGTTTATTATTAACAGCAGAGCAAGAGCTCAGTGCTTGTAATCATCAGACGTAGTAGTTTGGAAGCTGTTAGCCCTGAAAACATTTGTTACATCCATTTATAGAGTGTCAAAGTAAATAACAATCAAGGCGACGTCTGGGACGAATCACAGAGTGCCTGTACGTTAATATGATGACATTTCTGCTTTTTGATAATGGAGAGTTTGCTGTTGATGTTGTAGTTTGAGCAGTTTGTAAAAAGTCCTTTTTAAATGTTTGTTTTTTAAATCATCTAATCTTCAAGTGTCCAAACCAGCTACAGTTTTGGTTTTCGCTCAATCTTTCATTCAAGAAAAACTCCTTTTCCTGCAGATTAACTCTGCGCAGACTTCACTTGAGTGTGTTTGCAGAAGCTGCTCGTCTCCCCTGATTTATAAAGAGATCAAACTGGGCCTGTGTTTCCAGGTCAACCTCTATTTGGAACATCTCAGCTGTGCTCCCCGAGGGACGGGAGATTTCTACCAGAGAGAGCGGTTTGGAGTGAAATGTGGGGCAGCTAACATTACAGCAGACCTGCTGAACAAACGCACCGCTCAGTCTCCTCATTCAGGCTTTATGCGAGGAGGGACAGGTGGAGAAGGGACAGGTGGAGCCGCTTTGTCTCCGGAGAGAATAAAGAGGCTGAGACATTCATCAGAGGACAGTAGAGACAGAAAAACTCAATGTGAGCAGCTACAGGTGGAGGACGGAGGAATTTAACACAGTAGAAACAGAGAGAGAGAGGCGGAGAGGAGGAGGAGGGTCGGCCAATGGTAGAGGTCCCTGTAGGTCTGACTTGGAGGGTGGGTGAGTGTTGCAAGTGGGGGTGAGGTTGAAGGGGGAGGATAAAGACACAAAGGGTCTGTTGTCCGTTCCCACTAGAGTGAAGGTTTCCCAGGAAAACATGACCATTCAGACCAGATAAGAGACCCCCCCTCTCTTTGTGTTTGAGCTGTGGAGGGGTCAGGAGAGCTCAGGAGGAGAAGGAGGAGGAGGTGTTTCCATCTGGATGTAAAGCCACTGCTTGAATGAAAGGCTGCTCCCTGTTACAGCTGACAGACCTGTGAGAAACACTTCATATTACAGGAATATTAACTCACAGTATGCATACATGCACATTTATTATTGAGGGGCTCAGAGGCTGGGAGAGCGCCCCTCCCCCCCTTCACTACACAAAGAGACAAAGACATGAGAAACAAAGATGCTCTGTGAAAACAAAGAGAGAAAGTAGGTTTAGAGATCGGCGCAGTCAGCTCAGACTCTGTACAAAAAACACATTTAATGTTGTTAAATTACTTTTATACACAGAGTTAAAGGGATATTCCGGCGTAAAATTAAGTTAGGGTCAAACACACCTTAGAGATGAATGTTACCGACTGCTTGTTTCTCTTGTTATACCAACTTCAGTAACGACAGATAGCAATACACCATCATTTCTTCATGGAAATGCAATCAGACTGAGACACTAAGGCAGAAGAACTACCGCGTCTGCAGTGCAAAATGATTAATATGGTGATTATTACTTCAAGGAAATGATCATTAATGTTCTTTCTTGAGCTGCGACACCCCACTGTGTTAATGGACTCACCTGAGATCTCCGTACAAACAAACGGCTTCTGGAAGAGAGATGGTGAGTTATGTTTAGTCTCTTTGCTAAAGAAATCAGGTGAAGTTAAAGAGATGTTTGATGGCTAGTACTATGGCTGGGACCCTATATGTACTGTTGATGAAGTTAGGTGCTGTTCTGAGCATTATTTGAGGCTATAGAGTGGCGTTTTGGTTGAATGCGTGGCTCTCTGTACTGCTATCTGCGGTCGTTACTAAAGTTGATATAACTAGAGAAGCAAGCAGTCAGCAACATTCATCGCGTTACGGTGTTTTTGACCCTAACTTAATTTTACGCTGGTATATCTGATGAGTCAAGTGACAACCTGATGAAGAGCAAGAAGTGACAATTTTCTATCTATAAAACAGTCAAAACACACAGGATATGGTAACATCCAAAGCAATTTGAACCATCATCATTTAAGAGTCAGAAAAAATCATTTACACGAATCTATGAGGGACGATCATGGTCATCTTTATTTTTAGCAAGTTTCACTTTGACTGAGCGCAGTCCTTTTTGCTCAAGGTGACAAAAACGGTGCATTCAAGAGTTGTGTAAGTGATCTGCATTTACAGGACGTGAAACAAAAGAAATTTTAGACCTTTCTGTTTCTTTTTCAAAGACGTATCATCTGCAGAAATTCCCGGACAGTCTCTGAAAACATGCTAATCATCTCTGTGAAATAGAGAAGCTCCTAAATGTTTCCGAAACACTTAACATTTATCACTCAAGAACAATGGTATGATGAGTATGCAGGGACTAAAAATACAAACATGAGGTAGCCAGTCTGTCTTTGGGGTGTGCTGAAATCTTTTTATCAACTGTCACTTTATTCAGTTAAAAAAAACAGCCTATACATCCACTTCAGTGACCTAGAATAGCTGTTAAGTCCTGCTTTGTCATGTGTTTTAGCTCATGTGTGATCTGTTTAAAAATGCTTACACTAAACTTCTCCATTTTTGACATCATTTCTCAATAACCCCTCATTTTTTCTTTCTGGTCTCAGTTTTTTTTTCTGAGGTTCAGCGTGACGCTGAAGGAAGAAAACGCTTGCAACATGTGGGAAGTGGAAAGTGATGATGCAGAGGTAAACCATGTGAGGCTGCAGCCACGTCACTGAAACAGTGCGCACACATGTGTTTAACTTTGATCACACAAACACACACACGCACACCCATGTCCTGACTCGTCTCTGAGCTAAAAAAACACACACTCATAAACCGAGCTCTGCTGTTAGTGATTACACAGCGCAGATGTTAGTTCAGAGCAGAGCTGGAAGAAGTGTTCAGATCATTTAAAATGTAAAAAAGACAAAAACAAACCAATCTTTTTTTAAGAATTAAGCTAAAAACATGGTCACCTTATATTTCTGTTAACTTCAACTTATTTTTCATGTCTTAATTTGAAGTAAGAAAAAAACTAATGACCAACATGTAAAGTTAGGGTTAGCAAGTCAAGATCATAATCTGCATCTTGACTGGCTACGCCCAAAACCTTACAAATATCAACCGTCCCTTTTAAGAGTCCTTGTTTAGACAACAAACCAGGTTTCGAATTCAGTTCCTCTGCAGAGGATCCTGCAGCCTCTCAGTTTGTGACCTCATTATCTATGCAGTGATCTGAGTATGATACTGAGGCTCTGTTCCGATTGGCTGCCTTATAATAGTCTGAGAGGAAATGGTACAGGCAGATGCAGAGGTGGAAGATTCAATTTGTTGTTGACCCAGGAACATGATCACAAAGTGGCAACACTGATTGGCTGTTACTGAAGACCTTTTATTATAATGGCCAGTGTCAAAGCACCATATTTTTTGGGGGATAAGGCACACCAGATTATACTGCACACTGTGAAATAACGTGTCTATGGTAACACATAAGGCGCACTGGATTGTAAGGCGCATTAAGCATTGATTGGTTGATTGTTGCTAGCGCGTACTTTGGGCCCGGGGCTGCCTAACATGAATACACTTCTAGTTTAGACATTACGGTCAGGCAGTCTTGTAGACTGCTAAGGGGTCCTGTTTTGGTAAGCTTCGTTGCTTACCAAAGTCGTACTTACACATTTCGACAGATTTTTGAGTTCATTGTACCACATAAAATCGGTCAGTAAGCACAACAAGTAATCATACATAAGGCTCGCTGGATTATGTGAAAATGTAAGGATTTTAAGTGCGTCTTATAGTCCCAAAAATATGGTAGACCCAGCTCTGTTAACCCTCACCCACGGTATGAGGGCAGAATACAGACATCTGTGTTTCTACAAGCAGCAACAGAGCAGCAGGCATGTCTGACTCTAACCTTTGACATCTTTTATTTGTGCTTGACTAACAGCACTCAGTTACTTTCTGTTTAAAACTTCTAAAGAAAACTTTTTTTACACCCACAGCATTAAGAAGAACGGTATAATGTTGAGCTGATGCAATAAATACAGACCCCTCTGACAGAGGAAAGAGATCAGGTTCAGGATTTCCTGAAAGTTCACTCTCAGTCAGTGTTTGGGGGAAGCAAGGTGTGTTATTGAGAAATTCTCCTGCAGCCCACACGCTCTGTCATCACTTCCAGCTTCACGTCTGCAGGAGGAACTTACCGGAACAACAAACCACACACTGAGTGTAAAACTTTAGACCAGCGTTCCCCGACAGTCCCAGCACAACTGCTGCAGGGAACGCACAAAAACACCCTGATTTAGCATTTCCAAAGAAGCTTTTACATCAGTTATGAGCTCAATATGTTGTCTTTCCTAGTTGTAAAGGGAAAGTTTAGCTTCATTTAGAGTAAGACGTAAACATTTCTCCATACTCGTTCAAAGGTTGTAGACATTTGGTTTTATTGTGAGAGCGAAACAAAAGTTATAGAGGGATTAAAAAACTCAAATGTAAAAGACATGAGTAAGAAGTATTTTGAGACATGGCTCAAGTTTTCTTGGTCCGAACAGGTTTTATTTCCGGTCTGTATGAATCCATCCTGATCTGAGTGGTCTGAATAAAGTATTATATGTCTCAGGTGTTTCATCATGTCTCCATTATTCATTCAGGCATGCTGAGACGTGACAGGGACACTTACTTTTCTCTTTAGCAGTGTCAGGAGAGCAGAGTGGGATTAAGAGGGTATTTTTGAGGGTTTAATCTGATGTTTGAAATAAAGAAATGGAAATATTGAGCAGTGCACCTAAAGACGTCCCTCCATATTTCACTGTGATGCTCTGTTACTTTCAGATCTTCTGGTGTGTGCGTGAATTTATGACAAGAAACAAAACTCATCTTAAGTTTCCGCTTACATAAGAAACCGAAAAAAGGAAGTAGAAGTGAGAAGAAAGAAGAGGAAGACGGATGAAGAAGAGAGAGGTCATTGTAGTGCGAGATGGAGGATCACAGAGGAGCTTCTTGTTCTCAAAGGCCACCATCACTGCGCCAACAGGAAGGATGAGCAAGAGAGCGTTTCAACCCCGAATCCATGTGCTTGATGAAATATTCACCTACTGAAATACTTTACCTTTTAAATGTTAAAGTTTCCTAAGAACCACTTGAACCTCCAACTCCAGGTGGAGTTTTGAGAGGTTTCAATGATTTATGGTTGTGTTGTCTTGAAAAGGTGACTTCACCACTGATCCCACTAAAACCAGGTCAAAAGTTTAAAGAGGATACATTAGTCAGACAGTGTGCACATATATGCAGCAGCTCTCCCAAGTGCAAAAAAGTATTACCCCCAATTTCCACCGCATCTGGGACGGCTACGAAAAGGCCGTATCCACCAATCGTAGCTGATCGTAACCATTCAAGTTAATGTGTCAATTTCCGGCAGATGAATTCAGCACAGATCAACCCATGCAGGAAAGAAGGTCGGGCACTGACACAAAATAAAACATCCGGCTTCTTTTCAAAATAAAATACTACATGTTTCAGGCAGATCGTATATCACACCATGCAAACTGGCGGGGACGAACAAGTGAAAGGTTTTCAGACGGCATTTCACCCCGATGACACCATGGATGAGGAGACGCTGATTTTAGAAGTCTAGCAGTGGATTTCCTCCTCTGGAAGGACACAATATACAGCTTGTGTGGTTATGTGGCTGTCTTTATAGAGACAACTCGTTATCACACGATTGCACATGAATCCGCAGGTTCTTGTAAGTTTTTCCCAATTCCTGCTGTCCGTAATCTGCCACAAAATTCGCCTCACAAACAGATCTAGTAGGAATTAGCAGACGGTGAAAACTGTTTCGAATGTGGTGGAAATTCGGGGTTAAGTGTCGTTACAGATGGAGGTAGTCTGTGACTTCCAGCACACCTAACGAGCCTCTCACTCAGCTCACCTGTCCTCATTGTAATCAGCTGGTGCTCGTTAGCCTGGGTAGTTTATAAAAGGAGGTTCTTTCACTCAGTTAGGGGTGTGACACCAAAGAGCCAACACCTTCAGTTGGTTTCTCTTGGTTTGTGTGATGAGTGTGTTTGAGGGTGGTTGAGTTTTAACAGAAGGTGGGTAAATTCTAGAGTTTTTGTACTTAGTGTTTTCTCCCTACAGAGTCTACCTCTGTTTGAGGCCTTTTACTTTGGTTTGCCTACTTTTGGTTAAATTAGTGGGTGGCTGTGGGGAAGCATAACTCTACTCAATCTTTTAGAACCCAAAGGCCTTATTTTTTGTTTTGTTCGAAGGTGCAGATTTTCCTTTTGTTACTTTCCCTGTCCAGTAACCCCTGTCCTTCATGTCATGCAACTTGAAGAAACATAACAGTGTGATTACTGATCCATTCAAACCAAGGATGCACAATTTTTTTGGGCCAATTTTGGATACATGGATATTTTAAATACTTAGATATAGCTGCACTTTATTTTTATTAAGTTTTCCCTGAAACTTGTGACAGTCACTCCACAGCCCTGACACTGACACCAAGCTGTCCACTGTGCACGCTCATTCTCATGTCACACTGTACAGAAACAAGAAAAGAAAGTAAATCTTTTCATGAACTGAGGTTTGACCCTGAAAGGTTTATGCTGCTGCAAGGATCCAAAACACAGATCTGAAAGTCAGGTGCCTTATCAAATCCGCAAATCAGTTCTCTCTGCCCGAACCTACTGAAAGCAGGAACGTCTCCCTGATGTGTCGGTGATGTTGGATTTGAAGCCGTGGTCTGCCCCGGGTTAATAAATGAAGTCCTTCCAGTTCAGCTGCTGCTGCTCTGCCTGAGATAAGCTCTTAATAAAGTCAGCTCAGACTCTGAGAGGAGAATTACAGGCTTTACTTTCCTAAATGACTCACTCAGCAGTACTGTTTACACACACACATGCACGCTCTCACATACACACACACTCTGCAGGTCTCTGCAGCTCTGACTCCATCAAAGTGATCCAGGTCTGCAGCTTAACCCAGGACTGGTTTTCCTCTGTCTCCAGAGTCTCGCCGCTTCAGGGGAGAGTCTGTGTTTCAGAGGAAATGATGAAACAGTGAGGAGCAGGCGGTAACTCAGACATTCACCCTCCTCATCCTCAGGACTCATCCTCATCACAGCCTGAACATCATCTGAGTGTCCTGCAGGGTGGAACCTTGATACACCCTGACAGCTGTGTGAGGTTTGGACTCAGATCTGTAGTCAGAGGTCATGATGATGAAGATGGTGAAGAAGACACACCCGAATCCTCCCTCTCCTCTCTGACACACACAGACATATATATCTGAGGAGGAGCAGTGACGGTGTCTGATGTCAGAGCTAAAGAAAGAGGAATAGTTCAGATGTTTGGAATAGATTCACACTGAAATGTGATCCTGAAGGTTCGAGTGAAGAATGAGGACTATTCCTGCTGTCAGGGATACTGTTCACTTTACAGTCTGTGTACGTACGCACACATGATTTCACGCATCTTTGCAAAACAAACACAAATGCATGGAAAAATAAATAAATATAGGAGCTCTGGATCTAAAAAAAACTGCCTGAATGCTGTAAAAATGTTGTTTTTTAAAGCTGAATTCACAGAAATGATTTGTTGTACTTGTACCTTTTTCATTGTTGAATTAAAACTCTTTATCTTTGGACTTAAATACTTGCATAATAGTTATAACTACTCATGAGCAGTTGTTGAAAAATGTCACCCTATCCGGGCGTGGCTTTTAGTGTAATGCTGCTTGTTTGCACAGAAAGAGATGTCCTAAATTTAACGTCAAAAGAATGCATCATGGATTATTCAGCTGTATGCAAACAGCACTGGTGCACAGTGATGCAGTTTGTGGAGTATTTCACTCTTTTTGCTTATGCTTTGTGAATAATAAAATGTCTCTTTATACTAAAATATGAACCATAATAATTCTCAGATGGAGAGATTTTGAAATGAAGACCTGGTACCTTCTCATTCGGCTCATATTAGAGGACTTACGGTACTTCAAATAGTCCTCATTGTTTTTTCAATACATTTTTCTCCTGGATTAAGAATTACTGTGAGTTTAATGTGGTTTTACTGAACCTGCTGACCTGATAAGACGATAGGATGAATATTTTCTCCTGTGTACTGAAGCGTCAGACATCTGTTTATCTGAGACTGTAGATTGATTCTGCTGCATGCAAACGCACTCCTATAGATCAGACTGTCTGCAGGCTGTGTGTGTGTGTGTGTGTGTGTGAGATCATTCCGCACAGAGATGAAAAAGAGCCTCTATTAGAGCTGCCAGCCTTCATTTACTCTCACACACACACACACACACACTCCGCAACGTCTCCACCAATCACACGTCCGCTCTGACGAGACCGCTTCTGCTGCCCCATGATGCCTTGCATGTCCAGACACTGTGTTAATATCACACACACACACACACACACACACACACACACACACACACACACACACACACACACACACACACACACACACACACACACACACACAGGGGATGGGTTAATAATCATGTCAGACCTTGCTCTGATCTGATTGAACATTTCAGGCTCTGTGTGTGTGTGTGTGTGTGTGTGTGTGTGTGTTGCAGATGACAGCGGCTCTGCATGCAAAGATTATGATAAACATGGAATAAGTGTATGATGAATATATTGCAGATGTTTTCCCTTTTAAGAATCTATGCACATGTATTTGCAGCCTGCACATATTTCTGTTTTCATGGTCAAAAATTCATTTGGACGCCAAAATATCTTGTCCTACTGTCCTACTTTTTGGGTGCCCTTCTGTGGGAGAACCAACTATCCAATGATGGAAACAGAGGGGGAGGAAAGTTACTTCATTTACCAAATTATTGCTCTGGACAGAATTTGCTTGTCGATGCACTTTTATACTCTCACTACCAACATCCCTGGAAAAATTACAAAGAGATGATTTTAGGATCATTCACTCAGGTGAATCTGTTAATGTCAGAGGAAGAACGAGGCTTTTGCTTTGAAAAGTGTTCATGAAGTACAAATATGGTATATTTTTCATGCTTCTGGTGCAAAGGAAGCTTCGTTTGTGATTATTATGAGTATTTTGGAAAAGATCCATGTAACTGACAAGATGCATTGCTGCTTATCTGTTAACATACATGCCAACAATGAGGCATTGTGCGGCTGACATGCTAAATTTCACTTAGTATATCAGAGACGGTTTAAATCAGCTCAATTGTTTGGTGTTTCTTTGGTGTGATGGGTCTTAAATCTCATTGAAGCTGTTGTAGCTTTGTAAAACTGTTTATGTCTTTTAATCTGCAAGAAAACAAAACAGGGTTTATGTTTTAGAAATCTTGGCTGGACTTGAACAGAAGATGGAAACAAGGTCTTCAGTTTGTCTGTATTTTGATGAGGGACAGCGAGAGACTTGTGCACACTAATCGATGTGATCCACACCTCCTAACCTTTTTAGAAATATACAGTTTCTGTTTGTTATAAATTCAGTTTGTACAGTAGAGTCCAGCAGTTTGAACAGTTTTTTCTGTAAATCCAGCGACTGACTGACTGACTGACTGTGATGGAAACCAAACTCCATCCGAGGCTGAGAGCAGATCTCATTACTGCCGTGGATTACAGTAAGAGGAGGTCTGATGGAGAGGAGGTCAGGAGGTCACTGGCAGGAAAAGAGACGGACACAGAGAGGATGGGGGGAGGATTTGGGGGTGGATTTGGGGGAGGGAGGGGATGTTTGATTCGGTTCCAGTCTCCCGGGGACACGAAGCAGCTGCGGGGCTGAAACCCGCCGCCCTGCTGCTCGATGTGTGGGCGCTGCCAGCCTCTCAGTCCTTTTTAACATGCCAGATTTATTCATTGATTTATTTATTTTCACAGCAGTTTGAGAGGAAGTAAAGAAAACATTAAAGCTGTGACATGTGGGAAAGTGTTAAAATACAAACATCTTTATTCAGTGTTAAAATTTACACCAATGAGAAAGATGGAGATGGGGGGAAAAAGCAGCTGAGAGATGAAGTGAAACCTCAGCGTGTTAAAGAGAAGCTAAAACTAAAACGTTATATAATGTTCGATAGTAGAAGTGAAACTGCTTGAGAGAAAAAGATGGTTTACATTTCAATTTGATAATTTAAGAGATAAATATCAGCAGGATTTTAAGCAGAATTTTCAAATCAATAAAGAATATTGCAGTTTGTTTGTGTACTCCACCTTTAAGAAAACTGTTTGTGTAAAATGTTCCTCGTGAAATAAATCAGTGAGTTGTATTTGTTGGAAAATCTGAGTCTTGAACACTCTGGTGATTCAGAATCAAACCAAAGTGTGTTTGAGTTTCAGACGTGTCCTCACAGATCTGTGGTCAGACGTGTGCGGAGGAGCTCAGAAAGAAAACAAACAGCCGGCATGTTCACACAGGTTCACCTGTGAGCCAGCAGCCTCCCTCTCCAGGTGTGCAAACACAGAGTCTGTGTACCTGCCTGAAGAAGCAGCTGATCAGCTGAGCTGGAAACCTCTCCGGTATGAGGAAAGGAGGACGTTTATTAACCTTACTTTACGCTGTAGTCTGAAAACAGCTGGGAATGTTTGACAGGAAGAAGAAAAATCTGTCAACACATTCATTTAGCCTCCAGGTGTAAAAATACAAGTTTTTCTCATCTTGCATGACGAAGGAAAACATTTCAAACCTGAGCCTTTACATGGGGCCTGAATGACCAGATTTCTTCCTCCTCGAATCTGTGAAGCCTAAAAACGTCCTTTTGAATCAAAGAGTGTCAATAAAGTTCTTGTTTTAGTCCCAGACAGACTCTGAGGTCGTGTTCACATCAAAAGCGAGGGATACATTGATGATACATTGTTGTTCGTGCTCACAAAGGCCAAACTCAAACGGTCCAAAAATTGTCATGTGGCAGCAAAAGCCGTTTAGTGATTGCTCATACAGTTTAGATGGGTAGATGACAAATCACTCACAATTTCTAGGGTACATCATGGAGCATTGTCTGCTCATTTTTATGTTGGTGCTGATCTGGACTGTGTATCAGCAGACTTTAACAGACTGTGTGCGTGTGAACAGCTGGGAAGACTGCAGCAATTAAAAAATGTATTAATACACGCATATCGCAGGAGACGCGCTGCAATCGGACGGTCATTTCACAGAAGACGACAGGCAATAATTCGTGACTCCATGTTAGCTAACTTTGCCTCTGACCAAAACAGGATATGATGGAGATGGGGTTCTCACCAGAAGTAAATCACTCTAGATTTCACTTGATAGCGGTCCGAGACCACCCCTACCAGGCGGACCAGAGGACAGTTGACTAGTCCACACCAGAGTTCGAGGCCGGCGTTCACACCAACCAAAACAAACCACACCAAGGAGGTAAACACTGCAGGGTTCAGTTCAAGTGGACTAAACAAGGCTGGTGTGAATGTGACCTGAGAGTCTGATAGCATCACAGAAAGGAGGGAGAGATTAGGTCTAAAGGAAATGAAAATAAAATACTGTTTTGTATTCAATAAAGTCTCTTCTGTCAGTTTTTTTATTTCACTTTTCTTCTGTGAACAACATTATAGATGAATTTCCACAAAGACTATTTTAAAAAGCAGCATCATCTCTGTGTTTTAATAACAATATCACGTCGCCTCTGTCTCTGACTGCCGGGTTTTCACCCACCCTGGAGTGTCGTCAGTCAGATCATCTATAAACTGTTTATCCTTCTAATGAGGTCTGAGGACTCGCTGTACAAACTGGTGATTATCAAGCACACCCAGCTCTGACTGTGAGCAGGAAGACTGTTTAAAGTTTACAGTAACCAGAAAGAGTTCCTGATCTGGATTTACTGGAAATCTGTGAGATAAGTGAGGCAGCTCCTCCTCTGGCTGTGAGGACACTTTCAGTCCTTAAAGACAAACAGAGAGTTTATAGCTGCTCCTAAAGACCACACATGACGGCCGAGTGAGGAACAGGCAGCTATAGAGGTGGAAACTTTCACACAGTTTCAGAACGTTTTGTTTGTTTAGTTTTACGGACAAAAGAGGAAGAAGACCACCTCGTAGTGCTTTCTAAAATACAAGGACCTTTTTTGATGTGTCCACTACAGACTATAGACACTCAGGGAAATGCAATGCAATGCAAACTTGTGCAAAGACTCTACTTTCCTTACATTAATCTAAGTGATCTTTTAGAAACTTTAGATTAAAATCTGAAAACTCACAGAGCCTGGAGGGCAGGATTTCTGTGTCTCTCTCTGCTGAGTCAGGGGTTTTTATTGTGAGGATTCACTGGGTGTGTTCAGGTTTGGGTTTCCCCAATGCCCCGAGTCATTCAGATCCACATCAACCCCCGACCCTCCCAGGTACGAGAGGGAGGAGGAGTAGGGTGTGTTTGTCTGCAGGGGGGTGATCACAGCAGGAGTTTCCCTCCTTTTATTCCCCATATCAGCCTGAGTAACTCTGCTCCATTTCCCCCATTAACACAACAACCCCCTAAAGTCCTAAAGTCCTCTTGTTCTTCATCTCTCCATCAACTTTGCTTTGTTTAGACCTGATCAGGATAAACTGAGGGGGGTCTCTGAGAAGAGGGGGCCATTCACTTAGAAAATCAGAGTCCTGAAGGAGGCTTGGATTCAAACTGAGAGCGCTAATGCTAAAGATGTCACCACAAGTGGATTAAAACAATTACTATTTTGTTTTTCAAGATACACCGAAAGTCTTGAGGTTTAATCTGAACGTTGTTGTTCTGCAGAATTTAAAGTGGTTTCTCTCCAGGGTTTTGGGGCATTGTGTTTGTTTTTATGGGTAGCTAGTTTGTAGTTTTTCATTTGGTGTTCAGACAAAAGTTTCCTTGAGAAATCTCTTCATCACAGATTGACCCTCAAATCTGCTCATGTTGTTTATCTGTTTTCTTTTAAATGATGGAAAGACATTTGAGCGTCAAACAAAGCTGAAGAATATTGTAGCTTAAAGTTTTAGTTTTTAATTTGCTGCAAAGCTCTGGGATGAGTCTGCATGTCCAATATGATCAGATTAAAAACTCCTCACCGGAGCTTCGAGTTTACATGTTTTCTTTGTATCTTACACAACAGCTAAACAGTCATTCAATGCAAGTTTAACGTGAGTCATAGTAAAATATGCATTTTTGTGATATTCCTTTTTTACTTTATTTCACCTTTCTATTCCCAGAGATGTTGAGTATGAGCGCGGTCTTCTTTTCTGTTTTTGAGTTTCTGCAGTTATTGCACGGTAAGCTACATGTCTGAGATCAGTCAGGAGCAGCTGTTTCTGCGTCTTCATCAGCTGATCAGAGATTTTCTTGTATTTTTTGATGTCGCTCTTTAAGATTCTTGTTTCATGATTATTTCCTCAGCAGGAGTTTGATCTACAGCCAGCATGGACTCAGGATTTCCCTCCTCTCTTTCTCTCTCCCTCCTCACAAAAAAACACCACTCTCTTCTGGGTGTGATCCCCCCCTCACTACCTCACATGCAGACGGGGTTGCCAGGCAACCCTGTCTGGTCACCTGATAGCGCTGTAATCCTGTAGGAGATGCAGATTTGACGGGCAGGTCTCTGTCTGTGTGTATGTGTGGACTTGTGTGTTCAGTCTGAATGCATGAGGGAAGGTTTAAAGCTGCTGCATGTCAAATACAGGATGTATTTCTATTTAAACTTAACTCCCAGCTCAGTGCAGTGTGTGCAGTTGTGCTCAAGAGTGAGTGTGTAAATGTGAGTGTACATTGTGTGTTTTGTTTACCTGCACCCCAGCAGCAGCGGCTCATTTAGTATTCCAGGCAGAGCTCCTGATGTGGAGGCCCCTGAGTCTATTTAGAGGAGCATAAATCTGAATGCATTTGGCTGTTTACTCCTCGCCTGTTTGCCGTGCAGACGTGCAGGGAGTCTGAGAGAGGCAGGTACTTTATCTGTGTTAAAACACTCTGAAACAAACTGTAAACAAACCTGAATAAAAACCTCAAATCTTTGCTTATTCACATTTCCTTTCACTGTATTTCCAGCTCAATTGTGGACGCACAACAAAGCCAGACCACCTAACCATGACATGAAATGGGCAGAGATCCAGCCAATCAGAGGCAGGGTTCAGTTTTTTTTTAGTGCCAAGCCTCCAAGATTTCCCCTCTGATTGGGAGAGAGGTGAGCGCTTTTAAAACATGAGCTGAGTTAATGTTTGAGGTTTCTTCAACACAGTGGGATGTTAATTTTAGAAATGATGGTCCAATTCTGGGGGGAAATAGAAAATTATGCAGGTTTCTAGTCCTAGGAGATCTAAGTCTGTAAACGAGGATATGCAATCATACCAAAACAATCAATCATCAAGTTGTATTATAAGGCAAGAACAGATGTCACAAAGTGCTTTGCAGTTAAAAAAAACAAAGATTAAGACATTTACAGATCGAAGAAAAAGATAAGTCAAACAAATAGTCCTTAAAGGGATATTCTGGCATAAAATTAAGTTAGGGTCAACCCCCCTGTAACACCGAGTTAGACAACCCATCAAGACGAATGTTGCTGACTGTGTTCTTCTCTAGATTATACCAACTTTAGTGATGACTGCACAATAGCAATACACAGCGGTCTGAGGAGCCATAAACAAACCGCAACCAAAACTCCATTCTATAGCCACAAATAATGCTCAGAACAGCACCTAACTTCATCAACAGGACATATTGGGTCCCAGCCACAGCACTAGTCATCAAACATCTTTTTAACTTTGCCTAATTTCTTTAGCAAAGAGACTAAACACAACTCACCTACTCTCTTCCAGCAGCCGTTTGTTTGTACAGAGACCTCAGGTCATTCCATTACCGCAGCAGGGTGACGCAGCTCAAGGAAGACGTTTATGATCATTTTTTCATGGAAATGCAATCAGACCGAGAAGCTAAGGCAGAAGAACTACTGCGTCTGCAGTGCAAAATGATTAACATGGTGATTATTTGTCTAAGGAAATGATAAAGTAATGATTGTAAATGTTCTTCCTTGAGCTGTGTCACCCCACTGCAGTCAGTCAAGACTCGCCCGAGGTCTTGCTACAAACAAGCAGCTGCTGGAAGAGAGTAGGTTAGTTGTGTTTAGTCTCTTTGCAAAAGAAATTAGACAAAGTTAAAAAGATGTTTGATGGCTAGTACTATGGTTCGGACCCTATATGTACTGTTGATGAAGTTAGGTGCTGTTATGAGCATTATTTGTGGCTATAGAGTGGCGTTTAGGTTTAGCACGTGGCTCTCTATATTGCTATCATGCGGGCGTTACCAAAGTTGGTATAACTAGAGAAGCAAGCGGTCAGCAACATTCATCTCTCAATGGGGTGTCTAACTCTGTGTTACGGTGTGTTTGACCCCGAATTAATTTTACGCTGGAATATCCCTTTAAGCTGCTTTTTAAAAATCCACAGCTCCACAGCTCTCGGTTCAAGTAGAAGACAGCTCAAAAATGTGGGAGAGTGTCAAGAAGGATATACCCTAATAAAGGTACTACAGGGGGAGTAGATATAGAGCAAATAGGACAGGGCTTCAAGTGATAAAATATACAGTATTTACGAGCAGTGACTGAAAATGGTCTGGAGAATTAAAATGAGGAACTCCAGATTAAGACCCACTAAGACAATATATGGGACCTCAGGAGGCACAAAAGGGATGCCTAAATACAACATCAGCATATGGTGGTATCTTTACACTATGAGGGCCTCTACCTCCACAATACTCCTTAAATTTCACCCGCTCAGCACCTTTTGTAACCAAAGATCATGCAGAAACAGTCCGTATAACTCCTGCTGCATCAGCACAGACAGCCAGCCCCCCTTCATCTGTTCACATGGCCTTTAGCTGTAACTTAAAAACCTCATTAGGGCTGGAAAATGTTGTTAAACTGAGTTTCTGCAGCTGTAACTAATAAAGCAGAGTCGACCTGCAGGAGGTGAGCGGACGAGACAGACTCACCTTGTCTGGATGATTTCCTCTCTGTTTTAAAGCAGTTAAACCTTTATTAATGTTCAGGAAGCAGGAAACATCAGAGGAGGAGGGAACAGGCTGCTTTTACTTATCGCTGCAGCACATAGTGGTGAGAAACTGAATAAAGGAGCTATTTTTTAAATAAATAGTATTGTATAAACACTGAAATCAACAAACACATTTATGCTCGATAACAAGATCAGATTTTTTGCGAGCCAAAAAATACAATTTAAAATAAAATGATGAACATTAGGAAATAAAATTAAAGTAATAGTCTTTCCGGTAACAGATATTATGTTATTGATTTTTGCCATAAAAACTGACATCACCGAACTATACTCCATCACCTCTATTGTTAATCAATGATATATCTCCAATGCTCGGCTCTGGTTACAGCGACCATTTGGAGCCATTATACAAGAGGATCACTTTACTGCATGTGTTTATGTTAGTTATGTGCTCACTGTCCCTGATCGATTTCAGTTTGGAACTGTGCTGTCCAAGGGTTTGGAAAAAGTGGTTACAGAAAATTTGGTTGATCACTTATAATCAAATTAACTTGGGTGTTCCACAAGGCTCGATATGAGGCCCACTGATTTTAGCCTTTTCATTAGTGATGCCTTAAAACTGTCTGGTGGTTGGTTGTCAAATCTATGCTGATGATACAGTCTTATATGTTTTACAAAGACACCAAATGAGGCAACTGCAAGACTATTATCAACATGACAGGTGGGTTTATAAGACTTAAGGTCCTTACATACTGGGAGCGAATTCACGAGGCAAATAATAAGTTTTTTTTTTTTTTTTTTTTTAAGTTATTGAAGTCAATGCGACCTTACACACCGAAAATTCAAGCGAAAATTCACAAAGCGAAAAAGCGACTGTTAATTATTTGTTCTTGTGTCGAATTTTTCAGAGGCGAAAAGGCGAACGGCTAGACCTCTGATAAATCAAAATACTGTTGATATGTCGATGATGTCCCATCCAGACTTTACTGGCAGCATCAGCCCTAGTCTGCATTCATTCATCATGACTCGGCGCTTTATCATTAGTGTGTAGGAGTGCCCTGCTTTATGAGACAAGTCCCTTAAAATACACTACGACACTCTCTGCAAAGAAAATATATGGTAGGAAATAGAGGACCACAACTTACCTAGTGAGTATATTGATGTTATATCAATCCTCAAACATAGATGTGTAACGTAGCTAGCATAATATGAAGCTAAGCTAGCAACTAACCAGCTCTGGGGAACTTTTTTAAAGTCCAGTAAATGTTTGTATATGAAGAAAAGAAAAAGAGCCAAACTTTATTCGCTTAGCGGATTTTGTTCGCATAATCGCGTTGCGCCTAGTGTGTACAGACAAAGTTTTCCGGCGAAACATTTGCCTTTTTACGTCACTTATTCGCGTCCCTTTGCCTATTGCCCGGTGTGTAAAGACCTTTACTCCATATAGGCTTTGTTTAACTGCGCAGCTAGAATCAAACTGGACGTGTGAGTCCTCTGTTTGGGGAGTAGAGGACATTAATCTGTCCAAACACCGTGATGGAAAAAAAATATTTGAACAGTTTCTGTTTAGATATCGTCATTCCTTCAAGATAAGGGGAATTGTTAAATATTCTGCTGCTGCTACAGAAACTCTTTGTTATTCAGAGAGTAAATACTTCCATGGAAACCAGTTCTTTAAATATCAACACAGACCCTATAAACCCAGAATAAATCAGCAGACTGGTCCTCGGTGAGCACAGAGCCTTAGCTGCTGAATGAGAGGATATGCCTTTAATAATGTAGCACACTAGCCTTCAAATACCACAGGATTATCACTGTGGGTGTTTTTTTTTAAAGTGTCTCATTCATTCTAAAATTAAACAGCCTGCCATGCTGTTTTCTCATTGGCGTAAGATAACATAAAGCCAGATGTGTTTTTCAAACCTGACCTCTGACCCTGATTTCTAGGTTACACAGACCCCAGATCCCTGTATTTCAACTCTGGAAGTACATTTTCTCAAACTGATCTGCGTTCAAATCCAGAATTAAGCATAAATTAATAAATCTGACAAGATGTACACATTCACATTGGTGACTAAACTACTTGATAAAAAACATTAGTCACTCTTTGCATCAGCAGTTGATTCAGGTGTATAAGGTGAGTTCAAGAGATGCCATGCTCTGGTTATTTGACTATATCTGAATCCAAATACTGCAAGTGAGAAGGTTCTGGTATTTTTACCCCACTGAGCATTTTTTGGTCTAAAAGAGGTCTAATAGACGTCTAAATGTAGCCCAGACGACTGGTCTAAAATCAGGCTACCACAGGTCTAAAAATGAACGTTTTTAGACGTCTAAATTTAGACCAAGCTCAGATAAAGTCCAAAATCGGCTATCATAATTATTTTAGTTAAGTACTTGGAGATCAGTTATGCAACTAACAGTTGCTTTTTGAAATAAATAGTTATCAAATAATGGCTAAAAGTGCAACGTCTAGATTCCGTCTAAAAATATACAGAATCTAGACGGTTGAAATTAGGTCTAAAGAAAAAACTAGACATCTAATAGCCGTCTATTGCTCAGTGGGAACATTTTCATCTTCTTTTTGTTGAGCAGAAAGAGTTGATTTGTATTGCTGTCCTTTTTCCTAACTGTTAGTTTATACCAGTTTGTTTAATACCAAAGCATCTTCAAGTTTATTGCAGTTCAGAGTGACACTTTTCTGTCGTTCCTAAATCTGGTTGTCTGGTACAATTATACTGTCCTGCTCCAGAGAGTGTTTTTACATGGACTTGAGTATCCCAGTTTTGATTTGGACAGAGTACCCTGCTTGTGTATGCAAACATAGCCTGGTTTCAAAAACTAGGATGCAAGCATATATCATGCCCACAGGGATACGAATAACCAGGTTTCTCAGAGTGGGTAAGGATCATAACCAGGAAAGTAAAAACCATGGAAACACACTCACTGGCTGCTGTGTGGGTATCAGTGCATCGAGTTCACTGCTGGAGTTTTTAATTCTCTTTTATCTGCGAAGTTGATGCAGATCTTTGCTGCAATCTGCCTCTGAACCTCCAGAATCTGTGCATACATTTACATTCCATACATCGAATGACCCACTAACATCACACAGCTCACGCAGCATGCAGTTTACAGCTGTGAAGGTCAGTCATGCATCGCTCCGCCTCAGGGATCCATCTCTGCGTCTGAAACGTCAATGACAATCCCGTGAAAGTTTCCTGCTTCATTTATTCATTTAATTACCGACGGTTAAAGCAGAAGAGAAGCGCAACATTATAAATAGTGTTTTTGTTGTGCAACAACATCACAGAGCTTGTGTCACATTAGTGCTCGCCCTGCAGGAAACCAGTCTGGAAGTTAATTAACCGAATTTTACCTCCGGAACAGAAATAAAAACAACAGAGCGAACAGTAAAATAATGATTCATCCTTCAGCTCTCTGCTTGACCTTTGGCGGTGAAGGCTAAGTGCTGCGCTGGAGTTTAGTTTCACTGTGGCCTGTTTTAGATCCACCAATCACAATTAACTGTGTCAGCAGCTGCAGCTGGTTGCCATGCAGAAGATGTGTCTGCATCTCTGAGTCCCGGGGAAATATCAGAGCAAGACTGGCAGAGCTGCATGGAGTCAATGAATTAATAAAATGATGCATACTGAGGTGGTCTGTGGTGTCTGTGGAAGTTATTTAATGCACCGTAACTTTTTGACACCAATTTCTCTAAAACACCCAATAAAACAGAGAAAAATCTGCACCGAGCTGCAACCAGGATACAAGTTGTTATTGTGCATGATGAGTTAACTTTGTGGGTGTCGGCTGGTCTGATCTCTGTGGATTTAACACTCAGAGGTCAGCAGGGTTAAACACTGTGAAATAACTCTTATCTCTGTTTTAAACCCTGTGTTTAAAGGCGGGGCAGGCAGGATTCTGTAAATATTCAAAAATTAAAATGTGTGAATTCAAGAACTGTAATCTCCAGGTTTGTCAAGGCTGGGAGAGCAGCAGCAAAGACCCTGGATCTGGCTTCTTGGACCTCCTTCTCTTTTCATGTGTGAGTGTGGAAGTCTTGGGCAGGCTGAGCACACCTCCTATCCGTTACATGTGCAGCACTTGAGTCCTAACAAGTTGACTTTAGCTCAGAGAATAAATAATCATCATGAGATGTCCCAGCTCTAATCTGATCCACCTTCAGATGTCTAATCTCTTCTCTGTATCCTAAATCCTGAGCAAAGACACCCTGCAGAGAAAGCTGACTCCATCTGCTTTGATATGTGATCTTGTTCTTTGAGTCACGACCACAGCAGAGATCTCAAACGTGGTCTGGATCTATGTTCAGGCTCTGTGGTTAGTGATGTTTGACTCATATTTTCAGAAACAACTGACCCCCCCATCCTCTGTGTATCAAATATATTAAGTGCAGCTGTGAGATTCTGAGTCTCCAGCCTGGAGCAGCTGCAGCAGACAGGTCAATGAGGGGTTAAACGTGGCGTGCTGCAGACTAAGCCGTGTTGACATGAAGACGACCACGCTTTGATGCTGGTCGGCCGATCAAAGAGGAGCAGGATTTTCATCTAATCAGTCCACGCGGAATCAGAGTCATGTGACCCAACAGCAGCCTGTGAGGGTCATGTGATCTCTCTGACCAATAAATGAACTAATCTGGACGATGAACAGGGTCAAAACCCAAAAGAGGAAACTCAGCAGATGGCTGCAACTTTTCGTTTTCTGTCCGCAAATATTTATCCCCGATAGAATCTGATTAGGGATCAAACTGAGGCAGACAGAGAGTATTACAGTTTTTAAGATGATTCTGTTTATTATGAGCGCAAATGTTTCTGCTCATAATAAACAGATTATCTTTAATTCTTCATTTGCTGATGGCTTCATGTTGCTAAACAAACAGAAAAACAATCAGCTGATCCTCGTCTCAGTCATAGAGAACAACTTTCAAATAATGAGGGTGGGCTTTTAGAGTTTATTATACCCGGATGATTTAACTTAAGCACCTAAGCTCAAAACTCAGGTGAGTTTTTCCCATAGATTGAATATAGAATGGACAGCGTCTGCCTCTTCGCTGGGTGAAGCCACTCTGAGAACAGCACCCTCTGTTGACAGGCTGCAGTATAGGTCATAAATCCCGCCTCTGCCAGCAAAGCTTATGGAGTTGTGGACAAACTTTAGAAATTTATTACACAGAATCTATTTTTTTTTCCCCCTCTGCTTGCAATGTTGACATGAAGTAACTGTAAGACTGGTTTGTGCTCAAGTCATGACAAACTGAGTTAGAAGCACATAAAGAACACTTGATCCAACCCAAAAACCCTCGAAATTTACTTTGCGTGACTCCGCCCCCGTGTAGTAATGTCCTCTTTTTGAGGATTCAAAACATGGTCACCCTATATGAAAGCTTTTTCTATTTATACGTCAATACTGACAGAGATTAGAAATATAGAAGAAAAATTCCAAGTTAAGTTTTTTAAAAAGTCAAAGGAAAAGTCCACAAAAGTTTAGGTAAGGGAGAACCAGGTTGCAGAAAAAGGTCCATGTAAAGTTGGTGTTCCAAAGTCCATTGGAAAAAAGTCCAAAGAATTAGACCATGAAAAATCAGGGTGAGGACAGCAAAAAAGTCTATGTACATTTAAAGTGGACTGAAATTGTATTTGTAAGTGTTCACACATGCAGCAGAATCTGAGATTTCTGGAAGTTTTTAGAATTTTCTGTACGTGTGAATGCTGCCCTACATTTGCAGAAAACATTAAAAAAGAAAAAGAAAGTCAAGAAAAATAAATCCTTTAACGTCAACAGAAGAAAACCATAAACAGATTAGTTTTATTTCATTCTTCCCAACGTGATGGACTGGTTTTATTTAGCGTGGTGAACCAAGGAGATTAATCTGCTGGATTAGACAGACCCCCTGCTGTGTATCAGAGTCTCTATCTCCCTGTAGGAGTTTATTTCCATCTTAATGAACCACTCGCTGTATAATATCTCAAACTTAATACCATTCAGCTCTTTATACTTGAGTTTGGCTGCTAAATTTAGAATAAAACTCTCAGGGGGAGAAAATCCCTTTCTGCTCTGCAGGACGTCTTCCTGAAAGCATCAAAATAAAAGAAAGTTTCTGCTTCAGAGCCGCAGAAATTCTTGATCAGAGTTATTCCAAATTGTCTTTTGAGACTCTTAGTTTGGTGACTGAATAACAGATAAATATCATGCTTATATCAGCTGAGAGAAAGTGATTTTTATAAGAGTGTCTTTTCACTCAAACGTCCTCCGTTAATCCATAAATCTCTCCCCGCTGTACTCCTCTCTGTTTTTGATGTAGACTTCACTGACCTGGATGAATCGGCCTGTTTGAGGAGATTTGAAGGCTGAGTGGACTCAAACCCAAGTGGAGCCTCAGTCTTTGTCTGGACCTGAGAGCAATTCAGCTTCAGTGATTTAGAAGCTTTGATCACTGAGACCGAGACGGATCAGCGAAGGAGACACGTCAAGTCCACATCCATCAGCGTCTGTCCTCACAGTCAGCAGAGACTCTCTGAGCTGATTCAGGATCAGATTGGTGACCGTCACAGAAGTCAGGTAATGTTCGCTGACCTTGGCCGAGCAGATAGACGGAGAAGCAAAGTTACCTGTGTAGCTTCTCCAAAATTTGCAACAAGTCCTCCGATCCATTACGACCTAATGGGTCGTTTTTTCATGCACTGAAATACGACCCAATGGCGCGTTTACAAAAGGAGAAATATAAATGGTAAATATGACTCTTACCGATCACTAAATTCAGTTTTAACACCATTTTAGACTAGAACATTGTCGTTTAAATGTAAAATGTGCTGTTACTTTATCTCAAGAGGACTGATTTACAAATTTAGATCCCCGTTTCTCAGATCGGTACATCGCCTCTACAGGTGTCACCCAGCTGTCGCGCTAAATGAAACAATAAAAAGATCGAAACATAAGAGCAGCCAATGTGTTATACCTTCGCCACTCTGTCTTTAGTTGTAATGACATCTGTGTGCATGCAATCACGATAAAACACATTATTTAATCCCATTTGCCGCAGTGTTTTGGACGTGCCATAACAATGCGTGACATGTGTACTTATAACAGTCATTTCTTGCTACCCAATCGAAAATTGTACGCACAAGTAACGGCACATTTTAAATTTAAACATCTATGTCCTCGTCTAAAATGGTGATCCGTAAGAGTGTGGTACCTCAGTCGGCCAGCAGTCGGCACTCGTTAGTAAGCGCTCCATTGGGTCGTATTTTAGTGCATGAAAAAACAACCCGTTAGGTCATAATGAAAATTTGCCAAAACTAGAACCTTCCAAACTTCCTCAGCCGCTTGTATTTGTGATTTTGCTACTTATGGATGGATAAATTCATGTCTCTGTGGAGGGAATCCCCTCCTGCACACTCTCATCAGACCCAGAGAGAAGCAGGTACCTGTCATCATATCACTTGTCTTTGTGCTCCTGCAGCTCTGAAGGATGTTAACTCGGTCTGACCTGGATTCACTGAGGAGGATCCTCCTGACACCTCCTCCTCTGACAGTCTGAGAGTGTGAGAGTGTCACAGCTCACATGCAGGCATCACAATCGCTGTGGATAATTGGATTATTTCTGTTTGAAGACAGACGAGTTCAAAGAGGAAGGTGGGCGTTCAAAGATGGCAGCCTGAAGGTGTTGAGGATGAAAAAGAAAACCCGCAGAAAACCAAACTGTAAGAGGTTAAATCTACGGGGTGAGAGACTGAGTGAGGTCAGCAGGTCAGAGGGAGGGCCAGACATTCTTATTTCACTTGCTAACACGCTAACATGTGCTTAGCGTGAGCCTCCCGCTGAGACAATGTGCCGGTGAAGAAGACACTTCCTGGAACGAGGAACAATTCTATTTGGCTCACTTTGCTTTTTATCGTTTGCAGCCGGCCGACCAATCAGACGATCCGCTCGCTGTGGAGTCACAGAAACATCCATCCAGTCGCCTCTCGACTCGACCGCTTGTTGCCAGGGTTGTTTGTGCCCTGCAGGGTGGAGGTGGAAGTGGAGCAGAAAATGTTAGCGGTGAATAGACGGGGAGTAAATCTGCCACCTGAGAGCGGAAAACATCTCAGAGAGACGCTCAGTTTGTTGTCGAGGAGACATGAGAGGGGGTGGGGTCAGTGGAGTTCAACAGGAACCAGCAGGTTCATAAAACGGAGAGAAGTAGAAGAAGTGATCCATGAAGAGGGACACTTTTTTCTACAGATGGTTACATGGGTTACTGTGTTAGTTAAAAAAAAACTGGATCTCCAGTTGTTTGATTTAAAGTTGAGAAAAAAGTCAATTTCAATGTACAGATAAAAACATATCAAAACTTAATAAAAAAAATCAGCTTATTTTTAATTTGATGGTTTTAAAAAGTTGTTAGAGGGATGACTAAATGGTTAAAATAGGGTGACCATATTCTGACTTCCCAAAAAGAGGACATGACTACGCAAGGGCGGAGTCACGGAATTGCACAAAGTTAATTTTGATAGTTTTTTGGGTCGGATCGAGTGTCTTTTATACGCTTCTCACTCAGTATGTCCATGTGACACAAATGTGAAACTTACGTACAAAACCGTGGACATTTGAAGGATTTTATAAACTTCCCCGGACAAACACGGATAGCCTGAACAGCCCCCAGAAGGAGGACATTCTTGGGTAAAAGAGGACGTATGGTTACCCTAAAAAGTTGTGTAGTGCTGAAAGCTCCTAGCTCCCATTTCTTGGCTCTGTAGTAGAAGAGTCCTACTCCTAAACTGGTCCACCACCAGATAACTGAGGAGCTAAAGGCAAACGATGAGAAACACGACCTTATAACAACTTTTAGGAACATGTTGCTGGCATCAAATTTAAAATGAGCAGTTTTATCATAAGACGAAAACATTTTTCAGTTTCAATGTTTGATATTTTGTCTGTGCACCATTTCAATCAGATATAGTCTGATAATCAATTGCAAACCATCAAATTCTAATGTAATTAACACTGTCACAACTTTTTTTGGAGTTAAGAGTTACAAAAGTACGGTTGACTGCTATGAAAAAATAAATGTTCAGAAATTCCAACAAAGCATGAACAATAGAGAATATGAATGAATGAATGAATGAGTGAAAATGTGGAATAAAGCCTGCACTTCTGTCTGTTAGACCTTATACATACAGCGATCCTTTTAATTTTCAGTTGAGAAAATTTATGTCTTATCACCAAGAGAGATAAATCAAGCGCTCCCTCTTAGAAGAAACTCCCCTCTCAGGTGTGAGTAATCTACCTCTAACCAGAGGTGATAAATTCTGCTTTTCGTCTTTGCTCCGTTCAGCATGGCCACCTCTCTGGCCACATCAGAGACCAGTTTGAATCTAAGCGTATTAATGAGTTTCAGGGCCTGTTGTGACCTCTGACCTCCAGGTTCACTCAGGGATACTGAGCTTCCTGTAAAGCAGCAGGAGAGTCTTTTAATTGGAGTTCCCTGCTGGTTTTAATGTTCCGGACACTTTCACACTCGGAGGATTAACCTGGTCTCAGAGAGCAGAGCAGAGGGGGCATGCTCATTTGATTTCAGCTCAAACACGATGGTCCCTGGAAAATAAGAGGTGGACCAAAACGTAGAAAAAGGTTTACATATACAAAGGTGTGTGGATGTGTTTACACCAAAGTTAAAGCCCTTATAAGGAGTTTCCAACTGTTTTTAAATGACTTCCAAAAGCAAACAACAAGATCCACAATCTACAAATTGTCATCTTGAGAGCCTTTAACAACAGAGGAGACTTTGTCAGAAAACACCAGTTTCAGATGTGCACAGAAATAGTTCACAATAATAACAACAATCAGGAAGGATCATTTTCTGTCACCAAAGTAGAACTAGTTCTAGTAAATCATCCTGAAGGTATTAATGGGCGCTGTCTGCTGTGGCGGCTCACTAAACCAGGTGTTCACTCCTCCAGGTAAGTGCCTCTCAGCAGCATAAACAGTTAGTCTGTGTTCGTCTTTGACCTTTAACTCATTCATCACTGTGTTCGAAGCCCCCCAGCACATGCACACATAAGACTTATTTGTTCTTGTTACGTAAAGTCTTATTTTTTGTTCTCTGAGACATGTGTCCACATGTTCAGAGTTTTTTAAACAGTTTTGACCAAATGCCTTTTTGTAATATTATTGTAGCTCATGCATAGTTTGGGCTCATACTTCAGGAGGAGGATGTACCATAGATGGTCCACACAGAAGTCTAAAATGATTGGTCAAACACTTCAACCTCACAGAGAAATGTTTTTCATGTTAACTCAGCTTCATGATTTTGTGCCATTTTTTTTTTTTTACAGAATATTTTGGGGGCTGAGCTTCTGAAAATGTGCATGAGTGGAAAAAGGACGACAGTGTTGCCCTATTTTATGCATCCAAGCCTGTCAATATCATGATAGCAACCATGTGACAGGCTGTTTTTGTCATCCCATCAGGGTTCTCATTGGTTTAAAGAAAAAGCTCCTGGGGGTGAGAAAACCTCTGACATAAGACCTGATCAGAGTGCAGACCCCCTCTGAAAGCCCTTTAGTATGTTTTGTGTATAAATAAAGAGCATAAATTTATTATTTTCTCAAAAGTCCATCAGGAAATGTAGAAAACATCCAAACAAAGGTGTTGAAGGATTCTGGATCTGTGGTCCATTTGTTTTCTTTTGCTCTTTGCAGAGGGAGACTCAAGGTCAGAGACGGCGTCCCTCAGAGGAACGTCAGCTCTCATTGAGGGTGAGGAGCTGTGTGTGTTAGTGTGTGTTAATACGTGTGTGTTAGTGTGTGTATGTGTGTAGACTCCCCTCCGGCATGAATAAAACAGGCTGATATTCAGTTGAACCGTCAGTCTGACACGTTGTCCCTCCCCCTCGTTTCTGAGGTTCAAACGTGTTCGGTCGTGTTGATGAAACCCGAGGTGAGGACACGGCTGAGAAATAACACAGTGTATGTGTTCGTCAGTCATAAAGACAATTTTCTCTCTGTTTTTATTCCTTTAATTGCTGGTTTTTGTAGCTTTAGACTGAATTAAAATATATCTCTCTTTTGCTCATGGAGGGAGTTTCTACTGTAGTGTAATCATAATAATCTCACAGACAGCAGGAGACCAAATCTACTTGTGTGTTCACTTTAGCTAATTTTTAACTTTATGAATTATTTTTTATTTTATTTTTGTCCTTTATGTCCCTCAAACACCATTGAGTGTTTCTGTACCATCACGTGTGTCTGTCTGCTCTTGTTTTTCTCGTATTTTGTATGTTTTTAAAGTTAATCTGTTTTAATCCAAACTGAAAGCTGCTGCAGAGCCGATGTTACACACACCTAAAAGAATGTCTGACACACAGGTGTGCAATCTGTGGTTTTTGGTTTTTGTGGAACCTGAATAGAGGGAATAGATCTGCATCCAGATGGTAGCACATGGTGATGACATAGATGACCCATGAGTCTTTGCTGCATGGCGTCTGTTTGTCTGTCATGTTTCATCATCTGCAGCAGATGAAGATGGAAATTTCCCTCGAACTCTGACTGCTGATTTAAAAAAACTAAAGTGTAAAATGAGGAATTTTAACTGATATTTCTGGATTTTTTTATTTTTTATTTTCATGTAACTTAAAATTCAGTTGCAAACTATTCTGTTTCATTAAGATTCAGCTTTTTCCCCATGCATCCTCCATGTTTCTTAACTTTATTAATGTGCTTATGTGGAGAGATACAGATGTTTTCCATTATGACATTTGTCTGAATTAGTTTCAGTAAAGCACAAAGGTTAATTTTCTGACTGTGAAGTTATCCTGTCTACTTTATTCCTCCCTGAACTCAAAAATAATCTGAGTTATAGAAGTCAACTTTCAGTCAGTGAACTAAAACAGTTTAAACATGAATAAATGAGTAAGCACAGCTACTATCTTTGATTTGAAGGTGAAGATGCATCCTGAAGCTATGGCAACTTATTTTTTTTTTAATACATATATGTGATACATTTTGCAGAAATCCTTGAACCCTTGCAGCAATCAATAAACCAAGTGCTGACTTTGGAGCCTGAGGGTCTCAGGCCTCTCATAAAACTAGTAATTTCTGCATACTTGCATGTGTGTTCGACACCTATGTAGTTATTCTTGTTAAGAGAAGTCCCAAAATTCAGGAAGCTTTTTGCTAAAGAATGTCAGGAAGATAAATGGTTTATATTCCCTCCATTCTGCAGAAATCTACATGATTTCTCAGGAGTTGCATGAAGAAACTTGGTTCAATGTGGTCTTTTTTGACCTCTGAAAGTAAAGTTTTACTCTGGTCTGATCTAGACTCTGACAGTAAAGTTTGATTCTGGTCTGATCTAGACTCTGACAGTAAAGTTTGATTCTGGTCTGGATCTGTGGATTTCAACAGCAGAGGGAAGTTGGTTTCAGCAGGCGTCACACAGGCAGACGGAAGAATTCACAGCAGATCCAGACATGTTGAGTTAAACACACACCACTGTGGTTTGTGTGTGTCTCTGTGTGTGTGTGTGTGTGTGTGTGTGTGTGTGTGTGTGTGTGTTAGTCTACAGTGTGTGTGTACAGTATGTTTTCACTCTGCACTAGGTCTGCTGGATCTTGGTTTGATTGATGTGTTTTCCAGGTTTCATTCAAACATAAAATCATGAATGAGTTCAGCAGCTTTAGGCACAGAGCTGTGAGTGTGTCTGACACACTCTGTTTTAGACTCATGTGGTTGTTAAGTTGAGTATTTTTTAAACTCTGAGGTGATCATGTCACTCAGTGTTTGTAATCTCTGAAACTCTCTGCTCAGATCAAATATCTGTGAAGCTTTGAAGAGAAAAATGAACATAAAAAATGTACGTGTTAGGATGTTGTTGTCTTTTTTATATGTTAAAACAATGTTTTGCTTTTTAAGGGAAGCTCACGTTGCCTCTTCATAACTTTTGATGGAAAAAGGCACTGTTATCATGAAACAATGTCTGATCAAATGCACTTTAAAGTCAGAGCGATTAAAATCAGTATTCATTTTTAATCACTTTTAGCTTGATTCTAAATTAGTACAGCTGACATGAATCTTGCACAAAATTATCAGAAACAGGCTGTAACAGTTGAAGTGCGAGTACAAAAGTTTTTTTATGTCAGAAGTTAAGTTTCTCTTTGCATTTTTCAGGAAGCTCTTGTTTTTTTGCATCCAAACATCTCATTAAACTAGATTTAACTCAAACAAACTTCACTTAAGAATCGCTAAAATTAACGTTTTGTATGTACTTAATTACATAATGGCAATTCTGAAGCTTGAGGGCAGGGTATCTACCACACTAAATTATTTCTATTTCAGCACATAAAGTGACTAACTGTTTTATAAGCTTACAAATCTTATAACTGTCTATCTGATATCCAATAAAACTGCTCAGGTATCATGATTCATGTTTATTTCTCTCTGACGTCTTCCTAAAAGCTCATGTCTTCAAACAGAAAACTGTGCTGCTCTCCTCAAACTTGTCCAAACTTGAGGTAATTGTACTGTGTGTGTGTGTGTTGATAACAAACGTGAACATGTTCAGTTTAGTTTGCACGTGCAGCAGAGCTCAAAAGGAGAAACAGAGACCTCTAGTGGTGACAGGGAAACTGTAGACACTCTTATGATGGTTCACAACAGATAAAACACAAGATACTCATTTTAAAAAGCTAGATTTCTCTCTCTGAGCAACAACATTATAGATAAACAACATTGATGTTTCAACATTAAATTTGTTTTGATTGCTCTATATTCAACTAAATATTTACTTTAAGGGATTTTCAAGCAATCAAAATTAATTTTTAAATAAACTTCATTTATTGTGCCAACTATTTAGGAGTTGGATTGCACTTTGAGCTGTTTATTTGTGTTAATTTACCTGCTTCACTTTTATCAGCTGCAGGACACTACCAGAAAAAAACTCATCTGTCTCAGTGGGGCTTCCCTTCAAGGATGAATAAAATGTCAATGGCTCCATCTAGAGGCAATTCTGCAGAGTGTTTCATTATGAACTGAGACAATTTATTGATCATGCATACAGAATCAATGCATACAGAATCGTTTTCACTGATGCACAAAAAGACAGAAAGGAAAATATGGTGTAGAGGTCCTGCTTAACCTCTTGTTTTTTTATTCTTTGCATAACCATCTCTTCAGTGTATTTTAGGAACATATATTAACACTATTTATACCCTGTTAAAAGTTTTCTTGATAGTTAATTTTAATAGTTTTGTTTTGCACAAGTATAGGACAGATGGGCAGGAAATTGGCATGCCTCTGCAGGTAATGGTCCGACTTCACAGTGGGTCATTAACGAGCCCTTCATGAACCCATCTGTGGGTGTGTATCAGGGTCATAAACAAGTGTAATGATGTACAATAATGCTGTCATTCTGTCAGGGTAGGTGTGAAATTACCTTATTTAACTGAAGAAAAATTGTAGCAACAAAATACATTGTCAGACAAAAGCACATCATCGGGGCACCAAAACCTTGATGAAAACATCAGGTGACAACAGAAGACTGTCAGTGTGATTAACTGTTACTGAATCTATCATCATACATTTGACCGTAACATTAGTCTGAATTTCATGATGTCATTTGTTATGTTTTTAATGTGTGATTTGCATTTGTAAAATTGCTTTAATAAGACAAAACTCAAACATGCCCGCTTGCACTTCAGTATGACCTAAAGATTTAACTAGAAACTTCATTTATTTTGTTTGCCAGCAGTTATTGACACAATGTGAGTGGTTGGGAAAAAATATCTACTGCGGAAAAATGTGAACAGTGAGGTTTTTCTTCAAATCTAAAAACCTCTAACTTTAAGCTGAAGCTAAGCGTCACCATCTGTATTGAGAGTGTCAGGCTCCTGCTGCTGATATTGCAAATAAAACAGTCGTTGCATTTCCTATTTGTCTTTTTCAATATCAGCCTTTTGGGAAGAGTGTCTCAATAGATTTGACAAGTGCAGAGATATCTGAAGCTCAGGAATGAAAAGCTCTGCACATTTAGAGAACAGCACAGTTTGGAACAGACATTTTAGAGGGGAAAAATAAAAAATCATTTCAAGTAAAGCAGGTCTTGAACTAATGGTCAGTTTGTGCTTTAAGATAGCACAGCACCATAACTGCAAACATTCAGGTGTCAAGCACGTAATTTACATTATCTGCAAATAGAGAAATAAATGCCATGTACAAAATCTTATAAGGTGCAGCTTGACAGATAAATGGTTAAAACATCAACAGATAGCTTTGAAAAGCATGCCATGATTAAACTAATACACCTGTCTCTTTAAAAAGAAAGTACCTATTCTGTGATTTCATACAAAAGTATCATCAATGTTGCAGCCAAGGCCAATGCAAAAGTCTGAAAACAAGGACAGCCTTATTATGGTTTGATTTTGCCTTTTTAAAGAGACACAAAACATTGAGTGAAATCAGCAAGGATAGATTTTGTCATACTGTGTGAGAATCATCCGTCTAATATGCAATCAAATGAAACCCTAACATAAGGATTGTAGAAAGGAAAATCACATCTATGTGGATTTTCGGAAATTAAGTAAAAACTCTCTACATCATGTTTGCCTCACAGGAGCCCGGCTGCAGGATCTGAAGAGTCACAACGAGTTTAAGCGCTTTTCTAAACCATGGATAAAACAAGGCGTAAATCAGAGGGTTCAGACAGGAGTTAAAATAGAAGAGAAAGACCACAAATGATGAGAATGAATCACTGAGCACACTGTCTACTGCGAGAGACAAGCTGTAATATGGACAAAAACAGACCAAAAACACAATGACGAGAACACCAAGAGTCCTGGCTGCTTTGAGCTCAGATTTTGTTGCAGATAGAGGGAATGAGAGCTGGACTCTTACAGCTGTAACATGACAACGCATGGCTCGAGCCTGAGACACAGCCACGACAAACACTCTCATGTACAGAACAATGATGGCAGAAATGGGGGCAATGAAGGTTAAAACAAGATCAACAGTTCCCTGAATAAAGTCCAAAAACATCACACACTCCCCATAGCAGGAATTCTGCCTGCCTGGTTGATTTAAGTCTTCTTTTAGGAAGACACTGGTGTAAAACACCGAGCAAAGCCAGCACAGACAAACACAGAATTTAACTCTTCTCTCTGTGACTCTGCTGCTATAATGCAGAGGGTAACAGATAGCAACATAACGGTCCACAGATATGAGAACCATGTCTCCTACTGAAGCAGAAGTAATGATGAAGGACACATAACTATACAAGGAGCACATGATGTCCCCAAAAAACCAGCAGGAGGTATTCAAGAGGATTTCAACCGGCATTAGCAGGAGGCCCACGAGCAAGTCTGAGACGGCCAGAGAGAGGAGGAGGATGTTGGTGGGAGTGTGGAGCTGCCTGAAGAGCAAGAGAAAGTCTCATTATAACGACAAAGTCCACATTACAAAGACCGCTAGGATAGATCATTTTACATCTCAAGGATTCTTCTAAAACATCACAAAAACATTAACAATTTCAACCAACGAATGAAACACAAGTCTGTGCCTGAAGTGAGAGACCGAGATGATGACAAGCAGGTTAAGAGCCACTGTGAGCAGAGAGATGGAGGACAGCATGACATGAAGAAAAAGGCTTTCAGGCCAGGTGGAGGTGGGCTTCCTGCAGGAGGAGTTGAGGAGTTGTGGGAAGCAGAGCTCGGCTTCTCCCTCGACCTCCATCCTCTGCAGAGACCTGCAGCTCTGACAGCTTTCTAGAAAAATCTGAATGATATAACAAATTCTGCTCTCCTCAACTCCTCCCCTGTTCCTCAGCGTCTGTTCAACTATGATGCCCCTCCTTTTACTGAATGGTCATCATCGCCATCACTTTGTCTGCAGCACTGCCTCTTTTACTGCACCTTTGATGGAAATATTCCCTCTTTTTCTTCGTACTGTTTTGTCCCACCTATATTTCACTGTTCTATCTTTCAAAATATAGCTCAAACAAAGTACTAGGAGTGACCTGAACTTAGTGGCAGCAAAACATGGCTTTCCACAGTGATGGCAAATCCTACAACTGACAGTCTTGGTGGAATATATTGGGACACCAAAGATGTTTCCATTTCACACTACTGTAACCTATTTTTGTTGTAGCAGCTCTGAGTGGAGCTAAGGCAGATACGGTTCATTACACAGGATGTGCCGAGGTTTATTGTGAGGGAATAACGGAAGTAGTGTTGTTGTTACCAGGTGTGAATTGACGTGTGTGGGTGCGGGGGGGGGGGAGTAATTGAAAGAGTGGACGCTGCTGTCAACACTAAAAACTGCCGCTTGTATTCTTATTTACTCGGTGACATTGGTGGCAGCGGTGGGATTTTCTCCACTTGAATAACAGGGGCAAAAGTTCGCCGACGTGTAGCTAAGTAGCTAGCTACCGCTAGCACGTTTAGCTTAGCTGCTTAAGTGTAATTGACCTATTGCTAAGCCCCACCCCCTTAGTTACTATTGCTAACAAACAACCGGAGCTGACCAATGCTTCAAAATGGCAGCTGCCGGTGTCAAACACTATCTTAAGAGGGTTTCGACAAATTCTTGGCACAGAAACACCTGATTACTTCGTGAAGAGACTTCATCAAGCCATGGAGGGATATGTCCAGAATTCAAAATAAGATGTGGTGAGTGAAAACACAGCTAAATTAAACAGCTAGTGTGCTAACCTGGGCTAACATTAGCGTTAGCTAGTCTACCAGAGGCGAGAGTTCTACATCGCTAATGACGATCAAATAACTGTCTGTAAAGTTGGTAAATTTAAAGCCATGTTGGTGTAACTTACCTTAGAACAAACGTTCATCCTTGTTGATCTTTTGGACGTTAAGTTGGCTGTGTGGTCTGCCAGATAGTAGACATTTACTTCGGTCTTCCTTTGGTTTTGGAAATGGAATGAAATACACCCATTGCCCATCCTGTCGGGATAACTTGCGTCGGTATCACATCTACCCCACGCACATCTTTTGAGCATGTTTCTTTCTGTTATATTAAAATTAACGCCATAAAACAGATGAAAAATCATGACTTCTAATGCTTCTAAATTGAGCTGAAAAGCTACAGATATCCGAGTTCCGGTCCCGGTAAAACTGATACTAAACTGCCATTGGCTCATCTGCGTTCGAGGGACGGGGCTTAGCGATAGGTAAATTAGCACAACTTGTAAGCCATGTCGTCGGACCCATAGATATATATAAGAACGGCTAGATGACTCGAAGTGGAGTCACCGGCGCCCCAACACGGAGGCCATCTTTCTCCAGTATATCATTCTGGTATGCTCTATGGTAGCTGACAGGACGTGAGTAACCTGCATGATCAAGAATACTCTCTAAAATCTTGACAGATTTACAAATGGTTTTGTTTATTACAGACCTCAATAACGTGGCTATGAGTCAGGATGCTTGGACATATTGAAATGGCAGCTATTCTAGGAGAAAAAAAAAGACTTAATCATGAAGCACAGTTGTTTCACGGCTATTCGTGCGCAAGGGCTAACTTTTGAGTCGCTTTAAGACAGACCACAATGGAGATTTTAATTTATTGTATGACAGTCTATTTATTTATTTATTTATTTAGTCTATGTGACAGACAAAATAAATAACTTGGCTAACAGACTTGCTGTGAGTGAGAACAAGTACGTATTACAAAGTTGACCCAGCAATTTTACATCAGTTGGAGAGGCAGAAATGCTCTTTTGATTCAACATAACTTTAGTTGCACATGATTTCCAAGCTGTTTGGTTTGTTAAAAACATGAGGCAGAAGTTTATATTGAAAATAAATTTTCTATATATGTTATTGCTATATGTTATTATAGTTATCCCTATAATAGAAATATTACGAGTATAACATACAAGGAATGATTTAAATGTTTTATATAAATGATTAAATATAACTGCCTTGTGTGTGTAGGCCTATAGCTATTGCTCTACCTATCTGCTTAATATTTACTTGTGAAAATCCATCCTTTCATCCTTTCTTTGTGTGATGAGGTTTTCTTTTCCGTCTGGCTTCCTAGCCATGCATCCATGCTGATAAACTTCAGGCTCAAGCCCAGCGTGCAAACACTGTGGCATTTGCAAAATGCTCAGGCCAGCTTCAGTTTGATTTTGCGGTATTGATAAATCCACAGCCGCATTATGCAGGTATGGAAGTCTGGATATGAGAAGTCTGATTCAGTGTATTTTCAGTCGGACCAACGTGTTTACGTGATTTTTAAAAGTCCAGTTTTAGTCAGACTAAGGCATTAAATCTATTTTTTTGAAGAACGTGTAAATGCACTGAGTGAGTAGGAGAGAAGTTTTTCTACTCTTGGAGAGGCAATACTAAATTTCCTGTACAATATCAGTAGCATTCTAATTCACTATTGTTGCATCTTTATTTGGTCCTTATAGTTTTGGTTGTAGAAACCTCAACAGTGTTCAGTATAATGAATCTAAGGAAAACTGGAAGCATGAAACTCAACTTTTACCTTTTTTTTTCTTGAAGCATGTGCAGGCAAGAGATGATTTTAATGTTAAGTTTAAATTTACAAGGCCTTAAATGAACCCAAACAATTTTTTCAAGGTCATTTGATCAATTAAAAAAACACTTTTAGTTTGAGTCTTTATGATTAGTTTGAAAAAATATCTTTATTTTTATCACAAGGTGTTCAGCCCAACATCATGTCAACACAACTGTTAAACATTTTATAATCGGGTTTGACTACTTGATTCCCCTTTAAAGCCTGTGGTTTCAATAGGAATCAGTTTCTTTTTTTTTTCTTTTTTTACAGTTGATTGTATCAGAAAGTACAGAATATTTAATATAAAACAGATCTACATTTGTATCCTAAACAGAAAGATGCCAAAAGGGAGAGAGAGAGAAGCCGTATCACAGCACATTCTTGTATAGATTCACATTTAAGGTTTATGTTGTTATATCAAAACAGGTATTGATCTCTGAGCATTTTATTAGGGTTGCAAAGTATATGATTGTGGTATGCATATGACAGCTTTATGTGCTTGAACAACACTGCAAAGTAATTCATATTTTAGTGATTAGGACACTGACCAAATCACCTTATTTTTTATGGCAAGTTAGACATCAGGTTGTCTTACATGTTCACTGCATGCTTTGCATAACTGAGTCACTGATTTTGGGAGTGGGCTTGGTGGGTTCATGTTTCTGGTGACTTTAATTTCAACATCAGTCTGAAGCAGGGTCTGAAAGTGGGGTAGTTTATGCAAAATGAGATGAAAATAACCCTGAGTCTAATATTTTAGAAGTGTGTGACAGATGTGCACAGTGGCAAATATGAGGGGAGACATGTTTTCCTGAACAGGCCCGGCAGCGTTTAATTTCATGGTTTAAAAAGTATGCTTTCCTGTGGTTAAAACATCTCTATATGATGATCTTTTACATTTCTTTCATTCTCTTATTGTTTAATCATGAAGCATTTTTATGACAAATGTTTTGAGGCTCATATTTAGTTCAAAATGACTAATTCACACATTTCCAGTTTTTCCTCTCTCTAGGTTAACCCATCTTTCCAACCACATTTCTGTGATACAAGGCCACATCAGCAGGTAACAGATTTGAAACAGATGTGAACTACATATATGAGCAAAGCCACACATAGAAGTTTATGATGCAATCTTCCAGAAATCCATGAAGAAAAACATGATTTGGTTTCCATAGTTTGAAGTGAGTTTTGCTCGCGGAGGTTTGCTTTGAATTCAAGATGCAGTCGCTCCACGTCTTATTTACATCATGTTTGCCTCACAGGAGCCTGGCTGCAGGATCTGAAGAGTCACAATGAGTTTAAGTGCTTTTCTAAACCAGGAATAAAACAAGGCATAAATCACAGGGTTCAGACAGGAGTTAAAATAGAAGAGAAAGATAAAAATGGACAAAATGTATGTTTGAGGCAGGAAGTCAGTGGTCAGAGACAAACAGTAATATGGACAGAAACATATCAGAAACACAACAACAAGAACACCGAGAGTCCTGGCTGCTTTTAGCTCAGATTTCTTTGCAGTGACACCCACTGAAAGCTGGACTCTTACACCTGTAACATGAGAGCGCATGGCTCGAGCCTGAGACACAGCCACCACAAACACTTGCATATACAGAACAAAGATGGTAGTTATGGGGGCAATAAAGGATAAAACAAGATCAATAGTTCCTTTGATTACATCCAAAAAAAGCAAACATTCACCAAAGCAGGAATTGTGCCTGCCTGGTTGAATAAGATCATCCTTTAAAATCAGACCATTGTACAAAACCGAGCAGAGCCAGCACAGACAAACACAAAGCCTGACTCTTCTCACCGTGACCCTGCTGCTGTAATGTAGAGGGTCACAGATAGCAACATAACGGTCCACAGATATAAGAACCATGTCTCCTATTGAAGTAGACGTAATGAGCATCATGATATAGATGCTCCAAGAACACATCCAGTCACCATAAGTCCAGCAAGTTGTTAGTCTCAAGATTTCTATTGGCATCATTAGGAGGCCCACGAGAAAGTCTGAGATAGCCAGAGAGAGCAGGAGGATGTTGGTGGGAGTGTGGAGCTGCCTGGAGAGGAAAAGAAAGTCTCATCAAAAAAACAAACAAGTTTAAAAAAACTGATGCAGATTATCACTGTGAGATCTACAGAGACCAAAAATTAGTTTACACAAGTTAAAACACAGAATGACCTCCAGTTATCAGCATACACTCTACAGAATAAATGTTTGAGTATGAAATGAAATGACTCTGTGTAAACTCTCATGACATTAAGAAATGGTTTAGAGGTTAGTCTGTGCCTGAAATGAGAGACTGAGATGATGACAAGCAAGTTTAGAGCCACAGTGAGCACAGAGATGCACGACAGCAAAACATAAATGATAAACGATCCAGAAGTAGAATGTGAGGGCGTCATGCATGAGATGTTGGGAAGGTGTGGAAAACAGAGCTCCACTCGGTCCCCAACCTCCATCTCCTGCAGACCTCTGCAGCTTCAGCAGCTTTATGTATAAGTTTATTCACCCCTCTTACGTCCCTCCTCTTTTGCTCTGGACAACACACCAACATCTGTATCACTTCCTGACACCCCCTTTCCCACCATGGTTTCATTGTGTACTCTGTCTTTTTTAATTTGTTTTATGTTTATTAGGCCCAGTAGGAGTGATTGTATTACAGTAGAGCTGACCAGTCTGAAGAAAACTGTTGCCTAGCTTCAACCCCACTTCAGAAATACTAAAATATCCTTTTGAGACTAAACAAAATTCATTCAACAAAGCAATCATCAAAACTAATGACAGCCGTGAACTTGATGTTTGGAGGAAACCAAAAAAGTAAAAAGTGACTTTTCTCCTTCTCACTCTAAAGAACCCTTAAAAAAGAAGTATCTGTAGTCAAAAATGTTTGATATATTTAACATACAAGATTAAGAAACTAAATCTTAAGGGAATTTAAATGACTAAAAGTAACAAACACAAAGTACCGCCTCATAAACAAAAATGTGAAGGTAAGACAAAGGGCCTGATCGTGCACCTAGTGCAAAGTGTTTCTGGTGCAAAGGTGGCATGCTACTATCTAAAGAGCTTGGAAAGCACAGTTACAGCTAGATTAAGTGATTAAACTGGACTTCTTGTCCTGGTTTACATTAACCTGGTGAAAATCAAGTTATTGACAGAAGCACGTCAGCCCTTGCTGTAGAAACCTCAACAGTGTTCAGTATGGTGAAATCTAAGGAAACCTGGAGTTAGGGCTGGGCGATGAACCGAAAATTTACTGATACAGAAATTTACGACAATAACCAACGTCCTTTTGCCCATGTCAATATATTGAGTGTCAAAAATAAATAAATAAAAGTTGGTTTTGGATGTGTGTAGGTAGGCTTTGGTCTCATGTCCCTTTTAAGGTACTGTCCTACGTCTTGACTCCACCCCATCTAGTCCGTAACAAAGAGGGAAAGACAGGTGAGGAGATGGAGGACGGTTCAAAAGTTGTAGCAGCTGGAGCGGTGGCTGAAGTAGACAAAGTTAATGTGGGAAGGGGTGAGTGGCTTGTGGAGTAGTTATCGTCAATTTATCGTTATTGAGGTGAACCGCTCAATATATCGTTATCTTGATTTGAGGCCATATTGCCCAGCCCTACCTGGAGTCGTGAAACTTCAATTTTTTCCCTTTTTTTCTGTGAAGTTTACATTTACAAGGCCTTAAATCAACCCCAAAAAATTTTCAAGGTCATTTGATCAATAAAAAACACTTATAGTTTGAGTCTCGATGATTCATTGAATAAAATATCTTTATTATTTTTACAAGATGTTCAGCATCTTTTCCAAACAAGATTTAAACATTTTTGAATCAGGTTCGCCTTTTTGATTACCCTTTAAAGCCTGTGATTTCAGAAGAAATCACTCTTTTTTTATTAAGCTCGACCCAATGATGAGAACAGGCTCAGGTTACAAAGTGAGAAGTGATTGTTGACTGGTATTACACTTTGATTAACCTCCTTTAATCTCTGCAGGGAGAGAGATTTTCAGGAAGAAAGATATATGTTATTATATCAAAACAGCTACTGATATCTGATCATTTTAATTTTTATGACATTTTTGTGATATAAAGCCACATCAGCAGGGAACAGAACTGAAACTGATGTGAACTACATATATAAGCAAAGCCACACACAGAAGTTTATAATGCAATAGAAACCCATAGACTATGTACACTAATTCATTCATTCTTCAAAATCCATGAAGAAAAACATGATTTGGTTTCCATAGTTTGAAGTGAGTTTTGCTTGCGGAGGTTTGCTTTGAATTCAAGATGCAGTCACTCCACGTCTTATTTACATCATGTTTGCCTCACAGGAGCCTGGCTGCAGGATCTGAAGAGTCACAATGAGTTTAAGTGCTTTTCTAAACCAGGAATAAAACAAGGCATAAATCACAGGGTTCAGACAGGAGTTAAAATAGAAGAGAAAGATAAAAATGGACAAAAAATATGTGTGAGGCAGGGAGTCAGTGGTCAGAGACAAACAGTAATATGGACAGAAACATATCAGAAACACAACAACAAGAACCCCGAGAGTCCTGGCTGCTTTTAGCTCAGATTTCTTTACAGTGACACCCACTGAGAGCTGGACTCTTACACCTGTAACATGAGAGCGCATGGCTCGAGCCTGAGACACAGCCACCACAAACACTCGCATATACAGAACAAAGATGGTAGTTATGGGGGCAATAAAGGATAAAACAAGATCAATAGTTCCTTTGATTACATCCAAAAAAAGCAAACATTCACCAAAGCAGGAATTGTGCCTGCCTGGTTGAATAAGATCATCCTTTAAAATCAGACCGGTGTACAAAACCGAGCAGAGCCAGCACAGACAAACACAAAGCCTGACTCTTCTCGCCGTGACCCTGCTGCTGTAATGTAGAGGGTCACAGATAGCAACATAACGGTCCACAGATATAAGAACCATGTCTCCTATTGAAGCAGAAGTAATGACTAATTGCCAATAATTGCTCACAGAACATATGAAGTCACCAAAAGTCCAGCAAGTTGTTAGTCTCAAGATTTCAAGTGGCATCATTAGGAGGCCCACGAGAAAGTCTGAGATAGCCAGAGAGAGCAGGAGGATGTTGGTGGGAGTGTGGAGCTGCCTGGAGAGGAAAAGAAAGTCTCATCAAAAAACAAACAAACAAATTTTAAAAAACTGATGCAGATTATCACTGTGAGATCTACAGAGACAGAAAATTAGTATACACAAGTACATACATGGTACATATGTTTGAGTTTGAAATGAAATGACTTTGTGTAAACTCTCATGACATTAAGAAATGGTTTAGAGGTTAGTCTGTGCCTGAAATGAGAGACTGAGATGATGACAAGCAAGTTTAGAGCCGCAGTGAGCACAGAGATGCACGACAGCAAAACATAAATGATAAACGATCCAGAAGTAGAATGTGAGGGCGTCATGCATGAGATGTTGGGAAGGTGTGGAAAACAGAGCTCCACTCGGTCCCCAACCTCCATCTCCTGCAGACCTCTGCAGCTTCAGCAGCTTTATGTATAAGTTTATTCACCCCTCTTACGTCCCTCCTCTTTTGCTCTGGACAACACACCAACATCTGTATCACTTCCTGACACCCCCTTTCCCACCATGGTTTCATTGTGTACTCTGTCTTTTTTAATTTGTTTTATGTTTATTAGGCCCAGTAGGAGTGATTGTATTACAGTAGAGTTGACCAGTCTGAAGAAAACTGTTGCCTAGCTTCAACCCCACTTCAGAAATACTAAAATATCCTTTTGAGACTAAACAAAATTCATTCAACAAAGCAATCATCAAAACTAATGACAGCCGTGAACTTGATGTTTGGAGGAGACCAAAAAGTAAAAAGTGACTTTTCTCCTTCTCACTCTAAAGAACCCTTAAAAAAGAAGTATCTGTAGTCAAAAATGTTTGATATATTTAACATACAAGATTAAGAAACTAAATCTTAAGGGAATTTAAATGACTAAAAGTAACAAACACAAAGTACCGCCTCATAAACAAAAATGTGAAGGTAAGACAAAGGGCCTGATCGTGCACCTAGTGCAAAGTGTTTCTGGTGCAAAGGTGGCATGCTACTATCTAAAGAGCTTGGAAAGCACAGTTACAGCTAGATTAAGTGATTAAACTGGACTTCTTGTCCTGGTTTATATTCACCTGGCAAAAATCAAGTTATTGACAGAAGCACGTCAGCCCTTGCTGTAGAAACCTCAACAGTGTTCAGTATGGTGAAATCTAAGGAAACCTGGAGTTAGGGCTGGGCGATGAACCGAAAATTTACTGACACAGAAATTTACAACAATAACCAACGTCCTTTTGCCCATGTCAATATATTAAGTGTCAAAAATAAGTAAATAAAAGTTGTTTTTGGATGTGTGTAGGTAGGCTATGGTCTCATGTCCCTTTAAGGCACTGTCCTATGTCAGAGACGTGACTCCACCCCATCTAGTCCGTAGCAAAGAGGGAAAGACAGGTGAGGAGATGGAGGACGGTTCAAAAGTTGTAGCAGCTGGAGCGGTGGCTGAAGTAGACAAAGTTAATGTGGGAGAGGGTGAGCAGTTTGTGGAGTAGTTATCGTCCAATCATCACCATGAGGTGATCTGCTCAATATATCGTGATCTTGATTTGAGGCCATATTGCCCAGCCCTACATGGAGTCGTGAAACTTCAATTTTTTCCCTTTTTTTCTTGAAGCATGTAATGGCAAGAGCTGATTTTAACGTGAAGTTTACATTTACAAGGCCTTAAATCAACCCCAAAAAATTTTCAAGGTCATTTGATCAATAAAAAACACTTATAGTTTAAGTCTCGATGATTCATTGAATAAAATATCTTTATTATTTTTACAAGATGTTCAGCATCTTTTCCAAACAAGATTTAAACATTTTTGAATCAGGTTCGCCTTTTTGATTACCCTTTGAAGCCTGTGATTTCAGAAGAAATCACTCTTTTTTTTATTGTCTATTGTATATACTTACAAAAAGCAGATCTACAGTTAACAAAAAGCAAGAGAGAAAAAGAGAGAGAGAGAGAGGGAGCAGAGGTGGTCAGGAGTGATGAAACAGAAAACAAGATGTTGTTTGGTATAAGCTCGACCCAATGATGAGAACAGGCTCAGTTTACAAAGTGAAAAATGATTGTTGACTGGTATTACACTTTGATTAACCTCCTTTAATCTCTGCAGGGAGAGAGATTTTCAGGAAGAAAGATATATGTTATTATATCAAAACAGCTACTGATATCTGATCATTTTAATTTTTATAACATTTCTGTGACATAAAGCCACATCAGCAGGTAACAGAACTGAAACTGATGTGAACTACATATATAAGCAAAGCCACACACAGAAGTTTATAATGCAATAGAAACCCATAGACTATGTACACTAATTCATTCATTCTTCAAAATCCATGAAGAAAAACATGATTTGGTTTCCATAGTTTGAAGTGAGTTTTGCTCGCGGAGGTTTGCTTTGAATTCAAGATGCAGTCACTCCACGTCTTATTTACATCATGTTTGCCTCACAGGAGCCTGGCTGCAGGATCTGAAGAGTCACAATGAGTTTAAGTGCTTTTCTAAACCAGGAATAAAACAAGGCATAAATCACAGGGTTCAGGCAGGAGTTAAAATAGAAGAGAAAGATAAAAAAGGACCAAAAATATGTTTGAGGCAGGGAGTCAGTGGTCAGAGACAAACAGTAATATGGACAGAAACATATCAGAAACACAACAACAAGAACACCGAGAGTCCTGGCTGCTTTTAGCTCAGATTTCTTTACAGTGACACCCACTGAGAGCTGGACTCTTACACCTGTAACATGAGAGCGCATGGCTCGAGCCTGAGACACAGCCACCACAAACACTTGCATATACAGAACAAAGATGGTAGTTATGGGGGCAATAAAGGATAAAACAAGATCAATAGTTCCTTTGATTACATCCAAAAAAAGCAAACATTCACCAAAGCAGGAATTGTGCCTGCCTGGTTGAATAAGATCATCCTTTAAAATCAGACCGGTGTACAAAACCGAGCAGAGCCAGCACAGACAAACACAAAGCCTGACTCTTCTCGCCGTGACCCTGCTGCTGTAATGTAGAGGGTCACAGATAGCAACATAACGGTCCACACATATAAGAACCATGTCTCCTATTGAAGTAGAAGTAATGACTAATTGCCAATAATTGCTCACAGAACATATGAAGTCACCAAAAGTCCAGCAAGTTGTTAGTCTCAAGATTTCAAGTGGCATTATTAGGAGGCCCACGAGAAAGTCTGAGATAGCCAGAGAGAGCAGGAGGATGTTGGTGGGAGTGTGGAGCTGCCTGGAGAGGAAAAGAAAGTCTCATCAAAAAACAAACAAACAAATTTTAAAAAACTGATGCAGATTATCACTGTGAGATCTACAGAGACAGAAAATTAGTATACACAAGTACATACATGGTACATATGTTTGAGTATGAAATGAAATGACTTTGTGTAAACTCTCATGACATTAAGAAATGGTTAAGAGGTTAGTCTGTGCCTGAAATGAGAGACTGAGATGATGACAAGCAAGTTTAGAGCCACAGTGAGCACAGAGATGCACGACAGCAAAACATAAATGATAAACGATCCAGAAGTAGAAGTTGAGGGCGTAGTGCATGAGATGTTGGGAAGGTGTGGAAAACAGAGCTCCACTCGGTCCCCAACCTCCATCTCCTGCAGACCTCTGCAGCTTCAGCAGCTTTATGTATACGTTTATTCGCCCCTCTTCCGTCTCTCCTCTTTTGCTCTGAACAACACACCAACATCTGTATCACTACACCCCCTTTCCCACCATGGTTTCATCATGTACTCTTTTTTTGTGGTTTGTCAGGGCTCAGTGGGAGTGATCTTACAATGAACAACAATATGAATGCAACACTTTTGTGTTTGCTCATGAGCTGAACTCAAAGATCTAATACTTTTTCTATGTACAAAGAAGGCCTTTTTCTTTCAAATATCATTCACAAATTCTAAGTCTGTGTTAGAGAGCACTTCTCCTTTTTCGAGGTAACACATCCACCTCACAGGTGTGTCATACCAAGATGCTGATCAGACAGCATGATTGTTGCACAGGTGTGCCTTAAGCTCGCCACAATGGCTGTGTCCGTAATGGATCCCTAACCCCTATATAGATGACTACATGGGGGTAAGTGCCATATTGACGGGTGTCCGAAACCTCAGTGATCAGTTCAAGTGCCCTATATAGGTGACTCAAAATTTCCCATAAAGCATCGCAAAATGTAGTGACCATCCTAAGGTCACTCACTGGTGGTGGGCATCCCGTCATACATTGCGTCTTGCCATGTAGTGTCCCAAACCTCCGGTGATTGAGTTTACTACATAGTCAACTATATAGTAAAACCCCATATGGGACAACATTTGCATTTGTCGAGGAAAGTTTAAGTAGCGGATTAAATATGCCATTATGGAAAATCTGTCCCCCATGCAAGTACAGTGGTGCCACCTTGAGAAATATGAAGGCAAATGACCAAGTCCACTGAGATGCCAAATATCAGGGTCTATGAGACACAGGAGGAGGGCAGAGTTGTCCAGGTAGGTGTTTGGGGACTGGACAAAAGGGTCATACACTCTTTTTTCCATTGAAAGCAACCAGAAGCACTGTTTCACCACTGCTTATGTCCTCTTGGATCCAGGATGGCAAAAGATCTAGGACACATGGGCCCAATGGATTACCTTGGATCATTACTCAGATGGTTATGGCCTTCATCTCAGGACCTTAGAGGGATTACAATCATCTCCTTGGAAGTGAGGTGCCCAGAGAAGTCTATGGCACCGTCATTGGGCCTGTAAGGAAGAAGGGCCTTGACTTTGGATTTACTAAACACTTTGTTCAAATTATGATAACAAAGGTGAGTTTGTAAGTTAAGTTGAGTTGATACAAAGGACTTGGTGTGGACCAATCTGGACCCAGGTCATGGACTGTTTCTCTGAAAACTACAGTCGTAAGAAGAGAATAGACTGAAGCAGATGAGTAGTTGATCTGTGAACTGCAACAGGAAGTGCAGAAATGTGACCTTGAACATATGGCCATTTAATTTGTTATAATATCTACTAATCAATAGAATATCAGACTGGCTCCATAAGTATTTACTGATCACATCTCGATAAAAAAAAAGATACTCCCCGTTTAGCAATGATTGCGTGACATGTTGATGTGCGTTGTCTGCATCCTGTGTGTTTGCCAAAGCTTGTTTCTTCACACCTCTGACTGACGCAACCTTCGAGCTCTAAAGGACATCATTACCTGACTCTGATGCATACAGGTGTGAACAAACTTCCTGTCTGTAGGGGTTTAGCACACCAACGTTTAGTTAGCTAACAGGCTCCAAAACTTTTACTGTTCAGAGCCTCATCACATATCATGGGACTTTGTTGTTTGTGTGCAAGTTACATCTACTGAAAATTAGGTGACTATTGTTTCTTTTTCATCAGAGTACTTTGATATTTAAATCATATTTCATATATTTCCCCAATAATGTTGATAAATTACTCTATGTGCCTCATTTTGATGACAAATACCTGACCTTTTATTTAGAGTTCATATGATTTTACCATCTAAATTGTGCAAAATCCTTTTGTGACACCACATTAGTCATGAACTTCACTCTTACACAATCCCAACTTAGAAATTCTGATGGCTTACCCCACATAGGTTTGAACTTCAGGGTCACCCACTCATGTACTCCCAAAATACTCCCCAAAACAACTGTCATGCACAAGTATGTCAGCAATCCCCAAAACTGTAGAATTTCCATCCTTGGTATTTGGGTGTCTGAACCTTCCACTCACCTGTAGATAAAGGTTCTGTTTGTAGTTTTTCAAATCCACATCTACCCCAAAAATTAAGAAAAAAAAGTTAACATCAGTGATTAATGACCAACAGATTAACGGATGTGTCCTACTCTTGAATTTATGATTCTTAATATATAAAATACCATCCCACTGAGCAATAGACGGCTATTAGATGAGTATTTTTTAGATCTAATTTCAACCATCTAGATTCTGTATATTTTTAGACAGAATTTGAACGTTGCACTTTAACCCATTATTCCATAACTATTTATTACAAAAAGCAACTGGGAGTTGCATTACTGATCTCGAAGTACTTAACCAAAATTGTCATGGTAGCCATGGAGCAAAAAATGCTCAGTAGGCTGTTAGACCTCTGTTAGACGGCTAGTATAAACTTGGTCTAAATTTAGATGTCTAAAAAACTTTCACTTTCAGACCTGTGGTAGCCTGATTTTAGACCAGTCGAATAGGCTACAGTTGGACATCTATTTGACCGCTTTCAGATCAAAAAATGCTCAGTTGGATCAACAACTTAATGTTCGCCTTGGTTGTCTGGCTTTAGGTTTTACTTCCTTTTAGTCTTGAAAAGAGACTGACATTGTGGTCAAGAGGACAGGGGCTATATCCTCTTACAGTGATCTGAGTATGTAAACTGACTGGCTGTGCACTTTTGTCTCTGTTTACTTGCAAGTTTGGTCAAATCAGTACCAAACGAGCACCAAGTATCACTGGGGCATCAACATAGACGCATGTTTTTCAGCAATGATTACATCACATGTTGATGTGCGCTGGCTGTGACCTGTGTGTTTGCTGAAGCTTGTGTTCCTTCACACCTCTGACTGGTAAAACCTCAGAGGTCTGGATGTCCTCATTACCTGACACTGATCTGTACAGGTGTGAACAACCTTTTGTCTGCAGGGGTTCAGCCCGCCGCTGTTTAGTGAGCAAAACATCCTTCACTATCCAGAGAGGCACATTGCATCTCTTGGGACTTTGCTGTTTGTGGATTTGTTTGTGTGTAAGTTACAGGTGAGGAGGCAGATTTTTAAAAAAATGATCACCGATCTACTAAAAAATAGATATTTATGTTAGAACCAAATCATGACATGCAGCATCTTGACATCATGTCCTGCTTTTTCAGACTTATGGAGGTTCCAGGAAATCCTCCAACCAAGCGCAGATCCCATCTTCATCCTCTGAATGTCATATTTGAAAACCTGAATCAGAACTATAGATCTCCAAAGCAAGGCTACAAGAGCTTTAACTCTGATCGTTGTTATCAAAATTCGATTTACACACATCCATTTGTTTTGCAAAAAATTTAAGAAACAGACAACATTGGAGAACAGAAGTCTTAGTCTTTAATTACCAGTTTTATTTCCACAGGAAATATGAGATATTTAAGAAGCATTCACACTTAAAAGATAAGTCAGAATAAAATATACCAACAGTATATTCATCTTCATAAAGGCCTGAGCATTCCCAACAGTGTCTTTGCTGCTGATCCATAGTCAGACGAATAAACAGACCAATGCAGACCTCCTCCACACTTTGCTGCGGCCTCATGAATCAACTGACCAGTCAGTAGTTACACAACAGTATTTGTTCAGTGAGGAGATTTTCAGATAAAACACGGTTGAATTGAAGTTCAATCAGGATCTGTGGGAGTATCTTCACTCATGTCCTACTCAATTGGTTGCTCAGTAGCGCCCCCCTCACTGATATTTCTGGATGTTTTTCCGGGACTGGATTCGAGCACACTTTGGACACTTCTTCTCCTCGAAACAGTGTTTGTGAAAACAGCTCCTGCACACTGCCAGAAAATAAAAGATAAGACGGGTCATCATTTTTGCTCATCATCATTCATACCACATGTCCAACTGCTGCATATCAGTTTTTATGTTTAGTTCCTCCCTAATTGCAGGTATAAAACTCGCTGAGGCAGGATGAATATTAGAGCAGGAGACGGGCTATAAACTATCTGATTTAAAAGACTGTTTTTCCACAAGAACGGTGAATGTGTAGAGGCCTCAGTCCTCATCACTGTGCAGATTTCCTGCTGCATGCCTTTCCTCTCGCTCTCCTCACATTCCCTGTTTATCTGAAGCTGTCCATTTTTCATTCTTGAGCTTTTTGCACAAGACCAGAAAAGAGCCAAAACATGCAACAAAGCTGGTTTCTTCTTAAGTTAATTTTTTATAAATAAAGTTGTTGCTCGTTTCTTACCTTGACAGCGACTGCAAATCTCAGTCTGAAAAGGAAAGATGACGTCTCTGTCTCTGCAGAACTCACAGATGAAACCTCGAGCGAGACACAGCTGTGTAAGGATGAGATGGACATTTTATTAAAGTTAGAAAGTTTGAACCAAAGCATCCTGAATTTTATGTCTAAAATTTACCGTATTTGTCTGAGCTCTGGGCAGACCAGGTTATTTTAACTCAGTTGTTCAGATACCAATCTGTATCAGATTAAACCCAGGAGGTGTTTGTATGTATATTTTAGATAACATGTTTTGAAGCTCCCTCATGTGTTTTTGTAAGAAGTGTTTCTTACCTGACAGTTTTCTACATGACTGACACACGTGTTCAGAACCGCTCGGGCCTGAGAGACCAGCTGACCCTTCTTCACCCTCAGGAGGTCATCCATGGAGAACAGGTGAGGCTGCTCTGTCAGGTGAGCAGGAAGCTGTTCAAACTCTGTCATCACCCTGAGATACACACAAATAGGAACACACACGCACACACACAAATGTCAGAAATACAATATATCTATTAATACAAGTTTCTCTGATGACTCTGGATGAAATTTGGAAACTCAAACATTCATTGCTGTCTGCCACAGTGTATTTTTTAATGATGCCACTGGGTGGCGCCACACTAAGCTGGTTTTAAATCACTTTGATGGCACTTTGCTGACTTTAAGTCTATTAATAAAAGAGTGAACTGTTATTAAATGGTTCTCTGAGGGATTTTCCAGGTTATAAACATTTTGAACTTTAAACTGAAGCTCTGAAGATAAAAGACTCCATTTAAACTGTGTTAATAAAAACTTACTGAGCAGATAATCTGCAGGCCCTCAACAGCTTCTTAATGCCCAACAGCTGATCCTGGAGCTCCTGAGGAGAGAGGAAGACAGGAAGGAAGGACGGAAGGAAGAATGGAAATAGAAGAAAAGGACAAAGACAAAGTTTGGACCATTTGAAGGTGAATTCAGTGATGTTTAAATGTTCTTTTGTTCACACATACCTGCACATTTATTAAGTAATGCAAATATAAACCTTTGTGTGACAGTACATCTTAGCACAGTGTCCTTATATCAAACCTGCTGTGTTTTGCTGCTAATTAATCTCCAGCTGCTCTGAGTTTCTCTTCTGCTTTTTCTGCCTCATAATTTGTGACTGATCTTGCTTTCTTCAGCAGGATATGAATACATTTATAAACATGTGCTCAGACTCCAGTGTTTTGCCCACATGAACATAGATAAGTGCTTACTGATCTAATAAAACGGTTAATAACTTATCATTAGGCTTACCCTGAACCTGTGCAGCTCCTTCACTCGGCTGTAGAGCGTTTTACCAACACAGGTCAGATCGAACAGAGGCTGAAACCAAATCGAGTCCAGCAGCTGTTTGGAGAAATCACTCACTGAGAACCTGAAATAGAATCATATATGTTTCACATTTTTGTAATCTTATATCTGCAGGTTTTTATTCCAGATTAAAACTACAAAATAAGAAGTTATCAGCGACAGATACTGCAGACATAGTGACACACCTTTAAGCATTAACGCTGTTACCATTCTTTGATAAATCTGTGTTTTGACCTACCGGTTAAAGTCCCAGTGGGTGAGAACTCGAGCAGGAATCACAGCCTCAGAGCCGCTGTGGCAGCAGTCACAGAAATACCTGGAAAATAAAATTCATGAACCCACACTTATCAATATATTTGAAATATTCTACATTCAATCACAGTTTTCTTTAATACACTGCTTTTTCCCATACCTGCCCAGATATTCACAGTAACGTAGTTTCTTGATGTGCTCTGGAGACAAAGAGAAAAAAGGAGTCAGTTACACTTTCTATCAGATCAAACTTTTGACTCATTTTATTATTTCTACCAAAAAAAATTACATCAGGAATCAATAAAACCAAGAGAAAAAAAACAGCAGGGAACAGATTTTCATCTTGAAAATATTTGCTTTGGTTCAATTTTAAGCCCTCCACCATTAGCGTCTAATTGAACCTGACAGTGCCCTCTAGTGGCATTACCAGTTGTTACACCAATTTATACGAGATTATCTTTTTATTTAAGGTCCACCTGAGTTTTATCATTGTCAGGAAAAAACTAACAATTCAGTGAACATAACATACAATCAAATATCGTAATGTTGCTTCACAGCTGAGACAATTATAACATCAACAAATCAGAAGATCTGTAACATGAAACACTCACTGTGCTCGATCTCTGTCCCACAACCTGCACACAGGAAGTTCTGTTGAGCGATGATGACGCCGCGTCTGAAGGAGAAAAAGCAAACTGTCAAATCTGTTCAGCCACTTTTCTATCTATCTTTGGATCTGATGGCGTGGTGCAGACCTGAGGCTCGGATGGACGCTGAGGATGAGCTCGACTTGAGGTGGAGCCCAGCTCAGAGATCCTCTCATCCTGGTCCTCTGTCTGATCTCCTCTTTCAGGCTACTGCTGCTGCTCACTGACACACCTGTTGTACCAGGTAACTAAAAAAGGGGAAAGGTCAAAGGTCACAGATGGAAATGGATATAACTCTTGTGTCTAAAATGTAAACACAGATCTGCTCTCTATCCAGCAGGGGGCGTCTGATTGTTCTCAGTCTTCTTCAGTACAGCGTGATGTTTATTTAGTGAATTATGGTCCATTTAGAGTCATGCAGACCAGGAAGCAGAAGAAAGATTACACAGAGGATACCTGGAACTGTTAGGCTGTCACTATGGCAACCTTTAATAATGTGTTTCTTACTGTTTAGTTAAACTTAAAGACATTCTTCCCTCTTCACCTTGGTCACCAACTATTTGAACCTCTACCTTCAGGGGGGTAGTACAGGACAGTGAAAAACAAGAACCACCAGACTCAGCTTCATTCCCACTCCACTCCTACAGTCAGTACACATTTGGACTTAACAACCAATTTCACATGTATATTCTTGTGGACTGTGTTATTCCTTAGACTGCAATATTACCTACATGAAGTGCATTGCAGTCCAAATGAGAGGAGGTGAAAGTGTATGTCACTCACTCGAAATTATTGGACAATAAACTGATTAAGTAATGGACTGAAGCCTCCCTCTTCACGTGAATTTGAAACAGTGAAACTGTCAGCTGTCGGCTGAAGCTTTGTATTTCTTTAGAGAGGAGAGAGTTAGCTGAAAGTATAAATAACAGCACTTTGATGTCACCCGTTTGTGTATCCAATACTTTCTCAATAAGCAGCTGGCTAAAAGAAGAGGTTTGAAGCCTTTACAAAGGATAATACACTTTATAAAAGTTGTTATGCCTCATTAACCTCATTTATATTTCCGCATCAAATCTTGACTGTAGCATATGTTTATAGTTTTGTGCAGACATGATGTTTAGGAGCAAACAAAAGGGGCACAAGAATCGAACCCTGGGTTACTCCACATGGCTGGGGGAAAAGGACAATACAAAGTCACCACCTTTTGAGATGCAGTCAGTAGAAACTGATAACTCAGTATGTGCAAACCCTTTAATCCTCACTAAGTGAGATCAAGGTGTCTCCAAACTTCCTGTATACAGTCCATGATTGGATTAGCCAATCAGGCTTGCCTCTGTGTAAATAGATTAAAAATAATGAAAGCTAAAGCCATCTTATGTCTGTGTTGATCAGTTGTTTGTGATCTGACCTCCTGCAGGGCGCTCCGGAGACTCAGCCGTCCACGTTGAGGTCCGTCTGCAGGAAGCCAGCTCCTCCTAAACTCCAGGACCAGCTGCTGAGCCAGGCCCTCTGCACTGCATCATGGGAAAAATAGAGGACATGTCAGAGGTCAGAGCATTAAAAGAAATATATATTCTTTTCGAGAATTTTTAAGAAAGTAGTCTTCTTACTTTCCGAGTGACTCCTTCTGTGTCAGCACTGTGTCGACTCCACAGTCTGAAAATATCAAGAAATAATGTGAAATTTGATGCAATAATAACTCGGATGAACATCACCAGTGCTGATATGGTAATTCCTCATGACTTTTTTACACCTTTTCCCAGTTATTTCACTGATAAAAACCAGCAGTTCATGCATAAAGACAGTGTAGTATAGAGAGGAAGATGATAGAAAAATCCTCATTATTTTTAACCTGCTCAGACAACAAAGCAAAACCATGGGTATTTGACATTAATGAATGTAGATTTATACAGGCATGAGTATCATAAAAAAGGAGATAATTATTAAGAATAATTATATGCTAATAATTCTGATGTTAATAAAATAAATAAGATTTAAATAAACATAAAAAATAATAATTTTACCTTCAAACCCACTGTCAGTGGAGAGGATAGAGAGGGTCTTTGATGGATGATCATCTTCATCTTTCTCTGCTGTCTTCTCATCCTCTTCACTCTGTGTGTGTCCGTGTGTGTAGAAAGAGTGTGATGTCTCCATGTCTTCATCAGAGTCTCTTTCCTCCTGATTCTCCTCTACAGCGTTTTTATTTTTGCATCTCTGTGGCGGTTCTTCCTCTGCAGAGCTGGTATGTTGGTCTGTGCAGCTCTGACAGTCTTTGTTTTTGTGTTTGTCCGTCATTAGAGTCCACTTCACTCCTTCCAGCACTTCCAGCACCATGTCAACCACGATGAAATGAGCGTTTTCCTGAAAGAAGAATTATTTTAAAACTGATGAATCACTGCACATCTGACTGATAAATACCCACATAATTATAACATGATTACATGTGATATTAAGTTAATTTATTGAGTTAATTTTCCCCAACATATAACAGAGGCTTTCAGTAACCAACAGATAACTCACCTGCTCCAGCTCACTGCTCGTCTTTAAAATGTCTGCTGAGTATTCTGGGATTCCACTGCTCCTTTTCTTTCTGCTGTTGTCCCCTGAAGGAGAGAATTATCACCAAACAATCACATTTAAGGAAGACAGCTTAGATAAAGAGTGACCTCAACACTGATTCTGACTGATCTGGTGATCTTACTGCATCGTGTCCGGCTTGTTTTAGGTCTCAGATCCTCCAGACTGGTGGCTGTCAGATTCTCACGCTGACTCAGAGACAGGAATCTAGATGACGAAACATCCAGGCTGCAGGAGATAAAGTTTCCCACACATGATGAATTATTACATGTAAATCCACAGTTGATCCTAACCTCAGTCCATATCAGCTGACAGCTCAGCTTCTACTATCCAATCATCAAATGCTTGCCTCAGGCTTTTCACTTCTGCATACCCCCTTGGAGGGTCAGGGAGCCTTTTGGACGGTGCCATAAAGTCAAATAAACTTTTTGTCTGTGTTTAAAAAGTTATATTTGACTGACATGGTCCTGACTGGACTCTGATTGCCGATCATTATAAACTTTCACTGATAAGAAAGTTTCAAACCGTTCGAGTTAATAACTGTATTTGTGTTTACCTCCGAAAATCAGGTCTGCTGGTGTCTCCTTCGTGCCAGGAAACAGGTCTGTGTCCTTTGGAGATAACCGGGCTGCTCCTGGGGAGGCCAAGGAAGCGCTTGTCTTCTTGATGCTGAAGATTGAGGCCATTTTTGTGTCCTCTTCCTCCGTCATCATCAGAGTGACTATCAGAGTCGAAGCAGGAGAGATTGAAGGCCTTGTTGGCTGTTCTCTTTGTTAAAGTGGACTGTGAGCGTTGATGGGCTGTTCCTCTGGTTTCTGGAGGTGTCAAAAGCAGACGTGGGAATGATCCTGGTGTAGCCGCCTGGTGGTTTTCTTTTGTAGCTCCTAAAAGAGAATCAAAGCTGTTTGTTTGCTATAAGCGCTCTATATTGACCAAACTGACCTGATTTTTGCACCTGAAACCGCCTAAGAGGAACAAGTCAAAGAGCGAGGTTTCATCGGGTGAATCATGATAAGCTGCTTCTTCTGCACGTCTGCTGAATCCCTTAAAGCTCTACACACCTGTCCTGTCAGTGTAAAACTTTTCTTACCTGTTGCAGTAGATATTGGCGTCTCTGTGGGATCCACACACCAGCTGACGTATCTGTGTTTCCTCTGAGAATAGAATGAGTCCATGCCGAAGCTCTCCTTCTGAACAAGTGAAGAGAAGAGTCTGAGTTTCTTAACCCAGTGACGGCAGGTTTACTGCAAACTTCCTGCTGCAACAGTCCTTCCTGAATGACGACAAATCATACGCACAAATTAACCCAAAAACCACAGGATGAGGAGCAGAAATCACTGCGCTCATTAAACTGACCTGCTTTCTTTGGTCTAGAGGAGTTTCTCTGGCTCTGGCAGCTTTTACTTCTCTGATCGTTATTTAATCAGGGGCATTATAAAAGTTTACGGCTTTTAGAGGTCAAAGTCTAAAGATTATTGACCTCATTTTAAAAGAAGGGCAACAGATTAGATAGATAATCATGTCATTACTCATTTTGTCAGCATTAGTGCTGCACTGCTGTTTTTTGTGCCCATCATTAGGATGGATCTGCAGACTTTGTGGGAAATAAATGTGGCAATATCACACCCAGAAAATTACCAGCTTGCAGAAATATTGTTTCTTGCAGATTTCGAGTCCTTCGTTGTTCTCTCAGTGTGCAGGAAACATCTGTTAAAAATACGTCGTCATATCAGATCTGAGTTATGAAAGTCTGATCACCACAACTCTCACAGATTTTATCTGATGTTAGTGAATTTCAACCCAAATTACAAACTCAAGGAGCTCTCAGTTAAGCTTCATTTGACTAAAAAGTGAACCTGAGATCACATTTAAAGCATATGTTTGATGATTTGTCTGCTGCAGAGTCGAGGGGACTGAATCTGAACTTCTGCTTTTGATTTTTAATCTCTGTGCAATGAAATCAGATGACTGACGGCAGTTTTATATAAAGTCTGACTGTAAAACTTTTTCATGTGCCATTTTAAAAGTCTGACTGCAGAATCACAGCACAGACAAGTTTGGAGATAAATCCTGCACATGCACATGCATAATTCAACTGAATACCCAGGAATCACAGTTCTTTAGAAAGTCCATGTGCTCTGTTCCTGATCATTTCCCTAAACATGAACTAGTATTTGCATCTCCGTCTCTGGAAATCCCCTGACAGCTGCTTTAATATCAGACCATAATGTCACAGAATCACACATTCAAACACATTGGACAGTTTCACACCAACATGCAGCAGGACTGTGAAAGACGCACCAAACTGTAAACAGAACACTAGAAAACGGACATGTACGGCTGTATCTGACTGATTTGTCCCCCATCAACTCCACCATCTGGTCAAATTTTTAATTAACTCCAAAATAAAAGAGCATTAAATCACAGCTACACTTAAATACAGTTTGTAAACTAAAGATCTACTGAACTCAAGCATTTGATATCAGTGGTTTAGTTAGGGGGATGAGGAATGAGCCCCCCTGGTGCCATTATGTCTGATTAAGTTTCCTCACAGATGATTAAAAGTGAAACAAAACACAATAGAGTGGCCTTCTCCATGGAAAGTTGATAATATTGGCTTTGGAGTCAGTCTTCCACAAGATAAAACACAACAAAGTGAAAGAAACAAAAACTAAACATTATCAAATGCACTTTAGAAACACTTGCAGGGGAATACGGCAAAGTGCCTTTAGATGCTCTTTTTAGTAAAACAAGACAAATTACCTTTTAACCCCAGAAAACAGTTGGGATCAAAAGAAATGAAAAAAATCCCAGACTAATATCTGGTAACAAATGAAGTCTTTAACATACAGCACAAACAGATATAAAGCTATATGTTCGAATGATAGAAATAAAGCTGCTTACCTTTTATTAATGTCCCTGACTCGGTCAAAGGCTGACGCATTGAATGCTGTTTGAAAAGCTGCAGCAGAGGAAGAGAGGCGTGATTACCATCACTTCCTGAATTCAACACAAACACTTTTTTTCTTTTCCTCTGGTTAAGCCATCAATCGAGTTTGTACAAAATAAAAAAAAATCCTTCAATCATGATGAAACATCATGGCAAGCTTTTATAAAAAGTCACATTTACAAAAAACCTGATCATAAACATTGTAAAGAGCAGAGCTTGAGTTGAAGTCTTCTATGTAAAACCTCTACTCTCTCTTCCTCTTTAACATGAAACTATTTTAAAGACAGGAAGTTTATTCATTTTGCTCTCTGCTATATTTTATTTTTAGCTGACTTTTTCAGTATTTTTTTTACAGAACTCATGGGTCTCTTCTTCCTGTACAAAAATATACCTCCCAGCCTTAAGAACCTCCTCATGTACTTTATGTCTTCTACATGAAGTGTAGTGTATGTTTGTTCTTTAAATTAAGTTTACTCTCTGTCTGTGTCATTAAATGTAATCTAAAAAGTGGGGTGATTTGAGTCAGTTTTTACTTCAGGCATGTTTTGAGTCTAAAGGCCTAACAGTTTGTCTGGAGCTACAACAGACACAGTTATTCCAGGATGTGGTTCATCCCTGAAAATGATCATTACAGCTTCAAAAAGTCGTCTCTTAGATCAGCTTTCCACTAATGAGGAGTAAGTTGAGACTTGGGAGAGGATGAGCCGCAGAGGAATGAATTGTTCCACTCATGTCAAAGTTAAAAAAGAACATTTTAACCTTACATAATACTTTATAACAGCAAGACAAATTCAGGACATCTTTGGGAATAAAGATGTAAACCTGATCTCTAAATAAAAAACCCAAAGTAAAACTGAAAACAAACTTGTATAAATTGCACAAAAAGAAAAGAAGATTTGATGATGAGTTTCTTCAACCACAGGAGATCAAGATGTCCACCCACATCCTGGTGAGATTAAACAGCCAATCAGGTGCACACAGCTCTTCTTCAACTGAGCCACTGACTCAACTTGTGTCAGGCCTTTTGGCTCAGGTTACCCCATCCCAGACATTTTCATACAGCTGTGTCATCAAGAGCCAGGAGTTCAGAGCTGACATCATACTAACAGAAAAGTCGGATTACATAACTTACTAAAGCACGAATATGTTTAAGCGTTAAACAGTGAGTAATTGTGTTAAACACCAAGTTTATGTGTTAAACAGTGGGACACCCGCTGGGGTCTGGGCCCAAAAGAACAAGCGTAGTTGGCACACAGCGAGAAATCAGAGATCAGCTCTGTGTTTCTGCTGAGGCAGGCTGCCTTTATAAACTGCTGACTCAACACACACACACACACACACACACACACACACACACACACACACACACACACACACACACACACACACACACACACACAGCAGATGGTAGTAAATAAGGGTTTTACCTGCAGTTTGAAGCAGACTCTGTGTCTACTGGCTGTGCCAAGTTCAGACCTGAATCCAAAGTTTCTCGTGTTTGAGCCTGTGTTCAAACTATCCACAAATCATTATCCTACATTATATTTACAGGCATGTTGATAACATTCAGCTTCATTAATAAACAACAACAAAAACAGAAAAAAAGTCACAAAAAGAGGAAAAGCTGTAATACAAAGGCTTTACATTAAGGGCATTTAGCTGTGAATAACTTCTGTAAATACAGACCGAAATGTTCATAATGTGTCTAAAGTTTAAGATAAGACAGATCTGATGTCTCTTAACTTCTTTATCAGTGGAGTTTTCAGTCATTTATAGACCATAAAATGGATTCAATATAAGTCTCTGTAATTCAAAGTTCAGAGTAGAATCTCAGCATTAGTCATAAAATGTAACACCTAGTCATAGTTTTCATATTAACACGTGCCACTGTGTGTGTTGAACAGCTCAGCTCTGTGTTCCAGTGTGGGTCTTTGGTTTATATCAGGAAACTATGGGTGTGAGGAGACCCTTTCCGAATCCCTGCCCACATGTCGGTCTGCATTCATCAAAGGAAAAATCACATAGGTGATATATCTGCGGAGGATATGATGAGTTCGTCCCTCACACCTAAACTTTAATCATTTTTTAAAAGTGGAATATGGTCAATTTTTACTACAAAGAGTTGTTAAAAATGTTTATTCCTCAGAATGAACAACCACAATAAAGTGAAGAGGGTTAAAGTGTTTAAATTAGATCTCTGATAAATAAATATTGGCCTGAAAATTAATCACATCACAAAATATCTTTTTTTAGGAAATTATTCAAATAAAATCTAGATGCCTACTAACTTTTTAAATATAAACATATTTACATACTGTATTCATAAATTATCTGAATTTCCCCCCTGCGTGCTGCAGTCACTTAGTCCAACCAACAGGTGTCGCTGTTAAATAAGTTTCAACGCCTTTGTCTCTCCCTGCCGTTTTCCAGCTGCTCGGTCCGGTGCGCAGGCGCAGTAAGGAAGCTGAGTCAATTCCAAGGACCGCAAAGTGCAATGAAGTGAAGCTGCCTTCAAAATAAAACAACACTATTGCGAATAATCTGGATGAATGGATATAAAATTAGACAACATTAAGGATAAAGACAGAAAGAGAGGATAAAAACAGCCATAAAAATAATAAAAAAAACAACAACAAACTATATCAACAAAGATTTAAAGTGAAAATATAGATACTATAGCTATTTAAAAATGTTTAATTTAATGTTTTTATGATGATTGATTGAAGGTTTTTTTTTTACATTTAAATAATAATAATAATAATAATAATAATAATAATAATAATAATAATCACCACAGTGAAAATAACAAAACAACAACAAAACGATGATAATAGTTACTCTGATTATCCTGTGAAGACATATCTCTTTATTTTGTTTTAAATTTTTTTTATGTTTAGGCATTGTTTTAACTCCTCACCCATACCATTCCTCAGTCTAACCACACAGAATGATATGCAAAACTGTTTTCTGCTTGTGCGAATTTTGTTAATTTTGAAATTATACTTCCCTCTTAATTGATAACCCCATATCAGTCAGAAAATATCAATTTCAATATGGATGCAAAGAATTGCTGATTTTAATTTCATTGACTGATTTATTTTTCCTTCTTGTAGCTTCTTTATTAGTAAATCATATAAAACACAAACAGCAAAGGTATGAAACTGCTTTGTTTGCTTTAATTATCTTTCAGCTTTGAATCATTATAAGTTAAGGAGCACACTTGTCTTTTACCTTTTAACACACAAGTCCACATGTGTAAATGTTGTTTCAGATTTCAAATCTAAATCTCTGGTTGGTCTGAATCCGGTTACCTCGGTGACATGTTAATCCTGTTTGTAGCAGGTGGTAACCTTAAATTCTCTTTGGCTCTAAATCCACAAAATTCCTCAACATCTGAGCCTCTGATCAGCTCTACGGTAACTATACAATCTAACCTATAACGACATTTTACATTAATTGAAACTGAATTTAACCATGTGAATTTCTGATCATGTAGAATCCTTAAGATCTTCACACAGAGCATTTTTTTTTTCTTCATTTTATTTTGAAGAGGAAAAACCGGATGTGAAAATCCTGCTGTTGTTGTTTGCCGCTTCACGCACCGTGCAGTCGGGACGGCGAACGCGGTTGAGAGACGCGAAGAGGAAACTGACCACGGCGCAGCTCGTTACCCTGGAGAGAGTCGGTGATCCGCCGTTTACCTGAACGTTAGCTCACCCCGCGTGCTCTCTGCTTTGGATATACTAACGACACGCGCACACACCGGGAGACCCGCGCGGAGAGGGGGATCGCTATGGCGACGTTAGGACCGGAGTCCGCTCGTCCTCCTCTTTCCCAGCTCGGTTCTTCCCCGTCTATCCAGACTCACATCGGAGGCGCCAACCTGCCTCCTAACCGGGGCTTGGAGCGCGCTCTCGAGGAGGCGGCAGCCAGCGGGGTGCTCAATCTGAGCTCCCGTAAACTGAAGGAGTTCCCGCGGACCGCCACCAATCACGACCTAACGGACACCGTGGAAGCAGGTACGAGCCGCAGGGACCGGGGTGCGTGAGCACTCGACCCACAATTTTCTGTACTTTAAAGAACTCTTGTGATCCGCAGCGGAACGGAGAGAAGCCGGTGGAAATTGACTCATTATGGTTAAGATCAGCTACGATCGGCGGATACGGCCTTTTAGTAGCCGTTCCGGATGCGGTGGAAATTGGGGGTTAAGACAGTGAAGGTATTTCTGTCATATTCAGGAGGGTCCGTGCTTATTCTGCGAGGCAGACAGAAAAGGACCATAATCCTGCTTGTTTGGGAGAGTCCCGGTGTCTGATGTTTTCAGTGTGTGAGAGCTAAAGTCTAAAACCTCCTGATCCGGATGCTCAGTTGTGTGTAAACCCCCCTCTGATAGGGGTCTCCTGTCTGTGCTGTCACCGTGTCTGGGTTTGGGTCCTGCACATGTGGAAGGAGGTGGTGTGTTTCCAGGTTGCAGTGAGTGTTTTCAGGATGTCTCTGTGGAGTGGGCCTGCAGTGGAATTCCCCCACACTTCCCTGTATTAATCCATTTAGAGATGTAAACAGGCTGGCGGACTCAGGAGGGACTCAGATCTCTCAGTGTGTGGATTTCACCTGTGCTTGCTCTGATTGGTTTAGACAGGTTCAGATGAGCTGAGGTACTCCAGTTATAGTGAATCGGCTGGTTACGTAATTTAGCATCATTCTTTAAAGCTCCTGTCAGGAGGTTTTTATGTTAATGAAGTGGACTGAAATTCATATTATTGCTTTTTCATGACTTACACAAGCAAACAAGATAATCACAGATACAATCGATGATTTTTATTTCCTCCTTTTTAATGCATGAAATAATGTGAGGGGAAAGATTTAGCATCCACAATAAATCATACATGTCTGTCAGAAGTCAACAGGATGAGATTTCTCTGAGATTAGCTTGTGAAGATGGAGATAAACATGACTGCTTAGTCCACAGGAGGCGCCACAGTTGACCCAAACCTCATAGGAGCTTTAAAGCTCACCAGTGTTTGCATATTTACCATCATAGAGATCCCTGTTATCCCATTATCCTTTAAAAATAAAAGCACTCTTTTGCATCTTGAAGGGATATGCCGACGTAAAATTAAGTTAGGGTCAAACTATGGCTGGGACCCATTATGTGCTGTTGATTAAGTTAGGTGCTGTTCTGAGCATTATTTGTGGCTATAGAGTGGCGTTTTGGTTGAGGTTTGTTTATGGCTCCTCAGACCGCTTTGTATTGCTACCGTGCGTCATTACTAAAGTTGGTATAACTAGAGAAGCAAATGGTTGGCAACATTTATCTCGAGGGGATGTCTAACTCGGTGTTACGGTGTGTTTGACCCTAAATTAACTTTACGCCGGAATATCCCTTTAAATGGCAGCAAATTAAATCTGTCACAGTCACTGGATCATGTTTTTTAAAGGGCGTCAGTTATTTAGTTGGTGCTGTTTGTTTAGAGATGAGATTATCTTCCAAAACTGTGATTTATAATACTCTCCATTACCTTTTTTGTTGCCTTACCCTTCAGTTACTTTCTCCCTCTTCTTCTTTAGTTACAGTCAGTCCTCGTTCATGCTGCAGTTGTACTGTAGAGTCTCAGTGACGTCATGGTGCTGAACTTCACTTTGTTTCTACACTGGAAAAGAAAAGGTGTCTTATATAAGCTGCAGGGAGGCTCACTGTTACAGGAACACACTCAGCAGATACAGACACAGATACAGAGCACTGCTGCAGGGTTACCTGAGTCTGGATCTCACCTGCTGACACCTGCTGCTGCTGACAGACATTTCCCTCTGCTGAAAACAGAGTTCATCTCAGAGCTTGTATCCATATATTGCGCTTGATCTCACATCTGTTGTTGGTCTTGTTCTGTGCAGGTTTTCTGATCGAATCAAATCCGGGCTGCTGCGTATTTATATTCTGCTTCGGTTTCTGTCTCCTCTCATGAAACCATCCCTCTTGCTCTGCCGCATGCTTTCAGGTCTGTCGCAGGTTTGTTTTTGGTTATTGTGTCACAGTTTGCATGGAGTCCAGCTCAGCGTCAGGCTGCTGAGCACCAGGAGCTGTGACATGAACTCTGCACATTGAAATCTCCGTATTCAGTGTGAATAGAAACATGCAGAGATGCAGAGTCCTGCAGCTCTGTGGCTGTTTCTATTTCAATCTGACCTACACGCTTACATGTTCACTGGACTCGGTGTTTGAGGCTTTTGTTATCCAGTGAGGGATTTGATCTGCAGATTTCTAAAAGTATCTGATCTTTTTGTTATTTAATGTAGGATTTGGTCTGAATTTCCAAGAACTGTGGATTTGATATGAACTGAATAACAGTGAGAATTTAACCATGCATATCACTTCCTGTAATCTACTGGGACTAGCTTGATAAAAAAAAACCACAAACCATGTGATGAGAGAGCTTAATGTGTGCATCCTGGACCTGGGCTGATCCCTCTGATTGTCAGTCCTGCAGACTCAGACATGACTCAGACTTTTGTCAGTGAAATCTTTCTGCTTCTGTTTTTTGGCGGTGAAGCAAATAATCAGATCGCAGGACATGCAATTCCAGTTATATGACCTGAAACATGTCATGCTGTCATTGTTTCCTTGTAGTCCTAGTTTACTTTAGGATAGACATCTACCTGCAATCTTATCTGCTGATGGCTGTGCAGAGAGTGTCTGTATCTGTGCGTGACATGACTGTTTAATGTAAACATGCATGTGAGCTGTTATGCTGCTACATTCACAGGTACATGGAAAATGCTCATTTATAGGCCTGTTGTTTGACTTGTCCCAGGGCTAGTTAAGGTTTGAGGCATACATACATAGTGTATGTGGATGTAGTCTCAGTGGCGTACTAATCCATTTGTTCCAAAGCCCAGTTTTAAGGCCGTTTGCCATCAGCACCATGCTGGAAATGGTGACACAACCTAACTTGTGATCGTCCTATTATGAGGCAAAGAGGCGGGCCTTTAGCCCCCTTGCCAACAGCTACATAGTGGTCGCCTGTAGGTCAAGTCAACCATGCTCCTTATTCACCAAAACATTTTTAGGTAAAGATAGGGCTGGGCGATAAAATGATAATGCCATATCGAAAATTAATTTCCCTCAATATCAATATAAAACTTGGTCAATATGCTTTTCAGTAGTCAGCATTCTGCCATGTTTTGGTAGACTATATGAATAGCCAATGAAAAGGAGATTTGCTCCAGGTCCACTTCGCGCTGAACCAATCATGTGAGCTAGAACCAGCAAACAACTGCGTATTAGCAGGCTGTAGCTACACGCAACTGTAGCATCTTAACACGTGAAGCTGACAGCACTGTTGGTGAGAAAAAAAGGAAATGAGTGCAGAAATGTAGATGAAGGCTCAACAGATGATGACATTGTTGACAACACTGGCACGAAAACGTTAGTGGTGTGGAGGTATTTTGGTTTTTTGAGGTCGGACATGAAGCAGAGTAATGTGCACTGCAAATTATGTCGAGTACATGTTCTCACAAAGTTGGTATACCTCAAATCTTTTTCACCACCTGAAGCAGTGCCACGCGGCAGAGCATGGGCAATGCTAAAGGTTACAAACCCCAAGCCCATGGCACCTGTGCAGCAGGAACAGCCGACCATTCAGTCCTCTTTCTCAAGCGCAACACCTTACGACAAAACTTTGAAGAGACACAAAGACCTCACAGATGCAGTAGCTTATTGTATGGCAAAAGACATGCTGTTAAAGTTAATTTTTTATACCGTGATATATATTGACTAATATGAAAAAAATATATATCGTGACAAACTTTTTTCCATATCGCCCAGCCCTAGGTAAACATTATCTGATCACAGATTATTGAAATAATGTGAATCAGAGCAGAAATCAGACTGATGCATATATCTTTAAACTGACCGTCTGTGTTAATCAGCTGTGCATCACAGTGTGTGTCTGTCACAGAGTTAACCTGTTGCCCTGAGACCTTTGAACTGTCCTGTTTCTGTTTCTGAGTTTAAATCTGATCACACCAGAGTCAGATCAGCCCCCATTATGTTAGATCACACAGAGCAGTGAGTCACTGTGACACACACACTCTTACACACACTAACACACATACACCCTCGGTGGTTGGTTGTAGCCCTCTATCAGCAGCAGACGTGTCTGAACCTGCAGTGTAACAAACTGGAGCTTCCTGTGACTGATAGAGGCGTCAGGCTGCAAAAGAGGCAGAAAATGAGGTTTCTCTGCCGTTACAAGATAAAGACATGTTTTTGGAAACACATGGAAACAAAAGTCTGACTTTACATTATTTCATTTTAGAAAAGATTACATATTTTCAGACTTTTTTTTTTTGCATTAAGTTCATCCATGTTTGATTCTTTCTCAACTCTGTAGGGAATCGATTCTTGAAAATGCTCAGATCTTTACCATCTGGTCAGCTGATTTTGTTACTGATATTGTTAGCACAACAACATCGTTACGTCGCAGCATTAACCAAAATTTTTAACAATCACTGAAGGTAAAACCAGCCCACTTTATTTAGGTATATTCAGTGGGAAAACCACCTTATTATCGGGTCTATATGATAGTTGTTAGCTTGTGTGTAACCGCTGATGTATTGTACAGAGTTGATTTATGTCACTTGGTCTGTAAATCCCCCCAAAAAGTTTCTGAGAGTCCCAGGATTTAACAACTTAAATATGACTACAAAGTTTAAAACTATAAGAGCCCAAAGATATACAAGCCTTAGTTTTTCCTTAGTTTCCCCTCAAGGTACATAAAGATGTCTGAAAACTGTGACTCAGACTGTTAAATCCTCAAACCTGACAGCTGAGTACAAGTCAGGTCAGACAACTCATCTCATATCTGAGAGTGAGTTTTCTCAATATAACACATCGTCTGCTGCTGAACAATCAAAATAATCTGAAAAAGCTCCAAGTTGGTCTTTAATTTTCTTATCAGCACCAGCGTCAGGTACCTCTCGCCAACTTTCTACCACCAAACAGAAACCTTTGACTAAGATAAAGCTTCTTCATTACAGATAATGAAACTGATGTTATTTGGAGTTTTAGGGGATTTTAGCTGATATCATCAAGATGAGGACGGTGGAGGAGAGGAAATCTAACTGACCTAACTGGTCAGTCGGCTCTCACGCTGCTGTTATGGTGGTATCAACTTAAACAGAAGAGAAACTGTGTATGCTGAGGTTTCACAGGGAAACAGGGTTTAATTTCAGCTTCTGTCACAGAGGACTCTCAGAGTTTTAATGAAACTCAATTACACTTAACATGAAAGACTGTAATATAATCATGGTTAGACACAGTTTAACTTAAGTGGGATGAAGATGGAGTTTTGAAGATGGTAAAACAGATTCAGGAGGTGATTTCCAAACCAGACCAGCTGATCTGTTTGAGTTTACTGTCACATAAACACAGATCGTCAACTTAGCTAATGAATGAGAAACTGTTAGAGCGTGATGTTTTGAAGCGATACAGTATTTCTTCTGCAGAAGCTGGACTCGTTTACTTTCTGTTCCTCTGCTGTTTCAACCCAGAAACACGTTTGAGCTGAAGTTTTCTGCTCCACTCTGCAGCACAGACAGTAACTATAGGATTTTAATTGTGTGGGTTTAAATAAACTGAAACTGTGAGTCTGTTTACATGTGAAATTGTGTCCATCTGCAGCCCACGTTTGTGCCACAGACACATTTCTGCAGATTATCAGCCTCTGTGATTGTATGAGTCATATCGACAGTAGCTACATCCCCGTGAGTGTGTGTATATATAGCATGAGTGTGTGTGTGTGCGTTTAAGCAGTGCAGAAAGAGATTACATAAGACTGCATGATTTTAAATCACTTTAAAAGCATCTGTTGGATATTTCAGATCAGATAAATCCTGATAAAAATAGATTCTGATCAGAACCTGCAGCTCTAACGTCACGTTATATCCTGACACTCTGCAGCTCATAATTTGAACTTCTATGATTTATATGAAATAACTTAAATCACTGCAGTGTGACTCTATCAGTGATCACATACAGCTGTTATTTTACTTTATTTTTTTTGCATTAAACATATAAATAGTCCATATGAAGAATGTAAATCAATTCTTATGAGTGTCTTTGAATCAAATAACAACGATAACACTGTTGTACATGAAGAAATATGCAGGAGTACACGCACAAGATTCCAGTCAGTGTCAATATGATGATTTCTTGTTGATGTGAAGGTATACCTGGTTAATTTTAAAGAAGCTGCACATTTTAAGAGGTTTTTAAACATAGAAATCATAGAAAACATTGATCATAAATGTCATTAAAGACATTTTTGAACAACAGCTGATGGGTTTTAATCAGTATCAAAACGTTGCTCACGTCTTTTTGGCCTTCTCTTGATTTTTTTTATTTAATTTTTTAGTGAAACAGTTTTTTAAAAATCTGTCTCTATTTGGTTGAAAGTGTGAGGCAGAATCGCTCATTGCAGAGGATACTGCAGGGACATGTTATCAGATCTAATTTTAATGTGTGGATGGATTCATAGTGTGAGCCTCAAGTGTGACACTCCTCCCAGTTTAACCACCCTCACTTCCTCTTCCTCACACACACACATACATACACACACACACACACACAAACAGGAAGCTGTGGATTCTCAGGAATGCTGTGTGGTGTTGGTCAGAGGAGGGTCTATCCGCTCTACGTTTCCCGCCACACCTGAACGTCATGACAGCTGGGACACACAAACACACACTCTTGCACACTAAAACACACGTACTGAGGACACTGACATTAACCACAAAAACAGGAATAAGATGCTGCCACACAGAAAATAACTGAAAAGATGTCAATAATCACACAGATCTGTTAAAAAGTCATTATTTACTTAACCTAACCCTGATCCTGACCTTCAGCCATATAAATCCCTTCTTAAATATTGACTCTTACCTTTACTGTCTCCATCCATGGAGGGTCAGTAATATGGGGGAGGGGCTGAGCTTCATGCATAGTGAATGAAGCAGTAAATGAAGCAGTTAATGGAGAAGTAAATGGTTTCTCACAGAGGAGTGAACAGTGTTAAAGACCAGGCTAGAGCTCAGTAGAGACAAAGGAATCAATATGACCAGACGAGACAGGGTGAAGGTCGACGTCAGGCATGTAAAGGTTATTGCAAAATAACAGAGGCAGCAGCTGCATTCAAGCTCAGGTGATCGGAAGTCAGAGGATCAACAAAATCATGTAAGTATAAGACAGTGTGTGAGTCAATGCACCAATCGAGTAGCATATATTTTTGGCGAAACTAGCAAAATTTCAGCATTCAGGTTTGTATTATGAATATTTTTGTTCTTCCTGTTATTAGCGTAATACTCAGATCTGCTGAGAGTCAATATAAATGAACTGCTTTTAGAAAGGGAATAATGATATCAAAACATGTCCTATCTAATAACACCAGCTCCAGTTTTGTTTGTATACATTGAAATGGCAATCCAGAGAAGAGCAATGTGTCTCTTTTCTGGAACTTACTGCTAAATCTGGGACAAAAATGCTAAGAGCACAGTGCAGTTAAATTAAAAAGCTTTACTTTCTGCTTAAGTATTTAAAAATGTCAAACTCTTCAATGATCAAAACTGAAATTCCTCTGGATGGTCTATCTGTGCTGTTATACATGATATTGTACATATTTATACCATCCAAACAAGCTGGTATAAACTGTGAAGCTTGTATCACATCTGTCATAAACTGACTTCACTACATAGTAGCAATGACTAACCTGTGAGTAGATTTCAGCTCTGTCAGGATAAGAGTGCACAGTTCAGCTCTGAGCAGCAGAGAGAGGAGATGCTAACAGCTCATCTCCGTCATGTTAAACATGCAAAACTGGAGAAAACTGCACAGAGCTGTGAGGGTGCTGCTGCATTTGAAAGTCCAAAGTCGTCTCGTCAACAACAGATGTGACTTGAAATGAGACCATCTAAAAAAAGTTATCTGTTCATAAATGTATTTGAAACTCAGGTCAGTGTGAATATGGGCCTAAACATGGTCTGCAGTGAGCTGATCAGGACTGAGATGTCAGGAGAGACAACAAACACACAACACTCCAACAAATACAACACATAAGAGTTTTTACGACTTCAAGTCTGCCCTCCTGTCCCTGAGGCTTCAGAATAAGAGACTTTTTCTCTAAAGAGTGTTTGTGGTGAGCATTAGAAACCACATCCAGCAGTGGATCTCGGTGTGGACTCTGGAGGAGGGTCGGGGTGTGATTATAAGGACACGGTGAGGTGGAGCACTGACCGCTGAGATGTAGAGACAGGAAGTGACCGCTCCCCCTCCTCATTGTTTCCAGGAGGCTGCAGCTCTGATGGTTTCCTGTCAGGGAAACAAGAACCCCCCCCACCCCCTCAAAAACTGCAGAGCTGTGGAGTTACAGCTGCAGAGAAACATCACATACACATGAAGACATATACAGTATTAATAACAAACCTGAGAGTCTGCAGCAGAGCGTAGAGCTCAGCGAGGTGGAGCTCAGCGGGTTTTAGGCTGATGGGTCGATAGTTTGTTCTTACGCAGTTTGAAAACAGGTAGATTGGCTGTACTTTGGAGTAAGAAACAGAGAAACTGAACTGTGGATGTTAAACATCCAGACACAAATGAAGCCATCATCTTTGAGAGATCTTCAGGCTGATTTTGGGCCTGACTCCCTTAAGACTGAAGTCAACAAAGACCCGATCATCAGACCAGTCTGAGGATGATCTTGTTTGATCATCTTGTGGTGTGAAGTGTGTTCAGGCATGAAATTAATCGAAGCCGCTTCGACTTAAGACCATCAATATTTAAGATGTTCGATATTTACGGTCAGATATCCAGATGGAGAGAGGAATCTTGAGGATCACTGAGACCTCTCTCTCTCATTCTCTCGTTTTTTTAAAATCGGTTAAGATTGAAAGTTGTTTTAGTGTGTACGAAGTCTTTCAGAAGCCCTTTTCGCCTGTGTACAACAAAATCTCCAAAAACTGGTGCATGTCTGGACACTCCAAGTTTTCACCCTCTTTCCAGCAAGCTTCCTCTGGTAAACGTTCTGTAAGAAGTCAGAGTGAGTCTGTGGGTTTTAGTCCCTCTTTCTTTCCTGCGGGTGAAACTGTGTTTGATCTTTGTATGCCAGATGAGGTCATGACCTCACTGTAGGTCGCCTGATCACAGTAGGTAGTTTCCTCTTTTCTCAACCTGACACCTCAAAGCGAGAGTGTGACCTTAGGTTGCTACACCGGTTACATGCTGTTACCATGGAGACGATGCCACACATTACATCATCACATGTTCCCAAAACACTGCCCCACCGTAGGCTGATAATCTGTGTGTGTGCGTGTGTGAGTGTGAGATGAGGTCACATCTCGTGTGTGTGCCTAAATTAGGAGTGTGTTTTTTTTCCTCTCTCTTTGTGTTTGCGATCTGAGATCAGAGCGACTGTGAGGCTGTGATGTGGAGCAGAAAATAGAAATGGAAACACAAACGCACACAAACAGATACACACTCAGAGCAGACTGTCTGTTGTTAACCTACATCTAAACACTCATTCGGCAGAACTGAAATGAACATGAAACAAGAAAAAAAGAGGAAAAAAACGTTTCGTGACACGAGGAGTGAAACTGTCTTTAGCCCGCGGACCTTCAAAATCAAGTACAGTTTTATTTCCATTCTACTTAATTTACTTGTATCTAATCTAATTTAATCTAATTTGGCTTGAACACTGCAATCAAGATGGGCAATGTCAGTCACATGGCTCATAACATGTCATGCTGGCACCACTTCCTGGCACACGTCTGACTGAAGCCAATTTCTTCTAAACACAAAAATACTCAACACAAAATAATATTTAAAACAAATGATATAAATACCAGAATTTTAAGTGTTGCAATTAATATTGTAGAAAAGGGGAAAAAAGCTATATTACATTGTTTTTCTAATATGGTGCAGCCCCGACAGTATGCCTCTATTTTTGAAGAAACTGGATCCAGACACACTGATCTTCTCAGTCTGAATGTTGCAGAAAATACAGATTTTACTGCCAGTCTCACAAAGCGAGTGGATTTTACTGTAACTATATACATATTCCTATTCACTTTTAGAGTTGATACCCCAAACATATCAATATTATATTTAATACGACAGCATTTTGGACCACTCTTGTCTTCTGTCCACCATGATCACTTCCTGACCACCTTTTGATATGCGTCACATTATTGTTTTGCAGGACACAAGGAACACAGTGGAAGGCATAAGGAAACTGTTTAGCATAAAGGCAAATAGTGTTGACATCTCAAACTAGCTAAAACCAGTTCCTGATCTCGAACCAAATCTTGATTCCCATCCACAATCTGCATCTACATCAAGAAAGTCTAGAAACACTGCTGTAGAGAAGCTATCTAATCTGCAGAGTTAAAGCAGCTGGTTTGTCCAAACTGTAAACACATAAAAATAACCGTGCGTTTGTTCTCTTTTGGTTTGTTATATTTAGTAAGTAAAAGTTTACTCTGTGTGATTACAGCCTTGTCTCCACCTGACTCACATCAGAGTTAATTTCTCTGAGCCTCCTCGAACCCGACATTAACACACTGATCCACAGTCACTGCTGTAATTCACCTCTGGACTCAAAGACATGGATTTATGGATTTACGTCTGCCTCCTTACATCCATAATCTCCTTTAATTTGTGTTTGTCTTTAGTGGGATTAGATGGTGTTCTTACTCGTAATCAAACACTGTATTTTTACTCACAGAGGAGGTTAAATATCAGGAGTGCACAAAGCTCAGTCAGAAATCTGCAGAAATGACACTAGGAAGCATTGAATTTACAGCTGGCTGTGCATCTACTGAAAAAAATATTACTACAATAGCGATGTTTTTAAAAATAATAATGTCCAAACGAAGATATTTCTCCTCCTCTTCCTCTCTGTATGAAGCTGTAGTTTTTCCTAAATGTGAAACGTACAGTTTGAGTGTCCTGACAGACGCCAAAATCCCTCTGAATAAATAAACAGGAGCACTCTCTCATCCTCCAAATGTAGGCCAGCACACACACACTTGCACACACACACACTCACACACACACACACACACACACACACACACCTCTATCACCCACTTAAATCCGCCTGGCAGCATCCTGGCATCCAAACATCTCTCTCTCTCTCTCTCTCTCTCTCTCTCTCTCTCTCTCTCTCTCTCTCTCTCTCTCTCTCACTCACACACACACACACACAGCAGAATCTGGTTCAGCATCGAGCACACACACTTTCCATACAGCTCTCCTCCTGCAGGCTAATCCTAACACACCATGAAGCTCACGCCAACACACATTTGAGCACATATGTTCACAAACACACACATAACATTGTACATACATAAACACACTCACATTAACACACATACTTACATAAACAAACACACACACACACATTGAATGCAGATTAAACGAGCAGACATGTGGAGGTTGAGGATTTAGCTCTCATAACTAAATCTGTCAGAGTGTAATCTAAGGATTCAGCCTCACCTGCTCAGGTGTGACATTAAATCACACTGTGGGGGAAGCGTGTGTGTGTGTGTGTGTGTATGCGGTTAATATTGATGAAGCTTTATTCCTGTGTGGGTGTTTCACTCTGTGCTCGCTGATTGAATAAACTTGTGTGTTTTGATGTTTTTGACAAATGTGAAATCGGAGTCTATCAGTATGAAACTGTTCACCTCTTTGAATAAAACTTGCTTTAAATCTCTTCTCAACATTCAGACATTTACCATCTTCTGCTACAGGAGCTGCTCAGTGAAGCAGATTAAATTCTAATACAAACCTCAGTCTGGGTTACATTACTTTAAGAAAGTGCAGACACCTCAAGAGAACAAGTATTAAGATTTAACTTTGTTTAAAAAGCTCTGAACTGGGAGCCCCTCCAGAAACTGCAGATATAAATAAGCATAAAGGTGTTCCACAAGGATCTGTACTGGGTCCTATCTCATTTTAAACGATTAATGTAGTAGTGTTACCTTTTCTGATACCGATTTGTGCTTAAACATTCCCAACGGCATGCATCTGAAAGACAGTAAGTAAAGGTTATACATTAGGGCTGGGAAGATATACTTTTCTCCCGATTCGATTCTTCTACGATATTTTGGATGCCGATTCGATTAAAATTGTGATTCTACGATATTGTCGATTGTCTCGATTTTAGTCTGCATTTGTGACACCATTGAAACAGTTCAATTATTAGGATTGTCTACTGACTATTCCAGGAACCATATTTTCCCAAAATGTAAACATCAAATGTAAGTCACTCTTACACTAGAATTTACTGTTTGAATTATCTGAACCAATAAATCTTAATTCTTAGCTAATGTTATCTTAACACACCTTCAATTAAGGGCAGATGTAAAATGTTCCCTTTGTTACATCATTTACAGAGACCAAATATAATTCCACCATCAGACAGAAATCAATTCCTGTAACAAACAGAAAAAACCTCCAACAGAAACAAAATCACTGTCTGAGTCTGTACCAGTCTCAGCCTACAGTCTGAGCCACATTTCAAGGTTAAAGACTCTTTGAAGATTTTTTGTTTTATGTATTAGCCAATTAGATTTTCCCCAAAGGGTGTAGCCCCTCCCCCCTACAGAAAGAAAAATAGATATTTTGGTTTTTGACGACTTTATTTTTCTGAATCAATTTCTCACAGACACACAAATCCTGTTTGTGTTCAGTAGGGTGGTGCTGGTGTGTGTTTAAGTGTGTGTTTTTTGGAAGCGGGTGTCGTCCCCTGCAGCCCTGCCAGTGGCCACACACACACACACACACACACACCACATCACATCATCACTAAATTCAACAACAAGACCCCCACCACTGACCCACATCTTTCTCTGCTGTCAGCATATCACCACTCTGTGTGTGTGTGTGTGTGTGTGTGTGTGTGTGTGTGTGTGTGTGTGTGTGTGTGTGTGTGTGTGTGTGTGTGTGTGTGTGTGTGGCAGGTTTCCAGTTTGAGGAAACTCCCCCTCTTTAATCCCATTACTCTCTCTGCCGCCTGCTCTCTCCCCTTTTCCTCGTTTTTCTATCTCTCCATATTTAATCTTGATTTTTGTCGTCTGTCTCTCACGCCAGTTTTTCCTGTCCACTGTCTCTCCGTCTGTCTGATATCCTGTCAAACATCTGTGTTTTTACCCCTATAACACTGCTTTTTTACTGTTAGTACAGCTTGTCTCACTTGAAATAGGAACATTTGCATATATCCACTCTGTTTGTTTTCACCGTCTTTGTTATACCGTATATTATTTATAAATAGACCAATAAGATGGCCAATCTTTGTCTGTCTTATGGTTGAATTCTTTGATGCTGAATGAAAATAATTACTAAAATGGGGTTAAAATACCTCACATTTGCACTACTTTAGTGAACGCACTCAGTGTAAAATTATCTCAGACCAGATCCTCCTGAAGGATTATGTCTGAGTGAATTTAAGGATTAATTTTCAGCGACTGATTTATGATGGAAAAGTCATTTGAAGGTTTTAAACGCATGAATTTAAGAGTAAATGAGACTGATTTTAATATTCAAACATCTGCAATCCAACACTTTAAATATTTGTCTAAAATTATGTTTGTTATTATAAGGAAATCAATATTTATGATCATGACCCTCTCAGCTGTCTGCTTTATAATCACCCCAACTCTCTAAACCTGTAATCCACCGCTGTCTGCCGTCAGACGGTCACTAACACACACACTAATACACACAGGCTTTGTTTCTAATAAACAGCTGATACAGACTCTGTTAGACCCACAGTATCTCTCTGAGCATCAGAGACCTGACCTGAGACTGGAGTCAGACTGAGTCTAAACCACAGACTGGATTAAATGTGGACTCAGTGTGATGCTGCAGTCATGTGCTCCTCCTTGGTCCCACTTTCTGAGTCAGGAGGTCGCTCTCCTGATTCATTCAGTTCAGAAATATGGAAAGATACAGCAATATTTTCATATACAGAGCAGCCCTTATTATCACAACACCAGACAGTATAATCACATATCATCATGTCGCTCCCTTTTAAAGGTTATGTCCTATTTTGCTTGCCATGTTGTTGCAGGAGCTGAAAGCAGAACGTTAATGTATTTCTGTACATGTCCAACATTTTATCAACATGTTCCTGTGTGAACGACTGAACTTGTTGGATAAAGCTTCTCCTGAATTGGAGGTTGTCTTATTGGTTGGTGTTGACGACATGTGGATTTAAAACCCTCAGCAGTGTGAGACAGCTGATGACCTTTCAGTGTTATTAATTCACACTTACTCTCACAGTCACACACCTGCACGTGGAAAGGTGAGGCGTAAACCTGCTGTTTCTGCTCTCCTGACTGACGCCTCTGACCTTTACTCCCTCAGCTTGATGCTGACACTGAAACATCTGTTGCTCTGTCCGTTTGAGGCAGGATGTTGTGTTTTTTTCCCTGTTTTCATAAGTTTTAAGAACATATCAAACATGAGTAGAAATATTTTGTCACCGGTTCTGTTCATAACCTTTATGGACAGAATTTCGAGGCGCAGCCGGGGGGTGGAAGGTCTCCACTTCGGCAGGCAGAGGATCGCGTTGCTGCTTTTTGCAGATGATGTGGTTGTTCTAGCTTCGTCCAGTAGTGACATTCAGCTCTTGCTGGTGCGGTTCGCGGCCGAGTGTGAAGCGGCTGGGACGCGAATCAGCACCTCCAAGTACAAGGCCATAGTCCTCAGTCGGAAAAAGGTAGAGTGCCTTCTCCAGGTCAGAGGGGTGGTCCTGCCTCAAGTGGAGGAGTTCAAGTATCTCGGGAGCGGCGTCAACAGTATTGCAGATGCTTAACCAATCAGTTGTGGTGAAGAAAGAGCTAAGCCATAAGGCGAGACTCTCGATTTACCGGTCGATCTATGTGCCGATCCTCACCTATGGCCATGAACTTTGGGTAATGACCGAAAGAACAAGATTGCGGATACAAGCGGCCGGAATGGGTTTCTTTCACAGGGTGGCCGGGCTCAGCCTTAGTGATAGAGTAAGGAGCTCGGACACTCGGGAGGCGCTCAGAGTAGAACCGCTGTTCCTCCATGTCAAGGGGAGTCAGCTGAGGTGGCTTGGGAATCTGGTTAGGATGCCTTCTGTACGCCTCCCGTTAGAGGTGTTCCAGACATGTCCCACCGGGAAGAGACCTCGTGGCCAGCCCAGGACCTGGTGGAGGGATTATATCTCTCGCCTGGACTGGGAGCGCCTGGGAATCCCCCCCGGGAGGAGCTGGTGGAAGTGGCTGAGGTGAGGGCCATCTGGGCTTCCCTCTTGAAACTGCTGCCCCCGTAAACCGGACCCGGATCATACGTGCTGAAGTGCTTTTCTGCAGAGCAAGACAGTTTCGAAGTTTTAATGCAACCATGTGCAACTCACCAAGTTGACCTGACCTTTCTGTCCTCTGAACTGTGTTCAGATGAATCTGTCAGCAGATAGTGTAACTGCACAAACAGACGGACAATAGCTTTACTTTCATTATCACCACGGTTACAGTAAACAGCAGCTGCAGGGTCAAAGGTCAGGGATTATAAAACCATGATAGAGCAGATCTCAGAGGAGAGTCAGGTCAGTGTTTATCTCTGATCTCTCTGTTGTAAGAAAATCTATAAATGTGACTTGTCTGTAATCTGGTCTGTTGACTTTGGGAAAGTGAACTGGAGGGAATTTGATGAAAAAAAACGAAAATCAATGAGCACATGGAAAAAAGATTTGTGCCAGCGATGAGATATTTAATAATCCAGAACATCAGGAGACAGAGTTCAGCAGGAGTTCAGATCAACTCTCAGTCTGTCTGTCTGTCTGTTTATAAACCATCTCAGTCCCATGTTGGTTATTATCCGTCTCATTACAGCACTCAGGAGCCAAAACAAACTCATTCACTGTGATTCCATGACAATAAACAGGCTGAAAAGATGCTGAAATAACTACATCAGGATGGTGATGTGGAGGAAATCTGAATTCAAGATTTGTCAGGTCTGTCTGCTAAAAACGGTTATTTTTTGAATGGAGTTTGGTGGCAGTAAACTGAGGATGTCAGGAGAGTCAGTGAAAATATGTTGTTTTAGGTTAGATGACTGATTTGTTATCGATGTTTATGACCATGTTGAGAAATTTTGCAGAGAAGTAGCTTCATTTTAACTTTGTAAATGAAAACAATGACGAACTGACTGAATTACCAGAGGCCAGCTGTCATTTCTGCTTGTTTACATCCAGGTAGTAGAGTCTTATAGCATTACAGCTGCACTCCAGCAGCATTATTGGGGCCTATGATGATAAAGTTTTCATAATGAGGTTAACTGAGAGAAAATGTAGTGCAGCCTAATGAGGGTGATGAGGTTTTAATGTTAAGTCAACTAAACATGCACATCCAGTGTCCACAGGGGGCGCTAAATCCGCACAAACATTACCCTCTTCACAGTAGCTTTAATGGTAGCCTGCTGCAGAGGAAACTGAAGAAACTTTTCAGTCAGACTGAGAGATTTCTGAGGTCAGCCCAGCTTTACGAACCTACGTACTGTATATTTAGACCTGTGTATGTATGTGTGTGTGCGTGTGTGACTGTGTGTGCTACTGTGTGTGTGTTTTGAGTGTATTGTAAGGCTGTAGATCCGTCGTTTGATTCTTTGATCTGACTGATTTAACCTCTCAGACTCTCAAACAGCATGAACACTATCAGGTTTCTGCTCCTGCGTGTGTGTGTGTGTGTGTGTGTGTGTGTGTGTGTGTGTGTGTGTGTGTGTGTGTGTGTGTGTGTGTGTGTGTGTGTGTGTGCTGAAGGAGCAGACTGATCTCTCTGGGTGTTCTCGTCCTACTTTCCCCTCAGTGCAGACAGAAAGTGGGGCGATCGAGGCAGCGATGAGTTAGTGAGGGAGTAGCATGGTCGTCCTGTGAGTGTGTGAGGTAAATACCTCTTTAAAAAAACACACACAGATTGCTTTCTTTATTTTTCTTTGTTTCTCTGTGTTTCTTCTGTGTGCTCCTTCAGCAGTACGAAGCCCCTCGGCTGCGGTTGTGTTGGCGCTCTGCTCTCTCTGAGCGTGGACGGGGATTCGGTGGATCTTGGTGGATGTTGTTGGATGTGTGGGAGGATGTGGAGCTTGAAGTACTCGCTGTGTTATGTAACTGTGAGTTCAAGTCGGAGAACAAAACAAAGAGTCAGAGAGTAATGGAGCGAGGAAGAGGAGGAGGAACAAACTCTGATTGTCTGATGAAGCATCATTATTCCTCCGTCCATATCCTGTTTGTTCCTGACTTTATACATTTGTAGAGTTTGCAAGTTCCTGCCTGAGACCATTTGTGGGAATCTGAGTCATCTTGGTAGTTTCTGGGTTGCTCTGCTCTGTGCATCAGTACCAGGAATTCCTCTTAACTGCAGCATCAGTCTGAAACCGAAACTAAAGTGCACATTATCTTCTGGTTTTAATATGTGAGAAAGGAGAAGCTGATGCAAACAGAGTCGCTGGTTTTACGTCTACAGTTGTCTACGTGCAGTTAGTGCATGCATGCTTGGTGATTTTGGTTCTTGTACTTTAGGAAACCAGGAAGAGGGGTAGCAGTAAATAAAGACAGAAAAGAGTCTCTGGAGCGGTGAGTTCAGCTTCAAAGCTCTGCCAGATGGATCTCTCCATGACACCATAACTGTCTGCACTTACTGTTGATATAGCGCTGTGTGATTAAACAAATCTTGATTTCAGTTTGGATTATTGCCCCAGGATCATAAAGATATGATAATGGAGGCTGACAATCGCTGTAACGCCTGCTGTGTTTGCACTCGTGTTGTCCTATATGTCGAAGGAAGCTCATCCTCCTTTTCTTCCGCTAAATCAGGACAAGGGCTCAGCTCTCACTTTGACTCCATCATTAAGAGCTCAGATGTACAACAACTGGGGCGCCACTGGCCTTCAGGTCCAAATAAAGGGCGGGTTTGCTTTGAGCAGACAGTCCGGGTCTGATCTAGCCCGGGGCTTCTTTCCTGAATGTCACACCCCGCTCTCTCTCTATCTCTCTGTTTCCTGCTCCATCCACTGACCTCCTCTCTCTAATAAAAACAGGGTTTACATGCAGCTTGTAAGTTTATGACACAAGGAAGTTACAGCTTGTGCAACAGCGGTACAAACTATCAGACAGACACAGGTGGAGAGAGGAGAGCAGGGAGAGGAGCAGGAGGAGGCAGACAGAACTTTACATTAGATTTTTTCTTAAATTACATATTACTCAGATAAACAGAGAGGCATGCTTTTAGGGCCGTCAAAACTGCTCCAAAATGAGATTTGAATGTTCGTCCTGAATATAACACATATTAGGATATGTAGCTTACACGGCTTGCATAGAACTTTCTCTTGCTCTGAACTTTTTCCGTCTACCATTTCTGCCCAAAACCCAAAGAATTTCCAAATGGAGCTTCGGAGCTAATGGAACTAAAGTTCGTTGAGGTCCAGACCACTCTCTCCAAGTTTGGCGCCGAACATCTCGCTATCTTTCTCTGCGTGTGCCAACCTAGCGACTAGATTTAGCGACTTTTCAGACCCCCCTAGCGACTTATTTTCAAAAGAGCGCCTTGCAACAAATCTAGCGAAGTTTAGAGACTCTAACATGAACGCAGGTATCGATGTTACTCTCTCAACGGGTAGCCGCTGTGCATCAAAAACAAAGACACAGACACCCGGCGGAAGACTCCTCCTCCTCCTCCTCCTGAGGTTTGGGTGGGGTGAGGGGTCAGCGGTGGTGGGTTTGACTGAGAAATTATGCAAATTAGGCAATGACGTCATCTAGAGACTTTTACGACAGCCACTAGCGAATCTCCTTACTAAGGAGTTGGCAACACTGTGTGCCACAGACATTTTTTTGACGAGTCTCGGTGCACTACAGTTACTTCGTTACAGTGCGCTCACTCACAAAGCGACCACATTTTACTTACTTTTTTTTTTCCCAACTTGTTTTTTTCCCCCGCTGTTTATTTGATAATCGAATGGTAATTTTCACATTTGAATCTTGTTTTTTTTTTTTTTTTTTTTTTTTTTTTACATATTCTAATATAAATTAGAATTTAGAATATTCGTTGACAGCCCTGCATGCTTTAGTAAATCAGAAAAGTAAATCAGGTCTTTCAAATAGCTCAGAATAATTTCTATTTAAAGAGGTTTTAAAATTCAGATTTAATGAGTCATCGTTTTTAATAATCATGAGTCATCGTTTTTAACAACCATGATCTTAACATAATTAAAATAACCATGATTGGGATTTTTGCCATAATGGAGCAGCCCTACTGTTAAGTTTCCACCGCAGTACGCCAACTCTCACATATGCCAAGTTCACAGCTCACACAGAGAGTCCTCCTCCTGCTCCTCCTCCTCTTTGCCAAAGCTGTGATGTGAGACACTGTGAGAGGAAATAATCTTTTTGAGTGATGGAAAGTGTAACTGACCTATCTTCTGTTGACATGGTGAAAATTCTCCCGGTTTGCGTTCACACGTGCTGCTCACTCTGACAAGTTTTCAGCTGTTTTTACCTGTGTGAACACAAACTGTCCTAACATTATTTGCCTGTGTGAGCATGTGTCTGCCACAGACAGTGCTGAGAGGACAGTAGACTGTGGTGTCAGAGCGCCCTCTAATGGAGGAGGAATAACATGATGACACCATTTTAAAACCACATCTGCATTGTTTTCTGCAGTATATGATCCGTTAGAAGAATTTTCTATCTGTGCATTAAAAAGACACTCTCCATGGTAGGAGTGTGCATTTGTGAGTGTGTGTGTATATGTGTGTGTTTGTAAAAATAGATCATGAGTAGAAATCAGAGTCTGCAGGAGAGAAACTCACAGAGGAGCTGAGATTGTTCACTGAGCTCAAATAAATCGACTGCAGGACGAGGAATGTTCCAGTAGCACCGGAAAACAATTCAGAGAGAGCGTGTGTGTCTGTGTGTGTGTGTGTGTGTGTGTGTGTGTGTGAGTCCACGTTTGTGTGTGTCCTGCCTGCCATCAACAGACCTTATAAAGCAAATCTTGTGTTTTAATGGTTTTTTGGGAATGTGTGTGTATTGTGTGTGTGCATAAATGGCTTGTCCTCCCACAGGAATCCTACATGACCTATTTCACAACCCACGTCCATCTGCCACAACCACACACACACATGCACACACACACACGCACACACAGATTCTATGTTTAGATCTGGAAACACTTGCACAATCTGCAAATATGCATTTTTTTGCCACAGGGTAAACATGAAACACACTGGTTCACACACACGTGCGCGTTTACTTATTGTGCAGCCGTTGATGCATGCAGCTTCACACACACGCATGTTTGCATCCATGATGCTGCATCCATGCAGAAAGTGACACACAGCCATTCTTGAACTTTCTGTCTCTTCTTCTTCTGCTGCTGTGTGTGGATTTAAAGGTTAACAGAGTCAAGAATATGAATATTTTATCATAAATTTAGGACTCTTCCTGTCTGGACAGAAAGGTTTTGTGCGTTAAAAAGCAGCACAGTTTCTATTCTCCTCGTTTTTCAGTCCTCGATGATTTTACAGTTGACTTTTCAGACTATTTCTGTCTGTGTGTTCCTCATTTGAAATAGATGCTGATATGTTACAGCTGATTTGTGGAGTTATTTTGAAATCTAAACAAGTAGCCCTGTCAGCTGGCTGCAGGGAGCTATAAATACTTTGTCTGTTTAAAATCTACAAAACCATGATGGCAGTGTTTACCTCAGAGTGATGGGAGACTTGCAAGGGGAGGGGAGGGGTAAATCTTCAAGAAATAAAATCATAATCTTTGTTTCTGCACCTTAAACCCATGTAGAATACTTCTTTATGTTTAGAAAACTGTTGTTGTTTTATAGTTTGCACTATAAAATTGACAGTTTGTCCAGGAGAAACATGGCAGCACCTGGGGAAGGACATCAGGAATGCAAGCAGGACACAAATGAGATGGATCTGACACATGAAGTTTGCAAGAAGTGAAATATAAAAAAATAAAATACTGTGTAAATAAGACAAACGTAACAGAAAGATAAATGCTAAATCAGCTAAGCGGTTAGAAAAATTGCCACATATGGTATTGCAATAGTCACTGTATTGCAAAATGTCTAAAATCACATTAATATCGAATCGTGGCCCAAGTATCGTGATCATATCGTATCGTGGCCGAAGTATCGTGATCATATCGTATCGTGGGGCCTTGTGATTCCCCCCCTAAGTATTCGCTGTGATCTATATGACTTTGGTAAGATCAGATGCAGTGAAGAAATCTGTATTTTTGGACTCAAATGGATCTCGATTTTGGATGTTAGAGGACTTTAGACAAAGTTTGATGACAGACACGTCTTCATCTTTTCCTCAATATTATCTCTTGTCTTCATCCTGGATGAAATAATACCTAGTTGAGTCAAGGTTAAGTTCAGGGGAAAAATGCAGCTGTATGGGTTCAGACATGCAGCTCCATGATGAAACGTCAGGAATTTAACAGTAGTCTATGTGCGAATTCATGCAAGACTGCAGGATTTTAAAGGAAACATGAATATCAAACCTAGAATCTGTCCTCTGTTTAGCCAGGTGACTGCTTCTGGAGTTTAAAGTCTCCTTTCAGGTAACCACCTGATAAGCAGAGAAGAAAGTCTGTAATTATAACCCTGATATGCTCTGACCTCTATCTGTTATCTTATTTATCATGATGAGTGTGATTGAATCTCATAACACATAGATTCAAAGTGGAGCAGTGGCTCCTCTGTTTGCACTCTGTGTTCTGCACACAGGGTCAGAGTTACACAGCAGTTAATATAGCGCTGCTCCTTTAGTTTTCTCCTACCCCTGAGTGTGTGTGTCTGTGTGTGTACGTGTGTGTGTGTGGTGTAAAGAAGCTTGTTATTACTGTACTGCAGGGAGGAGTCTCGCCTTTTCCTGCACCACCAAAGGATGCAGCTGCAACACATGCCCACGAAAAAACACACTCAGAGGAAACTCTCAGCATCTTCAGCCAATTACAGAGATGCATGAAAAGATAGTTTCAGCTTCCATTGATGTCAATTAGCATTTTTATTCCAATGTTTTCTGATATTTTGTCACATTTTGGTCATTTTTGTGCAGAAATGTGAAGAAGTTTTCCATTTTGAGGAGAAACTGCAGCTTCAGGACATTTTGTAGAAGAAAAAAGAAACTCTCTTGAGTATTTTTGAGGCTATAATCAACGTTTATTTAGTTCCTGATCAGCAGGTTAACAGATAACTCTGTGTCTGTGTTGCTTCAAATCAAACAGAAGTGACTGTGAACGTATTGTCTTAATGATAAATCAGTCTTTTGTTTCCTCTTCCTCTTGTCGGTCTCTTTTCCTTCCTCCTCCTCCTCCTCCTCCTCCTCTTCCTCCCCCTCCTCCTCCCTCCGTGTGTCCAGATGACAGAGCTGAGTGTGTTAATGAGTGGGCAGAAAACATTTTTGTGTCTCGGCTGCTCAGCCTCCACATTCCTGCTCTGAGTCCATCAGACCGTTGCTCCATCAGACGTCTCTGAACAATGTCACGTGTCTGTGTGTCTCTGAACAAACCAGAAAACCTCTAAACTAATTCATGAATCAGTGTCGTGACAGATTTCTACAATCTCACCTGCATGACACCGTTGTTAGATCCACACTGTGGCGTCAGATGGATGCTGTTCTCTGGCTGCTCGGTCCGTCCTTGTAAACTAGTCTGGGGTTCTGACTGATCCTTTCAGCTGCTCACTCTGCAGTAATCACGAATAGTGAGATCTCACTTTCAAGCTTCATATACAAATAAACACAGAGCCTGTTTACCATCATTAGCCCCTGATAAAGATGACTGTCAGTGAAGCACGGTGAGCACAGGAAGAACTCGGATTGGTGGTAATGAGGGGCAGACGATTATGGACTGCTCTGATTTTTTGTTACATTAACTTTGATCATGAAGCTTGATGTTCCTCTAAGGTTTCGCGGTTCATTATTGAACTAAGCAAACAGACTGGATACTCTGTTAGAGTGACATTTACAAATTAAAATCGGCCAAAAGACGCACGTCATGTAACTTATTTCATTACTGCAGCAGACCAACCGCTTGACAATCACATCTCATGCGTGTGTTATTAAAGCATGTGGAGGTCATGCATTATATCAGGTTGTGCAAACAGTAAAGATAGATCAGATTGTGAGTGGAAAAAGGGACGCAGACTGGCTCTGGTTCAGCTCCTTAACTCTCTGATTGTTCTTGTAGCGACTGCTTTCCTTCAACAAAAAAGCCGCTGGGGTTTCGGTGCGCTTGCGTCTGTGAGTCGTTCAATTATCAGTCCAGTTTGAGTGTCAAAAAGTGGCTTATTGTTCCAAAAAATAAAAAAACCTACACTGATCCAGGTCCAAAACTTTTGCCTTTGAATGAAAAAGTGATATGATGAAATGAGGTTAAAACAGGATGAGTGAAACGGTCAACAGAAAACCATTGTCTGACTACACCGGGGAGATTTAAATAACCCGCTAAACATCCCAAAACCACACACCTCAGTGCTGATCCCTGGAAATGATGTACCTGGTAGAAATCATGTGCTACAGTTCTCATTTTGGCTGTAATTTGGTGAGTTTAGATTCTCTTCTCAGATCACTTGCTAAAAAAAACACTTTATGTGACATAAAATACCTGCAGTGTTCAATATAATCAACTACTGCTCTAGAAAACTTGGCAACCAAGAAGAATAAGTAGTCTTGAAACCCCTGGAGTAGACACACTAAGGCATTAAAGTTGATTCTGGTTCAGATAACATCAGACACAGGGTGATGTTAAACTCAGCACTCTTTCTGTCCGACTCAGCTCTTCCTCCAGATGTTTTAAAATGATGACATTTGGATTACTGGAAGGCTTTTAATGTGAAACATCTGTGCAGGAAGTCCAGAAGTGGTGGGACTTTCTTTTTCGGTGGTGGGACTCTTCTTGTCTGCGAGCCTTTTTTTCTTCTTCTTCATTTGGTGATGACTGTTAGAGAAGAGAAAGTTTGTTTCTCCAAATGCTGCTTCTTAAAACATTGAACTGACTCAGGGCATGTTTAGTCATTTCATTTTGTTTTTTATCTACAAGCACAAACAGCTGCTGTTCTCTCTCAGCAGGGAAACAGAGAAATACAAACATGTAGGTTTATCCAAAACAACAGCCTGACTACAGAAACAAAACTCACCTCTACAGAAATAGAAGAGGTTAAAGAGCAGACAGTTCATCTGATGCATAGACTTCTTTTTGCACCCATAATCCCAGCATGCACCTGTTCTTTTAACCTCTTGATCCTGCAGATTAAACTCATATCTCTTCATGCACTTTCATTTATTTCCTCTGCAGAGTTTTGTCTCCTGATCTGAGTCCGAGTTCAGGTGCAGAAACCTCCTCCGCCACTCTCTTTATCTCTGCGTCTTCCCGTAAAAAGTCAAAGGTCACATGTTAGTAACAATACACAGTGCCACCTTTGACCCTGATGAGGTCACTTCCTGTTTCTTAAGGGTGGGAGTGTTGTTATTAACACAGGAAGCTCCACGCCCGCCTGTTTCACAGGGGTGAGAGTGTTTACAGTCTCAGGACTTTCTGCACCCACATGCTCACACACACAGAGGTCAGTCTGAGGCTGGACCACAAACATCAACAGCGTTTATTTGTACACCCATATTTTCATGCAGAGTTATTTTATGAGCTATAGAAATTTAAGATCATCTCAGAGACTTTTACAAATTGCAACTCCATGACAGCATGGACACAAAGTCTCACCATCCTTAGTTCTCTCTGCTTTCACTCTGCAGCTGCGTAATGTTGGTGTCCCAGTGTGCCGTTACATCTCTGAATCTCTCTGTAGACATGCAGTAACGTGGTTCAACTTCAGGATAAAATCTCCTCCAGGTTGTTTTTTATCAGCCGCTGACGATCTCCAACGTCTCTCTGAAAACTCCAAATCCACGCTCCGCAGCTCCTCCTGTTCCTCTGCATGTCGGAACAAGTGAGGTGGAGGAAATCTGTCCTCAAACTCTCACAGTAACTCACATCAGATCCTCTGAAACGTGTCAGAGAGGCATGGAGATGATTTACTGTAAGAACGCCCCGAGGTCAGAGGTCAGAGGAGAGTGTGGGTTACCAGTTTGAATTCAGGACAGACTGAGAGACGGGACTGGTTTCAAACTGTGCAATAGTTCACTGTTGTTTCCAAGATACATGTTTGTAATATGGGAGATAAACTGACTTTAAAGGGATATTTCAGTGTTTTTGGAGTGAGATTGTATGAGTTAAATTTTAACAGTAAACGTTTTAACCATAGACTGTATATAGAATGGACAGCGTCTGCTTCCTTGCTGGGTGATGCCACTCTGAGAACAGCACCCTCTGGTGACGGGCTGCAGTATAGGTCATACAGCCTGTGGTTGTACGAAGATTGCGTAGCTCACCCAGGGGATACGCTGTTTGAGCCGAGCGTCATCACAGTGACTCTCGGCGACTCTCCCGTCGAATGCTTACAACACTACTGCGCAATGTTGGTTTCAGGAAATGGAGAGAAAACGCAGAATTAGAGCTTTTCGTCTTCAAATCTGTATACAGGTGGAAGGTGGAACCAAGTTGTCCATAGTATATACAGTCTATGGTTTTAACCCTGTAGAATAAGCCTCATGCTAATAGCACAAAAACAAATGATAAAGAGCTGACATGTTTCTCAGTAGAGCGTACACTTTAACCAAGATGAATATTCGGGTCGGAGTCTCTTAATTGGTTAAAACACTTCTTAGTGACATGTGACCTACTATACATCAGAAATACTGAAATATCCCTTTAATGTGGATGGATTTTTTCAGCGTGAATGAACACGTCTGTGACCGAAAATATGATGTTAGGTACATCATACAGGCTCGGTCAGCGACAGCAATGACCCAGTATGAGTGTGTGTGTGTGTGTTAATGACCTGAGGCGTGTATCATGTTATCACAAGTAGAAGAGTTTGAGTGTGTTCAGACAGAGGTGTGTCTGAGTGGACGGCAGCCTTTAAAATCATCATTCTTCTTCTTTTATTTAAATATTCATCATTTATTTCTCTTTAAGTGTGTCTGTGAGGAAGATGAAAGCGGGTAATGAAGCCTGGGTGATATTTTTAACACTCACAATGATGTTGAACGTGCTCTTTGTTGTGTTCACAGGATGATCAGACTGACTCTTTGTTTCTCAGTCTCTCTGTTTAGCAGCACTTCCTGTGACTCAGCATCCCATGATGCACTGCTACGTGTGTTTCTGATGCTCACACCCGGGACACGTCTTTTTTCCCCCGGAAAAAAAATTTGCCTCTGAATATTTCGTAATTTCGCGTCATACATTTGTGTTGTCCTGGTGTGTAAGGGCCTTTATTCTTAAATTTGGAAAAGAAAAAGATTTTTGAACATAAACATCGATTTAAAAATCGTAAAACAAAAAATACTTATGTGAATCGATTTTTTCTCCCACCCCTAGATTGTAAAGTCAGTGCTCACAGTGATGTCTTTTAGCATTTAATGCAACATTCAAGTGCTGCAGGAAAAACGAGCGTTCATCCTTGACTTCATGACCTCAAAATAACAGATTTTGTAAAGTTACCGCACACATTTAAACTTTCCAGCTCCCTCTGTTTTGGTCCCTGATGTTGTTGCTGTGCAGCTCAGTGAGGTGTTTGTGTCCTGATGAGGAAGGAAACGTCTCATATACGAGTATTTTTGTGCTGTAGATGAGAATCACTGCAGCTGGGTAAAGGTGGAGTTAACGACAGCTCCATTCAGCACCTTCTCTGTGAATTTAAAACATTATAATCAGAGTTTCAGGCTTTAAACAGAAACAGCCGAGCGTTTCCCTCCTCCTGCATTCAGAGGAAGCAGACTGTTAACTGAAGTGTTTAAAGAGCGCAGCCTCTCCGAACATTGTGCTCTGATTGTTCTCACATTTCTCTGCCTTATTTGGTCGCTCCGAGCCGTGGGCATGTTGTTGTTGTTGCAGAGTCACAGGAAGTGATGTCATCAGTCCTGGCTGTAAGTGGTTCACCTCTGACCCTTAAAAAAATAACTTCCCCCCCTGTCTGGGTACAGATTAAGTATCCTCTTCTTATCCAATCTTCAGTGTTCATGTCGGCAGCAGCAGCTCCTCCTTCAGGTTTCTGATCACCTGCTTTGTCTCTGCTGCAGGTGGAGTCGTCTGCGTTTGTCGCTTTGTTCGTTTGTGTTGGCGTCATGCAAATTCCTGCGGCGCACCGACGTGTTCGAGAGAATTTGGTGTAAAAACATGGTGATGATATAACCAAATATCTGAGACTCTTTATTATCAGATAAATAGAAACAGGAGATGTTGGCAGCGTAGGAGAACAACATCACCCCTACATCAACCAGCAGGCGGTTGAATTGCATTACAGCCAGGCCTGGTTAAATAATATAATAGTTGTATCTCTTAAACTGTCTGTTTCATAATAAGTCATGAACTGATCTTCTTCTTTTCCTCTCTGCAGATCTGTCCAAAAACAGGCTGACGGACGTCCCCTCAGAGGTCACTCACCTGGTTGCCTTGGAAACACTAAACTTGTATCACAACTGCATCAGGACCATCCCAGACAGTCTGATCGGCCTGCAGTCCCTCACATCCTTAAACCTCAGGTACACAGATATGGTCCTTCTGTCTCAGTGTGTGTTGTCTCTGCTGAAAGGTTGAGTTTGTTGTGTATTTTATGAAATTTGAACACCTCTTTAAGGATAGATGTTACAAATTAGCACAGGTTATAAATGTCTTAGTGCCGTCAGTTCACCTGCTCACACCTGCCCCTGTACAAATCTACATGAAAGAATAATAACAGTGAGTATTAAGCTTATGATGCACTTATGATGAGTAAGGGATATTGTTATTCTGCTCTAGATGTTTTTGTCTGATCTGATAGTTCCTTCTTCATTTCTCACTCTGAATTATCTGCCTAAATTCCTCAGAAATCATTACAGTTATTTCCTCTGTGTCTGGATAAAACTGGCAGCAAATCGCTTCATGTCTGTGATTGTTCCCAGATATTTAACACTTCATGCTCACAGTAACTCTGGGTTCATTTATCAGGATGCTAACCGGCTTCATGAGACTGTTTAGTGTGATCTCCTCAGTCAGGTTCAGAGAGGACGGATCACTACAAGATACCTGAGGTTTCTTAAACTCATAACAGAGCACACAGACCCAAGAGACCTTTTCTTACCACAGCATCTCGTTTGTTAACCTGCTGAAAAAGATTGAGATTAAAAGTACAACACTCATAACACAACTCAAACTAAGAGCCAGTTAACTTATGTTTGTCTGTTTGTAAGAATATGTATCTATTTTACTTCATGAGTTTTTATTTTTGCTCTTTTTTTAATGAATGAAAGTATTTGTGAGTATTTCAGACTGAATGATAGTGACAAAGCTGAAATAAAAACAGCGTGTGTGTCCTTTAAAATGAGCAGACTGTAAGTGTATTTCTATGTCACGGTCACAGCACTTTACTCTTTTTCTCTGCTCGCTGAGCTGTCCGACAACTTTGTGAGTCACTGCGTGTGTGTGTGTGTTACATGTTTCTGTGGTAACTAACAGTTGACCGAGTGTGTGTCGATACTTTGCAGCTCACACGCCTGGATCACTACTACAGGATACGCTCACACACACTCACACCTGAGGTTGACCTTCACACACACAGGCACACGCACACACACTCGGTCTCTGGCTGTGTGTAAAGGTCAGGTTGTTTCTCAGCAGGTGAATCTTTTCTGCTCCTTTGATTAAAACCTGAAACCTCAGACACTTCTTGTTTAAATCTGGTCGTTTTATGTTTTTTATTTTAATTATCTTCAAATCTGGAGTTAAATTTGCTCATATTTAAAAAAAAATGCACAAATAAATCAGCTCAATCGATCAGATTTATAACATTTTTCTCACTTAAAATAATCTCAGATAGACTCAATCAGATATTCAGTCAAAAGGAGTTGTTATTGTCCCTTTATTCTTTCGTTTTATCATGATTTTAAGCGCATGCATATGAGGACAAATACTGTAAATGTTCTGATGGTATAAAAATAAATAACACTGTTACTGTCTGAGTGCTGCAGCTTTAATGTGTCTGCGTGCACAAGATGTTTTCTAATATTCATGAACTCAGGAACACTTTATTTTTCTCTCTCTCTCACACACACACACTCAGAGTTTTAAGGAAGTGCTGTTTGTCTTCCTCTCCTGTTAGTCTGCAGTTATTTTTAGACTCAGAGTCAGACAGTCATCGTCACGCAGCCGACAGATGTTTTATTTCTCTGTTAAAACAGATTCATTAGTAACAGTTGAACAAAAGTGACCCAGACAGAGCAGAGATCATATCTGAACGCTCTTTTTCTCGGTGCAGAGTCAATCAGCTGTTTCTGTAGATCTAAAGTGCTCCCTGTGTGCGAACAGCTGGATAAACTCATTTTAAACACTTCCTGAAGGTTATTTTCAGAGCTGACTCAGACTAGCTCGGACACTCTGTGCTCACTGTGTGTGTGTTTATGTGTGTTTAATATGTGAGTTTTGGTCAGAGGTTAAAGACTCATTTTGCAGATTTATTCATCCGGGACGCCAAAACAGCTGAAAAACAGAAAGTACAGGGAGTTTTGATTCCAGACAGGAATCTGTGGTCTCTAGAGGAAGTTAAAGTAAAAATGATGACTTAAGAAATGACTGAAAGCTTAGAACTGATCGTACACCTGCTTTAAAGTTTCTTCATGTGCTTTCACACCTGGATTGTGATTTCTATGAAACCGAACAAAACAAGCGAGCAGAGAGGAGGTGGTTTCACTTCCAGTCAAACTCTGAAGTGGTTTAATTCAGAGAGAACAAAAACAACCAGAAACCAGAACACACAGCTGATCGACTCATCAGGCTTTCTGATATAATAGCAGTAGGATAGTATAGGGCTGCACGATGTATCGTTTGAGTACCGTCATTGCGATGTACGTGTGTGCGATAGTCACATCGCAGAGCCCGCGATGTCAGAGGCGAATTAACTCTAGTTTCAAGGGTAGCTGACTGAGATACACTGTATGTGACTCTGCATGTGCTTTGCAACGATCCACCAATCACATTCATTCTTTACTCAGTTGCCAATCAGACTACCCTGCCAGCCGTCAATCAAAATCAGAGAGGAGGAAACCACACCCCTGCACATGGAGTGAGTTGCTGGCGCTGCCGGTGTTGTGCCAAGAAATGCATACCTGCCGAGAATTACTTTCAGAACGTTACTCATCACTGTTTCGCCCAACAACAAAAAAATTGTATGGGTTTTAAATTGTACATTTCTGTGGACCTTTCTACTTGAAGCGGTGTGCATTTCGCAAGGTACATGCAATTCTCGGCAGGCATGCGTTTCTCGGCAGAACACCGGTAACAACAACGATTGCAAAATGAGCAACGAACAAGAGAAAACCACCAAAAATGAAGATTTTTTGCCAAAAAGAAAAGGAAAGTCGGTTATCTGGAATTATTTTGGTTACAAAAAGGATGATGTCGACCAAACAAACATGTGTTTGGTGTTTATCTGTTGCCACAATAACTTCCCAGCATAATAAAAGCTAAAAAATATCTCTGGGACAGACAGAAACCATTCTACTAACATTCACAAAAAGAGGAAAGATCAGTGCAGGTTAACTGTCCTCAAGATTCCAGCAGAAAGTGCTATTCAGATCATCATTTCCTGTATTTTTTAACATCGCAGGGTTGAAAAAATTGCAATGTTAGTCTTTTCCAATATCGTGCAGCCCTAGTATAGTATATGAAAGTATGTACACTTAAACTGAGATGAGTGTTTGAGTCAGAGTCTCTAAATCATGTGGCAGAAAACTGTAGCCTAGCCTAGCATGCATGGAGGTTCTTTCTGCAACTCTACTTAAGAAACACTAAGATTTCCATGTCTCAGTTCAGTCCTGCTTTAGATGATTTAGTAAAAATAATTCAGTAAATTTAGCTTTTGCACAACACAAGATTGACCTTTGCTAAACCCGATTCACTTTAGACCATGTTCTGTAGTTTCATGTATTAAACCGCTTTAACAGGGATCCCAAAGTCCGTCACAGTTATTCTGAGTGAAGTCTGAGTTCATCTTTAACTCTGTTTCCTGTTGACTCATCGTCTCTGCTGCATGTGAAGACTTTATTCACGCTGTCGGTCAGCTTTTAGATTTAACTCAGAGAAAAGAGAAATACCGAGAAATCTTGATTCCAGAGAGCCGTGATGATCAGACCGTCTCACTGTGACCGCTGACTGTTATGAAACAAGTCATGTCACAACAATATACAGTCGTGTTAATGTGTGTGTGTGTGTGTGTGTGTGTGTGTGTGTGTGTGTGTGTGTGTGTGTGTGTGTGTGTGTGTGTGTGTGTGTGTGTGTGTGTGTGTGTGTGTGTGTGTGTGTGTGTGTGTGTTTGCATGTTCACCTTCATGCTCTGACAGCCTGTGGTGACCTCAGTGTGTCAGGTACATGATTGTCCCTGCAGTATTACACAGAGAGGATACAGGACATGTATCAGAAAGCTCTATACTCCCCTTGTATCTGTGCATTGTGTGTCTGTGTTGTGTATCTGGGTTGTATAACAGCAGTACAAACAGTGTGTGTATGTGTGTGAATATGAATTCTTGTTGTGAAACACTTTCATTCTGTCGTGTTTTCACTCCTGGTCGTTGAATTTTAATGTTCAGAGGACGTTTAAATATTTATCTCTCCTGACAGTTTCTGTTCATCCTGACTCTGCTCTCGGAAACAGTCCATCAGAAGTATCACATTTTATTTTATCAGCATCATAACACAGAAACACACTCATTAATGAAGGGTTTTGAGGCTGTCAGTCCCAGATACCTGACATTATTATCTATCTGATCCAACAGTATAACTCCAGTCACATGGGCCTGCTGTATTTCTCATGCTTTTCCTCCTCCTCATGTGTTTCAGTCGTAACCAGCTGTGCGCTCTGCCTGCCTGTCTGTGCGGTTTACCTCTGCGAGTCCTCAACGCCAGCAACAACAAGCTGGTGAGCCTGCCGGAGAGCATCGGGCAGCTGCGGGGCCTCATGGAGCTGGTGAGTGTGTTTAAAGTCCGACAAACAGAGAACGCTCATAATTTGGGGTTCGGTTGCTTTTCTACACGAGTGTATGATTTTTGTGTGTGTGCATAGAAGTTCAGTCATCAAATTGTTCACTCTGAAGTTTGTTTTTGTAAACAAAACATGCCCTAACAAATCTTATCCCAAATTATTCTGAATTTTAGAGAAACAGACCAGATTTAATAAACATGCAGGGTTGGAAAAAGTATCAGTGTCTCTCAAATTAAAGGGATATTTCAGTGTTTTTGAATGAGGATGTATGAGTCACTTACATATCTCAGCCCCTTTAATTAGAAACTACACACAAGCAAGGCTACGGTTTCCTGCAGACAGGACCAACTTTAACACGTACTTTAGCTAATTTAGAGATGAGTACGTGTTTGGACTCTTTGCAAACACTGACACTTGAAATGTAACTCTCCTAACCTCGTGTCAAAATCCTGAAATTGCCAAATTTTATTTGTATTATCCTGCTTGTGCACTTTTTAGATCATTAATGTGATTTTAGTGCATTTATAATAATGAACACCTGAAGAGTGTAGCAGGTTTATATACCTTAGATGCATTATAACCAAACTTTACATGTATTATATTTGTTAAATGTTACATTTATTTATTCTACAAAATTAGATTAGTCTTTAGCTTCATATTTGATTTTATTAAAATTATCTTTACGGGAAAAAAATTAAAACAATTCATTGATATTGTGTCGTTGCTCTACTCTCTGAGATTTTAGCCAAAGAAGAGACATTGATCCAGCTGCAAAAATTTGCTGACACAGGTGTTAAAAAAACACTGACCTGCTTTAGATTGTAGAGAGAAAAAATGCTGCACAAGGACAAACAAAAACAACATCAGTTAACAGAAACCTGAACTCAGTAAATTCAATACGACACACTGCCGTAAACATTTCTACCAAATGAACTAATAGAATAAAAGTGTAAAAGGATTAAAGGCACAAAAACCGCCGAGTTTAGATTCAGGTTGAAGGACTTCATCCATTTCTCTCCTCCTCAGCACCAGATCAGATTCATGCGGTCAGCCAAAGAGCTGAAAGCTGCTAAAGTGTCAGTAATTCAACCCTCAGACTCTTTGTGTCGTCAGCAATGAGAGCTAAAGCTGCTGATTTACTTTAAATATAAATAAATTTAATCATGTGTTATTGAATCAGACTCTCTGAACTTCATCAGAATAGTTTTATTAATAAATGTTTGGTCTTTTTGTGTCTGCAGGACATCAGCTGTAACGAGATCACCGCTCTTCCTCGACACATCGGTCGACTCAAAGCTCTGAGGGAACTGAACGTTCGACGAAACCTACTCTGTGTTCTGCCAGAAGGTACGTTTGTGTTAAAATCCTGTCTTTAAAGAAGGTGAAACTCTAAGGATCATACTCTCTGTGAAGGCAGTAACACAAACTTCATCACTTTTATGTGTCGGTCTTCTCAATGTGGTTAGACTCTGAAGTGCAATCCGATACAGAAATGGTCCAATCCCTCCCAGAAATGATCCTGGGGGGTGTGTCTGAGACCACAGAGCTCTCTGTTTGAACTGTCACACCCGTCTCAGTCCACTAAAATAAACTCAGCCCTCAGTTTGACCGGAGATCGACCTCTAGACTCTGAACAAGACTCAGAGACAGAACAGAGACCACAAACGCTCTGAAGAGACTCCCAGAGTGAACTCTTAGCAGAGTTTAGACGACTGTATTTACCGCGGTGTCCGTCCCCTCAAACAACCGAGCTGCACACTTTAATTCACATTTAAGACGCTGTGCAATGAAAGCCAGTTAGAATCAGATTCTCCTGACGCCCTGAGGCGACATCAGTAACTGTCAAACCAAACCCCATTCAGAAAAGTAGCATTTTAAGAGCTGTTTTCTTCTCCTCTGGCAGTCAGTCCTGATAGATCCTGAATTCAGACTCAAAATCCTCACCTTGACTCGCTGTTGAATCAGATAACTAACCAGATAATTAACCTGGTTTGTCTTCATTCCTGTCCAGATTTAGAGTTTGAAAATAGACTGATAAGAAGTGCTGATGTTGTGTTAGTCTGCAGACCATCAGCTCTTTGGATGTTTGATGTGACTGATCAGACCCTGCAGACTCATCCTGTCCGTTTGGATTTATCGCTGCATTATGCTGACGTGACACACGCCTGTCCCTCACATTATCATCCTCCCCTCGATTGATTGATCAGGTCTGATTGAGCTCAGTGGCTGCAGACTGGACGGCACCCCGAAAGGAGGGGGGTGTTGTTTTTAAATGAATGTCTGCTGGACTCAGTTTCTCCCCCACAGAGACCACCATGTCTGAAGGTTTGGGAAGGTTAAAGAGCTCGAAGTTTGTTAGGGAGAAATACTCCTCTGAGGAGGAACTGAATACATGATAATACAGAAAAAAAACAGCCCAGATAGAGAGAAATGAGTCATCTTTAATTTATAAACAATGGGTTGTTAAAAAAATCCAAATTCAGACATTCCTCTCCATCGAACAGCTTCTCTTTCTTCTTCTAACAGCTGAGTCTGAGCTCAGAGTTCAGGGTGTCAGCGTTTATTTGCAGATATTTGGTTCCTAATAAAAGTTCACATGTAGAGAAAGTGTGAGTCTGCTAACAATTACATCCCTCCTCTGAAAGCAACAACAGTCCCCGCATTGTTCTCTCTGCTGGGAAACATGTTGGCGGCTTCAACCATGTGGATGCTGCTGCTGCTGTGTGACCCTGTGTGGGAATATCTGTGCATGTGTGTGTTTGTGTCAGAGTGAGTGTGGTGAAATAGTCCAGACTAGTAAAGTGATGGGAAAAACTTCAAATCAGAATAAAACTTTGTCTCATAAACTCAAACCCTGATTTTTATGTTTCTTTGTGTTTCCTCTCCGGTCAGATCTGGCAGATCTTCCTCTGGTGAAGTTCGATTTCTCCTGTAACAAAGTGTCGACCATCCCCGTCTGCTACAGGAAGATGAAACACCTGCAGTCCCTCCAGTTAGAGAACAACCCTCTGCAGAGCCCACCCGCACAGGTAACAGCAGCACACCCACCTCACACACATGTCACAGCTCTTTTATGAGTCCAGGTCCTGCTCAGGGTTTTCTGGAGACTCTTTCTGCCTTAAATAAAAAGTTCCTGTTTGTCTCTCACTCTGCGAAAGATTGAATCAGAGGTCTTGAAGAACTTGATCTGTGTGTGAACATTTTTACTCAAACATGAACCATGAACTGCTGCTGACCCTGAAAAAGAGGGTTTAATGAAACATGAACAATGGATGGGGGGAAAGAGGAACTGAGCATGTGCAAGATTTTCATCTTATCGAAGGTTACCATCTCGACACGACTGCAGAAATCAGATTAAAACACAGAGAGAGTCACAGTGAGATCTTTGTGTTTGTCAATGTGTGATTCTGTTTAAAAACCGCAAGGAGGTCTGAGAGTTTACGGCTTCTGTTAAACATACAGGTTATCTTTTTTAGATTTCATTTGGAATCACATGAATTCACAGCCAGTAATACAGACTTTGTTAGTTAAATGTCATCTGTTACAGTCAGCCTTTTCAGGTTTTAATACTTTACGTTATAAAACAAATTAAAACCAACCAAAAACCCAGCATAAAATGTAAATTTCCTAGTGGAAGGGAGACATTACTTTAATTGAAAAATAAATAAAAATCATAAGTAGGAGATATCAGGATAATGACAAAAAGAGTCAACATATTGAGAGAAAAGGCCATAAATTTGATGTAAAAGACAGAATTTTAAAATAAAAACTTTAATTAATGGACTAAAGGTCAATGTGAAAAAATAAAAAGTCAGAGTTATAATGAAGTGAGAAATAATTTTAAGAAAAAAATGTAAAATTTGGGGATTGTATGTTGTAATGATGAGATAAAAAGCCGACTTTATGGTAGAAAAGTCTGAGTTATACTAAGTAAGTAGTAAGTAAATATAGTGGGCAGTGATAACAAGATAGTAAGTCAAAATCATGAGATAATCACAAGTTACCTGATACGAATATTTATGATGAATACATACATTTTTAATTTTTATAATGCCGACTCTTTTTGTCAGTCATTACATAATATTTAAGTCTGCTTTTGTTTTATTTCTTAACTGGTGAAAATGGACTTCCAAAATGTCTTTAAATCTAGGAAATACAAATATGTAGATATATTAAATAAATAATATGTAAATAAATGCATGTCTGAGTAAAAAAGGCTGTAATGAGGAAATTCAGGATTTTTACTTGTCCCATAATTCTCTAAACTTGACATCTTCTCGATAAAGACGCACAACAGATTGTTCCCAAACACCTTCTAACGCTCTAATATTGAGCTGTTTATTCTCTATGAGTGTTGTTTTAAGAAATAAGATTTTAAAATCATCACTATATTTTCGTCCAAACACTCCTTGCCCGGTATTTCTGAGCCAAATGAGCTTCAAACGACTCCATTAACTTTTCTTCTTGCTCTCGCAACAATCGGCCTGCAGCAGAGTTACAGATGGATGTCACAGAGATGTTGTTACTGCAGATATTCGACAAACAAACTCTCTCTCCTCTGTGTCTGTCAGATCTGTATAAAGGGTAAAGTTCACATCTTCAAGTACCTGAGTATCGAGGCGTGCCGCAGCGATAAGATGCCCGACTCGCTCTACCTGCCCGTCATCGAGAGACTCAGCCTGCACAGACCCACCACCGGCAGGTCAGTAACCATGGCAACCTCACCTGTGTCAGAGGGTTAATCCGTCCTCAAACATCTGCATGTTCATTGTGATATAAATAAGGTCTAATATACCCCCATCTGCCTCAGACGAGTTCTGTTTGGTGCTCTGGTGTCTACAGGCTGAAACAGAAAGTTTTAAGAGTTTCACTAAAAGTTCTCAGGGATGACTTTTTTAGGAACCAAGAGGGCGGGTTGTTTTGTTTTGTTATCGTCTGCTTCCTCCTGCAGATTGAAGACTCTACAGATAGGTTAAAACATGGAGGAGAAAGGGGGAGTGAATCAGTGAGAGAAAGGCGGGTTAAAATATGAGGAGAAAATAAAGAAATAGAAATAAAGAGGATTAGAAGAGTGAGTGAAAAAGAAAGATTAGAGCTCAGACTGAAAGACTTGGTCTGCTTCTGTCAGTCCAGCTCTGAGATCTCAGAGGAAGAACAGCACAAAAATGTCCACCCACAGAAAACGCTCCCAACACGTGGGCAGAAGAATGGTTCCTAGAGCACAAACTCACACATGCTTTATCCTTTCTCAGCTTTGAGTGTCTTTTTTATGCTCCATTATGGTCTCTCTATTACCCCGTCTTTCTCTCTCTATCATCTATCTATCTGTCTATCCTTTTATCTCTCTTTCTTTTGGTCGCCCTAAAGGAAGCTGAAAACAGATTGATGCTATTTTTAAAAGTGTTATTAAAACAAACTAAAAGTAAAAGGGGGAAGAGTGGGAGTGTTCTTTCCTTCAGACAATAAAGGAAACATGTTTCTCTGCAGATGCCCCGCCAAAATAAAACACCACAAGAGGCTTTAATATGTATATAGACTGGAGATGATGAATTTTAGGATGAATTTGGAGATTAAAATCAGATTTTATGTGACTTTAAAGTTTCCCCAGATCAACATGAAGTATCATCATGCTATGATTTCAATATCAGGATCAGGGCATAAGGGAGGAAGAGTGTTTTCCTGCAAATGCTCCACCAGAATAAAACACAACAACAGGCTAACATGTATCTTCACTATAGAAAAGACAAATAGGTTTAATTTTGTGGTTGCGATTAGAGACTTAAATCAGAGTTTAAGTGACCTACAAGGTCGTTCAGAGTCAAATTTAAGCCTTATCATCCTGTGATTTTGACAATATGAGAAGAGTATTAAGAAGAAAAGGGGAGGTAGTGTTTCTTTACAGATGCCCCGCCAAAATAAAACAAGGTGGTTAATACTTCAGATTGTAGATGAGACTTAAGGTGATGGTTTGACATGAAATTTGGTGCTTAATGTGACCATTAGGTTGCTCCAGATCAATTCAAGTCCCTCCATCCTGTAAAAGCGTCAGAAAAAGGAAGAGGAGGAGGGTCACTCTCTTTGTTTCTCTCTCTCTCTCTCTCTCTCTCTCTCTCTCTCTCTCTCTCTCTCTCTCTCTCTCTCACTTGGTCGCCCTGGAGGAAGCTGAGAACAGATTGATGCTATTTTTAAAAGTCTATTAAAACAAAGCGCTTTAAAAAAGGGAGGGCAGAGTGAAACAGAGAGAGAGGGACAGTTTTTCTTTAAGATCATGGAGGAAGTAGGTTTCTCTTCTGGCACCCGCCAAAATAAAACTAGACAAAAGACAAACGCTAATCAGACTAAACATAAAGATTTGATTTTTGGATGCGTTAAAGACTTTTAAGTTGCTCTGGATCAACTTCATTATCCTGTGAATTTTTGACGTGATTATGAAGAGGACGTGATTCAGGGAGGAGGGAGACTCTCTCTCTCCACTCTCTCTGTAGCTCACCCACACACACCCCTCCTGTGTGTGTGTGTTAGGTGTGTAACCTTACCTGTGTGTGTGTGCAGTGTGGAGGACATGGAGCAGCAGAAGAAGCAGGACAGCGACTCAGGAGTCGGCAGCGACAACGGAGACAAGAGACTGTCAGCGACTGAGGTACAGAGAGTGTGTGTGAGAGTGTGTGTGTGAGAGAGAGAGAGAGAGAGAGATATTAATTTGGCTGTTTTCTCACCTGTAGAAACTTTTCTTACCTGGATGTTTTCCTTTGTTGATTATTACTGATGAGTTCCCATGAAGAGTTACCGTGATGTCTTCTTCATGTTAGTCTCAGGACTGATGATGTGGATAAATGATGAATTTGAACATCATTAATAACGGATGATGACTCTAAGTTAATTTATGAAGTAGTTTATTAATCCATGATTGTCTTGGCTTTCCTTAGTTTGATTAATTGTGTTTTAAAGCTTTTCTTAAGTAAATATCATTATCGTTATTGTGATATTTTATAGTCACGAAAGGTGAAAACCTGATTTTCTGACAGGCCTGCTACCCTGTAGCTTTGTTTATCCTTTAGAGCCATACTGATTACATTTGCATGTGTGTATTTTCTGTGTTTAATGTGTGTTTTCTGTTTGTGTGTCGTAGCCGTCAGATGAGGACAGTCTGAGTCTGAACGTGCCGATGAGCCACATCACAGAGGAGGAGGGGATCAGCAAAGACGACTCCAGCGAACACATCAGCTCTCTTACAGGTACACACATGCACACACATGCACACACACATACATGTTAACATGTGTCAGAATAAGGGCAGCAGTAATAAGGTGTTCAGGTTGTTCCAGGAGAGTCAGAGTCAGAATACACAGGCTAATAAAAAAAAGAAACTTCAAAAGACTAATGTGTGCATACAACCAAAGCAAAGATCAATAAAACATCCAAAGATTAATAAATCAAACTTTATTCCCTCCCCGGTGAGTGCAGGTAAACAGGAACATCAGGTTGACACAGATACCTCAGATTATCAGATGTACTAAACCCTGAAGAATCAATCAGTCACAGCAGGTATGGAAAATATGTCAGCCCACACCTGCAGTTGTGAGGTGATAAAAAGAGTCATCTGTGAGTCGTTATTAAAAAAAACTAAATATTGTGAAACTGAAACTGTTTGATAAATTAACTCTAATGAGATGTACTGATTCACATTAACACTGAGAACAGGAACGGCTGATTACTACAGACTGTTTCTGATCTTCTCTCCTCTGACAGATACACCCTGTCTGCTTCATATGTGTGTGTTTCTGTGAGAGTGTGTGAGAGCGGCGCAGCAGCTCCCCAGACTCTGGGTTTAAATAGACTTCAATCAGCCTGAATCAGGTCACAGCTGATAGAGAGACTCAGAGAAACAGGAGAAACAGGACGCCTGATTTATTTGGTCTCATTATCTCTCCGTGTCTCACTGTACGAACAGCTTATTAGCTTTTACCAAGTATTTACAAAATACAAACAACATTTTTCGAGTTTTATCAGCCTGTGTGGTAAGTGTGACGGGGATTTCGCTTTCGCTTTCAATCAGAATGATATACAGGAACTTAAGAAATACGATCTATTTCCTTCAAAACCCGGCATGTAGAGCTGCAAATCATCAGCGTAGCAATGGAGATTAATCCCAGTGTATCCAAATCTGACTAATAACAACAACGGTGGACCCAAGACAGACCCCTGAGGGACCCCAGACAGAACAGGACAGGGCTCAGAGAGAATACATTCATGTTACAGGTAAATGTTTGTACCAAAGTAGGAATAACTGAGTTTTCAGAGTATTTAACTGCCGCTTCCTCTTTCGCTTCTGCTCCTCTGCATGTCAAAGCTGTTTAGGGACGGACCAACACACATATAAAGACACAAACAAATACAAACAGGAACACAATACGTCATCGTTACCACACTAAACATCTGATACTCCACTTAAACCAGGTTTTTAAGATCAAGACACAGAGTCGCAGGACCCAGTCTTTGTTGTTTTGAGAGGACACATTTATTTTGTTGTGAGTTTGTCACTTTGTCACATAGAGACCAAATCCAGAAACTGGAATAAACAGCAGATAGTTTTCAGAGAGTGTTCAGTAAATACAGGAGCTGACCTCAGACCTTCACCTTCCTCCTCCTCTTCTTCATCTTTCAGCGGACACAAACTCCGACTCTGTGAGGCTGATAGAGGAGAGTCCTACGGAAGCCCTGAGGGACCAGTTCAGCTACAGAGACTCCGCTCTCAGCACACGATTTGTCAACTACATCAAGGTAGCAACTCCTCTTTACTCTTCCTCCTATCCCCTCTCCTGGTTCTCCTCCTCTTCATCATCATCCTCCTCCTCCTCGTTGTGTTCCAGTCGTTAATCTTTGATGCAGTAATGGCCGTCTTCATGAATAATTCCTCCTCTCACTGAGTTGTAGTTATATAAACTCTTCTTCCTCCTCCTCTTCCTCTTCCTCGGTGGCTCTAATGGAGTCTAAACTGTCTCCTTCTGTCTCTTTATGACACTTTGACTCAGTTTCAACAACGTTCTCAGAGTTTCTGCTGGATGATTTGTCCTTAAAGGCCGAGCGGTTAGAGAGCCAGTTCAGTTTTAGAGTCTGACGTCAGACAGTCTGCGAGTCACTGACAGACTCAACTGTGACCAAATAAGGACTGAAGACAAAACACACACACACACAGAAAACACACTCTGGATGTTGAGTCAGTTTGTGTTCAGATCACAGTGAAACTCTGGACTGTAATCTGTCATATCCAAAGTGTTTGAAACTCATCCTTAGAGGAATAGAAACCCCAAACTTAGACTGAATATGATCAGAGATACTAAAAACCAGAACAGATGAAGACGCTGTTGTTAAAACAGAACTATATTTGATTCATAGTATCATACCTCCCTCTGCTCTCTGGTCTGTTTGACTCTAAATGGACCATAATTCACTAAATGAATATCATGTTGTATTGTAGGAGACTGTAAACTAGAGACAGAGACCATAAACTCATCAGGAAGATGTTATAGAGGGAGTAAGTAAATCAGCTGAGAGGGGGGACCTGCTGATTGAATGTGTTAGCTGTACCGTTGAATCCAAGAGGCAAAGTTTGACCACTGTTCAAGAGTAATCTATAATTTGCTGCAGAGTTGAATTGAGAACAGAATAGATTTTTTCTTTTTTTAAATCTCTCAATTGCAAGGATAGGTCAGGACTAGATAAGCTTTTTGCTTCATTCTGTTCCTTCTCAAACTGTTTTTTTTTTTACATACATATGTTGTGTTAATTTATCTTTGACATGTACAGTTGTTTGGTGTTTTTGTTTCTAGTTGTTTATTTGTTGTTCTTAAAGTTTGAGACAAATAAAGAAAAGAAAAAGAAATAAAGAATAAGTGAAACAGAGCACTGCAAGTTTAAGGTATGTGCAGACAAAGATGAACAGACAAATTGTGACCCAAACTGCAAGTCATCAGCATTTTGCAAATTGCAGTACATGAACAAAGTTGGGCCATCACTGCACCTTTGTTCTCTTCTGTTGCACCCCAAAAAATGTAACATGGGTGACCAGGTTATATGATTTCACCTCAAATTACGAGCACGAGAAGAAAATAAAGCCATGTGATCGGCAGCAAAGATAAGACGAAACAGTCTTTCCTTGATGTAAAGTGCGTGGGATGTTAGATAACATTAGATTTGGTCTGATACTGTTAGCATGTCCTGAGTTTTGACTAATGAAGGTATGCTGCTGTGTCTTGTTTGTAAATGTAGCACATCAGACTGTGCATTTGAGATGATATAAATAGGCCCTTTACGTGTTAGAGGGTGTTTACATCTCACCTTGAATTGGCAACATAAGAACCAACAGTTTACTGACTCGTCTTGTTACTTCACACCGTAGTTTCCTCTCTGCTTTTATCAGAAAAAAGACTGTGACATACAGCATATTATAGGTATGGTCTCATTTTTGTCCTCCAGTGAAGGTTCCAGATAAACTCTGGATACCAACTGTGCTCACAGATCTGAGCACTGATCTTTCTGAGAGCAGATTTAACATCACTCATCTAGAGGATCTGCAGAGATACAGACATAAATAACTCATTTGATAAACTCTGTGCAAATATGATCTCTAAGATACATCTGACGACAAGCTGAAGTTAAAAAAAGATGCTGCAAAACTTAAGTCAGAGTCAGTTAACCCTTAAACCCAGTCTGACAGAGGAGACAGTTGTTTATTGTTGTGTTTGTGTATCAGAGGAAAGCTGTAATGTCTCTGAATTTAGCCAATAGCTTTGTGAGTTATAGGGTCACGTGACTGCTGCAGCTGCTGCTGATGTGTGTGTGTGTGTGTGTTAATGTTTGTTAATGTGTGTGTATTTTTGTGTGCAGGGTCGGACAGCAGCGGACTTCGACGAGCCCCTCAGGATAGAAGAAGACTCACACTGGCCGTCAGAGCAGATGTAAGATCATTAATCTGTTTGTTTTTTATGTTTCTGATTTTTCTGAACCTTTAATAATTTTATTTATGATTTATGATTCAGAGATTTGAACAAAAATAACATTAACAAACAGAGAACAGGAACAGAAAGGTACAGAAACAGTGTATTTCCATTGACCTGAGTTTACATCAGCTAATTATCAAGCATGATTTCTATTAATTTAGATTTTTATTGATTAATTTCACCAACACTCCTGGTTTAAAACCCTCATGATGACTGAGCAGTACTGCAATGGCCGCTGTAATTGTGAGATATTAATTTAAAGTCATGCTTTGTGTCTCTGGGCTCACAGGTCAAAGGTCACAGGGGGCACAGAGCTCCACATCGACATGATCAACCAGCTGAAGGAGGCCGTGGAGCTGCTGCAGGACCCCAGCAGGTAAATCCGCCTGAGATCAGAGCAGACTGAACTTTGAACCCTTTCTCTTTTAGATGTTAAAAAGTCTAAAATCAGATACAACCATTCATGACCACACTATGCATTTTTAAACACAGTCTGTCTGCAAACAAACTGAGAAACACTTGAAAACATCAGTAGTGTGAGTTTGAACCCTCATGTTTTATGTGTTTGCATAGCAACTAACAAAGTGCTCCTACAACCGTGACCTGAGGAGGTGAAACTTTCCGTTTTTTAGAGCTAATGGTTACACGGTTCAGCTGCCAGATGCTCAAATTATGAAATTCATCTCTGCAGTCTAGAGTATCACCATGGAAACAAGTGGATTTTTTAGGGTTTAGATGAAAGTTGAGTCATCAGAAAAGATGATATAATAGTGCTGTAGAGGAAAAGACAAGGATGTAATGCTAACGGGTCTGAACCAAGATGGATTTTATAACAAAGTGGACATGAGAACCATCCCTGCAGGAGGCGTTTAATGATGAAGTAAAAACAGAAGCACCGAGACAGTGATTTAGTCCTTCCTCCAGAGCACTGACTCAGAGTATAGTATCACTGAATAAGCATCCCTGCATGCAGTAAACTCTTGCTGCATCAGATTCTGTCTGTTTTTACTGTTTGATTCAAGGTTATTGCAGGACATTGAAAAAGACTCAAGTTGATACAAGACGCCCTGACCTCTGTCAACCCACTGGGTCAGAACCTTTCATATAACTCAGGCTTCAGTTAGTCTTTCCAACATTTAATCCGGCAGTTGATTAAATCATACTTCTGAGAGTTTGTGTTGACTTTGGTGCTCCCTGTGAGCAAAAATGTGCCTCTCATCCCTTTGCAGACCTTGTCTTTAGCACGCCATGGTGGCATTTTTTGGCAAAAAGTCTTATTTTGCTTTACTTTGGTAATGAAATGTGTCACACTGCTGTTGTTTCAGTTTGCTGCCAATTCAGAGTTCTGATTGCCGCCCCCCACAGAGATATTAGGCATTAAAAAAGACCATGGAAATTTCTGTCTTGTTTCTGAACATCTTATTTGCTTTTTGTAACCCATAAAGAGGCATCAAGATCAGCTTCAGCCTTTTTATTTTACACAATAACTGTTTAAAAGGAGTTAACTAGTATCATAATACATTTTTATGTGTGTTTCAGAGTCAACACAGAGCAGGACGATCTGTCTGGAGTTCAGCTCTATCCTGTGGAGATGGTCAATGTGGATGAGTCACTCAAGTAAGACTTTCCTTAATCTTAAAATCAGTCATCATTCACTCCTGTTTTAGTTTAAAATATCATATATAGTTGAAACTACTCATTGCTCCCCTGAGTGCTAACATCTGCATGTAGAATAATTGTCAGTCACTATCTTAACGCTGCCATCCTGAATCATTAGACTGTTGCTGTTTGCTGTCCTTGCACTTATGTCTTTCTTTCTTTCTTTCTTTCTTTCTGATTCCAGTGGGCAGGACAGTGACGACGGCATCACCACACCAAAGGTAAAGTGTGCACAAAGAGTAGACAGTCATCAGCATACAGGTTGATATTTGACACAGGTGTTTAGTGATGTCTGAGTTGTAAGGATGGGAATTGATAAGTGGTTCCAGCTAGTCCGTACCAACAACATCATTGACATCATGGGCTCTATTTTCGTTCGCGCCGGTGAGGCGGCGGAGGGCGGCGAGCCCGGCGTAAGGCGAGTTTGGTATTTTCGTGGACTGAGTCGCACGGAGGCGAGCCGAGATCCGCCAAGCTGGGCGTGGTGGCGTGGCAGGGGGAGGTGTTGACAGAATCAGCTGGCGCAGTGACATTTTCGTGCTTGCCACCGGCGTGTAACGTGCGCTGAAAGCTCGCCGATTCAAACCTGGTCAGCTTTCAGCGCAAGGCGGAACGCAGCTGGTCTAGTAGTATTTTGGTAGACCGGCGGCGTATCGACATACGTCACTGATGCCTCACCGGCAGTTTTCCACAGTGTCAGGCACATTTCAGTGCAATAAATAATCATCAACAACTATTAATCTGAGTCAGCACATACATTTAGATCTATATCGATATATTCTGATCTATATCTGATCTGATGAGCGCGTTTGGCACGCGTTTGGGCACACAACCTGACCGAATCAATACAGCTGAAACTGCATCAAATTAAATTAAATATCTAGTAAATAAACACACATGATGAAGTTAACAAGATATGTAATGTGTCTCCCTCCTTTTCTTTCTTCCTCTTATTTCTCGCACAGCTCGACCTGGACACGTCTCCGTGTCCTCTGTCCATCTTGCTTGCTGCTGCGGCTGAACAGCTGATTTGTTTCAGTGCTCAGATGCGTTATCTACTTTAAGCCGACATACGGATATTATAATATTCAGTTTTGTGGGCCAAATTTATTTTATATGCCAACATCTATGAAAGAAAGAGCCAGGCCACGGAGCGCGATGCGTCATTTACGCACAGATGGTTCCAATTTTAATGCCATTTTTGGAGTTTATGTTGTGATCTGTGCGCTAAACCCACCTTTGTCACGTGAGGTTTGAATATATGCAACTTTATGTGAGTGTCTTTTTTGTGGAAAAGGGTGTTTGTCTTACCAGTGGGTCCAACATTATGCACACCAAATCTATCTGTGCTCAGATGAGAGAGTGTGGAGGACACTTGTTGAGCAGCTGCCCTCTGTCGCCATCATGTGCCATAACTGTCTTCAGACATCTCTTGATCTCTTTGACTACTTCATGAAAATAGTAATACGCCTCGCCGGTGGCGGATTTAAAGGCAAGGAGAGGAGCTTATGTGATTGGTGAAAACAGGTCTCGGCTGTGTTAAACACACTATACGCCCTCTCTCCTCCCCGTCTATGACTTATGCTGCCGGGAGGAGCTGAGTTAGGGAGGGGGGATACTTACGCCGGGCTGCGCGGCTCACCAAAATACCAAAATGTGCTTGGGAACGCCTTGTCAGCGCGGCGGATCTGATTGACACTGCGCTTGCGGCACGTCTTCGGCGAGGCACCAAAATAGAGCCCCATGTGTTTTTAAGCTCAACGGTTCCCTTATCAATGCCTCCAAGTTAGTTCAATGTGACTTGCAAAATAATGACGTGATGAATCGTGAAGGACAGTCAGCTTACATGACAAACAGACATAATGATAGTGGACTGACGACGGTCCTAAAATCCACTCGCTTCGTGAGACCGGCAGATTTATTTTAGAAAGTGACCAGATCAAATCTGTGATGATTTATAGATTAAATTTAGTAAAACTGTTTGATTTCTGTTGTTAACTGACTTTGCTAGATGGAAGCTGCTATCTTTGTTATAGTCTATTGACCAATCAGATGCTGTATCTGCAATCAGATGACCTGTCAGAAGACAAGTCTTTTCTGTCTCAGCAGACCAGTGAAGGTAATAAAATATATGTTCCTAACAGCCTGTTTCAGCCGACTTTGTTGCACTTAAAAAATCCTTAAGGATTGATAAGGGACTCAGTAAAGAATTGAGTTGATAATGGCATTAGTACTGATATAATCTTATCAATTCCCATCCCCAGTGTGCTGTTCATGTCACCAAAAACATTTTAAAACCAGGTGAAAACAGGATGTAAGAAAGTCTTTCTTTACCAGTAACACTTGGACTATAGAAATCAAACAATCCTACATTATATCATGTCCATGTCCCTCTGAAATATAGAGTCTATAAGTTTGCAAGCATATAGAAGCATCTTCAAGTTCACTAAGACTGTAAACGTTTGATGGGCTCTGTAGCAGCAAACGGAGGAAGGTGGCTATGAGTTCCAGAAGAAGAGACAGATGATTCTAGAGAAGGCCAGGTTTGAGGCCCAGCTTGCATGTCGGGAGTATGAGTGGCATATGTCCATCAAGGTAAATCCGGCGGGAAGTAGGCTTTGTCCCGCCCCTCAGGGTGTCCTGTCCTCAGTGTGTCTCACAGTGAGCTGGCACACATTCAGTCCTGCGTCTGTTTGCTGGGAGGTTTGTTTGAAACCACGCTGAGCTTTCACATGTGGCGCAACTCACCTGGCTGCAGGTGTCACACATGAACAGAAAGTCTTAATCCATGGCTCTGCATCACGTGTCATATGTCAGTAGATTTAGACTAACTTTAAGCTGGAAAACTGACAGTCATAATGTTTAAAATTGAGCTTCATGTGTAAGTGATGTGTGATCAGTTATTTCACTGTTTGTTCATAAATAACCGTCAATGTTCCTCGGCATCATACATGTGCTTTTCGCCAGTTTTGAGTTTTTGTTTGGATGTGTTTCACTGTTTGATGTGAACCTAGTATTATCTCTGCCACTTGCCATGATAGCACTCATAGCATTTATATCATTTTACAAAATGACTAATTTTATTACTTATCAAACAGACTTGTCCAAAGGTAAGACTTCTGTCAGTTAACGGTCAAAATAAGTATAGCAAACACATCGGTTTCCAGGGTGTAGCTAACACTTGCAGAGCTAGCACCACCAGCCTGTATTCCAGTTTATTACACACAGCCGTTAGCTGGAGCTGGTGAAGACTTGGTTAGATACAATATATCACTTTCTGTTTAGGCTTACAATGATACAAATACTATCAACTCATTCTGTAATTCTGATGCTATCCAGTGGCGGTGACAGCATATTATTTATCAAGTAATCTAAGTGCGTACACCTCTTAATTTAGAGAGAATAGAAATTAACATGCTGTAATTTTTTGCAGATTACATGTGAAGCCTTTTTGGTGTGATGTGGAAACTACCACACAATATATCAGCTTCCTGTGTGATGTTTCACAAGCAAAAAAATAAAAGATAAACGAGATAAGATGACCGACTCAAACTGCAATCTTGTAGCTCACAGAAACAGACTGAAAAGAGATTGTAGATTTCAAAAAGAGAAGAACAAGATTGCTTTCCTTCCCTAGATACATCATGACATTTCTGTGAAAGATAAGAATGATCGTGTTAACAAACTTGCTGTTGAGGATCTGAATTACTGACCTCTGTTCACATCAATAAGAATTCAGTCAGAAACAGTTATTGATTTCATGCAAAGAGTTAAATTTAGAGATATGGCTCTGTTCTTGACTTTCTGCCCTGCCTGAACTAACTCTATGCTCATTATTTGAGGGATCAACAGCATGAAAACAATAAAGAGCATCAGCATGGCTGTTGTTGTCTAGTTTTGAGTGAGGTGATAGACAAACAGATTCTTCATTGGGGTGTTGAGCCTGTGCGTGACTTTAGTACACCCAGCTGGTGCATCATAAAAGACAAAAATACCAGTGTAGACACTGACAGACAGTAAGAATTGCAGAGCTTTCTGGGTAATAACCAGTTACCTGAGACTTTAAAAGACAGCCACAGAGCAGACTGCAGACTGGTTGTTTGTATTCATTTAGATGGAAGTCCCTTTTGAACAGAGACTGGACTTGAGAGGATGTCATGGTTGTCTCCAAATAGACTTGACCACTCTGTCCCTATAGAAATCTATACTATTCAGACTGTCTGCAGTTAAAGTGATATAGAGTCTCTCAAATACACTGGCTCTTTCTGTCTCTGCTGGTTTTATACGATAGTAAAAGACTGAGATGAAAGAGATAGAGCAAAGTGACCTCAGCACAGGAGCATTAAGTGTTCAATGTTGTTCCTTGTCAAATCTTTATATCTGTGTGTCTTTATGGGACATAGTTTATTTTTAATCGTCAAACTGAACAACTTTATCGCCATTTCTGTCACCTCAGAGAGATGATCGGTCTCCAGTCAGCGGGCATCCATCCTTCCACAGCCCTGTGTTTGGACTGAAGCCACGATCAGGTGAGTTAAACCTGGACTACAGCGAGGGAGGGGCGAATAACTGAACTGGTAGACCCACAGGTTGACTAAAAGTTACTTTACACTATTGTATGTGATCCTTGCTCATAGAAAATCTGTGACAGTTGTTATTCCCTTTAATATTTAGTATTCATTCAAACTTGATTTTATTGAGGTTACAGCACTGTTACTAATTAACCAATAGGCAGGCGGCTCTATTATCCAGGCAAGTAATCAGATAAGGATTTAGCAGATACTCAATAATCAAAATCTGATGAGGATTAGGGCAAAAAAAGCAAATCGGACATCTCATTTTATCATCCTTAACCATGAAACCGGGTTCAACCGTCTTGTCTTATATATCACTTTGTTATTTATATTTCTGGAGGTAAAATCTTGATTAATATATGAACTTCAGTTATAAAAATGTGGCACAATGAAATAAAAATATTTTAGATGAAATCAAGAGTCAAATTCAGCTCCATGGTCACTGCTTGTTGGCTTTATTTATCAGACTTTGTCCCATGCTTTGTTTTGTTTTAGAGCTAGCAGCCATCCAGCTTTCGTTTGCTAACTGTTATCAGTCTGTGAAATGTTGCTAACTGCTAATCGAGCTAACATGACGCTAACAGCATGTGGAGGTGATGTGTTCTGTGAACTGCCACTAACCTTTATTTTGTTTTTGCTGTTTTGTGTCGTCTCTTTGTTTCCCCCATTTCTCACATTTCCTCCCTTGATGCTCGTGTTTTTTTTACTCCTCTGTCTCTTTACTCCTCTCTCTGACCTGCTGCATGATTTTTGGTGTTAAAATCACGTATTCGTCCTTTAAAATCTGCACGTGTGTCTCTGGTGATGAAACCTGCGTCTCTCTGCGTCCTCCTGTTCTTAAACCGACCAATCCCTCGGGGTCTCTCTCCCGGTGATATTGGTGTGTTTCCGGGTGTTTCTCGTAAATGACCTCTGTCTTGCTGTACTTACTTCACCGTGGTGCCTCACCTTCCTGCACTACACACACGCCACGCCCACTTCCCCTGTCTCTGACCGCACCCACCACCTCCCGGTTGTAGCCCCGCCCTCGCTGCCCTGCTCGCCCCCTTCTTCCTGTCTCGCCCCCTCCCTCCTCTCACAGGCCTCGCTCTTCCATAGAGATACTGCTCGTAGCCATGACGACGGAGGCATGCACAGTGGCGGTAGGTTCTGCCTGTTTGAACTAACCAGGAAGCTGCAGGGTCAGATTGAACACCTGGGCTCAGGTGTTTGCTGACTTCATCACTGTCAAAGTTTTCTACCAGCTGCTTTTGTTGTGTTCTGGGAAAATTTCTGCATCGCCTTGACTCTTGACTGTTTTTTTTATGATCACTTTTGTTTTTTACGACAGGTGAGTATTAGGGCCACATTAAGAAAAAAAAGGAGATACTAAATCCTTTGGCGTTTCAGCATCATATTGTCATTAGTATCAGGACATATGCAAGAAATGCATCTTTTCCGCAGAAAGAACCAGGCGGACTTGTAGGGAATCGCTGTTTTTGAGGAGGGGGAAATGGCTGGAAATGGCTGTGCAGAGGCTAAATCCCTCAATGCAGCCATTTATAGCAACAGTATATAGCTTTAGCTTATCGTATGAATCTATATGCGATAAGGTGTTGGTGCTTCTGCAGGTGTAGGTTGCTGCCAGTGTTGTGCCGGCATCAGAGACAGACGCGGTGCTCGCCGGAGCTCGACTCTCTCTGAATCACAAATGTTGATCATCTGTTGGATTGTTTCTTAAGAAACCACAAAAGCCCTCTGAATGGCCCACTGATACACTCACTGATAACTCTGCAGTTGACCAGTTCAGCCATTTCCTCCTCCACAAAAGCAGCTTTAAGACTTCATTTACTTTACAACTTTATTCTCGTAAGTAATTACGAAACTCTTAATTTTTTTTCTTCTCAATGTGGCCCTTATACTCGGTTGTAGTTTTTTCACAAGTCTGCAAAGAAATATTTTTGTTTTGCGAGGGTTATTCTTGTTTGCCTTCTTGGAGAAAGTCTGGCCAGTGCAGCGTAGCTTTAGGACTAACTATCCTGCAGTAGTTTTCCTGTTGTGACTCATCAGCACCCCCTTCTGTTATAGACTGAAAGCGTTCCAAGATTAATTTCTGTTGTGCTTTCTTGCTCCTAGCGTTTGCTAAAATATTAGGACTGTCACTTGATCTGTGTGCGTGTGTTATATCTCATATTCGTATCTTCATTTGGACCAAGTGTAGTTTGCACATTATAAGAACAGAAATTAATCATGAGGATATCTTTGCATTATGAAGACACTTTTATATTCAACTCTAGCTTTTTAAAAATAAGAGTTTTGATTTAGGTCTTGCACAGTATGATGGGGGATTAAAATCACTTTATGTCACGGTGAGTCCTGAGTCCTCATATAGGCTTAAAAACAAACTTGAGTGTGTAGTAGTAGTAATAGCAGACACTCATCAAAGAGGAGCTTCATCACCACACTCTGCTTTCATCTCCAGCTGCTCATGTGTGTGCGTGTGGTAACTGTGGTATGTGGTAAGGGCTAGAGTATCTCTCCCTCTCTTTCTGTGTGAGTGTGTGTGTCTGTGTGTGTGTGTATTAATTGCCACAGCGCTCACCAGAATCTGTAAGTTGAACATCCTTGAAAGGATCAAGTACAGGGTGTGTGAACGTCCTCTTACTCTTTAATCATCTTAAATCAACACAGTAAGAAAATCTTATTATTAGACTCACAGTTGTACCCATTTTTAGCTATTTGGCGTTTCACTCTATGGGTTTGATTGTAGGATTTTAACATAGCTGAGAAAGTGTCCAATGGACAACTTCAGAGATGCAGACTGATGGAAGTGTGGGTGCAGTTAGCTGTGGAATCACAAGCAAGATCGAGGTTCACCAAACCAAAGACGGAGAGATAGAAAACCACCATGAAAAACATAGTGAGGACTCCAGAAGAATGCATGATTACATAATGACCACTCCCTCTGATCAACCTGTGCTGTGTAGGTGATCTACTAACTATCAGATAATCTAAAACAGCAGAGGCCATATCAGGACTGTACAGCTGTGTGTGTATGTGTGTGTGCTGCACCTGTAATATGAATGAGCGTGTGCACAGTGGTATGTATTTTTAGCTCTTATATTTTAAGTGTTAGATAATGGTCCCTGAAGGAGTATCCCACTTCCACTAGAACAGGGTCCAACATTTTAGATGGATCACATCCGCCTGTGTGTGTGCGTGTGTTTGTGTGTGTGTGTGCGCCCTGAGGCCAGCTGTGTTTCGGTGCATTTGTCTATAAAGGCCCTGATGTGTTGCAGTGACGTTGAACCATTTGAAGTGTTCACAGATCTCTGCAGAGACTCTTAAGGTTCATTTCGTAACCTAAAACAGTAAAATCATTGTAACATACAGTGAATGATGGGGACTGTAGGGAGTTTATGTGTTAATGACACACACACGCACTGTCACACACACACCCAGAGGGCGATGATTGGCTGTTAATGAGGTCGGGAGTCGTGCTGATGATGTGTGTGTGTGTGTATCAGCTCCTGGTGATGTCATTCTCCCTGAGGCCTGTAAACCATTAGTCATAATGTTATCACACACACACAGACACACACAGAGGCAGTAGACGCGTCTGTCAAACACTCACACGAACTAACTCTGTTTTGAACACACAGTAAACATCTCGAACTGTTTACTGATTCATAGAGAGGATTTATTTTTTAAAGCTGTGACCCTCAGGCAAAGTTTAAATTAACCAATCCAAACATGATGGAGCTGTTGTTCTCTTTAACCACGCTAAAACGAAATAGTTTGAGACGTGATGAAAACTTACATTTAGTTCTGAGTAAGCGAAGATCAGTCCTGAAGGTGGCGCCGGTGGGGATGTCTGAGTTGTGTTCCATTAGGGGTCTCCTCAGGATAAATGAGTGTCTCCACTAATCACCGCTAAAGTTATTTTCTGTTCTGTTTTAAACTTTGCTCTGAGGCTTGTACTCACATCAGCTCTCAAATATGGTTAAAAAACTCTCTAAAATAACTGGGAGGTCAAAGGTGGGTACAAAATACACATTCAGAAATAATGAGTGATTTTTAAAAGACAAAAATTAATTATTTATTTCAATTGATTATATTAAAGAAAAGATTTTTTCTCCTAACACCATGACCTTTATCATTATTTATTTGTATTTATTTATCTATTTATTAATACATTACATAGAATACTTTTCTTTATTATTTGTATTTATACAAATTAATACACACATATATTACATTCTATACATTTTATCAATTTGTATTTATTCATTTTAAAATGTTTTTATTTAAATTTATTTATGTAACAAGTCTTCTTAGCCTTTTATTGCCTTTTGGATTATTTTTAATACATACTTTTATAATACCTTTATCAATCAATATGATCAACAAATTACTAAAAAAAACACCTTAGCACAGTCCGATAAATGATAAAAATATCCTCTTGTGGTTTATCAGTTTCCAAAAACATCCGATGTATCAAACAATATTAATAAATGTATTTGTAAAATTTTAAGGACATTTTGATTTTTTTGGTTTTCAGTAGTAAGTTAAATAAACATTTCAGCTCCAAAAAAATTTGAATTTTTTGGCCAAAATTTGTGGTTTCAGGCATTATAAGGTTAATTATTTTTTTATCAATTTTTTTAATCAGTTTTTTTTTTTTCTCAACTCAAATAATGAACACAAAGACTGCAGGCAGATTAAATGGTGTAAAGAAGATAAAAGTTAGAGAGCGATTTGGACTCTGATTATCCTGCACCCTTCTGAACAAACTTTCATCTGTCAACATCACTGAATGAAAAACACGCTTGACTTGCAGTCAGGGGTCATGAGGCGTCCTACATGTGACCTTGATTGGCGTTCACTCTGACACACAACACAGGATAAAACGATTGATTTTTGTTTTGGACCACACTGTATTTGCATTCCAACCAAGTGGTCTGGTTTGATACATATTTATTTTGTGTTCTCATCCTCAGAAGCTGAGAAAGGTACCCAAATAACAGACCTGTAGTGTCCTGTTTTTTGGTGCCCTTCTGTTGGGAGTGAAACTGAAACTAAACCAAAGTGGAATTGCATCATATGACGGTCCTTACAACGTGCAATCTGACCTCAGTGTTACTCTGAGTGTTTAGTATGAAGGTGTGCTAACATTGAACTTGTAAACAGATCAGAGAAAAGAGAGCACAACAGAAAAATGGAAATGAAGAGAGAGAGAGATAAAGAAAAGGAGGGGGGTGTTCAGCCGCTCGTGAAATGACTCGACCCAGATGATAAAACTAAAGAGATAAAACTGTTCGTCCTTCATTTCCTCTTCCTCTCAACCCCCACAGAGACGACTCGGGATTATCAGAGACAAACAAACAAAGAAAGAAAGTCATCACTCAAAAACTCAATCTGCGCTCTGCTCCAAGTCTGAGAGCTGCTGCTGTAAACTGGGACATGACCCCAAAAACACTCACCGACACCTCAACCTGGGTCTGAGTCTGATTAGACATACCTGCAGGTGCTTCTTACCTGTCTCATCCTGTACGGTCAGAGCTGAACGTCACACCAAGTTGAACTCAGATATCTGAAATCAGTAAAACACTCAAAATACCGTAAAATTAGCTGAACATAAACGAGACAAAGTGGCTCTGAGAGATCATATCCTCTGAAACATCTGTGCTGTTCTTTTTTCCAAATGTTCTCATTAAAATTTTATTATTCTGAGAACATAAAACAAAGATGTTTGAGTAATAATGAAAATATCTTCATTTTATCTCTAATAATGTCTAACAGACTCTGCTCTGTCTCTGATTAGGCTCCTTGTTTACTCTAAAGGTAGATTATCATTTATTTCACAGATTAAAATACTCTGCCTGCACTGGAAATAAAAACAGACATTTTCCCTCTGCAGAGGACTGCAGCTCCCCCCTGTGGTCACTCATAGAACTACACTCTCTGTTAGTGTTCAGCTTCATTTAGCTTTAAAGGCTGATTTATGTGTGCAGGAAAATAGGACACTGAGGCGGTGAGTGATTCACCCCTCGGTTCAGTGTGTGTGTGTGTGTGTGTGTGTGCGTGTGTGTGTCCTCCTACACACTGAGAGCTTCTCTGTGAGTCTGTTAACATTCACATTCACTGAATTCTTATTTTTATGGTTAAAAAGCTTCATGTGGAGATAATCTTCACAGTGGGCGTTGGCTGTTCAGATTGATTCTGCTCTTATATTTGTCTGCTTAAGATGAATCTACAGCCTGTTGTTGGTAGGTTTAACATAAACTTGCATCTTCGTTTAAGAGCAACCACGTTTTTTTTTTTCCAGGTTTGCAGTACATGATACCTCTGCCCTTAATAAGTATCTACAGTGATACCTCTTTATATCCAAGAGCAAACAAAACTGTTGCTAAAAAAAAAAAAAAACAGTAAATTCCAAATTGTAAATGTTTGATGCCTGTAATCTCTGTATAATTGACAGCTCACTGTCCGTGATTTACTTTTTCCACCTCGGATATTCTCAATGAGTGATTCATTTGACTGTCAAAACAGCAGGGCAGAGTTTTATGATAGAAAACAAGCTATTCTCACATAAGAAAACACCTACAAATAACAAATAAAGTAAACAAATGAAGTATCACTTTGTCCACAGGGGGCGCCAAATTTTACACCAATGGAAAGTTCCTTACTGGAGCTTTAGAGATGAAAACTAACCCTAACTCCATGAGCACAAGTTTAGTGATTTTAAGCAGCCGTGTAATGATCTTTGGATGTGAGTGAAAAGCAAAAACAACAACCTTATATGAACGAGTTGCATGTGTTCTCAGTGGGCACACTCAGAAGTTTCATGTACTATGTTTGATCATTTTGGTGCCTTTTGATTGGTTTTTGCAAAATGAGAAACACTTATTGTCGTCGTTTCCCACTCACTGTAACAGATACTTCGTCTTTGTCATCCTGAGTTAGACAGAAAAAACAGACTGACTTTATTTAAGGGGTAATCTCAGTTTTCAGAAGGTTTCTGTAATTGGCATTTAGTCTTAAACCCTCAGCTACTGTCTCACAACACAGCACTGAGTTAAACAAACACACAAATAAGGAAGCACAAAACCTTTTATTTTGAAAGTTTCATTTTGATGTCAGTTAGTGTAACACAGTTTAAAATTAGCAACAGAGTCTTTCCCAGCCAGATGAGTTAGTGATAGTTCAATTATACAAACTGCATTAAAGGTCATTTCAGCAGCTGAAAGCAAAACTTCAAGGAGCTCAAACAAGATTTTTTTAATGACTCGTCTGTTTCTTCCGTGGAGCTGACCTCAATGTGCGTCTGAGATCAAGCATGTCTGTGCTGTTTCTGCTCCATCTAATCCTGCCTCTCTCCTCCTCCTCCTCCTCCTTTTTTAACCCCTGTGTTTGCTGCAGTGTTCCTGCGGAGCCACAAGAGCCTCGAGTCGGTGGATCCTCAGTTCACCATGAGGAGGAAGATGGAGCAGCTGAGGGAGGAGCTGGAGCTGATGGAGCAGCTGAGAGATGTGAGACTCTTACAGAAACCATCACTGCTTTTTTCTACGACAGGGGTCCTATTTTAAAACATCTTCCTTCTGGTTCAGTCAGCTTTCAAAACTTTGTTCTCCTCTTTCTCAGTGACACTTGAGGACAACAGAAACCAGCATGTTGTGTCCCAGTTCTGAGCTGATCACTAATTTAGAGTCAGTCTGTCCTCTTAGTTCACTTCATGTCAGGAATCAAACCAGAACACAGCTCAGGGAGATAAAAATAGACACCTCTGTCCCTCTATAAAAAACACAAAGCAGCTCTTTTCTCTGTTCAGAGGAATCGTACCTGATTCATCAGTATTGTACAAATATGACAGAATTTTGTGTTTGTAAAATGACAACGGAAATGGGATTTTGTTGTGCACTATTAGGGCAAAAGGAGAGACTACAAAATAACTACAAAAATATTTTCCTTTTATTCAATTTTTTAATTGATTTTCATAAAAAAAAAGTAAAAAAAATAAAAATTATGGATATGATAGAAATGAACAGTAAATATGCAGTGATGCATTTTTGAAAAAAAGGGGAAAATTTAGAGAGGAGACAAAGGGAGATGGACAGAGAGAGAGATGGAGAGAGATTAGACTGAATGACACGTTCAAACTCCAAATTTAAACAGATTCTTATTTTTACTGTAAATACAAATCTCCGTCATCAGTCTCCTGAATTTTTGATAATTATTATCAGCCTTGAAAAACAAATACCAGTCGACCTCTATTTTTTACCATAACAATGTTGATACAGATGGAACATCTACACTGGAATGATAAAACAATGCCCACTCAGTCCACTAGATGGTGCTGCTGAGGCAGTCTCTGTTGGGGTCCGAAGTTGGCTTCAGTTTAATTGAAATATTTTCGTTACTAAGAGGCTTTAACATTGAAAAACTTTGGAAAAATTACACTCATTTAATTTTGTTTTCACTTAAAAAGTCTAATAAAAATCTAGTGTCAAAATAATAAAATAAAATACAGAACATAAAAAATCATATTTTCTGTTTCTGTCCTCAGAGCATCGAGAGCCGGCTGAAGGTCGCCCTCCCTGAAGACCTCGGCTCGTCTCTGATGGACGGCGTCGTGCTCTGCCATCTGGCCAATCACATTCGCCCTCGCTCTGTGGGCAGCATCCACGTCCCCTCACCTGCAGTGGTACGTCTTTAAAACTGTTTTTCACTAAATATTCAAGTTTCTTATTCCCGTCAAACAGAGTCTGAAGAGCTTTAGGTGACCTTTTGCGTTAACGTGTCTGTGTGATATTTCAGCCCAAACTCAGCATGGCCAAGTGTCGGAGGAACGTGGAGAACTTCCTGGACGCCTGCAGGAAGATCGGTGTACCAGAGGTAAGGCAGGAAACTCATCTCGTCTTTCCTGTTAGCACGCTGCTAACAGACAGTTTCCTCTATGAACACAGGGTGTTTTCAGCTCTCTGCCCAAAAACCTGCAAAACTTTTCCATTTGGAGATCTGTGCATGTCAGACTGAGAGGTTGAGCAGAGGTTGCTGGCGTTAGAAGCAGAAAGAGCTCCATCCGTAACAGTTTAATATGCATCTTTTTAGTGCAGCAGGTACAACTACACACAGAGGTCTCAAACAGGGGTATGTTGATCAGCCTTTATCCCTTCAATTACAGCAAAAACATCCTTTACATAGCAAATCATAAGTGATGGATCTGAGAGATTATGAGGCGTGAAGTCTGTTTGTTTGACTTAATAAATGCTGCGTTTGAGTTACCTCGGAAGTCAGATGTCCGAGCTGGGAATGTCATCACACCCGAATTCCCATCGTTTCAGTCACCAAGTCGGAAAAAGCAAAATCGAGGCGGAAACAAGATGGCTACATCTATGAAAGTTATTTTAGTGCGTCCCTTATCCTTGCTTATATTCGGACAAGGCACGCACTAAAATAACTTTCGTAGATGGAGCCATCTTGTTTCCGCCTCCGATTTTGCTTTCTTCCATCTTAGGCTGGTAACTCGGGTGTGATGTCATTCCCAGCTCCGACGTCTGACTTCCGAGGTAACTCGAACGCAGCATAAGACTCCATTGCTGTGTTTCCACAAAGTGCTTCATTATCAGTTCAGAAATTATTCACATTTCCTCAATCAAAAGTTAGGAAAGCTGCTAAATGACCAACCTGTCCTGTCCCACTGTTTGGCACTATCTTTTTGGCTGACTGACTTCTTACCAAACTGTGGACTCACAAACAACTTTTAAAGAAACCAGGAAACTGAACCAGCAACCTCCAGTCTGAAAACACCCTCAGTTCATCAGAGGAACTTCCCCAGAATCCTGCTGCTGAAATCAGACACCACTTTGGTTTTTGTTTCAGTTTATAAAGTTTAATAAACTGTGAAGGTGTCCTGCAAAAAGACATTTTCAGTTTGTTGAATATTGATCTAAAGAAAAATGAAGGTCGTCTCTCATTAGCAGAGAGTAAGTAGTTACTCATCTGTCAGTAAAGTCAAAATGAAAAAAAACATTTTTTGCAGAACACTGATAAAGATACTAAACTATAAACCAGATCTGGGAAAACTCTGAATATTGATTCAAAGTCTTCACCTTAAATAGTCCCATTTTTAATCTGGTTTAATTACAAAACTTGATCTATCAGGTGTCTCCCAGGTGTGGTTTAATGTTCTTACCTGCTTCTTTTTGTTCTCATCGCTTTAAACGGGTTTATTAATGTCAACGTTTAACGCTGAGTCATCATCATGGCTGCCTGCAGCTTCCTGCTTCCTCCATCCTGACAGGAGTCCATCAAACAGAGCTGATCTGTGTATATGTGTGTGCGTGCGTGTGTGTGTATGTGTGTAGACTTTGCTTCTCTTGAGAACATTTCAGAGTTTCAGTCTTGATGGGTAAAAGGAGAGTAAAGTGACTCAGTCTGTGACTGTTCAGGTCATGACTGATGCGTCCAGTGAAATAGAGCTCAAGGAGATAGAGACCCAAAATTAATCTTGTGAAAATCTTTGGTCATTTTGAAATTGTTATCAGCTATATGTCTCTAAAAAGTAGTTCCAGGGTTGTGTTTCTTGTCATATGGAGGATGTGGTTTGTCATTGTCTTTCTGAAATATGAAGGTCTTCCCTGAAAAAGTCATTGTCTGGATGTCAGCAGATGTTCCTCCTAAACCTGTATATTTATAGTTCAGTATTAATGGAGAAAAATCACGAAAATACTGAGAGCTTTTCGGCTTCAAATCTGTATACTGGTGGCAGGTGGAACCAAGTTGTCCATAGTATATACAGTCTATGATTTTGGTTCTCGACCTTTTTGTCTCTGTTTGTGTTTCTTGAACAGCTTCTTTCAAACATGTTGGTGGCATCAAATTTCAAATGAGCAAATATTGTTTTCTTAAAACAGTCAAACTTTGCAGCTGGAGTGGCTGATATGTTGTCTTTGCTCTTTTTACAGTTACATTTAGGTTTTACATGATTTGCGAAACCTAAAATTCTTGTTTCGTACAGCGTCCCTGCTTTCATGGACTTGATTGTGTTTGTTTCTGTTAATCTGAACTGTCTGGTTGACCTTTGACCTCCATCTCTGCTGCTGCTTGCTGACTGTCTCCGTCCTCTATCTGTGAGAGATGCTAACTCTCTGCAGCCTGAATGCTTCACTGATAAGGCCTCTGTATGCTAATAACAGGATCTCTAAACTAACACACTAATAGCTTCTCTAAGCTAACATGCTAATAGCTTCTGCGCTAACACTGCTAGCGCTGCTAGCATTGCTGTGCTGTTGGCTGACTGCACCGGCACCTCGCTCCTCATGCTCTGCTCACTGAGAGGGGGCGGGCTCACCTGTGACTCCACCCTCTTAGTAAGCAGATCTGCTGCCATGGCGACCAACCCTTGCCTGCTTCACCTGATGTCAACTCACCTGCTCACGCACTCTCCTCTGTGACCTTTGACCTCTGTGTCCATGTTTAACCTCCTTTCTTTCTCTCTTTTTTACTTTCCGGCTGGATCGCACCTCCTCCTCTTTTCCTCCTATCTTTATCTTTTAAAATTTGCTTCATCCATTTACCATCTTCTCTTTCATTTCATCTCTTTCCCTCTCTCCCTCTCTCTCTCTCTCTCGTTCTTTTTTTTCTTATTTTTCTTTCTTTCTTGGAGAACTTTGAAACATCTCTCCTCCATTTTTCATTCCCTTATTTTCATGATTGTTTACTCTTTCTTTGGCACTTCTATACCTTCACTTTTATTCCCTACCTCCTTCACTCATACACTTGTTTCCTCCTCTCTTTAATTTCCCAACACATTCCTTTATTTTTTTCCCTTCCTTTCCTTGGTTTCCTTCCTTCCTTCCCTACCTGTTCCATGTATCCCCCCTCTATTCCTCATGGGGGCACCAGTCCTTCCTCTGTTCGCCCTATGACATCATCCAGTGCCGCCTGCAGCCGGTCCGCGTCACAGTTCGGGCGCTGGTTGCCCGGGATACAGCCTCCCAGCACAGGAAACAAGACGAGGCGGTCTCGCCCTCAAACCCCGCCCCCTCTGCGGTGTCAAAGACTCCCTTACTGGTTTCTGTCACCACTCAAACCCCGCCCCCCGCATGGCAAATCTGGGACCTTATTGGCTCGAGCCTGCTGCACATCCTCTGCCTCCTTCTGCTCTTCTTGGCCTATACTTGGAGCGAGTTAACGTAACCATGACAACAGCCTCCTATCAGTCGCCTCTAAGACCCTCCCTCTTTCTGCACAAGCCACTCCCCCTCTTACTTTTTCCTCGCTGCATTCAGGTCACATGAGAAAAATCAGGTTTGAATTTAACATTTAACTGAAACTGGAAAACGAATAACTCGAATTACGTAGACCTTGAACATCATTGACGACAACTACAGATATATATAATCCTCAAACTTCTGATGATCCTGTGTGATTTGAATGCAGCGTAAGCCTGAGCCTCTGCCCCCTTACCGCCGTCTTTGACTCTCTCTTTTCGTCGCCAGTTTGGAGAAAAATCAGCTGACAAATATTTTGGTGTTTTATAATAAACTGGACGGTAACAGGAGCAGGATTTCAAAGTCACTGATGTCTTATTAACAGGATGAGCAGCAGAGATAATCTGAGTTTAAGACGTTTCACATCAAACTCGGATTCTGTTCAATACAGTAAAACCTTCTCCGTGGTCTGTATGAATGAAAAACAGACCAGGGTAAACAGAGTAGTGATCCACTCCCCCCTAAAATAACAAAGTCAGTGTTTGTGTTCATGTTTTTATGGTTTATAGATTATAACATGAAGCACAGCGCAGCTTTGTTGGTACTAAAGTGACTTTATTACATGATCTGTTTAACTCAAAAATCTCCCAGCAGCCATTTGGCCCCGTCTTGGAAGTCTGGTGGAAAATTTGGTCGTCTGCATTTGGAGTGAATATTTTTAGTTAATATCATGAGATAATTTTTGGGACGCCAACAAACATTTTTCTTGACTATATTTGAGAAATTTCAAATCTCAAATCTTGACATCCCCAAACCCAGAGGACCATGAATCAGTTTTAAATGACAGTTTCTTGGCATGTATTATAGTTAGTCAGAAATCCTTCTGTTCTGTTTGAAAGTAACCTTTTCCAAATTTAAACCTAATTTTATACAAACCATATAAAGATGTCCAACATGGCCGCCAAATGACACTGCTGCAGCCTGTCTGTTTTATTAATGATGCTAATTTATCAGTGAGGCTAACCAAATTAACACTACTTTAGGAACCACAAAGTGAATAAAAACAAAAAAAGAGGCTGGTTTCCTGCACATTATCAGATTAACTAAAGCTGATAACTTAAAAGTTTAATTTTTGTGTCTGTATTTATGAGCACATGATTCCTGACGGAAAACTAAACAAAACCATGATACGACAAAGTATTAGGGCCACATTAAACAAAGACATCATGACGGTTTTGAGAATAAAGTCATTAAATTAAGTCTTAATGTATCTGGAATAAAATAGTTATGTTGCCAGAATAAAGTCATAACAGACTAAAAACATCATGTTACTGTAACATTGTAGATATGTTAAAACAATAAAATCATTTTGTTAACAGAAAAAGTCATACAGTAATACAGTCATTATGGAACAACAAGAAAGTCATTATGTGATGAGAATAAAGTTGTTCTGTTACTTAAACAAAATTGTAATGTACTGCGAATTAACCCGATTTATTACAAAAAAAAATTTAAATGTTGTTACAAAATGAAAGTTATGTCACAGGAATATAGTTGATGTTACAAGTCGTAACACAATAAAGTCATTATGTATTATGAGGTCAATGTCGTGACTTTGTGAGTATTAAGTCGTTATGTTACAAAAATAGAGTTGTGATACTGTGACAATTTACCTTTCACAAAAAAATAACAATTTTATGTTACAAAATTGATCATAAAATTTTCATAAAATGAGGATAAAGTCATTACGTTACAAGAATAGCTATGTTACAACAAATAAGTTGTCACATTCCAAAATGTAAAAAATCCATAGAAAATGATTTTTTACATTATGAGATTAGGTCATTTTGTTAAGTGCTAACTACAACTTAATCTTTGTAACATTACAACTGTATTCTTGTAAGATTCTGACAGTGTATCAACTGTCTTTATTAACATAACAGCTTAATATTTGTAATATTATGATTTAATGATATTTTTCTCATTTTATTAAGACAATACTCCCGTCACATAAAACCTTTATTCTCGTACAACAGACCAACTTGTTCTTGAAATCTAACTTAAACCTGTAATGTGGCCCTTTTGCGCTGTCGTACCATGATAGAGATGCACTAACAATGATAATCAGTTTAAAATGTTTGATTATGAAGTGAAGAAGAACCAGAAGCCATATTTTCAAAGTGATTTTTTGTTTAAATCGGTCAAATTTCAATCCTTGAATTACTATACAATTTAATTTGAGTGGAGTTATTTCAGAAAAAAAATGTAAATTTATTTATTTAAGATACTTTATTTTCCTTCTTTGGTAAAATATCATTGGATAAAGCTGCATGAACCCTGATAATGTGAGTGTTTTGGTTTGATCTGAAGGGCTGTAGAGGACGGAGGAAACAGTAAATAAATTACTCGTCTGGAGGTTTTTATTTTAGAGAGTTTGATACACAGACAACTAAAATGTTCTCTCTTTGTTGATATTAAGATGAACTTTAAACTGAGGAATGTGATTTTCTCTCTGTGCTCTCTCTATCTTTAGAAACAGTATTTTATGGTGCGATGTGAGCAGCTGATTGGCTGCTGGTGAACTCACACAGACTGAATGAGCTTGAACTGGATGAACTCTGACTCTGCCTTTAAACATGATGTGAATTACTCTGAATGTGAATATTTGGATTATTGACCTCTTTGTATTCAGTGAATTATTATTTCTGGCAGTAATTTTTTGCTTTCTGTTGCCTCTTTCTCTGCACAGATTAGTATGATTTTTTTTAACTTTGTGCTGATGTGAATGACTTGATGTGTGAGCGGGTTATTTTTATGACTTGTATGATCTCTGACTGTGTTTCAGACTGAGGTAATAAATCAGATTTAGGGACACCGTCTCCTCTGTGAGGTTCTTGTTAAAGTTTTAGGATGAAGGTTTCATTTCTTGTTTTCCAGGAGGTGAATTTTTTTACAGTTTATTTACTTTCTTGTCTAGATTGAGTATGAACTCTTCTCTCACAAACGCCCGTTAGATATAAAATTACTGTTAGAAGAAAGTTATTGTCATGGTTTGATAGTTTCATGCATGCAAATAGTAAAACTAAAGGGAAAATAAGAAGTTATGCTAAGCAAATTTGGTTCAAGCTTTGCTGCATTTTTAATAGAAATTACATTTTTATTAAGACAAAGGAAAGAAATGTTGAGATCTAAATGTTAATTGAACAAGAATACAGTCATGGTATTTACAAGAATAAAGGGGTAATCGCAAAATAATCACAATTTTAAGAGAAACTTAAAAAAAAAACAACGTTTTAATCGACAAGATTAATGAGTATAATAATTTCAATTTATAACCTAACTTTTAAATGAATCAGTTTAGAGAACATTGAGAGAATAAACAGAAAAAAATATATACATTTGTGAGTAAAAGTTTTACATTTAAGACTAAATTTATTCATTTATGACAGTAAACTAAATAAATGATTGTAAAGTTATGATATTTTAAGAAGAGAAGCTTCAACGAGAAGACATATATTCACAGGAAGTCATGATTTTATATATTTTTGTAGAACTTACAAGATTAAAATCAAAAACTGAATAATTAACTTAAAGATGTAAACAAAAGAATTCTTAAAATATGAATTTTATGAGAGTAATACAAAAAATTATAACAATAAACCTTTAAAATGAGGTTTTAAAAGTATGAGAATAAAGTTAATTCACAATAATAATTTGTAAATAAATGCGTTTGAACAAAATATAGTCTTTTAAACTTTTAAATAAGTTACCAAAAACAAACTTCATTCAAAGTAATTAAAGAATTGTGAATTTATGAGACTTAACTCTTAGATTTTGGATTAAATTCGGATTAGACTTTGTATTTTCCTCTGTATTCTTATCAAATTTAAAACTTAGAGGAGGAAAAGCCCCTTCGTTTTAGGGTCTGTAGATACTTTCTGAATCACTTTGAAAGTCCTCTAACGTCCCCACACTCACCTGTTCGTCTGTTTCTGTCTCTCAGGACAAATTGTGTCTCCCTCACCACATCCTGGAGGAGAAAGGTCTGGTGAAGGTCGGGATCACGGTTCAAGCTCTGTTGGACGAGGGATCCCCCCAACATGGCCCGCTGACGTGAGCAGCAGGGACGCACCGACACCAGAAACAAACACGCACCTGGACGGCCTCTGAGCTCTCTCTGCACCTGTCTGAGTCACTCTGTGTTTGATTCAGGATACAGAGGGGACAAGGAACTAAAACAGCCAGAAAAAAAAAGATAAATTTACCCTAAACAGTCAGAAAAACAGTTATTTACCCTAAACAGTCAGAAAAACAGGTTTCTTTACTAATTACTGAGGCAGGATGATGATTTAGCTCCATCAGGGCAGAGATTTCACTTTTTTAAAGCATGTGAGTAAAAATTAAGTCTGACTTCACCTCATTTCTTTAAATCCAACACAAGAGACACAAACTGTGGACTGAAGGGCATCAACACACTCACTGAATCTGTGATTTCTTTTCTTCCTTAGACATTTTTGCACATGTTTGCACCTGAAACTGTAAAGGAATATCAGGACCACTAGAGAGCAAAAAAATGGCTTTAAGTCCAAGTAATTTAGGAGAAAATTTAAGGAATGAAACAAATAAAATACAACTGGATACAATGAGATGAGCAGATTTGACATTTTAGCATGCAATATTACAAGACAAACTAAAATGCACATAAAAATCAGATGCAATACCTCGATAAAAGCTAAAAGAAATTGAAGAAAATTCATAATTTTAACATGTTTTTGACTCAAAATTAGAGCCATAATGCAGTAAGTCTTTTGTATTCAGGCCAATAACTCAAAGCACACTTTTTTAAAAATTATGATTATGACCCTTTTACTGTAAAATACAAAGACTCTTGTGCTCCTGATACTCTGAGAAACAAAAGCAGAAGCAGGAAGGTTTAAAGATCAGATACTGAACTCTAAATTAGTCGTAGAAATGACAGAGTTATTAATGTTGTTATTCTGCTTTAGTAGCACCCAGTTCACATGTTTCTAAACCATCAGTCATTAACCTGCTAGCTGTGGAGTTATCCCACCTGAGGCTTCAGGTGGAGACTTTGTGCACTGTGTGAGAATCTAAAACCAAAATATGCACCATGGAGGGAAATTGAACCCTGATTTCTATTTAAACTTTTAAGATATTTATGATATAAAGAGACGCAGTTTGAGCTGGTGAAACATTCAGAAGATGAATATCCAAAAATATTTTCTCTAATATATTTTAGCTAAAACTATGTCTGTTTTCAAAGTTTGACTCTAAGCTGTCTGTGCGTCTTTAAAGCAGGTCTGAGTCTGTGTTTGTCTCTAAAGGAGTCCAGGTAAACCTGAGTGTGTTCTCCACTCACCTCAGGTCTTTTTACACCTGACTTTTTCAGTGTTTCTACTGCAGCAGTTTCTGTTTTTCACTCTGGATGATGTTTTTTTTAAGAGATTCAGTTTGCTAATGTGCCAAAACACAACAAAGTTAAGGGAGAGTTTTAGTATCGTCAACCTGGGAACTCTTTTTACATATTTATGGATCTTAACAATAAAAAGGATACAGAAAGTTTAAAAATGTCAGCAGCAGATTTCCTCCTCCTGCAGTGGTTAAACAGGCTGTAATGTCTCTAAAACTTCTTGTGTTTTCAGAGTCTGACAGCGTCACAGAAGGGAACTACACAGTATTTTAGTAACACAATAACACATGCATTGATCCAACCATTTTTGTGTTGCTTAGCAGCCTTTCTTTTTAATTGTTTAGACTCCCAGGTTGAAAAATATAAAAATTCTCCCTTGATGAAAAACAGTCACAGAACAAAATCTACGGTGGCCCTGAAGGACAACTGCATGAACATATCATTACTTAAAAAAAAAAAGCATCTCGGTGATTTGGAAAAGTATGAACAGGAAAAAGATCAATTTCACACAATATTGTAAATAATTCTTTGAATGCAAAAAGTTCAAAATTCAATATTAATTTAAAATTAATTTAATCATGAAAATATATATAAACAGATATAAACTCATGAACACAAAAAAATTCAAAAATTCTTCAGAATTATTCGTTTTGTGTTTCATGACATTTTTGCACATCATGAATCAATTTTTGCTTTTAATATTTTGGATAAATTTAATGATTTTTTAGTTTATCTTTTTCCCACTTTTTCAAAAAAAAACTGAAAAATATTTTTTATGTTCTGTGAAATATTTTTGTTTCATTATAATGTTTTTTGTGGTCCTGAAATATTTATCCAGTTGACCTTCAAGGCCACCGTACAAACACACTGATCACTACCTACAGCCCCACACTCCACCTCTCCTGCACAGCTGCTTCCATGTAAATATTGACTCCTGTCAGCTTCCGTACTGTAAGACTCTGGATAAATGTGAGTGTTTCAGATTTGATGAGTGAGGATGAGGAGGGTGAAAATTAGGGAGGAAGAGATCTCACACAGCTGCAGCTCTGACGCTGATGGACAGGTCGGTGTGTGTGTGTGTGTGTGTGTGTGTGTGTGTGTGTGTGTGTGTGTGTGTGTGTGTGTGTGTGTGTGTGTGTGTGTGTGTGTTGGAGCTGCAGCTCTGTGAGGCTGTGTGTGACTCAGGGTGGATTTACTACACTGTTGATGCTTCATTCCACAACCTGCTACATCAGCACTGTGCGTTCGTGTGTGTGTGTGAGTCTGTGATCCTGGTGGCTCTCTCAATCAGGTGGTTTTGCAGATCTGACTCAAATAAAAACTTTAAAGGGACAGTATGTCTTTAATTATCTTTGTCACCCTCTGCTGGTCACTGAAGTCAATCACAGTTTTTAGACACTGACAGGGTTTTTGATGCGCTTCAGAAAATACAAAATCAAGTCATATGAAAAATAAGTAATCATTGATTTTAATTTTTTATGTTCTTCATGAAGAATGGTTGTGTTTTTTTCTCAGTTTGAGAAAGGCTGACTGATCCACTGACATCAACACAAGGGCGCGTTCACACCACCCTTGTTTAGTCCGGTTGAACTGAACCCTGGAGCGTTTACCCCCTTGGTGCGGTTTGTTTGGGTCAGTATGAACGCTGACCTCAAACTCTGGTGTGGACCAAATAAACGAACTCTGGTCCGCCTGAAGAGGTGGTCTCGGATCGCTTTCAAGTGAACTCTGGATGCGCTCCAGATGAGTGGCAAAAGCAAAATCAGCCTACGATGCTTCATGACAGGCAAAGACGGCAGAGCGCGATTTGTATTCCCGCATAAACTAATGACCAATAACCGAACGATATTCGTGGTCACGTGACTTCTGGTTCAGTTTTCTGGAGCGATTGAGTTTGTCCTTTGTGAACGCAAACCGGACCAGTTAAACAATCTAAACAAATGTATCGTCTTGCCTTGGATTCGAATCAGGAAACGGACCTTTTGGTGTGAACATGACCTAAGATTCAGAGTTAGAAATTTAAAGCTCCCGGGAGAAACTTTCTTTTTGTCTTAACTTTGGCGCCCCCTGTGGACAAAATTAGATCTCATGTGTCGCTGTTAACCTGTATGTGTATAATCCTGACTGATAAATAATAAGAGTTTTAATGAACTGAAGATGTCAGATTATTAATGTAGTGTTGTAAAATTGTAGTGGTATTTAAATACAAGAGTCCAGTAGAAGTAAAGCACCTTAAATTTATACAAGAGATTGACAAAAGATCACATACTGTCAGGATCAGGTGAAAACAGACATAATAAGTTAAACTAAAGATTAATTAAGTTTGCTTAATGTGGGCTCATGACAGTTGAGTTTCTGCTTTAGAATTGATCACAAATTTACGGACTGTCCCTTTAAAGCCAAAATAACAGCAGGTCTTGGATTAGACTGAACTCCCTTTAACATCGAACTGAGACCACATGAGGAGGCAGACCCATGTTTGTGTGTGTGTGTGTGGGTGTGTGTGTGTGTGTGTGTGTGTTTAGTGATACAGCTCAGTATCCAAAGTTTGATCTTCTCTCAGATTCAGCAGAAAAATAAGTTTTTACTCGGTCAGTTTGAAAGTTGCCAAAACAAACATTTTATCATGTGATTAAAGTTTGACTTAAATGTTTTTTATTTAGTGTACAGGTTATTGATCACAGCAGATTAATGTGGTTTAATTCATGTTTGAAACACAGTGATGAGTTTTTCTGTTTGTCCATGTACTGTACGTTAAAACACTCACAGCTGCTGCTTAATAAACCCACAATTACAGGATAAAACTCAGAGTTACACACTGTGGATTAAGTTTTAATCTCTAATTAAATGAAGCAGAGAAAAGTTCATTCTGTCATTCCTGATGTTAAATTATTTAGATTTTATTGCTGAAAACAGATTTTGGCACATTTAAAAACATTCTTAGTGAAGCAGCAGGTAAAAAAAAGGGAGTCTGATGTCTTTCTGATCACGTCTTCTCTCCACTCGTCTGTTTTCTCGTCACGTCTTCAGTGTTTTTTGGGAAAAGCAATAAAAACGTGAGTGTCTGCTCCCTTACAATCTGCACTTTAACCTTTCTTATTTATATCTTTGTTTTGGCAACTGACCGAATCTGAGCTGAAGTCTGAGGAAACAGTTTAAAATGTGACGCTGTGTAAATGTGTACATGTGGTGAAAAGAGACTTTCCTGCTGAAGCAGTGTTGTTGTTGTTGTTGTTATTGTCGTTTTTTAATGTCTCTTATTTTGTAAAGAAACTTCCTGTACTCACGTTTTTGTACTTTTCTGATGGTGAGGAGATTTATTTTTTATGTGACTTCTTTCAGGTTTGTTACGAAAACCTTTTTGTAACTCTTTGTGAACCTCTTTGTGTAATTTGTTGTACAGCAGCTCCAATTGAAATGCATGAAATGTCCCTTTAATGTCGCCTTAACTGCTGTGAATACTGTAAATACTGCACTGTATTTCTCATGACTTTATCAGTAAAAAGCAACTTTAAAGAAACAAAATCTGCCTCCCTTTGATTTCATTTACCTTCCTCTCTTTCCTGTTATAATCTTCATCACATGTCTCTCATAAACCTTTTCTTTCGTTCACCTGAAACAGTCGGATATGACTCCTATCCAGAAGATATATAAAGATAACACTTCCTGAACAGAGGACAATATGCTTACTGAGTTCCCATCATAAATACTTCACCTTGCACGCTCTCTGAATCAGTTTTCATGTTACATCAGCTCTTCTTTTACAAACAGGGGACCAGTTTCTGGAGTTTGGAAAGTGAAATGTTATCCCATTCTTCCCTGATTGAGGATTTCAGGGTCTCCTTTGTCCTAGTTTGTCCGATGTTATGTCTCAAACAAGATACAAAGTTTGAATTGTAAGAGTCACTCTAGTTTATTTAATTCACTTGGTTATACTTACAATAATAGTGTTTGGTGGTGCCTTAGTGTGATGGTAACACTGATATCTGATGACACACAGGTCATGGGTTCAAATCCCAGCGTTAACCCACTCATTCAAAGCTAACACAACCTGGCTTCCACCTCAGAAAGTTTGTACTTTTGAATCATTTCAATTCCATGAAAGTGAGATATACGTGAACAAGTAAATGTAAACAGCAACTTATTGTGGCTTTCCAGGCAAGTGCTGATGCTTCGTAGCAAATAGGTTCAGACTTAAATTCTAAGCAAGAAGGACTTTCTTGGTACGGCTATACGGCTTTTCTACAATTGCAGTCAAGACTGTGCTTTTGTAACAACACAACATAATAGAAAAAAGATCAAATTACTCAAGCAAGCCCTGCAAAATAGCACTTAAGAGTTTGGAAGGACATGCTTTCCTCATAGTGTAAGCTGCTTTTGAACAATAAAAGAGTAAAATGAACAGATTAAGAGTTCGGATTATGAACAGGGATTTAAATGTGAGCAAGGAAGAAAACGCTGTCCTCACTTACAGTTAAAATCATGGATTTAAACTTTCACTGTCCAAAAACCATGGGTGTTTGTGTTATTTTAATTGTGTAGCAAGGTGGTGAAAGGTTTTTGAGTTCAAGCCCAGGACAAAGCCACACCTTATAAACTATGAAAGGACACTTAAACCTACATCTATGTTAACCTTTGACTTTAAACTTTATCAATAAGAAAATAAATAGGATCTAATGTGAGAGCAGACAACCCCAAACACTGAAAAGGGTCAGCCTTACTTCAGGTGTAGAGGTACGGTTCCTCGACTTTCAATTAAACATCCTGAATTCAAATCCAAATAAAATATAATTTACTGTTTTTGTCATAATTGTTTCACAGACAGTAATGAACAAACAAACAAATAAATACAGAATTACAAAACATCCAAAACCATGGATTTGAATGGATTGGATATGGATTTCTGCACATTAAAAGGTCACACAGAGAACAGTACAGTGATACCCAGTGGACATATTATAAACAGCATTTCTTTAACTTATCATTACCCTTCCTCACATTTTGTTCTCTTTACATTATCAGCAGACATACTCATGTCTTTATTGTTTCCTGAGTCTGAGTTCTGAGTCTGTCTCTGTTATAAAACCTCATTTTATCAGCAGCTTCAAACTCAGAGCAAAGTTATCTCCTTCAGTCAGCTGTGAGGCCTTCACTGACTATAGGAAATATAATAACTTGCTCCACATGCTCGGTATCTGACGGAGATTTCCAACTTAATTAATGAAAACTTAGTGAGAATGTTGAAGTTTTCATTATTTTTTCAGTCTACGCCAAGAAGAAATGAAGGTATGAGTGTTTTCCATGAAATCAAATTTAGGGGTGCCAATTTGTTCTATGAGTGACTGAAATAAAAATATATTTCTGTTTTGGTCACTCTGAATTAAAGAGGTTAATAATACCTCTTTTTTGCTTTTCTTGTGTTACACTTTGTTAATTTAAAATTGATAAAGACCCATGTCTGAATCAAGTACTTGTGATTGATCTACAAATATCGGAGCTCACGTTAAGTCCCTGAAGGCAGCAGTGGGCGGGGTCTCTTTTACACGTGACGGACAGTCTTCTTGTTAAATAAGTGTTGTTGAGAACACAGGAGGACAAAACATGGCTTTATAACGAGTCAAGTATTCTCATCTTGGACTGAACTCAGAGGAAAAACGGTGAGTTTCATGTTTTTAAGTTATTCTTTAGTGTTTTTGTACCTTTAGAGTATTTTATATCTCATATTTGATGTCTTTTCTGCTCTGAAACGTGACTGTCAAACACACCAAAACAGATCAATACTGACTAATTTTACAGAAATATTAGTTTAACTGGAATTAAAATAACTGCATGGTGTTTTATATACATATATCAGTGCATATCAGTCTTATTTAAGGTGAAACTTTTAGTCGTACATGTCCCACGCTGCTTCATCCTTCAGTATGTGGTGGGTTACAGCGTGTTCAAGGACTATGACATGAACCTGGGGTGACTATGTTCCTATACTTTTAAAAAGGTTAATGCAATCAAAAGGAAAACAATATATAATAGTCATAAGTATCTGTTGGGGAATTGTTTCAGCTGCCATCACAGTCAGTCTCAGTCTGTTATGTCAGTGAACTTTAAGGCTGTTTCTATGAATAAGAAGAAATAATACTTGTGTTGAATCCACTCCAACCTGCATAAAGAAAAAGAATGAAGTATATTTTATTTTTAGTGTTTTCGTCATTCATGGTGTCTCTACACACCTGTACCAGTGTAATAAAACAGGTCCCAATGCCACAGATTAGGATTTCTTCTAGAGAGAATAACAAATATTTCTTTTTTCAATCTGTGTTTATTAATGTAGTTCATAAAAATGGGATATAACCTCCTTAAAAAACAGGACATAAATTGAAAATCAAGTACAAATGAAACAATACAGACAAAGACAGATAAAGATAAGAAAAGTGAAAAAAATTGGTAGCAAAAAACATCTCCTGCAGAACAACATAAAGCATTTCATAACGTGTCCACATTCAGAAATGTTCGATACACCAATACACATCACACATAACCATTCTTCTTTCAGGAATATTTCGAGAGGGAACCAATCCCTCGCAAAAACCTTGGTTGAACCCATAAGTACATGTGATAATCTTTCCAATTGGAAGATAAGCATAAGTTTATCATGCCATGAAGAAATATCTGGGGGCTCTTCTACGAACCATTTTTGTAATAATGCAAGGCATCCAGCGTATAGCGTTTCTCTGGAAATGTACTTATACCGAAGGTAATCCTTAGAGTAGAAGCTTTTAATGGTATTTATTCAAGCACGTTCATACTCAAGCCTCTTCTATGTATTGTTGTGGACAGGATATAACTTCTTAGTTGTAAATATTTGAAGAATTGATTTCAAAGAAGATCAAATTAATTCCTGAGTTGCGCAAAAGATTTTAGAGTTGCACCTGCAATGAGGTCTTGAATTTTTAAAATGCCAACATCTTTCCATGCTTTAAACCCAACATCTGAACAGGACAATAAAAATGTGGATTACTTATAATAGTTGCGAAAACAGAATATTGATTCATAATCCCAAAGGGCATATGTACACCATTCCACGTTTTGAAAGTGTTCATTAGAATAAAGTTATCTTCAGTTTCCTGAGATGAAATAGTATTATTTATAGAAGCCTCACATCCAGTGTTTTCCAGATTTAGGAATGTAGAATTAGGATAATTTTTAATCCATTTTGTAATGTGATTATTGGTGAGGCCCAGTGGTAGTACATTATGTTAGGTAGAGCTAAGCCCCCTTTCTCCACCGGCAGCTGCAGTTTATCCAATTTAGGTCTTGAGTGTTTACCTTTCCTCACAAATTCACATTTCAACTAAGTTGAGATATCATTCGGTAACATCTGGATATAAGAATCTTTGAAGAACATTCATCTTCACTGAGTGATGATATGGGCAAAGGACTCCATCTTTGGAGGTCTTTCCTTATCTCTATCACCACTGGGTCTAAATTCAGTTTATCAAATTATTAAAATTAGGAGGCACGTGAATGCCTTAATACTTAAATCCATTGGCAGACTGCTGGAAAGGATCATAATTTAATAAATCGTCACCTTTTAAATTCCACAGAGGTAAGGCCAGGGAATTTTCATTGTTGATTTTATTTCCAGAGAACTATTAAGTACTGAACAAATATTTCAACCTGCTTTGACAATCCAATTCAGATTCAACAAAAGGGAAGTTAGTCAGCAGAGAGAGCGTGGAAAAATACTGTATAGTGTGAACACCATCTTAACCTCTGTGCCTGCTGTCAACCAGGAAAGAGAAGAAAGAGACAGGAAGAAAGAAATGGGAAGGGAAATAGATATCTGCAAGAGCTGCTAAAAGAACATTTTGTGCTTAACATGGAAGATGATATTGACACTTGAAAGACCTTTTTGTACAAGACAATAAAATAACAATATTAAAAAATGCATGCATCAAAAAGAGAAAAAACTTTAAACTGAAGGCTGGTGCGATATAAAACAGAACAATGACATGATATTACTTAATGAAAACTCACAGCAGGTCTGAAATACATGAAAACCATTAAAGGAGACATCTAACAAACAAGTGACAAACTGCTTTCAATTATCTTTATATTCTGTAAATCTTTATTGTGATGTAAACAGGCGAGTTTAATCCACCTATTATCTCTGCTTGAAGTTTTACATTGGGCTCTATGGGGAGTGACTCCCTGCAGGACACAGACCCTAGTGGACACTGGAAGAACTACAATTTTATTAAATATTAATCCCTTACCCCTGCTCCATAGGCCATGATGCAGAACAACGAGAAGACCCCCCTGCTGTCCCGTCTCTCCCCTAACTCTAACTCTAACTCTGAGGCCCCGCTCCTCTCCTTAAGTGGCCCCGTTGTCACCATCATCGGCTCTGGAGACTTCTCCCGCTCCCTCTCCATCCGCCTGGTGTCCTGTGGGTTCAGGGTGGTGGTAGGCAGCAGGGACCCAAGTCGTGTTGCTGAGGGTCTGTTTCCCGACGGGGTGGTGCTGGGGTCTCAGAGGGAAGCAGTGAAGGCGGCAGACAGGTTGGTGTTTGCGGCGGTCTACCCGGAGCACTACCACACCCTGCTGGACCTGAGGGAGGCGCTGGCGGGAAAGGTGCTGGTGGATGTTAGTAATGCCTCCACAGTGGGGGGCGAGGGCCCGTCAAACGCTGAGAGGCTGGCTGAGATGTTCCCAAGAAGCACCGTGGTGAAGGGGTTCAACACGTTGTCTGCGTGGGCGCTGCAGGTCGGGGCTCACGATGGCAGCCGGCAGGTGAGGAGGAGGAGAAGGAGGGGGCGGGTCAAACAGTTGTGAAGAGTTTAGACGGAACCAAATGGAACTCACCTACTCTCCTCCAGCAGCCGCTTGTTTGTAGCGAGACCTCAGGCCAGTTCTATACAGACTACAGCGGGGTGACGCAGCTCAAGGAAGAACATTTATGATTATCACTTCAAGGACATGATAAAGAAATTATCATACATGTTCTTCCTTGAGCTGCGTCACCCCGCTGTAGTCCGTAATGGACCGGCCCAAGGTCTTAAATAAAAGCCACCTTAAACAGACAGGACTGCTGTGGCTCCTTTTCACTGTTGAGATTTTAACCCATCTTTTTTACATCTCAGGTCCTGATCTGCAGCGACTGCTCCTCCTCTAAGGCCTCCGTGCTCCAACTGGCCCGTAGTCTGGGCTTCACCCCTGTGGATCTTGGAGGTCTGTTTGCAGCCAGGACCATCGAGGAAGCCCCGCTCATCCTCTTCCCTTCATGGGGGAGACCTGTCCTCACCACCTTCCTCCTCTTTCTCTTCTTCTACGGATACAGCTTCCTCAGACAGGTCCTACTGCCTTACCTCGATAAAGGAAGAAATAACTTCTACCAGCTTCCTCTAGTGCTTGTGAACCAGACGCTGCCGTCTGTTGCTCTTGTTACACTCGCACTCGTCTACCTACCAGGTAACAAACACTTCCTAATTAAAGGAGAATCCTCTCAATTTGAATGTATTAAGGAGTAAACATGCTGCTCTGCTGTGTGTCCTCAGGTATCTTAGCTGCGGTGCTCCAGCTCGCCAGAGGAACTAAATATCGGAGGTTTCCCGTCTGGTTGGATCACTGGCTGTGCAGCAGGAAACAACTTGGCCTGCTGAGCTTCCTATGTGTCGTGCTGCATGCTGTCTACAGCATGTGTCTAACTCTAAGGAGAAGTTCGGGAAATGCAGCACAGGTGAGCACAGGGCAGGTGGAGAGCGTGGATCTGCGTTGGTGCATTCAGTGCCTGTCTGATGTTTTTAATGCTTTCTATCATGCGCAGGTAAGAGCTCCTGTGTTCACCCAAGTGGATCAGATGGTGTGGAGGTCTGACCTTTACCTGTCCAGTGGGATTCTGGGATTTGGAGCCCTCACGCTGGTGGCAATCACCTCTCTGCCCTCTGTTGGAAACTCTCTCAATTGGAGAGAGTTCACCTTTGTTCAGGTAAGAGTCAAACAGGTGGCCATGGTCTAATTTTACGGTATGAAAGCATCTCAAACCGGCATTCCCACTAAGGTCCAGCAGGGGGCAACTTCACTGGTTGGAAAAATCAGTCCGATTGAAGTCTCTGAGAAATTGGTACTACTTCTCAGTTGATGTATTCCCTCGTACCGAAGCTGAGGTTGCTTGGATAGCTGTTTCAGCTCATCTGTATTGTTGGCTCGGGTGTCTGTCATCTTCCTCTTGATGATACCCCAGAGAATCTCTATGGGGTTCAGTTTGCTGGACAAGTCAAACACAAGAATACAATAGTCAGCAAACTTTCCAGTTACAGTTTTGGACCTGTGAGCAGGTCCAGCAGATGGAAGCATGAAGTGTTCTGACTCTTGATGCTTTGACTCCAGCCTCAGTCCACTCTTCATGAATCTCCTCTAAATTCTTTAATCCACTTTCCTTGACAATCCTATCAAAGCTGCTGTCATCCCTGTTGCTTGTGCAGCTTTTCCTCCCACACTTTTACCTTTCTTGCATGAGTAGCCATGGGGTTGCCTGAGGTTGTGTTACCTAAACTGATAGATACTTAGTGATTAGGATGAAGCACCTGCCAACAACGCCAAAACAGTTGCCAAATTATTTTTAATTATTTTCTGACCGTCGATGCCCAGAGTCCCCTAAACAGCTGTTAAGTCAGCTTTCACTTCACCATGATTGTGTTTGTGTTTACTGAACTAGACAAAGAGATATGTGGTCTATTCTGTTTGAATAGTGATTGACTTTAACTCAAAATGAAGTATTCAAATTTTTTAATATATGCATTTATGCGCTGTTTGCCACTGAAATCAAAGTTTAAATAAAAGACTCTAAAACTATTAAGTTTCCACATATGATTTCTGTGTTTCTGTCTCCAGTCAGGTCTTGGTTATGCTGCTTTAACTCTCTCTGTTGCACACACCCTATTCTTCGGCTGGGACTTTGCCTTCGACCCCTCATCTTACTCGTACTTCCTCCCACCCGTGTACATGCTGGCCCTGATCCTGCCCTGCGTGGTCCTGGTGGGGCGACTCCTCCTGTTTCTGCCGTGTCTGACATCCAGACTGACGAAGATCCGCAGGGGCTGGGAGAGTCGACAACACAGACCCAAACTGAGTCAGGAGCTAGGGTCAGGGTCAGGGTCGACTCAGGTGGATTCTCCTCGAGCCTTTGGTGACGTTTAAAGATCCAAACAGCAAATCTGGAAAATCCAGATGTTTGTTTTCTCTCTGTGAGAGCTTGAGCACTTTCTTTTCAGTATCAACTCTGTCTTTTCACGGTCAAAGTTTCAACATTTCTACAGTACTGGTGCCTTAAAGACTATGAATGCCATACAGTCATATTACAGAAAGCATGTTTGCACAGTTATCTTGAGATTCAAAGCATTACAGACAGCACACCCGGACAAATACTCCTAACTAGGTGAACTGGGACATCTGTTCTCATGAGGAGTAAAGATTAAAGTAAACATTTCAGTGGATTTATGCCGTAAAAATGTGACAAATGGACAGTGTGAATGTTAGGTGTTAATTTAAAGGAGGCAAAGACAGGGGCATTGTTTTTACCTACAAGACACAAATGTGCAAAAGCAAATTTTAGAATAACAACTTTTAGGTTATAAAATAAATACATGTTGTAAAATCCTGATCGTTGTTCTGGTTGTTTCTGGACTCAAATGCTGTTTTTGCTCAAATTGGTTGGTGTTTTTTTTTTATAATCAACATCGTGAGTCAATGTTTATTTCATGCAAATGCGACCTTTGTTGATGGTGTACAAGGTGGTGGCCTGCATTGAAGGGGACCTGTTTCTATGTAGATATTAAAGGCTTATGGATCTAGAGGATTGGGCTTGTAGTTTTTAAGCCCATAATTAGTTTAATTTTCAGAAGGTGCTTAGGTAAAACAGTAAACAGCTGCTTACTGTAGTTCAAGGAAATAGTTCCCAACACACAAATATGAAATATTTCATCACTACATTCTCTTTACAGAAGAACTCTGGATCATTTTAGCAGCACAGGAAAATTTGATATCATGGATACGCTGTCTGTTATTTTGGCTCAAGGTCCAGCACACACACACAACATCTGTTAGGGGGCACTAATAGGGTAGTTTGCTTTGCATCTGTAACAGGCTTAAAAGCCACAGAACTTCTATTTAAGTGACCCTTCTCTGGCTCCCAGTCCGCTTCCGCATTGATAGATAGATAGACAGACAGACAGACAGACAGACAGATAGATAGATAGATAGATAGATACACTTTATTGATCCCAAACTGGGAAATTCTCTTAAAGGTCTTGAGGTCCTCTGACCAGTTACTGTTAGCTTTTATTCTTTTACTTTCTGTATTTTATTCTACTGTTTTTAATTTTATTTTTATTGTTATCTATCTATTTATTTACTTCTTTTATTTATCCCATGTACAGCACTTTGTTCGACTGCTGTCTTTTAAAGGTGCTTTATAAATTAACATTGACTTGACTTGACTTGAAAGAGTGTGACCAAAATTGTGACTCTGATGAGTATTTTTGTTAGAGTAAGGAATGGTTTCTCCACAAAAAAGAGGTTATTGGAAAAAAATAATAATAATAACCATCAAACATACCAAAGATATCATATACAGCAAAAACTGAGGGTTAAAATAGGAAAAAAAAACATTTTGAACTAGAAATTTAAGTTACAGTACAGTTGTGACTGATAAAATCTGGTATTATAACAGTAAGTAAAATAAAGTAATCATATCAAGCGAGCCGTAAACACGTGAGCTACAAAATCATTGAAACAGAAACATTCTATTCGCCTTATTGACACCAGGAGGCGACATTGAGCTGAATAAACAGAAAAAGATGAGGTGGAGTGCTCGGTGATCTACTGATCGTCCCTGGATCCCTGAAAGTTCTCGGCTGTTCTGGTCTGAGCTGACAGCCTACAGGTCCGGAAGATACCTGTGTGGGGAGCCACACCTCGATACCTACGTTGCTCACTGCAGATACACTTTCGGAGGGTCAGTGGGACACAGACTGACACTACCCGGACACACAGCTCAGTCCAGCGGGCTCAGCGGTCTCATCTGTCCGGTCATGTCCTCCTCCGGAGCGGTGGTCACCGTGCGGCTGGTTCGATCCTTCGAGCACAGGAACTTCAAACCGGTGGTGTTTCAGGGGGTCAGTCTGGACCAGACGGTGCAGGACTTCATACAGATGGTCAAAGACGGTGAGTTTATTTTAAGTATATACACAGGAGGATGTTAGGATTATATTTATGTGACAGTAAACTAACCCTCGTGTTTTCTTCAGACATCACAACAAGACCAGGACTCCCTCCTCCCTTTAGGAAACACGGATACGGTGAGTCTGTTTACTGACTAATACTGGAAAAGTTAGGGAACCTAAGAGATCAGGTTCGAGAGTTTGGAAAGCCTAATATAGGATTTCAGCAGCTCAACAGTGCAGGGTCTCCTTCGTCCTAGTATTTTTGTGTAACGATGCTTCAAATAATGACACCAAGACTGCAGGCAGGACTCTTCTACTACAGAGCCATGCTGTTGTAATACCTGCAGAATGTGGTTTGTCATTGTCTTGCTGAAATATGAAGGTCTTTCCTGAAAAAGTAATTGTCTGGATGGCAGCAGATGTTGCTCCTAAACCTTTTAGATATTGTTCAGCATTAATGGAGTCTTGACAGATGTATAAGCTCCCCATGACACAGACACTTCTGAACCTCATCAGAAGTGGACTCAACAAGTTGCAGCTCTAATCCTGTGGCTGGGACACATAACGCCATCATAATGTTGTTTTAATTGTGTTTACTTAATATATGCTCTGCATCTGATCCTCTTCTCTGATATTTCTTTACATTTTCAGACACAATGAAGATCGTCCACCAGGCTCATGGAGCAAAGGTTTGTCTGTTACCAAGATGATTATTATTATTTTTTATTTTTACTCTCTTTTCTTTGTTTTGGTGTCATTTCTGGTTATTTACTCCTGGGTGTGGTTGCCCATTGTTGTTACCTGTTTGGAGGAGGCAGAAAAAAGACAATTCATTACGGCTTGTTTGATTTAAAAGTTCATTGGGGGAAGATCCCCAGAATTTTCAATGATTTTGCCAGTGAAGTGTCAAATGTAAGATTAAGTGCCCTTTCTCCAGTCATCCTGTCATTAAAACTCTGGCTTTAACTACAACTCTCAGTAAATTTGCATTGTTATTTGAGATGCTGATTATGAAAGACTATGATAAAATGAAAAATAAAAAATCACTAGTATTTAGGCCAGAGTTACAGCTCTGGTTTCAGGCGATCTGTTGGGGAATCCAGGATTTTACTGCTATATAGGAAGAATTGTTCGGCTTTCACGGAACATTAAATTTACTTTGTTTTTCCTCCTTTTTTTCAGACCAATGAGCTTGTGATGAGTTTAGACGGCGATGAAGAGTTGATCCTGAGAGATGCTCTGACTCTGAAAGCTGCTGGTGTTGGTAAGAGTCAACTTTTATTGCAAACTGAAAAAAGATTCACCAGCTTTCCTCTGACATTCCTCACACTTTATCTTTCCTGGTGATACATTCATAAAAACAAAAAAAAATCTATTTACATGAAGATCTTATTGCACAATCCCTACATCAAGTCAGGCACAGGAGTCTATTGGTTATTCATGATGACTTTAATACTTAGACTGATAATGAGTGTTTACTGCTGCTCATAGTTCAGTAAAAATGAAAAATATAACCCACATCTGTGTTTCTTTTTTGTTTTTGTTTCAGCCAATGAAACAGAGGTGGCTTTCTTCAGGAGAGAAGATTACGGTGTCTTTAAAGCGAATCCAAAAACTGTTTGGTGACCAAGAGGTTTTTATTTATGCTGAAAAAACACCCTGGAAACACGGAGGTCTAAGGTCACAAACCAACCTGGAAGAAAAGAAAAGCAGTGTCATGTTTTGGCTGCAGAGTTTTAATTTGAAGGACTGTTTTTAGAGTGGAGCTGTTTTCCATCTCACAGATGTGCCTTTTATTTCAGGTGTTTCTTCAGGTTACCAGACCAAAAAGTTTTAGTTACATTGTTTTTTTAAATGTTAAATAAAGTTTGTTGAGTGTCTGTTTGATGTGGTTTATTTTTTATTAGTGAAGAAAAAAATTATAAGATGCACAGACATTTACAACATGAAATGATTTTGAAAAATATGCTTATGTGCAGTTTATGTGTAGGCTTAGGTTTCCTTTTTTTTTTTGCATTCTTTTTATTTGCAGCAGTGGCGGCTCTCGGCCTCTGTAACTTTAAATAGTAAATATACACATGAGGTACAGTAAAATAACATAAAACTAAAGATAGAAAAAAGAAGCGATATATCATTGATTTTAGGATGTTTAATGTGTTATTTCTGTTTCAGAGTTAGTACCATAGACTGTCTATGGTTAGTACATTGACGGAACATATTAAAAGGTTCACCATAGTTCATAAATACTGACGCTTCTTGGTCGTAAAGATCTGATTCGTTACTACGATCACGCCAACCAATGAAAGATCGGGATTCTCTGTCATCCTCACTGTCAGCCAATAGCGTCACAGGATGGGCGTGTCCTTTCCGCTCCTCTGCAGCTGCATTATAAGAGTGGACTTCACCCATATTTCCTCCTCCCGTCCAGTTAACAGTCTCTGCAGGACCCACTGCCTCATAACGGACCAGGAACTAAACATGGCTGACCTCAAGGTTAGTCCGAAGTTTATTAAAAACAAAATTAATGTTTTCAGGAGTTAGTTTTTATCCCGTTTGGTCCCGTTAAACCAGTTAAAGAGACGGAGGATGAACCGTTAGCTTGTGTGAGTTAGCCGCCCTGCAGTGACAGTTAGCCTCAGGTGCTGTTTCTTTGAGCACGTGCAGCCTGAAGAAAGGAGGGTTATTTATTATAGATATTCTAGTTTATGCAAAAGGTCGGTTTGTACTATTACAATAATTGTTTATATTTATTACAGGCTGTGTTTTCTGCAGGTGTAAATGGTGTTAGCTCTCTGACAGACCCCTCCTGACCTTTGACCTACTGCCTGCATCATGTGACACAGCTGGAGGGGGGGTTCACTCATATCAGGATCACGCATTTTGGACCCCAATCAGGCCATTTACTCGGACTGAGCCGGCCCAGTTAGCGCCCAGTGGTACCATCAGAGAGGGGAGGAGGGGGGAGGTTTCTGCATGGGGGAGAGGGTCATGTTAGTGCAGGGGGGTGAGAGTGAATCAAAGAGTGTGTTGTAATCGGCCTCTTTGTAATAAAAAGCCTCCAGCTCCACAGACATTTCAACAAGCTTTTAGAGAAATCAGCTGATGTTTTAGTGTTACAGCAGGGCTGTACCTAGGCTGTTTGGAGACAGGGGTGAACATAGTAAAAAGGGGCTCCTCCTGCATGACAGGGGGCACCAACACACAGAAAGATGTGACTGATAAAGACCTGTCTCTGCAGCATTTTAAAAATAGTTTGTAGCTCCGCGGACCAAAAGTCATATCCCAATATATTTAGGCTAGGGATGCACGATTACGGGTAAAATGATAAACCGCTGTAAACTGTCTGATGGTTAGTACTACCGTTTCATATTTTAGTTACCGTTAAAACTGTGTTTGTTTGTTTGAAAAGCTCACAGTGATACTGCTCAATGCTGAGAAGAGCAGCTGCAAACAGCACTCTTCCAGACACAGGCTTGCATGCGCATTGTGCAGTATACAACTTCTATACATGGCAGAGGGCAGTTCTGCTGACCGTGTTGCAGAGATTTTTCCCCCAAAGAAAACGAAGTCCGAAGTCTGGGCTTATTTCGGCCTCTACAAAGGGTTGTGATGGTTGCCAAAAAGCTTTTGTGCATCCAAGCAACCAGCGTGTCATCTGAGAAGCTATTCAGTGCCAGCAGGCACATTATTTCACCTCGCAGATCACAAACCAGACCAAGTAAATATGAAGCAGCAGCACCTTATGGTGGAGAAAACAGACAATCGGTGTGGTTTATTTGATTTGTTTACATATTCTATGTTATTTTAAAGAACTGCACTACACATTTGTTTACATGTGGTTGTGATTTGTGTGAGAAACACCAGCTTGTCAACAACAGCATTTGATATCTGTTTATATATATATGTTTATTTATATATTACATATCTCATTTATAAATATATAGATATATTTCTAATATCGATATATCGCCCAGTCCTAATAACAAGCATCCAAAATGCTTGGCTGTGGCGTATTGTGAAACATGAGGACACCAAATGGGGCAACCACTGAGAACAGCTCTGTGTTAAAGTGTGTGAGCGGCTGTGAAGGATCATAAATGAACTCTGAACCTTTTGATAAATAGATTTTTTTGGTTATCTGCAGCTGAACTGAGGCTCTGCTTTAAGTCAGTGAGTGTCTGCAGTCCGGTGTAAAGTTCATCCCAGTCATGATAGCTCACCGTGATGGTGTTAGAGGAGAGAGACTGAGAGGAGAAAAACAAGGACGGCTGTCATTCACAGCTGCAGTGTAAAGGTTCACCACCTGTGATAGACAGGACTACAAGTAGAGTGACTACAGTGACTTAATTTTCATTTGGATAAGATACCAGCAGAAATAATAAATATTTGATACCCTTTTAAATACCATGGCAACAAAAAATAAGCTTTTTAGCACCCAAAATGGTTAATTTTCTTATTTTGTGCTCACAGTGCTGTTTGAAAGCCACCGAACACAGACCTCCATGTGACAGGCTGTTAGCAACCTGTTTTTCAGGCCTCTGCATCCATCACTGACAAATTTCTGCAGACTTTTCTTTCTCTGACCTCTGCTGTAGCTGTAGCTGTAATCAAATGATAGTCTCATCAGATCCAACCCTAACCTGCAGTGTTTCCTCTGGTCTTCAGGCAGACTTTGACAAAGCAGCAGAGGAGGTGAAGAACCTGGCGACGAAGCCCGCTGATGAAGAGATGCTGCAGGTGTACTCTCTGTTCAAACAGGCCACCGTAGGAGACGTCAACACAGGTAAGACGATCACTATTTTATCTTCTAAGAAATCCCAATTGTTGGAATTACAATTGGAGAACTGGGTGGATAACCTGTGAGGTAAGAGTAATTGTAGTAGCAGTAATACATGTTAACCAGTAGAGGGCAGCAAAATTGTGCTCTCACACCAAAGTAAACAGATCTTTGAATTCTGATGCTGGAGGTATACTTGCAGTACTATGACTTTTTTATCATACTATACTATGACATTTTATATAATACTACTATGACAAATTTTAACATACTATACTATGACATTATTATCATACTATACATTCTTTATACCATCAATGACATTTTTTTAACATACTATACTATGACTTATTTTAACATGCTATCCTTTGACTTTTTATCATACTATACTATGACTTTAACCTCTGATCCTGGAGGTATACTTGCTGTTTGAGCCTCAAATTCACAAAAGTGTGTCCCTGCATCATGCTTACTTGACCATATACTACACGTCTTACTGGAGGGTGCCTCTAGAGGGCAACACAGAGCTCGGGTTATATACCCTTACCAGATTAAGGGGATGTAAACAAAAGAGAAGGTCGAAAAAGATGATTTTATTGAGTTCAAATAAAGAAGGACTCTGCTCACTTTTAATTCACTTTGAGCTCCTGACTGACCTCTGACTCTGTCTGTCTCTGCAGCTCGTCCAGGGATGTTTGACTTCACAGGGAAGGCAAAATGGGACGCCTGGGAGAAGCAGAAAGGTACGTGTCCAGCTCTTTTATCCATATCACAGCTCAGGTCTTTTGAAGCAGTCAGTTTTTAATGAGTCAGCCTCTCCTCATCAGGGACTTAACACTCACCTTCACTTTCACCACATCTGTCAGGGTTATCTGGGGCTGTTTAAAGCTCCAGACCATCAAAGTGAGTGTTAACATATGAGATCAAAGTTAAACTCAGTAAATAGTGTATCTGTCTAATCAGAGGGGGACCTGAGTGCAAGGCAGCAAGGTGCCGATACAGAACAACGTATTCCTGATTTTGTGTTTGTCCTCTTTCAGTAACAGCTGTTGTTTTTGATGTAATTTCCAGGTAAGAGTCAGGAAGACGCCATGAAAGAGTACATCGCACTGGTGGGTGAGCTGAAGGGGAAGTACGGGATGAACTAGGAACCTGAGGATCCACCTGCTGGATGGACTGGGAGCCCCTGATCCTCCATCCTGACACTGTGAAGCCTTAAAACACCAGCAGAGTGTCCTTAAACACAGGAAACACATGGACTGAATGCTGGACAGTGATTGGTCCCTGTGAGATGAAGAGAAGAAGAGCCTCTGACGAGAGATTAAGTTTGATATCATGTTTGTGTTTCTGCAGATTCTTGGCATTTCAACATTAAATCATTCCTCTGTAACAGCCGAGTCTGATCCTCTCTGAGTCTGTGTCTGAGCTCACGTTTGTCTTTTTAAAAACCTTCTTGAATTCAAGAGCTGTTTCAATTTTTTATTAAACCTCTAAAAAACACTTCATTAATAAAATGAACTGATTTCACACTGAGTTGTCAGTTTGTTATATTCTGATCAGTTAAATGTTCAGATTTATCCCTCAATGCTGTTATTTTTACATTACTGCCCCCTGCTGGCCTTTAGTCAAGATAACGGCTCTGCAGTTTTCTTTGGCCTCTTAAATATGGTTCAGAGGATAAGAAGACCAACTGGGACTCCTGAGGTTGTGGGTACGATCCTTGCCTTATCCAGGCCCAGGTGAAATTTAAAGTCTAGTGTCTAGAAAGGAAAGTTAAAGAGGAAAAAAACGGAACACTCCTGTGTGTCCACATAGCTTAGAGGATAAGAAGACTGACTGGGGCTCCTGAGGTTATGGGTTCGAATCCTTATCCAGATCTAGGTTAAATTTAAATACCTGTGTGTAGAAAGGAGAGTGAAAGAGGGGAAAAAATGGAGTACGCCTGTGTGTCTGCATAGCGCAGAGGATAAGAAGAATGACTGGGACTCCTGAGGTTGTGGGTTTGATCCTTATCCAGGTCTAGGTTAAATTTAAAGTCCAGTGTCTAGAAAGGAGAGTTAAAGGGGAAAAAAACAAAACACTCCTGTTTGTCCACATAGCTCAGTGGATAAGAACACTGACTGGGACTCCTGAGGTTGTGGGTTCGAGCCTTGCCTTATCCAGGTCTAGTTTAACTTGAAAGTCCTTTAGCCAAAGTAGGAAGATAAAAGTGGGCAGACCTCGTGCCCTAGTGTGAATCCTATCTAGTGGCCCTGTATGGAAGTCTATTGGCACCCAATGGGGCCTGGTTTGATACCAGCTCGTGGCTGGAGAGTATTAGTAATGATCAGATTGTTTTATCATCAGAAGTGATGTTGAAAAGTCATCACTTCTGGAAGTATTCTATACCAATTATTTGATAGAATATATTTTTTTCATCATTTCATTACTTTGAACTTCCCCGTCACTTACTGGATTTGAACCAGGGTACCAACATTGGGAGCCAATTGATTACCGCACTGCGCTACAAGATACGATCCACACTTGAGTATTAGCTCCGCGCAGTTTTATTTTCATACCTTGGCTCCTGGACTTTAAAATTCAACTAGACCTAGATTAGGATTGAACCCATGACCTCAGGAGTCCCAGTCAGTCTTCCTATCCTCTGAGCTATGCGGACACAAAAGAGAATTCAGTTTTCTATCTATTTCACTCTCCTTTCTAGACCCCAGAACCACAAGGACCACATGATTCTCATCTTCCCAAAAGTCTTTTCCCACTCTTTTTTTCTAAGCCAGCCTTTAAAAGTCAGTTTGTAAATAGATGAAGATTTGACTCTTTGACTGCAGAAGTCCCAGCCAGTCTCCTTCAATTCTGAGCCACATGGACACAAAGTAGGATCCTGTTTGTGAAAGGTTCTCAATCTCCTCTCCTCTCTCTAGAGTATGTTACAAATGTCATAGTATAGAATGGGTTAAGGGGAGGATTTTTAAAGGACTATACTATGACATTTTTATATCATACTATACAATGACTTTTTAATCATACTATACTATGACCTTTTTATCATACTATACTTGATACGTTTTCATCATACTGTCCTATGACCTTTTTTAACATACTGTCCTCTTACTTTTTTAATTACAATATACTTTATTTTTTTTAACATACTATTCTGACTTTTTTTATACCGTACTTTGACTTTTTTATTGTACAATACTGTGACATCTTTCTCATACTATACTCTGACATCTTTTTATACTATGCTTTGACATTTTTTTTATTATACTATTCTATAAAATCTTTAAACAAACTTTCTATGAATTTTGGTCATACTGTATTTTGCCATTATTTTTAATCATACTATACTATGACATTTTTATCATAATAGACGTTCACTTTTTTTCATACTAAACTATGACATTTTTTAATATACTTTCCTTTGACTTTTTTGATCACGATATACTATGACATTTTTATTATATTATATTATGACCTTTTTTAACGTGCCAACCTTTGACATTTTCATTATACTATACCTTCACATTTTTATCATACTATACTATGACATTTTTTTTAATCATACCATACGAAGAAAGTTTTTTTTTATTATATTATACTATGAGATTTTTTTAACATTTTCTGACTTTTTAGCATACTTTACTATGACATTTAATCATACTATACTAGGACTTTTATTTTTAATCAAAGTATCCTATGACATTTAAAAAAAAAACTATACCATGCATTTTTAACATACTATATTTTGACATATTTTATCATACTGTTTTTTTTCATACTATACTATATTTTTATTTTACTTAACCATTTTTTTCATACCAAATCTTTTTTCATACTACTTTATATTTTTACTTACTATACTATGAAATTTAATATTTAACTTTATTTTCTAACATGCTATACTATGGCATTTTTATCAAACTATACTACGATATTTTTATCATACTTTATTTTTATCAAACTATACAATGACATTTCCTTCAAACTTACCTGTTTTTTTCATATGCTATACTTTGCCTTTTTTTTTCTTATATATTGTGATATTTTAACATTATATACTATGACATATTTTTCATACTTAATGATTTTTTGTCATACTCTATGTTATGTCCTGATGGGCTAGGGATATTCAGGACTAACAAAAACAGCAATTAAAAACAAGGTAAGGACGAAAAAAAGGAGAATGGCAGGAATGGACAATAACTCAAGTATTTTAATAAAGAAACTCAGGACAGCAGTACCACAGAAAAAAAAACAATCCTCACAGAACTAAGGACAATATAATTATCAACAACAAAAAGCAATCCTCTGAAAAACAGGACGACTATTCAAGAACAGATGACGCACACAAAACTCAGGCTGCTGCTGCTCCACTGCAGAACATCACACTGGGGTGTATCATACAATATCATGACATTTTATGATACTATACTACGATATTTTTGTGACAGGCAGTGTGACAGGGCGGTGGTCTGCTGGGAAGGCGGTCCACAGAGGTGGCGGCATGACACGGCTCGGCCCCGTTGGTGTCCCGCAAGGCGCTAATTTTCATTATCACAGTGATGCTGACATCAGCCTCTTGAGTCTTATTTATTTGTCTCAAGTCTGGATCTGCTCTTAGTCCCTGATCCCAGTCTCTTCCTGTCACACCTGGTCAGACTCAGGTAAACTGGAGGATTTGATGATCAGGGAGATGTTAGTCGGTCCTCCTCCGCTCTGACTCAGGGAGCTACGGGGTCTCCTAGTCTCTACCTGCAGGTTCTGCTTCTGCCTCCACCTTCTCCACCTTCTCTGGAGCTCATTCTGCACCTGAACAAAAAAAAAAAAATCCAAATTGTACTACTGCTGTTTAATAACAAACTGTTTGTGTGCTGCCAAAATAATCCAGTAAATTAAAGAGGAGGAGCTTCTATGACAGAAGTGAATGTAGATTTTAATTTGGGGTCAATAAAGTCTCACCTCTGCGTTCAGGAAGCAATACAGAAGAGCTACAACAAAACCCTGAAACAGCACAAGAAACAACAACTGTTACTGTGACAACAACACTGTAAAGTCACTGTAGAAGATCGTAACATCTGCAGAGTTAATGCTATCGAGATGCAAGTGAGAGCAAACCTGAGTGGAGGCGAACGCCAGCTCGACAAAGGTCCAGATTTCATGTGTGGAGTCAGAGACTTTATGTGGAAGGAAAGCAAACAGGATGTAGTGTAAGCCAAACAGAGACACCAGCAGGAAGGAAGACTTGGCCAGCTTCCTGTTTGGGGAGCAATGATGAGAATTAATGGAGGTAAATAGTTTATAACAGAGGGTTTAACCTGCATCTGGATCTTATCTGCACAGGACTCTAAACACCTGCAGACACAGAACTGTTCAGACTCAAAGGTGTGAGATTTAGATACACAATGATATGAATGTATGGGTCTCTAAAAAAAGGTGACAAGAATCCAAAGATTAAAGACGCTTCATCAGAGAGATTCAAAAATGATTTTCAAGAAGCTGAAACTGGAATATGGAGAAATCTTTGTACAAAAGGGACAAGGACAAGAACAAAGACTGGATGGCCCTGATCTTCAGGTCCTCTGGCACGACTGAATTAAAAACAGACAGGTCTTTGTAGTGGAAATCACTGCGCTGTGTGCCAAAATCACTCCCAAAAACCATTGTCCTTCAACACAGTTCATCACTGCATCTACAAATAAACCATTTAAGACGGTCTGAGGGGAAAAGGAAAACTGTCCTCTGGTCTGACTTTCGTTTCAGAAATCATGGACACTGCATCCTCCACTGTGAAGTATAGATACTGGTGTTGCTGATCACGATATTAAAGACAGCAGTAATATATTGAGTACCTGTGCAGGGGTCTCACCTGTAGTGGTTGAATTCACAACCCAGCATGTCCTGAGTCCTCAGTTTGGCCACCAGGATTCTTATAATGCACACGAAGAACGACAGGTTCACCTGGAAACACGCAGAGACAAACTAACCTGTTACAGCTCTGTATATAATCCACATCATGATATGTTACTGCATGTAAAGGATAAAATTATGAAGGTTTACAGACTATGATGAAGATGATAACAGGTAATCTGAGAATCCACCAGATCCACGTGATCCGCCTCGTCTCCCAACAGCTTCAAAATCAACCACAGAAGCAGGTGGTCAGAAAGTTCAAGTAACCACAAAACATACTGCTCACACACACACATTTATTCAGTATAATTCAATGTAATTGAATTTTAATAATAGTTTAATTCAATATCAGGAGGACTGCTGTTTGTTACATTAATGAAATCATAAGAAATCCATCACCTGAGATAATAGCAGCAGAGTTTTTGTGCTTTATAAATAAATTACCCCTGATCCTCATGGAGATACCGCGCACTGCACCATCCAATCAATATAACCATCGGAGAACCTGGAAGACATAAATAATGTTGTGAATTAAAGGTATCACTAAACGGAAGTCAGAGATATAATTAATCTTCATACAAAGGACATTATTTCAACTATGTAACTTACCCCAACCGAGCACGATGTAGTACCACAGACGTCTCCTGGTGGAGAACAGAGACACGCTGAGCAGACTGTACAGGAAGTGACCTTCAGCCAACAACCAGCTGTAGTTCGCCATGATGCTGTAGTTAGACAAAGCTGTGGCAATTTTACAACCGATCTGCAGCAGAAAACAAATAACATACTAAATAAATAAATTACAATATCACAGTTCACCAACAGAGGGCACCACAGTACAGAGCGTTCTGAATATCGTACATTTTACAGCTCTCCCACAGAGGGCAGCAGAGGACAGCAATTTTTAAATGCGCCAATTTAGTAGCTCACCTACAGGGGGCAGCAGAGGACATTAGATACACTTTGCAATTATACAGTCCTGAAGGGGGCAGTAGAGGCCTGAGAACACAGGCAGTGCGCTTACATGCACAGCTTAAATCAGACTAAGCTCATAATTCGGTTATTTCGCCGAATCAGACTTCTCTCCTCATCCGCATATACATGCAGCTGAGAAAACTGAATTATTGATGTGGATGTGTCCTCCTCCTCAAAACTAGGGGGCAACATGGGTCTTTTAAGCGGCGCTGTTTCCAACCCCATACAACTGTCAACAACAACAGCAGGTCCATGCCAGACGTCAAAAGTGGCTACAACTGCTACTGGGCATTTTAGCACACTACTCCTCTTCTCTGGTGTTTTTGTTCTGGGGCGTGGCGCACGAACACATGCATTGTCGGATCATAGTCCAACTACGCTGGTTACATGGTAGAGAAAATCAAATTCCAATCTCATTATCTGGGTGTCTTAAATGGAGTTCTCCGACTCCAATTAAAAGAGTTCTTAAACTCTGATTATAGTCGGACTAAGGTGTTTACATGCACTTCAGTTGTTCTGTCTTAATCGGAGTAAGACAATAATTCGGTTTTCTCGAGTGTCATGTAAACGTACTGAATGACTACACAACTGTATTAAAGTTGACCTATAGGGGGCAGTGCAAAATGAATTGAAATTTTCATGATCACTTGTTTTTGTTGACCTTAATCGTCATTAATCCGACCTTAGGAGCGCTACATGTCTACTCTATTCCTTTATAAACGGGTAAGAGTTCTTTGACAGTACCGGGTAGACTCCACAGTGGAAATGGTCTTCAGTGGAGAACAGGACAGAGTCTCTGATGAAGATGAGTGACGCTCGCAGAATGAAGGAGAGGAAGAGCTGGATGTGAACAAAGTTACGTGTGCAGTGGAGCCTCCTGGTGGAGAAAAGCGGTACATTTCTGTTAAATTTGACCTCACAGGTGAACAAAAAGATGCAGAGTGCAGGAGTAAAACTGAAGTTTTAAATGGAATCTCTAACCTGAACATACAGAGGATGGTCACAGCGATGATCAGAGAGACGAGTGAGACGGCGTATCCCACAGAGTACATGATCCTCACAAATATGAAGTACTGATGAGAGCTGAACTCCTGAGGACAGAGGACAGGTATACAGAGAGCTCAGTGCAGAAAGGGTTAATAACGTGAGTGTGTCTGTGGGCCTCAGAAAGAAAGAGGGTTCACACAGCTTGAGCTTTCTGTTTGTCTCCTAAATCAGCTGAGTGAAGCTCTGCTGTCCTCCTGCAGGAAGATCTCAGAGCCGACAGAAAGCAGACCTCAGCGCTCACTGAAGCTGCTCTTCAAAATCACTAACAGACTGTGGGAATCAGACAGAGACGGGCCGAGCTGCAGCTCATTCAGACATAAGCTGCAGAGTGATTTCAGCTTCACCGGCGAAGGACCACACCAGAGATGAGACTCAATTTAACAATTATTTATGCTTTTTATGTTTCCGAGTTTAACATCTTGTTTCTGTGGATTTAGGGGCACTCAGCAGAGTTGAAGCTCACACTGTAGGGCAGGAAACAAACCCTTATGGTCCTTCAGAGGGAAAAACAGAAAGGAATCAGGAGAAAAAGGGGGAGAGGGAGAGGTCTGAATTCATGAGACATATAACTTCTGCTCCTGAAGCTTTAATAAACAGCATCATGACAAATATAATGACAGAGGATAAATAAAATTCATGGAAATGTAAGAATAAGAGATTGAGAAAAGCAGGTGTTCACCTCTGCAGGTAAGCTGAGGTTGAGTCCGTACTCGCAGGCTTCATGGTGAGGAGGAAAAGACTCAGACCAGCCCTCATCTGTGCAGTTTCTGAACACCTGACCTGCGCAAGAGATGATAAACATACTGATAAAGATGCTACACTAACACAGATACACAAAGTTTGATGATGATGAGAGAAGTCAGTATGGTTAACTCATGACTGTTTGCATCATAGAGGTCCATCTGTAACTTTCTGAGACATTAAATCAACCCTCTGAGTGATGTCAAAGATATGGTTTCATCACATCTATATAGCAGTCCTTCCAGCAGCTCCACCCCTCCACCTTCATGGGCGGGGCTAAAGTTAATCTGTGACGTACCTGTGGTGTGCAGAAACCTGGGACAGGGCTGAGACACCACGTCTCCGACAGCAGCGTGAGGCCAGCAGTTCAGGTGATCCCACCAACCCCTGCAGCCTGACAGAGAGACAGAGACGGGAAACTATTATTTAACAAGGAAAAGAATAAAATACAGCAACTACAGAAATGAAGTCTGATGAGTGACGTAAATCTGAGTGTAAGAAAGACACAATTAAAGATCCAGAAGGAAGAAAAAAAACGTGGAAGAGACAGAAACAGATATTTCTTTCATTGATAGACTGAGTGCAGTTTCAGGGAGTACAGGGAGTGAATTTTCAGGTTACAGGATCGGTGAATCAGACACTGACTTGACTGACTGGTGGACACACTGTGGCTGTTAGCGAGGAGACTGAAGGCCTCACCCTAACCCAGTATTTCCAGGATGACGACCTCTGCGCATGAGCTTCAGAACTCCACTTCAGAAACAGCTGGATGCTGCCACTGAAACTACATCCAGTTGTTATACAGTCTACGGTTTCCCCCGCGTTAAAGTTTATATTTTGTCAAATGTCTTGCACTTTGAGTAAACACCAAGTTTTTTCTGAGCTCTAAAGCTGCGCAGCAAAGCCTTTTAACTTCAAATATGTAAATACCTCAACATTAATGCGTTCACTGCTGCACACAGGGAGAAGGTGGGTACTTAGCTTTGTCTTCAGTCAGTGATTGAATATGGAATCAGGATCTAAATAGTTTTTCTGAAATCCTGAAGAAATCACATCCCTCGGCCTCAGACATTAAAAACCTCCTCCTCCTCTATCCTCTCAGCTTTGCAGCTGCAAGAAAACATCTGAAGAATTTGGCTGAAGAGCAGCTTTAACTCTTATATGGAGTGGTTTTAAATAAAATACTGAAACTTCCCATCAGATAAATGATCAGTTCTTTTTATAAATACAGCTCTGCTGATTTTTACTCTAAATCTGTCCTCTATCAGATAACTTTACTTTAAGAGTCCGAGAGTCATTCTGAGTATTTTTGGGCAGAGATTCAGCAGACACTTCAGACTGTGATTTACTGCTGAGAGATAGTTATTCTGCTATAAACTCTCACAGACAGGGCTGCTTTTTTTAAGGACGACTGTCCAAACAGCAACAAACACAGCCGTCAAGCTGCAGTCAGTAAACTGTAGATTTCTGCAAACTGAAGATTTAATTCAAGCAGTACCGTGTCCTTGAGAAGTACGTTTATTTTTGCAGCATTATGGCAAAAGAAGTGTAGTAACGACGATGAGTGTTTGTTTCATTTTAAGCTGAAAACACGAAGAAACTGTCTGTAAAATCGTCTCTAACAGATGAGTAAAGACGTGTTAAAACGTGCAGCTTCATCTCACCCAGCATCAGTCACCCTAATGTGATTCCTCTGCAGGTCTCTCCTCTCTGTTACCCACCTGGGAGCCGTAACCATGGCAACATAAAGTTTTTAGTGGTCAGTAAATGTAATCAGCTGACAGATCACGATGTTAGCGGCTGCAGTGATGGGTGGAGGTCTGTGTTGTTTCCTCCCGGGTCGACACGTTCAGTGAAAATGACAGAGAGGAGTGTAAAAACAGCTTTTATTCTATCACTGCTCTTTCTCTATCTTTAGACTTCCTGGAAAATAAACACCTGAACAGACACGGACTGCAGGGTGTCCATGTCAGGGAGGTTTCCTCATGGATGATGAACTTAAACGTGTTTTACTCTTTAAACATCCTCTGCAGGTGTGGATTTACTCAAACTCAGTCTGACCTGTGATCAGCTGCAGAAACATCAGAGTTTTAATGCTCATGTAAAACCTGAGATGTGTTTGAGTGAGGGAACTTTTTGTGCTGCAGATTTTGTCTCCAAACTTAACAGAAAAATCAGAATACTTTTAAGAGTGGGCTACAAATAACAAGTCAAGTCAAGGATGCTTTTTCCTTAATGCACTTTGAGAATTAAGTAAAATTGTGGCAATTAAGTTGGAAAATAATTGTTTGATTTTACAATTATGCTTTTACAGAGCAGCTTGTTAAATTATTTTTATTTTAATTTTTTTAATTATTATTATTTATTTTGCTTTGATTATTGTTAACGTTGTTTTGAATATTCTCACTGGTTGTGTTTGTTTTCAGTTTACTTTTGGTGTTGCACGCATATGTTCGAAAAAACTAGTAAAATTAAATTAAATTAAATAAGAAGCTTTTTACTGCACTGTAGTTTGTAATGCAATCAAAAGCCTCTCTGACTTATAACACAAACCAGCTCAAAACTTCCTAAACAGGCTGAAAAGAATCCAATCAGGCAACAGCAGCCAATGAAAATGTCCCCATGGTTACTTTCTGAAGTTACAAAATTATGCTCAGAAATTTTACATCCACACCAATACTTAGATATTGGTTTTTAACCCTATAATGCCTGAAACCACAAATTATGGCCAGAAAATTAAAATTATTTTGGAGCTGAAATATTTATTTGACTTACTACTGAAAACAAAAAAAAATCAACATGTCCTTCAAATTTAACAAATATATTTATTTATCTCGTTTGATACATCGGATGTTTTCGGAAACTAATAAACTACAAGAGGACATTTTTATCATTTATCGGACTGCATTCAGTTTTTTTTAGTAATTTGTTGATCGTATTGATTTGATAGAAGTATATAAAAGTATGTATCAAATATGATACAAAAGGTATTAAAGGGTTAAAAAAAGATATAATAGAAAAGGTAAATAAATGATCTTCATTTAAATATGAGTTTGCCACCTTTCTATGAGTTAGAGCCCCAGCTGGGACACCTTGTTAAAAGTGTCTGGACACGACTCTGGTTCACAAAGAGACATCAGTCAGTCTGTTTATGACCTGATAAAACCTTTCAACAGGGTTAGAGTTATCTTATGATGATTAATGTGTCACAAAACCAGGAGAGACAGTTCAGTTTGGAGTATTTGCATGACTTTGTGTCCACTGTCAACATCCCCAGAGAACGAATGAATACATGACACCTATACTGCCTCTTCATTGTGCAACAGGAGCATAAAAACACATAAATGACTAAAACAGCACTGCACACTAAAGGAGAAATAAAATCATAAAGAGTTCAAAGCATTTTAAAGTGACATATCAAGGCTTCAGTAAAGGGCAGCATGTTAAATTTCAAGACTTTTGCAAAGATGAAGGTGCGATATCCGCTTTAGTCCTCATCCTGCAGCTCTCTGTCCCTGAACCTGAGGTGAAATGTCTGTATTCAGAGCAGGAGGTCTGCTGGGATTCATACTGCTGTGTGAGGTTAGAGATACTGCACATTTGTTATCTTGTCACCCAAACCTGTAATGGACTCACCTGTAGTTCCTGAGCTGTGGGAGCTCTGGTTGTTCCTGAGCCGCTCCAAACAAGAAAATTCATCCTGGAGCAAAATGAAGTTTGGGTCGCATTCAGGGGGAACAGCTTTAGCCTGCAGACACATGCACACCAGCAGCTTTAATACATGCACAGTAACAGACAAACAGGGATGCACCATGACTGCATGATTTCACAGAACTTCATCTAAGAGTTGAGAAAAAAAAACACCAACTTTAACAATCCTGTCCTCACAAAGTTTTACAGCAGAGTCTGACCTGAGTCCAAAACTGCAGAAGAAGAGTGAGAGCTGCTATTCCTCCTGGTTTCCACATGAAGACGACATTCATGATCCCGACAGACTATTTAATAAGAAGAGGAGTCTGTGAATCAGTCTGAGCTTCATGAAAGAATCTGAACTCACACACAGAGAGAGAGAGAGAGAGAGAGAGAGAGAGAGGACGATCAGGGGAGAGTCTTCTCCATAAACATCCTGTGTGCACTGCAGCTCTCACTCACACACACACACACACACACACACACACACACACACACACACACACACACACACACACACACACACACACACACACACACACACACACACAGTACTCACCCTCCCTCGACCCTCCCCTGGATGTGAAAACGCAGAGATCCGTGCAGACTCTGTTTTTAATGATTTAGACTGATCTCTCTGCTCTCTGTATGATCCTTTAAAAAGTCTGCTCCGTGATAACTTTCATAATTTATACCGGCATGATTTATCCTGACAAAACTTTACAACAGCTCTAGCACCATATCTGTCAGGTGTCACAGTAAATAATCCCAAACAGAACGAGTTAAACCACCAAAAGTGTTCAGAGGAAAAGAGAAACCAAACGTTTGTCTCTTTAAGAGTTTATGAAGCATGTTTTTTAATGCAGCATGCAGAGATGGTAAGGACCCAGTAAAACCTTTGTCATGTTTCATTAACTTTAGCTGGAATTGTTGTAGTCATGCATGTCAGCCCAGTTTGAAAACTGTAGATGATCAGGTGCTGCACCAGCAGACTGATCGAATAACAGGAGAAACAGTTTATGCAAACAGATCCAAACTTGATTTCCTACATCAGATCAGTTCTCACGTGTAGCACCTGTGGGCCCGTCCTCATACTCTGCATCTTTGTGTTTTTGTGTAGATAAAATAAAGTTAATGAGCCGCAAACAGAAACAGGAACACGGCTGAGTCCAGCTGAGCAGCTTCTGTGACTTTCTGACTGTTTCTAATAGAAACACCTCGTCCTCCTTTATTTGTTTGATCCTTATGCTTTATTTTGGAGGTCAGAGATACCTCTAATATTTAACTTCAGTGTATGTTTTATAATTTTGATCCAGTGAAGCATCATTCTGTAATGATGGCTATAAAATAAGAGGATTAAAAAAAGAGGAAGCAGATAAAGGATGTTGTATAACTCTGTTTGAACAGAGGATTGAGGAAGACCATATATACTGGGACAGAGTTTATATTTGTTTAAGTGTCATCTTCCATTCCACGTAAAAAAAGAAGAAGAGATTACTATCAGATATGCATATCTCAGATAACGCTGGGATGTCCTCAGGTGAGCTGCAGATAGAGCTGAGATGCTGTTTAAATATGGACGACACGCCTCTATCAGCTCCCATCTTCAAACATGGAAGCCTAAACATCCTCAGTGAGCACTGACACACTAAACTAAAGGTATGTGGAGCAGATATATACACAGAGGCAATGTCCTGCTGCAGATCTCATTCAGGGCTCTCTGTCAAAAGAGATTAATAATCTCAAAGAGGCTTCCCAGATAAAATAAAAGAGGTAATCTGGCAGGGGGATTGAGGCACTCTAAACATATAAAAATTCAACCTGTAACTCCACAGCCCACCTAAAGCAGCCAGCAGGGGTCAGTATTTTCAGAGTGGGTATTGCCATACAGTGCCCTCTGTAGGTGGTTTGTTAAATTGCTAAGTATTTAGTTTCTTTGTGCCCCCTACAGGTTGGCCATCAAAGTGGTGTATGGTCAGTTCCTTTTCTCTTAGGGGCAGTCCCCTGTCAGTGGATTCTGTAGAGAATTGCCAATCGCCAAATATCCTCTCCTGCCCTCTATAGGTGAGTTTAAATTCGGTCACATTATTTGATTATTTGTGTTCCCTGCTGTGTGTTTCTTCTGCTGCCCATGAAGGTAATTTGCGAGGTAATTAAGTCTGTCCTTGGCTGCCCTCTGTAGGTTGGTTTGAGGTTGTCAGGCATTAACTATCCACTTTTTGGTCTGCTGGAAGTCACTCCAATGATTAACAGTATTTATGATGACTTTTTTATTGATATGGTGATACACAGCAGTAGAGCTAAAAAAAAAAGAAAAAAAAGAAAAAAGGGTCTTTTCTATGCTTTTCTTCTGATTTGAGTCTTCTATGATTTTTTGGATGCTGATTCGATTTAAATTGCGATTTTACGATATTGTCAATTTTCTTGATTTTTAATCTGCATATTTCACACCAGTGAAACAGTTGAATGACTATGATTTTCCACTGACTGTTCCAGGAATCTTATTTCCCCCCAAAATACACATCACATGTAAGTCAGTTTTTAAGATTTATTCTTAAATTTGAAAAAAAAAAAAAAATCATTTTTTGAACTTAAAAATCAATTTAAAAAATTGTAAAACAAAAAATCGCAATACTTATGTGAAACAATTTTCTCTCCCACCCGTACAAAGCAGCATGATATAGCCAAGTGAATCATATTAGAGTTATTCAAGCAGAGTTGGTTTGGTTGCAGGGAAACTGAGTTTAACAGGAGACAGAAAATGCTGTGATTGATGGTAGCTTGCTATCATTCTCCTGTCTCCTGCAGAGTGATGGGAAAACCAAGAACAGACAAGCTGGAACCACACTGTGTACAGGTCTGCTTGTCAGAAACAGTACATGATGTTACAGGAACATGTTGAAGGCCCAAACCTAGATAATCAGTCTTCCGGGCTGCTGTCAGTTAGGAGGGCAGGACTGCTCTGGAGCTGTCCAGTGCTGAAATCTCAGACAAGGCCCTCACAGCAGCAGAACTGTCCAGTGCTGAAATCACTAATCTAAACGCAAATTGATGTGGAGCTGTCCGGTGCTGAAGCTGACCTCACAGAGTTGTCCAGTGATAAAGTTAGGGTTTTGATCAGGTGACTGTGGAGCTTATTGTTGGTGCTGACATGATCATATTTTTATGTTGTCTCATTTTAAAGACTTTAAAGGGATAGTCCGGCGTAAAATTAATTTAAGGTCAAACACACTGTAACACCGAGTTAGACACCCCCGTGAAAGAGGAATGTTGCCGACCGCCTGCCTCTCTAGCTATACTAACTTTAGTGACGACTGCACGATAGCAATACACAGCAGTCTGAGGAGCCATAAACAAACTTCAACAAAAACGTCACTCTATAGCCACAAATAATGCTCAGAACAGCACCTAACTTCATCAACAGTACATATAGGGTCCTAGCCATAGTGCTAGCCACCAAACATCTTTTTAACTTTGCCCAATTTCTTCAGCAAAGAGACTAAACACAACTCACCTACTCTCTTCCAGCAGCCGCTTGTTTGTAGGCCAGTCCATTACAGACTACAGCGGGGTGACGCAGCTCAAGGAAGAACATTTATGATCATCTCTTTATGGAAATGCAATCAGACCGAGACGCTAAGGCAGAAGACCTACTGTGTCTGCTGAGCAAAATGATTAATATGGTGATAATTACTTTAAGGTGAAGTAATTATCAAAAATGTTTTTCCTAAGTTAATTTTACGCTGGAATATCCCAGAATTAGTCCTGTACTCTACTGTTCTGACAGTGAACACTGAAAATGATTCATAAAAAGCGGTTTATAACAAAAAAAACAAACAAATAAAAAACAATCCTGTATCTTTGCCTTTAAATACAAGCTCCACAAAAAAAATCAACTGAAGGTAAAATGAATTAACAAACATAAATTTGAATTACTTAGATTTCAAACTTAATGTTTATCTTGTCTGTCATCTGTCTGCAATAATGACGCTGAAACCCAGTCCGTCCTGTAATCTCTGCTCAGATTTCTCCGTCTCCTCCTCTCACCTCCCTAATGTTACCATCACTGAATGTTTTCATTGATCTTCTGAACAATAAGTTGTATAAGAAGGTTAGGTAACATCATATTGATTGGTTTTAATGCCTCAAGCTTGTTGTTTCATGTTTTCATCTCTCTCTCTAAAGGTTAAAGCTTGATGGACCTCTGCTCATCCTGCAGGAAATACTGAGAAATTATTCAAGCTGAAGAGTCAAAAAGTTTGATTGACACTCTTGATGTGGGTACAGGGGTGCAAAGGTGGAAAGGTATATTTTGAGTAGTAATACACAGAAAAAACTGAGACTGTTTTGTGTATGCACAAAGGTAGTATGCACATTTAAAGGAAAAGTATTGCACATAAACAGAGCTAATCACAAGTTTACTGTACAGAGTAAGTATTGTGTAAATATGCAGATGAATTATTGCACATATACAGAGGAAGACTAAACTCAGCTGAGGAGTATTTCTGTAAGCAGTCGTCTCATGTTTCTACTTTAAATTAAAATCTAATTGCAGCTGCTCAGATGAGCTCCTCTGGTGGTATCAGGAAATCACACACAGACCTGCACACAGGGATCAATTCACCGAGCAGCACAAATCCTTCACAGAGAGTTTGAATAGCTTTTTTAAGATATCATTTTTAACAATAATTACAGATTAAAAAGCTGGTCTGGTCCCTCTCTTTCCCTTCTGTCAGAGTCCTTTTTGGTGTTTTCAATTCTGTCAAAATGTTCTTACAGGAGACACTAAGGTATGTCTGGTAAATAGTGGACTTAAACTGCAGGCTTTTGTAAGTTGTTTTGCAAAGAATAGTATCTGTTTACTGTTACTGGAAAGGCTTTTAAGACCTGAAATAGCACTAAAATGAGAGTGAAGCTGTTATTTTTAGGTTAAATAGTTTCATTTTGTTGTTTCAAGTGGAAGCTAATGAAGATTTGAGTTGTATTAAACTGAGAGAGGCCTGTGTTTGACTGTGAAATCTCCTCTTTGAAATGCTAATGTTGTTTGTGATGATCGTACCTGTTTTTCTCCCTAAGCTGCTGCTCTCTGTTTAACAAATGAGGCTGATTCTCCCTCAGAGCTTCACAAAGACTGTTACTGAGGAAACATCTCCACTGGAAAAAAAAACAAAAACAGTCATATTAGCTAAAAGTATCATGTTTTGGTCCTTGGAGTAGCATTCATTAGAAATTAACAGCTTGATTAGATGATTACTGATTGTGGAACCATTCAGCAGCATCTCTGTGTCCACTGGGGGGCAGTCTCCCTCTATAACAGCAGCCCATCTGTGATCCAGTATCAAACCCTTAAACGAAACATGTACCTTTTGAAAGGTAGTGGGTCTCTCTGCCCAGCCTAGCTTACGTAACCTGGGTGCTGTGTTTGACAAGGACATGTCCTTGGACCACCACTGTAAACAGTTGGTGAAGAATTGCTTTTATCATCTGAGGAACATCGCTTAACTGAGGTCTATGATTTCAAGACCTGAAATGGAGGTGATAATTCATGCTTTTGTTTCATCCCGCATTGACTACTGTAATGCTGTTTTCATGTGTTTCAACAAAAAGGCTGTAAATCGCCTTCAAACTGTCCAAAATGCAGCTGCAAGGCTTGTAACTGGATCCAGGAAAAGGGACCATATCACCCCAATTTTATACTCCCTACACTGGTTACCTGTTAATTTTAGGATTCATTTTAACATTTTAGTTCTTGCTTTTAACCTTCCTCCTGTGTTAGTTTTTACTATGCACCCAGTATGTTGAGGGTCGGTTTTGACCCATGTCTTCAGCTGTAAATGACACTAAAAATAATTCTCTATTATCCAATTTGGTTCTCATCTCTGGGTTACCTTGTGAGGCTTCATTATCCATGAAAATATTGTAACAGTTTTTGTAGTGGTCCTCTGGGCCTTTCTTTGTCAGTATACCCCTCACACAGACATCTATACTGAATTGATCTCATGTCTGGACATGTCCGATGTTGTTTTTTGTGCAGGGAAAAAACATGGCAAAATGAGAATTTCCTAAATCTCACATGATTGGAAGAGGATCTGACTGTCAGTGCGGTGCCGGACAGAGCACATATGATTTTAGTTTTTGCTCTAATTATTAAATATTAATATGACCGGGTCGACAGTGACCATAAGTTTCATAATTTTAATAAGAGCATTTCATCATTTAGTCAATTTATATTTTTTATTTTGTGGAAATAGAGATTTCTGACAAAGTCAAAAAGTCTTGATGCAAAAAAACATAATTTAAGTGGTTCTTTTGAGCATTTAAATACAAAAACAGGTTGGTGCAGACCCTAACACAGGAGGAGGGTTAGAGCCCTCCATGATCAAGCTCCCTCTTACATCACTGAGCGGCTGAGACCCTATTCCCCATCACGTTCACCAAGGTCATCAGACCACAAACTCTTGATGGCCCCTCGCACCTGTTTTAAAACACGAGGTCACTGCTGTTTCCAGACCAGTGCCCCACAAACACTGACCTTACGTAGCATAGAGTCTAATGAATGTTTTAAGAAAGAACTTTAAACCTATCTTTTTAGACAGGCTTTTAACTGATGTCGATGTTGTGGGTCCTCTGTGAAGTGCTTGTATCTATGCCATTATATGGATTGTGTTTCTCTGTATTCTGTTGCATTTTATCCTTGTTGTAAAGCACTTTCTGATTTTATCTATAAAAAGTGCTATATAAATTAAATTTACTTACCTTCCTACTTACTTAAAAGACAACAAAATATAGAATAACTCGGGAAATCAACCCCATTCAAGAACAAAATGTGGTCTACTCATATAGAA